>JAHKGY010000006.1:0-2400000 GCA_020736865.1 Ganoderma leucocontextum
CCCTAACCCTAACCCTAACCCTAACCCTAACCCTAACCCTAACCCTAACCCTAACCCTAACCCTAACCCTAACCCTAACCCTAACCCTAACCCTAACCCTAACCCTAACCCTAACCCTAACCCTAACCCTAACCCGCGAACGGATTAGGCCGTCATCCGCCATTCTCCATCTCCCTCTGGCTCACGTGGATTGACATATTTACAACACGTGCCAAAAATGTTCATGCCCTCGGTTCACAGGTCGGTGTTATGGCTCAACTGCTCAGCCGTAGCTTACGATTGTGACTTTAGGGTTCAAACACGACGGTCATTGACTGAATAACGGGCTTTACAGCAACTCAAACTCTTTGAGTTTGCTTCGTGAAGCCAGAGGCCTTCACCGAGCGAGGGATCCGCTTACCCTCTGTCGCCAGCTGTCATAACCCGCGATCGTTCTGCGCTGCTGCCGGTAAGTCGCCGGAAGTGGAAGGAGCTGAGCGTGTTGTGTTCAGTCTTGCGTTTTTGCAGGCGCAACGTTGACGTTGGTTTTGCAGCCCCTTTCCGGCGTTTGAGTATATGTTCATTTACGTTGCTTTCTGTTCAGATCTCCATCCATCAGCGGCGCTCCAGTGTTTCGTGGTCTGCCATTCAAGGCTCCAAATGTACCGATCGTCTTGGCCTGTTTTTTAGGACCCCCAGATGACATATTGTGCAAATTGAGTCCAGCTGCTTCTGGGTCTCCGAAGGCATATCCTGTTGGATCGCGTCCAAGTCGGGCGCCGACATCGGATCTGCGGGGATGGTGTCCTCGCTAACCAAGACGGTTCTCGCACATTCGTGGAGGCTGCCACGGTCTCGCTGCCATTCGTCGTTTGCGATCCAAGTCGTCGGGGACCAACAGACTTGGGGTTGAGATGGGTGACGGCGGCAGTCGCATCATGTCCTTATCGACTCGCATTAACATGCCTGCGTTCACGTCAGTTCTGTGGCAGACAGTGCTCACGTTATCATTACCACTTTGTGAGTGTATATCGTCTATCTCCATCGCGCGATATCTTGGTGCTGATATTCGTACCGACTTCTCTCGAGGAGCTGAACCGTCGGTGGTATACAAGCGTCCATCTTTGCGGCCATTGTCTGTCCCACTGAGCTGATGATAGAAAGCATGCATCAACAGGTCTGCATGGTGGAGAGGGGCGGCCATGACACTCACATTGTCCGACTCGTTGATCTGAGGACTCCGATTTAGGTGCGCCTGGTCCGCGACAGGTTCTATCCTAAGCTGATCCCGGCGGAATCTTGGCCGTGCAAGCGGAGGCTTTCTAGGGCCCAGAGGTCCCACGCTGGGATCAACTGTTGCGTATATATCGCCAACTGCTGGCGAGTGCAACATGGAGGACTTGAACAAGACGCAACCTTGGTGCTTGTTAACGGCCATCACCATGCCTTCGTCAAGAGCATTCTGATGGCAACGACCTAGCCGCGCGCGTGTCATTCTGGGCTGGACTGCTCGGGGGGCTCGCTCGCTGCAACGGTCGAAATCATTGCCTCCGGAGGCGGGCACGTTTGCGATGCCCACCCCTGGTCCATCATCATCGTCCATGTCCGACACCTCGCCGCCGCGCCTGTTGCCCCATGATGGACTGCTCGAGGCGGCTCGGTCTGTGGCTATTGTCAGAAACGTGCCACGGAGGGTGCGCACCTTGCGATGCCCACGCCTGGTTCATCATCATCATCGTCTATGTCGGATGCTGATGATGAACCACGCGCCTGGCGGCGGCTCGACTCTCGGGGCCGGCTCTTCCGCCGCCGCAGTCGTCCTGTTGGTTGCCACCTCGCCATGGTTGATGCCCACGCCCAGCTTGTTTTCATCTTCCATCTCCGACACCTGGCTGCCGCCTGCATCGTGAGTCGGTCGGCTGCTCGCCACGCCTTCGCTGCTGCTAACGTCGCCCCGCTTGTCGCTGCCAGTACCATGCCTCTTGCGGCCGCCGACCTCCTCGCCGCCTTCATCGCCCATGTTTGACATTCTGCCACCGCCGCGTCGTGCTGCCCTCCACCGCTCGAGGAAGATCCCCGAGTCTCAGACTCTGGGCGTGATTCCTGATCATCCTGGCTGCTGGTGGAATCTGACGACTCGGCGGTGTCGGAGTGATGGCTAGGACAAGGTACGTCCCTGTGTATTGTCACAGACCACGGGAATGACATGGGAGAGGCTGGCAGAAGCACTTACCAGTCATAGTCCTGAGGTCGAAGGGCGTCGACGTCCCTGTGCTTGTTGTACGCGCCCACGTTTGCCCTGATCTTGAACTCAGCGTATCTTGTGGGGTCTTGCGTCGCAAAATCGTCCATTGTGCGGAATGCTCCAACGTCTTGTTCATCGTCGACCGAGGTCTAACGTCTCGATGTTGAACTGAGCTGTACGAGTCTCCCTTGTCACATATGGTCTTGCAGATTGATGGCCTTCCGCGCACTCGATGCGGTCCGCGTTGTCAAAGAGAGCCTGTTACGAGTCAGCCGAGCCAGAACTGCGCATTGTCAAGCATTGTAGAGAGCTGACCTGACAGAGCTCCTGGAGCGCTTGGCGAACCCATGGGTGCAAGTAGCCTCCTTCGCCCTTGGCGCACTTGAGCTTCCTAACGCCTGACTAGGTTGTCGACTCTTTGCGTGGCCTCCTGTCGCTTCTGACGCCGGGCGCCGAGCCAACCTCGCTTTGAACTCGCATGCAGGCAGTCCGAGTTCTTGCCGTGGGCAATCGTGGCGATCTAATGCGAGGGAATCCCAGAAGACCCATTTCCCATCGGACTGGCCTTCGCATGCTGTCCGACACGAAGGCTGAGCCCACATTGACAGGTACTCTCCTAGCTCGTCCCTGAGCATCATGGCGCTAGGGTGATTGAGAATCCTTCCAGACGTTTCTTTCCAGAGCTTGAAGCCAATGACACATTGGTAGGCGTACATCCAAGCCTCCTCAGGCACACTCCGAGGGTCTTCCTTCCACCACGACCTAAGGGTTCGATAGACCATGCCTAGTCCGGGCACCTTCTTCACGACATCTGGGGAAAGGTGGGGAATGGACTTGCACAACGAGTCACCCAGCGCATCATCGTCGTCGGTGTCTTGCTTGACCGCCCACGCTCGCTTGATCCATTGTGCTGCTGCCGCGACGTCCGCGCGGTCCTGGTCGGACCACTGGAAAGATGGCATGAGGACGCGGAGCTCGTGTGGGAAGTCTTCAGGGGTGTGGCCGACGGCAACGTGTCCCCGGACGATCTTTTCCCTCCACCGGTTTGGAGTCAAGGCGTAGAAGGTGCGCATCTCCTGGGTCGTGATTTCGCAAGAAGAACTGATACCTCCGCTAGCAGCGCAACCTATCCACCAGCCACGCCGCATATCTGTCCGTATCATCAGATGGGTGAGAGTCTGTACATGGAGCCGTAAGGCCGATCTCACCTTGTCCTCTTCGATCTCCTGTGTGAACAGTCGCTCGCAGCTCAGCACCGACCATGTGGGAGACGAATCGGTTGGTTGCGTTCTACAGGCGGATCTCGGAATCACAGAGACCATCTAAGGTGCGGACGAGCTGGTCGCGCGATTGATTAGATACCTGAGTGCCGATAGACGGCGACGCCTGGATGCACTCACCCATTCGGCCAAGAGTGCAATCTTCCAGGCGACTCGAGTAGGTCTTGCAAGAACGACTTGGTCACAAACGGCATCTGACAAGTGCCGCCTGCATCCCGAATTCACCACACCCATGCTAACTTGTCGGGCGATTCTCCAACGCCATCGCTGGTCCGCGAGCGAAGTTTCAGAGGGCGTGACCAGGTTCGTGGCCTGGAGTTTATCCTTCCATATGATACCAAGAAGGTCGTGACGGTCGCCTTGTACTGTTGTAGAGCATCCATCCACTCGGAGGCTTCATCGCCACCGAACTGATTCAGGGCTGACCAGGGCGAAGTGCTCGACATACTCCTCGCCGACGGTGTCCAGGATCGCTCCTGACCAAACGGGCGCCTCGAACGCTCGGAGGTCCAACGCTCCTAAGGTCTTTGTAGCCTTCATAAACTTGGATAACCCCAACGCCGTGAGGCAAATCATCTTCTTCGACCAACATCGCCGCCAGCTGCAAAACCCTACCATCACCGCCCACTTCAAGGCCGATCGGGCGGAAACTGACCGCGCTGCATGAGGGCCAAGTCCTCTCTCCCGCTGGAGTATCGCTCCAGCCCCATAGCTGACCCAAGGTGAATCTTTATGTCGCTTGAGCTTTTAGGATAGAAAGTGACTCACTAATCCAGCGGCTGGGACCGCGCCGAATGAGAGGCTCGAGATCGGGCGCAAGGCGCGGAGAGGGTCTTCAGGGTTATAGTGCGCCCGCTCCGCAGGTATGAGAACGAGCAGACGGCTCCAAGAATCTTGAATGCGTGGATTGGTGAACATGAACATGTAGGGGCTCGCTGCTCGCCACTGAAGGCAACGCTGTAGATTTCTTCCTCCACTTCTTCGTACCATGCGCAGGTGGGATTGCCAGGAGATCGTTCGCCCTCCATGCCGACATGGCGTTCAAGAGCACGAGTCGGCTCATGAACATCTTCTCATCTTGGGTTGCAAGCCGCGATGGATGGGTCTCGTTCTTCGACAGGTGTAGTTGACATTCGTCAGACAGGTTGGCTGCAGTGATCATGATGCTCATATTGCATAGACGAATTGACGAGAGGTAAGTTGACTCACAGATGATGTATATCCGACAGACCCAGAGCTTTGCGTCAAGGATTGCTGCATTCAACCTGGTGAGCCAATCCTCCATCATAATGATGGTCTCCTCGTTGTTGGACGTGCCGCGCTCTCCAGACTTCCTCAGCCTCTCCAATTTGTTGCTGACCGTCGCCTTCTCTTCCTCCAGTACCTTTGCCCACATGATGCACGCCTTCATCCTGTGCCGTCCACCAAAGAAGCGTACTGTCGCGCCCTTTGCCGCCTGGGTCCAGACCAATCTTGGGACCTCACTCCAGGCCAACTCCGTTTTTGAGGTTGACTTGTCCCCTATCCACGCTTTCTCTACCCCAACTGCAATCGTCGCTTCTCCGGCATCTTCCCATCCTCGCGAAAGCTCCTGAGCAGTTCCGCCACTGCCTTCGACGACAGGCCGCCGCTGATTGCGCCAAATTTGAATTCTGTCTCTGAAACGGGCGGACTCACGATATCCATGACCGTAAACCCGATGAAGGCCTTTTGGGTGTCCGCCTCCAGCTTGCGCTCCCGAGCCTGGCTGTCCGTAACGGTTGACTCATGTTTCTCCTATTTCTGCCATTATAATGAAGAAGCGGGCGACGACGGGGCTATTCTGACCTGGGACAGCTTTCCACGAATGCGCTTGGGCCTCTGTTCATGGAGGTTTATCAGGTACCCTCAGATAATAGACCAGGCTCAGACACACCTTCGTCATCAGAATGGGTGCCAGTGGGCGACGGCCGGGTGCTGGTAACAGAACCTGGGCCCTTCCCAATCTGCACAGATCACTACTATGACCTCATGCATGAGAATAATGGTGAGCGCATCTGTCCCTGTGAGCTTGGTGATGATCCTCTTACTGTTTTTCTTCTTGGTATCGTGGACGAGGCTAAGCATGGTAGCAAATGAAGGTAAGGACCCCAGCGCCTTGACTCGTAAGATGGAACGCGCGTTGAGTGTGAGTTGATCCTTGACAGCTAGCAAATAAAGAGAGGATGCGTCGGGCGTGGTGGCGAAGTGATAGATTGAGTGCGGTCCAGCAAGATTCGCGATGTGACTCATGGGCGCGCACTTTGTCATTCCCTATTCTAGGCATTGCTGTGTGACATCATAATCCAGCACATACTGCACATGCGCGAAACTGACGAATGCTGAACAGACCGTCTACAATCGGTTTCCCATACTACGGTAGGCAGATATTGGGCTGCAAGTGGAAAACTCGCCCTGAATTCAGAATAAGACTGTTGTGCAGAACCGCGGGTTCGACGGCGTAATATATTCATATGAATCTCCCGCAGCTTTTACATGCCCACCACTCTTTCCGATCGTCCAAACTATATCCAGCAGCTGTATCTGTAAACGCCTCTACCAAATCGGCTGGAAGTGAGTCGGAACTGTCTAGGATATTCATTGATATGAACTGCCGCGGCATCTGGGAACATATCGCTCGCCCCGCTATTGACGTGTTCCAAATGATACCGCTCTGGCAGCGAGGAGGACCATCTCAAAGCGACACTGGGGCCGAGGTCGTGAGATGATCGACGCCGCTGGATTGGGTGCGGCAATGCTCGCCACCGCATACCATCCGCGAGGAGACTGCGATCTAGGGGTGGGAGCCAGAGCGCGACTTGTGAACCGTAGCGGATCGAACCAGTCGACATCGGGCGTGGTCGATAACCGCCGTGGAGGCAGTCGAGATGAAACCACTTGTTGCAGGAGTCACAGAATCGTAGTGTCTTCAGACGCGGAGTACATTCCCCGCTGGCGGCATCGGTCGAAACAAATGGTCGCAATGGTCTACTAGAATGAGCATAGAAATGATTAGATGATGGGAATGGGCACTCACAGACTGCAATTGCAAGCCTGTCATTCCACCTTGAGCGGGACAGTATCCGAAGACGATATCTCGTCGAGACCAACACTGGCCATCTAACATAGGGACAAGCCGCGTCTCTGTCGGATGGAATACAACAATTGCAGGTGCCGAGTTGGCGAGACGTCGAATGTCACTGTAACCTTGAATCTGCGTCGAGCATATCTCACCCTGGTCTCCCAATAATGACAGGCCACGGCCGTTATGATCCTTCTTGTCGCCAAGGTCTTAATGTCGGAGGCTTGATAGCACCAAGTCACATGGATCGCAGTCTAATGTCCAAGAATCGGGTCATCTTACGATGCTTGACGACTTCAGAAACTCGCTCACCTGTGTATCGTTTCCGATTTCTAGTCTGGCAACATCTTGGAGCTGTACGGCGCACGGCGGAATCCCCTGAGCACTGCTTGTAGTCGGCGATGTGTCAGGCTCATCAGGAACAGGGGTAGCTCGTAGAGTAGTATCAGCATAAGAATCCCATAAATTCAGTGAGAGAGGGTATAACTACTTACATCGAATGTTTCAAGCGGTATGCGCTGCCAGTGCCGCCCCTGTGTTCGCTGCAGCTAGGCTATTGATGACAGCATGGAAATAATGCCACTGACAATGCTCACTTTGCCACTCTTCGTACGGCACGCGCGTCCCTTGTCGAAACGTCTCCTGAGGATCTATACAAGGTGTGTTCTTGAGCCGCCTGCCGCCAGTGTGAGGCTGTCCGAGTCGCTGTGTTAGGATCGACATGCTGAGCGAATTTTGAGCAAAGTTGGCGTGAAGCTGGTGTGTAGGAGATTTACCTGGCGTGTTCGATGAAAGAAATATAGCATGAATAGGGGTTGGGATATCCGAGTGTCTGCACATACGGCTTGTGTGTCATATCTCGTGACATCTAATGTAATGGGGTTAGGGTCTGTTGTGAGAGGTGCTATGTCTGTCAAGCAAACTCGCAAAACATTTTCGTCCCTCTCACCTTACGTGACAGTGCACACTCTTTGACTTCTACACACCGCCTTGCTCTCGCACCTTGTCAATTCTGGAGCACGCTCGTGATACTTGAAGATGCCCAGAGAGAGCGTTGGCTATAAGCGAGTACGTATTATGCACTGTTTGAGATGAATGTGGTCATAACGGCATTGTACCCATGCTGCTATTTCTAGCCCCACGATGCGAAGGATGCCGCAAACATAGCAGGCGCTGTAAGCAAGGTTCAGAAAATCATGCAACCTCCCAGTCACTTGCTCGCCGACCGCACGATTATCACCAACCGGGATGACACGTTCTGGTACACCGATGGGAATGTTGTCATTCGGGTGAGATACGGTCTTCAAGCTGCACCGCTCCCGACTCCAACGAACTGCGAATACTTCAAAACCCTGTTCGACTTCTGGCACTAGAGTCGACGAGCGATCGGCTCGTGCGTATACAACGCATCAACGGAGGTTACACCGAGGGATTCAAGGCCGTTTGACTGTGATAGAGATGCCTCTGCACGCTTTCTTTCGCTGACTTCTGAACAGAAATGCGCGATAATTCAATTTGTCAACTACAGCGATGACATCACATCAAGCTCACCCATACCACGACAATCTCCTTCTCGGCCGCACATACCCTATCCTGCAATGCAGCACTGGCCTGGCTAAAACCCACCTGGCGCACGCTCTGGGATTCACGTCCGTGCCACCGCAACTCAGACCCAGGCGACATCAGATCTTGCGCTGCCGATAATCGCTACAATCCACCTCGCCCGGAGCATAAAGTTTCCTACATCCTAAAGCGCCGATTCTACGAGCTCCTCTCAAATGAGGAGTACTGGCACATCTACTACACGGACCGCGATCTATCGATCTGTCGAGCAGCGACAGAGAGCGCCTGCTTTGTGCGCGCGACATCTTGGGCAAGCTCTGGCGCGAGTTTGCCCTCACGCCCAGAGGTCGCCAACCCGCGAACGCGTGAACAGGCCAAGTACTGCACTTAACTTGTGTTGCTACAGTCACAAAGACCGAGGCACATGTGGTGGTCATCCATTGTGGAGAAGGACGATCTAGAGAGCGGGCGTTGATCCGCCAGGTACAACATCATCAGTCTCAGATGGCAGGAGTTGCAGAACGAGTGGTGGTGCAGGGATTGTCTGCGAACAAGGAGAGAGCTTGGAAAGAAAAGGCGGTGGAGTGGTGGAAGCTATTGGAAGATTTGTTGCAGCTGTAACTTAAAATATTCAATCGTTGTCTTAATCCAGGATTCCCAGGTGCCAGGCTCACCAGTAAACATCCAAATGGGATGAACATGTAGAAGAGTCTCAGATTATATCAGCGAGCTCGCACTGCGCTTGTCTTGTTCTACGACATGTCTCGAGGTCTTGTAGTCTTGTTTCCTGTGTATTTAGTACCACTCGCAGCGCATTGCTCCTTGGCACGCGCTTGCATGAGCATTCAAACACGCCATCTTTCCGCTCTTCTTCTCTCCTCCGGCGTGGCCCATTCTCCTACACAATCGCTGCTACCTACTATGCCTGAAGGACATCATGTCGCCGCCGCTGTGGCGAGGAGCCGCTCCTTTCCCTTACACTTCGCATATTCAGCAATGTCACGCAAATGTTTACATTGATATGCAAGGGATACAACATGCGCGCCACATCCATAACTACACGAGCTGCTACTAGCTACTACATACGGCTGTATGGAGCGCGCCAGTGCCTCGCTGAGCGTGAGAGGGACCAGGAACTTGCCTGTACACATCGTAGAAGCCAGCGCTTCAGCGATCTGGTCGCCGAGTTCATCATTACCCAGAGAAACAGTGTCATCACCATCATCATCAGCAAGAGAGGTAGCATCCTCACCATCGCTGAGAGAGGTGTTGGTCATCTCGATGTTCTCGCTCCACCTGCTCCGGTCGATGAGCGGAGTGGAGTGACGAGAGTGCTTGAGGTGGGGCTCATCGCCAGAGTCGACGACTTCCTCGATGCGGGCGGAACTGGGTCCAGCCTCAGGGGTTGTGATGATGTCCTCGAGAGCGCGACAACCTCGGCAGAGCCACGAATACTGCCGGTCAGCCGCTTAATCGCCGGACCATGGTGGGGCACATGCTGCCGCTGCCAGTAGGGACAACGATCGGCTGGTTCCCCAGCGCACGCGATCCATGACGGTCGCGACGCCATCTTGATGGTGGTGACGGTCGGGCGATGTGCGCCTGGGTGTGCTGACCATGGCTACAGTTGTGCTGGCCTTTGCCACGCCGCGCTTGCCACGAGGGCGAACTTGCCCTTGCTCCTTGCCCTGTGCGCCGCGGTTGCTATCAAAGCGCTGCTGCTGCTGCTGGAATGAAGGGTCCGCTGGTTGCATTTGATGGCGCTAAACTTGTTGGCAGAAGTTTCTTCACCGCGGCTTGCGATCAGCGCGCTGTTCCCAGTGGAAGATGATCGAGCGACGGATCTCGGCGAGGTTGAGGTCCTTGACCTTGGTGACCTTGCTTAAGGACTGGGCGATGTGCTCCATGGACGGAGGCAACTTCACAAGGAGGATCATCGCGCGGACGTACTTGGGGAAAATGCAGTCCTCGCTGGCGAGCTTGTCGGCGGACCTGGAACTTGTCGAGCATGTCGATAGGATTGGCGTTGGTAGGGATAGGAAGGACAAGGCCTTCTTGAACTCGGAGTAGACGGCAGTGATAGCAGGTTGGCCGCACTCGCCCTGAGGTAGTCCCAAGCCTGTTTGGCGCTGCTCTTCGCCTTCACCGTAGCGGATGGAGGGGCGAACACGGAGGAGGATGAAGCGGAAGGCACGCCATCGTGGTCCTTAAAGTCGGCAATGGCCTTGAGCTCCTCAGGAGTGGGAGTCTGGCCTACGACAGGGACGGTTCCGTGAGGACGTGTTTCAATGTCTGCGACATGAGGTAGGACTCCACGTCGAGGGCCCAGGCAGCGTAGTTGCCGCCAGTGAGCATAGCAACAAAGGTGGCGACGCTGGAAGACATATCGCCGTTGGGATGAGAAGAGAGTTGTCTGTCAAAGACAAAGCATCAGCATCGTGTTAAAGAACGATTTAAGAGCAATAAAAGAGCAGCCATCATGGCGCTGCGCCAATGCTGAGCTCTCTCTAGAGGTTGCATACAGCAGCGACGGAGACGCCTGCATGCTGTATCCGCAGCGCCATGATGGGCTGCACATCCGTCGACGGCGCCTTGAAGGGCTGCACATCGTGCTACATAGCGCCAAAGCCAGTTAAGGCGACGCCGACAGGCGAAGCTGGGGAGCACAGGGCTGCAGCCATTGCGGCGCTGCCCGGCGTCGACCAGGGCTCATAACCTGTTGAAGTGGCAGCCCCACGCAGTGGCGCGCTCTGTATTCAACTCACCTGTCGAGGGGGTTTCTGGCTGAGAGTACAGGGCTGCAGCCATTGCGGCGCTGCCCGGCGTCGATCAGGGCTCATAACCTGTTGAAGTGGCAGCCCCACGCAGCGGTGCGCCCGTATTCAACTCACCTGTCAAAGGGGGTTTCGTTAGCACGATAGTGGTAGTTAGAGGCAGAAAGCGAGTCTATTGTCCAGCTCCTACAGAGCTGGTATATATACTACAGGCGATACATGATTATGTGAGCACACATGTGATCACAGCAGCGAGTACCGCATGGCACCGAACAGCCGCTCAGTAGGTGTGCCGTAAAGGCAACAGGGTGCTTAAATAGTGTCTGGCCTTCGAACGGACTCGTGAACCTTACTCTTGATGACAGGTGACATCAAAACCGACTCGCACGGGTCGCGACTGGCGCTTAGCGCCAGTTCAACATCGCTGACATAATACAAAATTCTACACACCCCTCAAGCTAAGCACAATGCGAGCGCAGACGGGAGGGGACGACAACAACAATCAGCAAAACTGAAAAATTATGAACTGGCGCTAAGCCGCGGATTTGACGTCGCTCCCTATGGAGAGTAAGGTTTAGCGCATGCACTGTGCTTGTCTTAGACTACGACACGTCTCGCAGGTCTTGTAGTTACCATGGGTACCAATGTTACTGCACTCCCATAACTAGTGTGTTTTGACCCGTGGCTTTGCCACGTCAAATTGCTTCGCCTTCGGCTCAGCGTGACGAAGCAGAGTCCTTATTACCCTCTGTTGTAACCCGTGGGTTTACCATGCTTTGCCTTGGGCTCAGCTGCTCACGGCGAGCTGGAATTCAATTGAATCCAAACAGCTCAAATGGCTGCTTCGAACTCCTCACGCCCGGTGCATTCATTAATGTGTGCTGGTGAACCTGAACTACACCCGGGGTCACATTGCATGTCCAGTTGCACCTGATGCACACCCGTGAGCCATTGTAATACCTATGCACACCGCGGCAGTGGCACCAACCATTCGCCTGCTGCGCCTGGTGTGGATCCGCCTGCTCGCGCCCATTATGCAGTAATGTTCGAGGGAGCAACAGTGGATTTAGTCTTTAGAAAGATAAGAGCGATTAATGTTAATGATGGTTCCCGAGGGGATCTCGCCCCAAAATCTCCCTGTATGCGCAATGAGGGGGCTAGCCTCTAGGACATGCAGTCCCGAGGTGCACTGGAAGCCTGGGGCCCGTGGAGTGACATTCCTGCTTGGGCTTCGAAGTTCGCGCTGCGCGCCAAGGCCCTCCTTGGCAGCGCACATGGCAGCCACGCGGCACCATGTGCTCTCCATGTGCTCCATGTGGCCTAGACGCCCCACGCCCCACTCTATTATGATTCGAGCCCACTTGACCCGGCTCCGCCGAACGATGGGTGCTCCACTTCTGCACTCTACACCGACAGCAATTTGACAAGCAACTACTATATAATTGAGTGGGGCACCTTACTAGCTGGAAGATAACGGTAGGATTGAGGCACGATGCCCGTGGCGGAGCCACATCGTCATCTGCAGTACTGGGTGCTGAGCGGAAACCACACAGTCGACCGCCATTCCGATGACTCGCAGGAGCACATGCTGATCGCCTCTGCCCACAGCATCTCCCTTTTTCTCCCTTTCTCTCTAGTGTACACACACCCATACATGTCCGTATCTAGAGCAGAGTAGAGAGTAGTTAGTAGTATCTTGGCATCAGCATAGCTCTCGAGTCCTGGTCGCATACCTTACAGTCTCAGTTGGTAGGATACATCCTTAGCCGCTAAGGATGTGCTGAGGCTGCTCGCATCCCTATGGTCCTCTGCGCGGCATCGTGATCGTGTCTCGGCGCACCTCAGACAGTTTTGCACTTGATCACATACATCTCACACTCTTACCTTCATTCTCTCTCTCGCACTCATGACAATGGCGCCACTCAGGCACCATAATATCCAGTCATTCTCCCTTTCGATCACGATCCGACTGACTGCACGACTCTGACTGCATCTCCCTTGACCTGTAACATTCTTTTTGAATTTTTACCCGCTACTCGACCTCAACTCTCAACCTACCGTCGTCTCAGTGTTTCATTTCGACCCCGTCTTTTGTCTTTCCTATTCTCTCTCGTCGCTCCTCGACTGAGTTCTCATTCAAAGATCGTGGTAGCATCCGCAGACCTGGTCCGCTACCACCACCATCACGCTCATTCCACCATCTTCGACTCCCACTGCTTCGCCCTTGTGCACCTCACCGGCCCATCGCACCTTCGGACCACGCACTCATAGAGTTTTCGGGTCTATCCGAAGCAATCGAACGATGCGACTACTGTACACCGGCTTTTCGGAAGACATCGGAGTGATGTCGACTCAGAACGCCAGATATCATTCATTTCATCGGCTGGATATCTGGGCAGACGCTTGGTACCCAAAAAAAACAGCTCGGTGCGGAAAAAAGTGGCAGGGGAGGGAATCGAACTCGGGGGACCATGATCTATACTAGGCAAACGAAACCACTCAGCCATAGGCTCTTGGATAGCAATGTGTTTTGTTCGTATATCACAGGTTTTGGAGGCCACCCACCCCACCGATTTGTATTTGTGCTCCTGCAAAGCAGAACATGGTCTTAATGTGATAGAAGCTTCTCATGGCTTGTTGTAGTGTATAGGTATGTATTTTTACTGTAGGTAGTTAAATTTTTATTGATCAATAATTGTTTTGACCAGATATGTAGTGTGCACACAGGTTCCAGCAGTGGACTCGCGCAAAGCGCCAAACACTGAAGTCTGTTTCCTGGTGGCTGAAGCGCCTAGGTCAGACATCGTCCAGATGTCCAATGGCTATTGAGTAAATATCAGTTCAATATTCTCTGGGAAAGGCCTTTGGGAGACGGAGGGTGTGCATCAGCAAAATCACACTCCATCTTACGGATCTTAGGAGAACTTACAACTTACAGCCAAACTTAGAACTTAAGAAAGCCATCTTACGCGAACTTAGCCATTGCGACGCATCGTAAGTAAAGTAGGCGCTCACGATATCTCCGCTCGGAGTACATTTGACCGTGATAAGGCCGGGGTGTGACTATAATACCAACCTGAATGCTGTAAAGCGAAGCGATCCAAGGCCGGGAATTCGGAGCTCGGGATGGATCATGGTTAGGATGCGAGCTTGAAGCTGAGGCCAACCAAGTTTTCGGAAGCCTGCCCTTAATCCGAGCGCTAATCATCTGCTGATCCACAAGCGCCGACGTTGAATTTTTCACGATCCCAACGGTTTCCCTTCTGTCGTACTTACAGTACTACATTCCCAGCTTCATCACGCGTTCTACACCAGTCGTCAAAATTGAATGGTGCGTCGCTACTCACGAATGCTCATTCTGCTTCATTCACTTTCAGGCTTTTCTGCTCCCCCCTGCTGTTGCTGACGACTTCGCTCGTGTAAAAGGCGTCCCACCGGATATTCGTCCTCAAGACCGCTTATCTTGCCGCACCAGTTTCGTGACTGTCGGAGTGGGACGAATTTGTATGAGTGAGTCCTGTTATTTTCAGCTTGGAATCAGCTTGTTGAGCGAGGCTGAACATGGGCTAACTAAGATACGCCCTATTCATTTTCGTGATCGACTCGTAGCGCCTATCTGCGAAGCCCCCACATGCGAGGTAAGTGATTATAGGTATCCCTTACCCCGGTGTCCGAAGACATTACCCCAAAGCCCTTGCGCAGGTACCCCAGTCCCACAACCTTGGCAAGGTGTCATGACCTGTTAGATGCTGGAGAGGATGTCGCTTCTCCCAGTGCGTCATCCCCGCCTTTTCGCTTTCTCCTGGTGGTTGGTTACGCCGCTCCCTCCCTTTCTCCGCCTCTATCTCTCTTCCTCCTCTCTCGCATCTTGCCTACCGCTGCCCCCGCCTCCCCCAGCGCCATAATGAGCAGACACTGGCAACCGTATCAACGCATTTCCCGACCTCCGTACCGCTCACGGTGCATGGCTGCCCCACGCCCCACATCCTTGTCGCGTATGTTTCTCTGTTCTCTCTTCGCGCGTGACTGCTGACTCTCATCTCCATCTGATCAGAGGGCTGTATCGATGCCAATAGTCTCCAGGCATGAGTTGCGCAGAGGGCCGGATATGGGGCTTGAGATGGTATCCGCGTTGTCAGGGCCGGAGTGTATCCGTGTAAGGTATGTACTTCGTATTTCACAGCCAAGGGACTCAAGATGCGAGTCGCAGTGGTCTCTATGTCGGTGCATCAGTAGATGGAACTGGTCTTATGTGGGTCGGCGCGGCGAAGGGAGTTGAACGGAGCGGGGTATATGGGCCATTGGGCGCCGGGTGTAAATAGCTCCATGTATTGTACTTCCTACACAATCAATTAAAGCCCTATTGAATCGCCTATCGTAACGTGAGTGGTTTCGTGAGCAGTGGTTGGTCGACCTTGTAAGCCGTCTAGGAAGGACTGTAAGATGCCCATAAGATGCTTGTAAGATGGCTGATAAGATGGACAATCTTACCTAAGGAAGGTACATAGCCTATGTAAGTTGACTTGATCTTAGAACTTACGGCGTCCCATAAGTTCTAAGATGACCCCGTAAGTTCTCTAAGATGGGGTGTGATTTTGCTGATGTGTCGTGCTGGAACAGTTTTGATACGGACGCTGATAGTACTGGAGCGGGACGGAGGGGAGTGTCGTCCTGGGAGAGTTTTGATGGTCGCCATACTGGAGCGGGACGGTGAGGAGTGTCGCTCTGGGAGAGTTTTGATGGACGCCATACTGCTGCGGGACGGAGGGGAGCGCCGCCCTGGGAGAGTTTGATAAATGGTTGAGGCAGTATTGATACTGGCGCGGGGACGGAGGGGAGTGTCGTCCTGGGAGAGTTTTGATGGACGCTCATACTGGAGCGGGGACGGTGAGGAGTGTCGTTCTGGGAGAGTTTTGATGGTCGCCATACTGCTGCGGGACGGAGGGGAGTGTCGCCCTGGGAGAGTTTTGATGGACGCCATACTGGAGCGGGACGGAGGGGAGGTCGCCCTGGGAGAGTTTGATAAATGGTTGAGGCAGTATTGATACTGGCGCTGGACGGAGGGGAGTGTTGTCCTGGGACAGTTTGATAAATGAATACGTAGTTGAGTAGTATCCCACAGAGTAGTTTTGCTTAAAGCTAATGCTGTTGAGAGTAGAGCTAAAGCAAAGGGGGCAATTATAAACCCTCTCAACCCGCAGGGGACTGTCTCTGGTTCACGCCCACATAGCCCAGATATCTGGAGCGCAGAAATGGACCCAGGATAGCTCTCACACACCCTCACACCACGAACTGCACGCCTAGAAGCCAAACGGCGAAACGGATGCGGGAAACAGAGAACAGAGCGTAAATTCGCAGGGGACTGTCTCTGGTTCACGTCCACATAGCCCAGATATCTGGAGCGCAGAAATGGACCCAGGATAGCTCTCACACACCCTCACACCACGAACTGCACGCCTAGAAGCCAAACAGCGAAATGGATGCGGGAAACAGAGAACAGAGCGTAAATTCGCAGGGGACTGTCTCTGGTTCACGTCCACATAGCCCAGATATCCGGAGCGCAGAAATGGACCCAGGATAGCTCTCACACACCCTCACACCACGAACTGCACACTCTAGAAGCCAAACGGCGAAAACGGATGCGGGAAACAGAGAACAGAGCGTAAAGTCGCAGGGGAAAATAGCTGGTTCACGTCCACATAACTCAGACATCCGGCATGCATACACACGTCCAGGAGAGCTGTTACATCCCACACCACAACTCACCAAGATGTTCCACGCCACTCCTGCATCGTAACGCTCATCTTAGCAGTTGGTCAGACACAGTCCGAACACGGGTTCAATTTAATTCCGCCTTATGGGTCTACCATGGTCGAGTTACCTGGGGTTATTAGCAGACTTACTTTTGTTTTTCACTGTCCTTCCCGCCATATAACACTCGCACTCACAGAGGATTACTCATATCACCGAGCTTACCTACTGCTATCTAAATGTATACATTCCGTAACACTGGCACTAACTCGGTTATATATCTCACTTACCGCTCTGAATACACACCCTTTTTCCTGTAATGGACATCCATTTAATAAGACATAACAGCCTACTGATGTATATACACCTGGGAGTAATGAAGGTCATGTAGTCGGACTTAGTTAGATTTAACAGTGTCCTTTGTCGATATTTGGGTTCACGGAACTACCCTGGATAGAATATGAATTGTTATTCAGATAGAACACTTACGGTTATCCCGCTGTAGAGTATTGTGTATTGCAATAACACCAGCAGCGCCGAGGTTTGCGTAAATCGCCAAGTCCCACAATCAGATAAGATGAGCCATGTGCCAAACAGAGCCACAATCGCCACGCCGACCAAGAGGCGCCGAGCATAGCCACCAGGGGCAGGGCGGAAATAGCCAAACAACAGTTAATATCAAGACACGGGCGCTTGGGATCAGAGTGCTTCGACCTGAACCTCGACCGCTCCCTGGCTGTCCCCGCCTCTCATCTGCTCACTGACTGGGGCGCTGACACGCGACACGCGAACAACAGCGCCAAGATTTAACAAAACGCCGGGCGAACAAGGGCAAAAACGAGCAGCACAAGGTACCGCCACAGCTGGAGCCTCGGAGGTCCGAAGTGGATGATTGGAGGGGCGGGGCGTAGACGGAGGTTCGGGGCGACAGCAGTCGGGAACACGCCAGGTACGTGGTCCATTCGGACGGGCGCGTTGGGGAAGCCAGGCCAAGGATACATGTCCGGGTCGATGACGCGCGAGGAGGGTGCGGACATACGTCCCGCCGACTCGCGCAAGGTGGAACCGGTGTCCTCTGGTTTGTCATTCAGCGGGCGTGATGCCAAAACCATGGCGGTCGATCATGCGCATACGAGAGGCACCGCTGCTCGCGCAACGCGGGCCATCGTTGGGTGCCGGTGGCGTGGTGGCGCGCGGATGGGTACCCCACTGTTCGCGCGACAGAGGCTGAGCTGTCGCCACAAGATACGCGCACGACACCCGACGGTTGTCACGCGAATGTCTGCGCGGAGGGCGGTGCTTGTTGTCCGCGCATGTCGAGCAGCTGTGACCTTCTGCCACGGTGCGCAGATGGCGCCGCAGGGTCGCCCGCGTAGCATGGCTCCCTACATGTCCATATTCGGACACGTCGTGGCATACCGATCCGGCCACCATCGAGTCACCGCGCGTGAAGGAGGGTGACGAGCACCAAAATGACTCGATGTTGGCCGGTTCAGGATGCGAGGACACGTCCGGAAGTGGGTGGATGAGTTGACATGCCGCGCGGACGACCCTGTCGCCTGTCCACGCATTCGGGACGAAACGTCCCAGTTACGGCCTCCTCGGGCTACACGCTGCCAGTGGGCTGCGGCAGCGGCGGACGGTGAGTTCGCCCTCGCGGAACGCCGCCTGAGATAAGGGCGACGAGCCCTTCGTGCTCGCCTCCATCCTTCCCACCTCGCCACTCGTGTCCGTCCCTCCAGTATACAGACCCTCCACGGCCCCCATCCTATCCCGCCATATCCTCCGGCATACCGACCATCCCCACTCCACGACTCATCGACTTCACGCCCCTCCCGCCAATCGCCCTTCGACTATCGACCTCAACGCGTCCACATGCCCACACCGACCCAACGGTTTGCGTCCCGCGACAGTCCCGAGGTTGAAGACTGGCTCGCTACGGAACAGGAGTTCGAAGCTGCACAGTCCCGGTCCACAGGTACAAGTGAGTGCGCGCCGTTTTCGCGATCGTATTCCCCGCTAACCTCGCTATGCAGTCGGTCGTGGAGAACACATGGAACGCGTCTACCCCGGAAGTTTGTAAGTGCACCACGCCGTTCAACATTTATCCCACGCTGACATATTCCAGCATTTGGGTTGTACCGAAGAGTTGGACCCGCGACCGCCGCGCCCACGCCTGAAGATGATGGAGGCGAAGATCGCCTCGGAGGTCCGTGGAGTACTCAGAAGCACAAGGTGAGAGATCGCACGCTAACGCCCAAGGCAGGCTAGCAGTACTAACAACGCCCGCAGTATATCTTCAAATGCATCGACTACCCGCGCGCCGTAACCTCAAAACACAAGAAAGGTACTCACCCACGATCCGAGCACTAAGACCATCATCGCGCGTTGGGGGCAACAATGAGTTAGTGCGAACCACGCGCTACTCATTTGTCCTGACAATCGTGGTCGAGGACCTCGCGCCGCCGCCGCCTCCACTTCGATGGCGCCGAAGTTCATCCCCTTTTCCCCACCAACCTTACACGCGCCCGACTTCTCGCTGACCTCAAGACCGCCGGGCGTGAACTGGCGGGTCGCCGTCGAGGTAACGCCCATTCTCAAACCACTTATTACGTCGCAGCTGATCATTCACACAGGAGCCCCACCGATGCTGCAAGCCGACGTGCAAGTACAACGGGCGGTACCTGCCTCACAAGCAAGAACTCCGGTGGTGCGACGGCTTGTGCCAGCGGTGGTATCACGTCGCCTGCCTGGAGGAGGGTAAGTCCGGCGACGAAACGTTCAAGATCCCGCACGTGGCCCGGCACCTCTCCGTGAACTGGCGCTCATGGGAACGAGCGCAGAACATGCGCATTGCGCGCGTGGTGCGCTTCGACGACAAGTACCCCCCTACCCCCTTCTCGCTGGAGACGATCGTTCCCCGCCTGCGGGAACAGCGCGCGTTGTATGCTGCCACCGCCGACGAGGACCTCCCCGACCTCCGCTCTTTTGTGCAGACCCTGGTGGTAGACGACGACCGCACTGCGGTGCACAGGCGACTCCTCGGGCGACATCCTGCTGGCGATTTGCAATTCGGGTCCAACAGCTCGTATTCAAGCGTCCGGAAGTAAGTTGTCAGGCGCCATCTAGACGGCGAGACGGACGATCGCGCACGAGTGGCCAACAGATCGTGAATTGGCTACTGCCGCAGTCGGCGAGGTGAGTCCGCAGCATGTACGCTCGATAGAAGGTGAGCGAGGTCCTCCTGTATACGATACGCACGCCCCCACTCCTTTCTCCAACTCTTGCAGTCCCGGGTCCCTTTCTTGTACTTAGCACAATCTGGCAACTCGCTGTCCCTTTCCCTCGTAATCTTACTGTGTATAGAGCGCAGGAACTAGTTTGCTCCCCACGCCAACCACGCCAACGATCGTCTTGGATATGGGAATGGTATTTCACTCAGCAAAAGCCCCTTAAACACCAAGGCAGTCAATCAAGCGGGGGATAGGCGTACGTACCCATCTTCGTTCATGGCCGCTGGCCTGGTATTGTCAATGACCCTGCAAACGGCTAGGTCATATACGTTGACGGCCAGTACCACCTAGGTACTTCACTCCGTGGTGCATGTGCGGATAGGAGCTAAGGTCGTCCGCGCACGCACGACCTCCTGAGATAGTTGCTCGATGCGCCGGACGAAGATCAGGTTCGTCCGCGCATCGAGGTAGTTCGTTGCTCTCTCCAGGTTGCCTTCACCGCACTCTAAGCCACCCTGTCCTCAACGCGCGGACGAGTGTGTCACCCTTCCGCGCTTCGAGGCTGTTGTATTCCGATTCGACTGGTCTCCGGTGACAGTCCATGACCGCGATGCGCGGACGAAGATCAGGGTCGTCCGCGCATGGACGTAATTGACTACCCGAATGGTGTTGCTTGCATAGCCCGCTATGCGCGTCTCGCCTCGAGGCGCGGACCATCATGAAGCTCGTCCGCGCATCGAGGTATTTGGATTCCAGTACGGGGCGTTGGCTAGACATGGGGTGAGCCTCGATGCGCCGGAGGAAGGCCATACCCATCTGGCGCTGTCGAGGTAATTGGATACTGCATCCGCACCTCTGTCCGGTACTCGCCTGCCATCAGGTATGCGTGGCCGGGCGTGTTGCTGAGTATATAAGGCCAAGAGACTCGCGGTAGTCGCCAGGTCGACATCCCATTCACGATCCCACTTCCTCCCTGCTCCACCCCGCCACACCTTCACCATCGACTTGAAGAATCAGCTAGATCCTCGCTCTACCCCAACCAACCTCGCCGCAATGGACTTTCCTCCGACACTTGGCCTCCAAGACTCCAACTGACGACTGGCTCGCAACTGTCGCCGATTTCAACTGGCGCCAGCGTATCAGTTCGGTGCAAAGTACGCGGACCATCCTAACTCTGTTGTCTTGCTTGCTCATGTTCGCACACAGTCGGGCCCACCGCTGACCGCGCATCGTTGAACATCGCGACTTGTAAGTTCTTCTATATCACCTTCATAACTTCGTCACTAACATCGCTAGCATCTGGGTGATACCTGAACACCTCACGCCCGCCGAGTCTCGCCAACAAGGGCATCGCAGTCTACAACTCAAACAAGTGTACGATGTTTGTCGCAGCCACAAGAAGGTATGCTCGCTGCCACCTGCGGCTGGTGTGCCCGGGCCATTCACTCATTCTTTCACAGGCTCTCCTTTGCTGCACCGACTTTTGGGCGGTCAAGACTTCCGCGACAGACACTACGGTCGCCGCACGACTCGCGACTGCAGACATCGTCCGCCAGGTGGGGACCAATCAAGAGGTTGTCAACACCACCCACCGCTCGACATCTGGCCGAACCGCGTCGAAGACAAGGCGAAGCGCCGTTGTGCTCCACGCCACCATGCGCCCTTCACTCCCATC
The DNA here is from genome assembly GCA_020736865.1 of Ganoderma leucocontextum. Lineage (NCBI taxonomy): Eukaryota > Fungi > Basidiomycota > Agaricomycetes > Polyporales > Polyporaceae > Ganoderma > Ganoderma leucocontextum. The sequence continues at coordinate 21,601 of JAHKGY010000006.1, forward strand.
TTTCCTGGCCAACTGTATACCCGAGATGACCTCCAGTTGGAGCGCCGCATCATGCCAGATGGTGCCAAGTGGTTCGCCAAGGATGTGCGCCCCATATTTACTATTTTCCTCATCCGAAGTTCGCTAAAACCTTCTCAGCTCCAACTTCAATACTGCAGCGCATCGTGCTCGCGTGGTCGCCTCTACCGCCCCACCGCGACATGATGCACTTTTGTTCAACATGCAACCAATGGTACCACCGCGCCTGCCTCAAGGCCCGCATGAAGGTCAAAAGGCAGCCCATCTTCGCAGATCCAGAATATTACGACGATCATCCTCGTGTCCACCAGCCGTGGTTTTGGCAGTGGCAGCACGCCATCAACACTCCAATCATCCGCGCCCTCGCCTGATGGTCTGTACGCCGCCGAGCCGCTCAGCATTGAAGCGATCCTGCATCGAATGCACCTGACTACGACATTCTGCAACCCCAACACCCTCTCCGCAATTTCGACGACTACATCATGCACACTCCAGAATATGGTGCCCATCCTGCCCCTCTTCAGGCTGGCCTATTGCAGTATGTGAACACTGCAGTCTCCAATGCAGGTGAACAGATTTTTGGAATGTGTCCTGAGTGCACAATGTATGTTTGATTCATAGAATGAAGTTTGTGCATGCTTAATTGTACAACATATTTCTTGGAAGTCAAATTGTCACATATTCGATGCATATTATCTCGCACTTGTATACTGCCTTGTAGTTGTTGTTGTTAGGGTAGGAAAAGATCTCCAAATGAGCTTGATTAAAAGCAGAAATAAAGGAGGAGTCTAGCTATAGCACAGTCAATCAAGAGTGACAGTGGTGGTGAGAAATTCTGTCATTTAGAATAGAGGGTCGCCGACAACTCCTTCTGATATCTCACGACTAGAGGAGCTTAAAGAGGTGTCCCATTATAAAGCTGACGGGGAACCTGCAGCGAGCAGAGCACCGGAAAAGGACAGGTCATCGGCGAAGGGTGTGAAGGGGCATCAATGTGTCTGCCGCTGCTCGGAGGAGGAGAAAGGGGTGTGAGGGTGCAAAGCCTCGAGAAAGGAGCAGACAGACAATGGAGGAGGACTGCAGGCGAGCGTGCGGAGGAGGAGCAAAGCCCACTTACTCCACATAGATACTAGTCTGCTGACCATACGGTACCATCTGCGCTTGCTGTCAGAGTCCGCACGGACTAATGCACACGTGCAGGTCACTGCGCGCTCTGCACAGCCTCACGTGAGCTTACTTATAGCCTGTAGTTAGTCTCATGTACCTTAGACATCTGGAGCCCCTTTCCCCCTCGAGCGACGACCTCCCGAGACTTCGCAGCTTGTGTCCGTGTGCCCTGCTTCTGCTGACCCTTTGTGCGACCACTGATGTATTGTTTCCTGCCCGCTTTTGACTGCCGAGTTATCGTATCGTATCACTGCCGCCGTATAGTATGGTATTGAGCCCGTAGTGCTCCCTGAGACCCGATATAAGAGCCTGAGTGCTTCCCGAGATCCCATGTATTGAGCCCGAGTGCTCCCTGAGATCCGCATATACTATTCATCTGCCGCCGCCACATCGTATTCTCCTGCTGCCATTGTATTCTCCTGCCATTTCGTATTCGCATCACACACACTGCCACCTTGCCCGCCAGGGGAGGATATGCAACCATAAAAAACTAAGATATGGGAAACTAAATAGAAGGACTATACAAAGCTAAGTCCCAGCAACCAGTGGACCGCAGAACGAACGACTGGCTAGCACATAACTAACAAGAGCTACAGGACATACTGCAGAACACCTGTACAGGGTCAGGCCAATGTCAGACCCTTACACCGTCAGAAGTGGAGAGATTCGAGGAGCTGTAAAGAGATTTCAGAAGTGAGTGGATAGTGTCAGAGGACCCCACAACTATGCAAAGGTGGGGAGATATATATCTGCTCAAGTGCAAGCCAGGTGTGAGCAAACAGTGTGCAAATAAGACATTGGGAAGGATAAAGTGTGAATGATAAATCTAGGAACAGATAAGTATGGACCCTAGTATACAGAACTACTAGACAGCAGCAAGTAAAAAGATATTTTCTGATAGTCATACATGCAGACATCCTAATATCAAGGTCTGAAGAATAAACACAGTCTATGGGCATAACTCACAAAATGCGATATCTGAAAAATAGAAAGACCGTGGTATAAAGTATAAAAGAGAGAAATATTGAAACAACTAATTTACACCACAATAGCTGGAGTATAGTACCACATAAGTACATCCTCTTCATCTATAAACTCTGCCAGCCATCTAGCATCAATGGCAATTTCTGCAGCCAAACTAGAAATAGATTAGATTGTGATTGACTTTGAAAATTGCTTAGACTACATACGCAAGGAGTTGTGCATTTGCGAGAGCTCGATCAAATAAATCGATTAAGACCAAGCGAGTGAGGTGAATCATGTTCACTGGAGTGAAAGGATTATCTTCATGCCACTGTTGAAGAACAGTCTTGAGAACTTGGACTGCACTTTCAAGCAGTGGGCCATCAACATCATCACGGTCGGCAGTTTCCTGCCAGACGAGCAAGGCACGCGACGAAGCAGCAGCCACTGATTCGACCGCCACATGCAGGATTTGGATACGTCGCTGTGAAGAAATAAGATAATATAGCCAGAATATAAGGGAGTAGAACCTACCCAAGTAAAAGCCTGGTGAATTGATGAATGGAGTGCCTGAGCATAGTCGATATGCAGAGCGATCACTGAAGACAGTGTACTCTGAGCGCACTGGGAGGTGAAAACGACAACCTCTCGACATCCAAAAGAGTATTGAAATGCGGGAACCCCGAAAATCAAAACAACCTCTCCGATTCTAGGAACTCTTTGGGTAAATCAGATAATGAGCAGCATAGCAAAATAGACCCACTGCAGAGGGACCTTTCGTTTCGCACCTCTCGACTTCGTGAAGCCACTTTCCAAAGTGCTCCGAACAGTAACCTCGCCAGTGCCATCTGAAAGCCGATAAAAACAATCGGTCACTGTCTCCGATTTGGCGATGATACGACCACAACATAACACCTGCCCAGAAACATGTGTTGAGCAATAGGCACAATAGAGCGAAACTATTAATGCATACCGTACCCAGCGGCAATCCCGCCGCACAGAGATAATTGACCGGGCGGTTTTCGCCTCTATCCAAGTTTGTGAGGGAACCGAGGATGTGCAAGGTCACTGGATGACTCATAAAGTTCTGTGTCTTGGGGAGCTGGTGGAGGAGTGTCAGAAATGAGCGTGCAAAATTGAGAAGGCAAACAACACGCACGGTCTCGGGCCCACCCTTGTATTCGCGCGACACTTGAAAGCTTTAGACAAGTCGCCGAATGCGCGCAAAGGTGTGGAAATAGGAAGTTTTCGTCGGAGAACTGTTCGGGGACTGGAACGTAGCCGAGCAACTGAATAAAGTGCCTGATAATGTAGAACTACGGCCAACCTTTCATGTCATCATTATCAGTGCTTTCGATGATGAGGCTCAGCTCCGCAAAGTGTTCGTGAGCGAGGGCGGAGGTAGAAGGTGAAGAGGTACGCATGACCTGGTCATCGGCAGGACGACTCATTGGGGTGCAGGCGGGAGAAGTGACAGCAGGTACCACATCCTCCATAAGCTGACAGGGGGGAGAACCGCCATCCGCAATAACTGGACCAGGAGAGTGGCTGTCAATGGAATGCAAGATCGAGACACGACAGAAACGCACCAGCATCATGAGGTGAATCATCTGTTGCAAATTGTGTGGACTGATGAACGTCGATAGCGGTAGTGTCTTATACACATGACAAGCGACGGTGAGAATAGCGGTGGAGAGAGATTTGAGGCTGAGGAGTCCGGCACGTACATGACAAGCGGCCGGCGGCAACTTCTTCCGAGAGCGCCGCGTAATCATCCTCCTGGGAGGGGAACTGGGCCCACAAGGCGGCGTCCGAGTCTGTACGAAGGAGCGGCATGTTGTACAATACGGGAATGGAGAGAGACGGAGAGATGGACGAGTTTGCAACACATCGATTGAAGGTGTGGCAACACCAGGAGGGACTCACGTGGCACTTAGAGCTGTTGCCCACGTGCCTGTCGCGTGCGAGGCACGTCGATCTGACGCCTGGCCTTTTGTACGCGATCGAGAGGGTGCCGTACGACTGGCGTCAACACGGAGGGAGGAGCGAATGGCAGCGAGTGTGTAGGCAGCTAGTGTGCAGCAACCCCAAATAGGCGGATTAAACGGATAGTGAACTAGTGTGCTTATCGTCGTTCAGTTAACGGTCACCACAATCTGTCTGGCTACGTGGAAATACAACACTTTGTTCGTTGGACATCAAGCTGCAGGCGGTGGAACTCACAGCCGGGGTGCATATCGATTTCATTGATATTTATCATACAGAAGCCCTTCGTCACGAAGACCGCATACCCATTTGCGCGGACGAGGAACTGAACCGGTCCACGCGGACGGGGGGGAACCATCCGCGCAGACGAGCCACTGAACCATCCGCGCAGACGAGCCACTGAACCATCCGCGCGGACATGAGGAGCATCCGTCCGCGCAGATGCGCCAAGCATCCATCCACGCGGACGCGCCAAGCGTCCATCCGCGCAGGTGGGAAAGAGACATGGCTGCGGACCAGAGAGAGACAGTTCTGCAAAGACAGTACAACCGCGCTGGCCAGCTAAGTGGGGTCTCAGGACGACTGAGTGTTACGACACGAACTGACGGCGAAAGAAATGACCTGACAGGGTATCGCCGACATGCAAATGGAATGCGTGATTGAAAGCATTAAATTGTATACAAGGATACTAACGCATAACAACAGTAGATTGTGCGAGACGCGACGAAACACACTGTTCATCCCGACATACAACCCGCCTATTGGACGTCACAACAGTCATGCGTGGCGAGCACGAGTGGACCGTCCGCCGTTGCTGCTTCCTGACGCAGTGCGCTTCTGGGCAGCAGGTGGGACGACATCGCGGAACTGCCCCCGGTCGACGAGGAGCTGAATAGATTCAGCGCCGAAGATATCTTCGCAGACGCCAAATGCAACCTGCCCGCCCTGCGCCAACTTCGAGAGGAGTTCCTTTTTCCACGCCTTGAGGTTGCTCTCGCCATGGTCAAAAGACTCGTCCCGTAACGAGGGGCACTTGTGAGTTGGGCTCCTTGCCGACGATACACCCAGGCGGATCAAATTGATCGCCGACAGCGCCTTGCTCGCTGCTGGGATGTCAGAACGTCCTACGATATATGAATAAGAGTAACATACAGTGCTTATTCCCCATTCCGCTGTCAGGTCCACTTTCCCGCTGTGCAACCGTTTACGCAATGGCGAGTCGACATGAATCCAGGCAAGGAAGACGATGCTCACCTGCGTATAGTACTGGCTGGTGTTGGTGACGCCCTTGCCGGTGTTGCGAGTAGTCCAGCGCAACCCGCGCACGATGTTGATGGAGTCCTCCAAGTTTTCCGATGTGACTGTGTTGAGCGCGACATTCACAGGATCGTTGGTCTCACCCTTGATTGTTGGCCACCAGACGTTTGGCGTGATCTTTGAAACGAGGAAGGCGAGCACATGGGCGAGCTGAACTTGCCAACTGCTGAAGTTGTGCTCGAACTGGTTCTCGGCCCAGAGGTAAACCTCCGTAATAAGACCCGAACCGGTCCTCTTGACTCCTGCTGTGCTAAAGTTCCAGTCGGTCGGGCGCGCTTGGTGGTTCGCGATGATCTTGAAGTTGCAGATCTCGAACTCGGTCGTACACCACGGTGCGCAGGGGTCGACACGGCGGCCTTCTCCAGGTTACGGTTGAGGCGGATGTCTTGCTGCTGTCCAAATGTCAGCCCCTGTAGTGAACCACCCGCTCGCGAAGTGCAGCGCCGATCGCCCGCCACGCCGATGGATGGGTTGTGCGCTGTACCCTGTGCGACTGGGATGATGTTGATGCACTTGGTTTGAACCGCCTCGCACCACGCGCCTTGATGTCTGCCACTCTGTCCTGAAGCGCCGCTGATGACCGAGGACGCTGAGGGCCTCCGCAATGACGGTCTGGCAAACTGCATGGCAATCACCCTGGGTCCACAGTGGAGAGCGAATAACAGCTGCATTCCTGGAGACCCCATGTTGTAGAGCTTGTCAACAAACTGGTCGATGGGGATGCTCTGAGGATTGGCGGAGGGAGGCCCTTGTGGAGCTGGTCCAAAGATGGTGCGACTGCCCGAATGAGCCTCTTGAGCGCGCCCTGGTCATCGTCATCCCAGCCAAGTGGGTTCTTGCAGTCCAACCAGATGCGCAGGCTAGTGAAACAGCCCACAAACCAATCCTGCTCGTCCTGGCCACCATGTTCAGTTGCATGTGCTTGTCTGGCCTCCAGCTGAGTAGTGACCAGCCTCTTGACGTCGCTGATGTATGCGTCCATAACGATGCCCGAGAGGATGCGAAGTTTGGCCTGACAGGGATCCTGCTGGTAGTCTGACTGGGTGCACGACAGAGCGATGGTCCGCTTGAGGCGGAAGAAGGTGTGGAATGACTAAGAGTGATCCCAAAACCCATGAGCTCTGGAAAACAAACCACTATGAATATACGTACTGTGACAACAGATTGGCTGTAAGAAAGTAGCAATGCTCTCTCAGCAGCATGTGCTGGCTGTTTGGTGACCTTGTCTAATGGCCAGAATTCGATGGGAAACTGGGGGACGACGACACCTTTGACGATGGGAAAACGGACGGCAGTGGAAAACATGGGCAGAAAGCCTTCGAGGAGGGATTGCGTGATCCAAAGAGGGACACCTGAGGAGCGATGGAGGACTTGAGCAGCGCCAGTGTGACAAAAGTTGATGGCGCGTTCACAAAGCGCGATGAGGTCGACATATTGTGGCTCAATGTGAATAGCGACAGGGAAATTGTTCCCTGCGCCTGCAGGCATATTCTGCCTCGCATTTCTGGCTGCGACAAGTGGCTGATGGACGTGATGTTCCCACAAAGCAGTGAGGAAGGAGGTGATGGGGTAGCTCGTCCAAAGATAAATGCGCGGAAAGACCTGCTCAACCACTATTCAGCAAAATCCGAGCAGAGTAGCCAGCAGAATTACCTCTTTGGGAACATTTCAGTGGTCTCAAGCAGGGCATTCTGCATATCTGCGCTTAGCGCAAGCCTTGATCCAAGGCTCGACGCACTCGTCAGAAACAAGCCGCCATCCTGATGTTCTTCGCCAAAGCGGATAGGATGTAGGAGGATGTTGCACTCCACACGAAGATAGAGCTTGTCGGTGTTCCTAACCTGCATCGCCAATCGGGTGGTGGGGAGTTTGCGATTCACGACATTGAACATCTTGTCCGCCTTCTTCTGGGCGGCGCCGGTCGTGGCTCAGGGACCACCAGCAGCGGCTGTGAGCATCCCTTGCTGGGCGATATGGAAGCGCGCTCTCGCGAGTCTGGTGGGCAAGGGTGTTGTAACACTGGGAGTTTTGCCCTCAATGCATGGCAAGACTGTGGCGCCGGCGAACGGTGTTATGGAATTTTGGAGGGCGGGTAGAGGGGCGGGGATGTCGCCTGCTTGCCACTGGCCACTCACCCTGAAAAAGTGGGCGAGAGTGTGAGGCCGACATTATCGCTGGGGAGGAGACCAGGAGGAATGGAGTTGTCAAGAGGGGAGGGGCGCTGCTGGCCCGCGCCATTGTCAGGATCATCAGGCTCTTGGTCGCCGTGTTCAGGATCCTCTTCTTCGCTCTCTTCTTCATTCTCTTCGTCCCGCCATCTTCGCCATCGCCAGAGTCTGCGCGACGGGCGGAGGGATGTTCGAACAGCGCGCGAACAGTGGGTAGGTGTTGCAGCATGCCGGTTGGGAAATGGACTGCCATCGCACGGGAACTGGATCACGACGGGAATGTAGCTGCCATCGCTGGCGAAAGGGATCTTTGCCGCTCGCGCGTAACATGTTCACAGCGCCGAGGTCTTGAATCTTGCGCCGCTTATGGGGTCTGGAGAGTCGTGACACCTCCTCGTGGGCAGCGCGAATGGTTGCGCTCAAATGTCGCTCCATTCTTCAACCAAGCAGGCACTGCAGCAAATAAACAGTCTGGTCAGCATGGACGAGAGGAAGGGGGAGTCTTAGCTCACGATAGTGAACGGGAGAGCGATGGAGAAGCGAGCAATTTTCTTCATATCGAATTCTCATGCCAGTACTGTCGGAAGGCTGGACGCCCTCTCGACGCTGCTCCACATGAGGCGTTCTGGCCATACTGAACCACTATCGCCATGGGAGCTCCTTTCTCCCAGATCTCGCGTTTGTATGCCAGTGGCGCCGGGCGTACTCAATTCTTGTATTCCGCTTTGAGAACTCGGTTGAGGTTGTGAGCTTCTTCGAGCGACAATGTGATCCGTTTGCGCGTGCTAAAGAGGAAGGGAGTGTTAGATGCCAATTGATAGACAAGCAAGCGGACCATCAAATCATCTGTCGTGTTGACAGACCATGTGCGCAGATGAGACAGAATGTCGTCCGCGCAGACGAAACAATGTCCCTTCCGCGCAGACGAAGCGGTGTCTTGTCCGCGCAGAGGAGATACGGTCTCATCCGCGCAGAAGAGACATTGTCCCGTCCGCGCAGAAGAGACATTGTCCCGTCTGGCCGAAACACAATACACATGGCGAGACCTACTTACAGGAGTGTGGTACAGTCATTGAAGGTATCGTCGTTCGTGAGTGGAGGGTTTGTGTTTGGGAGACTGTGGTTGCCGTAGTGGCTCTTCTCCAGCATGTTCGCTAGGAGAGCAACGAGGTTGCGGAAATCGACTTGTTCCATGTTGGTTGGCGACCGAATGCTCGACAGCGTGGACGTCGACGTCCTTGTCGATGATATCCCTGTCCGCGATGAGCCACCACACTTCCTCGCCCGCACTGGTCTTGCCCCATGGGCCATCTTGCGTGCAGGATCGCCACCAAGGACCTTGCGCCGCCACGATAATCCCAGTGCCGACACGTGAGGTCGAGGTTCCATGTCCATCTCGCGTTGTTCCGCACCACAGGATCTGACATATTAGGGAGCACGGCGTCGAGCCCGATGCCCTTCGGTACGACGATCTTCTTGTCTAGCCTCGCCTGCAGGGGATCATTGCGGCCGACGCACATGGTGAACGACGGTGCAGGACTCACCTCCTGACACCGAATACTACATTGGGATCCTGCGGTCGACAGTATATTCTTCATCTACTACGAGCCGCAGTTTGGAGTGCAGCAGAGCCATTGCCCGCGTGCTCGTGGTTCTCGTGACATCCGCCGCAACACCGAGGCCCCGAAATGGTTCAACTCGCCTGCTTGTACTTCTCGAGTGTCGACCGCTCCATCCGCTGCTCGCCCATGATCGCTGCGATACCTCGCCCTGGGACGCACTCCTGCCCATCTTGGAACACAGCGGGATGGCAATCCGATCGTGGTCGAATGGATCCTGTTGTGGGGCCACTCCGCGGTGAATGCCTGGTCCCCTCGGTGTTGTGGTTGTTCGCGCCCCATCTACGCAGTTCCTCGCCGCCGCCGCCGCCGCTGGTGCTCAACTGTAAACCAGCGTGTCCACGAGCACAGACACAACAACTTACCTCGAGAACCGCCGGTCAGGATCGCCGTCGAAATCGAACTGGGCTTCCAAATCGGTTGGCAGGCATGGTGCAGAGATGGAGGAAAAACGAGCAGCAGGTGAGGGCGAGGAGGAGAATGTGCGATGCCACACGCGGTCGGCATGGCCGTCGCCCCACCTACCCAGAAAACTGACCGAGACTCTTCGCTTGTCTCCATGGGTTTCACAATTTCGGGACATACCCGAGGGTTAAGGTCCAAATGACGCAGTTATTTCGCTTAGCGGCGGGTGACAGCGCATCAACGCTTCTGCGCCACTGTTGCCAAAACAGGCCCACTAGTCCTAACTGCGCATTTCGGAGCTTACCGCTTCGGATCTTGCCCCTGGCGTTTCTCCGCTGTCTCATCTATTCTGGGTTGCATCAAACATACAACATCAATTTCAGATCGACAGAACATTTGTTATGGGAAGTACATGCTGCATGATTGTCATAACGTTCGAGCGCGGAGGACGGATACACTAAGTCTGAGCAGACAGACTCTCCACCAACCCCATTGCCTCCCATTCGACCTGCTGCTCGGACGCTCGACGCGAGGCCCGCTTAGCCCATGCGAATCGCCGCATGCCATTGTCCTGCTCTATGTCGGAGCCCTCGGCACTTCGCCATCGCGCCCGCCCGCCCTTCACCGTTCTTCTTTCGCTTCGCGCTTTAGGCGACACATTGGGCGCCTCACCACCGTCCGACGCAGTAGCCGCCCTTTGGTCGCCGAGTGTGCCCGCTATGGTTCTGCCTGTGAGACATATGAGCACAAAGCATGATCTACCGCGAAAGTAAGTACATACCGGTTCGCCCTTCTCCTGTCCCACCGCGCTAGTTTTGCCTCCTGTGTCATTGGATGCATCTGCGGTCCCATCGAGCACCCTGGTGTTGAGACGCAGTGCGCACTGGGGCCTGCAGTTGCGCTGGGCACAGAGGCTGCAGCCGGCTTACCACCGCGACGCGCAGCTTTGCCCTTCTTGGGAGCAACAATCACCGGCTCTTCCTCCTGCTCTGTGGATGCCGCTCGCCAGCAGGCTCTTCATATACGGGATCAGCGCCCGCGCGGCATGACCTGGCTTGACGTGGTCGACGATGCGCGCGATGATAGCGGCGACCCTCCCAAGGTAGGTGTGCTGGTCGACATCTCGCCTCCTGGCTGCGAGACTCGCCAACCGCCTTCCCTGTGTTAACCGTCTCGACATCCTTGGGCTCACCAGGAATGGCCAGCACAGCAGCGCCCGACTCCGCTAGCCTGCCCTGCGCTGAGTCGTTCAATGAGACTTGCTCACCAACGTTGGGGTCTGGAGTGGCCACCGGAGCAGGAACACCGATCTCTGAGCTCGCAGTGGGGGCTGGTGGTGTAGGGCTGCCAGGGATGGGAGGAGTGTCGGTGTTAGCCGGTGTCTGGCGTTGAGTCTACAGTGGTCGATTCACAACCGCGCGTGCGGAAGGCTGGGGGAGCAGACCAGGCTCTTCAGGCGCTGATGGTGCATTTGGCGCAGCACTGTCGAGTGCCGCTGCCTTGTCCACGCCCATCGCATCGCCGTTGTCGGGCGAGCGGCGCGCCCTCATTGTCAGCCTTCTCACCGCCGCCGCCCTTAACCTGTGAGGCCTCCTGATCCATCCTCCGGTCGCTGTTGTTGTTCGCGCCCTCGCGGTCATCGCTCGCCGGGTGCTCATCGCCGCTCGCCTGCTCGCCATCGTCCGCCTGTTCTTCTGTGGCCTCATCATCGGGCTTCAGACTCCCTGCTCAGAGAGCAGGCCAGATAAGGACTCGCTGCCGCCGCCCTCATCGCCTTCATCGCCGCCGTTGTCGCCATCATTGGCCTTGGCGAGCACCACCCGCCGCCTTTCCAGATGGCACGATTCCGTGTCCTTCATCCTCTGCGACCTCCTGCTGACCTTAGGGACGACCTTCTTCCACTCGTAGTCCCGCGGACGGATCGACCGATCGGACGGTGCTCCACCATTGGCCTTGGCGGAGTGCACGGAAAACAGCGCATTTCTTCTCGCCGGCTTCGCGGAACTCCTCGAGCGTCTTGTAGGCATGTTCCACCGCCGCATAGGGGACTTTGGGGACGTGGATCGGCGACAGTCGTCGGGCCGCGCATCACCACGACAGCACCAGGTGGCGCCGAGTATTCAGCCTCGAGTAACTGAGCGCTCATGCAGCATCTGTAAAGAAATGCGTAAGTGCATGTTACAAATGCGGCGAGAATCGACCCACCTGGAGCAAGTGCTCCAGTCCGTCAGCGATATCAGTAGGGAGGCCGGGTGGAGGCCGGGACGTGATACCGTTCCGCGCGCAGGACATTCCCATCACACTAGTGACCAAATGTTTCATGTGACGGGTATACTCTTGGCGGCGGTCCACGCTGCCGAGCTCGATGACGGCGTCCTTGATGACAATGCGGGGGGAGTCCGCGTTGCGTGCCTTGCCCTCTTCCAACAGGAAGTTTAGGCAGTCGTGGTCCCAGTTCGCCCAGTGCAGGCGCGTCACAAGTTTGCCTTTGCCAGGGGTTTTGGAGTTGGGTTCGATGGCGACGGTGGCCTTGCAGAAATCAGAGGCGGTTCACGAGGGATTTGCGGAGGCGCGCCGCAAGCGTAGTCGAGAATGCGAGCTGTGGTGGACAGGCAATGCTGGAAGCCGAAGTAGCAGAGCATGGCGTAGGCCATCGCGGTGTCGGGCGCGCTGCGCGTTTTGAGCCCGAGCCAGTCCGTGGCATGGCGGAACATGAAGAACAGCCCGGGGTGCTTGCGGACGACCGCCATGGGGATGCCGTTGAAGATCTTCCCGACGTCGTGGAACTGCGAGAGGTCGTCCTGGTTTGCGGCAGCTGCGCTCCCTTCTTCTTCTTCTCCGCTGCCATGGACGAACGGATGAACTCGCCGTGGTGTTCAGGATGGCCCAATCCGAGCTCTTGAGACTGAGCCCAAGGTCGTGGTCCTGGATGATTGTGGGGCCGGAGGTTGGCGTTGGTGCCCTGCTTTGCGAGCTTTGCCGATCAAGTCAACCACGCCTGGAAACTGAGGGTGTAGAAGCGATCGATGGATGGCACTGTGAACTCGGCGATGAGGATGGCGACCTGGGCGATGGTGGGGATCTGGTCATAGAGCCAACGGTAGAACTGGGCCAATCGCTTGTCAGGAATTGCAGCGCAAGAGGTAAATGACTCGCCACCCTCGCTGAAAGGCCACGCTGAGTGACGAACATCGTGGGGCGAGTGAGGAAATAGACGGGCGTAAGAACCGTAATCCCAAAGGCTTTCTCATCCGGCGGCGGATGTTGGCGTCGACGAGGGGATCCAGCATGCGGATGGTCTGAGACGGGAGTGAGCACGACTAGAACGATGCTCGCTTCTGGCCCGCGCGAACGAGCTGGTATCTCGTCCGCGCAGACGGGCTGGTCTATCTTCTGCGCGAACAAGCTTATGTCTGCTCCGCGCGAACGAGGTGGGCCCTCGTCCGCGCGGACGGGGTGGTGCATCTTCCGCGCAGACCAGCACAGTGCCTGTCCGCGCGAACAAGCTTATGTCTCCTCCGCGCGAACGAGGTGGGCCCTCGTCCGCGCGAACGAGATGGGCTCTCATCCGCGTGGACAGGGTTGGGTCTCGTCCGCGCAGACGAGCTTGGATCTCATCCGCGCAGTACGTATTGCATGTCGTCTGCAGAGACAGTGTGACATCTCGCCCAGACAGAGATGGCGCCAGTACCGTTGTTGCGCAACACAAAACAAAAGAACCGTGCTTACCCATTGTATCGCAGGGCCATATCGCTCCAGAACACGACGCAAGTCTTGCAGGAAAGACTCGGTCGGCCATGGAAGATCATACGCCTGTTCGGGCGCCGACCAGCTCTTGCGCCCAACGGAGTCGCCGCCAGCGGAGAACAACGCGAGCATGTCCTTCGTGATCGCCCGACCCCATCTCCGGCTCACGAGCTGGGATCGTGTGTCCTGACCGCCATCCGTCTGCGTGTACACCTTGTAACGCGTGGCCCAGTCGTCCTTCACAACACCTTCGACGGCCTTGTTGTACCTCGCCATCGCATCCTCCAACGGCTTGTGCCCCGGGTGCCCGAGATAGGCGATGACGTCCTTCGGCCGCAGGTGCAGGCAGTACTGCTGGTCGATCTTGTCCAATAGCTCCTGCGTCCACACGACATTGCGCACGCCTGCTGACAGCACGCTCGCCTGCCAGCTCGTGTACTTCGCAGACACCTGACCTTCGTATTCCTCCCGCAGCACCTCCTGGTCACCCTCCGAGATCGTAGCCCACGTCTTGCCCTCTCCATGCCGAAGCGCGACCTTCGACGCAGGCACTTCGAGAGGATCCTCCGGATCGTCCGCCCAGATCTTTCGCATGTCGCTGAGGATCCCCGCGGTCTCGTCGTTCGTGTCTTCCAGGTCAGGGAACCCGGTCGGACTCGCGACGAATCGCATGCGCTTGATCCCGTCGCTAGTGATGCAGGGTCCGGTCCGGTCCCGGTCCTCAGGAGATTTCTCGGAGGACCGAGGACCGAGGACTGGACTGGACCGGTCGCAATCAGAAGGACCGGGACCGGGACTGCAGTCCTCGCAGGACTGGAGAGGACTGCAGTCCGGTCCTCAGTCCGGACTGGTCCTGGACCGCAAATCGGTCCGGACCAGTCCTGGACTGGTCCCTCCAGTCCAGGACCAGTCCTAAGAGGGGGGGAGGAGAAAGACATAGGGGTAATGCAGCCCCCCATGGTCGGATTGCGATGTTCTATATATCGTTGGAAAGCTACAACCCGTAGCTTTCCAACGATGTATAGAACGTGGCAATTGGTAAAGAATCCACCGAGATATCATGGACACACTGGGAGGGGAGGGGGAGGAGCAAAGAACAACAGACCGAGTCTTGTACCGGTTCAAACCGGATGGTTTAGAGCTCGTTCGAAAGGGAATAATGAGGGGAAGCTGCTGTATAAATTGCGAAAGGATCTGCGAAGGATCCATCGCACTACATGGGAAATATGGGGGAGGAGGATGGAACGAACTGTATGCAGAATAGAAAAAGAACCAATGCATGGAAACATACGATCCTGGGCTCGTTCGAAAGCCCCCATCTATGCCTTTCCAACGCAGTATCTACCGTGCGAATCGGCCTCGAAACAAATGAGATATGGCCTGATCTTCAGCTTGCACACAGCCTATCCTCCCAGTCTTGAAGGTCTTGCCATGTTCCGAGTGATCTAAGCCTAGTACTAAGTGAGAAACCAGGATCACAACAGCCCTAGTAAGTGCCAAAGAATGAAGCTCAGATATGGTGTAAAGGTAGTGGGCTAACAAGCTCAGCCATGGTAGATCCCTTCGGACACCCAAACCCTAACCCAGAGCTGCATATAATCCCGCGGATCCGGCTCATGGCAGCTCTGGCTCCGGG
This sequence comes from Ganoderma leucocontextum, assembly GCA_020736865.1. Classification (NCBI taxonomy): domain Eukaryota; kingdom Fungi; phylum Basidiomycota; class Agaricomycetes; order Polyporales; family Polyporaceae; genus Ganoderma; species Ganoderma leucocontextum. The sequence continues at coordinate 36,627 of JAHKGY010000006.1, forward strand.
TTTATGGAGTATAGGACTGGTCCTTGACCAGTCCTTTGGGGTGTATAAGGACCGGTCCGGACCAGTCCTTGGCGGTCTTTCTGAGCTGCCCTTGGGCAGAGGACTGGGACCGGGACCAGGGACAGGACCGGTATTTTTGCGGTCCCGGTCCGGTCCTATTGAGGTCGGTCCCGGTCTTTTGGCCGGTCCCGGACCAGTCCCGGGACCGGACCCTGCAACACTACCCGTCGCGCACAAGCGTCGACCACAGCTGTATCCAGTGCATCAGTGCACCTCAGCGCGAGACGTCTGACAAACTCAATTAGCACTCACCTCGCCCATCGCACACGACTGGTTATTCGCCCGCGAAGGCGGTTTCAGCACCGAGTCAAACAGCTTGATCGTCAGGATGCGCCCGTTTCGGTACGCCGCGAAGGTCGCGAGGTCGTTCACGATGTCCCACAATGCGGGCATCGTCAGCAGGTACGACGGCCCAAACGCCGCCTGCTGCACTTGCGTCAGGACCGGTCGCAGCACAGCGCTCTCCCACTTGTCCGACCCCGGAGTAGGCACCTCCTCGTTGGGGTGTCCCTTCTGTACTCCTGCAGGTTCGCCTCCATCGACGCCATGTATCCGAACAGACGCCTCGACCGCCGCCGCAAGCTCGGCAGGTACTGCTCTGAGACAAGTACCGCACAGCACGCCGCCGACTTCTCTGTACCACAGGTATCAGTAAGTAATGACATTCGCCTCCGCCGCCCATACACGCCACTTACCTTCGATGTAGATGTGCACACACCAGTGCCCGCCGTCTCGATCTTGACGTGAAGCACGTTGATCGCCTTCTGCAGACCGTCGAGATCGTCTTGCTGCCTCTCAGACCCTTCGCCGCCCAGCTTGTTCTGAACCTTCGCCGTGTTGCCCTCCTTTTGTTTGCAGTCGTTCGTCATCTTCGCCTGCCACTCGCCGCCCGCCGCTTCATCCGATGCTGCCCAGAAAAGAAGTCGATCGTGATCGCCTACCGTCCGCCCGAGCCTTGAACTTCAGTTCCGCAAGTCCTCCCATGCAACGACCTCCTCCGCTCTTCTTCGCAGCACGCACCCTCCACCAGATCCTCGAGCTTCACCTCAGCAGAATCGGGCGCCCGGTTCGGATGCTTACCTCCGTCTGATATGACTTCACCAGCTTCTTCACCGAGCTATCCACCGGGCATCGCTTGTTCCAGGTGCCCCATCGAAACTTCACGCCTGGCGGCTCCTTCAGGATGTCCAACTTCGCCCGCCCAAGATACGCCTTCTCCTCCTCCTCCTGCCGCTTCTGCACTCGCCTCCCGCGGGTGCGGCACCGCCTCATGCTCCTCCACCTTCGAATCCAACACCAGTCACCTGTTCAAACGCCAATCTTACACAACTAGCACTCGCTCGTTTCCCACCTTCCCTTGTCCTTTGGTGGAACAATCCGATCAGTATGAACACCGGTCCACTGGACGAACACACTCACCTCCGTACCTCTCCCTTTTCGCCTTCGCTCGGCGGCATTGTTCTGGTTGCTATTCGGTAAGCAACAGCAACGCGCATCCATTCATGAGCACTCACATAGTGGCTGACACTCTGTTTATGCAAAACGGCGTAGGTCGAAACTATGGAGAGCGTTCGCAGCTGGGAGATGGGAGGGGAAAGAGAAGGGGGCGTCGTCCTGCTGGCACGATCTCCTCACACCTTCGTGCCCTCTGCCCAGCTGCATGGCAACGGCTCCTTCGGGCTCCTTTGTCCAAATGCAGCGCACCAGGGCCGATCTGTTGTCCCCATCCGCATGCAGTAAGTGAGTTCTCGCCTGCGTCGCACCACATAGCCGGCACAGCCTCAGCTTCTTCAACGCGCCATTCCGTGATCGTAGATCTTGCCATGCATGTGGCTGTGTCCTCACCCGCCCATGAGATCATCAGCACGTCTCGTCGTCTGCTGATTCCGTGTCTCGACCTCATGTCCCGCTATGGACCCAATATTGTGTACATTCATTTCTGACCGTGTCGCGATGTATTACATCATCATTTCCAGCAGTTGTCACTTGCGTGGACGCGTCCTAAATCCGCCTATGTAGTCGCGCCCTACCACATTCGCGCTGACCGACTTCACCATCGCCCGCGCGGACGAACTGTAACCGCGCCCGCTGGCCCAGCCTCCTCCCCACAGCCCGCGCGACGACCCTATCATCGCTCGCGCGACGACCTTCATCGCCCGCGCGGACGACCCCAACACCGTCCGCGCGGACGGACCCCAACACCGTCCGCGCGGACGGACCCCAACACCGTCCGCGCGGACGAGGAGACCGCTCGTCCGCGCATGTTGAGACGCAAAGTGCCAGTTCTCACTGCCCTAACCCTTACCTGATGTACTTTACTACCCTGCTCATAGGGCTGCAGGTGTTAGGACAGCTCTAGATATACTATTCTCATCGGCCTTTTCCCATTTTCTGGTTGTACCTTAGGTGTCCTGCAATACCATCTACGTTCCCCAAGTCCAATATCTAGGACACCTTTGAATGCCCACGCACTGCGCTCAACTGAATTATAATACTATGAGCGACCGACGCTAACCCTAGCGACGGTTTTGCCATGCCGACGGAGAACGGCGTGTGGACAGTGACAATACAAGACGAGGAGGAAATCGAGATTGTGGCGACACTGAATGCATGAATATCGGCGCCCACTACTTCAATGTGCGGGAGAACGTGGAGCAGCCCAGTGATAGCTGGTACTCTTGGGAGTAAATTGAGCATTTATGCGGCTTTGCACGTGTTCGGCGCCAGGACGACTGCCACGACGGTGTGCCTCGCTCGATCGAAACGACACTGCCGAAGTTGCAGTAGGCAAAGGACGAATAGGACGGACAACCTGGCGTGGCGCGTCCGAGTTCTTCACGCACTCGCCTGGCTGCTCCAGCAAGACACGCCGCGAAAGAGGTGACCAGCTCAGGATGTAGAACGAGATGAAGGAGCTCATCCTGCAGCCGCTGTAGCAGAAGTGGTACAAGTGTGCGGGTACCAATGCAACGAAATGATTTGATGGACAGGAATTGGGATGGCGACGTTCAGTAAGGACAATTATAGATGTACATGTAGACTACACACGCAAAGGCGTGAATGGACTGGACTGCCTAAAAGTGGTGATTCAATGGCAAATGTAACAACTGTGTTCTCCCTGGGTCCACTGGCAGCGGTGCATGATGCTTTGGAGCAAGTTCCATGTGTGCCTCATGCCTGCGATGGGGTTTGATCCTAATGCTTTGCTTGGCGCAACGTCATTGCCGACAATGAGCTTGCCGAGCCTGAAGGAGGGCATGTGCATGTGCAAACTGCACACTGGATGACGTATAAGTAAGTGCGAGCGCGGTGGGCTGTTCAAGAGGCTCACCACCGCATTTTGCAGTCCTTATCTTCCGGTGTTCAGCCATGGAGCGTTAGGGGCATAGGGCTAGTGGAAATGGAGGCTAACCCTAAGAGACTCGAAACATGTGGAAGAGGAGGACGGTTCTCGCCGCGAGAAGATTCGTGACAGGTGCCAGTCAGAATAATCAAAGTCGGGTTATCAGACTGCACGCCGACACGTTGCCTTGCTTGAATGCAGTTGCACAATGGATACCTGTTTGCATTTTCATTTGTTGATAAGAGGGAGGGTGTATTTACAGCTTACGACATGACGCAACACTCCTCCTCTACCACCCCTTGTTCACTCAAGCTTTCTCCATGACCGTCGATGCAATCCGATCGTCGCTTGTCTCCGTTTGTTTGAGTCTCTGGCGGGCCTGATCACACGATCCATGTTGTGCAGAAACAGCTTGGATACGGGCTGGAGGTAAAATTTGGTCAAGTGGCACGTTTCGAGGAACCTGGTGCGGCTTGGCGCTGCTAGAGGGGTCTTGTGACCATTTGTTGTAGGATTCCCTGGATATGATTTGTCTACACTGCTCATCGCCAGTTCTCGGCGATTATCCATCGAGAACTTGCTACCATGCGCCGGAATCACTAGCTGTCCATGTCAGCCCTGCTCTTTCTTCCGCTCTCTGTGGATTATCCACAGAGAACTTGTGTCTGGTGGCGACAGAGGGGAGTAATGGTGATAGTTCTCAAGGATTATCCATCGAGAACTTGCCACCATGCGCCGGAATCACTAGCTGTCCATGTCAGCCCTGCTCTTCTCTTCCTCTCTGTGGATTATCCACAGAGAACTTGTGTCTGGTGGCGACAGAGGGGAGTAACGGTGATAGTTCTCAAGGATTATCCATCGAGAACTTGCCACCATGCGCCGGAATCACTAGCTGTCCATGTCAGCCCTGTTTTCTTCCGCTCTCTGTGGATTATCCACAGAGAACTTGTGTGTGGTGGCGACGGAGGGAGTAGTGATAGTGGAGGGTGAGGGAATCGACGTGGTGGGAGTGGAAGAATGGTGGAGCTGGAAATGGATGGAGGAGGGGCAATGGAGAGAGATGCCAGGCGTAATGGCTGTAAAGATGACTGGCGCTTATTTCGCTCACTGCCTGTTCTCGCCGGTCACACGGCGGGCACCCAGGCTGAGACATGTTAGTGGCATGCACAAAGAGCGCGCGCGCAATACACTAACAGTTCGACAAACATGTCGCGACCACTGCAGCAGCATCTCAGGATGCACACCATGTCATCCACTCAGACTGGCCACGGTGACCTCCGCAGTCGCCATTCTCTGTGCACATGGATAATCCACAGAGACGGGTTCTGACTTGGTTATGACTGCCACAAATGCCAATATTAATCCTGCATCCGGTCCTCTGACCCATTTCGCCCGCTGGCCTACCACATTGGGTACATCAGCCGCAGTTGCAAGGCTATGCAGTGACAGGTGCCGGGTGAGAGACGGGGAGGGGCCGGATCTGGTGAGAGAGGGCCAGTCATAACAAGAGGCCGGGCGGATCCCAATCGGACTCGGAGTGAGGCACGCCCGGAGCCATATAGGACAAGGACGGTAGGACACGGTTGCCTGTTCGGACGATGGCGACGAGTGGACGAGTGACCCATAAGTATAGCATCGGTGCGCCCGTGCCACAATCACGCCGGGCGCCCATGTTAGCATTGCCCCACCCGACGCGTTCCTATCCACATCGCATCGTATGATCAGCCAGCGATCAGCGCATAAATGTTACTTATTTGGTGCTGGAATATGGTCCTCAGGCATAATTGTGCTGATGATGCGGGGTGCATTTGGGGTTGGCGCGCTTGCGGGTAAACATGAGGAGCGAGGAGAGCCACGACCACCGATGGAATATCACTTAGGGCAGGAGGGTAATGATCGTGGAAGTGCGATCATATAGGGGTGCTCAAATATTGTGCCCACTGGCCACCGGCCGCGTTCAGACGCAATTGATGGCCACTGATGCGCTAGCCGAGACTCCCGGAAACGGTAAGCGACCCTCCTCAGATCCTGCAGTCGTTTCATTCGAACGCGTCCACCGCGCCCTAGACAGCCCCGAAAAATGCGATTTTCGAGTATGTTAAGGGCAAGAGCATTGTGCACCGTTCGATACCAATGTCGGCTTGTCTTGCGTCAGACCAGAAACGAGCCGTGTTCGAATGTGTTCGAGGACAAATTCCGCCGGCTAATCTCGGCTAGCGCATCAATGGTCATCAATTGCGTCTGAGCCTCTCTGAACGCGGGCCAGTGGACAGTGGTATGTTGTGTTGCAAGGTTGACAAGGATGATCAACCGCTGCCCGATCATGCCTGTTAGGAAGCCTGAGAAATGAATATCATGTATCCTAGTTTGACGTAGTACAAGGGTTGGGCAGGATCATTTCTATAAGTACAGCCTGATTGACTTTGAACTTCTTGGCTGTGTGCAAACTATGCAGTCTGCCTCCTCGGCTGGAGCTTCAAAGCGGTATATAGTCAATCTCATGTGTCCCTTCTAGTCCGTTGTTATACATTTTCCACCAATTGTTCACATATTTATCACATCTCTAGGCCAGAACAATAACGGTGCTGATGAAGAGGACGGCGGTGCTCTGCAGAGGAAGCGGCTGCCAGGTCCCTTTGCCTCGCAGCAGGCTCATCGCAAGCGGATGATACCTTCTGGTACCCTGATGGGAACCTTATCGCTCGTGTAGGGGACTGTCTTCAAACTGCACCGCCCCGCCGCACGCTACTGCGCATACTTCAAAACCTGTTCGACCTGGCATCAGCGTGAACGAGCACATCGAGAGGTGCCCGGTTTACAACGCTCCAGAAGATCTGATGCCAGAGGTATTCAAGGACCTGCTCACTGCCATCGAGACACCTCTGTGAGTCTCTGACATATATTTAGGTGCACACTTGAACACGGCTGACCTTTGTCCTGCCCAGCGAAAATCTCAAGTCGCGCTTATCCGCATCCAATACGGTCTCACTGCTCGAGGCCGCAGTCCTGCTCTCTCTTGGGGCCGTGGCTCCGCCAGCCAAGAACCGCATGTACGCACTCTGGGATTCACGCCTAGTACCAGAAAAGCTGGGCCTGGGCGACATCCGATCCTATACTACGACAATTGCCACCATCCACCTCGCCGAACCACAACATACCCTCCCTGCTCAAGCGCACATTCTACGAGCTACTCTCCAGCGAGGAGTACTGGGACGTGTACCACACCGACCGCGCGTCCATTGACCTATGCAGCACCGATCGCGAAGCGGCTGCTCTTCGCACGCGATGTGTTGGGGAAGCTGTGGCGCGAGTTCATCCTTACAGTGCCAGACATGACTATCCCAGCTGTGAATAGGCACCCAGTGCTGAACAACATGTGTTGCCATCCATGTGGCAACCGCGGGATATTTGGCGGTCATACGTCATCGAGAAGGGGGACCTAGAGAGGGGTGGATTGGACCCACTGAGGTACAATGTGGTGAGTCTGAGGTGGCAGGAGCTGATACGAGACTGGTGGTGCGATACATGCCTTAGAAACAAGGAGAGTGCTTGGAAGGTGAAGAGGGTGGAGTGGTGGGAGATGCTGGACGGCCTGTTCAAGCTGTAATAATCAACTGTTTATATCTCATGCATAATGGGCGAGCACTTACAGACGAGCATATCATCCTGTAAGAGTGCGAGCGTGCACGTAAATGTTGATGGTCCTACTTAGGAGAGTCTGGCGTGACCTAGCAGTTGGTGGGATCAAAGTGGGAGCGGAGACAGACAACTTACTAGCATGTCGTCGCTGCAAGGACGAGTTGATGGTTTCACAAAACCTGAACATCAGACACACCGGCACTTCTTGGCTTCCGTGATACGCCGGGTCCTGGCCCTTGGCTTCACCCGCCGCCATCGCCAGCTCCACCATCTCCCAATCCTCTCGCCTCCTGTGCCACCAACACGAATCCTTCCTCGCCCTCGACCGCCTCAACTGTCGCCTTCCTCGATCCTCCTGCATCCCTTTCGCAACGCCTGCCGCTCTTTCGCCCACCAACGCCCCTCACCACTCCTCAGCCGCTTCACGCACTCCGACTCCTTTCGACATGCTTCGCCGCCGATCACAGTCTCAAACCGTTCTCCGAGGACGCCCTTCGCCGCAACAGGCTTCAGGTCGCTGGATGGTTGGGAGGTAGGGGATTGGCGGTAGGAGCGAAGTTCGAGAGGCGGAGGTTCGCTGCTCGAGATATCAAGGATTGGCTGCAGCGACGGCGCGGAAGCACACTCGCCCAGGTGAGTTCCAGCTCCAGGTTCATCATCATCCTCTCCCTCGAAGCGCACCACGACATTGATGCCAATGACGTTGAAACGAACACCCGCTCGACCGCGACGATACGGGCGTCCGCCAGTAGTGCGTTAGGGTCAGAGGCCTCGCCCCAGCCCACCCAGCGCATGCGATCCGGCGCGGTCTGCAAGTTTCGAGCCACCGGGGTGTGAACGCCGCACTCGCAACCCCAGGGATGGAGTGCGAGATGGTGGGCTTCGTGCCCCAGAACACCTCGCGGCGCGCCTTGCCGCCGAGGGCGCTGGTCGGCGTGGCGGTTCTTCGTAGACCGCATAGTTGAGGGCCTCACCCCACAGCGCTTGGCAGCCCGCTGTCATGCAGCATGGCGTGCACCTTCTCGGCGCAGACGGTTGGCGCGCCACTGACACCATTGTACTCAGGCGTGTCGCGGCGCCGTGAGCTTGCGATCGGTGCCGCACCGCTAGGTGCTCTGAGAACTCCAGCGAGGTACTCGCCGCCGCGATCTGAATGAAGACATTTGATCTGGGCGCCTTCTGGTGTGATAGAAGGCCTCACCATCTTATAGGATTCGAATGTCTCGGCCTTGGCGCGCTGGAGGTAAACTGTGGTGTGCCGACTGTGATCATCGATGAACAGCGAAGTTGTAGAGGCGCCGTCCGAGTGTCTCAGTGCGCGCGGCCCCCAGACATCGGAATGAACTTCGCCGCCGACTGCAGTGGCGCGAGGTCAAACACGCCTTTGTGATCGGCTTCGCGCCATCTTTCCTGCCTCGCATGCATCGCAGACCGCCGGCTTGCTGCCAGGGATCAGGCTGACCCCTTCACCAGGCCCCTCGCGATCCCATCGCGCGGTCGCGTCAGAGGAGATGTGGCCAAGCATCTGGTGTGCCTCGCCGAGCGTGACAGCACGGGTCTCCATCGCTCGCCCTCCTCGCGCCCCTCAAGGGTCGGCATGGCATCCTCGCCTCGACGCATAGTCGCACGGTACAGCCTCGACAAACGGTTTAGAGGTGACGATATCCTCACAGAGTTCGAGACCCGCATCCCGTGGAAGGAACGCGACCGCGGACCCGGTTAACGTGATGTGTCCGATGGACACAAGCGCGACGCCCATCGCTGGCGCGTGAAGGACGCATGGAGGAGCACGCGTGTTGTCTCGGTGCCCTCCTCGTTGCTCGAACGGTGATCCACATGTCACCACGGCCGACACCTCGAAAGGTGTGGTTATCGGCCGCATTGATGCGCTTGGGCGTGATCGCCAGTAGCTGATGAAATGGTGGATGTGCGGGACATGTGGCTGGTGGCACCAGAGTCGAAGATAACTTCTTCGCCCTCGGTTGGGGGTTGCTTGCAGCATCGCGCCATGGTGAGTCGTAAAGTCGGCGTTGAAATCATAGTCCTCGCCGTTAGTATCGGATTCGCACGAGGAGTCTGAGACCGCCTGGAGATCGGGACAGAGTCTGTGTCCGAAGTCTGGCGCAGTGCGCACATACCACGCCCGCCCTGTCCTTCTCGGACGCCGCCGAGGCCTTGTCTTTGGGCTTGGGCTTGTCCTTCGGATCCTGGCCTTCTTTTCCGCCGCCGGGCACCCAGCAGTCGGACTTGTAGTGGCCGCGCTTCTTGCAGTTGAAGCATTCCACGCTCTTCTTCTCCCCTTCCCGCCTCTTGTCGCTTGCTGACAACGGACGCCGCCAGACTCACCGCCCCAGCGCCCTGACTTGGTCTGCAAGGCACGGCGATCGCACTCATCCGCCAAAGCGCCATCAGCTGCTCCGCATCAGGATAGTACCAGTAATGGTCGACGAGCAGTTAGGGAGGAGATGTATGTCTCGAAAGAGGTCGGCATGGAGCCGAGGACGATCGCGAGAAGTCATCGCCCTCGGGTGTGGCCCATCGCAGCTAAGTCTTCGCACATCGTCCAAGCTTCGCGGCGTGCTCTAACATCGCCTTCTCCCGCAGTGTTGCTCCTGCAGCCTCCGATGCAGGTCGAGTGAAATCAGCGCGTGAACGGGCGCCGATTCCGCAGCCAACGCCGACCAGATCTCGCGCGCAGTTCCTTTGGCGCGACCTTCATGAACAGTGAGTCCGGGATCGTGCTCGCAATAAGCTGCTTGACGACTGCCTCGCCTCTTCTTCCAGGTAGTCAACTCGCCAGATACGCCACCTGTGCAGGATCCGCACCGCGCCAGGACCCGGTTACCGCCATCGAGAGCCGCAGCCACTGTCCCACCACCACCGGTCCCTCCGCAGCAGCGCATCTGCTCCTCGCCAGCACCAGCGGTAGCGACAGCTGCACCTGCAGCCGCCTCCCCTGGGCCGTGACGCTTCCTCGCCGTAGGCGGTGCAATAGGTGGATGGACGCATCGCCGAGATGACCTGCGAGACTCTTCGTGTCTGCCGCCCAGGTAAGCCGCTCTTGTAGAGCACCCAGTTGGCGCCGCCGACGTCGAGCTTTGGCACGCGAACGTGATCGTCGCCAAGCTTGATGGAAGACATGATGTGGGAAGATGCGATGGGCGTGTCGCTCGAAGCCAGACAGAGAGTCCGCCAGAAGGCAGGGCTCATAACTTATAGAAGGATAACTCAGTCAATATGCGCGTACGCTGGACTGACAATATATTTGTAGTACCTATAGAAGGATAACTAATGATACAGTTAGCTAACGGAACGAAGTCTAGAGTAATCGCGGGGATGCTCACCTCAGTCCCTCGTCCCGACGGAGGTGCGCAGTACAATGATACCTGCTATAAGTACGCATATCGGAGACAAGACAATCATAGTAGAAGATGTCGATACACAAGATAATCGGATACAAGAAAGAAACTGACACACAACATACGTGAGACAAGCCGCCGAGACACCATGAGCCGAGACACGTCGTCATCGGTCTCGCGCTCCTGCTTGCCCCACTACTCCAATCTCCAACACGACAGTGGATGAGCACATCCCTAGATTGTTGGAAGAGCGGGGATGGGCGAGCATGTGATGCGTGACGGCGACTCGAACAGCCTTGTGAGCAGGGAGTGGTCAACTTAATGGTCCCCACGGAGTCACTAGCCGAGCGAGGATGGACAAGCTCGAGGACAAAATTCATAGTAGTTGACAGCCTGAGGGCGGGATTTGCAATTCACTAAGCATTACAAACACTGGCAAATAGAACAAGCCTGCCAGTGGTGTGGTGGGGGAGACAGATACAGAGATAGGGTGCAATCACCTAGAATCAAACAACGCTGCCAGTTGCATGGGGAGCAGGATAGAGAAGAGACTCGAGAGGGTTGTTGAGAACCTCCGTCATCTAACAGAGAAGAGAGGGTCGTTGAGAACCCTAGTCGTCTATAAGAGAACAACCCTATCAGTTGCATAGTGAGCAAGACAGAAACAGAAACTAGGTTGTTGAAAACCCCATTCATTCATATTCATTCATATCTAGTTATAGCTTGGACGAGTCTACACAGCTCTGTAGGGTGAGGTGAGTGGAGATAAATAAATATCAATGAAGCGGGTGGAGACACCGAGTAATGTAAGTAAGCACTATTTCAAGAGTTAGGTTTAGTGTGAGCAGTGGGTGAGGTGAGTGAGCATAATTCATGAGTGAGGATTAGTGCCAGCGGTGACCACAGAGGTCGTGGTCACTGGATGAGGTGAGTGAGCATAATTCAAGAGGAGCACCGTGACCACAGAGGTCGTGGTCACCGGGTGTGGTGAGTGAGCATAATTCATGAGTGAGGATTAGTGCCAGCGGTGACCACAGAGGTCGTGGGTCACTGGATGAGGTGAGTGAGCATAATTCAAGAGTGAGCACCGTGACCACAGAGGTCGTGGGTCACTGGATGAGGTGAGTGAGCATAATTCAAGAGGAGCACCGTGACCACAGAGGTCGTGGTCACCGGGTGTGGTGAGTGAGCATAATTCAAGAGGAGCACCGTGACCACAGAGGTCGTGGTCACCGGGTGTGGTGAGTGAGCATAATTCAAGAGTGAGCACCGGTGACCACAGAGGTCGTGGTCACCGGGTGTGGTGAGTGAGCATAATTCAAGAGTGAGGACGGCGATCGCAGACAACAGGGAGCATAATTCAACTAGTGATTTAAGGTGCTAGTGGGACTATAAAGGTAATAAATGGTAGAGCCACCCTTGAGCTAAGGCCAACTAGGTACTTGTACCTGCTATCAATGAAAGGCAATGTTCTGAGGTGGTACGCGGCGCTGGAACGCAACAGACCGCCTATATGGGTAACCACGTACCGAGAGAAGGAGGATCGCACCGGAGCACGGATCGTCGAATGCGCCCAATAGTCATCATCTTCACTGGCTGTGGGAGAGGGGGAGGCATGACTGATCAAGTGGGCAGACCGTGGTGTGTGCAGGGATGGGACTGTCGCCGCCGCCGAAATCTTAACTCGAAGTGCACGTGCTCAGTGAGGTCGCTGCTGTCAGATGTCTGCGTAGACCCCGTGACATGGCAGGAACCGCACGAGAGGGGAGATGAAGACAATGCATGATTCAAGTTAACGGAGGCTTAGGGGTTATTGTTATTGATATTGAGCCCCTTTTCGGCATTGAATGCAAGCGGAAAGGGAACACAATCTTTATCTTGACCCTCAGGCTATAGCTAACTTGTCGGTTGTATGAAATCAGTTCAACTGAGAGCGTCGGCGGATCCGTCATGTGGACTTGAAGCACGGGCCCGAAGATCGAGAAGGCCGCCGCAGGAATCTTGACCTGGGTGGTATATGCTCTCCACTGGCAAACATACTCGGAGAACGCTTTGCAGGATTTCGGAGTGGCACAGGAGGTGAGACACGCCGCTGCTTTGCTCGCACATTACCAAGGCTTCGCTAGCGGGTAGCGGGAGGGTTGGGTTGGTGAACATGTGGACCTCGGAGGACAAGGTGTTGCGAGTTGCTTAAACGTCACTTAGGCGCGGATTAAAATTGGGTCACGGTTGAATTGTTATTTCCCTACTCGCTCAGAAGGTACGAATTACATGCTTGTGGCAATGAACCAGGTGCGGGATAAATCTGTTACATATGATAAGTGGAATACTAGGGCCTCCATGCAGACCTAATCAAAGCTCGGCACCCACATGCGTGCTGCGTATCCTGGACCGAAGGGGTTGTTGTGAGACCCATGAGGAAGAGAACGCACGGCGAGATGGAACCCTTGAATCGCAGCATTATCCGACGGGTGATTGGCCAACGTAGGATGGTCGGCGATGGATAAGTTGACTCCGAGCACGTCTGGGAGGGACTCGAAGCCTGCGGCGAACGCGTCGAACGGCTTTCGGATGTCTTTAAAGTACTCGTGTTCTCCAAGCGCACACGGGAGAGTATCCCGGTTAACCAAGGCCCCCAACATCCCCAAGATGTAGAGATCTAAGTCATGCCTGAGATCGTCCGATAATGAGGCTAGGTTTGCCATCAGCGCGGATGGCCACTCGAACCTAGGAAGATCTGGAAGAAGTCATACTAATTTATCAACGGGCGGCGGACAGTGTTTCAGTATTGAACGTACCGGTGTTTTCCACCTTTTGAGACTGAAGCATGTACCGCAGATCCTCTAAGAAATCGTCAGAAACCATATTCGCCCATGGGGCCGACGAGACTGGGCCATGGGATGTGGGTCAAGAGGATGTGTATAAGAGTGAAGTAACGGCGAGCGTATATGACGTCGCATGCCGGACGACAAAGTTCTAGAAAAGCGCGTCAGCGCAAGCCATGATAAGGTACACGAGGGCACGTACCGACGCAAGTGTGGAAGAGGTCGAGTTGAAAACGCTGAACTGCAGACTCGGAACGTGCGATGAGGGCTCGCCAACGTGCCTTCGTGTGGCTGAAAACGTATATGAGCCAGTGCGCGACTTGAGGCTTCATCTCTCCTTGGATGAATGCTTCTGTGCCGAAGAGTTCCAACGCAATGTGACGAGGTGCGTCACCGAGAGTGCCAGACTCGAGCCATGCCAGCTAAAGGGCGCGCGATCAGCTCGGATGTTGTGCGGTTCACGCCGGACAACAGATACTCACACTTAGCTTTGTGGCAGGCTCATGTGCAAGGTTGCGGAAGAGTCCGTCGATACAGCTATCCATACGGCAGCGCTCCCACTCGGTGTCGTAGAAGCGGTCAAGGAGGTCTCGACCACGGATGAGGTCGGCAGTTCCCGGATTTTGGATGAAGTGAAGGCTTTCAACGGTGTTGAGATGGCCCAGGGTGTGTAGGAGAGGTATGACGAGGTTGCGGGAGCTGGGTTTGTATCGGCTGGTACCTCGGGCGTCCGGGTCCCAAGGTGAGTTGGAACGACCGGAGAAGTCGGCGAACTTGGAGAAGGACCATGGGGCTGCATTGCCCATGTAATCGGCCTTGCGTCCAGCCCAGGCGAGTTGGAGGGACGCGCAGAGACGGTAAAACGGAGGGAGCAAGGCAGAAGAAGCGGAAGCAGACATCGCGATGAGGGGACGATGGCAGGTGACAAGAAGGGTGTGAACGGGGCAGTGGCGAGGTTGAATATAGCGACGACGGAGGGGTAGTCGCAATGGCACAGGATTTAGGAAGTGATAGAAGGATGGTGAACGTATGGACCAATCGCTCCTAATGCCACCATCACCAAGGGGACACATGGGGAGATCAATGGGTCGAACAAACACCATGACCGTGACGGCGCGGTGAGGGCGGTCTTGGAACCGATGGCGCTTTGTGAAAGGGGTCATGAGGGCAACGACTGAACTTGGGGAACTGTGCGTGGACAGGAGATGTGGTAGAAGGGCGATGCTGTTGCAACCGAAACGATGGCTCCTGTGATCCTCAGAGAAACAGCCTGCTCGGGGCCATATCACCGCAAAGATACGTTGATATGAACGGGGTGAACATAAATTTCTAGACGTGGAACAGAGTACAGCTAGTGAAGGCAGGTACTGGACTACCGGCCGGAGATGGGTTCGGAAAGCTAAGGGTGATAAGGCTATTGCAAAGACGGGTCCGAAAGCACCCGGAGTAAATATTCGAAGTGATGGGCTACTGGAATATTTTCAACACGGCGCGGGGGGATGAACGCTCGATGTTGAGATAGACATACCGGCTAAAGAACATATGCTTCCGATGTCTAAGGGACGTCGTGACCCAAGTCCTCGACGACATATGCCGCTAGAACATCCTGCGCTTCATCCTGTGCCGTGAAGAACGCCTCGACTTCGTCTGGATGCTCCAACTCCCAGCGGTAGATTGTATCACTGTGGGCGTCCAACGAATCCCGGAAGGCTTCGTCATGTGGATGAAGGCGGGCCCGGGGCTGGAACTCGTCTTCCCATTGCAACTCCTTATGGTCAGGGTGGGGAGGAGTATCAGCCGGAGGGGACGGGAATGGATCTTCGGAGGGCGGATATGGGGGTTTGGGAGAGGCGGCGCGCGGCTGCCACAGGTCGCGGAAGCAGAGAGGGGGGGAGTGTCGCAAGGCGGACAAACCGTCCGTGTTGATCTTGATGATGCGCGATGAGGGAGCGGCGGAAGACGAAGGAGTAGCAGGGGCAGGTTCATGAGGCGTGTGCGATGTGGCGCGGGGCGAGGTATCCATATCTGAAAGGGACCATATGAGCTGATAGACAGACGAGGGGCGAAGATAAGCGTACCATGCGCGACGGGATTGCCTATTCTTCGAAACTAAGCCTTGGTGCCAAACCCGAGAGGAGAGCCGATAACCAAGCGGACGTGAGATGCGCGACAAGGGAGAGAGACGAAGCCGCGGGGGTGGACGACGATAATGGGCGGATGATGAGGAATATAGGAGGGCCAAGGGGCTTGCAGGTCCGGCAGCATGTGGGATCGGGTGGCTGACTGGTGCCGGGTAACAGGAAGCTATAAGTGAAAGCGGTCATGATACGAACCCGGGATACTGGGTCGGCATTCCGGGCCTGGCGGCTCGCTCCTGGCAGGATAAAGTTCGCGTGCGGTCACGGTACTCGGCGTCGACTGGCGAGCAGAGCAGGGTGTTAGAGAGCGGCGGGTAACTAAGTAACAAATGAATGCCCGCCGTCGAGATAACCGCCATTCCGGTGGAGCCCAAGTGAACGAATGGATATGGGTCGGACCCGAGTTTGGAAGGCGGGAAGGATGGACCGTGTGAGGGCGTGGAATCGGAGGCGTGGAATCGGAGTAGCGGGCGATGTGGCACGACAGTGATACTTGTTCCTGGATGGCAACGACGAGGGTGGGCGGTAATCACTGGAACATTTGAGAGGATCCGGAGATGCGATAAAGGAAAAGAACCTGAGGACTTAAAGTAAGTGCAGCATACAACGAGATCGGTAGAACAGGAGGAGGCCCTTATACTGTGAGTAAGAGCATTGGAGCTGAAAGATAAATGAACTTTCGCAGAACAGAAACACCTGGAATGTGCAATGCCGTGAATGGGACAGTACTGGGAGGACTTGAACGCTAACAGCATCCGCGCAATCGCGGGCGCTTAGTTTCGCGTCGCGTACTCCCATGTCCACCCCTCAGCACGAGCCCGGTTCGACAGCAATGTCCTCGGCACGGGATCTACCGGCTATGCTTGCCCAAGTCTACGCTACGTGCCCACCTAGGGTGGATACTGCGACATCCAAATCCCTGTTCGACGACTTCCTGGCCAGCTCGAGGAGGTACCCAGATACAGACCCCCCGGACAAATATTTGGAGAGTTTTGTGGACTTTCTAAAGGGGCGTATCGAAGGATCGTTAGATGACCTGCAGGCTTTCATTCAGGAGTACTCAACCGAGACGCGTGGCAGATGGCGGACCTACTGCATCCAAAAGGTCGAGGACGCCATGAATGTCTTGGAGGCGATGGACGGCGGAGATGAAGGCGACTCCATCGTGATCTATCCTCAGGAGGACAGCCGGACAAAGAAGGTGAAGATAGTGCCGTCCACGAAGAAGCAAGCGGTAGACGTTACAAAGCGGGCCTTGACTTGCGCGAACGAGGCGGACGAGAGGGGTACGAGCGGGAATTCATTTTGTATCGAGATGTGCCATAACTGACTGATAGCGATGTTCTGGCAGTGAAATTTGTTGAAACCCACGGCGCATACAGCTTACGCCTGGTGAACGTGTCTGTGGGTGTATCCGTTCAGGGCGCCGAGGATGACTGTGCAGCTGGTACCTTGGTGAGTGATCGGATAAGGGAAAGTTTTGGGTAGTACCGATTCGCTTACTACCCTGTTGCAGTGCGTCCGCATGCGCCACCCAACGCCCGCTGACGGGATCCAACCGGGTGTTACAAGTGCTCCCGTGAGCGCCGCCAACGGGACAACAGAGCGCACGCCTTGGTACCCGCGCGTCAAAGCAAAGGGTGCGGGACATAAACCCGAAAGCGACATCGACGCGAGCGGGCTCGTCCAACGGCGGGAGGCGGTGGTGGCGGTGGATGACGAGATCGACGAGTTGGCCGACGACGATGGGGAGAATGACATGACGGGGCCTAGCAGCGCAGGAAAACCTCTCATCTGGAGGTGGGACTCGAGGGAGGTGAGTGACGGGACGAGTGTCGGATCTGGAGCTTATGAATTAAATGCTGATGGAACTTCAGTGCGACAACTGCCTGATTCGCGGGGACGGCGTTGAGTGCACGCCTGCCCCTGGGTCTGCGGGGGTCTGCCTAAGCTGCCACAAGGGGCGTCAACGGTGCACTCGTTTCGGTAGAGACAGTCAAGGCGAGATCAAGGCGAGATTCCTCTCGGTCGCGATCGCGACCGAGAATGGTCAGCACGCGATACAAATGGACGTCCCCGCACGCTATCGGGTCTGGGTGGAGGCCCTGTGCTACACGTTGGAAACGGATCCGACCGCGCCACAAGGACAACTGCTTGACGCGCAGGCGTTGAGGGCTGCTGAGCGCCTCTTCGAAGTTCGAACTCACAGAAGACGGCCGCACTCCGTACACGAATGCTACCTCTCGCCTACCTCGTCTTACTCGCACCAAGTCGAAAGCGGTGGAAAACATGGCGCTGTTGAAAGCGCATGGACCGAAGAAGAACCGGGACAGGAGCACGGGAGAGAGACAGGGGGGGGAGACGTCGACGGGATCAGGGGGAGTACCAGCACAGAAGAATTCGTGTCCAACAGACGACGAAATACCGCGCGCTATGGACAACCCAGAGTCGGTCGCGCCCAGATCCAGATCGACATCACAAGGGCCTCGTGGACAAGCGGTGTTGGCACCGCGAACGATGCCGCTGTTCCTGCCCACCCCCACGGAAGATAGAAGCTCAGTCGCTGAGAGGACCAACCCTACGCGTGCCGCGTCCACAAGGCCCCGGTCTGACCGAGCGCAGACGGCAGGGAGTGACTTATTTCAGCTCGACCCGGAAGGCGCATTCGGATCCTTGCTAGTAGATGGAGGAGAGGCCGATGCAGGCCGGTCACGCCCAGAGGTCACAGGCACTGGCGGAGCGCCTTCAAACACTGACGGTAGAGAAGGGATGGGAGGCGGGACAGCCCAGAGGGAGTGGGATGGTGGAGTGGGCGATGTCAAACAAGCTGCCAGGATGATGGCTGCTCAGATAGAGTACGATGTGGCAGCACGTCGAGCGCAAGAGATGCGGAAGTCGATTGAGGTCGGCGAAGGGCAGCGTTCAACGATCGGGGCGTCCGAGTCTGACTGGCAGGCACTGGGTCCAGCCGTCAAGCAGGCCCAACTCTGGCTCAGAGAGCCAAATGAGTTACCTGCAGGCGACAGAGGAGTTGACAACGCCGCGTTGCCAGCCACGGAGGAGTGAGGACTTCGACTGGGACCTCGGGAGGATTGTATTTAGAGCAGGACGTGCGGCGTAGGAGAGCTGGCCTGGCAGGAACTTGATTTTCGATGTAGCACGCTGTGTGTATTTGAACGCGTTGTCGCATTGAACAGAGCAGGAGGAGCTAAATACCAAGTTAGTCAGAGTGGCGAGGGCGAGGTTGGCGTCCGAGTGTTTATATGACCAGGGAGAGTGTTACGGGAAAGGATCACAATGGCGAGTATGTGAGACATCTCATGTCCTAAGACTTCAAGGCGATTGATCGCCAAGACGCCATAGTAATGCTCAGGATGGTGGATGGAAGATGAACATGGACAATTTGCGGACAGTTGTGCGTACGATGGCGCAGTCACACCCAGGTTGATGGCAAGACGCAAGGCCGTGTGTGGATAGGTAGGGCGCGATGCATCGCAAGGGGAATTCTAGCCCGATGAACGTGAATTGATTACCTCCCCCGCCCAAAACGAATTACAAGCGGGAGCGACCCAAACCTGCGGCCGAAACTCATGACTGTACGCCGTGTCGAATCTCATGAACCCTGACGACAGATAGGCTGGCAAGCGGCCGGGATAATAGTCCACATCGGAGGGGGTGCTCGCATACAGAGGGTGAACTTGATCGTTGCCGGGGAATAGAGCTTGATAGGACAAAAGACTTGGTGAGGGACGCACAGAGGTAGGGTGCACGGAAAGTTGTGGTGGGGCGTGTGGCCATGACACCGGGTTGGACGAACAGCACACTTGCAAACCGTCAGAGGAGGGGATGAAAGCACCCTCTGTGGAGGATTGCGAGGGACCCTAGGTCGAATTAAGGTGCCCGGAGATTGTGCCGCTGTGATTCTTGGAGGCGGCGAAGCGAGAAGGGACTTGGGATAAAGTGTCGTTCCCTATAGGTAGACCAAGAACGTCGCTGCCGGTGACATGGTGTAAGTGGACGAATGACTCACAATAAACTTAGCACTCTAGATAATGAGAGACCGCCGATCGACTTTGACCAGGATGGAGGGAGGGGATGAAGCGGAAGTCAATCGACGTAGGCAGAACGGGAACATGACCGAGGACGCACGGCCGTGAGGAGGGAGAACGGACAGCTGGCAAGGGGAATATCTCTCACGCGTACGACGCTTGCCGGAAAGAGGTGTGCAAACACAACCAAACGGAATATGGACGCGCGGGCTGCAGTGGATGGCGAACGATGGGTGGGCGATTGGCGGAACAAAATGTAGCGAGGGGGAGCGACCCGGATAAGGCGAATGCACTACGAGTCTGACCAGCCAGCGGAGTGGAGGACAGCCTGAGGAGTAAACACCAGCTCGGGGTGGGGAGATATGGTGATATCGACTGACCTTTGACCAGGAGCGGCTGCGATGGGCTGGACTTCATAGCATTCACGGCCATCCGTAGGTATTCCGTGTGAAGTGGTTCGATAGCAATCGGAGGTACGAGAAGGCAGGATGAAGGTGGAGGACGCAGGTGTAAACCCTAACCCGTCCACTCGATCGTCACGCTAACATGGAACATGCGAACTAAAGTCAGTAAAATCTTACACATACAATGTGGTAAGACCATACCGGGACTCGAGAACATAGCGACAAATACTGTGTTTATGGGTGTACATGGGCATGCTCGAGGAAGGCCTACGTGAGGTAACACGGGCCAGGCCACGCGAGGGGGGCCACGCGAGCAGGGCGCTAGTGCATAAAGCGAACGATCGTGCGTAAGTTAGGAAAAGTCGACTCTGACCGCGGTCTTGACCAGCTTACGCTTACAAGCTCCGATGTGGCCGGCCCATCCCAATAGTGTACACTCTGCTGTGCTTCCTCCATTCATCAGTACAGCTTCCTCCATTCATCAGTACAGAAGATGCACAAGAACTCAATAGCATACTGATGGCTTGCCTGGCGTCGTGCGGGAAGCCCCCGTTAGACGACGACACCCTTTCTGCGTTGTACGATAGGTTCATGCACGTCGTGGAGTTATTCCCAGCAGATAACCCTCCTGACGAGTACTTGGAGACCATGGTCCGCTTCTTGTGCACGAACCGCGCCCAGCCACCACGACCGGATATCGAAAGTTTCATCAGGAGATACGTGGCCACCATTGGGCGGTGAAAGGTTACAGCGGCAATGGACCACGGAGTGAAGACACAAGCGTGGCTCGACAGGACAACAGACGACTTGAAGAACTGGAACTGGCACGAGCACTTGAATGGCGACCTGGGCACGAGAAGAGCGGTGGTAGAGCGCGTTCAAGCTTTGGAGCAAGCGAATCAAGACGCCGAGGACGCAATAGACTGTGCAACCGATTGGCCAGGTAAGTTAACTTGCCCTAGAACCGGTTGGGTTTGTTTCGTAGAACGGGCTGATGAATCATGATATCCTCAGATCGCTTTCTCGACAACCTTAGAGAACGAAACCCTGATCTCGTCGAGATCGGCTCTGTGCCCGTGTACAGCGGAGTCGATCCCGATGGTGGTGATGGGCCAGGTAAGAAACATCGCTATAGAAAGGGTTAGGACTTGGTTCGTAGAAAGTACTGATGAAGATTGATCTGCTCAGAGCTTTATCTCGACCACCATGTAGAAAGAAATCCCAGCCTCGTCAAGATCGGCACTGTTGACGTGGACACCACAGGCGATCCATACGGTGGCGGCTCAGAGACAGACAGACAGCAGCCATGGCTGCAAGTCGACGGAGTGCCAAGCGAAGGCTTCGAGTGCCAGGCGGGTTACGTCGCCTGCCCCGTGCCGGGCATCGGGACAGGTATTGTCGGACCTTGCGAGTCGCATTCGACAAGCAGGGGTCATCCAAAGGCGAGTGCCCTGTGCGCAGCAAGTTCACGTTACGTAGAGGTTGACCACGATGTGCAGGCGGACGGGTCATCCATGGCCGTGGGAGACGAGGATATGCTTCCGTCTAGCCCGAAGAGCTGTGGCGCGCAGCAGCGAACGGACCGGGATGCCTGGGTGCAACCACCGGACATGTCAGCAGGTAGAGATGATATCGCAGCGAACAGGAGCTCAGCCAAAAGCACGACAGCTCGGGAGGACGTGGCCACTATGGAGTCTGCGGGTCATCACGACGATGAGGGCCGGCGCACTCCACATCACCCAGACGTACAGGCGGCAAGGGTTGAGAAGTCCTCAGACCGCCCTCAGACCGCCGCTGGGTCCGCTGATGTAGTGCCCAAATCACCGGCAGCAGCGCGCTGGAGGAGGACGCCGTAGAACCTGGCCGTGTCGAAGACCTCACTCTGAAGGCTCTTCCCATCCCTTATTTCTCTCCCAGCCCACCAGGATCCGACTTTTTTCGTGTCAACTCCTCCTCACCGGGATTCGCGTTGGGGGATATAGTAGAGGGTGGGACAGACGGGGTCGTATTGCCCGCCAACAACAACACCTTGCTTGGACCAGAAGACGGCGCCATGACGACAACCTTCGACCCACCTACGTCCTCGGCCTCTGTATTGCGCAAGCAAACACCTGATGACGTCGCCGGATCCGCATGGTTGGGGGGACCCCTGCCAATTCTGAGCACGCTACTAGCGCCTGCAACTACGGGGGTTGGAAGCGACGCTAGACGAACCGCGATCACGCGTGCAGTTCGAGTTCGCGCGATACGGAATGAACACGCGCTGGCACAAGAGAGATTGCGCCTCTTGGAAGAACGGAGGGGGGTACTCGAGAGAAAGCTCAAGGACGTAGAGGGCGCACCTATCGCCGGGATGCCGAGCCAGTAACCTCCGGGCGAAACGATGGACAGGGGAACGGTGTAGGACCCAAGGTCAAGGATGCTGGTAGGGAAGGCCGGCTAGTATGGATGTTTTGACGAACACGATGTATTCGAGTCTGTAGATAGCGTGAACCATGAACAGGCTCCCACCGGGTACAGAGCTCGTACGTGCGCAGTGAACGGACAGGTTATCGGGTCAGTGGAGACTTAGTGAACCCCAATGTCGCATTGTTGCATATGTCAGATGTGATTCGCCTGGAATAGGCACGTGTAACCCAGGTGCAAGTGGCACCCCAACGTTATATTCACGACTTAACAAACTGGCGACGAACCACGAGGGGAATCCAAGAGGAACCTCATGGTTCGCGAGACTAGGCTAAGTTGTGCAAGCGACGAGATCCCAGTATCGGAGTAGTACACGTGCACTGGCGAGTGCACTTAAGTGTGCTGACGGCGCAACCTGATGGGGATGGGTCGATATGGGTGTCACCCTGACGTTCCCGGCGCGACGCGAATAGGATCCGCCGTTCCTGCTGCCTCCCCTCCCCCAAACTGGGAGCATGCAGGCGGGCTCGGTGATGCGTACTAAGCGACTGGTCATGTCGGCATGAACGACAGCCGGATCGGTATGTAGGCGGGATCGGACCAAGGAAATGTGCAAGGTGACCCCGCTCGGAGCATCACCCGGGGAGCTGCGCGCTTAATGGCACCAGGTCTAGATGTACGCTCTCGGTTGTCCCTCGTTGAGGCACCCACCATGTCAACCGCAGCAGTAACCCTACCAACTGCAACACACCCGCAGAATCACGTTGAGAACATGGCACGCACGTTGGAGCAAATCTTCGCGCAATGTGCGAAGGACAGCCTCGAACCTGGAGATTGCAAAATAGCCTAACGAGACTTTCGTGCAGGCAGTGTGGAAGTACCCACCATATGAAGCGCCTGACGACAGCTGCGAGCTCCTCGCCAACGTCTTGTGTGCACTTCGCAAGCCGCCGATGGACGACCTGCCGTCATTCATCGCAGGTTACTCCAGATACACCCGAGGAAGATACCTCCGCTTCGCGCGTGAGCAAGAGCGTACAGCAAAGGCACAGCTGGCTCAGGTGGGTAAAGGAGACATGAAAGCGATCAGCCTCCAGCTAATGCCGGTTACAAAGGCTTCTCCTGAGCACAGAAGTAAGTGCGCGGAGGCCGTGACCAGAGCGAGCAAGGAGCACGAGCACGCCAAGCATCTGTGTGAGTGGACCTAGAACTAGTACGACCCACTGGCTTCCCTTACTCATGGATGTTCGATCAGATGACTATGTTAAGTTGCACGGCGTCTGGGGGCCCAGACTGCTGAAGATCGTCAACGCATGCAGGCGTCTGGGCAGTGAGGACAATGGGTCGAACCAGGCGGCGGATGGCCAGGTACCTGGACAGCAGGTGCGAGAAGGAGAGGGCAGTAATGACGCAAGGGTACAGGAGCCTGCATCGGTGAGTGATCTGCCCGTAACATGTGTGGATCGTGGGTGCCAACCGCATGTAGAGTACCGCCGCACTCTTGAATGTGGACAAAGACGGGCATCGCTCTTTCCCGGGTGCCGTGGTTGCCGGTGGACAGGGCTCGTGGACGGAGAGGATGAACACAAAGTGCGTCGCTATCCGATGTTCACAACGTTCACCGGTGAACACTTTGACAACTCAGCACCGACCAGGGCCTCTGACACCAACCACCTGATCATCAAGCTACCCGCACGGGTACGGTCAGGAGAAGGGAACCCCTAAGCCTCATGGACTCGAGTCCGAGTCAGCCCAGCCGCGGCATCCCATTCAGCGATTGACCGGACAGCTGAGATTACGGGCGCTGGCGCTTGGAGTACGAAATCACCTGCCGGAGGATCGAGATCATAAGAAAGGCAATGGAGATTATGGAGAACGAAGAGGTGCTGCTCACCGGGGAACCGTTTGGGGAGTTCACAGACGAGTTCATCGAGAGCGCGAAGGACAGCAGGCGCTCTGACGAAGACTCCACTATGGAGTAGGCTAGGGCGGTAGGAATGACTCAATGAAGAGTAGGGTTCTTGCACGTAACACTGGAAGCGCGAATAGGGTTTCCCTGGGCTGCGCGAAGAGGGGCACGCTAAAGCCTCGTTCGCGCGAATAATTCAGACGGGCTCCATCCATGTAACACGTATCATTGAAACTTCTGGCTGGATACCAGGACAGCATACAGCAGCACCTGGGGCGAGACCATCCCATCATCTTAGGCCACCAACGGCCAGAACTACCCCAACCGCAGACATGGTAAAAGCGGGGGAGAGGATGTTTCAAATTGCAGGTAACGCTACTAGTAGAGCTAACAGTCGACCAGGGCCCAAGACAGCAGGTTGGAGTCAACTATCAGATCTTCAGAAACCCATCTTCTCAGCAAACCGTCTTCAATGGCGAGGCTGTGCCAAATGAGCTGCAATAAATGTAGACGGTATAGGAACACACCTGATGTATTGACAGTTGACGACCGCCACCGCGTTAAGGTTGGCCAGGGCCAGGCGACAGGCATGAGCAGCTCTACAGCCCGCAGCGGGATGGCCAATCCGGGCACGGGCAAGAACATCCTTCATGACTTGAATGACGCGTGCAAGCATCTCTCTGTCAATTGCCTTGCGGTCAACCTCTCGATACCACGAGTCCGCCCACGATGGATGAATAGGGGCAAACTGGAGAAGGATGTGGCGGATGAACTTGGTACGACGCTAACAGAAACGATTGTCAACCCAGCCTGTAAAACGGACTCGCAGCTCACCTCTGAACGGATTCTTAAGGTCAAGTCACGCATCACTTCGGCGTACACAAAGTGTTGACTGATCGAGTCGAAGTCGACGATCCAGGGAGGCTCAAGCGTGGCGACCATCATAGACTGGCCGCCGTAAAAGTGTGTTAGGATGAGCAACCCGACCAGGGCGACGTGGACCCCAACCCTACGACAGTCGTTTAGACTTCGAATACAACGCAAAAACACGGTGGACTCACTCGAGGCCTTCAAGACGCCCATCTTTCACAAGCGGTTCCACGGCGTAGTCGGTGCGAACCAGGCGGACCGCATTCTCCAGTGACATCGGCAATTTTGAAATAGATGATCTCCGAGTGGTAAGTGATATCTGTTACAGTGCCGTAACATACGACCTGGAAACGGGGGGCAGCGTCAAGCTCTAGAAGCCATCTAAGCAAGAAAAGTACCCACAGTGGTGATGCGCGATCCCCACATACAGAGCGTGTGATCATGTAACCCGCGAGGGCGAGAGGGTTCAGCTTCGTTGACCCACTGCGCAGTGAGCGGAAATCTGGCAATCCAGCTGCCCAGCTGCGTGAAGGACGCATCAGAGGGGTAACTGTATGATGAGGTGGTTCCGAGGTGACATACCAAGTCAGTACGCTGCGACAGCGGCATATCAGAGAGGGAATCGAAGCGGGTTAGATATCGCCAGTCACGTACCCTAACAAGCGGCCCTGGTGTTGGGCAGGTGTCGTATATCTCGAGCCTTATGTCTCCTAGCTCATCCAACGCAGCCTGTAGCGCAGGAGCCATGTAGGATTCCTCGCCCAATGCCTCTGGCACTGGACAATAGAAATGAGGGTGAGTTAGTAAGGGTGGGACTCGGATTCGGAGGGGAAACGCACAGGGGACGCTGTCGAGTGTGTTCTCGATCGCTAATGACAGTTCCAATAGCTTATCCTGGGCTGAGGACTGGCTGCCTGACTGGGAACCTTCAAGCCAAGGGGGCGTGGACGAACGACCGCTTTCGTCTTGGGTTGGTGCAAAGAAACAAGCTGCGAACGCTGAGGTGTATCATCAGTGTAGAGCTAAAGATGGGCTAACCTTGGGACACTTGCGGGGTACCGCGCTCGACTGCATCAGAGTTTGCTTCTTCTGTGACACAGATCTAAGTTGGATATTGTGGGAGATGGCGATGTGGTCGGAACACGTACGTCAGACGGAAGGCGCATCGAGCGCTGAAGCGGCTGCAATCCACGATTCATCATCCTCGCCCCAATACTCAGCTTCACTGGACGTTGGAGAGGGAGGAGGCATCGGAGGGGGTGAGGGGAGATGGAATGATCATAGCCAAAGTCGCGACGGTGCCAAGAAATGGAGACCTCAGAAGCACGTGCTTCAGACTGTCAAGGGCACGAACAGGCCAAATGCATTTTGCTCGACGACCGCATTCTGCCCGTGGATCCACCGCAGGTAAAGTACGAAGCCAGGCCTGACAGGAAAAAGCTTGCTCACACGTTAATCAGGATGTCAAAGGGATCTGGTCAAACAAAATTTGGAGGCGGACGGCCGAAGAGCGGACGCTTGGAAGACCTTCAAAAGCTATTCGAACAAGGGGTCCCCCTACCCCGTGTGGATTGGAAAAGTGAGACGTTAGGAGTCGAAGAGGGAAAACAGGAACTGATGCTTGTTCTCCAAGTACCCTGTACCGACGAGCCCCTGCAGGCGGGCGAATTGTGAGTGGGCGCTCTTGATTGATATCCAGGCTGGACGTCGCGCTGACCTTCGAGCAGATACTACATTCTGCCGAGCGGGCGCGAGGCTCTGGCTAGGGCGGAGGGCCAAGGGGGCCAGAATTACTTTGTTGCGAAGCTCGAGGGTGTCGCGCAGAACGAGAAGTGGCAATAGGTGAGTGCTTCGCGAGCTAGAGGCGGGACCTTAAATGACTTGTAATCACGCATGAGACCGTCATGAAGATTGCGTGGGGCTATCGGGCGAGCGAATTGGTGGGAGCGTTGGACACCGCAGACGAGAAAACGTCTGAAGCGATCGCGTTGGTGCTAGGAGAGGACGAGGTGTGTATGACCGAAGAAATTGGATATGTGGATGTCAAGTGCGTGGAAGCCTGCGCAGACGCGGCACAGTTTGACCCAATTGAGACGTTGCTCCGTCCCCTGGTAAAAGGGCAGGCGTGGTGTCGACTCGACTTGGTGTTCGGATGCGATGAAGGACAGGGAGGGAAGATGAGGTTACAGACGGTGAGTGCGCCCCAACTTACGTGGCACGAGCCTGCTAACTAATAAAAAGCAAGCCGGTTGCCAGAGTTTGCTTCGATGGTTGCATGAAGGATGGGATGTATTGTGCCTCCGCGGACACGATGCGGTTCTGCGAAAGCTGCGCAATGTGGCTCCACCTGGACTGTCTGACGACGGTCATTGACAATGCCGACCTTGATTGGTTCGACGAGACGCAGGTCCACAAAACGGCGCTCTGGATGCCACCTCAGAACCCACCAATAAAGGGCGCAGAGATGTGGCAGGCCATGCTCCGGACGCCGATCCAACGTCGGTACGTCCACTTGTCGACGTGGACACCGATCTCATTCGAGATGGTTCTTCTCGGTGCACGTCAATATCACGTGGGATATGTCGAAGGGGGAGGCGGGGAGGCGTTGGACGTGCGAGGGTTTATACGTGGTTTAATGCTGGTCTCGGAGGAAAGGCAGGATCTGGTCGACACGCTTACGGAGCAGTTACTGGCCATAGTGAGCGACAAAGGGAAGGAGTGGTGGGCTTGTAAGCAATGTGGGATGTATATATAACGTGGTCCGGTGAAACAGACTGTCCCAACAATCTTGAATTACGTGTTAGAAGGGCTGCTGAAAAAGGAAATGTCGATGGATCTGACATACGGCCTCGGGATTGCGGTGCATGCCATGCCCAGCAATCGCGCCGGTCTCGTGTTTTCTTCCACCATCTGCGACACTTCGACTGCGACTGCGGTGAGCATGGACCCTGTAACAGTGGTAGGAATGTGGCTGATTGCGCTTGGCAATCAAGATGGAACAAGTTAATAAGTCGACGAAAAAAGTCCAAGCATCTAAACGGCAGACAAAGCCGCCAGTGACGGGCTGGAAGATGTGCGAAAGGAGATGGAGAGACCGGTGAGCATATTCGGAGATAACCCTTTTGCCAATAATTGCTGAAATACGACAGGATGGGGAAGCGGAAAGCGGACAGGCCGGAGCGAGGGTGTGTGCGAAAACAGATACCGATGGCTGATAGTCGACTAACAAGGCGGCAGTCTGGCAGATGGCCCCGTAAGGCGAAACAGTGTGCGCAAACAGTGGAGGTAAGGGTGCGCAAACAACGTCGTACGGTTCATAAATGTTGATGGGAACGGGCGGCCAGACGGACAAGCAACGGTTGAACAAAGCCCGGGAACGCGCGCTAGAGGATGAAGTCAACCTCGCGTACATTGGCAAGGCGGTTATCAACATTGTCGACCCACCCTTTGGTGACACGGAGTTTGTGTGGGGGGTGGTCAACGAGAGACCGGTTGCGAAGAAGACTGTCAAGGAGCTGGCGAAGGCGTTCAACAGTACGGGGAAGATACCAGAAAAGGCCCCGATCTCGGTGGGCATCGAAGCTGGGTGGATCAACCTGACGACGCTTGACGAAGGAGGATCGGCCGTGGGGGATCTGCCGCGCTGGAGTGGAAGGAAAGCGTCCACGGTGCGTTTGGAATTCTACGATGGCCATCATCGAATGCTTGCATGCAAGGAGTGGGGAGGCATGCTGGACAATGCGAAGGAACAGTTGGAGAAGAAGAAGGCGAGGAAGGTGAAGAACAGCGAGGAGATCGACCGCGAACTCGACGTCGTCTCTAAGGACAGGAAGGAGGCACACTCGTGGGTGGTGAACTTTCACATCAAATGTAAGCGTCTTGCCAGTGGATGAGGGGCGGGCAAGCTGCTGACATCGTGCGTTGACACAGCGATGCTGGGGCCAGAAGCCAAGGCGCACCTGTCGGAGAACCTCGTGAGACTGTACCAGCCTCCATCGAAGGAGGAGATGATGTTCATGGCGCGTCAGAAGCTCTTGAATGCGACCGCTGCTTGGATAAACGATCACCAGGATGACGAAGCCCCAGAACCAGGTTCGAAACCCTGGCGAGAGGAGATCTACAACACCATTTTCTCCGAGACCGAGAGACGTGCACCTTACATGTTTCTGTTCACCAACCGACACACGTTCGCGATCCTAGGGGCCATGTGCAAGTTCTCGTACCTCAGGAATGGAACCAGCGTGACGTTGAAGACCCTCACTGCGGCCCTGAGACCGAACTCGCGCCGTCGGGCTCCAGCGCGTACCAACAGCGGGATATGTGAGTGGCTAACAGGTGACCGAGGTCAGCATGCTCACAAGAGCCACTTTGTAGCTGTGGGGATGGGTGCTGCGAGCCGGGGTCGAACAGATGGCGATAGTAGCCTCCGCGGCCGGTTACCCGGAGGACGTGCGGATCCAGGCCCCAGCGGGTCCAGGCCATGTGTTGGGGTCGTACTTGGCCCTGTTGGAGGGTCCACGTTGGGCCGTGTCGAAAGCTACAAGAACCCAACTGGGTTTGGCTGGGGAGGACTGGAAAACCGACGAGGAATCTTTGCAGCTCGCGAAGCGTACAGAGCTGGCGAGGATACGGGAGATGTACGAGGAGATAACGCTTGAATGGTGCGACGGCGAGAAGGTGCGCGACGTGGTGTGGGCGAACAACATCCTAGACGCAATCAACCTGGAGTACGAGGGGTGTTTCGAAGGGCGCACGGTGGAGCCGATAGACGTGATGGGAGCAAATTGGACGACCGCCATGCAATCCTACAGCTCAACGGTCGCACAGTGGGCCAACTGGTATGGAAGGCCGCGTTGGACCGCGAAGAAGAGACCGCGACCCAGACAGCGACGGCCGACGACGACAGGGTAGCCCCGCGGAATGCGGGAAGAAATGGGCCTTGCTTTGCACGCTAGGCAGACACGGCGAGACCTTAGACCTGCCACTTCCGACGCAGTCCTTCCTCCAGGACCTATGGAGCGAAATCGACGCAAGACAAATTAGGCATCCAATGGGTAGGTCCACTCAGGATGAATAAGGTTAACTGAAGCTGACGATGATGATGGAATGATGGACGCCAGGTCGCGGAGGAGCATTGACGGCCTAACCGATTCCGCCATACGGCTATTGAACAACCCGCCTTCGACTACGCGGTCGATATGATCGAGCTCAAGAGGGATGTGCGACTGTTCAGGACATCTGAGGACGCTGGTGACGCCGTGAGTGAAATGCAACTAACCGCCAGATTGAGTATTGACGCCACCATCACGCCGAGAAGTGGTGCAGGTGGCTGATTTCGAGTTTGCCGCTGCTGGCCCACGCCTCCGCTGCTGTCCAAGGTGGTCACCGAGGAGATGCAGGAGTACTACAACCTCACCCAGTACAGGTGGCGGAGAAGATTCTGAAGAACCACGCGCTGGCCGGCAAAGTCCCAGAAGAGCTGCCTCCTCTGCTGCGGATATGATGCCAGGTTTGGAGTGGTCTGAAGAAGATCACAGCGGTCGCCGAGGCGAGTACGTGATCCAGGAGGCACGGCGGGAGATGGAGACGAAGAAGAGCGATGGCGACGGGCGCGATCATCGATGACGATGCCAACCTTGCCCCAGTTATCCTCGCCATCGCCAAGAAGCATCCGGGACTGTACATGCTGTTCAGGACTGGCCGCGACTGGTGGAAGGACGATGGTGGCAAATCATGGGGAGACAAGCTGGATGTATGCGCACCAGTGCCTCATCGGGTTCAAGCTCTGACGCAGACGCCGGCAAGGATCATGGCCGACAGCAAGGCTAGAACGCTGAGGTTGGAGCTGCGAAACTGCTCTCGTCTTCTTGCCAGCAGGCATGTGCACGACGTAACTTGGGGGGCGACTGGGAATGGGTCTTCTGGGACGACCTGGTGATCGACGAGTTGGTGGAGGACGCAGGGCTGCTACCTAAGGTTGGCCTTCGAATGGAGCGAGTCGGCGCCCGTGAGGAGCTTCGTCTGGCGGAGAAGAGAGAGGGGCGTTGCCAAAAGGTCCAGGAGATCGTCAACTCCGTCCGGAAGTTGGAGTGTGCGAGGAGCGAGGACAGTGAGGGTTTGCATCCATGGGTGGCAGCGAAATTGAGAGGACTTTGTGAGGTGAGCATCCTAGCGGTTCAAAAGACAATTCTACTCACCAATGGAACAAAGGAACTGCTGGAGATCGGCGAGTTGAGAGATTCACGTAGAGAACCTGGACAGCAAGAGCGGCCGACGCGGCGGAGAGGCAGGAGCTTACTGGACAGTGGAACGATCGACTTCGGGCCCATAAGCACGAATGAAGGCGCGTTCGCGAGCCTAGAAGATTTTGCGGATGCGGCTCCTGATGCACATGGCGAATACCTCGCCAGGTTGGCCGCCGAAGGACTTCGGCTGGAAGATGGAACCCAGCCCCAGGACATCGATTGGTCCAAGCACCTCGACAACCACGACACCGACGGCAATGACCACGCACCGAACACTCAGGGAGCTGATGTCGCCAATGGGAACGACATAACGTCGACAACGACAACACCGACAACAACGCATCCGCGACGCACAACATCGACGATAACGCGTCCGCGATAATGCCAACATCAACGCCACGACGCCGATCTGGCGGGTACGCATCTGGCACATGCGGGAAGACATGTCGGACGAGGACGCAGGGCCTGTCTGCACAGGACACATCCAACGAGGACACGCTTCTACCCCGAAGATGACGATGACGATGAAGCCGACGACAAGAACGCAGGGAGACACCCCGTCAGAGAGGACGCGCTTCACGGCCGAACAGAACGACGAGGACGAGGACGTGTCTATGGCTGAACAGGATGACGAGGACGAGGGCATTGGCCAGCTCCAAGGGGCCGGGCCCCCAGTATCCAAGCACGACGACGATAACACCGACGATAACCCTACGCGAGGCGAGGTGGAGGTCCTGGAGAATGTACTGGGTGAGGAAGACGATCGCGACTGACCGCAGGTGCGATGGCTGAGGATGGGATAGCGGGCGATGGCGCCAAACCGTGTCATATCGGACAGAAGGACGGAGCCAGGTTGGATTGGGGAAGGAGGCAGGGGAGCACCAATGCGCCTTGGAGGGAAAGGCTGAAGCGGGCGGAGACCGATGTGCCGGGCGCTGCAGGATAGAGAGGAGGGGAAGAAGATGGGGACGGTGATGGCACGGGTCGAGGCAAGGGCAGTCGACGGTCAGAAAAGCTACGAGGACGCCGTCCGGAGCCCAGGCAACGTCAGGGAGGTGACGACATTGGGAAGGCTGGATAGTAGGGCTCGGCCTGTGTGGAAAAATCGCTGCGCATACAGAAGTGTGGGGGACCGGGAGGGATTGGCTGCCAGTTCGTCACGGAAAATAGAGGCGCTGGCGCGAACGGGTATTTGCAGCAGGGGAGGGGCCGGTAGTCAAGGGGCGGCGCGATGGGTGGGAGGAGCGCGAGGTTACGAGGCCTGGTCGGGGAAAGGATTGTGCAGGGGGGGACGCTGTATCAGGTGCGAACGACGGGGCTCAGGAGGAGAGAACGGGGGGGCAGGCTGTGCCAGACGGTGAAGGCGAGATGGAGGGCGACAGCGGCCTGGTGGGCGGCTACGAACCTAGGGTGGAGGTGCGAAGAGCACACAAGAAATGTCAGAACGGGAGGGGCTGCATCGTCAGGTGAGGGGCTCAGGAATTCCAAGTAAACAGGATACGCAACACATGGTAAGCGGTGCGCAATTGTACCGATTTGTGAATGGGTTCGCTGAAACTGCTGGAAAGCAGATTGTGACACAGACGAACGTAGCGACGACAACGCCAGACCTGCATGATCGTAGCGACGATCGAGGGCCGCCATTCAACCTCTCTGACTCGACCGGAGCTCACGTATCAACGAGTGAGGGACGTTTGCCATCAATGTGTGCTTGGGCCGCGCCGACGGAGCTGGACGAGTTCGTTTTGGAGGATATGGTATCTGCGGATAATGGGACAAGCACATACAGGGAAGAGCGACAAGGTGAGGTATGATCAGATTAAAAGTATGACAATAGTACTGACCTTTGCACCCGTCCACTTCAGCGCAGCTACCGGGAATCTTGCAAGCGGCGAGAGGACGCCCAGAGACTCGGGACGCACTCAGGTCTAGGCCCTCGCGCAGCACAGGTGCGTTGGAACTTTGATTGAGCTTGAGTGGACGCCAAGATAGAACAGAGTCCCAAATGCTGGCCTCACTCAAACGAAGGCGGAGGCGATGGATTCCGTCTCGAGATGCCATCGACGCCGTCAGACGACGCTACGAGGGATGGCAACAGGGGCAATAAGAAACCCAAACATCGGAGCCCGCCGCGCCCTGGGCCAAGCGAGGCAAGCGCTCGAAGCATCGCAGGGACATGGTCTGTGGGAAAGAGGTACGGCAGGCGAACGCTGAAGAAAACCGATAAAGGGAAGGAAAAGGCAACGACAGGTGGGAGAGGCATATCAGCAGAGAAGCTGCTTAGCAGGAAGGGGGCATGGGCGTGACGGCATGACAGGGATAGGTGGCAATGATAGCTGTTGACTTATATGAGCGTGATGAGTTTCGCAAGTAGTAAACGTGGGACTGACCGAGGTGTGAGCGCGCTTGGAATAATAAGAACTCAAAAGGAAGGTCCCGCGATCCGACTGTGGTCACCGCGACAGTGTTGGACAGCCACCGCTCCGCTAACCTATATGCCAACTTGAGTGAGACGACAGTGATGCGCAGCGACCAAAAAGGACACTCTGGAGGGAGGATGACGATGGAGTGATAGTATTGGTGGATACAGTGCGTCGTGTAGCCTGACGTGACAAGACAACGGCAGGTTGAGCCGTGTTCTGTTGAAAGGGCATACTAGACACCGCGTACGTACCTACTAGTTACTCCTCAGGTACGCACTTGATGGAGAACAGAGGGATCGTAGATGAGGCCGTGAGCGCCAAACCTGAAGGCTGTGGCGGTTGCGTAGAGCGATCGGCACCAGAGAAATCTGCTTGCTCTGGCGCACCGCACACTCGCGGTAAAATCCCGTCTGGGAGACGACTCGCTGCTCAACACTAACGCTAACCCTTACGCGGACCCTGGGCTATGTCCAACTGGGAGAACAACAGAGGGGATCTGGGCTGGTGAGCCACAATTAGAAAACATACTCAAAGGGAGTTGCTGAAGCCATCATCTTTGCTGGGGTTCAGGAACCGGAACGAGTATGACAGCCGCGACGATGGGGTAGGAAGCGAGCTGTACGAAGACACCGAGGACGCACCAAGGGATCTGCGGACAATCCACGAGGCCCGCGCGGTCCCACCAACCATGGACGACGAGGACGGAGGCGATCAGGACAGAGTAACGAGGAGGATTGTGACCGAAGGGATGTTGATGGACGGTTCGGGCGAGGGCTACAAGAGCTTGAACGTGAAGAAGATCTCCGTGGCGGATCTGCGGGATATCTGGCAGAGGCAAAGCAAGACGTCGGCGATCAAGATGCTCATTGGCGACGCGAAGCGAGAGGTCCACTTTCCCGAAGAGTTCATGTACCGGTCGGCCTGCGACCAGGCCCTAGCGTGGAGGGTTGACGAGGTGAGGCTGTTGTTTAAAAGAGGAATAAACTGGGACTTACAGACTGCCGCGGGTGAGGCGTACTTGGATTATCTTGCGCTGGTGCCGAGAGAGATGGGTCTGGACTCGGTGCTGCCAAACATCACTCGGGAGGACGTTGCGAACGGACTGGATTGGACCTTCACAATAGACTCTGGTCATCGCCACTGGGAATATCGAGCCGATCTGGAAACGCTGGGAGTCGACGCCGCGGGCAAGTTGCTCCACGCTGGAACCACAGGCGCAGCCGAGGACGCCTGGCTGCTCTTCACAAAGGTCGAGCAAGTCGGTCGGGAGGTGGACATGCGCAAGGTGGAGGCGACGAAAGAGTCCACGCAGGATGTCGCCCGTGGCTGCCAGGGTTGTGTGGGCGATGATCTCGTGGATGCTGGTCAAGATCCATTACGGCGCCTGATGTTGCAGGGTGGTACCCGGACGCGTCTTCGACTACGATTCGGGAACTCAAGCCCAGTACTGTGAGATACTAAGCCAAGCAACGAACGACAGAGAGCTGACCGTGCGATGCTGCAGGGGCGAGAGGAGGAGGATGCTGCTTAACCTGCAGCAAGTGATCAGCTTGAACGAAGCGATCAAGAATCGTTACGACGAATGGTGGCAGGGCGCTCCTGAGGAGTACAAACTGGACGAGCTGGAAGGAACGGTGCCTTTGGCGATCCGAGTTCGCTACGGGCAGAATCAGGTGATCAGCTCCGATGGGCTCAGGGAGGAGGATGCACAGCATTGGGATAGGCTCTTCGACGTGAGCAAGATGTTACGCTTGCATATGGCGATTGCCAAGCACTACAGGTGAGTGCGTCCACTAGACTTGCAGGCGGAGGACCCACATGGCGACTTGGAGCAGCTGTTTCGAGGCTACAGCTTGGGACCCCATCGACGTAGAGGACATCACTGGGACGTACGACGAGATCTATGAGACGCGGCACCAGACAAGGCCCGTGCATGATCTTGAAACCTTGCGTTTGGTGGACGACGACGGAGAGGAGATCCATATCTTCGACCGGGAAGGCTGGAGGATCCCCCGAAGACAGCCTGTTGTGGCGGTGGACCGAGACGGCAATATCCAGGAGTGCGGTTTGCTCCAAAAGTTGTCAAAGGTACAGGGACGACTGTTTGCGGAAGACGGAGACTACGGGAGCTGGCGCCGATTCGTGGAGGACCTGGAGGGAGACGAAGGAATGGACCTAATCCAAGTGGAGGGTGGCGAACCTGTGCCTTTGACCTTCGCTGCTTGGGCTGACGGTCGTCCCTTGGAGGATGAGGTGGAGCCGCGGCTTTTTCCCCACTTGTACACGAAAGACAGTGGGCAGTGGCAAGCGGACGGGATCATCAAGCCGATGCGCCGGTTCGTGTACCAGGTCCACCGCGCTCTTCGCGCACAGGCAGGCCGAGGACTCTGTGTGGAACCGGTGCGTTCCCAGTGCTACAACACCCTAGCGCACCATACTAGGGCGTCCTCGAGGCTGCACGTCGCACAGAGGGGCATCTTGACAGGGACGGCGGCTGGAGCATGGGAGAGGAGCGCCAAGGGCGCTAGGACGGCCAAGACACTCTTCGACAAGACAAGCCTCCTGATGCCTCATCGGCGTCTGGAGGACCTGGTGGGCCACGCGGGGGAGACATTCCTGAGGCTGGAGGAAGAATACGTGTTCCACGTCACGCGCTTCTCAGAAGAAACGCAGACAGGCGCAGCGCTCTATACGGACGCGATCCACCCTTTGATCCGCGCGGGGAGGCATCCTGATGTGCTTGACGCGTTGAAGGATACAACTGTGGTGTTGACACAAGAGGTAGGTGCGGATCCAGGGCGTGGACTGGGGCGACGCTGACGCGCGACTGCAGGCCTGGCCAAATGTATACTCCTGGGTGACATACCCGATCACAGCGTTGATGACCACGACTTGGGATACGTATCTGAAGACTCCGCTGGAAGACAGGACACAGCTTCGAGGGTTGAGCTCGCCGGCGCGCTTCAAATGAGGCTATGGCGTTGACCCCACAGACACCATACGTGGAGTTGATCGCGGTGCTCGAGAGGGCGTTGAACTTCGCGTACACCGGCGCAGCAAAGGTCCTCTGCCAGACGCTGATGGGAAAACTTTGGGTCGGCAAGGCTCTCCAGGACGGTTTCATGCCAGTGTTCTGCAGGGATCTCAAGCTCGGGAGGAACCAGGAGCCTTTGATCGCATTGACAAAGTGGCCGATGTCGAAGAGGAAGCAACCTCTCGTGGCTTCGAACCGTTCCCAGGTGCTGACGTACGGCGAAGATCACTTCCAGGTAAGCACGAGGTGGCGTAATAATGTGGCAGTGGAACTCACAAGCACCGCAGAGATACCTAGGACACATTACCATCATGCGCACACTTGCTGTGACGACGGACGACTCTGGCGGACTCTGGCTATCGACGAGCAGCTCTTCCAGATTGGTTTGCTGGTCGTGAGGACATACATCCAGGATGTCCAGGCTCTCATCAAGTCTGAGTTGGACGCGCCTCCCACGCACCAGGGCTCCAGGAGGGGAGGTGGAGGACCTCCGCATTCAACAGCGGATGGCAGAGTTTGAGGCCTGAAAGACGCTGATCACCCTCTGACTGGGGCGAGGGAAGAGGACTTACATGATGGTCACCCGTATTGCACGCGAGCAGGAGACCGACTCGGCAACGGCCTTCCTCCTTCCAACAAGGAGAGGTCGCCGTGGAAGACTTGGCCGAGCGAATGTTCAAGGTTGCGCGGGCAGACCGCCGGCCCATCGCCGCCCGGTCTGGAAGGGAGGAGATCTACGCGCATGCTGCAGATCGCCAGACGGAGTCCAGGGCGCGATCCAGGCCTTCACCGAGGGCGACCAGCAGCAGATGATCGTTAGCGCATGGGTGAAGGCCTTGAAGCAGAGGAGGGTCCAGTTTGTGCCGGACCAAGTGGGGAACGACCGTTCGCCCAGTTTGAAAGGCTGGACGATCCTGAGCGAAGCCCACGACGCGCGTTTGGGAGGATTGGTAGAGGCCAGCCGGACACCTTTGGAGCGCCAGCACACGCAACTTGCGATTCGCGCTCGCGAGGCCAGCAGGACGGCGGTGAACGCAGGTTGGACAGCGACGTCGTTGAAGATTGGGGAATACGGCGACTACCTCGACCGACAAGTCGCGCCAGATGACGCATGCGCGCGCGATGAGCAGGGGAAAAACGCGCTGGTAAACGAGGTGTATCAGTGGGTGGATGGCGAGATCAAGAACAACGCAACCGAAAGTGGCGATGTCAGCTGGCTTCGCTCGCCTTCCTTTTGACCAAAGTGACGCCAACGGTGTTCCTGCCGACGAAAGGGAATGGGAAGTTGGACTGGGTGAAGAAGGAGCTGGGGAAACTTGATGAAGATACGCAACACAAGTCAGTGGGGATTATGCGGCAGGTCATTCTGGAGCGGCAAGGACGGCAAAGGGCTACGGACAAGCGGAGGTACTTTGGTAGTGCGGTCGCGGTCATTCTTGCCTTCATTCACCCAGACTCGCCGCCACGCACTTTCTGGACAGCAAAGGGTCAGTTGAGCAACGATTGGACCAAAAGCAGCGTGGAGTGGTAACGCTGCGCTACGTGATACCGTGGTTTGACCTGGATTTTAGGTGCTAAAGGCCTTGGGGTGGCGATGCTAGTGCGACTGGGAGTCTTGAAAGGGCACGGCGCTGCCTTGGTCGGCGCAGCGAAACTGCAACACTGGAGTGTTCAAGACGATAAAGCACTCCAGACTTGGTTACAGACCATCAAGGGGCAATTGCGCATGACCCCGAAAGGGCCTTGGGGTCTGATGACAGAGTTGTTTGGATTCGATGCAGCGAAGAAGTTGGCAGACAAGGACGAGTTTCCTGGCCTGCCGCCAGTGCGGGAAAGGACAGGTAGTGACTCAGAGGGTGACGAAGAGACAAGTAGGAACAAGAAGGCGAGACATTCTTGACAGGTGAATGCAGCCGTATTACGTTGGCAGATATGTTGCAGACGCAGTCGTAACGTAACGCGCTTAGAGCCCCTGGCAACCCAACCCCAGCCAGACTCCTGAAATGCGGCAGCATAACCGTTTAACGCCAACAGGAGAAAGGGAAGAACTGATAGAGATTACGCATGGAGACTACATAGGAATAATGTTGGTTTTAGGGGATCAGTCTCACGCCATCTGCCTGATAAGCAGCTAGAGCAGCTCGCTCTTCAGGAGTTAGGGTTTCTTACTCCACCAATCCCTTGCTAAAAGCTAAGGGTGGTTGGTCTTTGAGCCTAAGTAGAGAGCGAGCAGGAAAGAAAAACTGAGGAGATGCGACCAGGTGTGAGCCCGTAATTTAACTGAGATTTCCTGGAGGAGCGGAGGAAGGGTACAGGTGCGCTTAGCGCCAAAGAAGCCGATGATGACGTCTCCTGCGACATATCTACAAGTACTGAAGTGAGCTGGTTTGATGCGGGAAGAGGCGGATAGGAAGGCATACCGAAAGCGAGCGTGGAGCCGTGGAATGGCCATCTCCCCTCCGACAAATGATCCCATGGGAATACATGCTGCTGGGCCTCCATCATTCATATCGTAGTGGATTCCAACATCCAGCTTCCAGACGATTGCGCGACCCAGCCATGGGCCAGGATCACCTTCAAACCACACCCCAGCGTCGAAGGCGTGTTGGAAGCGGATGTAGTAATCGGGGAATGCAACCTTGAACAGCTCAGCAAGAAAGACAGCGAACAGGTTGGTGCTCCGGAACCACCGAGACTGCTTGATGAGCCGTGGCGCCAAGAGCATCATGGCTAACAAAAGAGGCTGGGATGGAACATCAGAAAGGCATTGAACCTAAGCGCAGGAATCGGTGAACTCACCCCATACGGATGTCCTTGAGCTGGCCATGCATGGACCAGATGATGGACACCAGCACGCTCCGCCTGGTGCAAGCCGTAAGCGTCTTTGTAGGGGAAGAGATAGTTGCGGCGATCCTTAGGATCCGCGTCATGGCGTATGTCGCCAAGGGGCACCACTGGAGCCAAGGATGAACAAAGCTGTTGAGTATCGTGCCAGTATGGGAACAAGAGATGGTTCTATGGAAAGGGCGTGTGAGATAAATGCGAGAAGGAAGCGTGAAGAGGGAGCAGATATACCGGGATGCCGTCGTGATAGATTTTTTGGCCCTTCGCTTGGGCAGCCTCCAGATCCTTGAGAACGCGCCCCTCGTACTGACAGTTCACCGGCCGAGAGTTCTTAGCGTGCTCGCGAGCAACGTTCTGGTGCAAGCGATATAACATAATGTAAGCGGGATGCAAGCGTGTGTAGGTACTAACCGAGGGGTCATGGATTCGGGTGCCGAAGTACGCAAGGATGCGCTGTCCGTTGCGGTCGTTATACTTGGTAGAGAATGGAAGAATGTGTGCGTCGTCCGTCCAAGTGGCACCTCAAAGCTATCGCCATCTGTTGCAACTTAAGGGGATTGTTCGTATGCTCGCATACAGCTCTGCAAGCGTAAATGGGATGTGGAAAGTGGGGCGTGTGTTCCCAATAGCGCTACCGCGGGCCGCTTTCTCTGTATATCTTTGAGCTGGTGTATGTGGGAGCGCCAACCTCACGGAAGTAACCAAGCTGGGGAGGACCTGGGGCGACGGTACGGCCGACGTGTTGGGGAGCGACTGTCCGGTTGGGTGGTGGGCGATTGGTGGCAAACACGAGGTCGAAAAAGACTCACCGGACGCTTGAACTTCTCCCGCTTCTTGGGGGGGTCCATGATGGGGGCCATATAGATCTCCGGAAGCTATGCAGGAGTGGTATGGGAGATGATCCCCACAACGAGGAGAGCACAATACAATGAGTACGCACTTTGCTGTTCATTGGGTGCTTGCCGTGCGGGCTGTGGAGGACGCGTGGATAACGACTTGGGGAAGTTCAGAAGGCGAAACGCGGACGCCATCAAAGGCATACCTGGTGTGTGCTCGTGGCCTGGTTCGCGCTGAGCCGATGCCTCTTGCGCGCACGGCTGGCTGGTTGCGGTCGGGTGGCATGGCGGGCCGAGGGTAGAAGGGAGCGGAGAGAGAGAGCGCAACGGTGGCCGACGTGGCGAGCTGCGCCAAATAGGCGCCCGTAAGCAGCAAGCATCAACGGTCGCGGCGCCGCTTCGAGTTACAACTTCACAAGTTTGACGGCAAGCACAGAGACTTCGTTGTAACAATTGTACGCTACAAGCTCCTTCAAAGCGCTGTCTCAGCCCTCCCGTGGAGCCCCTGCAGAAGGCGCCACGAAACGGCTGCACACGCTTTTTCAGGAACGTACATGACTGCGTAGCGGAGGCAAAGGTACTACTACTACTGCAATGACTACGTAGTGGGGGGCTAGGGAGAGAGACGGTTGGCAAAGGACCGTCAGCGGTGGTGCACAATTGGCAGAGGGAACGTGGAGGAACTCACCCGCTGGCACGCATGACATCCACACGGCGTAAGTTGCGACGCTTGCAAGGGGAAACCCAAGTCTTGAACCCTGGATAACTTGAAGCACACGCGTAAAGTCAAGTAAGCAGAGCGAAATGTAGGCGATTAGAGGGAGCACATACCTAAGGAGAAGGAACCACTTGCGATGCCGAGCGACGCTCGCGAGGGGAACTCAAGTCTTGAACCCTGGAAAATCGCACGCGTAAAGTCAGGTAAGCAGCGCGAAATGTAGGCGATTAGAGGGTGCACATACGAAGGACAACGAACCGCCATGACGCCGAATGAGGCTATGAGCGGGCGGGGAAATCTTGGGAACCTGTGGGCACGCTGAGGCCGTGCTCTTGGGCGAGCGCTGGTCCTCACCAGTGAGCGGCGTAGAGAGCGCGACGGCTGACGGTGAGAGGGAGCTGTTGGGGGGGTATCTGTTGGAAGGGAGCTGAAAGACGAAGGTGAGGCACGATACGACACATTGAGAGAGGGGGGATTTACCAGAATGGGGTGCAGACGGGCAGAATATGCGGCATCACAACCAACGCACGCACAACTCCAACCCGCCCACTGGTACCACAGCAAACCCTGAGGATGGGACGGAACCCCAACGCCACAACCAGCGCACACAAGGGGTTCCTCCGCCGCGTAAACGCTGCAGCCCTAAGCCACCCTAACGATATAAGCTCGAGGCGCCCCTCTGCGTATTCGCGCGCAGCCCCTCTAGTCCCCGCTATGGCAGCTACTCCGCAGAGGATGAGAATGAGGTGGTACAAAGGAAAGAGTGAGGTGGCAGCGTCCGGTCTTTTTGACAGCATACGAGCGCCAGCGAGGTTGTTCGGGACCCCGGCGCCGGGCAGGGAACCGTTGATGATGGCCGACTACTCAACGACCAGGCGAGGACAAGCACGATCTGGCGGTGGGGTAGGAGGGGCCACAGCGAACACAACAACGAACGCGTGAGTACTGCAACAGCGATGAGTGGGCGGCGTAAGTGAAGATCACCGAAGATTCAAGAAGGGTAGCTCTTACAGTGTGGACGATGACCGGCGCCAACGCTAATGGACGCATCGCCGGTCCTCATCAAGTGGCTTCTGGGATGTGAGCGGCGCCCCGCCACGCCGCGAAGAAATCCGTGGTGGGTACGTGGTGGGTACATGACGCTGCTCGAGGCGTCGGTCGAAATCTATCCCCGCGCCTTTGCACGCTGCGGCGTGGGTTACAGACCCCGTGTCGACGCTGCCCGACGCTGTCAGTCGACATCCGCCGCCTTTGCACGCGCGCGTAAGTTACAGACCCCAGACGGCGGGGGACCGCGAAACCACACTGTGTCGCTGCGCGAGACGCATTCGATGGCGGGCCATCTCCTGGTGCGCTGCGGGCCCCGACGTCGACGCTGCCCGACGCGTCAGTCGATATCCGCCGCCCTTTGCACGCGCGCGGTGAGTTACAGACCCCAGAAGATGCGGGGGGACCGCGAACCACACAGACCCCCGGTGTCGACGCTGCCCGACGCGTAAGTTGGAGACCCCAGCAAAACACTCACGATGCGGGGGGACCGCGAACCACACAGACCCCCGGTGTCGACGCTGCCCGACGCGTCAGTCGATATCCGCCGCCCTTTGCACGCGCGCGGTAAGTTACAGACCCCAGACGAAGCGGGGGGACCGCAAACCACACTGTGTCGCTGCGCGAGACGCATTCGATGGCGGGGCCATCTCCCTGGTGCGCGTGGCCCCGACGTCGACGCTGCCCGACGCGTCAGTCGATATCCGCCGCCCTTTGCACGCGCGCGGTAAGTTACAGACCCCACCAAAACACCTCACAATGCGGGGGGCCGCGAACCACACTGTGTCGCGTTGCTTGACATGAATGTGATCGTGGACATACCTACACGGAGTGCAAGAAGCCCGGGTGTGTGGCAATGGGCAGAGCGAACCGTTTTGCGGCCGTGAGTCGGGCCGGGTGGGGAGATAGCGATAAGCGCTTGCCAACTTGGATGTGGAACCCAGGTACGGCGGGTGCCCAGTCTCAACGCCTGGCCTCTCCGGATCCATCCGCAACCAATGGCACTATGCAGCAAGAAAGCACCAGCTGAAATGTGGTTGTACATTTGGAAATTGGTGAGTTCAATTAGTGGATGACGACTGGAGGAACTGCAACATGCTGAACCCCATGTCCAGGTGGGAGAGGATATTGAAGAGGGGAGCAGCCGTTGGACGCCGGTTTTGGGCATGCCGAAACCGTTGGATGTCTTTGAACACAGGTGGCCGGATAAGGGAGAGAAGAAACGGTTGTGGCCCAAGGTGGTGTGGGCATCGTTATTCGAGATGGCCCTGGAGGTGTTCGGGCCTGATATATACGAGAACGTATGCCTCGTGGAGCGAGGATGGAGTGGAGGCATTCCTTGCAGGCGCGATGAAGGTCGTTGTGAGTGCGATCGCCTTAGTTTCTTGCGCGCTGACGGACCTTTGTGGCATGTGCAGAACGGACAAGGCGCCGCGATCGGGCGAGCCCGATGGGTGACCCACATCGATCTTGTGCTGTCTGACCTGATGACGGACAGCATCGATTGGACATCCACTCAGCAGGCGTGGGCGGCATTCACCAACCTCAAGACACTGACGATCGCGTACCACGTCTATGAGGTGGCCCCTGTGGGACGATACTCGCCCATCGCGTCACACCTTCCGCAATCTTTGGAGCTGCTCCGGCTCCGTCCGTGGGGTGAATACTCGGTAAGTGACCTGTACTCTTTCTCTGACGCCCTGGGCTTATACCAACTGAGTTAGGCGGGTGTGGGGCCTATTGTGCAGGAGGTATCTGGTGGCCCGGACGGAAGGGTACCGTTCATGTGGTTCTCATATTCTCGCCGCGAAGTTGTCTGATGGCCTGCATTATAGATCGAGTCAGGCGAGGACAGTTTCTGGGAGCAGGAGATCTGGAGTGAGCATGTTCACGCCTTT
The DNA here is from genome assembly GCA_020736865.1 of Ganoderma leucocontextum. Lineage (NCBI taxonomy): Eukaryota > Fungi > Basidiomycota > Agaricomycetes > Polyporales > Polyporaceae > Ganoderma > Ganoderma leucocontextum. The sequence continues at coordinate 80,674 of JAHKGY010000006.1, forward strand.
CAGAACGTGCCGGAAATGCACGTGCACGCGGCAGTATACGTGGTCTGGCCGCCGTACTCTGAGCGGGATGCAAGGGAGGTATTCGAGGAGTGGACAAGTGCAGTCGACGGCGGTCGACTGCACAACATCTCTGTCACTCTCTTTCCACCTGAAGAGGGCGCAGACGTCGACAGGTGCCTCGAGGAGTTGGACAGCAGTGTAGAGGATGCGAAGAAGTATGGATATCTGCCCCACTCTGCGACAGATGTTGATGAACACGCCGGCTTGGGCAATATTCTGGCGTACAATTGGAAGTCGACAGGGGACAACGTGTGGCAGGTGGACATGGATGGCATGCGGGCGCGCGAGTGGGGACAGGACTATGGCGAGTTTAGTTACCAGGGGGTTGAGGAGCTGGACGGGATCTTGAATGGTCAATCTGATGTATTACATGCGTCTGTAGCCCTCTGAAAGATGGACGGGTTGAGCCTGGTTGGATGAAATGCCACACTTTGTTTTGCTATTGAGAAATTTCTCTGACACGGAGCTGGGGACACTACAAGACAATTACATGGGTTGGGCGGAATGGGGAGCCTTGGGGCATACCATTCACGGCCCGGACGGTGGCCGGGCGGCGCCTGCATATCGGTCCGCTGAGATAGCAATTGCAACCTTGTGGCGAAGCAGTAGTGAGGCGCCGATTCTGCTTGACTTTCGACCATCTGCTATGAACAACCCCAACCTGCGTATGCTCGACTAACTGGTGTACTGCTACATGTGGCCTGGGTACCCGTGGACGCAAACCAGGTGGAGCGCATGATGCACAAGTTTGCGGCGCCCTGTACGAGCATGGCTGCGCCGACTCTTCCCGACTACCAGTTCCAAACGCTGCACTCACTGGTGGCCAAGGCTGTGGAACAGGATAAGGTGCCCGCGTGGTGTCTACGCCGATGGTGGTGGATTACTCAATCGACTCGAACGGGCGCGAGCAAACAGGCTGGCCAAGCTCCTGTTGGTGGCCAAGGCAGACCTGGAGGACGGAGCGCGCGGGCACGCCGAATTGGAGAAGGAGACTGCATTGGCAGAGGGTGTTCGTAAGTCTGAAAACCGCATGGTCTGCTAGAGCATGACTGATGACGCTAGGTGTAGGTCAATGGGTAATTGCAAGCGTACTCATGATCGCAACCTACCCTTGAGTGTTACCTCACAGGTGAGTCGACTGTGAGCTGGGAGAGTATCCTTGACTAAATTTCGCTTCTCGCCTCAGTCATCCTCTCCAGTACATAGCGTGACGCCGGGGTCAGGCGATCGAACCTCGACTCAGCAATCATATGCAAGCCCAAAGTACATCATGCGATTCATGCCAAGCGACAACGACTCGGAGGACATCGTGCCATGCGACAATGAGGATATTGTGCCAAGCGACCACGAGGATATCGATTCAAGGGGAGACATACGGGCGCATGGAGAGCGGGTACGTATACAGCTTCATGTGCTCTGGCGTGTGCTCACCTAGGAGGAACAGTTCGATCTGCCTCGATTGGGACTGGGGTCGGACGGATGTGTGTCTCGACAGGGAGATGCCGTGGAATGCGGAGGGGGCACCTTCGATTGGCCGGAAGCTCGGCTGGCCCCCAGGACCTCGGTCTCGGAAGTGACCTACAGGACTGCAGCGGGCGGGGAAGGACAGGCGCGGGGTGCAAGCGCAAGGGAGGGGACCGAGTCCAAAAGCTTTGCAAACTTTCTGGAAAACATTCGGGAGCAGCACACTGCGACACTTTCTGACGAGCTGCTCAGTCGGGGAGAGCGGATGCGATTGGAGGCGATCGAGACTTATCACACCGGCCAGCATTTCGGAGCGTTCCAGAGCGCACACATCAAGCCCCTCGACACAACAGCTGTCAAGTCAAACGTGGCGAAACCGCAGGGTTTGACGGCCGCTGGGCCTGCCCCGACAGTAGAGTAGGGCCCCTAAGTATATTGTATCCCGCCGGTGTTTGTCAGCTACTGGATGCTACAACTTGTACTGGACTTCTTCCAGCGCCGTGCTGTATCGCCGCCGAAGCAACGCAGTTTCAGGCGAGCTCTGATCTCGCCTTCATTCTCGTGTTTTGGCGGTATTCACAATTTCGATTGACCATCTTGGCCATATTGGAAAGTGTACGCACATGGACAAACTACAATCCACCGCGGATAATGCTATTGTAAATGGGAGTATGGGTGGTTTACACGCCGCATAAGGGCCGATGATGACGTACAACATGGTACCGCCTGTGAGCCAAAATTAGACGCATGCGATGGGACCCGCGGCGAGCGTAGACGTGGCGCAGGAGGGAAGCGGTTTGCATTCACGACGCGGCTGTTGTCAGCCGTCACCCTTCCACTACCTACCCAAGCGCACCTCCCTCCGGTCCTCCTTCTTTGACCTCACCGCGGCACAAATGTCTGTGACCAAAGACCTCTCAAGGGCGAGTCTGTGGTCCGAGTCGACGTGGATGGGTGGGCAACGATCTATAGAGCACCGCACCAACTACCCTCAGAGGCTGAGGTGAAAGAGGTTCGGGTCTGATTCATCCTTAACCCTACTAAGCTGAACATGTGGCGAAAACAGCTCCGGCCTTGGTCTTCCCTGAGAGGCTTAGGGGACGAAGAGCTCTTCCAGCTCTTCATGGCCTGCCCCTGGGCTTACACCGACGAGACGACGGTGCGGCCAACCTCGGTCCGACGGATCGCAGCCGACGCCGTGGTGAAGATGTCCGCGTACCCACTAGACGGCGAGGTCACCGCACAGGTGCACGTCTGGGATCATACCGATTTTTCTGCCGGAGGTGTATCGGACGGGCGCCAAGGGGTCTGTTACTGGATGGTTATGGAGCACTTCGAAGGGGAGGCGCTTATCAGATTGTTGGCATAGGCTGCACTGGGTTCGCAAAGGCCTGGTGCTGTTGACGCCGCGGAGATACATCCGGGAGCTGCGGCGCACACGCCGCCAGGAGACCAGTCGCTCCTGGGAGGCTCGGGACCACACCGGGAAGTGCTATGGCTCGCTCATATTTCAAGTGAGCACTATCCGTGGATGTGGCTAAGATTCAAGGCTGAGCTGACATAACCCAGCCTGCAGGTCCGTTTAACTCCGCGGCCGACATGGGACCATATTTCGACAGACGTCTCAGAGGGGTTGACTCTGATCGGATGTGGGAGAAACCAAAGAGCGAGCGGGTCGAAGGTGGCCCGAAGATCCGCCCTCCTCTGGATCTCAAGCTCCCTTTGGTATTGACGCACCTTGACCTTCACGGCAAGAACATCATGCTCGACCGCGGAGGCAGAGTTTGGGTGCTGGATTGGGGCTAGCGGGTATGTACCGCGGTGCTTTGAATTTATCAGCATGATGTGGATGCCTTGGATGTTCGTACATGTGGCAGAAAAGTGGATCTACGGGTTTATCGCGGGCTGGTACTTCCTAGAGTACGAGCTGTGGTGTGTGTTGGACTTGGACAATCTTATGGGTTGACTTGGCGGACCCTGTAGCGCTACGCAAGTAGTGTTACCTATGGTACGCGCTGGCGCTCAATGGCGGAGGATGTACAGCACCTCTGAGACAGGTTAGATAGATCGATTGTACAACAGAGTGACTGGATTGAACGCTAAGATAGCGATGTACGCTATGCGGTGCTGCGAAGAGTCTGATCGATGCAACGGCAGGGACATCGTGGATATGGATCGTAGAGACTGACGAGGACACGGGTAGAGACGGACGAGGCCCACACGGCTTCAAGTTAGGGGTCATCGCTACGAAGGGTCAGAGAGCCGTTGTCGGAGTGGCTTCCCTCGCACTGGGCCAGGGCTGTGACTTCGTTGTCTGGTAATCGTTGGGTTGTAAGTTGGAATCCGACTTTCTAGGAACTACGCGAATTAACTTTCCGCCGAGACGGTGACACATTTGTGTTGGCGAATCAGCCCGCACAGGACGAGAAGACGGGGAAAGACGAATGGGTTTGGCAACCACGTGAGGAGCAGCGCGGAGCGAGTGGGATTAAATACATTAACGAACGAGAGTCTATGGCTGAATGTACACACCGAGATGGGAAAAGACGCGAGAGAGGTAGCAAGAAGCAAACTGGCTTACAATGCGACAAACTGTACGACGGTGGTAACGGAAGGTAGGGGAGAGGGAGAGGACAGCGATAGCAAACCTTGGAGGATAACGACATCTGGGTTGCACAGAGGTCGAGGCCGATGGGCGAGGAACGAGGTGCGCGGCGAGGACTAGGAACCGGGCAAAACAGTGCGTTGATCCCACGAGGATACGGAGTACGTACACGGTAGCTATATACTCGAGAGATCCGATGACGTAGCTGCGCGGGACTCAAAGGAGAACAAGGTACTAGGTGGAGTGAAAGGATACGGGCGCGGGACGACGATGGGAGAGTGCGGTTGAGCGGGAGAGGGTCGCGGCAGTCCGGATCTAGTAGCCGCCAGCTCGGACGTATTGGCGCGAGCCACTACAACATCGAGATATACCAGGCGGTGGGGACCTAACCCTGCCTACGCCCATGTGGCCACAACCTCTCACTGGCAACATAGTGTGAGGGCAGGGCGGTGAACGAAGGGAACTTGGTCACTCACCCTGGTGCAAACCAGATGCCAAGTTCAGGATTGGACGGGTAGTTCTCAATGCCACCCTTCTTGCGTCGTGGACTAACGAACCCTATAGGGGCCACCGCCAGGGACCCAGCTATCGTGACGCAGTCTTCATACGCGAGTGATGTTCCGCGGGCAGTAGCCCTCTGGGCGAGGACTTCCACATGCGGGCGGCACCATCCTACACATCCGCCAGTGCCAAGGTCCTTGTGATACTAGATAAATAAGTTAGACCAGCAGCGCAGCAAAAGTGATACATAGGAAGGCCACGACTCGGAATGCAAAGCGCGCAAAGGTGAATCAGATGCAGTGACGACGCCGACGAGCGCCCACAGTGAAGTCGGAGGACACTTCTAAGTCCGGGATTCCGCTGGCGGCTTGGGTTACCGGAGGGCCTCTAGGATCTGGGGACCGGGCGTGTTGCGGAAGTGGATGACGATGGTGGCTCTGGCGTGAACCATCGCCGAGGTGATCTGGTTGTCGCACAACGACGCGGACGGTATGGACAAGAAGGGTAGCCCGTGGGGACGCGTTGGGAAGGGGATCTTTGAGGGTGAAGTAGAGTCGGTGGTGGTATTTGGGGCCATCACCTTGATGGGTACCAATAGTCGCGTAGTAGGCAGCCGCGGAAATGATAAGCTGGTCGAGACGAGTGCCAAGAGGGGCTTGGTCAACCAGAGAGTTGTCTATAGCAGCGAGGAAATGAGTAACAACATTGGTGTGAACACTACGGGGCATGATGGAAATGATATACTGGGGACGATGGGGGATGAGGTACGGAGGACGACGGAGATACTGGGGATGAGGGGGGATGTGCGACGATGGTGCGTGCAGAGGGCATAAATAACCTCTGCCGGTGCAGTGTACGACGAGATGTGCGAGGTATGATACCCGAAAGGGGATACCATGTGACTTGGCGGCTTAGTGCCAGGAGAGCAGCGCCGACGGCGACACTTGGCCTGAGGAGGGATGGAGGATGAAGAGAAGTGCGGAGCTAGAAAGGCAGTGTGGCGGTCAGTGGGAGGAGAACCTTGACGGAACCGAAGAGGTAAGATTCTGACACGCGCCAATGGTACGGTTGGGCGAGAGCAACGGCGACGATCATCCTAAGCAGGGAAACTAGGCATTCTGGGCCTTGGAATACACGCTGTCCTGGTATTTGTGGATATGAAGCTCTCACCCGCTAATTATGGCCAAGTCTGCGTGCACGCTCACAGACGGGAAATATTAATGCTTGACCACTGAGGGGCGAGATGCCATCATGCCTGTGGACTACGATGACAATACGTGAAAATGGCACCTAATAGACCTGGCGGTAGGTTCTTGAGTGAGTGGGAGTGCCAGTGGGCAGCCGTTAGAATGACGAACCTGCTGTAGGAGAAACGGGCGCGGGGGAGGAGAGAAACGCGTGAGAGACGACGCGCTGCGAGCCGTACTAGATAGTAAGACGGCGGGACAAGACAAGTCGGTGAGACGCGAACACGGAGCATGCTTGCTGATGTAATACAATATTCTACACACCTGCAACAAATGAATTGATGGCTTCCTGGGGTTAAGTATCAGGCTGCAGGAGGGTTACCGACAGGATGAGCGAGGGGGCGGCTGCGACAGGATCCGCGAAGAGCGGGAAGACTAGCCGACGAGGCCGATCAGGAAGGTGGCACAGAATGGCAACAGATGTAGGGCTACCAGCGCGAACAAGACCTCATGAGGACAACTGAATGATGGTCGGTGGGAGACATCGCCGCACATTTCGGGAACGGAGGATGTGAACCACTGGCATGCGAGGAACCTTGGAAATGAGTATGTGAATGGAACAAGAAGAGAAAGGGTACGCATAAAGTTCAAATATGGCGAACGCGCCCAATGCGCCTTTGCCGCCGAAAGGACTGCCACCACATGAGCCTACCGATTTGGGAGCGGAGAACCGTGGCCGTGTTCCCATCCACAATGTCAACAACAGCCCTGCCAGCCAAGCTTGTGGATAATACTGTAGTGCATCTTCCGCATAATCGAATCGCAAGTTTCTGGTAAGGAAACTGGTGAGTATACTATGTACTGTTCATAACAGATCGGCATGTCACAGGCCGACTGCCGTGGTGTAACAGGCGGTTGGGGGCCGCGATTCAAGCCAATGATCGATATGGCACTTTTTGGCCGCTTTATCATGGTGGCTGAGGCCGCCGCTACCACCTCGCCAGATATCTTGAATCTGTCGTGTGCGGTCTGTTACGAACAATACGGAACACAATGGTCTGTGAAGGTTATAGAGTCTTGGCAGCGTACAGAGCATCGAAGTCGAAGGTGCGGCGGTACAAAATGCGCATTTCCGCCTGTCATCGACATTTTCATCATCGTCCTTTGGCTAAGAATTGATTATGGTTGTTCCGAGAGAGCCGACGACTTGGAGTTCCAAATGTCTCATGTACACGGCGATCGTCGCGCTGACTGCAGTGGGAACCACACTGGAGCCAGGGACTCTGTTCATGTGCTGCTCGCGAGTCGCGCCGTGGGAACCTCGCGCATGCCACCTTATCCGATGTTGACCACGACTTTCACCACCCACCCCTCCCCAATGAAGCGCAGCGAACCTCCTTGTCTGTGCATCCTCTCTATCCCCAAATGCCTGCCGCCCCCTGGGACTCCGCTGACCTTTGAGTACGGCAAAGGCAACTCTCATCCAGGTCCTCCGCTCGCATTTGAAGACATAAACTACCACTTGGTGATCGAGAACCCCCCCCACGTTCTAAGGGTGAGCACTTTCTCAGTTATTGTCTGCGATGCAACCCACATGACCATGTAGGTTCCCCTACCTGTACATGGCTTCAACGGCGATAATGGTCGGAGGTTAAACTGGTGCCTCGCATTCACCGAGTCTCGCTTGCTCGAGCAGGCAGATTTCCCCCCCCGCATGATGGACGTGATGAGATCCTATCTCCAGATCTTCATCGCCTTCTGGCAGGACAAAGAGGGCACGTTGAATGGGCTGTACAAGGAGGTCGGAGGAGCGATCGCCGCATGGCCCCGTATAATCGGGTGCATTATCGTGATAGACCAAACGAGTGCTCTCCGCGAGTTGTCTAACGCGATCGTTGCGAAGATGCCCAGTGGCAAGGTATGTAGCAAGGTTTTTTGAGCACACCTCACCGCTAATAGACGAGTATGTAGGACGGTTCGCGTGGAATTCACTCGAGCAAAAGATCGCAGCGGAAGAGATCTTGTTGGGAGTGCGAAGCCCTGCGAACTTCACAGGAGAATGGCCTGAAGACATGGAGGCAAGGGATCCACGGGCCTCTCTTCATGGCGATGGTAGTTTTGGGGACGTCGGATACCCTCTCCCTCTCACGGTCATCGCCGACTCCTTCCCGCCACGCCTCTCCCTGCAAGTTCACGCTTGTCGCCTAGTCCCCACGCCCATACTCCTTCCTTAGCGCCTTCCGCTTCTTGCTGGTTTTTTGGTGTCAACGGAGTGACGATAGGCGAGCGAGCACATGTCCTTCCCTTGATCTTCCGACCATCCTCATCCCAACTGTAGTGCTCGCGCCACTACGCCCGAGCCAGCCACCACCATATCCGGACTTCCGCGCTCTCCCGCTCTTCTGCGCCTGCTCCCGATCATCCCGCCTCATATCAGTTCTATCCGCTCGCACCTTGTTCTCCTTTGAGCCCCGCGCAGCCACGCCATTGCGCCTCTCAAGTATATAGCACCCGCACGCACGCCGATCTTCGTGGTATCAACGCACTGTTTTGCCCTGTTCCTAGTCCTCGCCCAAGCACCTCGCTCCTCGCCATCGGCCTGGACCTCTGTGAATTAAACCAACACAGGACGGTTAGCTTCGTTGCACATTATTTTAAATTCAGGACGCTTCTCTCATGTGTTTGGTCTGTCACGGTCGGGCTCTCGCTTGCACGATTTACATTGTAACTGATGCAGCATGCACATTAAGCGGTGTTCCCGGCCCGCCTTGCTCGCTTAGTGTGGCCGTGGCCCGCTTGGCACGAGCTCGTCCCATTACTGCATCGCAGGGGCGTGAGCGTGAGCGGGTTGGCTGCCTCTGGGCTTGCATGTCGAGCTTTGTGATTAGGGTCTGAGGGATAACTTCAGTGCGTGGAAGGCAGAGTCATATTATAATCAATGCGGGACACGGAACTTGAAAGCCCAACCTCAAAGGGGCTGGCCGAGTGGGTGAGGTTCGCTCTAGGGAGTACAAACAATCTGTGGTGGTAGTACTGGCACGCCGAATTTTCGGATTACCGCATTGGTTGTATTGGTGCGTAGTAGCTCGCGACTCTTACTACACCCAGCGATTGAATAAGGCTCTGCAGCGGGGACAGTCGCAACTGAAGACAGCATTCAAGCTGTAAAGCCGTCGGAGGCCATGCACATATTAACAGAGTCTTGTTTGATTGGGCAGCACGCTGGACAATTACGCCGCTGAGGTGCCTAAAATCTGGTGTTAGGGCAGATCTGTGTTATGCGCGCGCTGCAGTCATTTTATTGACGCACTGCTTTGAGTTAATGCACATGGGCCGGATTTTACATTGAAATATCCAGAAATAGTGGCCGCGCCAATCACATATGCGGGTCTGTGAAGCAAAGGCTGGCTGCAGTGGGTCTAAGTGCTCCAGGCTGTAGGCTGTGCAGCCTCGCCTCCTGTGATGTTTACGGGCTGTGCAGCCCCGATCTGATCAGTGCTCCTTTTTCTCCTCCATCGATAACACGCAGAGCGTTATCGGTATTCCTTTGTCGGGCGCCACAAAATACAGATCCTTTTAATGGAAACCAGCTTCGTGAGTTACCGCCAGCATGTTGCACTATTGCTCGCCCACTCTGTATGGCTCCGATCTCAAATGACTCAAATTGCAGAGCCTAGGAGACACTGAATACCGCCGCCAGTCGCGCTAGCCTGGTGGCAAGCAGGTGCCCCCATTAATCACCCGCTGGCTCGCTTGGTGTTTGCGCCATTCCCTGTGGCTTTCCTCTGCCAAAGCGTGAGGCCAGAACCGATGGCCGCTTTTTGGTTTCATCGAGTTTAGCGGTCACCGCCTTGGGGTTGGGTCTCACCGCTGGGTAAGTCAGTCACCACCTGGCCGACTTCTGCGATCGAGTGACTGAGCCGTATCACATTCCAGTCCCTAACGCATCCTCGCAGCAATCCCGCCCGCCTCCTTTGCATCTGACTTGCCAATCTTCAAGACTCGGTTCAGCACATATCAGGTGCTCTACATGGTGGACAAGACGTGCCTGCAGCTCCTTGTATTCCAGTGGCGGGCACAAGTTGTCGATGCTCAGAAGCGCTATATGTGCCGTGATCGCCACAGGTGGGTTATACCCACTTGATCCTTGGCAAGGTCGACACTGACCGCAGGCTGATCTTGGTGCCCGAACTAGCGGTCCAGGGTAAACACTGCACAGCGCCGAAGTTCAGTCGGTTTTTGGGGGTCATATATGAAGTTCTCGCCCATCTTCCCTTCCTCCCAACCCCACAGCGGTACTCACGCCCATTTCAGAGTACTCCACGCTCTGCAAGCTGTTCTGCTTGGGCCTCTCAGCTCCCAGACAGTGGACTCCTTTGATGGGTGCGTGTTTGATCATCCTGCCCTCACTGTTGTGAGGACCTCATTCCATTTTGTGCCCGTAGCCGGTCAGAAACAGTTCGATCACAACCTGCGCACGCTTCCCTCCAACGACGTTTCCAGTGTTCGTGCCATTCTTGATGCCTGCTTTCAACGACATACCCTAGCGCGGTGCAACCTGACTCCAGAAACGCATAAAACTTACATATCCTATGCGTACGCATCCATTCAACCCTGCTGCTGCTCTGTTCCAGCTCTATACGTCTAGGACGGTTCGGGACCTCGCACAGGTATTGAACGAACATTCATACGTCCTCCGTTCAGAGCACAGTGGACGCATTCGATCAATCTGCGAACAGGATGGTTATCACAATCTCTTGGTTCCCTGCAGCTCTCCCCGCGGCCATAGGGCTGCAGGTGTTAGGACAGCTCTAGATATACTATTCTCATCGGCCTTTTCCCATTTTCTGGTTGTACCTTAGGTGTCCTGCAATACCATCTACGCTCCCAAGTCCAATATCTAGGACACCTTTGAATGCCCACGCACTGCGCTCAACTGAATTATAATACTATGAGCGACCGACGCTAACCCTAGCGACGGTTTCGCCATGCCGACGGAGAACGGCGTGTGGACAGTGACAATACAAGACGAGGAGGAAATCGAGATTGTGGCGACACTGAATGCATGAATATCGGCGCCCACTACTTCAATGTGCGGGAGAACGTGGAGCAGCCCAGTGATAGCTGGTACTCTTGGGAGTAAATTGAGCATTTATGCGGCTTTGCACGTGTTCGGCGCCAGGACGACTGCCACGACGGTGTGCCTCGCTCGATCGAAACGACACTGCCGAGTTGCAGTAGGCAAAGGACGAATAGGACGGACAACCTGGCGTGGCGCGTCCGGAGTTCTTCACGTACCTCGCCTGGCTGCTCCAGCAAGACACGCGCGAAAGAGGTGACCAGCTCAGGATGTAGAACGAGATGAAGGAGCTCATCCTGCAGCCGTTGTAGCAGAAGTGGTACAAGTGTGCGGGGTACCAATGCAACGAAATGATTTGATGGACAGGAATTGGGATGGCGACGTTCAGTAAGGACAATTATAGATGTACATGTAGACTACACACGCAAAGGCGTGAATGGACTGGACTGCCTAAAAGTGGTGATTCAATGGCAAATGTAACAACTGTGTTCTCCCCTGGGTCCACTGGCAGCGGTGCATGATGCTTTGGAGCAAGTTCCATGTGTGCCTCATGCCTGCGATGGGGTTTGATCCTAACGCTTTGCTTGGCGCAACGTCATTGCCGACAATGAGCTTGCCGAGCCTGAAGGAGGGCATGTGCATGTGCAAACTGCACACTGGATGACGTATAAGTAAGTGCGAGCGCGGTGGGCTGTTCAAGAGGCTCACCACCGCATTTTGCAGTCCTTATCTTCCGGTGTTCAGCCATGGAGCGTTAGGGGCATAGGGCTAGTGGAAATGGAGGCTAACCCTAAGAGACTCAAACATGTGGAAGAGGAGGACGGTTCTCGCCACAGAAGATTCGTGACAGGTGCCAGTCAGAATAATCAAAGTCGGGTTATCAGACTGCACGCCGACACGCTGCCTTGCTTGAATGCAGTTGCACAATGGATACCTGTTTGCATTTTCATTTGTTGATAAGAGGGAGGGTGTATTTACAGCTTACTTACATGACGCAACACTCCTCCTCTACCACCCCTTGTTCACTCAAGCTTTCTCCATGACCGCCGATGCAATCCGATCGCCGCTTGTCTCCGCTTGTTTGAGTCTCTGGCGGGCCTGATCACACGATCCATGTTGTGCAGAAACAGCTTGGATACGGGCTGGAGGTAAAATTTGGTCAAGTGGCGCGCTTCGAGGAACTGGTGCGGCTTGCGCTGCTAGAGGGGTCTTGTGACCATTTGTTGTAGGATTCCCTGGATATGATTTGTTCTACACTGCTCATCGCCAGTTCTCGAAGGATTATCCATCGAGAACTTGCCACCATGCGCCGGAATCACTAGCTGTCCATGTCAGCCCTGCTTTTCTTCCGCTCTCTGTGGATTATCCACAGAGAACTTGTGTGTGGTGGCGACGGAGGGGAGTAGTGATAGTGGAGGGTGAGGGAATCGACGTGGTGGGAGTGGAAGAATGGTGGAGCTGGAAATGGATGGAGGAGGGGGCAATGGAGAGAGATGCCAGGCGAATGGCTGTAAAGATGACTGGCGTTTATTTCTGCTCACTGCCTGTTCTCGTCGGTCACACGGCGGGCACCCAGGCTGAGACATGTTAGTGGCATGCACAAAGAGCGAAGCGCGCAATACACGAACAGTTCGACAAACATGTCGCGACCACTGCAGCAGCATCTCAGGATGCACACCATGTCATCCACTCAGACTGGCCACGGTGACCTCCGCAGTCGCTCATTCTCTGTGCACATGGATAATCCACAGAGACGGGTTCTGACTTGGTTATGACTGCCACAAATGCCAATATTAATCCTGCATCCGGTCCTCTGACCCATTTCGCCCGCTGGCCTACCACATTGGGTACATCAGCCGCAGTTGCAAGGCTATGCAGTGACAGGTGCCGGGTGAGAGACGGGAGGGGCCGGATCTGGTGAGAGAGGGCCAGTCATAACAAGAGGCCGGGCGGATCCCAATCGACTCGGAGTGAGGCACGCCCGAGCCATATAGGACAAGGACGGTAGGACACGGTTGCCTGTTCGGACGATGGCGACGAGTGGACGAGTGACCCATAAGTATAGCATCGTGCGCCCGCGCCACAATCACGCCGGGCGCCCATGTTAGCATTGCCCCCACCCGACGCTGCTCCTATCCACATCGCATCGTATGATCAGCCAGCGATCAGCGCATAAATGTTACTTATTTGGTGCTGGAATATGGTCCTCAGGCATAATTGTGCTGATGATGCGGGTGCATTTGGGGTTGGCGCGCTATGGTAAACATGAGGAGCGAGGAGAGCCACGACCACCGATGGAATATCACTTAGGGCAGGAGGGTAATGATCGTGGAAGTGCGATCATATAGGGGTGCTCAAATATTGTGCCCACTGGCCACCGCCGCGCTCAGACGCAATTGATGGCCACTGATGCGCTAGCCGAGACTCCCGAAACGGTAAGCGACCCTCCTCAGATCCTGCAGTCGCTTCATTCGAACGCGCCCACCGCGCTTCTAGACAGCCCCGAAAATGCGATTTTCGAGTATGTTAAGGGCAAGAGCATTGTGCACCGCTCGATACCAATGTCGGCTTGTCTTGCGCCAGACCAGAAACGAGCCGTGTTCGAATGTGTTCGAGGACAAATTCCGCCGGCTAATCTCGCTAGCGATCAATGGTCATCAATTGCGCCTGAGCCTCTTCTGAACGCGCCAGTGGCCAGTGGTATGTTGTGTTGCAAGGTTGACAAGGATGATCAACCGCTGCCCGATCATGCCTGTTAGGAAGCCTGAGAAATGAATATCATGTATCCTAGTTTGACGTAGTACAAGGGTTGGGCAGGATCATTTCTATAAGTACAGCCTGATTGACTTTGAACTTCTTGGCTGTGTGCAAACTATGCAGTCTGCCTCCTCGGCTGGAGCTTCAAAGCGGTATATAGTCAATCTCATGTGTCCCTTCTAGTCCGTTGTTATACATTTTCCACCAATTGTTCACATATTTATCACATCTCTAGGGCCAGAACAATAACGGTGCTGATGAAGAGGACGGCGGTGCTCTGCAGAGGAAGCGGCTGCCAGGTCCCTTTGCCTCGCAGCAGGCTCATCGCAAGCGGATGATACCTTCTGGTACCCTGATGGGAACCTTATCGCTCGTGTAGGGGACTGTCTTCAAACTGCACCGCCCCGCCGCACGCTACTGCGCATACTTCAAAAACCTGTTCGACCTGGCATCAGCGTGAACGAGCACATCGAGAGGTGCCCGGTTTACAACGCCCAGAAGATCTGATGCCAGAGGTATTCAAGGACCTGCTCACTGCCATCGAGACACCTCTGTGAGTCTCTGACATATATTTAGGTGCACACTTGAACACGGCTGACCTTTGTCCTGCCCAGCGAAATCTCAAGTCGCGCTTATCCGCATCCAATACGGTCTCACTGCTCGAGGCCGCAGTCCTGCTCTCTTGTGGGGCCGTGGTTCGCCAGCCAAGAACCGCATGTACGCACTCTGGGATTCACGCCTAGTACCAGAAAAGCTGGGCCTGGGCGACATCCGATCCTATACTACGACAATTGCCACCATCCACCTCGCCGAACCACAACATACCCTCCCTGCTCAAGCGCACATTCTACGAGCTACTCTCCAGCGAGGAGTACTGGGACGTGTACCACACCGACCGCGCGTCCATTGACCTATGCAGCACCGATCGCAAGCGGCTGCTCTTCGCACGCGATGTGTTGGGGAAGCTGTGGCGCGAGTTCATCCTTACAGTGCCAGACATGACTATCCCAGCTGTGAATAGGCACCCAGTGCTGAACAACATGTGTTGCCATCCATGTGGCAACCGCGGGATATTTGGCGGTCATACGTCATCGAGAAGGGGGACCTAGAGAGGGGTGGATTGGACCCACTGAGGTACAATGTGGTGAGTCTGAGGTGGCAGGAGCTGATACGAGACTGGTGGTGCGATACATGCCTTAGAAACAAGGAGAGTGCTTGGAAGGTGAAGAGGGTGGAGTGGTGGGAGATGCTGGACGGCCTGTTCAAGCTGTAATAATCAACTGTTTATATCTCATGCATAATGGGCGAGCACTTACAGACGAGCATATCATCCTGTAAGAGTGCGAGCGTGCACGTAAATGTTGATGGTCCTACTTAGGAGAGTCTGGCGTGACCTAGCAGTTGGTGGGATCAAAGTGGGAGCGGAGACAGACAACTTACTAGCATGTCGTCGCGCGCAAGGACGAGTTGATGGTTTCACAAAACAAAACCTTGAACATCAGACACACCGGGCGCTTCTTGGCTTCCGTGATACGCCGGGTCCTGGCCCTTGGCTTCACCCGCCGCCATCGCCAGCTCCACCATCTCCCAATCCTCTCGCCTCCTGTGCCACCAACACGAATCCTTCCTCGCCCCGACCGCCTCAACTGTCGCCTTCCTCGATCCTCCTGCATCCCTTTCGCAACGCCTGCCGCTTCTTTCGCCCACCAACGCCCCTCACCACTCCTCAGCCGCTTCACGCATCCGACTCTTTCGACACGCCGCCGCCGATCACAGTCTCAAACCGTTCTCCGAGGACGCCCTTCGCCGCAACAGGCTTCAGGTCGCTGGATGGTTGGGAGGTAGGGGATTGGCGGTAGGAGCGAAGTTCGAGAGGCGGAGGTTCGCTGCTCGAGATATCAAGGATTGGCTGCAGCGACGGGCGTGGAAGCACACTCGCCCAGGTGAGTTCCAGCTCCAGGTTCATCATCATCCTCTCCCTCGAAGCGGCACCACGACATTGATGCCAATGACGTTGAAACGAACACCCGCTCGACCGCGACGATACGGGCGTCCGCCAGTAGTGCGGTTAGGGTCAGAGGCCTCGTCCCAGCCCACCCAGCGTGCGATCCGGGCGCGGTCTGCAAGTTTCGAGCCACCGGGGGTGTGAACGCGCACCTCGCAACCCCAGGGATGGAGTGCGAGATGGTGGGCTTCGTGCCCCAGAACACCTCGTGCGGCGTCTTGCTGTCGAGGGCGCGGGTCCATCAGCAAAATGTGCACTTTGCTATCGTAAGCGACCGCTGCAGACGAAGGCGATAGCGACCCGTCTCACCGACTGGTAATGAACCTCAGTCCCGCGTACCGGGACTGAGGTGAGCAGTACAATGATACCTGCTATAAGTACGCATATCGGAGACAAGACAATCATAGTAGAAGATGTCGATACACAAGATAATCGGATACAAGAAAGAAACTGACACACAACGTACGTGAGACAAGCCGCCGAGACACCATGAGCCGAGACACGTCGTCATCGGTCTCGCGCTCCTGCTTGCCCCACTACTCCAATCTCCAACACGACAGTGGATGAGCACATCCCTAGATTGTTGGAAGAGCGGGGATGGGCGAGCATGTGATGCGTGACGGCGACTCGAACAGCCTTGTGAGCAGGGAGTGGTCAACTTAATGGTCCCCACGGAGTCACTAGCCGAGCGAGGATGGACAAGCTCAAGGACAAAATTCATAGTAGTTGACAGCCTGAGGGCGGGATTTGCAATTCACTAAGCATTACAAGCACTGGCAAATAGAACAAGCCTGCCAGTGGTGTGGTGGGGGAGACAGATACAGAGATAGGGTGCAATCACCTAGAATCAAACAACGCTGCCAGTTGCATGGGGAGCAGGATAGAGAAGAGACTCGAGAGGGTTGTTGAGAACCTCCGTCATCTAACAGAGAAGAGAGGGTCGTTGAGAACCCTAGTCGTCTATAAGAGAACAACCCTATCAGTTGCATAGTGAGCAAGACAGAAACAGAAACTAGGTTGTTGAAAACCCCATTCATTCATATTTATTCATATCTAGTTATAGCTTGGACGAGTCTACACAGCTCTGTAGGGTGAGGTGAGTGGAGATAAATAAATATCAATGAAGCGGGTGGAGACACCGAGTAATGTAAGTAAGCACTATTTCAAGAGTTAGGTTTAGTGTGAGCAGTGGGTGAGGTGAGTGAGCATAATTCATGAGTGAGGATTAGTGCCAGCGGTGACCACAGAGGTCGTGGTCACTGGATGAGGTGAGTGAGCATAATTCAAGAGTGAGCACCGGTGACCACAGAGGTCGTGGGTCACCGGGTGTGGTGAGTGAGCATAATTCAAGAGTGAGGATTAGTGCCAGCGGTGACCACAGAGGTCGTGGTCACCGGATGTGGTGAGTGAGCATAATTCAAGAGTGAGGATTAGTGCCAGCGGTGACCACAGGTGAGTGAGCATAATTCAAGAGTGAGGATTAGTGCCAGCGGTGACCACAGAGGTCGTGGTCACTGGATGTGGTGAGTGAGCATAATTCAAGAGTGAGGATTAGTGCCAGCGGTGACCACAGGTGAGTGAGCATAATTCAAGAGTGAGGATTAGTGCCAGCGGTGACCACAGAGGTCGTGGTCACTGGATGAGGTGAGTGAGCATAATTCAAGAGTGAGGATTAGTGCCAGCGGTGACCACAGAGGTCGTGGTCACCGGGTGTGGTGAGTGAGCATAATTCAAGAGTGAGGATTAGTGCCAGCGGTGACCACAGAGGTCGTGGTCACTGGATGTGGTGAGTGAGCATAATTCAAGAGTGAGCACCGGTGACCACAGAGGTCGTGATCACCGGGTGTGGTGAGTGAGCATAATTCAAGAGTGAGGATTAGTGCCAGCGGTGACCACAGAGGTCGTGGTCACCGGATGTGGTGAGTGAGCATAATTCAAGAGTGAGGATAGTGCCAGCGGTGACCACAGAGGTCGTGGTCACCGGATGTGGTGAGTGAGCATAATTCAGAGTGAGCACCGTGACCACAGAGGTCGTGGTCACCGGGTGTGGTGAGTGAGCATAATTCAAGAGGAGCACCGGTGACCACAGAGGTCGTGGTCACCGGGTGTGGTGAGTGAGCATAATTCATGAGTGAGGATTAGTGCCAGCGGTGACCACAGAGGTTGAGTGAGCATAATTCAAGAGTGAGGACGGCGATCGCAGACAACAGGGAGCATAATTCAACTAGTGATGTAAGGTGCTAGTGGGACTATAAAGGTAATAAATGGTAGAGCCACCCTTGAGCTAAGGCCAACTAGGTACTTGTACCTGCTATCAATCTTCTCACCTGCGGTGTAACTTTTTAGACGCAACCTTCTACTTCAATGAATTTGGCACGAAAGTAGAATGGCGACCGTATCGCAAACAGAAGAATCACTTAGAACGAATCCCTTGGATATCTCATCATCCACAAGATGTTAAACGCGGTACTTTTATCGGTGAGATGTCTCGGTTAGCAACGCTCAGTAGCACTTTGCAGTCTACTTGGAGTCCGTCACAGAGCTGGTATCCTTGTATGTCAGCGTGGCTATCCGCAAGACTTAGTTGGAAATTGGGTCAGAAACATCTTACGAGCGGTGGGAAAAGCGTCGTTGAGCAGCGCAAAAGAAAGCGGAAGCGTTTTGGTCCTGAAATCAGAGTACAACTCGGCCTGGAATTGGTTCAACGCTACAGAATTAGGAAACACAATCCTCGGTTACTGGAAAGATTGGCACGCTATGTGCGATCGGGGCCACCCGGTTCAAGGTGTAAACCTTGCCGAGTGGCCACGGCCATCCGATGCCGCTCTTAAGAGCGGCATAACTGACATACGTGGCGAGTTCTTAACGGAAGTCACCACGTGGCCAGAGGGGTCCTTATGGATCCCCGATGTCCGTAAAATCGGATTAACCGACAAACGAATGATCGTGTCGCGGAAACGCACGCGAAACATGTTCGACTTTACAAGTCTTTGGAAAAAGGAAGTGTTTTCAAAGTTAGATGAGGTGGTGCTCTCAGAAAGAGACCTAGACGTGGAGGAAACTCCTCGGGCATCACATTCTACAACGGTCAGTAATCCTCATCTGCCGCCTGCGAGTAATGTCGCAGCCGACGACTCGGATGAGGAGGTAATCTACCTTCATCGGAGATCGCCTGATCGTTCCTCACCTGGTCTTAGTAGAGGCCATTTTGGTTAACGGATGAAATAGTACGGATCCGGACTCGACTAATTAACAAAAAGTCGAGCGGATACTACGAAAATGGGAGGCGTGTTCATACGCCGCGAACCATTTACTGAAAATCCGACGCCGTGTAGACCGGATTACCCGGCTGCACGCGCCTACGCACTTCGGGCCTGGCACCCGTCGTCTGTACCACGCTACGCGGTAGGCCTTGAGCCATGCGCATGCGTTCATAAGCATTAGAAACTTCGTTCACGGAACGTGTACCGTTGAGTGGTCGCTCAACGATATGTATCGTTCTGAAGCGACGTAGCTTTAAGGCTTAACGAAGAAAGTGTCGCGCGTATCTGTATTGTCACTGTGATCCGTTCACAGTGCGTGCGTGCGATGTAGTTCAAACCGCGCCTTGGGCAGCGGACTCTGACAAACTTGGAAGACGGTACGCCTTCGGGCGTACTGTGGAGAATAAGCGTTCGAAGCGGAGACGGAGGCGTGGAAAGCCCACGTCGCCTAAGCACCGTACGATCGCCTTGCGGACAGCGGCTGCGCCGTGCGCCGACCTGTATTGGTCAAGCTACAAATCGGCGAGGCTCTGTTGATCCTCGTAAGTCGCGGTGTAACTACGTCAAAGCGCCTGTGGCGTGCTTCACCGAAGGCTAGCCACGACGTTAATCGTGTTGGCGCTGGTAACCTTCGGTAGCGAATGACCGAGTAAACTGGCTTTAAGCAGTCGCTCGCGTTGCCAATAGCCGTCTTAAAGCATTTCGTTAACTCGACCTATGCTTCTACTAATAACTTGCTCTGTAGAGCTTACAAACTCCTTAATGGATTATACGTACGGCGTCGCTCAACGACGTCGTGTAATGCGGTCTAACCCAAACCCTAACCGTACGTGTAATTACTACTTAATCGTAGTCTATACGCTGACATTGACTGTACAGCTAACCTAACCCAAACCGAACCCTAACCGAACCCGAAGCCCTAACACAAAGTAACTGTTAGCGGTCACGTGACTAACCCCACATGACCGATAAAGCACGTGGTTCAAGCGCTTTAAGTTAGTCTTCGGGTCGCGTGATCATGGGCGCTCGGCTCGCGCCGAGCGCTCGCCTGCAAATCACAAGACTAGTCACGTGCTCGATTAGGCGCGGAGACGCGTCGCGTTAAGCACGTGAGTAATAACGTGACTTAGGTGTAAGCAGTCAATAGTAAGCGGCGCCGAAAGGCCCGCTTTACAAGGCCGTGCTGACGCACGGCCCGTCATCGTCATCGTTAATGAGTAATCAAGTCCGACCGGGAAATTAGTCACCCGTCACACATCGCACTTGAGTAAGCACTTGCAATTACTAAGGCAGCCCTGATGAGCCACTATATAAGGCGAAACAGGCTGCGGTAGGAAGATCCCTACCGCCTGTCGGCTGTTTACCCCTTAGTCGCGCTCACGCTCGCTTCGCTCGCGTTCGCGCTCCTCCCTAACCCTAACCCTGTTTTGGCTTGCTGGCCATATACGGACAGGCAGGACATAGGAAGCCTTGGGCCATCTCGAGACCAGCAAAGGAGGGAGGGATGTTGGTAGGGACCACTGGCCAGTCCCTCACTAGATGCTCTTGAACGACGATCTCCTCCAGACGATCCTTGTTGATCTGGATGCGGGCCGGCTTGTGAGCATATGTCAGGTGAGGCTGGACACTTTGTGGTTGGATGACGACATGGCAGGTAGTGCAAATGAGAGCCTGAAGCCGACGGTTGATGCGCAGACCCCAACTAGCCAGTGTGCCATCTTCGACATCATACAGCTACATTTAAAGTCAGTGTATTGTAAGAACAGAAAACAATTCAAGTACTGACCTCAGAAGCTGCAGGAGCAGGCTGCACATTATCGTCCAAAGGAGCGATGTCCATGTTGTCATCAGGCCCATCAACATAGCTGAGACCTGGGCTTGGAAGATTCTCCTGCTCAGCAGGTGTAGGGGACAAAGGGGCTGGAGACAGAGATGGAGTGTTCGAGCAGTGTCCATCTAATAGCCAGTGAACTAAGCAATAATAGTTAAAGAGATAACAAAGAACATACTGGCTGCTCAGAAGCATTAGTCGATGGCTCAGAGTCTACAGCCATTTGATCGACCAGAAGAGGAGGAGGCACCCTTGTTCAGCAGCAAGGGCGCAGCAAGTGCATCTGGAGCCTAGAGCAAGTATTAGCAAAGAGATGCACATGTTCTGCTAAGTCCACTTACCACCCAGTAGATAGGCTTGACCTTAGTCAAGTGCTTGTCTAGGGCCGTGCGGCTGACATATGTCCTAGTACAAGCCTTGCCATTATCAGATACACACTTGCAAATGATGTCACTTTTACTGTTACGAGTGACAGTGACCATAGGCCCCTTTTTCTCTGCAAACAGATGGTAAATCTTCCAGGTAAATTGGCGACAGGTGCGGTAATGGTTGGCAGGATGCCCAGTGAAGAAGTTGTCACAGAAGGTGCACTTCTTACTGTCGAGTAGAGTGGAAGTAGAGGCCATAGTGATGAATGGAAAATAGGTAGCTAGAGAGATAACAGATAGATGATGGTGGTTCAGGTTCAAAGAGGGTGGGAAAAAACAGACACACTCAGCACTCCATAATAGGAAGGGTTATCACATCTTATCACATTGAATTAGACTGTCAGCCACCAGTTTTTATAACGACTAAGACTGATGTTGTACGACTACTTCAAAGGTCATTTCGACTTTTGGAATGCTTATATAAGCTCAAAAAAGCGCCCATATGCCTCTGCGAGGTATATGGGCGCTTTGGATATTACATAATCAGATAGAACCTCCAAGTAGAGAAATACAGATAGAAGTGAGCTGCATATGGCTGGAAGCTAAAATATCAATATGTATGGTCTGTTCATAGTGCTTGAGTACTGAAGGCACCCCATCACTCCCACTCACCCTAGCTCATTATTCCTGCAATGGTCGAATAGACATTGCACTAATAAAACTTCCGATAAGAGTAGAAAATATTGGCGCGAGGTCTGTAGTGCAGTGGTGAAGATAGAGTCGACACCAAAATTATTGGATAGTCTGTGAGAGGTATAGGGCTACATGAAAAGTGCCTCGCGCCAGGAAGTTGTTAACTAAAATGAGCCGTTGGACAGCTCGCACCACCTTGCAACACCTCGCACAAGTCGAGAGGTACTTGGTTGGCGCGAGGTCCGGCAAACAGCAACAGACAGAGTGATGACCCCCAAAATACCCACAGGGCCTAGCCATGGTCCTCAGGCACCTAATATACCAGCTTGCTCTAGCTCGCCCCTGCTGGTTGTTGCACAACGGACCTCGCGCCAACGAAAACTCCAAAAAATGCCCTAAAATATTGGCGCGAGGCCCGTTTCACAACGACGAGCACATGTATCAACATGTGACTTGTGGGAGGACATGGGGGAGGTCTAGGGCTACCTAAAAAGTGCCTCGCGCCAGGAAGTTGTTAAGTAGAATGAGCCGTGGCAGCCCTCGCGCCAACCTCGCGCCACCTCGCGCCACTCCCTAAGGGGCTTAGGGCCAGTATTATAGAGATAGGTAACAGTGACGGTGTCTGGGTGTAGACCCTGACGATCAAAGCACTCTTGTAGAAAGACCAATCGCTGGAGTGCTCAAGTTAATATTTATATCTACACATATCACAAAAAAACTCACCATGCAGTATGCCAGTTTTGCAATTACTCCTGTGACATTGTGAGGGTCTTTGATCGATCCATCGTGGTTGGCCTGGGTGCAGACAAGAAAACGGATGGTGGGATCAGGAACAGGGTTGTCCTTCTTCTCACCATCTAGCTGAGATGGTGATGGGTTCCAGACCTGTATCCAGTGAGCAATGAAAAGAGCATGGAGGATTTGAGGATAGGTTGAATAACCTCCAGCTCGGCAACACTATCTGTCTCTCCCAGAAAAGAGCATAGGATTAGCATTGAGGACCTCCATGCATTCTTGAGAGTGGTGAGCAGTGGTGTGATGTGGTCGGGAAGGAGTGGATAAAGGGGCTGTTGAATGTGCGGAGTAGAAAAACTACGAGCTGAGAGAGGAGGCGCTGGCAGTTGACGAAGGAGGTCCGGTCTTGATGCTTGTGGAATGGTGTATGGTTGAGCTCGCTGAATTTATTAATTAGCTGCTGCAGTACCAGAAACAACAGTACAAGTGTTTATGCTCACCCAGTTAGACTATCAGTATTCAAGATCTGGCGGCAGATCTCTGGTGTTTGTGAAAGCTGATCATATGGCCCCTCCAAATAGCGATAGACAAAGGTTTTGACATAGCGGAGGTCGTCATTATGCTGGTTGGCCTGTGGAACCTCAAGCAGGCGAGGCTGAGCATAAGAGGGATAGAGGCCAGCATAGACTTGCCAGCCAGTGGTGATGAGCCATGGGTTGATGTGACGAACATCAATCTTGTCAGAAGGAAGGGCTGGGCCTTTCGTCAGCTGTTCACGGAGGTTGACAAGGTACTGCAGTGGAGGAGTGAAGGTGGCGCATTGACAGGTGGACCTGGAACCAAGTCTTTGCCACAGGGTTCTGCGAAAACGCTGCATCCAAGGCTGATCGAGCTTGATGTGCCAGATTTGAGCACCGTGCTTTTCGGTGCTGTGTTTACAAACCTGTTTTGGCTTGCTGGCCATATACGGACAGGCAGGACATAGGAAGCCTTGGGCCATCTCGAGACCAGCAAAGGAGGGAGGGATGTTGGTAGGGACCACTGGCCAGTCCTCACTAGATGCTCTTGAACGACGATCTCCTCCAGACGATCCTTGTTGATCTGGATGCGGGCCGGCTTGTGAGCATATGTCAGGTGAGGCTGGACACTTTGTGGTTGGATGACGACATGGCAGGTAGTGCAAATGAGAGCCTGAAGCCGACGGTTGATGCGCAGACCCCAACTAGCCAGTGTGCCATCTTCGACATCATACAGCTACATTTAAAGTCAGTGTATTGTAAGAACAGAAAACAATTCAAGTACTGACCTCAGAAGCTGCAGGAGCAGGCTGCACATTATCGTCCAAAGGAGCGATGTCCATGTTGTCATCAGGCCCATCAACATAGCTGAGACCTGGGCTTGGAAGATTCTCCTGCTCAGCAGGTGTAGGGGACAAAGGGGCTGGAGACAGAGATGGAGTGTTCCGAGCAGTGTCCATCTAATAGCCAGTGAACTAAGCAATAATAGTTAAAGAGATAACAAAGAACATACTGGCTGCTCAGAAGCATTAGTCGATGGCTCAGAGTCTACAGCCATTTGATCGACCAGAAGAGGAGGAGGCACCCCTTGTTCAGCAGCAAGGGCCGCAGCAAGTGCATCTGGAGCCTAGAGCAAGTATTAGCAAAGAGATGCACATGTTCTGCTAAGTCCACTTACCACCCAGTAGATAGGCTTGACCTTAGTCAAGTGCTTGTCTAGGGCCGTGCGGCTGACATATGTCCTAGTACAAGCCTTGCCATTATCAGATACACACTTGCAAATGATGTCACTTTTACTGTTACGAGTGACAGTGACCATAGGCCCCTTTTTCTCTGCAAACAGATGGTAAATCTTCCAGGTAAATTGACGACAGGTGCGGTAATGGTTGGCAGGATGCCCAGTGAAGAAGTTGTCACAGAAGGTGCACTTCTTACTGTCAGTAGAGGTGGAAGTAGAGGCCATAGTGATGAATGGAAAATAGGTAGCTAGAGAGATAACAGATAGATGATGGTGGTTCAGGTTCAAAGAGGGTGGGAAAAACAGACACACTCAGCACTCCATAATAGGAAGGGTTATCACATCTTATCACATTGAATTAGACTGTCAGCCACCAGTTTTTATAACGACTAAGACTGATGTTGTACAACTACTTCAAAGGTCATTTCGACTTTTGGAATGCTTATATAAGCTCAAAAAAGCGCCCATATGCCTCTGCGAGGTATATGGGCGCTTTTTTGGATATTACATAATCAGATAGAACCTCCAAGTAGAGAAATACAGATAGAAGTGAGCTGCATATGGCTGGAAGCTAAAATATCAATATGTATGGTCTGTTCATAGTGCTTGAGTACTGAAGGCACCCCATCACTCCCACTCACCCTAGCTCATTATTCCTGCAATGGTCGAATAGACATTGCACTAATAAAAACTTCCGATAAGAGTAGAAAATATTGGCGCGAGGTCTGTAGTGCAGTGGTGAAGATAGGAGTCGACACCAAAATTATTGGATAGTCTGTGAGAGGTATAGGGCTACATGAAAAGTGCCTCGCGCCAGGAAGTTGTTAACTAAAATGAGCCGTTGGACAGCTCGCACCACCTTGCAACACCTCGCACAAGTCGAGAGGTACTTGGTTGGCGCGAGGTCCGGCAAACAGCAACAGACAGAGTGATGACCCCCAAAATACCCACAGGGCCTAGCCATGGTCCTCAGGCACCTAATATACCAGCTTGCTCTAGCTCGCCCCTGCTGGTTGTTGCACAACGGACCTCGCGCCAACGAAAACTCCAAAAAATGCCCTAAAATATTGGCGCGAGGCCCGCTTTCATTAACGCATTTGAGCACATGTATCAACATGTGACTTGTGGGAGGACATGGGGGAGGTCTAGGGCTACCTAAAAAGTGCCTCGCGCCAGGAAGTTGTTAAGTAGAATGAGCCGTGGCAGCCCTCGCGCCAACCTCGCGCCACCTCGCGCCACTCCCTAAGGGGCTTAGGGCCAGTATTATAGAGATAGGTAACAGTGACGGTGTCTGGGTGTAGACCCTGACGATCAAAGCACTCTTGTAGAAAGACCAATCGCTGGAGTGCTCAAGTTAATATTTATATCTACACATATCACAAAAAAACTCACCATGCAGTATGCCAGTTTTGCAATTACTCCTGTGACATTGTGAGGGTCTTTGATCGATCCATCGTGGTTGGCCTGGGTGCAGACAAGAAAACGGATGGTGGGATCAGGAACAGGGTTGTCCTTCTTCTCACCATCTAGCTGATATGGTGATGGGATCCAGACCTGTATCCACAGAGCAAAGAAAAGAGCATGGAGGGATTTGAGGATAGGTTGAATAACCTCCAGCTCGGCAACACTATCTGTCTCTCCCAGAATAGGATTAGCATTGAGGAATGCATTCTTGAGAGTGGTGAGCAGTGGTGTGATGTGGTCAGGAAGGGGGAGTGGATAAAGGGGGCTGTTGAATGTGCGGAGTAGAAAAACTACGAGCTGAGAGAGGAGGCGCTGGCAGTTGACGAAGGAGGTCCGGTCTTGATGCTTGTGGAATGGTGTATGGTTGAGCTCGCTGAATTTATTAATTAGCTGCTGCAGTACCAGAAACAACAGTACAAGTGTTTATGCTCACCCAGTTAGACTATCAGTATTCAAGATCTGGCGGCAGATCTCTGGTGTTTGTGAAAGCTGATCATATGGCCCCTCCAAATAGCGATAGACAAAGGTTTTGACATAGCGGAGGTCGTCATTATGCTGGTTGGCCTGTGGAACCTCAAGCAGGCGAGGCTGAGCATAAGAGGGATAGAGGCCAGCATAGACTTGCCAGCCAGTGGTGATGAGCCATGGGTTGATGTGACGAACATCAATCTTGTCAGAAGGAAGGGCTGGACGCTCGTTCAGCTGTTCACGGAGGTTGACAAGGTACTGCAGTGGAGGAGTGAAGGTGGCCGCATTGACAGGGGTGGACCTGGAACCAAGTCTTTGCCACAGGGTTCTGCGAAAAACGCTGCATCCAAGGCTGATCGAGCTTGATGTGCCAGATTTGAGCACCGTGCTTTTCGGTGCTGTGTTTACAAACCTGTTTTGGCTTGCTGGCCATATACGGACAGGCAGGACATAGGAAGCCTTGGGCCATCTCGAGACCAGCAAAGGAGGGAGGGATGTTGGTAGGGACCACTGGCCAGTCCCTCACTAGATGCTCTTGAACGACGATCTCCTCCAGACGATCCTTGTTGATCTGGATGCGGGCCGGCTTGTGAGCATATGTCAGGTGAGGCTGGACACTTTGTGGTTGGATGACGACATGGCAGGTAGTGCAAATGAGAGCCTGAAGCCGACGGTTGATGCGCAGACCCCAACTAGCCAGTGTGCCATCTTCGACATCATACAGCTACATTTAAAGTCAGTGTATTGTAAGAACAGAAAACAATTCAAGTACTGACCTCAGAAGCTGCAGGAGCAGGCTGCACATTATCGTCCAAAGGAGCGATGTCCATGTTGTCATCAGGCCCATCAACATAGCTGAGACCTGGGCTTGGAAGATTCTCCTGCTCAGCAGGTGTAGGGGACAAAGGGGCTGGAGACAGAGATGGAGTGTTCCGAGCAGTGTCCATCTAATAGCCAGTGAACTAAGCAATAATAGTTAAAGAGATAACAAAGAACATACTGGCTGCTCAGAAGCATTAGTCGATGGCTCAGAGTCTACAGCCATTTGATCGACCAGAAGAGGAGGAGGCACCCTTGTTCAGCAGCAAGGGCCGCAGCAAGTGCATCTGGAGCCTAGAGCAAGTATTAGCAAAGAGATGCACATGTTCTGCTAAGTCCACTTACCACCCAGTAGATAGGCTTGACCTTAGTCAAGTGCTTGTCTAGGGCCGTGCGGCTGACATATGTCCTAGTACAAGCCTTGCCATTATCAGATACACACTTGCAAATGATGTCACTTTTACTGTTACGAGTGACAGTGACCATAGGCCCCTTTTTCTCTGCAAACAGATGGTAAATCTTCCAGGTAAATTGACGACAGGTGCGGTAATGGTTGGCAGGATGCCCAGTGAAGAAGTTGTCACAGAAGGTGCACTTCTTACTGTCAGTAGAGGTGGAAGTAGAGGCCATAGTGATGAATGGAAAATAGGTAGCTAGAGAGATAACAGATAGATGATGGTGGTTCAGGTTCAAAGAGGGTGGGAAAAAACAGACACACTCAGCACTCCATAATAGGAAGGGTTATCACATCTTATCACATTGAATTAGACTGTCAGCCACCAGTTTTTATAACGACTAAGACTGATGTTGTACGACTACTTCAAAGGTCATTTCGACTTTTGGAATGCTTATATAAGCTCAAAAAAGCGCCCATATGCCTCTGCGAGGTATATGGGCGCTTTTTTGGATATTACATAATCAGATAGAACCTCCAAGTAGAGAAATACAGATAGAAGTGAGCTGCATATGGCTGGAAGCTAAAATATCAATATGTATGGTCTGTTCATAGTGCTTGAGTACTGAAGGCACCCCATCACTCCCACTCACCCTAGCTCATTATTCCTGCAATGGTCGAATAGACATTGCACTAATAAAAACTTCCGATAAGAGTAGAAAATATTGGCGCGAGGTCTGTAGTGCAGTGGTGAAGATAGGAGTCGACACCAAAATTATTGGATGGTCTGTGAGAGGTATAGGGCTACATGAAAAGTGCCTCGCGCCAGGAAGTTGTTAACTAAAATGAGCCGTTGGACAGCTCGCACCACCTTGCAACACCTCGCACAAGTCGAGAGGTACTTGGTTGGCGCGAGGTCCGGCAAACAGCAACAGACAGAGTGATGACCCCCAAAATACCCACAGAGGCTAGCCATGGTCCTCAGGCACCTAATATACCAGCTTGCTCCAGCTTGCCCCTGCTGGTTGTTGCACAACAGACCTCGCGCCAACGAAAACTCCGAAAAATGCCCTAAAATATTGGCGCGAGGCCCGTTGCATGATGACGAGCACATGTATCAATATGTGACTTGTAGGAAGACATGGGGGAGGTCTAGGGCTACCTAAAAAGTGCCTCGCGCCAGTCAGTTGTTAAGCAGAATGAGCCGCGCAGCCCTCGCGCCAACCTCGCGCCACCTCGCGCCACTCCCTAAGGGGCTTAGGGCCAGTATTATAGAGATAGGTAACAGTGACGGTGTCTGGGTGTAGACCCTGACGATCAAAGCACTCTTGTAGAAAGACCAATCGCTGGAGTGCTCAAGTTAATATTTATATCTACACATATCACAAAAAAAAACTCACCATGCAGTATGCCAGTTTTGCAATTACTCCTGTGACATTGTGAGGGTCTTTGATCGATCCATCGTGGTTGGCCTGGGTGCAGACAAGAAAACGGATGGTGGGATCAGGAACAGGGTTGTCCTTCTTCTCACCATCTAGCTGATATGGTGATGGGATCCAGACCTGTATCCACAGAGCAAAGAAAAGAGCATGGAGGGATTTGAGGATAGGTTGAATAACCTCCAGCTCGGCAACACTATCTGTCTCTCCCAGAATAGGATTAGCATTGAGGAATGCATTCTTGAGAGTGGTGAGCAGTGGTGTGATGTGGTCAGGAAGGGGGAGTGGATAAAGGGGGCTGTTGAATGTGCGGAGTAGAAAAAACTACGAGCTGAGAGAGGAGGCGCTGGCAGTTGACGAAGGAGGTCCGGTCTTGATGCTTGTGGAATGGTGTATGGTTGAGCTCGCTGAATTTATTAATTAGCTGCTGCAGTACCAGAAACAACAGTACAAGTGTTTATGCTCACCCAGTTAGACTATCAGTATTCAAGATCTGGCGGCAGATCTCTGGTGTTTGTGAAAGCTGATCATATGGCCCCTCCAAATAGCGATAGACAAAGGTTTTGACATAGCGGAGGTCGTCATTATGCTGGTTGGCCTGTGGAACCTCAAGCAGGCGAGGCTGAGCATAAGAGGGATAGAGGCCAGCATAGACTTGCCAGCCAGTGGTGATGAGCCATGGGTTGATGTGACGAACATCAATCTTGTCAGAAGGAAGGGCTGGACGCTCGTTCAGCTGTTCACGGAGGTTGACAAGGTACTGCAGTGGAGGAGTGAAGGTGGCCGCATTGACAGGGTGGACCTGGAACCAAGTCTTTGCCACAGGGTTCTGCGAAAAACGCTGCATCCAAGGCTGATCGAGCTTGATGTGCCAGATTTGAGCACCGTGCTTTTCGGTGCTGTGTTTACAAACCTGTTTTGGCTTGCTGGCCATATACGGACAGGCAGGACATAGGAAGCCTTGGGCCATCTCGAGACCAGCAAAGGAGGGAGGGATGTTGGTAGGGACCACTGGCCAGTCCCTCACTAGATGCTCTTGAACGACGATCTCCTCCAGACGATCCTTGTTGATCTGGATGCGGGCCGGCTTGTGAGCATATGTCAGGTGAGGCTGGACACTTTGTGGTTGGATGACGACATGGCAGGTAGTGCAAATGAGAGCCTGAAGCCGACGGTTGATGCGCAGACCCCAACTAGCCAGTGTGCCATCTTCGACATCATACTGCTACATTTAAAGTAAGTGTATTGTTTGAAGAGATAACAATTCAAGTACTTACCTCAGAAGCTTCAGGATCTTGCTGCACATTATCGGCCACAGGCGCGACGTCCAGGTTGTCCTCAGGCCCATCAACATAGCTGCGTCCTGGGCTTGAAGATTCTCCTGCTCAGCAGGTGTAGGCGAAAAACGGGCTGGAGACAGAGATGGAGTGTTCCGAGCAGTGTCCATCTAATAGCCAGTGAACTAAGCAATAATAGTTAAAGAGATAACAAAGAACATACTGGCTGCTCAGAAGCATTAGTCGATGGCTCAGAGTCTACAGCCATTTGATCGACCAGAAGAGGAGGAGGCACCCCTTGTTCAGCAGCAAGGGCCGCAGCAAGTGCATCTGGAGCCTAGAGCAAGTATTAGCAAAGAGATGCACATGTTCTGCTAAGTCCACTTACCACCCAGTAGATAGGCTTGACCTTAGTCAAGTGCTTGTCTAGGGCCGTGCGGCTGACATATGTCCTAGTACAAGCCTTGCCATTATCAGATACACACTTGCAAATGATGTCACTTTTATCGTTATTGTGACAGTGACCATAGGCCCTTTTTCTCTGCAAACAGATGGTAAATCTTCCAGGTAAATTGACGACAGGTGCGGTAATGGTTGGCAGGATGCCCAGTGAAGAAGTTGTCACAGAAGGTGCACTTCTTACTGTCAGTAGAGGTGGAAGTAGAGGCCATAGTGATGAATGGAAAATAGGTAGCTAGAGAGATAACAGATAGATGATGGTGGTTCAGGTTCAAAGAGGGTGGGAAAAAACAGACACACTCAGCACTCCATAATAGGAAGGGTTATCACATCTTATCACATTGAATTAGACTGTCAGCCACCAGTTTTTATAACGACTAAGACTGATGTTGTACGACTACTTCAAAGGTCATTTCGACTTTTGGAATGCTTATATAAGCTCAAAAAAGCGCCCATATGCCTCTGCGAGGTATATGGGCGCTTTTTGATATTACATAATCAGATAGAACCTCCAAGTAGAGAAATACAGATAGAAGTGAGCTGCATATGGCTGGAAGCGAAAATATCAATATGTATGGTCTGTTCATAGTGCTTGAGTACTGAAGGCACCCCATCACTCCCACTCACCCTAGCTCATTATTCCTGCAATGGGCGAATAGACATTGCACTAATAAAAACTTCCGATAAGAGTAGAAAATATTGGCGCGAGGTCTGTAGTGCAGTGGTGAAGATAGGAGTCGACACCAAAATTATTGGATAGTCTGTGAGAGGTATAGGGCTACATGAAAAGTGCCTCGCGCCAGGAAGTTGTTAACTAAAATGAGCCGTTGGACAGCTCGCACCACCTTGCAACACCTCGCACAAGTCGAGAGGTACTTGGTTGGCGCGAGGTCCGGCAAACAGCAACAGACAGAGTGATGACCCCCAAAATACCCACAGGGCCTAGCCATGGTCCTCAGGCACCTAATATACCAGCTTGCTCTAGCTCGCCCCTGCTGGTTGTTGCACAACGGACCTCGCGCCAACGAAAACTCCAAAAAATGCCCTAAAATATTGGCGCGAGGCCCGTTTCACAACGACGAGCACATGTATCAACATGTGACTTGTGGGAGGACATCTCGCGCCAACCTCGCGCCAACCTCGCGCCACCTCGCGCCACTCCCTAAGGGGCTTAGGGCCAGTATTATAGAGATAGGACGGATACACTAAGTCTGAGCAGACAGACTCTCCACCAACCCCATTGCCTCCCATTCGACCTGCTGCTCGGACGTTCGACGCGAGGCCCGCTTAGCCCATGCGAATCGCCGGCATGCCATTGTCCTGCTCTATGTCGGAGCCCTCGGGCACTTCACTCATCGTGTCTGCCCCGTCCTTCACCGTCTTCTTCTTCTTCGCCTTCGGCGCCTTAGGCGACACATTGGGTGTCTCACCACCGTCCGACGCAGTAGCCGGCCCTTTGGTCGCCGAGTGTGCCCGCTTGCGGGTTCTGCCTGTGAGACATATGAGCACAAAGCATGATCTACCGGCGAAAGTAAGTACATACCGGTCTTCGCGTCCTTCTCCTGTCCCACCGCGCTAGTTTTGCCTCCTGTGTCATTGGATGCATCTGCGGTCCCATCGAGCACCCTGGTGTTGAGACGTGTGTGCGCACTGGGGCCTGCAGTTGCGCGCGGCACAGAGGCTGCAGCCGGCTTACCACCGCAACGCGCAGCTTTGCCCTTCTTGGGAGCAACAATCACCGGCTCTTCCTCCTGCTCTGTGGATGCCGGCTCGCCAGCAGGCTCTTCATATACGGGATCAGCGCCAAGCGCGGGCATGACCTGGCTTGACGTGGTCGACGATGCGAGCGATGATAGCGGCGACCCTCCCAAGGTAGGTGTGCTGGTCGACATCTCGCCTCCTGGCTGCGAGACCTCGCCAACCGCCTTCCCTGTGTTAACCGTCTCGACATCCTTGGGCTCACCAGGAATGGCCAGCACAGCAGCGCCCGACTCCGCTAGCCTGCCCTGCGCTGAGTCGTTCAATGAGACTTGCTCACCAACGTTGGGGTCTGGAGTGGCCACCGGAGCAGGAACACCGATCTCTGAGCTCGCAGTGGGGGCTGGTGGTGTAGGGCTGCCAGGGATGGGAGGAGTGTCGGTGTTAGCCGGTGTCTGCGTTGAGTCTACAGTGGTCGCATTCACAACTGCGTGTGCGGAAGGCTGGGGAAGCAGAGCAGGCTCTTCAGGCGCTGATGGTGCATTTGGCGCAGCACTGTCGAGTGCCGTCGTCTTGTCCACGTCCATCGCATCGTCGTTGTCGGCGAGCGGCGCATCCTCATTGTCAGCCTTCTCACCGTCGTCGTCCTTAACCTGTGAGGCCTCCCTGGATCCATCCTCCGGGTCGTTGTTGTTGTCTGCGTCCTCGTTGTCATCGTCTGCCGGGTGCTCATCGTCGTTCGCCTGCTCGCCATCGTCCGTCTGTTCTTCTGTGGCCTCATCGTCGGGCTTCTCAGACTCCCCCTGCTCAGAGAGCAGGCCAGATAAGGACTCGTCGTCGTCGTCCTGATCGTCTTCATCGTCGTCGTTGTCATCATTATTGGCCTTGCGAGCACCACCCGCCGTCTTTCCAGATGGCACGTATTCCGTGTCCTTCATCCTCTGCGACCTCCTGCTGACCTTAGGGACGACCTTCTTCCACTCGTAGTCCTGCGGACGGATCGACCGATCGGACGGTGCTCCACCATTGGCCTTGCGGAGTGCACGGAAAACAGCGTACTTCTTCTCGTCGGCTTCGCGGAACTCCTCGAGCGTCTTGTAGGCATGTTCCACCGCCGCATAGGGGACTTTGGGAACGTGGATCGGCCGACAGTCGTCGGGCCGCGGCATCACCACGACAGCACCAGGTGGCGCCGAGTATTCAGCCTCGAGTAACTGAGCGTTCTCATGCAGCATCTGTAAAGAAATGCGGTAAGTGCATGTTACAAATGCGGCGAGAGGATTGACCCACCTGGAGCAAGTGCTCCAGTCCGTCAGCGATATCAGTAGGGAGGCCGGGTGGAGGCCGGGACGTGATACCGTTCCGCGCGCAGGACATTCCCATCACACTAGTGACCAAACGTTTCATGTGACGGGTATACTCTTGGCGGCGGTCCACGCTGCCGAGCTCGATGACGGCGTCCTTGATGACAATGCGGGGGGAGTCCGCGTTGCGTGCCTTGCCCTCTTCCAACAGGAAGTTTAGGCAGTCGTGGTCCCAGTTCGCCCAGTGCAGGCGCGTCACGACTTTGCCTTTGCCAGGGGCTTTGGAGTTGGGTTCGATGGCGACGGTGGCCTTGCAGAAATCAGAGGCGAAGTTCACGAGGGATTTGCGGAGGCGGCGCCCGCAAGCGTAGTCGAGAATGCGAGCTGTGGTGGACAGGCAATGCTGGAAGCCGAAGTAGCAGAGCATGGCGTAGGCCATCGCGGTGTCGGGCGCGCTGCGCGTTTTGAGCCCGAGCCAGTCCGTGGCATGGCGGAACATGAAGAACAGCCCGGGGTGCTTGCGGACGACCGCCATGGGGATGCCGTTGAAGATCTTCCCGACGTCGTGGAACTGCGAGAGGTCGTCCTGGTTTGCGGCGGCTGCGGCTCCCTTCTTCTTCTTCTCCGCTGCCATGGACGAACGGATGAACTCGGCCGTGGTGTTCAGGATGGCCCAATCTGAGCTCTTGAGACTGAGCCCAAGGTCGTGGTCCTGGATGATTGTGGGGGCCGGGAGGTTGGCGTTGGTGCCCTGCTTCTTGCGAGCTTTGCCGATCGAAGTCAACCACGCCTGGAAACTGAGGGTGTAGAAGCGATCGATGGATGGCACTGTGAACTTGGCGATGAGGATGGCGACCTGGGCGATGGTGGGGATCTGGTCATAGAGCCAACGGTAGAACTGGGCCAATCGTTTGTCAGGAATTGCAGCGCAAGAGGTAAATGACTCGCTGACCCTCGTTGAAAGGCCACGCTGAGTGATGAACATCGTGGGGCGAGTGAGGAAATAGACGGCGTAAGAACCGTAATCCCAAAAGGCTTTCTCATCCGGGCGGCGGATGTTGGCGTCGACGAGGGGATCCAGCATGCGGATGGTCTGAGACGGGAGTGAGCACGACTAGAACAATGCTCGCTTCTGGCCCGCGCGAACGAGCTGGTATCTCGTCCGCGCAGACGGGCTGGTCTATCTTCTGCGCGAACGAGGTGGGCCCTCGTCCGCGCGGACGGGGTGGTGCATCTTCCGCGCGGACGAGCACAGTGCCTGTCCGCGCGAACAAGCTTATGTCTCCTCCGCGCGAACGAGGTGGGCTCTCGTCCGCGCGAACGAGATGGGCTCTCATCCGCGTGGACAGGGTTGGGTCTCGTCCGCGCAGACGAGCTTGGATCTCATCCGCGCAGTACGTATTGCATGTCGTCTGCAGAGACAGTGTGACATCTCGTCCAGACAGAGATGGCGCCAGTACCGTTGTTGCGCAACACAAAACAAAAGAACCGTGCTTACCCATTGTATCGCAGGGCCATATCGCTCCAGAACACGACGCAAGTCTTGCAGGAAAGACTCGGTCGGCCATGGAAGATCATACGCCTGTTCGGCGTCGACTAGCTCTTGCGTCCAACGGAGTCGTCGCTCAGCGGAGAACAACGCGAGCATGTCCTTCGCATCGTCCGACCCCATCTCCGGCTCACGAGCTGGGATCGTGTGTCCTTGACCGTCATCCGTCTGCGTGTACACCTTGTAACGCGTGGCCCAGTCGTCCTTCACAACACCTTCGACGGCCTTGTTGTACCTCGCCATCGCATCCTCCAACGGCTTGTGCCCCGGGTGCCCGAGATAGGCGATGACGTCCTTCGGCCGCAGGTGCAGGCAGTACTGCTGGTCGATCTTGTCCAATAGCTCCTGCGTCCACACGACATTGCGCACGCCCGCTGACAGCACGCTCGCCTGCCAGCTCGTGTACTTCGCAGACACCTGACCTTCGTATTCCTCCCGCAGCACCTCCTGGTCACCCTCCGAGATCGTAGCCCACGTCTTGCCCTCTCCATGCCGAAGCGCGACCTTCGACGCAGGCACTTCGAGAGGATCCTCCGGATCGTCCGCCCAGATCTTTTGCATGTCGCTGAGGATCCCCGCGGTCTCGTTGTTCGTGTCTTCCAGATCAGGGAACCCGGTCGGACTCGCGACGAATCGCATGCGCTTGATCCCGTCGCGCACAAGCGTCGACCACAGCTGTATCCAGTGCATCAGTGCACCTCAGCGCGAGACGTCTGACAAACTCAATTAGCACTCACCTCGCCCATCGCACACGACTGGTTATTCGCCCGCGAAGGCGGTTTCAGCACCGAGTCAAACAGCTTGATCGTCAGGATGCGCCCGTTTCGGTACGCCGCGAAGGTCGTGAGGTCGTTCACGATGTCCCACAACGCGGACATCGTCAGCAGGTACGACGGCCCAAACGCCGCCTGCTGCACTTGCGTCAGGACCGGTCGCAGCACAGCGCTCTCCCACTTGTCCGACCCCGGAGTAGGCACCTCCTCGTTGGGGTGTCCCTTCTTGTACTCTTGCAGGTTCGCCTCCATCGACGCCATGTATCCAACAGACGCCTCGACCGCCGCCGCAAGCTCGGCAGGTACTCGCTCTGAGACAAGTACCGCACAGCACGCCGCCGACTTCTCTGTACCACAGGTATCAGTAAGTAATGACATTCGCCCGCCGCCCATACACGCCACTTACCTTCGATGTAGATGTGCAC
This sequence comes from Ganoderma leucocontextum, assembly GCA_020736865.1. Lineage (NCBI taxonomy): Eukaryota > Fungi > Basidiomycota > Agaricomycetes > Polyporales > Polyporaceae > Ganoderma > Ganoderma leucocontextum. The sequence continues at coordinate 117,047 of JAHKGY010000006.1, forward strand.
ACACCAGTGCCCGCCGCTCGATCTTGACGTGAAGCACGTTGATCGCCTTCTGCAGACCGTCGAGATCGTCTTGCTGCCTCTCAGACCCTTCGCCGCCCAGCTTGTTCTGAACCTTCGCCGCGTTGCCCTCCTTTTGTTTGCAGTCGTTCGTCATCTTCGCCTGCCACTCGCCCGCCGCCTTCATCCGATGCTGCCCAGAAAAGAAGTCGATCGTGATCGCCTACCGTCCGCCCGAGCCTTGAACTTCAGTTCCGCAAGTCCTCCCATGCAACGACCTCCTCCGTCTTCTTCGCGCACGCACCCTCCACCAGATCCTCGAAGCTTCACCTCAGCAGAATCGGGCGCCCGGTTCGGATGCTTACCTCCGTCTGATATGACTTCACCAGCTTCTTCACCGAGCTATCCACCGGACGTCGCTTGTTCCAGGTGCCCCATCGAAACTTCACGCCCGGCGGCTCCTTCAGGATGTCCAACTTCGCCCGCCCGAGATACGCCTTCTCCTCCTCCTCCTGCCGCTTCTGCACCTCGCTCTCCTGCGGGTGCGGCACCGTCTCATGCTCCTCCACCTTCGGAATCCGAACACCAGTCACCTGTTCAAACGTCAATCTTACACAACTAGCACTCGCGTTCGGTTTCCCCACCTTCCCCTTGTCCTGTGGTGGAACAATCCGATCAGTCTGAACACCGGTCCACTGGACGAACACACTCACCTCCGGTGCCTCTCCCTTTTTCGCCTTCGCTTTCGGCGGCATTGTTCTGGCTGCTACTCGGTAAGCAACAGCAACGCGCATCTATTCATGAGCACTCACATAGTGGCTGACACTCTGTTTATGCAAAACGGCGTAGGTCGAAACTATGGAGAGCGTTCGCAGCTGGGAGATGGGAGGGGAAAGAGAAGGGGGTGTCGTCCTGCTGGCACGATCCCCTCACACCTTCGTGCCCTCTGCCCAGCTGCATGGCAACGGCTCCTTCGGGCTCCTTTGTCCAAATGCAGCGCACCAGGGCCGATCTGTTGTCCCCATCCGCATGCAGTAAGTGAGTTCTCGCTCTGCGTCGCACCACATGGCCGGCACAGCCTCAGCTTCTTCAACGCGTCATTCCGTATCGTAGATCTTGCCATGCATGTGGCTGTGTCCCTCACCCGCCCATGAGATCATCAGCACGTCTCGTCGCCTGCCGATTCCGTGTCTCGACCTCATGTCCCGCTATGGACCCGAATATTGTGTACATTCATTTCTGACCGTGTCGCGATGTATTACATCATCATTTCCAGCAGTTGTCACTTGCGTGGACGCGTCCTAAATCTGTCTATGTAGTCGCGTCCTACCACATTCGCGCTGACCGACCCCCACCATCGTCCGCGCGGATTTAATCTGTAATCGCGCCCGCGGCCCAGCCCTCCTCCCCACAGTCTGCGCGCGGACGGACCTGTCATCGTCTGCGCGGACGGACCCTTCATCGTCCGCGCGGACGGACCCCAACACCGTCCGCGCGGACGAGGAGACCGCTCGTCCGCGCATGTTGAGACGCGAAGTGCCAGTTCTCACTGCCCTAACCCTTACCTGATGTACTTTACTACCCTGCTCATCTGTCAGTATCCTCAGCATCAGTAGATCCCCCTAATCTCTGTAGGCTCTGTAACCTCTGTAAAATTTCACAGAGGTCCACAGAGGTTGCAGATGTCTGCAGAGGTGGCAGAGGTTGCAAAGATATAAAGAACTTGAAGATACAGATAAATGGCAACTTAGATGAAGCTCCAAATAATTATCACTCTACTGATACTTTCTGATAGTATAATTATATCCTCATTGCCGTGGTTTCCACTGTTTGGTTGCCAATGATAGTCATATATACTATAACATGCTATAGTCAATGTTGCTCATTAAATTACCTCAATATACTAACCTAATATCAACTACCTGTATGCTGCATGAACTATGGCCATATTTATTTTTCCTTCAACTCAAACTCTGAGCCTCTACAGACCTCGGCGGACCTCCGTGGTGGGGGTCTGTAAGCTCTGACCTCTGTGACCTCTGTGACCTCTGTGGGAGAGGTTACAGAGCCCACAGAGGTTGGGGGGGTTTACTGATGCAGTGCCTCTCAGTGCTACAGTAATTTACGGAAGTTCTGAAGAAGTTCTGATGCTGACCACTCAGGCCAGTTGTTCTTACTGAGACTGAGCTTGTCACCATTCACGTTTGCGGAAGCGATCCAGGAAGGGATGGCGCAAGGGAGGATGCGAGCAGCCGGGTTGGACGCTGGTTGAGAATTCCCGGTGGGGTTTGATGATCCGGACACGTCGGACATGCCAGCACTTGATGACATGGCCGCCGAAGAAAGATGGGAGATCGCGAGATGCTAGATAGGAGGGCGTACCAGAGAGGAATCGCCGAAGGTCGAAGACCTGACTATATGCGCCTGTAAACGGCCGAATGAACGCAGGGAGCGTGAGTTCATGGCAAGTACTAGAAGTGCCACGAGCGGGTGGGGGAAGGTAACCCAGGAGATAGGCTACGAGGTTGCTCTGATAAGGACGCGTCAGAGCACGGGGCTCATAACCTGTTAAAGAACCTGTACCCTATGTGAGAAGACCTCACTTGTGATGGTAGAACGAGTGTATATCACCTGTAGCCTATGTGAGAAGACTACAGGACGTATCAGCTACAAACGCGGTAAGTACGCTAAGAACTGCGGACTCACCCTCACTCGTGATGGTAGAACGAGTGAGGGTTCGGTATGTGATATGTGGGGGTAGTACAGTGTGCGAGCGGGTGATATCGAGAAGGGGCGGCATCTAACATGATGTAGGATGCATTCAGTACGAGAAGACCATTAACCAAGGGTTGAGGATGACCTGAAAGAGAGGTCAATGTGAGAGCGCAGTGGGCTGGGACGAGACGCACCGGGAAGAGGATATGGGAGCCAGCTACGATGGCGAGGGGGAAGATCACGGCCCAGGCAGAGCCGTCGACGCGCCACTCAATGGGGACGAGGGGCGTGCTGATGATAACCATGCCAGCGAGGAGAATCCAGGAAAGTAGCCACGAGAACCAGAACCGCTTGAATATCTTAGGGATTTCTTTGAAGAAGTTTGATCGCTCGACTTCCTTCTTCGTTGCGCCCCACGTCATGTTGTACGAAAAGCAATGGGCCAGAATCGCCTGCGAGACGGGGATCGAGAGTCCGCCAAAGAAGAAGAAGCTGCACGCTCAAGTCAGTCGCCCCCGCCATCGGCAGCCAGTCAAAGGACATACAAGAAGGGTATCCACGTAATGTTCTCGAGCAGCGAACTCAGCTGCAAAGTCGATTAGTGCGCCGTCCTCTGAGTCTGCAGATGTCACTCCACTTACGAGGGGCTTGTGGCCGAGACGGTACTCAAGAAGCGTAAAGCCGACGTTGCCAGAGCCAAAGAACACAACGGTAACGGCGAGCCAGACCTCAAAACTGTGCTGGTAGAAGCCGTCGACCGGAAATTGAAACCCGAGCAGCACATAGTTCAGGATACCAATCGTGATCGCCGCAGAGATGCCGTCTGTCATGCACATAACCATCAGAGACACCCTGCAAGCACATGAAAAGAACAAAAAGCGCACAGTACGAAAACATGTAGGCCATCATGGAGAACTTGTAGTGGAGAGGCGCGCCGGACCACATGAACCGGCGGATCTGTTGCGCGATGGGACCCTTCCTCCACCACTGCACAATCGGGTTGAACAGTAGCTCGTTACACCCTATGCATAACACCTTCCTCAGCGGCCACATCGAGGGGAGCATGCGCGTAATTGCCTACCATACGCGTACTTTTGCCAGCGGTTGAGTTCGTCGTCGACGGTGAGCGAGACGCCTTCCTTGAAGCCGCCGTTCGAGTAAGTTGCCCACCGGATGATGTACCCACGCCTCTGCAAACGAAGCGCCATGTCGAAGTCCTCCGACACATTCGATTCGGACCAAATCTTCTCCTGGCCATCGACGGAGTCGACAAAGGCAGCATCTTGCAGCGCCTTCCAGCGCAGAAACGCATTGTGACCGACAAAAGGGGCGACTTCGCCATTCGCAGCTCCTGTGTCGCCGATGTCAGTCACACGGTCAGACCTCCAGCGCTGGCGCATATGACGACTTACCGAGAGAAATACACTTGTGGATCCTGCGCGTAAAGTACGCCATGCCGTTCTCAAAGTAGTGATGCGCGACCTGCATCACGTTCGACTCGTGCTGGATGATCGCCACCGTCGGACACTCCGCCAACTCCCGCGCCGCGTCTCTGAGACAGTCCTCAGGCACAACCGTGTCCGAGTCCACGAGCAGCAAGATCTCGCCCAACCGGCACGCGCGCCCGTTCGCTGCCCACGGACGGAACCGCCGCCCACTGGCCTCGTACACCTCGTCGATCGCCATCTGGAGCGCCTTCTCCTCCAGGTCGTCATAAGTGTCCAGCTGCGAGCCGGACTCGCTCTCGGCGCGTGTGCGTACGCGCTGCCCCTGGCCGCGGTTGATGCCGCCCTGGTCCTCGCCGTCGTGGTTCCTGTACTGCATCCCGTACCGCACCTCCTCTCCCGTCCGTGGGGAGCTCGACGGTGTCCCCTCGGTCGACGAGTGGGCCCGCTCACGCGCGAGAAGGTCCGCTAGGTGCTTCTCCGCCTTGAGCGACAGAGCGAGGCCGTAATTCATGTTCGATGCTTTCTTGAACCGCCCGGCACGGTTGAAACCGTCGGGCGAGGAGTCGTCGTGCTTCGGGCGCGCGACCCAGCCGATCCCGTGGTTGGCGTAGAAAATGATGCGGGCATCGCGCTCTTCGACGGACAGGAGCCGTAGGCCGTCATCGTTGATGAAGATCGTCGAGGTGCCTCCCTGGCGGGCGTACGTCTGCATGGCCCTCTTCAGTGACTCGATGGAGGGTGCCCTTCGTGCCGCTGTTAGTGCGCGACGTCAATTGGGCTGGAAGGTACTCACAAGACGGTCTCTAGACTCTCCTTGTACACCGGCATCTGAATGGTAATGTGCGGCAGGTTGTTGTCGACGATCTTGTTCGGGCGTGGGGGAACGGCGGAGTAGTACTTCGAGTTCTTGTGGTACTGGCCAACTGGTCCGATGCACATGGAAACATTCTGAACAATCTGAAGCGTAAAAAACTACCGGAGCGGACTGCATAAGAAACATATTCACATGTACATAGGGAAGGCTTACCCAGGATACGCAGAAAGTGAGGGGAAGCGTTGCGCATAGCACGAACCGCATGTAATTCCCGTCGAGCTGAAACTCCTGGAGCAGGACGTTCACACCACGGCCGATAAAAACTGCACAGAAGTACGTCCGTCAGCTTCCCAATACCAAAAAGCAATTGCATCGCTGGACGGAAACGAAAAGTATCGACTACTCACATGTGCTCAACCCCGCCGCGAGCCCATTATAGAAGGGAGCCAAAAGCACAGCCCTCCTCGGCTCCGGACCCGCCTCGACATCTCCGTCGCTGAGTTCGATCGTCACAGTCTTCTTCCCGCCCCACCATGTTCGCTGAGTCTTCACAATAGGGCCGGAGGGCGCGGCCCCCTTTTCGTCGAGCGCAATTCCGTGATCCACCGCGAGGTCGTCCGCACTCATGCCGAGCACGCCACCTGACCCCACGAAAACCCCGCGCGGGGTGACCCTACCCGGAGTGCCGGGGGCGGGCAGGGAACTACGACGCAGTTGGTTGGATGACGCCTGGGTGTTCAGATGCTGCGTGGAATGGCCCGAGATCGACTCTGTGGAAGACACCGAGACACACCGTCAGCACAGGACATAGGCCATAAAATGGATGGTGGAGAAGTCGCAGGAGACGGAGATAGCGCGATGACTCGCCGCCATACGATACTGGAAAGGGAAAACGCCGTGGCGAGGAACGCAACGTAAACGGAAGGCGGGTGTAGGGCGGATCACATAAATGGGAAGGTGTATGGCACGGGCGCGAGGCAAATATGGGTAGGTTGACAGGTCTAGAAGACGACATATACCCAGGCCCGGTGCCGAACGACAAAGGGGCGGGGGCATGAACATCAGATAAAAAGGTACTCACCATTCACACTGGCCGGACGACTACTCAAGCTCGTCGCATGGGAGCCCGAGGTTGCGCGGCGAGAACGCCAGAGAAGCTTGATGAGACGGTCCTCGAAGTCATTGCAGGTCGGGACGATGGTGTCAATCGAGTCCGACCATACCACCAGCACACGCTCGTCACGCTGAAAGTCATCAAAAGGTTTGTCAGTTAAATGTACGTAAAATATCGAGCACTCAAGACCATTGTGCATGCACAGCGTTTGGACAGTCGAATAATAAGCCCGAACTACATCACGCCGCCCAAATGACGTCGAGATCGGTTGGTCGTGGACGTCGAGCACAAGAGCGCAGCACTGCCACCCGTGACGGCCATCCCTAACGTCGCTGGTGCGAGCTTCCATCTTTCTCGCTAACCTCGACCTCGATCATTCAAGCCAATCGACAGGAAACCCGTATGCGTAGGAATGCGACAGCCAGAAGCCGAGATCGTTGTGGGTTTACAGAACGCTGCGCTCGCGACATTCGCCACGGTTGTGAGCAGAACCGCCGGAACGTACGTGACCGCCTCACATCGTAGTGATACCACACCCACGGCTACACCACTGAAGTATTGTTGGGGGTGATCGTGCTCCAGGATGGACGAACCACATACGAGCCCGAGGTAAGACACTCACGATGAAAGCTGCGCTCTGCTCCTTGTCTGCTGTCGGCAGGTCTACCATGGTACCCAGGACCTGGATGCGGGTGTTCGCATCGATGTATATCGACTTGTCTTCTGGTCCGCTGTGATAATGGTCCAGTCAGTATCCTCAATCTCTAACCCAAAACCGACGATGAAAATAAGACGCACACTTCAACGAACGCAGCGTGGACTGCTGCACTACGAACCTTGATAGCCACGGCTGGGTTGAGGACACGCACGGCGGCTTCAAAGGGTTCGAGTCCGAGGTCCTCGTAGGGGAACAGGCGATACTCGCCGCTCTCGACGCGGAGAGCGACACCTACGGCAATATTGTCCTCATTGGGACGGAACCAGGCATCGCCTTGTGTCTGTTTGAAGATGTGATGGAGGAAGGCGTCGTAGCGGTCGTAGTCCATGGCTGCCCGGGCTGCACGGCTCGCGCAGAGGACTATATGTAAGTGGGGGCTATCGACCGCTCTACTTCACTCGTCGTGATGTAGTCCTCCGGTCTGGGAAAACCCATGGACACAAATGGTCGATAGTTCGTGTGTTTGAAGGTTGCATTTCTGCCGTCCATGCCTGCCAAGGGCGTTGGTTAGTAATCCTGTTCTCGTTCCCTGAATGCTCGAGCCTAAGGTTGAGCCGAGACTGACTGTATCTTCGCACTGCACGCATGGGTTCTCGCGCGTTGGGTAATGCGTGTTACGCTCGGGGAGCGCGTCATCAGGGTTATCGCGCTTCCGTACCCCTCTCTGGAAAGCTGCGTACTCGTAGACTAGTAGAGCATCTCTGGCTCTATATGTAGTACGCGGATAATCGCATACGGAATGTGATCGCAGGAGAGCGTCCACATCCGTCCTCGTTCCCTTTCAAATCCCACCCTTGCAATCCCCACCCAGGAGGCGACCTCCCTAGTAAGGGTTATCATGGTTCTATCAAGAGCATACATATGCGCACGCGAGGCCGCCGCGCCCCCGAGCCCCCAGCGCGATCCCAGCATCAGGAGTGTGTCCCGCGGGCTGCCGGATATGGCCGCTTCCCAGTTCAATGTAGTCAGCAGCAGCGATAGCAATTTTAACGGAGACTTCGGAGACAGTATATGGTACCTCGCGTACCCTTTCCCGAGAGCGCGCCACTGAAGTCGACGGTGAGTCCAGTAGTGCCGCGGAGGCCATGCAGTCCGGCTATCGTCGACGCTACTAACCCAAAGGCTATGGCGGAACCAGATGACAGAGACGACGGTCGCGCCGCGCGCGGACGGCGACGGCAGGCGAGAATTCAACAACCTCAAGCCGCCTCTCCACAATGACATAGACGCTTCACGCACCTAGGAAGATCCCTCTTTGAGAGGGTGGACGTAGAGTCGAGGCTCTCGCCGATTCCCATGACGATGGGAAGCTTGAGCGTGACGGCGTTCCCGATACCTGGCAACGGATCTCTAGGCCAGATACTGCACTGTAACCGTCGCATTGTAATATATGCTCTCGGACGATACTAACCCTCGATGAGTGCGCTACAGTGGCACTGAAAGTCGGAGGAACGCTCGGCCGTATGCTCGACCGGAAGCTCGTGCGCTGCACTACCGGTGGTGAGGTGCACGAAGTATAATATGAGAGCATGTGCTTAACTCTCACCTGAATTGAATTTAGTGTGTCCGTTGGTAGGCCTGGCGGATGTACTCGGGCCTGACTACTTTTGCTGGGCAGTTGGCAGTTGCGTCACCGCCACCGGTCATGGAGGTCAAGTCGGAGACACGGACCGCGGCCCGCCAGTGAGGTCCGTCACGGTGTGTCACGCTATACAGTTGGTTCCCACGGCAGCCACAGGCCAAAGATTTGTTGGCGGCGACGAGGGACGTATCTGCAACCGCGAACAGCCCTCAAGACTCCACCCATCCCATCCAAAAAGCATGAGGTGCGTACTACCGTCGACCAGGGCGTCGTCCACGATGCTGACAACGGTGTCCTTCGCACTGCGCGCACAGCGGCGGAAGCAAGCTCTCAGTGTCAAGCGTGCGGGGCTCCATCCAGGACCTCCTCACCGAAGCCTTAGGCGAGAAGAAGCGCAACTTTGTCGAGACCGTCGAGCTCCAGATCGGCCTCAAGAACTACGACCCCCAGCGCGACAAGCGTTTCTCGGGCACCGTCAAGTGAGTCTTTCCCTCCCGTTATCTCCCCTCTGCCGCAGCGCCAACTCGCGCGACCAATGCAGGCTCCCCCACGTCCCCCGCCCCCGCATGTCCATCTGCATTCTCGCAGATGCCGCCGACATCGACCGCGCTAAGCAGATCGACCTCGAGTACAAGTCCGTCGACGACTTGAAGAAGCTCAACAAGAACAAGAAGCTCGTAAAGAAGCTCGCCAAGCAGTACGACGCTTTCTTGGCCTCCGAGACCCTCATCAAGCAGATCCCCCGTTTGCTTGGTCCCGGTCTCTCAAGGGGTACGTTTGCGTCCTGATCCTCGCGCGGAGCATGCTCACCTGTCCTCCTGCAGCTGGCAAGTTCCCGACCCCCGTCTCGCACGCCGAGGATCTCCAGAACAAGCTCATCGAGGTTCGCTCGACCATCAAGTTCCAGCTCAAGAAGGTCCTCTGCTTGGGCGTCGCCGTCGGCCACGTCCAGATGTCCGACGACCAGGTTCTTGCCAATGTCATGCTTAGTACGCCTTGTCCTTCGCCCTAGGTTCTGCCGTATGCTGACTTTGCGCTCAGGCATCAACTTCCTCGTGTCGCTTCTCAAGAAGAACTGGCAGAACGTCAAGTCGCTCCACATCAAGGCAACCATGGGCAAGCCCATCCGTCTCTACTAGGCGCTTCACGTTTTCCCAGTGACTGAGGGACGAGCCGATGGAGGCGGACGGATGGGTTCAGGAGCACACGCGCACGCGCGGGCTGTAATGCACAACATGAAGCCCCGCACGCTTGGACCAACGGCTTCGGAGGGCTGGGAGCCGATTGGGAGCTGATGCAGCTTTGTGCGTGTTTCTCGTGTGTTTCCTCGACTTGGACGGTCTCCTTTTTTCGGTCGCAGTTCATGGAGCGCTGGCGGATATTCTACGCTATGTATCATTATGGGGATGTACACGTTATGTAGCAATGAAGATACGTGAAAGACACCCATCTCGGTGAACACAGTTGTGGCCCAGCCAATTGCAAGTCCAGACTGAGGACATTCGCGGAAGATTAAGCCTTCGTTGATCAGGCGGGTCGTATACGTACTGCATCCTGAATAATACACACCGTGATCACCACCCACCAATAAAACCCCATTTTTGCTGGTGAAGTCGGCTTTTCACCCATCAACCTCGGCCCGGTCACCGATATCGGGATCGTCGCCTTCAACTGCTTAACCTCACGAATGCCGCGCAGCTGTCCTCGACACACCTGAACTTCAACAGGGCGACACTGAGCACGACCATGCCCGCGCGCGGTGTTCAGGTTGGCGAGGATGGGGCATTAGAGGCAAAGACGAATCAGTGTTCGTTGGGCATCTGACTGGAAGCTCGGTACTCGTTCGACAAGGACGGAAATGGGTGAGCGCGGGTGGAGGTAGATGATCATTTTGCGTCATGAGTCTCGTTGCGGCAGCACGGCGCTCCTGGCATTAGCAGAGTCTCGGACCAACCTGCGTCTTTCGTTTCCATCCTTTGAATCATTGGTCAACGCTGCCGTGATCCATGTTCTTCAAGACCCACTATATTGTGAGTAGCGTAAAAGGGTTGCGTGACAAAACAATTAAATACGAGTACATGAAGGTCCATCAGCAGGAGGTCAATCCACCTTCCTCGACCACCGCCTAGTGCTCGGACGAGGACTGGCGCGACCTCCGGGGGACGCGGGAGGGACTACAACCTCGACCTTCTGTGGAGGCGCAGTCCAGTGGGTCCTGGCTTTCTCGGAGACGCCGATAGGACCTATCTCGATCTCTTCGATCTCGTCCTTGCCCCAGTAGAGCCACATCTGGAATCCCAGGACGATGTTGAGCACGAGGGCGAGGGCGAAACCGGCAGCGACGATGGGATCGCCGACCTCTTGTGCAGTGGTGAAGAGGCGCGCGAGGCAACCGCCAACCTGTGAAATGACGGCGAATGCAGAAAGTTGACCGGTGCTTTGAGCGCGGGAGTTCTGGCGGATCTGGGGAAGCTTGGAGAAGAGAGAGAGAGGGAGAGTGGCGATCTGGAAGAGCGCGATGGTGGACATGGGGAACACGACGAGCGGGATGGCGAGTGCGATCGCGACTTGTGCGGAAAGGATAACGCGTTGGAGGGCGGAGCGATTGGAGAGGAGATTGGGAGGGTTGTAGTGCACGATGAGTGCGGAGATGATGACGTTCTGAATGGTGAGGAAGAGGTTCTCGCCATAAGTTGAGAAGGGAAAGCTGTTGCGGTAGGCGTATGCGGTGGTGATGGCATAGGCTAGCGTCTCGAGAACATAGGCTGTGAGGGAAAGACCACGCGCAGAGCGGGCGGATACAACTACGAACAGAAGAAATGTCAAAGGACAGACATGGAGACAAGAAAGGTGGAACGTACTGAGGAGCAGCTGAGGCACCTTCATGATTGATCCTCCAACCACTATACCCAGTCCCAGCCCTTTCGAAAGCGAATATTTGAGACATTCAATGTCGTCGAAATCGAGGTTCTCAACGATGGACGTGTAGCATTTCTGGGACAAGGCTTTAGAAGAGGCGTGAATGACAAACTGGACAGAGTTACCTGGCCGACAATGGACACTCCGAGGTCCTTGACGAACCAAGGTAGATTTTGTGTTATGGCGGTCATGGTGCCGGGAAGAAAGGAGGGGATGCGGTCAGGACGAGGGCCAGGACAAGATGCAGGCACCAGAGCAAGAGAACGGACGTGTCGCGCAGGTCTGGCCACGTGCGTTCACTGCCCGATATGGAAACACATTTTTCGGGATGTGGACGACGGCGAGCTCGCTCTCTTCCTCGCCGAGCTCTCCCTCGCCCCGCTCTCCGTTTCTCTTCCCCAACATGGCCGAGTACGATCTCACAAAAACGATTATCCCCCACTGCGATCGCCATCTGGTGTTCCCCCTCCTTGCTCATCTTGCCGAGAGCGATCTCTTCCCGGTCGAGCAAGTACAAACCGCACAGTATGAACTCGCCAAGGAGACCAACATGGTCGACTACGCCGTGAGCCTCTTCGAACAGACGCACCCTGACGAGCCCGTTCCACCGGGTGCGTACATGCGCCGTCCAGTCATTGAATCCATCTGACACAGCGCAGAGTTCGCCGATAAACGCCAAAAGGCTGTCTCAACCAACGAACAGCTCCAGCAGGAGGCCCAAGCTGTATTGGACGTTATCGAGAACCCTGAGGTCGCCCAGTCTCTCCGTCAGGACAAGAACCAAAACTTGCAGTTCCTGCGAGACAACTACAATGTTCGTTCTGTCCTTCCTCCGTTCGCGATTTCCCTACATTGTCCTCCAGGTCACTCTCGAGCACATTACCGCCCTCTACAACTTTGGCAAATTCCAGTACTCGTACGGCAACTACAGCGGCGCTGCGGACTACCTCTACCACTTCCGCGTCCTCTCCACCGACCCCGATCTCACCATCTCGTCCCACTGGGGTAAGCTCGCCTGTGACATCCTCACCGGTAAGTGGGATGTTGCACTTGAGGAGCTCAACTCCCTTCGCGAGGCTATCGATTCCCGCGCTCCCTCCCATCCCCAATTTGCTGCTCCTTCATCCTCCACCGCCGACCCCGCGCTCGCCCAACTCCACTCCCGCACCTGGCTACTCCACTGGTCCCTCTTCGTCTACTTCAATCACCCCCAAGGCCGCACACTCCTCCTCGAGACCTTCCTCTCGCCTACCTATCTGAACACCATTCAGACTTCCTCGCCGTGGATCCTTCGTTACCTCGCGGCCGCCGCCGTCCTTTCGCGCAAATCTGCGTCTGGGGCGCTTTCGTCGCGCGTCCGCCATTCGATCCGCGAAATCGTCAAGGTGATCCAGATGGAGGAGTACCAATATCAGGATCCTGTCACCCAGTTCCTCAAGGAGCTGTACGTCGAGTTTGACTTTGAAGCGGCCCAGAAGGAGCTCAGCAAGGCGGAAGTTGTCGTCTCGAACGACTTCTTCTTGGGCGACTTCCGTGAAGACTTCATGGACAATGCGCGGTATCTCATCAGCGAGGCGTATTGTCGTATACATCAGCGTATAGACATCGGGTGGGTTTTTGTTCACGGAAACCAAAGCTCTCGAGCCCCGGACTCATGGCTTGTCAGCGACCTCTCGGAGCGACTCAATCTGTCGCGCGACGAAGGCGAAAAGTGGATTGTCAACCTCATTCGTGAGACGCGCATGGGTGCTGATGCCAAGATCGACCTCGAGAAGGTTCGTTTGACTCGTTGTTCTCGCGTTCCGCGAGGCTCATCGTTACACAGAACGTCATCGAGATCCACCGCCCGCCTTTGCCGATTTACCAGTCGGTCATAGAGAAGACACGCGGCCTCGCGTTCCGCACTCAGGCACTCGGCGCCGCGATGTCGCGGACACAGCAGCCGTTGGGTGTGCAAGACACTGCGCAGCCAGCAGTTGTCGAGGCTCAGTGATTACTGGCCTCATATGCGCAGGCACTGTTTCTTGAGACGTGTATTGTAGCTTGTACCATCTGTGTGATGACATGCTATCGAAGACGCTTTCGTTGTAGCGCTATGCATTCGTCATTTGCCTTTCTTGCTGTTGATGCGTTGGAGTTGTGTCGCGAGCCGAAATGGTCTGACCGAGCCCTCGTTAGCGTCATCTTTCCACTTCGAATGTGTCGACGATAGTCGAACATTGGCAAAGGTCAATGGCGAGATGAGACTCTTCAAAATCGGCCATCTATCTACATCAGCCCGTCGTTTCACCTGTCTTGCTAGTGCTGCAGCTGGCCCATCCCTCCTTGAGAACCCGAAATCTATACGGGGCGGAGTCGAACACGCCCCTTTTAAGTGAAAGACTTCAAAATCCATATCCTCGCGCTCTCCTCTAGATCTTGTCTACCCAGCGTACTCCGGCACACCGCCGAGACTATCCATCCGCTTCACTATCCACGACGCTGCTACCGGCTAGGATGTCGAACTTGTGATCGAAAACTTCGAATGCCGGGCTGTACATCATGCATATGCCTCGTTCACTTCGCACTGTTGTACCTACGTAGAGTAGACGAATACAGCCGCGTGGAATGTCATGAAAAGGCCCGTCGTTTCGCACCTGACATCGCCACTACAGCGGTCTCTCTCGGACGTCGCTTCGAGGCCGTGCCACTTGACAATCTGCACGTTCCACATATGGCATACTTCATACTGCGAAATGTAGTACGTACTATTCGCTGCCAGGCGAGCAAAATTCTGATGCCACGGAAGTGTTCTCTATATGCTCCGACAATCCCGCCATAGCATTCTCTACGAAGGGTGCAGCCCGGATTGTTGCTGGAAACGCTTACTTGCTGTGCAAAGGAAGGTGTGAGTGGTGATGTGCCTCGGTGCGAGACTGGCTGTCAATGCGGTTCCCTACAATCTTGAAGAACATGAACAGCGCAGCGAAGCAGATCTATGAAGCTTCGTGTCAGGAACTTACACGTGCTTGTTGAACGGGATCGGGATTAGACGCAAGTCGCAGACATACCGCGACGATGTTCACGTAGTACCCAAAGAGATCCATGAATATTCCTACTCGCGGATGGCGTCAACGCTTAGGCAACACAAACGCCGCAGGGTTATGATTCACGAACCGAAATCTGGTATTCCGGGCATCGCGGCCCTCAGCTGAGGCAGAAGCAGGATATTCGCAAGCGGGAGGAATAGCGCGGTCTCGGCGAGCGGAGGGCCGTAATACGCGCACACCGCAACCCAAACCATCGCCGCTGCGAGGATGTAGTTGGTGAGGAAGAGTGTGACGGCGAAGAGCTTGACACCCCTGCAACGCTGCCATTACAGTTCCAAGTCAGCGATACAGCAACGTTAGAAACGGACGGGGAAAAAAGCATTACTACTCACTCGAATGGAGAATATAATGTACAATGCCTCTTCGCTCCGGGCTGTCTTCACATGCTCGACCGAGTCCATCCGAAGCTCGTAACCGGAGAGGCCAGCGTACAGATGGACGAAATTTACCGGAAGCGCGGAGGAAGTGAGGTCGAAGGCTTCGACAATGGTGCTGACGGTGTAGCGATCAAACGGGTACCATGCAGAGACGGAATGCTGTCGTCGCTGAGCTAGTGACTGGCGCGTCGAGATCCAAGTGAAGCTGTGGGTAGTGTCAAACGTCTCTTGCGGGGTGAAGCTGAGACGCTTGCTCTCAATACACGGCATTTTGCATTGTAGCCATGAACGGGTGCTCACTAGATTATGGACTGCCCATCCGTGTTCAGGAAGGTTTCGGACGCATTCCACATGTAAGCGGGGCTGCTGCAAGCGATCTCAACAAACCGGTAGTCATTCATATCCCAAAACAAACACGTACGAGTCGAACCACACGCTGAACGATTCCGACGAGTGTCCACACGTTGTATTCCGCAGGCCCGGAACGGCCAACTCTGTCGTACCTGCGAATGTGGACTGGACTGTCTCGCTCGCGTCGGAAGTCGGACCACATGCGGTCGCCCACCAGTTCAACGTGAGGGACGACGAAGAGAGGTCAATACTAGTGGGGGCTAAAGCCAGTCCGACCTATCAAAGTATGCACGTCAGCGGCATCCAGGTGACCCGATATCTGAAAGATGACGGTGAGCACATACCGTGGCGGATGTAGACCGAGACTCGTTGACGGCCATGAGGGGTTCAACTCCACTCAGAACGGGTATTATACTTCCGAATGATGCGCCCACGTCCAAAACGAGTATGGTCGCACTGATCACGCCCAGGAGCAGCGTCGCAAGTGCACATGCGATGAGACGTGGATGTCTGGGGGATGGGTTGAGCAGCTTAGCCTTCAGTCTAAGCCGATGGTCTAGGAAGCAGCAGATGTGTCGAACCAAGTCCATGCGACGAGAGGAGTAGGAATAAGCTCACCTTCTGATGCTATGGGGCGATTTTAAGGGCGAGGTACCTGGAATGCGTTCCCACTGTCGTCCTTGGGATCGTGTAAATTTGGCTAGCGAATGTGCCAAATAAACGGCTTTTGTGCGCTGACGTCAGCGCCGCACCGGTTCTTCTCGGTTCCAAAGGAGGGAGCGGAGCCCAGCATTGAATGTCAGGCTGTGAGTGTCTGCTGCGAGATGGTTAGGGAATCGACCGGGTCCACTTTCACAGGTCAACTTATAGTTCAGCCATGAAGACGAGGTCACGGTGTTCGAGTCATATTAAGGTTCCAGGTTCGCAAAGCTGTGGACGGTGAATGATGTAGATCCGGGAGGACTGGACTGCCCACGACGTCAGTGTCAACGTGGACCCCGAAGACGTCAGAAACTGCGATGGAGCAAGTCAACGATGCACCGTCTTGAGAAATTGCCTTCACCTGGTGCTCATCCTCGTGAGTACATCGAGTGTAAGAGTGGGAACTGCGGTTCCAACGTGAACATGTACCCAGTTCAAGTTGCAGGGCCTCCACGAAAGACTTGATGGACCGATGGTAAAGGCTATTGAGACCGCAATTATAAGTATATAAATACGGTACAGCTGGAAACAACATATGAGCGACTCGTCATCCACACCGCGCGTAATTGCGGGGCACCCGAAGCGGCCCATGAACTTACGATGGTACGTGAAGAGGTACATGGCTCACGCGCTGCGATGGGACTCGTTTTGCAGACTAACGCGCCGTGCGATTTTCTCCTCTTCTGCGGTTTGGCGGATATGGAGGTTGAACACGACGTGCACGCCCGGACTGGCCCACTCTTCCCTTTCTTGTCTCAGCTCCTTGCTCACCCACGGCACGGTGATGGCTCCGCTAAAGATGGCCCACATCCAGGGGATGCCCCAGCCAAGTCCGTATGCGACGTCGTCGGAGGTTGTCCATGCGATAGCGATGAGGGCGGCCGCAAGTGCACATCCCGACGCACCCCAGTAAAAAGAGGTGACGCGGATGATGTGACGCATGGTGGCGGAGTGTTCGTAGCGTATTCGCCAAGCTTGGCGGAACTCGACGCAGCCTCCGCCGTCAACGGCGACGATATCCTCAACGGTGGTGTAGACGGCGGGAGGAAGACCAGTCCAAGGGGGCATGGAGGAAACGCGGAAAGGCATCTTGAGTTTATGAGGCCAGACGGCGGTGATGAGAAGAGGAAAGCAGAAGACGATCATGAAGCAGGAAAGCGACATGGCCACGATGTGTACGGATGCGGGATTGCTGGTATGAGTGAGTGAGGATGAGAGAGAGAGAGATGAGGGTAGTAAGAGGGGGATACTTACAGAGAGGAACCGACGATGAGAGGGGCGAAGAATGCGGTCATTGCAATGCTGATTTGAATCCTGTCAAAGGGGAAAGGACACAATGAGGACTGAGAGGGGCCCATGAAGCAAAGTGATCTCGCAACCAGAGCGATGAGTGGATGACAACTATTTTGTTGGAAATGTACACGGGTGCGGAGGAGAAATGCGACATATTTCTCGGGGCGGAGTCGACAACGATCTGGTGACGAGAGATGGTGGGGAGGGTGAACGTACGTGAACGCGTCTGGGCCGAACCTGCCAGCGCCGAGGGGCCTTCGTTGGTGACCGCGGTCGCTAATGAAGAGATACCATGACCGGACGGCAAACTTGTAGGAAGAATAAGTGCCGACGATGGAGGTGATGATGGCGAGGTTTTTGGTGTCACTCAAGTGGGCCCCCCATCGAATGGCGTAGAAAAGGATGAGAGGGAGGACGCCGGCCTCGATGAAAATGAGAACGAAGAAGAGAGCGATCGAGAATCTTCGACGTCGGGATGTGAGGGGGTAGTTGAGTGAGGGTGGACGCGTTGGGTGGTAGGTGGACGCGTTGGAGTCGGACATGCCAGTGGAGGAGACGGAGGCGGAGAGGAGGATGGGGCGCATATATGCAGCCCATGCTTGGCTCTGCGATGGACGTTGTGGAGACTCGGACGGGCTCGCGCAGTCGTCCATCCCAAGAAGTGACGTCACTCCACGTGGGCGCTCACCCTCTGTCACGTGGTCGAGGAGGCGTACGCGTTGTTGCTGGGGTCGAGGTTGACTCGGAGCTCGTCGCTGCTCGAGGCGTGGACGACGCTTGGCTTACACTCTCGAACGATCATGGACGTGCCCCTCTTCGGCGACCAGCCCAACAAGCGCAGGAGAGCCATCAATCTTGGAGGTGCCCACAACGCCACCACCCACAACGACATTCTCCAAGAAGCCAGACTTCGCAGACTCCAGCGAAATGACACCAAGCGTCGTCAAGACGCTGCCCTCCACATACAGCGCTCCTGGAGATCCTATGTCGCCCTCACCTCCGCTAGGCAATCTCTTCGCTCCACCTTCGACCAAGACATCTCCACTCTCACCGGTCTCCGATCTCTCGTTCTTCTCGGCCAAGACGAGGACGCCCTAGGACGCTGGTCTACTGTCCTTATTGCCTCCAGAAAAGGTCTGTATACTCGTTTATCTCCGCCTACGCCATCCATTTTTCGCTTATCGTCTTCCATAGATGTCCTCCTCCAATCCGATCAGAGTTGGCTTGTACTCTTCCAAAGAGTCTCCGCTATGCTTCTTCGCTCACTCTCCTCAAACTCACAGTACGTCCTCCATGCATCCTGATTACGGACGTGTTTGACCTCCCGTCCGCTCAGATCCCAATACGCCCAAGCCCACTTAGAGGTCCTAACCATCTTGCTGTCCGACAATCCTCAGCACCCCACCATTGCCCGATACCTCGTTTCTCATGGGTTTTATTCCAGTCTCAGGCAAGTCCTATTGCAGCTGGTGAGCGTTCCTCCACGTCGTTCCCCGCCCACACTCCCAACCCCATCGCCGTTCCAGCCGGCCCCCGCCAAAGCTTCTCCCTTGCTCTCCCCTCTCGCCAATCTTCTTCTAGCCCCACTTTCCTCAGCCGAGCTTCTCCCCCTAGCCCTCCGTGAGTTGCTTCTCAGCATACTCACCGTCCCATTACTCCCAAACCGCCTCTTGCCTGTTCTTACCCCCTTCTCTGCACGACTCCCGCTCGCGTCCATCAACCTTGTCGCGCCGGAGATCACCACCGCTCCTCAGCTGGAAACCACAGAGTCCAAGATACATCTATTAGCTAATCTCACTACATTCATGCCGTACAAGTACTCCTCCCTCTCTCCTCCGGCGTTCGCGACCTACCTGCAGCTCTGCGCGCTTCTAATGAACGCCCTCCCCACACACGCACTCGAACCTCCACAGGCCAAAACGGACGCAGTCCGGAATTGGGCCGACTATGACTCCGACTCCGAAGAGGAGACAAGGGTCGAGGTTGTGGACTCCTTCCAGCCGAAAATACAGCTTCCCCCCTTGGACGACCGGACGAGGAAACGGCTTCTCGCCATTCCTGCTGCCGACCATATCACTTCGCTGCTCCGTGCCTCTCAGAATCCAGCGCTCCTCGATCCTCTTATCTCGTTTTCACTGGGGCTGAGTACTGTCTGGCCATCCAGACGCGACAAGGTTCTGAGCACGATCGTTGCTTACAATCGAGGTAGTCTTGTCAAAGAGATCTATCGGGCGTACGTTCGAAGTTCCCCACTCGGTCGAGACGATAGCCAAGCGGATATTTTGAGTACGCCCCGTCAAACACATTGCTTGTTTGCCTCGTCGCTGACGTCGACGTGCTTCCAGAGCCCGAGAATGCATCGCATTGGCCTCCCCTCCTCCTCCTTGCCGACCTGTACACTCAAGCGCTGCTCACGATGGGCGACGACGAATTCTTCTCAACTGGCCTGAATCCAGACGTGCCTCGCAACCCGCTCACCCTAGACGAACTCACCGGGTTTTCAAGGAAACTCCTCAACATCGCCTTCACTCTGTATTGGCGCGATGACCCGCACGGTGCGCAAGAAACCGTTCCTGGACTGGGACAGGTCAAGTGGGAGAACGTGCGGGAAAAGGCTACGAAGTGTTTGCAAGCGCTCCATGCTCGGGAGTACGTCACTCGACCTTTCCGATCATATGCTCGCGCTGCTGACGCACCTCGAACGACAGCTCGCGGCGGCCATTTACACCCCCGGACCACTGGCTGGTGACAGCCCATGTGGACATGAACACGTTCATCAGTGCAGCCGTGTACGTTTATGTTTCTTTCATCGTGTGACTAGACCCGTCTTCCCTTGCCTCGTTTTGACACGCCTTGCGCACAGGTTTGAAGAACGCAAGCTGTCGGTACCCGACAGTGGCCGCGCCGCCATAATCAACAAACGGCAGCTTGCGTACCTGTCCCCCCGTCTCGGCGTATTGAACAATATTCCATTCGCGATCCCCTTCGACGTTCGTGTGGAGATCTTCCGAAAATTCGTCCAGAACGATATCCTGTCCCGGGGCTACACGCCGTGGGCCGGGCGGATGGGTGCTGCCAAGGTTGTAGTCAGACGTGATCACATCGCGCAGGATGGGTTCGACAAGCTCGGGGAGGTGGATCTGAGGGCACCGATAGCGATCACCTTCGTCGACCAGTGGGGGAACGAAGAGTGCGTACTCGAGCTCAGACGTCTCCGGCATGTTGCTGATCACCACTGTGCCGTGACAGAGCTGGTATCGACGGTGGAGGCGTGTTCAAGGAGTTCCTTACCAGCTTGACTCGGGAGGTGTTCGACACGGATCGTGGACTTTGGTTGGCAAACAAGAAGAACGAACTGTACCCGGCTTCACATTCGTTTGCCATGGAGGGTGAGTCCGCCTGTTATGACAATGTCCATCCTCGCGATGCCTGAACGCATGTCTAGCGCACAGCTTGGCATGGTACCGCTTCATTGGTCGAATACTAGGCAAGGCGTTGTACGAAGGGATTCTGATCGACGTCGCTTTCGCCGGGTTCTTCCTCGCAAAGTGGCTTGACAAGCAGAGCTACTTGGACGACCTTGCTTCGCTCGATCCGGAGCTCTATCAGGGTCTCATGCATCTCAAGCACTACACCGATGACCCTGAAGAGCTCTCGCTCAACTTCACCGTCGCCCAGGAGGAGTTCGGGGAAACGAGGTCGATCGACCTGCTTCCGAACGGAAGCAATATCACAGTTACGCGCGACAACAGGCTGCAGTATATATACCTCATCGCGCACTACCGGTTGACGAAACAGATCAAGAAGCAAAGTGCCGCGTTCTTCGAAGGTCTATCGGAGATCATCGACCCCAAATGGCTCAGGTGCGCCCTGATCTCATCACATTGCACATCTGTTGCTCGGCACAGACATCCTGACAAGGTTTGTTTCCGTGCAGGATGTTCAATCAGCAAGAGCTGCAGATCCTCCTTGGGGGTGTTAACTCGCCAATCGACCTCGAGGACCTGCGCGCGAACACGCAATACGGCGGGTTGTACGACGACCATCAGCATACGATCACCATGTTCTGGGAAGTCGCCGACTCGTTCACCCAGGAGGATCGCAGGAAGTTGCTCAGGTTCGCGACGAGCTGCAGTCGGCCCCCGTTGCTGTAAGATATTTCAATGTCTCTCCATCCCGACCTTATCGAACGCGTGACGACTTTTGATTCGGTTCCGTAGCGGGTTCAAGGAGCTCAACCCCCACTTTGCGATACGGGACGCGACGGACGACCAGAGCCGGCTGCCGACCGCGAGCACTTGCGTGAACTTGCTGAAGGTATGGTCGCCTTTCTCTTCTCTGGTGGCGAGATGGGTCGCTGACGGTTTCCGATCTGGCCGCGCACTGGCAGCTGCCGAGGTACACGAACAAGAGGACGTTGAAGGAGAAGCTGCTGCAGGCTATCAATTCGAATGCGGGGTTCGACTTGTCGTGATCGACCCGGATTGCTAGGTTCTGCACTGATGGGGGTGAGGGTGATAGATGTCTGTTTTAATATCCTAGGCTGTATTCGTAGACCAAACAGTACAAGTAACCTGGGTAGGCGCTGGCCGGCGCACGGCCCGTGGGGGACTGGTGGCGTCAGAGTCGGAGAGCGGTCATGGAAAAGGCACGGGCGGGGAGGAGAGCGAACGTTCACGAGACGTCGACATGCGCCGTGAGCTCTGTTCGTTATAAATGCCTTGTTCGTGTTGGACGTAAAGCCGATGCCTGCTTCTGTCGCTTCATCGCTGGTTTCCTCGCTGTGGGAATCCTCCTCCTCCTCCTGAGCTCTTTATCTCCTCGGTCCAACCCCCACCTCATCGTCTGGCTTCCTCCCTACCTTCGACATGCAACCGCTAATGTCGTCCCGTACTGCTCTCACGACCACTGCTCGACGCCTTCCTGGTCTGCTTGCCCCAACCCGTCGTACATCGCCCGCTCTCTTTCGCCAGCAAACACTTGGTTCGCGCAGCAAGAGCTCGACCACTTCGCACGAACAGCCCAAGCCCGACCCTCAGCCCCAACGCTCTAGCTCCACCGCGCCGCTAGCTTTCGTTGTTGGATGCGCTTTTAGCGGGGCAGCAGCGTACTTCTACGCAACATCCCAAGCAGATGGCGTGTCCGCCACAGCGGCAGGGGCTGATCTGAACAGCAAGTACGGCTCCCCAGAGGACTTCAACAAGGCGATTGAGGAGCTCAAAGGTCTTTTCCCCGGAGATGAGACCGTAACGACGGACCCTATAAGCCTGGAGGAGCACGGCATGTCAGTAAACGACTACCATGAAGGTGAGTGTGTGGGCGAACAGAGAGCGTAGACGCACACAGCGCGGGGATTGACGACACTTCAGCGTCGAACCCTTCCGTTGTCGTGTTCCCTGGCTCAACGGAGGATGTCGTCAAGATTGTCAAAGTCTCCAGCAAGTACAAGATGCCCGTCATTCCGGTATCTGGAGCGACTAGCTTGGAGGGACATTACCGTGCAGTGCGCTTTGCATGGGATAATTAATGCCTCGTATTGCTTCCTAACTTCCGTTCACTTCAGCCGTCAGTGGGTGGCATCTGCGTTGACATGTCCCGAATGGACAGTATCATCGAAATCCACGGTATGCATCCAGGCTATCATCCTTTTAACTTATGAAAGGCTCACGGTTGGTCACAGAGGCCGATTCGGACGTCGTCTGCCAACCGGGCATTCGGTGGATGGACTTGAACGAGACTCTAAAGAAGAAAGGCAAGTTCCTGAGGCCGGGCAAAGCATATGCATCATACTGATGTCCTGTCCAGGCATTCCGTTGTTCTTCCCTGTAAAGCTAACCCTACCACGATCATCAAGTTCGTACTCACCTGCTCTCAGCTCGACCCGGCACCCGGCGCAACAATCGGTGGTATGCTCAGTACTGGCTGTTCTGGGAGTGCGTGGCGTTAGTAGCCCTGGGACGCCTGCTATGTACTGACATTGACCGCCAGCGAATGCGGTTAGGTACGGAACTGCGAAGGCAGAATGGTTCCTTAATGCTGTATGTCTTCTCGCTCCCGGTCGCGAAGGCTTGTTCTTGCTGACTTGTTGTGACGCTCGATGGATAGACCGTCGTCCTCCCGTCGGGAGAGGTTATCAAGACTCGAAGTCGCGCACACAAGTCGTCTGCAGGCTTTGACGCGACAAAGCTGTTCATCGGTGCGGAAGGTACCCTGGGCATCGTCACCGAAGGTCCGCACGCAACGACATTGCCTGGTTGTTGGAGTGCTGACATTACCTCGTGACAGTAACTGTACGTCTGGCACCCCTGCTGCCAACGAACGTCGCCGTTGTGCAGTTCCCGGATGTGCGCAAGGCGACCGAAGCCGTCATCGAGATCCTCAACTCCGGTGTTGGCATCCGTGCGTTCAATGCTCTACTTTACTCCGCTCTTGGCAAGTTAGTCTGACGTGACCGCTCATATCCTAAGAATGCGTGGAGCTGGTGGACGACAATTTCATGCGTGCGACGAACATCCACGGTCTCTCTACGCGTAAATGGCCAGAGCAGGACAGCCTGTTCTTCAAGTTCCAGGGCCCGACTGCCCGCTCCCTGCAGGAGTCCGCGGACATCGTCAAGAAGATCACCGCGAAGCACGGCGCCACTGGCTTTCAGTCGGCCCGTAACGAGAAAGAGGCTGCGGACCTCTGGACTGACAGGAAGAACGGCTTCTACTCGAGTTTGGCGATCCTTCCCGGGGCGAAGGGATGGAGCACGGACGTCTGGTAAGTCCATCGCAGATAATTCTAGCAGACGTGTAGTTCAACGTGTGGAACAGCGTGCCACCCTCGCGACTTCCTGACCTTGTACAAGCCACGAAGGAGGACCTTGCAAAACATGGCATCATGTCAACTATTGTCGGACACGTAGGAGACGGTACGCTTCCGCCTAATCTCGCATACCTTGAGGTCGGGTGCTCACCGATGGATTGTGCAATGATGCAGGCAACTTCCACTCGCTCTTGCTGTTCCGGAACGACGAAGAGCTCGAAAAGGCACGTGGGGCCGTTGGGCGCATGGTTCACCGAGCTATCGCGCTCGGTGGAACTTGCACGGGTGAACACGGTGTCGGTATGGGCAAGCGCGAATATTTGGTCGAGGAGCTCGGCGAAGGCACCGTCGAGTTCATGAAGACCATCAAGAAGGCGATTGACCCTCACAACCTCTTTAATCCTGGCAAGGCGGGTGCACACCTTTCGCTACGTGTTCGCGCGTTGTGCTGAAGGTTTCGGCGGTTTTAGTTATACCCTGACAAGCCTAAGGCTTCGAAAGACTCCTAGACGTCTTTCGGGTGGATCACGATACCATTCTGCGTCCCGATGTACTGCTGTATCTGTGCGTTATCTATATGGCATTTGACGATCTACGGTAGATGTGTTTCCATTGTACGGTCGAACGGCTTCGAACGGTGATGAAAAAATAATATCCTGTAGCATTGCATGAGTCCATTTCCGTAATGGAATATTTATCGAAACGTCTTGCGCTCATCGAGTTTCGAACGTCGGGCACTTGCTAAAACGGGGCTAGTAGACGCCTTGGGTGGAGGTCGGGTTGTGTCCAGTCAGATGTGTCTGTTCCTGTTGCCCACAGACCACCTCCGTGCGTGCTCGAGTAAACACCGACTCTCCCTCTGCCAGTCCCTGTGTGCCTCGACCAATCATGAACTCTCCCACCGATCACAACTCCCCCAACTCGGACACCTCCTCGGACAATGACGTGGAGGATATCTCTGGACCGACTGAGCAACCCGGCCTCTCTGCTGGTCCATCGGCCCCGGCACCCAGTGGTTTCTTCGGCCCCTCTGCACCCAAGCGTCGCCTCCCGGGAGGGTTGATGATGGGAGGGTTGAGCGCACGCGATCCCAAGACGAGGCGCAAGGATGTGCGCCCCGGCGGCGGTGGAGGGTATTGGGATCATCATATGGGTCCCGGTCCGTCGAGAGGTATGAAGGATGATCTGGTGGACGTTCAGATCGTCGACCAGCTGAGGCAGCGTATGTGTTTTGATTCTCATCGCTTGCGTCCTGCGTGTACGCGATTCTCATCGTCGCTGATCTATGTATATGCAGAGTTCGGTGACCCCTTCGATGAGACCGAGCTCAAGAGTGCTACCAACTGAAGCGTTCTCTGTATTTGTTGTCCAGGTGTGTGTGTTCTTTTTTATCTCCTACCGGCACCAAACAAACAAACTTGATTTGGGACTGCAGGAGTCCAGTCAATGTCATTTTCCGCTTTCGTCGATTCGCAATGTAACAACGCTCCTCCATCGCCTCGACCCTGACGCGACCAATGTATATCCTATCCAATCATACGTCCTCTAGCTTCACACGTTCCCCTCAGATCTATTCCGACTGAATCAGTGCGTGAAGAGTTCGGGTGCTTCGGGCTTTGAAGACCTTTGCCAGCTTATAGACCCCGGTCCCGATCAGGTTCCACTCTGCAATTCAGGCGACCAGCCTATCCCTGCTTCGTGCCTTGCGGCTCCGCAGATGTTGTTATCGAACAAGTCGGATCGTGACCTTGTTCCGAGACCACAGTACTGGGGCTCTTCTGTACGGCCGCCGGGACCCGGCCTTATCTTGCAACATTCTCAACGGCGGGCCGCTCTGAATAGGATACCCCAGGTGTGTATGAGTTTTTACCAGCGTTCAACAACGCGAGAGACGGTCTAGATACGGACCAGTGCTATTTATGTTAGCCCTCTATGAGACTTGCGTCTCAAAATGCTTCGGCGGCGTGCCATATGAGCCCCGGAAGTCCGCGCTTCGAGTTCCCTGCTCGGCCACCAGGCGGACAGCTGACCCTCTCCCGAGGATTTACCGCGTACATATACCGAGCGCAAGGACGCGTGTTCTCGAGCCTCGAGCACGATAGCGTGAGGCCCGCGTCGACCAACTACCGACATCGTTACTCACTCCGACCCGACGTCCGCAGGCGGCGACCTGCCATCATCCCGACAGCTTTCCAGAACACCGCTATGGTCAAAGAGTACAAGCATCTAAGCCGTGAGTCAACCTCTCCGCATCCCTGTTTTTCCGTGTCGGACTGCGGTCCTGACGAGATATTTCTCATCCTTCTATGTCCTCCCCCTCTTCCGACGAACGTATCCTCAAAACTCTTCGTCGTCGGATGTGGATGGGTCATACCACCATCGAACGTTCGGACCCGGAAACTCGCGTGTCTATGCAACGCCTACATACACGCGTCTGTCGTCATATTCTGCATGCCACAACCGGCCTCACGACCATGCGCACCTGGGTACCGCGCCGGTCATCATACGGTTATCCATTACGGCCGTGTAACCTCCGGTCTTTGTCTGTGTGAATCGTCGAAAATGGGGTCGTGCCACACCGCAGCTGAGGACGTCGAATTCTTCATGGAGAATGGGTACCTTGTCGTGAAGCAAGCCTTCTCTCGCGAACGAGCGGCAGAATTCACGAAGGACATGTGGACCCGCCTCGGGCTCGACCCGCACGACCAGTCGACATGGCCTGTCGACCGCGACCGGATCCACATGCCGTATCACAAGCTGGAGCCCGTCGCCACGTTCGCGCCCAGGGTGAGTCCTCCCTGCAGGCTGCTGCTTCGTCTTGGCTCCGAGTCGTCGCGCTTCCTGAGCTTGTTTTTGGTCCGCTCCCCGAGATCCCTGTTCCGCTCCACGCCTCGCCTCGCCTACTTTCCGCGCCTGCGGCGGCGGCCCCCCATGTCCCTTTGTTTTGTTGCGCATTGGGCCCCCCCGAGATTGCCGAGTGCTAACAAATTTCTTATCTCGTTCCATCTCTTTCCGCAATTCATTCATTCATTCTGCCCCTTCGCCCCTTCGCGCGCCCCTCACGACCGCAAACCCATCATCGCTTGGCGGGCGGCCACCCTCAACACGGCTACGAACGCAATCATAATCGTACCACCGCCGGCGTTTTTGCGATGCTCACCGGACATTGCACATTGATCCTCGGGGGGCCTCCGGCACCGTCCATCGCGCACCCCAATTCGAACATTCGAACATTCGAACTCGCGAACGCGGGCCAGGTGTGGGAGATCATGACAGAGCTGCTCGGCGGCGAGGACCGCATCGACCCCGCCGCGTCCGCCTGGGGCGACTCGTTCATCGTGAACCTCGGCACGCCCGCGCTCGCCGCGGCCGCGGCTGGGGGCCCGACGCCGCCCGCGCAGCTCGACAACTGGCACGTCGACGGCGACTTTTTCGTGCACTTCCTCGACTCGCCCGAGCAAGCGCTCCTCGTCATCCCCGTCTTCTCCGACATCGCGCACGCGGGCGGCGCGACGTACGTCGCGCCCCAGGGCATCGACCTCGTCGCGCGCTACCTCGCCGCGCACCCCGAGGGCGTCCTCCCGCGAAGCTCTCCTTCGTGCCCACCGACAGCGTCGCGGGCGACCCGGACCCGCGCGCGGCCCGGGGTACTGGTCGCACCCCGACGCGGTGCGGCGGCACTGCACCGCGTTCGTCGAGCTCACCGCGCAGACGGGCGACGTCGTGCTCCTGCACCCGCTCATGATGCACTCGGCGAGCGAGAACCACCTGCGCGTGCCGCGCGTGATCACGAACCCGCGCGTCGAGCTCCGCTCGCCGTTCTGCTTCGCGCGCGACGACCCGGACGAGTACTCGCTCGTCGAGCGCAAGACGCTCAGGGCGCTCGGCGTCGACCGCCTCGAGTTCGCGCCGACGACCGAGAGGCGGCGGGTCGTCCCCGCGCGGATCGGGATCCAGGCTGAGATGCTGGCAGAGGAAAAGCGGCGGCTGGACGAGGCGCGGGCAAGGGTCTCAATGGACGGCGATGCTACGAGCGCGCAGACGCGCACGATCGCTGTCGCGTAAGTAGGTGGATCTAGGGTCTGTATATGTATGTATGTACGATAGCTGGCTTAGGGATGAGCAACGCGTTTGGTATGGAGCTAGCCTCGCGAAGCATAGTGCGGTGGCAGTGGCAGTGTTTTTACCTGTATATGCTTCATTCGTACGTATGAGCGAGCGCGTTGGATCCACCGGGCGCGATGCAGGGCATGTATTAAGTTCCGGTTGTACGTACTTTGTGCGAATGATTCATGAAGAGCAACGCTCCTGTCGTTCACGCGTCGGCGATTGGGAGCTCTAAGCTGTTCCGGGGGCGGAGATGTCAATTAGATGGCAGGGGGCATGTAAGAGTTACAGCGGTATCGTACACACGCCGAACGCGAAATGAAGTGCATGGCGGAGGGCAACGGGAGAAATGAAGAGGCAACGGTGTGCATATAGAGCAGAGAAGCATTGCGGCACGGGTCAGTGTCTATGAGGTGTCCACGTATGATATGTAATGGTGCGAAGTCGGCGGACGGGCTACAATTGATAACGTCAATTAACCTCTGTCATATTACGCCTGGGTTCCGGAACAAGCTCGCGAGACAAGACTCACCATTATGCAGGGCGCGTTTGATACGTACACCCACGGGTCGTGGCAACCGTATTGGGGGCAAAGGGTTGTCGTTTTAGAGGACGCCTGGGAAGAACCACGACGGGACGCTGCGCGAGTAGTCTTCCCACTCCTTGCCGAAGGCCTTGCGGAGCGCGGCGTCCTCCATCCTCGCGCGCCGGACACCGACAACGAGCCACCAGGCGTACCAGACGGCGAAGCCGATCCACGGGTACACCATGTTACCGCCGAAAACGCTAGTCCAGCCCTTGGGACCGGTACGGGCGTTCGATGAGACGCACTCGACGACCCAACCGCCGGGAGAGAGATCTGCGAGACCTAGACCGGCGAGGACGAGGAGGGAGCCCGAGTAGGCGGGGTGGCGGACGATGGCATAGGGGCCGGCGGTGATGAGCTTGTGTTTTGGGAGGAGGGCGAGGTCGAAGGTGAAGAAGGGGCCGAGGGAGCGGTAGCAGGAGACGCGGAGGAGGGTTCCTGCGGCGACGAGGGCGAGACCGAGGAGGAAGAAGGGGGTGGGGCGGATGAGGGAGGCAGGAGAGGAGGAGGAGGCGGGACAGAGGACGGAGGGGAGGGCGGAAGAAAGGGCGGAGCGGGGGAGGTGTTGTGAGAGAACGAGGAGGATGTCGGCGATGGTGCAGAGCCAGACGAGGGGCTGCTGGATCTAGAGGGAGGGGACGGTCGTCAGTACATGCGGTGGGCGGGGAAGGATGGGAAAAGGACATGTGGGGTCGGCGGGTAGCCGGAAGGGGATATGGGGATATGTGAAGATGCCGGAGGAGCGAGAAGGGATTAGGGAAAATGATAGACTCGGGGTGCGGCGAGGCTCGCGGGGTGGTTCGCGGGCGCCATTGCGGGCCCGGAGGAGGCGAGGGCGGCCGGGAAGGAAATGTGGAACGGAATGGACGGACCTTGAATACGAGGGGAGCGATTCTGATCCAGGGCGACTCTGTGGAGTCGTAGCGAGCGTTTGGAGGGGTCTTGTTGGGAGGGGTGCTGGCGACCTGGTAAAGGACGGCGTGGAGAAGGACCAAAGGTGCGCGAATAAGAGACATGGCTGGAGGGAGGGCGGAGGGGAGGATGTGGGTGAAGGGAATGGGAGAGTGGCGGGGGAGGGACGGAGGGTTTTAAACGAAATGGGGAGGGCGTCGGAGGGGCAGTCCGCGGGAATCGATGGACGGCGGGGACAAAGCATAAACGGGGGGACCGAAGTTTGGAAGTCGATGGGCGAATTCGCGACAAGAGGCCGGGACGAGTCTGGATGCTCGTGCGGACGCTGTTGGTCGTCATCGTCGCGTGGGGCGGGAGCGATAGAACCCACAGCCTGTCCCAGTCCCACGCCCGGCCTCCCAATCCACAGACACGGCCGGCGAGAAGCCACCCGAGGAATCCTTTTCGATCCGCGGAAATCTGCCCCGCGGTGACTCTTAGCGATCCGCCACCAGCTGTCCATCATACGCGTACCAGTCGCCCCCATTCATTTCGCACATTGCCGGCGACCCAGATCATCTCCCGTTTTGGCAGTCGTCTTCGTTGACGGTCCCACCCCCATCCAAGTCCCTGTCGCCCTCCGCCCATGCGTCTCTCAACCTCCTCCGCCTCTTCACCTGCGCCCACCAGGATCATCATCTTCGATTCAGCCCTCGATTGTCGTCTCGTCGTCCTAAGTCCTGCCCTGTCAACCCAGTGGCCATTAATCGTTCGCACGCACCTTCCAAGAACTCTCTGCTCCAACTCTCGCCTCCTTCCATAGCTCCTCGCCGCCCACATCTCTGCCCTTTTCAATGGCGCCTTTTGACTCTCCCTATAACGGCAATAGTACTCCTTACCTTCGTATATAGAGTCCGACCAGTAGCACACACCGATCAACCTTACATAACCGCCCTCTCCGGCCTCATCCCTGTCGCCTTCTGCTCACGGCTCTGCCACCGGTTGGGGAGCGCGTCAGGCGGGACGACGGGTGGGACGTCTCTCCCACCTATCTGCACCAGATCTTACCGTAGCTTATCACGCGCACCGCACGTCCGAGTGTTCCAGGTACCATTCGTCCTTTGTCAGATGCCAGATCTCGAGAACCCGTCCAGTGTCTCCTTCACCTCTTCCACCCGCCTCTTGACCGTCCCGCTTTCCCACCGTGCCTTCTCCGGAACTCCTTCCAGGTAGTGCTTCACCGCCAGGACCATCTGCCGCCCGCTCCGTTCCACATCCACTCCCCCCGTCCCCGTCCCCAGCCCAGTCACCACCACCCGCCAGATCCCCTTCCGTTCCTCCCTCTTCCCACCCTCATCCTCTCCTGACCTCCAAACTGACCTTCCTTCCCCTTCTTCCCCCTCACCGTCCCCACGCTCACCGCCCGTAGCGCACTCACTGTCAATACCCCCATTCCAGCGTCCAATGTCGCACAGCAGCGTCCACATGGCGTTGTAAGCCAGTTCCCTGTTCCAGCCTACCCATTCGGGCTGCTTCATCGTCGGCAACACCGCGAGCGTGTGCGTCCCCCATCTGTTCCTGCCCAGTCCGCACACCTCCGCGGGCAGCCGGACGAGCGTGCAGCTTCCGGGTGGCGCGAACCCGGCCCACCGCGCACGCAGCGCCGCCTGGACGTGGTCCGTCAGCGCGTACATGTCTGGCGAGCTGCCCTGGAAGATGCGCGACAGTTCGAGATCGAACCTATACAGGGGTAGCCACACAATCCGGAACATGACGTTAGCCGACGACCGCGCCATTTGTTGCCACGTAAGTTACTTAGCAGGAAAATCTGTACGGGCGTTGCATATGTTACAACCGTGCAGACTGGCGTCTGGCCGGTGCGCGTGCGTTTGTCGGGGAGGCACGTACATACTTATGGTAAGTATGTCCTCGGGGAGACGAATTAGGCATGGGCGCGTCCTCGTCCCTGCCATCAGAGCCTGTCGCGGTCCGCCTCGCTCGCTAAGTAAGTAGTCGCAGGCGGTGCGAGCTTAAAAACCCAGGGTTCACATGCACATGTGGACAATCCGTCGAGTTGCGAGGGAGGGACGGCCCTGCAAGGTCGAGCCCGCGAGCCCAGAAAGAAAGTCTGAAAGCCGACAACCGAACGTGCGTGCGCACTCACCCGCCGTCCATGATCCCGAACGCGTTCGCCGGCGACACGATGCAGTCGTTCCGCACCTCCGCCGGGTCCAGCTCCTCCAGCTCCCCTTCGCATACCGTAATGTACGCTTCCCCGGGCCCAAGGTGCCCGCCCGCAGGGAAATACGACTGAATGGCGCGGCGCCAGGCATCGGCCAGAGAAGGGCTCGGAGGGCGATGGGCGCGGGCGATGAAGACAAAGTGCGGAATCCGCGGGAGTTGTCTGTGGGTGCTGGCGGCCGAGTGAAGGAGCGCGGGGTTCATCTCGGCAACTCAACTTGCGGCTGACGTTACGTTCGCTCTATTGCGTGTTGACGTTGAGTGGCCGGCGTGACGGACCCGTGAAGAAGCAAATAGAGTGAGTTCAAGATAGGCGAGGCTGGTGGTCAGTACGCAACTTCAACGCCGTCGCATGGCGCGTCTATGGCACGTGCTACGGCCCGGGCGTCTGCGTCTGCTTGCTCTTGCTCATGAACGACGACCACCTCAGGCTGCGGCACTTCGATGACTTCGCTGCAATGTGCCTTGTCCACCTCTTCTTCCGCTTACCATGACGACTTGCTGCGTGTAGAAGCATCTGTCGGTGTCCAACCAGGCCGCCGAATCGGAGTGCGCTGGGACAGCCGCGGTCATGAAAGTGCTCTCAGGTGCACCCTCGACTTCTGCCACAGTGGCACCAGCCGAACTGACAACTCGCCCAGCTCTAAACTCGCTTCTTTCTCCGCACACCCTCCCCATACCGTCCACTCATCCCCTCCCCATGGACTCGGACTTGGCCATCTGCACTCCACTGACTCCCAGGTTCATAAGTACAAGAGTACGTATACGCTAGTCCGTGAACGTCGCGGTGCTTCTCTGCCCACAGAAGAGCTTTAGCGGCGTTCATATGTCCGTCAGCTGCGCGTAGGATGCGCTCTCCAACTTCGAGGGCTCGTCATCACGTCCCGTCTTGCTTCCACCCTCGGCCGCTTTGCGTTCTTCTCCGCTGCTCTAAGCTCGCTACCCACCGCGCATACCTCCGCCCCCTCGGGCGTCGGGTTCTACGAGGAGCAAGTCCGCGGCCTTGCCGCTCCTTCAGCCCACAGTCTATTTCAAGTACGCTCAGGCTGTGGAAGCCCGCTACCCACTGCCTACTGTCCGCCGTCCGCTGCCCGCCGTCAGTTGGCCAGTGACTATACGGCCCTTCGTTCTCTTTTCTTGGACATACCAGTTCTCTGGTTCTCCTGCGTCATCTCCTCGTAAGTTTCACTTCGCAAACGCTAACATGAACGTCAACGTCACTGGAACTCTCCTCGAGCGCGTCCGGCGGCCTAATACCTCTCTCTCTCTCTCTCTCTCTCTCTCTGCCTCTCCCTCTTTCGACCGGCACGCCGCGTTCCGCCCGGCTGGAAGCTACCGGGCAGCCCAAGCAATCACGAGCTTATCCAAGCTCGAGCTCAGGCTCCCGCCGTCCTAGGAACTCCGCCTTCCCCCGCGAGCCCGAGCCCCGCGCCGCGAGGGTCCTGCGCGTCGCCACCACCCCACCACACGCCGCGGTGCTGGGTATGACATATGTACAGTCCACGGACAGCTGACGTATGAGCGCAAGTGCGTCCGACGTCAGAAAGCCAGAAGCCCTGCAGAACGGGGAGCCCGCCTTCCCCCCGCGAGGGGCGCCGCGGGGCATTGCGAGGTATTATGGGCACAGCACCCGCGTCGCGCGAGGCGGGCCGGGCCCGGGGGTGTACCGGTGCTGCTGCTGCTGCTGCTGCTGTAAGCTAAGTACAGTAATACTCACCTCCGTCGCGGGCGCACGAGCGAACTCCGCCAGTGGGGTCGGGTCGCTCGGGGCAACCTCCCGCCTGCAGGAGCGCATGGTGCCCACGGTCGCGGTGGCTCTTCTTTGAACGTCCGCGACCTTCGTGAAGGGCACCCTCGCGAGCTCTGGCCCGCTCGTTCTTCCTTGGGGGAGTCGACGTCGACGTCGCGCGGGCGGGCTCTGTGTCCAAATTGTTACTCAATACTCGGCGCGGGAGGCCTCCCTTGACGTAGGCAGCGGAAACGTCTTCCCAGCTGGCAGAGGGCGGCGCGGCAGGCGGCCATACACAGAGCGAGCGTGCATCGCTTACTACTTCTCATTATGGTACTACTTATGTACGGACTTGGCCGCAATGGACGGCGAAGACGGGTCGGCGTTGACCAAGTTAAGAGCTTCACAGCCGCCGGCTCGCGAAGTCGGTTCGAAATGTTCTCTCGACAAGTCCTGTCGTTTCCGTGACGGCGACATGCACACGCCAGTGAGCGCGGACTCTGCAGAATGCGCGCGCGAATGCGGCGCGCCGTTTGTGCGTGTTTTCTACGTATACATGCCCGTTGCCGTTTTTTTTCGTACCCCGCAGCTTCGCGACGCGGGTCGGGTTCGGGTTGCTGCAGCTGGCTTATTGTACGATCAGGCGGGCCGCTGCCCCCTGCAGGCCAATCTGCCCACTTCTGTGGCGTCATATTACGGTATGTACATAACCAAGGTGGCCACGGCCCCGCGCGATCGCTGGTAAGTACATGCATAACTGCGGTCGGAGAAGGATAAGGATAACACGCGCTGTTCGCAGTCGGGCTTTTTGAACGTCGGGAGCGGCCCAGGTGTGGTCGGGACCGCTGTTCGAACGGTAATTTGTTCTTTAGCTATTGTACTAGCGAGTATACGTACTAGTACTACTAGTGCGTCGCGGTGCGGTGCTCTTGGTCCTCGGTGGTTGCTCGGTGGAATGGCAAATGCTTGGGACGTCGACGATCTCCGCGGACATGGGTTCCATGACGGGAGAGGCGCTTGGAGCCGCGGTATGATATGATCATATCGATGGCAGTAATATCGCTCATACTGTAGTAATAGTGTACGTGAAGCTGGGCTGCGGCGAGGACTGGGGACGTCCATGGACGGCGGCGAGGAGTACCGCACGGCCGGCGCCTAGGACAATCGGCGCTCGGGATTGTCAAAGGACTTGGAGCAGAGCGGCATCGCCGGATCTCGGTCGCTCATGCAAAGTTTCCGGCTGTCTGGTAAACAAAAACAAACTGGGGTCCACTGGCAGGCAGCGCCTCATGAGTGAAGAGAGTGTGAGGGGTCGATGGGGTGGGAGGCGTCGAGTTTTTGAGTGGGTGACGCGTGCACTCTGAATCCGATCGACTCGAGCAGGGCGCCGAGTCGAGCGGGAATCGAAGTGGGGCGCTGAGTTTTGGGGGAAGGACTGGATTGGGAAGAGCTCGAGGCCGAGGCACGCGAACAAGGAAGGCAGCTCGACGTGCCGATCCCTTGCACGAATCTCAATGACGCACGCTCACCGACGTTCTTCGACGGCAAGATCTCTTCGGCCGGACCTGGGCCCCGACGTCGCGCCGATCGCCCGAAGAGCTCATTATTTTTTTTGTACGTCGTCGGCGACCGACGCGTACCGCCGTGCGCACGTCCACGTTTGTTGTCCTTTTACTTACCGTAATACACTCACCTCTTCCAGGGTCGCCGTGCTATGCGGTTGCGTGTTTTACGTGACATACCGCAACTCCAAACCCATGCCTCAGAGTCCACCAATGCATAATCCCAACTAGACATCCATCTATCATCCTGTCGAGCACTAAGTGGCATTCAGTTCAACACTCATCCAGCCCTGCCCATCCGCGACCACAAGCAACGTTTCCCTTGCACTACCAGCCCGAAGGCTCCCGCCCTCTCCCAGAAATAGCCTGCCCGGCCTCGACATCCTCCAGAGACACCTGTCCCTCCACAACCCCCTCCTGCGCTCCCTCCTGCACCGGCCTGCGATCGCTGACCGGGACCACGCGCCACCACTCCTTCCCCCGCATCCCCATCCACCCTCGGTACAGCGCCTCAGGCCCAAACGCCAGCCCCCGCCCGACGGCCTCCAGTATCTTCCCGCACCCGTACAGCATCCCCACCGCCGCCGCGAGCGAGACCCAGAAGATGACCAGCGGCGGCGCGATGATCGCGAGCAGCCCTATGTAGAGCAGTCTGAGGGTGCTCGGCGGCGGCTCGGCACCGGATATCGGGTCGGGAGCGTTCGCGTGCGCGTTCGACGCCGACGACGACGACGACGCCTGGGTCTCCGCCCCGAGCTCGTTGTATGACCGTACCGCCGACTGCGACGGGCTCGAGGGGAGGAGCGTGTACTCCGGCAGGACGTTGGGGTCGATCCGGCCCGAGGTGTTCTTGACGTCTGCCGCCCAGGTGCTACCGTTGTTGCCCGCCATGCCAAGTACTGGTGTCAGTGAGGATTCGGGCGACAGCTGCAGAAGGTGAGGTTTGGCGTGAGCTGTGGCAAAGTCGTCGAGTACTCAACGTATGCATATAGGTCTGGAAGACTTGGGTGGGCCAGGGACGTTATATGAGGGGACGTAAATCGTGCTAGACGAGCGGGGTCATACAGTATGTAAGTACGAGCTCCTAAACGCCCCGCTTATACCCGCTTCTGACGGCGCCGCAGGGACCGCAGCAGGGAATTTGATCCTGGGATGCTTGTAGATCACGCTCACAACGGCCAACAGGAGACCAGCACACACACGGTCGACTTACGCCGCGTTCCTTGTGTTGTGCATCCCCAAAGGTGTGACGGTATGATGCTTGCGCTACTATCGCTGCCATGACTTATCGTATGGCGAACGCGATGGCAAAGTAGCAGTGCCGGCACCACAGGGTAAGTTGCAAGTGGACGTGTATCGAATGACTGTCTTCTCCCAATCCGACTCCGATTGGAAGAGCCCAAGTCGGACACCACGACATCTGTTCGAATACTGGTCTGCTACTTAGGAGCGAAGCTTTCCGAAGCTCGACGCGGAGGGCAGTCCTCCGATCAACTACGTCGGACCCTCTGCGACCTTCACAATTGCCGACTATACCGTGACATGGATGACGGTACCACTGGCAGACACAGGTGAGAGCTTACTGATTCCGATGTTGCCGCTCTCGTCTCTCACGATATCGATCTCCGTCATGCCCTATGAACGTTAGGCTTCCGACATCGAGATATCGTTACTTGAGATGAGGATATAGTACTGGGGCTGCCCCGGAATTCTACAGTAACGGAGGGTCATGGAGCTTTGTACCCGGCGTGCGGCTCTGCCTCCCGTCGTGCAGCCCCCGTGGCTTGTGCCAGCAGAGACATGCATGCGCAAGTTACAAGTCAATGGTATCACTACGGTCTGTTCCAGAGCCATGCTACCACTGACTCTCGTGCGGCGTCACCACAACGTGATGGAAAACCTCCCGTGACACTTGAAGAACGGTCAGCCTGTCCAGCCTTTCTTTTCGGGTTGTGCTGTCTAACGAGCCTGTCACCAGCAAATCTCAGAGTCGGACACCAGGGTGTTACACCGCACTAACTTACTTCAAGGGTTCCATCACGTGCTGGGACTCGGGCTTTGCCGGGGGCAATGCGGCAGTGCTGAAAGTTGTCTCCACCTGGTCTCAAGTTACATAGACTCGGTCTTCCGATAAAACCTCATGGCAAGTTACGATGCGTGAGTTTGAAAATATATGCCTGATGCCCCCCAATGGCCGTGGTTGATTTCACCTCCGTCCCATAAGAGCTTTCAACTACTTGCAAGTCACGCGGACGGGCCATCTCACGGCATAGGAACGTTCAACGCTTTGCTCGCCAAGGATTCGAGTTGCGGTACAGTAAGTATAGGTATAGAGCATCAAGGAGCGCGCTTTGTCGAACATATGAGGGAACGGGTGAGCCGGTGCACCTCAGAAAGGCAAGCCGACGTGGCGATCCTCTGGCCGCGAAGAGTCTCACGCTCACCAACGTTCTTCGACAGCTCGAATTCGCAACATCTTCTCCGCCGGACCTGGGCCCCGACGTCGTGCCGGTCGCCCGGAGAGTTCATTATTTTGTACGTCGTCGGCGAGGACGGGTCTGCACCGCCGACGGGTGAACCGCATTCTGAGCGTGCGGACGTCCTCTTCTGTTTCTCCAGAGTCGCCGTGCCCCCGATCACCCTCCAAACGCATGCCTCAGAGTCGAGTCCATCAACACAGGTATGTATGATAATCTCAACTAGACGTCCGTCCGTCAGTCGAGCTCTCGTTGACATCTAATTCAGCAGTCCTCCAGCCCAGCCCACATCCGCGACCACAAGCAACCTTACACCCATTCCTTCCAGCCCGACCCCGGCCTTTACCCATGCTTAGATGGAAGTAGGACTAACACCCTGCCCGGCCTCGACATCCTCCACCGCCACCTGGCCCTCCACAACCTCAGGCCTCATCCTCCACCGCCCTGCGCTCGCTGACTGCGCCCCAGAACTTCCTCGCCCGCTTCGCCACCCAATCTCGGTATGCGCAAACGCCAGCCTCCACCCGATAGCCTCCTGTATCTTCCAGGATCCGTACAGCATCGCGCCGCACAAGATGGACACCGGCGGCGCGACGATCGCGAGCAGCCCCGTGTAGAGCAGCTTGAAGATGCCCGGCGCGTCTGCGCCAGACATCGGGGCGTTCGCGTGCGATGCCGACGAGGGGACCGTGTCGGTCCCCCTCTCGGGCCCGTTGTACGACACCGCCGACTGCGCGGGGCGTGTACTCCGGCACGGCGGACGGGACCTCGGGGTTCTGAACGTCTGCCGGCAAGCCCGAGGTTCTGTTCTCGTTGCTCGCCATGGGGGCAAGGATTCGGGCGACGGAAGGTGAACTTGAACTTTGGCGCGAGCTGTGACAGGTTCGAGTGCTGATCGATATCCACTGTATGCATATGCTTAGCTCTGGAAGAGTTGGGTCGCCCAAGGGGAGGTGGCAGACGGTCGCGCGTGATAGATGGGGAATGAATTCTCCTGGGCGAGGACGGCGGTCGGGGCCATATGCAAGTACGACCTCTTTAATCGGCGACTAGCGCCGGCGCCGGCGCAAATCATTGGTTCGACACAAACCACCCACAAACCCTCACAAATACTACATCCAACGTCCACGCTGGCACGTGGACCGTATTGGTACGAGACTACATACCTCGGATCACAAAAGGTACTCACGACAACTCTCAGACCTCCCATGACTAGCCGCGCCGTGCAAGCGGTGAGCGCTGTGAGCGCTCGCTGCTTCAACTGTTTTTGAAGTAAGTTGGTCCGACATCATGATTTTCCAAATGTTCCCTTATCCTTTTCAAAGTTCCAACTCGAGGGGACTCATTGCACTTTTCGGCGTCGAGCTACAGCAGCGGTCTAGTCCCCGTCGCCGAGCATTACTGCGCCTCGAAAGGAATCTATCCTTTCTACAAGTGAGTGGACGGTCTTGGTCGAGACTAAGTTCGCGCTGCTCCTGACACCATCCCGCAGCCGAATTTGGCTGCGGAGGCCATGCAATCACACCGCCAACAGGAGGCCAACGCACACGGGGTCGACTTACGCCGCGCTCCTTGTATCGGGTGTGCTTAGGTATGATATCATGCTGGCCCTACTGCTATTACTTATTGCACAATGCATAGCGAACACGGTGGCAAGATGGCACCACGGGACTCAAGTTGCAAGTGGCCGGCGTGTCTTGGTCGAAGATTGCTGCGCCTTCTTCCAATCCTCAGCGAAACACTATTGGACGAGCTCAAGTCGGACACCACGGCATCTGTCTGAAGTACACTACCTGAGTACTCAGCTTCGCGAGGCTCGACGCGAAGGGCAGTGCTCTCAACCACGACGTTCACAATTGCCGCCCATATGTAGATGGTACCAGATGCAGGTGAGAGCTCACTGACTGCGCTGTTGCCCTTTGCGTCTCATCCTAATTTTTCCGTCACGCTTCATAAGCGTTAGTCCTGTGCGT
The DNA here is from genome assembly GCA_020736865.1 of Ganoderma leucocontextum. Classification (NCBI taxonomy): domain Eukaryota; kingdom Fungi; phylum Basidiomycota; class Agaricomycetes; order Polyporales; family Polyporaceae; genus Ganoderma; species Ganoderma leucocontextum. The sequence continues at coordinate 156,539 of JAHKGY010000006.1, forward strand.
CTTCCTTGAGACAGCGTTGCCTGGGCCTATCATAGCAGGGCTGCTCAATGTTCTTCGAGATGCAAGTCAGTTCGGTTCGCGTCAAACTCGACCTCCGGCTGTTCGTCGGAGGCGACTGATGGTGATGCCCCCATGGCTTCCACCGATCGGAGGGCCTCAATGGAGCTCCTTCCCCGGCGAGATTATCGCTCTCTCCCCTGTCGAGCGGCGGGCCTAGTGGCTTGCGCCAGAAACGATATGCATGCGGTGTGTGCAACTCATAGGTCAGTGGTATGAGTCACTACTGTCCGTCGCAATGCAATGCATGTTGAGCTAATAATGGCGACTGGACAAGACGTCGACGTAGAAGAAGATCTTCCTGTGCGCCGCGTGGTGGCAAAGTTCAAACCTTCCGCGAAACAAGTTGAAAGAACGGTCAGCCTGTACAGCCTCTCTCCTCAGATATATCATATATGCTGACTAAAACCTACGCAGCAAATACTGAGCATACTGTAGCTCTCTACACGCGACGAGTCAGATTCAACATCAAATGAGGTGTGTCTCTCTTACATCACCGTGACGTGTTCATTCAGTTGTTCATCCAGTTGGCGGACTTTGCCGGGGACCATGCAGTGCGACGGGCTGAACGCTGTGTCAAGTTCCCGTGAAACCTCATGGCGAGTTACCATGCGTGCGTAGACATGCGTAGATGCCCATTAATATTGCCTGATGCTCCTCCATTTGTCCGACCCAGCTGATTGCACCCCCGTTGGATTAGGTTTTTACCTGGAGCAGTGGATGCATTGAAGTCACGCGGGAATTTGACAGATCGCACGTCCCATCTTACGGCATGGGAAATTGAAAATGTTACCCACCGAGGATTCGATGCGGTACTTACAGGTATGTATCGTCAAGGAATGCGTTTTGTCAGGCACCCGAAGAATCGGGTGAGCCGGTGCACCTTGGGTGCAGGCCGTTTACATCACCGAAACGCGCACAAGACTACTTGAGGTAGATCTCACGGTGATGAGCCAGAAGTCGCGACGGCATCAAGAAGAACTCCCTGCTTTGGGGTGACAGCATCGCCGTCGATACTTATCTGCCAGCTTCTTCCGATCTGAATCCGCATTGCAGCCGCGATGATGGCCCTGGGTATGTATAAGATCCCGGTATACACTCGATCGACCTCGACCTCACAGCTGCCTACCCTCCCACAACTCGTATCTTCTAGCATCCCCGCATGCCTTCCGACATACGCCTGACTGTCGTGCCACCGGTGGCTATCGAACAGAGCATGTACGGGTGTCATCGGTTCGAATTAGCTTCGATACTTACATCCTCGCTGACTACCCTATTTTTCATCGCAGACTGACCGACCACTATTGCACCCTCTCTGCCTTGAGTGAGTCCTTCTTCCCGTAACATTAACCAAATCGGCGAACGCTCGGCTGATCACACGACGTTATCGTCAGCATTGCTATTGTTCGAATACGCCCTCACGCTGGATCGTGAGGTCGCAATATTCTGGAAACGCAAGGCTACCGGTGCCTCCGTCCTGTTCTTATCCAACCGGTACATCTCGCTCGCAGCATATAGCACACGTATTGCTCTCATGGGTCACTGGTCATGCTCGGTGCGAGTCCTCCCTTACATCTGGATCCCGTTTTCTACTGACCGCTTTGTGTCAGAGGTGTGGTACGCGCTCTGGACCCATGTGCGCCGAGCTGATCCGCCCACAGCTTCTCTACGCTTGAGATTGTAGCCCAAGTGTTGGCGTATTTGCAGTACGTGCCCTGGGCAGGTAGGTGGACGATAGTCATTTTCGAGTTCAAGACGAGTCGCGGCTTACGTCGAACTTTTGCTAGCGTTCTCCGCGCTACGCGTGTACGCCTTGTGCGGACGGCTCTATCGGTGGCCCCTATCAATCCTCGTCCTTGCCCTGTCGTCCTTACTTGTAGTGATGAACTACGTCTGTCCTCCGCCTCGTCTCAAAAGGTCGTCCCAAAGCTGAACCGGGTCGCTAGGCCCGACTAAACTGGCTGACAAACGTCGAAGAGACAATAACCGGAACCGAATGCTTGATGCGTGAGGTCCGCGTACCCTCAGACTTGAACCGAATGTGAGAGAATTTGGTTGCCCCAACTCCCCGTCGTCCGATTTCTGATTCCAGAACACAGATGTATGTGTAAACAAGCTATAGATCCATTCATCGCTCCAACTTATCCATCCTAACGTTCGAAGTCACTATCGTGCCCCGTGTCGGTGTCATAATCGCCGATGCCATCGTCCTCTGCGTGACCTGGCATACGACGTACCGGTCCAACAGCGTGCTGCGCAGAGCTCTCGTTAGACCCGCCGGTGGCAAAAGGACTTTTTCGAGTACCCTCCTTCGTGACGGTGCGTCGGCCATTCTCTGACTGCGTCCCCAAGGTGCTCGTCCTGATGATCGTCGTGTTATCGGTTTGTAGGAACGATGTACTTCGGGTTTGTACTCGTATGCCGATATGCGCACTCGGTGCTGACGACCTCGCCGACAGCCTTCTGTTTATAATGAACATCATCTACCTTACCCTCACCATGTTCCCGGTAAGCGACTCACCATTCGCTCGCGCGACCGTCCGTAGCTCAGTACGAGTCCCCATCAGACAGAGGTCGACGAGCTCACACAAGTCAGCTACGTTGTGGAATTCTCAGAGCCGTATGCCGCCGTCCCCTCCATCCATCATGGCGTCCTGCAGCTCTCTGACCGACTCGGATTCGATTTGGTCCCAGGCTCACGACGATCCTCATCTCGAGGTTTCTCCTGAACCTCCAGGAGGTGAACCGCAACTTGGAGGTATCCACGTCAAGAGCCCAGACATGGACGCCTCCTCCCAGCCTCGACACCGTCGTTTTCGCCGACCGAGTCGTCGGACCGATGGGCTTGCCGCTCTCGCCGATCGACGACGACGTCGATTCGGAGTACGATGCCCAGAGGTCGAGTGAATGTGCCTACCCCATGACTCCCATCACACGTCGTAAAAAGTGGGCAACGTAGGATATCTTATCTTTCGTGCTGAGGTCTTTTGCATTTGTACGTTTATGTATCATCCACGCGAGCCTGACGACGTCGACAGCCGTATACGATGCCCCGTTGATTCGACACCGTGACAGCATCATCAAGCCGCCGACCTATTATTACTGTTTCTCCGAGTCTATCCGCATGCGAACGATTAAAAACCGGCATCCTCCAATCCGCCGTCCACTGAGTCTACATTCCTGACAACGGATTAACGAACGCTCATCCTCTCAGGATGCATCGTGAAGGTCGCCCCCCAGTTACCGCAGGACTCGACGTAGGCACGGTCGGTCTCCTCGATGCAGCATTTGACGATGTCCTGCACCGCGATGCTGGAGCGAGGGTCGTTGGGGCATCGGGAGGGGGACAGTGGTTCACTGTAATGTGTGCTTTCATGAGCAGAGTGGGATGGACTTGGCTAATCGCAGAAGGGGCAAGTTGGAGGTGCATGCGACATTTGGATACGCATCGGGCCGAGTCGAGAACGAAGGGATAGCGCATATCCAAAAAAAAACCATGGCAGATTACCATTTATACCCTGCCGTTACAAGTCCAATGTACGGTGGGGTTGGAAGCTAGTCTCAGCATATGTCATTAGCTGATCTACCTAACTGAGCGGAAGCGGGTCAGTGAAGATGCCTCGTACTGTGTCAATTTGAGTACGCACTGGATCTTGAAGACGTTCACGTAACAAACGGGAGTCAACCTTAGGAACACCGGTGCTCATGAGCGACGAGCAAGCCTTGTAAGGTTGAAACGCGCACCTACTTGCGGAGATATCACCAATTACGGACTTCCTTTGCTATCCACGAAACTCCGTTCCTGCTGCATTCATCTCCCACAGCCAATCCCCCATCCCACGTAACATCGCAGGGCAAATGACCACCGTCTCCTACCTGAGCGGACAGCTTCCACCCGCCGCCCTCTAACCACGCCCACCTCTCGACAACGATGACGGACCCAACGCGGAGGATGCCTTGACAGAACTGCCCAACCCTCACGACCAGCCCTCTCGCCCCCGACGCGCCGGATGCTGTCTCCAGCACGACGCTGACGCGACCTCCACCGATCGACAGTACCGTGGGGTCCTTCCAAGCCTCCTCGTATTCTCTAACCTCGCCGCTCTCCGGATGTCGCATCTTCCCTCGCTCCAGAATCACATCAGGGTGCTCCGGCTGCGGGAACATGTCCCCTTCGTCCTTCTCGTCGCCCGGATTCTCCGTCCGAGAGTCGATGTCGTGGATCCATATCCCATGAGATGGCGTGCCTACGGACCTCCCTGCGAGCCCCCATTCCAGGGAAGCGAACGGCGCGGATGGGCCCGCCGGCTTCAAGAGGCGCAGGTCGACGAACTGCCTGTTGTGCGCGGTGAGGACGAGGGTGGAGGTCGTCTCCGACGCCTCATCTGGAAACTGTCGCCCGTTGAGTCGCTTGCAATTGATATGAGAAATGCGGAGGCCTTACCCACCGGATGTATAGCCGTTCAGAAATGGACATGATGGCAGAGGATGGCAGGGGGATGGTCCCGTCTGCGCGTCTCTGGGACAAGCTTAAGACTGACGCTTTTGGGAAGAATCGCGAACCGGGTCTCCGAGTCCACTGCTTGATTTCGTAGGAATTTGTGAAAGGCCATACGCGACCTGGGTTAGCAACGATGGTACATTCGCGCGCCGGTTTGGAGTCGGTATTCGATGACGAAGGACGAGGGAGCACATTGCATAATGCATGTCACGGTTGCATCGACGCTAGCCCCTGGCATGTTTATATCCTGTGTAACAGCAGACAATACGGAACTGTCACTCAGCACGTCGACGAACAACGCACAGTTACATGACGTTGAACTGAACTTGGACATGTTTAAAGGCGAGCCCACGCGCCGGAAGCCACAGGCTCGGAAAGGAAAGGACGCGCCGTCGGGCCGCGCCAACACGGCTGTCTACAGTGCCCACTGTTTGCTTGCTCGTTCACCTTCAGCTCTACCATCCGCTCTTCTCTTCTTCTCTTCCACCCTCCTCTGCGACGTTGATTGCTAGGGATTCTCGCATACATCTAATGAGAGCGACTAGTATTGCGCGGAGCGCGACGCGTTCAATGCGTATCATCGCGCTCCCTCTCACTCCTCACTGCAAACTTGTCAACGGCAAGCCAGTGGAACACCTCACATACTACCACTTCGTCACCCCCCAAAAAGACAACAAGAAAACATCCTGGACGAAGTGGGCTGTAGTCAAGTCATCCGAGCTATGGGCAGGGCTTGGGAAAGCGCCCCAAGATTCCTGGAAGGTCAGCTCCCTCTCTTCGCTCAATGAACCAGACAGACACGCGTCATTTGCACCTTGTTGCATGCACGGCCCATCGTTAAGCTTCAATATTTCAATTCTCGCTGACTTGAATTATACGCTTTCAGCGCAAGGCGTTTCTCTATGGCGAGCGATTAGTCGACCGCTTGGACTTCGAGGAACTCGCCCTCAAATCTCTGGACCCTTCTCTCGGCCCCAAATTCTCAAACATCGTCCCGCGCGGACTAAAGTCGGAAACAGCACCCACGGTACGCACCGCGCCCCAGTCCGCTCCGCTCAATTACAACACATTGACATGCGCATCCTGTTCGCCGCCGGCCGCCCGGCGTGCTTTCCATTCATGTAGATCCCCCTGGTATATCCGCCCTCCGTCTGCGCGTCGCCCATACCGCATTTGCATTCCCTGTTAGACAAGCGCACTCCCAAGCACAGGAAAGGTTTCTGGATGTGGCTTGCTATCGCGCCGCTAACCGCCCCCTTCGCCATCGTCCGTGCGTGCTCCCCCGAGTCTTCTCAATACACACCTGCCCACCCCCACTTACCCCCGCGCATCCGCAGCCGTCATACCCAACTTCCCGTTCTTCTTTTGCGTGTGGCGCTCATGGTCACACTATCGCGGTATGCCCGCACCCGCTCCCTTTTTGTTTTCCTGACGCTAAACGACGCGTCTTCCACACGCACGTAGCATACAAAGCGTCCGAATACCTCGAAGGCTTCCTCCAACGGGGCGCGATCGTCGCGCAGTCAAGCCCCGAGCTCGACGTCATCTACGCCAAGTACGCGCCTCGACCACCACCAACCTCCTCACCCGAGGCCAAGGCTGAGAATGCGCCATCCCTCTCGTCTGACCCCAAGTTGGAGGATTCCGACAAAGACGCATCGGCGGGTGCGAGTCTACTGCTGTCCAAGGACGCGGTCCTCGAGCTGCAGAAGGCGCTGGATGTGCCGGAAGACTCGACGTTCGCCACGGACGTCTACCGCGCGTTGGAGCAGGCGCGGCTGAGGCTGGAGGGCGCGAAGGACGAGAGGACGAGCTAGATGAGTTCACGATGCCGTCTGCACGCATCGGACATGGTGACATTAGACATATCATAATCTTTAGAGTACGTACTACCTTCGGGCCCAATGCCTCTTGCCGCCGTTCATTGACCTTCGCTAGTGTGCGGTGCGCGACGACACGACGACAACGCGGACGAAACAAATACAGATCGATAATGTATCCGCTGTGTGTGGTAACCCAACTGCAAATCCCCATAACGTGAACTGTACAAGATGCTGTAGGGCGACCAGCCCTTAGATATGATGTTACACCGCGAGTATAGGATGTGCGATAAACGTACACTCGCACCTTTTTGGGCGCGGCATCGTACAGACAACACCAGCGACTGGTCAACCGGTCACTGTCCAACGTATCCTCCAGTAAGTAGATCACCTCCACCCTCGCAAACAGAAGATCACGCGCCCTCAGCCGCAAGCGTCCTCGGCAGCCCGTCGCGCATGCTCGTGCACGCCGCGCCCACGCCCCGCAAGCCCACCATGCTCAAACAACACCACTCCCATCAATCGTCGTCTCCATCCTCATCCCCGTCCTCCTCCGTGTCGCCCACCTCCTCCTCACCATCCGACTCCTCGTCGTACTCCCCCTCGTCCCTGTACCACACCACCTTCTCGAGCGGCTCGTCCCACCGCCACGGCTCGCCCGCCGTCCCGCCCCTCGCCCTCCGCGTCCACTCCTCCTCCGCGCTGATGCGCCGCAGCTCCCGCTCGAACGCCACGCCATCTTCGTCCCGGAAGCCCTCCTCGACCTCCCACCTGCGTATCCGGAACGCCCCCTCGGCACCAGCCCCAGCCCCAGCCCTGGTGCGGAACGTGCGCCGATGCGTCGCGAGCCGGGCGACGTCTCTGCTCGGGATGCCCCCGCACCGGATCGCCTGCAGGGCAGGCAGGATCGGGACCTCCTCGTGCTCCTCCTCGTGCTCCTCCTCGTGCTCGGCCCCGTCCCCTCGCGCCCTCTCCTTGCCCTTGCCCTTCCCCTTTGCGTCCCGCCTCAACCCCGGCCCCGGCCCCAGCCGCACAGCTCGCGTCTCTCCCACCACGTCGTCGTCGTCGTCGTGCCGGGTGCCGTTCGGCTGCGGCGCCATCGGAAGCTGCGAACCCTCGCCCTCGCCCTCGCCCTCGCCCGAACGCGGAGGTGGGGATGGGGGCGCACGACGCTCCGAGCGGACGGTGCCGAACAGGACGCCGAACGCGCCGTCGAGCATCGGCGGCACAAAGTCGACCTCGAGCCGCGTCAGCGCGCGCGCGCTCTCGAGCAGCGCCCGCCAGCTCTCCGCGCTGCACACCAGCGCGCTCACCGACAGGGTCTCCAGCCGCGGGAACCGTGGTGGCCCTTTCGCCGCGCTCTCTGGCTCGTGCGCGTGTCCGTGTCCGTGCGCGTGTCCGTACCCGTTGACCTCGCTCTCGCCCTCGCCCTCGCCCTCGCCCTCGCCCTCGCTCTCGTCCTCGCCTTCGCCGTGTCCGTTGAGGTGCGAAAACTGTTGAGACGACAAGGGCCAGCTAGGCTCCCTGGTGAGAAAGTCGACAAACGGCGAAAAGTCCTGGTCCTCCGTCTCGAGCTCGAGGTGGAGCGCGCGCACGTTCGGCGCGTCGATCGACTTGAACACCGCGACGAGGTAGTCCGGCTCGAGGTCGATCAGCCGGATCTCCCGCAGCCGCGGGAGGTGCACCGGGTCCGCCGCGGGCGGGGCGACGTAGCCTGGGGCGTGCGCCTGGGGGTCGTCCGGGTCTGGGGGGTTCGCGCCCCACCACTCGATGCCGTCGGGTGTGGGGGCGCCGGAGGTGCGCGCGCAGGGCCCGGAGTAGTGGAGGCAGAGGCGCTCGAGGGCGGGGGACGAGGCGAGCATCTTGCGCCAGAGGTGGAAGGGCATGCGGACGTCGTCCGAGTGGAGGGCGAGCTCGATGGAGGTGAGGTTGCGGAGGAAGGGGGAGCTCATCCAGGGGAGGTTGACGCCTTGGAGGACGATGTGCTTCAAGGAAGGGAGCTCGCCGCCGAAGACGACGACGGGGGGCGGGCCGATGGCGGTGAAGAGGCGTTCTGGGGTCTGCCAGTTCTGGACGTGCCAGAGCTGGAGGGTGCGGAGGGCGGGTGCGGAGCCGCAGGTGCTGAGGACGCGGCGCGCGGAGAGTTTGCAGTCGAGATCGGCGACCTTGAGGTGGAGCTCGCGCCAGCGGTCGATGTAGGGGAGGAGGATGTTGAAGACGGGGATGAACTCGTCGCGGAAGAGGAGGTCCTTGCGGTGGGCGTGAGCGTCCTCGGAGCAGGTGTCGACGTAGATGTCGATGGGAAGGCGAGCGTTGCGTACGAGATAGAGGTTGCCGCGGACCATGTGGGACTTTGTGCGGAAGTGGACGGTTGTCCAGAGGAGGGGGGTGTGGAGGGCGACTTGGCGCCAGTGGCGGCAGACGTGCGAGATGGAGACCTCGAAAGTGAGGTGACAAGGGTCGCGATCGTCTGGGAGGGGTTCTGAGTCTACTCCGAGCTGGAAGATGCGGGTGAGGAGCTCTACGGGGAGAGCGTGGATGGGGGACATGTTGTTGGCGCAGGCGAGGCGGAAGGGATATTGCATGGGATCGGGGTCGCGGTGGACGACAGAGGGCGGGGACGGAGGGAGGAAAGGGAGGCTGAGGAGGGAGGGCTGGGAAATACACAAACGGGGTCGGTCGGGAAAGGCGGACTGGCGGGGAGGGAACCTCACCTGGGGCTCGGACTGTCCTGATCGCATGTCCATGCGCTGACAAGTCGGGCGGATAGCCATTTCGTGGGACTCGGTCCTGCCTCACTCGTCGCTCGCAGCTTCCACGATAGCCGGGTGGGCTGCCTTGGCTGTGCGGTCCCTCCGCTGTGGGTCGGGGAGGGTGTTCGGAGGAGGGAAGTGAAGGAAGGGAGGGGGAGAGAGAGTGTATGTTCTGTTCTCTCTTGTCGCAGCGGGCGGAATGAGACCTGCCACCGCAAATACCCTCCAATCGAGATTCCCCCCCCCATCTCAGATCGTCGCCTGACCCTCCCCCATATCCGGCCATTCTCACACACGGTCCGATCTCCGCGACCCATTCTCCGCCCACAGACCAAGTTCTTAGTCCACTCGTACTTACTAACTGAGTAACAACTCAGTCCACTTACCTTGCAACATATACCTCTTCCCCCTCTGCGTCCAACATTCGCCCACGATTCGATCCCTTCTTCGTGCCCATTCTTCCTCTCTTCCCCATCCCCGACATATCCTCGCCCTCAGCGCTTCCTTCTCCCCACCCCTTTCTCCTCACCCCCCACGAGGCTTCCTTTCATTGGCCATCCCTCTGCCCTTCCGATCCACACCAACGCTCCCTCGACACCTTGGCCCTCTCCTCGTGCATTCGACCCTTCGTATTTCCTTTCGGTCATTCTCACCACCCCTCGTCATCATTAGCTTCCAATTAATCTTCACAACGTTTTCATTCTGAAACATCATATCACGCCCCCTTCTTCTCCTCGTGACAAAGTTCAGCTATCACCGTTTGGGGGTCATCTCACCGTTCTCACCTTTCTTCCTTTCGCATAGCCCGCCCACAACCCAATCTACGCCAGCCGACAAACCCACATGCACACAGCGCTCCATCCTGCGCCATCCACCACCTCCCCTCTCCCTCCGTCCATCCCGGATCCAACAATCTATTCATGCCCCTCAATTCCCAATTTCCCAACCCCATTTATGGTTTGTTCCCTCTTCTCTAGCGCCCTTTCCATCCCATACTCACTCCCAATATCGTCCCACAGAACACTCTAGACCCTCGGCCGTACTATCAACAGTTTCCCGTCCGCCCCGACTGCGCGTCGTATCCAGACACTAAGTATTGTCGCAGCCCGCAACACGCCGCAGATCGCGTTCGTCTACCAGTACGTTCTCGTCTTCTCTCACTCGGCCACGATCAAACGCTCCAAATGTATCTTTGCATCTAGCGCGCCCTCTAGCCTCGAACACTTACACAGGAGGATCGTCGCCATCCCCCGCTTCGGAATCCAGTGGCACCTCAAGAAACTCTCAAGAAACGTGCCCTTGCTTCCAGCACGCCAATGTGCACGCCGTCTCTAGTTCACCCACGCGCCCACATCTGAGTGCATCCCGCGCGCTATCGACGCTCCCTCTGCCGCATGACGCTTCCTCAGCTCATGCCTCCATATACCGCGCCGTCCTCGGCGCGCCGGTCGCCGTGACATGTGAGCAGCCACGACTGTCGCCGGAGCCTTCACCATGTTGACGGAGATGGATGCTCGCCGCCAGCTCTCAACCAGTAGACATCGACGACAAGTGCGCTCCTGCGGGTGGCAGCATCAAATCGTAGCCACATAATGCATCCTTGGAACGCCAAGCACGGTTTGACCGTCTTTGCGTCTAGATTAGGTACGTTCGACATGGCATTGCACTATCTCCCTCTAACCTTCGACGTCGTCATCGAACGTGTCATATCAGGGTCCCAAATACGCCCTGACCTGTTATAACCGTATTGCCCTCTAGCACCGGGTGGAATAGTCCCATGGACCTTGCAAGACTAATATCCCCGGCCATGTATGCCCCAATTATCAATGCACTGCCCACCGAAGCGAAGCTCGGCAGATAATGCATGCTTTCCTTCGATACGGGGCCCCGGTAGGTCCCCAACCCACTCGGGAAACAACCACGCGTCTCCGAGTCCCGCCCTCTTCCCTCCCAGCGCCCACCAGATCCGGTACACCCGACCAAACCCCCCGCCCCGTCTCCAGTGCCTTCCTCAGACCGCGCCGTACGTGTAAGGGTCTCCAACCGCGCTCCGACGACGCCGACCCCGCCCATGATCAGCCTGACTGTCCAGTTCCGGTGCCAAGCCCCGCCTGGACGCCCAAGCATTCCTCGCGCACCTGCCGCGACACGACACAGGATTGATAACCGTGCGGGTGCGCGCACCAAGAACGTATGTACCTTGTCTCGGACCTGTTCGCTCCGACGCCCGACCTCTGCCCCGCTGAACGTCGACATCGTCGCGATCATCGGCTTCAAGAGTCCAAGGCCTCCAGCTTCCCTCGCCCCATCTGCGACGTGCGTAACCGCCAACCGCCAACCGCCAACGTCAACGCGTCAACGCTCACCCCTCAGCCACGTCAGCCACGCTTCCCTCCCTCCCTTCATCATCCACTCCACACTGGACCCTGGGCAGGCCAGGAATTCAAGCGCAGAGGGAAACCCCGCGGCCGAAACGGGCCTAGCGCGGCCCCCCAAGCGAGGCAGTCCCCCTTCTTCCCGAAGTTCCCGTTACACACAAGCAGGTGGTTGTGGCAACGCGCGCGTCCGAGCGCGACCGGAGGGCGGCGATCTGGATTCTGGGGCCCCAGAGGAACGGGTACTTACCCCGCGGGTGCCTTACCAGACAATATTTGGCGGCGCTTGGGCAGCCAGGTGCGCGCGCGCGCGCGCATTACGTATCTCCATTGACTTATCGCGTCGCGCGCCGTCTAGCCCCACCGCTGCCCCACTGCCCCATACCACAGGCCTCAGGCCTCAGGCGGCAGGCCTCAGGGTCCTCGAGCCGGGCTGCTGGTTGTTCGCGGACATAGACGTGGATATGATATGTATGGTCCTCGATCTCCGTCCCTCTGCGCGCCGGCCTCTGGATGTTAGAGGCCTGTTTTCCCGGTCTAGCGATTAAAATGTAAGTAGTGCGTCCAAAGTGCGTCCTCTCGTTCTTGTGAGCGTTTTTCTTGTGTCCCTTGCGGCCATATTCGCGTGTGCGCGTGTGCGCTGCTGTCACTGACGTCGTCATCAGAAGGGCGCGATGGACGGGTTCAAGCTTCAAGTTGGGGCCCTTGTCCGCCAGAGCTGGCCAGCTGGAAACCGTCTGAAGATCTGAATACCTGATTGTGGGACGAGCGGACCCGAAACGGTCAGGCACGAGCCTGCGAGTTCTCCGCTCAACCTCTGCGGCACCACCAGTGACCACACCGCATGCACACGAGAGGGTGACGCAATCCAGCGTGCCCGATAACTCGTCTCTCTGGAGTCTCGGGAGTTCGGTAAGTACTGTACTGTACTGTACGGATGTGCGGCGCGCCGTCAACGTGCAGCGTCGACGTCCACGACGCACTATCCCCGCCGCCCGCGGCCCTTCTCGAACCCGGCCAAACCCCCACGCCCGCACCCGCATCCGCACTTCGAGCTCGAAGACGACGCGCGCGTCAGACCCACCCCCCCTTGCCTGCCTGCAAACCTTCTCCAGACTCCAGATGACCAGAGGTGAGGTTCGTGGTCGACGTTCGAGCCGCCCGCGAAACACGACACTGTACACACACAGACTCCAGAGCGCACGCACGCGGACCTTGGGTGGGCCGCGCACCGCGAAGCCCACACGGCCATGTCCACGCTCGCGCGCCCGCAGCAGCAAGAGCCGGCACCCCCTCCCCTCCCCACGCGCGCGCGCACTCGAAGGCGATCTTGCCGTACTTACTGTACGGCTTCGAGCTTCGCATCGACGATTCGCGAGGAGAAGAAGACGAAGAAGAAGAAGGAGGAGGAGGAGGAGGGCTGCAATCGAGGTGCCCCGCGCGCGCGCGTTCGGTCGCTGCACGGCACGGCACGTGGCGGCGTTTGGGTTCTGGCGCACTGTTTCGAGCGTTGGGATGCGCGCGGCCGCTTCGAGCTACTCGTATGCCACGTACGGCTTCGCTTCTCTGCCCCGAGAAGTCGAAGGTCGAGGTCGTGTGTGTCGCGTATAATGCGGGCTCTGAGATCTGAGCGAAGGCGCGCGAACGAAGGCGAAGACGAGGATGCGTGCTGACGCAGAACGCAGGATCATCTGACGAAGAGGTCACGGTGCGTCGGATCTTTCTTGTCATGCGGTTCTACCACAGGAGGGCCATCGGAGGGTACTTACTCTCGATATCCAGCTGTCATTTGTAGGGGGACAGGTATGTAGGGCTGACCATGACCAGAGCTGAAACTGTACTGTGTTTGGGCGTGAGGCCTGGGTAGGTTCGACCGTAACTTCAAGGTGATGCTGCTCAGGCTGCCTCCAAGCTCTTCGCGGTCGCCCTGCCTGCCCAGGTCTTAGACGCTACCTTGGCGATCATTAACCTGGCTTTGGCCTTACTGTACACGTTCTTACTTGATGTTGGCTCCTGCCTGGGGCTGGGGCGTCGTGTCTTCACTTTAGAATCTGTCGTCGATTCTCAGGTACGGTCGGCCCTGTACTTAGTAGAGGATGCTGGATATGTACAGTGTATGTATCCGAAAACAGCGAGCATAGCGACTATGAATACAAGCGTGTCAACACACCAGGCCAACTGGCCATGTCATATATTAAACAAAGGACGTAGCGATACACCCCCATATGCCAAAGAACCGTCAAAGCAGCACAACAACATCCAACATCAGTAGCGCAGCTGTGCGTGTGCGTGTGCATGTAGCGCGGCTATCGCCCGTCGGCCGCCGGGGTCGCGTTCCGCGTCAAAATGCGCGCGTTGTTCACGAACGCGTGTATGAGCTCGTCGAACGCGTTCTGCTCCTCCAGGCTCAACGACGGGTCCCCGCGCTTGGCGGCCATCGCGACGAGGTACTCGGAGTTTTTCAGTTCGACCTCGAGCTCGTGCAGCACCTCCGGCTGTCATCCGTCGTTGCGTTCGTGTCAGCAATCAATGCAATGCACAACGCACGACGCGAGGAGAGAGGGTTGCGACGGGCGTACCTTGGAATTCGGGCCGGCAGTCGCGGTGACCTGCGTAAGGTCGATGGCGAACTCTTGGTGCGAGTAGCTGAGCCGGTCTTTCCGCCGCGTGTGCGTCGGGGTGCCTAACGGTGGCGGGACTGCGATAAGGATAGGACGCCGCAGTTCGTATGTCAGCCATTCCGTTCCTTCTTCCGTGGCAGAGGATGCGGCAGAAGGCATGGAACGAGAACGTGTACGCGAACCTCGCTCCATCCGGCTTAGGCCCGCACCCGCCAGCCGTGTTCGCGTTCGCGCTCGCGCGCGTATTCGCCGCGGGGTTGCTCGCGGAGGCGAAGCGCGCGCAGGGGCATACATGTAGACGCAGGATACAAGAGAAAGGGAGGACGTACCCGGTATTTCCATGTTCACGCTGATCCGCCAGTCGACGAGCCGCTTCGGGCAGTAGATGTTGAGGTCCCCTAGGCGTACCTTACGCATGCACGCGCGGACCTCGGCCGTCTTCTCGTCACGGGTGACGCGAATCTTTTCGCGGCCGCGGTCGGGCTCGAAGAAGTTGTCGATGAGGTGGAGGTGCTCGTAGTCGATCTGGAGATCTGCGTTCTTGATCTTGAGGTCATTGAGGAGCTTGTTGAAGTGCTGGTGTTGTTTCTGTATTGTGTCCGAGCGTCGCGTGAGCATGCGCGCGTGCGTACATGCATGCGCAAGACATGGAAAAGAAAGACGCACTGCGGACATGTTCGACTCGAACCTCAAGTCGATCGTGTCGGGCGCGAGGACTGGAGCATGCAATATGGCGCGGACCGGACAAAGGATGAGGAGGAGAATCATGGGTCCAGAGCAGCCGGCAGTGGGAGGAAGGTGAGCCTGGACGGTCAATCAAAATCCCCCATAGCAGAGTCGAGGAAACACACGCACTCGTCTCGACGAGGATCGGGAGCTGCAGCCTCTGGCCGCCTGCGCGGTCCTTGAGGAGCCCAATCTTGGCCTCAACCTCAACCGTGCCGCCTGCGTCCGGGGGGCGGTTGCTGATGTGGTAGTGGATGAAGTCGGCGATTTCGCGAATGAACTCGTCGAGGGGCTCGACGCCGAGGATGCTGGGCTGCAACGCGGGCTTGGGGGCCACACCCGTGCTGTACCCATTTCCATTTGCCGTATGCATGTGCGGGTGCGAGTGGAGACCCTCGGAGGCGCCGTCGAGCGAGTGGGCGGACGAACCTGCGGTTGAGGGCCGCTGGGGTGAGGAGTGGCGTGCGCGTTTGGGAGGACGTTCGCTGAAGAGCTCCGAGTCGGACGAGGGGGCGTCCATAGAGCGTGCTGCACCCAGAGAGCGTCGCGCGAGCGTGAAGTTCAAGCGTCGGACCCGTCCAGCGAGGCTAGAGATGGAGACGAGCAAGCGAGGACGTGGAACGCTTGCACGGTCACTGCAGTCACCGTGTCCCAAACGCGCCTAACCCAGCGCCTCTTCCCAACTCCGCGCACGTGGCCAGAACGCGTCTCGCGAACTAGACGCGCGTGATCGCTCTACCCCACACTCGGACCTTGCATCCGGGCGTTTATATTCCCTCGTCTGCCCTTGCCAGGCTTGCCTCCCATCCACGACCATGTTCCGGCCGGTGCGCATCCCCAGACTTTCCTCCTCCTTGCTCTCCAGAGTCCCCCGCCCGTCCCAGACGAGGGGCGTGGCGGGGACGACGCCTGAGCTCCCAGCGAATGCACTCGGAACGCTCCCTACATCCTCCTCCCCAATAACTTCCAAGCTGCACTTTTTCAACTCAGTCATAAGTGGCGAAAAGCAGATCCCAACGTACAGGGTCCTTGACGGTGCGGGTCAGCCCATTGAAGGCGCAGAGGTTCCTGAAGTACGTCTTCCTTCTCGTGCGATATCTTGCACGGACACGGTCGGGGGAACAGGAAAGCTGAATGCGGTTGTGGTCTAGATCGACAAAGCTCTCGCCCTCAAGATGTAAGGGCACTCCACTTCCCCCACTTAGAACTGCGTACCCATAGTGTCATACAATAGGTACAAGCACATGGTCCAGCTCCCCATCCTGGACGAAACTCTCTATAACCTCCAGCGTCAGGGACGCATCAGTTTCTACGTGAGTCTCCGGTCTGTCTCTTACTAGGCTTTTTAGCTTATACAATCTCCACAGATTACTTCTGTAAGTACCTCCAACATTCGACGTCCACCGTGCCCTGATTCCCGCCAAGTATGGAGAAGAAGCCGCCGTTATCGGCTCTGGGGCTGCCCTAGCTCCGGACGACGAGTGAGTGTTCCTGTCCTCTCATGCCAGGAAAGCTTACTCAATGCGCGAGAGCAGGGTTCTGGGTAAGCATTACCTTTGTGTTCCTCAGCCGTTCGCGATTCCTGAACACGTAACTGCGGGGTAGCCCAATATCGCGAGCAGGGTGCGCTCCTCTTCCGCGGTTTCACCGTCGACGACATCATGAACCAATGCTTTGGCACCTACCTCGACTCCAGTGGCATGGGCAAGCAGATGCCAGCCGTGAGCATTCTCGTCCTGGAGCTCTTGACCCATTGACAAACTCTTGGGTTTTTTTCCCCCTGCAGCACTATGGATCGAAAGAATTCCACTGGCACACTATCTCCTCTCCATTAGCCACGCAGATCCCCCAGGCAGCAGGCGTCGGGTACGCAATAAAGCGCGACCCCACCCGCCGCGGCAAGAACTGCGCGGTCGTCTACTTCGGCGAAGGCGCCGCGTCCGAGGGCGACTTCCACGCCGGCCTCGCATTAGGTACCCCGCCATCTCGCTGTCTCATCCTTACCACGCGTTGTCGATCTGACACCATGAACACGACATAGCGTCGACGATCCCGACGCCGACGCTCTTCATCGCGCGCAACAACGGTTTCGCGATCTCGACGCCCTCCTCGGAGCAGTACTACGGCGACGGCATCGCGTCCCGCGGGCCGGGCTACGGCGTGCACACGATCCGCGTCGACGGCAACGACGTCCTCGCCGTCTACGCCGCCACCAAGGAGGCCCGCCGGCGGTGCATCGAGGAGGGCCGTGCAGTCCTCGTCGAGACCATGACGTACCGGTGCGTCCTTCTCCCCTTCCCCTCTGTCCTCGTACCTCCCGGCTAGAACTGATCGGATTCGCGCGAGAGCAGGGTGGGGCACCACTCGACGTCGGACGACTCGTTCGCGTACCGGCCGCGGAAGGAGGTCGAGGACCGGAAGCGGCTCGACAACCCGATCCAGCGCTTCCGGCTCTTCCTCGAGGCGAAGGGGTGGTGGTCGAAGGACGAGGAGACGGCGCTCGTGAAGAAGTTCAGGGAGGAGGTGAACGTGGCGTACAAGAAGGCGGAGAAGCTCCCGAAGCCGCCCGTCGAGGAGATGTTCAACGAGGTGTATGGCGGGGAGATGCCGTGGAACTTGGTGCGTTTGCGTTTGCGTTTGGATAGAGTGCGGAGAGTGCTGACTGCGTCCGTGCGTTGCAGAAGGAGCAGAAGGAGGAGCTGGGGCGGCTGATCAGGAAGTACGGGCAGACGTGGGAGCCTTGGCGCTCGGAGCTGAAGAAGCACAAGGGCGAGGGCAGGGAGTTTCTGGACTGAGTCACAGTGGATCGGACGAGGGCAGGCACAGGGGCCGACGCCGTAGAGAGAGGACAGACTGCATATAGCATAAGTACCATTATATGGACTGTATAGTAGTAGCATATCATCCATCGTACATCCTGCAGTGTCCAGTGTCCACGACCCGTGAGCCGTCCCCTAGAAGCGCAGTCCACCTCGAGCTGTAGTCCTCCGCCTGCTCGTCGGGCGTGTCGTGGTCTCGCCCACTACAAAGAAGTCTGCTACGTTCTCTTTTAGGCGTGAAAGACGTAAGTTCATGGCAGCAATATGCGAACTTGTTTTCGGTGGACCTAACGCCGCGTTGTTCAGACTTCGGAAAGTGCCAGTAGGAACACCGGAGCTGGGACATGTTGTATTGTCGAGTACTTGTAGTCTGTATATATGGGACTCCGGGGGACGGCTGGAAGGAACGAGGGCAATACGGCCAGAATAAGCTCCGGACGGTAATAGCGGAACGCTGAGCGGATGATGACCAATTCAGTGAAATGAGACTCGTACGTACGTACTAAGTAGTACGTACGGCACTGACGTTGGTCTGCAGCTGGGATCAGGGTGGGATATCCACGGGCATAAGCGATGATGCTCCCGTCAGTCACGCAGATCGTGATGAGTCGACCTAAGTACATACACACGCAAAACGTCAGAACGTTCGAAAGACTGTCGGGCGGGACCGAAACCCCCCACCTGTAAGTACAGCGAGGAAGGCATGCCGGTGGGACACATAGGTGTGGATAGTACTTACTCAAAGGGCGGCTGCATTTCCCATGGTCCACTAGTATGCATTGCACCGGGATCGGGGTCCGCAGCCGGCAGTTACAGTTAGTTTTTCCGTCGCGACTCGCAGTCAGCTTCTGTCGCTTCTCATGTTGCGCCCCTGATGTGTTGTTCTCACGAAGGGTATGTATCCTGCTTATAAGTAATTAAAATGATGAGTGCTGAAGGCATGATTGCCATAGAGACGGCGAGGAGGGGCGAAAATGTCTCTAGGCTCATGGCAGATTTCAGCCACCGACGGTTGGCGGGTGGGTCAGTGGGTGGGGGGGCGGGTCACCGGTGGTCGTTCTGGGGCCTGGAAGATGGAGATAGAATACGATCACCATGCACGCTGTTGCGCGCGCGAATGGTCGTCGGGCGCAGGGGCTGGGGATGGTCACTGCGGCGAGGAAGCGTGGATGGCTGCGAAGATCACCAGGGACAGGGACGTGACGGCCCCCAGGCTAATCACCTCAGGCTGCAGTCCTGTCAGCAGCGAGCTTGGACGTGGACCCCGGCAGTTGGCAGCGAACGAACGGATAGAGGGTTGCAACCCCCTCCCAGAGGAAAAACGTGGGGACTTGTGCACGGTGACCTAAGCAGTCAACCGGATTGTGAGCACGAATAAAGAGTCGCGTGAAATTGGCTGTACCCCATAAATACTAAGCGCCGCTGTGGTTTGAAACGCAATGGAGGATGGTCTGGGCTACTTAAGTACGAGGGAGGAGGAGAGAGTACTGTGGGAGGAGTTTTCAGGGTCCTGGGAGTAATGGGATGGGAGGGAATGGATGATATGATCGGGGTCCCCTTGGGCTCTCTCTTCTCGCACTCGTCTCCCTTCGCCAGTCGCAGCACTGCAAGACTCGTCGGCCTCTGTATGATTCGCTAGACGGCAGACGACCTTTGCTTTGCACCAAGCAGGACCAGCAGGACCGCGTCCGCTCCTTTCGCGGCTGTCCCCTCAATCTCCAGCGTTGAGCAGGCTCCCGATGTTCTCTCTTTCACCCGCCCTGGTCGGCTTTGGCTTCTCCTCTGCCCCTTTCGCCGCCCTCGCCATCGCTCTTCTTCCTCAGGCCGCGGCTCGCTTTGCTTCCATCACCTTCTCCACCGTAAACCAGTGTGGCAACTTCTCCGTCCAGTTCGCTGGTGGCTCTGCACCCTCCGCCCTCCCCCTCTCCCTCTCCATCCTCCCTCTCAATGGTACCCCCTTCACCATCCCCCTCCCACTCGATGTCTGGAATTCCACAACACAGACCGGTGCCGCCATCACTTTCCTCCCTTACCCCGCAAACACCCAGTTTATCGCCTCCCTCGACGACGCTAACGGCCAAGACGCTGCTGTCGTGTCCGACGTCCTGGTCATCAACCCCTCCAACTCGGGAGACACATCATGTCTCCCCACCAATCCCACTCCGTTCGCACCCCAGTACGCTCTCAACGGTTCCCTCGCCCAGTGTCAGTCTTTCTCCGTTGACTACGATGTCGCCAAGAACATCAGCTCCCCCACAATCCGTGCCTTCGTCCCCAAGGGTGCTTCCTTCTCCATCCACGAGACAGAGGCCAACGAAACCGGCGGCATGGACACATACCTCATGGACGTCCCGAGGGACTCAGTTGTCTTGCTCAAGTACACCGACTCCAACTCCGGCCACAGCGAGACCACATCCCTTCTCCCCGTTCTCGGCGACATCAACAGCGACACTTCGTGTATTCCTACGAATCCCCTTGCCACCGCCACATCCTTGGACATGAGCAACAACTCAGACGAGCGCGTCACGCCCAAGTACGTATCGTCCTTCCGTCCCTCCTCCATTTCACTCTTTCATTCCGACTCTCATTCCGCGTCCCTTCACCATGCTCTTCCGCCCGTCATCTCATTTCCGTGCACTTAAACTTTTATTTCAAATTTACTCCCCGTGAGCGTGTTATTGACTGATTGTGGCCACCCTGCAGAATTGCCATAATCGTCATCTCAGTGGCCATAGGTGTTATCGCCCTCGTCGCAGCAGGGATGATCGCTTGGTACTTTTTCTACCGCCGCAAGGCGCAGCAGGCGCGCAAGTTCACCAAGCTCGACGAGGCTGCGTCTCCATCTACGTCGCCCCCTGATCCTGAGAACCAGATGCAACAAGTGCGCCCCGTGCAGACCACGACGGCGGCCATGCCCAGCCCGGTTTCTCCGACCGACTCCGCTTACGCCGCATTCGACCAGTTCGTCCAGAACCCATCATACATCCGCATAGGTAGTAGCCTCATCACACCCACGTCGCCGGACCCCAAGGATCCGTTCGGCGAGAGGGCCGCTGGCTCCCTCCTCGGCCCTTTGTCGGCTACCCGCGAAAGCGTCTACTCCAAGCTTGGCCCAACAGCTCTTGGCAACTCCCGCAACGGCTCCTCCACCCTCGCGCTTGCGCCCCGCTCTCGCATCGGTTCGCCGTCACCCAACGCCGTGTCAGGCGCGTCCGCACGCCAGTCTGAGGCCGACCTCGCGAGCGAGAAAATCCCCGGCACTTCGCCGTACTGGGGCGGCCGCCTCGCCGTCACGCCCGATAACTCGCTCGCGTCAAATACAGACTCCATCCTTCGCAAGCACGCGAGCGCGGCCACGACGACGTCCGTGTCCTCAGTCGAGATCGACCGCATCCTTGAGATGGCGACCATCTATAGCTCCACCGACCTGCCCGATCTGCCGCAGCCGCAGCCCGCGGTGACCGCGCCCGCGACGATCCGCTCCTCGGCATACATGGCCGGGCGCGAGTCGCAGCGGCAGTCGATGGCCCTCAGCTCGCCCGGCGGGTCGTCCCCGACGCACAGCAGGGACAACAGCAACGGCGTGCCGCCGGCGCTGAGCCACAGCACCAGCTACTCGACGTTGCGCCTGAACCGCGCGTTCCGCGACCCGCCACTCGCGCCGCTGCCGTCGTCGCCCCTCCCGTCACCAAGCGGCCGGCCGAGCTTCAGCTTCGACACCGACGGTGGAGTCCGCACGTCCATGCTCGGCCCGGCCGTCCTCCCACGAACGCTGGTCACACCGGGCCGGAGCACCACGGCGTCCACACGGGGGTCGGTGTACAGCATGGAGGATGGGAACATGGACGGGTTCACGATGCTCCAGCCGCTCACGCGACGTAGTTGATGTGCTGCTCCCGGGTCGTCGCCGTTTTCTGTATGAGCAGTGTGTTCGTTCCCGTACGCCGGTGTCTGTCCCCCCTGCCTGCATGTCTCTCGGTCGGTCGGTCGTACGTGGTGGTTTGGTGTCCCTGCAAGAAACCGTTCCCGTTCGCGCGTTGACGTCGTCCTCTCATGTTGTCCCCAAGTCCGTGTCCGAGTTCCGCTCCCGCATACAAGTTCACTCTTTACTAGAGGGGGTCACGGCTCCTCCACGCCGTTTACGTCGTCGTTCAATCTTGGTACTCTTCGTTCTCTTCGTTCTTCCGCCCGTCGCGTCAATCGCGGCCCGAGGGCGCCTTCCGCACCCCGCTGTGCTGCAGTGCATAACACACTTTACACTTGTGACTTGTTGCTTCGTTTTTTTGATTGCACCGTTGCCCGCACCCGCGCCCGCGGCGCGCCGTTTTCACGTTCGCTTGCTCGCTTGTTGGCATGGCGATTGCATCGTCGCCGTTCATTACGTAAACGCCCCCCTTTCGCGTTCTCTCCTCTCCGCTCACATTCCTACTTACCGTACTACTTACGTTCCGCGCGAGGTCTCGCAGGGCATCACAGCCGCGACTCCCTCGCCCCCGTGTGCTCGTGATAACGTTGTTGTACTCGTGCGTACATTAGCACCAGCCGCTTCGTCGTCGTAGTACTTAGTACAGTTGCGGTTACGGTTGCGGTTACGGTACTCGGCTCGCGCGTACATGTTCTCCCGGTTTTGCTCTGCTTTGCTTGCGAAGGTGACCGCTCTCCATCTCTCTCTCTCTCTCTCTCTCTCTCTCTCTCTCGCTCGCTTGTTTGTTCGTCTGTTCGTCTGTTTCTTGCGCTGGGTCTGTACAATGTGTATCCCTAGGTGTACGTGTAGCGTGTAGGATTGGGTTTTATTCTACATAAGTATACTTCTCCCCCCCCTCGTCCCCCCCCCGTCCCCCGTCCCCCGTCCCAAATGCGCTGTGCGCGATATCGATATGCGCGTGGTCGTGGTCGTGGCCCGTGGGGATCCGCCCGCAGTAAGTTCAACTGGACAGCTCGCAGGGCAGGGCCGCACTAGCGCGGGGCGTGTGACATGTGTTGGGGGAACAGGCTGAGGGACGGCGTTCAGTGGGCTTGAGAAATGTTGGTCGCCCGTCGCCGACCCTGAGTACTTACTGAGTGTCTGTCAGGGATCGGGATCGTTGGTGGCATTCGGATGGATCGTGTCAAGGGTGGTCGAATCGCGAGAAGCACAGTACATATCGGGTGATGGGATGCAGGGCGTCCGCGTCAGGGGGGAAGACCGCTCGAGGATCAGCGGCAGCCCGGAGTCCCAGCCAGAGCAGAGCATTGGGTGAGAGTGAGACGACCTGCACAATTGATCAGCACGAAGCGGGCGAAGGCGGCGGAGGAAAGGATGGGCACTTAAGAGAGGGCTTGAGCGCTGAGCCTCGAGAGTCGAGACGGGGTGCGGTGCGACGAGCGTGCACACGTCCGGAGCGGAGTATGCCTCCGCAGCAGGACCAGCCAGGTCGTCCGTGTATACGGCGCACCTCGAGTCCACCGCCATGCTTGGAATCCGTCGCATCGCACACGTCACCGTAAGCACCCCGGTGCCCCCCACACTCAGACTGTCCACGATCCAGCCATCCCACCCGCCGGCGGTCCCCAGGGCACCCGCTACGAAACATGCTGCTGCTCGCACGCC
This sequence comes from Ganoderma leucocontextum, assembly GCA_020736865.1. NCBI lineage: Eukaryota > Fungi > Basidiomycota > Agaricomycetes > Polyporales > Polyporaceae > Ganoderma > Ganoderma leucocontextum. The sequence goes on from JAHKGY010000006.1 coordinate 179,801, forward strand.
CTCGCTCGAACATATAGCCCGTCCATGCCCGACGCCGACGCACCCTCGACCGAGCCCCACACGCTTCACGACTCAAGGAGAGTCGGGCTCCTTGGGAAGCCTGGCCGCCTCGGCCGCGGCCCTGCGCCGGCCCCCCAGCATGAGCTCGACGTAGTCCGCACCGCCGAGCACGGGCCCGTCGCCGCCGCCCTCTCGTCCGCGTCCGCTCGCGCTCGCGCTCGCCTTGGCCTTGGCCTTGTCCTTCAGCCCCGCGCGTTTCTTCTGTTCCTTTGCGGTCTCGGAGGCCGCCACGGCGGTTTTTGGTCTAGGTTTCGAGTGGGGGACAGGCTGAGGCTGAGGCTGGGCGGACGTGGAACCTGAGCCTGCGCTGCTGGCCTTTTTCTTGTCCTGTCCGAGTCGATCGCGCGTGCGCAGGGATGTTATAATAAGCAGACAGACATCGATGTGGGGACGTTAACGTTCGGGGGAGTAGTAGTGACTATAGTGGGGACAGGGTCAGACGTGCTTACCTGCCGCTTGTGGAACTTTGCGCTGCGACCCATGGTATACGACGATGGAGTACTTGAAGAACGCTGTCGCCAAAGGAATTGAAACGACGGTCTGCCTTAGGTCTGCCTGAGAAACCGGGCATGTCGGCTCTGTGCCAAATTTGGAAGGCGGAAAATGCCGGGGTACAGACGCCAGCTAGATGTCCCCGCGAGGATTGGATCCAGTCGGACAGACAAGAACGTTTCGATATCGACTTAAGCTAGTTAGTCCACAGCGGGTCACCATACAGATACGTGAGTTTCTCGAAGGTTGAATTCGAACGGCAATTCAACCATCCACTACTACCTTTATAGCCGAGGGTCGGCGAATGGAAGCATGACGGCAGAAGGACCCGCAGTCTCAGACACACATATCGCAGCGTGCGCTCGCGATCTGCTCCAGAATAGCAAGACTTTGCTGAATGACAGCAGAGACATACCAATCAGGTAAGTATGTACCACCGGTGGTTATTTCGCAGGATTGCTCACTGCGTGACTCATGTCGGGGCTCTCTTTCCAGCAAAGATGCCGTATGTTATCCACCGACTCTGGCATGACTATGACTACACTAGCTGACGACTCATCTCGGGTTCACAGATAGACTCGATAGACCACGATGTGCATCTCGCCTTTGCTCTTCTCGCCAGGCGCTACAACTCTCAAGTCCCCGTGAACCGGCTGCATCCCGAACTGCTGGGAATGGTCTTCGAGCTCCTCCGCGCGCCTACGAAGGTCATGGATCCCAGTGACCTACTTCGTAGATCTGTCTTTGACACTTACAAGCCCCTGATCCACGCCATGATGGTCTGCCACAAGTGGTACGTCGTCGCATCGGAGAAGGCGTCACTCTGGACAGACGTGGACTACTCGTATGGCCGGGCTGGCCCGACCTGCCTACTGGAAAGGTCTGGGACGGCCCCAATACACCTGAGATTGAACCTCGAGGGCTTAGCGGGAGATGAGGCGTATTTCGGCGGAGTGGTGCGTACGAATGCGTCCCGCTTGCGCCAACTCGACTTGGCGGACTTGGACGCGAAGCATACTACCGCTGGCCAACTCCTCGAAAACGACATGCCCCTCCTCCAGTGCCTGAGGATGTATGAAGAATACTATCGCAGGAATGCCGTATCGGGGAACAGACTGTGCAGATTCCCTTCTCTGAGAGGAATGGTACTAATGGGTCTCTTGTGGCTACCCGCGCCCGAGGTTGGCCCGCTCACGAAGCTCACCCATCTACACATTTCAACGTTACCCGACATACCCATGGGCACAATTACGACGCTCCTAGACGCCACCCCAGCGCTGGAGGTTCTCGAGCTGCACGAATGCCGCGCGGTCAACCAGAGGAAGCTGCCAACGCGCACGACGACGCTCCAGCACCTCACGCACCTCACCATTCGCCGGATGTTCACAAGCCTCGCGGGGGTCTTCATGCCCGCCCTCGTCCTTCCCCGCGCCACGACGGTATGCCTCTGGTTCGACGTCGACACGCACGTCACCGACGCCATCCTCCCGCACCCGCCGTCCTGGCCCGACGTCACGCGCATCCACGTCGACGAGGACATCTACGGCAGCCTCTCCGTCGAGCTCGACGGCGACGCGCACCGCGTTGCGCTCCGCCTAGAGTACGACCCGGACGACGAGTGGGAGGACCGGCCCCTGTGGCCGCTCCCCGTCCCGACCCTCCTCCAGCTCGCGCACGTCTCCGCCGCGCACCTGTGCATCCTCGACTGGGACCTTCTCCCCCAGCTCGTGTCGCGCGCCCCTGCGCTCGCCACGCTCGTCGTCGAGGCGCGCCAGGTGGACTCGGTGAACGTGGGGGAGATGGTCGGCGCGCTGGCCGCCGTGCTGCTGCAGGAGGACCCGGCGGTGCTGTGTCCGGGTCTGAGGGAGGTCGCGCCGATCGCATCGGCGGCCATGCACGGGCTCACGGAGCGCCTCGCGCCTGCGCTGAAGAAACGGCGGAGGGACGGGCGGCAGATAGAGAGATTGAGGACGTGGATCAAGGTTGAGGCGCACACACCGAGGACCACCACGGCGAGGACATGGGAGACGCGCTGGCGGAGTATGTTGGGGCGGGGGAGGTCGAGCACGAGGAGGGCGCGTTTTGGCTCCGGGATGAGGAGCTGTGGAGGAGGGAGAACGAGTTTTGGGAGGTGCCGAGGACGTGGTGGTGACCGTGCCAGATGCCTGGCAGTGAACCATCATGTTGCATCCCTGTTTCCTAGTTTTCCGACGTCTGCTATTGTACAATTTGGTTACGATGCTAGATATGCACTGCGCTATAAAGCGAGTCCTTTGCTCCTGCTAGTTCTTCTTCCACCAGGTCCTGCGGATATAGTCACGGCTTGCAGCGTCTGCAGCCTTGATCGCACCGAATACGAAATCGACGTTGATCACTCGGTCCAGATTCCAAATCGTCTCGCCTTCCGCGCACGCTAACTCCGCGACACGACGAAGCTCTTCATCCTTCACGTTCGGGATGCCAAGGTGCTCGAAGGTAACCGGGAGGTCGACGGAAAGCATGAACTCGATGTAGCGATCGAGCTCGGAGGTGGGGACTCCGTCGAGGACGAGTTGGCAGACGACCCCGAAAGCAACTAGAAGGGGCAAACGTCAGTCCCAGTTACGTGATCCCCCAGACACAGCGTACCTTTCTCGCCGTGAAGCAATCCATGGAGTTCTTCTATCGCAGTCATGCCGTTGTGGATCTGTTCCCACCCGAGCAGTCAGATAAAGCACAACAGCGGACCTCTCGCACACCGCAACTGGTGGCACGCACCGCATGCGCTGCAGCCAGTCCACCAGACTCGAAGCCCAGCCCGGAGAGCAGGGTGTTCGCCTCGACAACCGCCTCCAACGCAGGGGTCACGGCCTGCGCCTTGTTCGCCTCGTACGCCTGCTTCCCGTACTTGAACAGGATCTCCTCGCACTTCTGGCAGATCGCGGAAGAGACCTCCGTCTGGAGCCCCCCGCCGAAGTTCGTGCTGTTCCCGCACCGCCTCGCCTCCACATTCGTCGCGATCGCGTCGCCCATGCCGGCCGCGAGGAAGCGCGGCGGCGCCTTCGACACCACCGTCGTGTCCACGAGCACGACGTTCGGGTTCTTGTCGAAGAACGTGTAGCAGTGGAACTCCCCCGACGGGCGGTAGAGCACCGAGAGCGCGGAGCACGGCGCGTCGGTCGACGCGGTGGTGGGCAGGATCGCGACCTGGAGCGCGAGGCCGTCCGCGACGGTCTTGGCGGTGTCGATGGTCTTGCCGCCGCCGAGCGCGATGACGAAGTCCGAGGCCTTCTCGCGCCCGAAGCTCGCGAGGCGGTCGACCTCCTCGCGCGAGGCCTCGCCGCCGAAGATGGCGCGGTGGACCTTGAACTCGGACTTCTCGAGCGCGCTCACCAGCTCCTCGCCCGCTACGGTCCCAGATTGCGCAAGGACGTTCGCTCAGCGCTCTCCGTGCGCAGATGGAGGGGATGTACGTACCGATTCCCCACACGATCTCATCGCAGATGAGCAAGGGCGCCTTGCCCAGCTTTCCGAGGTACTTCGCGGCGTTTTGGATGGCATAGGGGCCCTGGATGTACTTCGAGGGAGACTGGAATAGGCGTTCGGTTACTTTGTTTTGGTTCACCATTTCCGACTCCGAGGCCAAGTCCGAGTCGAGCAGAATAGGGCGATGGATCATGGTGGGAGGAATCACCGTACGCCGGTGGAGAGCGATACTTATATCATGGCCCCTGTGATGTGGCGTGCAGACTAGAAGATGATCATGCTCCGGAACGGCGGGGAGGCATTAAGATTCAAGAACGTCCATCCCACCCATCGTCGACTTGGCAGGGTCTGCACAAGCCTGAGTCTGGACTTGCCCAACTATTATTGTGTATAGTTTAGTGGCGGACCGCCGCCCATGACGCGATTCCTTCCAATCATCGACCTATACTTATTCCCGACTCTCCCATATCCCTCTCCTGATGCGCGTGATGGGCCGGTCTGGAAAAACGAAGCCGTTGGCTTTGTGCCACGCACAACCAACGCACAACCTTCGGCATTGAGCAAAGGCTCGGCTGCCAGTCGAGAGCTTCAAGTTTGAAATGTATAGATAGAAAAACCCCGGATCCATGCATGGTCTGGCCCGTACTTCTAAAACGGCTCGCAACGGTCCGCTTTACCGTGACCAGGAGCAAGCCGCTCACATGGCGATAGAGTCGACTGGTCCTACATAGATTTTCATCACCGTCCCGAAATGGACGTCGGGCGGACATTTGAGGGACGGCTTCAGGCTGAAGACCCTCATATCGCAAGTCGGGAGAGGGATATCTAAACGCTTCTAAGTATATTCCTGTGCTCTCAAGTTTATCATGCCGTTAGGTTCCTTCATGTCTGCGCACCATCTGCAACCCTACCGCGATGCTCGTGCATCTGCCTTCTCTTCGCCTCCCCATGGTTCCGCTCGATACCGCGCTGGACTTCTTTTTCCCAGTCGGTGCCGACCCAGACCACAGAGTATTCACTGAGTCCGACGATGAACAGCGCGACAACTTGCCCTGCAGCACCCCGTTAGGCTCTGCACCCGGGAGAGGAAGGGGAGGAACGTACCTATCCAGAGGCCCTGTAGTCCTAAATGAGATTCGGGGTGGAAGGCAAGCGTGATACCGAGCGGGAGGGCCAGAACGTAGTATGCGATGAGGTTGAACAGCGCCCCGAGATGTTGGCGACCTAGCCGTGATCAAGGTGAGTATAGTAGGCTGTCGATCAAGCTTTGTGCGCACCTTGGCCACGCAGCACGCCGCCACACGAGCCGGCCAGACCGTCTGCTATCTACGACATTCGTGAGGCCAGACTTCGAGTCGCATAGAACTAGAACGTACCTGAAAAGAAGCCACAAGGGGCATAACCTTGCTCACGAGAAAAACAACGTCATCGTCATCGCTGTAGATGTAACCGAATATCTGGAAGGTGCCACACAAGCTCAGCTCGGCACTTATGAATCAGCGGAACCGCACTTACATCTTTCGTAGCGATTAGAATCATCATGACAATCGCTCCCACCACCACGCTGAGCAGCGCCGATGCATGGCTCGCGCGCTTTGCAGCATTGGGCAGGCGTGCACCGATGAGGTTGCCTACGCGGGCGGAAGCAGCCACACCTGCTCACGTTTGTGAAAATGAGCGCGAGTCAACTCCGGGTACTCTCAACGTACCGATCCCGAATGGAATCGTATTCATTACTGATGCGACGATCGATTAGTGTGCAACACGTGTGGAGATAAGTGGACCGAACGTACTCTGGTCAGTCGTCATTATGACGGACTGAGCGGCCAGCGGCAGGGAGCCTAGTCGACCTGCGGCTAGCGCGACGATCTCGAACGCGGCCCTTCGGGCAACGTGGAGTTCATATCGAGTAACGGAGAGGCGGCGATAACGTACCATTCCGTACCCACCATCAGGATCCCCGGGATGGCGAGCTTGAGGAAGTATGCGCAGCTGCCGGCATCGAACACGAGCTCGAGCTGGAACCCTGCCCACGTCCCGTTCTTCCGATGCGCAGGGGAGAAGTACGTGAAGAGCGCCAAAGAAAAGAAGCACACCCAGAACGTTATGGAGATAGCGAGAGGCGACCCGAGAAGGCCCAGTCGAGTGTGGTGCACGAGATATACGTTGAGAGCCAGATTGACAGGCGCGACCGCAATAAGAACGTAAGTCGATGCGCGCATGATCCCTGGGCGCGCGCCATGGCGTTAGTAACGAGGGTGGGATTCAATGGGGAGTTCAGATGCGCTCAGGTCGGGGCTGATTGTGTCGGATACACGCACCTTGACACTGGAGATACTTCTTGAGACTTTCGAAGCCAATGTACCCTGGCGCGCCAATGATCATGACGCGCAAGAAGGCCTGTACGTCATGGGAGAGACGTTCTTCCTGACCCAGTAGGAGAAGCACGGGTTCGATGTAGGCCCACAGGATGGCGACCGGAATGAAGAGTAGCCAGAGGAGAAGAATACATCGCTGTAGATGGACGGAAACGGACAGCCGGTCGCCTCCCGTGAACGCTTGCGAGCCCAGGGTGTCCAAGGCTGTCGTGCCGCCGAGAGCGATACACCATCCTAATGCGACGGTCTCAGCATACATGGAGTCTAGAAGGAAAAGTATTCTCACCCAGTACCATGGCAAGCATCAACGAGAATGCGGCAGCAGATAGTTCATCGGGACCAAGGCGTCCAGCAACAAGCACGGAGACAGTTTGAATCGAGTTTTGGAATACATATGAGAGAATTACTAATACATATTCAGTTGTGAACGTTTCCAGACGAAGTTGTTGCAGTTCTGTACTCACCAGGGATTGAGTCGACGAGGAGAGAAGAGAAGAGCGCGCCGAGCGCTTGATGTTCGGAATTGCCGGTATAGGACTCAGGCGAGTCTGTTGACCCCAACGTTTCGTCATCTCCCGCTGTCGACGTGCCTGCGGTTGCCGACAGACTATGACTAGGCGGATTTGTCCTGGTCAGCAACGGCTGTCTCTCGGCGTCGTTGGAGGATGACATGGTGTGGCCAAAATGCTTTGAACGGTGCGTGGACGAGAAAACTTCGAGTCGGGGGCCCGTACCTGGTATGAAACGGTGAGTTGGACCCTCTTGTACTCCCTATTGGACGCCTGTTCATCCTTTCGAAACAGGGATTATCAGATCATATTTTCATCTGTATTGAAAGAGTCATGCGGCCGCTTTCATGTCCGGATTTATAGTTCCAGCTGTCGCCCAGCATCCAAGGACTGCCCTAGGGAGTCCGTGCGGTGGACTCGGATCCAGTTTCTGCCCTGGTCAAAACTCCGACATGCAGCTCGCTTCTCGAGATAGCGAGAACCCTTTTCGAACGGTCGCCACTCCATGTCGTGAAGACTAGGCCACTATAGGACACCCTGCCATGCGCCCGCGATCATACGCAGGACCCCATATCGTAAGAAGGGCAGTGCTTCTCCTGTGTGTGTTCCGACGCTGACTGAACACTTCCTATCTTGCAGCGACACAGACCGGTCATGGGATGTAGTGTGAATGACGCTGAAAATTTCGTCTTGCTTCTGGGCCTTTTGGGAACATTTATAACCAACCCGACATCCGACTAAGGGGACCAGATCCTGTCCTTCCAGCTCGCTCGAAAGCTCGCAATGAAGCTCCTTTTCGTATCCACCGTTCTCGCCTCTACGGTCGCCGTCGTTCATACCCACGATGACCATGATCATGACATGCAGATACCGCTCGACTACGTCAAGTACCCCTACCAGGCCATGTACTACCCTGGGGATAACGCCGGTCCGTCTGATCCTACCCATAGAACGTATATTGTGCTCATCTTTTCTAGTCACGGCGGACTCTATATTTTCCGGCATCACCACATTCGCCAAGCTACCATGGGTCCAATGCCTGGGCAAAGACAACACGGACCTCTTTGATATCGCGTTTATCGGAGCGCCTTTCGTACGTCACCCTATGTTTCGTTCCTCGCGGTCGCTGATCCTCCACGCAGGACACCGGCACCTCTTACCGTCCCGGCGCCCGTTTCGGGCCTGCTGGCATCCGCGCCGGTTCACGTCGTTTGACTCTGTATGGAGGCTACAATGTGCCTCTCGCCGTCAATCCCTTTCTCGCCGGTCTCAAGCTCGTCGACTGTGGCGACATTCCCGTCACCCCGTACGACAACAAGTTCGCCATCAAGCAGATTGAGGACGGCCACAAGACGCTTCTTCATCGTCCAGCTTTCTCACCTCTCGGAAACGACTCGTTGACTGGAAAGCCCCTCGTGCCTATCTCCGCTGACGGCAAGAACCACCCTCGCATCATCACGCTTGGCGGAGACCACACCATCGTCCTCCCGCTGCTCCGGTCTATCTATAGCGCCTATGGCCAAATCTCCGTAATTCACTTCGATAGCCACCTCGACACCTGGAAGCCACAGGTTTTCGGAGGTGCACCCTCCGAACAAGCCGCTATCAATCACGGCACGTACTTTTATTGGGCTAGTCAGGAGGGGCTGATCAAGAACGGCTCATCAATTGCAAGTATTGTTTACTCTCGTTCCTGACGCCGCCCCGTCCTTTTCTGTCACCCGTCTGCGAAAACTGGTGATCCTAGTTGATCGTGTCGTTTACAGCATGGCGCTATCCGCACCACCCTCTCCGGTCCAGCTGACTACGCAAACGATGACGCATCCGGCTTCCAGCGCATCGAGGCCCGTGAGATCGACACCATTGGTACGTCCTCGTCTCGCAAGTTTGACGTACTCGTTTTCATTAATTTTGTTTCGGCCCCTGTACAGGAACCGATGGTATCATCCAGAAAATCCGTGACACCGTGGGAGACAAGCCAGTGTACCTCTCCATTGACGTGCGTCCTGCTGCTACCACATCCACGGGGGGAGGGGTAATCGAGCGCGACCGCTTTTCTAGATCGACTCCATTGACCCTGCATTCGCGCCGGCTACTGGCACGCCTGAGACGGGCGGTTGGTCCACGCGCGAGCTGCGGACGATTTTGAGGGGTCTCGACGGCTTGCACATCGTCTCCGCCGATATCGTCGAGGTGGCCCCGGCGTACGACACCAACGCCGAGCTAACGACCATGGCTGCAGCCGACGTAAGTTGACCTCACTCCGCCGTGATTCTGGCTCGCTGATGCCGGCATGCAGGTCTTGTATGAGGTGTTGAGCGTCATGGCCAAGACTCCGTTAGGTAAGGTCGCAGAGTAGGGTTGTCTCGTCACTTACGGCAAGGGGACTCGGATATCGGGAGATGGAACGGTCCGAGTCGCCATGACCTCGCTTCGAATTATGCTGTATGCGCTCAGTGTTACGATACGGATCAACGATCGCTGGATGGATAACGTTATGGTCCGTTCTTGGTAGCATCTTCTGCCTCGTGACTGCATGGCTGGAGTTCCTTTGACGGTAGCAGACGTGTTCCCATTTCCCAGCCTCGGCAGACATAGCTGAGGCGCATCCCCTTCTCGTGAGTTCCTCGTGGGCTCCCCGTTAATGCCCGCATCTGTCGCGAGAGTTTAGGCGTGCGGTGGTTCCCACGCCAGCGGTTCTTGCATAGCTTCCTAATTTGTCGATGCACTTTTTCGTAGGTGGCTGAAGCGCCTGCCTGCCAGTGCCAGTCCGCCTGATCCAAACTCTCCTTGCACCTGGAGGGTAATGTTCCTTCCTTCCTCTCATCTCGTTCGGCCTGCGCACGGTGATGATACTTTGCTTTTCAGTGTCCCGTGGTGCTTATTCAGACTGGTCCTGTGCCTGCAGACCGCCTCGAGGCCGATATCTCCAGCCGACGGTATTCATGGAGGCATCGTGGTGGTCGCGGACCTGAACCTGTAGGGCAACGCGCGGATCACCCATCTACTGGCGATGCTACTCACGCAGCCGTCTCACGCCGCTTTCCTTGTGGACGGCTATCCCGCGATACAGTCGCAGATTCTGCCCCGTCGTCCTGTCAGTGGAAGCCAGCAGTGCATTTGGCACGTTCCCGCGCATCCAGCGAGACACAGGTTAATGAGGTCTTCCCTACACCGTCTTGTGCTCTTACCTGCACGTGTGCTCTATGGTTTTGCCCGATGCCATGTCTGCGGTACGTCGTGGAGAAGTATTACGGCACCTCCTTCGAAGTTTGGGTACCGCGGCTCTTCTCATGAAGTTCGTGGCTTTTTGCAGGCAACTTCAGGCTCCCCCAGCCGCCAGCCTGGTCACGGTGCTGCGCAGTACCAAGACATGAACCAGCGACTTCGCTGTTAGACACACTCTGTGACAATGCCCTGCCCCGCTCGCTGTTCAAGAAGTAAAGAATACATATTTATATTTGGGAGACCCGACGATTTCTCAACGCAGATATGCAGTCGGTGAGTACATTGTGTCGCGAAGCTACATGCGAAGCGAGCTTACACCGATTTCAGGAACAGATATTTTCCCTGTGGCCATTCTGCTGTGCCCAACCCAGACTCAGCTGACAACCACGCCTTCATCTCCTTACATGCTTCTGATTCAGCGGAAGGGACACATGATGTAAGTCCGAAACACTATCCCAACCTCTTCACTCCAGCGGTGAGAGTCTCTCGTAACTGTGGGTGATCGTCTTGCCTCGCGTTCAGCTCCGTTAACGGATGCCGGGTGATCGAGTTAGCTCATCATCGGAATCTGTCCCCGAGCGAAGTACCCCCAAGCCAGGTCCGACGCTTCTCTGGCCACCTACCCGGAGCTCGCCCGCGAGAAGGTCTTCCGGCCACATGAATCGGGGAATGAATACTCAGCCACGAGGTGAACGCTCAGCACACGCCCCGCAACCAGTGCATTGTGCCGCTCTTCGGAGGCTTCGCTATCGCTTGGTGACGTACACCTCAAGCTTTTGCACCTGCATCTGTTCGATCGCTTCTCATGCATTCCCGCACGTGTTCCTCCATCGTATTCACCGGCATCCCGTCCGACCTGGTCAGCGACCATCCGCAGCTTCAAAAGTTTGCGTACCTAGCCCGACCATGGATTGCTATCGGCTTGAGATCAGTCCCCTTTCAATGACTTACCGGGGCGCGCGGGCCTAGGTATGTGCTAGAGCTTTGTCCATGGTCAGCTCCGGACCATCCATCGCTCACGCCAGGTTGCAGCCCAGTCCAACTTCTGGTGACCATCAGACGACTCGCCGTTTAGTCCGTTTGTGTATATCATTGTGATTGTGTCGTAAATACGGCGCATGCGAGGAGGAAGGATCTTGAACGTCCCTCTGATCGGTATAGCAGCCGTAGGCCACACTGAGCATGGCGCCGCCTCTAACCCCATTTACCTCGAACCTCGAATATATAGTTCTCCGCCCAATCTACGCATCGCTTCCTCCGTATCATCATCTTGCGGTTAAATGTAATCCTCGGCGGCCCGCTCGCTCGCCCGCCTAATCGCCCAAGTCTAATTCGTATCGGGTGGTGAGCTCGTCACATCTATAGAGACGTACTGCTGTGTGGAGCTGACGCGTACCAACTCGTAGGTCTTGATAGCGTCCTCGTACGAGCTCAGGATTTCCTCGCTCGGCCGTCGGCCCTCGACTACGTCCATGAAGGTCGCAAGTTCCGTGTGGAAAGGGTCGTCCTGCGGTCGCATGAACATACTTCAACGTGAGGAGATGTGAAAATATTAGAGTCGACTTACATCCGTAAATGTATGGACCTCTACCTCGGCCGAACCAGGCCGCCTGATATGAAGTTTCGGCGTGGAGTACGGGGCGACGAGCTTGAAGTGGTATCCGTCCGCATACACCTCTAGCTCTGTATCGTACGTCGTCCCTGTGAACAATCAGTCTGAATCGCCATCGACGGTCGATCTCGCCCGGTCTCCTACCATGTAGCGCAACGACGTGGGTCAGTGTTCCAACGGCTCCGCCTTTGTACTTCCAGGTCGCACTAGTCAAGCGTGGCAACCTGTTTTCGGCCGGGATCGGCTCCTCGTCGAATCGCTTCGCCGACAACCTACCCGGAAGCTCGTCGTGCTGCACGGTGTGCGCAACAACGGAAGGAAGGTGGACATCCCCGCCAAAGTACCGCGAAAGGTCACCTGGATGCGCGATCAGAATGGGAGGCTCGAGCGTGGGAGCGGGAGAAGGCCGAACAGAAGTGCGTTGCTTGCTCGACAATTGCTAACGGAGCCAAGCGGAGCAAACGCAACTCCGCGGGTCAGCGGAGGGCTTCGCAGGTGCAGCTACAATTACTTACGACCTCCAGACCGTGCCTTGTCCCACCAGGCCTGTCGTGTGCTCAGTCCATGGGCCTGCCAAGAGTAGAAACGGATGGTTGCGGCATACTCACCGGTTTCCTTGCCCATTCACTGTACGTCTGCGTGAGTTGCTTCATTAAATGAGGAGACCACGTTCCCGCTCACTAAGCCATAACGTATCGAGCGTTAGTGCCCATTACGACCAGCCCATGGTCTGAAATGATTCTCCTATAAAATCAATGTGCGTTACGTTACAGTTCACACAAGGACGCACTTGATCATCTGCACGGCTGCTCATCCAGGCTCAAGAGGTCAACCCGCGGTCTTTGTAGCTTCCTAAAAATAACATACCCTTCAGATAGCGAAGCATGTAGCCGACACCAACGAGCGTTCGGCTCGCCGAAAATGTCTCTGCTACGCGCCAACACGCATCTTCCGTTCCGCTGCTCACAGGCTTCTCGACAAAGAGGGCGCATTTTGGGAAAGCTTTCACAAGCTGCAACTCAATATCCCTCCCGGGGATGTCAGTACCGCGCGCGAACGGAGGAGCACCAACGATGGCGATGCTGTTGTCAAGCTTTAGCTAGGACGTGAGAGCTACTACTGTAATCGACTCACTGCGGGACGCTCTCAGGCGGAATTGAAGCGGCGGCATCGGCGATGGTCGGGAAGAGGGCACAGGCTTTCCAAGCATCGGACACGGCCGATCGCAGCTTCGAATTGAGCGCATCAGAGGCACGCGAGCGGTCTGGGTCGACGAGGCCGACGATGCGCAACCGAGAGGCCAGGATCCTGTGTGGGAGGGGAGCCAAAACGAACGCTCAGATGGCTTTTTATACTCCGCGTCTGGCGATGGGAAATCAGTCTGGCTCGAGAGCAGACACGTACTTCTCGAGGCGCGAGGTCTACGTGGATCTCAGGTGAGTAACGAGACAATCGTACGGGATCACGCCATCAGGATAGCGTACGTGATTCCAAGGGCCTTCGACCGAACCTATGTACAGCGTGCAATCGTTACAGATGATCAGCACGATGTCCTCCTACAGTGCTCTGAGATGCAAAGCTTGAACGTACCGAAATTGATTTCGCCTGCCCCAACGAGCAGCACGTTTACGATAGTGGACATGGGAGGGCGGGGACAGTGGGTGGCACTGGGTGCTGACACTGTTTGCCTACGGAAGACGTAGTAGACTGAGGACTCGTTCAGTGCAGAGGGTCACCAGTCTGAAGTACGCGAGCACTTCGATTCCGAACCCCGACACCGTGATAAGCGCCAGATACAAACGGAAGAAGAGTGTGCCTTGGACAGCCGTCGGTTATGAGGAGGACCAGTACTTGCGAATCCACAAGTATCCGGTACTACGTTTGCTCGTTCTGCGACTGCCGACCTTTTTAACAGCCGCGGAACTATCGAATATGTTGAAACTTGAAGAGAAAGCCTCTGCATCAATCTGTCATGAGCGATGACGTTGTAGCAGTGCCACGCTGGTGTGGTTATTAGATGAGTTCCGACGACGTGTGATGTACATCGCCGGTTCTGGGCACACGCACACACATGCGTTGTAACTTCGCTTTCGATGAAAAACATCCTACCATCACGTTAAACAAGAGACAGAAATGATCCACTACTGCAATTCGAATAACGTTCCCTACGGACTAGACGAAACGTTTGACGGCTTAAGGCTTGAAGCTTGAAGCTTGAGGCCAGGGTACTAGAGTCCAGGGCCACCATGAGCACGTTGTGTGGGTGTTACCTGGAAGCGATTGGATGACTGTCGATGTCAGATGCAATATATGGTGAATGTCCACAACTTGACATCATCTCGATTGAAAAATAATGCACTCACGTCGTTTGAGGGCCTCAACTTTAGCCCTCACGTTTACGTTGGGGACATAGGGGACCAGAGGCTAGAACGCTCACACCTCCTATGTGGTTTGCGAAGCTATGAGGGTGGGGCCAGACGACAAATGAGGGGGAGGATGAACGCCACAAGGACCGATGCGCAGCGACGAAAACACAGCCTGGGTGGCACGTGATGGATTCGAGAGATTCACACAAACTCGGCCAGACCGAGCGACGCGAAGCTTCCGAGAGTCCGTCGTTCGGTGTTTCCCCATCCAATGCTACTCTACTCCCCACCATCTCTCTAATACCTGCACTCATGCTTGGGCCCTGCGGAGGGTCCGATTGCTATCCTGCGAAGCGGCGAAAGGTCCTGCCACGACAAGCTCCGTCCATCACTCCGGGAGCAACTTCCAACCCCGGAACCAGCAGTACTGAGTCAACAGGGATCTCGAGTAATGACAGTGGGACCGTCGTGCGTGCCTCACGCTTTGAATTAGATCGCTAATGTACTCACATTCTTCTTCTCGCATTGTAGTCCGGAGCTGCGCCCACGGGAGTGACTACGTCCTCTCCAGCTGGCCCTTCAGGCAGACAGAACCCCCAGGATGCTAGTTCTGACACAACCGACTCTGCTTCAGACAGCAACTCCACAGGAAGCACTTCACCACCTTCCTCGTCACCACCCACGACCTCCAATAACACTACCTCCCAGCCAACTTCACAACCTACGTGCGTACTCAACTCACTATCCTTTGACTTTGCGTTCGACCATAGGTCCCTGTAGGACGGATACCTCGACAACCCAGTCCACGACAACGCAAAATTCGTCTCAAACCACTACAACGTCTTCAACGTCCGACCCCACTACTTCTTCACCCACCAGTGACACTTCTTCTCAGTCGACTACGACCTCTACATCTACTCCGACATCAGCCTCTTCCTCTGTGTCGTCATCGGAATCTTCCTCTCAGACTTCTTCTCCACCTACCTCACCTCCGACCACTGACCCCACCTCCCTATCACCCACTCCGTTGCTAACCGAGACAACACCGGCGGACTCTAGTACTGGTATGTTTGGGACGACGATCACATCCGCAATCTCAACAGTAGTCGTCAATGGCACAACCTCCACTGTACGTCTTCTGTTCTCTTCGCTTTTTCTCATTGCCTCCCACTTTCCGCTCATATGCGCACGTCTCCCAGATCTTTACGCAGATCCCTACTACCCTCTCCTCCGACAACAACAGCGCAAGCGAAGCGGCCACCAAGCGGAACGTTATCGCAGGGACAGTCGGCGGTGTCGTCTTCGTTATCCTTATCACCGCTATCTTCCTGTTCTATCGGCGGCACCAGACCAAGAAGGTTTCCTTCTTCAGGCGCCTCCAGCCCAAGCCCCGTACCCGCCTGCTCGACGGCGAGGACATGGATGACTTCGACCTCGGCGCGCCCATGACGCGCTACAGCGACTACCCCGTCTCGCTCACCTCATCTCACGCCCACTCCGGTTCTTTCACGCATCCCAGTCATAGCCCCGTCCCCGGCGCATCGCCGCTCTCGCGCGAGTTCCAAGCCGTGTCCCCCGGGCCGTCGCTCATGGGCGCGCCCATGGACCCGCACCGCTCCGCCACACCCAGCCATGTCCCAGCCCGCGCCTCACCCCCCCTCCTGCTGGGCATGCGCTCCGAGTCCGGCTCCATCTTCCGCGAGGCCGTCTGGCCGCCCCCCGGCGAGACCAGCAACCTCATCGACCCGCTCCGGGTGGCGACCTCGGTGGACCTCAGCCGGATCGTCGACGACGTCATGGGCCCCACCGCCTCGACTCCGACGAGCGCGCAGCGCGACGGGCCACCGCCCTCGTACCGCGACGCGCGCGCGTCGGGCACGGGTGGGAGCCGGACGTCCGACCTCGTGGGCGACGACCCCTTCGCGACGCTGACGCACTCGCGCGAGGCGAGCGACGCGCCGCTCCTCCCGAAGCACCGGGGCCCGCCAGGGCTGGTCGACCGGGACAACACCGGGTCGCCCGCGCCCGCGCCAAGTTCGGCGCGCTGTTCGTGACGAACATGGGCCCGCTGTCGCCGTCGTCGACGATCACGGCCCCGACGCTCGCGCAGCAGCAGGCGCTCGGGCAGATGATGACGTCCCCGACGGGGGCCAACCCGTCCGCGAGCACGTCGGCGTCGGCGGCGCAGCCGCGGAATTGGCTGCAGCGGTCGCCGAAGAAGCTCGCGCGGCCGAGCATCGACGAGGACGCCGCCGTCGACGTGGCGGACCTGACGAGCACTGGACATGGGGTGGGTGAGGCTCTGTGAGAGCCTCCCCGGACGAAGGGACGTAGTGACCTTGAGGGACCTGGATTTCATCTTCTCTTCGGATTTATGCTTATTTCACTCAGGAGGTGTTGCGAGGGGGCAGGGCTGATCGAGGAACGGACGGATAGATATCGCGAGGAGTATTTATGCGGACGGACTGGACTGTACGTGCTTGTTTCCGCGCTCTCCTGCTTTGCGCATGATGCGCGATTTACCGCACCAAAACCGCGCACCATGTCGGCCGCCCAACGCGGCACATGGAGACCTACTAGATGGCTAGCGACATTCGGATTTGCATTTGTGTGTGCGCGCCCCTGCCTGTTATGACATTTAACGACATTTACATCGCTTTTCGCGTCCCGCATCACCTTTGCCACTTTGCTCCCCCTGACACTGACTTCGAACTTTTGGACTCGTGCTCCTCTACAGTAGCCGAACACTCACGATTGCGGTATATACACCCATTGACAGTTAGCTAATCGATCCCGATTTTTAGTTCTCTATTTCGTCCGGGGGAATGTGGTGTCCGCGAGCCTACTCGGAGTAACATTCGGAACGCTGTCTCGGGAACGGGGACATGCTGCCTCAGGGTGCTGGTGGCCCATCATTAACACTGCCGTCAACATAAACATAAGTGAGCATACAGTAGAGTCGGCGGTCTTGATTGGGCCCTCGCTTCCTTACCCCCTATTTTAAAGGCAGCCTACGGAAATATACCGGACACGATATCTCTCTGTTATTCATTCTCGTACAACCCGATGGACAGATCATACGTTTAACTCGGCGCATCCTTCCACTCCAATATATAGAGCATGTTTCCACCTAGAAGCGACGTTCCAACCAACTACTCCGAGTCGACATACAGTCGCCTGTACAAATAGATATACGTCAGCGAGCCTAATCCACTTTTTCAATGCAAAATAACCTGGAGGGTACGAACGAGATCTCACCCATAGGTCATGCACCGCAATGCATTAGCCTAGAGTGCGGGAGGTCCTAGTCGCAGTTACCAGCTTCGCCATCTGGAAAGTGTCGTTATCCACCGCATTTAGCGGCCGGCACACCGTATCATAGTCCCACATCTCCTTCTCCAAGGCGTCGACATCGGGGCAATGGATGAACCCTGCGCCATGCAGACGAGTCACGACGCAGGGCCTCCCGTACCCATACGCGGCAGCTGAACACAGGCTCGCGCTGTCTGTCCACAGCAGGGATGTACAGCCATGGGGATCTCAGCGAGAAGGTCGACGAGTTGTCGCACGGTCTTGTCCTTGAGCTGGCCGACGACGGCCGCCATGCGACGATGGACGCAGAGGTGGCGAGGGTGAAAGGAGCGGCTTCGAAGTGCCAGGTCCCTGCCGGATTTCCAGACCCGAAGACCTGGATGGCATGGACTTACTGGTCCCCTCCTGCACCTTTCCGTAACCCTGACCAGGGTTGGGAATGAAGACGAGCCAGTGGAATCGGGGAGGTTCTGTGTCGATGAGGTTGAGAGCAAGGACGATGTGAGGATAGTGGCAGTGAGGGGTACTTAGGATCAATCTTTAACGGCTTGTTGCGACGACTCGGAGCGTGGCAGGCTGTCGTTGGTCCGACTCCCATCGTCACCGTGTCCAGACCTGGTCCAGGGTGACCGTGTCGCATGAAATCCATGACTTCATGCTTTGCTCTCTTCGCTTCCGGCCTTTCCCCCGCCATATTCTTTGGCAAGACCACTCACAAAAGCGTCCGCTTCTGGCTGCCAATGTTCACAGCGGTGTCACCATCCCGGCACTCACATTTCTACTCTGAAAAGTTTCATGTATGGAACCCCATCTTCGGGTCTTTGGCCCACAACTTCAGTTCATCAGGTTCGATCCATGGCCTTCATACAACGTTGCAATCGCGCCAGGGCTTCAAACTATTTGCGCTGAACCGACGGCGCCAAGTTTAGTCCTTTGTGCGACTATATAACTAGCCGACACCCTCCAGCGGGGGCCCTCAGAGTCACAGCATCTCCATTATCCACAGACCCCACGTGAGGATATTATCTATAACCTCTCCGCCGGGTACACTATGCTCACATGTCGTTTACTAGTTCTCGCCCCGTCCTGAGTCCTCATGAACCCTGCTTCGAGTCCTATCGAAAAGGCTCAGGCTCTCAGTAGCGTGCGTTTAGTACCCTCTTTTCACCAATTTATTTTATTTGACCCACTGTTTTGTACCTTATGACAACAGGACGTTGCGAGTTGGCAAAATGAAGTTAAAGAGATCTTGCGAGATTTCCTGAACCGCAGTATGACCACAAGTGACGGATTTCGACCCGCGGGAACCTATGACGGTGGTAAGCTGTACCAAGACGTCTCCCGCAAAGTCGCAGACTTCGTCGAGGCCGCCGGAGATGATCCAACGTTCATTCAGAAGTTATCAGTCCTCAGTTGCGACTTGGCCACAATCAGTTATGGACACACCAGCTTCGAACATCAATACTACATCGCTCTCTACAACGCGTGCCTCACCTACGTCGACGATCTAGGCCACCGACACCTCGAAGCTGTATCCCAGTTCTCCCGTCGCTTCGTGACGGGAGAGAAGCAGCTCAACCCTGCCCTGGATGTCCTCACCGACCTCCTGAAGCAATCCTACGACTTGTGGCCTCAAGTTGGAGCCGACGTTATTATCTCCGGTACTTTGGAGGGCGTAACGGCCATGTACGTTGAGTGCACGACCGGCGACATGACAGTCACTCCGCGGGCAGCATGGTGGCCCAACTACATTCGGAATCAAGGTCGGGATTTGCCCGCCATACGCGCATTTCAACTTCATGAAGAGCTCAGGCTGGCGGTCGACTCCGGATTCGTATCTGCTGTTGTTACCGTAAGTTCAATGGTACATTTTCTCAAACGTCGTCATGATTGAAAACTTGGTTCGTAGGTATATGGAATTCTTCATCGCCGCAGCCAAGTGAGTGTTCTAAGGTATGATTGCTCCCTCCCATGTCGTACCGACGGGCCAACAACCGCGCCGCCCCCCTAATTGAACCAGCGATGTGTGAGTATGGCGACTCTCTCAGAAATTAGAGCTTTCGACTGACTCGTAGCTAAACTTGGAGTCTGTCTTTCTACAAAGAACACCTAGCCGGAGAGGCGAAGAACTACATCCAGACCCGAGCCACCACGGACCAAACGACTCCTATCGATATGCTGCGCTTGCTAGCGGATGAAACCATAGCTTGTGCGCAGAGGGCTAGAGAACTCATAGGCAGCGAGGACCCCGAGTTGATGGCGATTTGGCACTCGTTCGAGCAGGTGAGCAACCCCGCAACACGCCGGGGCACCGTATGCTAACGCAAGGAGTCAATCATAGGGCTACGTGGCCTGTCACGTCAAGACCCCGCGATACAGGCTGGCGGACTTGATGTGACACTTTCAAGGCCATTGACTCCGGTCGGGGTGGTAATGACGATAGAAGATCTTGAGCATGTATTTCGTCTTGAACGCGGCGAACATTGCTGCCAGTAGATTCGATATAACAGACGACATAGTACGTCGTTCTAACTTGTGGCTACCGTGGCAGTCAGTCGCGTCTGCTGAACTGTCCCTGCGGGGGGATCCGGTGCACCAGCCGCTCGAAAACTCATCGATCATCCCTCGGCGCCGCTCTCCACACTAGCCCAACTACTAACTGCGCCTCTCCGCCATAGTGGACTTCAAGTCGTCCCCGTCCACAACGACGCGCGCTGCCTGCTCCATCGTGTCGACGATGAAGTGTACGCCACAGTCCTCGATCTTGGACCCCTCGTGGCTCATGCAGACTGCGATGACGATTGCCCTGGAGGCGACGCCAGCTCAGATGCCCAACGGCGAGTGCTCAAAGGCGACGCACCGCTGCGCGGCGTGACAAAGCGAGCTCGCCGCGAGCAGGAATGCCATTGATCGGGAGCGCCCTGAAACGCTTATTGTCGGCGGTGATGGCGACCGGGGGAGGGGCGTGATGCCGACGCGCGTCATGCGTATATAAAGAAACACGGGATGTCAGCGACGAGTGTACCGATAGTCATGAGTGAGCGCTCACAGTATGTCTGTGCGTCTGAGATAGCAACGGCGTAGCGTCCCTCAGCGTTCGAGTTCATGAGCGAGGAAAGGCGCACTGAAGGGTCGACGGCCGCGGCTAGGTTGAACACCTACTAAATGTACATGGAAAGAGCCAGTTATTGCCCCAAGGGAACCATGGTAATACGTATCTATAATCTGCGACGTGCTGCTGATCGTCAGAACGGCGCTGACCGGAAAAATATGTAACTCACTTTACAGATACTGAGAGAGAGCGGATGACGTCAAACAATCTATTCTGTAGTCAGTATCTCCAGACTAAGAGGGCGGAGGCCACGCACTTCGACACTGCGTATAATTAGCTCCAGGATTCCATTCCACGGCGACTACACAGCTCGACTCGTCACCGATTCTACCAGCGCAGCGAGCTCGAACGTATCATCCTCGATCGCCCTCGCAGCAGCCCTTCCATACCGCCACATCTCCTCCTCCAACGCATCCACATCAGGACACCACACATACCCCTCCCCATGCATCCTCCGCAGAGCCTCCCGCACCCAAACGCGGCACGTAAACACCGGCTCGCGCGCCTTATCGGCTTCAGGGACGGCCATGGGTATCTGCGCGAGCAAGGCGCGTAGCCCCCGTCCATCCTCGAGACGGCCCAAGAGCTCGAGACGGCCGATCGTGGCGGCGGCGGCGAGCCCGCCCTCGTCGGTCGCGAGCGTGGTCGGCGTGGCGTCGAAGCACCACAGCCTCTCCGGATCCGTCGTCGCGCTCGGCTGCGGGCTGTAGTCCGTCGTGGCGTGCATCTTCAGTCCAGACTGCACGTCGAGGTGCGCCGCGTCCGCGGCGTTGGGGACGAAGATGTACCAGTGGAACCTGGGGGGGTCGGTGTCGATCACGTTGAGCGCGAGGACGATGTCGGGGTAGTGGGGAAGAGGCTGGATCCGCAGCTTCGCTGTGGGTTCGGCTTTGGCGGGGGGTGACGCTGACGTCTGCTGCTGGTTCGACATACTGTATGCATATGCATACAGTGAGTACTTGGTCGGGGCCCGGTGAGAGACTCCGAGTCGGAGGACGTCGACAACTTTGAGCGACAAGGAGATTCTGATCAGTCGCCCGCACCGGAGATTACCGTGATCCGGACCGGATCCGGATCCCGCAATCTCCGACTCGGACCCATACTCAACGCGCGCGCTCTGCCTGGAGTGTACATGTGCGACGATCGTCTCTACTCGAACGTTGGTATCTAAAGTCTAAAATCATGTATATTACCCACGCCGTACCTTGTCCGATAGTCCGATGTGTGTTTACCGATGAGTAGGTAGCACCAAACGATCCGGGGATAGGCAATAGTACGAGGCTGTGCCACTGTCGTCCTTGAAAACAGTTTACGGTACAGTACAGTATGTAGTACATGTACATACATGAAGTTGACAAGTCAGAGACAAGTTAGAGCAGGTCTGACGCCGATACGTACCTCCTCGTGTTCCACTGCCAAGCCTCCCGAACGCTGTGGCCATGGTATGGAAGCAGACGCAGGACAACCCTATACTAGGCTCCAGCACAAGAGACTGGAGTCGAAGTCGAACCCACCCCTTCCCCCGGTGTAATTCACTGATAGCGCTCCTATACTCGTACTAACAGCCGTCGACGGTAAAGTAGATCTTTTGGACGCGTGCGCGCAAATAAGTAAAATACATGGGGAGGGTGCATGCGAGATACACGAAATGTGAATGTCCTTAGACTGTGAGCTGGTCAATGGTCAGATGGGGGGGTACGTACATGGCTCGTAACTGTCGTCGTCAACATGGAACATTTGGAAGAATGGTCGGGCTCGTCAAGTAATAGTAATACGCGGAAAGGGGGGTCCGGGGGCGAGAGCGCTAAGGTATCGTGCACATTGTATGTACGCGAGCAGCAGCGGCGTGCGTGCTGTTCTGAGGTCGCCCGGGGTGAGAACGTACTGAGAAATGAGAAAAGAGGCGCGCTCGACGGTCGAAAGCGAGGAAGCGCGAGATCTAGCATGTCACAGGCGTAAGCAGTGGAGGATATTAGGGGGTAATTGACACGTCAAAAATGGAGGTCGTCGGTGAACGGGCAGGGAAGGGGGGAAGAAGGATGGTAGCATAGCGATCAGCGAACGTTAATGCGAAAATAGCGAGCGCGCATCCCCACACCGCGAGGATGCGGAACGTCAGCGAGCGACTGCGAATACAAGGCAGGAAGGGAAGACGGTAGGTTCCATAGTCCGAACGCCGGCCACGCATGCCAGCGTAGGCATGCCGGACGTAGCACCGAGCAGGCGGCAGACGCGCTAAGGCGAGAGGCAGCCATCGGTGGGCTTCGACCCGTTTTCTCGTCGAGACATCCAAAGCCATACGGAATGAGACTCTGTGAGTGAGTTCTCATCGAGTCCTTGCTAATGAAGTGAGGCACCGAAATACCAGCGCACCAGCGCAACGCAATCCACGCTCCACCCCATGCACGACTGCGCGTGCTCCAAGCTTCCCTCCAGCTCCACACCAGCCCCACCACGGCCGTCGCAAACCGCGCACACGCCCACGCCACACACACATCCGTGGTGGGCACGCAGCGTTCACCGGTCGTGCGCGATAGTGTCGTACCGCGGCGGGACCTCGCTCGGCTCCTCGTCCTCGGGCGTCGCGCCGAGCCGCCCGCCGTCCAGATGCTGCATGACCTGACCGGACGGCGCCCCATTGTCAGGGTTGGCGACCCGGCGCATCGCCTCGCGCTCCTTCGAGCTCGGGATCACCGCAGGGCCGCTCGAGCTCCCCGACACGGACGGCTCCGTCGGCGTCTGGCCGTTGTACGACGCCTGGCCGAGCGACGGCCCGGGCGACGGGTGTCGGAAGTCGCGCGCGGGCATGCCCACCGGCTGCAGCTGCGCGCCGAAGCTGGCGTTCGTCGGGCTCGTCTGGGACGACGACGTGTGCGGGTACTGGTTCGCATAGGCCGCGTACGGCGAGTAGTCGGCGTAGCCGTGGTCCGAGGTCGAGTGCGGTCCGACGCCGTAATACGATTGTCCGGGCTGCGAAGGCAGCGAGTAGTGCGAGGGCGTGCTTGCGCCGCCCCCCGCGCTCGCATTCGCCATTGATGTCCCTCCGCCGGCCCCCGGACCTCCCGCATACCCACTTGCCCCAGCTCCAGGTGCTGCTCCGTACCCGCCCGCCCCAGCTCCAGGTGCTGCTCCGTACCCGCCTGCCCCAGCGCCAGGTGCAGCTCCGTACCCGCTAGCCCCAGCTCCAGGTCCTGCTCCGTACCCTGCCCCAGCTCCAGGTCCAGCTCCGTACCCGCTAGCCCCAGCTCCCGGGCCAGCGCCGTACCCGCCCGCTCCAGCAGGGAGCGCTGACACGTGGTACTGGCTCATATTCGGTACGCCGCCGGGTGACGACCCACCCGCTTGTGGTGGCATGGCCGCGGACGTGTTTCCGCCTCCACCACCGCCGCCACCGCCACCGCCGCCGCCTCCACCTCCACCACCGCCCTGGGTCTGGCCACCGGGGGTGTAGCTGTACGGCGTGATGTCTGCGCCGAGGTCGACGTCGGGGAGGGTGCCGTGGCCGAGGCCGACGACGCGGTCCGGGTCGAAGTTGCCGTCGAAGTCGTCCTTGTGGTGGGCGCGCTTGAAGAGATAGTAGAGGAGCGTGGCGAGGAGCGCGAGCCCCGCCACTCCGCCGACGACGCCGCCGACGATCGCGCCGGTGTGCGAGGAGGTGGTCGAGGTGTTGTTGTGGTCGGTCGACGTGCCGATCGAGGGCGTGGAGACGAGGGTGGTGGTTACGACGGACGTGAATTGGGAGCCATTGGAGTCGGTCCCGCTAGCTGTGGGTTAGGACGGGCGATGGGAGGGCATGAGGTGGTACATACACGATCGTGCTCGTCTCGGTGCTCGTGGATGTGGACGAGGGAGTGGATGAGGTTGGAGTAATGGAAGGAGAGGTCGAGCTGGAGGAACTTGAGGTTGTCGGCGGGGGAGTGGTCGAGGAACTGGAAGGGGTGGTGGTGGGAGACTCGGATGGAGAAGTTGGTGTAGTGGTGGGGGAAGAGGGCGGGGATGAGGAAGAGGACGAGGACGAGGACTGTGGTGTTGTTGTCGGAGATCCCGATGGTGTCGTCGTGCTAGGATCAGAGGAACCTGGGGGAGAGGAAAGAGGATCAGTGATCGAACTACGGGATGAGGAAGGTATGGAGGATGAAAAGGAGGTGGAGAACGGACTCTGAGTGGTGGTCGGGGTGGGCGAGGACGAGGACGAGGTAGACTGGGTCGGGTCTGTCGTCGATTCCATGACCGTCGAAGGAAGGAAAGGAGATAATAGCAGAAGAATATAGGATATAGACGAGCGGGGCGGAGGAGTGAGGGAGGGAGGAGGGAGCGCGTCCAGAAGAGCGTCATCTCGCACGGAGCGGATAGCCCTCCTCTTTTTCCCGAGTGCTAATCGCCCGGCTATCGGCCACCCTGCCGCGCCCCGGGCAGATAGGAGCCCAACAACACGCCTTGTGTGTGCACTCACCAGAACTACTTGGCGGCGGGAATATACGAGCTCGACGCACGAGGACTGTCATGGCGGCGACCACTTCGCAGTCGACGTCGGGGGCGATGAAGGTGAAAGCCAAAGGACGAAAGCGGTTGCGACTGGTTGTTGTATACATATCTGATCTTCACCGCGCGAGTCCCTGGTCATATGCTCTCTGGGGGGTCCGCACCGCCCCTCCCGCCCCCGACCCGCCCTCGATACTGAACGACCCACACCCCCGCCCTCCCCTCACTGCTCACAGCGTGCAATGAGCAACATTCTCGCCCACTCCTCGCCCTAGGTACACGCATCCTCCACGGTCACTTCCCCGCCTACACGCTGCGGGCACGCGTCCTCCGCGTTCTCTTCCAGTCCCTTCTCGGCAGATCCACCTGACCAACCTCCACTGGCCAGCCGTCTCTCCGACCTCGGGACCTCTAACACGGTCTGGACACCCAAACACTGAGATCCAAATTGACGTCCAATGGGCTCAACGCGTTGCTCTCGCCCTGGCCTTTCCCTGCCCCGCCACCACAATCTAGCCAGACTCCCTTTCTGACAGACTTGACAGCCCGCGAATCCGATTGCACAATATACTTATCTGCACACCGCACCCGCCCTGCCTCAGGCTAAGGGCTTCTCGTACCTACCTCATGCCCCAGGTTTCGTGTGGGGCTCTTGATTATCTGGTGACACCAGGTGACACCACACTCGATAATCTCCACCACCGGTGACGTTCATTGCATGCACAGGTCTCGACAATGCTGGCAGGACAATCACGCCCACGCTGTTGGCTGAAAGCCTGGAACAGCGGGACCAATCGAATGCGGCGGATACTGTAGTTAACTCAACGGTACTCAGGCCTCAGCCCTAGGCTGACCAAACGCTTTTTACAGGAGGTTCCTTACTTCCGCCGTGCTGCTCCGAACTATAGCAAATCTGCTTCTGTGCCCGCTGTTCATGGGAGGGATGGGGCGCCTGGAATGCGTTCGAAGGTTGCACTAGCACTGTTGCACCGTTGCAGGGCCCGCGGCTGCAGGCCCAACTTCCGGTGGCAGCGGCCTAATTTTTGATCGCTGACATCCGCTCAATCTCGGTGGACAGCCCCGTGCGCCACGGTACGCTTCGCCTATTCTATCATGGCTTTCGTCGTGTCTAAACAGAATATATACTGAAGATTACTGAATCGTATATCGTACCAAGATCACAGGTCTGTTTAGTGAGCCTCCCACTCGAGAACGCCACTACCTTACGTATACACTTGCATTTTGTCGGGGCCACCCCGATCATGTTCGGTGCATATATATGCGGTCCGAAAGCTTGTAAACGACAAGTCGCCTCAAGGCAGGCAACGTGCCAGTACGTATAGGTACGTATTTGATGCTTCCATCCCCGCAGTTCCCTTCTTAGAATGAGAATGGGTTCAAGGTCAGCGAACCTTTTGGCAGCAGAGCGGAGGCAGGAGCGCACCATGCGGGCGCAGCGAAAGTGCGCACTCCATATCTCCGGCTCGAAGAACTGTACGTGCGTTTCATTGACTGTTGCCGGCTGTCGCTACGCGACCGCTTCATGTTCATGTTCGCCATGCTGTCGTAGGGACGTGACGGAAATTAGTCGCCACAGCGGCGTTTCTGCGCTATGAGATTCGAACATCTTTGGTATTATTGGTGCGTCTTTCGTCTTCTTTGCCGTCGAGCAAGCCCTTCAATCGGCTGTACGTGGAAGCAGGAGGATGGAAGCTTATCAATGGTCTGTTGTACAATCTGTATGGTATCAGAAAACAATAGGATATGCACATGTTGTGGACTTCTCTGTCAGCGCTATCATACACCCCCTCGCTCATCTATGATCCATGCGATACCACGGACAAGCGTCCCGTGGAAGAAGGCGAAACTAAAATGAACTCACTCGCGCACACAAACCGCGATCCACCACTCTCACTTCTTCGCCCTCATCGACCCCGACCCCCCGTCCATCCCGATAGAGGGATCCTCCATCAAACTCCCCCTCATCGGCATCTGCAGACTCCTTTTCATCAGCCCCGGGCTCTCCTCCACGGTCGGCGGTACCACCTCCGTCTGGACCGTCTCTCCTTGCTGGTACGGGTACTCAGACTGGTGCTCGTGCCACTGCTGCCCCGCGCCCTGCGAGGGATCCTCCCCAGTTGCAGGCGCCTCCCCCTTGATCTTCCCGTCCATCTTCTTGTACGCCTTCAGGACCGCCTCCGGGCCCGCGCTCAGCCCCCTGCCGATGCCCTCGACGAGCTTCCCCGAGCCGTAGAGCGCCGCCGCGGTCGCGACGACGGGCATCGCGACGAGCGCGAACATGCCCTGCCCCACCGCCTTCGCGAACATGCCCCCCGCGCCTCCGCTCTTGCTCTTCGTCGAGCCCTGGTACGAGGACGCGTCGGTGGCTCGTGGCGGAGGCGAGGGTGGGGTGAGAGGGGTGAGAGGGGTAGGAGGTGCGTGTGGCGCGTGTGTGAACTGTTGTGGCGCCCCCTGCGTCGAGGACGACGCGAACGAGGGGGTACTAGGCGCGGGTGAAGGGTAGGCTTCCCGAGGCGCGGGTGCGGGCCTTTCAGAGTACGCGGGGGGCGTGTCGAGGGGCGCTTTGGAATCGCGCGGGAAGGGCGGCAGCTTGTCGTCGTCGTTAATGCCGGTGATCATGGTGCGTTTTTGAATTTGGGATCGGTCCCGAGTACTAGTGAGTATCTGAAGGGGTCCGAGTCAGCGGTGGCCACTCGGATACATTCTTAATTGAGCATCAGTCTTGCTCACCTACGGTAGGGTCGAGCGTAGACGCGTGGGTGAACTTAATTTTGCGACGCGGGGACGGTGCAGTGTAGTGGGGGGACGCCGCAACAGAGGAGTCTGTCAATTTGTACGATTCTGAACATTGCGGAAGGAATGAACTCCTGTGAAATGTCGATCGCCCAGGTCATGATAGCACAGCATCTTACAGCATCCTTCGCATCGACACAGCATACTGAATACCGCGCCCTGCAACCCCTGCGCAATGCGCGGCATAGCACACAGGTATGATCTGTTCGTGTACAGTACGTACCTTGGACATATCAAAGATACATTATCTTCGAACTTCAAGTTCGCGAGGAATTGGGATGGTAGTCGATGTAGCGCCCTTCGTGCAGCCCCTAGCCAAGACTGTGATCATGACAGTACGCACAACGTAAGCAGTGGGCACCCTCGGCCCTCCTTCCGAGGCGACTCGTACTGATGATGATTGTATATGGACTGTAGTCTGTTGGTGCAGTTCACCTACTGTATGTATAGATAGTCCCCACTCCAGTCCGGTGACCCGCGACCCCGGCAGCCGGTACCAGTGATGGCACCCTAGCTTTCGGACGCGGAACCGTTCAAGTGCGGGTCGGAGGAGTTGCAGTTCGTTCCAGTACGATCAGACTCACCTGAAGTCTACATCGCTTCTCGCGGCGTAGACTGCAGGGAGGCTGCCTGATCTCTCACCAAGTACCGCTCGCGCGCGACTTCAAATTCGCGACTCGGCTGCGCACAGCCACAGCGGCACCGTGAGGTCCCGACTGACGATCCATATCGAAATGCGTACGTTACTACGTACCTGTCGACAACCGGGCTTAGTGACGTCATGGACGTAGAACTTTTGGAAGCCGGGAGTAATGACGCCTTTTAGGCGATCTTTTGATGCCATCCGCGTGGTGGTTCGCACTTTCCTCGCGGGACGGCCTGGTTTGTCTGCTTGCCTCGGCCGTGGATATGAGCATCAAAAATTGGAACAAGACATCGTCGGGGTACTCACTGGAAGTAATCGACACACACTTGTCTCCGACGGAAGCGACACCCAGCTTGAACAGAGGTGATAGTACCAAGGGTCTCCATTTCTCTATTTCAATGCGCTCTCGCGTTCGCCAACTCAATACGGTCGAGTTTCGCACCTGGAGGAGACCAGAGCGCATGCAACGGTCATCCTTTCAAGGACTCGTTGGGGTAAGTGGCCTGATACGCGCGCCGTGTCTAGCTGCACGGGGTGACGCTCCTACTCACCTTCAGGGTCCAGTTTGCCCTGCTGACAAGATTGCGAATGTATGGCCGCGCCAGGTGCCGACACACGGTCCTCCAACTCCTACCGCCGGGCAATATGTTAGAATATATAAAGGGGTCAGACCGGTAGTGCTCAGGACCAGGGAGACATACCTCTTTCCTACACCCCCTTCGTACTTCCTCATCCCAGCATGCGCACCGCCATTTTCGCCCTTGCTTCATTTGTGGCCTCTGCAGCGGCACAAAGCGTGGTGATCACTGCCCCAGCTGCGAGCACGACGCTGTCGCTCGGCGAGTCGTTCGTCGTCGACGTCGAGAGACCCGTACGTCACCACCGCCTTCCTTCTTCCTGGGCCGAGTAAACGCTGACACCCAAATACTGCTCGCAGGCGTCCCTCACGAGCTCCCAGGAGGTCTCCGTTGCCATAGGATTACTGTCCTGCGTTGGATCATGCTCGGGAGTCAGCGCGACCGAGGACATCGGCACCTCGCTGTTCTTCGGACCCTACGCTCCTACGTCTGTCGGCGGCGGGAGCTTGGACGTCGCGCAGAACTTCACGGTGCAGGTCCCGGTTCTCTTCCTGCTCGGACCGGCGCTGCTGTCTGTGGCGCACTTCTCGTTAATCCAGGTGCGTATATGCGCCTGATGGAAGCGTCCGGGACGCTGACTTACTGACGACAATTGAAACTGCAGGGGACGCAACCCTTCCTTGAAGTCGTCAGCCAGACGGTCAACATAGCGCTGTAATTGGCGGGATCTAGCACGAGACGAATGAATTGTTCATGTAGTCAATATAAATGTGTTTGTCGGAACTCACTGTTAGACCATATGTGAAGGAATGACGCATCGCCAAGCTGGGTACAAATAGACGTCGGTGAAGGAAGAGAGCCTCCACAGACCGGGTCTTGGATGAAAATCAGCATGGGCGGTGTTACAGACAAGCACCGGTGGAGCAAAGGGCTTCCCTAGCACATGGATGGAAAGACGCCTGACAGGGTCTGTGCTAGCCGGGCCTCTAGGAATACTGATGGTACAGTCAATGTGAACGGCGATGACTCCGATCACCAGTCCTAGGTTTAGTTGGGACACAACCTCTTTTTCCTGCCGTTTGAGATCCAAAGACGTCAGCCAAGCCCATAATCAGGATGATTATATTCGCCATTTACCGTCCAGTCCTGAACAGAGGCACATACCAAGCATCTTTTTACTGGTAGAGAAGTTGTTGCATATACGGACATCGTGGGCCTGTGGGCGCAATGCTACTCGTCACTCAACCCACGGATGCTGAGTACTCGTCATCGCCCTGAATTAGGAAAATAATAAGAGGGAGAACACGTCGAACTAGGAGAAAAACGGAGGTACAGTACTTACGATTAAAATGTCTTCCCTCCCTCCCTGCTTCGTTCCACTTCTCCTCTCTTCGTGATGTTTAAGCCCATCATCGCCCTTTCCACCCTCATCACGTCGCCTAGAAGGTGATCACCGCGGCGCCCCCGCAATTCACCACTCTGCAGCGCGGGGAACCCTTCGTGACCGTTGTAGACCGCCCGGTAAGCGTTCCATCGACCATCTAGGCTTGTAGGCGTTACGATATTTCACCACATCCGCGCTTCTTCCACCAGCCCTCGCTCACCAGCTCGACGGTCGCTGTCGTGGTTGGGTTCCTGAGCTGCGGAGTGACGGCGGCTCCGACGGCTTGTGAAGGTGTCATCACCACTAGCAACATCGGAGCGCTGTGGTTCGACGGTGCCTTTATTCAAAGATATTTGCATTCCAGGGGCTCGACAAGCCCATTTTAAATTTGCCGCCCCGTAGGCCGGTCTCAGACCTCATCCAGAGCTTCACGAATACTCGGATCCCCGAGGGCTTCCCCAACGGACCAGCGGTCATCCTTGTTGCGCACTTCGCGTTCTTCATATCGTGAGCACGGACACGATAGCTCATGCGGATGCGGGTACTGTACTCACTATGGCTAGCCCTTCGAAGGAAGAAACCCCCTTCCACACCGCTGTCTCCGTCGTGAAAGTTTGACGATGGTACCTAGCTCAATGCGCTGTAAAGATAGGTCGGACTTACTTTGTGTACGAAATCTCAGAAAACTTCGGGTTCCTTGGTAGCACCGTCATGTTGTCTTCGAGCGTTTGAACCCGGGTTGGTCTAGTTGAATATGAGAATAAGTAGGTCGTGATGCAAGTCGAGGTTCAGCGAGGCGCCGTAACCTGACGCCCAAGAACAAGAGCCGGTAGTTGCCGAGTGTGGCTGTACTGGAGTCCCCACAGGCGCTCCGAGCCTCCGAGGCGCCAGCCTCGAATTCATGCTTGAATGCGTCGCTCATCCTCCTACACAACAGTAAGTACAGTTGGATCCCACGAACCCCGCGGAACTCCTTGAAGCCGCACCCTCTGCCAGCGCTCGACGCCGTACTAGGTCGGTATAGACCACCTCAATGACAAATGTCCTATCGTGCTTTTAGCGCCATCGGTCCCGAGCTGTACCATCCAAGGTTGAAATATTCCACCGTTGGAAATATCAGAGTCATGACCGGACGTCTCAGGCCGGGTATGGCGCTGTGAAGTGAGAAGACAAGTATGTTCATCGTTACTATTGGCACCTCGATATGCCCTGAAAACACCAACTCTCTATAGGTCACCAAGCTTCCCGGGGTAACGTAGGACCACCGCCCGCGAAACACTGGCATGGGACGAGAGAGAGGAATGTGAATGTGAGTCGTATAATCTTTATTTATCCCAAGGCGACAACACGAGTTGTCCTATACATTATTCATCCACCCTTCCCTTGCCGGAGCGCACGAATGGGCGCGTCCCGTCCCCTCCTAATTCAACATTGAGCGTGGCCGGGAGGCGCAACTACTTCCGCACAGAGTTTCCTTCCTCCCACTGCTGTTGTGCGTCTGCGATTTCTACCCGCTGATCATATGCACCGTTTCACAGATCCGTTCGACTGCGGACGGCCCGGACTCTCCAATCTCTCTCTCTCGAGGACGAATCGAGGCCATTTACCTGGAGCCACACCGTACCGCACTTGCATACAGAGGGGCAATTGGCTTTGGTTTCATGTTGCTCCTCTCGGGGCTTCCGATGTGGCGTGCTAGCTACCGCGGTCATGCTCTACGCACGTTCCGGCAGTCGGTCGCTCTTACAGGAGCATATAAAGCTCGCTCCTGTTTGTCATATCTCAGCAAGAGCTCGTCTCTTCAGCTCATCGCAATCCCCTGGAAGATGAAGTCAGCATTTATTGCCGCGCTTCTCGCTGGCGTCGCTGCCGGCCAAACCGTGGTGATCGGAGCACCTCCTCCCAACTCGACGTTCTCACCCGGCGATCAGGTCGTTGTCGCGGTGAACAAGCCCGTACGTCGTTTCACGTCCCACGTTACGAGAACACGAGGCTGACAACGGAAATGCAGAATAGCCTCACCAATTCGCGGGACGTCTCGGTTGCGATCGGTCTCCTATCCTGTGCACCCGCTGGCACCTGTGACGGCATCGATCCCACCCAGGAGCTGGGCACCGTGCTCTTTGCTGGGCCTTATGCGCCTCAGGCGGTGCCCGGAAGCACGACGCTCGTGCAGAACTATACCGTCACGATCCCGAGCGACTTCCCGTCTGGACCTGCGCTCTTGTCTGTCCCTCACTTCGTCCTCGTCGGGGTGCGTACTTGTGCACATATTTTGTGGGACGGAACTCATTTGAGCGTTTGACCAGGCACTGTTCTTCCCTTTGCTCGACGACCCGAGCGAGACCATCTTCATTCAGTAGATGTGGAAGACGGCGGCTGTACCGTTAGGAAGGACTGGCTTGGACTTCTATACGACTGACTGAATAACATGTCAACGAACTTAAATCGCAGAGAATGAAACTTAACGCATCGACAGCTGCCCGCATCCGTTCGGTCCGACACCGACATCCATGAATGTACCAGCTGGTTCCGCCGGGGCTGGACAGCTTCTTCACTTTCTGTGATTCATCGTTCCAGTCCGACTTCGCCCTGTCCAGGTCGGCCATAGGTCGCCACTAGACATAGTTTGCGATGCGGAGCTTGCAGGTATATATACGTGCAGGTGCGGGCTCGGTTGAACGCAGGGACGCCCTGACACCTCCATTCGCATCTCAACCATGCTGAGAGCCGCCATTCTCCTCCTTGTGTGGTCCTTGCTGTCTGCGCTTTCGGTCGCACAGAACGCCTTCATTTACGCCCCTCCGCCTCGATCGACATTCGCGCCAGGCGAGAGCTTCGTCGTCGACATCGACAGACCAGTGCGTGCCTCCTGTGCCTGAACTTACGTGGTAGCTTCTCATCATTCTTGTGAATGTAGGACACCCTCACCAATTCCCGCGACGTCTCTGTCGCCATCGGCCTTCTCTCTTGCGTCGGCCGCGCACCCCCTGGAACGTGCGACGGCATAGACTCCGCCTGGCAGATGGGCGACATCCTCTACGCAGGCCCATACACACCCCTGGTCCCACCGGACGGAGCCAATGCGTACGAGAACTTCACGGTCACCGTTCCTGCCGACTTCCAGCCTGGGCCCGCGGTGCTTGCCGTGGCCCATTTCACACTGGTCGGGGTGAGTAGTCCTCATCCGACTGCACCGCTTCGCGCCGCAGCCCCGTCGGTCGGTGTTAATACGCGCGCGGGCTGATGCTTCTTCGTATTCTTTGCAGGCACTGTTCTGGCCCAGCCTCGAGGTTCTGAACGAGACCGTTTTTATTGAGAACTAGCTGCGTGACACAGGGGCTGAGAAACTCTGGACTCCGTAGTCGTTGGACTGTATATGCTGCCGAATCGTTTACCATGTAGCGGGTGGCCAATCCAAGTTGTTCATGACCCACGGACGGCCCGCTTCTCTTGGGGATTGGGTGATCGCCATCGATGGCTCACTAGTACATACTGCACTGTTTGAATATTACGCACAACAAGCCCCAAGGGATGCAAATCGTACAACATTGTGTTCGGGTATGAACGAGTCTGGGGATCATACGAGACGATTACTCGATCCAGTGCCAAGTCCGCAAAATCGCTAGGAAGTGGAGAAGTCCGTCCAGGATCAGTCCGAGATCAAACAGAGTCGATCTGCACCACGACATGCGCCGTGTCTATCGTGGGCGAATTCGCGACCTGGAGCGCAAACTGCATCAGCGACACACCTCTCGAGGGCTGAAGCTGAAGGTCCGAAGCATGTACTCACTCCGCCGGCGTAAAAGTGCGCCACAGACAAAAGCGCCGGCCCTGTCCCGAGCGTATCGGGGACGAGGACGGTGTAATTCTGGTACATGCCGCCACCGCCCGTGCGCGAGATCGGGTCGTACGTTCCCTTGTGCAGGATCGTCCCCAACGTCCCCGACTCGGCGATGGCGTCGCAGTCGCCACTGGGCGCGCACGACCGCAGCCCGATGATGACTGCTACATCGGCCGACGGCGTTTGTGAGTTCTGAAGGCCAGATACGTAAGTATGGGTACATACTACATAGTGGGAAGTGGATCCAGCACGCGTGGTGGACTCACCGGTCTCTCGACCTCGACGAGAACGCGCTTCGTGGCGACGACGTGCGAGTTCTCTGCGGGAGCAGCAATCTTGATGCCCTGCGCATATGCTGAGGCGAGGAGCGCAAGGAAGGCGAAGACGGACTTCATGGTGGCGGTAGAGATGAGATGGAAGGACTCGCGAGTAAGTAGACGTTTCGTGCTGCTTGATTGCCGCCATGCCAGTGGTCTGCAGCCAAGGGTTTTATGTACGTACTGGTAAGCAGTGGCGAGCCTCCTGCCGATGGAAGTCGGTACAGTCGGACGTCGGCCGCAAGGCGGTGAAGCGAAGGAGTCTGGAGAGACTCTAGAGCCAACCATTGGCTTGCCTTCGACAGGAGTGATCAAGTGGCTTCCAGGCCGGGGGTCACGGCAGGAGGAGTCAGCAGGTTGTTCATAATAGTAGAGGCCTGTACGAGAGTGCGGGGAAGCTAGGCCGGCATGGGGCACATTTGTATTATTGGTATGGCGGATGCCAGATATGCAGCCAATGACCCAGGTACTTCTGCCAGAAAGACACCAACAGAGACGGGCGGGGCATGAGCAACAGGCGGGCGGCTGGGCCTGGCCGGGGATCTTGCCCGTATGCCGAAGCGCCACAAAGCGAGCGTCTCTTGCAACTGTCCAATTGCAATTTGCCACAACTCAACTCATTTTTGACACCCGCGTTGACTTTGTATCCTTGTGCATTAGGACCCCAATTGCTCGAAGCTGCCCGCGAGCATCTAGCACTATCATAATATACGGTAAAGTGCGCATACAGTAATCACATGTACTGAACGACTCATCCGGGCGAACCTATAGCTACTAGATGATCAGTAGATCTAGAGAACTCACGACACACCTCAGCGGGGAATCACTGTTGCGACACACTCCACTACAGGTTTCAGCAAGTTCGTGACCGAGTCCTCGAATCTGATGGGTTTTGACGTCACGAATTCATTCTACCCCCATCTTTCAGGCTCTGTGCCAACAACGCCTGCGATACCTCATCGTCCGAAGGCCCAAGGGACCATTCGCGTTGGCCCATACGTGCCCACTCTCAAGAAGTAGGAGCGTATGCGAAAGCAACAGTGCAAATTGACCCATCCAGCCCTCTTCGAGTGCAGGGCGGGCCGGACCACGCGAGGCCCAGCCACGTTAACCCCGCCGTCACGGGAGAGCAAGCATGCGTTGCTTGACTGTCTGGAGATGGAGCTAGGTCATCGTCCGCGCGAGTCGATTCCAGAGCACGCCAACAGATATCGATGTGAAGTTCTGGCACAGCCTGGGAGGCCCGAACCACGGCGTGAGTGTCAACGTTGGCTGGCTCGCTTTCGAACGTCCGCGTGCTGACTCCCCCTTTTTGCGCGAAGCAGGAGTCGGAGAAGATGGCGAAGATATTGGCGGGACTCGTATGGAGAGACCTCGGCCGGACGTGGGCCTTTGATGTCCCCGTAAGTACGGAGATCGAGAAAGATTTACTAGGTTTGCAGTATTCCATGGTTCATGTGAGTCGATCGCGTTCGGTTACTATGTGGTCCCACGTTAGACAGCAACTTCTCGTCTGCTCCAGAACGATATAACTCCCATCGAGTACGTCACGCAGGACTTCTGGCTATATGCAGGCGCCGTATCTTTCTTAATAAACAAGCGCACGGAACCATGTCGGCATCCGTTGTTAGAAAGTGAGCGGCGTTTCATGCGAGCATAGCATGCCATCCATGGTCAAAGGTTGCGGTGAGTACTACCCTTCCGGCGTTGAACGGCATGAGATCCCCGCTAATTAGGTTGACCACCTGGAACAGCTTCTTGGATCTTTCGTTCTCCCGCGTCGAAGCCCAATGTGCCTCGCAGAAATGAGAGAGACTGGCGCAGCTACGCCTTCAACTAGGCCCGGGATTTCCTTCTTTCTTCGACTTCCAATCCAGAGACAGCCCGTCAAGGCATAGCGTTGATCATTGTACTCATACGCTCTGGCGGAGTCGGCAGGAACCACACGCCATGACCTCACCTCCAACTCGTGGTCGGCAGCTTATTCGCTTCACGGCCGTCCCGATGACATCACAGCGTTCGCCTGATATCCCGCATGAATTGGTACGTTGTTGGTCACAACTTATGCAGGGCGTTGAGTATTGAACGGTACCTATGCCAGTGTCAAGGGATGCATAACATTGTGAGCTTCACGTTGGACGCCATCTAAGACCGCATAAACGGCTGTGAGTCCCCATCCGTCGCGACTCTTCCAAGTCGGCTCGCCACTGCCTTTTGGAGCTCGTCGCATCTGATAGCGATTTGCCCCCTCTGTCCACCCAATGGTCACCGAGTCTCCACTCCCGCCCAGCTTTACCGCGGCAGTATTCCAGACCGAGTCATGTGCTATGCCGTTGGTCCGACGTCGCGCGTCTCACCGCTGCATACAGTTCGAGGCTATGCCTTCGGCAGCCAAGTTCCTAGACCGCTGGTGCCTTCTCGCACATACCAGGCTGTCAATCCGGTCTCGGCGGCGCGTGCAAAGCGCAATAATGAGCTGGATGCTCGGCGCTTCTCTCGGGTGCACAATATATAAAAAGGTATCGTTCTCCAGCAAGATTCACGTCGACTCTTCGTCTGCACCACGCCTTCGAGTCGTCTCTGTTTTGGTCGCGACACTCAGCGACAGCAACCTCGATGTCGCTCACAGCTTACGCCACCATGCTTCACCTCTTCGTTCTCGCCTTCCTCGTAGCATCTGCGTTCGCGCAAAGGTGCCAGATTGCCGCCCCCGCCGAGTTCTCAACGGTCAAGCTGGGGAGCAACATCACCATCGAACTCGACAGACCCGTACGTACTTCCGGTGCCCATCCCGCTCGCGTTGGTTCTGATGTGCACTCGCCGCCAGATGACCTTGAGCAGCTCGCAGGAGGTCGCGATCGCGATCGGCTTCTGGCCGTGCAACGGAGCCTGCAACGAGACGGACGTCACCCAAGTCATGGGCAGCGTCGTCTACACCGGCCCTTACTCGCCGCAGCTGACGAACGCAGGCTGGAAGCCCCCCTACCAGAACTTCACCGTCACCGTCCCGGCGCACTTCGTGCCTGGGAGCGAGGTTAGCCTGAACGTCGCGCATTTCTCGCTGATCGGGGTGAGTTCGTTCGCGCCTTGTCTCTGCGCGGCGATGACTCGGACCGTTGCTGACAAGTGTGCGTGTGCCTGTGTCTTAGGCCGGTCTTATGCCGTTCCTGGAGACGTTGAACACCACGCTGAAGATTGGGTCTTGAGTCGACCATGGTGATGGAGGTTAAGACGGAGTGACGGAGCATCAAGAAGGTCTTCGGACTATGGACCTGTTGAACGTAACATAGCACACGAACTGAATACGCAATGCCCTTCTAATACTGGGGTACGGACTCACCCTCACCGGCACGTACGGCTTGGGTTTCTGTCGCACTGGCTGGTGTTGTACTTACTATATTGACTTGGAACATGTTCAAGTCAGTATCACCAATTTTACTTACTAATACCATCCCTTCAATCTCGAACGATCTCGATATTCAACAACCAAACTGATGTCTTGTCCGCCATCTTGAGACAGCTCATGCAGGGAAGATGAACGTTTGAACAAGAGGTAGTGGGGCTAAGCGCGAGCCAACTCACCATGGGCGCTTACAAGAGCTATCAGGATGACGTCAGCTGATTATTTGGCACGATTTGGAAATTGGCTGTCGTCTACCTCTTCCCTCCATAAAGCAGGAAACATATACATTCATCGTACCATCGAATGCGCAAATACCTCTGCAGGTTGATGTGTTGAGTCCTTCCCGAGTCCTTGTCGCTGATCCAAGACGCAACCGGGGTACTGATCCGTGCTAAAACGAACCAGTTCCGCTCTACTTACTTGCATCGCTCACCTCAGCCGGCCCACACTCTCAACATGTCCTCATGCACGCAACACCGCACTCCCATTGCTCCAGCGGACACCCGGAAAGTGGATCAGCCCTCCACGCTTTGACATCGGCCGCACTCTCGCCGCCCAAGCGGCGCGCAGGTTGGTGCGCCGCACTGCAAACACGTTTACCTCCCAGTCAATCACGCCCATGCACAGTCAGTCTCGCTGGCTACTTACCATGACAAACCGTGAATCCCCAGTCCTGAAACATTCAGCCGATCGCCGCCGCCGCCTCGCATAGCTCGCCCAGCTGATGGGCAGGAGGTCCCAAACGCCTGCGGGTACAGGCTGGGCACGGGCGTTGGCATTTGTGGCTACGTAACGACGCTTCGGATCGGAAACGACACTGCTCGGAGCTCCATATAAGAAAGGTGCGTCTGCCAAGTTCCGTTCGTCACCCCACCTCCTCTCCTCGGCCCTCCTCTCGTCGCGGCACTTCGCTCCCAACACCTCTCCCCCTATCCCGGTGCAATGAAGTTCGCCATCACGCTCGCTGCCTTGGCTGCCTCCGCGGTCGCCCAGCGCATCCAGATCGGTGCCCCCAAGAACCTCGCTCAGGTCAAACCAGGGAGCAAATTCACCGTCGAGGTGGACCGCCCCGTATGTCACCCTCCTCCCTTGTCCTCCGCGCTTTCCTCATCCTGACACGTTATATGCACAGAACTCACTCACCGGCTCGACCGAAGTCGCGATCGCGATCGGTCTCTGGCCCTGCGGCGGCCCGAAGGGCACCTCCAAGTGCGCGTCGACGGACGTCAGCCAGGTTCTCGGCAACGTCGTCTACACCGGGTCGTTCAAGCCGGAGTACGACAGCAAAGCACCCACGAAGCCGCCGCACCAGAACTTTGAGATCACCGTCCCGTCGACGTTTTCGAGTGGCCAGGTCAGCTTGGGTATCGCCCATCTGTCCTTGGTGGGGGTAAGTATTCTCTGGTTGCGTCCTCGGAGTCGAACAGGTGCTGACCCCTCCGTTCTTGCGTTGCAGGCTGGCGCATCGCCCTTCTACGAGTTCACCAACATCACGCTGGTCATTCCCTGATTCCGATCCGGAGGCAGGAAGGTGCACCTGTGTGCTCTAGCACCGCGTAGCATCTACCTTCCTTCCGCGTCCGACTAGACGATGGATGGATTCCGTGGCATCCACCACCTCGGGCTTTGCGCATACACAGACTTGGACTATATGAACTTTGTGGACTCTCTGAACTTTTGTCATCGTATTGTAGTAAGTGCCGCCTAGCTAACTGTCGTACGCGTTATACCGTGTTACATCGTTTACACTGTGATGTTGCAAATGGATGAAACAATATCGGTAGATAATCAGCCGAAGGATTCCACAGCACAGCAACGACCTTCAGAACACTGGTTGAGGCCGTGCAAGAAACATGACTGTGTCCGATGTCGCCTCGCCTTACAGCAGATTCAGTAATGATTGACGCGAGTCGAAATTTTTTCGACGCGTTTGAATCTACCAACCAATCTTCCGAACCAATCTTCCAACGCTTAGGCGCCCTCCGGCCCCCCCTGAACCGGCGTGGGATGTTTGGCTACCTGCCCGAAATGGTAGGCCTGGGGTTCCGCTGACGTCACCGAACCTCGATTTGGGTGGCGTCCTTACCATTTCTGGCAGATGGCCAAATATGCCACGCCAGTTCGGGCTCAAACGGCGGGCGTCTAGGGCTTGGAAGATTGGTTCGGAAGGTTAGGTTGGTCGGAAGATTCAAACGCGTCGAAATTTTTTCGACTCGCGTCAATCATTACTGAATCTGCTGTAAGTAACCTTGACCATGCCCCACCTGCTCGGACGCTGATGTCGATGATGGTCGCCCTCAGACGGTGGACTCCCACCCGCCAAGTCCCGTTATGTACGCGTTACTGGTTACCTCTTGTTGCCTCTCGTCACTTTGAGCGCTTACAACGAAAGTTGGGTTGCGCTATGACATCACCTGATTATCTCGACTCGACGGGTGTCGTACACGTCTCACTTTTACCCTAGCATTCATGTCGCCACAACCCCCCCCCCCCCTCCGAGCTCAGAACAGACAACGTTCAGCTGGACGGTCCCTGGGCCTACCATCGTGTGCATAAATGCCAAGTAAATAATGTTTTGATACGTGGTCAGTCCATTTAGTTCGCCCTGAAGTGTTTAAAACCGGTTTTGACTGATGTCCTAATCTGTACTGAAACGAACGACGAGCTAAGGGCAGACCTAAGTAAGGTTAAGTAAGACAACTGCCCAGTCTCGCTCTCGGACCCACAACTGGGCCCATTGCTCAAGCTCACCTCATGGTCCACGTCAACTCGTTCCCTCAACATCTCCTCGGAGTCCTCATGCACTACTCATGATTACCCCGAAAGTGGATTAGCCCCGCTTGGCTCCTGCACTGGTGAGCACTGGTCTCGCTTGGTCAGCGTGTAGGTCCGTACTTACACGGTACTACTTAGTACTGACTGCCGTACTGCAAACACGACGGAGTGGGGAAGGGAAATGTGACCTGGGTCCCGGGACTTCCTTCCTATTGCATGCCGAAGTTCCCGCCGGCTCTCGAGGGCCGCGAGACGAGATGAGCGAGCGAATGGATTCGCATTTGGCCAATGCAAGTGACGCGTATCGTACAACGTAAGTACATAGCTACTTGGACAAGTTCTTGAACTGATCATCCTTAGGGTTAGTATGAATTAAAGAAGGATGCGCGTGTATCCGTCTGCGGGTCACGGGTGAATCAAAAGCGAGATGGTTGTCGATGTTGCTCACCGTGATATATTATTATCAGACGGGATGGTGGCGGAGGTTAGAGATGAATCGATGAGGTGCGCTGCTGTCGGCGGGACCAGAGCGCCGGCGGGACGGGACCAGGGACCATGCGTAACACTGACAGTCTCAGGTGCTAGACGCCGAAACTCCAACGCCGCGTTCTGGTCAGTCGACACGGAGACAT
Source organism: Ganoderma leucocontextum (assembly GCA_020736865.1). Lineage (NCBI taxonomy): Eukaryota > Fungi > Basidiomycota > Agaricomycetes > Polyporales > Polyporaceae > Ganoderma > Ganoderma leucocontextum. The sequence continues at coordinate 221,210 of JAHKGY010000006.1, forward strand.
GGGTTTCAAACGACATCCGCAACGTTGGGCCCCCAAGAGAAGACAGAAGCAGGGAATACGATTCCGGGCTCAAAGCCAAGGCAAGCGCGGAGTCGTCGAGAGGTTACATTCGGCTAGCTCATCATCTTGGTCCCTGGAGAGTGAGGACTTGCAACGTGAGCTGACCTGCTAGTTTCATATATTACCCAGGCCAAGTACAGCCTCGGCCGTTTCGGTCGCTAGTGCATTAGATTGGCCACGACACTGCTCGGACCTCCCGACTCCCGAGTATAAAAGGTGCGTCGACAGAGTTCCATTCGCCAGCCCAACCTCCCTTTCCTTTCTTCCCTCGTCTCGCCAACACAGGCACTTCGCCTCCCAAAACCTCCGCCTTCTACCTCTTACGACACCATGAAGTTCACCCTCACGCTCGTTGCCTTCGCCGCGTCCGCGCTCGCTCAGCGCGTCCACATCAGCTCCCCCAAGAACCTCGCTGAGGTGAAAGCAGGGAGCAAGATCACCGTCGAGCTGGACCGCCCTGTACGTACTCCCACCTTCTTCAGCTCTCCGATCTTCTCATTCTAACATTACACATGCGTAGAACTCCCTTACTGCCTCGACCGAAGTCGCGATCGCGATCGGTCTCTGGCCCTGCGGCGGCCCGAAGGGCACCTCCAAGTGCGCGTCGACCGACGTCAGCAAGGTCCTCGGCGACGTTGTCTACCATGGGGCGTACAAGCCGGAGTACAACAGCAAGACGCCCTCGAAGTCGCCTCACCAGACCTTCGAGATCACCGTCCCGAAGTCGTTTTCGAGCGGCCAGGTCAGCTTGGGTGTCGCCCATCTGTCCTTGGTCGGGGTAAGTATTCCTTATTTGCGTCGCGGGTTGAACGGGTATTAACCGCTCTGTATTTGTGCTGCAGGCCGGCGCGACGCCCACCTACGACTTCACGAACATCACTCTGGTCATTCCCTAATTCCAACCCGGAGGTAGCCCCTTCATCCTGGAGCGGCAACCTTTCCTTCCGCGCACGCGAAGGCGATGGTTTCCATGATACACTCCGCCAGGGGCTTTGGGCATAGACTTGGTTTCTTTCGGATTGGGCTTTCCGAAGTTTCGTCGTTCTATTGCAGTACTGCCTAGCTAACTGTCATCATGTCGGTATAGCTCACTGTCATTACCTTTATATACTTGACCTTCGTCACACCTTATCACATCATTATACACTTCCTCCATGTTGCAATGGTTTAGACGCAACCTCAGTGGGCTCTCCACAGTCTGCCGATGAACAGCATACAGTCGACCTCCAGCAACCCTCGGCTGTGCAAGAAACTATTTAAACACTCTCAAACTGGCTCTTGCCCCGCCGCCCTGTCCTTCTCAGCATCCCCGTCCACAGCCGTGTCGCCCCCGCTGGAGCTCACGCTCGCTAGCCTCACCAGCGGCACCGCCTTCTCCTTCCCCTTGCTCGTCCCGCGCGTCGCCCGCTTCTCCTCCCTCCGTCGGTCCTTCCACCGCCCCAGCCGCTCGTCTCCCCTGTCGAACGCACGCACGCGCCCGAGCGCGCCGAGGTTGGCGGGGCGTGCGAGGAACGCCTGCAGGACGGGGAGGAGGTCGTTGTGCCCGCGGTACGTGCCCGAGGCGTTGTCGATGATGAGCTCGTACGCCGACGGAGGGCCCGCGCTCGGGTCCGAGTCCTGTTCCACCTCTTCCGACTGCGCCTGTGAGGCGGGCGCGGGGTCGTCGAGGAGGAGGTCGTCGCAGCTGCACGACTCAATGAGGGACGCGTCGCCGTTCGTGTTCGTGCGGCCGTGGGCTGGGCCCCTGCGGGAGCGGCGGACGCGGCGGACGAAGAACTCGCCGCTGAACGCGACCTCGGGCGCGACGTCCGAGTGCATCGTGTGCTTGCTCAGCTGGTCGATCGCGAACTCCTCGCCTGTCTCCTGCAAGGCCGTCCGCCGTGAGATGACCGGTCTGGGTGGGTCGATGAAAGGCGCGGGATGCTTACCGTGAACCGCCATTCCCCGTCGAGCATGATCACGTAGGTGAAGACCCGCCCCTCGGTCCCATACTCTACCAACTCCAAGAACCTCCTCGCAAACGCTTCGTCCGGCCACAGGCTCTTCAGGCGCGCCCGTTGGACAGGATGGACAGGATGGTCAGGTTCGTCATCCTCGCTCTCCATGTTCTTCTCTTCTGCGCAACCGCCAGGTTGGTCCTCTACGACACCATATATGGTAGACCTGCTCCACTTGTAGATGGTTCTGTGCTGCTTATGGAGCACGCGGTTCAGCAGGATGCCTTCGATGCCCTGCTTGCGAAACATCGCCTTCATAAACGGCCGATACCCCACGTACCCGAGCCGCAGCGCAGCGGGCACGGGCCCCGTCAGTTGCAGCTGGATCGCCTGGAAGCACCGCACGGACGTCAGGGCCGCCGCGAGCGGGGAGAAGTGCCGAAAGAAGAAGTCTGGCACACGGGGGAGCATGTTTCAGTAAGTACGTGAAGGCTCTGAAGATTGTGAGGACGCGACTTGCGAGGACCGAGCGTGTACACCCGCTCAGCGTCGTCTCCCGGCTCCAGGCGCGGCGCAGGCCCGAGCACGCGCACGCTCACATGCACCCGCACGCGGCGTCTCACACGTCCGCGGGTGACGACCTTCGCGACGTACGGGCAGAGGCGCGCCTTGCAGCTCCCGTACCGCTTGTGGACCTTGTACTCCCGCTCGCCCGAATCCCATCCCTGGCTTAGCTGCGCTCCGGAGCCAGGAATGGGTATGACGGCCTTGCCGAGCTTGTCGTGGCGGCTGAAGAGTTCTTCGTGGAGCAGCCAAAGCGTCAGGACGAAGCCGGCTGCGGGGACGCCAGAGACGAGCCATCGTGCGTCGAACGTCGGATTGAGGGTCCTGCGGATGGTCTGGGTCCGGTACGAGAGCGGCGGGGCCCCACCAGTATTATTGTGGAGGGGCTCGAGGGTGGCAGAGATGTATGGATCAGAGGAGAGGTCTTTGCAGTCGCCGATGGGGACATTTGTTGCGCGGTGGAAGATTATTTCGCATGTATACCGCGCCGACATGCTGAGGGCGAGGACCGTTGAGATAGGGGCCGAGCATACCAAACACCGCATGGGTTATTTGAGGTGACGTCATTACGATCGACTAGATTAGAATGCTGGAACGTAGGATTATAAGAGAACATCGAGTAGCGACCGAAAGCAAGTGATATCGTGGCGCTCATTCAGACGAATGTCCGATATATCAGCTTCACCTTCCGCCCATCAGGAAGAGGATGTGATCTGAATGACCATGTTCAGAGTCTCCATCTGGGGTTGGTTGCTAGCCTTTAAACCACCTTTATTACAACTGCGCACCGTAAGCGGAACGTGGATAGATAAACGTACCCCGACGTAAAAGAAATGAGCAACTTGAAGGAGCGCCTTGCCTACTGCAGTGTTTTGCGGGATCCTGACGGTGAAGTTGTGAGAGACGTCGGTGTGGCCCTCGACGTGTTTGGGCGTGAAAGGCCCGTGAAATAGAACGCGGGCGTAGTTGGCAGCAACGGCGTCGCAGTCGCCATCACCACCGCAAGACTGGAGGCCAATAATGACGGCGACGTCGGTGGAATGCGTCTCTGAAGCCTGTAGAGAGCAATGGGTGAGTTGACTTGGAGTCTGGCTCAAGAATGCGCGTGCGTACCGGCCGGTCGATCTCCACGAGCAGGGTGCCTCCTGCCGTCACTTCCGCGTTCTCCGTTGGGGAAGCGATGATGACCTTCTGCGCGACGGCGGAGGCGGCGAGGGCGAGGAACACAAAGCCATCCTTCATAACGTGAGATACTCGGAAACACTGATGAGAAAAGAGGCGAGATCGACGAGTGCGAGTCTGAAGGCGCTGATTAGAGAGACGTCGACGAGGGAGACGATACTCATGAGACCCGCTCCCGCAAGTTTTATACGCCTGTTCGTCGGTTAGAGTGTATACGCCTGGTCGCCGGTTAGCGTGAAGGACGCGTCAGAGGAAGCATGAACTGAGCGATCCGCAATTGTTGAAACGCTTCCGAACGTACCTTCACCTCCGCCTACGGATTCCAAGTCGCTTCAGGACGGAATAACGAATGTTCACATGACGCATGGGGTCAGCCTGAGGTCGGGTACAATATTGTTGGTTTGACGTTGGTGAGATTGCATGCCGGCGCAGAACAGACGTCGCATACGCAAGAGTGTCATCGAAGAACCTCGCTGGACTGGAGCACTCGGCCACTGCGACAACTACCGCTCGCGGTTTAAGTGGCAAGTTGAAGTTGGTCATGCCAAGGGTGCGCTCGGTTGCCAAGGAAGGTCCCCGTTTAAGTTGCATCGGTCACGTGAAAGCATCGCTGCAAGCGATTCCAACCGAACCTTCCTCTCAGACTGAGACCATGGCGGTGTCGTCGCTGTAGTTGCTGTATGCACATTCCGCATATCCTCGTCCTCTCGAGCTCTTAGAACGTCTCCGATCGTCCTCTCTTTTGCTCCCAAAGCCCTACCACTCCCCTTGCGAAACATCGGACTACCCCCAGGCTGTGGCGAATCCTCGAACACCTGGGAGGAAGTCGTGATCATGAGCTTCACCTCTGTCGTCTTCACGGCCAGCCTCCTTGGGGCGGCCTCGTTTGGGATGGGCATGCTGCCGTTAGCCGTAACACTCTCAAGTGAGTACTAGAGCTTGCGTCTGGTCGTTCTGTCCCACCTCCTGCATGGAGGTTGCTCGATCAGTTCAGGGGCACTTCTTGCCCTTCATATTCGGCGTTGCATCCAGTATAGGGGGAGATCGTGAAGGGAGCCAGGCTTATCGTATGACCGAGCCAGAAACCTGGCAAATACGGATTTCTGAGTAAACCCGAACGGATTCAGGAGTGGACGGTACGAAACTCTCTCCTGGCGGTTGTGTCAATGGCTGCATTGCGCAGTCCGTAAATGCATGGCGACTGCGCATATATCTTGCCACCTCCTGACTGATATAATTTCATAGAATACACGTTAGCGTCCTTGACCACCTACGGCAGTGGAATACTCCTAGGTGCAGCCCTGGGTGTCGTAATACCTGAGTACGTGGTGCGATTGCCCTGATCCACCTTCGTATGCTCACGTTCTTTATGAACTGGAAGAGGAGTATCAAGCATCATCTCATCCAATGGCCCTCAATCCACAATCGCGCTGTCCCTGTTGGGCGGGTTTGCGTTCATGCTCCTCATAGAGCGCCAGCTATCTGCCCATCCACCCACCTTCCTCGAGGGTAACGGGCATGCACCCTTGCCCACATCCGTAGAATTTGACGCGGAGTTAGGCGACCTCGAGCGTACCGAGGGTATCGCGCAAGACACTCGACCTCGGGCGGCCGCACCCACCGCGGAAGTGAACGTGGAACTCCAGCAGCGCGCATATCCACTCACCCTTGGACTCGCCGTGCACGCGTTCGTGGATGGGATCGCGATGGGTTCGGCGGCGTTCTCTGCGTCGGTCACGGATGAAAATTCCGCGCAATCGCGAGCGTTTGTCGCCGTCTTTCTTGCTTTGGTCGTCCACAAAGGTGGGAGGGGTCCCCTTGCCTCCGCTGCGCCTCGCGCCAGATTGCTGATAAGTGGTGCCATTGTTTCAGCTCCAACTGCGCTCGCTCTCACGACGTCCCTCATTTCCACCTCCCTCCCGGCCGCAGAGTGCAAGCGGCATCTCGCTATCTTTAGTTCCATGACGCCTGTCGCGACTCTTCTGTCGTACGCTGTTCTGTCATTCCTCGGCGAGAGCGGCGGCGGCTGGGAGAGCGTGGCGCTGCTATTTTCGGTGCGTCTAGCTGCGGTTCGAGGCTGAGAAATGCTGACGCTCTGTTTAGGGAGGAACGTTCCTCTACGTGGCGACGGTATTGCAGCCAGACCTCGCCCATGCTCGCGAGGAGGGTACAGATGGCGGCCGCAAGAAGCTGTTGCTCATGCTCGCTGGACTTGTTACGCCTTATCTGATCACGGTGCTGCTGCCAAGCCCCCAGCATTTCACCGCGGGCGGAGCGCATGTAACGGTAAACTTTAATTGGTTTGGCTGATCAGAAATCGGTATCATTGGGAAGAATGATCCAGGACACAGTATTATAATTTGAGAGGGTGGCCGAGTCGTATATCTACTGGACATCGGAGGGCGATCGCGTTCGTAGAGCGGATATATTGGATGATCGTCGAGCACGTTTTTGTTTGCGAAAAATGGCGGTGTATATAGGAGAGTCCGTGAGACCGTCTGCCCTTCGGAGGATTATTTGCGGCTCGGCTAGGGTGCACTGGCACGAGTTCGTACGAAAGCGATTCCGGAGGCGGAGCTGCGCAGCCGACGCGCTTGGGTGGTCTGAGTGTGTTCTGCAAGATGTCAATGGCCGGTGTTCCTGCCGATTAGTAGTGCATGGAATACCCTAGCAGGCCGTCGATCTGTTTGCTTGCGAGTAGCGAAGCACTTGAAAGTACGCTGACACGCCGAACTGGAGGAACGAGAATAGCACAGCACAGCCATCCTTGCCCGGATCCGGCGGACAAAGTTGAACCATGCGGCAATCCACCTCCGTGGAAGCCCAAATCCGGCCTCCTCGTCCTCCTTCCCTCCCCCCTCCTCCGTCAAGCCCACCTCCGCTGATCTGTGCATACGACGCTTTACGACCATCCGTTCTCACCACTTTCCACCGTCCACTTGCGGTGTAGCAAATATAGCTGCCACAGTCTACACGGGTGCTCCGAGTGCTCCACGTTCCCAACCTTCGTTCCGCAGACCTTCGCCCTCTTGCAACGATCCACTATGCCGCCTCCGCCTCGACGAGTTCCCCCGCCGACGAACCAATACTATGCTGTTCCACAGAGCCCAACAAACACCCGAACATATGGGCAGCCGCCACAACCAACGACATTCAACCAGCCGCGGGCGTCTACAAGTCAACTCAGCCAAAAGAACGACACAACCCAAGGAGTTGCGACTGGACATATTGGAGGAGGTTACGGGCCATATTCGGTGCGTGATGCAGTCCTGAAACGTATTCGAAACGTCCTGACCTTGGAGATAGTACGACCCAACGATGACCAACGGATCGCGTGGGTATGGCGCCTCGCGATTCAGCAATGTCCCCTCCGAAATCTCTGTCGGCACCACGAACGAGAAGCTGGCGGCCACAGCAGCACCTGTAGCAACGACTGCCACTGTGCAACAATACCCTTATATGTGGGATGCCAAGGACCCCGACCTAGACGATGTACTCCATAACCCAGACCCTGTCCGAGACGCTGCTTTGGACCGCCGATGTGCCCCCTTTTCCTCACGAGGGTGGTTGAACGCCTCCGCGCTCTTCTTCCTCACCGCTGGCCTCATCGTCCTCTTCGCTGGGTACCCCATCATCGACCACTACATCCACGAACCACCAAAGATCGCTGGCTTCAATCTCGGAGGCGTCAACGGGTCAGGTCAAGTACCGCAGCTCGCGAACTTCCCCCAGTTGATCGACTCGGACACACCTTCAAATGTGCGCTCGCGGACGGGCATAGACGGCAAGTCGTACAGTCTCGTCTTCAGCGACGAGTTCACCAAGGACGGGCGGACGTTCTACCCGGGCGACGACCCTTACTGGGAGGCGGTCGACCTGCACTACTGGCCCACTGGCGATCTCGAATGGTACGACCCATCCACAATCACGACGAAGGGTGGCAATCTGGTTATCACGATGTCGGAGAAGCCGAACCACGACCTCAACTTCATGAGCGGCATGCTGCAATCGTGGAACAAGTTCTGCTTCACTACCGGATATGTCGAGGTCTCGGTCAGCATGCCGGGCAGCCCGCGGGCTCCTGGGCTGTGGCCTGCGGCGTGGACGATGGGCAACCTCGTGCGTCTATTTTGCCTTCCTCGTGGTGCTTAGAGCTTGCTTGACGTCGTTGCGCAGGGCCGGGCGGGCTTCGGCGCTACGACCGAGGGGACGTGGCCCTACAGCTACACTGCGTGCGACTTGGGCACGTTTCCCAACCAGACGACCGCGGACAAACAGCCTGCCGCCGCGGCGACGGGGGGTGCTGACGGCGGACCGCTGAGCTTCATGCCTGGACAGAAGTTCTCCGCCTGCACGTGCCCGGGTTCGGACCACCCGGGACCCTCAGTTAATGTCGGCCGCGGCGTGCCGGAAATCGATATCTTCGAGACGCAGATCGACACGAGCCGCTTCCAGGCGCAGGTGTCGCAGAGTTTCCAGACGGCGCCGTACAACTACCAATACGAGTTCGTCAACACGTCGGACGTGTCGCCGATCTTCGACTCCTCGATCACGAACTTCAACACGTACAAGGGCGGTGTCTACCAGCAGGCGGTCTCGGCGGTCACGGACATCGACAACGACAATTACAACGGCCAGGGCTACGGGACCTATGGCTTCGAGTGGTGGTCGAACCCCAGCAAGCGCAGCGAAGGGTCTGTCACCTGGGTCGCGAACGGCAAGAAGTCGTGGTCGATGACTGCGGCTACGATTGGGGCCGACTCTACTTCGCAGATCAGCGCCAGAATCGTTCCGGAGGAGCCCATGGTGAGTACTTGTCTGTCTCTTTTTGTCATCGGAACGGGTCTCTAACACGCGCCTGCGCGGTGACAGTACGTTATCTTCAACCTGGGCATGGCACGTAAGTAAACGCTTCGGCCTCTCGATCTGCATGAGCCTGACCGTCCATGCAGCCGGGTTCCAGAAACAGGACTTCCAACACCTCACATTCCCTGTGAGCATGTACGTCGACTACGTGCGCGTCTACCAGCGCGACGACGTGATCGGTGAGGACTCGTACTCGTGCAACCCTTCATCGCGGCCGACAGCGAACTACATCAACAAGTAAGCACCATATTTCTGTCCTTGCCGTTGGCTTGGCTGTTCGTCTGACGCCCCCGCTCCAGCCACCTCAATGCATACTCGAACCCCAATTTCACAACGTGGGATCAGGCTGGATATACATTCCCGCGAAACTCGCAATACGACGGATGTTGATTGTGCCGTGACGACTCTACCACCCCCTTTAGCCCATAATGTCAATACTATGCGTTGCCCCTTACCCTACTATCCTATCTACCTTCACCCTCCTTCCTCGCCACACGACCATGACTACAGCTCCTGATCTCACACATCATCGCATCTTACCTCACGAATCGTGCACGAACTCTCATGCATCCATTCCTGTACGCCTATACAAGCAACGGACGATTGATTCAGACCCCCTGGCTCGTTCAGCAGTACCTAGTAGTGTAGAACACCCATCCCTTGCATCCTTTCTGCTAGCTACGTTCCTGGCGTCTTCTTGCACTACCTTCCTTCTTCACGTATACGTACGTCCCTTTCCGCCTGGGAATCGACATAGTTTTGGTACGTTGGACAGGCCTCCTCCTCTTAGAGTCTTTATTAGTGCATACTCCCGCAGTTGGGGATGCGCCTTCGAATTCAGCCTGGATCTTTACGCATGCGTCCGATTTACATCATCCCCCGTCCTCTGCATTGGAATAGATCTCAGCTGTGTGCCGTTGTGTGGATCCCCTGGTCCTGGTGGGTTGCCTGATTGAGTGTCACGTGGTCTCGGCTAGCGCGCTTCAAGTGAGCCTTCGCGTGAGCAGAGGGTCCTCTTCTGCATGCATTCGTCAACTTACCGACGTTTTCTCCCTTCGACTCTCACCTGGAGGCTTTTCTATCGTCCACGAAACTGCTCTCGTCTCCCTGCATGAATACGACCGCGAACCTCGTCCAAGATCGTCGCTCAGTCGCCAACCTAAACGCTGTGGGCTCCGGCACACCTGTATCCGCCAACCTGAGGGACGCGTCCAACCGTGCAGGGCCCAACGATGCGTACGTGCCAGCCCCGAATCTCTCTGTTCTACCGACTGAGGCTGCTCTGCCGGTAGTGGACCCTGGAGGCAGCCGGCCTCACGAATCGTACGTCGTTCCCCCCAGTCTCTGGTACGAATCCTACAGCCTGTATGCGATATTGACTACAGGTCTCGGCAGTCAACGCGTGCGAGGCCTCTCAACATCAACCCCTTTAGCGGTAGCCGCATGAGCGACACCCTTCACGGCACCAAGGCGGGCCAAGCTTATAGTGGCAACCACACTGCCTCGCGGACGGTCTTGGGCGATCGGGGGTCGGGCGGCCCAAGCTTCACCGGCGCCTTCGGCATGCACAACCCCGCCAAACGGCAGAAAACGACGCATCACCACGAGTCCCAATTTTTCGCGGATGGAGGTGAGTGGTTAGTGGCGAGCTTTTGCACGGCATGCGTTCCTGAGCGTCGTCATTGTGGTGGCGGTTCCGTCTCGTCGTGCGTAGCGGCCGGAACTGGGAAAGGCAGAGGCAGCAAGGGCAAAGGCAAGGAGCCCGCCCCGCCGAGCATGCGGAGCACACTGTGGGCGGGCACGATGGAAACGATCGTGGTTTCCGACGACGAGATCCCGACGCCGGTCATTCTTGAGAACAAGAAGGGGCGGACGTCGACGTCGGTCGCCCGGGACGACGGGGAGAGGCATTCGTCTTCTGATCCGCTCGACTGTATAGAACAGGATACGTCCCCGGAGAGGCGCAAACCGTCCGAACCGCCCGACCCTTTCGCTAGGTCGCCCAGCCCGAGGCTAAGACCGAATATGTTGCGTCTGCCCGCCGACGGGGCGCATACCCGTCAACTGCGGAAGAAACACCAACAGCAGCAACTACGGGCTACTCCACCGGATGTCGTGGATGTGGACACGCTCAGTAGCGATTCGATCGAGTCGGCGGCGGAGTGGGATAAGGAAGATGCGGCCAAGGAGCGGGCGGAGGCGGAGGCGGAGGCGAAGGCGGCGTCGCCTCGAGCACCTACACCGAGCGGGAGGGCAAACATACTTCCGGGGTCTGTGAGGGACAGGGTTCAGAAATGGGAGAGCAAAGGCGCGGGGAAACCACCTCCCAAACCTTCATCGAGTGGAGCCGACGCTCCCTTCATTGATTTCAACAGCGTGCCAAAGCCCAAGTCACTCAAGGCGGGGATGAGAGGGAAGAACCAGAAGGTCGTGTGCTCTACTTCTCCCATTTGGATCGCACTGATGTTTTTGCGTCGTGGTTTCCCCTTTCAGCCACTGTCGAGTACCGCTGCTTCGAGTCGTGGTTCTGCGGATGCGGGGCCGCTGGACCCCGCAGCCACTTCTCCCTCTGGGTTCAAGCCGAACAAGGGCAAGGCGAACGTACCAAACCCGATCCCGCTGGAGGCTTGGACGTTGGGTTGCCGGCTTTCGCAAAGCGAGGCTAAGCATGAACCAGTGGCCTGGGTCAGCCTTGAGCATATTTCGAGACAGAGTACGTATATACTCAGAGTGACGCGCTCGCCCTACGAGAAGAGAGGTACGGAACTGTCAATCTCGTTGGATCGGGACGTCGACCAAATCGAGGTGGGTGTCCATCCCTGGAAGTATGATGTGCGGCACAATTTTGACTGTGGGACACATAGTACACTGATCCTGATTCTACATGGAAGGAGGATTCCGTGGCGGTGGTCAAATTGCACGCCACGCGTGCCTGCAAACATTCTTCCAAAGGACCCCAATGTCATTTCAATCCTGGTATGCTGGTTGGAAAGTCGCCCTTCGTTTGCATGCTGACGCACCGTTACCAGGGACCAAGCTCGCACAGAGCTTCGTCACGTTCAAGTTTATGGTCCAGCATTCCAGCTTCATCAATGGTGAAGATTACAGGACACTGGTTGACATCTTGAAGATTCAGATCAAGGACCACAGTGTGCAGAAGTGTGTTTTCTTGCTTCCTTTTTCGCCTCGTAAGACCGCTGACTGCGCTTTATCAGGGGTTCAAAGGCGCCCGCGGCAGCGTGGCAAGTGTCCGAAGCAGCAGCACAGTTGTTCGTAGAAGGACCAAGACAGCGTCAGACGCGATCAAATGCTTCTCTCAAACGACAGTCTCCCCTTTCGGCTGGACCTGCGAATGACGACTCGACGGCAGTGATGGCGTCCGAGCATTCATCGACATCGGCTCCTCCGTCCCGGTGAGCATGTTTGATGTGGAATTGCTTTGGTGGACGCTCATCGTGGCGAAGGACGTACGGCACTGAACGAAGAACGACACGACAATCTGCGCGCAATGCGCGGACGTCGCCTTCACCGATTAGCGACCCCGACGAGTTGTAAGTGTCTGAACGCCAGGCTTCTAAATTGCCGCGAGTCTGACGGATGGTGCCAGGCTACTCGTTTACCCTCCAACCGGGACGGGTGCGGTGAACATCACAAGAGGCGACGTGAAGAGGCTTGATGATGGGCAATACCTTAATGATACCCTTATCGAGTTCGGGCTCAAGTGCGTATCTGACATATGTCCAGCGGTCGACTCGCACTGACGGGCCGCTAGACTGTGGTTGGACGATCTGCGCAAGTCTGATCCAGAGACGGCAGAGCAGGTCCACGTCTTCAATTCCTTCTTCTACAAGAAACTCAGCGGCAAGAAAGAGTGGGTTTCATTTCACTTCGGGCGGCGATACGTTTGATGATACTGATTGCCTGCTAGGTTCGCGGAAGCATACCCCAGCGTGAGGAAGTGGTCATCAAAGGTAGACATCTTTAGCAAGAAATACATCATCGTGCCCATCAACGAGAAGTACGTTCACCCCACCGCCACAACTAACGACGTCCCCTTCATCTAATGCGCTCGGGTTTCAGCTTCCACTGGTATCTTGCGATCATTGAGAACCCGGCGAATATGCTTCATCCTCCACCGCCCGAAGCCCACCACACGCCACAGACGCGTAAGCGGAAACGTGAATCAGCCGGGGCGGGGGCTGAGGAGCTCGTCTCGGAGGACAAGGATCCTCCTGCCGGAGATAGCACGGAGACTCCGACAGAGACGTCCAAACAGGCCTCCGAACAGCCTGAACCCTCAACCCCGCCAGATCCTGTTCCAGACGCCATGGCGGTCGATGGCGATAGTGAAGGCGATCGCCAGGAAGTCGACAGCCTGCTCGGCGAGATGACCCAGACCCAGCTGTCCGTCAGCGGCCCTGCCCGATCTCCGTCCGTCGAGCTCAATATTGGAGAGCTCCAGTATCCTGGGTCGGAGGACCCTATGGACGTCGACCCTGTGCCTGCCCCGGAGCTCGAGGACGAGCGGAAGCTTCCCTCACCTAAGGCGATCGTTGTCGACGACGATGCAGACATGGATGCGCAGGACAAAGCACCGGAATCTATGGAAGGGGATTCAAAGCCGGACTCGAAGGGGGACGAAGCGATGTCCCATGAAGAAGAAGATGCGGCGGAACAGGCGCCATCCACCAACGAGCAAGCCCAGGATCTCAAGTTAGTCATGAGCCGTTGTTTTGTCGTGTGTTTAGATGCTGACCCTGATTGTGTAGCGCCTACGTCTACACTTTCGATTCGCTTGGATCGAGACATGGTGCTGCGGCGAACAAGCTTGGGAAGTACCTCCGCTTTGAGGCCGAAGACAAGAAGGGCCTGAAGATCGAGGACACCCGTTTGGCGGTCTGGAAGAACGCGAAGGTACGCTGTACCGCGGACATTGTCCTGCGACTCGCTAACGCTCTGGCTCGCAGTCTCCTATGCAGACCAACTTCTGCGATTGCGGACTGTTCGTCTTGGCGTTCGTCGAGGCCTTCATGAAGGATCCTACTCGCGCTGGTGAAGTCATACGGGTATGTCGTCTCCACATTCGTGTCGGGCCCGCGTCCTGAACCTGCTTCCCGCATATGCAGCAAAGCAAGGCGGAATGGTACCTGGGCCGGAGAGAAGACTTTCGGGAGCCTTTTCGGAAGCGGACGCTCGAGATGTCCGATCAGTGGAAGAAGGAGCGGGCGGCGAAAGAAGAGGTGAAGGTCCCCGCACAGGAGGAACCCAAGGAGGATGGTGCGGGCGACAAGGAGAAGGAGGAGAGCGCGAAAGAGGCGGAGGAGAAACCGAAGTCCAAGCAACCTGAAACAACCGTCATTGAGGACTCTGATGACGACGAGGTCATCATCAGCGAGGTCAGACCTCCGCCCAAGGCCAGCCGGGGCGGGAAGAAGACTAACACTAATAGTGGGAAGGCGGCTCGGTTACGCGGTTGAGCGAGTGGCGCGGGGTCGGGGTTTTTCTACCTTATTATTTTCGCTTTGCCAGCTATTAGACTACGGTACGGTTCTTTATTCTCTAGTTCATCCCGCAGTCGTGCATGCTGCGTGCCGCTGTGGACATCATCGTAGTTGCATTGCTGTATTTTTATCACTCTGATATCCCCGGGTCAATGTTACTTACATTCATCTCTTGATACGCATAGGTATTCTTATTATCCGTACACTTGGCCAACACGAGCTCTCCCAGTTGGATAGAATGCATGATGATGTTGTTGTTGTTGTTGTGTGTTTTATGCCGAAGCGTCGCGGTCGTGAATAAGTATTTGAATCTGGATGAGCACGTGAGTGGCAAGAAGTTGTCGCTTGCGGGCGAAGCGAGGACAAAGGAAAGCTTTCGGTTTCCCTCCGACCACCATGTCTCTCCTCAGCCTCTCGCCAGAGCTCGTCGTCCACATACTCTCCTATCTCGACTACGCCGACCTTCATGCTTGCAGGCGTGTCAATCTTGCGCTGAACAGGTTGATCCAGGGCAGCATCCTCCTCCAGTACTCCATGCAGCTTCAACTCTCAGGATACGAGGATAACCCCAGCTCACCCATGGCCATTGTGGACAAGCTTAGGCTCCTGAGGCAGCAAGAAGCCGCGTGGTCCCGCCTTGACTTCCAAAAGCCGAAGTCTGTGCGCATACCGTTCATCCCATCGAGCATTTATGATCTCACGGACGGCATCCTCCTCCTGGGTGAGCATGTCTGTGGTCTCCATTCGGGTGCCGATAAGATACGCTGGGCGCGACTGTCGGGGTTGGCGTCGGAAGATACATCCGTCGAGCCTTGGGAGAAGATCGACGTCGGGGCTCATATCATTGATGTCGGCCTCGCCGTACAGGAGCACGATCTCATCGTGGTTGCGACAGAGTGCGTATATCAACCTTTCCTGTCCAACGCCGTGTGGCTCGTGCACTGAAGCGCAATTGTGAAGTCGAGAGACCGATGACCACCAGACTATATTCGAGCTACGCTTGATACAACTTTCTACCGGTATCAGCCACCCCCTCGCGGCCACACCGGTGCTCACACTTGCGACCATCCCGTCACCTCCCCACCAAGTGACCGGTCAATGCAGTGTGTGTATTGAAATCATCGGCGATCTTCTTTGCTTCATGTTCCACTACCCATCTGGTTCCACGACGCCCCCTGCCATGTTCGAAGTCTACAACTGGAAGACGGGCCAATGTTTACAGGTGCGCCGATGCATTCGTCTTACCCGTATCATACCCGTGGCTGACCTTCTCACAGCTGCGTGGAATAGACTGCCCCAGTTATTCCACATTCACGTTCCTTGCGCCGGATATCATAGCACTGCCGAATTGCACAGACAACGCTATTGAACTATGCCGTATTGGCGCTGAGCCCGGGACCTCTGGCCAGCCGCTGGAACTTCAAACATCCTGCGTTCTACAGCTTCCTCGACTTGGATCCGGTCACTCGATCGCACAGGTCACTTGTCGGTCAGAACCCAAAGTGACGAACGTGACGCGGTACGCGCGTGCGTTCCGCTCGAGAGACCCGTTCCACCAGAACCCGGAAAACGCGATAGTCATCTTCAACGTGATGACGCACGACGCCCATGGCTTCCACGAGTGTCTCACCCTTATCGTGCACACGGCGTCTCTCCTCTCCGTTCTGGCCGCGAAGGAATCACCCATCCCCGAATCACCCGCACCTGACGGAGCCACCGTGTTCGGGCAGTCCGGTCTGCCATCAAGCGACCATCCCCGCTCCGTTCCGTGGAACCAGTGGGGCCCGCGTTGCTGCCGGTGGCTCGAGACGTCGTTCGGCGCGAGCCGCTGGATCACCACGACGTGCGGGCAGCGGTACGTGACGGTCGAAGAGGACCCGATCGAGGACGACTCGCGGAGCTCGACGATCGTCGTGTACGACTTCAACCCGCACACCGTGCGCCGGCTCGCGGCCGCGCACCGCAAGAAGCGGCGCCGCCTGCGCGGGTACTGGGACGTCACCCTGCCCGAGGGCGAGCTCGCGGTCGGCAGCGGGGAGGGCCTGGCGACGTTCACGCGGCTCGAGAGCGGCGTGCTCATCCCGTTCACGGACCCCAAGACGCGCGTGATCGGGCAGATCCAGTGCGAGCCGACGGAGCTCATGGCGGGGTACGCGATGGAGTACAGGATCTTCGACGAGGCGGTGAGGACGTGCCTGCCGTATGCGCAGCTGAGCTCGTTCGAGACGTTTGGGTATGGGGCGGTGCTGCTGGATAGGAACATGGTTATTGGGGTGAAGGTGCGTTGTCGGATGTCTGCTTGGATGTGTCCTGGGGTTACTGAGCGTGCGATACGCAGTTGAACGAATTGGACGATATCAAGGAGCTGGTTATACATTCCATTGGGGCGGGTTCTGTAGGATAGGTACAGTCGACCGTGTCGGATACGGAGCACAAAAGGCAGGTCAGTGTCATGTTGCAAAGTTGTATCGTTGTATCGTTATCTTTACTTGCTATCGATATAGCATTCCGTTGGTGACTTACCACTCACACGTACCCTCCTTCCTGGTTGTGAAGCGGCGCACATGCACTTGTGATGTTGAGAACAGGTATATATTGACGTGAGGTTTGTGACCCAGTACATAAATTAGGAATCTAATATGATAGCCATGCTGATATATGGTATTATAATGCGAAGCTGTACGTGCGAACCGAGAGCAGTATGGTATATGGGATATTCAACGCGATCCGAGTCCTAGTCCGTGTAAGATAGAAAGTATACTGCTACAGAGAGATATGGTCGAGAACACGAGACACGACGAAATCAGTCAAGGCGAATAAAACAGCACCCAAAGCGAATCAAGCACGTAGCATATGGACCAATGTCTATTCAGGTCGTGGACGTCATTTCTTCTTCTCGGGTGGTGGGTTCTCGTAGACGTGGCGGAGCACGATGTCGACACCATGCGCCTTGCCGGCAGCCTGAACAGCCGGCCACCCGCTCGGGTCTTTCGAGCCCGTGTTCACGATGATTTTCTTGCGCGGCGGTGGCGGCGCGTCCGGCTCGGAGTCGGGGTCGTCGCTGGTCGGCACGCGCACGGTGCGGAAGAAGCCGTACGAGAGCGCAGAGACGATGTTCCACGGGCTCAGGGAACTGAACCGCCCCAGCTCGCGGGTGAAGTGCACCGGGGGCACCTCGATCGTCAGAAGGACCACGCTCGGCGGGGTCGAGATGTTCTTGAGGAAGAACGGGGTGTCGAAGTGCAGGTGGCGCAGCTGCGGGAAGAGCTTCGGGAGGTAGAACGAGAAGCACTCGGTGCTGTGCGCGCGGCGGGCGTCGCCCGCGGGGTAGTTGTGGTAGATGGGCTGGCTGCGGTTGTGGCAGACGCACCGCGGGTACTCGCGCATGCGCAGGTACGTCACGCCGACCACGGGGTCGCTCGGGAGGATGTAGCGGTTGCTGTGCGTGTACGCCCAGTGGAGGGACATGTGGCGCGTGCCGGTGTACTGCGAGAGCAGCTGGAAGAGCGGCTTGTAAGGGAGCGTGTACTGGTCGTTGGACGGCAATTCCTTGACGAGGACCTGCAGGTACTTGCACACCGGGATGTAGCGCGGGATCTGCACGTAGTCCGTCCGGTACTGGAACCCCGAGCCTGGACAGATCCAGTCCGCGAGGACGATGTGCAGCTCAGAGTGGGCGAAGAAGCCGATAGCAGCCGGGTGGGCGCGCTCATCGCCGTCCTTGGATTCCGGGTCGAGTCCAAACCGACGCTTGACGAGACACCTGTACTTCGTGAAGTCCTCTGGAGTGCGGATCGCCACAGCACGCAGTGCGGCGTTCTGCATGGCCGCGCTGAAAGAGCGGGAGACCACGGAGATCGTGTGGTAGAAGTCCCATCGAAGATCCCAGTCGCCGTCGACGATGGTGAGCCAGGCTTCGCGGACGATGTCGTGGATGATTTCGGAAGGCAGCATGCGAAGACGAAGAGAAGCAAGGTGCTGCTGCATCCTGCCCTGCTTTTGGTGGCGAACGCGTCCTGGAATGGAGGTGGCTTAGCCGTGTGAATCACATCCAGGTTCCGGGGCGCACACAAACAAGGACTCACTGATGAATATGTTACGTTTGATATTTGAAGGAATGTACGTATGTCGGAGACCTAAATCTGAATACCGAAACGACGCCTCAGTTGTACAGACGAGTCCCCTGCGTGAGGCCCGGGCAGAGGACCTGGTGGAAGGAAGGCAAGGAGCAACTGTCCACAATCCAAGTATACACGACGTCTCGGGACTTTCCGGTTCTGCGGTCAATGTCTGTGCCACGTAAACTATAAATTGAGTTCATCCGGATAGAGAGGAGAGCAGAACAAGGAAAATACACCCCCCGAGCATGGCCGTTGTGGTCTGCGATGCACCCGAGGAGAGGCGAGTGACGTACATATTCTGCACAGCTAACATGAGCCAACTGCCGAGATGTTGATCGCGAACCCCAGGCGGTTATAATTGAACAGACGCTGCAATCGTGCGATCAAGTGTTCGCAGAGTCAGAACCCAGACAGGCGTCATGCAGCGCCCCCCGCAAGCTTGGCCGCCTCCAGACCAGCCTTCCTTCCGAACACCGCCCCACCAGTCAACCCGCTCCCTCCAGGGTAGTTCTTGTAGAACAGTCCGCCCACCAGCTCTCCGGTGCAGAAGAGGCCTCGAATCGGCTCTCCCGTCGCGTCCGAGATGACACCAGCGGTAGCCGGGTCGATCGCGAGACCCCCAAAAGTGAAAGTGATGCCGCAAGCTACCTTGACGGCGAGGAAGGGCCCCTTCTCGAGCGGGAGCGCCCAGTTCGACTTCGCGAGGTCAAGCTTGACGATGTCGGACTGCGTCGACACGCCGTCCTTCACCGCGGGGTCCCATCGTGCGCCCGGCTTGTCGGCTCCGAACGCGCGCGCCGCGTCGTTGTACCGCGCGATCGTCTCCACGAACGCGCCCTTGCCTTCCAGACCCTTCTCGACGAGCTTCGCGGCGAGTTCCCCGATGGTATCGGCCCAGATCTTCTCGACGACATCGTCAGCGTACTCCTCCTTGCGGAGCCAGGACACGACGGTGCTGTCGTACACCTGGAACGCGTAGCCGCCAGGCTGCGAGAGGATTTCGCGGCCGAACTTGGCGTACGTGTAGTTGCGGAAGTCCTCGCCCTCGTCGACGAAGCGCGCACCACGGGCATTCAACATCAGCCCGAGCGGGTACCCGGACTTGGTGAACTGGTTGCTGAGAACACGGTCACCAAGATCTGGGGGCGCGTTCGCATCCCAACATGTGGAGTGGCCTCGAAATCCCCGGTCAGACGCGCGCCGACGCGTTGGGCGAGCGCGAGTCCATCCCCGGTGTTGTATGGAGTGCCGCGCACCTGCGGTTACGTAGATGATGAGCAAGATATGAAGTGGCCGACGCGCGGAGTTCCGTAGCGTGTCAATTTACCTTCGCGCGTTCCCATTCTAGCCCCAGGTATTGTGACCGCAAGGCACGGCTGGACTCAAAACCTCCGCACGCGAGAACGATGGCCGGGGCACGGAGGGCTATCGTGTCGCCGTTCCTGGATACAATGAGGCCAGTGATAGACTCGCCGTCTACCAAAAGCTCGGTCGCGGGGGCATTAAACCACGTCTCTATCCCTGCTGCCCCCAATGCGGCCTGGTGTGCGGCGATGAGTCCCTTGCCGCCATCCTCAACGCCGAGGGCGAGGCCACCCCAGAACACCTGTCGCCCGTTGACAAAGTAGGCTTGGCGGTGGAACGCGAAGACGAACGGGACGCGGACGCGCTCCCGGAGCCAGCCCACCGCGTCGCGGGAGCCATCTACGACGGCTTTTACGATCTGGGGGTCAGATCGCCCTCCTCCGAGACGCATGATATCGCGCGTGAACGCATCGGCGGTGTACGGATCCAAGTCGATGTCCTTCGCGGCGTCAGGTGACACGTTGGTTACGATAGGCAGGAGATCCTGCAGTCCGCCGTGCACGGTGCGGTGTGCGCCGGCGGTGAAGTAGCCGTTGCCCCCGACCCATTCTGGCGGACACTTGTCGACGATGAGGACGCGCCTGCAGCCTGCGTCGTGGGCTGCGAGAGCCGCGCAGCTGCCGGCATGGCCTGAGCCTACGACGATGCAGTCGTAATCGAGCCCCGGGGAAGTAGTTTCTTTGGCGGACATCTCGGGTGGATGGGAAGTGCGAGAGCGAGGTGGGGAGATATGCTGTAACTTGGGTGCGACCTACTGAGAGCGTAAATAAGGGTTCGATACGAGAGTTCAGTATCTGAGTCATGGGAGCACTAAGCATCTGCTGACCTTGACTCGACGTCAGTCTCGGCCGACGCAAGAGCGGGTGGGGACATCGTTGCCTCCCAGCCCGAAGATACTCTACAGGTCGACAGATTGACGAACACACGCCTCTGCCTATTGTTATCGATCCCTGGGAGAGAGAGCGATCAGGCGACCGGGAAGCAGGTACGGTAGGAGGAATACTTACATGGGGTGAGAGCTCGAGAAGATGATGGTAGGAGCCAAAACAACGTTAGAGACGCTCAGCTGCACCTATCCGACGGCAACCTTGGAACCTACTTGCTTCCTTCCTTCACACCTCCTCTCCGATATGTCGATACTCCTACGCTCTGCTGGTACGCCTGTCTACCGGGGGTTCTAGCTATATGCGTGCTAATCGCCGTTTACCTCGTGCCAGCACCCTTGGGCGAGATGCGTTAACATGACCTCGTCCCCGTGCAAATCTCTCCAAGTGTAACGGTCCGGGGGTCCGCCATGGTCTCAAGGTTCTCATCCAGATGCGCGATATGCTCAACAGGCTCACTCGTATATCCCCCACTCGATTGAGACCCATCTACGCTGAGTATAACGCTACCAGACGAACCGGTCGGTAACGATGTCCGAATCTCTCCACTCCAACACGATATTCAACCTCCGAGGACGCGTCGCTCTGGTCACTGGGGGCGGCACGGGGATCGGGTGGCAGATCGCCTCGGGGCTTGCGCAGAACGGCGCGAAGGTGTACATTACGGGGCGGCGGAACGACACCCTCGAGAGAGCTGCGAAGGAGTTCGCGGAGAAGCACAAGGACGCGACAGGGTCTATCATTCCGTACGTCCCTTACCGTCGGTCCCCGCCGGGCGGTATGTTCCGAAGGCACGGAATGAGCTCATGCCGTTGCGTATGTCCACGTTTGCTAGATTGACGATGGATGTGACGGACCGAGCAAGCATCGCAGTCGCACGCGACGCGATCGCGTCTAACGAGGGCAAGCTTCATATCCTGGTGAACAAGTACGAGTCTTACGCTTCATCTGCCGGCCATGTTCTAACTCTCTGATATTTACTGGGTAGTGCTGGCCAGACCGGACCCGTGTCTCCGTGGTTGGAGGATCCGAATGCACCGCAACGCCAGAGCCCAGAAGCTATCGGCCGCGGTCTCTTCGAAGGGGAATCGTTTGAGAGCTGGGCCAGCATCTACAGCGTCAACGCGTTCTCTGTCTTCTTCGTGTCGACAGCCTTCCTCGGCCTGCTTTCGAAAGGCAGCGAGGACGTCGCAGGGTACACATCCTCGATCGTCAACATCACAAGCGTGAGCGGCCAGGTCAAGCTTTCTCAGAACCACGTACGTACCTCTTCCTCACTATCCGCTATCTGGATCCATTGACGCATTATTAAATTAAATGCCGATTCATTCAGTTCGGGTATAACAGCGCGAAGGCGGCAGCCTCTCATCTGACGAAGATGATGGCCACCGAGTTCGCCCTCAAGAACGTCCCCGTCCGCGTCTGCGCCGTCTCGCCCGGAGTCTGGGAGTCTGAGATGACCGCGGCCACGATCACGCCCGAGATGGTCGACAAAGTCGGCAAGGGCCTCCAGCCAGTTCCCGCCAAGCGGCCAGGCCTGTAAGTGATCTTCTTCCTCTTATGAATTGGGTTAAATAGGCCTTCTTCCGGTTGACGTTGAGCTAACTCCATTACGCTTCATGAACGCAGTGCCGGAGAAATCGCCGGGACGGTGATCTACCTCGCGTCCCCCGCAGGTTGCTACACGAACGGACAAGAGATCGTGGTCGACGGCGGGTACCTCATGGTCAACCCATCTACGGTCTAAACGTCTAGTGTGGATAGGGTAGGAACGGGGCAGGTACAGTAAGTGCTACAGTGGGCATCCAGTATAGATATACAGAAAGTACGCTGACGAGGGTTCAGGAGTAGGGTAGACATAGGATTAATTACGCGAGGTGTACGAATCGGTTCTGCGACGTATCCAGAAGTGTATCAGTATACTAGCGATGTACAATGCAGAGAGATATAGGGATGCTGAGGCAGGCAGCGCTGAGAAACAATATTAGAGTAGAGTAAGGATGAGCGGCAGTACAACTGTATATCAGTCTGCGACGTCCAGTGTCGTGTCGTGTCGTGTCGTGTCATGTCATATCATCGTAAAATCGTTAACGCAAGCAGGCAGGTCGAAGGCCTACCGCGGCGCACATCATCGTCAGCACGAAAAGGAGAAAGGGAAGTAAGAGGAACCTCAGCGGAAGCGTGCCTTCTTCGACCGCGCGTACCTCATGTCCACCTCCCGGCCCCCCTCCCACACCTTTAGCATGATGCCCACTGCCGGCAGCCACAGCAGCGACCGCCAGTCGACGCCCTTGCAGTCGCGGATGTACAGCGCGGATAATGGAGGCGCGACCCCGGCCGGGACGTTCTGCAAGTACGTCCCGCTCAGCCGGTTGAGGACGTCCACGATCGCCTCCGCCGTCACCCTCTCGCTCTTGACGAGTGCGAGCGCGCGCAGTCGCCTGGGCGCATGCCGCAGCGCGCTACAGAGGAAGGAGTGCGAGACCTGCGGGCCCTCGAGCGTGAGCGTGAGGTGCGGCGTGCCGGGGAAGGGCAGGGACGCGAGCAGCGGCGCGAGGAAGCGTTCGTCGAGCCACGCGTGCGCGACGTGCAGGTGGCTGAGCGCAGGAAGGCGAGGGAAGGACTTGAGGACGGTGCGGAGGTGCGGGAACACCTCGGAGAGCAGCGTGTGCCGCGGTGCAGCGGGGGAGACGAGGTAGAGCGAGCGGAGCACAGGGAGTGACAGATGCGGAAGCGTGTACGTCAGTGCTGGGGGAACGTCAGGCCCGTCTATGTACAGGGCGAGCTTCCTGAGCCGCGGAAGAGCCACCGCGCGCGAGAAGGACGCGGAGAGAGCATAGCGCGAGGCCGAGTCGCCCTTCCATGGGAAGGCCAGACGCAGCTCCTCGAGCCCGGCTGACACCTGGAGCATGTAGAGCACCTCGGACGCGGCTTGGGCGCCACGCGTGAAGCCGTGGTGGGTGTAGTCCAGATACGTCAGGCTCTGGAACACTGTGGGAGACCAGGTAAGGCGGATGCCCTGTATGGTCACTCGGCGCAAGCGGGGGGCGAATCCGTTGAAGAGCGCGAACTCCTTCGTGTCGTCGTTCTCGGGGTAGACTAGCGTGAGCTCGCGGAGGGCTGGGGCTTCGATCGCAGGCGAGTGGCCGCAACACGCGGATAGCGCGGCGTTCCAGAGAAACGGTGCGTACCCATTGAACCTGACTTCCAGGGAACGCCAGCGGTGTATGTGTGGGATGGCGACGTGCATGCACAGCTGAACGTGGTTGTAGTATGCGAGATGAGACGCAGCCCCCTTCGGATACAGCTGGACGTCGAGCACGCACGCCTTTGCGCGGCGTATCCTATGGCTCCACATCAGTAGGCTGCCGGTGTCCAGAGTGATTCGTCGCCAGAGAGTGGGGGTGTGTAGCGCGGCGTATCTCCAGGCTCTGCAGACATGGGAGACGGTGACGGGGAACATGATGTCCTCCTCCGCGCCGAGGACGAAGATGTGCGCGAGAACCTCCGGTGGGAGCTGTGTGATTCGGTGCAGGAGGCGGACCGGCTGGCGCGCCGCATGTTGTCGAGGGTGTGTCTTCGCGTTAGCATGAGGCGCGGCGGTCGCGGTCGCGTCGGCATGGGGCGCGATCGTGTTGCCCGACTGGCCATGGGTCCTCCGATCGCGGTCGTGCTTTGGCGGCTCTGCGCGCGAACATGGTCATAAGAGGGAAGTGCGCGAGCATAGCGGAGAGGACTGACTGAAATGCGGTTCTCTTCTCCTGCAGGTGATGAACTGATGGTCAATCGCGGGATCGAAAGCGGACCCGCCATGGGAGCGGAGGCGGAACGGACACTCACTCTGTAGCATAGAATGCCTTGACCGCATCGAGGATCGATCGAGGGAACGCCGCGGGCTCCTGCTGGCGAGCACGCTTGAAAGAAAAGGGCATACTCCCTCGGGCAGGGTGGTCAAGGATGGAGAACGAGAACGCGCCGCGCGGGGGGCGGGGATCCGCGTTATGTATTTATCTGCGCGCGCGCAGAAGCCCGGCGGGAGATGAAGGCCAGTCTAGAGAGAGGAAGGGGAGGCGGTGTGACGGTGATACTGTGGCTGGGAAGGTCCGGAGCGTAATCAAGAAAAAGGAGCGGGCTTATTGTCGGGCCATTCCCGCAGGGGACAAAACAGGACGAGAGCTGGGCGAGGCATGCGACCGGCACAGGAACCGTAGAATGGAGAAGCGGGTCAGTGGGAATGTCCAGCTGGATCGAAGAATGCCTGAACTGTCATCCTGGGCTCAGCTGCCTCGCCAACGTCTCCGCAAAGTCGGCCGAGGCGCTCCCCTTTGCCAGCAGCGCGCATCGATCCATCCGATGCGTGCTGGGCGGGACGAGGTTTCTTACTATGTGGTAATTTCAGCAAACCTCTCCAACTCTCGGACGTAACATACCAATCTCGAACCCATTTAGGGTTAGGGCTTCGGGTCGGAGAACTCGGAGGCGCTCGCTTGGCGGTGGTGGGTGCAGTCCGGCAGCCCCGACGCCCCATAAGGCGGTTCCAAGTACTCACAGCGCAATAGTTCTCCATTCCGACGGTAAATGAGCCTCGGGACGGAATGATGCAACGTTCCAGCCCTTAGCAATGCGGCCCGTGACTAGTTCATATCAGGAAGCTTTGAGCTCTCCGATTCGCGGCGTGCGCCACTGTACAATGAACGATAAGCGGATCCTCACTGGCAGCCTCAAACAATGTCGGCCAGCGGCTTCACAAACCGCTTCAGGTTCCTCCCAGTGCATCTGTCACCAAAAAAGAGGTGAATCAATGACATCATTCTTCACGAAGGCATAAGACGCTCACAAAGTGGTTCGCCCCCCCCCTCAAGCTTGTGCAGGGCAAGTGGCCGTCGAAACTCAGGCTGCGCCTCAGCATGCCCGAACTTCAGGAGCACCGAAGCCCATATACAGTCTCCCACGGTCATGTCGACGTGGACTCGGAGCGAGGGCCATACCTCTTCGAGGGTGTTCCCAAACGCGAACCGCCGATCAAAGAGCGCGCTCTCCACAATATTAAGTAGCCCTGTAGAAGTCCGGGTCCAGGATCCTGAGCAGTTTCTGCGACCCATCCGTGTCGATGACTCGAGGGTGCGTAGTCTCGCGCAGCTCCGCAGGCGTCATTCGCGAAGTCGTCGGGGGGTGTGTTTCGATTTCGGGTCGGCGAGCCCGGGCTGATCGTGAAGTGGGGTGCGCGACGCGGAGGTCGGCAAGGGATCGATAGCTTGCAGGACGGTGAACGGAGCGTAATACGCTGAGGCAGAAAGGCAGAAGGCTGAGGCAAGGTCGTCTAGCGACATCGAAGGCTCCCGCGTGCCTCGAAGCCCCTCGGGGACCGTTCCCCCACTCGACGCGAGGCTGGGTTCTGCTCGGACGGCGACGATCAAACCGGTGCCGGATAAGAGAAAAGAGGGGGGGGTGCGCACCGTACAGCACAGAGGTATGCAAGTGCGTATTCAGGAGCGTCCTCGTACCTTCGAGGAGCTGATCGGCATGCGCGAGCAGCGCTATTGTCGGGCAGTTCCCCGCAGACCACGAAATAAGGGAGATGCCACCCTGGCGAGCACCCGAGCCGGACGCTACTCGGATCGGCGGGGTGTTCTGGGATCGAATGAGCCATTGCAGGAAGGCACCTAGTCCGAGCGCGCGCGCCCTCTCCTGCCGTTCGCGGTTTGGACCGCGGAGATCATTGAGTGCCTCTGGCGTGTAGGGGGTGTAGAGCCTGGATAGTCGCGCAGGTTCAGCGTGACAAGGCGCAGCTTGCACGCGGCGGCCAAAGGTCCAAGTCGCCGAAAGGTAGCTGGCGAAGAACGGTCCACCCAGTATGTGAGAGCGTGCGTCAGGACGAACAATGAAGCGCTTACCCCCGTGGAATCCTGCTCTATGTACCAACACGAGTGTTGTATAGTCGCCATTGAAATCGGGAGGTATACCAGAGTCCTCATAATACAGGACGCTACCCCGGTCATCGACTGCTGCAGTGGGCATAGCGTGTACGGTCTTCGAAGAAGAAGGAGAGATATCCGAAGAGCAAGCAGTCGTACCCTATATGTTAGCACAATACACATTTTGGCGGGGACTTGCACTGCGCCACCTGGGATCTCATGTGCCAACGGGGCGCCGTCAACCACGAAGGAGAGTTTGGTCTCATCGGTGTGAACGCTGTTCGTTGGATATGATTGCGGGGGTTTCCTGGTGACAAGGAAGAAAGCGAATACTTCCAACGTCTGTGGTTCACTAAAATACAGCTTGCGAAGAGGAGAAATAGAAAAAGACCTAGATGATACCAGCCAACACGTTGACAAATCTCTCAGGTTCTTCCCAATGGATCTGTCGCGCCCGGGAATACTCAACATCGTGACGCTGGGAACAATGGAATAGGAGACTCACGAAGTGGTTCCCGCCCTCCAGCTTGTGGAACTCCACAGGCCGCCGGGCCTCCAGGTGCGCGTCCTCGTACTCGCAATTAAGGTTCGCGACCGCCCACGCGATCTCCCCCGCAGTCCTATCGCACCAAACAACGTGGACCCTAACCGCCGGCAGGATCTGCTTCTTCGCCCCGCTCCCGTCGTCGAATCGGCAGTCGTACAGTGCCCGCTTGACGTTGGCTCGGAAGACCGAGCGCAGGAGCGGGGACCAGATGACGTGCTGGGCGCGCTCCATGATGGGGGCATGCGTGACGCTGCGCAGGACGGGTGCGTCCATCTTGAACGTGGTTGGCCTCAGAGCCGGGTGAACGGGCCCGAGAACCTCGTGGAGCGCCAGACGAGGCGTAAACCAGGGCGCCTCCGGGATCGTATTAGGGAGCGTGAAGGGGGGATAGAAGGCCGACACTTGACCACCGAAGAGGAGAACCTGTTCCTCGGGAGGAAGGGACCGATCTGGGTGGATGTTCTTGAGCCCAGGTGGGGCAGGGATTCCGGCGGCAGTACTGCTGGGATCTGGCGATGTATGCGTGGGTCAGCTCCTGACACGTCACCGCACGAACGGGGCACGATCCCGTACCGTAGAGTATCAGGCTGCGCAGGTATTCGTCGAACAGCTTCCTTGTCTCATCTGGCAGCTTGTCGGCATGGGCGAACATGGACAGAGTGTGCCCGTTGCCGCCAGACCACGACAGGATCGAGAGTCCTCCGACGAGCTCATCCTCGTCACGTCCCTCGCGGATCGGAGGGATCTCCTCTGTGGAGATGAACCAACGAAGGAACTCAGCGAGTTCTAAGCCGCGCGCCTGAAGCTCTGCCTCCCGGGCTTCGATACTCCCTTCGAGACGATCCAGCTCCTCGTCGGTGTACAGCGTAGAGCCCGGGTACCCATGAAGATTGAGGAGGATGAGGCGGATGTTGTTCTGAGTGGCAAACGGAATCATGGGTCTGAAACCAGCTGCAGAAATCGGGTGAGTCTTGGGAACTTCATGAGAGCAAAGTGTTCTCTTACCACTGTGGAAGCAAGTGCCATGAACCATAACCAGTGTGACGTAGTCGGTAGAGACATTCGGAACGCCACTGTCCTCATAGTAGAGGACGGATCCTAGAGAGTCAACAGGAGCGGTAGGCATGGTGGACTTGGGAAGACCACGTAGTAGGGCAGTCTATCGGGTTATAGATGGTACAATTCAAAAGGCACGCGCTTCTGGAAGGCCCTATATGCGGTCGATGACTACACTGTACACACAGTGATGCTAGTCACGCGTAGAAAGCTTGAAGTTCGGCAGCGTTGCGGGGCGACGTTGGGGAGAGTGCATGTAGCGGGAAGGAGAAACGTTTACCTAATTTAAGAAGGATTCGAATTCGTCGTTTGAAGTTTGTGAGTGGAACTGCAAGGATGGGCAGCAAGGTGCACGAGACACGTACCGGCACAAACATACCACACGTGAGCCCGCTATAGCCAACGTACTCATACGCGCCTCCAACCCTCCAGGGGAGCTTAGAACAGAGATGTCGTTGGCTTGGTGAATGTGCGCAAGCAAAGTAGCAACAAGGAGGGTCATTCGAAAGACCTGGTCATGGCCTGACAATAGTGACATGACGGTCACGGTCGGTTGAAGCACTTTATGGCAATTACCGAGTGATATTCCCACCCCACAACCTGGGCGTCAAACGCGCTCTTCGAACTTCCGAGTCGTTTGACCACCCTGGTCCCTGGCCTTAACTTGTTTGTTTCGCTTGGAACCTTCCGCCAATCCATTTTATACGAGTACTACACGGGCACATGTTACGGATACAAGACACAATTCCTCGATACTGTCGGCCGACGTGCGTGTGTACTAGTGTCGCGCCTGCGACGTTCTCAAACAAGCTTTGCTGCCGCAACAGCTCGATGAACATCTATCTGTACATGTGGTTCTTCCCAGTTGATCTAAAAATCCCATTAACATTTATATCTTGACACAAATCCAGTGCGCCGTGGCCAGGCGGACTCACCGTTGCGGTCGCAACACATTGAACCCCGCAACCCCCACTGTGCTCGCGACCTACGCCATCGCAGTAGTGACTGCGACCTCTTCAGGATGTTCGTACTAGCACGTCATCTCCCGCCGCCACCCGTAAGGGCCCACGAAAGAGAGCCGCACAGACTGGCTGTCTGCATGGAGGAACTGAGAGGTGTGGTGCTCGATGTCCACCGTCTCGAGCGCGCCCTTGAGTAAGCCGCTCTCTCGCTCTCCGTCGGGTCCCGCCTCCTCGGAGCGGGCTTCCTCCTCGAGGGCGGCCAACACCCATTCGGTCCAATCGAGTGTAACGCTGAGGTGGACGGGTTTGATCTGCGGTACGATGTCCTGCAAGTAATCCTAGAGCAATGTTGTGAAAGAATTAATACCGAGGATGCCGTCGTCCGAGAAAGATGGGAATCCGACGTACCAGAGCATCGCAGTCTCCCAACTCTGGATAGACGCCTGTGGGGCGTGAAACTTGCACATGGACATGAAGCGATGACAAGGAGACGAGCTGCGGCGTTTGGGAGAGTAGATCGAATCCATGTTCAGATTCAATCCAATAGCTGTCCAGGATACGCAGTGTGAGCTCAGTAGGACGAGCATAAGCTAGGACCTGACGAAATGCATCGGCCTCGCGGACATTCAACTCGAGGTCTTCTTCTACGTTGACAAGTTCGGCGAGAGTAATGTTAAGTTCGGGGATGGCGCCGGTCAAGCCAAGGAGGAAGATGTCCTGAATGCTCCCCTCGACATGACGCAGGGACGTCCAGGTCCCAAGGTCGTGCTGTTCAGCGATGTTTCCTTGCCTGTAGGCGAGCGACGTCGGCGCGCGCGCCTGTGAGAACATGTTGCCGCCGAAGTTGATCGCGAGCTTCACCAAGTTAGGGAACGCGCGGATGTAGGTGTGGGTGGTGGGTAGGTAATCGGCGCATGCGATGTTGAGTTCGATGACGTTCGGATAGTAGAAACCCTGCCTCAGTGTAATGGGGAGGTCGACGGCCATGCCCTGAAGCGTGCCTTGTGAACGGTGAAGGAGGTGGAGGGGATCGTGGATAGGACACTGGAGTGGATCGTTGAGAGGGTACGCAATCATCCGCCGCTCAGCTGCCTGGCCGCGGATCAGCTTGATGGTCACCAGCTGGGATTGCAAAGCGTATAGCATCCCGGCGCAATGGGCTCCGTATTTATACAGTACCAAGTGTTTGAGGGTCGTGAAGTCGGCCATGGCATTTGGAAGGGGCGAGTCGGGCGCGAGCAGGGCATCGGAATGGTGCAGAGCCAAGTGGGTAAACCGCGTGGCGAGAGGCAGGACGCGGACGAACAGCTCAGCCAGCGCAAACTTGATGCCTTCGGAAGGGCTTGGTCCCAGGTTGAGATCCAGGTTGGTGAAGAAGGGGAGGCGACGATGGGCGTAGGCCGGGCGGCCGCTCGCAGTGAGGAAGGATATGAAAGACTCGATAAGGTGCTCCTCCTCAAGGCACACCCAGCGCTTCAAGAGATACTGAGCGCATTCGACATTGAATTCGTGACATGTCTTCGTGAGTTGCGAAATGGTCAAGAAGTCCGTGTACGTAACTACGTTGTGCAGGATATCGATATTGATGAGCGGCCCGTTGATCTAAAAACCGAACTGTCAGTGGAGGTGCACGAGGCATAGTAGAGCATATTCGCACCTTGCAAGTTTTCACAGTGCTTGTGAGGTGTAGCATGAAGAAAGCGATTCAACAGCAAAATAGAAGAGGGTGAGGGTGAGGGAAATGAGGGAAATGATGATACCGAGCCATATGTATGGACTCGAGCACTGAGAATGTCATCCCTTGTCTGCGTCCTACTAGCGATGCGGGTGCACCATATCGCTAATGGGAGAACAAACACGCCAGTGTTTTACGTTTCACAAATAGCAACAGGTATCCACACGTTCAAGTAAACGGCTCACCTGGTATCGTAAACTTAAAGCTTTGAGCTGTACGTTGTAAGTCTCCGACTTGACTTGCATTCAAGCCAATGGGCCTTCGAGCTCGCGACCAATTTCCATTGCATTGTGTTGAGTGTGATTGCATTGTTAAAGTCACAATCCTGACGGGAATATCGAGGCGCATAACATCCATAGAGCTGAAGACGGAACTAGGAGGATCGGAAACAACCAGCCTTGGGACGCTGAGCCTGACGAGAGAGGTGACGGCAAACCTGTGACAACGCTCACGTGCTGCTTGGTCACACGTTCACGCGCTAGCCTGAGACATACTTATCTCGACTCCGTCGGAGCTGCCAGTCTTACGAGACAAAGCCGAGCGAGTCCCCCATGCATCTCGCGCTCGAGCATTTTCTGTCATAATGAGCTAGTATCCTCGACAGCATACGTCCAGGAAACCCACTGAGAATAACAATGTTTCAACATCCAACTCCTGTCTCTCTCCTCGCTTCTGCCACTGGTGTCACCTCCGCTGTCAGGACTTCGTCATCACGACCTCTTGCACTAGAAGGACATCGTTCTCCCTAGTCATTACCGGGACTGCGACCATCAAACGGGCGCACATACGTGTTCTCCTCTACTCGAGAACACGAGTTATCCTCCCTTGTGAGTTCTCAAACTTGAGGTTTCTTCAATATTATAGTCCGGACTGATGACGCAACAGTGTCAGCAGTCTAGGTCTGCAGCTGGTCGTATCCCAACTGAGCGGCTCTGAGGCTGACATGGAGGCGAACATTGCTTCCTTGTCAGCCTCTTGACCTTATAATGTCGGGAACGCAAGGATCTGTTTTCCTTGTGAACTCCTCCACTCCTAAGACATACGACCTCTTCGCCATGCTGCCTTACTGCCTCCCGCCCTACTTTCTCGAACACTACCCTGAAGGTCTTAAAGGGCGTTACGTTGCCTCACCTTCACCAGCAGCTCGTCTGGGGAGGGGCCGCGTCTTCGCTTCGAGGTCCGAGTACGCTTACTTTGTCTCCGCGGATCGAAAGTACCATAGCCGCCGCCGTGCACGGGAAGTCGCGCCCTATATTCTAGAGCAGCAGGCGCTCTGGGAGGCACGACTCACGCACCAGGCAACACCACCCTTCGAGTTCGGCGACGAAGACGACGGGTCCCGCGTTGCCATCGACGACCTCGAGGACGCCGCACGGCATCGGCGGCGCGTCTGGTCGGGAGTCGACCCGACTGAGGTCAGGTCAGCCACACCTCAGTTCCTGGTCAACATCCGCCGCTGGCCTCGACACAGGTCACGTCCGACTTGGTCTGGTGTGAGACAGTGTGTTCGCACTGAGGAGGAAAGTGCTGAGGTGAGTTCAATGGTTTGTCCGTCAGCCATATTATCCTGACGATACGTGTAGGCTATCGCGCGCATCGCTGACTGGCAGTCAACGTCCACGCTCACTGCTGACCGTCGGGAGCTCGGCTACCCAAGCGCCGGAGAAGGTAATGCTACGACCTCTGCCTTAATGTTTGACCTCAACGTTAACATCCTTTGTCATGAGCAGCCGCGGCCGACTCAGACATTTGGGTGAAGGTTGAGTACGACGAGCTCGATCCCAGTGTTCTGTTCGCGAGTCCCCCATCGCGACCTGGAACACAGCCGCCCGCTAGTCCCAGCGTGCAGGTCCTCTCGCACCGGCCATCATTCTTCGCGGACTCTCCCCTTCCTGGCGCGCAGCCCCCGGTCTCAGCTTCGAGTGTTCGCGTTCGCATCGAGAGCGAAGAACCTCGACTGAGCGACCTGGCTCCGGCATCCCCATTCCTTATCAAGTCTGAGCCACAGAGCGTCGACAACCTCGTTCTCCTTAGTCAACAGTCGCAAACCAGCACTCCACCCAGCCCCGTTCCTCCATGCAAGGCGACATCCCCGGTCCAGCCACGTCCTATCCCGCAACGCAGAATCAAGTCGGAACCCAGTGACGAGAGCATCATCTTCCTCAGAACTCCATGCCGGGTCGACAGTCCTCAGGTCGTCCCCTCTCTTCAACCCGCTGTCGCTGCTCCATTCCTATGGCGCGTTCCTCCTCGACGGGCCCCTCCGCCGTCTCCAATCGTCCCATTCTGGAAGAGGGCCGACGAGGACGTGACCATGGGTGAGGAGTATCAGAACGACCTGTGGGCCCGTGTTGTCGAACCTCTACGCCGCCCTCCAGGCCCCGCGTTCTCCTCCTTCTCCGCCCTCGCAGCTGCGGCTGCTCCTCGGGTTGGCCAGCGCGTGCCCGCGAGCCCACGAGTCCGCATCGAGTCCCGTAGCGAGGAGGATCTGGCCGACCTGCACAGGTGGCACGAAGGTGAGCCCGCGCCAGGCCCAGGTCCCACGACGACCAAGGCCCCTGCGCCCGAACCGCAAGAACCGGCGACCCCAGCATCCTTGTTTGGCGGCGACGACAGCGACGACGAGGACGAGCCCATCATCACGGCGGTGAAGCCCGCACCCGAGCCCAAGGGCAGGAAGGCTCGCGAGGCTCGCGAGGTTCAAGTCAAGCAAGAATCTACCGAAGACGCCCTCAGCTTCCTCGACGAGATCGCCGAAGAGTACCAGTTCATGAATTGCGCGCCGCCCGAAAACCCGCAGCCGCCTCAGGTGCAAACTGTCTCCCAGGCTCCGGAGCCTCGCGTCGTTCAACGCCGTCCGACGGGTCCTCTCTGTTCTCCTCGTGTGTCCGGCCATGACGTCGAGATGGACGAGTCCTTGGAGTTGCAGCACACTGGGCTTCCTCACGCCGCGTCTGTCATCCGGCCCCTCACCATCGCTCAGCGCGCGGTGGTCCAGCCGCGGGTCCGGGAGGCGCGAGGCCAACGCGTCGAGAAGGACATCAAGATGGAGGTTGAAGACATCCAAGTTACGACAGTCAGGCAGCCTCTGCGGCGTTCCCGGAAAGCCAACATTCCGGTCAAGGCGGAGCCCATGGAGACGAGCCTCGCTTTCAACGAGGAGGTGGTGGACGCCGAGGACGCTGAGCTGCTGCGCGAGCTGCACGCCATGCAGCGTGATGCCGAGGAGTGGTACCGTCAGCCACCAGCGTCTGCGCCGGCTCCGGTTGCTACAAAGAGCGAGCCTGTCCCTTCGGACGATGGTGAGCTTCTCTTGGTGCTCGTCGTCGTGCTCGTTCGTTGATGTTCGTTCTTTCTAGCTGCGCTTGTGAACGTCAGGGTGGAGAGCGAGCCGTTCCTCGGGTTCGACTATTCGCCTGAGCCTGCCCACATCGGTCCTCTAGTCAAGGTGGAGTTGGAGAGTGGGACCTACGAGCTGTCTAACCGCTCCACCGTATCGGCGAGCACGTCAGATGATTCTGACATCTGCAGTCTCACCGAGTCCTTCGCCAGGTTGAGCATACGACACACCTCCGAAGTCCTCTACTACCCTTCGTCCTTGGGGGAGAGTGACTCGGTCGTCTCCTACTTGACAGTTGAAGACCCCGCAGATGTTGGCGCTCTCGAGTCAGCAGGGCAAGAGGTTCCTCTCGATGCATCCTCTGGCGTAGCTCCTCTTGTCAAGGAGGAGCAGGTTGGGGTATCGCTTTCGACGCTAGTGCTCGCGTCGAATGCCACGGCCGTCTGTACGTCGCCACGCAAGCAGATCATCATCGAGGCTGAGTCTGAAGAGGTGCGTTCGACTTCTCTATCATGTGAATCAATCTGAGCTAACTGCCTCAGGAGGTTCATCTGCCGCATACCGGTCAACAGTCTGCTCTGCTCCTCAGAGCTTCGACGGTGACTTCCAGCTGCCCGTTCGATGGCGAGCCTCCCTACAGGCTCCCTCAGGTTTCGCTTCCCCATCCCAGCCACCCTTCCGGCCCTTACAGGGAGGACAGTCACGTCGACCCGGCTCCCAGCGACGCACCTGCATCAGAGCCCCCGGTTCAAGAGAGCAGCCAGGAGAAGACGTCGTCCGGCCTTGC
The DNA here is from genome assembly GCA_020736865.1 of Ganoderma leucocontextum. NCBI lineage: Eukaryota > Fungi > Basidiomycota > Agaricomycetes > Polyporales > Polyporaceae > Ganoderma > Ganoderma leucocontextum. Next base: position 256,032 of record JAHKGY010000006.1, read on the forward strand.
GGCCTCTGCCTCGGTCTTCGTTGCGTTCGTGCAGCGATGCACGGACGCGTTCTATGCTCAACACCCCCGCGACGAAGACTGTTCCGGCAGCGAGGACGAAGCTATGGAGATCTACGAGCTCTATGAGGCACTCCCCACGCATGACGTCCGGAACGTCGAAGTGCAGCTGATCGCCAACGATCTCGTCGACTCCCGCTCTGCGCACGCCATCACATCCAGCGCCGAATACCAAGAGGCTCTCGAGGACACGCTCAGCATCTACGGCGTGAAGCCCGGACAGTCTCCGGAGACCGCTCCCAAGCTCCCTGCTGCAGTCGCTATCGTTCTGCCCTCGCACTTCCGGTACCCGGATGCGCTGTCCCGCCGCCCGCACGGCAGCGACTTGAGCAGCCCTGCAGACGCCGTTCAATCTAGCAGTGGTGCTCCGCCGCCGTCGTCGTGTCCGGTGTCTCGGGACCTCAAGCAGCGCGCAAGGGACTCCTTCTGGGCGAACTGGAGCCGAAGCTGCGTGCAGGAACTTGGCATCATCCCATGCACGGACGAAGACGGGGAGCTCGGCTTCGAGGTGTACGAGGGTGAGAGCCCGCTCCCGGTCGTTCTCTCGAGCCACGAGTTGTACTACTACGAGCCTAGCCACGGTCCCACTTCTCTGGGTGCGCCTGTTCTGCTTGCTGCCGACTACGAGGACCAACTCGCGGCTACGTGCTTCACTCCGGCGACTTCTGCTGCTACTGCCACCGAGGACGAGGATAACCGCGAGGACAAAGTCTTGGCCGGTGTTACCGGTCCTACCGACGAGGATGCCCTGTCTACTGCGGCAACGAGCGTTGGCGAGGACGACGAGGATACTGGGTCCGACGCTATCCGGCCTAGCAGCGACGAAGACAGCGATTCCTGGCACTGCCCTATCCCCCGCTCTGACAAGGGCAAGGCGCGCATTCTCTTCGACATTCTCGCGGATGACATTGACGAACACGAAGACGACCTCGGGTTCGACATCGTTTCCCATCCCGAGGACGACGATACAGACAGTGTCCTGTCCGTCGCCTCCAGTTCTCATGTGTCCTCTCCTCGAGCGCGCTATCCTCAGATCCGTCTTCGCCTCCCGAACCTTCGCCGCCACGCCCCGCCTCCTGCTAGCAGTTCCGCCTCCGTTCCTCGTACTGGTTCCTCTCTTCCTCGTGCTACTTCCGGCGCTGCCTCCCTGATCAGACGGTGTCTCGGGCTCAAGACCCGATAACCTCCTCCACTCGTCGCGCTCCGACTCGGAAACGCTGCTCCTCCGCGGACATCTGATGCCGCAGACGACTGTCTCGTGCTTGGTGGACTTGACGACCTCGCTTGCCTCTCTCCCTGCTTCGCTCAGGACTGCATCTCCGGCGCTGGGCTCATCTAGACCTTGGACAAGGCTCTCGGGACGTTCGCCTGGCCTCAAGTGGCCCTCCTCGCCCATACTTGCGCTGCGGCTCTCTCTGACTGGGCTCGTCCATGGCGACGCGCTGCGCTATTCCTCGGCCTCGACAGCCCTCCGCCACCCGCCCGCCTCGACCTGGCAGCTTCATCGCTCCCTGGCTCGTCGCGAAAGTCGTCCTCCCGTCGTACTCCCCCCGCCCAACCAAAAACACCAGAAAACGCGCAAAACCCCCTCGACAAAAACATCGGAAAAGCCGCAAAACCCTCAACGTCGGAAAACGCACGAAAACCCCTCGAGCAAAAACACCGGAAAACGCGCAAAACGCCTCCAGCAAAAACACCAGATAACGCGAAACCCCCCAAAACACCAGAAAACGCAAAACCCATCGAATGAGACACCAGAAACCGCAAAACCTCACAACGCCGGAAAACGCAAAACCCCAGAAAACACCGGAAAACGCAAAACCCCACACATGGACCTTCTTCTCTTCGGGCGGCGACGACCACTTTTCCGAGACGAGGGTCTCGGTCCTGGACAGGTACGTTTCCCGTGAGCGCGATCGTACCCGCGCCCTCGCTGACTTGGTACCAAGATCTCCTGTGTCCTGTCCTTCGCGAGTACGATATCGTAGGGAGCGGCTGAATACAGCGTGCTCCTACGGGCGACTTGCGTGCGCTCGGAAGGTGAGTCCTGCTTGAGACCATCATAACGTCCTCCTTGCTGAACGAACGTCGCCGTTCATTAGATCCTCGGAAGTCGGCCTGCCCTTGCGGACGTTTGACTCCCGAACCCGGCCAGTAGCCCTGTTGCTACGCCGGATATCTCCTCTCTCTCTCGCTCTTTCTCCTTCTCGTCTTTCAAATGTTCTGTCTCCTCGATCTCTCTCGCCTCTACAAAAATGTGGAAAATTGAAAGAATTCGGCTGAAGTGGTATCGATATCGGCGCTCGTACCTTCTCTTCTCGTAGTCTTGACTCTCGTGTTGTACTCTTTGAATGGGAGGTTAAGGAATAACGATTGGGTTGATTGTATACGTGCTCTGGTATGGTGTTTTTGTGTACATCGAGTCGACGTCAAGCCCACTGATACCGTCGGCGGCGACGAACTTGAGCGGCTGAGGCCCGGATCGGTGCTATCGGACCGTGCTTCCGTGCGACATGCATCTCGATCGCGCTACATCCGGCGTCGAGCTCGTTGAGGACGACCGCCTCCACGCCACTAGCCATCCTTGCCAGCGAAACCACCAAGCCCCACGTCATCCGATTGGATCACATCTGAAAACGTCCTTGCGCGGTGCACAGCATCATGTCGACGATCAAACAGGACGCGGCTGCCGCCGATGCTAAGGAGAGCACGACGATCCGTTTTGAATGGACGCTCCGCAACCTGAAAAATCTGTTCGAAAACAGGTCAGTTCGCATTCTATATGTGTCTGTGTATGTTCCAGGTCGGCGTTGACGCCACCCTCAGCAAAGGAGAAGCCAAGTCCAAGGTCACAAAGTCGCCCAGGTTCGGGGATGGTCGATGGCAAGTTAGTCCGCCGTGGGCGATGCGAGGCCGAATAGACGTGAGGTTGAATGCTACCTCAGATCTTGTTCTATGCGAACTCGGGAAACGTTGGCACAGACGGTCAAACCTTTGTTAGCCTGTATCTCGCCTGCGAGGTCGGTTGATATTCGGCCGCTATCTCCCCTCACACAATCGCTGAGATCACATACACGATACAGCCAACCGCATCTGAGAAAGATAACTCCGTGAACGGCAAGTGAGTGCAAGGCTTGCCGAGCTCTGCGTTTCATTCACAAAGGTTACCGTAGATGGTCTCGTGAAGGTCTCTTCAACTTCGGCTTCGAGATCCGCAAGTAAGCCCTAGTATCCTAATTATCCGCTACGTCTTCGCTGATTGACCTTCCCAGTGCATCGAAGACCATGCAATTTAACTTGAAGGAGGCCCATGACCACTCATTCCATTACCCTGGTGTAAGTCTTGCAGAAGCCTGACAGTTGACAAAAGTAACATGTCCTGTAGGCGCAAAACTGGGGATGGGCCCAATTCGCTCGAAGAGACGCTGTGTATTATCAGCCTACGTCAGTCAAATCTCAAGATGCATTCATAATCATATGCACTATCACATCCTCGCCAGCGAGCCCAGTACCCGTGCCCCCCATTCCCCGGTACCCTGTACCTAGAGATCTTCTAGATTCTATGGGTGGCATGCTAGACGAGTGAGTGCTTCAAACCTTTTCCATCCGATCATTATGTTCAGCATATACGCAGCCCTCTGTATTCCGACGTGGAGTTTGCCTTTCCCCAACGTGGAAAAGCCTCACCACAGAGGATATACGCAGCCCGTCGGCTCCTTCAGAGAGTCGACTACTTTGACGCTAGTTGGTATCCCTGGCTTCCTCCATCTTGTGCTTCACTCTCATACCCGTTGTCACCAGTGTTCGGTTCCGGCTTTGCAGAAAGCGCCTCCGACATCGACCTTTGCCCCGAACCAACCTCACCAGATGACGCCAGCGTTTCCGACGCTGGGGCGTTCGCCCAACAGTTTGACGACTCGGACTTCGAAGATGACGACATGCTCGACAACGACGATGACTTCCCTATCGACGACTCCGACGCTCAAGACGCCGTCTCAGGTCCACCACCTAACGAAGACGTGCTACCTAGCACATCAACCAACGCAGTCGGCGGTGACCCATCAAGCAACAGCAACAGTAACAAGAGGGCGTCCGTGGGCGACGACGAGAGTTCAGAGACTCATAACGTGCTGGGACTAGACGCTGCCGATGAACAGGACCAGGACCAGGACCAGGACCAGTCTGCGCGGAACACGCGACCGAAGCTGAGCCATCCATCTACCCCACGGAGCAGGGACATGGCACTCGAACAGGAGATGCAGGTGCCTTCCTCGCCCGTAAGGTCGGTGGTGATCCTCCCCGTCCAGAGCAGACCCCAGCCCGAAGTGCCAGGCCCGAAGAAGGCGCAGGTGGTCGTGAAGGACGTCGCGTATGCCACGTACCGCGCGGTGCTCTACTACGTTCGTCTCCGTCCTCCGTTTATCTTTCTTATCCATCTGCGTATGTTGACTGTATGCGCCACTCAGATCTACACCGACACGATCACTTTCGCGCCGCTCTCCTCGACGTTCCTCGGGGCCTCGCCGTCTCCGCCTGGAGCCGCGCACGCGACGTCCGTCGTCTCGACCCCCGCCGTGCTCGCGTCCGAGAACCAGCCGCCCGCGTTCACGCGCGTGAACGGACAGCAGTCGTTGGACGCGGCGGCCTCGCGGTCGCGCAAGGACTGGATAGCAGACTGGGAGCGGAACAACCCCGGCCGGCCGCGGCCCCCCAGCGCGAAGTCGGTGTACCGCCTGGCAGACAGTGAGTGCCGAGTTCCTGCCACGCCTCGATGCGCTGCTGATCTTGACGTGTCGCTCCGCAGAGCTGGAGCTGCAGGACCTGAAGGACCGTGCGTTCCAGCACATCGTTCGGTCGCTGACCGTGGACAATGTCATGCACGAGGCGTTCTCCGCCTTCTCGGCCGCGTTCGAGGACGTCCGCAAGGTACGCCCGCTTCTCCTTCGTTTCCCCAACTCATTACAGTTACTCATGGTGGCGGCATGGCGCTTCGCAGGTCGAAGTGGACTACATGTTCGAGCACTGGCTCGACGTCCGCAAGGGCCCGCTGCTCAACATCGGGCAGCAGCTCCGGCTCGGGCGGTTCCCCGGGTTCGAAGAAGGTGCGCCGCCTTCGTTTTCGCTCATGGTTGTGTGATACAGCCTTACGTGCATTAACTTCGACCGCTCCGCGCGCTCGCAGTCTGGCCCACGATCATCCAGAACCTCATCGCCGACGACAAAAAGGGCGACGGCGAAGCGGCAGGTCGCGCATGAATGAATGAACGGTGATTGGGCGAAGCCTGCCGCCGCGGTTGATATATTTTTGTTGAAGGGCTGCTCTCCACACAGTACGAGAACCGGGCGGGTGCTGCGGAGGATGTATTGGGGCCCTGGGGGTGGTGTATCTTAGGAGTGTACAGTGTACGAGTAGTGCGCTATCTTGCTTCGCTGGAAGTCATCGGTGCTTCATCTCGCTGTTTCCTTCGCATGCTCCTCGAGGGCATCTGTGCGACTGACGTCGGCGGGATCACCGTCCCCAAACCACGTAGCCGGCCAGCTGCGAATGTAGAGTGGACTTGGACTTCCTCACTCGCGGCGCTGCCGCGGGCGTTGGTGCCTTCGACGCCGCCCCTTCTCTCTCCGCTCTCCCGCCGTTCGGTATCTTACTGTTTACATGGGTGGGGCCCCACGAGGTGTCCGAGGGAGATCGCCAGAGCTCGGATGGGGGCAAATGGAAGGAATCTAAATGCGGCTGATCTGCCCGCATGCGCACCGCTGTGGTCGCCGCGGCTGCTCAATCGAGGTTTCAACGTCCCTCAGGCACTGGCCTCGCCATTGGCCCGAGCTCGAGCTTTCGAACCTCCAACATCCCAGCTTCAGTGACAACCATGACTACAAGGAAGGCAAGTATCGCAGACGGGGTATGTGGCCTACTACTTGATTATCCTCTGGCAACATGGGGCCCTACACATACATCGAAAACCAATTTCCGAGATCCAAAGTCTGGCACAGGTCGACACGACAGCGTAACTGACGGCACGGGTAGAGATCGAGAGCGAAAACGATATGAGCTAGAATGTGAAGGTTTGAACGTTGAAAGCTGGACACTTAGTCGACGCTCGTGAGACTGCCCTGCGAGGTCGAGGTCGCGTCCGTCGCGTCCGTCATCTCCGTCGTCGCGTCATCCAAGTCGCCGTCGTCGTCGTCGTCATCCAAGTCGTTGTCGTCACGGCCTCCCGTCGGTCCCACCGCCGCGCGGGCCCAGCTCGCCCTCCGCACGGGCGAGTCCGGGGTCGGGCGGGACGGGGAGTGCACGCCCATGCCCATCCACGAAGGTGCGCGCGGGCTCATACTGCGCCCCAAGTTGAGGCCTTCGCGTTCACGTTTTGGCAATTTCAGTTTGGTGGTTGGTGGTCGGTGGTTGTTGGGAGCGGGGTGAGCGTGCAACGAAGAGAGGGGGCCGTTGAGTGCGCAGCTCATACACGTTCAGGAGTGGCGCGACGAATCACCGTTCATGTATGCCACCCCTCCGAACGGGCGTGCGGGCGTCGGCGTCGAGGAGCGCGGGCCTGCGAGGGCGCTTGCGTTTGCGTTTGAGATCGAACCGGACGACGACTGGACAGGTTGTGGGGTGCGGGGGACCGGTGCGACGGGGACGTTTGGTGGGTGTTGAGAGCGTCTATGGTCGTTTTCATGGTGGTGATCGTGGTGGCTGTGGTTGTGCTCGTCGTGCGGATGAGTATGGTTGTGATCGTGATGGTCGTGGTGGTGGTCATGTCCGTGGTGATCATGTGCATGGGCATGTTCATGTTCATGGTGACGACCCCCTTGCTGGTGTGAATGGGGCGGACGAGGTGTCTCCACCTCCACCTCGGATGCAGATGCGCTGCTGCTGCTCTCCGCTTCGTAGCCCTGTCCTTGCCCTTGCATGGGGTATTCGTGCCCGTGTCCGTGTCCGTGTCCCAGCACACCGGCCCGCCCGGGATACGCAGAAGAAGTTTGATAGGCAGCGTCATGGTCATGCACATAGTTATGGCCATATGACTGCACCCGCTCCCACTCCTCCTGCTCCCACTGCACGCGTTCCTCGAACTCCTCTGGGGTTTCCGCGGCCTCGGGCAGATCGGCAGGCACGAACAGTTGGTGCTCCTCGTAGTCGTCCTCGTCATCCTCCGCTAGCTCTGGGGGAATCGCACCGGGTTCGCGGTCCGCGGGGAGCGGGGGTATGCGGTGCAGCAGTCCGAATCTATGATCGAGGATAGGGTGAACGTCAATGGGGGACGTTTTAGGGACAGTGGGAAACATACCCGAAGACGCAGCCCAACAAACCTTCGCCTCCCCAGTGACGATTTGGGATTAAGACAACTTCACGAATAGTGCTAAAAGATTGATTGTTGTGAACGGTGTTAGACAGGCCAATGACGCGGCAAGAACACAACACCAGGCACAGCACTCACTCAAAGTCATAAGAATAGACATACACCCGCAGCGGCTTCTCGATATGCTGCGAAATATCGTAAAGACGTGTGAGCGACGATACTCCGACCATATGCACGCAACGGAAATGAAATGGACTTGGCAAAGGAAGGGAGGAAGAGGAGGAGAAGGAGCATATCAGGGAAATTGACGCACTGCCTCGACAACGTCATAGAAGTCGCCCTCGGCACTGAGCACACCACCAGACCACCCGATAATCCAGTCGCCATATGGGACAAGCCCCGCGCTTTCAGCGGGGCTGCCTTCGAGGACGTCGAGAACGTGCCACACGTTATCCATCGCGAATTCCGGCTGGCAGATGCACATGCTCAGCCCAAGCAGGGACGGTTTCCGCTCGGTAGCCTCCGGCTCCTGGGGATCCGGTTGGTTCACATGTGGTGAGGACCAGTCGCGCGAAGGCGTTATCGGTACAGCTGAGGGGGAACAAAGATGGCCGTGTAAATTAGAAGGCGGAAAGGGCAGAGAAAGGTGGTAGACGCACTGCGGGTCTCCTGGGACTTGCTATTCCAGACGAGAAGTGTGATGGTGAGGCCCTCGTGACTCTCAACTATCCGCTCGAGCTCAGAGGCGTCGATGGTATTGTAGGAGTCGAGTGCGTCGCCCTTATAGCCGACAACGAAGTCAAAGTAAGGCTCTATGGTTGTTTGCGACGCGGGGGAGGAAGGGGTGACACGGAGGACGTGGAGGGCTCGCGGCGGAGTTTGTGATGCTGTCGACTGTCCTGCGCCCATCTTACCGCCAAGACGGTGGCCTTCCCAGTGTACCCAAAACTAGAATACCAGATACCGTCCAACCCAGTGAGAAGAAAAGCGGAAAGAGGAGTATCCACGTTCAAGTTGCGTTGCAGGACACGAGGCACAACTGTGGAAATCTAGCGCCCAAAGACCCTGACGGAACGTTGGCGCTCGAAGTACCTTGAACTTGCAATAACTTGAACTTCATGTTCTTCTTGAACAACTTCGCACTCACAGAGACAGAGTCCATGCCTCCTTCAGACACCACCAAGTTCAAGTGGCCTGCATTTTTTTTACTCTCTCATGCTTGCGACCGACTGAATTACTATTCAATACCAAAGTTCCTAGTGGTCCTGCCCATATAAGTAGTAATTTATAACTTATCTCTGTCATTCCGTCCGCACCTGAGGCCTCAGGACCAGGTCGGATCCATCAGGTCGGCTCGACAACTAGGCAAGGCTCGAAGTGCCAGTGCATATTCTACAGGTATGCTCACATTCCCCGCTTATTACCAGTTGCGATTTTCTTACGACCACGTTGTCTTGAAGTTGGTGGCCAAGGCCTGTCTTCTATCGCTGCCAGGGGTGTGGCTTCCGCATCATTTCGATGGCAAGATGGTGTAGTTCACCTTTAGTCCTTGAAGGCTAGACCTGAAGCGCTGTGGGAGCTCAAAGGTACGCGTTAACCCCATGCGTTCCTCATTCCCGTTGTTCCAGCATCGTGCAACAGAATGCTAGACGAACACCCAGACCGTCCATGAACGTTGAACCGTTACATGCTCTGTCAGCTCATTTCAGCGTTCTTAGAATTGTCGGGTAGGTTGCAACATCGTCGCCGTGTCGATGCCGGTCTACCTGCAGCAAACTGCGGTCGGCCGGTTTCTCTGTTTAACCATCCATGGCTGGCCGGCCCGTTATTACATACGCCGTTTAGCCCAAGGTATCCCTGACACCCGTTGTGTACTCACCACGTTGAGAAATTGCTCTATGATGGTTGCTGTCACAGCATGTAGATCAGAATAACTTATCTGGCCACACCTGGACCACAGTGAAATGGGGATGAATATTGCTGGCAATGCTGATGTATCCCCGTTGTTTCTTTTTCCAAAATTGAGATTGACGTTCCGTTAACATTCGAGATGTTCTTTTGGGATATTAAGCAACATTTCCATCTACACACTGGCAGAAAGAAGTTCTGGGTCAAAGATGTCGGCAACAACTTCACATTGTGGAAAATGAGGTGCCTGCAATGCCGACGGCCTGACATGATGCATATGGGCTTTGCCAAGGCGTCGACGTCAGCGCCTGGCCAGTCAGCGTTCGGTACGTTCAGTAGCGACCATGATCATTCGGACTACCGTGACCGCGGCGGCGATTAGGTGTGAGCAGGACTTCGGGGCGTTCACCGAATACCGCTGAGTCGATGCCCGCCATGTCGCAATCAGGCATTGTCAGCAACGATATACAGTCTTATAAGCTACAGTCTAGTCAATATGCTTGAGCCGGGCTTGAGCTATGCGCTGCGCGCATGGTCGCGGTGAGGGCCATTGCAACCAATACGCACGCTTGTTTGTCTGCCACCGGCTTGACTGAATGTCATTTCATTTAGAGTGCGCAGGAACGATCACATTGTCTTGCATCGTGGACTCGGCATCCGTAGCGACATCTGTAAGCGACAGTGAACCTCGTTGTCGTCTCTACCGAGATTGACATAGCCCAGAAGGTTCTGACGAATGCTTTGAGAACAAGGTACAACAGGAACATAAACCGCGCACGATACAACATTCAAAGAACCGCCGCGAAGGAGATCTAGAAGCAGACCACCGTTGCTCAAACTAGCTCGCGCATCACCTCGAGGCGGCCGAGAATTACCAGGTTGCGCCCTGCCCGTAATCTTATACGGCCCGACGCAGCGATGGTCCGGCCTCTCCGTAAGACCATCGTTCAGAGGAACCAGGTATGTTCCGCAGGCATATGTCTGGATCAACATAGCCGACCGCCGGCATAGTCCTCAGCCGAGCTCGCGAGACGAAGCACATCGAATGCAGGGACGAAGGTCGAAGAACGCACAGACGAGCTGCCTCAGTGCCTGTTGGCGGGGTGCGATGCGGGTCTTGATTGTACAGGGTCTCAGGACCGGTATTAACCTCGACCTGACCGATTGGGCCTCCATGCGACGAGGATGCGGTCAGATCGCTATTGATGCCAGGCCAGAATGCACACTACGGCCAGCTAGAGACCGAGTCCCACCCCGTTACCGACTTGGCTCAGGCCGACTCGGACGCCGTGACGAAACCCTCCCCTGAGTGCGATAGTAGGCTAATGGAAAACAAAACGAGCCGACCATGTCTACCGCCGACAGTTCAGATGGAATTCATCCTCAGCACAGTTCCGTCGCCGCTTCGCTGGAACCCCTGGTAAAATTAAAATTCGGCGTGTCGCAGTAAGTATCCGGCGGCCGCCCTCTCGCTTGTATGTGGCCATGTCATATATCTCAGCGCTTCCGACACACCTTAAGGTTCTTCCAGGGCTCTTCTGTTAATCTGTTTGAACTCCGGCAAATGTGAAGGACATGTTACATGGCTCGAAGAACTTCCAAAAGCCATCGGGCCAGGTTGTTCTGTCGTGAGAGTAGGATTCCCCATCGTGACCGGTGCGAAAGCCAGAAAAGCGTCCAGAGATGATTAAACGTGTAGGGTGTTCTGTCTTCGGAAGGTTGCTGTCTCATCGGAAGAGGACTCCGACCGGCGCTGGGATTCCGGCGACTGGTGTCACACCGCAAAATGCCGCGCGACGGTGTCGTTCCAAAAATGGAAAGAGTCCAAGAAAGTCGCCCGCCCCGGCGCCCCCGGTAACCTCCTTTCGCCATTCGTACGCAGCGCCAGATTCGTGAACTGACACGTGAGATTAGCGCAATAGAGAGTGTTTTGACTTCGCCTACGGAAAGTGATGTCACAGGCTATCGACTATCTGACCCGTTCCAACTTACTTACGATGATTTATCCGTCTGGTATATCCGAGGTTTAATCTCCGGGGTTCGCGTTCGGAACTCGTGAACTGGCATCCCACGGTATTTCAGGAGATCTTGCCGCAGACCCGGTCCAGCAAGTCAGGATATCATCGAGATGCCATGTGACACCTTACTGATCGGGACTTCGAGCATCGATCTCCATGTCATGCGCGGAATCCATGCTCTGGTACTCTCACCGTTTAGCGTGGTTACCCCCGAGTCGGCGAATTCCAGCATCAGGATCAGGGTTTGCGCCAACGATCGAATAACCTCCGAGTGCGAGATTGGCCTAGCGCGGTTTCTTGAGTATTGTATTCGGAGCAGGCGTGGGTCGGCGCTGGAAAGCTACCATTCAGTCGGAAAATAGCGGAAGGTAAGGTTTGGCTGCACAGACCCCAACCCGCAGCTATTCTATTGAACTCCAAGGTACGCTCTTGGAGCAGGAACAGAGCTTGAGAGCTCGAGCTAAAGACAGTACATTATGGTTAACGGGCGCAAGAGCGGGGAAGCGGCCACTTACAGTGGAGGACGGGACGCTGAACGCTGAACACTGGACGTCCAGTTCTTCCGTGCTGAAGCCATGATGCTCCCGAGCATCATCCGCAAGACGTGGATTGCCATGTGCCGGGAAAGTCAGCCGGCACGTTGGGCTGGTCAGGGGAACGTTCCATCCGCGGAACCGCGAGTCCGTAGAACGGGAACAAAGATGAGATTGGCTCGGGATATATACGGCTAGGCCGGTCTGTCGCAAACGATGCTAATGCTCGGAGAAGTGGCATTAGCCGAGCGCGAGCTTCCTGGCTGGCGTGCACTTATCGACATGGACACGAGCTTATGGCAACTGGGACGCATGCAGACGAGGTGAGCTCGACATTGCTGCCGATCAGGGCGATGCGTTTTCCATTCCCAGTGTCGACACGACGGGGCCGCGGCAGCGGTCGATATGGGGCTCGTTCATCCTTGTGTTTCCCATGTCACAGAGCGTGGTTCACAAGGACTCTACGAGCCAATGCGTGTAACCGGTCGAAGATGGCAAGTGTACTTCGTGGTGACTGAATGGGAGAAGCACTGGTCAGTAACTAACTTGGGGCGGGAGCTTTAGAAGGCAGACTACTTGGAATAGGGAATCAGAGGGAGCTGATGACCTCATGATTATCCGAGGATTAGCTGCATCTGGCGGTAGCGCGACGCACGGACGGTTGAGCGGCGGTAAGGGAGGGGGAAGAGGTAGTCGGTTGTAAGGGATACTTTACAGAGTCCGTAATGATGCCCGGGGGTGCTGGGATGGATCCACGACGGTGGTCGCGAGAAAAGACAGCACAAAAGACCTAAAGGAGTCGACGAATCTGACCTGACGATATTGGGGTGAATTTCAGAAAGAAAATACGAACGCACACGAACGCTCTGATGATACGTGTACGGTATCGGTGTCGAGGGTATCGGTGTCGAGGGTATCATACTCGGTAGAATATGAGTATTCCAGGGTAAGGAGAATACGTCGGGGGTCTGAGATGGTGGACGTGGGGGCAGAGTCGACCGGGAACTGCCGGAGGGTGACTGGCGCGGTGTGACGCGCTCGTCACGGAGGCTTTGCTGACGGCGGCGCCTGGGCGGACAGTGTGCAGCTCGTCTCTGTCGCTCGTGCGCGAAAACTTACAGACCTCCTGGGACTCCGCCTCGCCACGCTGTGTCCTTGGTATTCTATCGGCGAGGCCGAAAAGTTGCGGAGCGGATTTGCGGCATGAGGTGCGTCGCAGTTTGGATACTGGTGCATACAGGCCTTGCTGAATTGATGAACGGTCGCCCGTTCGCCTGGAATTAGTTGAATTTATGTTCTTTTGTCGCCACCAACTCCTGCGAGCACCCGCACAGCGCCACTTCTCCAACCTCCTTGCCCAACGACACGCTACCCGTATTCCTGTTCCCGAAACACCCTCCCGTCACCATGCTCGCCCCGCCAGCTCAAGTACTGTCGTGCAGGATGCACCAACCGACCCGACGACCTCCCCCAGCGCGAACGCTCCAACAACCGCCACACACGTGTCTGAAACGCTTCCCAATACAGACCACTCCTCAACCCACGAGGGGGGACGACCGTCACACATATCGCATATGTCCGACCACGAGTTCAGCCAACGACCTATATCCAACTACATCTTTCTCCGCAAGCACGGTCTCTCTGGCCTCAAGCAGCTGACCACCGACCGCTTCGAGGTCATCGTTCGCGACGCGGTCAAGGGCCGCTGGGCAGGACCAGACATCATCCCCGACCTCATCCAGGATGCGATCGGCATCTGCGAACGCCAGAACGCCCTCAGGGGACGGTTCATCATCATCATCCTGCTCAGGAAACTTGGGATGGCGCGGGCAATCACAAAGAGTCAGATCCTCCAGCTTCTGCGCACGCTTGAGTCGCACGACGGGTTGCGCTTTGTCTCTGAGCAATCTCGGGTCGTTATCGCCCGTGCTATTGCTGCTTATCCCCCAGATAGGACAGTGGATGGAGAGATTTTTGGCATGCTTGCCCCATGGCTTACCGAGGCGCTGCCTGACAAGCCTGTTCCGTCGGAAGACATATCCCCTAGCATTTGGGAGGAGTCAAGCTCCGGGGTCCTCGTGCCTCGCGTTATCTGGGCGACGTTCCGCGGCATTCTGGCTCTTGCGCAGGATGGCAAGCAGTCCGAAGCGTCCGCGCTCCTAGCACAGCTCGTCGCGGGCGAACACATCAACCACAACGCGATCAACGCGACCGACCTGTCTTCCAAGGACTACGTCTACATCGTCCTCTCTGTCCTCGTCCGTACTTGTCTGGCGCATGGGTGGAGTGCGCGTGCCTCTGAGCTTCTCATGCCTGAGGTGTCTGCTCGCAAGGTCATATCGCATCCACTCGCCCAACTTATTGAAGACTGGGTTGCCACTACGCTGAACGACCCTCACGAAGAAGACCTCAGAACAGCTGCGTCCAATTTCATCCTTCTCTTCCAGCGTACAGGCGACTTCGCTGTGTCCGAATCTGTCCTCCAAGCGTTCTACGACGCGGCAAGTCATACAAAGCTACCCGAGCTCGTGGAAATTGTATACAGCGCTGCACGCAAGGTCAAGGCCACCCACTCCTACCCCCCTCCTCGTAGTAAGACACTGCTCTCGTTCATGCAGTACCTCCAGCAGAACAGCCGCAACGTCCACCTCACGCGCCTCCTCGTCCAACAAGTCGTGGAAGAGGACATCCCCCTTCCTCCTCCAATTCGCGCCGATTTCGTCGGCAATGCAGCTGCCCTTGGGTTCACGGCGTACGCTCGCGCGCTCTGGGAACGCTACTCGACCGGTCCCGACAGGCTCTCCGTAGTGGGACGCCGGTCCGTCATGCTTCGCCTCGTCAGCGCGTTCGTGAAGGCAGAGGCAATCGCGATACGGACGGTGCGCACCCGCTGGCCCAACGAGCCCATCCCGGAGCCTCCCCGGGGAAACCAGGTGGAGGGCGCGGACGCAAAGGCGGCCGCGGGGGCAGGCGATCAGGAGGTAGACGACCTGGGGGCTTCCCCCGACGGAGAAGATCGCCCCGCATCCGATGGCGCTCCACACCCCCCTTCGCCTTCGCCCCCACCCCCGCGCGGGGAGGTCAAGGTTGTGTCTGGGCTGCCGCCCGACGGAACTGGGGCTGGGGCTAGGACTGACCTCCCGGCGCCCGAGCTTGGGGCTGGAGAAGGCGAAGACGGGGGCAGTACTCGCACTCGCCGAGCGCTGGGCTTCGACGGGCTGACCCGCGCGGAGCTGCTCGCGCGTGCGGGCGAGCTCCGACGATTTGCCGAGACCGTGTTCGACGCGTACGTCGCGAGCAAGCTGCCGCTCGAGGCGGCGGACCACTTCGGGCTCAACGCGCTCGCGCGGGGCGCGTTCATGCTCGAGAGGGAGCACCTCGCGTTCGAGGTGTTCGCGGCGATGAAGGCGCGCGGGCTCAAGCTCGACATGTACGACGTCAACGTCGCGCTGTCGGTCGTCGCGAGGGCGAACCCTGCTGCCGGGGCGGCGCGGATCAGCGGCTTGGTCGACGCGGGCTTCACGCCGGACGCGGTCACGTTCGGGACGGTCATACACTGGGCGATCTTCCACGGGGACGCGCCCTTGGTCGGCGAGCTCCTACGGCAGGCACGCGCCAGCGGGCTCAAGCACTTCTCATTCAAGACGATGGGCACGCTGCTGCACGGGACGGTGTCGTCACAGGCGGCACTCGCCACGCCGGGGGTGCAGCTTGACAACGCGAGGGACATCGTCGACACGATGCTCGACGCGGGCATCCGGCCGACGGCGAACATGGGCCGCGACTGCGTCGTCGCGGCGCTGCGCGCGGAGGACCCAGCGATGGCGTTCCGGTTCTGGAAGCAGCTCGTCAAGGGCAAGGTGCAGTTCACGGACCCGGCGCAGGCGGCGCTTCGGAGGCAGATCGCGCGCCAGGTGCGGGAGCATTACGCGCACGGGTGGCTGGACGACACCCGGGCAAAGGCGATGCTGTCGGAGCTGGGGCTCTTGGCCGGGGTCGCGCGGGCCAGGCACATCGAGCGCAAACGGTACCGGGCGACGTGGGGGATGGACGACGTCGGCGCTGCGGACGCTCGGTAGCTGGACGACGCTGGGACTCGGGACGACGTGAGGGCGAGGTTAAAGGCCCCGAAGGCTGGTGATCCCTGTGGACGGTTCCGATAGAAGAGGAAGCGTTGCTGGGCACTTTTGCTGTCTGCTTGGACGAAGGGGCTGCGATCATGCGGGGGACGCTCGCTCATCGCGCGTGCCAAAAGGAGGGGCTTCTGGTGCTTGGGCTTGTGCCCGGCGCGAAGCGGAAGGACCGGCTGATGAGAGTTACGGTGGTCGTGGTCGTTCACGTGGGCGGGGAAGGTGAGAAGAAGCAGGGAGCGTCCTTCTGACTGGCTTTCGACGGGCGCGGTGTGGGGCGAATGGTTGCGACGGCGGGGCGGGGATGACGGGGTTCGGGGAGTGCGCCGGGGTGCGAGGCGGACGAAACGGGAGGTGGATATTGAACGCATGTAGAGTAGAGTCAGAGCGCGGCTGTCGTAATGGCGGCGCAAATAATCCCAGGGCGGCTCATCATGGAGTGTTTGTTGGATGGCGAAGGAGGCGGGCGCATGCGACGATAACTTTGATTGAGATCGAGATGGACGGGAAAGGGGACGGGGGCCCGAGAGAGGGGGAGGAAGAATGGCCGGAGATGAGCCGGATGTTCGCGTGACGAGGTCGTTATGGGGTGGGATGTCG
Source organism: Ganoderma leucocontextum (assembly GCA_020736865.1). Classification (NCBI taxonomy): domain Eukaryota; kingdom Fungi; phylum Basidiomycota; class Agaricomycetes; order Polyporales; family Polyporaceae; genus Ganoderma; species Ganoderma leucocontextum. The sequence goes on from JAHKGY010000006.1 coordinate 272,579, forward strand.
AGGTGTGTTTGTCGCACGGAAAATAACGAGAAGGATTGATTGGGAAAGATGCCGGGGTGGACGGCAGATGGACTGTGGCTGCGACATCCGAGTGTATGCGCGGAATTGGTTTCGCCTGCTGGGATCGGAGAACCAACCGAGCCCTCGCTGCAGACAACACGCGAACAAACAAAACGCGTTCAAAATCATGCACACCTCTTTCTTGCCCGCGGCCATAGCCCTCGCTTCTAACTCCTCGCCCAGCCTGTGCCTGCGAGCGAATAAGTATCCCGCCATCGTCACCGTGATTGTCCCCGCGCCCCTGCCTCTGCCCGCCCGCCCAGCGCTTCCTCCCCCTCGGTCCTCCTCCACGCCCACGCCCAGCCCGTGCCCCCTTCCCCTCTCCCACTTCCCTCGACCATGCCCTCCGCGCGTACAAAAAAAGAATCCAGCTCGCCCACACCCCCTTCTGACGACCCCAGTCCCAAGGACCCGTCCGAATCCAGCAAGATCAAGAGAAAGTCAGTCTCCTTTTCCCCGAGATTTCCCCGCTCCCCTTCAGCCCGTCCGTCCGTCCCTCCCCCGCAGTCCCTCCTCCGTTTCTGTTCTACCCCGCACCCCTCCCCACCTCCGCCAATACGCCGCGTCCGACTAGCTTCGCCATGTTGTGTCTCTTTCTCTTTCTTCCGAGCCGCCCATGCTGACCGACCTCTCTTTGCTTTCCTCCAGGCGGCAATCACAGAGTGCGTTCCCTGCTCTTGAGACTCTCGTCATTGGTCCGTTGACATCCTCAGCAGGCTGCGATGCGTGCCGTGCGCGGAAGGTGAGGTGCGCGCGCGAGAATCCGGACGATCCGAAGGGATCCTGCAAGCATTGCATCACCCTCGGCATCCCCTGCACCTATGACTACCAGCCCAAGAAGAGAGGGCCTCCCAACCTGTAAGTCATCGCGTCGAGTATGTTTCAGGTCCAAATCCCCATATACACGGTGCGTCCCCTAGATACCTCCGCAGACTTCAAGAGGCCGCCGCCGCCGCCGCCGTCTCCCAGCAGGAAAACCAAAATGGCTCCGAAATCCCGCGGTCCCCTGCCTCGACGTCCCAGAGCGCGGCGAGCCCTACTCAGACCGCGCTCACGGCCTCCGCTCAAATTCCATTCCTGGACAATCCCCTTGGCTCGATGCAGACTGTTTCAGCCCTTCCGCCCTCACGCTACCCCATCGCCGCAGATGGGTTCCACTCCCAGTTCCCGCCACTCACCATGTCCGTGCCCTCGTCCTTCGGCAACTCACGCCTACCCGAACACGGCATGTCCATGAACATGCCTTCGCGCTCGTCGCCGCGGCAGGACGAGCCTCCACAGTGCGGGTCGCCATCGGACCAGTTCAGCACATACCCGCTCCACAACTGGTCGTACAAGCAGTACCAGGCCCTCTCCGTTCTCCCGCCGTCAGTTATACCCCCACTTTCATACCACTACCGCCCGCACCGGCTGGAAGACGTTGCGCCGCGCGATACCATTCTCCTCATTATTGCTCTCTTTTTCGACTTTGTATATCCACTGACGCCGTGCGTGCACAAGCCGTCGTTTATGGCGGACATACACGCGCGGCGAGAGGAGCGCGACCCGCTCTTCTTCGCGCTCGTCATGGCCACGGTCGCGTCCACCCTCGTGCAGGTCCCGCGGTCGTACCTCCCCATGGAGCGCCACGCGGTCCGGAAGCTCGCGCAGACCTGCCACGAGGCGAGTCGACATATATCGGTTGCTTCCTACGACCCGCCGACCTCGATGCACGTCGTGATTCGGTACTTGTACGTGGTCTTTCGAGAACTCGTTCCACTTGCTCGCGTTCTCACGCGCACGTATCCACACAGCGACAGTTGCTACCACTTCTGCGAGGGCCACGACGCAACGCAACACGCAGCGTTCGGAGAAGCCGCGCATATCGCTGTGACCCTTCGGATGCACGAGGAATCGTCGTACGAAGGACTTGACTTCATCGAGTGCGAAGTTCGTCGAAGGACGTTCTGGTTGCTATTTGGGGGTAAGCATCTTAATTTCTTCCGCGGGGTCTGCATGATCAGCCGGGGCAACGCTATCCTAATCGACGTTGACCTCGGGTGCACCTGACTCGCGCAGCGGATAAATCCATGTCCATCCTCTTGGGCCGCCCGATCTGCCTCCGAGACGAGGACACCACGTGTAATTTTCCACGAGAGCTCGACGACGAATAGTAAGTAGTCACGACCCCCGACGCGTGTCCGAGGATTAACCACCCCTTACCCGTGCCCATCGCGCGTTGCGCGCATCGTGGTCCGTCTTCGCTCGTCTCTCCGCCCTTCCCTCGGATCGGCTTCCTGCTCCGCTCCTCGCGCTACCTACCCCAGCATCACCCCAAGTGCATACCTTCCGCAGCCCCACGGGAAGACCGCAATTGTGTCCGGGCTCAACTACATCTCACGCATCTTCGCCCTCCTCGGTGAGATCCTCGTCCGGATCCGGGTCGACAAGCGATCGCCCCCGCAGGGCCAGTTCCTCACCGCGCGCCTCGAGGAGGTGCAGGCGCTGCACTCGCGCATCGTGGCCGCACTCGGGCACACGCCCGAGCCCCTCCGCCTCAAGTTCGCACACTCACAGTCGCACCTCCCGCCAGAGTTCGGCGGCGCGGGCTTCCGCCAGGCGGCGTTCACGGAGGTCAAAGACTTCTTCGACAACCCGAACGCGTCGCGGGCGAACGCGCTCAACCCGTTCTTAGTCATGCAGGCGAACCTGTATGTCACGCAGGTGCGTCCGCGGGTTTGAATGAGTGTGTGCTTGGCCCTCTCACGCTGACGACGATTTTGTCCGTGCGCTAGCAATTGGTCCGATTCGTGATTGAGCAGTACCGCGACGAGTTGATCACGTCGCTGCGGGGCAGCGTCGATGAACACATGGCGGCCGAGGACCGTGAAATGGTCGCGAGCGATCTCCTAAACATCCTCCACAGGTGCGTCGATGCGGGCACCATGTGATACAGCGTTTTCGTGTTTTGCTCACACTCTCCATGCGAACCCCCCTCCCCCATTCAGCATTCCAATCCAGTCCATCGCCACGAACGGGCCATCTCTGGTGGGTGACGACGATCCCCACGCACCTTCTGGTGCCCTCGGAGCCGATGCGCTAACGTTTCGGTCTCGGTTCATTAGGTGCACAAGGTCCGATTCGTTGCCTCAACCTTGCTGGACGCGGTGCGGAAGGCGGAGATTGCGCCCGCTTCTGCGGCGCGCGCGCATGCATACCTCTGTGAGCTTCTCCTTCCTCCCTCCTTCCTTTCGTTTGCTTTTGTCGCTGCGCCTTCCTTTTTGTGCTTGCTCCTCCTCCTCCTTCCGACACGCGTTCTTCCTCCTTCATCTTCCCGCATCCCGAGTTCCGAGTACTTCGTCCGCGCGGCTTGACTAACCCGACGTCTTCTTCTGCGCAGGGGACTTTTTGTCCATCCTGTCGGAGATCGAACGCAACTATCTGTAAGTCTTCGTGCCTCTTCTCGAGTGCTCGAGAGGTTGACGCGCGCGTTCGCAGACTGGACGACGACCGGGACGGAGCGTCGATCGACACCGGCATGCCGCTCATGGCCAACTGACTTTGAGCTGCTCAGCGCCCACTGCCAGAGCATCGCTGCGTCACCGGCGCCGGGTGCGGACGCCGTTCTGCCCTCTACCTCTCCTGCGCCTTTCTTGGCCACCGACGATGATCGTCGCATCCGAGTCGCGCTTGTGGCTCCCTCGTTTTATTCAAGTATGTCGTGCACGGGACGATCCCGGGGCCCCGTAGCGTCGAGGCGTCTTTATGGCCTCGGAGAGCGGAACGCTGAGCTCACTCTGCGGATGTCGCGCCCGGACGGACGGACGGGTGCGGCCGTGCTTGCTTACATTGCTTCTGCTTGCTCAATTGCCTGCCTGCTATGCGTCACCCATATATCTATATCTATATCTTACTATTCGCCGTACTTTCTGCTGTGTCGCGTTATGCGTTTTTACGTTTACGTCGTGCTGTGCCCGTGTCCGTGCCCGTGCCCGTGCTGAAGTCGCCCCACTGTGTATTACAATTATCGTTACTCATGATCCCCGCGAACGACCTGATGATATCTGAAGCGTGCGATGTACTGTACATGTATGTCTGTACTCCCACGCTTACGCGAGTTCATTATGGACGATAATAATGATGAATTGGACGAAGCTGGTTCCGTGGGTACCCGTGCCGCTCGGGGGGTCTTGGCCTGATATTCCTGGGATGGATCACTCGGCTTTTGTTTCGCCGGGTGTCCGAGTCCGAGGCGTGTCTTAATGCCTTCCTCTAGGCCCTCCACGCTTGCGGGTTGCCCTCGTGCGATCGTCGTAGACTGTTCAAGGCACGGCCGGGACGAGGGTTGCAGCAGGGTTTGCCAGAACGTATAAACGTAAACCTTGGCTATGAAGTTGGCGATGAGCGCGGCACGGTGGCACATGGTTAGGGCTGGGGGGGCGGCAACGGCCGAGATTAGGCGGGCGTCGTCCCGAAAAGGGCATCGATCCAAGCGTTGCTGGTCACGCTCCGCCACCTTGCACTTCAGCTGCCGCCACCAGTTCTCGTTCGTCAGACCGCCGCCGTTGCCCTTCAAGCTTCGAGGCCGACACGGACGACGTCCCTACACCTACAGCCGATCTCCCCAGGCGTAATCAACGCGCTCTCACGGCCCAGATTCCACGGACGCGTGGTCACAAAGACATTGCAACGTAAATCGACAAGTTCGTCGTCAAGTCGCGGCTGCAGTCCTCCACGCACTATGACTACGCTCGATCCAGGCACAAAATCCGTCCCCCTCTCGATTACCGAAGGTGGGTCTTCCTGATCCGGCACTAGACAGACCCACAGACAAAGCACGGAGCTGTGCGAGACTCGGACTCGGAGCGTGGAGGGGGCACAGTACGAGTGCTAGGGGCACCCCGCCAGTCCGACTAAAAGCCCCGGCCTGGTCTCCATAACACGACCATTGCCCCGCAACCATGATTGGCGTCATCGGCGTCATCAGTCCGCCCAGTCTTTCGCCCAACGTACGAACAACACTTACTGACTCCATTTGTCTTGCCTTGTTCTCGTCCTCGTTCTCGTTCTCTCTCCCTTCCCAACTGCGCAGATGAAGCGGCCGTGTACGACAGGCAGATCCGGCTCTGGGGCCTGGAGGCCCAGCAAAGGTACGCATCTCCGTCCTCTCGCCCGCTCACGTGGGCCCCGTATCGTTTCCGTTTCCTGCAGGTGTCATGCGGCGGCGGCGGGGCAAAGCACGCGAAACTACTCCCGCTGTCCCGGCCGGGGAACGCACGATCTGCTGCTCCTATAAACATGTCGCCATTGGCGCGTCGCGCCGCTTATCGACCCATGCACGGGGGAATGCCCATCAGCAGACGCTGCATGGGGCCTGGTGCGACGCTTCGCGACGCCCTGCTGGACGGCGCTTGCGTGCGCTGTGGCATCCGTGTGCTATGCTTGGACGCGGATGCGTGTTCTCCAGCGCCGCGTCGAGATCATGAGACTGACGTCCGTTCTCAATCCTCTACAGGATGCGCAACGCTACCATCCTGGTGGTCCGCCTCAAGGGCGTGGCTACCGAGGCGATCAAAAATATCGTGCTTGCGGGTATTGGCAAACTCGTCGTCGTCGATCCTGAAGACGTCGTGGAGCAAGACCTTGGGGCCGGCTTCTTCTACCGGGACGAAGACGTTGGCAAAAAGGTGAGATGGCAGTGGGGGACCGGCCCGCGCGGGGACGAGCCACGAGTGCTGTCCGACGCAGCGGGACTCGTCTCATACGTCGTGCGCATGGCGGAGTCGCTCTCGGGCTCTCAGCGACGTGAACTTCAGCGGCGTCCATGGCGCATGTGCAGCTGGGAATTTCAGCGCCGCGGCGCTGGGTTTCCTATTTGCGGAGCAGCCCGTCGGGTGCTATGTGGAAAGGCTTCCGCAGATGGAAACCACGGCCTCAAACTTGTCTTGGAGGGTACGTTCCTGGCGCCTCTAGGCGCGTTTCCCTCTCACGTTTGCCATTATAGTGGTCTGGACACTGCGGAACGTGGGGACTCGTAGGGGCCCGGTCCGCGATGCTACCGTTGTTCTCATTGTCAGGAGCGAGTATAGCGATCGGCGCTCCGCTGTGAGCGCAGAGGGAACTGCTGGAAGTACTGGAAGGCCCCGGTCTCACCTTGCGTCCACCGCTTCACTGTGGTGCTTGACGTTGTGCTGACTACTCTTGCTCCCTACAGAGGGTAGACGCCGCTAAAGCAAGAATTGAGAGCCTGAACCCTCTTGTCGCAGTGGAAACATTCTCAGACTCTTCTGTTCTCGAGAACGATGCCTTGGATACTCTCGTCTCAGGCGTCGACATGGTATGCGTGACCGATGTCGATCGGACTACTCTCGTACGTGCGCTACTCGGACGCTTTCTCGTCTCCAAGGCTTACTAACGGCTGCCGTGGTGACGTATGCCTCAGGTACGCCTCAACGACGCATGCAGGAAGCTAAACAAGCCCTTCTACTCTGGGGGCACCTACGGCCTCCTGGGCTACATCTTCTGCGATCTGCTGCAGCATGACTACATCGCGCCGTGCGTCCCCGATGCGTTCTATCAGACTTGGCGGCGGTCTCTCACAGTAATTCCCGCAGAGATCGTTCGGCGCAGAAGGATGCTGCGAAGAGCGTCAAGAACACCGCCGTCTACGTGCCTCTGCGGACAGCGCTCCAACACCGCTGGACGGGGATGACACGACGTCAGACGAAAGAGGTCAACCCGGCTGTGCTGTTCTCTGTGCTCGGTACGTAACACAGCAAAGCTCTCATGTGCCATGATCGATGGGGTCTGACGTATGCTGTCCGACCTGGGCGGGCTGTGGGTGAGTAGCCATATGGGAGTACCAGGCTACACAGGGCGGGGCACTCCCTAACGGCCCGGCGGCTGCCCCCGAGCTCGAGGCGATAGCGAACAAGCTTATCGCCGATGCGGACGTGAACAAGCAAGTGCTGCCCAGCGTCCCGAAGGAGCTCGTCGAGTACGTGTGCCGTGCCCTCACCCTTGCGTCTCGATCTAACCCTGCGTCGTGTCAATTTCCGCACCCCTTCTCGAACGTCCGTCGCCGCGATGGTGTCATCTGCTGCCTGCGGCCTGCCGGCGCGCGCATAGGACTGTCGCGACGGCAGCGGCGCACGAACTGTCTCCGGTCTGCGCAGTGGTGGGCGGCCTCCTCGCGCAGGACATCCTCAAGGCCCTGGCTGCGCGAGAGCCGCCCATCGCTAACTTCTTCACCTTCGACGGCAACCTGGGCGGCGGGACTGTGGTCAGAATGTCGATGCCGTGACCCCCCCTAGGAAGGTGCCGAAGTCATGGGCCAAGATGGCAGCGGCGATAGCAGCTCGAGGGCGGGGAGGAGGAGGGAGGCCAAGGCGCTGTGCGGAAAAGCGAGAATCCAAGGCTCGAGTGCGTGTATCTGACCGCCTGTAGCTCACCCAGTGCCTCCCCGCATGTAGCGTGTATTCCGACGGTGAATGTCCGACCATTCTCCCGTCTGCTCGCAGTGCTGTGCCCGCGTGCCCACGCTCCATGCCCGGTACAAGAAACTGCCAGGCGAATCAAGTTCTTGCCCAGATCCCGCGACACGGTGAGGCCCGTCCAGTTTTTTTATGTCTCGTGTCCCCCCACGACGCCGCGACCAAGATGCTAGATCGCGATCGGCCCGTCCCTACCCCGCGTCCACCCCACCGCGCGCCCCCCGCCGACCCCGCAGTACGCGAAGACAACTCCCAGCGCGCAAAAGCGCAAAAACCACTCGTCGGCACATGGGAGCCAAAGGCGGTTAGCGTGCGAGGGCCGAAACAAGCTTTCAATCGGGTTGAATGGGCTGCATTGGCGCACGAATCTCTATTGCGGCGGCAACACAGGACAACAGCGGCATTCACTGAAGGCTGCCCCCCCCCCGACCCGAGGCTACCCCGACATACCCCAACGGGCGTGCACCCACGGCAAACGAGCACACATCGCCGATCGCCCTCGATCAGTTGGCAGCTGGCGCTCTCCCGTGCCCATGGCCTCTCGCCCCGGTCGTCCCCGTCTGCTGTGGAGACGGGCGTTATCGTCAGCGGGGCGCGGGGCATGGGGGAGGTCACATCCGTCGAGTGCCAATGAGGTGCTCCCGGCGCACGGGATAACTTTCGGATAAACGTGCGCTGGATCCCGCGAACCTAGAGTTGGCAGACGCATGTCAGGGAATGTCGGCAGACTAGCTGCAGAAGCGTCCATTCATTGCGGTCAGGACGCTGGGTTCGCATGAGCCGGAACGGTAACTGTGCAGTGATCAAGCTGCCCTTGTGAACCCCCGCGCCGAATGTTGGGACCTGGGGTCGTCCCACTGAGCGGGAGCGATCTTCTAGGCGGAGTAGGGTGCTTCCATTAGCTATTCGTAGGAAAGACACGACATGCGCTGTACCATCTTGGTTATCCTAAATTTCTTTGTCTCTGCAGATCTGCTCTTCTACGCTCCGCTCGTCCCCGTACAGCCCCATACTCTGTCTCGTAAACCACCCGCCGCCGCCGCTTCCGTAAACCTTGCTATGGCGAACCTTCCGGGTCTGGGACTAGTGCCCCGTCGGGACCCCCCTCACGCTGCTGGCCTCTTCCCCCCCCGGCCTGGTGCGCCTACGAAGCCGCACCCCTCCCCTCTCCCCTTCTCGCCGGCCGGGATGCTTCGCCCGGAGTCGCAGCTTCCCTGACCCCTCCTCATCCGTCCCTAGTTCGCGCCCCAGATCTCCTGCGCCTGGCCCAGCTTCTCAAGGAGCCTGTAGAAGTCCGCCACCAGGTACAGGCTGCCGGAAAGGACGACGAACGCGTCTTCCCCCTCGCGCCGCCGGCCGGCCGCCCACCGCAGCGCCTCCTCGACATGCTCCGTCCGCGGGGGCTCTGCGTGGCTCGGCGCCGGCGCCAGCTGCGACTCGAGCCCGCTGAAGTCGCTCGAGGACTCGAGCACCTCCACCGTGTCCGCCGCCGCGCCTGAGAGCGACTCGACGACGGCCTTGCGGACGTCCGGGGGCGGCACGAACTTGATCCACGGCATGTTCAGCGGCGGCGTGAACGGGAGCAGCGCGACGCCCAGCCGGACGTCTTTGCGCTTGCGCGCGAGGCTGTCGCGGACGGCGAGCAGGGGCCTCAGCGTCTGCTCTGGCGTTTTCGGCGGGGAGTGCGAGAGCGCGAGGATGTAGGTGAGCGCGAGGGGCCGGTCGTCGCCCGACTTGTCCTTGTCCAGCACAGACGCGATGTACGCCCCGACCGCGGTGGCCGCCGCGGGGTTGTGCGCGCCGTCTGCCAGCACGAGGATCTGCGTGCCGGGTCCTTGTTGGGGCGTGGCTGTGTCTGAGGCGTCGCTGACGTCGGGTGGGAGTGAGATTGTGTGATACGAGAGCCGGCCAGGCCAGCGGGTGGTGCGGATGCCGCGAGAGATGGCGTCGGGGGTTAGCCGTCGTTGGAAGTTGAGACCAGAATGCTCGGAAGATGGATGGGTCTGCAGCGCTGATATGATGCCCATCGCTGTGCGCAGGTTGTCGACTTGATGCTCTCCTTGCAAGGGGAGGAGGGCACGGATTGGATCGGCGTGACTTGGTCGGTAGATGTGGACGGGTTGGAAGAAGGGGACTTGGATCCCACTTTGAGTCGATGATATGGGCCCGTCAAGACCTGCGTCCCAGTCGACTATCGAGACGATACATGTGGCGGCCAGTTCCCCCTCAAGGGAATTCACGACAGATCGTGCGGCCGCATCGACCTGCGGATGTACTTGAGGCCCAATGACGAAAGGCTTCCCGGCCCTCGCAATCGCAGCCTTCTCCCGCGTGATGTCCTCGATGGTATTACCGAGGAATGCTTGGTGGTCAAGGTCCACGGATGCGAGTGCAGATACGAGGATGTAGTCGTCGGGAACGACGTTCGTGGCGTCCAGGCGACCGCCCATTCCAACCTCCAGAACGACGACATCCACCTTTAGACGTTCGAAGATGAGTAGCGCAAAGCACGTGTACAACTCGAACATGGTTGCACCAAGTGTCCTCTCGTCGTTTATGCGGCGGACCTCTCCGCGAGCCTGCATAAAGATGTCTTGGTCAATAGGCTTGCCCCCGACAGAAATGCCGTCGAGCGGGGAGAGCAGGTGGGGAGAGTTGAACCGCCCTACAACGAGCGGTGGGGACGCTGCAGTGAGGATGGAGGCAACCAGAGCGCATACGCTGCCTTTTCCATTCGTGCCAGCTACATGAATGGTAGGTCGAGTGTATGGGACGGGGAGGTGGTTTAGTAGTTTGCGGATCCTGTCAAGGGAAAGATCTATTGACATCTCTGCAACTACAACATTCAAAGGTATACTTATCAGCTGCGGGGCGGCAGTATAGGTCACAGCGTACCACACTTTGTACTGGCAAAAGGCCGGTGCTTGATGTAAGCTCGTGGTAGGTTCCTGACAAGAGCACCTTCGCATGGATGACTCAGGCTGATTGGGATTTGGGCGCCAGGCTAGCGGACCGCCGTATCCACTCAATTTACAGTCAGCGTCCACTCAGCGATTTCAACGACGCCGATTTGCAATGAACACTTGGAGAGCAAGAGTCCGCCCTCTACAAGCAGTAGGAGTGACACAGGAGGAAAATATTATATTACGAAGATGCAGTCATGCAAGCACCTAGTCGCGATCAGTACCACGAAACAATGACGCCTACTTCCCTCCCGACAGCATCTTCCTGAAATCGTCCTGGCCCTTACTCGTCCCTCCATCCGTAGCTTGGGGTGCTGGTGCACTCGAACTCGATGCGGCCACGAAGCCGGGTGCTTGCCCTGTCCTCAGGCCGCGCTGCTTGCTTCCTAGTCCAGCGCGCGGTCGAGACACGGCGGCACGGGGCACGAAGAGACCAGCGTTGGCCGCAGGTGGGGCCAGCGGACGGCCAGTGGAAGGTCCTGTGGTACCCTCCGCAATCTGCAACGTGTTTCCACCAAAGATGATCGAATCTGGTCGGAGCAGCAGTTTGCCTGCTTCCTGACGACAGGGATTAGGATGTCAACACACCGCTCAAGCTGCATACGGAAGAGGCGAGCGCGTACCGCTGCGTTCTCGAGCTCGACGTCTGCTTCATTCGAGTCCTGGAACACTTCCACACGTTTGATCTGCGCATGCTTCTCCAGCGTCTGCTGCAGCAAGCCCTCTTGCGTGTTTGGTGGGAGATTGCGCACTCGCACAGATCGATTGCGGACTTCAGCAAGGGATCCAGGAGCTCTACTCATCGTATGAGCTACTGTGCTGCCGCAATCGTAAATTGATATACGTACTTATTCTTCCCGCGACCACGACTATCGGCGAGGGTAACTGCCATGCGACGCTTCTTCAGTTCGTGGTTGTTAGCAGCAAGGGCGGCGCGGGCGTCGCTCTCATTCTCAAACTCGACGAACGCGAAGCCCTTCGAACGGCCCTGGTCATCCAAGATCATCCGGACGTCTTTGACGGCACCATACTACGGCCATCGCGTTAGCCCCTGTGTTGTCAACTAGTGAAAACGCTCACAGTCTTGAACAACTTCTCGAGATCCCCCTTCGTTACAAGCTTATTGAGACCAGCAACGTACACCTCGCGGTCGTTCGCGTCGCTGTCTGTGCGATCCTTCTTTCGCTCGGGATTCGACATAAACACGGACATCTTATGCCCATCCCCAACATCCGTGCCGTGCAATTCCAAAGCGTGCTCGGCGGAAGCCTGCAAGGCGTCATTAGGGAATATGCCATACAGTATGAAAGATGGCGAGCGTACAGGTGAGGTGTATTGAACATAGCAGAAGCGCCGCGTGCTCTTGAACTTCTTGCTCGGCCACCGGACATCGAAGATCTCACCGTACTACCAGACGAGGACAACATCAATAACTACATGCATCGGCAGCGCCCCAATGACCTACCTTGCCAAACAACGTCCGAATGAAAGTATCGTCCGCCTTCTCGGGGAAGTTCGTGATGTACAGTGTGGACTTCCACGCGAGGTGGACGGCCACCTCTTGGCCTTGGATCCGTTTCTTGTCTTTCGTGAGCGCCGCTGGAACGCTCTCCTGCACCGCATTACCGATCCTACGTCAGAATGTACCAAAGGAAGATGACTGAGACGGCGTACTCGATCCATGAACTCAACGGTTGCGACGAGAGAGTTGGGCAGCTGTGTGATCTTGATCTCTCGGACGCTGCCACACTGAGTACACGCCGGTCAGTTAGTGCCACGATTCTTATAGAGATTGCATTCGCTATTGTGACTTACGTCCTTGAAAAGCTTCGTCAACTCATCCTCCGTAACGCCAGCAGATAGCTCGGCGACAAACACTGTGCTGTTCTCCCGATCCCTAGAGGCGTAGACGCGGCGGGTCGTGAGTCACGTAGACACAAACAGTCGGTAGGAGAACGTACCTCTTCAGCTTCACTTGCTCCTCTAGCGTGGAGATGGTCATATTAGCGCCCATGCAACACGACTAACAAGATTACTCACCAACTCTGGCCTTCTTTATAGGCTCCGGAGTGCCCTCGTCCTCCGCCTTCCGCTTCGACCCCGTTTCCACAGTTACACCAGAGTCGACCTCCATAGCAGTAGCAGGCTCCGCGGCCGTGGCCGTCGCCCTGTCACCCGCCGCCACGGGCACGGCGGCGACCTGAGCTTGCGTCTCCGCGATCAGCTGAGCAGCAGCATTCTGAGCCCTCTCGGCTTCCTTTGCACGCCGGTTATTGACCAGCATCTGCGCGCGCTCGACGCGGTCCAACACGTCTTCGATCTGCTCGACGGTGCCGTGGAGTTGCTCGAAAGAGATCCATGCCTCCCAGATCGCTTCTGGCCAGTCGAGGTTCTTGTTGGCGATATCCCGGAAGACCTTTCGCGCGTCGTCGTACATTTGGCCTTTACTACGGGCGAGAGCAGCCGTGGTGAGTAGCAGGGGCGGATTAGCAGCGCATATACATACATCAAGACTTCGGTGTACGCCGTCCACGCAAGATAGCTCGTCTTGTAGAACTTGGTGGCGTCTTCCCACATGACTAGCGCATTGCCTCCCAGTTCCTCGACCTCAAGGCACTATCATACAAGTCAACTATAATTCCACATCGCCCAGAAATAAAACGCTGACTCACCACAGCAGACAAGTACTTCTCCAGCCTAAGTCTGGGATCGCCGGCAGATGACGCTGAGGCCCTCAGTCACAAGACCATTCTCCTGCAAACAAACGCGACACTTACCCTTGTGGGCCCTGGCGATACCATCGAGAAGGATCTGCAGCAGTGAATCGTAGTCTGATGCCCCTGTGCGTCAACAGCATTCTACAGTGGTACATACACGGACGTGTTACGTACCAGCCTTCCCTGCTTCTATTTGCCGCTTCTCGAAGCCGGCGCGAGCTAGGACCGTAGACACAAGTTGTTCGACGTCGGTCTGGAGAGGGCCTATCGTCTGAACCTTCTCGTAGATAGCTGAGGGTGCGAACGTAAGTAGGGTATATAGTCCGAGGATATCTCAGATTCCTCACTGTTTATCTCCTTGGCAGCTTCTTCAGGTTCCAAAACGCGTTCCTAGGCAACTTGTTCTCAGCGAGTTGTAAGACGGGATCTGAAGATAGAACGTACCAGGAAACGAATATACCGCCCAAGAAGCTCGCCGGAAACAGGTACACTTCTCAGTCCTCGTCGGAACAGCAGAAATAGTTCTTCCTCTTCGACGGCTTGTGTTCTCTGCGGATGGGGAATCGTTGAGGATCTTGGAGATATTCTTAAAGACGTATGACGTACCAGAAGATCAACGTAGCCCGTCCAGAAGGAGCGCAGTGCTTCTTCTGCGTTGGCCTCACCGGCGAACCGCCGTTTGTCGGCTTCTGCGATAGCACGTTCGTATAATCCCTTCAGGATGAAGAGGTCGGGCTTCTTGAGGCGTTTTTCGGAAGCGATGTAGTATGCGTAACCCTCAAGAGAGTAGTTCGCTTGTGCCTGTTTCAAGGTAAGCCCTAACCAGGATATGTTACAAGGTTGTACACGTACAAGTGAGTTCTCAAACTCCTCGCGACGTTGGAATGCCTTGACGGCTTGAGCTTTTGACTTCGACGCTTGCACCAAGAGGGACTCGTACTGGTCTGCAGGTTGGTAGTGGGTTGTGAACGAAGAGTATGCTTGGAAAGTCTCGTCGTGATCTATGTGCGCGAATAAGCCAAGCGCACAGAGCGTATATGCGCAACTACCGACTAGAATGAGGCTGCTTCAGGCGTTCCTGCAGCACTTCCTTCACAAGACTCGCGAGAGACTCCCTGCGGCACAATGTGTCAGACACTGGCAGGCAGCAGTCACCACCGCAACTCACCGTTCCTCTCCTGTCGCGTTTGACAAGCACTCCAGCTCCCAATCCCGTTGCGTGTCGAAAAGCAGGTGGCTCTATGCGTTCAACCGACTGAGATAGTGTTTCCCGCAGACAATATAATCACATACCTTCGTCAGATGCCCAACTGCCTGCGCCACAACTTTTGACATGGACTCGTGCATCCATACAGTAGAGAACATCTCTCCAAGAGGGTCCGGTCTGCCGCCTGCCTCGGTGAAGTGTTCACAGCGTTCTACCATGAACTCGATATGTTTCTGGAGTATAGGGATAGCTGGATGAAGCTCAAGACCATGTCCAAACATGAGTTGGAGCTTACTCACACAAGTAATCCTGTTCCGCACGCGCAAACATATCGAGGATACTCTGCAAGTCCTCCGGCGATTCCAGGTTGCTCACGGCTATTTTGTGCTGGAGGAGCGGGAGCCACACGTCGTCTCCGGCAGCCCAGAACGCGGTCATCATTTCTAGCGCAGAGTCGACTTGGTCATCCATGCCGGTCGCGCGAGCGATGCGAATGTGTTCAGCATGGAGGGAGATGTCGTAGGGGTTCTCGGTGAGACGTTCGAGGACACCAGAAAGAGCCTCAAGCGAGTCGGCTTCGTTCATTTCGACGTCCATGGTTGCCACAGTGAAAAACGGGCGTTCGGCGGCGGCGGCGAGCTCGAGGATGGATAGATGAAACGCTACCAGCCTGAGCGGGGGTGACGTCGAGACCAACGCGAAGGCGCGGTGGCGGAGGACAAGGTTGGCGGTGCCGTGCGCGTGTGTCGCATGGGATTCGCAGCCAATAATAGCAACTGAGGGCGCTTGAGTAGCCGACCATGCGATGGGCGGACGCCGGACACACGAGATAGAGAGCGGCCGCACTCGCTTTCTCTTCTCCCATCATCTCTCTTCTTTCTCTTTTCTCTGTGCTCTCGACGGCGGGGCTCCCAGTCTTGGAAACATCCGAGGCATCCATTCTCTTTCCAGTTCGCTCTTTTATATCCTCTCGAGTGTTCTAAATGGCCCAACCTAT
Source organism: Ganoderma leucocontextum (assembly GCA_020736865.1). Taxonomy (NCBI): domain Eukaryota; kingdom Fungi; phylum Basidiomycota; class Agaricomycetes; order Polyporales; family Polyporaceae; genus Ganoderma; species Ganoderma leucocontextum. The sequence goes on from JAHKGY010000006.1 coordinate 287,995, forward strand.
CATCTACAGCACTCCGCCCCTTGCTGGCAGGCCCCCTTTCGCGACCGACGAACCGGACTCCGTCTACGAACAACACCGACCAGAACAAACCCGCAGGGTTAGACAGCCTCCCCCAGCCGACCCGAACAAGAGGACCTCAGCATACAACATGTGAGTGTCACTTAGTTGCGCTGGCGATCTTGAAGGGTGTGGGTGGAATCTGGGTAGAGCCCACTGGGATGTAAGGCGTCGGTTGTTTGCCGATGAGCGAACCGAGTGTGGCAACGGTCGAGATCGTCTGCTCGCTGTGGCGATGTCCTTCGTAGAATCGCTCAGGTCTTCGCGTAGCGAAGCCTGGTAAGAACTATCTCTCCCGTTGTGGGGCTTCGGATTCTTAGATGCTAATAGGCACGAGGATTGCGAGCAATCGTCACTATGAGATCCGACGAGATCCATTTCTTTGCTTGTACGCTCTGTCCAGCGGGCTGTCATCCTGACTCTTCAATCAGAATGACACTTCGTATCTGCTTGCGTGCACATAGCTTATTTTTTTTTTTGAATTCGCCTCCCATGGCCGCGTCCACTTCGTCGCCGCGATGTGCTGCGTCTGGAGCTGCATTATGAAAGGAGTTTTCAGTGTGTCTCAGCCGCATTTGACGAGGTGGCAGAGCAAGTGTCAATCCCACCTATCCCTCGACGTGACTTCACTCCTTTGAACTCAATGGGCTACTTGCCCTCGGCGCATACATATCAATCCGATTATGCTGTGGGTGCTGATTCTATCTTACAGGTACGAACAATATCTATATGAGAAGGAGAACCCCTTCGACGACAGCAAGAGAGTTCCTCAGCCTGCCATTCCCCTCGCTGCCCCACGCCCCGGCTATGCCGCCCCTGTCGCCGCCCTCAATCTCGCACGCCCTAGTCCTGTTGCTACTCCTGAGGGTCGCATGCCTTCATCGCCTGAGATGTCCCAGTTTGGTGACGGCAGGGTGAGCCAGGGAGGAAGCATGCCAAACACTCCCCACCCTCTGCAGCCGCCTATGGTCCCTATTGCGCCGATCTTCGCCCGCCCTTCGACTGCAACCTCTCGTGACGTCAAGTTCGACACCACGCCGATCATGCGTGGAGAGTCCGAGGACACCGTTCTGCGCCCGAGAGGAGCCAGAGGTGACGACTTCTGGCGGAGGTTCAGCATGGTCGCGAAGGAGGATTTGGCCACACCTTCCGGACAGAAGCAGAGTATGTGGCTTCGCAAGACGCAAAACGGAACGTCGCGTATGTCTCGTTGGGTTTGGTTCATTGGCATGGTCCTCCTCATCGTGAGTAAATATATCTTTCGCATCTCGAGAGCTTTTCTTGAATGGGTTTTTAGATCATCGCTGGTGCTATCGGTCTCGGCTGGTGGGTTTCGCACAACAACCACACGCATACAGCGCCCACGGCCATCGGTGGAAGTGCAGACGAGAAGGCCCTCGCGTCTGCTTCCGCTTCCGCTTCCGCCGCTGCCTCATCGTCTGACATATCTTCTTTGCACGTCTCGCCAACCAACACAGTTGCGAGGCGTGCCGACGAGCCTATACCGACCCCGCCCGTCTTATACCCTGTGCATGCTCGCAGCCCTAACTTGCACCGCGTCCACGTCGTGCAGGCGCACCACCGTGGTCGTCGTAGCAGCCCTGTGAACCGCAACGTCACACACTAACTTATTGGATCGGAACCGCCGTCCGCGCATCTACGTCACCCCCCCCCATCCACGTCGTCAACCCCCACCCCCACCTGGGATTTGTGTAGCCAGCAGCCAGCTCGCCCTTCCCGTCCGCTCATTATGACCTCTCATCGACAGTACCCCTTCCCGCTGTCCCGCCACCATCGTCCATCCGTCCATCCATCCATCTCTTCCCCATTTCTCATCATCTCATCATTTCTTGCGACCGTCACCATTGCACCTTTCACGAGTTGAATGTTGATCCTACGACGTTCATTGCATTGCTGCACAGGACATTTTCCTATGCTCGTGTGGGCTGCTTGCACGATACAATAGCGCTGCCATCCTGCACACTTGCTTCAGGAAATCCTAATCCTTCGCGCGATTCGGCATTCGTATATTCATACTCGTTTGAAGGCACCATCCGCTCGCTTCGCAGACACGTTGTATCTACTACTCCTGGGATGCATTGTGTATATACTTACGCCCAGCCTAGTTGCTTGATACTTGAATTGCTTTGCTTTGGATCTGTGGATTCTGTGTGTAGTACGTACGGTGAGCATAAACAACTTATGGTGCTGCGGCACGGCAGGGATCTGTGGAGGACCAGGATGATCAACTTCAGGACGTCCTTCGCAATTTGCCGGAGTACCAGGGTCTATCACGTGCTCGCGGTTGTTTGGCTGTATTTACGAGCGTCAACGCGTCGCGTCGCAAACGCGGATCCGTTGTCGCTTGACTCCGTACAATCACCGTGACCCGTCGAGCCACCCACATACACTTTCCTCAACATGGCCAAGCGCAGAGCCGTCGCCGGGTCTGACGACGAGGGCGGGTCGGAGCACCACTCGAAACGCTCCCGGACCGCCGAGAGTGACGAGGAAGAACAGGAGCAACCGAGGGCGCCCCGCCGCAGCAACAAGGGCAAGGGCAAGGAGCGTGCCCGGACGGTGGGCAGCGACATGGAGGAGGAGGAGGACGGGGACGACCTCGGCGACGTCGCGCCTGACGAGGACGAGGAGAAGAAGTTTGAGGAGGAGCACGAGGAGCGCATCCGCGAGCGGCTCATGAACAAGTCGAAGACGCAGGGGGTGAGTGGCTCCTTTCTTACTTTGGCCCTTTTTCAAGGGTGGTGTATGTGACGCTGACGACGCATGGTTTGTAGGGCATTGCAGAGATGGGCATCATCGAGAGCCTGGAGATGACCCAGTTCATGTGCCACAAGTACTTGACGTTTTCTTTGGGGCCGCAAATCAACTTCATCATTGGTGCGTCGCTTCAGTGTGTGGATGTATGCGCCGTATCTGATTTTTGATCCATCCCAGGACATAACGGAAGTGAGTATGCGGGCGTATAAGCACGATTGCGATTGCTAATGATCCGTGGTTAGGTGGTAAGAGTGCTGTTTTGTCAGCGCTCACTGTCGCCCTTGGAGGCAAGGCCACTTCGACCGGCCGCGGTAGTGGCCTGAAGTCTTTCATTCGCGAAGGCCAAAGGTCAGACTTCTTGCTTTCCCCATGCAGAGTCCTGCATTCACCATGCACAATAGTGTCTCCGAAGTCTCTGTGCAGCTCAAGAACCAGGGCGAGGAGGCGTACAAGCCCAAGGAGTACGGCAAGAGCATCGTCATTCAGCGTCGCTTCACCAAGGACGGGGCGTCATCGTACAAGATCAGGTCCAGGGAAGGGAAGCTCATCTCGACCAAGCGTGAGGAGCTGCAGGCCATTTGCGACCACATGAACATCCAAGTCGACAACCCGATGAACATCCTCACACAAGGTACGCATCTCCTTTGCGAAGACAAGTTCAGCGTGAGTTTACCCACTTGTCTTTGTCAGATTCTGCTAGACAATTCCTGTCTGCATCGTCGCCGGCTGACAAGTACAAGGTAGATAGCCCCCATGTTAAGTGTCTGAGTGACCCACGTGGTTCACCTATATCCCCAGTTCTTCTTGAAAGGAACCCAGCTCAGCCAGCTCAGCGAGGAGTATCAGACGTGCATGGAGAATATCAGCCAGACCGCCAAAGTCCTGACACGCAAGGCTGAGGTCATCCCCGACCTCGAAGAAGCTTACGAGGAGGCCCAAGCTCGTTTTGAGGAGGCCGAGAAGGCACGAGAGCAGCGCCACAAGGCTGATGAGCTGAAGAAGGAGCTCGCCTGGGCGCATGTGGCTACCAAGGAAACGGTAAGTGGAGGTTATTCGCTGGATAAGACCTTCCCTGACCGTGGCGCTATAGGAATTGACCGGCAAGTTGACCGAGGTTGCCAATATTGAGCACAGAGTCGAGAAGGCGGAAGGAAATGTCAAGCAGGCGGAGGTTCGTAACCCTTCTTGTCTACTCTCCGTATTTCTCTCACGGCGGCGTACAGGAAAAGCGAGCCGAACTCGAAACCCAGGTAGCAGCGTTTGAGGAGGAACTTGACGTCCTTGGCAACGTCAATGCTCTGACTACTCGTAAAGAAGACCTGAGCACGAAGAGCAAGGCAAACAAAGCAAAGCTGACTTCACTCCGCGTGCGTTTCTTGCTATGACCTAGAGTGATTCGTAGCATATTTATCGGGGCGATTCACTAGAACGATGAGAAGCAGATCAACGACTCACTCACGGGAGTGAACGCCGCGATCGCAGGACTCGAGAAGCAGATCGCCGACGAGCATGCGCGCGCCGAGACCCGCTCGCGCGACAAGCGCGATAAGACTACGGCACAGCTCCAAGATGCCAACGCTGAGATCACGGACAAGGAGGCGAAACAAAAGCACGCCGCGAGTGAGAAGTTGCGGCTCCTTGGAGAGGCCGAGGCATCGGAGAAGGAGATTCGGCGGCTCCGGGACGACCAGAACCAGATGCGCCAGCGCATCATCGAGTGCGACGAGCAGATCCGGCGGTGTGGCGAGATGGAGAACAGCAAGGTCGCGCAGTTCGGGAGCCACATGGACGCGGTCCTCCAGCAGATCCGCGCAGCCCGGTGGCATGGGCAGCCCCCCGTTGGTCCGTTTGGGCTGTACGTGAAGGCGAAGGAGCCCGAGCGGTGGGGGCAGGTCCTTCGGATCGTCATTGGCGGGTTGATGAGCAGCTTTGCTCTTACCGACCCGCGCGACCGCAATACATTGGCTGCGATCTTGAACAAGACCAACAAGTGAGTGTGCAGAGTATAACCTTGAAACCACCCCAAAAGTGACGATTGCCGCCATCCAGCCGCCATTGCCAGATCATCATCTCCGAGGTCGACTTGTTTGACTTCAGCGAGGGAGAGCCACCGGAGCGGTACCTGACCGTTCTTCGTGCCCTGGAGGTTTGTCTGTCCAAGTTTATCGTTCCAGGACGCGACTCATCATACATGACATTGCAGGTGTCCGACCCCTACGTCCTTCGCCAGATGATCAACACAGCTCACATTGAGAGCCAGTTGCTCGCTCCCACTCGTCGTGAAGCAGATCAGGTGCTCATGAGCCTGAATGGAGGCGGTGTCGCTTTGGCTGCGGATCTGTACAGGGTCGTTCGTTTCCCGTGAGTCTTGTCCATACGCTCCTTCATACATTTTATCTTCCTCATCACCTCCTCGACGCAGTGAGGGGGGTGGTCAGTCCACCGTTATCAATGATCTCAGGAACAGCGACCCCCGCCAGCAGCTCTTCCGCAACAGCAACGCTGGCGCTGAGAAACAGTATGTGTACCTCATCGAAGTAACTACCACGGGTTGAGCTAACCCTTGCTTCCAGACGTTGGCTCACGTCTCGGGGTGAATACAGCAACAGATTGTCTGACATAGACCGCCGGATCCCAGAGCTTACCTCAACCGCTCAGCGGGCCCGGTCAGAAGCAAAGAACTTCGATGTAAGTTTCGTTTTACATTTCCTGTTCGGTAGGCTTTGAATGTTCATTTCTCTCAAGGTACAGGAACAGCAATACTCGCGGCGCATCCGGGAGCTCAAGAACAGGATCAGTGACCTGCAGAAGGAGCTGAACGAGGACCTACCTGTGAACATTCAGGCCCTTCAGGACGCCTTGGAAGTGAGTCGCGCTGATTTTAACTCACCGTTGTGTTTGCTCAACCCCCGTTAGGAGCAACAAATCGAGAAGGAGTCGATCTTGGCTCAGTTTGAACACATCGCGAGGGAAAAGGAGAAGGTCAACGGGGACCAACGTCCCATTGTTGCCGACTTGGACCAGCTCCGTATCCAGATGACTGAGTTTGGCGCCAAGCAGACTAACATCACTGTGCGTTACCCTTGTCACATCGAACGGTATATAAATGGAGTTTCTGAATATGTGGATAGGACATGCTCTCAGCCGCCGTCGCGGAGCGCATGGCACAAGTCAAAGCGGTCGAACATTACCAGAGTAAGGCCGAGGCTGAACGCCAGAAGCTGGTCACAGCACAGAAGACAGCTGAGGACGTACAGAACGAGTTCGAGGTAACTGCAACTCTCCATCTGTATCTCGCTTCCTGCTCACCGCGTGCTGGTAGGCCTGGACTGCGAAGGCCGCCGAGTATTGCGAGCGGTTCCCCAATCCGCGCAAGGCCGAAGTCGTGCAGCGCAACCTCGAGGCCGTCCAAGCCGCGCTGAAGGAGCGCGAGAAGCGGCAGGGCGCGTCGATCGAGGAGATCGCCGAGGAGCTACAGAGGAAGAAGGTGGCGCTGGACACCGCGAAGAGGGAGCTCAAGTCTCTGATGTCTCTCAACCGAGCACTGAAGAAGTCGGTCAAGTCCCGCCTGGCGAGGTGGCATGAGTTCCGTCGCCACATCGCCCTCCGGTGCAAGGTGTACTTCGGGTACCACCTGTCAAACCGTGGGTACTTCGGCAAGGTCCTGTTCGACCACGTCAGCGGGAAGCTCGATCTCAAGGTGAGTTACGAAGGTGCTTCTAGACCGCGAAAGAGTCTCTGATGGCGACGGCGATGTAGGTGCAAACGGACGACCAGAACCTGACGCAGAACAACAATCGGGAGAAGGACCCGCGGTCGCTCAGCGGTGGCGAGAAGTCGTTCTCGACTATCTGTCTCCTGCTCTCACTGTGGGAGTCCATCGGCTGTCCTATCCGTTGTCTCGGTACGCCATTCACCTCTTCTACCGTGCATGTACTTAGGCTTATTCACGATTACTATCCACAGATGAGTTCGACGTGTTCATGGATGCCGTCAACCGCCGCATTAGTATGAAGATGATGGTAAGCTTTCGTGACACGTTATCTATATGACGGTCAGAGATTGACCAAGCCTTCATGTATAGATCGACACCGCGAACGCATCGAATCGCAAGCAGTACCTCCTCATCACCCCTCAGGACATGACGAACATCCAAGTTGGAAACACTGTTCGTGTCCACCGGATGACGGATCCCGAGCGTGGCCAAGGCGTTTTGGCGTTCTAGTAGGTTGCGTTGTGGAAGTTGATGCATATGTATGGTCTTGTAGTTGTGCCAGTTCCCAGTATCGTAGTAGTCATGGGCTTAGTTCGTATATATCATCGATATCTAATTACACATCTGCATCATCACCTTTCCTGCACAATTGCAAGATACGTGACGCTCGAGCTCGATCTCATCCGGGAAGTTCTGCCTCATTCCTCCCCTCCCGGTTTTCAGGTCAACGGGATGAGATCTACCGTATCCCTGCAAACCCTGTCAGCCTCCACGAAAGCTGCCTGGGATGTCACGCACCGAGGGGCGACACGGAGTTACTCTCCACACCAAACCTTGCACAGAAATGTAGTCGTCCCGATCAATCAAGGACCAACGGAGTTCCTTCCCCAGGGCCCTCGGATACCAAGCTAGTCCAGGAGTGGAAGTAGTTAGATTTGTTCCACATGCAGCGCAGTGCTCGCGTTGACGTTTGGTTGTACCCAGGCTCGCCTCGATGCCTAACTTCACAACGTCATCCAGAAGCCAATTGCAAACCAGCACGTAGCAATGATCTCCGGCATCCGGAGGCAGCTCAGGATACTCCAGCGCGGGCAACGGCCACGACAGGCCGTCAGGACCCTTCCGTCCAGGAGCCGTTATCAGCATTCAGTCAACTGCTCTTCAAAACGATAACTTACTGTCAGGGCGTCAAGAGGTGACTGCAAAGTTTGAAGAGATGTGTCTCCCGACATGCAAAACGCCTTGCCTTGCATGCTCGCTGATGGCCTGGGCAACCACCTTGCAGACGCTAGATACAGGCGCGGGTCCTCGAGAGCTTTCCAACGGGAGGATCATGTTGAATATCAATCTCCTTGAACTGGAGAAGACCACTAACTTGACCTCCCAATCAAGCTTTGCGATATGTTTCCTCCCCAATCCAGCTTCGACAAAGTAGTCGGGAGCTTTGTCCACACCGAGTTTGAGCCGTCATGAACGAAGGTGAGCTTCCACCAGAACACGAGAACACGCCCCAGCCCCCGGTCCTGTAAGGGCCACCGTACTCCGTGCGCCCCTAAGCACTAGCGGAGGGTTGCGCCGTGGTCGACGAACCACGACGGGCGTAGTAGCGAGCCCAGCGGTTCGTTTCCGCACCCGTCGCGGTTCGTCTGAGAGTGGGAGTAGGGGTGAGGACGGACGGGACAGGCCGCATGGTACTGCGACGAGGCTGGAGAGGAGCCTGAAGCGAGGCCGGGGAATGCGGGAATTTAGGGAGAAGCGGAGAGAACGTACAGTAGCGCGTCCCCTCCCTGTGCCACGCTTGGCGTGATGGGGGACAGGATGGAAGCGATGGGCGTGGCGATTGGCTCTGGTAGGCTTGTTTCCACAATCGTCGTCGCGGGCAAGGGTGGCGGTTTAGGGAGGAAGCGTGGAGAAAGTGAGAAAGAGGGCCGGCCGAGCGAGGGCCACGGTGCTCGCCTTCCCCTAGGCTCTGGAACACACACCTAAACAGTTTTCTTCATCTTACTCGCCCACACAAAGCTCCTTTCCTCCTCGCTCTCCACGCTCCTCGGCCGCCTCACCTCCCTCGTCCTCCCCACCCTCGTCCTTCTCGACGTCCTCCTCCTGACCTGGGGCGGATTTTGCAAGGTCATGGTTGGTTTGACCTCCTGGGAGCGATAATTTGGTTCCAACGTTGATAATGATAGCCGGAGGAAGCGGAGCCGTCGCTGCGGAGGAGGTAAGTAGACGCGCACAATACTTTAGACGCCCATCAAGGCGTTGAATATACCATTACGTAATCACGATGTGCGGGTACCGTCAGCGCGGCCTACGCGTACTATCCTCCTCCGAGTGCTCTTACAGGCTAAGTACTTTGCGTCTACACCGATCCCTCTACGTAGCTACCCCCATCTAGCTCCTGGACTTAAACTCAATTCGAGAAGAAAGAGAAAGCCTGGCAAAAAGTCAATTGATACACGTGGTCGCTCGAAAACAGTGGCCAGTCTAAGCGTGAGGGTGCGATACTATCCTGGGAGCCGGAGGGGAACGAATCCGAAGTACACCGCAGTGACACGCTAATCATCCTTGATGTATAGGAAGCGGGGAATCTCCGAGTCCTCTGCCCACTCCCGTTCACCCGTATGTTCCGCCTTGTGCCGACACTTCCAATCCGCGTCCAGGCACTCGCGGCTGCAGTACAGCGCACGCCGGGGACGCTTCTCTTGGATGCAACGCGTGCAGTTGGACAGCTTCACGCCGCTGTCCTCGGCCTTTCCGCAGGCACGGCACGTCTCCGCGAGGCGAAGGATCGGCGTACCGGGTTCTGTGACGTCGAAGGCGTAGAAGGGCGGCGGGGAGTAGCGGCTGGCGAGCTCAAGAGCGACGGCGAGCCCGCCTGGGGGGAACTTGTTCGTAATCTCGTATTCGATAGACACCTGTCTGGTCCGCGGGTCGGGTCGGTGCCGCTGGCAAACACAGCTCAGGGGGACCATATGCTGGAACAGCGGTCGCAAGGTTGGAGAAGTCGCGATGACGGAGATGTCGATGATGTGGACCCGGAGGTGATTGAAGTACACGGCGTGCGTCGCGAGGAGGGGAATGCCGATGATCCCGTACTTCCTGTAGTTGCTCGCGTGGTTCGCGCGCACCCCTTTCGACACAGCGTGGGGCAGCTCGTATACGGTCTGAGTCGTATAAGTGACTTTCCCTCCGTTGAGGTCGTTCGGGATGCGCAGGCGGACACCGGAATACCTGTTGAAAAATCAGTAGCTGCATCCAGATGTCGATAAAATATGTTCCACTAACACTTTGCATATGCCATTGCGGGTCACCACATCGCGCCCCGTGTACTCCAGACGAAGCTTCTTGATATCAGATTGCCTCAGGTAGAGCCCTTGGTCTGCGGTGCCGATCAGAGGTTCGATCTGAGCATGCGTCGTTCAGCCGAACTGTTAGTGTATATGAATATTGTAACGTCGACGTACCTTAACCCGCGGGCCTCCTTGAACGAGCGGGTTTGTGACCACGCACGGGTAAGTACAGTCCCGCTCGATGCCCTCCGGTCTGTGCCACGGCATGGTACCCAACGTCGAGGCAAGCTCTTCTCCGCCGGATATCAAAACCCATCCGTTCCTGTAATCTGCCCCGGGGAATGTGAAGAAGTTCATAGGCTATTTATTGTTGTTAGTGAAGTCGCTGGCCGGTTGAATAGAGTTCCAACACGTACGCGGAGAGCCCAATCACCGAGACAAGCCATGCCGGGTGTGGGAGCATAGGGAGAATCTACGACGACGGTTGCGGACATGGTGAATAGCAAGCTAGACCGGGACGGATATCGTCAGGTATAATCGATGAATTCAGTTCTTATATGCTGCAGGAGCTTGACATTGGGAGAGCGTGAGAATGGAACTCGGCCAAGTATGGGAAGGTCGTTCAGAACCGGAAACCCGAGGGGGCGGGTGATCGTCCCAAACGAAGCAGAACAACTCCCATTCAGTGTGCGTATAAGTTCAAAACCACTGTAGTGTGTACCTGACCAATCTTGAAGTCGAGGATCGCATGTAGTAGGGTAGACGTATAGACAAGCCTGACGTTAGCAGTGTGCCTCCAGGATGGTCAGTCACCGTGCAGGGGAAAATCCTTGGCAGAGACTTACCTGCACCGGCATGGCGTCATTCGTCGTCGAAGAGGAAGTCTTCCCGTTGACTTTCGCAGAAGCGCTTCAGTAATTCTTCCCGAGTAAAACGCCACTCCCTCTCCGCTTCCCCTTCGTTCTCGTCTCCCTCTTCCTCATCACAGCCGATACCTCCTTCTTTCCCCTCGGCATCTTCCTCCTCCTCGCCTTGCTCGTCGCTGCCGTCTTCATCCGCCTCTTCTTCTTCTGCGTCCGACTTACTCTTCCCTTCACCTACCTGCCGACCTTTCTCGGGCGCAGCGCAAATGCTATCCACTGCGTCCGAAGCCGTATCAAGCTCATCCGCGTCCTCATCCCCTTCCTCGTCGCCACCCATCTCCACATCCTCCTCGCACTGCAGCGTATCCGAAGCAGAGTCCGCCCACGGATCCTCCTCGAACACCACATCGTCGTATTCCGGATCGAGTGTGCGTTTCGTTGGCAAGAGAGCCCACGACGTTTGCAGGATATAGACGCCAGGGAAGAAGATCCTCACGCGCGTGCCACCCTCGTCGACGTCTTCGGGATGGCAGAGGAGCGGCAAGCGGGGAGGCAGAACCGCGGCTGGTCGGCCGTCCCACAGAATGACGTCACTGATGGCTGCCGGAAAGGACCGGGGATGTCGAGCGAAAGACAGCAGTTGACACTCGAAGATGTCGGAGGAAGGTAGCTCGAAGTCGCGAAGAGTCGCGAAGTCGATGTTCGCCGTGGGAACGCGCCCTGTCCCGACGATTGTACCCGTCGTCGCTGGTGTCCTGTGTGTTCCCAAGGGAGGAAAGGTTTGCAGGGATGTGTTACATTATCGTGGCAGAATTTGATGCAAACATTTAATTACTGGATGTCGCTGGCATGAGGATCGCCATATGTTTGAGTGAGCATTCCAAAAGTCGTTAAAAATTGACAGGACCCGGGATTGAACCCTCGATCACTTGTAACCCCATCCGCTGCCACCAGAAAGAGAATGTGAGCCAAACCACTGTACCACTGTTTCTTGCAATTTCCCAAGAAGATTTACCCTATGTGACCACCATACCCCATGTCATTCTCCATCCATGGGTGACAATCAAGATTATAATCTTCATTTCACTTTGCAGTGATGAAGTATGCAGCGGAAAATATTATTTTGGGGCAAATGAAGACAAGAATGAGGGCACCAAAGATGCGTGTTGCTCGTTCTGGACATTTCCCGACATGACGACCGCATTTGGGCGGCGGGCGCGACGGCGTTCCGAGATTCGGGATTGATCCCGCCACCGCCGCCTTCTCTGTCCGCCACAGAAGCTCCGGCCGGGCCTGCCTGCAGACGCCGTCTACGTCATTCTGTGGGACGGCTGGCCAGGCCAGAACCGCTTCGTCGTGTTCCGGCAGGATCCGGATTCCGCGGAGCGCAGGAAGCGCGCACATCCGGCCCATCTCGAGCATGAGCTCGACGACGCGCCGCTTCGGCGTCGGGCCCCACATGTCGAGGTAGCGCAGCGAGGGCGACCTGATGATGCTTTGCGGGCTGTAGATGGGCATGTTCGGGAGGACGAGGTGCTCGAGCGCGGGGCAGAGGTCTTCTAGGAGCTCGAGGTCAGACCAGGAGGAGGACGTGGTTGTGCCGGGGTAGAGGAGATGGAGGTACTTGAGATGTATGCCATGCGCTTCCAAGAGCTCTTGGGGGAAGTGCTTGCAGCCGACGAGCGTGAGCTGCTGGACCACTTTTCTTGGACGTATGTCCGGAACGCATCGTCCGTGTTGGGCAGCTGCAGGTCCTCGAGGGCGGCAAGGGAAAGAGGGATGGGAGGGAGTGCGCTCAGTGTTTGAGAGAGATCGCACTGCTCGGGGAGGGGACTCAGAATCAGCTTTCTGAGGTTGGTCGCAACGGACAGGAAGCGGTGGATCCGTTTCATGTTTTGGCCGACGAGAGGATCAACCAAGGTCAGCTCCTCGAGACTAGTAGCACAGCGCTCGGCGAGCGCACTCCCCGGTGCGTCCTCGTCCGTGTCCCAGTACCAAATGGGGTTGAACCAATCACGGTGGTCCCGGTCCACAGTGAGGTCACCACCAAGGAACCTTGAACATGACCGGAGGGTGAAAGTTCGGAGGTTGGTGCATCGGTGCAGTAGGAATGTAAGGTCCTCTTTGACGACGCTCGCTGCGGCGGGCAGGATGATGCATTCATTCATGTAGATGCTCCTGACGAACCTGCTCCGATCCGGTGCGTAGATCGCGGCCGTCGAGCGCAAGGTACGAGCGAGGGCCGAGATCTGGCCCATGCGGCGGAGGACGATGTCCGAGTAGAGAGCTTGGGAAGCCGGCACGTACCAGTGCTTGCAGACGAGGACGCACGCGGTCCGTGTGTTGAGGGACGCAAGCCATTGGCTCCGGGGCCCTGTAGCGACAGATGAGTTGTACAACTCCCACGACAGGATCAGAGAGCGGAAGATGTTCAACAGAACCGCATGCGGAAGTTTCGATGCTACTGAGGAGACTTCGTCGCTAGGCTCCTGGAAAAAAAATCACGAACTAGGTCAAATGCACCGCAAGCATGTGAGGAGTGGAATGGATTTGAGTACCTGATTCTTGACTTTCTTCAGACGCTTTATGGCCAGTTTCGCTTCCAGTGCCTTGTTCTTTTCGAGTAGCATCGCCCGTTCATTCTTGAGAGAATTTACGAGCTCTTTGAGAGCGTTGTTGGCGTCCTTGAGCGCCGAGTTGCTCTCTCTCAGCACCTCATCGCGTTTTGGCATGACGAGGGTGACGGCAATGGGATAACTAATGAAGGCCGTCCGGGACGGGACTGTGGCCATGGGCGGCCAGTCTGATGATTGTGACGTGGTGTATAGACGAGACCGCAGACGCAAGACGAGCGAAGCGAGGGTGGGAGCAGGTAGGTGAGAGCTTAGGAAGCGCACTGTGTTGATCCTACGATGCTACAACGTGTACGAGCGATGGACTACGTTCGAAAGAGGGACGTCGGCGGAAGCGTACACGGAAAGATGCAAGAGCGCTCGAGATGAACTTGGTGGGGGAAGCGCGCGTCAGTCCGCCTGGCGCGTTGGACCCAGCTTAGCGGATGTGGCGCAAGTCAAAAGTATTATTGCAAGGCGGATTATAGTACGACGAGGATCATTGTGACCTGTAGAAATACATGGGGAAATATAGAGTATAATACCATACGAAGAATTAAGTAGGACTCTAAGTAGATGGGTCTCGGAGGCCCAGAGTCGTCAACCTTCGAGCTCGGCGTCGTCGGTGCTATCATCATCAAACGAAAAGGCCACCTTTTGACTTGCTGTAAACCTCTCCAAGAGCGTGTCCCTATCAAACTCTAGTGCTTCCATCTCTTCCGCATCAGCGTCATTGTCGCCGTCGACCGAGCCCGGAATCGCATCACCCGCATCAGACTCGGACACCCAAGACGTACCATCGTCATAGTCCTCGATGTCGCCCTCGCCCTCCGCCCCAGCTTCTCCTTCCTCCGCGACTCCCCCCCCGTCCTTCTTCTCGTCCTCCGAGCCGTACCACGAGCCCTCCGCATCAGAGCAGTCCTCGTCCAAAACATCTTCCTCCACGAAAGACACCCCACAGCCGTCGGCCAGCAGCGCCCACGACGTCTGCAGGACACGCATGCACGGAAATGTGCACACGCGCGCCTCGTCCGCGCACACGTCTGCGGGGTGGCAGATGCGCGGGAGGTCGACGGGCAGCTGCGCCACCTGCGCCGCGGGGAGCACCCGCACGCCGACGAGCTCGGGGAGCAGGCTCGCCCGGCCCATCTCGCACCACAGCTCCACGACGCGCCGCTTGTGCGGCGTGCTCCACAGGTCGAGGTAGCGCAGCGTCGGGGAGTCGAGGGTGCAGAGAGGGTCGAACGCCGGGAGGAAGGGCATGGCGAGGTGCTCCAGCACGGGGCACCACTGGCCGAGGAGGGAGAGGGAGTCGTCGGTGCGCTCGTTGGACCAGAGCGACCAGCGGCTCGGGGCAATGTGGAAGTGGAGGTACTTGAGTCGTTGACCGTGCGCGGTCAGGAGGGTTACTGGGAAGTAGTTGCATCCGACGAGTGTCAGCCGCTCGAGCAGGGGGAGCGTCCATAAGTCGCTTATGTACGGGGAGATCGTAGGGATATCGTGGTTAAGACGGATTTGCAGCTCTTGTAGGCATGGTAGATCGACCGGCGAGCCGGTCATAGCAAAGCGCACGGGGAGTGACATGGCGCCTAGAGTCAAAGATTTGAGATGGACCCCGAGCTCGATAACGCGAAGGACGTTCAGGGATTGGGTCTGCGTGAGCTCGGTCACGAAGACTAGCTCTTGCAGCCCGGAGCCACATCGTTGTCCAAGCGCGTGACCACAGGTCGTGTGTTCGTCGATGTCGAATAACCAGGGAGGGTTGAACATGTCCACGTCTCCATGCTCTATCCCCGGGTGCGACCGGAACATAAACGACTGGAGTTCGGTGCAGTGTCGTAGGAGGTACATAACGTCTTCCTTGATGACCTTTTCGCAAGGTGAGATGACGGCACAACAGTTCATATAGATGCTCTTCACGAATCTGACGCGATGAGGGGCGTTGACCACAGCTGAGGCGCGGAAGGTACGTGCGAGAGCGGAGATCTGACCCATGCGCCGAAGAACGATGTCGGTGTACAGAGCTTCTGAGGCCGGTCCGTTCCACGCTCTGCAGACGAGAGTGAGAGACCTCCGGCTGTTCAACGACTCTATCCAAGGGCTGTGCGGACCGGCAAGAATGGAAGAATCGTACTGGTGCCTGCCAGGTATGACCGCGAGGCAGATCCGCAACACAATTTCCTGAGGAAGATTTGCGACATCGAGCGGCAGAAGATGTCGTTCCTGTGAGGAACGGGGGGGTGTTCAGAGAGCTCTCGTGCAGCTACGCGGTCGAAACACGCACAGGTTTGATTTCGCGATTCGTGGACAGGTGCAGATCAAGTTTGTCCTCCAACTCGTTGTTCTTGTCGATGAGTAGCCTCCGTTCGTTTTGAAGAGAAGCGACTAGTTCTCTAAGGGCAGTGTTCGCGTCCTTGAGAGCGGCGTTGCCCTCCTTCAAAGCATCGACTACCTGCGCGGTTCTCTGTGTTCCTTGCGAGTCGCGAAGGGTGCCTTCGGAGGTCGGCTCCCGGTGGGGTGTTTGCGGCCCCGGGGGAATGATCATCGACATGCTGTTCAGTGTTCGACTAGGATGAGATGAGGTTGTGTTCCCATGGAAGTGGCACAAAACATGCAAAGAGGGTGTTTGCGGGATGCCAGCCGACGAGAGCGCCGGGGAGTCTGGGACGCGTCGCGACATAGGCGCCCGTGGACATCGTGCAAGCACGTGTAGCGCGTTTGAGCGACACGTTCTCCGCCGCTGGCGCGGTCGTAACCAATGCCTCCGCTACAAATCCGCCACGCTATCCGACCTTCCTTCTAATCCCTCATCTCTTGGCTTCCGCGACTGGACGGCCTGCACCCACTACTGGCCGAGGGCGTCTATGGGCTCGCAATACACGCATCGGGGCTCCGTTATGGCGCAAGAACAGGCTATCCGTCCGCGACCGCTGCCAAATGTTTTGCTTTTCACTCTGGTCCCAACTGCCATCTGGTTTCTTCTTCGACCACTTATCGATCCAGCGCCATCGTTGCCTGCCCTATATGCCTCCGCTGGACTGTCAATCTTCGCTTTCCTTGGTTCGCTGTACCTCGTCCCCGCGTTGGGTCCAACTTTCATTCGCGCGAACCTAAAGGGGAGGGATTTGCTCAAGACGTACGATTCGCCCATGTGAGTACTACCTACTGGGGATCTACTGAACATCCCACCTACATGTACTAAAGCGTCTTGATAGTCCCGAGAGTCAAGGACTTATCTGCGCCTCGATCTACATCGTACTTCTCATTATATTTATTCCCTACGCCTTCTCCGAATCCATCACCAACCACCACGAATCCCCGCGACGGGCCCGCGAAGGACTTGTCGTCAATGAATTTCCGCATCATCAGGTGAGTACCCATGCACTCTTGTCGGACCGCATATACCCAATGTATGCTATTGCAAGCTAGCAATATACCTCTCGTCCCTCCTCTCCCTCTTGATGGCCACAATGCTCGGTTTTCTGGACGACGTATTTGATATCCGATGGAGGCACAAGCTCCCTATCCCGATCATTGCATCTATCCCCCTACTCATGGTCTATTACTCGGAACGCGGGGTAACCGACGTCGTAGTCCCTCTTCCATTACGGTGGATGTTTGGCACGCTCCTCCATCTAGGTTCGTCCGGTTCTCGCGTGACAATGTCTGCCTCGTCCCTCATTTCTCCGCGCAGGTCCGCTGTACTACGTGTACATGTCTTTGCTATCGACCTTTTGCACGAACAGCATCAACATCCTCGCGGGCATCAACGGATCCGAAGTCTCGCAGGCGGTCGTTATCTCGTTTTCTATAATCCTCAACGATCTTCTCTTCCTCCCATGGCCGTTCGGCTTCCGCATTCCCCTCCCCCTGCATGTAACCGATGGCCTCAAGGTCGGCGGAGTATGGAGCGCAGGGATGGCTTACGGAAGTCCGATCCTCGTCGAGCGGCATTTGTTCAGCTTGTACTTCATGCTGCCGCTGCTTGGCGTGTGTCTGGGGTTCATGTATCATAACTGGTACGTACATTCGTCTTGGGGCCGTCAGAATCATTCTCCGTGAATCGCCGCGAAGACTGCTGTGGGAAGATGGTGAACGGCGTTACCGTAACCCTTGGCCACCGTTCGCGTATCCGGCGTTTGGCAGGTCGCGTCGTGGTGGTGTAGTTCGCAGTCATGATCGCCGGCAATGAGCTTCGCGCGAAAGACGTGCGGTACACTCAGTTTCAACTCTGTGCAGCAATTGAACGAACGATTGCGATTCATGTAGGGTTGATGGCGAAATCGCAAAACTGACAGATGTCGGCATTCTATTACAGGTATCCTGCGCGCGCGTTCCCAGGAGATACATTGTGTTACGTTACGGGCATGGCGTTCGCAGTCGTCGGGATCCAGGCGCACTACTCCAAGACGTTATTGCTGTTCTTCCTACCCCAAATCTTCAACTTCGTGTTGTCATGTCCCCAATTATTCGGCCTCGTCCCTTGCCCAAGACACCGTGTTCCGAGGTGAGTTCTGATTTACCGTGCCATTTCCCTTGTTCCTTCGGCCGAGGTAAATCTGCGCATGACGGGCACAGCACTCCGATCCATGCGGGGAGATCCATTGGGTACCTTTGGGTCACGCAATTGTCTCCAGTGTTTGTTACGCGGATCATTCTCCTCTCTATTCTCTGTGAAATATCGTAAACGCAAAAAAAATTGCAGGCGTTCCCCGCACGCATCATCGGGCTTTGCCCATCGGGTACTCACCCCGCTCCCCGCACCGATAGCGTCAATCAGGCCATGGAGAACTGATTCGGCTTTTCCGTCCCCTTCCCTAGATTCGACCCCGCGACGCAACTCCTTCATCCGTCCAGAGCCGAATTCAAGGAGAAGCGCCCATCCTTGCTCTCCACGCTCGTCCTCCGTGTGTTTTCCGCGCTCGGTCTCGTGGAACTCGCGGCCGACGAAAAGACGGGAGCGATAACGTCGACGACCAACTTGACGATCCTGAACGTGTTTCTGCTCCGATTCGGGCCGATGAGGGAGGACAGCCTCACGCGAGTGCTAATTTCGACGCAGGTGAGCGGCGGTTTGTTCCTTATGTTTCTCGTGTCCCCATTTGTCCAGCTAGCAACGAGGGAATTTTCCCCGCGATGACGTGCTTACGGCTCTGCGACCCCGCAGGGCCCCGCAGTTCGCTTTGCGAATGCGATGCGGGGGGGATGGGGGGCGCTCGTCGCGGGAGAACGCTCGATTGGCACAATGATAGGCTCTAGAGATCCGACACGCCGCGGGTGAATTGCAGGAGCTGACGCCGACTTCATTTAGGTTTTCGGGAGTTTGGTGGCGTTTTTCATTCGGTATGGGCTAGCCAGTCTCGTGTACGACGGAAACAGGCGATAGTTGGTCAAGGAATACACATTCCGTGATACGAGGCACACGACTCGTTTCAGGCCACCGGTGCACTTCCGGCCAGGATGGTGTGCATATGAATGTTACGCAGTTCAGCGCTAGGTAAGATCAGGATGATCAACGTCGAACATTGATGTTTTTTTAGGTTGCGTTGGGTGTATGCAGCGTTCCGAGCAACGGGGCAGCTAAGTGATCACACAGGCGCGGGCGAACAGGTGGTTTGCGCCGCGTACGTGGCGATAGTGCGTAACTGCGGGGGGCCTTCCTCCAAGGCCGCACCTCGAAATTGTTCCTGGCAGTGGGACGTAGCCAAGCCCCTTTCGGGACCGTTTCGGCCGATCGGCGGAGCTCTTGCTCGGCTGGGCGGGTGACGGCGCGCCGGCGTCTGGCGGGGTTCCACGGCGCCCAAGTGTGACGGACAACTGACGGATTCCCCAAAAATTCACATGCCCGGTGTTCTGGGCCTTCCCCGATTCATGCGGTCCATGGCAGCCTCAAATCCTTCAAATGACATTGGAATGCCATTCCGATACCCCACACCCCCCGCGCCCCCTCTTTTCCTTGCCTGTTCTTTCCGACTCTATACCTCCCACCTTATCCGTTTGAACCATGGCCAACGAGCGCAGGGCTTTCCAAGACGAGGTCGCGCAGGTCGAGCGGTGGTGGCAGGTTTGTCTGCAGCATCCTTTCTACCTCATGCATGTCGCTGATCGCTCGCGGTCGATGCCCACTGTATCGTACAGGAGCCCCGCTGGTGGAAGACCACGCGGCCATACACTGCGGCTGAGGTTGTCTCGAAGCGCGGCACCCTCCCCATCTCCTACCCCTCAAACGTGATGGGAAAGAAGCTCTGGGGTATCCTCTCTGAGCGTTTCCAGAACGGTACCCCATCGCACACCTACGGCGCGTAAGTGCTCTCTGTTTAACGTCGTCCGGACGCCTGTTGACCGTGTGATGTAGTCTTGACCCCGTCCAGGTCACCCAGATGGCCAAGTACTTGGAGACTGTCTACGTCTCTGGCTGGCAGTGCTCCAGCACCTCGTCGAGCACGAATGAGCCCGGCCCCGACTTGGCGGACTACCCCTCCAACACGGTGCCAAACAAGGTTGAGCACCTTTTCCTGGCGCAGCTCTTCCACGACCGCAAGCAGCGCGAGGAGCGCTCACGCCTCTCAGATGCGGAACTTGCGCAGACGCCCGCCATCGACTACCTCCGACCGATCGTCGCTGACGCAGACACCGGCCACGGCGGACTGACCGCGACGATGAAGCTCGCGAAGATGTTCGTCGAACGCGGCGCCGCCGGCGTCCACATTGAGGACCAGGCGGCAGGCACGAAGAAGTGCGGGCACATGGCCGGCAAGGTGCTCGTCCCCGTCCAGGAGCACATCAACCGCCTCATCGCGCTCCGCCTCCAGTTCGACATCTTGGGTGTCGACAACCTCGTCGTCGCGCGTACGGACTCGGAGGCCGCGACGCTCATCACGACCAACGTCGACGAGCGCGACCACCGCTTCATCCTCGGCTCAACGAACCCGGCCCTCCGCCCGCTCGTCGTCGTGCTCAACGAGGCCGAGCGCTCGGGCAAGACCGGCGCCGCGCTCGAGGCCGTCGAGGAGCAATGGACCAACGCCGCGAAGATCGAGCTCTTCTCCACCACGCTCAGCAACGCGCTCCGCGCACAGGGCGCGTCGCCCGCCCAGCTGGGTCAGTTCGCCACGCGCATTGCGCAGGCGTCGTACCCCACGGCGGTCGAGATCGCGCAGCGGGAGTTTGGACTGCGCCAGGTGCCGCACTGGGACTGGGACGCACCGCGCACGCGCGAGGGCTACTACCGGTTCCAGGGGGGCACGCCGTGCGCTATCGCACGCGGGATCGCGTACGCGCCGTACTCGGACCTGCTGTGGATGGAGACGAAGAAGCCGATCCTGGCGCAGGCGCAGGAGTTCGCGGCGGGCATCCACGCGGTGCACCCGAAGCAGTGGCTCGCGTACAACCTCAGCCCGTCGTTTAACTGGGAGGCGGCCGGGCTGAGCACGGATGACATGAAGACGTTCATCTGGCAGCTCGGGAAGATCGGCTATGTCTGGCAGTTCATCACGGTGCGTTCTTTTTTTCTTTTTCCTCCGAGGGTCCCGGAGCTGGGGAATTGGAATTGGTGTTGGTGTTGGGACATGTGCTGACGGTATTACGTCCGACAGCTTGCTGGGCTGCACTCGAACGGGTACATCAGCGACCTGTTCGCGAAGTCGTACGCGACGGAGGGCATGAAGGCCTACGTCGAGCTCGTCCAGCGGCGCGAGCGCGAGATCGGCTGCGACGTGCTCACGCACCAGAGGTGGAGCGGGGCCGACTACATGGACAACCTCATGAAGACCGTCACCGGCGGTGTCTCGTCCACGGCCGCCATGGGCAAGGGCGTCACGGAGGACCAGTTCAAGGCGAAGTTGTAAAAGTGTGTTACCGCCGTGATGGCGGTCCAGGGCGGACAGATGCGGATTTACCATGCTCTAGATCATTGTCTATGCTGTACATGTATCAGTAGAATTCTATTCCTCGAACTTGCTGTATCTCCCTTTCTATGATTGCGGAATTTCGACGTATTAGGATCGCCCGTTTTGTGGAGATGCCAATATGGTCGGTTTCCAAGCAGGGCGCTAGCAAGTGTCGGGAGTTGAGTTGACGAGATGCGCGCCTGCCGAACCGCTCTCTCGACCTTCCTCTCAGTCTGTCCCTACTCTGGTCGAGCTGGTATCCTCCATTTTTCGTCTTTCTGCCCAGACCACCATGAGTGGCCGAGCAACCTGGATCCTATCAAGGGCTCTGCTTCTGGCGTATTCGCGACGCTCGAGTTTCATTTTTGCTCTCTACCTGTAGCTCCGTGTGGATACTACCTGCACCTGGCGACCGCTCTAGTAACCTTGGGATCACCTTCTGGACTTATGACCCGCTGCATCTCTACGATGCCACTCCTATCGCATCATTCCAACCCTCTACGGCGAACTGTACGAACGTCCAGTCCAACACCAACGTGCTGGAACGCGACCCCCACCGTATCGCTCAAGCATAGGACACAACGACTGGAAAGAGAACGTTGCATGGCCTTGGAGACTTGCAAGAATGATATCTAAAGTGAGTTCCATGTCTATCGAGGATCATGAATGTCTTGTCTTGCCCACATCTACGTATACGCGCAGCTGTCCCGGACGGTAGGGTCCGAGAACCTAACCATCCTTCGCCGATACCAATGGAGACCTCGGGCAGCCCCTGCCGGAAACACTCGTGATACGCGCGGCACAATGAAGGAGGGTCCGCTCATATCGCCGTCGGACGTCAGTCCTGAGATTGTGGTGCTGTTGTGGATCCTTCGCGTTTCAGGCCGACGTCAATCCTAGACCTAAATCTGCGCATGCATGGGGAGGTACGATCAGTGAGTAGTTTCGTGGCTTTTGGCGTTGATGGTTCACTCATTCACGTTCACAGTCGATGTCCCTTTGCCCGATCACAAGAATTGGCTCGAGGGTGCTCTACTGCGCCCGGAAATTTCTCATCACGGACCGGAAGCTTGTTGCCCAGCTGGACGTGCGGGTGAATGAGAACGGAAGCGGGGTGGTATCAGGGGAACGTCGTCAACTTGTCGCGCAGGATGGGTCTGGGTTGCGTCATATCGGATAGCGCCTGTACTCCGTCTCGCGCATCGAACTGCTAACGTTGCCAATAGAAGAGACTTCCGAGTTTTACCCCCGCAGACAAGGAGCTTTGTGTACATTGTCGCCGCCCAAATTCTCTTATCCACCTGCCATGGCACAGAGAGCTAACTTCTAATTGTTGACGAAGACACAGTAAGGGCTGCCATTTTGGGCCATGCTTCCTTCACACGCCATTGTGGTCATCGATATCCCCGAGTCTTCATTAAGCTTCATTCCCTTGAGGTCGACATCCTCCTCTTCTCCACCCAACTACCATGCCTTCCGCTTTCTTCTTAGATGCTCCCCCCGACATGAAGTCGGGTACTGGCGCTCTCGGACAACCATTCATAGAGGTGAGCTCTTCAAAGACTCCTTACTGCTTCTTTGCTCAACGCGACCCCTATTAGCAAGTCAGTATATGCGCTTTTCCCGCACCGAACGGAACGAAGATGAACCCCAACCAATGGATTATGCTCTCGGGCGAAGAGCTTGCTACAGCGTTGACCGCCATGCTGGGTGGACGACCGCTCGATGTCGAAAGGAACTGCACCTATCCTTGTGTCGTCAGTAATGCGAACAAGCAGAGTAATGTGCGCGTGAAGGTGCGTAGTGCCCCATCCGGGGTAAGAGCCCTGTGATGAGCTTTGATTGAACAGATTCAACCTCTTATTGGGACACTGGATGACGGGATCTATATGCGCGACTTGGAAATAGAGAAGCTCGGTCTCAATTTCACAGGCATGACTGTGCCTACGCGTCATGGCCAATGTAGAGTGTGAATACTTCGTACTTTTCCGTCAGACGCTTTAATGCTTATCTTGCGTTAGCTTCTCCGGTGTCCGCTTCCGCTTCCCGGACGACTACAACGGAGGCGCGATAACCTACACGACCGAGCACGTCTACGAGCTCCCAACCCATGTCACCAACAGCGCACGGAGTCAGCACACCAGCAACCTCCGGAAACACGGCATTATCGGCGTGCCTCTCATAGCGAAACACGTCGCCTTCGTGCACTACAGCAACATGTACATCATCGACATCTCGGTCGTCACCGCCTCGCCATTCCTCCGTCGGTGTTTCGAGCGCATGAGTCCGCTTAACGCGCTCTCCGTGTCCAAGTCGAAAGAGGAACGAGACACCATGTCCCTCTCGTTCAACGGCTTCCCCGGCAACGCGCTCAACATCGCGCTCGAGGTGGCGCGCCGGTACTCGCCGCCGCCATGGAGCGTGTTCAGCGTCACTCGGATCGGGCATCCCATCATGAGGATCGCGGAGACATGCCGGGTCTGCAAGAGGGTGGAGGGCGAAGACGGGGTGAAGCTGTCGATATGCACCAAGTGCCTGCAGGAGGAGCGACCATACCGCGCGGTCTACTGCAGCCGCGACTGCTTGAGCGCGGATTGGAAGCAACGACACAAGGCCGAACATGCGGGTGAGCGAGAGTGGGATGTGGAGGGCGTACGTTATTGGTTGGCTATATGCTTGCTGTACTATCGCGCTAACGTGAGCTCCTCATCCATCATAGGCCCATGATCAACCAGAACCGCTGCTTCTTGGACCAGACATGATCAACAAGTCCAAGTGCGTCGATGGAAGGACGCCGCCGTCGTGGAGCCGCTCGACGATCAGGTGTGACTAGACGCACGTGATCGCTGTCACGGGAGTTGGTGTCACTCAAAGCAGCGCGTCTCTCTGACTCTCTCGTCCTCTCCACCAAGTTATCATCCTCTCGGTTTCATCTCCCAACGCCGTACTTAGCTCTATCAACGTTTTCTCCAGTGTAATCACGGTTCTAATGGCATCTCACTCAACACAGAGTAACGGAAACCCGTTACCCACTGTCCGGAGAAATCGTCCGGGAGGGCTTTCGACAGTATGCAGTTTAAAGCTTAAACGTTCATGGTAACAGCCGAGTCGTTTCTTCAGCACCTGGAAGCCGGTTGCGTTGTGCGAAAGGTGAAACATCATGGAGCGTTTGTTCTCCCGTTGGCAGCACAGTGCATGCGCACCCGCGTTGCCACTACGAAGCAGACAAAGGAAGACATTCTCGGTACTATAGCCCGACTCCTGTATATATTGCTCGCTGTCGTTACTGATCGCCACTTCCCACTTCTACTTTGCTGGCGCATCTCTTCCTTGCCCGTGCTTGCAGGCACTGAGGAACCGCGGAAGGTGCGAGCATGCGTCTACTACGCCCTACGCACTCCCGTTTACAGTTTCTAGATGAATACGCCTCTCATCAATGTCGACATCCTGCACAACGTGGTTCCATACACGGACTTCTCGACCATTCTGCAACTCACGAAGACGTGTCACGAATTCAATGCCGAATGCGCTCGATATCTCTTGACAGGCGGGGTGGATCTGGAGGGCGAGGTCCTTGTCGAGTCTTTTATCTCCTTCCTCACCGCAAGTGGCCGCTGTGACTATGCCCGGCGCCGCTTCCATTTCCTCACCAATGTGGAGCTCTCTGTCGGACCCAGCCCTTCCGAACGCATCAAGTTTGCGTTGGCCGAGCTCTTCGTCCTCATCGGGCTTGAGGCCACGCGGTTTACCTATTTGGCCCTGCACGATTCCAACGTCCTCCTCGCTCCCGACTCGCCCCTTGCAAAAGCTGTGGCTGCTCTCACGACCCTCGAGGAGTTAGTTCTTTATGAATACGGGAACCATTGTGCCGGGATGTTATGGGCCCTGCAATCCCGGCTGGTGACCGTCAAGTTGGCCCGCGACGCGTCAACGATCGGACAGTCTCCTAACGATCCCCTTCCGTTCCCTGTCAACGACCCACTCTACCTCCTTCACCACTCACAGGAAACACTGGAATGCATGGAGGTTGACCTTCCCGTTATGTTGAGACAGGGCTTCTGCTATCCGAGCCTGGTCGAACTCGAGATCTTTTGCCCCGCTCACCTACCCTTAACCTGGGGTTACATCCGCGCGTTCCCTAACTTGGAGGAGCTCAAGGTCGAGTTCAACGACGACATGTTCTCACAGGAACACGCACCAACAGCGTTCGCCTGCAGCCAGTGGAACATCGCGGAACAGCATCGCCTCGGGACCTGGAACACTCTGTCTCATGTCGAGGGAACCATTCAGGACTTGTTCCTCCTTGGCCTGACCTGCGCCATCCCCGAACTCACCATTACCATCCCCGGAGTCGACTTCGAAGACTTGCATCTCTTGAGATGCGAGGCAGAGGCATGGCGCCGGATACTGGCTTACGCCCGCCCAGAAACCGTCACATTGCATGTCCACGACTCCGACTGGATCGTCGACGACCACGGCTTCTCACTGCTCTCCGAGACCCCGCAGCTTGTCTCATTGCATTCCCTCAACGTCTTCGTGCATGTATCATATGACATGGGCGCACATCCACAAGGCATGGGAGGAATCGATGCGCTGGTACGTAGCCGCCGCCATGGTGTTTGCACGGTCGGTCCCGCTCACGGTGACGTTGACGTTGTCTTAGGATCTCTTATGGGACATCGTAGTAGTATGGATCAAGCCTGTCGACCTCAGCGTCACGTTCGATTGGACCGGGTGGGGGGCACTCGCACGCATGGCCGAGGGTGCCGGAGACGAAGGGCCAGAGCCTGCCTTCCCGAGGGAGAAGCTCGAGGCGGTGGATATTGAGGCGCACGCCTGTCGGTTCGTGCATGAGCACACCCGCTCGGTGCGGTATTCTCTCGTCGGCCCTGGCGGATGGCGGCGGGACACGAGGCGCTTCGGGCCTGGCGTTTCGCCTGAAGAGCAGGCCGCTGTCATTGAGGAGCCGATGGAGGAGGATTGAGCGGTTCGTACGGTGCCAGTGCCAGTGGCCGTAATGGTGCGTCCGCTTTTGTCGCCGTTGAAACGTCGGGCATCATCCGGTAGGCCGTAGGTCTTACAAAGAAGGACTGCGGGCACTGCGAATACGCGTGCTGGTGTCGTGTGTAATGAGTGTCTAAGTATACTATGATGTATGATAGCTTGATTCGTACTACTTCGGGTCCATTACACACTGGCATGGTGTGGAAAGATTGACGAAGGAGGTTTTCCAAAGGAAAAGTGGCAGCAACGTCTAGACATAGCATGGCTAGTAGCTAGTATCTGCA
The DNA here is from genome assembly GCA_020736865.1 of Ganoderma leucocontextum. Classification (NCBI taxonomy): domain Eukaryota; kingdom Fungi; phylum Basidiomycota; class Agaricomycetes; order Polyporales; family Polyporaceae; genus Ganoderma; species Ganoderma leucocontextum. Next base: position 314,487 of record JAHKGY010000006.1, read on the forward strand.
GAGAGGACTCTGAACGTCACCAATATTAATGGTAGATTTGCCATTGCCTCCACACGGTAGTGTGGCAGGTCACGTGCCTCAGAACGCTGAGCTGCAGCTTCAGCGAGTGGCTCCCACTGGCTCGACCCACCTTCCTCCTTACCATTTACCACTGACGACACAGCGAGCCTCCCATGCAACCTCCTCCACGCCCTCACGACTTTTCGAAACCTCTCCATCCACTTCTCTCATCCTTGAGCATGTCAAGCACCTCCATTGACATCAATCCCATGTCCGATCCGGTCACCGTGCCATGGAACATGGATATTATGCACATCGTTATGTCGTACGCCAATCGTAGAGTCGTTTCCAACCTCATGAAGACTTGCAACACGCTGAACAACGAAGGCGCGAGGTACCTGCTCGAGGATGGAGTCTCCTTACGACGCGAAGCCAGGCTTGTGAAGTCTTTCATATGGTTCATGATAACAAGACGCAACCCGAACGAGCGCTTCCGCCGCCTCACATTTCTCAACAAACTCTCTCTCGACTTCGATCATCCAACAGAAGACGCTGCTCGCCTCCTTGCAGTGTTCTTCGAGACCATTGCCCGGGCAGCCTCCAAGTTCACCTCCCTCAATATTGACAATGCCGAAGCTCTGCTTACCACATATCCTCCCCTCGGCGCCGCCATCGCGAATCTCACGACACTCAAGGCTTTAAACCTCAGTTCTACCGGAGAGCACTGTGCAACCCTTCTTCGTACCCTTCAGTCGAGCCTCGTCATGGCGACCATCTTTTTCGGGCTTCATGCTAGAGGGCGGGAAGATGAAGTCATTCCCGAGCACGCCATGAACCCGATCCTCCTCCTCGAAGCTTCCCAATCTACCCTCGAGTCTTTGAACACCAGTTTTTCCCTCTCTACCCATGACGGTCCATGCTATGCTAACGTGACACACCTCTCCCTATCGTGCGTGCCCCTGCCAGTCATCGAAGACTACATTCGCGCGTTCCCAAACATCCTCTCGCTCACAACCTCCAATTGCAGTCCGTACCGAGATGAACCAGAGGTATGGGACCATCGTCGGGAGATGAGCATGTTGTATCAAGCCCAATCCGGGAGTTGGCGGTCCCTGCGCGAGTACCAGGGCTCGACGCTCGTGCTGTGGATCCTTGGGCTGACATGCCATATCCCATCCATCAAGCTCAACTTCCAACACCGGCCCCCCTACGAGCCCCTCGAGGTGGACTCCAACAGGCTCAACGACGTCCTGCTGGATGTCCGCCCATCGCATCTTGCGCTCATATTGCCGGGAGCCTCGTGCATTTTGGACGAGGCCTTCCGCTCCACGCTCTGTGCGGAGGGCCGTTTGCAAGTGCTCGACCTTCGGGTTCTCTTCCATATTAACAGAGCGAACGACACCGTGTCTGTGGGAGATATTCTGGTGAGATTTTGCTTTTGACGCGTTTTCGAGGTCGCCTTTTCATTCATCGACTATAGGGCCTACTCGTCGACGTCGTTCGAGCGTCGTCTGTGCCCACTTTCAAGCTCACTCTGGACTTGTCCTGGATGGGGTTAGAACGCCGTAGGAATGGCGAGGGACTGCCCTTCATGCCGTTCGAAGTCTACCTTCGAGACATGGATGTGGATGCTTACGCGGACGCCCTTTTCGCGCGGGTCGCGTCGCTCAAGGAGGCTCAGGTGTGTGTTGTGGGGCATGAAAGGTGTATACGCAAGGCGGACCGTAGGCGTACGGAACCCGATAGTTGCAGGGCGGCGAGCTAGGATTCAAAGGATGCTCGATGAGGCGTGGGTGTCCAAACGTTCTGATGTGTGGGGTCGTCGTGTGAGCTGAAGTGGTTTCCGGTGGTTTGGTCTATCACTCGAGATATCGAATGCTAATGGAAGCACAATTGTAACGAATCGGCTGAAGATGAGTGCACGTCATGTCACATGTAGCCTGCCTTTTACGAAGTTTACCGTTGGCGCCTATGAGGTCCTGCACCTTGACCTCCAACCCCCACCTCCCCACGCTCGACTGTCCAGACGTCCACTGTCCAGCGTTGCGTGTCCTCTGTGGGTCCCTTTATCTACTGCACGAAGAACTGGTGAGTAAATGTGTTAAGCAACTATTGTGAACATGGCGACTGACACCGCTTGACACCAGTTCCCAGTCTAGCTCAAGGAGGCGCAACTGTTGTCTCCTCAGTAGACTCTGTACGACGTTAACGTTTTGAAGGAAAGTACAGCGAACACATGACCCTGTGCGTAGATGCTGATCCATCGTTCGCAGATGTCGGCCCCTGCCCTCAATGTCGACATCCTGTTCTACATCATGGCGTTTTCCAGCAGGAAGGCACTTTTAAAGATGATGCTAACATCTGGCGACTTGCACCGTGGTGGCATCAAGCATCTTCTTCGGAAGGACCCCATCCTCTGGAACAAGAAGAATTTCAGATCCTTCCTCCGCTTCTGCGATGCGAGAGGACAGGTAGCAGAGACTGCCTACCGCATGAACCATCTTCGGGGCCTGGAAATAGACATGGATCCGGACTGCTTCAATTACGAGGACGAAGACAGGATCCAACGCGAACTGGGTTCCATAGCTCAGGCTTTAACACACCTCCTCACCTCGACCATACGTGTCTACGCTCACAACTTCACTCGCTTGCTCATCCTCAGCTGTGATTTCCTCCTCGCTGCTGATCCAGACCTTCCCCTCGCCATTGCCTCTCTGACAACCCTCACATACCTCAACCTCGGCGATGCGACCGAGCACAGTTTCAAGCTACTTGGCTCTTTGCAATCCGCCTCGTCGAAGCGAACATCGGCATGAGCATTGACCTAATCGACCCACCTGACGGAGATCTTACCGCCTTGCTCCGCCACTCCGAGTCTTCCATGACTGTCCTCTCCCTCTACCATACGAGTAACCCTACTGGGGTCGCCTGCTACCCGCAGCTCCACACCCTCAATATTCGCCATCTCGACGTTCCAACAACCCGGCACTACGTCACGACCTTCCCGAATCTCCAGGTCCTCGACGCTACCGAGTGTATCGGCAGCTTCTCCGAAGATGAGGAGTGCACACGACGCCGAAACTTGAACATCTCTCAGCAAGTTCAAGGGGGTTCGTGGTGCTCTTTGCGCGGTTATGTCGGATCCATCCTCTTCTTGTACCTGTTCGGTATCACCTGCCATGTGACGTACGTCCGTGTCAACGCCCACGATGAGTACGAGTCCATGGACTTTGATAAAGTTCGGGCGGTAGTTGCGGATACTCATCCGGAGCACCTCGTTGTCGAAGCCTCCGAAGTCTCGCACATCCTCGATCAGACCAGCGATATTATACCCCTGTTCAAAGACGCAGAGTTCCAGGCGGTGAAGACTTTCGTTTTGGACTTGTCTCTCTCCACCGAAGATCACAAAACGGACATGGAGGCGATGCTTGTGAGTATCTTCCGTTCATGCTTATGCCGATGACCTGTGGTGGTACGCCTGTTGCACAACGCTGACATATATTTCAGGAGTGCGTCTTCACTGCGGTATCCTCCAGTTCGTCTCTTGTCGGATTCGCGCTAGTCATCGAATGGTCGTCTCTCGGATGTGGGATCGTGGATACAATTCGGATTCGTCCCTCAGGAAAGAAGCAGCGTCCTACGAAACGACCTCGCGCTCAGGTATTCCTCAAGAGCTTGGACGTTCACTCTGTCGCAGATCGCCTCCTCCAGTCTTGCCAGTCTCTTCAGGCCGTGAAAGTCACCCTCGGAGACGTGACTGTCGACAGGGGCCCCGTCGACCTTTTCTTTGACGAGGAAACCTTGGGACCTGGGTAGCTATTCGATCGGACACGAGTGAGTCGTTCAGATCGAAGCGAATTCAGAATCATAATCTCATCGTTCCGCAGGGATCAGACGCTCACCTGATCGACTCCGGAGATACATCTCAGCGCGAAAGTCAACGTTCAGGCCGCCCTCCAAATATTCAAGAACTTCTCCGTTTTGTGACTTGTCCGAGTCTTTGTTCGCGGTTTGCGCCGGTTACAGTATTGCGATGCTTTTTCATTTAGTACTCAGTACGAGCCAGTGTTCAAATTTCAAACGTTCCACGATGCCTACATGTATCCAATATCGGAGTATAAAGTCGCTCGAGTTATGTTATCAATAGCACCGTACGTCGTATGTCGGAATAGCGCTCAATTGGCGGTCTGGGCGCTTGATGGAGCGGCCACCATCCTGTCAACCACCACGTCGCCACTGGCCTGGGTACTTACCAGCTCTCCAAGCGCATCAACTCTGAGAGGTACACCGGATATAGTAGCCACTAGGTGAGCATTTAATATAGGATGTACTGTATACAAGTCCAAGACGGTGCACATACAGGGTTCCTTGAACGTGTTCGAGTCGGTTCGAACTTGATTGACTACACAAATTTTGTCTCCTCAGGTACGTGGGAGCCAGATAATTCCGCTCCATCCACGCTCATTTTGAAACGATTGGAAGGGGATCAGATGGATTCTGCAACGTTAAACGTCGACACCTTACACAATGTCATGTCCCTCTCCGACCGAAAAACAGTGTCCCGAGTGATGCGGACGTGCCAAGTCCTCAACCACGAGGGCGTCCGACATCTCCTCGACGACACGCCCTGCATCACAAATAAAAAACAAGCACATTCCTTCACCTGGTTCTTCTTTTCCGGACAGAATGGGGCAAGAATGGCACACCGTCTCCGGTGGTCGAGTGGCGTGGCCATCAGCCTGACCGGGAAGAAGGCTGGCGCGGCCGTGGGCGAAGCGATGACGCGCTTCTTTCTTGACGGTGCTCCTCATGCTCCCTCCTTCACTCGGCTGAAGATCTACGAGGCCGAAGCCGTTCTCTCCGCCAACCCACTTCTGCCAGCAGCCATCGCAATGCTCACGACGCTCCGCCACCTGACACTCGATTCAGCCGGGGCAGTGTCCGCCGCCATGCTACGCCTCCTCCGGTCCCGCCTCGTGTCTGCAGAGATCGCGTATAATCTGGCCAACCCACCCCGTTCCTTAGAGGACAGGAACGCTATCGCCATGCTCCACCACTCCGAAGACACCCTGAACACCGTGATCCTCGAGAACCCGTTCACGTCCCCTGACGGGCCCTGCTACCCGAACGTGCGCTCTCTGACGCTGAAGTACATGGACGTGCCGACGACGCGACACCTCGTCCACGCCTTCCCGAACCTCGCCATCCTGCGCTTTTCGGACCACTTCGAAAGCGAGCCTGACAACTTCGACGAGGACGAGGACGGGCTCGACCGCAAACGCGAGGCGAACATGGCCGAGCAGAGGCAACACGGATCCTGGGACTCCATCCTCGGGTACAAGGGCCCGCTCTTCGTGCTCTACGGCCTCGGTATCACCTGTTAGGTGCATTTACTCGTCGTGCACGACCACGAGGACGAGGGGATCAGCATTTCGATGCTCAGGAAAGTCGTGGCCGACGCACGCCCTTCCCACCTCACGGTCCGGATCACTGAGGTCAGATGTCTCGTGGAAAAGGCGAAGGCGTTCGTTAGGCTTTGCCAGCGGTTCGACGAAACCCTGTCCAGCTTGGAGCTCAACCTTTGCCTAAGTCCTGGCGACTGGACCATGGACATGGGAGCACTGATGGTACGTCACACGTAGTGCACGGAACTCGGTTCAGCGATGGTCTAGGATGTTGACAGCCGTGTGCACTTGCTGACGGGGATATCACCTAGGAATGCATATGTAGCGCACTTTCCGCCGCACCGTCTATCACGGCGTTCAAGATCGAGCTCGACTGGGCCGTCCTGGAATCTTTCAAGTTCCCTGCAGACGGGGTGGTCATGGACTTCGACGGCTCCATCGTGGTCCCTGGTGTTACCACGACGGCCAAGGACTTCCTGAACGGTTTGGACGCAAACTCCGTCGCGGACCGCCTCCTATCGGCCAGCAAGGCCCTGAAGACGGTTATGGTCGTGCTCGCTCGGACGGACGAAGACGTTGTCACCGTGAAGCGTGGGCCGCCCGAAGAGGTCTTTGATATGCTCGAGAAGTCGGGGTTTTGAGTGTATGTATCTAGTAATGGTCCCATCGGAATTTTCGAGCTCGCCTAGCTCATTCCCACTTGACGTCTTGTGTCCGATGTGATTATGTACATCATACGCGGCGACTCGTGTGTTACCTCTGCGAAGGTTATTTAGTCTTCTAGATTTCGAATTTCCAAGCATCAGCAAAACCGCAAGAAATAAGACCGTCCATGAACAGAATACACCTGAGTGACAATGTTCGTAAGAGATGGTAAATACATTACGATATCTGGTCAGGAGCGTCTTCCGTGGACGGGACTTACCATACCTGCCGTGGAGTCCGGCCAATGGCTACCATAAGCGGGGTGAGCTCCGACCATACCTGACCATACCCGCTGCGAGGCCCGACAAGGGCTTATGTTATGCACCGCGAAGACTGATAACACATGATCATTTCCGCTGCGAGGTTTGACAAGACCATGCCGTACGGCGCGGGGCTCCCGACCAATGTGTGCCAGTTCTCGCGGACGTCAATACCGATGATGTGATTGTCTCCCAGACCATATGGCCGGGGCTTGAAGAAGGTTAGAGGGACAATGATCACTTATGTCCGATTGTCAGAGACACACCGTCAGTGGGCTGCAATGTCCTACGGACCTCTGATATTCTACCTGCTTGCAGTTGGTTGTACGCTGAATGAAACACCAGATGTGGAATGACAAAAGTATGTCATTCTGTCTATGTAAACAGGTACATGCAGCAGCGACAATATCAGTACATACTTGAGACCGAGGATTAGTAAGTGGTATGCTAGAGCGAAGAAGGGAGGGACTACAAGACTGAGAGCACGAGAACGAGACAGCGAGATAGCAGAACAGGACAGCGGGTGATGCAGGAGACAGGAGAACAGCAGCAGACGGGAAGGCGAGGGGAATGCGCGACCAATATGTGACAGACGAGGAAAGCAGGGTGCATCATTTTTGCTGAGAGAAAACCTGTGCAGCCATGCGATTAGTACGTGAGAACAGTAGTTAAGATGCAAAACTCACCGACCGCGTCTACTCAGCGGCCTCCCCCATCGCGGGAGTGGAGCCCGAGGCCTCGGCGTTGTTGTCGTCATCATCCGGAGATTCCGACGCGTATGCGTTCTGTTGGGCCATGATAACGTAGTAGGCACTGCCCTCTAGGTCGCGCTCCGTGTCAGAGTCAAGCTCGTTCTCGTCGCCGAAGATCTGACTGTACAAATATGTCAGCAGCCAGCAGCAACAGAAGTCAAGAAGTACTGGCTTACCGGTTCCACCACTTGATGATCTCATCGTGCCAGTCAGGGAAGGTGAACGTGATCTCCATGATGCTGGAGACAAAGTTCTGAGCCTTCCAGAACTTTCCGTCAGCGTCAGACCACTCATTGCCAGTGATCGCGCAGCGAGTCTATGGAAACGTCAGCGGGAGAAGGTCAGATGTTCTTGAAGCATATGTACTAGAAGGGCAACGTAAAGGATGCTGTGAAGGTTGACGGACTTCATCTTATATGAGCTGGCAACACTCTTCTGGCCCCTAGTGGAACGGCTACCGGCGTTATAGATGGACGACTTGCCCGTCATAATGCTCTTGTAGCACTGCATGAATGGATAAGCTCAGTCAATGCGTGTAAAACACATGTGAGGACTTACGTTGACAAGGACCTCGCCTCGGAGCAAGCCGATGATAGGATTAGTGTTGTCGACCATAGACAGATCATAAAGGAAGATCGGGTAGTCGGTGGAGAAAATCCGCACGAGCCTGTTTCGAATGTGAGTGCAGAACCTACGAGATCATCAGCCCAGCGCAGCAGTTAGTAGCCAATAAACAAATGCCTACCGGCCAGGGTCAGAGTCGAACTTTCCAATGTACCTGAGCGGGCAGAGAAGACGTCCGGTCCCGGAGTCCTGCCAACCACGGTTGTCCTTGACAACGAGAAGCTTGTACTTGTCCTCAAGGTTGCACAGATCAACAATCCGGTCATTCAACCGGCCCAGGTCATCGCTGCGGACCTTCGCAGCGACCCCGGCGACCTAGAAAAAGCACTGTATTAATTATCAAATGCTGTGAGTGAGATGAATTATACGTACAAATGTTCCGATAATGACGATGAGCGGAGGGTTATCGGCCAAGTAGTCGAGGTGGTCCTTGATCTCAGGGAAGAACTTGAGCCACTGGGGCCAAAGCTCCTCAGCCACGACGTCGTCGTCGCAAACGGGCGTCACACTAGGAGAGGAGTCAGCACTTACACCGGTCATCACAGAGCTTGAGACGTACCATCCGGGACGGTCGACGATGTCGGCGTGATGGAAGTTGACGCCGTAGGTGAGGATACGCGTGTGGTTGACGTACTCGGTGCAGTTGCGGGCAAGCCCACGGGCCATGAAGTAAATCTCCTGGTAGCCTAGCGCCACCCGGGTACCCTCGCTGTGCGACTAGTGAGTTAGTCAGTTGGCAGGATAGAGAGAGAAAGGAGTACGCACCTCGCGGTTGGGTCGAGAAGCCAGAGAGTTGCCGCCCACGCAGGGTTCTTGGGCTTGACGCGCTCCGGTTCGTCGTCAGCGTCGGTGACACCCCCCTGAGGGTCGTTGTCGGGATCAGGCGCAGGCGCGCCAGGAACAGCGGCAAGGCGGCGACGCTTGAGCTCTGCGTCATCGGCCGCTGTGGTGGACCGAGTGAGATGTTGGAACGGCGACGAGAATGCGGCTATATGTGGTGCACTTACCATCCTTGTCATTACCGCGCTTTTTGTTCTTCATCGTAGAGACCGTGTTGGCACCTTGCTGAGCGGCAGTCTTCGCCTTGCCAGGCTTGGAAGCGTTCGACTGCTGAGCTTGAGAGCGGGCCCTGAACTCACGGTAGATATTCTCCTTGCCGGGCCCGGGTGGCATAGTGTGCGAGCGGGGTGTGGCAGTGAGCGAGAGGCGGAAGGCGGTGAGCGAGAGGCGGACGGCGAGCGAGAGGAGTGGGGCGAGCGAGAGAGGAGTGCTGGTGAGCACAGAGGAGACGGGAGGAAGGAGGGATGGGGGATTTGAGCAGGTGCTGAGGGCCCTTTTATGGGGCCAGTATGAGAGCTGACGGCCGGGCGATGAGGGTTGAACGTTGAGGGCCGGGCGAGAGGGCTTACGTCGCCCTCGTACCATCGTCCCGTGGAATCCCAGAGCTGACCCAGCCTTGAGAAGCTTGGGTCGGACACAGCGGAGAGTCGACTGTAGGTGACAGTGGCCCGGGTTAAAGGGAGAGCAAAGAAGAGAAGTGCACGAGTCGAGCACAAAATGGCCGCGAGAGACGGTCAGGTGACCTAGGCGCAGCTCGCGCCACCGCCACATCCGCGCCTGCCAGCTTCACCCATCAACTGCTTTCCGCTGTTGCGCTGCCCGACGCTCTCCCCCTTCCCGCCGACAACCCCCTTTGTCAACAATCCTGGCATTGGCCTTGTCGTCCGCAAGCTCGACCGTCTGGGCAACGTGGCGCCTTCCTCCCCCGACAATCACCTCAACCAATCCCAGCGTGTCAGTAACGAGCCACGATAATCGATTGCTGCAACACTGGCCGACGACCTCTTCTCCTTCTCGCCGACATTGCTCAGTGTCAACACCTCAACATGTTAGCCCGACCGTCTGGGTCCTCGGATGAAAATTTTTTCGGTTTTTGCGACCCCCTCGACCACCCTCATGGCCATCACCTCGGCGTTTTCACTTTCAGGGTCTACGAGCCCTCTGAATGCCACACTTGTCCTCCCCCACCTCTTCTCCCTCTGCAACGACTACTGCGCCGCTTCCCCGTACTCTCCCCACCATGTACGTCTGTCCATTCAACGGCTGCGACTACAGCAGTACGAACAAGGTCGCATGGGGCCGCCATCGCAAGAACTGCACGCACGCAGTAAGCTCTATTTCACAGGCTCTCGGTAAACGCAAGGCCGAGTATGGCGAGAGCGTGTTCACCAGAAGGGCTAGAGTCGAGCGGGCCACAGTGGTATGTCTTTTCGCTTTGTTGAGGTGTTCGGCGCCCAACGTTGAGCGCATACAGCCCCCGGCCGTAGCTTCTCCACCTCCAGCTGTCCCTTCCCCTCCTCCTCCACCACCAAGCCCTCCTGCCCCCTCAACGCGCGGTGGGCGTCGTATCCGCCTCCCGCAGATGTACAACGACTTTGTCCCATCCTCGGGGCGTGCGCTCCCTTCGCAATACAACAGCATGCTCCCAAGAGCGATCCCTGCAGATATCCCGCCCCCTCATCCCCAGGCCATCTCGTCTCCTACACCCCCTCCTCCCGAAGAACTTTATCGGACAGCGCCGGACGCGTTTGGTGTTTTTCGCGAGTATGCGCGACGCCCGCAACGCGATCCGGAGACCAACGTCTCCCTCGAAGCCGTGTGTGATGCACCTGGGTTGGAGAAGCCCGCGGAACAGGAGACTCCGAAGTACACCAGTATTGCGTGGCTCACCCGTTCTGTCGCCATCACCGTCCACCCGACCTCTACCATACCCGACTACGGCCCATTTGAGAATGCGTCCCAGTTTAGGCTGATGGACTATTTCTACGGTCGGTCTGATTCAAAGTCCCTCGATGCACTTGACGACCTCATCTCCATCATACGGTCACCTGGATTCTCGCCAGACGATCTTGAAGGTTTCAGTGCGAAGAAAGCCGAACATGCACTGGACGTCTGGGTAAGCCCGTCTGGGGTGTTCTCGGCAGAGGATGGTTGGCATCAAGGGTCGGTTGAGGTTCCCCTGCCGAAGACGGGATCCAAATACAAGTCTGAGGGCGATGCGCCGACGTTCACGGTCACCGGCATCATCCATCGGCGGCTCATCCCACTCATCAAAGGTGTTGTCGAGGACGCAGCATCCCGCTTCGCCCATGTCTATCACTGGCTTCCTCACCGCAAGTTCTGGATCCCACCTCAAACCACTCCAGAGCCGACTACGCCGCCTGTGCAGTCCACTGCCCAGCCCTCATCGTCGTCAACGTCCTCATCGACAAAGGCCAGCCCGCCAGAAGCACCTCCGTCCCCAATTCGAGTATACACAGACTGCTATAACTCAAATGCGATGCTCGAGGCCGATGCAGAGATCCGCAGAAAGCCGCGCCTGCCCAGTGATGCCCCCGACGTCGAGTATGTTGTCCTCCCGCTCCTATTCTGGTCAGACGCCACCCTCCTCTCCAACTTTGGCAGCGCTGCACTGTGGCCCATCTATCTTTACATTGGCAGCCTCTCGAAGTATGTGCGCGGCCGGCCTACAGAGTTTGCTGCACATCATCTCGCGTACATCCCTAGTGTGAGACTGTCTATTCCATTACACCGTCTCATGTGCTAACTTTGTCCTGCAGCTCCCGGACGCACTCAAGGATACCTACACGCAGAGGTATGGTCAGACCCCGAGCAACGATATCCTGAAGTTTTGTAAGCGCGAGCTGTTCCAAAGAATCTGGTCGCTCTTGTTGGACGAAGACTTCATGCACGCTTACGAGCACGGCATCCTGCTCACATGTGGCGACGGAGTTGTGCGGCGGATTTTCCCCCGGATATTTACCTACTCCGCAGACTATCCTGAGAAGTAACATGTTTCCTCTCGTGCCTTGCTTCATAGATCGCTGACCACAATTGAAGGGTGTTAATTGCTGCACTCCGGCCGCTCGCGCGATGTCTCTGTCCCCGTTGCTTGACGCCCAAGGATAAAGTTGACGAGGCAGGCACCAAAGCAGATGCACGGCGACGCGCGCACGAGCGAATGGATGGTCCGACGCTGCAGAATAAGATTCACACCGCGCGCAAGCATCTATTCAAGGGCTACGCTATCAGCGGGAAGCGTGTCACAAACTGGCTTGACGATGAATCCCTGACTCCTATCCAGGTATGCCGCAGTGATCATCACTGCGCATATTGAGCTTCACTGATGTGAAACACAGAGTGCCTTCTCCACGCGCTTCTCGCAATTCGGACTCAACTTCTACGATATGTTGGCCCCCGACCTGATGCACGAATTTGAACTTGGTGTGTGGAAAGGTGTGTTCAATCACCTCATGCGCATGCTTGCGTCCAGGGGCCCAGAAGCAGTTGAGGAGTTTAATAGCCGGTATGAGCATTTTGACTTTGTTGAGTCCACTGCTGATATGTTGTGTAGCATGAGGCGTATGCCTACCTTCGGCCGCGATAGAATTCGTCGCTTTTGGCATGACGTGTCATCGCGTAAGCGTCTCGCTGCGCGGGACTACGAAGCATTCTTGATTGTAAGTGCTTCCATCTGTGTTGCTGATAAACAACCTCACCTCTATCATGATAGACCATCATCCCCGCCTTCGAGGGGTCCTGGACCTCCCCGATGACAAGACCGTCGCTGACCTCCTCTTTGAACTTGCAAACTGGCACGCGCTTGCCAAGCTTCGTCTTCACACGGACGTCACGCTCGACATATTCCGCGCCGCAACTCAGCACATGTATGACGCCATTCGCCGTTTCGCCAAGAAGACTTGTCCGAAGTACAACACCCAGGAGCTTGCATCGGAAGCCGTGGCACGCGTGCGGCGCGCCAAGGCGACAAATATGAACGCGCAGCCCTCTAGCGGGCGGAAGCCCGTGGCGTTTAGTGTTCATCGGACATACAAGTTCCACAGTCTTGGCGATTACGCAGACTACATCGAGCGATCAGGCCCAACGGACAACTTCAACACACAAGTGGTATGTAGTCGATCACTGATGTCTGCAGGCAAAAACTAATCCAGCTTTCTACAGGGTGAACTCGAACACCGCCATGCGAAGAGATTCTACGCGCGCACGAACAAGATTGCATATGAGATCCAAATTGCGCGCAAGGAGCGCAAGCGTACTCTTCTCGCTGCTATTCGCGACAACGACCCATTCCAGCCTCTGTCCCAACTCAAGCAAGACAGCAAGCGTGCCAAGGTTGCCAGAGCGGAGGTACGCGCGCGCGAGGTTTCTGTCGAACATCGGAAGAGCGCGCGCGCACCTTCCCCATCTCCACCATCTGACCATCATGCCGTCTCGAAGTCTGCGCACGAGACGATCAACATCTCCACCTGGCTTGATGATCATGAGGATGATCCTGCAGTCAAGGTATGCTCGCATTTTCGATTAGGTTTCCTTATTTCTGACATGACCTAGGACTTCATGCCCCTCCTTTTTGAACACCTTGCACGCCGCCTCCTTGGTCGTGAAGCTGATCCGGAGGACGGCTTTTCCGAAGCACAGCTGGATGGTGTCCACATCCTTAACGACCGCCTGTACCGCCACCGGACGATCCGCATCAATTACACAACATATGAGATGCGGCGTGAACAAGACACAATCAACCCCCGCACCCACGCTGACATTATGATGCTCTCCTCCGATTCAGATGGCCACCCCTTCTGGTACGCCCGCGCGATCAACGTCTTCCACGCCAATGTACGCTATGTCGGCCCTGGGGCCACCCACGCAAATCAGAAATGGCAGCGCATCGACTTCGTCTGGATCCGATGGTTTGAACTCGACACGTCCTACCGCGCCGGCTTCCAACACCGCCGTCTCCCACGCCTTCGGTTTGTTGATGCGACTGACGTGGACAACGTGCCATTCGGCTTTGTGGACCCCGACGATATTATTCGCGGCGCATATCTCATCCCGGCATTCGAGCACGGTGCCACAAATGATTATTTGGGACCATCCAAGCTTGCGCGCCGCCTCGCAGATGATGACGGCGAGGATGATGACTACTGCTATTATTATGTCTGCATGTGCGTATCATCCCTCGGATAATGATATTCTAGATGCTAATATTCCTTGCGCTTACAGGTTTGGTGATCGTGACATGTATCTGCGCCATCTCGGTGGCGGAGTGGGCCACTCGGGTATTGGTGTGGGCATTGAGGCGTCAAAGCAACACGCCCATCGTGCCTCGCGGCCGGGTGGTCGCAGAAAACACGTCGGCGCTCGGCTCGCGAACGCAGTGCGGCCGTGGCCGCGCGACAGCAGCGACGAGTCGGGCCCGGAGTCCGCCCCCGTGTCTGATGCAGCAGCCATGGAGGCCGATGCTGTGGGCTCGGACGCCAGCAGTGAGGTGGGTGACGATGGAGGTGGCGAGCCTGAGCACATGGCAGATGCGATGGATGCCGGCGAGGTTGAAGAGAGTGACCAGGAGGTGGACGCCGGCGATGCCGCTGATGAGCAGCATGAAAGCGAAGGCGAGGAACCCGCTGATAGTGGGGATGAGGGCAACGAAGGGGACGGGCGTGAGGGGGGTGGCGCGGCCAACGCTGACGCCGGTTATGACTCGGACGACTCGGATGTGTTCAAGTTCGTAGATGATGTATACGCCGCGGAGGGCTTTGCGCCCCTTTAACGAGTCTGTATGGCACGAACAGGGCTTATATTTATTTGTCTTATAGGACTATATACTACAAGTTGCCTGCCGAGAACCATCCCGCCGACGCTGGACTGTAGGTATCCGCAGGCATTTGTTCGAGCGATAAATATTTGTCAATGTTTGGTGGCGCAGACGAGCGCCGGCAAGGTCTTGCCAGATTCCGTCGGCTTGGCCAGGCTTGTCCATCTGTTCCCCCTTTTGCTGATGAGCGCTTATAGTATCCACGCGGCGGACACGTTGCCTCCAGCCTAGTCGTTTCAGGCTTTCAGCAAGTTCCCGCATCGCACAAGGTGACCAAAGACCAGCACCTCGAAAAGCCCACTGCAACGTGTCCATAGCAGAAAAGTGAATGATCTCCAGATGTTACTCATTATGTGGTGACGATTCTGACGAGTCTGCCTTCCAGATGGACTCCATGAATCTGAACACCGACGTCCTGCACCTCATTCTGGACCGTTGCGGCCAGAACACCGTCTCGCAAGTCATGAAGACTTGTCGTTTCCTCAATCGTGAAGGAGTACAATACCTCCTGAGCGACGTCCCTATCATCAGAAACGAAGCACAGGCCTCATCGTTCGTCCAATTCGCGCTTACGACGCGTCAAAGCGCGGATATCGCCCATCGCCTGAATTGGATGGATAGTTTACATATCCTGGCGTGGGACGAGGAGGCCAAGACAGTGGCTGAAGCCCTGAAGCCGTTCTTTCTCCTTGTTGCCCCGCTAGCCCCCAATTTCTCTCTCTTGGAGGTCGAGGTTGCGGAGGAGTTCTTTGCGGCGGATCCCGAGCTCACCGCCTCTGTTGCGTCGTTGACCACCCTCGACGTCCTCACCCTTAACGGGGCCGGGGAAAAGACCGTCAAGATGCTACGCGCTCTACAGTCCCGCCTCACTGACGTGACAGTCCACTTTGACTTGGAGCTCGGTCCATCGGCACCGGAGGACATGGATCCCGTTCCTTGCCTCATCCGTTCCGAGGACACGCTGCGCTGCATCTCCCTCAGGTTCACGATCTCTTCCCCCGCGGCCGGATGCTACCGGAACGTCCGCATGCTCACGCTTGATTACATCGACGGCCCGACAACCCGACACTTCGTCCAGGCTTTTCCCAATCTACGGTGCTTGCGCGCCACCGAGTGCACGGCGCGCGATGGGCTTGATCCTGACGCTGTAGTACAGAGGAAGAGGGACCTAAACGTCGCTGAACAGGCCCTGAATGGGTCATGGAGCAGTCTGACGTCTTACAAGGGTTCTGTCTTCATGCTATACGCTCTTGGACTTGCTTGTCCGGTGTCGCATGTCTACGTCCATGACGACGAGTCGGAAGGGATGGACCCCAGGCAGATTCGTGCCGTATTGGGAGACACTCGTCCCTTGCACCTCACGATCAGGGCCCGAGGATTGGAGTACATCCTTGCGCGGGCCGAGGACTTCATGGAGCTTTGCAGACGCGGTGAATTCCAAAGGTTGTCATTCCTCCGGCTTAACTTCCGGCTCTGGCTCGGAGGCTGGAATCTCCCGGATCCGGAAGAAGTGATGGTACGTCAAGCCTTCCTGTCTGGAACTTCAATTGCGTTCGACTCTTACAGGCTTGTTAGAACTTGATATACGATGCCATCGCTCCGTCGCCCATCCCCGCGATCACAGTTCTAATCAATATCTCTGGTGTTACTGCAGAACCACCATCCGCGCGGCAACCGGGAGTTAATGAGCCGCCCTCCATCCCTTCCCGTGTCAAGCTATTCCTCGATAGCCTGGATGCGGACGCTGTCGCGGATCGGCTGTTTACGAGTAACCCGTCGCGCTGCGCGGTGAAGGTCGTCCTTATCCGGAACTGGAAGAAACGCGTTACCGTCCGCCGAGGGAATCCGGAATCAATTATAGAACTCGATTTTGACAAATGCTTTTAATGATGCAGGTACGTCCCCGATCGCATGTACGTTGGACTTTTCTAACACTAGATAATATTGAGGTCAGTACTAGAACGAACAGCTCAAGTTATAGACCCTCGTCACTGCTGTCGGTCGATGGTCGCTTGTTACTAGTACTACTTACCGCATCTGTGTAAATCACTTTCACCCTACCTCAGTCACTGCGTTTGCGGGGGTTCGAAACCGAGCTTGTTTAGATGCGGCAAGACAGTAGAGTCCGAGCAAATCCAGGGTGCCTTTACTCTGTCTAAACCGGGGTTGGATCAGGCTGGAAGGGGGCACGTAGTCCAGATCTGAGCCAAGGCTGGATTAGATGGCCATGGACGAGATTGATTTCGTTCGGCAATGTCATCAAAGCCAGGGTGGGACGACAGTGGATTATGCCACCCAATCACGCCTGGACAACACTGGATTAGAAACAGGACGGTCCGCGGTCCGGCAGGCACTACGTGCTACTCAACGCCCGTCATAAATAGCGCCCAATATCCCGATTGATTGTGGTCATACTGAAATGAAATGCGCATTCGGATACACCCGCAGATGGACAAATGTAGTAGTATCCCGCCATGCTTCCGCCTGCTGCGCCCAGCGTGTACCTGACTCCCGCCCTTGCCCACCCGCATACCATCTCCACGACGCATGCTTGTAGTCAACCTAGTTGTACAGACATCATCAATAAACCTCAGCAAGTGAATTACCGACACACCACATTCCAGGAAAGGACAGGAGACCCTGTACTATTCCTAAGTTGCTCAAGCACATGATGGAGAAACCACGTCCTGCATACTGGAGGTAACTTCGGGTGGTCAGCGTACACCGCTAGTCCAAGAATGATCCAACTGACCGAGAACAAGGCCCGCGACAAACTTGGTGGAGACATCATCGTACGACAATGTCTACAGGAAATATCTCTTCAAGTTGGACTGTATAAAAGGGCAGGATGAATGTCGATGAGACAAGTGCTGGACTTCCTGCTTGAACTCACCTCCAACTTCGCTGTACACGCCATGTCTGCCACCGGCTTTCAAGGCTCGAACTTCATCGGTAATGGCGAGCCATTCCAGTTCCCTCCCGCCCCCGACTTCAACTTCGCAAATCCGCTTCAAGAGGGCAGTATGCTGGGGGCTGGCTCACAGGGCATGGTACGTTATGACTTGTTTACCCAATAACCGGAGAAAATGTAAACTTACGCGCTGTCCTAGATGTGGGTCGGGAACGAATATCCTCCCTTCGATCCGCTATCCCAGCCAATCAACGGTGGTGGTCAGCCATCACTCATGCAAGAGCTGAACAACCTCACCCTTCAGGTGGGACCCGACTCCCGGGTTGGCGGTGCACGTCTTGGGTCAGGCCCCCGGAGTGCGCCTTACTCATTCACTGAGGGCCAACTGTTGCCTGCGAACAGTGGTACATCACTCTACCTGAACTGCAATGATAACTTGTGGCACTCACATCGCTTTGCATGCAGGTTTCCAAGTGAATCCTACAGCTCCGGTACAGGAGGGGAGCATTCCAGCCACCAGCGGTGCTGAAACTGGGTTCGTAAACCCTCAGCAGGCTGTGCAGCCAATCCTGGACCACACCAACGTAGTTGCCCGGCTGGATGCTGCGGAGGCTAAGATGAGGGAATTAGAACGTCAATTGGCAGCAAAGACTCGGAACAACAAGGTCGAAGTGCAGCTGGAGGCATCAATCAGGGTCAGTATCAAGTAGGAAATGTAAATATGAGTGCAAACTGACGACAATCATCGGACTCATCCCCTAGGATGAATTGCACAAGACGTGCACGGACGTCATTGGCTGCTTTGAAAAGGTTCGGCTCACCGAAGATCCTGACGAACCGCCGTATTACAACCTCCCGGAGCCCCTTCCAGCTGGCGCTCCTGACCGCACTGGACCAGACGGCGTCGGCATCTTGTTCAACCCTCGCTGGAACGAGAAGGTCACGTCATCATACAACAACCGGTACATTGAAGCTGTACTTGATGTGATGATGACTACGAAGCAAGACAGTAAGCTACCACGGTGGCTTTTGCATGATTGCTCAAACGACTCACATGTTATTGTTTGCATAGCGATCAATCCCGAAAAATACACACGAGAGGTTCTTAAGGATGCAGCACAAGAATACCTTCGAAGCCTCAAGCGGGCACGGGGTTTTCGGCTGAATGCTGCGGGCCGCTCACGCCTCGAACGACGGCGGCAGATTGCACGACGGTGGAATCGGAGACGGGCTGTGAGTACTCTTAGGTTTGGTTCATTAAAAACATCATGCTCACCGACTATCTCACTGTACAGAAGGCATATGAGCTTCGCAAGGCTTCCATTGTCTTGCGTAAGGTTGTTGGGCACGCTCAGTCCGTGGGGCTTGATAACCTCATCGACACAGACTGGGTAAGCTCTGAACATTCAGACGCGGCGGGGAGCCTTGAGATCCGGCCTGTTCAATGGCACTCACCAAAGGTACGTTCAGCCTCAGCGAGATGTTGAGCAAAATGCTTACCGAGGTCTAACTTGCAGTTGCGAGATGTGTATGCGTCATTGCGTACGATCCGTGCGGCACTTCCAAAAGGCAAGACCTTGGGCGGAGTGTCGCAAGTTGCCAATCCTCAGGACGATGGGCAAGACTTCACAGACGAGGAGCGTATCGAGTTCTTGCGCATCGTCAAAGCTAACATTGAGCTGCAAAAGCTCAGGGCCGCTGGTCAGCGCAAGCGGTTCATAGGTGGCAGCGACATCAAGATGCGTACCAAGGTTATTACGACGGGCTTCATCCACCTGGACTGTGTGAGCGAGGAGTGGGCCACCACTTACCTCTCACCCGATGCCGCTGCTGAGTGCGTGCAGAAGGCTCGCCCCGCTCACATTACCATTTGGGATGTGACCTTGCCGAACGAGCTCGTTGACGCAAAAGTCAGAGAGTAACATATTGGCTTCTAGAAACTACGTCATAAGAACATCTGTCGGGTTTTCTTTGCTCAGTAACTTACAGTACATCAACATGATATATTAATACTCACCTATAAATGTGTGCGAAGGGGAAGTGTGAGCCAACATGACTGCCCTTCGATGACAACTGCATGGCGGACGACTGGTGCAATGATATCGTCGAGAGAAACCACGGCGCTCTCGGGACCAGGCTCAGTAGGCTGCAGGTAGCTAGACTTGTCCCAGGCCTGAAGACCATGACGTTCACTGTGATGCAAGTCCGGTTAGACTTCGAATATTTGCTAGGAGAGGATCAGACATACATCTGAGCCCATGGTGTGCGTGACAAGGCTAGCTGCCGCATTGGTCGGAACCATCGAATATAGGCGAAGACACGGCGGGGAATCTGTGGGGTCTCATAGGATATAATGTCTTGGATCTCCCCAACCCATGTTAGGCCCGCGCCAGCGGTGCGCACCAGGACGAGAGAGTCACGAACAGTGCCGGAGAGCCGGGAAGCACAGTAGCGATGACCAGCAAGCACGACATGGTCGAAATGTAATGCTGACTGCGAAATGAAGATGCTGCTCGGGTGGAGTGGAACACTGATGATTGTATGGTAAGCGTTCATAGGATTCCGGCTTTTGAGATACCGGACAAACCCCCAATAGACTTCAGGGGTCAGGTCGTTGCGGAGTGCTCGCATGCTTAACCGAAACGAAACACTTGCTGTCAATTTTGCGAAGTTAGTTAACTGCAATCCAAAATGTCGCTCGGGCATACCATCTGCGTGAACGTCCTCAAGCTCTTGTGCAAGCTGCTGGAGAGTGCCCCGGTTATCTGCAGTTGCCTTGAACATAGCGTGGCAGGTGTAATATACACTCGCGGTCGGCGGCTCACGTAATCCCTGCTCAAGCTGTCGCAAATGTGAGTGATCTGATAGAAGATGAACCCCAGACATGAAGCAGTAACTTACGATGCGGTAGAGCTCAGCGGTCCGATGGAACTCTCGGAAGAACGTGCACTCGATCTGGCCTCCGTCGTGGTTGGATGTCTTGTAACTCTTGAGGATTTTGTTCAGACGTTCAAAGATGAACGTCCAGAACTCGCGGAGAGGCCCATAATCGAGGACGAAGTCACCCGTGTGAGTTGCGTAGTGGTGGTTCGGCCGTATAACACCCGGACCGTAGATCTACAAGTGCTGATAAGGCAACCATGGCGAGTTCGACCCGAACGAATGCAACAATACCTCGAGAAGCTCTATACAATATTCTCTTAGCAACTTGTCCGCTTCTTCGACATCCTTAGCAGTGAGCTTTTCCGACAGAAACAGGGTCAAAGCAGAGGACAGCTTGAGAAAGTTGTCAAGGTCGCGCGGATGTAGCCCGTTCGTGGACGTCGAAGTGCCATCATCATCCTCATCCTCTGAAGGATACACCTCGTCATCCGAGATTTCTCTGGCACCTTCATCATCTGACTCAAGTTCCATCGCCTGAATGTCGAACATACCAGCCTATCAGCGCTGATATTACCTACTGCAAATGCACTAGTACGCACCTGTCGTCTCTCGGTAGGCCTGCTTTCTCGCGTAGAACGTCGAATAGGTACCTGCACAAAATGTCTCATGAGTTGCGGTTCAATACCTGTAACTTGAGACGCACAGCATCGCTTTGGGCCTTCTTAGCACGAGACCGCTTCTTACGTCGAGTGCGTGAAGGTGCAGTGGGTACACCGGCAGCTGAAGGGGTAGCGTGCCCGTCATGTTTCATTGCCTGCGCCTTTTGCTTCCTGTTCTCCTTCCGTTGAAGGAAAATTCGGTCGATCTGTTCACGTCGCTCCTTTAGTCGAGTGCCGTCAGGGTCTGGAAGACAATCCTGCCAAAGTTGAGGAAGCTACGCATCGTCAGTTGATCGACATTCACCACATTCATCAAGAAGACTTACAACCATGGGACCGACAATCACTGCGAGGATCAGCCACTGATCTGCGGTCAAAGAGCCGCCTGCAGGTTCGCCGATCAACCGCGGTAGATGGCCAAGCTTAGCGGGCAGGGAAAGCTGTGAAATAATACATGCCAGTCAGAATGGGACTTGGCTTCCTGCAAAATGGCAACTTACATTCTTCAAGATCTCGTGCAGATCACGTAGTTCGTGGTTCTTGCGCAAAACTTTCAGCTGCACCCAGATATGATAAAAATGGGTTTTGACAACGCCTGTATGCCACCCGATGATGTCAATTTGAAAGTTTACAATGACAGGAGTAGTACTAGTACGCACCAAGAAAGAGATTGTGCATAGGATCTACCACAATCATGCGACACATGTCAAAGTACGGGAGACGGGCGAGCTCAGACCACCTTGTAGCATACTTCTTGGCGAAGCTATCCCGATCCAACTTCGTCCGACATGCACTATACAAATGCGTATACTCTCGGTGCTGAGCGTCGGTACGTGAACGGAATGCTATATTAGAATCGAAGATCAACAATCCTGATCCACACACTGGACTATGCCAACTTACCGTTGCGAGTGAAAGCCGCAATGGTTGCTTTGAGAGACTGGGGAATCCAATCGAGCGTGCAGAAGAAGCGGTGGCTGTGGGATCCGAAGCCGCCAACCTTGTGGGCAGCCAGCTTGTCGCAGAACACACCCGCCAGGATGACTCGAACACGACGACCATCGGGACAAGTAGGAGTAGGAATTGAGGCCCCGATCCGCCAGAGGCGACCTAGCTCGTTGACGACCACAATCATGAAGTACTGTGTCTGGTCTGGATCGCTCTCTTTCAGGCCGGGGATAATCGCCGACAGAAGTAGTGTTGTGGCACGAAACCTATGCCAGAAAGACAGTAAGCAAGGGTGGCCAAAAGCCTCGAACACATAGACGTGGGGCGCTTTACTCACCTGAGATGAGGCTCCAGGTTGATGATGGAGAACGACATTGGACAGGACGTGTACGACTGCGAGATTAGGCTCCGAATATATGAAAACCTGAATCTCCTGGTCAGTGCCCATATCCATATCGACGCAAGCAGCAAGCACTCACCAGTCCAATCCAAGCACGACTCCTATCCGCAACTCGCCGTCTGGATCTTCGGAGAGATCGTACCTGAAGAAAGGAAGCCCGTCCGGACCACAAAGAGTGCGGCAAATAAGTCCGTCGAAGATGTCAACTAGACAGCCCAAGACCCGTCGTCGTTTTCGCCAAGCTTGCATGGCGTCCTCCATCCCCGGCATCGCCAGAATCGCGGTGAGCTGTTCCGTAAGGCTCTTGTATGGGAAGCGGAGGAGGGGGTTGCTGTCGAGTGTGAACAACGAAGTACTGCATAACCAGCACTTGCTTCTCGGGTCGTCGTACACGCTCTCAGGGTGAGGCTTCAAACACCGCGGGCAGGTGGGGAATATCTGGAATTGAGGGTTAAGTTGCAGCGCAGACAACGACCCAGAGAGCGTTGAACGGAGGGATGGGATAAGCGAGCCGTGGCCAAGTTCACGGAAAATGTGGGCGATGACTGTGAGGACAACGTCGCAGAACCGGAAGGGCAAATGGCCAGATAGATGCAACCATGCGCAGAGAAGTGTGGCAAGCAGGATGGCAGGATGCCAGCCGCACGACACGAGCGAGAATGGGGATCGAGCTAGGCGGGTAGATAAATACGGATCGACTGGTTCCTCGACACGACCCGGATCGGTCGCGATAGAATCCGAACATGGTGGCGCGTTGACACCAGGGGGGATGGGAGGATCGTCTGTGGGACGGGAACAATGACTCAGGAAAGTTGATGGGGGCACGGACTCGTCCACCGTTGGCACGTCTTCACCCTCGCTCTCCGATGCAGCCTCCTCCCAGTCATCGTCACATATCGGATCGGAGTGCTCGATTTCCATTGTGTCCTGGTCATCTGAGTCCTCAGGAATAAGGTCGACCGATGGCTGAGGGAGTGCTACGACGGGGTCATCGAAGCATACGGAGCCCGTGGTTTCCCCGCTGGTTCCATTAACGCAGATGAACGGGGCCTGATAGAACGACGGCGACGACGTGGCCCAGGCGTCGACGTGGACGGGGATGCTGAAAGCCGCTGGCCAGAAGGGACCAAGCATGACGTCAGAGCCATCTCCATGAAGCTCGGTGGGGAATGAGTCGGTATATGTCGAAGCGGGGAGGGAATAGGGCACGTCCCCGATGTGAGGCCAGCCGGGAACGGATGGGACAGGAGTGGGGATGTTGAGAGCCGTCGAGGGGGCGTCACTTGTGAGAAAAGAAGCCTGCACTACTGCCTCTGGGGGCGTCAACTCCGGACCATGCCGAATTAAGAGGGTCGTTCCATGCCCTCCGTGACCTATCGTAAGAGTTTGCATCTCCTGCAACATACCAGGATCAGTCCGAACGTCATTTTACCGCAGTGTGGAGTCCTCCGGGGGCGAAAAGAAGGGGAGGGTACTCACGGCGTCGTCCATGGTTACATCTGCGAGGGCTTCCATAGCTTTGTTAGGACCCTCCCACACTGTCGCCGCTGCGAGGGGCGAGGTGCTAAGCTGAGACGGGGTTGAATCCCAAAGATGAGGTTTGTGGACGGCACTTCGAGCGCGCAGTGTCTTTGCTGTGTGCTTATCTCGTGTGGTCCGGGCAATAAGCTGTCCTTTGCAGTCTGTGCAATGGCACTGGACATGTTTGGAACGCTGACAGTGAATCCATAAGACAAGGGAGGCGGTGGCTGTCTGTGACAAGGTCGTACTCACCATGGTCGCGGCAAGACGTAACCCGCCCGATTTGGACGGCCTCTCGAGCACGACACAAAAATCCCAGGTTTCCTTGAGCAGCAGAGGTCGCAAACTGGTTTTGTCGTTAGGTAGGCAGCGAGCAACAATTTAGGACGCCGTTTGGTGGTGGGAGTAAGAGAGACAGACGAAGACAGAGGTCGCCAGCACGCTGTGCTGCCTGAGGTCTGGTTTCGGACTCAGGTTCAGGTTGGATTAGATGACGTCACTTTCAGAAGCGTGCTGCACGTTGCGTGTCGCCTCAAGAACAGGACAAAACAATTTTCTATGATAGCTGATGCTTATCTGAACAGCGTATGAGGGCTCTCAAGGCAATGAATGGAGTGTGCAGCACCTTACAAGTCAAGAGAGCTGGACGAGTTGACGGCGCCTACGGGCGCTTATCGAGTCAGGCAAACTCAGTAAAGATAACTTGGAGTCGAGAGGCGATAGCAGTTAATGTTCCGACATGGAAAGCGATATGAGAAGGTAGACCACGATGGGGAGATGGAAGTCTACATGAATCACATTAACCCAAAGCAATTTACAGTAAAGTATCCATTAGCGGAGGTTTCTGCGTCTTTTTACGACAATCCGGTCTCCTCCATGGCTTCCGAACCATCCTCCAAGTGCCAGGCTTTGAGCTGACGAATGAGACTAAAATAGTCTTGCGTGAAGCGAAGTGGGCGGGGACGAGGGATAGGGCGTGGTGCCTCTGCTTTGTTCGGGATGGGGTATCTCCGGTATGCGCCCTGTCAAGTCCATGAGTACGCGAGCAAACACCCCAACCAGCCGTTCAACGCCGCACCTGAACCGACTTCAAGAAGCGCGAGAGCCGGCCCACACATCGCCAGTTGAACCTGAAGGACGAGCGGCGATGGCATCGGCATAAAGCGCCAACCAGCCAAGTGGGCGAGCGAAGCGAAGTGGTCGCGGCTGCGTAGCCCGCACCTCCGACACCCAAAGTGGTGCGTCTAGGTCGTCCTTGCTGAAGCCTGACCAAATGTCGACCCTGGCAGTATGGATGCCGCCGGTGGGAAGAGAAGACTCTACACGGACCACCAGCGCGAAGGTCAAAGGGTCCGCAACGATGCCTTCGTGGGCGCCCTAATCAGAATATTCATGAGGATAGAAGTCAGAGTTAATGAAGAAACTACGTACCAATGTCATGTCCACATATACCTTCAACATGATCTCCACTTCCGTCCTCAACTGATCGTCATTGGACGGCTGAACGCCATCCGTTTGTTCTGCGAAAAGTGAACGGATGAAGAACTCCGCTGGAGAGCGAGGTTCGCGCGCCGAGCGAGTGCGTCTCATTGCGAGATCGCGAGGTCGGAGAGGGGCGACGGCGTTCCGACTGAACGCGAGGAGCCTGGAGTTACGAGCGAGCGTGGAGTGCGAAGTCTTTGGCATGGTAAAAGTTCAAGTTCGTGTTGGGGCCCATAGCTGCGGGGGAAGGGAATATATACAAGGAAGCTGATTGTTGTCCAGAGCTGGCAGAGAGGGTAAGATGATATGAGGAGGGTTGGATTAGGCTGGATTAGTAGACTGTCGAGACGTGGTGAACCCACTCAGTTTGCGCAGAAAGTCCCGTGTGAACACACGGCGGGCATCACGTGCTGGTCCGAGGCGCGACCTCACCATCTTGTCCAACCCGGCTTAGATAGGCTTCCACGGCGTAATTCACTCTAAACCATCCCCCAACTCACCACGGCTAAACGCCTCTCGTACTAGACAGGCACGACAGCCTTTCCAGGTCTGCTCAGGTTGGATTAGGGCGGCAACAGGTTGGTTTAGATGGGAAACCTCGTCTCGCTCCACCTAATCCACCCTGGACAGGATACCAGGCAAACGCAGTGAGTTGACGGAGCATTGTGAAATACCACTGTGGTTTTTGAATCGTTCCATCCATGGGCCAGCGCGGCCCAGGCGGTCCGAGATAGGCGCTCATGCATTATGGATGGAAGTACTTAGATGCAAGTCCCGTGTTGACAGGCTCCTTCATCTTCCACTTCCCCCGTCGACCTCGGACAGACTGGTTCTCAACGATGGACCCCGCGGGACGCATTGAGGCAGCCTCCAAGTTCCTCCTCCAGTCTCCTCCAGGCGAGATCAACGACGTGCTGAATGGTAAATCTCCGCCTGAGCTTGGGCTCGAACGTCCTGTTCATGCGTGCATGATCTGAATCCCGTCGATCCCGCCAGATGTACGGAACATCATCTCCGACGACGACTCGCTGCAGGCGGGCGTGCTCCCCGCGCTGAGGGAGTACAACACCAACCAATTCACGACCGCGGAGGTGCCCGGACACCAGCACCAGGTGAGCACCTTACGCTTGCTCTGAAGGACGCGGGATGGGAGAGGTGACTGGCTCGTCTCACCGGGGGGATAGTCTATCGTTAGCGAGGCAGCAAAAGTGCTGGGCTCTGGAGAAGGTGAGGACGAGGAGGCGTCCCAGGATAGGTATTGGGATCCGCGGTCAAGGACAAGCTTCCGTTTCGACCATCTGAGCTTGGTGCGTGCGTCCACATCTCTCCACACAAGCAGCCCCTCCAATCCCTCCCGTAGGAATCGTCAGAACCAGCGCACGTCGAGCCCGACTCTGAATCGGAACCATTCCGGTGCGTCATTCGCTCTTTGTCCTGGGCACGTCGGACTGAGACCCACGCCGCAGCGTCGCTCTTGAGACGGCCGCATTACAGTACCTCCAAGCCCACTACCACGACGGCGTCGCGTCTGTCTTCCCCGTCGCTGGCTCAAGTACTCGGTTCATCCTCCAGATCGTTGCGAACAAGTACAACCCCGCCAACTTCTGGTGAGCCCCCCTCCTCCCTCTCCTCCCCGCCCCGCTTCCCACTAAGCCCTCATACCTCGTATCCCACTCCTTCGTCCTCCTCTGCTCTCCCTCCCCCGCTCGCACCCGCGTTCGCTCAGGTCCGGCCGTTGGCGTTCCGAATACGTGCTCGACACCGCAGCCCAAACGCTCGTGGGCAAGATCCTCCTGAACGTGCACTACTACGAGCAAGGCAACGTCCAGCTCTCGACCACCCACACCGTCTCCCTCGCCCTCCCGCCCGCGATCACCGCCTCCGGGGGTGCCGCCGCGGCGTCGAAGGCGCTCGCGCTCGTCGAGGCCGAGGAGGGGCGGTACCAGACCGCGCTCAACGACGCGTACGCGGATATGGGCGACAAGACGTTCAAGGGCCTCCGCCGCGCGCTGCCCATGACGCGCTCCAAGCTCGACTGGGACCGTGTGCTTGGCTACAAGCTCGGGCAGGAACTGACAAACAGCAAGGGCGTGTTTGGCCAGCCTGCATAAGTAGCTGTCGAGCTCGGACGTGGGCTGCCGGTTGACGTTGGGTACCAGGAAGTAGAATGTACTTAACATTGTTTTCATATACAAGAGCCGGTCGACTTCAGCCTTCCACCGTCCACCGTCCGCACGGTGTGCGTTTGCTTCATCGACTGACCAAGTGCAGAAGCTTGGCATCGGACCGGAGGTGTAACATGCATGCGACGGTTGACGGTCGTGCGTGTGGATGCACAGTAAGTGAGTAAATAGGAATACAGCATTAACGTGACGTGGTCTACGTCCCTCTACGCAAGATGTCCGATCGAAGGCCGTGATTAAAGATACGGCCATATTAGTTAAAGCTTCGCAGGCCCCGTAGGGTCCGGAAGCGCATAAAGCGCATCAATGTACGGCTTGAACTTCGCGTACGTCTCTTTCCTGTACACACACCACAAACGCCGTGAGCCTTCCGAACGCGCGCATACACGTAGCCAACGCGGGATACTCACCGGCGGATCTTGAGGGTAGGCGTGAGGCAGTCGTTCTCGACCGTGAACGCGTCCAGCGTAACGTGCACGCGCTTGATGCGCTCAAAGCCCTTGAGTTTCCGCACGTTCGGCTCCTTGTCCATCTCCGTCAGCACTGCGTCCACGATCCGCGGCTCCCGCGCGTAACGCTCCAGCGCCGCACCGTCGTCCACACTAACGCGCGCCTTCAGCACGCGCTGTACGAGCTCGGCTAGCTGCGCCGGGTCGGGCACGACGACGGCGACGAGGTAGCTCTGCAGGCCGTCGCCGTACACGAACAGCTGCGCCACGAGCGGCACCGTCGCGTACACGTTCTCGATGTGCTCGAGCGCGACGTACTCGCCCTGCGCGAGCTTCATGATGTTCTTCACGCGGTCCACGATCCGGAACCGCCCCTGCGCGTCGAGCGTCGCGATGTCGCCCGTGCGGAGCCACCCCTCGGCGTCGAGCGTCTCCGCCGTCTTGTCCGCGTCCTTGTAGTACCCGAGGAAGCGCTGTCCGCCGCGCATGAGCAGCTCGCCGCGCGGGAAGGGCTCGTCCGTCGCGCGGTAGCCGAGCTCGGGGACGTCGACGAGCTTGATCTCGGCCGAGGGCACGGGCCCGCCGACGGCGCCGCCAGCGGAGGGATCGTTTGGCCAGCAGACGGTGCAGCAGGCGGCGTTCTCGGTCATGCCGTAGCCCTCGCGGACGTCGGCGAGGAGGCTGATCTTGAGGAAGTCGGCGACGTTCTGGCTGAACGGCGCGGAGCCACATCCCACCAGTACCAATCTACCCCCGAGGACGTTGCTGAGCTGGGGGATGTGAGACGTTATAAATTGCGCATATAGATGTACGGGAAGGGGGGAAACTTACTTTGCGGAAGACAATGCGGTCCCAGAGCGCGTGCGTGAGCTGCCCGCGTGTCTTCAGGTTGTCCAGCTTCGTTGCGACCGCGGTGCGGAAGATCGCACCGCGTAGCCCAGGTGCGTCACCTGCCGCGATGGCGGACTGGTAGAGGCGATTGAGGACGCGGGGGACGAGCGGGACGTAGTGCGGCTTGAGGATCTGGATGTCCTCCAGGAAGCGTAGCGGGTCGCCGGTCGTGAATCCAATGCGTTTACCGACGGCGACGGTCGTGAGCTCCACGACGCGTTCGTAGATGTGCGCGAGGGGGAGGAAGGACATCGCCGTCTGGTCGCCTTCGATCTCAACCCCGTGTAGGAGGGAGTAGCAGGCTATAGCGAGGTTCCCGTGGCTCAGAAGGGCGCCCTTGGGTACACCAGACGTACCCTGCGCGGCTGCGATTAGCCAGACCTCGTCGCGTGTGGGTGGAGCGAGGTACGTACGGACGTGTAACAGATAGTTGCGAGCGTGTCGGCAGTGGCAGGGATGACGTCAATTAGGTTCGCGCGGCCGAACTCCTCGACTGCGAATCAGATGGCGAATTCGATCAGAGTGTCCCTTGTCAAACAACGGTTCCTCGCAAGACAGGCGTGGTTTGATAATGGAAGAGAGACGTACATTCGGTGATGTCCATGACTTTGATGTCCCTTGTTTTGCCCCATGCCGTAAGGACGCGCTTTTGGTCGTCATCGGTCGGTTCAATGGAGACAATGTATTTGAGCGTGGGGAACTTGGGGGAGAGGGTCAGAAGGAAGGGGATGTGCTCCGGGGCAGCGAAGACGATGGAGAGGTCGGAGTGGTTGATGCTAGATGCACCAGTGTCAAAACACCGATTGTATGCGCAGAGGTTAGGCTTACACGTATTCTAATAAGAAAGTTAGGATGGGGACTGAAGCGAGTTGGGGCGTAGTGCGCACCAACAGATTCTGCCCCCAGGGTATCGTAGAGGGCGACGGTGACCTTGTTGTATGCCTGACAAGCAAGGTCGACCAGGAGCCAGTCTATACGAAATGACACGTCAAGACGCGAATCCTTGAGAGAAATGGAGGACGGAAGCAAACGTACTAGGGCAGTTCTTACTCCAAATGCCAACAGTGTCTAGCTCATGTCCGCCCAGCTCCTTCGTTTGGAACAGCTTGTGAAGAGCGCTGCCAACGGCGCGCCGACGTGCGCTGACCTCTGGCCACGACTCCCAGACGTGGTGGTTCGCGAACGTGAGGGGCTTCTTAGAGAGGACGGGTCTGTGGCCAAGGAAGGGCCCGCCCCCGCTGCGTATGTAGCCCTCGTTGTAAAGGTCAACGAGGTTCGTTATCAAGCCAGGCGTTTCGAGAGTCACCAACGGAAATTGGGCTGCGAAAATGACGCGTCTTGCCACGGTGTTCGAATGGAAAAGGCTGAAGAAGGCTCACAATGACGGTAGATTGCTTGAGAGCGCAGACGGGGACGAAGATGTCGTCAGCCAAATGCCCTCGCGCGCATATAACCAGCAGGCCTAGGGAGCCGCTGCGCACTTACCTGACTGGCCAGGACGCTCTGTGCCGGGAACTGGAATAGACTGCTTGTTGTAATCCGCGTCGGGTGGGAATGGGATGGGATAGTCTGTCGGATGAGGAAGCTTGGAGGGGGCGGACATGACGAGGCCTAGGAGCAGGGACTGAGAGAGGGTGCTGGGGGTTGAAGGTGAAGTTCAAGTTGGGCGAGCTGAGGGAGCATATTGGGGCAACGGAGGGCTAAGAGAAAGTACAGGAACAGGACCCGCGTCCGTGATTCCGTCGACGATCCCGGAATCCGGATCCACGGCGCGGTCGCAACTTTGCTCCGAGGCGCCTGGCGGACCTTAAGTGGTGTAGACGCATCTTCCCAGGCTGTCCAGAGCCGCCGGCAAACATGACGTGCCATTGGTCGGGTCCGGCTCAGGTTCATGCTTCCTCGCTCACCGTACACTTGCACCCACAACTCGACCTTGTCTCCAATCATATTTTTCAACTGTACTGGTTTTGAAATTTGAGCACTGGTGCCCGTAAGCCCGTTGAGCGCAGACGATATTGATCTGCAGACCCAAGTGCCATTGGTTTCACCATGCTGTATAATCCCGGAATTATCTAACCTCCGGTACCGGCATCAAAATGAGTCCGACATTTTCATTTACTTTCTCACAGACAACCACTAAGACAAAGACAACTTATATGTTATGCCGCCAGAACAAATCGCCCGACATTAAAGTACATAGGCCGCCGGCCCCATCTGAGCGGGAACTCCCGAAGTAGAGAAGCGTGAGAACTCTCGGGCAGCCACCAAAAGCGTTCCCAACCATCCCGGATTCCTGCGTTTGAGTGTTGCTGAACATCATCGTGCACCACGGCCCATGCCTAGGTCCTCACAACGCTTGTCGTCACCCTTCGATGCTAGAAACAGTTCTAGTCTGAACCCTACCCTGCGCTTACCCGCCTTTCGAGGCTCCAAACTGGCTCCAAGTCACAGCCTTCGAGCGCCATAGCTATAGAAGTGACAGGTTTCCACATCGGCTCTCCGTGGTTTACGGTTGTGTCTCTGGGATGTCTCGCGGATGGGATGGATGCCCAGTGCCCATGCGGGTCTACAGAAGGAGGTACGTCAGGCTTCACTGTCACAGCAGTCAACGTCGTCCAGCGCGGCACCATCATGCATAGTAGAGCGCATAAATTACTGTGCTGCGAGCGTCGGTTCCCTCGCTGAGTCGCTCATTGAACTGTCCCCCATCCCCGTCACTGTTCCCGACCGCCGTCCAACTGATCTATCTTATCTGGTAGGCAACCTAACCTTTCCTGGTGTGAATATCCGAATATCCATGTGACCGCTGTGGGCGTTAGCAGGCGTGTTGTCGGTGGATATCTGCGCGTACGTCCCATCACTTCGAAGTTCAAGGATAGCATGCTTTTTAGGATATACCTATTTATGAGCAGCGTGACCTACGGTTATATATGGCGACCCTCCCCCTCTGCGTCCCCCTACATCTTCGTGCCCGGAGGCCGGGTTCCCATGTCATTTCGTGCAACACTCCCTATCGATATCGAGGAGGACATTATCAATCAACTGATCGACCATTTTGCATCTCTCCGCAATTGCGCACAACCTGCCGGGCGTGGGTACCTCGCAGCCGTTCGGATCGCGACGAGGTCAGCAAGGCCAGGCGCTCAGGTAGGGGTCGGACCGTGCCAGCCGCCGGCGGGTCGTGTGTGTGAGTCGCGGCCGCGGCGGATGCCGGCAGAAATAAGTATCAGAACCCGGCGATGCGCCGAGCTCTTTCATGATATTCTCATAAGGCTGTACTAAACCTATGCACCTGACATAGAGACGCTAGGTAGTAAAACCTACCTGGCAGGGGCGAGGAGCCCCAGCCAGCACCCACTGATTCAACCCCTCTGTACACACTCATGTCCGCCGGTCCCCATCCCTTCCATGCACCATTCCCAATCGAAATCGAGGAGCACATTATCGATCAACTGGTCGACCATTTTGCGTCTATACGCAATTGCTCATTGACCTGTCGGGCATGGGTACCTCGCAGCCGCTTCCACCTCTTTGGCGCCGTTCAGATTACGACGGGGTCAGCATTGGACGCGGTCCTCGACTACTTCCAGACAAACCCCCACATGCGGCCCCTGGTACGATCGCTAGCCACGGCCCCTACACCAACGGAGCGTACGCGACTTCTCGGGACATACCCCGCATCCCTGATCAGGATGCTCCCCAACCTACGTCGCTGGGAAATGCGAGCACCACTGGTGGATGCCAAGAACCATCCACCGAAGGTCTTCTTCCATCGAACCACACTCATCCAGCTTCGCTGCTCTCCAATCACCGAGCTACACGTGTCATCTATACACTTCCCGTCGCAGGGCGAGTTCGTCCGACTGATCTCGTCCATACCCCTTCTGCGCGTACTCCAGTGCACAGACGTACATTTTGGTACGACGAACGGGATCCCGTTCAACAACGCCTCCCCCCTTCGGCGACGACCCAAGGGTCTGTCCACTCTGCAGGTAAGTGAGTGAACACTTCTAAGGCGACGATAATAACACTTCTATGGTAGGTTTCCCACTGGAAGGAGGATGACGATCTCTTACCTTGGCTACTGGAGGTGTCCCAGTCATCTCTTCAGAACATTGTCCTTCGGCACCAGAAGAACGTGAAGTGGCAGTCCGGTGAGGCTGACTTGGTATCTTTCAGTTCTTCGTATCTGATAACCCGCCCGTTTATCTCAGCCGCCATCATGCCAGTCATGTCCCAACTGCGCTCCCTGACGCTTCACGTAGAGCAACAGCCCTATGATGGTATAGACACCCTGTACTGGGATGCTTTCAAGGATGCCTTCGGTTGCATGCAAGCCCTTCGCTGTGGTAGCACACTCAAACGGCTCGAAATCCATCTCTACCTATGCAACTCTTCCAAGAATACCCGGGATAGGGCCCCCTGCAACGATCCAGTTTCGCTCGCGCTCCTCTTGTCCGGCGATTCCATACGTAATTGTTGCCAGGTGCTTGAACAGGCCTTACTCGCCGATCGCGCAGTGCACCTCAGCATTGTGACGCACCTTCCATCCTTTTGGACCCATCGGGAGGTCGTACTGAGGACTCTGAGAGAAGATGCCTTTCCTAACCTGCACAGCAAAGGCCTCTTGGACGTCGGGTACTCTGGAGGTACGTTGATGTGGTTAGACCAAACTTGTACGATACGGCTCACGAAACGAGTCACCGTCTCCAGGGAATTCATGTCAATCATGCGTTTCAACACACAATGGTCCGGTATCTACGCTAGTAGTATCGCCTGATGGCAAGTGGATCGCCAGCGCATCTTCCAATTTAGCCATCCTCTGGAGTGCTCATTCAAATCGACGACCCGTACGCGAATGGATAAATCCTATGGACTACTCCGTAACTATGGGCTCCTTCGCCTTCTCACCGGACAGCGAGCGGCTCGCTTGCTGTGCCCATACTAAAGGTCGCAGGCCGTTTGTACAAATACTATCCACGGGCGAGGGTAGCCGAAGGCTCGCTATCCTGGAAGGACCAGCGCTTCAAGCCGACGATGGCCCCGTATCACAACTTGTATGCGCATGGTTCCCCGACAGGCTCATATTCGTGTGCCTCGCCCGCTCTACAATCTTGGTCCGCATTTGGGACGCACAGACGTTCGAAGCGCATTTCGGTTGGCAGGATACGACGCCGATCCGCGGTGGCTCTCTCCTCCTCTCCTGCGATGGACGACGGCTTGCCGTCGTCGCGATTTATCGCCCATTGGATGACATATTCCTGCCTACCAACACCCTGCGTACTGCCAATCCTTCGCTGTGCGTGCTTTGGGACCTCGAAACGGGTGGGCCCCGCGAGGTGCTGAACGCGCGAGGTGCGGCGGACAAAGTGCTCGCGGCATCATTCGACCCCCAGGGCGAGCGGCTCGTGCTGTCGTTCGCTGACCACGCCATCAGGGTCTGGAGCGTGGCGACGCGAGAGTCGCTTTTATCCGTAGCTGAGCCCATCCCCGTCGAGTTCGATCCGCGCTACCATCTGTACTCCCGGATCATGTCACGGTCTTCTGAGGTGTTTTCCAAGGCTGTCGTCTTCTCCCCGGACGGCCGGTTCTTGCTCTCGCTGCGCTACATGCGCATCGAGGCCCGTAGGGAAACGCTCGCAATGCTCTGGGATTCGCGAAGTGGTCGGCCGTTGCTGAGGTGGGACGACACGCAGCCGTCTGGAGGACTCTGTAGGAACTCCGGACTGGCCCTCTTCAGTCCTACGGGCACGCACGTCGCATTCACTGCGAACGACGGGAGGGTTCACATGTTCGATTTGTCTCGCGGGCTCTGGGCACAGGAGGATATGACAACGCAGTTTGGACTACGCCATGATGCAACTAGCCTTGTGCTTTCCCCGGACGGACAAACACTGTGTTGGGGAACACATGGAGGACAGGTGGAGATTCATTCGCTCTAAGTCCATAACGATCAACTACGATTCGGACTTCTCCTTTCTTGCGACCATTCTCTGCGGATTGCTGGAGATCGCTGTTCCTGAAGATGTCAATGCGACTGCGGTCTGTTGTACTCATACCTGTATGTTAGGTTGGAGTAGGATCCATTTCTTAGGGTATCTGTTAGATGTACGAAGTAGTGTATTACTAGATGGTTGGCGTGTCTTACAAATATTCCTATCGCTAGACAGCCCGGGAATACAAAGTTGCATTCGCCCATCGCAAGGTCCGCATCCGCGCATCACGCAGGGAGGAAGCCCTGGGGGTAGTCGAATACGGCCGCAGGATTAACGCTCTTCATGATCCTCTGGAGTTTTTCGGTGTGTGTAGGATAGTACCACGTGTGAGCCTCCTCCCGGCTGAGCTGGGAGTCGATGTAGTTGGGGTAGCCCATGAAGCGGCCCTCCGGCATCTACGCAGAAAATATGCAATGGTCAACGGGGATGATAAAGGGTAGACGGAATCATACGTACAGGGTTAGTTACGGACTTCAGGATACCGGTGACGAACGGAACACCGTCGTCGGGATATGGCAAGGTCGTGCTGTATCCAAGGATCTACAACACAAACACCCGCCCTCAATCAGCACCACTACTATACACCCTAAAACACAGTCAGTTCCCTTACCTGCAGGTTCATGAACATGTCGCGCGCGTTGTACGCCGTAGCGTCCCGAGGAACTGCGCTGATCGCCGAGTTCTTTCCACCAAAGATATCCCAGAGGACATACCAGCTGACGTCCGCGCGTGTACCATTGTACGTGTATCGCGTGAACGAGAGCGTGGACGCGTTCGTGAGGAGGTTGTCTGCGGGGTAGAAGAGAGAGTTGGAGTAGAAGGGGGCGTGGAATTCCGCGGCCTCGGTGAGCGCGACCTCAGGATCGAGCGTCGCGTTGAACGTGGCTTCATACTGCACAGACAATCATCAGCGGTCAAAGTGGCCTCTCTAAGATTATGAGGGACTAGGCGCTTACCACGACGTGCTGAATCCAGTTCAAGTCCTCCAGGATGGTGACAGTCGGCCTCGAGTCGTTCAGCGCGGCAAGCGCATCCCAGAGCGGCTGGATCGTCTTGTTCAAGCCAGCGATGCCGTCGTCGCCGTAGTACGCGCCATTCAACGAGAACGTCGGGACGGGGCTGGCATCTGTGTACCGGATTTGTAGCCCCAAGGTGGAGGGCAAGTCCGTCTCGGCCGTGAAATGCTGGAAGATTTGGAATGCAGAGGATGCAATCTCTGGGGTACTCCAGGTGTACGTGAAGGTGAACGTCGCAGCGTGGGTGGGTGCGGGATGCGTGAGCACCTTGAGCTTTGTGATGATGCCGAAGGACGGTGGGGCGCCGCGGAGAGCCTGTGTGATACCACAAGTGAGTAAACCTGGACCAATGGCTCTAGGTAAAAAGCGGACCCAGAAGAGGTTAGAGTTGGTGTGGTTGTTGGCTGTGACGATCGAACCGTTTGCGGTCACGACTTCCATCTCGACGACCTGGTCCAAAAACAAGCCCCATTGAAGAGAGCTGAATCCGAAGCCACCATGAAGGTGACCTGCGACACCAACTTGGGGACAAGTTCCGAATGCCGCTGCACGTTGACCTGAAGCATCGAATTTGAGCAAACACCCAACAAGACCACCAAGTCAACACGCACCATTCTCCCAGAGATACCAGTATAGGGGACCAAGCTTGCTACCCGTGCCCATAGTGGCATAGTCGCCGGACATGGTGAAGTTGTTGAGGTTATCGAGCGAGATAATCAAGTGCCCATCCTCGCCACCTGTGCTGAACGAGGCATCTGTCGCACCCCAAGATGACAAAAATCGCAGGGTTAAAATCCCTGCAAAAAGCAGGTCTAGAAAACGACTTACAAGAGTGTCCACCAGAGCGCGCGGTTACCTTGACATCATTTGCTGCGCCGCACCTGACAGCCTTACTGACATCTTCGGCCGTGTTTGGGTACACGAGCGCCGTGGGTTGGTAAATCAGCCTTAAGTTGATCGGAAGGGTGTCGTTCTGGTACGAAGGACTGGAAGGAGTGACCGGATTCAACCCTGCCTTGGTCAAGCATGTGATGAGCGACGTCGACGAGTTGTAATGACGGTTTACGTGGCCGAGGTCAACGTTCACTTTAAGATTGAGAAAGTCGCTCGGGGACGCAGCAGCCACAGAGACACCGAGGGAAGCAAAGGAGAGCAAGCCGCTCAGGGAGAACATTGCTGGCTGCCGTCATGCATCAGTCCGTAACATGATTTCTGTAAGAACTCACTTTGAGCTTCGAGCTTGACGCGTAGGGGGCAGCGAAAGGTGCGTGGTCCCAAATGCTGTCGACGATGGGGTCTACGTCACGCTATATAAAGCAAAGTCAGTGACGACACCGTTGTGGGACCGTGAGGCCCAGCGTTCCGATGCATCCAGGCACCTCAGGAAAGATTACTACGTTGGTCTACCATAACATTGATGAAACCAATTCATACGGCAGGTCGCAGAGGCAATTGACAGATACGCAGCAAAGACAAGGCCTCGTGCTCTCGCGCGCAATAAGCGGCCGAGGCGCTAGATGGCATGGTCAACCAGACCAACCCCAATTGAATGCACCATTACAACATAAGTAGTATGACGCGTATTGCAACACTCACAAGCTGCGAGCTCGTATGTGAACGCGCGATTGCGAGTAAGCGTCACGGCTAGGACGAAAATGAGCAATTCGGGGCGCCATACAATGCTGGGAGGAAGAGACGCTCGAAGCGGGGTAGCTGGCAGATGTACCTCGTGTAAACGAGAAGTCTGTATGCGCGCTTGAAAGTACCATGACGTACTAAGGTACAAGTAGATTAAGGAGAGATAAACGGGTCTTGCGTTGGGTCCAGTAGTCCGAGCCGTGCCGAGTAAATAAGGGAGTTGAATGGGGTAGAGTATGTTCGATCTTAATCGTAAATCGGTAGAGGTAGCAAGCTGAATGAAAACACGATCAAAACTTTGGTCATACGCAAAAACGACGTGGTCACATACCGGTCTGACGCGAACAGGAAGTTGTTCGCAATGTCCTCGCCCTCCAAGAAACGAGTGGGGTAGACCACTGTCGTGCCACCAGGCCTCGTCAGCGCGGGCGTCGCAAGTAGGAAGAACTGCGGACATACCGAGATGACCACGGACCTCGCGCAGGAGGTTCTCCATCTCTTCCCTCTCAGACTGGTCGAACGGCTTCGGACCCTTGGCCGCACGCTTCTCCTTCTCCTTCTCCTTCTCTTTCTGGTTATGGTTCTGATTCTGCCCTGGAACGGGTGGCGGACTCTCGGGAGGCTGTGACGTCGACAGGGTATGCGAGTCTCCGTCGCCGTCCAGATACTCTCTCGAGCGAGCAAGCTCGTCCTTGGATGCGTGAGCCACTTGCTCGGTGACGCGATGTTGACCGGGTGCGTCATAGTCGGCAGCCTCGGAGGGCAACCGGGCAACCGGAGGATCCGATGGGTCGTAGTCCTTGAGCTGAGCGGCTGTCAGACGGAACGGAGCATATGCGCAGCAAAGTCCGACACATACCGGCTTGTTCAAGCGCTCATGGTGGACGACAAACTCCTTGTACTGCTTCCAGGTGGTGACCAAGTCGTCAGGGATGGCGTGGAACACCTTTCGGAAGATCTCCGTCTGTGCACGGTGAGTCAATTGCGCTCATCGACTCTCACTAGGCATCACCCACGTTGTGGACCGCACAAGCCACCCAAACCCCCTTCCAGAACCCATCACATATCGGGTCCTCGAAACCATGAGGGTCGACGTGCGGAGTAGGCACCGAGAGCTGCCATGACTTGTTCCCCAGCTTGGCAGAAAGATGCTTTCGCACCGTTGCACGAGCTCCAGGCGCCTTCTCTTCCTCGGAGTCGGCATCGTTCTTCCCGGAGCGCGTATGGGGCGGCAGGTTATCGTGCTGTGGGACAATCGATGCGTCTTCCGGAGCACTGTAGAGCTCGCCAGTCCCGATCGCTGCCTGAGGTGGTGACTTCTGCACAGAACCATCCTGCATAACGTCGCCGTGATCGTTCGTAGTGGAGGAACCGCTCGTGGAGGTAGACCCGTTCTGGACATCATCGTTTGCCTTGGCAGAGCCGTCGATTTTGGTCGATTTGGATGCATCGCCGTTCTTAGGGTGAGCATCGACAGTATGGAAGTAACCGTCGCCGTTTGGGGTCGGGCTGTTTTCCATATCCTCCGGTACTTCCGCGATGGGGGTGGGGTGGTGAGGAAACTTGTCCTCAACCATCTTCTCCGCTATCGTCTTCTCTTCCAGCGCTGGAACCATAGAGCTCGGGAAGCCATGCTCCTTCTCCCCCGAGCGCGTATGCATCTCGCGCTCCTGCTCGAAGAACTTCTCACCAGCGGTGTTGTCAACCTCCTTGATTGGAATGCCTGTCTTGTGAAGCGTCGATGACACATCCTTCGCTCTGACACCTGCATAACCACGGACAGCTACAGGGCCTTCCAGTTGTGTAAGAGGTTTTGGGCACGATTACGCACCTTGTTGGAGGCTGTCGACTACATCACGCACGAGCGCTCCTGTGGGCGAGAGCTGGTGGTTCTTGCTGATATGCGTGACACCACTGTCCTTCCCGAACTGCTGCTCGCGGTCAGGGTCCCAAGGCTGTTGCTCGTCGGGCTCCTTCGACGGTTCAGACGCCATGAGGTCCTCTTCGTACAACGCGTCGACGTCCACTCCGAGATGCTCCCTCATCAAGCGTACGCGGAGCGTGTGCGCGAACCGCCCAACCTTGAACGGCTGGCCAGCCATCGTGCTATGACATTATCAGCACGAGATCGGTTCCACATAAGAGCGCAACTTGCCAGTCGATCATGTCAGTGTCGCGTATGACGGCAGCGATCTCCGAGTCTCTGTCTCCACGTTGAGACCGCTCGTTGATGTTCGCGCTGCCGATGATAGCGAGGCGGTCGTCCACAATGCACACCTTACCATGGATGTACACTTGCTCCGTCGTCAGCACGTCCCCGCGTAGCTTGCCCCAGTTGCGGAGCGAGAAGACAGCGATGTAATCATCGGGCTGGAAGAAGAGATCAAGATCAGTTTCGTGCCGTGTATAGGCTCGAACGTCGGACGCACGTCAATGCCTTCCTTCTTCAGTCGACCAAAAATCGAGTTAGGCCCACGGAAAATCGTCTTGTTCTGACACTCCAGGATGATGCGGATCTGCGCACGCGACCTTTAGCATTTATCTACGCATGAGATCCACCTCGGACGCTCACAGCACTAGCGTCACCGTGATCCACAGGGAATGCAAAGCCTGGCAGGAGCGGGATGACGATGCAACACTTCCAAGGGGTGCCCTCCCGGTGCGCTCGAATGATACGATGGACAATGGCGTCGCCAATCCTGTTCTCGACCTTCACCTCGTTAACGATCGTCCTATGCCGAAGTCAGGTTCCTTGCAGGAATGCGTTTTCGAACTACTTACGACGTGATGAAGAACTGGTTCTCGATGTACACAAAATGCTCCGATAATTGGATGGCTATAGTAAACGCGTAAGCAGGATACAGAAGAGGACCAAGGCAACGATCACCTTTGAGATACGCATTCTGGATGGAATGCTCGATCCGGTCGGGCGTCCCCATCGACCACGGGCCCGCAGAGCGGCAAATCTGGAGCTCGCATGTCCCAGTCAGGCCCATGTGCGCGAGCTCGCCAGGCTTGAACTCCGGTGGTGGCAGCAAGAAAGGCATGGCACGTGTATGATTTTTGATCCGGAGCAGATGATTCCATCGCTGCACGAAGTGCCTTGCAAGATCACGAGCGGGCTGCCCAACCACCTGCATCGAGACGTCATGCCTAACACATGGTTCAGTGATGATAGGTAACTGATCTGGAATCGTGCGTACCATGGCATCCTCGCAACCTTACTTCTGTCATACATGTCATCGAACGGTTTATTGAGGGTATGGAAGTCACCAATTCGGGGGTTGCTGTAATCCTTGCCTGATGGATCACGAGCGTCGGTATGACAACTTTACAAGTCAAGACTTGGCTCACCAGGCCAAACGTGCTCAGACGTTTCTGTATTTACTTCGAGGTCATCGACAAGGACGTGTTGCGGCGTATCCCAACTGCGCGAACAATCATTAGGAACAGGACGACACGTATATCAGTCTACACGTACCGTCCGAAACAATGATCGAGTCCACCCATGAACGCGATGGCTTGATCGATGACGCAAAGCTTCTCGTGCTACGATAGATATCGTCTCAATACCGGAAATCTCGATGGAACAGGAAGAATTACGCACGTGGGCCCAGTAGAAGGTTCCAGTTTGGAAGTGCGAAGGCGAGCGCTGGACCATGATATTGGGGTGCAAAGACGTGAGACGTTGCTTGGCATAATGGCTATCCGTCGGCGTGGTCCTATTCGAAACCTCTTGACTGGACCAAAGTCAATCAAAGAAAACGTGGCCGACCATAGGAGGGGACGCACTAAAGGATAATGTAGATCTTGACGCCCTCCTTTGCCTTCATCTCAAGCAGGTTATCCAGCCGGTACTTGTCCTTGTGCGGCCTTCGCATTTGCAGTTCTAGAGGAGGACATAAATATAACAAAGGAGTGGACCCAATGATGGAAGCATACCTGGAGAGAGCCACCAGTCGTGTATCTGAATAGTCTCCCGCGCCAGTAAAATAGCCCTCGACAGGTTCCAGAAATAGTCCCGCTGCAACCCAATCCACATCAGCATCCAACGCCTTTCAAATTGTACGATTACCAATGAAGTGAAGCACATACCCCATCGACCAGCCACT
Source organism: Ganoderma leucocontextum (assembly GCA_020736865.1). Taxonomy (NCBI): domain Eukaryota; kingdom Fungi; phylum Basidiomycota; class Agaricomycetes; order Polyporales; family Polyporaceae; genus Ganoderma; species Ganoderma leucocontextum. The sequence continues at coordinate 355,995 of JAHKGY010000006.1, forward strand.
GTGCCGCGACGTTCAACCGGATCGGAGCAAAGCTATCGAACCGGTTCTTGCCCGTGTAATGGGTCTCCTTCGCCGCCCTCTCCAGCGACGTGATCCACTGAAGCATCTGCCGCTCGTTCTTCGCCGTGAGCTTCAGCCGTGACTGCGAGTTCACGACGTAGAACACGTGTTTCGACACGTCCTTGGAGCCCTTGCTCCGTTTCGCCCCCTCCGCGCTGTCGTCGTAAGCATGGTCGTAATCGTGCTCGTGCTCGTGCTCGTGCTCGCGGTCATGCGCCGACGGGTCGAGCGTGTGCGTGTTTGTCGACGGGTCGAGCATCGGCGTTAGAGGACGGGAGGTCGGCTCAGAGCTGCTGGACGAACTTGCCGTCGACGCGCGCGTATCCTGCGATGGTCGGGGATGTCCATGTCCATGATCCACGGTCAAGTTGTTCGTGGACGCGCTAGGCCGGCTGTGTCCGTTGCCGGGGTGGCCGCGATACCCCGGACGAAGGACCTTCGATAGCGTGCTCTTGATGGAGCCCACGGTGGACGAGAGGCGCTTGCGCTGTGGCAGGGACTCGACCCTCACTTTCCCCTGACCGGCCTCCGGGCCCGTGTCCTCCGGAACTGGATCTGTAGAGTGGTGGCCGTCCAGGTGGAGAAGATGCATGCCCTGGCGGTAGTAGCGGACTGGCCTCTCGATCGCAAAGTCTTGGTCGATGAGGAAGATGTCATACACTGTGAGCTGAATCCTGCTGTCAGGGAAAGCCCACTCCATAAGTCGGGAACGCCATACCTCTCCCATTTCCTCCATGATGGCGAGGTAGCTCTCACGAACACAGCACCACCGCTGCTTCTTCCTCTCGCGCCATCCCGCCGCTCGAGGACCGTAAGACGGCTTAGGAGCCACGCCTTCGAGGCGCAAGAAGCCCGCCCGATACTGGTGACCTCCCGAGTGCGCCAAGGCGACGCTCAGCGCACCGATTTCCAAAAACGCAGCAAGGCGATTGACAGCAGGATGAAACATCTAGCCTGCTGTCAACATTGAACAATGTGGATAGACTTCGCGATACATACGACTGCCCGGATCAAGCCCACCAAGTAGTTCTCGAGCGCCTCACGTTGCAGGCGGGCGAAGTCCGCCTTGCCGACATCGCTACCACGCTCCTTGAGGAACTTGAAGTATGGGAGGGCTGGGTTGGCGTATTAGTATCCAGACTGGTGATGGAGAGAAAAACGTCAGATAGGGAAACGTACTCGTCATCGGGAATTCGGGCATGGTCTCGATGTTGCGATTGTATGCTTTAGAAAGAGCGTAGTGTCCGTGCAAGGACAGGAATTCACGCAGCTGGCGATATACAACCCACCGCACCGCACCATTCGCGTACTCGCACTCGATGCGGAAGACGGCCTTATGGCCATGGAGAGGGTGGAGGCTGTCCGTCACCCGGATACGTAGACGGTGGAAGAGTGCGGGCACTCGACGATGCCCTTTCTCGTCGCGCTCGACCCAGAACCTGAGCATGAGCGTCGCAAGACCGCCCGTAATGAGCTCGTCCGTAATGCTCACGCTCGGCGGGGTCACCGTAGACGCAGGACGTTGCTGTGCCTTCCCAGCTATGTGTGGGAGCAGCGATCGCAGTCGACCCCACTTGGGAGTCGTAGGAGCTGAGCGTGCGCCGCCTCGCATGTGTGGCATTGACTGCGACTGCCGGAGACGGGGAGACGCCGCCGCCGCCGAGCCCACAGTAGATGGGCCCGCGACAACGTGGCCATCTTCGCTATCTTGTGTGCGGTGTCGTCCTTCGGTCTCCATGTGGTCTGGGAACTCGAATTGAGGCAACTCTTCGCGTGGGGTACCGACAGGAGACTCCGTGAGCCACTTGATCGGGTTCCATGATCCGTCGTAGAAGGAGCTCTCCCTCCGTTTATGTTTTCGCTCCGCGATTGACCTCTCGCGTTCCCGCTGCTCCGGGTTGTTGTATTCGAGCGCGCTGCGGAAGGGAGACGTAACCGGCGGGAAGTCAAACACCCTGTCTGGGTCCTCCTCGGCCATCTGGGAGTTCTGGCGAGAACTCTCCCCACCTCTGGAGGTGGAGAAATCGTGGCCTTGTGCGCTCGAGATGGAATAGTTGTAGGAGATGGATCTGGGAGGACCGGTTCTCTGCTGCGGTGTACGGACGGTGGGGTTGCGAATGGAGGATGCTGGATATGACGTTGGAGATGCGGGTGACGCGTCTCCGCGAGCAGGCTGCTTCTGTAAAGCACAGTCAGTAATCTCCAGTTCATGATGCAGAGAGCAGGGGTGCTCAATCCTTGTGGACGCTGGACGTTAAGGACACTCAGAGCTCGTTGGTGGGAGTGACAGGCGACGACGTGAGACTAGCAGGCGAGCTCATCTTGGAAAGCACTCGAGCGAGAATGGCGTTGCTCCACCCGAGAAGAGCGGAACAATATTGGTATCAAGCGGGGGCGAATTTGTTGCATTTGCGACATGCTCGCAAATCAAACATTTTGATGTGGAGGCAGGTGTGGTCGAGCTGTAGTCTCGGCGAAACCAAACATTTGAGGACACGTCCCAGACAGGCAAACGGGAGGACAGAGAGAAGGCAAGGGATGTGTCCAAAACGTCTGGTGGATTTCGTGTAGAGGGATGGGGGGTACCACCGCCCCCCCGCCAACGATCGCGACGCAGCGCGTCAACGGAATGTCTTCGCGAGAGACCCGAATCGTGCTTGTGTGGTCTTCTCTCTCCCCCCTTCCCGCCTTAGGCCGTCCATTACATAACGTCTGGTGACGAGACTAAGTAGAGCCGTTGAAAGAGAACGGACGTAGGGAGCGAGGTCGGTGCCCTTCCTTACGCAGATCGCCATCAACGGCCTCCGACCGCGTCCAGCGTCCAGAGGAATTGTGCACCACTAGTAAGTAGACACGTACCTCTTCCCGCCTTCCCAGAGAGATCTTTACGCCCCCTCTCCCATCAGAGCCGTCCTTCCACGACTTCTCGTCCTCGTCGTGGTGGCCGCGATTTGATGACGCGGGTTCGTCCTGGAGATGAGCGCGGACTCGTGTTCATACTCGCTCTGTCAGATTATGATGCACACGCACAGCATGAGCCTGAGGCAACGGAGGGCTCGACGGATGGTCTTGGGGTGCGTCCCTGTCGGCGCTCTGATCATGCTGGTGGTTCGAGATGGCGTGTTTGACGACTTCATAGAGCCCCGGAGGCGGCCTCGCGATAGACACCATGCCTTTCTAGGAGTTAGAATGGAGCAGGGCGGAACATAGGTGGGATCGGGGTGAATGAGGGATTGGAGGAGACAAGCTTGACGAGGTGGAGGTCAGTGTTATGACGTCTTGGTGGCCAGCTTGGCGCCCAACCCCACAACTCGGAAATATTAATGTCGCCGGTTGTAAGTCTCAGCTTGCAAGATGCTGCGCGCAATTGGAGCATCCAAGCGTCTGAATCGAGTACATCGCAGATCTAGTCCTGGTCATGGTCGTGGAATGTCGTCTGAGGGGGATTTAAACAATAGAGTATAAGTCAGAAAAATGTACTGACTGCGGATTTAGTCTAAGTGATAGTCTATGTACACAGTCTCCCACGCCCATCCATGTCTGCCTACCACTACCCACGCCCAAAAATCCCCTGCGTACGGTGCAACAAGAACCATGATACACCAGCCGCATTCCTCATGGCGTGCGTGAAGTGCGAACGCGCATGGCACCACAGTCTGTCCAATGTTTCAATTTGACCAGCGTTTTGTCTCCTCTGACCGATCCCGAGCAGCATGTCATATCCCACCAGTATCAGAGGAGGAAATCCTGGAGAGAATAACCTTTGATAACCAAGGGAAACGTGACGCAGGCCTTGCGGGTTGGCAGTGCAAACGATGCACAAAGAGGGCTCGAGTTGAGCCAGTTGCCGCGTCCGGCCAGGCAGTCGGTGTGTCGGCGCTGGTACCCAGGCCCCAATTCCAATCCAAATCCTCTCTGAATGGATCCTCCAATTCTCCCACCAGGACCACGTCGAGTGTGCCACCTCAAGCGAGCCCTTCAGCTCCGGCTCAGGCTGCGATCGCTGGCGACGATGATCTCATCATACTGTCAGACGACGGTCACGGTCCTGAGCGGTCTCAGCAGTCTGTCGCTGATCTTGGGAACAAACCTCAGGTTAAATATACCCCCGCGGAGGTGCAGCCAACAGTGGACCAACAACGGCGTATGCCTGACCCACCAGCCACACAACAAGCACCCGCTGCTGCATCGGACGGCCCCGCCGAGGCACAGAAGACAGTAAAATTGTCGAAGACAGCCCAGGTACGCGTCTTTCCTTGAAAAGCAACTCATCGTGCTTACTATGCTATCGACAGAAACGACCAGCAAAATCTCAACTAATTATCACGCCACTCCCCACATCCCGAGGGTCTTCCACGAAAGAACCAGGTCCAAACGCTCAGCCTAACCACACCCTCCGGTCTTCTTCTCCTTCACCACCTCCGCCCCCGCCGGCGCCAGAATCAGAACAAGTCTCATTGCGTACACGCTCTCCCACTCCCACCCCTCCCCCTCGGCCTATTCAACCTGAGCCAACAGTACCGCATATATCGTTTGCTGCGCCCGCCTCCACAAATGTGAAGACCATCAGCACCGCAGACATCCGTGCCCTCATATCCACCATGCGCTCTGACGGCCGCCTAGCGCCTCCCCCCGACGTCGAGTACATCCACACCCACACCCGCCCGCCCGGCGCAGGCCCGTCCAACCCCCGCCCGCCACGCTCAGGAGCCCGGAAGCTCGCCTATACCCCGGAACGCACGCGCAGCCGCGAACTAGACGAAGTCGAGCGTAAGCTCGAGGACTTCGACAACGACGCGGTCGCCATGGACGTCGACCGCCGCTCCGCCTCGGGGTTGAACCGCGACTCAGACTCCGACGCGATGCGAGACGAAGAGGAGGAGGAGGAGGATCCGCACAATATCGACGACCTCTACGGCGACATCGCCCCGCGCTACCGCAGCCAGCCCTCCCGACAGTCCAGATCACGCTCGAAGGCCGCTTCCGCGCCCCGACCTCGGCCGCCTGCGGAGACGCGGTTGCTCTTTGCTGAACGCGACAAGCGACCGCCCAAGGCGGACGACCTGGGGCGTTTGTTCGACAAGAAGCTCCGGATCGAGGGACGGCGGAGGGGGGGAGACGATGCACATCTATGGGCTCCCAGGAAGGCGGCGGTGACGCAGAGGCTGAAAGGGAAGGCATTGATGAGGAAGCAGGAGACGGGCCTCTACTTCTCTATTCACGAGGAGCGGAAGCGGGCGGCATGGTAGTTGGCCGGTAAGTCGACAATGCTCCAATAAAGCTAGGGTACGTTAAACTAGACGCTGAAATAGGATTGTACAGGATAGTAGTAACGTTTGCTGGTATATCGAGGGTATCTCTCGAATCAGATTCACCAGCCACGCCCTCAGAGCGGTTTCACCACGACACCTCCGCCCTCGGTCCCCCACGCCAGGATCTTGCCATCTTCGCTCCACGCGAACGTCGTCGGAGCGGCACCACCCCTCGCAATGTCCCTGACGAACGACGCATCGGCCGCCAGCCACAACTGCAAGACCCCGTCCTCCGACGCCGAGAGCAGGTGCCTTCTATCATCCGAGAACACGAAGCGCGGCGCAGTCCTAGTCCTCAGAAAATGGTACCCCGGTCGCCTGGGCAGGACTGTCCGACCGGTTGAGGCATCTCGGGTCGTCAGGACGAACGAAGCACCCCGCCCGCCACTGCACGAGAGAAGCTGCGTGCCGTCAGGCGAGAACGTGAGCACGAGCCTTTCCGAGTCGTTCGGGTACTCGTTCATCGGGACTTGGAGGAGCTTCGTGCCTGTGGAGAGGCTCCAGACGTGGAGGACGTGGTCGGAGGATACAGCAGCGAAACGTGTGCTGGATTGGTCGAACGTCGCCGAGAGGATGTGGCAATCCATCGGAACGCTCATCAGTGGAGCACCCAACATTGTGCCCGCTCCGACATTCCGCATGAACGACACCGGCGGTGATGTTTGGTAGTGGCCTCGCGCGGTCTGGCACGAAGCTAGCCAGTGGCGGTTCGGAGAATAGAGGAAGGAGGGCGAGTGAAAGGAGGTTATTTCGGTAGTTGTAGAAATCATTCGGTAGTTCTCAGCGTTCCAGACTTGAACTACGAATTTGTGTTGCGATGGGATGAATACGACGGATGTCAACGCCTCGCTGTTGCGCGACCAAACACAGCTCGCACGACAAGTGTCGAAGCCATTCACCGCCTCTCCTGGTGCGCGCAACACTGCAAGAAGCTCTCCCGTAATTACATCCCTGACCTGGATGAACCCTTCGGGGTCGCGAGTGCAGCACGCGAGGACCAGGCTGTCGGGCGCGAAGGCAAAAGGTCGAGTGAGCGGGTCGTCGTCCACGGGAGCTATCCATTCATGAACCATCTCCAAATATTGCTGGTCGGACCCTCCCCCGGTCATTGCGTTCCAGACGATGGCGTGCTGCCGAGAACCGCTGGCGATCCACTTCCCATCGGGAGATATCGCGAGCGCGACAACGGAATCGCTCTCGCTCTTTGTAGCGGTTCGCCAGATGTTGCCTGGGGTTCCACGGCGTCAGTTCGGTGCGTCTCATGCTGCCCCATATATGCCCCTTACCTTCCGAATAGTACTGGACTTGCTGCTGATAGCTCTCCTCAAATACGAAGTTGTCCGACGCGAGTACTGTCCCTTGCACGATAACACCTCTGGGCTGAGTACGTGGGGGCAGGTGTATGCACAGCTGGAACCTTGACGGGACCTGTCCAACAAGGTCTAGGTGCAAAGAGCGAAACCGATCGAGAAAATAATCGCTATTGATCAGGCGGAGAGCAAGGCTCGCGCTGGGCAGGGATGCGGACGAGGTGACGTGGATGGCGAGCTCTTTCACGGTAGACGCGTGGTGCAACGTCGATATGCGGTCCGTCGCATATTGGCAAATCTCCAGAACGAAGTCGGGGAGCGAGTTTGGAGGGAGGTCTCCATCGGGCTCCACGTGCAAAGTCAGGGAGTCGAGCTTTAACCAGACTGGGTTGCAATTCGAAGAACAGGCTGTAAATGGAAACCAGACAAGGGCATGAAACAAACACAGTATTGTGCGTGAAAGTGCCGGTACTTACGGCTCGAACCCCACCTCGCTCGAGGATGGAGGCGAAGTGTCAGACTTCGAAGTGTGAGTTGGGCCATCTTAATAAGGGCATCCGCTATTTGGTCCTCGGTGTCCTGTACATGGATCTGGTTTTGAGGTCAGCATCATATACACGGAGGTATTTTACTAAGAACCGGCTCACATCGAGCGTGGACAGACTATGCAGGATGTGAGTGAATGACCCCGGCGAAACCAGACCTCCGTGTCTCCGAAAATGAAGGTGGGTATATTGCAGGTGACGCAAATGCGGCAAAGACACAATTAGCCGGATTAACTCGCCGTCCGACCCGAACAGGATATGAGAAAGATGTAATTCCTCAATGGTTGTGTAGCGTAATTGAGTCAAGGTTGTCTTGTGAAAGGATAAATTGGGCTGTCCGGGGCGGGTTTTCTGGTGATCATCACCAGCGTCGACGTCTTGAATGACCCATGTCCGGAGGTTGGGGAGACCGGTAAGCAAAGCATGAGGGAATATCCCGAGCAAATAGGCCCGTTCTTTGGGAGAGTCGGGTGCTACTGTGACGGAGCGTACAAGTGCGCGCCGCGGAGGATTTGCATCGAAGTGGCGGTATAGTACGTCAAGCTGAGCCCTCGTCTTGATACGAATCGCCTGAAGTAGATGGAATTGGCTGCGAGTTACCCATGACCGGCGAGTCAAGGTACAACTGCGGAGAGCGTTCGTGTTGTCCGACAGCTCGTCGATGATGATCTCTTCCACTTCTAAGGGAAGATATGGAAGAGCTGCCTTTGGGGACTTCCTGTGGGGCATGTTGCGAGCAGGCTTCAATGCGGGGAGGAGAGAACAGGTGCTGAGAAGCCTTACAGGATAAACGCCGGGAGGTCATAGTCTTGACGGTATTAGTGCTAGGTCTCGAGCCTATGCCGGGCCCGTTCCAGCTTCAGTCTCGAGCCTGGGGTAGCGCTGTGATATGCGCATTGACCCACTCAACTTCAGTAATTCGTCGATTGTCTAAACGCCTAAATGTACCAAAACAAATGTCGACCTACCGTGAGCGACGCATCCCCTCGACGCCGAGATTTGTGCGGGGTCGCGTCGCTCTCCGCAAACCATCTGAGAGCCGCGCGCAGCCCGACGCCCGAGCCTTTGCGGGGCCGCCCACGATGGCCGCCGCCGTGGCGGCTGTGCACCGGATTCGTGGTTGGAACTTGGAGTGACTCGGAGGAGTGTTGAAGACGACGTCCGAACCGTCTAGGCATGTTTCCGACCCCGTTGCTGCATGATAGTAAGTAGTGTACTGACAGTCTGACGGGTCCGAAAGGTGTCTAACAGGGTCTGAAAACATCTGAATCATCTGAATCCGACGTTAGCCTACAAGATGATAAAAGGCGGCGACGGAGATGTTCACTTACCCTGGGCGGTAAGTTAGCTGACGGGAAGAGAAATTACTCAGTTCAATGAAGAATAGTCCCGGCCACTTGCGGTGAGGAAGGCGATGAAAGACTCAACAAAGACCTCACGCTCCAAATACACGGAGATCCCCAAGAGATATTGAGTGCATCCGTGACACGTCTTCGTGAGTTGCAGAATGGTCGAGAAGTCCGTGTATGGAATCACATTGTGCAGGATGCCGACATTGATGAGAGGCATATTCATCTAAAAACTGAAACGGGAGGGCATAGGGCGTAGTAGGCGCATGCTCGCACCTTCCGCGTTTCCTCACTGCCTACAAGCACGGATATGAAGGGAAGGATACACAGGAGACGAGAAGTGGGAAGCGGTGGTCCACAATGACAGCGAACAATATATACAGGCTAGTTGGGTACCGAGAATGTCCTCCTTTGTCTGCTTCGTAGTCGCGACGCGGGTGCGCATGCACTGTGCTGCCAACGAGAGAACAAACGCTCCACAATATTTCCCATCTCGCACAACGCAACCGGTTTCCACGTTAAACAAACGACTCACCTGTTACCACGAACGTTTAAGCTTTAAGCTGGAGGCTCGCCGCGAATCCTCCCGCACTTGCATAGATCTCTCCGGAGACTGCCAGCGGACAGTGGATTTCCATTCTTCTGTGTTGAGTGCGATGACATTGGAAACGGGATTACGCTAGCGAAAATACCGATCGAGGAGGGTAACACTGATAGAGCTAAGGGTGGCATTGGGAGAGGACCAGGATCCGACTCGGACTGCAATTGTGGTGACACCCAATCCTGTGACAATCCTCACGTGCTCCTCAATCACGCCTGCTTGTGATGGTCGACCGCACGGTGGCAGCCTGGACAAGACATTGTGATGGTGAGCCTAGCCTGTGGACCGACCAGGAGGACGATATCCCATTACTGTTGCGCCCGGCAGTTGGTCTATGCTGACTCGAGCGACTTCATACACAGAATCTCAGACAAAATTGGAGATAGTATACGTTATAACAGTTCGCGTTTAGCATCAAATCATCTGGCATCATTGCAACAGCTAAGTAGGTAAAATTGTGGACCTAACCGAACAAGGACGACCCAAATACGCACCAAGAAGATCGAGCGAGACAGTCCTGGGGGACAATGAGATCCCAAATGCAAATTCGCTCCAATCCGGACGACTTACTTGCGTACCAAAAAGCTACCTCAAGCTTTCTGCATCGAAAAAAATGTTGGTGGGGCCCCTCTCGACAGTCGCCCCGCGGAGAGTGACTTGCACGGCCTGAAGTGACTGACAACACCCGAGTAGGCGATCCGCGACAGAGTCGACGTCCAAGCTCTCGAGGAACACCTGGGCACGACCCGGAGATAGCTCAAGACCCTGCGTGTTTCCGGTCAAGCCCCCGCCCAGCACCGTACTATCACCCCCACTCCCACATCCACCGAACCAGCTTTCAATGTCCAGCGCGAATCCGATGAGAGAAGCACTTGAGGATATTGCGGTGAAGATGCACTCCTGGAACACGTGTCAGTCTTGTGGAACGGACGTACCACCCGCCGGCACAAGGGGCACACATGGAAGATACTCACCAGCATCGCCTCCATGTCTGTGTTGTGATCGCCAGGACAGAGAGACAGGCCCAATTTGAACGTCTTCAACGACTGGAACTCGGGGCTGCTGCACAGGGCGATGATGTCGGCGGCCTGATCGAGGACGGAAAAGACCGTGGAGGCATGGATCTCAAGGTGCTCGGGCTGAGTATCGGCGACCACTGCCCAAACTTGCCCGAAGTCCATGACCTCGTAATCGAAATCGTGGACGGAGACGTATGTCACATGGCAGGCAAGGCCGAGCAGATACAGGAAGAGGATAGACCCGACATAACCTCGCAGAGAGCGCCACGAACCGGCTTGAGCTTGCTGAGAGATGTTCAGATTTCGGCGCCGCGTCCACTTCTCCTCATCTTCCAAGTGGCGACCGAGACACTGGGAAGCATTGAGGACTTGGAGATTGGGAAAGGTCGTGACATAGTGCCGGGTGGTCGGCATATGGAGACGGCAGGCATCGAGAGTATGAACTAGTGGGTAGCAAGCGACACCGGTGGGACTACCAGTGTAGTATAGGGACATGATGGTCATAGAAGACTCGGAGTGGCGAAGCAAGGAGGTGATATCGATGCCCGGTGGTTCGTATAGGTCGATATTCATGCCGATATTCACCTCGACGAGACGTGATTGCAGGGAGGTAAGTAGCGAGAAGCTGCCCTTGGTTGCATCACCGAGGTGAAGGTATGTGAGGGTCGTTAAAGAGGAAATGGTGAGGGGAAGGGCCAGGTCGCCGTCGAAGAGGTCACCGCAACGGAAGATCGTCAAGCGAGCGAAGTTGTGGGCGTAGACACGAATGGTCGAAGTGAAAAACTGCGTTAAAGCCTTAGAAGTAAGACCCAGCATGCGTTGAAGCATCGCCTTGTCTCTGTAACCCGACCCCGGCCCTAGCTCGAGGTCGAGACCTCTAAGGTAGTTCATGCGGTAGGCAGTCTCTGCGACCTGCCCTCTCGCATCGCAGAAAACGAGAAAGCGTTTGATCTGCTCCGTGTTCCGGAGCCTGGGAACGTCCCTAAGAAGATGCTTGATGCCGCCGCGGTGCAGGTCGCGAGACGCCAGCATCGTGTTTAGAAGGGCCTTCTTGTTGGAAAACGCCATAATGTAGTCTAGGACGTCGGGATTGAGGGCAGGAGCTTGCATCTGTAATGGAGGGGTCAACACCACGCAATCGTACGCCATCCGCTGTACTTTCCTTTGAATCGTGGGAGCGATGAGATGACCGGTAGTTGCGCACTGACAGAAGTGGAGCTTGCCTGAACTCGCATCAAAAGGCATCAGTGGAGGCGTTTCACGTCAATCCGGTAATTCGTGTACTCACTGGCTCTCCGTGCAGTAGGTAACGCGACCTACAGAGGGCAAGATGTTGGACAGTCGAGCGGAAGGAGGTGGGGATTGGAGGTCAAGGTGCCCGGCCGCATAGGCGCCGACAACGTTAACTCGATTCGAAGTCTATCGAAGAGCACTCCTGGATGACATGAATTCGAACGTGCACTCAGCTTCGGCGGATCACTTCCACTAGCATTCCATACCCTGCCACAACCATTCATTTCGAATGTTTCTGAGATGACAGGACTGGCGAACCATGCGGGCGACCCGCTTCTAGATGCAAGTCCGAAGAGCTACACCTCGTCTCGAGAATCCCGGCGGAATGCGCTCGCCGCGGCATCGTCACTGTCATGCTCTGCACGACTACGATCCGCCTTCCGTGGACGCTGTTCTGTTCCCGAGACGACTACCTCAACCTCCTTGAGCAACGCGACACTCGTAAACAGGGTGTCCGCGTAAGCATCCACGTCCATGTTCTGATAGATCTCGAACGGGATGACGGGTAGTGCTTTGCCATCTCGGCCAGCGTCTGTCCAGACCAAAATCCAGTCGAGAATCAGCTTGAAGGTGGACGCAGAGGATGCTAGATGGGCAGGGTTGGGTGGATAGCGAATTCGAAGTCGCAAAATAAGTGGTGCGGTAAAAGTCGTCCAACCTCTATGCTGGGTCGCCAAGCCCCTTTGTCGGGCCACGCGTAGTACGTACAGAAGGCCAGTGACGATATGATGGTAAGGTGCGTGTGGATAGGAGAAGCTGTAGAACTTGAGCAGTTGGTGGACGCGTTGCACAGGCCGTTGGCAGCTCGAGCTCAACGTTCAACTTGAGCTTAAGACAAGCGCCGGGGCGGCTGCGAGTCGATGTTAGTACGATCAGGTTTTTACCTCGCTCTCCGTCTGCTCCTCTCTCGTTGATTCCCCTGGAAATCTGGAATATGTCAGAAGGATCAAGCAAGGCATCGGCGCACCTGAATAGCGCAGGTCTCCGCATCGAATACGTCGAGCGCAAAGGGCGGGGTAAGCCTATTCTTTGCCTTCCTACAGCCCTATCTGAAGTACCCAAGGCAATGAACAGCTTCCCGAGAGATACCTGTGCAGACCCTGATTGAGATCAGCCTCGTTCTCCTCTTCGCCGCGATTGAATACGGAGAGCATGGAAGACATACGTTGCTTGATCACTATAACTTTGTCTTGCGGGATGGCCCTATGGCTCTGGCTCTCGGGCTAGGTGAGTACATGCACCCATTTTTTCACGGCGATTCCAGGTCTCTAAACAAATTTGTGTCGCGAAAGGATCTCAGTTCAACCACTCCCAAAGACCGAACGTCTCATACACCATTGATCCGACTACCGACTCCATCCGTTTCACCACTTCTCGCCGCATATCTCCTGATGAAGAGTTGTGCATCTTCTACGGCCATAAGCTTTGGTTCGACCCGGTGGATATCGCAGACCCGTTCACCGAAGCAATGGAGGACCGCGACGACGGATGGGATGGCCTACGTGATTTTGGGGAGGACGTGGACGAGTCAGACGTAACTGCACGCCTATTTGACGATTTCGCAGAGGCTGAACAGTTCATAGCTGAAGAGGAGCTGCCCTTTACGCGAACGAAGCTCGCTCCTGATGAGGAGGAGGACATGGATTCCGTGCGAAAAGGTGCGTGCATCTATGAGTATTCCAATATTCTATCTGACATACAGGTCAGAGCAGGCTTGGGTGGTCGACCTTCCCGACCCTCGATTAGCAGCCACAATGTTGAAGTGCGTCTCCCTGCATACTCCCTACATCGCCCTGTTGACCCAGTCGAGTCAGATGGCTCAAGCAAAGTGGTCTTGATACGCCGTCCATGGCGCACCTGAAGCGCATACGCAAGATCGACAACCAGATGAGCATGGTTCTTGCACTAACCCGCGAACACTCGCAACCGCCCATCTTCCCCGAACACGTCGAGCTCACTCAAACTAAAGTCGTCATTATGGCCGACAATATATGCGCCGCGGGAAAAGTTCGAGCCTGAACTATGGTCGAGAGGCAAAGTACGTTGGGCGTGCCAAGCCATGAAACAGCTCGTAAAGGAGGTGCGACTGCCAGCAGGTGAAAAGGGCGAGGTAAGCCTATCCACTACTCTAATTCTATCGAGAAGCTGACTCCACGCAGTTATCCATAGCAGCTCATGTCCCTTTACCCTACCACGACGAGACGCGTGTGGCAACGCGCATGTACGAACCCATCAGCGCGCACGACACGCGCAAATGCCTCTCCCACCCCCTTCGCCATTCCATCATCAACCTCGTCCGCACCGTCGGCGAGCTTCGTGCATCTACCTCCCACATGTCCTCGACGTCCGCAACTGCATCCATCCCAGCTTCTGAAGCTGTATCTCCCCCACCCCAGCTCACGCCCGTCATTGACGTCGCCACCCCCTCTTTCGACCAAGTCTCCGCCGCGCTCTCCCGGCGCCATTCCCACCCGCTTCCCCTCTCGGAGCCCGAGGCGGACACAGAACCGCGGACAGCCAGTGGCGCGGACTATCTCCTGACGTCGCTCACGCTCTTCACAACACACGAACCGTGCGTCATGTGCGGCATGGCGCTCCTCCGCTCGCGCGTGAAGGAGGTCGTCTACCTGATCCCAATGGAGAAGACCGGGGGATGCGGGAGCTTGACGTGTGTGCCGAGGTTGGATGGGGTGAACCCATCGATACGCAGTCAATGTCTGGAAGAAGGGTGGGGACGAGGACGAGTGAGCGGAGAGGTGTGGGTTGAAGGTGGACGATGCGTGCGATGCGTAGAAAGGCGTTGTTGAAAGCACACCAAAGGGTGGTCGCGATGGGTTCTTGCTCACTGTCGATGCGGAGCCTCCGCGGTAGGTGACAGCGGGACGAGCGTCGTGTCTCCGTGTTTGAACGTGCGCACGCCGGTCCGTATGATGCGCAGCCGGCTCGGGCAGCACGGATCGGGGCACGCGACTTCTGCGTCCGTCGACATCCAGTCGTTCTTCGCCGTCATACGCTGCTTCGCAGCGAGCAGGGGCAGGACCGCACCTACGAAGATTGAGTTAGCTTAGACTCTGCTTGCGGCAGAAATAAAGATGGAATAGAGCACATACTCAGCGAGTAGATAGAGATCCCTTGGCCCGGAGGCAGATAAAGCATTTCACCTTGGAGGGTGAAGTAGTCTCCTTCCTTCGCGCCACACATGATATGCTGGCCCGGAGGACAGATCACCTCGACGCGAAGATCATACAGCTGAAAGGTGTCATCGTGAACCACGTCGATCAACAGAGAGTCCTCAGATGTCGACGATGCCATGATCAAAGCCTATCCCATCCGCCCGATGGAAAGCGCGAGTTGAGTTCTCCGATCAGCTCCGATCGGTTCCCAAGATGGTAATGTAAGCGCCCACACCATCCTTCTTCGTAGTCGTAGTCGGTCTTATCCCATCCGTTATCCGTTAATCCACCACCCCCACTAAGTAGCTAAATGGTGCGAGTCCCAGAGTCCCAAAAATCACTCCTGAATAACAGCACGTTGTCAGGCCAAGCATCACATCCCGAACAAATTGCCATCCAAACCAGCGATTGTGGGAGTATCAGGCGCATACATGGACACCCTGGCATCCGAACTCGCTGGGCTCACTGTGCCTCAGCTCAAGGCGCTCTGCAAAGAGAAGAAGATCTCCGGTTACTCGAAACTTGGCAAACAGGCTCTCATCCAAAAGCTGAGTGGACTCGGACCAGGCACCACTGGAGGTCCCGGGCCTACTAGCAATGCACCAGTCGTCTCTCGTGCCAGCCCTCCGACGATCACTACCCCGCTACTCCCTCCAAATGGCTCATCCGCAGCTTCTCAGAGAGGGAAGACATTGAACTTGGTGGGGAGCAAAGAGACACCGCCTTGCAATACTGCTGCGCGGCCTCTGGCCGCCAATACCAACACTTCCAAGGCCACAACCAAACCTAGAGCTCGGAGCACTAAAACATCTTCCCCAGCCACCGATACCCCATCAGTCGCAGATTTCAACCCTTCAAAGGTCAGATGCACCGTCTATATAGAGCAACACACTCTGGCGCAGGGCGTGGCCGTACGAGTGACTTCACCCGCCCCGAACTCTCTTTCTGGGCCACCTGGTCGGATCCCACAAGTCCACACCCTAGCTTCTCCGAGTATGAATGCTCATCTCACTGTGTCGGGCACCCGCGTTGCTACCACTGTTGTGGGCTCTTCTTCCCACCCCCCGTCTTCCAACAAACGCATTCAACAGAGCGTCGAGTGCATGCCGCCGCCTTCTTCGAAGAGGTCGCGTTTACTACCCCCTGCATCTACGCCAAATCTTTCTGAAACTATCGCTTCCTCTGCTCCTGCTCTCGGGTCTTCTAAGCGATTCAAACCGCTAGTGGTGGACAAGTCAAAGTTGCGAAGTTCTCCTGTTCGTCCTCCCGCTCGGCTTGCCATGGAGACTCCTGCTGCTGGCGATCGTTCTGTTGCTTGGCCTTCGGAAGCGCCGCTGACTGGTCTCGAGCTTGACTGCTTGACTACTGTGCCGGAACTGTTTCCTATCACTATGCCTCCTACCTTATCCCATAGGAAGCGCGTGCAGCGCTGGGCAGTGATTCTCAGCGGGTTGTCGAACGCGGAACGCGCTGTATGCGTCCTCGTTTCTCGTGCATTTCGATATGCCGGTAAGTAAGACAGTGTACATCATCCTTTTCAACTCTCGCTCATGTAGGAACCAGTATATCTATCTGCAGCGTCCATCTTGACCAGGGAGTACACCGGCCGTCGACTTCAAGAGGACGTTTTGTGCAAGTACTCACAGGCGATGACGAACATGTGGCCATATCTCCGACTGCGCGAGGCAGAGGTCGCCAGGAGACTTCGCATATACGAGGCATCGTTCCTTTCGAGGTTCTTCCAGAAGCTCGGGCTGCCGAACCCGATCGCAACCCGTGTCTGGGCCAGTCCCGATAACCCCAAACAGCTCAGCGTGGCGATCAGGTCGGTGAATTCTACATTGAACGCGAGAACGGGCAGTATATGCAGCTATTGACGGGCATCACAGGTTCGCGCTGACTCGGGCGTGGTTTGAGTTCTCGGTCGGATCGCCTCGAGACAGCAGGACCAACCCGGACTCTTGGCTGCGTGGCACTGTGGTCGACGTGCAAGAAGTCGTCCCGGCGGAGGTCTGGTCTGTCACCATCGAGTACGCAGCAACTCTCACTCGGCCTCGCAGACGAGACACCCTCTACGTCCTCGAAGGGACCTGCGAAGTCATCGGTCGACCGGCTCTGGGGATGAGCCATTCCGTTGGTGACGTTGGGTATCCTCTCCGCGTGGATTGGTCGACATACATCGCGCACCGCATGGCGATGACGAGTTCGACCGACACCCCACTCCTCTCCCATTTGAAATGGGCATGTCAGGAGGACTACGATCGAGGAATCAGTACGCTGTGGCTCAGGAGGACTGCGGCAGAAGGTCAAGCGCGCGCCGCGAAACGAACGGTCGCAGAACGATATGTCATGGCAAGCGTAGTAGGAAACAGGTCGGTCCGGGTATCGCCTAAGAGCGGAATGAATGGATTGTTGAAGACCTTCCACAGCATCAGCGGCCAATGGATGACGACGAATGAGATGGCACAGGAGTTCGCTGGCCTTCCGGCACGCGTCGGTGCCCGAGTTGGGAGGAAGACTGCGACGCTCAATCTGTTCCTTCCCGAGTATGTGTTTTTCATTGCCGGTACTTGGGGCCTTTTACACATAGCGTCGCAGACACCATCACGTTGAGAGCGTACACTTCACAGCGACCGGCGGGAGAGACTTGCATCCTGCGCTTGCGGTCGTGCAGACGCCTCATCGGGAGTACTACGTTTTACGCGACAATGGAATGCAGGTTGGCTGCGAGGAGGACGGGGTTGCGGAGGCTTGGCAGGAAGTGCTGGGGTGCGATACCAGGGGTCTTTCGCTGTCATCGTAATATTTTGTCTAGGGTATTATGTACGTTAGGACCTGGCCTCGACTCTGGAACGGTAGTGTTTTGGAAGGAAAACACAAGAATTTCTAGGAGTCCCATACACCATTAAATCTGGAACGTGTACACGCCCGTTGAAGTGAAGCGAACCGGGTCTTGATAATGCTCCAAATACAGCTAGTGCCAGTGTCAGCACCGTCGCTGAGAGGAGGTGAGAGGGGGACGACGACACTCACAAGAGCCCATTGATCCTCGAATACGACCAAGTCATACCATCCGGAATTATGTCGCGGATCCGCCCCCGCCTCCAACTTCAGAGTTATGTCGACAAGCAATGTCACGACGCATGGAAGCTCCGAGCGGACGGGGCCTTGAAAGGCCCGGCAGGTCGTGATGAATTCACCCGAGTTGGCGGGGAATTCTAAGGGCTTCGGAGAACGGTCGAGACTGTACACCGCAAAAGGATTGATATCTAGGACAAAAATCCGGTATCGGGGGTGTCTGCCATCGGCATCCCATCCCACCTGGTGGACCGCTATGACCTTCGTGCCTGATACCCCCACATGGAGGAAGGCCGTCGCGAAGACTCGAGAGCCCGCTGGACCCCAATCTTCCCAGGAGATCTCGCGGGGGGCGAACGCGTCGGCCTGGGCGGCACTGCGGACACGGTGGAAGTGGGACAGGAGAGTGGCGACGGGGATGAGGAACATGAAATTTTCAACCTCGCTGTCGGCCAGGTCTTGGTCGCCAATGTATCTTAGTCTCAGGGTAACGCATACGATCTTCAGGTCTGGATCGTGGCAGAACAGTGGTGTGGTCGAAGAGGGGGGCGATGAACTCTGCATGTGGAGCTTCTTGCCGAGGAGAAACACGGCGCTGGGGGCGAAGGCAGGTAAGCGAAGGACGCAGGGGCAATCGGCAATCGTGATGGGACGGCCCTCAGCGGATGCGGGGTGATGCAGCTCGTAGATACGTAGATCCTTGTCGAATAAGACGAGGAAGAGGGAGTTGTCGAGGAACTTGAAGCACGAGACGTCCGCGTATGGGGTGAGCCGCTGCGAAGATGATAAGTGTGAGATGTGAATGCTTTTTGGGTGAGTGGAGAGCACAAACCAGCAGCACGTCGCCCGTTTTCCAATTCCATACTAGAATCCGACCTGGATCGGTACTGGCGGACCATGCCACAAGGTCCCCAAATATCTCGGTTGATGATATATTTTTGGGGTTATAGGGTGGGGGAGGTCGCTGTGCCTCGCTTCGAATTTGGGACTGGGCCGCCAGCGGGTGCGGAACGCATGCCGTTGTCAGCAAACGTACTTCATATGTGTTCACGTTTAATGAACTGGTAATCATTGTAACCTAAACGTCAGATTCTTCCTAAGCGATAAAATACGAAGGAATGAATGAACACACCCTGGGTACAACGTTTCCGTCGTCAGCACGACCAGATCTTGTCCTATGTCCACCGATACGGAAGAGAACTCCATGTTCTGCAGCGCCTGGCTGCATGGCACCCGCACCTCGGAGACTCCCCGCAAACTTGATCCTGGTTTCCAAAAATCGACGCCAGTAAGACCCGTTGAATACGGAAGGACCCCGCCAGTCACTGGGCGTATCCGCAGTCTAGGAGGACGTTGGGGAAAACGCTTGTCGAAGACGACTGTGGGGCTGTGCCAAGCGGTTCGATACGCCTTGACTTTCTCCAGACGTTCGGAGAGAGAGGTTTGAGAAGAGCCCAGAGGACCGTCAATCATCCCTGCCCTTGCCAGTTCGAGCTTGTACTGCAAGGCTACCTCGGACGAGATCAACCCTGCTAGATCTCTGCAGACCTGAAATGACCTCGATTTAGTGAACCAGGGAATATTAAAATGAGACTGTACCGAGCGGCATAGTGTAAGACTGCCATTGTCGAGTTGTAGCAAGATTTTAATACGCAGCTCTGTGGGGAGCAAGAGAAAAGGTGACTGTGAGGCCATGGTACGGTGACCGGTGGGGTCCAGGGTTCGAGACTCTGCTGAATTTCTGTGCATGCACGCCGTGAGGAGTGTGCGTTCCCAAGCTATCGACTGGCAGAGCTGGTATCGACGGTACTGGTATATGAAAGTGGGGGCAGCAGTTACCGCAGCACAGGTGGTTTACGACGTACGTTCGAGTTCAAGCGCGTGCGTCTTGGGCTGTCGGTGTTTCAAATTACTTCGCTCCGACCAAAACTTCACGTGAGGCGGGCGCGTCGACCGTGACGGGAGGCGCTTACGGAGGAGGACCCAACCTTGCCTCTCGCCGTCGACGATGAGCTACCCTCCTAGAATGCCGCCCCCCCCTCCAGGCATGAGAATGCTGCCCACACCTCCAGGCATGCCTGGCATGCCCCCTCCTCCGCCAGGAATGGCGCCTCCTTCAGGTCACGGTGAGCCCTCGAGCTCACGTATGCCTCCCGAGGTTCTCGCACAAAAATCCCAGAAGTGGATCCAGATGCAGAGGAAGCGGTATGGAGAGAAGCGAAAAGGGGGTTTCGTGGATATGGGCAAGCAGGTGTGTGCCTAGAACACCGTGTTCGACGCGATAATACTGACCTTCTTTCAGGATTTGCCTCCGGAGCACGTCCGCAAAATAATCAAGGATCATGGTGACATGAGCAACCGCAAGTTCCGCAACGACAAGCGTGTCCATCTCGGTGCTCTCAAGTACGTCCCTCATGCGGTCATGAAGCTGTTGGAGAACATCCCTTACCCATGGGAGCAAGTCCGCGAGGTCCCTGTCCTCTACCACATAACGGGTGCCATCACGTTCGTCAACGAGATCCCCCGTGTCATCGAGCCCGTGTACCATGCTCAATGGAGCACAATGTGGCTCGCAATGCGGAGAGAGAAGCGAGACCGTAGGCACTTCAAGCGTATGCGCTTCCCTCCCTTCGATGACGAGGAGCCTCCACTTGACTACGGTGACAACGTCCTGGATGTCGAACCGCTCGAGGCCATTCAGCTTGAGCTCGACGAGGGGGAAGATGCTGCTATCCACGATTGGTTTTATGACCCGAAGCCACTCGTCGACACCCCCCACGTCAATGGCTCGTCCTACCGATACTGGAACCTCACGTTGCCCATCATGGCCAACCTGTATCGTCTAGGTAGGACCCTCCTCTCCGATCACACGGACAGTAATGCCTCCTACCTGTTCGACAAGAAGTCGTTCTTCTCTGCGAAGGCGCTCAATATGGCCATCCCTGGTGGTCCTAAGTTCGAGCCTCTATACCGTGACATGGACTCCTTCGACGAGGATTGGAACGAGTTCAACGACATCAACAAGGTCATCATCCGTCAGCAGATCCGGACGGAGTACCGCGTTGCTTTCCCTCATCTCTACAACTCTCTCCCTCGTTCCGTCCGCATCGCTGCATACCATACTCCGAAGAACGTCTACATCCGCACCGATGATCCCGACCTTCCCGCATTCTACTTCGACCCGCTCATCAACCCTATCTCTCTCCGTGGCTTCACTTCTCAGAATGCGCCACTTGTCTCTCACGAGGATACTATCTTCGGTCCCAATGGCGCGGATGATGACGAGTTCGAGCTGCCTGAGGAGTTTGAGCCATTCTTGGACGACCGGCCGCTTGAGAACGACCTTACTGCCGATGCTATTGCTCTTTGGTGGGCTCCTGAGCCTTACAGCCGTCGTTCTGGTCGCATGCGTCGTGCCCAGGATATCCCCTTGGTGAAGAACTGGTACCTCGAGCACTGCCCGCCAGGTCAGCCGGTCAAAGTCCGGGTATCTTACCAGAAGCTCTTGAAGTGCTACGTGCTCAATGAGCTTCACACACGCCCGGAGAAGGCCATGACGAAGAAGAACCTTTTCCGCCAACTCAAGGCTACCAAGTTCTTCCAGACGACTCGTCTTGACTGGGTGGAGGCTGGTTTGCAAGTCTGCCGTCAGGGTTACAACATGCTGAACCTCCTCATCCACCGGAAGGTACGCATATATCAAGAGTTTCGGGTTTTGAGGAGATACTGACCAATCGTCATAGAACCTGAACTACTTGCATCTGGACTACAACATGAATCTGAAGCCCGTCAAGTAAGTTGTACTGTTCACTCCATATCAGTATTGTGCTGACTCGGGTGTGTTCTAGGACGCTCACGACGAAGGAGCGCAAGAAGTCACGTTTCGGAAACGCTTTCCACCTGTGCCGTGAGATTCTCCGCCTGACGAAGCTCGTCGTCGATGCCCACGTACAATTCCGTCTCGGCAACGTGGACGCTTTCCAGCTCGCCGACGCCCTGCAGTACATCTTCGCGCATATCGGAGCTCTGACCGGTATGTACCGGTACAAGTACAAGCTCATGAGGCAGGTGCGTATGACGAAGGACCTTAAGCACCTCATCTACTACCGCTTCAACACCGGTCCAGTGGGCAAGGGTCCCGGTTGTGGTTTCTGGGCACCGGGTTGGCGCGTCTGGCTGTTCTTCATGCGTGGCATCGTCCCCTTACTCGAGAGATGGTGAGCAACTCTGCCTATTTGCTTCCAAAGATGACCGCTTACCTTTGCACATCCAGGCTTGGTAACTTGCTCGCACGTCAGTTCGAGGGCCGTAACAGCAAGGGTATCGCGAAGACGGTGACCAAGCAGCGTGTGGAGTCCCACTACGATCTTGAGCTCCGCGCCGCCGTCATGCACGATATCCTCGACATGATGCCTGAGTCGATCAAGCAGAACAAGGCGAAGACGATCCTCCAGCACCTGTCCGAGGCGTGGCGTTGTTGGAAGGCGAACATCCCCTGGAAGGTCCCTGGCATGCCGACCGCGATCGAGAACATTATTCTGCGGTATATCAAGAGCAAGGCGGACTGGTGGACGTCTGTTGCGCACTACAACCGTGAGCGTATCCGGCGCGGTGCGACTGTCGACAAGGCCGTCGTCAAGAAGAACCTGGGTCGTCTCACTCGTCTGTACCTCAAGGCTGAGCAGGAGCGCCAGCACGGTTACCTCAAGGACGGCCCGTACATCAGCGCTGAAGAGGCCGTCGCGATATACACAGCGACGGTCCACTGGCTCGAGAGCCGGAAGTTCTCCCCGATTCCTTTCCCGTGAGTCCTGGTGATACATTGTTCCTCACGTTTTTGCTGACAGCGGTCATGCAGGCCACTCAATTACAAGCATGACACGAAGCTCCTTGTGCTTGCACTCGAGAAACTGAAGGAGGCATACTCGGTCAAGGGTCGCCTTAACCAGTCGCAGCGTGAGGAGTTAGCGCTCATCGAGCAGGCGTACGACAACCCGCACGAGTGCTTGTCGCGTATCAAGCGTCTGCTTCTCACCCAGCGCGCGTTCAAAGAGTCGGGTATCGAGTTCTTCGACACCTACGACAAGCTCATCCCATGTTATGACATCGAGCCTGTGGAGAAGATCACCGACGCTGTACGTTCCACCGCTTATAACAATCCTCGAATAGCTTGCTAACGGTCACACTGTAGTATCTCGACCAATTCTTGTTCTTCGAGGCGGACAAACGTGGTCTGTTCCCCGCGTGGATCAAGCCCGCGGACACCGAGCCTCCTCCCCTTCTCGTCTACAAGTGGTGCCAAGGCATCAACAACTTGACGGATATCTGGGAGACGAGCGAGGGCGAGTGCAACGTCATGATGGAGACGGTCTTGTCCAAGGTCTACGAGAAGATCGATCTCACGCTCCTCAACCGTCTTCTCCGTCTCATTCTGGACCATAATTTGGCGGACTACATCACGGCAAAGAACAACACGGTCCTCACGTACAAGGACATGGCTCACACGAACGCCTACGGGCTCATTCGTGGTCTCCAGTTCTCCGCCTTCGTCTTCCAATACTACGGTCTCGTGCTCGACTTACTCATCCTGGGCCTGCAGCGTGCGAGCGAGATGGCCGGACCGCCTCAGCTGCCCAACAACTTCTTGCAGTACCGCGACTCGGCGACGGAGACCCGCCACCCCATTCGACTCTACTCCCGCTACGTCGACAGGATCCACATCCTCTTCCGCTTCACTGCGGAGGAATCTCGCGACCTCATTCAGCGGTACCTCAGTGCGAACCCCGACCCCACGAACAACAATGTCATTGGGTACAACAACAAGCGCTGCTGGCCGCGCGACTGTCGTATGCGTCTCATCAAGCACGATGTCAACCTTGGCCGTGCGGTGTTCTGGAACGTCAAGCAAAGTCTACCACGGTCGCTTACAACCATCGAGTGGGACGACACTTTCGTCTCTGTCTACTCCAAGGGCAACCCGCAGCTCCTGTTCTCGATGTGTGGCTTCGAGGTTCGCATTCTGCCCAAAGTCCGCACGCTCAATGGCGAGCAGTTCTCGCTCAAGGACGCGGTCTGGAACCTTACGAACGAGCAGACGAAGGAGCGCACCGCGCAGGCGTTCCTTCGTGTCTCGGACGAGGGAGTCCAGCAGTTCAACAACCGTATCCGACAAGTACTCATGAGCTCCGGTTCGACCACGTTCTCCAAGATCGTCAACAAGTGGAACACCGCCCTCATCGGCCTGATGACCTACTACCGCGAGGCGGTCATCCACACAAACGAGCTCCTCGACGCGCTCGTCAAGGCGGAGAACAAGATCCAGACGCGTGTCAAGATCGGTCTGAACTCGAAGATGCCGTCGCGTTTCCCGCCGGTGGTGTTCTACACGCCCAAGGAGCTTGGTGGTCTCGGTATGCTCTCGATGGGTCACGTCTTGATCCCACAGAGCGACTTGCGGTGGTCGAAGCAGACGGACGTTGGGGGTACGTGTTTTCTATGGATGCCATTTCGCGACTTTTCACTGATAAGTTCTTCTCAGTCACTCACTTCCGTGCTGGTATGTCTCACGAGGAGGACCAGCTCATCCCGAACTTGTACCGGTACCTGCAGCCGTGGGAGGCTGAGTTCATGGACTCGGCACGCGTCTGGTCGGAGTACTCGATGAAGCGCAAGGAGGCGAACGCGCAGAACCGCCGTCTTACACTCGAAGATCTCGAGGACAGCTGGGATCGTGGTATCCCACGTATCAACACGCTGTTCCAGAAGGACCGTCATACTCTCGCCTACGACCGTGGCTGGCGTGTGCGCACGGACTGGAAGCAGTACCAGCTCCTCAAGCAGTAAGCCCTTGACCTTATCCATTAGTTTCGGGAATGTGCTTACGTTCATATACAGCAACCCCTTCTGGTGGACGTCTCAGCGTCATGACGGCAAGCTGTGGCAATTGAACAACTACCGTGTTGACGTCATCGCTGCCTTGGGAGGTGTCGAGGGTATTCTCGAGCATACGCTCTTCAAGGGCACGTACTTCCCGACCTGGGAGGGTCTGTTTTGGGAGAAGGCGTCCGGCTTCGAGGAGTCTATGCGGTACAAGAAGCTCACGAATGCGCAGCGGTCCGGTCTTAACCAGATCCCGAACCGTCGGTTCACGCTCTGGTGGAGTCCGACGATCAATCGCGCGAACGTCTACGTCGGTTTCCAGGTCCAGCTGGATCTGACCGGTATCTTCATGTACGTCACATTCGTTCACTTCGTGGTTGTTGAGTTGTTACTGATATTTTGTCTTTGTATCCTCCCAGGCACGGCAAGATCCCAACACTCAAGATCAGTTTGATCCAGATCTTCCGTGCGCACTTGTGGCAGAAGAGTGAGTCGTTTATTTGTTTGTTTGCAATGCGACCTTATCTGACTTGCATTTTCAGTTCACGAAAGTGTCGTCATGGACTTGGTTAGTCATTTTTAACCCTCACGCGGGACCGTGCTAACCGATGTTCCGTATGCAGTGCCAAGTCTTTGACCAGGAGCTCGAGCCTCTCCAGATCGAGACGGTACAGAAGGAAACGATCCACCCGCGTAAGAGTTACAAGATGAACTCGTCTTGCGCGGATATCCTCCTGTTCTCGGCATACAAGTGGAACATCGCTCGGCCGTCGCTCGTCACTGACGTCAGTTCATCTTCTTTTCATTCGTGCCTTCAGAGCTAACATCGTTCTGCGATCCAGAGCAAGGATGTTTTGGACGGTACTACGAGCAACAAGTTCTGGATCGATGTTCAATTGCGTTGGGGTGACTTCGATACCCACGACATTGAACGGTACACCCGTGCCAAGTTCTTGGACTACGTGAGTCCTCACCTCGGAGCGTCGTCGTTCCGCATTCGCTAACGAATCTGCTGTAGATTTCGGACTCCATGAGCATCTACCCCTCGCCGACTGGTGTCATGATCGGCATGGATCTCGCGTACAACTTGTGGTCGGCATACGGTAACTGGTTCCCTGGTCTCAAGCCCCTCATCCAGCAGGCTATGGCCAAGGTCATGAAGGCGAACCCAGCTTGTCACGTTCTGCGCGAGCGTATCCGGAAGGGTCTCCAGCTCTATTCGTCGGAACCGACTGAGCCGTACCTCAACAGTCAGAACTACTCGGAGTTGTTCTCTAACCAGATCATTTGGTTCGTGGACGACACCAACGTCTATCGTGTCACCATGTAAGTTTGTACAGCCTCGTCTTCTTTTCTTCCACTTACGATGATATCATTCAGCCACAAGACGTTCGAGGGTAATTTGACGACCAAGCCCATCAGTAAGTGCCTCCGTGGCGGATAGCCTGCAGCAAGGGGCTGATCGTACTTTTCTGTGTAGACGGAGCCATCTTCATTTTCAACCCCCGCTCTGGACAGCTGTTCCTGAAGATCATCCACACCAGTGTTTGGGCCGGTCAGAAGCGTCTTGGACAGTTGGCGAAGTGGAAGACCGCCGAAGAAGTTGCCGCGCTGGTCCGGTCCCTACCGGTCGAAGAACAACCGAAGCAGGTCATCGTCACCCGGAAGGGCATGTTGGACCCGCTGGAGGTCCACTTGCTCGACTTCCCCAACATCGTCATCAAAGGAAGCGAGCTTCAGCTGCCATTCCAGGCGTGTATGAAGATGGAGAAGTTCGGCGATTTGATCTTGGTAAGTTCCGGAAACTGCTTCACTCCGTATGACGGCGCTCACTGTTCCTATTCCTGTAGCGCGCCACTCAGCCACAGATGGTGCTGTTCAACCTGTACGATGACTGGCTCAAGTCCATCTCGAGCTACACAGCATTCTCTCGTCTCATCCTGCTCCTTCGCGGCCTGCATGTCAACAATGAGAAGGCAAAGATCATCCTGCGCCCCGACAAAAACACCATCACCGAGCCGCACTTCGTCTGGCCGTCCCTGTCCGACGAGGACTGGATCAAGGTTGAGGTCGCGCTGAAAGATCTAATCCTGGCGGTAAGTTCAGTCAAACTCCGGTCTATGACCGCATATCTGATGTTGGCCCACAGGACTTCGGCAAGCGTAACAGTGTCAACATTGCTTCGCTCACCGCCAGCGAGATCCGGGACATTATCCTTGGTCAGGAGATTGCCGCACCCTCGGTCCAGCGGCAGCAAATGGCGGAGCTGGAGAAGAGTTCTGAGGCCCAGAGCCAAGTCACCGCCGTCCAGACGCAGACAACCAACGTGCACGGTGATGCCATTCAGACTGTCACGAGTACGTATTCTATCTTGATTGGTGTTTGTCCACACGAAACTTATCGGCATGTATAGCCACCAACTACGAACAACAGGTGTTCAGTAGCAAGTCTGACTGGCGCGTCCGCGCCATCTCCGCGACGCACCTTCCTCTCCGTCTGCAGCACATCTACGTTTCCAACGATGATGTTAAGGACGACGCCTCATCATACACCTACGTCCTCCCGAAGAACATCCTGCGCGCGTTCATCACTGCAGCGGATCTTCGTACACAGGTCGCTGCCTACTTGTACGGTGTATCACCGCCGGACAACAAGCAAGTTAAGGAGATTAAGGCGGTCGTCTGGGTTCCCCAGCGTGGGAACAACAACAGCGTTGAGCTCCCCGCGCAGCTGCCTCGCGACGACTTCCTCCTGAAGGACCTGGAGCCGCTGGGTTGGGTCAAGACACAGGCACTCGAACTCCCGCATCTATCCCCAACGGACATTACGACTCAGACCAAGATTATGGCCGACCACCCCGAGTGGGGTTCATCGTCGATTTGCATCACGTGCGCATTCACACCGGGGTCAGTGTCGCTATCGGCCCACAACGTGACGGTTGCTGGGTTCGAGTGGGGTCGGAAGAACACCGACACGTCGCCGAATCCAGCCGGCTTCAATCCCAATATGTCGGAGCGTGTGCAATTGCTGCTCTCAGATCGGATCCTGGGTATGACCCTGGTGCCTGAAGGGCGGGTCTGGAACTACGGCGTCGGGCTCACGCAAATGTGGTCAACGAACCTGCACTACTCCGTGCAGCTCGACACCCCGTTGCTGTTCTGGGCAGAGGAACACCGCCCGACGGCCTTCCTTTCGGTGAGTTCGCTTTCGATTCGCTGCGTCGCTGAGAAGAGTGGGGTTGTCTTACATAACGATCTTCTTTTCGCAGTTCGCGAACCTCGAGACTGGAGACGACAGCGCCGACGTGGAGAACGCGCTCGCATAAAAGTTTTGCTCACGCAGGTTGGAATTTCTGTGCTTGTAATCACATGTATTGTACTCGTATCGCCATTCACGAATTATAATGTCTCTTTGCATCTCTACCTCGTACGATCTTTTCTGAGGAACTGGGGGTGCAAACGCAATCATGGGCTTGGCTGTTGACAGATCAGGCAATCTATCCTCGAACACATATTTGCATGTTATATGAGCAAGACATTGCGAAGTTGAAAAGCAGTACTAGTGGGGCCTGCACACTTGGCAGTTGCGATTGATGTTCCTCGCCTTGTATTTTGCTGAGAGGTCAAAATGCCTGTCAGAGGCCATCTGCTATACGTAGATTCAAGTCCAGAAGAAGCAATATTGGTTGACAGGATCAAGGAGAAGGGTAAAATAATATGCTAATCTCGCGTAGCAGAGGCGGGGATGGCCAAAATTGAATAGACGCTGGGCGGATGCATCGTAGCCGGGGATCTATCATCTGTGCGAGGCGGGAGGGCGTGGCCTTCGCAGCCGTCGGGACTACGCCAGTCGTCGTTGCGTCCTTGAACCTTCCCACCTGCTTCCCACTTCCCCGCCATCCCCGACGTCGTCCGCGGCGCCGTCCGTTCACCCCGCATGGAACCGCGCGCCTGAGCGAAGATGCTCCAACTGCAACTCGCGCAGGTATGTGCATTTAGCCTTCTATCAGGGCAACCTGTGGCTTCTTGATGAGGCTCGTGCTGACAATGGGTCCCTCCTCTCGCCTTGTTCTCTCCTCTCATGCCTACTCTGCCTCCTCGCCACCCGCAATCATGCCCCGCCGCCCACAGTCTGCATCGTCGGCCTATGCGTCGTCGATGTCCCTCGCCTCTCATGTCACGAACCCGGTGACCCCCTTCGCGCCGGGCGCGCGTCCCCACCGCTTCTCGTCCAGCCAACAGGACAAAGATTCTAGTCGCCGGCTTAGCCGGCTCCCCGACCTCCTCACTCGCAAGCGCACCGCGTCGCTGCCACCGAAGAAGGAAAAGGACGGTGGTCAAGGTGCGTGTCTCTTCTCACTCCCCTTCCTCCACTTTCCATCGGAGCGCCCGCAGTGCCATCTGTATTCCTGGGCTGCTTTCTCCATAACATTCGTACTGTATGCACTGGTACTTTGCATTGCCTACATCCCCTTCCTCCAAGACTGTCCACAATTTCTCCTTTCCTGTCGCGTAACTGTTCCCATGGCTCGGTTGCATGGTGCCAGAATCGATGTCAGCCGGGGGACGTCACAGACTTTGCGAAATTCGCCGGTCCTCGTTCGTTTCCTTGCCGCATCATCTCCATCTCAGCGTCTTATTCGAGAGCCTTTTATATGCTTGGAACCCTGCTGACCGCCAATGCCCGCAGACCCGTTTACATCGCATCCCACAGGCTCTGCGTCGTTCGTCACCTATGAAGCCGCGCCTCCCCCCGCCGTGTCTTCCCCCATGTCGTCCTCGTCTTCATCCTCTCCTCCACCACCGAATGTCAACGCCCCCAAACGTGCACGTGGGAGCTTGCTCCTCTCATCCGGTATCACGCTCCCGTTTTCACGGCAGCGCAGCAAGAGCAAGAAAATGCAAATGCGGCCGCCGCCTCCGCCTACCCAATTCCTGTTCTCGGAGGTAATAGAGATCTCCGCCCCGCCCCCACGACCGCCAGAGGACGAGGATCGCGACCGCCTGCGCGACGCCGCGGCGCAGTCGATAGGACTTGACCCCGTCCTCCTAGAAGACCATGAGAGCATCTCATCCAGGTCCCACATACGCTCGTTCTCCGAGACCCATACGCGCTCACAACGATCGAGGTCACGCTCCCGGTCAAGGTCGCGGTCACCTTCCCCAACGCAGCTGAAGACAGCGCGTGCAGCAAGCTCACGCGCCGAAACGCCCGCTGTCCGCTCACTACCCCCGTTCCCGGCGATCCAGTCCGCATTCGCACCGTGGATCCAGCGCACTTCCCGAGTGGCGAAGCATCATCCGCCAACGTCGGTCCTGCTATTCGCTCTGACGAAGCAATGGAAGACCCGCGTACTAGTCCTGACTTCCTCGCCTTCCCTGACGTCGGGTCCACTCGCACACACGACTTCGTTCTCATCCCAGTCACAATCCCCATTTTCGGTGCACTCCTCGTCCCCGCAACATGTGGCTCATCTGCATGTCTTCAAGGCGGATGGTGGGAACGAACGTGAACTAGAACGGGTTGAGATCGGCGCAGACAGCGTGGTATTCGTGGCCGACGAAGAGATCGGAGGGCGGCGTGGGGTCGTACGAGTGGTTGGAGTTGGAGGGGCTGAGATGACTCTCTCCATGGCCGACCAATCCGAGTGGATTGATGCCATAAAGCAAGCCGTGCTCTCCGAGAGGTATGATCTTCTCTGTCACTCTAAACATGGGAGTCCGACCATTCATAACCTGCTATTTGTCTTTCGTATAGATCCGTTCGTGCCGGCTTGGGTGCGATGACCCAGAGCAACGGCCTTGAGCCCCGAGGAGACCTCGACGTCATGCTCTCGATGCGTGCACAAGGCATATTTGCTTCTCCCCCGCCGATAACCACATCGGCGACGACAACATCGGTCGCGTCATCTCGTAGTGGGACCGCATCGGCGCCTGCAGCATCCTCGCCTACCCCGTCGCTTCGTTCTGCATCGCCCCAACTCCCTCGCCCGTCCGCTGTTGCTGTCTCCGCATTACGTGGCTTCTTTGGCGGAAACCGCCCTCGTTCACCTTCCGCACCAAACTTAGACGCGCACCGGAGCTCAATAACTGGCCGCGATGGAGCTGAGACGCCGCCACCCCTCGAAGACTCGTCCTTTGGTCGTGCAGGAACTAGTTTGCTGAGCATGCTTCGGTCAAGTAGCATCTCCAGCGAACGACCCCTCTCACCAACAACACCGATGCCGTCCGTCCCAAGCACTCCACGAGTCGGCACAACTATGCCAAGCGACCTTCCAATTCAGATGGGGTTGATTTCTCCTCCTGCGTCCCCTCTCTCGCTGGATCAAAAGATCCTGCAGGATCATGACCGTAACAGTCTATTACCATCTATCGGCCGAGAGAGGAGTAATGGCCTAGGACTCGTCGGGATCAATGGTGGGAGTATCGATGAGCACGTCACTCGGTTCCACGGCAACGGTATAAGTCCCTTCGTCTCAGCGTCATTGCATCCACCTCCTCGACGGAGGGCCTGGACTGCGAGCGGAGTCCCGCCCATGGCCAGCGCGAACGGCAACAGGAATAGGTTCACATACACGCACACCAATCTGAGCACGGCGGAGACTCTCGGAGTGAGGCACAACGGGAGTGCTTTTTTATCACCGCACTCTGCGTCGCCTGCGTTGTCCGCTTCGACGTCACCCTCGATGAACTCGCCTTCGACGGCATCAAGCCAGAAGTTCAGCCCGAGCCCGAGCCGCAGCCCTAGCCTGCACCCGAACGGCACCGATCTTCCTGCCTCTCCGCCCCAAGATGACTATCGCCCAAGCTCGTCGTGGTCTTCGGTGTCTTCGATGGGATCCAACGAACAACAGCCATCCCAAAAGACGTTCGAGTCCAGCTCGAAGCGTTGGTCGCGGCAAGGTGTCCTGCCCAGGCGGCTCTCCCCTCCCAAGCTTCCTCTTCCTGCTACCCCCCCGTCGAGCCCCACACCGTTGCCACCGTCGTCACCAGGACGGTCGTCGTTGAAACAGCAACGGCCCCATCCATACGCTGCGGACAGCTCGCCCAGTCGTTCACCATCGCAGCGCTCCGCGCACAGTCCGCAGAGCATCATGTCGGGGTTCCAGGGCTTCTCGAAGCGGGCGTCCGGCTCGTCGGTGCGCAGTGACAGCACGGTCAGCACAAACCAGAGTGTCGCGACTCACGGGAGCAACATGCTCGGGCATGTTCTCTTGCAGCCAGCGCCCCATCCGTCGCACGTTCGGCCGAGGTCTTCACATCGGGTGTCTGCTCCCCCGCCTCAGCGGCCTGTTCCGAGCATCGCGCTCCCGCCGACTCCTCATTCTGGTGTGGACGAGTTCGGCGGTGTCACAATGGAGCTCCCCCCGCTGCCGTCGCCGCTTCCAACACCGACGTTGAAGGGTGACCCGACGCAGGAACCGCATTCAGCGCCGGTTACGAAGACGACCTTTAGGGAGTCCTTCACGCTACGAGCTTCGCGCCTCTCGTTTACACCGCCTGCCACTCAGCCGCCTTCCTCTGCCCTTCCTCCGCGCCCAGATGAGATCACCAACTCTCGCCCTTCCCGACACCGCCGCAGCACAAGCAGTGGCAGTCCCAGCCTCCCCACCATCCCTGCGTCACCTAGCTCCCTCGCCACCCCAACTTCGCCATTGAACGGCGCTCTCCCGCCTTCAGCACCCACACCACTGCGCCCCGACCTCATCATCAAGCGCCGCCTCCGCATGCTCAGCGCGCCGTCCCCCACGCCTCCTCCCGCCGGTCCGATCCCCAACCCACCCTCCCCTGCGCCGTCCTCGATCAACCCGTACTCGGTCCCGTCCACCCCGATCGGAGAGCCCATCATGATGTTCCAAAACGACCCCAGCTTCATGTCGATCTCGGCCACTCCACCGCAATCGCCGCTCTCGTTGGGGCCCCCGCCGCTCTTGTCGGGGCCCCCGCCGCTCTTGTCCCCGCACCTCCCGCACCCTCCGCCGCCCGAGCACTCCCCCGAGATGCGCGGCATCACGTCGCTCTCGCCCCCACCCCGCCGTGGGTCGAAGCAGATCTCGGTGCTGCAGATGGAGGACAGCTCGGACGAGGACGAGGACGGGAACGAGAATCTGGACCGTGGCGCGAAGGCGAACGGGGACAGAGTCGGAGGCGAGGACGAGGAGAAGCTCGTCAAGCTCAAGCTGTCCGGCGATTCTAGCTCCGGCTCCGAACGGGAGCGGGAACGGGAACGGAAGCCGCTCTCGCTGTCGCCTCACGCGTCGCTAGAAGACGTGCGTGTATAGGCCGTAGGCACGCTTCCTTTTCTCTGTAAATATTCATGCGTCGCCTTTCTGTTTTTTTTTTTCTTTTTCTTTTTCTGTCGTCGCCGCCGGCCGCTTTCCGCACGCATCTCCTTAGACTTCCTCCGACGCGACACCCCGACCCATGTACAGTTGACGTTGTGAGCGTGCTCGCTCGCCCCGGGCTCGTCGGTCCCGCTCATATATTTCGCGTTCTCATGCTGTCTACCGTACTTTGCTTTGCTTTGGCTTCGCACTTCGCACTTTGCCCTTCTCGCTTCATGCCTCCTGTTCGCTTCTTGGCGCGCCTCGCGCCTGTCTGTCTCTTCGTGTACCAATAATGCTCGTCGCGACGTACGTACACCACGCTCACGTCTATACGTCTTCGGCACGCGTGCTCTCATGTGCTCTCTGTCTCACTCTTCTCTATCTCTAGGAGGTCCACGGCCGGATTCTGAATCATCCCCCCCACATCTGCATGTTAATTTTACAAGTACAGCACCTCTACCTAGCCCTCCTCCGGATCCTCTACTTACCAGTGGGGCGGGTTCGTTTCTCGCTCGCGAACGTTCCCGCGTTTTTACCTGGTAGGTCACGGTGTTATGTGGGCAGCACAAATCCTGAACGTTTCTGATCTATAGTTGGCTGGCATTTGTACTATAATCATGTTATACCATCTTGGAATTATTACTGGTCTCTCATCTCGTCATCCTGTTTGTCCTGTGGGTTATTACCCTTCAGGTGTGGTACGGTGTGAGACCGTTCAAAGTACTGAAATCCTTGCACGCCGAGAGTTGACGGAAAGACTGGTACTGAGACTAGACGAGCGGCATGGTGTATGCATTAGTCTAAGAGCAAATGTACGCGTGATTATAATCTACAGCTTGACACCGGTGTGGACGGCCGCGATGCCGTCCCAGAGGTCGACCCAGGCGCCGCCCTTGCCCTCGTGCAGGGCGCCGGTCGTGAAGCCCGCTTCCTGGATCATCTCTGCGAACTGGGGCTGCGGTGGGAACTTGCGGATGCTCTCGACGAGGTACTGGTACGATGCGCGGTCGCCGGCGAGGATCGTGCCGAGCAGAGGTATGACCGAGAACGAATATTGGTCGTAGATCCTGTCGTACCACACCGGACGAGTGTCAGCGCGCGTGTGGGAAGGGATGAGAGCGAGGGGAGGGGCTGGACTTACGTGCGGAAGAGGGGGTTATTGACGTGGCTGAACTCGAGGCAGGCGAAGGTGCCGCCGGGCTTGAGGACGCGGTAGGCCTCCTTGAGGACGTCGGGGACGGAGGTGCAGTTCCGGATGCCGAACGCGATGGTGTAGAGGTCGTACGTGTTCGCCGGGAACTCGGCCCCGGGCATCTCCTGCGCGTTCGCCTCCTTGAACGCTACCTGCGGGGCTGCATGCGCGCACGCGTGAGTGAGTAGGGGGTACACAGCGTCGTGAGCTAGAGCAGACTGTCGGGCGCACTGTTGTGGTACATGGTCTTCTTGAAGCGCTTGTAGCCCTCCTTGAGCATCTCCCCGTTGATGTCCACCACGTCCACGGCCGTCTCCCTGTCCGCGTACTTCTCCCGCGCAAAGTCGAGGATCCGGAGCGCGATGTCACCCGTCCCGCCCGCGACGTCGATGCAGCGGAGGGGGCCCCGCGCGCCTGGTTTGAGGCGCGCGACGAAGTCGTCCTTCCAGAGACGGTGGACGCCCATGGACATGGCGTCGTTCATTATGTCGTACGACGACGCGACGCTGTCGAAGACGTTCCGCACGAGGGACTCCTTCGCCTCCTCGGGCACGGTTTGGAACCCGAAGTGTGTTGTCCGCTCCGAGTTCGTGTCATTAGCGTTGCCTGTCGATGTTGAGGGGCTCGCTTGGGTCCGGGAGGCGGTTTGGTGGATGTGTCGCGCTGCGACGAGGGAGGAGGGAGGGTGAGGACGGGCTTTGGAGAGGACAGGCCTCGCGTTGGAGAAGCGGAGAGTGCGCTGCATGACGGTGGCAGCGTGCCGGGGGTCCCTCCGGTTGGTGAGCATGACCGCGTCGGGATCTGATGACCCCGAGAACTCTGTGTACGCTTTCAATTTCTCGATCCCGCGTCTATTTCCTCCGTCTCTTTCGAGACTTTCAGCCACACTTGCCAGTACCCGTATACACCTCAGTCTGTGTCGAATCTCTGCTTCAGCTCTATCATTCAACGCTATGGCCGTCACCGCGCTGGAGAAGGGAAAAGGACGTGCACGCCCGGAGGATCTCGAAGAGGACGAAGTTGAACAGACTTCAGCGGCAAGCGCATCTTCCGAGGGCTCAGACTCTTCAGACTCGAATTCCGACAGCGACTCCTCGGATTCCGACTCTTCTTCATCAGACTCGGACTCGGAATCTGGGGACGACGTGACTCAGGAGTTTCTGGAGTCGTTGCTCGAGAGAGCGCGAGAGAATGCGCGGGCGAAAGCAAAACAAGCCGTAGTTGTAGAAGGAGGAGAGGAGGAATTCATCCAACTCGGCTCGGATGATGGAGACGACGAAAAGTACGTCCTACATGATGGATTGCTTTGCGAATTCGAGGCTTAACTGTGTGGACATGCTAGACCGCTACCGCCGCTGGATACGAGCTCGCTCCCGGCACCCTACATCACACTTCCAGAGACTCGTGGTGCGGGCCCCTCGAAATTCCGCGACCCTGATGTCGAGCTCGCGCATAAAGCCGCCTCGTCAATGCAGGCACCTGCCGCACCCGCACCCCCGCCGGAATTGACGAAGGATGGTAAGAGACTCACAAAAAAGGAGATGAAGAAGGTCCGTCCTACATCCTCCGTGTTCATGAAGCTTCTTAGCATTGTTAACCGTAACGGCAGATGAAGAACAAGACCGCGGGACCGTCATGGTTCGACCTCCCCACACCCGCGGAAGCTGACCTCCCCCGTCTCCACCGCGAAGTCGAGGCCCTACGCCTGCACAAGCAGCTCGACCCCAAGCAATTCTACCGCAAAGACCCAGGGGAGGGCAAGGGCATCAAGGGCCTTCCCAAACACTTTGCTGTACGTCCGCTTCCCCCCTTTCCTCCCCTCCCTGCAAAAGATATTTTCTATGCTGAACGACGACTGCGCAGATCGGCAAGATCCTGCCGACGAACACGCCCTTCGGCGGCGCGAGCGCGGACAACCTCCCGCGCTCGGCACGCAAGCGCACGCTGGTCGACGAGCTGGTCGACGACGCCGAGGCCAAGAGCTACGCGAAGAAGAAGTTCAAGGAGCTCCAGACCGTGCGCGGCGCGAAGGGGCGGGGCACCCTCGCCGCCAAGAAGGCCCTTCGGAAACCAAAATGGTAGCACGAATCGAACACGTCAAAGGTGTCCATGGGCTGTGCTCCCGTCTGCTCTCGTTCGAGCACAATATCCCTCCGTTCTTTCTACCAGTCAGGCGTCGATGCAATATGCATATATATGTACTTACGTATGTGTATAATTTCTCAGAGAGGATTTTCGAACGGGGAAGGGCCAACCGTGACAGCAGCGCCACTTCTGTAACCAACTTCATGCACCTACTTCGTTAGTGCTCGTTCATACCGTAACTTTTCCGTGAGTCCTGTCTGTCACGTCTAGGTGCTGCACCATGTGCGTACATGCGATCAAACCCGGCGACACCGTAAGACACCGCCCGGCGATCGGACGCGCTGCTGAGGTTATCCTGCAGCCTGCTAAACTCGTTCGAAGCGTTTACGTGCTGCACGACCATGATGGCGGCCTTCCGGAAGCTCGCAAATTTAAATTACATACGTAGTACGCGCGGCGGCCGACGTCGCGGGATCACGTCGAGGCGGGATTGCTTTTTGGCAAACTTCCATTCAGAGTTCAGACCACTACATATATAGATCGGATATCGAAACCTTGAAACTTCAAGTTCGGCTGGACAAAGTTTCACGCGCGCGACCCGCGACTCGCGACAGAAGGTTCGCCGGCACTGTGTTACGTAGTTCAACAGTAATGGCGAGCTCGAGCTCGAGCTAGTGACGAAACAAAAGCGGCGTGCAGCGTGCAATTCCAGACGCGTATGTACGCTAGCGAGATGAGGAGAGAGAGCTGAGAGCTGAGAGAGAGAGAGCCTTTTGATGCATTCGTACTGGTACAATGGTTGGCGGTGGTGGGTACACACGGACAGCGAGCAGGTACTGTAAAACGAGACCGGAACGATCGAGAGATAGTCCAGATCCGAACCAGAGTCAAGCAAGAGCGAATCAGAGGCACAGAGCAGGAGACAGGTGAACGGCAGACGGCAGGGAAGGTGTGCATGAACCGTACGTAAAAGTAAGGCGGACATAAGGTATGCGCATGTGCATGAACATAGGGTAGTGGAGGGTAGCAAGAGGGTAATGGAGGGATCGAATGTCGGCGGGTCGGCACGAAGGGGCGGTCGTGCCGATGCCTGCCGCTTTTGGAGACATGCACATATGGCGGGAGGAGAGGAGAAGAGATGGGGGGTGACTAGGGAAGTGGAAGGAAGGGCAACAGGCGCAGCGATGAGCAGAGAACGAGGAAGGGGCATAAAGAAAGCGCAAACAAACATACAACGTCCGCCATGGCACCGTGTCCAGGGCATCGCCGACCACGACCCACTGGCATACCCCAATAACAGAGAGAGAGTGTGTGTGTGTGTAAGGTGAGATGAAAAAGAAAGCACGGAGAAAGCATTGGAAAGACGACACACAGACGGTATTTCACCGCGCACATACACTCATTCACGACTTCTCCCTTTCCCTCCAACCTCCCTCGGCTACTTTCTAGGCACGCACGCACTCCCTATTCCTCCATCGGCTCCGGTGAACGAGCGTCCCTCCTCGGCGCCGGCGACGCATCCCGTTCTCGTTCTCTTTCCCGTTCTCTCTCCCGCTCCCGTTCTCGGTCCCGATCTCGTTCGCGCTCGCGTTCCCTCTCCCTCTCGCGCGGCCCTCCTTCAGACCTCTCCGCGCCCTCCCCAGAACCCGAAGCAGCACCGTAAGGCGCGTACCCCTCCGCGCCCAGCCGCTGCACCGACGACCGCCGGACGAGCCCCGGCTTCTCCGATACAGACGGACGCGTAGAAGGGGCCGCAGGCAGCGACACCCTGCTGCTCCTCGGTGACCATCCCTGCGGCTGCGTCTGCGACTGTGACTGCCTATGGTGGTGCTGGTGTTGATGTTGATGTTGGTGTTGGTGTTGGTGGTTCCACCCGCCGCTACTCCCGCTCGGAGGGGGCGGTAGGGTCCGTGGGAGCGGGTCCCTCCCCCCATCCCTCTCCCTGTCCGAGCGCTGGGAGATCGACGGCCGGTGAGACGTGGGCTGCGGGTCGAGGCGGATAGCAGAGACGGACAGCCGACGGCTCATGTCGTATGGCACTGGCGAACCCGTCTGCGAGCCGGGGAAACTCCTACTCTCGCTCTCCGTCGGCGAGAGTGCACGGCGCACTTGCTCGGGCGGGCCGCCCCCCGTGCGGTGAGGCGCGTGCTCGACCGGCGGGAACGTGTACGTCTCGGGCACGACCCCGACCGCGGACAGGGAGGGCATGGGCGCTGCGGGAGGCACGCCGTTCGCCTTCGCTTTGCCCTTCAGATTGGACGCGGCCATGCTCGGACTGTAGCCCGACATGAGCGGGAGCGACGGCCGTGCGGACTGGAGCTGGAGCGCGTGCTCGAGGTCCTCGACGCGGCGGTGCAGGCCCGCGATTTCGTCCTGCATGGGGGCGAGCTGGCGCTGGATGGCGGCGGCGACGAGCTCGTCGAGGTGCTCCTGCTGGCGCTGGAGCGAGACCGTGAGCGCGTGGCTCTTCTGGAGCTGCTCGCCGAGCCAGCCCTTGAGCGTCTTCGAGTCTGCGAGCGCATCGTAGAACATGTCGAACGGCGCGAGGAACGCGGATTTTTCGCTCGCATATGTCGGGTTCGAGAGTGTCGATGGCGTTGGGGGTACCAGCGTCGTCGCGATCGGGACGGACGCCGTCGGGGGCGATCGTCCCGTGGTTGAGATGGAGCTCACGTTGAGGTGTGTTGCGGAGGACGGCCCTGCTGCCGCCGTGCGTGCAATACTGAGCCGTGTTGGGGTAGGTGGGACGCGACCGGCCGTCATACGCTGAGTGCCATGTCCTGGCCCAAGCACTGGAGGAAGACTTGGTAGCGCCATGCTGGGGAAGCGGCTAGAGGGACCCCCCTGACTGATACCCGCACGAGGAATGGGCGGCGCACTCTGGATGGACGGCTGCAAACGGTCAGCAGTCGCGTCCAAGGGGCTTATCATAATATCAGCGGGCTTCCCCTTCGCGCCGCCAAGCGTCCTCGTCGCCCGCCGCCGTGCGAAGCTTATTGAAGGGGCTGGGAGTGCGTGCGGTGGAACTGGGCCGTGCTGCTGCTGCTGCTGCTGCTGTTCGGGTAGCTGTCCAGGGTGTGGTGGGGGCTGCAGGATCGGCTGCGCGGGGACGTGAGCAGGTGGAGGACTCTGTTGGCGCGCGAGGGGTGAGACTGCGCGGTTAGATGAGGGCGCGTTCACCGTGGGTCCTGCGATCGACCGTCGGTGGCCGGCAGCTGCCCCTCCTGCAGCAGGGTTCGGGCTGCGTCCGCCCGTCCGCGCAGGCGGATGCTGCTTCGGCTGCTGCTGGGGCTGGCGCTCATCTCGTTCCTGGGAGGAGTGAGGAGGGACGTTCACGACACTGACCGAGACTGAGGGCGAGGCTACGCTGACGATGCCCGCGGTGCTCCCCCGGCGAGACTCTATGAGCTCCTTCTGCTGCTGCTTGATGCTGAGCATGGAGCGAACCTGCTCGATCGCGATGGTATCGTCTCTGTTGATCGGGAGGCCCATGACCACGGGTGAGATCGATTTGGTGGCATCTGTGGCCGGCGTCCTAACGTCGGTGTTGATAGGATGCGAAATGCCGCTTATCGTTACGCGGCGTTTCTTGCTGGGGGACGGTTTTGCGGACGAGGGCTGGGGCGCGGCGGAGGGGGCATGCCCAGGCTGGGCCTGGGAGGAGTGGGAGTCATGCGTGGATGGGGGCGCGTTGCGGGTCGTGGGGGAGGGGAGGTCGTCGTACTCGGTCTCCTCCTTTACGCGAATGCTCCTGGGGGAGCGTCGCTCGCTAGAGGGCGTGGTTAAGGTCAAATGGACGAAGGGAGGCGAGGAGGATGATCGGGAAACGCACTGAGAGCCGTCGCTGTTCTCATCACCCTGTCCGGGCGTATCTGGATGGGAGCGTTTCCTGGAAGAGTGGGGAGGGCGGTCGTGCATGGAGGGACGATGGTCGTCTTGGATGGAGGGTGACCGGCCGTTGGGTTCGAAGGGAGAAGCGCGGGACTGGATGGGAGGAAGGGCATTGTTGGCGTCCGAAATCCTACTGAGGGAGGGAGCGCCGAAAGCCTGAGCGAAGGATGGAAGCGACTGGGGTGGTTGTGTCGCCATGCTATCACAGCGGCAGCGGCAGCGGGGAAGAGAAGACTGGGCGGGTGGCTAGAAAGGGGAGAGGAGGGCGGGCGCAGCGGAGGGGCGCATGCGGGACGGGAGGAAGGAGGGCGAGTGGGTCTGAGTAAGACCCTGGCAATGGGCAGTGGCAGCTGCGACCGAGCGGGAGAGAGACAAGAGTCGATCACAAGAGCGACGGTCTCTGCCCTGTTTGTTAATCAACCACCGTCGACAACAAGACAAGACCATGCCCGCTCATCAGAACACTTATTTATTCTCCGTCCACATCTACATTCCGACACAGCTCTCGCGGCCCATGCTCAAGAATCCACACCTCCTGTGCTCTCGCGAGCCCCCTGTCATTCTCCATCACTCACGCATCTATCTACAACGCAGCCCTCGTCGCGCGCAGCAACTCCCCGACCCCGAGAGCGGTGCCAGGCAATGCGCGGTCTGTCGTGCGCGCCATCCACGCGAATGTGCTGAGTGCGAGCTGGGTGCGGCAAGTTGTTGCATCATCCGCCACATATACACACCCTCGCGGCTCGCGGCTCGCGACGGGCGAGATGTGATGATCTGACGCGAGCCCGCCCCGCTCGCCGGCCAACTCTGTTTTATTGCCCTCGCCATATCCGGCGACAACAGCGCATCCGTTTCAGGCGCACTCAGCCCGACAGTCCAGCTCCCCGCAATATTTCCTGCCACGAGACTCCTCCAAATCCGCTCTCGAGCCCATCCTCGGCCCATCCATCCCCTCTCCCACCGCCAAACCTTGCCGGTATTCGCGCCCTACGCGTCCGTCCGCGACAATGTTCTCCACCTTCCACCTCCCCCTTCTCGGCGCGCAGAAGCCCCATCCCTTGTCCTTGTTTCGACTCTCATCTATTGGCCCCGCCTCGGTTATCACCCACCAGCACTGAAGCTCCCTAACTTCCACACACGTCCACTCCCGACGGCCTACCTCGCCCGATCCGCACCCCGCTCCAGCATCCCAACCGGCCCATCGAGCAAGAACGGCATCCCAGCTGCCCCCCCCCGCACCACCTGACCCCTTCGCGCGCCGCCAGCACAATCCGGCCCTATCGCACACCTCGCCATCTCCGACGACGTCCATTTGCCGTACGTCCGCGCGATGTCCCCCCCGCAGCCTTCTAGCCCGCGCTCCCCCACGCCAGAAGGCGCCTCCGCGCAAGCCGTAACGTAAACCTGCCCGCTTCCCATGCTGTGTCCACCTTCGCCCGAACCCCCCACCCCTTCGCGTTCCGCTCGCACCCACGGCCCCGCCCCGAATAGGCCTCATTGCCACCAGCGCGAGCTTATCCGCCATCTCGCCCCACCCCGTTCCAGACACGGGCTCCTCTGCGAAGAAGTGCCCTCGACTGCTGCTCCGCCTTCTCCGAGCTCATGATCAAGCCCAATCGGGTGCCCTTCGCCAGGCCTGAGCCAATCGCTCGCTCCTGGGGAGGCCGCAGGGGCCACGTTCTGCCTGACAAGCCGCTGTGTTCGCGGGGCCTGCGCGCTGATGACTTTTACCATAGGCAGCCTCGCACGTTTACACTGGGGTGGTGTAAGTTTTCGACGCTCGCCTCGCTCGGTCGTTGTCGGCCCTACCCTCGGTTGCCGCGATAGACGTGGACGGCGACACTAGCAGTGGCAGGCGCGGGAGCGCAGCCGGGGTCGCACGGCGAGCGACCTGCGATAAACCGCGAATCACAAGCTCCAGAGAGACAGCTCGAACGTGAGCTTACTTGCAGTACGGCGCATGCGTGCGAAGACGTGGACGATTGCGGGAGAAGGAAGGCGGCCGCCAGCTCTGCAGGCGCAATATCGCATAACGAATATAGGCTCGCATCCCGCGACTCCGCCTTGTTTTCTTCAGAATCTGCCACTGGCAGCTGCGGGATTCAAGGTGGCCCGCTAACACCGTATGTACCTCAGCCTAGGCCCATCTCAACCCCCTCGCCTCCGCTTGTCTCCGGACTCGCGGAGTGTCCAACGCTGCGCCGCACGCACGCGGTGTCAATGGCGCAGATATGCGCGGGATCTTCAATCGTTCAAGAAACCGTTGAATTGCACTTGTCAGGCCTGCCTGTCCTTACTGACCGTTCCTGCACGTCAGGTACCCGGAGGGGGATCTTTCCATCTACCGTTACGTCCGCACGCCCGCACAACAAACGCTTCTGTCGACGTGAGACTCGCCTGTGCAGCGCATGCCCTGGTGTGACGCGTTCGTCTGCCTGTAAGTTTGTCAGTGACGGCGTCACGCAAGGTAATGCCAACACGTATGTACACGCAGGTCTGCGGCCCCTTCCTTTCTTTTCCTCGCCGTCGTAGAGAGTATGATATCGCATGTAGCACGCATAACGGCGTTGCCCAGAAGACGTCATTCCGAAACTGAGTTGACCACGACCACATGGTCGGCTTCTCCGGACTTACGAGACTGAATGCAGCGCTGACAGCGGACAGCGGACATAGCATCAGTGATCAGCGAGCAAGAAAATACAGCATGCACAGGCACGAAATGACAACGCTGTACTGTGGACGCACTGCGCGCTGCCTCGGATGAAATGCTCTATGTAGATATACTTCGGCAACACGCACCCCGTACTCTAGTCCACGCTGGAGAGAGATTTGAGTTCCCCGAGATCTCTCGAGCGAAATACATACAGATCTAGGTTTTGACTCCATCGTCCGTCCGTTCATGCAGGAATGAATGCGAATCTGTTAGAAACAATTCGGGTATCAGAGGCCCCTTGCCTCTCGACCTGGCGGAAAACGTCAGTCAGCACCAGGGCCAGAAGGAGGAACGGGCAAAAAAAAAAACACAGCGTTAGCATTCAACGGCCAGGACAAGCCAGAGAAGCCTCAGCCTCTGCACCCGAAGGCACGGGCGACAGTGCAATCTCTATCCTGTCCCTGGCCCCGCCTGCAATCGCGATCATTCGGATGTACGCACTCACCTTCTCCGCCGTGCCCCTCTCCGGGAACAAAGTTCTGGACGAGCCACTCTGAAGTTTGTTTGAGCAACAAGCAAAGGCACAGATCGAGCGCACCACCCAGCGGACCCAGATCGCGCACTGCGCAGCTCGCGGCGGGTGCCTCGCGCCACGAAGCTGAAGAGGCCAGCCTCGAGAGATCGCCGTCAATCCCGTTCTCCTTCCCCATCCCTTATTCCCAAACCACCCAGCATCCCCGCATCCGAGAGAGCCAGCCCTGGCCCCAGGCACGAGCCGCAACAGGGCCAGGGACGGAACTCGCGCTCGCTGCGGCTCACGCAGCAGGCGGCTTCCTCTTCTTGCGCACCGCGAGCACCGTGACCGGTGCCGCTGCTCCTGCCCCTGCCCCGGCGGCCGCGGCACCGTCGCCACGCGGGGTCGCGGCGCGTTCCGCACGTCGATCGATCCGTAGATGTGCTCCGTGTACGTCTCGCGCGTGGCGACCGGGTCCGGGAACGGGTTGGGCGAGATCTCCGGGAGCGCGCCGCCTGCCGGACGCCCGGTTGCGAGGTGCGACCGTCCAGGGGGAGGGGTTTGTGGCACCTCGAGTGTCACAGGACGGTCCGGCTCGGGCGTGCGTGGTCGTTCCGGTTCGTCCGGATCCGGATTCGGATGTGAGGAGGAAGAGGAGGCGGGAGGTGCGGGGATGGCTGGCGCGTCCTCGCAAAGGCCCTTGATTGCGCCCTCCAGAGTCTCGGTGGCGCGCACCGCGCGCTCGTGCGTCGAGAACTCGTGATTGTTCATGAGCGAGCTGACGATGCGACGCACGAGCTTCGGCGCGACCTGCCCTGGCTGCGGCGCAAGCGGCGACGGCTGCGACGTCCTGTCCTGCTCGACCGGCGGAGGCGTGGAGATGCAGAGCGTGAAGAACCCGGTGACTGCCCCGGCAACGCATTCCTGGCGGAACGACATGCGCTCCCAGAACTCGTCCGCAGAGACGAGCGACAATTCGCCCAGAGGGCGGGTATCCTTGTCCTTGTCCTTTTCGTCCT
This sequence comes from Ganoderma leucocontextum, assembly GCA_020736865.1. NCBI lineage: Eukaryota > Fungi > Basidiomycota > Agaricomycetes > Polyporales > Polyporaceae > Ganoderma > Ganoderma leucocontextum. The sequence goes on from JAHKGY010000006.1 coordinate 400,294, forward strand.
CGTCGCGCTCCTCCTGCTCCCGTGGCGCCTTCTTCTCCCCACGCGGTCCAGACGAGGTCGGTGCTCGTGGCCGTTTGCGCTGGGGCGAACGGACGCCGCTCTCGGTGCTCTTGATGTACGCAATCTCGTCGATGAACCGCGACTTCGGGTCGTCGTCGAACCACGGTACGAACGTCCCCAGATTGTGTGGCGCGTCCGGGTCGGCGCTCCTCGGGCACGGCAGCGGCACGTCGGCCTGCGAATACGGGTGCCCGTACACCCACTGCACGCTCGCATCGGCACCGCTAGCGGTACCGGGGCGAGAGAGAGCGCGGTCGACCGTGTGTGCGGCCTCGAGCTCAGAATATCCGGGGAGGATGTAGAAGAGCTTGACCTTCCCGGTGCCCTTCAGCCGGCCCACGACCTCTCCCGCGACCTCGCCGTACACCCGCTTCCACCACGCGCACAGCTTCACGTCCGACAGCGGGCGCTTCCCTTCGAACTCGGACGAGTTCGGGAAGAGGTACTGGTTCTGTGCGCGCGCGAAGAGCTGGATCCAGAGGTGCTGCACGGCGATCGGGCGCGTCACGGGGTCGGCGTAGTGGGTGAGGAACGCACGCACGAGGGTCGCCGTGGGCGAGGGAGAGGACGCATGACCGGAGGAGTCGACTTTGGAGACGTACAGGACGCCACAGGACGTGGACGGGATGTTGTAGACGGACGCTTCGATGGCGGTGACGAGAATGCGTGGTGCGCTCGGATCCTTCTGCTCCGAGAGCAGGATGAAAACATCCTGGAGGTACGTTCGAGGCCGGGGGTGTGCATACGGGAACAGCCCGTTATGTTTCCTGGGCGCGGACGTGAGGACGTGGATGTGGAATGTCCTGGTCCCTGGGAGGTCGGCCAGGGCGGCCAGCAGTTTGTCTCGTAGAGCCATTTCGCTGTATCTTGACGATGGCTATGAGAAGGGCCTTTCCTGCATGATACCAGCGAGGGTAGAGGTGGGAGACTGGGATGACGAGAGGACAAGACGCATGGCCATGGTGGACGTTCAGGTTCTCACAGACCTTAGACTAGCGCCAGACTGGCGCTCATTCCAAAGTCGGAAATTCCCGCCGCTTGGCGCCTTTCTTGCCCGGCCAGACGAGTCGGTCGCCGAAAAGGAAATAGTACGGGAGTCCTAACCACAACAGGTTTCGAAGGAGGTATTCTACATGACACGTTAGATATGTACATCATAGAAGCAAGGTACGACAATATATTTAAATACTATTCAGTGAGCTTCTCAAAAGTCCGTTCAGCTCGGTGCCAGTTCCAGGGTGATAAACATGAGAAAAAGCGGCCCCCTCCGAGGAAGCCCTTTCAACGATAACAAGGAATTGTCCCACACGACAAGCGTAGCAGTTTCATACAGCAACAACAGCCGACGAAGTGTACGCTGCGTCATCTTTGATGGTAAGTTGCTTGATTTCGTCCTCCCTAATGGCGTCCATATGCTCCTGCTTGTCGTTGAGACCCCGTACATGACCGTCAATTATCGACTGTATGGAAGAATAGACGCATAGAGGAACTTTTTACAACTTACCCCGTGAGGGTATCGTGAACCATATTCGGTGATGGTCTCAACAGACACCGTTATCCCGCCGTCGGGACGGAAGGACTGTACGTGAGAAATTCAGCAAGTGGCGAGCTAGAATTTATCTAGGACGAAGTACCTTGCGTGGTATCTTGGGGGTGAGCTCAGAAGTCGAGGACGACGGATGTATTGAATGGGGATTGGCGATGTTGCTAAGATGCCATGCACCTTTCGCTACTTTCTCCCGGAGCATTTCCCGGCTGTTCAGCCTGAATAAGTGGAGTCAGCAGCTATACACAAGCACTGAGAGGATGAAAACGCACAACGCGAGGAACGAGTTGACGTAGCCTGCACAACTGTTCTGTAAACAGACTGCCAATAAATTGACGATAATGGCACCCACATTTGCCCATAATCCAGAAGAAGCTCAACCAAATGAAGTTGGTGGGCATTGCTGCGAACTGCACGTCGCTCTTACTTAGTCACGAAACACCCGTATGAAGTACCACTTACGGCAACAACGCAGATTGTTCCAGTGATACTAGCAAAGAATTCAACGACGGATGATCCCTCGACATGTATCGCCACCCTTACCTCGTGACAAGCCCGCTGTTGACGCTATACACTATCAGTATCGTCACAACGGAGTCGGTCCTATTACATGTGTCAGAATCGTGCAAGTCTCGGAAGCAAAAAAAAACCGGGCCGACCTCTTCAGCCCAGTTCGCTTCTTGTACAGATAGTAGCACATGGAGGCGGCGATTAAGACATCGGCCACAGCGGCGGAGCCCAGACCGAGGCATGTTACCCACTGCACACGGATCGTGAATTCCGGAGGTCACTGCGAGAGTGCTCGAGAACTCACGGTTAAGTTGCCGAACTTCGAGAACCGACCGAGGATGAAGCTAACGCGCGGTTAATTGGCAGGACTCGGTGCGGCTGACGGCGACCACTCACGACTCTGCAGTGAAGACTGGTAATTTCCGCGTAAAAGTGAGCACATGACACCGAGATAAAGTACGCGCAGCTTAGGTTCTCACCGACACCGAGCCCTGCGAAACACGAAAGGGTCATTCAGTAGGCGGGATCTGCGGTGCGTGGCCACATCGTCGCGCGACTAACCGAAATGAAGGCACGCCAAGACAACCTGAAGGGGAGAGGTCACGAGTTGCAAGGCAGTAGAAGACCTTCCGTACTCACGATGATACCGGTCACGATCCAGTTCTTGCTCACTGCGAAGCGCACTATGAGAATAGAAGATTGGAGTTAATCAGGAGGATACCCACTCATCCACACGCGACGTGCGAAGAAACTGCGCAGGGAAATAAGCAAAGAGACGAAGACGTCAAAAGACGCTCTGACATACACTTCTACGATGATACCGATGAGTCCCTGTGGGCATCAAGGGAGCAAGTCAGCTGGCTGGGGGAGAGGAGGAACCTTGAATTCGGCTTACGTTGCAGTCCGTTTGAAGCTGCGGCGCTCGCCCGGTAAGGACATCGGAAATCCAAGCGTTTCACAGAAGACTCACCGCCATGCTCCTGGGTAACGGATCGTCAGTCCGCTCACATGCGGATGAGCCGGTGGCACTCACCATGTCGTCCGGTCTAGATTGTCGATGTTGCCAAAGTTCGTGACCAAGTACCTTTCAGCATTCATCCGTAAACTGGCCCGGCGAACTGTTCAACAGAGCCTCGCACCAGTAAATTGTGACTGTGCATAGGACGAGATGCAGAGTATCCAGCACTCTGGAGACGGTTCAGCGTTTCGTTGTATACTACCGTCAAAGGCAATAGATGACGCACGTGAGGATGATAACCTGCGCATCATCAGCCCCAACCCAAGAGCAGAGACATTTTCAAGGTAACACTCACGAGCGACTTGATATAAAACTTGTCGTTGGGATAATTCCTACGACAGTGTGAGTGCCATGGATGCCAAGATTCACACCATGCGACACACCTGAAGTAGCTGACACTGCTCGTGCAAACATCAGTCACTCGGACACACCTGTCGTATGCCCAACGCACGTCTGCAACAATGTGATCCCAAACAAGCTAAGCAGCTCCAATAAGTGGACGGTCCGAGGAGAGCCAAGAAAGGTGCTCACCAAGCACTGACGATGAGACCGACCAACGCCGCGCCAAACGTGCTGTCAATGAATGCCATCCTCTTTCCTGTACGTTTAGGAGCGCTCTGGGAGGACGACAGCGACTGGGTGGGGAGAGGGCGGAGGGTGGCCACTGCGCGTCCATGCACTCTCGGGGTGGTATAAATGCGGCCGGCCCTGGGCGTGCGCGCCACTTGATGCTTTGCTTCGAAGATCTGTTCTTGCGAAGAGCAGCCTGGAACTGACGCTATGGAACTGCCGCTATGGACACGCTTCTGCCGAAAGGGCACACGACGATTGCAGGGGAGGACCTCGGACGTCCCAGGGCCCCGATGCATGCCGCCCGCCCGCTCAAAGAGACAATCGCCGAGCCGAGTCCTGGGAGGACACCCTTCGTGGGGCGTGGATGATCGGTGTTGCTGCAGATTCGCTTGCGATTGAGGCGTGGGTCGACGAGTGGCCTCACCGGGAATTCACATCCTCCATTCCGGGGAAGCTGGGAAAAACGGTAATCCATTCATGCCCGAGTACTTCAGTTAGTCTTTACTCGTAACCGGACGACACACTTGATATTGTCTTGGTGTATGGAGACTCGTATAGCTTGGAGGCCGAATGCGACTTGTTGGATGGGAGACCTTCTCTCAGGCTCAGCGGAGACAATTGTAAAAATTCACGATGGCATGCAGACCGCAGTTCTCGGCCAAGTTTCAGGACAGCTTACCAAAGAATCGAGGTTGTCCATCGCATGTGAAGTCCGGGGTCAAAAGGATCCCCGTATACCTGTTGAGCATATGTGCACGTAAAGTCAGTGATAGAACTCAACTTTCGGGTTGGCTAGCCAACAACGCATCATTAAACGTACCGAAAAAAAGTCCCTGCTGTTGACATAGCCGAGCACGCTCCGGTTCGCAGTCAGTTAGAAAATTGACGGTGGAGTCAACGTAGGCATCCAAGCTCCGGTCAGAAGATTCACCACGTAAACCCATGAGAACGAGCGCTCGTAGACCTCCAAGAATGATCGCGATAATTGTATCTTTGCTGGAGTCGTGTTCAGGGGGTTGGTGGCCGTTGCTAGGTGGCATAATGGCGCAGAGCGGAAGTCTCCACGGAAAGGAACCATATAGAGCACAAAGAAGTCATATTAGGCTCAAGCACACACTAGTAGACTTGACCATCGGAGGGTTGCTTGCGGAGGGTTGTGGGGAGCGCGGTGACGGTGGAAGACGAGTTATGCTAGCGTGAGCGCCTCGTGCTATCGACGGCGTTCAAAGGCGCGTCACTTTGGCCGCAGTCGACCGGTCGTTTGGCCGCAACCTGTAAGAACACTACTAGTGCATCGTTGTATCCTGTTTCTCAGGTATATTTAACAAGCTGTTGAATGGCTGAGCTGGATGAAAATACGTATAGCAACGAGCTGAAACATGAAACAGCTGACCCAGCAACCCCTTGCCTCGGGCCTTGCATGCTCTGTCCTTCAGAGGTAGCTATGTCTTAGAACGCGTTTATCCTGAGCTCATTCACAACCTTGAGCTTCACCGAACGCTGGATCAGCCCTCGTTGCGATAGAACCCCACACGCCACCAACCCCACTGTACGCCACAATCAGAAGAGACGAAGCTGCTTGTAGTACGCGGACATAATGTGGACATTCAGATCGTCGGTATGATACTATGCTACAAAACACTTCTAACACGACATAGAGCATTGACATGGAGGAAACGGCGGGCGGTGGGTAGAAGGCAGCGTACGGGTTGTGGACGTGAAGGAAAAACTTGAACTTGAACAACAACGGGAAGGGGGAGAAGACGACGACAGGCAATTACGCGACATACGCGAACGTGTCGCGGGTGCCCTCCACACGCTCGATGTACTCCTTCTCGAGCAGGTGGTCGATCGCCTGGAAGGGCAACAGCAACGAGGATTCGGTCAGCATACGAGTGCGTGGAATGAAATGGAATGAAAGAACGAGTGGACATGAAGGCCGACGCACCTTCTTGATGTCTGGGATCTTCGGCGTGAACCGCTGCGAGATCTGCTGGATGACCTCCTGGATGAGGGCCTGGTTCTTCATCGTCTTGCGCGCCTTCATGATACTGCCAGCGCGCACGGTGGTGAACAACGGGGCTGGGTAGTGCAAGAGCGAAGAAAGACATACCGGACGATGGTCGCCTGGATGACGTACTTGCGGTCCTCGTCAACGGTCTTCAGCACATCAGTCGACTCCGCCTTCTGCTCAGCCTTGATCGGCATGTTGAGGTTGATACGGATCTTCTTCGACTTGAAGCCTACGCCGAAAAGTCAATGACGCTGCAATAACAAACGGGTTGAAAATACGCACTCGGGTTCAAGTCGTATTGTTCCGTCTCGTCGTTGATGAGGATCTTGGCCTTGACGAGCACAGCAAGTACCTGCTTGAGGATGTCCTTGCTGATCGCCGTCGCGTTCATCAACTCCTCGAGCGAGAGCGTGTCGTTGTTGTTGTACTGGAGGAGGACCGCCATCTGCCATGAGCTCGTCATGAGGATGTACTTCTGGTTGAGGTAGTTGGTGCGGAGCTCGTTCTTCGAGTAGTTCCACAGCCACGTGAGCTTACGCCCGGAGTGCTTCTGTTGGTAGTACTGCGAGAAGCGGGTGTACGTAGGGAGGATGTCTTGCGGGATGATGAAGTCGTGTGTCGGGGGGTTGAGGGGCCAGAAGTTCGTGCCGAGGACCATGATGCTGAACGTAATGTCCATGTCGTCGTGATTTTGCTGCATACGCTCCTTGAAGTTGTCCGTAAGATCCTTGCTCAGGCTCATGTCTGAATGTTGAGATGTCAGCATACCCGCGAAACACCGTGATCGACACGTACCCGTGAACATGCGCTGGAGCTTGTTCGTGTACTCGAAACCGCAAGCCTCCTTGAGCTTCGAGATCATGCTCGCCTCGGCCTCATCCGATGCCGACACACCGTGGATGAGACGCTTCGACAGCTTCGTCGTGTAGAACGACTGGAAGACGTCCTTGTCGTCGATGTACTTGAACAGGATCATCTGATTCCCCACATGTGCGATCAGCGACCGCAGGCACCACTGCGCGCAGAAATGACGTACCACTTTGTTCAGCGCACCCTCAAGATCCTCCTCCTCGGCCATCTTGTTGTTCTTGCGGAGCAGTGCATCCGCGTGCTTGGCGAGAAGTTCAGGGGACTTCGTCGTCGACGTTCCGGTCGCAGCGTTGCGGTTGACGAACTCTCTGCACGCCTTGTCAAGGCTAGCAACGAATCCAGCCTCGCCACGGAAGCTGCGAGTAACCGTCTCCGAGTTCTTTTGGTGCACCTCCAGCAAGGCGTCAACGTAAAGCTTAGGATCGACTTCCGGAGCGCCCTGAGCCGCGGAGCCCTCGCCGATAAGCTTGTTGACGGCGGCGAGACCCGCTCGCTTGACGTGCTCCTCGAACTTCTTGCGCAGGGGCTCAAGGCCCTCAGGAATACGAGACAGAAGAGCGTACATGCGCTGCAGGTCCTCGTCCTTGTCGTAGTCGAGCAGACTTTGGAAGCTCTCCCACATGAGCTCCGCGTGTTCGCGGATGAGGACGTGCTCGCACTTGTTGATCAGTGCCTTGCGCGTGTTGGTGTTCATGTATCGCTCAACACGATCCTCCTCTTCGCGGAGACGCTCCTCGGCCTTCTTCAGGTAGTCGGCCACACTGTTCTCGGAGAGGAATGCCTTGGACTCCTGCCGGTAGTACTTCTCGGTCGCATCAAGGAAGGGAGTCTCGAGGTGTTCCCGGTACACCTCGTACGAAACCTTGTTGATGTCGCTCTCGTCGAGACCGAGGGAGACAAACGAGTCGACAACCTTCTTCACGAGACCCTGGTCGATCGTCTCGCCATTCCTCTGGCGCTCGATCAACCGCAAGATCGCACCAGCAAGTTTCTGGTGTTTGCTCTGTACATGAAGGAAGAAGTTGGACTTCCATTGCACGAGGGCGAGCTGTACGAATGCAAATGAAGGTAAGCCACGATCTCGCAGACGAACCAGAAGAAGCCCAGAGACAGTGAATACAGATGGTCTCGCGTTGCATGTGTATTGAGGTGCGTCGCACCTACGTACGACCAGCTCGTTTAGAACTTCCCCTGGGGCTGCGGTCAGGGACGGCACTTAAGTCGCCACAACCCAGGACCCGTGGTAGACAGAGGAGCCAAGTGAGGTGTGATCGGATTGAATCGTGACGAAGGGTACCGCAGCACCGTACCCCGGATGAGACAGAAACGAGAGGAAAAGGGAGACGCACGGTGTAAACGGGATAGACGCCCTTCCTTCCCTCGTCGCGTTCGCGCTTGACCCAATGTCGGTTGAGGTACGTGAAAAGGCGGTTAATGTAGTTTGCACCAGTCGTGTAGCGATCCCACTCTTGAGCATAGTACCGCAGCAACGCCTCGTCTTGCGAGCTGTCCGATGCCTGGAAATGGCAGAACAAGCGCCCATGTCAACATGTTTCGAGGAGTAGTGGCGGGCACACGCCCAGAAGTACTCACCGTGCGGAGGGTCTTGAGATGGTTTACAAAGTACCTGATGAGGTTGTTGTACAGATCAGAGCCCATCAGGTTGGCTCCCGCTGCTGTAAGATCAATAAACATCGGCGTCGCCTGAACGCGTAAGTACTCACTTCTGTGGCCCATCCCACCGCCTTGGTCCCCCGTCCCGTGCATCTTGGAAGATGTGCAGTAGTTGTAAGACACCGTGTAAAGGCTCATGTACTTGGAGTACGACACTCCAGTTTGGAGCTTGGTCATGATATGGTCTACCCCCTCCTCGAGATAGGTCCATGTCGTCGCGAGATCCGCGTTGGGCGGGGGCATAGGGTAAGAGTTATTGCCTGCAGCACTCATCGGGGTCGTAAACGGTCAGAAGAGGGAGGGGCGAGAGACAATGTGGTAAATGGTCAAGAGCACCGGTTGGGCGTCTGGGCGTGTGGCTGCCTCAAGTCACGCAGCGTGCCCACTGCCCGCCCAGCCGCCGTGACTCCATGCTCTCGACCACCACCATCATCACCAACGCGCGACCGAGACGTGCTCCTGTCTGGCCCATTCTTGCTTCAATAAAGGCGTCCTCGTGGAGCCCCTCTTCCATTCGAGATTAAGTACAGCTACCCCTTTCAAGTTGTGGATAGTAGGTGAATCTATCACTCTCGGCGACCGTTTCAATCAATTCACGCTCATATTTTCATGTAGGCTTAACAAGTGTACTAACACTAACTTCTTCTCGATGCACAGCTCCATCATCGTGACTGGATTTGATGAACACTCCGTGTACGGAGGCTGGCTCAGGCTGCATCGATTACGGTTCTATCTGCCTGCCCCACGCCAGTGATCATGAGTTCTGAGGACTTCCGAATGCTCGCGCTCCGTGTGGTTGCGCAAACCCCCATGTCTGCTGGTATAAAAATGGGTCCTTTCCGCCTCGTAGGCTATAAGGTTTGTTCTCTCATGTCGGTTATCGACATTTTGGACTTATTCTCTCTCAGTATATGTAGTTGCAACGACCGAAAAGGTTGGCTTTTTCAGCAGCAGCAATGAAACCAGCTCTGTCAGGTACCCCCGAGGGCACCGACGTAGTAATTCAAAACCAAGTGTTCGATAGCGTTGTAGCTGGAGTGCTTCAGGTGCTCGCCTCCAATATGATATCTCTGCGGTGCATGATGTTACATGATTAGAACGGGTGCGGTGCCGACCCCTCAGTTCTCCGTACTCGCAAGTCACACGACAACCCGAGGAGTGGAAAGATAGTCCAAGGAATATGGGAACAGCTCAGAGTGTCAATCCGCTACGTCTGTCGTCCCGTCGGACGTTCAGGGAGTAGTATACAGTACTTCAATCTTGGCCGGCTGCACCGGCTTCGTACTACGTAGGTCTCGTTCAAGTTTAGCGAGCTCGAGTAACGTAAGGAAGACCCTCGATCAAATAGTTATCCACCATGGGCACCACGTTACAAGTTGCTCGAAGTCAGACATTTGTACAGGGAAGAGGGACAGCCAACGGCGTCAGCTGCACAGACAAGCAAACACACCCTAGGGCAACTGGGTCGTCGCCTGAGGGATGACAGTCTCGCATCAAGTTAACGTGAGTCCTCTTACTCGGGGAAGGCGGACGAAAGCGATTTGAGAAGAGGTTCTGACTCGGGCTCGCAGGACTGGTCGGTCCATCAGGCGCGTGCCTTGCTTGTCGCATCGCGCCCTGTCCCTGCACGGTAGATATGAGCCGACCACTTTCGAGGGGGGAGGCTTAGTCGTGGGGCTGAAGTACTAGAAGGAACGTTGACGAGACCGTGCTCAGAAGCGCAACGCAGACCTAGATGGCAACAGTCGCCATGCTGGCTTTCAGGAAGGCTTTGTGGATCGCCGGGATTCGGGAGGTATTCCGGAACCGAGGAGATTGGTGGAAACTCCCATGGAGTGTCCGAGGACAATGTGAGTATGTCGATGATTTGAAATGCCGAGGGGGCGTCCGAGGACGCGCGGCGTTGTAGGGAGGGCTTGAAAGATTGGGGAGACTAACGCATTGTCTGCAGTTCGTTCGTTCGTCTCCTCGGATGACGCGCCTCGGACGTTGGGCCAAGCACTGCATAACGACCCAGCCGTGCAAGCGAAGGAGGTATATCCCAGGGACATAACGGACGTCTGATGATACTGACGGAATTGATAGTCAAGACTTCGGCAGCGGTGAGATCTATTGCAAGGTGCAAAAGAATCGATTCCATCGCTGTGACACTGAGGCTGCTGTACGCACCGGACTCCGGACGGTTCAAGAGCCATGTCGTTGGTTCAGCTTCATCCGCAAGCACGTCGACAACAAGGGCATTAGGCATTATGTATATATCTATGTATGCATGTACACACTACGATACTAGACGATTATAGCTCCCACAATATCGACGTAGGACACAGTAGATGCGACGTCTTCGGGCGCATGGTCGTGAGGAAACGTCCACGGTAGCACCGCTGCGCCAAACGAAGTCGTTTAAAGCCACGTAAGGTCTCCAATCTCGTGAGCTCAAGCTCGAGAGTCTATCCGCCATCCAAGCCCGTCCCTAGATCAATTCGGCAGCGTGTACTCGAAGCGAAACCGCTGGTAGGCGTGTGTGATCTTTCGATGCTCCTTGCCACCCTCCTCGAACCCGGTGACGTCAGCGACCACCTTCGAGATGCCCTCGCGCTTGACACGGTTCTGCAGCTCCACGCTCTGCTTGTCTTCCGGGACGTCGTACAAGAACGCTGCAGCGATGCCCATCGACAGGTTGTCGATCGGAAGCCCGAACTCGAGTGCCATACTGGTCGGGCCCAGGAGCCGGTCGCCCTTCGAGAGCTTCCTGAGGGGCTCACGTCCGACGCGCACGACGTCGTCTTTGAGACGCGGGTTCGCGAAGCGCTCCATGATCTTGTCGACGTACTGGCCATACTCCGCCTCGTCGAACTGGTGTCTGCGCATGAGCGCGGCGCCCGCCTCGTCCCGCAAGGCGGCGTGGACTATGTCGTGAATCTCCTTGTCGTGCACCGCGGTGTGGATGGTGTTGTGGCCCTTGAGGAAGCCCAGGTACGCGATGATGGCGTGCCCGCAGTTGAGGGTGAAGAGCTTCCGCTCGACGTACGCCTGGAGGTCCTTGGTGAGCTTCACGCCCTTGAGCCGAATGGGTGTGCGGCGTAAGGCGCCCTCGTCCACGACCCACTCGTAGAAGCCCTCGACGCCGACGTCGAGGGGGCTGCCGCGTCCGGAGGACTCGTACGGGGGGACGATGCGGTCGACGGAGCAGTCGGCAAAGCCGATGGTGTCATCGACCCAAGCCTTGTCCTCGTCCGACAGGGTCTTGAAGACGTGTTCGCGCAGGAGCGTGGTCTGGTTGATAACGTTCTCGCAAGCGATGATGTTCAAGGGCGGCCCCTTTGCTTTGCGGCGGGCCTGGAGACCCTTTGCTATCGTCACAGCGATCCTCTCGAGGATGGTCGGGCCGACGGCGGTGGTGACGAGATCGACGGCAGGATCCGCAAACTGCTGGATGATGTCGTTGGACGTGGAGACGAGACCAGAGACGTTGGAGACGGAGCTGTGGCACACCTCGTCCTCGTCGAGGACCAGGACGTCATACGAGTCCCGGGTGTTGAGCAAATGGATAATGTCCTTGTCGACGTCGGCGAAGACAACATGGTAACCGGACTCGACGAGCAGGGGTGCAATGAACCCGCGGCCGATGTTTCCAGCCCCGAAGTGGATGGTTTTAAGGTGAGATATGGTCATGTGAACTGCGATCCCAAGACCAACAGACGTCAGGGACTCGGGCTAAGGTTTACGCGCAATATATAAAGGGCTAACTCACCGATGTCGATGATGAGGAGATTCTCTGTATTCCAACAGTGCTAGTGAGGAGGAAGGGACTACTTAGTGGTGCGTATGATTTATACACCAGCCCCCGACTTCGATCCAAAACCCAAGCTCAACGCCTATGACATCACCGTAGAGGGAATGTATTGGGACATGGCCAAGCTGTTGGTTTGGTGTTCGGACTCCACCGCCGGAGTCCAGTCATGATGTTAGCGGCAAAGAGTGGGGAGGGGCAAGCGCCTATGCCTGACGCTGCACTTTCATCACGGACCGCGACACGATTTGCCAATACCGACAGTACCGACCACTGGCAAGCAACATGCAAAAGCGCGCCCTTGTTTGCTTTTCCTCTCTCGTAGGCCACGTCGTCGGCCATGACGAGGCTCCTCTCTCTGTGGTCGTTGCTATCCTTGATCTTGATTGCACGAGCAAGCCCCGGGTCGCCGTCAAGGGACGAGGTGAAGGATAACAAGGTTCTCATCGCGGACTTTCCTCCTCCAATCGAGCGACCAGGCGGTGCGGACGTTTGGACTGTCGGTGATGTAGAGGTAGTGAAGTGGTGAGTAGGGCAGCATGCGCAACGCGCGAGCGCCTCAATTGTTGAATCATGCCGCATATAGGTCCACGAAAGGGCTTAACTACACTCTGACCCAGGTAGGGACAATCCTGCTGGGTTACCTCACAACGGATGGCTCGCAAAGAATCTTCCCATGTAATGTCGCGTCTCTTTCAATGCGCCTGCGAGCCTGTCTAACGTTTCGCCGCAGATCAGTCACTCGCGGACAACTTCACATTGGTCAGCGGCTCGGTCAACGTTGTAGTCCCTGAAGTACCCTCAGGAAATGTCTACTTCATCATTGGTATATCATCCTCAGCCTGCACCACTCGCCACTTACTGATGACATGCCGAACGTAGTGCTCGGAAACACCAACAATTGGAGCCCCTTATTCTCCATTGTCAACCCGAACGCGTCCGCCTCCATTTTCCCGACATCTTTAGCCTGGGCTTCCGGGTCCGCTGCACCCAGCGGCATAGCTAGTGCCACGACTGCGGTTGACGCTTTGGTAACAGCCGGCTCATCCCCATCCTCTCCGATGACCTCGGGTGTTGGGAACTTTGCTTCAGCCGCCTCCACAGTGGTGCTGTCTTCCGGTGCGCTCAGCTGTCGAAGCATCGCTGTTGCGCCACTGGCTGTCATGATGGGTGTGGTTATAAGTTTGGTATGACGTCCTCCAGCTCTATTTGCCAGGATCGTTGACCGTCACGCATCATGTACCATACTCGATGAGATACCCTCCTTGCTTATTCCAGTCCTGCTCGAAACACCATTGGGCGAGCTCGATCGGACACCACAACGACGCGCGAAAGACCGATGCATCAGCGCTGGGCGGAAACCTCGTGCTGGGTCACCTGTGCAGGACTTGATACTCGCGTGTCGCTTTCCTTTGTGCGCGTAGACGCTAACTCCGGTGCATATCGGGCTTCTCTGTCATGCCCTCGATCCCCTTTGCCCCCGCTAAGTAGCTCCGGTATGGCCAGACCTTCATTGCAGAGGATAAGGTGGCCAGAGCCAGAATGTGTCATGGTTCGCCACTGGCACGCTTAGTGGCTATGGCTCAGATATAACTCCAGTCCTCAATGGATGCGTTCATTCCATCATAACTTACCTGCATCATTATCACCGTCATACTCTACGCAAGTAGCTGCACCTGCGTTAATGACCTCCGCCCTTGATGCGATGAGGCCCACGAGAACATCCGCCGTCTTCGCGGCCTTCGCGACCGTGGCGCTCGCCGCAAGCGCCTCGAGCCTTCAGCCTGGTCCCGGGGCATGCGAAGCAATCCTTCCCCCGTGTTCCTGGTATGTCGGCCTGATCGTCTTCCTCGGCGTCGAGCAGTGAATGCGAACTCACCTCACCCTTCGCGCGGTCCACAGGTCGGAATATTATGACAATACCAGCGCGGCATCGCGCGCTGCCGTCCATGTCCGGCACCTGCATTGCCCCAGTGCGAGCCAACCAGAGAGTCTCCATTGCTGTGGGTTCCGCTCGCCGTCGCCGTGCATTCTTCGAGGTCTCATGCCAGCTGCAGCTTGGGAAGACGAAGACGGAGACTCGAGCCGCCGGCATCTCGAGTCCCACGACGTCACTACGGTCTTTGACCAAGATCTGACCACCCCATCGCTGGGGATGACGCAGGCATCCCATCCGTCGTTGTCATGGCTGTTGGAAGTCTCGGAGGGACATAGTCGTGGATCCTTCGACGCCGGCGGTGGGATCTGTCCGACACGTTCGTCGGCGGCACCGGGGATGCTCGAACTGACGCTATCCTGCGCACGGACGAGGGCAGGCAGATGCGAGCTGCGGCGCTCGGCCCTATCGACGTCTGCCGCCGCCCATGTGTCCCCAGAGTCCCCCCTGGGCAGCCTCGGGGGTGCGAACAGCTCGTTTCTCGGCGCGCTGTACGACTCGTACAGCCTCTGGGAGCTGGCAAGTGTCTTGTGTGCCATCGCGTGGCTGCTCGTCTGTCTCGCCGCATGACGGCACATCGCCTCTCACGTCCGCCTCTTCTCGCCTCCTGGCCTCCATGCTCGCGCGCGCGCACTCATGCTCTTCATGCATATGCATATGCGTCCTTGGCATCAGACCCGGGATAATATCCTCTGCTCTACTGTAGCGAACACGACCCACGTCCAAGTTCTGTATCCATCATACGCCACGCGCGACGCCTCAGGCCTCAGGCCTCATTATGTAGCAGTACACGCCCCGCGACTGTACACGTACGTACATGTAGTATATCCTTATATCACCTCCCCCATACTTCCCCGCACGAGCAATAAACCCGGCCCTAGTGACAGCTACTCAGGCTGCAGCGCCTTCTACCCACGCCTGTTCGGCCTCCCTCGCACCCCAGCTTGCCCGTCTTCGCGTGCACTGTGCAGCAATAGCAACAACGCCTCGAGCTCGCTCAGTGCTCGCTCGCACGAGCGTGGCCCAGCGGCGCCTCGCGACAAACACGCCTTCGCGCGCGGGGATAGGTCACGGCCATCCGATCACCACACACAGGAAGTTAGGCTTGGGGCTCTGCAGGGAGACGGGGGATCCCCACAGAGCGTAATGTCCGCGATCGCTACTGGAGGTCGTAACGGGTTACGGTACGCGTCTGCGGACCCCGCGATCGAGCGGTGTTGCTTCCGTGTCGCCAGCGCGCGAGGCTGCGCCGCGGAGGGAGATTTCTGTTAGCTATCAATGTCATAGAGAAGGCACCGAATACTGTACTAATGGGTTGAAGTTGTGCCGGTACCTGTGTGCCTTGCATGGACAGGACCGCTCAAATGCCGTTACGAGGTCCGAGCTGACGACTCCAGAGGTCGGTCGCGCAACCGTTGTCATGTCCTGAATCGCACGTGCGGAGGTAAAGGGCGTGAAGAAGCTTGTGAGAGGGCAAGAACGGGAACCCCGCGAAGCTATAGCTAGCTGTGCGCGACGGCGGCGGAAACCCGGATCGATCGAATGGGGTTGTAACGCAGATCACGATCAAGAGCGTAGTGGATTATACAACGTGTAGTGCTACATGATCTCTCTACGACAGGTGGTTTACATTCTACTGAGGCGTGTATGTGTATGTGTATGGGTGTATGAAACGTTGCAAGTGGCAAGAAGGCGTGTGCATGAAACGGTAAATGGGGTGTCTCGTGAAAAGGAATCAAAAGGTCGTGCCGTCGTAAGACGCGTGAAGTTAAACATAAAGGTAGATGTGCAAAAACGTGAGTGTTGACAAGAA
Source organism: Ganoderma leucocontextum (assembly GCA_020736865.1). Classification (NCBI taxonomy): domain Eukaryota; kingdom Fungi; phylum Basidiomycota; class Agaricomycetes; order Polyporales; family Polyporaceae; genus Ganoderma; species Ganoderma leucocontextum. The sequence goes on from JAHKGY010000006.1 coordinate 416,098, forward strand.
CGGGTGGGACACGTTGCGAGCCGCGCCTGCTGGAGACGCGGCGGTGACAAGAACTGTAACCAATAAACAGTGATGTGTGAGGGGGCCAGCGTGCTCCGCGGGAGCGCGAGTCTAGTGTGGGACGGACAGCCTGCCATATCCGAGGATGGGAGGACCAGATGAGGATACCGATGCTGAGGGACACGGAGCCGGATGTGACGCATAGATAGCCCAAATAAAAACCGCGAGGGTATCAAGCGGGTCTCTAGGACGCGGTGTCGGCCGGTGATGAGGTGACGATAGGAATGGTGAATGTGGCCAGTGAATGATGCATTGAGGCGGCGCGGAGAGCGGGGAACCTTGGAGCCTGAAGGGAGCGCTCAAGGCTCAAAGGACTTGTTCTCGTAGTGCCACGAGATCGAGAGGACACCGGTGTCGAGGGAACCGAGTTCCTCGAAGAGGGACGGGCTCATGTCTGTTCATGGGCAAAGGGAGAGAAGGTCAGCAACGCGTCTTGTGCGGAGCGCGGAAGAACAAAGAGCTAACCAAGGTCACCCGCGCCGCAGCTAGGGCACTCGTCGCGAACCATGCCCCACGCGTTCTTGCCGTTGGCAGTGTTCGTAATGTGCATCCACTGCGCAAGTTGTGCGTCAGCCGTCGTGCCTGACAATGAATGACCTGCAAAGAATGCGCGGGCGCTTACCTGATTGCAGTTGTTACCCGAGCCATAGATCTGGGAGGAAATGGCAACGATCTTGTCGCTGTTCACGTTCCAGTCGCCGCAAGCACCGAGTCCGACGTCGAACCAGGTTCCCTGTATTGTCAAGCCCGAGGTGAGCGTGAGGTGCGGAGATGAAAGCACGAGGAATACTGACACGACCGGTGTGCGTTATGCGCTTCTCGAGACTAACGGGAGCGGCGAGGACGGAGGCCAAGAGCGCGAAGGCGACGATGAAGAACGTGACAATCGACATCATGTTGGCGAGTAGGGCGAGAGCCTTGTGTGCTTGTCGGGTCGTGGAGGGGGAGTAGGGGAGTGGCGGACGTGGAGGTGAGATGGGGACAAAGGCGAGACAAGACTCGTGAGGAACTTGGAGGGGCCCGTGTGCGCCTTTTATACGTCTCGACACGTACTCGGGGTGCCTTGGGGGAAGAGCGTGGATTACTTTATTTTCGCGCCCTGGAAGAAGGGCCGGCGAGGCCTAGCATCACTTCCACAGGCAGTACGAGGTACCGGTCCAGACCGCAGACACAGCGCCGGAGTAACTGGTGACGGGGGCACCCTGGAAAAAATGGGGCCGTGCGCTTCCGTTGATTGCCTTTAGACATCTCGGAGGAGAAGGGGCGAATCAGGATGAGAGGAACTTATGCCGGAGGACGCCCGCAGTAGGAAATGGACGGACTGATCAGGGAGGCGTCTCCGAGCTGGATACAACACGACGGGTGCACTGCATGCCGCGTGACAGAGGGGTGACAGAAATGGATTGAGATGAGAGTAATAGAAGACGGCCCGCGCAGCGTCGTGCAGGCAACGTGCAGAGGAGGGCGCGCAATGCGAGTATGACGCGCGCGAGCCGCCCGGACACCATCGCGTTCAATTGGATGGAACCTGGATGGAACGCAGCAGACGACGGCGAGATGCAAAAGCATATTTGGGGGGGCGGAATCTAATCACGCGATCGCTTGTTCGGCGCGTGCCGACCAGGAACAAGGGTTGTCTGTCCACTGTCCCGTCAGTCCCGAGGCAGTGCGCGAGAAAGATTTCTATCCAGTAACGTTTGAGCAACATAAATTGCTCAAAAATAACCAGTACTAGTGACCCACTCACTTCGAAGCGCATGGACCTTGGTCGTCAAACTTGTGCTTCACGACCATGCGCCACGCGGTAAGCGCTGTGGCGAAAGATTGAAACGAGACAGAAATTCAGCCATCGAACGTCGGTCGTGATGTGTCAGCGAGTACTCACATGTTGGTGTCAACAACAAGCAAACGACAGTTGATGCACCGAAGAGCGAACGCATATATGGTGGAGGATTTACTTGATAAATGCGTTGTACAGCGTACGCCGATGGTGGATATGGTCGGCGAAACCGGAAGCGCCGGCGCCGGAGGACCAACCCTGAGTTACGCCATGTCGAGAGGAGCAGCGGGGCCGACGAATGGCCAGGAGTCGCTGACTGCTCCCGGCAAGCGCCCTCGACGTCATGGAAGTTGATTTTTAGAGTAACATTCGTTTTGAAACAATCATTCTTCGCTAACTTGTCGCGTGGAAAGTGACATCAACTGAGAGGATGTCGATGTAGTATGCAACGCGTGGACCCAGGCGAGGGTGAAGGCATTACACACCCAATTTGCGATTTTGTCCGTGGGAGGTCGGCTGGCTAGGTCCGGCGTACCTCCTGCCGGGGCACCACGGACCACGCGCGGCACGTCCGCAGGACGTCCTTTTCGTCCAGATCTCAACAGATGTCCGCAAGGCGCTTCTGAAAAGCTAGTGTCAATACCATCAAAAACAGGATTGCCCCCTCAAACGCAGGTTTCTCGGAGACGCAAAATGCAGAGCCTCGCTCGCATTGTACCACAACATTTATATCGACTGCACTTCTCCCGGAAAGCGGGATGGAAGGGATTGAAAGTGCGTAAATGGGCTTTGGGGCATGTGATCACGTGCACGGACGTCCAGAGAGCGTCTTGATGGAGCTCGGAGGATGTCCGCTGCGGGGAGGTCCGCCGGATGTTATCACGGAGGTCTGTTTCAGATCTGGTCAAAACGGACGTCCACGGGCAATATCAACAATTGGGTGTGTATGGGGAAACGCAATATTGAGAGCGCCTGGTGGTAGGTCATAAGACGTCCACGCTGGATGAAAGGACTGTGTCAGTGAGTGTTTGGAATTTTAATTTGTGGAATCACGGCGACACATGAGGTGGCCATGGCAGGTTGGGAAAATAACCCCAACGGCGCCTCCAGTGGTCATAGACTCTTCCAGGCATAAAGACCTGCAAGACGGTGGCAACCGGTTTACGCTCAAACATCTAAGTAGGCCCTGTACACGAACAGGCACAGAAAAAACCCCAACTTGGCGTCACTATCATGGGGTACGAGATCGACACGTGGTAACTCTGCAGTATTGAGTATTGGCACGCGGCTGTAGCGGTAGGGCGATAGAACAAGTTTGTGGTAACGACGGAGAGAGGAAGCTCGAAACCCATTTCGGTAGGATTCATACTTTCAGACCGACAAAACAGTTCTCACCTAGAGGCTCGCTCTAGCGCATCATTAGATGACATGAATAGTTGTCACTGGAGGATATTGACCGATGCTGTGCACGGGTGCAGGTTTGGTAGGTTATTAGAAACATAAAAAGATGGACGCACTCAACGTGTGGAAATAAATCGACGCTCTACACAGGCATTTGCACAAGCGATATACATCTCGATATAATATACCGCGGATATAGACACAGATCTGGCATAAGGTCAGTGCACGCAGGAAGAGGTTAGTGCGGCCAAAACTCACACGATTGCGGCAACATGACAAACACCAAAGGCGAAGGATTGAGCAGTGACCACCCGAAGGTCGATAAACCAACGACAATTCCGTGCTTGTGTTTCGAGTCGGACACCATCAACACTATATGACGGGTGGTTACTGACAGAGCCGGAAACTAGCTCACCACCACCCCGTGGGCGAGTGTGGACAGATGACACATTGTGGGAGGACCATCGACAATCCTGTGCGATGTTCTGCCACGTCGGCCATCGACAAAGAGGATACGCGGGTTACTCACCTCGGTTGAGCGAGAGAGGTTTGGGAGCGTCCCGGGACGCCCATTCCCCCTTAATATATGCGCCCGTTATTACGTGCCACCCTCTTGCAGGATTCACGGGGGAGGCTGTCGCAATTACTATGGGACATGCACCCGAGCGAAGCTGGAGAAGAGCTGCCGCCATGTTGGTCTTGGGAGGGCAGCAAGGAATCGTAAGTCAAATGTCGGCTACATGATGGTATCGGCTGATCCCCTGGCACGTCGAATACGGATTGTAGGGGGGAAAGGACGATTCGTACTTTTCTGCGACGAGAGACCAAGAGAAGGTATGGATGGGAACATGGTGGACCGGGATCAAGTTGGGAGAACTGTTCTTCAACTTGGTTCTTGGAAGATGGGCGCGCGTGACCGGCAATCTCCGTCGGGGGTCTCCTGTTCTGGACCCGTCCATCGACGGACGCGGATCATCCATTCGTCATTCCCCAAAGCATCTGCCCTTTGTGCGTATTCAGAAACGTGCGGTCTTCTTCGATAACCACTTGAATGTGTTCCAGCCAACAGAGAGAGCGTCCGTGTTACCGTGATTATCCCGTTATCCGGGGGATAATGGGATAACGGGATAATGATCGGTCGAGAGTCGATCGGCCGGCCGTCCGGCATGATCCAGTTCGCTCCGAATTCGCTTCCCTGTACCATCCCGTCTTTCAGTCCAAATAATAATATAAGTTAGACTTGAGCGGGTCGGCCTGTGCGCGGAAAGAACCACGCGCAGACACCAGGAACGAAATGATACTTAAGTGATCGTCTTTGAGGAAAGCACGCTCAGTCAGATTTGAAGTCCGACTGAGATTTGGTGTGTAGGCGCTCTGTGGAGTCCGGGCTGGCCCGCAACTTCGGCCACTGCATATCTCACCACATCCGGGGAAGTTAGGGAGTTTTTCGATGATGTGGATTGGTGTATAGGGTTCAAAACATGTATTCAGAGTGAAATGCACATTCAGACTCCCCCAACAACAATCCTCGGCGAGTGAGTCTACAAAGTAACCTTGGCAAGATCTTCCGAGCGCTTACCTACCAAATCGGGTTGTATCTCAGCCAGACTTCGAATCTACTATTGTTCTGCAAACTGTAAGCAATAATCCCAGCCTATGCGCGGAAATAACCACACACAGGAAACGGAGGCACAAGCAAGGTAGAGGTGCGAGCAAAGCTGGTGATTGAGTCCTGCCAGTGAGGCTGACACCGGCAGGGGCCGGATCGGACATGCCGAGCTAGCCGTCCGGGCGCTATCCCACGGGCGCTATCCGGCGGAGAGGGATAACGGGATATTCACGGTAGTACGTGCTTTTTGCCAACAGAGGTCAGCACGCTGGCTTAAATATAGACGTCATAGCACAGGTTGCCATTTCGGGTAATGAGGACTGCGGTGCCCGATCAGAATGCGCAATCGCGATCCACTCAGCTCCGCCGACTCGGAAGCGCCGCTACACTGCTCGTCTCCCCACACCCTCCCTCCCTCCGCCACCTCACCCCATTCTCTGCATCGTTCTTACAGCCTACCACACGGAGTCTGTATCATCCTCAAACGGCCTTCAGAGTCTCCGTAGTCCGACAGAATGGCCGGACCGAGTGGTGCACAGACCTACGGACAACATCTTCCCGTGGGTCTTCTACCTCTCACAGACTCCGAAACCGCGTGACAGCTCGTCGAACCCTTACCAGGACCAAGTTGAGAAAATATCTGGTCTATCCGACGCGCAGCTGCAACTGCTCGAGGACGTAAGCCGCACGACCCGAACGGGTTCCTCAAATGACCTCGTCCCTCGTGCACTGACCACGCCCACTCTAGGTGTGCGACCTCCACACCCAGCGTGCTGCGCTTGAGCGGGAATATGCTACGAAATTGCAGCTTCTGGTCAGGAAAGCTGCCGAGAAGAAGGCAAAGAAGATGCCCGCATTGGTTGTCGGTAACGAGCCCACCAAGCCCTGGGACGAAAATACCGTTAAACAGAGGTTATCCTTCCGATTGATCATCATTAGAAATTCCTAACCCTGTCGCTATTTTCTCAGCACTCTTAACAAGGCCTACACCCACCTCTTGTCCGCGATCAGTGATATCGCCCAGGAACACATTAACCTCGCCGACTCGCTCACGACTCAGATCATCGAGCCGCTGAGGGCTACAGAGCGGAAGCATGAGGACGCAAAGAAGAACGAGATGCAATTTTACCAGAAGCTCTTACAAGACAGGGACCGCGCCTATGCAGATCGCATCAAGGTCGGTCTGGCTCGCTAATCGCTCTCGCGGCATGCCTACTCACGCTCATCTCCTTTCTATACAGAGCAAGCAGAAGGTGACCTCACGCCATTTTACCCCAACGCTCCCACCGTATTGACCGCTCGACAGTATGATGATGAGTGCTCGGAGGTAGATGCCTATCGGCAGAAGCAGGTATACCGTACCCTCTTTTTCTGCCACACCGTGTAATCCCGCCTTACGTACAGGAACGTTCTGCGGACGACCGCCATGCAGAAAGGGCGGCTAGGCAATATGAACAACAACAGGTCGATATGCTTAACAGCAAGAAGTACGAGCATTTTCTGTTTCGAGACCTATCCGATACCGTCCCTCTTACCCTCATAATGATTGACCCACCCCAGCGCGTACTTGATATCCATCGCGGTCGCAAATAACGTGAAGGCGAAATTCTACGACGAAGATCTGCCCACCCTGGAGGACGTAAGTTCCGCCCTATGCCCTTCTGGAGCGCTTGCCTGACGATGACCATTGCCAGCAATTCCGTGAGTTGACGCACGGTGCTTGCTCGGCGACAATCACAGGTCTGATCTCTCGCACAGAGGGCTTGCAAACCCGCCTACTGACCCGCTTCGTGGGCATCCTCAAGCATGCCCACGCCATTCAATTGGGACAACTCGATGTCATCCGCACGCACCTGACGACGTCTCAAGCTGCGCTGGATACCGTGAACCCTGGCGCAGACCAAGACCTCTTCGTCGATCACAACGTGATGCCCTTTTCGCAGCCCTCAGACTGGGAATTTGAACCGTGTGCTAGTCACTACGATACTGTACGCTTGCTGGCCGTCTTTTCGTCTTTGTGTGCTGATCGTTATCAAGGGCGACATTAGCGTGGGACCCTCCCCGAAGGTCTACTTGCAGAATAGGTTGAGTAGGTGTCGAGCCAAGCTTGAAGAACTCCAGCCCGTGCTAACCTCAAAACGTACGTCCCATCTACATCGCCTAACTTAGTTCTGTACACGACCTTTTTACTCCGAACCTCTGATAGGCCAGGAGGCGGAACAACTGGCCCGACTCGTTGAGGCCTATACTGCCGACAATAGCTTGGGCAACGTTGATGAGGTTCTTGATGTGAGTAGTTGTTGATGTGTGTGGGCGTCTGCGAAAAGGATAAGCGGTTACTGATCATAGCCCGCTGCGTTCTCGCCCCGCACTATCATCACAAAAGAACCACTTGGATGCGCAACATGGATTAACTTTTTACTCCAACTCCGGAGTTGTACTCATGGCCGAAATAGATATTATTTCTTCTGCATTGGGAGGTACGAGACCGTTCTATATACCCCTTCTTTCCGGCTTCCGGTCTTCTCGTCCTATTCTTCGGCCCACACGTGTGGCTTCTGTCTTGTCGGTTCTTCTTCTCTCTCCTTATAGCAAATATCTGTCCTGACGTGGCAACACGTTGACCGGACCTTTTTCATTAGGGGACGAAGGTGCTCAGAACCCCCACTCATTCAAGAGCACATCCTTCTCGATCCCGGCAACATGCGCGTACTGCAAGGTGAGTTCTGAGAGGTTGAACTTGCATCGCGCGCGCCCTCTTCCTGACAGGGTTTACGCTTCTCGCTTCATCCTAGTCTTCCATTTGGGGCTTGAGTAAGCAAGGGAAAACCTGCAAGGCGTGCGGTATTTCCATTCACTCCAAGTGTGAACTCAAGGTGAGTTCTTTTATTCCGCTGGAGTCCCCCAATCGATCACTCCTGACGTACAAGCGTGCAGCTCCCCGCAGACTGCACGGGCACCCGCCACGGAGGCCGTGGTCACCAGCACTCGGACTCTTTGTCTGCAAGTGTTTCTAGAAGTTCTTCCGTGATTTCGCACAGCGATTCGAGCAGTCAGTCCATTTCTCGTTTTCCGATTTGTACACGCAAAACCTAGCTGATCCTTCTCTTGATAGTTACGCCCCTGCAAGCGACCCCAACGCCGTCCTCCTTCGCACCCGCGACGCATTCTGCCGAAGAACGAGGGCCCACCGCCCGGATTCTCTTCGACTTCACGCCCACCTCCCCCTTCGAGCTGGCGGTGTTCGGTACGTATGCGGTTGAAATTTTTGCCCTCGGACGCGCTCATCGAGCACGATGCGTGCTCTAGCCGAGAGCACGGTGCATGTGCTCGAAGAAGACGACGGCTCTGGCTGGGTCAAGGTCGCCGACGACTCCGGAGGAAAGGGCCTCGTCCCTGCGTCCTACATTGAGTCGCACGAGCACGGCGGCGCTCAGACGAAGGCCAGAAGCGCGACGCCTTCCCTGAGTCGCCCACAGGCGGACGCGGATTACGGTACGTACGCACGAGCTTTATCGCCTCGCGCCCACCCGCGTCTTTTTTGGCTCCATTCGGGCTCACGTTCTCGCGGCTCGCAGTTCGCGGTATCTACGCGTACAGAGCACAAGGTCCCGACGAGATCGACGTGGCGGACGGCGGGCTGATCCAGCTTACGGATGGCCCGAACGGGGGGCGGAGGTACGGCGAGGGGTGGTGGGAAGGTATGTGGCTTCCGACTCGGAGGCGGAGGCGCCCTGCAATTGTTGCTGTCCGGGGCTGATGGGGCCCTTTTGATCGCGATCCCAGGGATAGACGCAAGTGGGAAGCAGGGCATCTTCCCGAGCAACTACGTAAGTGTTCGTTCTGATAAGTCGCGGGAAGCATCGTGGACTGAGTCCCTGGAATGCAGGTGGAGGATGTGCAGTAGGCGTGGTCGACGAGCATTGGTTCACGCCATGCGGAACCTAGGGTCTGGAAGAACTCGATGCCGTTGCATTGCGTGGAGGAGGGCAGCATCGTCGGTCCGAACGCGGCACATACGGATGCCCTGCAAACGCGCAGTCCTTGCAACCCCTCCATATGCATGTTTTTGTTTTTGTGAGACGCGCAGGCGAGCGTTACCTAATATATAGTTTCTTTCCGAATCTACGGACGGTGAACGGCATCTTTGGTCGTCGTGGCGCGCACCAACGCGCGTACGGACCCCAGAATGACGTTCTGATGAGAGGCTGAGATCGAAAATTAAGCAAGGAATCGGACCACGTTCAAAATCAACACCCTCCCGCGAGCCGCCTCCCGCGACAGGTGATCTTGGCGACCTCCTGCATGAGTTCGTAGATGGAAAGACACACTTGTCGTCGGCCGGCTAACTCAATTAGGAGTACGACGTCCAACACCCTATAACCAACGCGGGATGGTGACAGGTGGGGTTTACGCAGTGGGACAAGACTTTGGTGTTGAACACCACCCCTCAGTCCCGTCCTTGTCCAGCAAGTGGGACCGCTGAAGGAAGGCAAGAAAGACGTGAGGCCAACTGCCCTTCGCACCTTATCGTCCAGTGAATGGGGCGGCTGCGTCGTGACGGCGCACAGTCGCCTCGCGAGGCCGGGCGGCTCGTCAGGATTATTGAAAGAACCAGCACGACGTACGCCCAGGCCTCGGACATCCCTGAAACGAGGCGTTGTTGAGCCGGCGGCGCAGCAGGAGGCAAAATGGTTGGATCTAGCCAGAGCGCGTATAGACACTCCGTTACGAGAGAGCGGCGTTACATAAAACAGCGCTGTCTCCAGTGGAAGATTCTTCGCATGCGAGGCCATCAAAGGACGCCCACAAGCAGCGGAGGGTGATGCGTGTTGGGGGTTGAGGCAGGCCGTGAGGGAAGAGTTGCCGCTGAGGAGGTGCGCGGATGAGCCCATAGCGGTAGCTGTCTTGAACGCCGCCCTGCACGAGGCCGCTCATCTGGTTCGCTGAGAATGATCAAACATGTATTATTAAAACCAGAGAGAATGGAGGATATTCGAATTCCCAGCGGAGGACGAAACGAGAAGGGTATTTAAGCACGGACCTCTCGTCGATATTGGGCATGGTCATCCATCTCTCCCCCCTCCTCACCTCCCAATGACCTAGCCCCCCATCCCCCCCTCTCGAGTCTAAGACTGCCAACCTCTCATACAGACTATTGACCCGAGGCGAACGCCACCTTTCACCTGGAACGCAGACCGACCGCGGACCTGTTGGGCATGGCACGAAGGGTGTCCTCGACGCTGAGTGGTTTCTGTTTCTCTTCGCTTCCTCGATTGCGCCTTTGAGAGTGTGGGTTTGGTGCTTGCTCCGACCAAGGTATCGTTGTCGTTCGAGTCCTCATCGCAATAGCGGGGTATGTCCATTCTTCACGACTCCGTGTCGACCAGCTGCATCGCTATTGCGATGGATGACTGCGACGACGATTCCGCGGGAGGGTCGGACACGCAAAGTCACCCTCGCAAGGGCGGTCTACAATCTGACCTTGTTGTCAGCTCTGGCCGATACCGTCAGATTAAATTTTCACCTCCGCTCATCGTGCTCCTTATAACGACTTACTAACGTCTCGTATCATGCCTCTTTCATGACAGATTGACATCCCCGACCAGAGGAGACCCGAGGAGCTGGGTAGCGTCGTGCCACACGATACCTGTAGCATACGTAGAGCCATGATACCGTTATATCCAATCAGCCATTGACGGGATATCGAGGAGTCGGATGGATATGTATGTAGACAAACCGTCTGTCAAGGAAATGTATTCATGGCTTTGGGTGATCCGCCGAGTTGGATTCACACTACGGTCGAGCGAGCGTTCTGTGATGCAAATTTGTTAGAATAAATCGAAAATCACAAGGACGCACCGCAACCCGAACATCCTGCCACCCCTCATGCATAGGGTGTTTTGGTGGATGTTTTGGGGGAAGAAAGACGAAGTTCACCTGCAGCTGGAGGCACTGCCAGTGGGGCGCTTAGATGCAAGGGGGTAGGCGCGCGCGTAGATTGCCAAACAGGGCACAAACGCTTCGTAATGTCACACATCCTCCACGTCCGCCTTCCCCGCTCTTCCTACCTCTACCCAGCACCAGGCTCATCTCAGCTTACACCATGTCACGAATACGGGATGTGTGGGCACCCAACCTGGAGACGGAGATGGCGAACATCCGAGACCTCATCGAGGAGTTCCCGTACATCGCAATGGTCCGACCAAGTCTCTCGTTGCCCGCCCCTCTCGTGCCGCTCGCTCACACTCATTGCTATGCTGCCGTTCTGCGTGTAGGACACAGAGTTCCCTGGCGTCGTCGCGCGGCCAATAGGAGCGTTCAAGACGTCGTCGGACTACCACTACCAGACCATGCGGTGTAATGTCGATCTGCTCAAGATCATCCAGGTCGGACTCACGCTCGCGGACGAGAGGGGCAACTTCCCACAAGAGGTCTCAACATGGCAGTTCAACTTCAGGTTCAGCGCAAGGTACGTAACCTCTATCCCTGTGTCCCACCTTATCCGTGCTATCCCTGTCTTCCTGCTGTCCTCATGTTGAGAACCGCTGCTTACGTAATCATTATTCACAGCGAGGATATGTTTGCCCCAGAGTCCATTGATTTACTGCAGAAGTCGGGCATCGATCTACAACGGCACGAGGAGATGGGGATCGAACCAAACGACTTTGCCGAGCTAATGATTACGTCTGGGCTGGTGTTGACCCCCGACACAAAGTGGATCTCGTTTCACAGGTGAGCCTTAGCCGGATAGCAGAGCTTGATCGACCCAGCCTACCGTGGGCGTCGCGGGAACGAGGCGCGGCAGACACGTCTGTTGGTGCTGGGCCGCGGGAGCTCGTTAGCCCCCGGCGATACCTTGCCCGCTATGGTGTCCACCGTTCGATGATGGGCAGAGCTGGATGGTTGACTCAAATTACTTATTCCGTACACAGTGGCTACGACTTCGGATACTTCGTCAAGCTGCTGACCGGCCAGTCATTACCAACAAATGAGGAAACGTTCTTCGACACCCTGCATACATGGTTCCCAACCATCTACGACATCAAGTTTGTCATGCGGTCATGTAAGGTCCTCAAGGGAGGCCTGCAAGATGTCGCGGACGACCTCGGGGTGCGTTCACATGCCATCGTCATGTTCCTTACGGCACCTGCTCACACTCGCAACGTGTCCGCGCATCCAGGTGGTGCGAATAGGCCCGTCCCACCAGGCCGGCTCCGACTCGCTCCTCACCGCGTCCACGTTCTTCAAGATGCGCGAGGACTATTTCAACGACACGCTCGACGACCCCGAGCTCAGCGGCAAGCTCTACGGTCTCGGCCAGACGTTCACCATCCAGAACGGCATCGCCGAGAACGTCCGCGCCGGCACGGCCGCGACGATTGCCGAGCGCGAGGACCGCGCCGCGCCCTTGCTCACGCTGGCTGGCCGCGAGGTCCACAACCAGACCCCAGGGCCCCAGGGCCCGCCGGGGCATGGCGTCATGGGAATGGGCGGCGCGCTGACGACGCCAGTCATGGCAGGTGCGATGCCCGCGCAGATGCCGACAACACCGTACGGGCCCATGACGAACGGGCCGTATATGCGCACCCCAATTGGTGTGGGGGGTGGTAGATAGGCGTTAGGAAGGATCATGCTGTCCAAGCTCGGTGGGAGAATCGGCGAGAGTGAGGGGGGACCTGGCGGGTGGGGTGGAGAGCGGTAACGGTGGCAGCCCGTGGTAGGTACAGGATACAGGATACCGGGTGGTGGCGGACGCGTGGGGGAGCATACATGATACCGCACGGACGGTGTTGTGCGATGTACGATTTTGTGTCGGCTTGTCTATTTACTCGCAGTCTGGTCCGTCGTTGTTCTTGCAGCTCTGCACCCGTGTTTCTTCCGCAATATAATATGTCTTGTCATGATTTGCATTCAGGGCGCGTTCTGGACGCGGAGTATGAAGGCACTCGCAGCCGCTGTGGGAAGTTGGAAGTACAAAGACGAGCAAGACCTGGACTTCGCGTTGCTGTGGGCCTGTGGCCAGGGCCTTTACATACGACCCTGTTACTTCTAGACCCCTCCAGCACCACTCGCCTTGTAGGCATGACCATCACCAGACGTATACTTGTTCTCTCGCCTATCGCTGCGGCAGTGGTTCGTGCGCCCCTATACGAACCATCTGACAGTCAAGATGACAGCAAAACGACATCGAAGCCAGCCGCGACAAGTCAAGCTGCAGCCCCGGATCCACACGGGCAGCGTTCTCGGTGCGCAAAGCGAGGCCCCGGCCGCGTCCGCACCGCCATGGATGGAAGCGAAGGCAAAGTCGCGGAAGAGAAGGCGAAGACAGGCGAGCGGATCATCCACCTCCCCACCACCACGCAGGATTGTCGCGGCCGCCGTGAGGCTTGGGGCGACTCCGAGCCTCCATCCGAGCTGCGTGCTGCTGTGATCTGCACGCACGTCTTCTGAGCCCCTATCGCACCCTATCGGCGTACTCGTCTCTGCCGCGTCTCGGCGGGGATAATGATGTGCGTGCTCGTCTGGGCTCTCGAGATCGGAGAAGAGAAGCGCGCCGGGGCTCCGTAGGCTGCACTGCAGCCTGTGGTCCACTACTACGACTCAGGAATGGGTCGCTGGCCACAGCGAGCTAACGAGCCGCGGGGTTCGTGCGGACTGCAGGCGAGCGAGAAGCTCCAGAGAAGCAGGCATAGACTAGGACGCACGGAGAATAGTTTCATTGTACGGGCTTAGCACGGCGTATTTGACAGGATCAATGGGAGCCTTGACGGGATAAGGAACAGGGACTGGTCCCGAAGCTAGCTTTGAACCTGGAAGAGAACGAGAAACTAGAGCTCGAGCTTCGTCGACGCCTAGCTGCTCGTCAGGCCCAGGGTCGGCCTGCAATTGTGCCCCGACACGATGGTTGGGAGAGCTTGTCATTGGTTGTGCCAACCACGCGTGCATCTCTCGGACTTCAACTGAAACTGGGAAGGCGGCTGTTGGCGGTCATGAGCGGTGGCAGGACCCTGGATAGCGAAGATAATAACGCGGCATCGAGGCGGCAGCAAAACCACCGCAGCGGTGGGGGCAGCTGCGTGCACAGGGCGGAGCAGTGGACCTCTTCTTAGTGGAGTGCGCCTCGGTGCGACGCTATGCGAAGACGCGAAGGGCGATCCGAACGCCAACACGCACCGTGGTCCGACTCACACGATCGTTGAGCCGGTTCGGGCTCGTCCAGGGTTCGTATCCCCGTCCGTTGTACGTCTTACGCTCACGCTCAGACTCGGGGCCCTGCACTCGTGGATATGTCAAGACCTCGACATATGGAAGCTGCGGGCGGTTGTACTGCATCTGTCCTTGAAGAACACTGGAACGCCGCCCTGACGTATGTGGTGAGTACCGCCCCCGAGGGGATAGGCACACTGTGCGACCATGATCGCCGGCGTTACAGTCATGGTTCAGCTCGAGCCCAGGGAGGCGACGTCAACGCGAGGCTCTTGGACACATCTGACGAGCTGGTGTGTCATGCGTTCGCACTCTCCTGGGAGCGTCCGGATCGCCTGAGCATGTCGGGTGCGAATGACCCGTTTGAGCTCGCCCAGCTCGCCCAGCATGATCTGGCGGATAGCGGGCAGGCATGCATACGCGCGCACGGAACCTAGGAGCGCTATCTGGAAGCGGTAGGCATGTGTACGGAATGCGAATCGATGCGCGAGGATGTACCCTCGGACTGATGGGCATTCATCCCATTCGAGGGAACGTGGGAGGTCCCTGACGTCGTATTGCGCGCTCTACCAGCCCTTCGGACGGGACGCCCTCGAAGGCGCGGGCTACACGGAGCCGCTAGGGGGCCGCTATTGGACAGACGGGCAGATAGGCACCAGGGAAAGGCCGATGTGCTCCCACCTTGGCGAGAAGATGAGAGTGGTTGGAAGGGCGGCGAGAAGATGGGCCGGAATACGCACCTTAACGGTTGAGCTTGCGTGTCTATTTCGGGAAGCTCTCTGCCAGAGAGCTCGGTGGGAGCTGATGTCGCAAAACGCAGAATGGTCGTCGCCGTAAGTTCACGGAGGAAATCTAAGGTTTGATCCAAGAGGCCAGTGCGAGATCTCGGTGGTCGCCGTCGAGCAAAGTTGGAAGTTATTCATGTGGGGGAGAAGCCGTCGTACTGTAGGCCAAGAATACGCCGCTGTATGAACGTGGGATGGTCGCGCTGAGTTTCGAACATGCCAGATGCGGCAAGTGTGAACACCACAACGCCTTCGAGGACGTCTTCGGGCGCTGGGGAGGGTGTTCTTCCGCGCTAGATGCAGCCAATGCGGCGCAGGTTCGACTTTGAAACCCGCCCTCTCGCAGACATTAGCATGGTGCAGATTGCCAAGATGGCCAGCACATGGTAGGGAATGCAGCCGAAGCGGCAGAATAGTCGTTCAGGGGCCCGTATAAGGCATGCAGGGCGTTCCAGGGCATCCGTGGAGGATGGTTCGGAGGGCGCGGAGGGGCGTGGAAAAGGGCCATGTCGATGGCCGGGTCGAGGAGTGGGCGAGTGGGAGTGCGCAGCGGGAGAGGGGAGGTAGCGAGATCGGACATGAGGGGTGAGTCATGGGAATCAGGTGGGGGCGCACGGGGGGCAGAGGAGGGAGATTCAGGCGTAGGGGTAGAAGCTCGCGATGCGTGGAAGCATGGGCGACATCCGTTGGACATTCACTCTGCCCGGACCGCGCACTGGCATGCTCAAGGTTTGTGTTCGAGGCAGATGTCGCGGGCCTCGGACGGATTAGCACCGCTATTGGACACGTATTTCAATTCATACACAGCGGAGACACGGTCGATGGGAATCAACGCACTTCTCTCGGATCCTCCCAATGAACAGCGCTACGCCTCTGCCACCGTACGCTCGCCCCAAACTGGCTTCTGGCGAGCACGACGCGGCCCTGGCAATATTGCGCCGTCGAGGTCCGAAGGGGCTCCGTGGCAAACGAGGAGAGCGGGGTCGGCTGGGAAACCTAGCAACCTTGTCCACCCGAAGTTGCGCAGATTACGACAGATCCAGGGCGGTGACGCGCCGTCCCGCCTTTGTTGATCCCGCGGCAGCGTCGTGCGAGCACGCGGCGGAGGTCGTGCGTAGGATAGAATCAATATTTTCCCGAGGAGTGTGTGTGCGCGGGCGAGCGGGCAGAAGAGGCGGGATCGGGGCGATCTGGGAGGAGGCCCGGGAAGGGAGCCCGATCTGAGGTCTGACTGAGACCAAGACTGCAGTGAGAGTAGGTGAGAGCGCCGGCTGATTCCACAACTCCCTCTCGCTCAAAAGCCGAGCTGCTCTCTGCCCTCATCCCTCTCACTCCCGGACGCTACCATCGCGGCCGACACCGTCTCTCCACATCCTCGCCGGCATCGTCAGTAGATGCAAAGCACTCGTGTCGTGCACCATGGACACCGCTCAGCAGTACTCGAGCCTCGTGTATCATCTCCAACCTCACCTCCCTCACCTCCCTCCGCACGCGATCTCCAACTCCGCTTCCCGCCAGGCCTTGCACCACGACATGCCCTGGCCAGCTAGCCAGCATTCCCAGCTCGCCGTCTCCAACTCTGCCTCTTCCGTTCACGTCCAGATGCCCCTCACGATGTCTCAAGCCCAGAATCATGTCGAGTATGCCTCTTCTTCAGCACACCAACATCCGTACATGTCCCACCATATCCCAAATACTTCAGCAGCAACACTTTCCTCCCCATCCACCGTCGACTCTGGTCCGTCTTCTCAGACCTTGTCCTTCGACCCCCAAATCGAAGGCAGCATTGGCCCAGACAGAGGTCTCTGCCGAAGGCGTTTCCGCATGCATGAGAGGGTCCATAGCCAAGGAGAGCTGCCGGAATATGCGTCTCTGTCGCAGTCTTACGGCGTTCGTTTCATTTTCTCTCTTTTCCATGTGTGCCACTGAAGTGTCTATATGCGCGCAGCACCCTCCACCAACCACTCATTTCACTCCTCAGCAAGGCTCCCGCCCCCATTCTCCCGCAGCACAGGTCGCGTACCACCTCCCTGACCAGACCCAGCCCTCCATGTCCAACGCGGATCCCTACAACCAACAGCCCCGGACCGAGTGGCGTATGTTCCCTCAGACCCAGTCCCGTTCAGCGTCCGGGTCTGCTGCTTCCGCTTCGTCCAACCCTCGTTCGGCTTCCCCTGCCCTGAGCGTTGCGTCCGCCCTCACTTCAGTGTCGTCGGCGTCGAACTCGCAGTTGTTCACCGTGGAGTCGCCTGTCCGCAAGCTCTCCGCCTTGACTCCCCGCAGAGACAGAAAGAAGCGTCTCTACAACATCGATCGCTACAAGATCTGTATCGCAGCGCAGGAAAACCCGGGCATGAAACAGGAGGATATCGCTTCTCTGTTTGGCGTTGAGCGCAGCACCGTCAGCAAAATCCTGAAGCAGAAGGCTCGCTGGTTGAGCGTCTCGCCTAACGAGAAGGTCCTCGTCGCCAAGCTCAGGTATGCTTTCTACTTCGTTGCTGCATCGCTTGTTCTTACACTGACATTTTACAAGGCCCTCCAAGTTCCCTATGCTGGAAGGCCGTCTGGAGGACTGGGTCAAGAACGCTTCCAAGGCCGGCAAGGTCCTTACAGACCAGCTGCTTCGGAAAAAAGCGCGGGAGTTCGGTGACTCCATGGGTTTCACGCAGGACAAGTTCAAGGCGAGCTCGGGCTGGCTCGAGAACTTCAAGCATCGCCACGGAATCCGGCGCGGCGTGTGGTACGGCAACGGCACCCTCGATCAAAAATATCGCGCATACGCAAGCGACTTCCTACCCGATGAGCCACAGCCTATCATCCCTTTCCCGGGGACCCCGCCGCGAATTAGGGAAGACCGTGGCTACAATGATCCCATCGACACCGATGACGAGGGCGATGCCCAGGCCCTGGCCGCTGCCGAGGACGAGAACATCCCACCGACGACCATGCAGGGCATGCAGTCCTCCCTCGGGCTCATCCAGGAACCGTGGGTCAAGCCCGTTGAGCAGGATAGCGCACGCACCGACCACTCCATCGTCCATTCCTACGGCTCCTCCAGCCCGTCCCAACTCGCCTACCCCTCCTCGTACGATGCTGCTGCTGCCGTAGGTGCTGATTCCATGTCGGCAGACATGCAGGCTGGCTCCGCCAATGACGAAGCCCACGGGAACGAGGTGGCACTGATGCCGTACCCTCCTGGCCTTGAGATGATGCCCTCCATCCCGGTCATGGACGACCCGGAGGCGGAGCTTTGTCTACAAAAGCTGCTTGTGTACCTCAAGGCGAAACAGGGCGAGCTAGACGTCGAGCCCGAGGTCTGGGCGAACATGTTTCACATCCAGGCGAAGATCTTCGGGAAGGCCTCTGGTCGCCCGTACAACCAGCCCCCTCTACAGCTGAGCCTGCCCAGGACAGCAGCGTCTTAGGCTGCGATTGCGTTGACCCGCGCCGGCGCGTGGTGTCGGTGCATACGGCTGTGGGCGCCCGCACGGACTGTCGCTTCCCATGCTCCCGTTGTGGGCGTGGGTCGGCCTTGTGTTGCATTCGCGTCGGCTGTGTCCGACGTTGAGAAGGTTTGTATGACGAAAAGCTTCTGCATTGGGCTTTGAACTTTTTCATGTCATTTTGGGCTCTCTTGTCGTTCTTGCACATGGACTTATCACCGTCATCCATCATCATGCAACATTCACATTCCCGTCTCGGTCTCAGTCTCGGTCTCTCATACTCGTCTACGCATTGCCCAGCCATCCCCCACTCTCTGGCTACCCGTTATTGAATGCACATTGCATGTCACGTCCGCATCTCCCCAGCATTTTCCCCCTTCTTCCCTTGCCCCCTTCACGTTACGCATACTGGTCTCTAGTATGAGATTCCCCCAAGTTTTCATCCCCAGCTCCCCCCAAACTCATCATTGTCATTTCCGTCAGATTCTCATCCACATTCACCCTTCTTCATCAGCATGCATCGTCCACACTGTTCCACTACCACACCACATGTTTCCCATCACATGTTTTCCCTAGCAAGCAGGGTTTCTAATACCCCAACGTCTGTGTTTCTGCAACTCATCATCATGCATATATTCCCCTCGTCGCAGCATATTTCTCGGTTATCACGATCATCATTACCCATCGACGCACCCAACCACATCTTCCTGTATATTCATACATCGTCCAAGTCGCTGTCACGTTGTCCGTCGCTTTGTTTATGGCATTCTGCAATGCATTGCATTCGAGCTATCGCTCGCAACGTAAACGCAGGTTGATACTGGGCAGTTCTCCGCACCCGTGTCCGAATCCGAGGACATAGGTAAGTGGCATACGATGTCGGAAATTTCCGAAAACGCTTACCAGCGCGTACGAGGCGCGTTACGACCCGACTCCTCGATTAGGGCGATTAGGGCGGATTTTGAGACCTTACGAGCTAGTTTACCGACTTACAATCCGCTTGTAAGCTCTCATAATCCTCCATAATCGCCATACGCGAGGAGTCAGATCATAACGGGCTTCGTACGCGCTGATAAGCGTATATGGATATTTCCGACAGACATAGGACATCCGGTACCGCCTCCGGGCAGGTTGCATGGGAAACCGCCGGGACTAGTCCGCCAAAACGCTGGCGACGGAGCGATGAGGCGCGATAGATGTTGCGTATACACGTCCCACAACAGCCCTTGATGGCACAAACTACCGAGCGCTCCGACTCGACAGGTTCCCAGCTCATAAACCATCCGCGCGGAGCCGCTGCTCTGTTTATGCACCCGTCCTTCACATTCGAAGTGGATCATGTTGGGAACTGGGTAGGGGATGCCGTTAGTATGACGAGATGGAGGCACACGGGCAGAGAAAGCGCACTTGGGTAACCTAGAAGATCGCGAAGGCACGACGGAGAGTGCGTCATGGCTTCTTGGGCTTTGTGGACTTGGGTGTCTTCGCCGACGTCCTGCAGAGATAGCGTACAGATAAAGCGATTAGGGTCGGCCTCTGTTGAGCTACCGAGGCCAGCATGTAAGTCGTAACGAGGCCGCCGCGCACGTACCCTTCCATCGCTGTGTTCTTCATGATCGTGAGCTTCCCCGAGGACGCGGCGGCGGCGGCGACCTGCTGCTCGATGCTCTTGTTGATCTTCGCGCTCAGCCCCTAGGAACAACACGCGCACACCACGCGTCAGCCCCGCGCCTGTCCCAGATTCCATATTCCAGGACCAGAATCGATTTTAACATCAGGACACTGCGTTGCGTTGCAAGTACGTACGCGAGGGCCTTCCGACGCTCGGCCGTGCCCCTGCCCCGCTGCTCCCACCTCCCACTCCCCCTGGCCAGCGTCGGGGCTCCGCGGAGAAGGGGCGAGGGTTGGTGGGAAGTACCGAGGGGCAACCTCGCCAACACCCGGATTCCGGGAG
This sequence comes from Ganoderma leucocontextum, assembly GCA_020736865.1. Taxonomy (NCBI): domain Eukaryota; kingdom Fungi; phylum Basidiomycota; class Agaricomycetes; order Polyporales; family Polyporaceae; genus Ganoderma; species Ganoderma leucocontextum. The sequence continues at coordinate 436,340 of JAHKGY010000006.1, forward strand.
TCGCTAAGCACGAGTGTACATATGCTGGGGCTCACCTTGTGCAGCGCAGCCTGCTTGACTGCCGCGGTGTTCTTAGGCGCAACGTACCGCTTGCCCTTCTTCGGGGCCGCCGCTGCCTTTTGCGCGTGCCGCGAGGCCGCGTTCGAGCTCTTCGCCTTGGAGAGGCCTTTCGTCTGTCCTTGGACCATGGTGTGCGTGCGCGGAGGTCGTGCGAGGGGAGGACGGCGATGCGAGCGGGGAGACGAGGGCGGGAAACGGTGGTGTTGGTCCAGAGGAAAAATGTCGATCGAAGCCGAGCTGTCCGATAGACCCTAACCTCGAGCCACAATGCTGTGCATGTCCCGATTTGGACGCTGATGCAATGTGAAGTCGGTTGTTCAACGGTTGACGTTCGCCGCGGCCAATTTGCGGCCGTGTCCTTTGACTCACTGGGCACCGTCGTCTGCCCCATGTTGAGCTCATTCCAAGCTAGCCAGGTCAGGCGACTATGACGACTAGTTGCCTCGTTGTCCTCAGTAAGTTGTCGGTTCTTCTGAACGTGGTTTTCGCCTAACTTGTCGTCCCATTCCGCCGTATAGAATGGCGCGGTGCAACGCACAACAATCTAAAGCGAAGATAACCTATTCTGCCGACTGAAGATCATGGATGCGACTCTGCCGTCATAGAGCTCCGTCGATGTCGTGAGTCCATTCAATGTCTTGGCACTGACAGAACTGACCTATCCATGGCATATTGGCAGCGCTACCTGAGGAACACAAAAATGACGATGCGGTTCCAGGCTGTGAGTGAAATCTTACGCAGGCTCGTCACACTGGGTAACGATCTCCTATTCAACCATTATGCATTAACCGTCGGCCCTAGATCATAACACCGGCGACGTACTAGCCCGACCGCAACATCCGACTATCCGAGCATGCCATGAGTACTGCCCACGACCATTTGAGGACGTTATGGCCTCGCGCTAACGTCTCTCACCGATTTCACAGACCATAACTGCCGAGGACACCGGTCCGTTCATTCAGAACTCACGATAGTTTCTTGCTCCGCGACACGCAGACGGAGAAGCCAGGATCAGCGGTGGAAAATCAGGGGGTTTGCTGTCCCCTTCACAACACCGTATGCTCGAGGACTTGCCTTACATTTCTATGTCTTGGTATGTGCTTGTGTCTTGCATGCACTTCGAGTAGATTCTGAAATCGGATTTGACAGAAGCATATGCCCAGACGTCGTTCCCATCGATCACTTCGCCGCTGTATCTTAGAGTTCAGGTCCCCAGGATTGGATGTCGTCCGGGAAAAGGACGCGATGCAGGCGGTGCGCAACGCCGCAATTTCCCTGCAAATGTCTCTGAGCTACCCGTAGTGGTTCAATTACCCCGAGGTGCGGTGCAAGTCGATAATCCTTCCTTCAAACCTACCCGAGCTTTGGGTGCTCACACGCTTACACGAGCCCGCTCCAGCTCAAGAAGATCACGGAAACGGATATTACCTCGATTGGACACCACGCCTGCTCAACAGGTGTCACCCGGTCCGTAATCCTTGGACGACCTTAATTCGCCGGAGCATCGCACTAGTGGTGCGTTCGGGGACATCTCGAGGGAACTGCATCGCTAGCCCCGTCCCGTGCTGCCCGAGTTTGGAGTGACGGTTGGTCCTCGATGGTTTGGTAAGACTTTGTTTATCGTCCGTAATCAATGCCCTTTCTCACACATTCTTCACAGAAAGTGGACGGACCAACAGGTGCACCATATGGCTCATTCGTAATGCCTGGGAATGTTCTTTTATGTCCCGTCAAGGTGATTCTCCCTCTTCGCCTCCCCGACATCACTTCTCCCAAAAACGGCGGACATGAGTTTCTCATTGGAACCCATCAGAGTATTCGCGCAGAGGGCCAATTCGGGGAAGCATAATGGTGCGGCTCCATGCCTCTGTGCGTTCTGGTTGTGGTTACACGTCTGACGGTCCTCTCTACCACCCCGCTCGCGTTCTCCGACTCTTCCGCTAGCCAACCGGTTGTCGAGCATCTACCCTAGCATCATCCGCACCCCGACCATGCTCATCATTGATGCGGCCAGTCCGACACCTACGCCATTCGCGCTGATCGCGGCCAGAGACTGCCTATGAGCATTGCCAAGAGGGCTGCTGTCTTGACGCTGTTCGCTTTGTCTCTCTAGCCGCTCAATCCACGCCAGTGCCTCCATCTCGGAACCTTGTCCGCTCTCCCTGCGTCAATGCACGTCGGGCGCGACGGCTTGCCTTGTTCTACTCCGGGTCTGCTACCGCCGTTGGGCCGCGGACGTCTCCTCGACGGCTTGCTCGGGCCCTGATAGGACAAGAACGCCAGCGGCTTCGACGTCGATCGATACCAAACCCGCCGCCGTCAAACCTCTCGCGAAGGAGGCCCCACACCCGGCGTGGACATGGCTCATCAGAAGAGCCAAGGTGAACGGCGAGTGGGGGGTTGGTTTCCCAACCCTGTACCCTTTCTTGCCGCTATGTTGCGAACCGCAGCAGACCGGATGTTCTTGGCTTCATTCACTTCGCGCCGTCGTCACGGTCCACGTCCACGGGGCGACATTGCACCGTCCATAGTTCAACCGCTCCATGAAACAAGATGGCACCACTCCTCGTGTCGACCTCTATGCATTCGGCCATGAATGTGGGTTCTTGATAGACTCGGAACCCGGGCTACTAGTAACTTTACTCGGTCTTGGCTTCTTTCGCTCGCCGTTGAACGGCTTATGGTGGACGATGGTCAATGGTAGACATTTGCTAGTAGTCGTTATTTTGAATAAAAACTTGACATGAAGCGTCTTGCCGTGTTTCCCCCCCAGACGAGTGTGCCAGTGGGCGTCCGAGTCGACGAGGTCCGACTCGGAAGACTCGATCATGCCGGGAATTGGGCGCACATCACTGGCTGAGCACCATAGACGCCCATCCGGGAAACCCCGGCTGAGCAGCGAGCGTCCGAGCAAACACCTTGCTCACCGTCTGCAACGTTGGCCACGCTATGTTGGCCGTCTCTTCGAAATGCGTGCGCCTGCCGCGCGCACTCGCTCAAAACAAGGTCCGCCTCCTCTCTTCCATGCACTGATGTCGACGCCTCCCAGCTCACCGAGTTCGGTTTTGTTTTGTTTCGTTTCGTGGGTCCGCAGCGAGCCCTCCATGACCTGAGAGTCCTGCCCTCGGGCAAGGCCGCCATCCAGTACGGCCCGCCTGGACGGAGTGCGACCACTGGGCAAACTGTGACCGTGTTTGGGTGCACGAGCTTCTTGGGGAGGTACCTGGTGGCGAAGCTCGGTATGTCCCTTCTGTTTCTGGGCACTGTATTGCTCGGGACACGTATTGATGCTTGTCCGGGTGGACAACAGCGAAGGCGGGCACGCAGGTCGTCATCCCTTACCGCGACGAGGACGAGAAGAGGCATTTGAGGGTCACTGGAGATCTCGGACAGATCACTTCGCTGGTGCGTCCCTCTCCGTCTTACAGGGTGTTAGGCGCGTGAGCGCGTTGGGAGAGACGTGACCGGTCGCTCAAGGGCGGTGGCGTTGTAGGAGTGGGACCTCCGCCGACCTGATCAGATCGAAGAGTGTCTGAGACACTCTGACATCGTCTACAACCTTGTCGGGCGGGAGTACGAGACGAAGTACGTTCGTCTCTGGATATATGCGGCTTCGCTTCTGACGAGGGCATGTACGCTTTACAGGAACTTCAGCTACGATGACGTCCACGCCAAGGGTGCTCAGGCTATTGCCACCATCGCTGCTCAGAGTGGTGTCGGCCGCTTCGTCCATGTCTCACACCTCAACGCATCGCACAACTCCGAGTCTGCGTTCTACCGCTCGAAGGCCGCTGGCGAGGAGCTCGTGAAGGAGGCGTTCCCCGACGCGACGATCGTCCGTCCCGCGACCATGTTCGGGTACGAGGACCGGTTGTTGAACAACATGGCGAGTGAGTGCCCCACCTCTGTGTCCCAACCCGACGTGTCGGTGTGACGGCGTTCTTCAATTTTTTCAGTCTGGCCGATTTGGTGGCAGCTCAACCACATGCAGACGAAGGTCCGCCCAGCGCACGTACGTATTTCGCACCCTTCTTCGCGTCCGGTTTCGCGACGCAACGGAGTTCGCTGATCTTGACACGATCCGATCACCCAGGTTCTCGATGTCGCCCAGGCGCTCGCGAACACGCTCCCCATGGCGCCCCTTCCCGGCACCTTCAACCTCCCGGGCCCGTCGACGCTAACGTACGAGTACCTGCTGACGCTTGTCTCGACAATCACCTACAACCCACCGTCGCGCGCGCCTGTCGTGCCCAAGTCGGTCGCCTTGGCCCTCTCGAAGCTCGCGCAGAACGTGTGGTGGCCGATGCTGAGCCCCGACGAGGTCGTCCGGCGGTACATCAACGATGTGGACGTCCCCGGCGACTGGGAGGCGTTCGGCGTGGTGCCGGATGAGATTGAGGAGCACGCTATCACCTACCTGAGGAGATACCGATCTGCGTGCGTGTTCTCCCCTTATCCTTCCTTATCCTTCTCGGGTTCTTTCTCGCTGCCCGGCTCTGTACCCGTATCTCCGCACGCATCGTGTCTTGTGCGTACACTTGACAGGCTGTGTGTACGCTGGCAGTACCTGTGTCGGCGCCAGCCAATCCGCACATAAGTAGACAAGGGGAGAAAGGGGTGGGACACTGAGCCGACTGCAGTGTGGGGAGGGCGTGTTGGAGCGTGGACAGATAAACTAACGTCGGTGCGTTCGCAGGGACAACTTCGCGCGGCCGGTCGTTTTCCCTGCCTCCCGGGAATCTTCCTCGGTGAGTCAATCCCGTCGTCCCACTTTTTGAGTCATGCCGCTGACGGCGCCGCGTGCATACGTGGTCCAGTTCGAGCTGCAGCCATGAGACGTTCGATGTCACTTGGGTAGATAGCAGTTCCGGTCTGTCAACGCCATAGAGCTGCATACTTAGATCCTCTCTGATGAGTCGTCGTGACTGCTCCGATATGGCGTCGGAGGTGCTTCGGATTTCGATTTCGATTTCGTTGATGCACTGCGGTACAACAACGCTGCTGACAGATAGCACCAAGTATTCAATGACCACGTCTATGTTTATCTGCCACGTCCCCCGCCGGCAGACGTCTGATTGGACGGAAGGCTTCGGAGACTTCGGGGAGGCCTTGCTCTGCATCTGACTGAATGCACCGCAAGTTTCGACGAGTCGGAGACGTCCTGCCTCGAAGGGAACAAGTGGTCTGATGCAGTCATGGCCAGGCTGTCGATAAATGCAGCGACGTACGGCAGCGGGAGGCCGCGTCCTCGGAGCGCGTAGGCGTGACTGCAGTCGCCGCATCCAGGCCGGAAGATCATGGATGGAGGGGTGCAGTGACATGTGGCAATAAGGGGCTCTATTATATAGTACACGGGGGGCAGGAATACGATGCACGCGACGCGAGTCGGAAGGGCGTGTGCAGGCTCAATCAGAGGGGCGACTTGGGTGGGTTTTGGGGCTGGCCCGGTTGCGGGTACATCGAGCCAGAACCAGGAGGGGGCGCGAGCATCTGGGCGGGGGCGGAAGGTGGCATTAATATTATTGTTACGGAACGATGGCGGACGGTGACACGCGTGGCGCGTGAGGGCTCACCTGTGCGCCCTGCTGCTGGGCAAGCATCTCCTTCTCCTGCTGGACGATCTTGGCCTCGTCCTCGAGCACGAGCGCGAGGGGCAGGCCGATAAGGAGTGCGGAGGTGGTGACGATCCAGACGAGGTTGCCGACGACCTTGCCGGTCGTCTTTATCGCGCTGGTGGTGCGACCGAACTTGGACGAGATGCTCTGGCGCGTGGTGGGGGGGATGATGTCGGCGAGGGCGACGATGCGCTCGTAGAAGGACTCTTCGCCGTCGACTTCTGAGCCGACGGAGGAGAGGGAGACGGAGGAGGACGTGCGCGACGAGGCGGGGGAAGAGTAGGGGGAGCGGGAGTCCTGCTCCTTCTCTTCGACGATTTCAACCTTGACCATGGTGTTCGCGACGTGTAGACTTTTGGGCGGGAGGGGAGGAGGCGGTCCTGGCGTGGACGAGTGTTGTCAATGTCGGTGACGGTGGCAGCTGCGACGTGCACCAGCGCCAACCGGTCACCCGAAAATTGGCGTGACGCTCTGTGACCCGGTGGGAAATGACCGGAGGGGGATGGCTCGGTGCCGAAGGTGGCTGCGCCCACGGGCGGCTAGAGGGCGCGTATGTAAGAAGACGGAGGGAATGGGTGTCAGGGTGCGACTCCGAGTCTCGTCTCATTCCAGTAAACAGAGCCCTTGCTCGTCCCCTGACATCCTCTCCTCCTCCTCCCATCTGCCCCGTCCATGGACCGCCCAGATCCCCAGGAAGGCTCAGGCTCTTCCTCTCAGTGTACGTTCTCCGCCTTGTCTCCGCGCCCCGTTCATAGACGCAACTCATCGAACCCTGTCGATCCCCCACTCCCCCCCACCAGCCTTCAATTTTTCCTCCCCCTCCATGCAGAACCAGATTCACGAGCTCGCCAAGACCCTCCCGCCTCCGAGAAAACAGAACACTGCTTGCGACGCCTGCAGGTACGTCCACCGTGTTCCGTGGTGCGCCTATTTGTGGACCGACGCGCTACTTTGACAGAGCCCGGAAGGTGAAATGCAATCAGCTACCAGGCCAGGACAAGGTACGCCCATCGCCTCTGCCATCTTCCTGCATCCCGCTCATCCCAATGCAATGCACAGTGTCAGGTAATGCCAGCCCCTACCCTATCTGTCCCTCCCTCGAGACACGCAACTGACTGCTTCCCTCGCGATAGCATTGTCTGTCCAAGAACTATCCCTGCACGTACGTCCCACGCTGACCTCGCCTCTGTGTGAATCCACCTCATGCTTCCGTGTCAAGCCATTTCATTCAGCAAGCAACCTCTGAGAAGAAACGCAATGCTGCGACCGCCAAGAGGCCACGGACGCTGTCCACCAGCAGTGGAAGGTGGGCGTGTACTTACTGATCAGGATAGGGCCCTTACTCACCTTACGGCAGCGGGCAACCGTCGAGCTCTCGTCTGTAAGTTCACTTCCTCTTTCGCATCTCCCTTCCTTTCCCGACGCCGGTCTCGGCCCCATCGCGCATGAAGGTTTGCTGCGGTCCTACTTCTCTCTGTTTCGACGCGTTTCGGAAACAGGAAACCGCGCGACATGGGAACTGTTACACATCGCAGCTTGGGAACAATGCACCTCGAACCACCGGAGGATGCACCCGTCACGCCGTCTATACGCGATCTCCCGGGTGTCTTGTCCAAGTTGGAACGTGCTGCTGATCCAATGACCGGGTAATCAGCGGTCCCGTAGAACACATGGTTTCAGGGACCTCCCATCCGTATCAACCACCGGGAAGTCAATTGCCCATGCACGCCGGCCCGTTCCCTCGGGCTCACCCTATTATACAAGATATGGAGACACGCGACTTGTTGGCATACATATTCTCGCCGCCGGAACCAGCAAGGTTGGTGCTTACGCCGGGTTCCCTGTCATCTGCCTTCTATCGTTCTGATCTCCCCAAAACTTTACCACAAAGCGCCCACCTCGATGGCTCCAGGCCTCCCGCACAGAGTGCGGCTGCGTACAACGAGTGGGGAGCCCTAGGGTACCGCCTGGCAGAGGACAACTTCCGCATAGAGTACGTCCTTTACCTCGTCGTCCACAGAACGCGCGGGATGGTGAGATTGCGACCGACGAAATCGGTCGGATCTCCGTCTCCATGATCACCTACACATTCACAACGTGCTGTGCCAGCGGGCGGGCTAACGCGTCACACGCAGATTTGCGCTCGACCTCGTGGAGGTCTTCTTCCAGATTGTCCACTCCCGGCTCCCGCTTTTGAACCCCGCGCAGTTCCGGTCACGGCTGCATTACAGTCTTTCCACCGGCCCACAGCCGCAGGCGACAAATGATGGCGCACCGCAGGGTGGTGCAGGGCAGCGCGGGCGCAACAGCAACAGTCCCCCGCATAGCGGGCCCCAGCAGAAACCTCTGCACCCTGCGTGAGCGCCACCGATTACTCCCGAGAAGTTTATCGGTCAACTGACATGTCCCGGGCAGCTTGGTGGCCGTGGTCATCGCTTGGGGAGCCAAGTTCTCCGAGCACCCGCTCTTCGTGGCGGACCGACACCAGAACAGGAGCCAGAGCGCATTCGCCAAGGTGCTGATCAATCGCGCAAGAGATCTCGCCGAAGACATGAAGGTGCACAGAGTGCCCAGCGCGGACCACGTTGTCATAGCGCTCTTGATAGAGCCCTTGCAGAGTCGTGAGTGCGGGTTCGAGCCGTTGCCGTATTCTATCTATAATGATGAGTCGGTCGTGCAGAGAGCGTGGAAGACAATGCAGGTATGTTATGTTTTTCTCGTCGCTTGACAGCCCGGTCTCACATGTTTCAGGCTTCCACGGGTTCTGGCTAGGGTCTGCGATACGGTTGCTGCTGGACTTGCAGGTCAGTATGCCAACCGTTCCTTAACCTGGATCTCTCGTTGACGGTCTCGTTGTCAGATCAACCACAAGGCCGTCATGTCGAATATCGAGGACCCCGAAGCTCGGGGCACTATGATCTTCGCATGGTGGATGGCATGCCTCGCCGACGCCTATCGCAGCGTGTATTACCGACGAAAGCCGATGCTGTACGTTCCTGTCCCTTCTTTCAGCTCGGTTGCGAAACATGACATAAAACACTCACACTCTGCGCGCAGAGATGACGATGACTACGACATCGACTTCTACACCGTCGGTCCAGTCCCGCCAGATATCATAGAATCCCATGCACCGCAGCCGTCTCCCAGGGAACAACTAGAGGCACGTTCAGATCTTGCCCCCATCATCGTCTTCTCGTACTGAAAACCCTCTCCACTTATTTTACAGTTCTTGGTAAGATCTACTCACGGCCAAGGCTCGCATCCGCTCTTCCTGTTGCTCACTAGAGACCCGCTTGGTGTTAACCAGGGGTACTACCGCGCCGCGCATGCTCTGGCACGGATCGCGCGGCAGATGTCGCGGCAACTATGGCGACCTGCCACCGAGTCAGACGGGATTCCACTGGATGTCCTGAATGGGTTCATGAGCATGCTGAGCGAATGGCGCGAGGAGCACCTCCAGCACGTTGGCGTTCCCAGCAACTTTGAGGCGGAGTGGGACTTTGTCAGCGCCGTGACGGCCTGTACGTAGCATCCCCCGCTTTCTTGTCCCAGCGCAGCCAGATACTCAGACGACCGCAGGCGCAAGCGACGCCACTTACCACATTATGTGGATCATCCTCCACAACGCGCTTGAAGACTTTGGCATCCGGGAAGTCAACGACGTGACGCGCACAGGCACCTCGGAGACGCTTCTCCCACAGCACGCCCAGATCGAGGAGAAGAAGCGTAAGGTCAGCAACGAGGCTCAGCACGGCGCGTTGCGCATCGCCGGCTTGGTCAGTCCCAAGTTTATATGCTATTTTGACTCCGCACACTGACGCGCGTGATTGTGTTGTTCGTGCACCGCAGGCCGGTGTCTTGGCGTCCAACGGCTACTTGGTACGTCCCGGCAGTTCCGTCTCGGACCCGCGCGTGCGGCACCGCTGACCACCTGCTTCCTGCCCTTTCCTCCCTTCTCTCCCCCTTCCCATATCCCCACCACCACGCCGCCCGCGTGATCCCGCCTTCCTCTTCCCCCCTCCCGCCCTTCTGCCCTTCGTGCGCGTACCTTTTCCGTCCTTCGCCATACACTCCACGGCCCGCGAATCACAGCGGCTGGATTGCGCGGTCATGCATGTCAGCTGCATCCAGGCTGGGATGCTCCTCGCGCGCATGGGCCGCCCCGAGGTGACGAACTGCATCAACGGCCTCGAGCAGTACGCGTACGCGTACGAAGAGTGCGCGGACCAGGCCGCCGAGATCAAACGCGTCTACCACCAGGCCCTCGCCGACATCGGCACGGGCGGCGCGTCGACGAACTCGCGCGCGACGCCGACCGACCCTGGGTCCGGGCCCGGGTCCGCGCAGAGCATGCCTTCGAATGCGATGAGCATCGACCTGCCTATGTTCGCCGTCGGGACGGGCGGGGGCTTCCAGTGAGCGCAAGCCCGAACCCGCGTCGTCGGACGGCCGTGGGGTGTGCAGGAGGTTCTATCTTTTTGTGTTTGCATCTGCATCTGAGGACCATTTCTTCTCTAGTTGAGTTTGGAGTTCCAGTCGTCGTCGGCGACACAACAGAGGGGAGGCACAAAAATCGTCTCGTCTTATCGTTCCACTTCCATCTCTATCTCCATATTTTTTCTACGTATGTCGTTTTGTTGTGCGTCCGTTCTCGCTGTCGCTGTGTTGGATTCATCGGAACCATGTGTACCTATCTTGTAGTAGCACCACCATCACCACCCCAAGCCCCCCCACCCCTTCACCTCCGGCTCCCCCCTCCCTATATCACTAGATCACGACTCGGACTGTGTGTATCCGGCATGTCACGGACACTCTGAATTTGCACGTACGTACGGCTCGCAGTTGGAAGAGAGCAGACAAAAGGCTATTGAATGTATGAATTATGTGCGCGTGGTTACACGAGTCCAACTACTGTATGGATAGCTCGAAGCAAAGTTCGTGAATTCCAAACCGTTGAAACGGAATGTATAATTATGCATAAGCTGGTGTCTGATCTTGCGGTCGATGAAACCCGAGACGGGATGAAAATGCGTGTGTAGCAGAGGCTCAAAGTGAGTTAACGTGCTAGCCCAGTGGTCCTACTGCGAGGAGACTAGGATCGCAGTGTACTACGTACACTACTACACAACGCAACTCGTACCGATTTCAATCCACTTGAATTCACTCGGAGCTACGCATCGGATTCGGACCCTTCATGATCAAGAGGTGCATGTGCCATAGCGATGTCAGCAATCCCATCCTCATTCAAGGCTTCCATCTGTTCCATCTCAACTCATCGACAATTGCATTCAGGTAGTACTCCGCCGCGCCGGACATATTCGCAACGCAGGAGGGGGTCGGCGGTGGGCGGAGGAAATATCACCGGGATGCCCCCACTGGCAGTCCCTGTACGTCTTCGGCCCAGCGAGGCGGATGCGATAAGTGGATATAGTCACTGTCAGAGCACGAAGCCTAGCAGTATAAATATAAATTTGCCTGGCCTCTCCTGGGACCTCTTCCAGCTGGCAGAGAAACAGTCCGTCGAAGCCTTAATGATGGATCATCAAGTCAAGCAAGCGTCATGATATTCTCCATTCGGCAGAGATTAGTCTCTGGCTTTCAGCGTCGAGCTCATCGCAGACTCGGGCTCGTATCCGAGTCGTTTCAAGATGGTGTGTGAGCCCAAAACGTTCCCACTAGTCAGTGTTTCTGAGGACGTGTCCAATGCCATGTCAGGAGTCGATAGCCTATCGACTCGCCAGATACCATTTGACGGTGCCCACCTACCTATATATTGCATTGTCTACCCCTTGAACAGAATGATACAACTTCTAGACATTATTGACATTATTATGCTTTGCCAGCGTATATAAGACATTGTCAATTTCTCTTCGATTTTCCGATGAGTTCATGCAGACGTATGGTGATACAGTAATTTGCGACACGCACTGTCATCGTGGTGATTCCGTTCCAAGTCGTCCCAGGATCGCCAAGCGAGTCACGTCGGAAGATATAGCAGCATTCCGCCACCGCGAACTGTTTGTCTGGTGGTACCTCCGTGATGAATCTTTTCCAATACGATTGCATATCGGGTTTGCCCGACAGCAGGCAGCTAAAATTGTCCCGTGCGAGAGCCCGTTCAGCGTTGCGTACTGTGCCAGTGATAAATGCAGAAGTTGGCATCCATGGGTGACATACAACGGCTTTCGCATGCGAGTGGTCCCGGGCAGGAGTCGGAGTGGTGTCCGAGCAGTCAGGGATGCGTACCATGAGAAGAGCATAGCAACTCGGCGGCTTGGGAGAATCTTCCAAACCTTCAGACTCTGGCGTAGACGTTTCCCTTGTTCTCGTTCTGACTGTGTGCAGTGATTGGCGTCAGGTTTCCCCATGCCGTGTTCAGAGGTAGGACTCGCCGGAGCCGGACTTACAGAAGACTTGAATGAAATGTTTGAGTTCTGATCGCTCTCATGGTTGCAAAGCTCGATTTCGCTCTTGAGGACGGCACGAGGATCTTCGGAGGGGGAATCAAGGAGGAGGTAGCCGACGATGCGCACTGGCCGGCAGCACAACATGGCTGTATTTGAAGCTCAGCGAAATTCCATCATCTGATGAGATGAGACCCTGTCGGATTTCCGCCTCGTTTACAGAAGAGTAGTGCCGTCATTGAGAAAGCGTGTCGGTGTTCAAGAATTCAAGTGGTTAGGACGTACTCATCCCCTCTGCTCATTTATGACGGTCATTTTGCACATTTAATCCCATTAGCACGCAATTGTATAGCTACTTACAACACTTGGTTATTCGATTAACACACACATTAATCCCCAACACCGCCACCATACAACCCGCCGCGCGCACACTTTCCCGCCCGCAAAACATTCATTGCACCCGCGCAAAACATTCATTGCCACTCGCGCAAAACATTTCGCTACTGCGCGGAATATAACTATAACTTCACAGCAGCAATATTTCTCTGCAGGCCATGGCGCGGGAAGTTCCCCCTGCAGGCGCTTAATGTTCCGTACATGTGGTATGCATGAGGTGGTCTTGAGGCCTGAGGCTGTACACTCATCCCGCTGTGCTGTTGTTTCTTGCCTTTGTCCAGCTCGTCCTGCTATGACACCTGAACACGAAGTTATCGATGTCGATGCCATTCCCGACCCCCCCAGCCAAGATGGGGAGATAATACTTATGGGATTTAAACGTGCTCTGGACACTCCCACCACGATAGAGCAGTACGAGCACGATGGGATCACATATATGGGCTTCAACGCCACAGTGCGGCCGCAACCCGCCACCACTGGTGGCACTCGTGGCCAGGTGAAGGCAGACAAACATGCAAAGGTCACTGGCAGGAAGGGTGTTAAGACACAATTGAAGGTAAGTGCATCGTCCACGTTCACCCCCGTGCCACTGCACATTATCCACTCCCCTGCTTAGAAACCTCGCAATATCCTCATCATCACCCCTATCCTCGCTGACAAGTAGGATGGCTTGAGCAATGCCTCATACACTGGGTCTGAATAGCTGTAAGCCTGCAAGCTGCATTATCGTAGCTGGGTGGCAACTAATGGTTCACTTCCAAGGGTTCTCATATTGCTTGTTGGGATTGGTCTTGTCTTCATGGCATGCCACGCCTGCATGTACTCAGAAAACAATATGAAAGCCCTGGTCGCGGTTCGGGTTCCGCGAGGGCCTTGCAGAGGCCCACCATGACTGCACCTGGCTCGGGTGGACGAAGTAGCAGTTGTCGCCGTCGATCTGCGCGAATGGTCAGGCATTCCTTCCGCACCTACATCACAGGGGGGTTCTGTAGATTGCGTCCAGCATGTCTGCGCGGTTTCCGGTTCAGCTACCGCAGGTGAGTATGTCATTGAGCCTGGTGGACGTGGCAGCTCGGCAAGAAGGACGTGTACGCCAACTTGTGCGGGTGGCTCGTCATCCGCGGCAACATTTGTAGCTTTCAGGTTGGGGCTCCGCGGTATGCTTCTTGATGACCATGTCCCTATCCACGAGCGTGTCTCCGTGCTCGGTGGTGATACCAGTGTGGACCGATTGGGCTTGCTCGTTTCTCACATCCGTGGCGAGTTGTCGAAAGGACAGGGACGGTGGGACAGAGTATGGCGCGGGGGGCGAGTACGAGACCAGGGGCGCTGAGGGAATGCACAGTTGACAGACAAATAACGTACCTGCACCCCAAATTGTTCACGCCCTCTCCCAGCCCGTGTCCCCTCATCCTTGCCATGCCCGTCAGTACTCGCTCTCTGTCTCCGCGCGCTGTGGATTATGTGTTGTATGCATTTTCAGTCCGGGGGACTGACGTAGTAAGTACATGACTACAAGAGGGACATGGTTGAACCCGGGCACGAGCGAGGTGATCTCCGTACCCGAACTGCATGCCGTCGAGGCGGCCAGTGTTCTGCTCATAGATCTTCCTCTCGGTGAGTTGGATGGCGAGCTGGGGCGGGGGCGTGTGCGGGTCGAAGGGCGCATGCTAGGGCGCGCTCTTGATGTTCTTGAGGTGCTGCGACAAGCTTGAGGTCAACGCGCAGGAACATCTTATCGATGAACTCCGCCACCCGTCTCCCATCTGCCTTCGGCACGTCTCCGGCCAGCCACACCTGCTTGAGCCCGTGGTTCAACGCCTTCGGACACGCATCGAGCTCGTGCTTCTTGATGCCCCACAATGCGAGCCATAGCATCTGCAGCCGCGGGCAGTGCTCGACGAGCGCCCCGAGCGCGTCGATGGGCAGCCCAGTGGGGACGGACTGCTATAGCAGGCGGAAGTTGCGCAGGCTCGGCCACGCCTTTGAGTACTCACGAGCATCGTACAGGTTGGTTGTTGTCCGTGAGCATGAGCATCGCGATGCCTATCTCCTCGCTCGGCGTGTACCCCTTCTTGATGTACAGGTCTTGGGAGAACCGAGTGTCGAATCGGGGACCCTCGGGGCGAGGACCGACCGCGTTGAGCTCGACACTCGAAAATTGCTTCCAGTGTCCGCGGTTCTTCGGGAAGAAGGCCTGCAAATGATCGTCAGCATCCACACATCAGAGTGGAGGATAGAAGTGATAGGAAAAAACGCACCTCAACGACAAGAAACGAATCCTCCTTGACCGCCTTAAAGAACTGGCGCAGCACGTAATTGATGAGCGCCACCAGGTCCTTGTATGGCTGCTCGCGAGGGGCTCTACTTCTTGGTCTCCACGCTCTACCTGTTCAAGCAGATCATGGCGGAGAAGAGTCTGGTCTTCTGATTGAGGTGCTCGCCAGTGAGCATTGAGTTGACGGTGACGGTGATGGAGGTAAGGGAGGTGTCGCATGCCGCATCAGGTTCCCAAACCGGTGCAACGAGAACACCATCGTCTTGTTCCCCCTCAGCTCCTGCAGCCTCCCAAACAAATCTGCGCGAACGAACAGCCACACAATCAGCTGCCACACACACCAGCGGCATCACACCACACGCACCATGCTCCGCTGTCGGGTCCAGCGATGCGCTCGGCTCGTCAAACAACAACAGCCCCACCCTCGCGTCCTCGCTCACCACGCTCCGCATGAACGTCCGCGACACCGCCAGCCTCTGCATCTGGCCCCCCGCTCAACCCCGGTCCGCTCGCATGGCTCGCCATGCCCCCCGCGCCCCTCACGCCCGAAAAGTCGATCTGCCTCCCAAACAGCGTCCGCGTCCCCTCGGGCATGCTTGAAAAGTAGTCCCGCACCGGTCGGTCCAGGTACATCTCGTACTTGTCCGGCAGCCTGTCGACAAAGTCCGCGGCGCCGCCGAGGCGCGCCGCCTCGTGCACGTTCGCGTCGTCGTGGAAGCGGTCCGGGTCCCCGAGGGCGATGTTGTCGCGGATCGAGAGCGGGAAGTGCGTGTAGTCCTAGAAGAGCACCGCGACAGCGGCGCGGAGGTCCGCGAGGCGCAGCGTGCGGACGTCGTGGCCGTCGAGGAGGATCTCGCCCGCGGAGGGGTCGTACAGCCGCACAGCGAGCTTGAGGATCGTGGACTTTCCTGAGCCATTCGCGCCGACGATGACGCAGAGCTGGCCGGGGGCGAGCGTGAAGGAGACGTTGTCGAGCGCGAGCTGGTCCGAGCCGGGGTAGCGGAAGGAGACATTCCTGTGGGAGGGTGAGCGTGGCGGTGGGTGATGCGATGAGAGGAGTATGGACCTGAACTCGAGCAAGATGCCATGTCTGATCTTCTGTGCGTCCTCGGGGAAGGAATGGTGATACATGCACGAGATGTTCAAGACACGCACTATGTTGATCAACTGGCCCGAATACCTATCCAAATGGCCCTCAGCACAATCCCTCCCTGCGCCGCAAGCCCCCTCTGGACCAAGACCCGAACACGCACCATAATGACGCTGAGGTGTGGCAGCCCAGTTCGATGCACAACTCGGAGACGTCTTTGGAGGTGCAGCAGAACCCAAAAACCTGGGTGGTTGTGAACGTGACGGCATTGAGGACGGGAGAGGAGACGACTTTGAGGAGCGATGTGCAGAACGTGAGGAAACAGTTCTTGAAGTGCACAGAGTGCAGGTAGAAGTCGAACCGAGTGCAGAGGACTCTGATGCAGCTGATGTGGCGGAGGTGGGGGAACGGAGCCTGAGAGAGGACAGGGAGAGGTTGGCGGAGAGACAACAGAAGAGGGAGCGAAGGCAAGTTGTTAGACGCCCATGTTTGAACCGCCGTGGAAACAGAGCGTCGAGCATGGTGGGCGTTTATTTGCCTTCGCTCCCTCTTCCGAGTCGTGTCTCTCCGCCATCTTCTCCTTGTCCTCTCTTCTCAAGCTCTAGTTGCAACTGTGCTCGCCGATGTGGAACATGCTTGCTAGCCTGTCACCCTCTCTAGCAACCCTTGTACTCTATGTCGCCTACTCACGCGATGAGAATTCAGCTCTTTTTCACTCGCCCTCCTCGCCATCCTCCTCACCCTCTCAAAAGCCAGCAGCTGATAGTGCCGAGTGCGGAGTAGGTGTACAAGTTGAAGTGGTTGGGTTAGGAGGCGAGGGTGTAAGGCGTGCTCCCTTGACGCGTCTGCGCTGCCCAACGCCGGCGCGGCCATCAATGGCTTCTTCTGAGATTTCGTCCGACACGGTACGCTTCATATTACATGATTCTCTTTTGTATGCATTATGGCACCGAATGCATATGTTTATTTGTGTGTGTCACAATTCACGAGATACGCGCCCCTCTAAATAAGGCAGGCGTCGGAATTCCTGTGCGCTCCAAAAAAGGGAAGACGTCGGCCTCGGGTCTGGGTCGCCGGGGCCCGCCCGCGTCGGCAACACGGGCGGCGTTTCAGGTGGTGCTTCAGGCTTCAAGTCCTGTCGGCGGCGGGCATGGCGACACTGTGCCTTATGCGGCATATATTTCGCTGGTGTGCCGTCTTCTTACTCTCTCTTCCGCTTCCTCCCTTACCCTGTGGGACCTACACCTGGCACCCTCTTCCCCTTGTTCCTCCGGTCTTTGCTGCCGCATAGCAAGACACGTTTGACGCAGTCCTCATCTGGCCGCCCTGAGAACAGCGCTCTTTCTTCTCCCGCTCCGCAGACGTCGGTGAGTCTATCCTTGCATTTATATCCCTCATCCTCGGCGTCCTCACTCACCTACATTCTCAGCTAGGCTGCTATATTCTTCCTGCACCCCAGGCGCATGTGGAGTTCTCCGTTCACTGGTGCAACACTGCCTTGACAGGGCGGCGCGGTATCAACCACATATTTTCAGGCTTTGCCTTGCCCTTGGTCTCTGTTACGACGTGTCGCTACTGTTCTCTGCATAGTAAGTAGCATATTCGTTCCACCAATGCATTATCTGACGTCACGCAGCACAATGCCAACCCTCAATACAGAAGAGGTGCGCGAATTGGTTAGCAACCTCAGCGCCCAGAATCTTGGTGCAAATCCCGTACTTCAAGCACTGTTGGAACGTCTTCAAGGGCACCTCGGGTACAATCACATGGAGGGTGCAGCTGCCTCATTTGTGACACCCTCACCTACGACGCGCCCTACGCCACTGTCTTCCCTTCAAGACCTTCAACCACTCCCGGCTATGCCACCGACTCCTCACGCAGTACGCTAACATCTTCAGCTGCTTATACCCTTGACTGACCTTCACTCAGGGTACATCCACTCTGGACGTGAATGAGCGTGAGGATGGGAGGCAGGTGGATGTGTCAGGTGGCCAGCAGTACGTCTTCGCCCTTGACTCGGCTGTCTCTCATGCACGTGCACATGTCGATATCCTCAATACCACTGTACGGAGGGGTGCAGTTGCAGCGTCAACATCGTATGAACCCAATTCGAGGTCGCGTGAGACAACTGGCAACAGCATGAGCATGCTGGCCGGGGGTGGTGTGGCATCTTCTCGCAAGCGCAAGCGCAAGAGCGCAGCTGTCGCTGGAGATCCCGGTGCCGGCGGTGGAGGGGGAGGACAACCAGAGACCTGTAATCGTGGTGCACGCACTTACAAGAAGGCCAGGAAGGAAAAAGAGCGAGATTCTCCACCAGATGATGACTCTGGAGAGTGGCCTCCTCTCCGCTGGATCGTTGCTGATCAACCATATGTCCCTGACGATCCTAGGGCATTGGCCTTGCTTCAGCAGCTAGCTCAGGGCCCTGAGAGCAATGTCGACACCCGGGATTGTCGTGATTGGGTGCAAAGCCTTAAGAATATTGTGCATGGCATTCCGTGGCAAGACGCAGATAAAGCCTTTGCCACCAATTCTCTAGATGCCCTTATGGAGCGCTGTCAACATTCTTGCGCAGCTCAGGGTGCGACGACCTTTGTTTCAATGATGAACCTGGTACAGTTCATTATCAAAGTTGATAGGTGCGTTCCGCACTTTCTTCTATGGCTTGCCTTATTCTCACAATACGTCTAGCTTGATGAAGAAGCACAATATGGAGACATCTGGGGACGTATACGATATGTATGTTCCCCATCGGAGTAAATCCACATTCCGTCAGTGGGTGTGTGATGGCCAAAAATATGCGACTTTAGCTGCTGCAGGTGAGTCTTCTCGCTACAGTGTTACAATACTTATAAGCTAATCAACTATTGGTGCGTTAGGCTCTGTTTACCTCCTGATGATTATTGCATATCGCAGGAAGGCATCTTTGGTGTCCAAGGCAGGATGGTCAACAATTGTAGCTATGGCTCACAATCTACGCATGCCGCATGGTGCGTAGGCAGTTCCTCCTACCTAGCTGGATGCTAATGACAAACTGTCAGCCAATGGTGCTGCTTTACAGGATGTGCGTCTGCGCATATTGCCGTTGGTTACTGTTTTAGCACAGGAGGTCCCACTCTCTATGTCAGCGCTCTTTTCCAACGATCTTCTGGAGCAGCTCTCCCTACCCAAAACGATTCAGTGCTCAGATCTCAAGCTTAGTGATCGCTTCTTCCGTGCGATTAATACCGCGTAAGTGAAATAGTCCACTGATATATTAACAAGCTAAGTTTTTGTATTGGTAGTGACTTTGCCTTGGTCGATCGCGACTGGGATGTCTGGGGGCCCGCATTTCCTACTCCTCCCAACCCACAAGCTGTCTCTGCTGTTCCAC
The DNA here is from genome assembly GCA_020736865.1 of Ganoderma leucocontextum. NCBI lineage: Eukaryota > Fungi > Basidiomycota > Agaricomycetes > Polyporales > Polyporaceae > Ganoderma > Ganoderma leucocontextum. The sequence goes on from JAHKGY010000006.1 coordinate 455,556, forward strand.
TCCACCAACTTACGCACACTGTCTCTATACTGAACACAGAGCAGCGTGCTCTCTCTCCCTGTTCAGACCTGGAGGACGAGCGTGCTAATCCCCCAACTCAATCTACACCCTCAGAGCTGGGAGAAAGTGTTGTGATTCGAACGCACTTTGATATCCATGCTCAGAAGCATGCGCGCTGCGAGCTAGATGTGATGTCAACAATTCAGCGCGACCAGTGGACATTGTTGGAGCGTTGTATAGCGGAGCGTGCATGCTCTGTGGTAAAAGTTGAAGACGTAGAGCACAAGGTATGCTTCATATTGCTAGCCTATTCTCTGCGCAACGTGATATCTAATATTATTCACATATGTAGCTGCAGAAACACTACAACGCGCAAGGTGTTTGTACCTCTGAGGATTATATCAAGATTGGCAGAGAGGTCTTTGATGGGTGAGTGTGCCTCAGTAATGTATGATCGTAGTCCAAGACTTACTGGGGTTTAAACAGAAAGGACGTCCATCTCAAGTGCAAAGATGGTTCTTTGCTTGGACTCATTGTTGGATCCATGCCCCAGGCCATGCGCGCAGGGCTTGAGACAGCTATTTTCACCGCTATGGGGAGTACAAGGGCGCATCCCACTCTAACGAACGTCACCGTCCCCGAGCAAGGGACGGACTTCCAAGCTCTTCACTTCTCATATTATGCATGTAACAGTGAGAAAGTAGGCAGACACTAGGGTTCTTTCTCTGACTCGACCGACTAACGGCAGTATTTAGGGAGACCATGCACCTCAAGACGCGCATCCCTTGCAGTTGAAGTCTGGACGATCAGAACGGCGTGCAAACCACAGTCAGATGATCCCCTATCTGTCTAAAGATGTGCATCTCAACGAAGAGGAGTATACTAACCTCTGCAATTGTCTGGAGGAAGTCTTTAGGTGGATTGAGGAAAAAGTAAGTCGCTGTCGTCGTTGCTAGCCTTCAGCGCAATATTCTGACATCCTATGCACATATAGATGCGCACTCTTCTTCCAGATCTCTATGACGAGATCAGGATCTTTACAGATGTCCTTCCAGGATTTGTGGCATCTCCTCCTTACCCCTTTGCAGGTTATGTCCTCAATTTCAATGTTGCAACCAAGGGGCATCGCGATAGTAAAGACCTCACAGCATGCCTAGTAATGCCCATTGGCACGTTCCGAGGAGGCGAGCTTGGTCTTGCAGAGCCCAAGCTTGTTATTCCTCTTATCTCCGGCGATTTTTTCATCTTTCCGTCTTGCAAAATTACCCACTTTAACCTACTATACACTGGAACACGCGCATCCCTAGTTTGTCATTCCGATAGAGAGGGAGGACGCTGGGCAGACGATTATAATGGTTGGAAAACACATCCGTCCTTTGCTAATAACATGATTAGTACGGTAGAATGACTTCCCTTGTACTTAGCTATTTTCATCTCTATCATTGTTATTGTCCTTATCATTTTCTGCGCAATTGCGTGACAATTGAAGGAAGGAGACGAGCCACAGAGAACGGCGTTTAGCTCCAGCTCCAGTTCTACCACTTGCTTTTGTACCACGATCCTGGCAGTATGTCTTTCTCCCTCCTCTCCTTTCCTTCTAGCTGTGTCCTCCCATTTGGATGTGATTCAAGGAAAGGAAAGGAGAGGGATGGTGCGCAGCCAGACATAGCAGACAGGATAATTGCCCTCAGGCGCAGGTAAGCGTACGTGTTCGTTCGTATTCAACATACGCGAGCTCACTCATCCTTCTTCATGCTTCTTAGCACTGCAGCACCCCGCGAGAGGCCAGACCGGCCCTCGCAGCCCTCCTCATCTGCCCCAAGACCTTCCACCGCGCGCCCTTCTTTGCCACGTAGGCTGCATGCGCCTCCGATCCCTAGCCCCAACATCATCGTTTCCGAAGCCTCTCCATTGCATATCGAAGCTGACCCGGACGACTTCTCTCGCTGCCTGAAGATTCCCCCCATTCGCCACGGGCTGCGCATGCGCGACCTGCTGCGAACGGCAGTCCCGGTAAGCTATACAACTATCCGCCGCTCCGTTATAACTGCCGAGCCCGACGCGATGTCCGATGCCGCCTCTTCTTCTCACTCCCCGCGCGCGATGCCCGCTCGAGTCCTCCTGTCCTCCCACACATCAAGAGGCGTCGCTGACTCTCACCGACAACTGTTCGATCCCCGCAAGCATGATGCCGTCCTCTTCTCCACCCAGAGCCGACATCACGGTCCGACCGCGCCCGTTAGCAGCCCCCCGAATGCTGGCCGCCCCACACCTATGCCCAAGTCTTCCGGCGACTGGGTATCCGCTTCGTCTACTTCTTCCCTATCTTACGCCCAGTCCACTATTTCTTCAATTTTTACGCTGTCTTCTGCTACCGATTCGTCTTCTGCCTCTTCAGCCCTCTTCGACTCTTCAAATCCCGCCGGTCTGAGGTCTGAGGACAGTGCGTCCAGCGCGAACGCCTTCTCGCGCAAACTCAAGGAGGTGTACCGTACGATCAGCGGGCTGGAAGGCAAGCTGCTTGGGAATGACCACGATCGGGAGCGCGGAGATGGTGGCGAGCGCGCCGCGCAGCGAGGTGTTCTCATCAAGGGGCGTCCCGCAAGCTCTGGTGCTGCGCGAGACACTGCGGGCGAGGAGGGGGAATCGGAGCGGTGGCGCAAGCTTGTATCGGAACAACAGCAGTGCGTGTTATTCGCTTCATGACATACTGTGGGGCACTAATTCGGAAATCACTCACTAGACTCACGGAGAGCATACGCGAGATGCTGGCCCTGACTCTGGCACCTACTGTTCCAGCCTCGCTAAAGAACATCCCGCAGAAGTATAACCTCATCATTCGCTTGTGGTCGCACGCCTTCTACCATCTCCTTGAGTCCTTGCGCCATGCCGCGCACCCTCCAATAACCTCCTTGGTTGCTCTGGAATATCTCCAGGTAAGCTGACTGCCTTTGTTTCCAGAGCTTTCTCTGACCTGCGTTCCGAAGCAATTCCTCAACTATGCCTATGTTTTCTATGGCGGGCTCATCGAGGAGCGGAATTTCGCTCAATATCGCGGTGCTTTTTTGGAGGCATTGGGAGATCTTTCCAGGTATTGGATGGCTGTCAGCGCGTTGCTCGAGGGGACGCAGTACTTCGAGCAACACGCTGACAGTATCTGCCATTGCAAGCAACAACCTCTTGTCATCTAACACACCGCGTCCACTGTTCCCTAACCACCGGCAACTGACCTCCCATCGAACGTTGTTTCACCCACACCCGCGCGCATCGACGACAGTCCACAATCATCAGAAGCAGAGATGGCAGTCGGGGCTGAGGCGGTTGCAGGCGTTACAGGGGTTCACGTGCACAACATCCCCAGTGTTGGTGAAGAGGCTGCGCGGCTCATGGAGCTCGATTCCGACAAGGAGCGTTGGCGGCAAGTGGCGAAGGACTGGTTCGCGCGCGGCCTCGCCATCACTCCCAACTCGGGCAAGCTCCAGCATCATCTCGGCCTCCTCAGCCGCGATAAGGAAGGAACGGACGAGGAGTTGCGCGGTGTTTACCATTTCATCAAGAGGCCTGTATTTTGGGCGTGTGTTCCCAGCAAATGTACTGATGTGTATTTTTAGTATGGTCGCGTTTCATCTGTTCTCCATGGCACACGAATCCGTGCTCGCGATGTGGTCTCCGGCCGCGCAGGCTCGACGCCAGGCGCCAGACGCGCGCCTCCCCGAGCTCTTTGTGCTTCTTCATAGGATGCTGTTCACCATCATCCAGCTCGACGACTTCAAGCGCGTTTTGGAGCGCTTCCAGGAAAAGCTCCAGATCGGAGGTAAGCACAGAGGCTCATTTTCCGCATTTGGGCGCTCACTCAGCACCTTCGTTGCAGATGGCGAGCAAGTCGAAGAACCGGAATGGGCCATGATGGCGCTCATCAACATTTCATCGCTGCTCGAGTACGGTCGCCCTACCACTGCGCTTCGCCGCATCGTGGGTATCGAGACACGGAGTGCTGGTGGTCCTAACCTCAGCCCTACCCTACCAAACGGCATCACTGCGGGCAGGATCAAGGTCCTGATGGCCAAACGTCTCAACGGCGATAACTCCCGGATGGAACTTCCGTCGATGATGAGGACAGCGATGAGAATGTCATCGCGGGTGAGTCGCTTGACAGGTCGGCCGTGGCCGCGGAGGCGCTGCCTGCTGCTCTGAAGTTTGCGATGCAGCTAACTTTCGTGATGCTCTCCCATACCCTCCGCCACCCCCTCCACCACCTGAGCCAGTATGACATGCCGACCCTCAGCCCTTACAACACGATCATGCTCACCTTCCTGGCCACTGTCCTCCGCAAACCATCTGCGTGGACCGTGCTCAAGCGCTCGATCCTGTGGGAGGAACTTGCTTTGTTTTTGTCGAACGTCTCTCATCACGACGTCGCGCGCGAACACTAGAAGGTCAGCGCTGAGAGCGGCCTCCTGCTCACCAGTGGGTGCAAGCCGCTTCCGGAAGACTGGTGCATACGTGGCATGGGCTGGGGAGGGAAGAAAGTTTTCGAGCGCGGATTCTGGAACAAGGATGCCGATGCTGCTGGGGAGGAACACAACGTCGAAGTTGAGGTCCTCAACCGTTTCGAGGTACCTGACCAGGCGATGGAGGACGTGATTGAGGACGACGGTGACGAACGCCAAGCCGAAAACCAGTCCCCTGAGAAGCGCCGCAGGGTCCGCCTTGCCTGCGCTGGCCTCCGCATCGCACGCAACATTCACGGGTTCAAGTTCACTCCCACATCATCTCCGGAAGGTCGTGGGTCATGGAGGGTTGAGGGTGTCCTCACTGATAAGGTGGTTCGTTGGAAGGAGGAGCAGCGGATTGAGCACGAGGTGGAGGAGCAGCGATTGCGGGGGACGAGGTGGGGGGACAACTCGATGGAGGTGGCCTCGGAGGAGGACATGCATGTGGATGGCAAGTCAAGTGAGGATGATAAAGGGGACTCGGAGGAGATCCGGAACCTCAAGGCAAGTGCTCATTCTCAGTGCTCGATCTATGATGTGGATGGGTAACATCCTTTACTTGTCTGCTTTAGGCATACCGGAGATACCTGAAAACACTTCTCAAGTCCGGCCAGTACGAGCCTCGTCGACACCCCCGCGGCTCATCTGCGCGCAAGGCAGAGGCTGGTGACCAGACGTTGCATTTGGTCCCAGGATATTTAATCCTTGTCATCGACACCAATATTCTACTCTCGTTATTGGCCGAGTTCTCTATGCTCGTTGAATTGGACTGCTAGACAGCATGGTCCCGCGCTCCGCTACATCACCACCCGTATCTGCTCACACGCGATCTTGCCCAAAGTCTAGACCTCCCGTGGCAACTACTTTCTGGACAAGGCTTGTGATCAAGAATAATGTGTAGCATGATTATTAGACTTGCTATACTATAGAGAAAGGAACGATATCTGAAAGAGTGTCCACAATGCTACCTAGTTACAAATCACGTTGGCGCAACAGGGCATTCAGTGTCTCCTGAATAATATCCTCGTTCTGATGCAAAGCACTATTCTCTCTAACTGCGTGAATGCTCAATAGTTTGCACTTGTCGCACATCAACCCCAAGTCCACATCCTCCATATCGCTCAGAATGTCTACCGCAGACAATGCCAAGTCAGGATGGAGAAACGACTTTGCAAAACTGTTCCACCACTCTCTTTTCCAAGCAATCCGACAGCAAAATGACTCCTCGCATGCTGGATGGTGGACAGGCTGCGGCCAAGAGAACGCGAGTAGAAGCCGATGCTCTTGTAGCTTGGCCTTTGCCTGGCTAACAGCCCAGTAAGCTGCAGATCCCATACACATTGCGTCGTCAATGGTAAGCTGGTCGAAGGGCACGTTGATGACAAGCTGTCGGAATGCAGCGGAGATCCAGTCGTCGATGCGGTTTTGGAGACCAAGATGGAAGCGCAGTACGGGAGAGAGGTCGGGACGGCTATCCAGTGCGGTAATGGCATATTGGCGTGCCTTGGCCATCTGGAAGAAGGTGGCGAGCTTGAGGAGTGCAGAGAGACTCCGTTCGCTATCTTCGAACCTGTGCATAGACAGTGGTCAGTTCATTCCAGTCCAGAGTGAAATACACTTCTATGGCACTCACTGAGCATGAATAAAATCACACATACTGTCGAACTCCTCTGCATGTACATTGTGGATGACGATGGGGTAGATATCACTCATCCCCTCTCCCACGTCCTCCGGCTTCAAGGAAAACATTGAGGAAAAGTGCTCAGAGTGGGCCATCAAGATGGATCTAGTTATCTTGTAGAGCATTGAGCTGGCAGGAAGCTGTACAATGGGAGTTATTTGTTGCTAGACAGGCATCCACACCGTCAAGGAGTTGGGAAAAATACTGACTAGGAAAATAATGCTCCCATCATCATAATAGTACTTTGGATGGCGGCGAGGGTTCAGCATTAGAGATATTGGGTGGTATATTGTGTAGAAAATAAGCAGCAGGTGTAGAGAGTGTGCGTGTGTACTATGTGGTAGAACACAGCTGTGTCGAATATGTGAGAGACTTCGACACGCCTGCTCAGCGCTAACAGCTGTCAATCTTCGAATTCTCTACAACCAACTGAGCTCAGTCACTGGCATATCCCTTGTCTATTATACTCTCTATATCATGAATTCTACCTTGAGTCTGAACAACCCAAGAATATTCCCTCCTTTGCCGCCGCTACCAGCAGATGTAGAGGGTGACTGGTCTCCTCAAGTAGTCGCCGCACACGCTAAGCTGGCCGCTGGTTATTACGATGCCGCTGCTCTTTTGCGCTTTGAGGACGGTGACCCTATACGCCTACGAATGCACTCTGATCGTATTCGAAAACGCTTGGTGCCCATCCTCCATGCTCTAGAGCCAGAAGTGCACAATATCACCTGGATTGCCGATGGTACGCAAGCTCTGTTGTGCCTTATGCGGGATCTGGAGGATGCAATCACAACCGCAAATACTGTGTACGTCCCAGACAGTCCTCCATTGCATTATGTATATCTAACCTCAGAATCTTAGGATGGAGCAGAATCTCGTCCACGTCCTCCCAGTCCGCACCGTACACACCGGTCGGCGTGGGCGCCCTGCTATTGTCATTGATCCACAATGGCTGAAGGACGCAACCTCCAGCCATCGTCGTATATCTCAGACCACCCTTGCCAATGCTCTCAAAATCCACCGGAACACATTACGGAATCAGATGCGCCACCAGAAGTTACACCGGAAATTCTCTTCAATTTCTGACTTCGATCTCGAGGTTCTTCTCCGCTCCTTCAAGCTCCTGAAGCCCAACTCTGGTCTTCGCTACGCCATCGCATTCCTTGAACAGAACGGCATCCGGGTTCAGAAAGAACGTGTCCGTGTGGTGCTTCGCCGCATTGACGGACTCCGCCAAGCTATGCGGACCTACAACGCGATTGACCGACGTGAATACATTGTGCCCTATTCCAACTACCTTTGGCATATTGACGGCTATCACAAACTCATCCGTTGGGGCATCGTCATTCATGGGGGTGCAGATGGGTTTGATCGCGTAGTGAGTTCCATATTTATGCCTTTGTCATCTAGCTCGAGGTTTGCTGATGACGATACATGGATAGATGGTGAAACTTCGTGCCAACAACAACAACCTAGCAATCACAGTTCTCAAGTGCTTCCTGAAGGCCACTGAAGAGTGGGGTGTTCCATCGCGTGTTCGTGGTGACCGTGGAGGAGAGAACATTGAGGTGGCAGTCTGGATGATTATGTACCGGGGTCCCAATCGTGCATCGTTTATGTGGGGCAGGTAAGTTCAGACCACTTTGGCTACTGTGTACACATATAACCAAGGTTTATCAATTAACAGCTCAACACGCAACACACGGATCGAGCGTATGTGGGTTGAAATTGGGACCCAGTTCGCATTTCGCTGGAGAGCATTCTTCACACGTCTGGAGCACCGCCATCACCTCGACGTGGAGAACCCTCACCACCTCTGGCTCCTTCATTTTCTTTTTCTCGATCTCATCAATGCTGACTGCGACACGTTTCGGGACCAATGGAACCACCATCCTCTGTCAGGTAAAGGCCATGATAAGTCTCCGTTGGTTAGTCTTTATGTTTTCTGCACACGGCGGGCTTTGATATATTTCTGATTATTGTGGCATCTAGGATATCCGCTTCCTTGGACAACTCAAGCATGGAAAACCCCACGACGATTTCGACAATGTTCATCCAGACACCTTGGCGGAGTATTATGGAGTTGACCGCCAGGAACGTCATCTATATCCTGAACAGACTGGTGCTGGCCATTCTGACGCCGAATCTAGCTCTGAGCCTAGCAGTGAGTCCCATCCACTATCAAGGTTTAGCCCTGATAGCTCAGTCTGCGAAATTGCCTCAGGTGTGCGTGACTCAGATCCGCTAGAAGATCCCGCCAACTCAGACTCAGACCACAATTCAAATATCTCTGACGACGCTTTGCCAGAGCTCAAGCCCCGTATTGCCGCATCTCAAGACCACCATATTCGCCATGATGCGATTCCTGTACCTGACAGCAGATGTCCCTTCGAGTCTGCACAGATGCTAACCCTTTTTACGGAATCAGTCAAGAGCATCAACAATTCAGGCCTTGTTCCGCCCTTCTATGGCGTAGCCAAAGAGGAATGGCCAGAGGATGGGTATGGATTGTATGAATTTATCTCTCTTGGTCGTCGTGGACGTAAGGTTGCAGTTGAGTTGCCGTTCAGTATCTGGTGGCGGCATGCTGTAGCATGGGCTCAAGGACTTGATGTTATGACTCGGGTTTTGGCAATGCAGGAGGGTACTACTGGCTTGTAAATCTGTATGCTACAATAATTGTAGGTATCGTCATTCACATAAGGCAAGCATGCATGTATAAAATGACCAATGGTTGGGGCTCACGCGTACCTGACAGATCTCTGAACGACCGATTAAAAATTTGCCATTGGGCGGCTTGCTCCGAGGCCGACATCCTCTCTGCCACCTCACCACCACCACACGGACGTCCCTTTAACGGTGTTGCCCTCTGGGGTTTTCTAGGCTTCATGACTGGCATCACTTATACCTTGTTTTGCGACGGCGGTAAGCTGGGTCATAAAGAATGCCCATGCACGAAGTTCAAGAAGCCCAAGGGTGACCACGGACTCGCAGATCCAATCAAGTGCCGCCATTGTCAGCATCCGAAGGACTGTCATCAACGCCGCATTCTTTCACCAGCATCCGCTGCCCACACTCCTTCTGTTGTCGACTCAATCATTGCTCAGCATAGCTCCCACTTGAACGCCGCCTTGAAACCCAAGGTATCTGAGGAGGCAGCCCGCCTCGAGCTGAGTTCCAGTGGCTACCGTCATCCTAGTACTGGTGGATCTAGGACACAGGGCCCGAAGGTGGGCAGTTCCAACCGGAAGGGATCAACGGTAAGTTATTTTCCTGAGCTCTTAACTAGAAATTCACTGACCAATTATTGATCAAGGGCTCCCGTACTAGTTCAGGCTCAAAGGCGAAGAAGTCTCGGTCCAGTGGTCCTGCACGAACAGCGCACAAGATTGGCACAGTTCTTATTAATCCTTGCGGCCTATGGAAACTGAAGGTACGTTATGCCGACATATTTTCTACGAGTCGCCTCAAGTTCAACACTTGCTTATACCTATGCTAGGACGATGAGGGGCGGGAAATGGTCGTACTTCAGAACGAGAAGGCTCCTAACATCCCTGAAGAAGAGAGGCTCCGTAGCATCGGCCTTCTCCTCAATCGCGACCCAGCCAATGGAGAGTCTCTCGAGTTTCTAGAAGGCTGGAATACCCATGGTATCGACCAGTGGCTTCGCGACCTCGCTCCTCAAGTGTTCAAGTTGATGGACCTCAAGTATGGAGAGCGGGATGGAAAGGATGGCAGGACGCACTGGCGGCTTGTGCGGCGCAACTACCAGAAGCTCACGCTGTTTGGCCGCGATGGCTCTGTTGATGGCAAAGATCTGGCGAGTGTCATGGGTTCAACTGGGCGTTCTCAGAAGGCATGCAGCCTTATTTTCGGTGAGCCCATCTTTCACTGCCGCTCCACGCCTCCTGAATATTTATAATATTCATCTAAACACACCAGTTACCCGCCACACCATCCCAGAGCGCTCCCTTATGAACCTCGACTCCGCAATTCGTGTAGCCGCCAAGCATGCGCGGTCCCCTGACACCGACGATGAGCTAGAAGAAGCGCCGTTATCTGGCTCTGAGTCCAACAGTGATCCGGAAGAGGGCGATGCCGACTACCTCGATGCATATGCAGTCGCTTCCGATCTTAACACATTTGCAGATTCTGACAGCTCTGAGGATCTTCCTGAATCGCTGCTCACCATCACCAAGGGGAAGCAGCCTGAGCGTAGTAGTATGGCAGTGCCCACCCGCAGCCCTCCAAGGCGTGACTCACCACTATTCCTGTCAGACGGCGAAGATGTGGATATTCAAACTCGTGTTTCGCAGCCCATTAGGAAGACGTATGCCACACGCCAGCAAGCTGGTAAGGGGAAGGGGAAAAGGCCAGCAAGCCGATCTCCGTCTCCAGACCTACCGAGCGGAGATGCCGATGTTAGATCCAGACGGCTTAGACGTGTCAAACGCCTCCGTATTGCGGGTATGTCTTTACTGTATGCCTTAGTCTGAACTGCTGGATACTAATGCACTCATGCACCAGACTCGCCTGTTCCCGAAGATCCCATGCAGATGAACGCTAAGCCAGTTTCGCCCTCACTTCCTATGTCATCCGACTTCCACGTCTACAATTCTTCCGATGATTTCATATGGCCTTACGATCATTCGCTCCTTCATGATGAGATGCCAATCGCTGGGCCATCAACGTCCACTGGCCCTGCGTTATCCGTCACTGCTGCTGGACCTTCATCAGCAGCCCAAGAGACCCCTCCAGTGACTTCGCCTACACCACCCACGCGCCCAGCGACCCCTCCTTCACCACCATTCATCCCCAAGAGGCGTTTGAGGTCCCCAGGACTGCCCAGCAAGAACCCCTGGAAGAAGAACTAGGACGCCGGCCTTTCTATGTTAATGTCATTAGTGTCGCCACCTTTCTCAGAGGATTTTGCCATTGCCGCTCCCCCCATAACACACTCTCTTGATGATCTTGCACCAGCTAATCATACCAACACTTATTTCTGCTCCAGTCATTTTCTCTACTAGCATTTCGTCTCTCAATGCCTCAGTCGTTTCTGCCCCTCTTGATTATCCTCCCAGATCCTTGTCGATCTGTAATGCCATACACAACAGCTTTGCTATGATAATCACACCAGTATACCTCTGTACCTACAAGCACTAGCATACGATACTCTTCTATACATGGCCTATGAGCAGTAATGTTATGTATAGAACCAGACATTCGGAGGGAACGATCTGGGCTGCCAGCGGCCCGAGGAGGCTGGGCTACCAGCGGCCCGAGGAGGCTGGGCCGCCAGTGGGCTGGTGCTACTCCACCCGCTGCGGCGCTCGGGCCGCTGGCATGTTGGAAAGCAAGCGCTGACGAGCCCGACACTCTGACCGCGCAATAATAAGTATTGTGTACTTAACGCACGAGACCACGTACTCTGACAGATCCCGCCCCTAGACTTATAGTCGAGTCCCCGCTTTTGAGTACCTCAGTCATTCTTCCGCTGGTTGAGGTATGTTCTCACACTGTATTCCCTGCATCTGTGCCCATACTTACTTACGAATGTAGTCGCTCGCTCCAGGTAGCTATATGCATAAATGATGAGTCATTCTTCCACTGACTGAGTCGCTCGCTCGCGCTCGCTCAAGTCTCCTTCCGTCGGCCATTACCTTTCACATGGCAGTCCAGCCTTTAAGCGGGATCTTTAGGCCCAATGAAGCCATTGCGTTGCATGAGCTTGGCACGGCCTCTGGACGCCTTGATGGGAAGAGATTAATCGGGCTTCCTCATTTGACAAACACTGCCTCCGGCACGATCCTTGTGCTGGTTTGTTTTAATAGCTGTGCACAACTCACCTCTCAAGGGAAAATGTTAATTTTTGAGTACGTTGCACACAACATCAATCTCCATATTTTAAGACTACTAATATGCCACTGCGCTTGAGGGGAGCGATGCTGTTAGGGCTGGAATGTTTTCGAACACAAGGTTGTCAACTAGACTCAGGTAGCATATCACTTCCAACGGTAAACTCTGGGTTCGTCTAACTTGGCAAACTTTGGTCGGTGGTAGGACGGCGATACATTCAGCTGCTGCACAGCCAATCATCAAATTTCTAACCTCCGTTGCCTCGAACGTGTACCGTCTGTTCCACCATTTGGCCAGTTATCGGGTATCTATCCTTCCTCTAATAGCAATGGTACTTTCCGTCCCGGCATTCAGCCGGTCATCAGGTATGGCCCTTCTTCACATTGCGCCAGTCTACTGTACAACATAGCCCATTCTGCTTATATGACCGATTTTCCGCATGCCCAGATGACTCATGTGCACTCGATCTAACCCTATTGCTATCTCTCACCCTCCAACATGACCTGGTAGAAGCTCAGAAGTAGTATATGTTAGAATTCTTTGCTCGGGTGGACCAGCCTAGAGCTGTTCCATTATAGTACACCACTGCACGGGTGTTACGGAGACATATGGCCATTAACTCCGAGGCCACATTGTCAGGTGCTGATTATGATATTTGTACATATTTGTACTCATCTCAGCCACCGGCCACCTGCGGGACAGCCGACGGTTAAGTAGTGGCCAATGTACGTCCACCATCCTCACGACTCCTCTGTCAGCCCAGCTTCCTCTTGCACCCTTTGCTCTTTCAGCCCACTCTAGCTTTCTCTTGCACGTCCTATGTCTCCATTCTATTCCCACTCTCAGACTTTCTTCCCCGAGGACCACGTTCACACCGACTTCGATGGCCATGACATCCACGGCATCCCTCACGATGGGGATGTAACGATGCGTGAGTACACTTGCGCTCTAGTCCAGAACTATACGTTTACTGTTTATCCTAGACTCTGCTCGCTCTAGCTCCCGAGGCAGCAACAACATCACCGCCGCCATCCTCGACGCTCTTGTCGACCTCAAGACGACTATCGAGGTGTTCGAGAAGAGCAACCGCGAGGCTATCGCTGACCTCAAGAATTCCTTCGGTAAGTCACTTCTGTCTCTTATTCTTGCGTTGGAGGTCGTCAATGCAAGGACCACAGAGAGGGACCGTAAAGCCCATGCCAAGGGCCACAAGAAGGTCGTCAAGGATCTGGACAAGGTCCGGTCCGACGTAGGGTCCCTCAAGCGCAACACCGCAGTCCTACGCGTCGACATCCAGCAGCTTAAGGTCGATGTTGTGTCCATCAAGCATGACACCGTCATCCTCCAAGTCGATACCCAGCAGCTCAAGAGCGACATCAAGGACTTGGCGGAACAGCTTGAAGATAAGGAGGACGAGGACGCTGAGGACGAGGATGCCGAGGACGAGGACAAGGACACCAAGGACGAGGACGAGAACAAGGACGAAGAGTATGAGTCTGAGTGAGTACCATAAGCTTGGCTCGACTGCTGTATATTATCTCACACCTTTCCTTCCTTCAAGGGCCGCCTAGGCGGTATGGCTGACGGCATGTCAGTTGGTCTCTTAGACCGTGTATCCATTAGAGAGGGGATACGCCCCTGGGTGTAGGTGGTCTCTCACGACATCAATGTGGCTCGTCTTCTGTCAGAGTCCAGTGGAGTGTTGGTTCTTGAATATGGGAGTTGTATCACGTTTTCTGTACCATTATATTGGGAATCTCGCAATGGAAGTGTAATGTTACGCCTATCCATGTCTATGCTGCCAAAGTAGCAGACTGCGGGGTGGGTATGCACTTAGCCGGTTTCAGGCCTGGCATTCTCGGACTCCATTAAGCGCCTGCTCGGTGTCGCCCACTGCGACGTGGCAGGAAGAGAAGTCAATGCATTACTATACGCTGACGATGGTTGCGCGTCCTCCCGCCCGTCCGCCTACTTGTCCGATGACGGATGTCAAAAGGTTCACTCTATGGAGAAATTGTGGCACTGTGAAGTCATATTGCACGCAGTGGCGCAATGTTTTGCGCGGGTGCAATCAATGTTTTGCGCGCGGAACAAAGGTGTGCGCGCGGCGGGTTGTATGGTGGCGGTGTCGGGGATTAATGTGTGTGTTAATCGAATAACCAAGTGTTGTAAGTAGCTATACAATTGCGTGCTAATGGGATTAAATGTGCAAAATGACCGTCATACTCATTGACAGTAGCGGAAGACGTCCGAGTCATACGCGGCTAATGGCTTTTCTGATCGAACGTAATGACGTTTGAAAGAACGTCGTCGACTCGTTCCCTTAGCCACGGAACCCTTGAACTTGCGGGCGTGAAGGCGGTCTTCCTCATGGCGAACCTACGCGGAAAGTAGACGTCAGGACGAAGAAGGTAGACCATTTTTACTGGACAACGCAATGTATACAGCATACTAGGGCCAGCACTATGCATGTAACTCAGCGGACTTCATGGAATAATGAGGATGTAGGGTGAAGTATGCTGTATGGGGGACAATGGTCATACACCTAGCGGCCACACCTGATGTACGTTGGCTGATGCTAGCCGCCGTTCCACATACATACTTCACGTCCCTTCCTACAATGCATTTAGGCGAAAAGGTCTCACTATAGCCGGATACTCTTGATCGTCTGCGAGATACCGGTCTTCTCTCCCCCATATCGGCTCGCGTCGACGCCACCCTTGTACACCGCGCGCTGCGAGGCAACCTTCTTCTTCGCCTTCTCGTATTTCTCCCGCTTCTTGACGCGCGGGTTGCGGACGGACTTGGGGCGTTTCGGGGTCAGGCCCTTGTTCTTGAGGATCGCGCGCGTGAGCGACCGCGGCCCGTCTACGCTCTCCTCGTCGACGACCCTGTTCGTGTGAGTCAGCTTCGAGCGAACGACAGAAATGAGTCGAAGGGGCACATACCGAGCAGCCGTCGCCGCCGTCTCGTACTCTTGCTTCTTCTTCTCCTTCTTCTCTTTCGACTTCCGCTTCACGAGCTCGTAATACCCATCATCTTCCCCACCGCTCTCCTCGTCCTCCTCGTCTCGACTCCGCTTCTTGCCCTTCTTGACCCCCGCCTCGCCATCCATCTCCATTTCGGGGTCGACGTCGTCCAAATCCGCACCGAGCCCCTCGCGGGCCTTCGCGACCACCTTCGCAAGGCGGGCCTCGCGGTCGCGCTTCCGCTCACGATACGGGATGTCGTCGTCTCCGCCGACGGTGTGTGCACGCGCGCCGGCACGACGCGCGGCGGTACTCTCGATGCGCGCGACGTGGAAGCGCAGCGATTTTTTGCGCGCCTGCTTGTCCGCGGCGTCCGCAGCGTCGAGCGTGTTCGCTTCCCCATACACGTCTTCCGCTGCGTCGACCGATTTCGCTTTGCTTTTGCCCTTGGAGGACGGGGCGAGCTCGGGCTCGACGAGGTCGAAGACGGGCATAGGCATGGCGGTCTTTGCGCTCGCGTCTGCCGCCTTGCGCTTCTTCTTGGGAGGCTCGGGCTCGCCGTCCACCGCCTTCGACTTGCGCTTTGTCTTTTTCTCCTTCTCCTTGTTTTTCCCATTCGCCTTCGGCAGGACATCAACATCCATGATCCCCTCGGCCTCGCGGAGCAACTCCTCGAGTTCGTCCTGCTCCAGTGCCGCGCCCTTCCGCTTGAGCGTATTGTTCCCTGCCCAGAGGTCTTGTGCGTCCGCCATCCAGTCAATCTCTTCGTCCTCTTCGTCGTCGAGGTCGGATGAGCTCAGGCCTGACTCGTCATCGGACCCGGCGAAGTCGAGCTCCTCGAGAGTGTGCAGGGACTGCTTGAGCGTGAGCAAGCGGGGAAGGATCGGGTGCGCACGGAGAAGATCTGGGCGCTGGGCGTATTTGGGGGAGGTACAGAGGTGGAGGTAGAAGGCGAGGGTCGTTGCATATGTGAGGAGGGCCTCTGCAAAACGGGCTGGGTCAATGGTCATTTGTGGGAATGCAGGGCGCTGGGCACGTACGGTGGTGTAGGTGCGTCATGCTGAGGCTGAGGGCACTCGGATTCTCAGCCTGAAGCCTAGGGCACGGAATCAGGTGGTTGTATGCGCGTGAAAGGTTGATAGACGTACTTCTCTAGCTTGGCTTTTGACTTCATGACGTTGTAAGCCACGTCGTCCCAGTCGTGTGCCAACGCCAAAGCCTCGGGATTCGTCTTCTCTAGATGCCGTAATAGCGCTTGCTTGTCCTGGGGTAATTGGACTACGGATTGCACAGGCTCGTCCACCAGACTGCGTCGTGGTTAACCACAGGCACGTTCAATAAGGATCGAATAGAAACATACCCGTCCTCCTCCGGCAGATCCTCAACCACATCTCCCAGTCCAAAGTCGTCGTCAGCCATAGCGTCCCTCGCCTTCGCCTGCAGCCTCTTCACCTCTTGCTCCTCCAGCTCGTTCGCCTCCTCGTCGTCCGATTCAATCTCGTCTGCGTTCGACGCGTAGTACGCCGACTTCTTCGTCCCCCAGCCCTCTTCCTCCTCGGAGTCGCTCTCCTCCTCTTCCTCGGACTCGTCTTTCTTTCCCTTCTTCCCTTTCTTCTGCTTCTGCTCCTTCCCCTTCTCTGCAGCAGCCGCAGCAGCGTAGTGCACGTCGTCAATATCGTCGCCCCCGTCCATGCCGTCTTCGTCCTGCTCATCTCCCGAGGAATCGCTCTCTGGCATGCCCTTCAGCGCGAAAACCTCATCCTCGTCGCCGTCATCGCCGTCTCCGCCGTCATCCCCTTCGAAGAGAATCTTGTCCCTGGACGCATGGACTGTTCTGGCATGAGCAATACGCGACACACGGACGTCAAACCGGGCGGACGTACACTGATCCTCTTCGTCCATCGGGATGTCCGAGGCCGTGTTCCACCGCTTCATTTTGCTGCCCTTGCGGTCTACGCCTCGCGGCTTGTGTTGAGCCGCCTTAGCTTTCCCTGAGCGACGGCGAACCATGGCAGACGAGGGGGCGTGCAAGGGACAAGTAAGGTGGAGGACTTGCAGTAAGTACCGTACGCGCCGCAGACCACCAACCTCCAAAATATTATCCCCGGCCCGCTTGGCGAGCCACGTGGCTGGGGCGATCATGAGCGTCTCGCTACGTCAAGTTCTCAACCTCTTGAGTTCAAGTTGAAACGTCATAGAAAATAAAAGACGATGAAATGCAGCGTGCATTAATGGTATACTGGTAACTTGGGTCGTTCTCATCGACCCGCAGGGAGTTCGAATCCCCCTAATGCGTGCGTTGACGACGATGTATTGTCTTTTTCTTCACTCATACTTACGTAGGTATAGCCATCGAGAGATCTCTGCCCACTCTTCAGATTCGGATTCCACTCTACTCCTTGTAGCTGGTACAGGTTCAGACCTGTCATAAGGCTCGGCCTCGAATTCATGACAGCGCAATGAAAGGGAATCAGAAAACACGAAAGAACTGGGTATGCCAGTGGCCTCCTGATACGTCTTCTACTCGAGCTATTACTGAGTTCAATGATGCACTTACTGCCGGCACTCGGTATGTCTCATGACGTGTTACGAGCTTCTGGATGGAAGGGGATAGGGGCAAGAGCAAGAAGTTAGATAGAAGGGGGGCTATAGTGAAGACAGAGGCTGCAAATGAGCAGAGCTGCTCATCGTGGTAGTGTCGAATGGAAGAAGGGTGCCTCCCGAGGACAATAATGATAGGGCATAAATACACATACATGCTAGTGAGTCGAGCCTGGACAGGAACATGATATCACGAATGACGAAAACATGCCTTCTAATCCTGGGGATGCGCGGTTTGCACTTATGATCGGTCAGCGCACCACTTCGCCATAGAAACGGCGCCGGCTTGCATAGATGTACGATACTATATGCGCGAACATCAGAAAATACGACGGTGGGTGGCACGCTAGAAGACGGGGTCCCCACCGCATTAGCTCACAAGGGATATGGTGTCAAGATAAACACGCATACCTTTCGGTATCCCACCAGGAAACCAATACGCGGAGAACTGTACAGGTCTACCAGAACTCCTTTCGCTTCTTCCTGATGTCCGCGTAGAGCGACCTCCTCTCACCCCACTTGGCGCGGTTCGAAGCATGCTGTTCCTCCATCTCCGCCTTCGCCTTGCGCACGTCCGGGCCCTTGAGCGATGTGATCTTCCCCACGAACCACGGTGTGCAGTTAAACTCCTTCGCTAGCCTCCCGCGGGTCCATGTCGCGGGATCTTCCCTACGCAGCTGACGGATTCGCGCCATGTCGTCATCCGAGACACGCGGCCTCTCCTCGCGTTGCTTCCGGAACGTTGGTGGCAGGCCTCCGGTGACGGACGATGAAGAGGGTTGGAGGAGCGGCGAGGCGGGCGAGGTAGTGTATGATAGCGGGGAGGGCGCGGTTGGGGGAGGACGATGTATGAATGTCACGTTCTCCGGGAGCTCAGTGTAGCTGGCATGTGGGTTGTTGCGAAGCGGGTCAGGAGCGCGGTACGGCGGCCTCTCTGGGAGTCTCGTCGCATAAGAGCGACAGGAGAACCTCAGCGACGGGAGAGACACTCGAGGCGGCATGGTGAGGACGAGATTGAGTCCTTTTTTGGGTGGGTTTTGGTCACGAACGTGGACTAGCGCTCACGTTTCCCATGTGGGAGGTGCGTGCGGAGGTTCGAATTTTAGTACGGTTGTGAGCCTAATATTACTCCTAGTAAGTATGTTCCCAAGACTAGTCTCTTAATCCATGACTCTGGCTGCCACTCGGATTTCGGCACGATCTGTTTCCAACGATCTTTATACGATAGTAATTATGGGCTTCTGAATGGCCGGCGTCTGGACTGTGGGTCATACTATATGTCGCAATCGCGTTTCTTCCCCACTCCACAACAGCTGCTGCTGGTATTCGAATCGATTGGGCGTGACCCCCGCCTGAACAAAGTAAGTCGCTCTTTGAAACACCTAGACAATTATACATCTCAGTTCCCATCCCCAGCATCCCGACACTTCCAGGCCCGCTATTGTACATATGGAGACTAAAGCGTGAGGTTTTTCCGTCAGCCCGATTATAGGTTCTGCGGCAGAAATCTCATACAAGGCACCAGCAATGCGTTATTCGGTGGGATCCTGCAAGCATGTATCCATGAAGTTCATTGATGCTACGTAGCCAACTTCAGAAGGCATTGAGCACCTCGTCCGTCGTCCTGAAACACGTTGCGGCCGACATATTGAATTCCGTGGACTCCTATGTCCCATACTTATACTAGCTGTCGACCGCTCTAGTTCCGGCACCGCCAAGAATCAGTGCCAGCTCCGATCCCGATAAGGATGGGCGATGGCGAGGCTGCGCTCGTTGTGCGATGACGTAGGGCTCCGCTCGTCTTCCTATAGGCCACTCGAATCCTGCGTAATGGGAAGGCGTCCTTTCCGGCGTTCCCTACGCCAGCTGGGACGGTCCAAACTCGCTTCTAGAACGGGTCACGAATGAGGGCCTGGCAAGTTCCGTTATATGACCTTCCAAGTCTCTCCTGGCAGACACCCCGTCTTGTCCTCCCTCTCACATTTCCTCTCAATCCCCCCTCCCTCCCCGCTGTCTTCAGAGGGTCCTAGCCCATCCATTCCACATATACACCGCGATAGCCATCGATCACAACGTCGACCACCGCTATTACCTCCGACTCCCAGGTCCGACGACCACTCGCTCCGAGCCAGACGTGCCAACCACTGGGCCCTACATCGCTCGGACTCCCACGACGACGTGCAAAGCCATGAATCCTATCCACAACCACTACGCCCTCCTCGCATATGCGCAGGAGATGCACCAGTACACGCTCGAGCTCTGGACGGAGTTCAGCAAGAAGGCGCAGCAACCCGCCCGCGGGCCGGTACTGCCCTCAAACTCGGACTCCTCCAGCACTGTCAATTCGGACCCCTCCAGTCTGCCGCGGGGCGGCGCTGTCTCGGACGACTCCGAGGCCCGGTCCCCGCGAAACCGCTCATAGACAGAACATCTCAGGCTGGTTCTGCGCTTGTCACTGTGCTCTTGCTGTGCCTTACCCCGTGCATCGCAGGACAAGTCCAACAGCATGCTTGAAACCGTGCTGCGCCACCCGCTGTGCACCCGGTACGTTCTGGGCCTCTCCTGTTCGCGTCCCTGAGCTCGTTGCTAACTCCTCTTAGTCCATGTGCAGTTCATATCCGTGCCGTGGGAGGGGGAGGGAAGGGGGGGTTCTCCTACGCTCCCAAAACAAAATCGCGATCGCCGGTGGAATGGTCATGCTGGAATATTGCATGCTCATGCTATACTTGTGTACTCTGGATACACAGGACTGGCCCGACGACTCCTATCTTTCGCGAGGGCGTGTCGGGTTTTCGGATACAGGCATTCAGCATATGGCGCAAACCTTTTCATTTCCACGACGCGGTTGCCTTTTGATCCTTTATGTAGAGTTTGCGATGATGTATCTATCTCCTTGGCATACGCACTTACACGCACTCATGTGGCTGGACAGCGCACGCGGAGTCGATCTCCCACCGGCCGCACGATACTTATATGGTCTATGACGGATGGGGCGGTGTTCAACGTTCAACGTTCAACGTTCAATTCTGGTGTAGTGGGCCGCACGCACAACTAGCTCCGCCGAATCGACCCTTGCCCAAAGATCCCCCCAATGGTTGGTGTGTATCACGTTACAACTTACATGCGTCGAACTTACGCGCACGCACGTCTCCCATTGGTCGTCGAAGAAATGCACGCTCACAGACCGTGCTGGAACAGCGTCATCCCTCCGCCAACGTTCTATCTATCTATCCATCTGCGGACATAGTCGTCCAGACCTGCACTCATGGGACCTGCATGCCACGCTTGACTGCAGCACGCTCCGCCGTGCGCTCGAGCCATGCCTGGCGCGAGATGGTCAGCCACGCGACTCGCTCCAAAGACCGTTGATGGGACGAAGTTTACTAACCTTCACGTGCGGCCATTCGTCCATCTCGATACCGACGAACCAGTGCCCATTCACCCTGCGACAGACGGGTCAGCCTCTCGGACTCGCTCTGCTCCAAAGCATGGCCCATTGCGGACGGCGATGAGAGCGACGCACCATGGGAACGCGTTCATATCTGCGATGCTGTACGTCCCGCGCCCGCCCCCTGCGAGCCAGTCGCGACCGTCGAGACGGATGTCGAGCACGCCGTACAGTCGCTTCGTCTCGTCCAGATAGCCTGTGCACATCGCGCGTCACTGTCGGACTCGGGTGTGCGAGAGAACGTGACCGCGACGCACGCTTCTTTGCATAAGGTACATCCTCCGGCGCGAACTTAACGAAGTGGTTCGCTACCGTCGGCCGAGCGAAGTAAGATTGGGGGGACGGCCAGGTGAGCTCTCACGGTGCGTCATTCGTTGGGGGTGCAAACGTCAGTGCTCACCTTGCCCTTGCATCGGTCCGATACCGCCATGCTATCGGATAGGGCAGACATGCGGATCGTAAGCATAAGTGTTTAGAGGATGGGTTGGAGGGCGCACCGTGAAGAAGATCCACTGCAACATCTCGCTGTACTCGTTTGGGCGCGTTTGCGCGTCGAACGAGAATTTGAGCTGGGTGTCGTAGTGCTGCTCGAGGTAAAGCATGATCGCTGCGGTCTCGAAGACGGTGAAGTTGTCGCGGTTGCTGTCGACGAGGACGGGGATGCGGCCGTTTGGGTTCATCTTGATGAACCAGGGCTCCTTCTGCGTCCCCTTCCCGATGTCTATGGGATGCACACTTCCGGTACTGCGGGTTAGCCTTCTCAGGCATTGCTAGTGGAGGCATAGTATGGCGAACGTGGCGTACTTGTATTTGAGACCATATTGGTCCTGTAACTCTTCGAGGAGGATCGAGACCTTCCGGCCATTGGGGGTTCCAGCGGTGTAAAGCTGGAAGGGCTGGCTGGCTGGCGACGTTGCGGTTGAATACAAATTATATGGCCCAGAACGATTCAACGTGCTCGCCATCCGAGCATGCGCCCCGACACGTCTCGCCGTGGCTGGTCGGAAAATCCATTGAATTGGTGACGTCATCGCTTGATATGTCTGGGTGCGGACGCGTTTGTCGAGGGAGAAGAAGGTTGCGGTTAATATGCGTCAGTCGGAAGATTTCGTCGGAGGCTAATTACAAAGACGAAGCTCACTTCCAATCAACAATCCATCCAGATGGTGACGCCGCTTCTAAGGATCTTGAGCTTCCCGCCTCGAGGTGAGGAAAACCGTATCTGGGAAGTATATATGACCCTGCCAGCGAGACGTCGAACTGCAAGCGGACGCCGCGTCAAGTTGGAATTGCTGACAAGATTCTTATCAGCTTCGTTCAAGCCAATTCCTTCTGAATGGGCGGAGAAATGAGAAGACGTACGGTGACGAGATGCCGCGTCTTTAATGTTTTGGAGGCTTAGGTGCCTCCGGGGGGGGATGGAGCCTGGGACTGGGCCAACCGCAGCCGCGCCGCGAAGGTCGGTTGCCGAGACACTGCCACCTGCGGCTGCGGGATTGCCGGCGAGCGCCGAGTGTCCCCCCGGGTCCGCTGCCCTCGGACCAGCCTCAATCCACCCTCCCTACCCTTCCACCTCGACTGTGAGGGCCCTACGTGCCCAACGGCCGACTTTGCAATGTCTCAATCCAGAGGTGTCGTCTTCAACGTGCGGCTTGGCACTCACCTTGGATCAGGCAACACCGTAGCGGCGGGACACGGGAGCGTCGTCCGGCAAATCTGGACATCAGCATCTGGAGAAGTGTGGTTGGCGGTAGTGAGGTGATGTACTGTACGTCAAGCAGAATCGCTTCATTCCGTTTATTGACATAAATGAAGCTGGGAAGTGTTTCGCGTTCCGTCCCCACTTCAGTTCCGAGTCGGCTCTCTTTGCCATGTCATAACCAAAAACTATGTATTCCCGGAGCTCGAGGCCCAAGACAGAATTCCGGCGTTCGCTTCGTGAACGAAGATCAGGGAAAAAGCAAACTTAAAGAGCTTGATCCGAGACCTAGCATAGCGCTCTCCACGCGCCGCGCCCCAGACGGGGGCGCAGGGTAGAGAGGGTCGCAGGTGAGGACGCCGCCACGGGAACCGTATCGGACCGAGCGCACATCACGTTCTGCAACACTTTCCCCGTCCACAGAAGAGAGCCCTTCCTGCCTACTGAGGACGCTGCGCAGAGGATGAGGCGAGAGGACGCATCAACCCCGTGCACGACGCCCCTACCTTCGCGGGAACGCGAAGAATCCCGGAAGTCTGGGGTGCTCTCTGGGTTCTCTTCGGACTCGACGACGGCACGGTCTTTTTTCGCACATTCCAAGCGAGCGAGCGCGCCGGTGATATATACACAGGCGAAACATCTTGGCTGGCGACATTACATACCCATCAAACTCTTCCATCCTCCCTCCCCCCACCGCCATGAGTGCTGAGGTGCGTCGAGTCGCCGCTACTGACAGTCGAGCTCGAGTTAATATCGCGGACCGCCACAGTCGTCCAAGTCTAACCCGCCATTGCAGGCGGCGCTGCCGATCAGTTTCCTCATTATCGGTGGAGGTACGCTGATCGATCGTTCTCACTAGCACAAGGGTCTTGCGGCCTCGGCCACCCGGGTTACTGACGTTGGAACACCGCCAGGCATCGCGGGACTTGCTTGTGCACTATCCCTTCGACGTGTCGGCCACCATGTCCTCGTCCTCGAGCGGACGGATAGGAACTCCGCTGTGCGTACGGGATGTTATTGGACCCGCCGCTTGATTCACGTTCTGACCCCAAACAGCGTGGCAACGGCGGTGTCCGGTTACCACCAAACCTCTCGAAGATTCTCTTCCATTGGGGCCTGAGGGACATCTTGACGAGCAAATCGTCAATTACCAAGAGATTGATATTCATGCGATGTGAGTCTTGGTATTTAGGCTTTCTCTTGGCGGGACATCTGGTGACCAACGTGTGTTAAGACGAGACTGGCGAAATGCTCGGGGAACATGTGTGGGACGTGGACATGTTAAGAGAAACGCGAGGATTGTTTATGATGCTCGCGGTGAGTGCATTTGTAATGCGTGCTGTATTACCGACCAACTCTGATCCGATGCTCACAGCATTCCGAACTATACGATATCCTGTATGAAGCGGCCATTGAGCGGGGGGCACGAGTCCGCTACAACGCGAACGTCGTCGAGCTCGACGCACAGGAGGCAACCGTGGTGCTGGAGACGGGCGAGGAGCTCTCTGCGGACGTATTGGTCGGTGCAGACGGCGAACACGGGCTTTGCAGACCAGCAGTCGTTGGGGAGGATGCTCCCGGAGATCTGACAGGGCTGGCGCTATTTGAGTGAGTAGATTGTTTATCCGATCCGGGTGGCAACGGCATGGCTAACGTTTGCCGTCAGCACCATTGTTCCGAGCAAAGAAGTACCCGCTTATGCTGAACGGATCCGCGAATGGGTGTGTTTTATGGTATCATTTTCTTCCGTCGTTTGCTAATCTGCGAGAAGCACGGACAATTTGCATCGTTCGGAAGCGGGCACGCGATTGTTGCATACCCAATTGTGAGTCTTTCCGCCCCGTTTCTAGGGTTTTTATCGGCTTATACCCCTCCAGCATGGCGCTCAAGATATCGCATTCCAATTTTATGCACCCGACGGCGGACACGAGGGCAAATACGGCGATAAGCCGTCGGTGGACGTGCTCTCCATCGTAGATGGGATCAACCCCGAGTACGGACACATTACTCCGTCCCTCCAGTGCGCAGTACTTACTGATTCATGCTTTGCAGACTCGTAGCAGTCGCGAAGTTCGCCCGCAAAGCCGTGCGCGTGTCCATCCGACAACATCGCGATCTGGACGACTGGGTTCACGACGACGGGCGGTTAGTTCTCATCGGCGAAGCCGCGCATCCGTTTCCCGTAAGTCATCCATCCCTTCCAGAAGCCCCCCGCGGATTCGCATCCGCAGAAGCTCTCTCCCTCTCCGCAGCCAGGGGTGCAACGTTACTCACGTAAACGTCTTCACATTCAATGCATATGCACAGCCCTCCACGATCCAAGGCACCGCGATGGCGGTGGAAGACGGCGCGGTGCTCGCGAAGCTCTTCTCGCACATCTCAGAAGAGCGGCAGATCGAGAGCTTCCTGTACGCGTTCCAGGAGCTCCGGCAGGAGCGTGTGAAGGCGGTCCGCCAGGGCGAGTTCGGGAGCGTGCTCTACATGACCGCCGAGGGCGAGATGGCCGCCGCGCGCGACGAGGGCATGCGGGCCAAGGCCGCCGCGGGCAAGAACGTCCTGGAGGGTGACGGCGACGCGGAGAGCATCTGGGAGGAGTACCGCGTCATCTTCGGGTACGACTGCGAGGACGAGGCGGACGACTGGTGGGTGCAGTGGGGCATGCTCCGCGAGCGTGCGCTCGAGCGGGAGGTGATGCATGCGGCGAGCACGCCGTCGTTGCTCGACTTCTCGTCCATGATGTCGTCGGTGGAGATATCGTCTGCGGACGACGGCTCCGGCGCATACTAACGGCGATAATCAGGGCCTCCTGTTTTGCCCGTGCGATTTATCTCGGTTTCTACCTTCACTATCGTAACAACATCCATATGATTTCGGTACATTACAATATTTGCTTTCGCACTATCATTTACTGGTATCTACTGCTAGATCGTTCCTTACAATCGCTCGTTATAGTCCCCGGGGATGTACTACCACATATGCTTCGTTGAATTGGATACCATCGGATCAGACTTCCACGTAGTGAGATACGGTAGTCGAGAACATGAGAGGCTCAATCTAAGCGGCATTCTTCGCCAACCCACAGCGAGTCCTCTCGCAGAATCACAGCAAATATTGCCATTGGCGTCCTGCTACGTGCTAATGAGCTGCTGGTGGCCATTACAAGTTCGGACAACACACCAGCTGGCTCTCTTCTTAACGCATCAATGACTGCACTCCCTTCAACAAGTATTCTCGAACACATGGAAGACGAACTGATCGTCTGGAGTGAAGACGAGACGTCCACCGGCGACGTTTCACATATGCACTTCTCCGACTGGAAGAAGCTCGCTCTGCCGGTGTCCTATCCCGTTCATGATGCCTGATGGTGTAACACCGCGGTTTCTTTCCATCCCAAGGTCATGTATATACACTGTTGAATGCTTCTGTATTAGCTGCAGTAGGACTGAGGATGGCTAAAGTGTATTTCGTACCTAAACGGATAGATACTTAAAATGCCCGAGAGGGAAACGTCTCCTCAATCGTCGTCGTCATAATCGATGTCAGGCCCACGCTGGGTTGTAACTTCCGGTCGTCCAAGGATTCTCAGACGGACGACAGCCGTCTCTAGCCGCTCTGTCGTCTCGAGCAGCTCGTCGGCAACCACGTCCAGGTCCACGCTCCTCAGGAACGTCTCCGCAGGAGGTGGGAAGTCTGGATCTACGTCTTCGTTACAGTCTTCCCAAAAGCCCCGCCAGTCAAAAACCAGCTCGACCGCGCGGAGCGACGACGGTCGCACAGCCGAATATATGCAATCCTGTGTGACCATACGTCAGTCCAGCGGTCAGCGCTCCGTGCAGGTCAAGCATAAGTTCTACGCCTGGAGTAAAAACTCACCACCACGCACGCCAAGTCGAGGTCTCTCGCCCACCAAACGTCGAACGTCACGCTCAGCGTCCGCACCCCACCACGAAAGTCCGCACTCGCGCACAGATGGACGAAGTCCTCCACCTGGGACAGGAAGGTGCCGACGGAGCAGATGTACAGGACGAGGTGTGCCGGACGCGCCTTCGCGCAGACGGCCTGCAGCATGCTCGCGTCCCAGCACAGCTCGTCCTCGTCGTCCCTCAGCGAGACGTACGGGATGCGGCAGGTGAGGCCGAACACGTATAGGGAGAGGATCGAGCCGCTGTATGAGTCGAGGGCACGGAAGGTGCCGCGCTGCTTTTGCCGGAGGATGCTCGCCTGCAGCTGCTCTTCTCGCTCGGCCGGATTGAGATAGTAGTAGCCGGGGTACGTTCGTACGGTCAATACCCGAAGGTTCGGGAAGTTCTGTGCGAGGCGGTGTACCGGAGGGACGAGGGACGAGGAGAGCGTGAGCGCGTCCACGTTCTTGTAACACGGCATGTGGTGGTCTGAATCAAAGGGGACGTTCTCGAGGGTTAGGACCCGGAGAGGGTCGCGGGAATGATAGAGCGCGAAGATGGGATTGTCCTTCACCGACGGCTGCGGAGGCTGCTCGTGGAGGCCACAGATTTCGGCATGCCGGAGGCGAAAGTGCGACTGACGCAACATTCCGAACGCTTGGGGACCCGCGTTCCAGAGTCTCAGCTTCCGCAGGCACGCCATAGTCCCGACGGCTCTCATCAGCGCAGGGTGTGCAGCAAACAACTCCTCGCTGCCACTGAGCTCCAGTTCTACCAGGTTTGGCGCATAGATGGCGCAGCGCGAGAGGAAGGATGTCATAATCTGGGCAAACCTTTGGCAGGACTCAGCTGCAGGGTGTCTTGTCCATGTCCATGGCGCGCATAGGTGAAGGCCACGTAACCATTGCATCCTGTATGCGGTCTCATCGACGTTTGCTCTTGCTGTTGCATACTGAGTGAGCGATGTGGCACCCGCCTCGTCCTTGACCCATGGATGATCTCTGAAGAGGTGCCTGGCACCTTCATGGTTGAGCGTCCGACAGGTCCGCATAAGGCGAGAGATGGACATTCTGTCCAAGAAGAACATGATGTGGTGCAGGACATCGATGTTCAACACGTATGCCATCTACCAGCAGGCAACCATATGTAAGTCATATGTGCTCAGATGCGGGCGATTACATGCCTGATGGGGTGGTGATAGTACACGAGTAAAGCATGCTATGAGCGCTTCGCATCGAAGCTGGCGAAGTTCCTAGCGGCGCCAGCCGGTCGCTCGTCCATATCATCCACATCGAGCGGCAAAGAATATATGGCGTTAAATGGGAAAATACGGCGAAGCCTCTTGTCAATCTACGAGAACCGACTAAGGTAGCGGGCGGAACTGGAGGCAGGCGGACGACCTGAAAAAATGGAGGTGGCCGAGTCTCAGTCACGGGTGATGTGCACCACGGCCACTGCGAGAGTGGCACCAGCAGTCGCAGCGGGCTGGCCGCAGTGCGGTCCTGCGGCAGCTCCGCCTTCCATTAAAAAGCTTGTTCATCATATGCGTTAACTCAGCATACACGTCGCCGCCGCATGACTTCTCGTTCATAATGTCGTCCGAGGAGGTCTCATCCACACGGACGACGGAGCCCCCGGCGCATAAGTACTGACCCAACTGGACACAACGTCTTCGATATCCAAGGTTATCGCCACGTGCACTTGGCCTCAGTTCCCTATCACTATGTCACAATGTCAGCCAAAAAACCGAACACCGAGTACTTGGATGAACAGACGTATGGGTGCAGAAGAGCAGAACTTCTCTTCAATTGCCATCGTTGTAATCGATGTCAGGCCCACGCTGGGCCGTAACATCCGGTTTGCCAAAGGTCTTGAGACAGATGACGGCCGTCTTCAGCATCTCCGTCGTCTCGAGCAGCTTGTCGGCAACCGCCTCCGGGTCGAAGAGCCGCAGGAACATTGCCGCGGGCGGGGCGTGTGGGTCTTCGTCAAAACAATCTTCCCAAAAGCACTGCCAGTCCAGGATCAACTCGACCGCCCGGAGCGAGGACGCTCGCACGGCAGAGTATATGCATTCCTGTACAACATACACAGCCGTCAGCACTTCCGCATGGGACATACGTAAGCTGTATGCAGTGACTCGACACTTACCAACACGTGTACGAAGTCGAGGTTCCTCGCCGCCCAGAAGATGTCGAACGTCAGCGTCAGCGTCCTCGTGGTCCGGAAATCCTCATTTGCGCACAGCTGGACAAAGTCCTCCGCTTGGGACAGGAAGTCGGATATGTAGGAGATGTACAACTCGAGGTGCGCAGGACGCGTCTTCGCGCAGATGGCCTGCAGCATGGGCACGTCCCAGCATGGCTCGTCCTCGTCATCTCGCAGGTTGACGAACGGGATGCGGCAGGTGAGCCCGAAGAGGTATAGGGAGAGGATCGAGCCGCTGTAGGAACGAAGGTCGTGGAAGGTGTCGTGCTGGGCTTGTCCGACCATGTTCGCTTGTCGCGTCTCCTCTCGCTCGACTGCGTTGAGATAGGAGTAACCGGGGTCTGTGTTCACGTTCAATGTCCGCAGGTTCGGGAAGGCTTGGGCGAGACGATACACTGAGGGAGCAAGGGAGGTGGCAAGGTCGAGCCGGGCCAGGTTCGGGTAACATGGCAGGTGGTGGTCGGAGCCACGGTCAAAGGTGACGCGCTCGAGGCTAAGGACCTGGAGAGTGTCGCACGAGTTATGGAGCGCAAAGACGGGATTGTCATTCGCCGATGATTGTGCGGGTTGTTCATGGCCAGCGATGTCTGCGAACCAAAGGCGAAATTTGGAGTGACGGAGCATCTTGGATGCCTGGGGGCCCGCGCTCCCAAGTGTCAGCTTTTGCAAACGCGCCATCGCGCCGATGACCTCGGCCAAATCAGCGTCCGCAGACAAGAGCTCCTCGCTGTCACCAAGCTCCAGCTCTACAAAGTTTGGTGCGTGGATGGCAAAGTGGGAAAGGAAGAAGGCCATAGTCCGGGCGAAGCTTGGGCAAGAGTCGGGGCGTCTTGGCACAGACAGGTGAAGGCTACGTAGCCAATGCATCCGGTGGGCCATTTCGTCGACGTCTGCTCTCGCAAAGGCGTACTGAGTGAAAGATATTGCAGCGGCGTGGCCCATGATCCATGGGGTATCTCTAAAAAGGTGTTTGGCTCCTTCGTGGTTGAGTATTCGGCAGGTCCGCATGAGGCGGGAGGTGGCCATTCTGTCCGCGCAGGACATGATGTTGTGGAGGATGTCGAGGTTCAGCACGTAGCCCATCTACCGGCAGTGACAATATTCATACGTGAGTTACATATTTCCGGGTGTAGAGCGATGGCTTGCCTGATGAGCACGTTTTGGAACGTGAGGAACGACTTCAAAGTACTACACCGGCCCCGGGGGGCCTCTGGAAACGGCAGTGTCACGGGAGGTCACCGGTCACGGATGATGCGTGACGGTGTTGTGACACGACGCGGCAGACGCGCGAGGGAACTGTGAGTGTGACTTTGGTGCTTGACCATCGTCCGCGTCTACGCCCGCGCCCGCCCCCCGCTCGATGTTTCCCGGTGGACGGAGACTGCAATAGATGTCTGTGAGTTGATCGCAACGTCAAACACGAATCATGCATAGATCACGCACTCTTCTGTACAGTCGCATGAACTCACCAAGAAATGTCCCTACGACGGTTGCAACTACCTCTCCAAGGCCGCCACCACTCACGCACTTGAACACAACGTCAGTACCCATGTCTCAAACTCTCACCGCGGAATCACCCATGTCTGGTACGGAGGTATGCTGTGTCGTATCCCTCTCCCCCATCTGCGAACACTAACCTTCGCGCCCGGGTCGGCCTCATGTAGGCAGTAAGGTGACTATCCATCGCGACGTCAAATCCAATTCCTTCATCTGCCCCTGCGGGGAGTACTCAAACTCGAATGCTGCATCGGTTCGGAGGCACGCCACCAACGTGCACAAGAACATGTCCACGGCCATATCAGCCGCAAGAGCCTCCAAGCCGGCGGTCGCGTCCAAGGCAGACGAAGATGGAATGGTACGAACATCCTGTCGACATCCGTGCCATGTTCTTACATGGGACGCTCGCAGTATCATGTACTGGATCTGAACCCGAAGAACAAACTGCACGTTGGAGGAGGAGAATTCTGGGTCCCCACAGGTCCGACCGTTGTTAATAAGGCATACCCCCTTGTCGCAATCACCCCCATGGGTCCCCCGGGAAAGAGCATTCCTGTTCGTGCAAGCGTTCTCACATCTGCAGGTTCGTCATCCAAAGGCGCGCCATCAGCCATCTCCAAGTCTATCGCCTCGACATCAGCTTCGGTCGCGCGTCCTCTCCCAACACCGGCTTCGACCGTTGGCCCGTCCACTACGCGCAGCGTTTCTTCTAAACGTAAGGTGGAGGAGCCTACTCCAGGCCCATCCAAGATCCGCCGCGTTGGCGGCGCTCGCTCCGTCTCCGCGTCCAACGCTGTAGCGAGCTCTTCTAAAACAGACGTTCGTATCTCCGCGCCCAAGCCGCTGTTCACTTTCGTACCGATGGATTCAAAGACGAGCGCTGTTATTTCCTCTGGCTCGGCTTCGACATCGAAGAAGCGCCCTTCGGACGAGGGCCTCCCAGGACCGTCATCCGCCAAGATGCAGCGCTTGAACGGGTGGCCTACAGTCGGAGAGAGGAATGCGGCAAAGCTTGCGAAGCTGACGCAGAGCGTCGCCCCTCTCAAAGTCCCCGACTCTAGCTCGCGAAACACTGCACCCACGAAGGAGAACGAGAAGAAGAAGAAGACACATACTTCTCAACGCTCTGTAGGCAATGCGTCATCTGTGTCCGCGACGGCGAGTGCAGCGACCGCGCCCACCCCAGTGAAAGGTACCCCAAAACCTCGCCCCGTCGTCAAGCCCGGTTCGCTTGTGCAGCCGCAGCCGCAGGCAAAGCCCAGGACAGAGTCGAAGAAACACGTCCGACCAGCCCCTGCCGCTGGCGTCGCCGCGTCCTCGGCCTCGTCCGGCTTCTCCACCTCGACCCGCGGCTCCTCGTCCTCGTCCTCTGCGCGCACCTCAGCGACCCCGGCCTCCGACCGCGCAGGCCCCTCCGCGCCGGGACCGAGCAAGCGGGCAGTGACGAACTGCCGCGACTGCGGCGGGTGGATCGACCCTCACGGGAAGAACGGCATGTGCACCATGTGCTGCGTCGAGTCCCTCCCCGCCGCGCCGGCACCGGCACCGGCACCGGCACCCGCTGTCCCGCCACAGCGCTGCGCGACGTGCGGGCACAAGTGGACGGGGAAGGGGGCCGAGTGCACGAAGTGCCAGCTCAAGGCGCTCGCACACTCGTCCCCGCCCAAGGACGGGAAGAAGGACGCCCCAGCCCCGGAGCCAGCACTGAAACCCCCCAAGAAGCGCGTCTCGAAGAAGATGCGCCAGCGCGAGTTCGGGCGCTGGTTCGCCCGGTGGACCGCCGCGCACCGCGCCGCCACCGACGCCGCTGAGGGGGGCGACGAAGACAAGACGGACTGGTGGCGCGTGGAGACGACGCGGAACCAGGGCGGGGTGTGCTACCCGACGCCCGAGGCGTTCTTCGCCGCGCTCGAGGACGCGCTCGTCCGGTACCGCGAGTCTGCGAAGGACAAGGGGGAGAAGGAGGGCAAGGGCGGCGTGCTGACGTTCTACGGGGGATACTCGATCGTCGCGCAGCCCAAGATCTCCGCGATGGCGCGGCTGGACAAGCTCGTGGGCAGGATGGAGGAGATCGGGTTCCGGTGAGTCTTGACTAAGTTTCTCGGGGATGCGGACGCTGGCGCTGACACCGGCGACGGGCGTGATTGATATTGCAGACTGGACAGCGCGCTGCAGGGGTACATGAAGTTCAGGTATAGGAGCGCGGGCGGGACGATGGACGAGGTGTACAAGTACCCGTGCACGTGCGGCGGGGCGCCGCCGCCTGTCGCTGAGAACGAGATGCGGCATGCGCACCGTATCCCGGACGAGAAGTATGCGGGGGAGGTGTGCGGGGGCACGATCATGCTGATGGTCGGAGAGGACAACGCGCGTTTGGCGTATGGGATCCAGGGGCAGCGCATCGCTGTGGACATCGTACATTAGACGGTGCAGTGGGGTAGAGGGATGATATATGACGGGTTGCCCGAGCGATGACGGAGAAAGTATGCTAGTATTTTTATTTGCGCATATAACGTACCAGTGCATAGTCGTGATACCAATGATGATGCTCTAGTGACTCCAGAGTAGGGTAATGATGTTTTGTACATAAAGTTTCATTCGCAGACCGACGTCTCTGATGTCGACGCTTGGGTCCTTACAGTTACGCTGGTATCTGGAAAAGATCGTAGAGGCTACTTAACATCGTACGTGAGCGAAGGATCGTCAAGACTGACAACACTCAAGCAGGCTGCTCCAATACGGATGTATCTACTAGAGCACGGCTATACGACAGTGAGAACCGTCTTCGATCGTATACGGTTCAGAACTACTTACAACGACTTACGAGCCGCGGGTGGCTCTACAAAATGCGCGAGCAGTCGAGACACGAGCGCGCGGAGAAAATGCGAGTGCTCGGAAACCAGACTCAACCGACGGAGACACCGTGTCCACGCGATACGGACAGGAACGGCGTACATCACGGCGAGTGCGTGCACGATTGCGAGCATGGGACGAGCGGTAGCGTTCCGCGATAGTGGGTATTTTGGCCAGCAGCAGAGCGGATGATGGGTACGGCAAGCTGAAGCCTGCCTGTTCACTGTTTTACACGATACCGACCCAAAGAGATAAGCCAAGGTAGCATAAGAAGGCGGAGTATCACTGCCGTAAGTCAAAGGCAAGCCTACACACATGCAGTGATACGAGAAGGTGACACGGGTAATGTGCAACGAACCGACCGAAGACGGGCAGCCTGTCCACAGGCGCGACGAAGACAGTGGAATAATGGACTGCGAGCTGCGGTAGCTGCTCGGGATATCGGGGAAGAACGGGAGCGGAGAGGAGAGAGAAGGGAGGACGGTGAGAGCACGAAGGTCGTACGAGTGCCAGCAGCTGAGAACAGCGGACAAGACGAAATGGCTGCGGGAGGCTAGGCTCAAGCAAGGATTAGATAGGTATGATACAGAGTGAGCGAGGTGCATGGTAGCAGCAGAGGCAGAGCGACGACGATCGAGCTACAACAGCGGGGGAGATTAGGGTACGGTGTGTGTGTGTGGGGGGGGGGGGTTAGGCAGGAGGGCATGCGGAGCCATAAGACAACTTCTCGAAGTCCGATCTCTTCTTCACGGAAATGACGGTGGCGGCCTAGGACACGGGCGAGTGCACGACGCGTGAGCGCGGATGGAAAATCATACGCGCGTGCGCTGGCTGGACGCGGTGGAAGTGCGGTACGCGGCGGTAGGGTACGCGGGGTACGTCGAGTCAACACCGTAGGGCTTGCTGTCGCCCATCTCCATGTAGCTGTCGTTCGCGTGGTCGAACGACACATGGTGAGGTCCAGGGGAGCGCTGAGCCGTGTCGGGAAGGCGCATCTGCTTGGACTTCGCCTCTCTCTTCTTGCGGCGTGCAACGCAGCAGCGCCAGGTAATGAGACCAACG
Organism: Ganoderma leucocontextum; assembly: GCA_020736865.1. Classification (NCBI taxonomy): domain Eukaryota; kingdom Fungi; phylum Basidiomycota; class Agaricomycetes; order Polyporales; family Polyporaceae; genus Ganoderma; species Ganoderma leucocontextum. The sequence goes on from JAHKGY010000006.1 coordinate 489,828, forward strand.
CAAATGAGGACGAACGCCAGGCAGCCGACAAAGATGTAAGGCCAACGACTCAGGATCATCTCTTCATATCTGCGTAAAAGTATAGCTATTAGAAATTACTGAACTTCACCGAGTGTATACACTTACTCCTTCTTCTTCTCGGCGGCAGAAATGGGCGAGTGCTTCATCTGATCAGCGGGAAGAAGAGCATGTGCCGAGTCACCTGTGGTATCGACTCCAGCCAAGCGTACTTGGACAAAGTCGTTATGTGCTGCAGCCACGTTGGTGAGAGGGAGAAGCTGGATGAAGGGGTCGCCGCGATCGACAGCAGTGTTCTCCATAAAGTCGCCATAGTCAAGCAGGGTGTAAGTGTTACGCACTGCGCATGATTTCATTAGGCATGATCGACAGAGAGAGCGCATAAACTCACTGAATGCCATGCCCAAAATGATATCGTACTCTCCCAGCAAGCTGAACGCGGACGTGATGGGTTGGAACGTGCCGACACAGACGGGGTTGCCGGTAGAGCTGACCATGTTGAAGTCGCTGCTCGAAACGTCGAGCGGGTGGATGGGGTACTCAACACCACTGAACTTGAACGTGAGGTTGATCAGTTGGTCACAAGGGACGGTCCAGACTTCGGACTCCTCGTTGTACTCCGCACCCTGAACACGACCGTAGATTGCGTCCGCCATCGCACGGGGCACCTGAGGAAGGGTGAAACCGGAGTCGAACACGGCAACCATCTGGCCACTGGGCGCACTCGGCACGATCGAATCAACTTCGATGGGCTGGCCGTCGGGACCAATGATGCCATCCACGTCGGTCAATATCTGCCAGTGCTGGTCCTCGTCCGTCAACTTGTGCACCTTCGTGACAGGCAGCTTGGGCATACTCGAGATGTTGGTGTACTGCGGAAGGGGCTCCGAGATGGTCAGCTGACCCGTAGCGGGGCTGGTTGGGTCGCCTTCACGGTTGAGAAGGATGGTGAGGTAGTTGGCGGTGGTGGTGTTTTGCGTGAAGATACGGTCGAGCACGCTATCCCCGCTTGCATCGTCGACCTTGTCGCGGATGACGGATCCAGTGTTGGGACCAAGACCGATGAGGCCCTCGTACCCTTGTGACGTGATGTCAACCGAAAACGAGGAGGTATCCTGCACCAGCACTATAAGGGAACGATTAGCAGCTGAATCCAACAATTCCGGAGACAGAAACGCTGCATATGAACAGAACATTTTCTATTTCAGGGCAGGCGTCTGATGGTTCGCACACCAAAAATTGGTAAATTGTATCACTCAACACGACTGGATGGCACCGTCTGCATCCATATCGCACCGTTCGTGGATCGGGTGGAACGCAAATATGGATATCCAGTGGATGCCTTCAATCATACGAGCATTCGCACGATACAAAAGGAATAGCAACGTTTGGCGTAGACATGACGACCACCCTCCATGGGGCATGAACGGTGCCCGAGGGCAAGGCGAAAGACGAGGGAAGCGAAAAGACAGAAATCCAGGCGAACGATGCCGCTCGACGGAGGGACTGAGGAAAACGAACAAAAAGGACTTACAGAATGCCTGATCGGTGACGGTATAGTTAGCGAACTGCAGGTCTGCAGTGTAGATGTCGCCTGGAAGGAGATGAGTGTCAAACGTCTGCGGATAAGTCCAGTCTCGTAGGGGCTCACCTGCGGCGTTCCCCACCGCATAGCTTAGTGAAACGGATTTTCCGAGGTCTTTGGCGTTCGATACCGAGCCGGTTACCCAAAGGTCAGAGCTGGGCCCGATTCAACATCTTTCGAGCAACGGGAGCAACAGGCTGAGCGTGCATACCTCCCAGTATCCAACAGAACAGGGATGGTGCGCCCACCGAGGGTGACATTGGCGACGTACTCCGAGTTGCGGGTGTTCGCGACAGGCGTGACATGCGAAGTACCGCGGGCAGTCAGAGTGTTGGCGCGTTGGCGCACATGTACGTCAAAGGTGAGGGCGTGGACGAATGCATCGAGCTGGAGGAGAAGGGAAAGGACAGGAAGGAACGACCACATGCGGTCTAGAGAGCCAGAGCTGTAGCGAATGGAATGCCCGAGGCAAAGGGGCGGTGGAGGACGTTGAGAGACGTTGAGGTGGGGGAGGTGGTGGTTGGCACTGGTTGCAGACAAGGTTGGTTGTAAGACTGGGCCGCGTAGAGCGCAGGCCTGGCGCAGGCGGTGCACTTCGCGGCGTAGCATCCCGCTCTGGCCTTTTCTTGTCACTCCATCGAATGACTTCCAAGCCTCAATTTCACTTGACTGCCAGTGCGAGGCTCGACTGTAGCTACAAACTTATGGATATGAATTCTTACAAGATCTTGTCCGAAAACCTGGGTCGAGCACGGCCATTTTGACCGGTGAGAGCCGCCTGTACGGCCATGCCCCACCGCCACAGGGCAACGCCTTTTGCGCAAGCCATAGACACGGGGGTTCCCTCTGCACATCTCTCCGCACAACTACCATGAAGCCGTCGTCTCTTGCGATACCCCTGCTGCTCGGCTTGGCTTCTGACTTGGTTGGCGCTGCACGGTTAAACATTCGCGGGAGACCTCGGCCTCGTTTCGCATCCTCGGGTGCGGGTCTTGTGCGGAGAGCAAGCATTGTCGGGGGCTCGTCCGTGTCCGACGTTGGAGACGTTGAGTACGTTACAGACATCAAGCTCGGTGGCAATACGTTCAGCGTCCAGATAGACACTGGAAGGTATGTGTTCCTACCCTAGAGTGCGAGCACTCCGATCAATATCCCCTTGTGTGCGCATATAGCTCGGACTTGTGGGTAGTAGGCGACGTAGCGAATGCTCAAAACACTGGCAAGGCCGCCAAGGTGACTTATGCTGTCGGGGGAGTGGAAGGTACGCGACCGCGTTGCGTCCAGATGTGTTCGCAATTGACAAATCACGTCCCAGGTTCCGTCCTCATGGCGTCCTTGGACTTCGCAGGGTACACAGTATCCAATCAGGCTTACAGTACGCATGCATCCCATCCTCTCATCTTGTGCCCTCGACCAAGCTCCATGCACGGACAGTCAGTGTTGCAGCGTCAAGCGACAATGCAGCGGGCAGTGGCCTCATCGGCCTCGGGCCGAACTACGGTTCCCAAGTATCCGACGCGATTGGCACTTCTGCCGGAGATGCTGTACTCGACAGGATATTCAAGCAGAATACTTCCACCCCCAACTACATCACTGTGCTATTAGGACGAACCAATGACCCCACGGATCCATCTACCGGTGACTTGACTGTCGGGGAGATCCTCCCTGGCTACGAGCAAATCGCTTCACAACCCAAACTTGCGGTGTCTGTGTTGGCCAGCTCGAACTCTGTAAACCAGCACTGGCAGATTCTGCTCGATGCCGATGGAATTATTGGCCCTGCGAACAACGACGTCATCGACGAGTTCGATGTGGTGACTGCCGTGAGTTCGACTTCTAACAAGAAGCAGCTGACAGTGAGCTATTTGTCTCTTACCGCCGTACGCTGCCTGCGAACCTCATCTTGACCATCCCATAGGTTGTCCTTGACACGGGTTACTCCTTGCCGCAAGTCCCATCGTACGTTACTTTAGCCGCTGTGTGTAGGGTGTGATCTTGACAAGCCAATGCAGTTCAGTAGCGTCGGCCTTCTACAAAGACATTCCTGGCGCAGAGCTTGTAAGCCGTTCTGAACTCAGTGGTGATGTCTGGCAGCTTCCGTGCGACAAGGAGGTCAATGTCACCTTCAAATTCGGCGGCAGCAGCTTCCCCATCCACCCGCTGGACGCCAACATTGATCTCAATCTGACGGACTCCAATGGTAATCACGTCTGTTTTGGCGCGGTATGTTTCGGGATCATATCTCTTTGTCCCTATGACACCATCATTGACTCTATCCGTGACCAGTTCCAACCCATGGCCACCCAGAACGACGCCACGTACGACGCGATCTTCGGCATGGCCTTCCGTACGTCCCTCCTCCCACTCCCCGTTCATCTGTAATTGCTCACATGGGGAACCTGACCCTCCGTGATATGCAGTTCGCAACACATATACATCCATCAACTTCGGCGATTTCGTCGAAGGCTCCACAAACACCACCGCAGACCCCTACGTCCAGCTCCTCGCCACCACGAACAACACCGCCGAGGCGCACTCCGACTTCCTCCGCGTCCGCGGCAACTCCCCTTGGACGCCGTCCGACGCCTCGTTCGGCGAGCGCATCCGCGCGCACCTCCCGCTCGTCATCGGCCTCGCCATCGGCGCCGGGCTCCTCTTCCTCGGCGGCCTCCTCCTGTGCTGCGCCGCGTGCCGCCGCCGCCGCCGCGGTGCCGCCGGCAAAGTGGGCGTGGGCATGCCGTTCTTCCAGGCCGGCCAGACGTACCAGCCGCTGCACGAGCCCGCGCCCGAGGCGTACAACATGCACGCCGTCGGCGGCCAGGGCGGGTACGGCTACGGCCAGCAGCCGCCCGCGGCGGCGCAGCCCGCTGGGTATCAGCCTCAGGGTGGATACCAGCCGCAGAGCGGGTACCAGCCGCCGGCGTACTCCAATCCGTGGGACGCACGGTACTAATCTCAGGCGCGTACCGGAGCCGAGACTAGTAACCCTGCGACGCCGGAGACCGACGTCGCTGGGGATGGGGAGGTAAGGGTGATATGGGGGGAAGGGTTTCCATGGACCTGACCCGAGTCCCGCGCGGGGCCCCGCAGAACTGACATCGATGGTGGCATCATGGTGCTCGTGGGGCCGTGGGGATCGGGGCACGGGGAAGGGAGGAGGCGGTGGAAGGGTTTCGCAGATCCAACCAGGGGATAAGTTGGGGATGCGCTTGGAAATCGCAGTAGGTCAGGGTTGGGTGGGCGTGGCGGATCACCGACTCACTCTGGCGAGTGGCGGGATACGCACGGAACCTATTGGGCGGCTCCGTGTCGCTGCTCCCCATCGCCTGACCCATCCAATTTCTCTCTCTAGATCGCAGTCTTGCTGGATGATGTATGGACGCTCTCGTATGTAAGTATTCCGACACACGGACAGGGCAGTTTGCTTCACACTGTATTCGTACTAGTATGTACTAGATAATTCTTGCGCTTTTCGCTACAGTAGCACGGTTTCCTAACATTCGGATTCTTTGACTCATGCGTTGTCAATTATGTACATATGACGGGCAAATTTTGAAAGCAGGGTGACGTGACGGGGCAAAAACCTTGCTTCCGAGTGCCCAGGGTTCCGTCGGCAGTGGTTAATATCTGGTCCGGGATCCCGGGTCATACCAGGTACTTGCGAGGGGCTTGACGAGGTAATTACGGCTGCCTGGGCTGTCAGGCCTTCAGGTTGTGAGAAGCCCAGGGTCGTGCGAGAGCAAATTTATACATGTACGCAGCGCGAACAGGAAGGAAAACGAAAAAGAGATCGTGGTAGGAGCAAAGTAGGGGCATATCATTACATTGAATCGTTTAAATCATCCAGGGTACCGGTATCGCCGTCATGCGCTAAACCGCACCTCTCTCTCCCAGCCTCCCATCCACAGTATAGTCAGAAACATTTCGCAATCGTAGGTGACATAAACCTCCGCCTCCACCAATCAGATCCCTCAGCACCTCAGTGGCCCTCGGCATCGAAGACCGTCCCTCCGTGTCGGATGTCCATATGGTCGCCAGATGCCGTGGGCACGTACGCGTTCTCCGGAAGGCCGCTCTCGTCGATGCCCTCGGCAGCTTCGATGACCTCGTACAGCCGTGATGCAACCTCCGGTGGGGGAACACGTCCGCTGAGGATGTCGCGGGCGGGGACGGCAGAGCCGTAGAAGTCCTTGTTCGCGTCCTTGCGTTCGATGAGCACCGTGCCTTCCAGAGACAGCCCGGCGAAGAGTCCTGCGCGAACGCGGTCATTGACGTCAGTCCTCGTGTTTCGCGCCCTCCGCACTCGATTCGCCGCCTTCGCTGCGCTCGGCATCGCGAATACACGCGCGCCAATCCCGTAGAGACGGCACAGTAGTGGAGCTAGTGCATCGCATGGAACGCGGCACGCAGAAAGGAAGGCGGCGTAACAGCCCACAAAACAAGAGCACAAATGACCATAACCATCGGTGCGCACCTTTCGACTTGGAGTACGAGAACATCGGCGCAGGGTGCGCCAGCGTCGCCTGCACCGCGCCCCCCGTCCCGATTGGCCCCGCCGTGGCGGAGACGTTCCCGCCGATGGTGACGTTCCCGCCGAGCGCGAACGCGCGCACGGCCTCCTCGCTGTTGAGGACGATGACGAAGTCGGTGATGTCCGCGCCGATCTGGAGCCCCCAGCCGACGCCGCCCGTTGCGATGCACGAGGGTGCCGACCAGGAGCCGTCGGGCAGGCGCGCGATGACAATCCCTGAGCCGGCCTTGCCGGAGAAGACGAAGCCGGCTTTGAGGACGGAAAAGATGGCGAGGCCTGCGGCACGGTGTTTGTTTGTTTGACGGGGAAGGTGGTGGAGTGGGAGGGCGGAGAGCGGGGGCGAAGACGGTGCAGGGCGATGGTTGAGTAAGTGGCACGTTGCGAACACGAGTGGGGATGTTGGAAGAGGGAGGAAGGGGGGGACGAGAAGAGGGTGGGGAGTACGTACCGCGAGCGCGTTGGAGGACGGCTTTGGGGATGGAGTTGAGCGCGGACTCTGGATGTTCGGGGTCGGCTGTACGACAACCTTATTACTTGTTGCGGACGGGAGAATGCACCCTCAAAAACAACGTACCGAGGAAGCTCTCGAGTGCCTTTGAGGCTTTCTCAGCCTCGCCTGGGAGGGTAAAGCCCTGGACGAAGTGCTGGGACTCGTTAGCGAGCTTGCTCGAGCCCTCCTTGAGGAACGCGGTCGCTTGGATCCCGGCCTTCTGCGCACCCTGGCGGAACTTGTCTAGCATAGACATTCGAACGTGATTGGAATGGGTAGGCGGACGGTAGATGATGATGAGCTACAGTGGGAGCCCGAGACAAACAGGCCACCGCCACTCCAGCTCCGCCTGCTGCACTCAGGCGCCCATTACGACACTTGCACCAATCAGGTATTATTTAGGGTTAAGATCCTCCCCGAGTCCTTCAAAGTTAGCCGGGCATCCATAGAAGGCTCGAAAACCCATTTAGGGACCACTGGATGCTTCGTACGACAACAGCAGTAGCCGACTGAGAGATGACGTACCAACGCGAAAGGTCAAGGAAAGGCCGGCTCAAATTTCACCCCAAACCGTGGTGGCTTGTGATCGAAGCTCGTAGTGATTCTATCCCCACCTGAACCTAGTGTGAGGTCGAAGATGCCGATGGGAATAGGTGGGAAGGTATGGCAACTCGCATGCATTGCTGGTACAGGCGTGGGATGGACCACGCATTCGATTTTCAGCTGGTCGGCTATTCACTTCTTCCTCCAAGGCTTCAATGCCGCCCAGAAGAAACGACTACAGAGTGTACATACATACGTCCGCCGTATCCCAGACTCTGTGTATGCGTGGCAACCCCGTTAACCCCGGTCGACATACAATTGTATCTCGATCGCGCCGTGGAGACTTTTTTTGAAGTCTACTTACATAACGAGCTGTCAAACGTTGAAGTAACGTCGCTGCACCTTCCAAAGTTACTTACCGCGTCACAGTATGTACTGGGTACGTTGGCGCTGACCAGGATGATTGATCAGGCGATTGGGTCCCTGACCAAGTAGCTTATGACCGGTGTTAGAAGCAAACATTCAACGAAGATATGTACGAGAAAAGACGTACCTTTGCCCCTTGAGCTGAGATGCTGCCGTCATGATGTTGTACGGATAGTCGGCCGCCCGCATCGGAACAAGAGAGTATACTTTGGAAGGCTGCGGTGTACCCATGACCAGCGGATTGGTCAAGGGAAGCGTCGTATCAGCGCCCGAAAGGCAGCGTGACAGAAGATGTCTTCGAGCCCTGTCAAATTTCCGTGCGAAGACGGTGTGATTGGGATGAAACTTTTTAAGGGACCGGTCCAGGTTCGAGTACTACCTGGAAAGTGTGGCAGGAATTGGATAGAGCGAATGAGTGGGGCATGATAGGTTACTTACATGGTGAGTCAAAGGAGAGTAATATGAAAGGGCCAGTACCAGTAGGTTCCTGTTCCTGACATAACTGGGCACCCGGCGACAGGTGATGGGGAATCCAAAGCCCGAGGCAGACACATGGGAGGTAGTATTTGACGACCTGTACGCTCGAATGACGGCTGGAATGTCAACAAAAAGTTCCAGGGGCAACAGGAAAAGCGAGCGGGTTAGAAAGCGAAGTAAGAATTCAAGTTTCAGCTGGTGCAAGGCCGTTGCGAGGTGGAGACGACGAGAAGAAGTGACAAGCTGGGGGCATTACGTTCGCGGAAGCAAATGTGACGGATGGGGCCGGAGGCGGCAGGAAAGTGCAGCGTCGATGGGGTAATGAAATAGCCTGATAGAACGAGTTCTGGGAATACGCACAGACGCGAAGGAGGCAAACAGGCAGGAGAAGGCAGATCGCAAGCCAGTGACCACACTCAGGATCGCCTTCGCCGAGGCCAGCAAGATCTGATGGATCACGTGGAGCGCCCAGTGACGAGAAGAGGACCGGACTCAGAGGATGCGCTCATTCACGCTTGCACACCGACCACTGTGACCAAACCGTTGCCGCCAGGCTGCCGCCTCCAGACTGCCCATGGCGCCCCAGACTCGCCCATGTGGACCCTTCTCAGGACCCCCCACCTCCGAATTCGGCTCTTCTTTCGAGCCAGACCGCTTGCATCTTCTGGTTGTGTCATCATGGGGTACCGTTCCGACTCCTCCTCCGACCGAGGACCGACTTTCTTGGCCGTCCTTATCTGTATCACCGGCTGACCCTTTTCCGCCGGTTAGGCCCTGATCCAGCTCGTGTTTACTCCCGGTTTGAATATACAGTTCTGCCATCTCGCCGTGGCTTTATATGTACATCTCTTTCCCCACCATCCCTAGATCTCCCCGGTCCACGTATTTAATCCGTCGCTCTCTATCCCTGCTCTCCTCAAGTCCCGGCTTTCCGTGTTCCCCCTTCCTCGAGCAGCACGATGTCGATGCAATCTATCAACAAGCGTTCCCCCCCTTCCCCCGACGCTAAGGACGATGCCTACATCGAGGACGTCGACAGTCCCTCCCAGATCAGCCATGCCGTCAATGACCTCTCCGATGAGGGGCTCCTCGCCCACTACACAAAATACCCGAATGCTTGGTCTAGGATTCGGTCAGCCCAGATCCTTCCCATGCTATTACTGTCACAGTGTGAACTCACCAGCGCGTCATCCTTCCCAGCGAGTACATCCGGGAGCCCGCCGCCGAGTTCTTCGGCGTCATGATCCTCATCATTTTCGGGGCTGGGGTCGACTGCCAGACACAGCTCTCCAAGAACGCAAAGGTCGCGTCAGCGGTGTACGGCGTGAGTACCTGCCCCGCATTTGCGCTCGCTTCTTTCCCCAATCTTTCCCCACGATCCCCCTTCTACAGAACTCTATTTCAACCGTCTTGATTGCGCTCTCGGACTTAGCTGACGCTCAACCCTGCCGCGCGTTTATAGGATTACCTGTCCCTCAACTTTGGATGGGCCGCCGGCACCGCTTTGGGCGTGTGGGTCTCTGGAGGCATCTCCGGAGGCCACATTAACCCCGCGGTAACGATCGCAATGGCGACGTTCCGGGACTTCCCTTGGCGCAAGGTCCCCTCGTACATTTTCGCCCAGGTCATGGGCGGATTGTGCGGCGCCGGGATCATCTACGCGAACTACATCCATGCCATCGATCTCGTCGAGGGCGGTCGTCACATCCGCACCGTTCCTGGGACCGCTGGCCTGTTCTCGACATACGCGGTACGCTCGTTGTGTGTTACTCCGGCTGTGGCGGAATTATCTAAGGGGTGTGTTTCCAGCTGCCGTATATGACTCCGGTGTCGGCATGGTTCGATCAGGTGGGTTGCTCCACGCACTTGTTCATGCCAAATCGAAATCCTCTAATACAATCTTCAGTTTCTCGGCACCGCCGTGCTGCTCATCGTCGTCTGTGCTATTGGCGATGCGAGAAACGGGCCTCCTCCACCCGGTCTCGCCCCCCTCGTCCTCTTTATCACGATCCTCGGCATCGGTACTTCGTTGGGAATGCAGACTGGTACGCCTTCGTCTTTAACCGCTCAAACGGCTCCTAACAAACCATGTCCACAGGTTACGCCATTAACCCTGCTCGTGACCTAGGCCCTAGACTCTTGACCGCCATGGTCGGCTACGGCGCCCCAGGTGAGTCGCGTCGAGGAAAGTACACTGAACCACGATTGTTTAACCTTTTTGTCAGTGTTTACGTTCAGGAGCCATTACTGGCTGTGGTGTCCAGTCATCGCTCCCATTGTGGGTGCGCTCGGTACGTCCGAATCGATCTCCACTCCTGTCACGTCGCCCCTGATGGCTAACTGTATTTCCATAATAGTCGGCACCTTCATGTATGATTTCTTCTTCTACACCGGCGGAGAGTCCATCCTCAACAAGCCGTACGTCGTGCTACCGCTTCTTGTCGTCCCCGATAGTAGCGTTACTCACGCGTCGCCCTTTCTCCAGTAACAAGCGGGCCCTCGAGCTTGGCGAACGGGCGAAGAATGCCGAGCGCCGCCCTGTCCCGGCAGGCCCTGAAATGGTGTAGCCTACGACTTCACGATTCACGATTTACGACTCTCGCAATGCTGTCTAGCTTTCGCCCAGCACGTCCCACAGTTTTCGAGCCAGGTCTCGTCTTGTCCATAGATAGTTGTTGCAGACCCCTATCCCCTGCGAGGAACGTTACGTCTGGTCCGTGCATAGTTCCGCGCACTTCTTGGTCCTTCCATAACCTCTCTCAGACATGCATACTCGAATTACCCCACTTATCGACGCTCTTCGCCTGGACGTTACCCGTCGATTACTCTGGAACACGATTTAGTTCGTTCTTGTGGCATATCCATACAAAACACCTCGTTGCATCCCCCCACCACTGTCCTCGCCCGACTCTGGCGCCCCCGCGCCATCCCGCCATCTACGATACTAGTGCCCTATACTCGCCCCAGCCCTTCCTCCCATACCGTCTCGCCTCATGGGCCACTGACATCTCGTTTCTCCTCCTCTGTCTTGGGTACCGGCGCATCTCTTGCATGATTGGCAATTGTACTATAGCCTCGTTCTTGATATCATCGATCTTAGTCGCACTTTTGCCAGCACGTGCGGTGTCGTCGTCGTCGTGAGTCGCATTTGGTTTGCGCAAGGGGACGGGGAGTAGACGTAAACTCTTGCCCGATGGTGTCCCCACATATACTATAGTTGAGCGCCAATCATGCCTGAAAATTCGATTCGCGGAAAACTCCCATTTTACAAAAAATGGTTCTCGCTACAACAGCCGATGTGCATTAAGGGGTAATCGAACCCCCGGCGGGTCGATGGCAACGACCCAGGTTACCACTACCCCATTAATGCACCTCCCCGTGAGCTCCTGTGATGCAAGAATTGACCTTAAGGAAAACGGCAAATAAGTTAGCCCATGGTGGGCAATGGAAACATACACTCATACTCGATGCTACGCACGCAGACAACCTACAGAATCGACCTCACCGCGACTTCGCCGCCTTCACCGACCCAGGTCGTCCACCAGCCACACCGACATCGCCATCCACCAGCTTTCGCTTCTTCGTAGACCCGAGCTGTTTTGCGCCGCCGCTCGTTCGCGGGGGTCTCGTTCCCCCAGACTGTCCCTGCGATGGTGTCCGCGGAGGCTTCCGCGTTTGCTGCGTCTGCTGAGATGTGAAGCAGGAGGGTCCATCAGCACGCACACTCTGTCATAACACACGGACAAGCCGAAACAGGCCGGAGCGGTGAGGAAGTGAGGAGAGGCTCACCTTGGGGCCGAGCAGCAGCTCGTCGTCCTCCGCATCACCTTCCCGCTCGATGCTGTGCACTTCGTCCTCGTCATACATGCTCTGGCCCTCCTCGTCCTCTTCCTCGTCGAACTCCCGCCTCGTCCGCTTGGACCTCCCAGACGCGTTCGACCCCCTCCGTCTCCTGCTGCCCGCAGCCACTAGCGGCTCCTCGTCCGGGTCGTACATCGATCCCGACCCCGCAGAGTCCAAGTCCTCCAGCCCTTCCCCTTCCGACTCTTCCTCCTTCACGTCCCTGTCCACAACCGCCGTCACCCGGCGGATCAGCTGCGACCGCGGCGGCATGTTCATCTGCGCGGGTGCAGACCGCGCTCCCGCGGGTGTGCGGGGTGTCGCGCGGCTCCCACTTGCTTGAGGAACGTCTGAGACAGTGGCGTTGTCCTTCCGTCGCGCAACAGACGCGCGGCCCGGCGACGGGGCGGGGCGGGATCGAGCTTCAGCTTGCGTCATGTTTCGCGCAGTGTGCGGTTTAGACTTGCGCGCGGAGGTCAGTGGGACGTCATCGTCGTCCGCGGCTGCGGGTGCCTGGCCGTTAGCGCGAGGCGTGCCGGGTGCGCGACGGGAGTGGGAGGTCGAAGCGCGTATGGTGGTGATTCCGGAGGAGGATGTGGAGGGATCTGAGATCTCGGCATAGCCGATACGTGAAGTGTATGGGGCGGCGTAGGCGTGCGCAGCTGCGTTCCACTGGAAGGAAAGGCGGGAGGGGGCGTTGGGAAGGGTGGTTGGTTTAGGACGAGGAGGGGGACGTACCGCTAGTTGCCCGGCGATGAGCTCCTCGATGCGGGCGGAGAGTCTGGTCCGCTCGGTCTCTGCTCGGCGGTATTGTTCTTTCCAACCTTCGACTTCTTGTCGCGAGGACTCTTCGAGACGGGTGAGTTGGGTCTTCCATGTCTGGACTTCGGAGCGGAGTTGTGTGATTGTCTCGGCTTGGTGCTTTATCTGTTTGTGGGACATTATAAACTGTCAGCATGCGAACATCATAGGGAGTCTTACTGTCAGGTCTGACTTCTCAAGCTGCGCAACATGTATAGGTGATGAGCATGAGACGATGAGTAGCGTAGCCTGGGACTCACAGCAGCCTTCCATCCTTCCTCTCGAACCTCCAGGTCCTTTGCGTCCAATTGTGCATTATGCAATGCCTTCAATGCATCGTCTCTCTCCGCACGAACACGCTCAACCTCCAGATAAACATGGTCTTGCGCGCCTTGGACAGCGTTGATCTAGGAGGGTATGGTCGGATAAGCCCCAATGGCGAGGCGGGATACAAAGAGGACAACATACTGCTACGGTGGCAGCCTTGGAGAGGTTGGTGAGTGCATCAGAGACGGAGAGGGAGGAGGATGAGGAGGAGGACGGCATGGATCTCGGAACGCCAGGCATGGATCGGACCCAAGAAATGGCTTCGACGACGCGTTGTTCGGTCGCGCCTGTGGCGGGTGGGAGCGTGTCTTTACCACGCCTTATCTGTTCCCTTTAGCCCGATAAGCGAGGATAAGGATGTGTTGAAACTCCGCCACTAATGAGGGGGTGTAAGTAGCGCTCGGGACGGTCGCGTTCTCCAGCGAGGGACAAGCTTCAAGTTCTCAACGTCAACCCGAGGACACCTCCCTGGACACTTGCTTCCAGTGCTGTCTGTCCGATCTCCACACATACCATGGCTATGTCCCTTCCTAGAGATGTCCGAGAGTTTTTGGACAACTATCCCAATCTGCCCGACGACCCCTCAATGAAGTCAAATCTTGAGTTCTACTCCAACATAGAACGCTGCAGACCAGACAATCTCCTGATCGATGAGCTTCACGAACAGTAAGACACCCATACGCGTCCTATATCACGACCAGGCTGGAGCGGACGTTCCAACAGATGGAAGACGGACTACGATAAGCTGGAGTACAAGCATGGCTATATCCAGTGGCTGTATGTATGCGTCCCTCCATTGCGAGCGCGAAAATGACAAGCATCCACTATCACAGATTTCCTCTGCAAGAGTACGGGATGAACTACCAAGCACAGCCCCTACAAAAGCATGAGATCGCGGCGATGAAAGCAGACCCAAAGATCATCGAACGCATGGAGCGTTCGTACGAGCTCATGCTCGGCTTCTACGGGATGGAGTTGGTCTCGAAAGAAACGGGGGAGCTCCGTCGCGCTCAGAACTGGCAAGATAGATACTTCAATCTCGCGCGTGAGTACCCACAGTCACCGTCCCACCCATCTTCGACCAACCAAAGTGATAACGAAACGCAGGCGCGCCCCACAACAACCTCCGAATATCCCGCATCCTGAAGTGTATGTCCGAGTTCGGCCTGGAAAAGTACAACGCCAGCTTCCTGTTGTTCGTGCTGTCCGAGCAGAGCGGGAACGACGTCCTCCGTAGCGACATACTCGTGAGCAGCATGGACAGGTGGTGGGCGAACTGCGTCCGGAACTACGAGGAGCGGGCGTGGATCAACGATACCATACAGAAAACAAGGACGGGGTCCTCCAAGTTCGTGTTCACCGATGAGTCATACCAGGACGCGTTGAAGAGAAGAAAGGAAACGGGCAAGTTCCAGGGATAGTATCTTCGACGGACAGTAGAGCGGGTCGAGGAAGGTGTATGTGTGTTGTGCGAGTACAGATAGGTGATCGACATTAGGGGGTCGAGTGCAGCATTATATTGCCTCCGCAGAATCCTGAAAGGTGGGTCGTGATGCTGGTTGGCATCTTAGCGGCTGGATAGCCGTTAATGCGTGTAAAACAGGAAGACAAACCTGTGGATATCATGCAGGTTGCAGAGAAGCGAGGGCATCAAGCTTCGCAATGAGTGCACTTCTCCGCGCGGCGTCGTATTGTAGGCTGACGGACTGGAGGAGTTGCTCAAGCGTTTCAAAAACAAGCTCCGCATCCAAGTCGGGATCCGTTGGAGATTCGTTAAGGCTAAGGAGCTGGAGGTTACGGGTTCGTATGGACGTGTCGAACAGAAATTAAGCGGGCGCACCTGAAAACCCCTGCTCGACAAAGACACTAGAATAGTGTCGCCCTCCAACAGTACCACACTCGCCGCCGCCTTTAATGGTGTAGACGATACAATCTCATAACTCGTAATCCCAAACGACTGCTCGTTCAGAGCGCGGGAGAGCTCTTCTTTCACGAACGCGTGCGGTTCAGACTCTTGTGTTGGGGAAGCCATCGCGTTATGTTCGGGAAGTCGAGTAGGTACCGTCAAGCGAAGACGAGGACTCGTGAGCACAGAGGTTGCTGAGAAGCAGCAGCTGGCGGTGCCGGTGATGATCGAGGGAGAAGGGACTCACGGGGCGCGTCATCGTTTTACCTGTGAGCGCACGGGAGTGCCGGAGCGCAGACAGTCGCGCCAAAACGCGTCTTCCTCAGGCTGCGTTGGGCACTTGTTCATTCCCAACTTCTCTTCCCATCCACCTACCTTATTTGCACTCTAGGAGATAAAGCCTGTAGCGTCCACGGCAGAGGACGAATTCACCCAACAGAGCCAACTAATCGTCTCATTTCCCTAGGCCGGGTGCCAAAGCCTCGCCATGGACGTCGTGAAGGCTGTAGAGGCCTACATAACGAAGATGGTGTCAACGCCAGCTTCGATGAAGGTCCTCTTGCTGGATAATCACACAGTACGTAGTGCTCGCACCTTGAGCATCGTCCGAGAAGGGTTTCTTACGTGTCTTTGCTCGAATGCAGACACCTATCGTGTCCCTGTCCGCTACGCAGTCGATCCTCTTGTCGCACCAGGTCTACCTCACGGACAAGATCGACAACAAGAAGCGCGATCGCATGCCGCACATGAAGTGCGTCTGCTTCCTTCAGCCTGGCGAGGACAGCTTCGAGGCCCTTTCCGCCGAGCTACGCGAGCCGAAGTACGGGGAATACTACCTCTGTCAGTGAGCGTCTTCCTTCCGCTCTTCGTGCCGCCGTGTCTTAACTTAGGCCTGGTGTATGCGACTCTAGACTTCAGCAACATCCTCAGCAAGACTGCCATTGAACGCCTCGCGGACGTGGACGAGTACGAAGTCGTCCGCGAAGTGCAGGTTAGTCCCCTCCCCATCGTACCACCCTGCCCCCACACCCTGTCCCTCCCCCATCCCTGCGGTCAACACCACAAGCGCGAACGCAGACCATACGCGCGACCGCTTTCCAACTTTGTTTTCCGCGCGTTTCGTCTATATCGAAGACCCATGCCTTATGCGCACCCTCAAGGAATACTTTGCAGACTTCGCCCCCATCCTGCCCTCCCTCTTCTCGCTCAACCACACACCCACCTCCTCGCACCCGCTCCACGGAAACTCACCGAACACATGGGATCCGGCCGCGCTCGAGCGTGCGGTCCAGGGTGTGACTGCCGCGCTGCTCAGCCTTAAGAAGAAGCCAGTGATCAGGTACGAGAAGTCGAGCCCCATGGCCAAGAAGCTCGGGGTCGAGGTGCAGGTGCGTACGGCCCCCGTTCTAATTCTCGTGCCCTCGCGGGCGAGATAGACGACTAACGCTGACGGACGAACGAGCAGCACCGGATACAGTCCGAGCAGCAGCTGTTCGACTTCCGCCTGACCCAGGTCCCGCCGCTGCTGCTGATCCTGGACAGGCGGAGCGACCCAGTCACGCCGATTCTGTCGCAGTGGACGTACCAGGCGATGGTGCACGAGCTGCTCGGCATCCAGAACGGCCGCGTCGACCTCTCCCTGATCCCGGACATCCGGCCGGAACTCAAGGTTCGCCCTTCTTCTTCTTCTTCTTCTCCCCATCCATAGAAGCTCTGACAGAAAGCACATACACACGCATGATACAGGAGGTCACGCTCACGCCGGGGACGGACCCGTTCTTCCAGGCGCACCACCTCGCGACGTTCGGGGACCTCGGCACGGCGCTCAAGTCGTACGTGCAGTCGTACCAGTCGCACTCGCTCGCGCACAACCCGACGCAGATCCAGTCGATCACGGACATGAAGCGCTTCGTCGAGGAGTACCCCGAGTTCCGGAAGCTCGGCGGGAACGTGAGCAAGCACGTCGCGATCGTCGGCGAGCTCAGCCGCCTCGTCGAGCGCGACAAGCTGCTTGAGCTCGGCGAGGTCGAGCAGGGGCTCGCGACTGGGTCGGGGGCAGATTTGAGGGTGGGTCACGTTAAGGGCGAGACAACGGATATGTTATGCTGATGAGATTGTGTGGTCTACTAGAGCGTGCAGGCGTTGATCACTAACCCGGCGATCCAACCTTGGAACAAGCTGCGATTGGTGATGCTCTACGCCTTGCGATACCAGAAGACGCAGGCGCAGAACGTTGCTTCGCTCATAAACCTGATGCTGGAGAACGGCGTGTCACGAGAGGATGCGCGGGTACGAGCCACATCCGCGAAACTTACTGCGTATAAAACTGAAAGTGTTTGCCAGCTAGTGTATGTCGTCTTGAACATTGCCGGTTCGGACCAACGACAAGAAGACCTTTTCTCCGCTGAAGGGCTCTTCGCCAAGGGGCGGTCTGCGTTGAAGGGCCTGAAGGGCGTCGAGAACGTGTACATGCAGCACACACCACATTTGGCTCAAACCCTGGAGAACCTCTTCAAGGGCCGACTCCGAGACACCACGCATCCGTTCTTAGATGGTGCGGGACCCAATGCCGGTCTGCAGCGGTAAGTGCTCCATCACCGTAGGATCCTCCGAATTCCGAGATTAACCTCGTCTCCGTAGTCCGGGGGATGTCATCATCTTCATGATTGGTGGAACGACCTACACCGAAGCACGAGTCGTCGCGATGTTGAACCAAGAAGCAACGACCGGCGGACCATCTGCCGCAGCCGGGACGCGTCTCCTGCTCGGAGGAACCTGCATCCACAACTCCTCGAGGTAGCGTTGTCCCTCGAGATCGATCGAAGTGCATGGACTGATGTCGTGTCGTGAAGCTTCTTGGACATGGTCCGCGCTGCCGCTTCGCATTTCCCCGCGTCAGTGTACGAGCCGCCGCCGGGCTCCGCAAACAACATGCCTTCGCTCAACCTCAACCTCGGGGGTGTGAACGTGAGTCTCGGCGGGGCTTCTCCGGGGGTTTACAGGACAAGCGGCGAGGGCGTGAGCTTGCAGACAGAAGGGATCAAAGATGGCGTGCGGAACCTGCTTGGCAAGGTAAAGCAGGGGGTGGACCGGATTGCGTCGCAACCATAGCATCGATTCAGATACCGCGCGCCCGGACTCTTCTCGGTTTTCCGCGCGTTATGTATGTAGCCATCGGCAGAGTTGGTAGGAAGATATGTACGGGTGATTTCTGGAGGATGGTCGGCGAGTGGCGCACGCGCGCGAGGCCGAGAGCAGAGGAGAAGCGCGATCATGTGGCTATGACACGTCAGCTCCGTCTGCAGTCGCCCGTCCCGCACACGCCTCATATTGCCACCCGCGGGCCCGTTCCCGAGGCCGGAGACCAGACACGCGCGCCGCATCGCCCGCCTTCACAACAACTCTCCTCCTCACCACCACCATCATCCTCGCCGACAGGGAGGCCAGGCCGCCCTCTGCGCCCGGTTTTCTTCTCTTCTAGTTTATTCGGTTTCTTTGACTTCAGGGCACCATGGCAAAGGGCTTCTTCAACGCCCTCAAGGGCGTCGACGCCTTCGGAAAGGTTAGCATCCCTCTCCTCGCGCGGGGCCCGGCCAGGCGGTTGCCAGCAATGCAAGGTGTGGAGTCGTGTTCTGACTGTGTGCGCAGACGACGGAGGACGTCAAGGTCAAGACACGCACCGGAGCGCTCTGTGAGTACCCACATTTCGGCCTCACTTTTCGTGACGTCGCGAGTCTAACCCCGGATGGCCACAACGTGAAGTGACAATTATCGCCGCGGCGATCATCCTCTCCTTTTCCACTATCGAATTCTTCGACTACCGCCGCGTCAATGTCGATACGTCTATCGTCGTCGACAGGAGCAGGGGAGAGAAGCTGACAGCAAACATGAATATTACCTTCCCCCGTGTACCATGCTACCGTGAGTGTCTCGTTCCCTCCACCGCTCCTTCGTGGCCCGACCTCCCAGCAAGTGAGGTGTATTGTCAGATACCCTTCCCTCCACGTCCCGCTGTCCTGACCCACGGCGGCGGAGACACGATGACACGTGCTAACTGCTTCCCTTCCCTCAGTCCTCAGTCTTGACGTTATGGACATCTCTGGCGAGACGCAGACCGACATCACTCATAACATCCTCAAGACTCGCCTCGACGACCACGGCAAGCCCGTCGAACACGCTGCCATTGCCGATCTCCAGAACGACCTTGACAAACTCAATGAGCAGCGGCAGAACGGCTTCTGCGGGTCCTGCTACGGCGGTGTCGAGCCGGAAAGCGGCTGCTGTCAGACTTGCGACGAGGTCCGGCAGGCGTACGTGAACAGGGGATGGAGCTTCAACCGGCCAGACTCGATCGAGCAGGTGTGTGTCCTACGCCCTTCCTTCGCCGGTGCCCGCGCCTGTCTATGTCGCAGGCGGTGTACGTAACGAAGCGCGTACTAACCGGCATTCCCCCCGCTCGCAGTGCGTCAAGGAGGGCTGGTCAGACAAGCTGAAGGAACAGGCGCACGAGGGCTGCAACATCGCCGGCCGCGTGCGCGTGAACAAGGTCGTCGGAAACATCCACCTCTCGCCCGGGCGCTCGTTCCGCACGAGCGCACACAACCTGTACGAGCTCGTCCCGTACCTCCGCACGGACGGCAATCGCCACGACTTCACGCACGCGATCCACCACTTCGCGTTTGAGAACGACGACGAGTACGACCCGAGCAACGCGAGGCTCGGCAAGGAGCTCAAAGGCCGTCTCGGGATCGACGCGAACCCCCTTGATGGCACCGAGGGCAGGGTACGTGCTTCGCGGATCCTACCACGTTATGCGAGCAGACTGGCTGATGGCGCGCTGTAGACCATCAAGCAGCAATACATGTTCCAGTACTTCTTGAAGGTCGTCTCGACGCAGTTCCAGACGATCGACGGAAAGAAGGTGCGTTCCCAGTTGGGCTGCTCGGCGAAGTAACGCGAGAAGTTCTGACCGATGGCGCGGTCCTAGGTTGGCACCCACCAGTACAGTGCGACGCACTTCGAGCGTGACCTCGACAAGGGCCCTATGGAGAACAGCCCGGCTGGTCTTCACATCGCCCACGGCAACGGTGGCATTCCTGGCGCATTCTTCAACTACGAGATCTCGCCCCTCCTGATCCGTCATACTGAGACGCGGCAGTCGTTTGCGCACTTCCTCACCTCGTGCGTCCCTTCGTTGACTTCCAGTCCTGCCGGTGCTGATACCTTTCGAATACAGGACATGCGCTATCGTTGGAGGAGTGCTTACGGTTGCCTCGCTCATTGACAGCATGCTTTTCGCGACGCGGAAGGCCTTCAAGAAGAGCGGTGGGCATGGATCTCCGGTTAGCAGTAGCTATACAAACGGCAAGCTCATGTAAACTGTTTATGTATCGGGTGGTATCATTGCATGTTTTGGCACTTCAGTCATGTATACATAATGTACATTGCATACATGGAACACCAATCTTTCCACTCTTGCTGAGATTGATGTACAAGCAATACGACAGAATACACTGCAGACATTCAATCCATACTCGATACCTTCTCATACAATCTCCAACAATCAAACGAAACGCAAAACGAAAACTGAACAATAACTTCCTTGATCCATTTGGAACACTGAGCTCCTGGTCGAGTGACCAGTCCCAAAAGTGCCCCAAAAAGAAAAAGGAGGGAAATCCCCCGACGACGCAAGCCGGCAGTGCAGTGGCAAGGTCATCGCGCCCCCGAGTTGCAAGCAGAGCTCGGAGGACAAGGGCTGCAAAAATTAGATAACCAATAATGGAGGCGGTGCCTCCATAATAGTGGTTAAACTATTAAGAACAGATACTACACTTGATCTAAGCCAAAAGGCCAGAGTGGTAAGGAATCAAGCATGTCGGGGGGTGGGTTATATAGGGCGCACGGACGGCGCACGGACCAGGACAAAGTTTGGCACTGCCACCCCTGCGTCTTTTGTTCTCGGCCGTAGCGGCCATTGTTAATATATCAAATTACAAACAATATTGCCATGAGCATTAATGGGGTAGTGGTAACCTGGGTCGTTGCCATCGACCCGCCGGGGGTTCGATTCCCTCTTAATGCATCCGGATGAACGAGAAAGCTTTTTTATGTCAGCGTCTCGAGTCGCTAACAAGCCTTTTTTGGAGAGCTCAGAGAGGCTCAGAGGAATTGAATGCGAATGGAAGGCTACTGTTTGGAGCAATGACGTTGCGAACGCGACATCGATTTTCGAGGGATGTGAGGCACACGTCGACAAAGGAGACAAATGGACTGGATTCATGACGAACACGAGCGCAGCCACTTAATATATGGTAAATAGCAGCGCCAAGACTGCCCCCAGTGAATAGGCGGATGTGCTTATGACCGCCGCCGACGCGCTGTTGGGCACCCCAGTCCCAGAACTAGAAGGCTCTGCGGATGTAAGGCTAGTGGAGCCAACGGCAGAGGTTGAAGCTCCACCGACTGTCGAGACGATATCCGTGCGTGTAATAGTCGCAGAACGCGTTGTGATCGTTTGGGGTGGCAAGGTCGATGGTGGGACGCTGTTCGTAGGGTTATTCTGGTCCGTGCCCGCGATGCCGAACAGGGGGCTCGTGTTGTTCATGTCGCCGAGGACTGCGAAGAGAGGACACCGGCGGTGAGCGAGCGATGGGGCCGACATTCCACGGACAAGACGGCTCACGAATAAGGAAGTAGCGATTGCCTGTCGGCACATCTGGGAGGATGATGTTGACCGCCTCGTCTGCCAACGCGAAGTTCTGAGCGATTGGCCGGTCTGCGCGGAAATGGGCGTGTGTGTGAGCACTGTATTCAAGTTCTCCTCTATTGGCGGCTAGAATGGTCGCGTACCTTGGTATACGAATCTAGTCGTATCTGGGCGCACAAAGCCCAGCAGGATCGTCCCGTTCAGCCCAGTCACATCGAGGCCAGTGGTGTCCCTGTGAGGGACCATCGTAAGTCTCATTTCGGACCTCGGTGTCCGTTCACAAATGAAAACATGCGGTTCCCGAGACCTACCAAGTTACTGTCTGAACTTCGAGAGCTTGCCATTCAACCTCATGGTTCGGCTGCAGGATTGGGGGACTCGGTGTCCTGTTCGGGTCGTCAGCTGGATTCACCGCGCGTGCAGGGTATAAGGCCGCAGCGACGTGGGCGACACACAACGCCCGGACGAGGGTGAATGCGAGCAAGGCTACCATCTTGTCGACCTGTCAAAGCATTGAAGCGTCTGGTCAGAAGTAGTCAAGGGGCTTTGGTGGACTACTTACGGTGCCAGCGAGACAAGCAGTGGCACAGAGACATGGCACCCGGCGTTGGCGAACATGGCGAATTTGTCGGAAAAACCCCCGACCGCTTATCAGCGTGTATCAGGCGTCTTGCGACTCGGCACCCGGTTTTTGGTGATTTTGGGGGCTTATAACCGCGGGCAACGCTGACACTCAGCTCATAAGCACCTATAAGCACTCAAAATCCCTCAAAATATCTCAAAATCCACCGTCAGCCCTTGTAACCTTACACGACGACTTAGATGCGTTCATAAGCGGCTTCGGGTTTTTCCGACAAATGCTCTGTGAATTGCAAATCGAAGGACACATTCCCAATTGCCAACCGCCCGGGCATGCCTCGGCGGTGGCGGTGCATACAACCTGACATGGACACCAATGTTCACGACAAGCTGCAGAAAGACTCGGACCAGCAGTGAGGCAGGGTCTGGCCACAACAGCCAACGATTACAACGATTATGAACAAAGAATAAAAATACAATAACTTTAGTGACCTATGTACGAGTAGGTATGAGCAGTCTCAAGAAAAACGAGCGATCTGGTGACCCGGGGCACCGACAAAAGTCCATCCAATCCAGCTATGACATCTACGCGGTGCAGAAAGAGACCAATCCAAGGATAGACGTACACAATAATGCAAAGCAAATTCACACGCTCAGCTCAGACTCCCGCGAATCAGAGTGCGACATAGGTTCCTCCGCGATCTTCGACATCGACTTTGAGTCTGGGAGGAAGGAGCTCGGGCTCGGATAATGGTTTCCCTTCACGTCCCCGACGTCGACCATTTCGTGCGACTCGACGTCGATGTAGATCTGTTGTGGTACCGTCTGCATCGTTCATGCGTCAGCACCTAGGAATGCAACGCACACGACACTCAGGCGAACGAGAGGGCGAGCTATGTAGGGGGAGGGGAGAGAAGGATATTGAACAGAAGACTCACCCGTCTTCCGGTCTCGCTACGGAGGACGTTCACTTGGACGTTTCTGGCCGCCCGCCCGCTACCAGGGTGCTCCGGATGGTGGTGGGAGGCGCTGACTATGTCGCTAGTATCATACTTCCATCCGCGTCGCGAGTTTAAACTTGATAACAGCGAGTTTGTGTATAGCTTCGACAATGGCAAGTTGAAGAGAAGATGCCATCCAGAAGGCTGACCGGTCGGCGGGAAACGACATCAGAAACGGGCATGTCAGCGGGAAAGGCAACGATGCCGACATCCGGAAGAGCGCACTTACAACGAGCAAGAAAAGAATGAGGTCAATGACAGCACAGACCGCCGTCACCAGCCCGGTTTGAACGGTCACTATGGTCGGTGAGAAAAGAAGAGAAGAGAAGAAAGGCACAAACCGCAGGTCAGTAACGACATCCTTCCAAATCAGTATAAATGGTTCCAGGGACTCACTGCGAATAATTTTGTCAATTAGGTGGTCGGTAAAAGACATCCCCGTTTTGTTTTTCCGCTGCGGGGATCGCACGGGGCGCGTCAGCGCCAAATACATCAGAACAGGCAATCCCCTCTCGCTGGACGTACCAAATGCCAGACAAGTGACGCGGTGATCAGGACGTCGGCGACGGCGGAGAACGCGAGCCAGATGATGACAATAACTTTGAACTGCATGAACCGAGCGAACTCTGGGATCATCCCGACCGCGATGGATGTACCCAGCCCGCCGCCTGCGAGTTGCGAGTCCGATTAGCCCATGTCTAATTACTAGTCATCGAGGAATCAAGTTGACGCACATAACTGGGCAAAAGCGGAGAACGCGATGGAGCAGACTGAAAAGTAGTTCCCAGTCAAGACCTTCACCCGCCATGCGAAGAACAGCTGCGTGAACGCGGCGATAATTGCCTACAGAAGCGTTTCAGCCAACGAGGTCGCGACGAGATACGACCGCAACACTGGTCTCACCGTCATCGCAGGGTCTACAAGACATCAGGCAGAATTGAGTTCAGCGGGCACAATAGATCATCTCAAGATATGCAAACATACCCGTCGCAAACACTACGAACGCGGGGTCGTTAGAAAACCTTCCACCTCCAAGCAAGACGATCCGGACTTACCCCAGGTAGCCTTGGTAACTGCGTCAACGTCTCCTACACACGCTTCGCTCAGCACATTGCCCAGACACAATGCTTAACTCTACTACTCACCGAAACGGTTTACGAGCGGATCGTACACAAAACCGATGTCAAATCCCGTGTTGATAGTATCGCACACAAACAACGTGGCCACCTGTACGCCACCCCGTCAGACCCAACCCTTCCACAGCGACCAAATAAGGCGAGGAGGAACATCTATCATTACTCACAAGCAACTTTATCCACAAACGGTCACTGGGCCCCCACTCCGTCAGGACATGCCGGCCAAACACTCGTTGGACCAAGAAGCCACTCACCGACTGTATATGTTGAAGTACAGGTACGTCTGGGTAACCATCATCCCATACAACATAATGTTGAAAACCAAGCCGACAAAAATGGGGCCATAGCTGGAGGTGTGCAAGACGAGAGGGGCGGTCAGTTGAAGACAAGATCCATAACGTTAGCCAGTACTCACACCGGCTGTGCGGGCGAGGTCATCTTGCGGACCGGCTCGTGGACGAACTATACAACAAAACGACAGCAAAGGGTGTCTGCCAGGATCGCACTCTCAGCAGGGGAGGTGAGCGGAGGACCGAGGACGAGTGGGGGCGAGGGTCGAGGGTCGCATTACTACACCGGGGGGTTGTTATATCCCGAGACCGACTCCCCCGACGACTACCCCGCTCGCTTCGTCTTCCGCGATGGTGCGGATCTAAGGGGCACCCGCCCACCGGCAGAAAGCTTCATCCTCGACTGCGTGCGCAAACCGTGCCTTCGAACGTCGACGTCACGTAACGAGGACCTATCCTCGTTCTCACTCGCAGCCGACGCGGATGCAGATGGATTCGTCCACACACACGCACGATTCACCTGCCAGACTTTGCATCAGGGAGCCCATTCAACAGAACATTGAGTTTAAGGTCTGTACTTGCCCGCTGAAAGTCCTCCATTCCGTCGCAAGTCCGCGGATGGACGGGTCCTCGGCGCAGGACCTGACATCTACTGCAAGTTAACACCCCTGCTTCCATTGTCGTGCACACATTTCTAGCACGTACCTCTCTAGATGTTCACGCACAAAATAGCTTAGCCGACGGGAGAACCTGGTGTCCGTCATCGGGGCACCAAAAGAAAAGTCTGATCCCGGGGAGAAGTCTTCCTTGAATACGTCGTTATGCAAGGTTAATAGAGCGCCTAAAGCAAGAGAAGGACGCATGGGCCAATAACAGGAATATTCTGCATCAGTAACTGAGAAGGGAGATTACGAATAAGTACAAAAGTCACGAACCCACGATAGCTGACACCAGGCGAGTGCATCATTCGCTGCCGTTAGTGCTTACATATTGTACTCACCGTCCGTCGACGCTGACAGCGCTGACAACTTTCCAGTACAAGGCCGCCTCGGACCGCACTGGCATGCCTACCGCGGTTGCCGAGGGCATCGGGGCCGGCCAGTTGCTCGTCGCACATACCAAGTCCAGATACGAAAAGGGTTTGGAAGAATTGATCGGGGCCCATCGCATCGCTCAGGCTGGGGAATCGACGTATGGCAGCGTATGGCCTTGAATTGTTGCAGTGTGGGTGCCTGAGAGCAGGTCGGGCGCCGCGTCAAGCGCTCAGCAGGCGTCAGCTAGCCGCGTAGAAAAAGGAACAGAAATCAGCAAGGAAATCAGTAGTCGTTCGCGGGGGAAGACAGCCTGCGGGAACCGAACGTCATCTCGCCGCGGCGCCCGCTGCCGTCCACGTTGGACGTTCCCACCGAGTCCTCCCCGCCGGTATGATACACGTGATGCTTCCCAACGCCGAAGATCCCCGCGGGCAAGCAACACAATGCACCTGAATCAAGAATCCATCGTTCCTAAGCAAAAATATTTGGAAGGCCCGTGACACGTACCCTAAAAACGGAGGAAAGTAGCTGTTGGCCGGCAGACCGGTATGCGTTCTGTCGAGATACTTCCCACTGCACTTGTCCAATGGAGATCTCAAGTGGAACCGGAACGATGGCCGGAGCACGGAACACCTAAGCCGACCAAAATGTTCTGAACACCATTAGTGATACTTATCACAAGAAAGACCATGGAAACGTCCTTGAAGAAGATCAGTAAGTCGAAGGGCGACGAGATCGCAATGTCGCTGCCAACGGTCTTGGGAGCGGACCAGCTACCCGAGGATACAGAGTGGACGATGATGAGAGAAAAGTTCAACGTCGAATCAACGACGATGGCGAGTATCGGTGCCAGCAAAGGACCAATGGGACTAGCACCGCCGCTGATGCGAGACATCGGACAAGTCTAACTAGCGCTGGTCGGTCACGATATTGACAGAACCTGCCTGCTGGTCGCCCATGGTCGAAACCCCTGGTACCGTATCCCGCGGTAAGTACAAGTATGAGATTGAAAGGGACGATAGACACTCACCTCTTGCAAAACAAGCGTATCCTGGAATAGAAACTGGTCAAGTGCAATACTAAGTAATTCTCCTCACGCCCATCGTGGCATCGATACTAGCCAAAGCTTAAGGATATCAGAAAGGCATCGCAGTTGATAGACTCGAATACATATAGTGGCTACATCAGAATACGACGACGCGCTCAACATACAACAAGGTGGCGCAAAGTAGTAAAGAGGCAGGATACACGTACTGCTAAGGATACACGCGCATATACGACCCTGACTCGTCTGCGAATGCAGGCTCGTTCAGAAGGAATCAGAACCACTGTGAGGAGTCAGCTTCCCCGCCTTCTCGTTGAATTGCTTGGTTGGCATGCTCGCGAGGCCTGCGCCGGCCGGAAGCATTTTGGCGTCGAGCACGTCAACCATTTCGTGCGATTCGACGTCGATATAGACTTGATTCGGGGGCTATTCGAGCAGGTTTTAGATACGATGCAACAGAGACACAGGCACCTCACACATACCATCATGCTGACACGCCTCCCAGTCTCACTTCGGACGTTCATATGACGGCCATGATCGGTGCGATTCACATCGTCCGATGTGGATTCGCCGTTTCCACTGCCATACCTCCATCCAGACCGAGAGTTCAGACTGGACATGAGCGAGTTGGTGTAGAGCTTTGACAGAGGAAGATTGAAGAGGAGATGAAGGCCGGTTGGCTGTTGAGAAGCGTTAGCAGCGATAAAACGAAGCGGATACGAGTACTGACGGTAACCAGGAATAATATCAAGTCTACCAGGGCGCACAACGCGGTGATGAGACCGGTCTGAACGGTAACTGAAGCACACTTGAGATGAGTTGGCATGCGAGGACGAGGTATAGAATGGCATACGTCGAATGATTCGGTTCACGATGTCGTCCGTGGCAGCGAATCCTGTCTTGTGCTTACGCTGACGTCCATTTGGTAAGTCGAGGGCCTGTTCGAAGTCGGCAATGAAACACGTACAAGATGCCAAACGAGAGCTATGGTAATCGTGCAATCGGCAACTGCGGAGAAGGCGAGCCAGATGATAACAATGACTTCAAACTTCTGAAAGTGAAAAAACTCCGGGATCATGCCAACAGCAATGGAGGTGCCAAGGCCACCGCCTAGAAAGACATTGAGTATGGTGGAGCCCGCCTCATCAATGACTTACAGAACTGGACGATAGCACACGTAGCTATGAAAAACACAGCAGGCAAGCTATTGGTCAGAACCTTCACCCGCCAGGCGAAGAAACATTGCACGAGGCTTCCAATAAGGGCCTACTCGTAGATTAGATCAAACTGTCGCGACAGTAAGCAGTTAGAGGCTGACCGTCATAACGGGGTCTGCAAGGAAAGGGAATGGGAGAGAAAGTCAGTGGTATAGATCACCGCTCCACAAAATGTTCCATGAGGACGACGAACCAGTCGCGAATACTGGAAGATGGATCAGCCGCTGCGACGTATATCCGCAAACGGGTAGACTCACCCCAAGAGGCGTACATGAGTGCCGTGTCGTCACCTAGTGTCGAGGAGATCAGCGTGAATCAACATCTATATGACATAGGACGAACCAAAATTGTTGACCAAAGGGGTATAGAGAAACGCAATGTCGAACGCGGTGTTGAGGGTATCGCATAAGAAAAGCAAGCCGACCTTGGGCGCGATAAAGTGAGCTGTCCAATAACGGTGACAGCGGATTGTTAAAAGGCTCACGAATAGCTTCATCCACAATCGATCCCTGAAGATGGTTAGCGGAATAAGCGTCTGAAGGAGGGCGGGGCTACTTTTTGTAGACGTTGAAGTATAGATATGTTTGGGTGATCATGATGCCGTAAAGGAGGACGTTGAAGATGACGCCGACGAAGATCGGACCGTAGCTAAGACAAAGAAGGGTGAGCGAGAACGACGTCTAGAGCGAGTGTAGACGACAGACGTTACAGCGGCGGGGGAGGCCATGGTTCGTCAACGAGCTGCGGGGGTGCGCTCAAGGGTGTCGCGGCGCTCGAGGGGGGGAGGAAGGGGCACAGCGGGCATGGGGGACTGGCAGGGGAGGGTAATGAGGGCGATCGAGAAATACGGCGGGATGGAGCAAGAAGGTCGGTGGAACGCGAAGCTTCCAACCATCGACCCTTTCCTACCCGGAAGCGAAGGCAGCAGAAATCGAAGCGACGGTCCTCCTCCGTCCGTGGCCGGAACGTATCCAGGTTTCCATACGGCGTATGTGGACCATATATGCATGCGTAAAAGACCAGAAAGCCAGTCTGGATCGGCCGATGGCTGCACAAGCGATGGCTCTTAGCGGGCTAGATATGGGGACGGGGGATCCGAGGCGGGAGGTTCTGTGACGCAGATCATGAATTAGGCTTGGATCTGTGGGTCTGCATGTGGAGTCGAGGGTTCAGCTTCAACGGCTGTCGTCTCTTTCTCGAGTGGAAGGCACAGATGACACTACCCCTGCGATATCACGCGGGCATGACAGTGAAGTGACATCTCAGCTAGTAAATCGTAAAGATCGTGCTCAACCACCGACCTATATTGAACTCTGAATCCCACGGAACAGCGAACTCCGGGCTTCTCTGAATTGGCCATCGTTGAGGCAGGACGACTCCGAGTCGGAGTTGCGGTCCTGGCGGAAGACGTGATCCATGCAGAAGCGGTCTCTGGAGCCAAATAGGCTTCCTTATTCGCTTCCGTCCATGGGCCGATCATGGCGAGTGCTGAAGAATGTTCAAGGCCGGTGGGGAGTCGCAGGGGAGCCAGCGGCTGTGCGACGCGTGTGGCACGATCATCGACGCGTCTCGTCACGTCCCGTCACACCGTGACACCGTTCGTGTTCCAGTCACCTTTCCTAAGTTCCTTCTTCGGGCTTGAGTTCGTGTCTTCCTCGCCGCTACATCTGAAATTGCTCTGGACCGAACGTACTCGACGCACTTTGTTCGGGTATATATCTTGATACCCGCCAACGGTGTTTCAAAGCGCCCGACCGACAGCCTTCGCGAGGATGGCCGCCAGCCTGGAGCCTCAGCCATGTCCGAACCAGACTAGGACAAGGGGGATTGGAAGCTCTTTGTAGGACATGAATCGGTCACGGTCCCCCCGAATTAGCTCATCCGTTCGCAGCTCTTCGGTGCCGACCCCCGCCGCCTAGTAGCCACCGAGGTATGTAGTTGATCCCTTTCCGCATTCAGGTGGCTCAGCCGCCTTTAGAAGCACATGTCGTAGTACATTCCACTTTGACAAGCAGGCGTGTTGTCGTGTCCGTGCATATATGCACTGCGAACCTGCGCGGTACGCCCTGTGAGCCAGCCCTGTCCATGTGACCCTCACTGTAAGTATAGTTTGCGAATGGAACCCATGAGAACGATTGCGCCAACTCCCATTCGCATGACGAAAGGCGGGCCATGCATATCCTCGAAGTCTCTGCTCGCATGACAAAGTCCGAGTCGGCGAGTGGCTTCTACCCACCTAGGCCTTAAATTATCTACTGCTGACAGAGGTAAGTTCAAACGCCCTGAACGTCCGATAGTATAAGTATTGACAAGTCCAACCATCCCAGCTTGCTCGTCGGTCTCACGGACAAACAAACATACTTACCTGAGAGCCCAATTGCACATCGAGCTCAACACCACCCCGCTCGCACCCTCTAGGTCTCTTCCCCCTCAGCACAACATGGCCGCAGCAGCAGTCCTCCCCGCCCCGCACGACGTCTCTACAACGCTCAACTACTACAAGCCGCTCGGCGACCCCTCCGACGAGCCCTACCGCTACATCTACCTCACGCCGCCCGCAGGACGGCTCGAGCACAACCTCGGCGAGGACCCGCACCCGGTCGTCGTGCACGACGCGCGGGGGCGCGAGGCCGAGTTCTCGCTCGACGTGCAGGGTTTCCAGTTCCTCGCGCATGAGAGCGCCGAGACGGAGTTCGTCGACGAGGAGCGCATCAAGGGCGTGTATTACAAGGAGGTGGAGGAGCTGCTCAAGAATGCGACTGGTGCGAAGCGGGTCGTCATCTTCGACCATACCATCAGGTTCGTCCTCGCAGGCTTGGGTGACTTGTGAGTGAATGCGAGAAAACTCAATCCGGGATACGTGCAGGCGTCACAGTGATAAGGACATGACGGTCCCGCGAGACGTCGGGCGCGGCCCCGTGGTAAGCTTCCTCTATTCCCCCTGTCGCAAAAAAGCACTCGACCACTGACTAACCCCACCGCGGCGCGTGCAGGAGCGCGTGCAGGAGCGCGTGCACATCGACCAGACGTACGAAGCGACGATCAAGCGCGTCCACCAGCTCCTCGGCCCCGACGCGCCGCGCCTCCTGCAGTCGCGCGTCCGGCTCATCAACGTCTGGCGGCCGATCGCGCACCCCGTCTTCCACCGGCCGCTCGCGGTCTCGGACTGGCGGACCCTCGACACGCGCGACCTCGTCGCGGTCCAGTATTACTACCCGGACCGCACGGGCGCGACGTTCAGCGTGCGCTACAACCCCGCGCACCGCTGGTGGTACCTCTCGCACCAGACCCCCAGCGAGGTCACGCTCATCAAGTGCTACGACTCGGAGACGGACCGGGCGCGGCTGACGCCACACTCGGCGTTTTGGGATAGTGCGACGCCGGAGGGGGCGCCGCATAGGCAGAGCATCGAGTCGAGGGCGTTGTTGTTTGATGAGGAGTGAGGGAACGTAGAAAAGAAAGATACCTATGTTGTCCCCTCTTCCGTCTTGTGTTTGTATGCTGGATGCCAAATGCTAGATGTACACGAGCCTGTATATGCGACTCATATAATCGCGGATGTGATAGCAAATGGAAAGATACAAAGGAGATCATGCAGTAATCACTCGCTCATCTCCTCGTCCGCCTCATCCTCTCCGCCCACCTCGTCCTCCCCGATTGCCTGCCCTTCAATCTGCGTGACCTCCCCCGTCTCCGCATCCCACCGTGCCCTCAGCCCGACCTTGAACGTGACCATCTTGATCCCCACCAGCTTCAGCAGCTGCGTCTGCTCCGGCGTCAGCACCTTGCCCTTCTCGCACACCGTATGCGGCTGGTCGATCATCGGCACGCCCCGCTCCATGCGCGTCCGCAACCCAAGCCTCCTCAATTGGGGCTCCTCGTTGTGCGGGAACGGCTCCGGCGGCTGCGCATGCTGCTGCATGACGGGGCCGGCGGGAAGGAGGACGGTGCGCGCCGCCCGGTTGCCCGTGCGCGCGAAGTCGGGCTGCTGGAAGTCGGCGAACCACTCGAGGACCTCCTCGGGCGGCGAGTCGGTGAAGAAGAGCCCGACCTGGCCTTTGATTTTCGAGGCGAGGGCTCGCAGGCCTGGGCGGTGCTCTTCTTCGGGGGTCGTGCCGAGGGCTTTGGCCATGACGGCGCCCCGACCGAAGAACAACCGTGCGGTGCTGAGATAAGAGGTAGGTGTGAGGGTGTATGGATACGACGGTTTAAGGGGAGGGAGGAGAGGCGGGGAGAACAGGGAGACGTACTCTTTCCATAGTTTCCGGACGGTCTTCAGGTGGGAATTCCGCATGTTCCCCACCTCGAACAACCAGCAGTACTGCCATTTGTCGGCATTTTCTTGCACCTGGCACTGTGAGCTTTGCGTGAAGCGGAGAAGATAGATCGGTGCGTACCTCTGCGAGGAGTGCATTTTTGTGTTCTCTAGTCTTCTTTGCAACCTTGGTCAGCGAGACTGAATCCAAGGTCAGTTCTTGTTCGTCCACACAAGCTCGCCGTCGTCCTCACCAACTTTGGAGCGTTTTGACTTCGGCATTGAGGCAGGAGATCACGCAGCAGATGCGGGGGTATGTATAGTACAGGAAGTGATACAAGCTTAAGTAGATGGAGAAGCAGCGACTGGCTCGCGCAGGGGCAGGAGAGAGAATGCGATCGACTCGAGAGTGAGCGTCTAGCAAAGTTTGATCTTATCTCCAAAAATTTGAGCTTAGATCTATGGCCAATCTTATCTCGAATCTCTGCTCCCTCCCTCACCATGGTGGCTGAAATCGACTCCGGCACTCTGTCCGCCCTCGAAGCCTCTCTGCTCAACACTGCGGGCGACGTGCCGCTCCATAACAGGTTCAGGGCGTTGTTCACGCTCAAGGCCTTCAAAAATGATGACGCAGTGAAGATCATCTCGAAGGGTGAGCGTGCATCGCCGTCCTTCTCTGAGGATGCCTTCGAGTGAACTCTACTTCGGATTGCCAGGCTTCGCGGACGAGAGCGCACTGCTCAAGCACGAGCTGGCGTACTGTCTAGGGCAGATGAAGAACACTTCTGCGCTCCCCATATTGGAGTCCGTCCTCGCAGATGAGAAGGAGGATCCGATGGTCCGGCACGAGGTCTGTGAGTTCCGTCCATCCTCTGCTGAAGTGCCGAAGGTTTGACCCAGCCTTCAGGCCGCTGAAGCCCTCGGCGCCATCTCCGTGACATCCTCAAAAGACATGCTAAAGCGTTACCTGAACGACCCGGAGCGCTGCGTGCGCGAGACATGCGAGATCGCGCTCGCCAAGATCGAGTGGGACCACTCCGAGGAGGGGGAGAAACACCGCCGGTCCACCACTGCCAAATCTGCTGAGCAGTATGTCCAGGCGTCCCTTCCTCGCACCCTCACCTCATAGTTGTCGCATGGCAGGACCTATACCTCGATCGACCCCGCACCCCCCACCTCTGGTCTCCTCGCGGGCAAGGCGGCACCGAAGGACGCGTCCGAGGAGAACATCACTAAGCTCCGGAATACCCTGAACGACAAGAACCTCCCGCTGTTCGAGAGATACCGCGCGATGTTTGCGCTCCGGAATATCGGCAACCCCGCTGCCGTAGACGCGCTTGCTTCCGGCTTCGGCGACGACAGCGCGTTGTTCAAGTGCGTGCCGCTGTTATATATCGTTTATTCCAGCTAAATCGTAGTTGTGCAGGCACGAGATTGCATTCGTGTTCGGCCAGCTCCTCTCTACTCACTCCATTCCTGCCCTTCTCAAGGTGCTTGAGGATAGCCATGAGTCCGACATGGTCCGACATGAAGCTGCAGAGGCTCTCGGTGGCATCGCAACGCCGGAGGTCCTCCCTCACCTCAAGGAGTGGATGAAGCGGCCAGACGCGCCTCGCGTAGTCCGGGAGAGTTGTCAGATTGCGATTGACATGTGGGAGGTATGTCCTCTTAGTGCTTGACCCGCCGTCTTTGAGCTAACATACCCCTTTACAGTACGAGAACTCTGGCGAGTTCCAGTACGCCAATGGCCTGGACAACGCGGCTCCAGAGCAGGCTGTCGCTGCGTGATCGTATTTGGAGGTGGCTGTATTCTTGTGGTTTGCTCATCCTTATGGTTGCGCTGTTGTATTAATTAATAGAAAGTCGATCTGCAATTGTAGCATCTTCTGTGTTCTATTCCATCTCTACGAAGACGATCGGACGAACGATCCACAAGGACATACACAAGCAGGCCATCCGATTCCATGCATACTGCAAATCCGTACAAGATCATTCTACGAACAAACATATACAAGATACCCCACGACGGTCTACCCGACCCCGAAGGTGGCACCAGATCTACTCGGAGTCGAACACCAACGCGCGCACCTCAATCGACTCCCTGTGCGGCGCCTCCGCCGGGCTGCCCGCGTCCGCGAACGCCGAGTGCGGCGTCAGCCTCGCCCTGTCCTCCTCCGAGTCGTAGCACTTGATGAGCGTGACCTCGTCGGGGGTCTGGTCGGCGAGGTGCCACCACTTGTGGGCGGGGTTGTAGCGCACGCTGTACGTGCTGCCGGTGCGGTGCGGGTAGATGAAGTGCACGGGGACGAGGTCCTTCTCGTCGAGGTGGCGCCAGTCCGAGACCGCGAGCGGCTTGTGCGCGACGGGGTGGTGGATCGGCCGCCAGACGTTGATGATGCGCACGCGCGACTGGAGGAGCCGCGCGGCGTCCTCGGGGAGGTGATACTTGACGCGCTCGACCGAGGCGTTGTACGTCTGGTCGATGTGCACGCGCTCCTGTGGAGGATGTGAGTGTGAGGACGCGTTCGGAACGCATGCAGCGATGGAAGGGAGGAGACGTACGACGGGGCCGCGGTTGGTGGGACCTTGCGCCGCGTTCGGGTCGGGCTTGCGCCTATTTTCGGGACGTCCCACGTCAGTGAGTGAATCCCATTCCGCACGTCGGGAACGCAACGCACCTGATGGTGTGGTCAAAGATGAAGACACGCTTCGCGCCCGCGACCTCCTTGAGGAGCGCTTCGACCTCGGCGTAGTACACGGCCTTGATGCGCTCCTCGTCGTCGAACTCCTTCTCCGCGCTGGGGTAGTTCACGAACTGGAACCCGCTCTTGTCGAGCGAGAACTCGCTCTCGCGTCCGCGCGCGTCGTGTACGGTCACGTCGTGCGGGTCGAGTCCGAGGTTGTGCGGCTCCTTGCCCTCGGGCGGGGCGATCACGTACTGGTACGGCTCCTCCGTGCCGATCGGGGTGTAGTAGTTGAGGGACGTCGGGACGTCGTGGGGGGCGAGGACTGCGGCAGTGGCCATTGCTGCTAGGTACTGCTAAGTTGGGAGACTGGGAGAGCCGGTAAGCGATGTGGTATGGATGTGTGAAAGTGTTGAGTGGATGCGGCAGCCACTCCGCGGATTCCCTCGATCTTTATACTGCCGTTGGGACGAGGAAGCAAGGTCTTATAAACCGGTATATTTCTAATCATGCCCGATGGTTCCCTGCAGTGGATCAGTCATCCGCTCTCTGAGGGATGGACTCGTGGTTTCGAGCCGCCTCTCCCAAATGCCGTCACCCAGAGCCGGTACTGGGACAGCGCTGGCTAACACCATCTGAGGGAAGTATTAGATATACTTACCAGCATTACATTCTGTAAGAGGGCTCACGGAACCGTAGCAAAGGATGGGAAAAGGATGGACAGACTGTCGCCATTCCGAAGACGAGTGGCGCAACTTTGAACGATCCTTGGAGCCGATTTCGGAAGTGTATGTATTCTACCTATGGGCTGAGTAAGCAACGAATGTCGCTTGTAAACATACAACGCTCACCCTGGATGACTCATGGAGTGGACGATAACTCCCTTGACGGATTTTGTCCATGTACATAGTCCAAGTCCGTCTTCGCGGGCTACAAAACTTCGCCTCCTCGACCGTCAGGCCTCGATTAGTCAGGGGTAAGTAATGAATGGTTGGAATACAACTCCCGAAATCGACCGACTTTTTTGAACCTCAATGTGAACGACATAGTCGTAAAATCAAAGGCCCGCGGAAGCAAATCCGTCCGATATCCAAGTACATGTATAGGATAGCGATCGACAGCAGAATTGAACGAGGACCACAACCTCGTGTAAATGACTGCACAACCAGCCAACCTCTTACGCACCGCTACTACTACTCTCCCCGACCGTAGCAGGGACAGGGACCGCCTGCTCTTGTCGGTCCCCTCCAGCGCCTAGACCATAAACAAGTCCAAGCGCGACACGAGCAGCTGCACGCCTCCGCTCGTCTTCGTCCTCCATCCCCGAGATCTCGTCCTTCATGCCCTGGAGAGCACTGAACACGCGCGAAAGGTCGAACGCCGCAAACGACTCGTCGCCATCCTCGGGGTCCATGGACGAGTCCGCAGACGCTGAGGGCTGGGGCGGCGGTCGTGCGGTAGCAGGTTCGGTATTCGAAGCAGATTCCCGTGTTGGGGTGGTATCCAGCTCAGCGAGGGTAGATGATGGCGGGGCAGGCGAGAGAGCGGAAACACCGAAAAGTCTGCGCGACGTCGCGACGATCTCCGCACGAGACGGGAGATCGGCGTCGTCTTCGTCGTTGTCCAGAGAGCCGTAACCTTCTGCTCCAAGACTCTCATCTCCATCCCCACCGAAGTCGGACACAGATCCGAGCGAACGGTAGGACATGCCAGTGTGCATCGGCGTAAGCCTGCCAACGTCGTAATTTACCTCGAGCAGCTTCTCATCGGTCAGGCGACGGGGCTGGAGGTGCGGATGCGACGACGCAGAAACAAAATCGGCGAAGTCGTCCTCGAACCCGTGTTCGGATGCCCCGTCGTCAGAATGCCCGTCGGCCGGGCGCGGCGTGCGTATCGCAGGGGGTGTCATCATATCTTCCCAACCCTCCGCTGATGAGACCGGCGCGCTGACCCATATCCGCGCCTCCTCGTCTTCCGGCTTCGCTGAGGCAGACGGGTCTTGTTCAGCATGCCAGCCCTCGGGCTTCCCTCGGTCATACTTCACTCCAGAAGCGGTCTCTTCATCGCCCAGCCACCGCTCGAGTTCTTCCATCTCCCGCTGCATACGGCTTTTCCGCGCTACTGCGGCAGCCGCAACGCTCTCTGCTGGGTCGGAGGAGGCGGAGGCAGAAGGGTTAGCGATGAGGGCACGGAGGCCGTCGTCTCCTTCCTCCTCGAGAGCCCAACCGATGAGGTCTCGGGCGCGAGACTTCCGCTTTTTCGTTGCCTCCGACTGGACGATCGAAGGCCACATTATCGTACTGAGCGCATCGATCACACGAGGAAGTCCAGGTATGCCTTCAAGCAGACGAGAATATCAGTGCCAAGAGTGTCTGATACGTAGTCTGTATGCTGGCTAGAAGGTGACCAACGATGTACGTACCTGAGTCCTCGTCGTCGGAGTGTCTGTCCGTGTCCTGGGTAGGTCTTCGGAACGACCTGTCTCCGTCAACGAACTCGAATCCATGCGACGACAAGAATTCGTCCAGCCCGTCATCGTCCATACTTGACTCTGGAGGACTGGCAACCTCTACGCTCCCGCCGAACCGCACCGCCAGCGAGACCTCAGGGTCGTAGTCCTGCACCTTCTGCGCAATCTCCGGGACATGTTCCCTGTACGGCTATCCGACGACGCACCGAGACACATATGGATTAGATACACGAATGCATGTCAAGGAGCCTCCAGTGGGGGCATCTGGAACGGACTGAGACTCACCTCGCCCGGACCCCAGACATAGATGATCGCCGGGACGCCGACGGCGTGGTGGACCCTGAAGTGCTCGAACTCGTGGGCCTCGAAGTGTACGTCTGCGGTGTAATACTTGTTTGCGATCGTCCACGGGATGCGCGTGCTGCTGCTGCTCCCCGCAGCGAGCGGATCGTTGCTCGTCTGCTCCTGCTGTCCGCTGATCGCCGCCGCGAGATCGCTGCTGGCTTCTCCTTCTGCGTCGTCATCGCCTTGTCTCGGCCTGGGAGAAGGGGACAGCGCCTGGACACCTGGGGGGTCATTGGGCGCGAGCAAGAGGGGCGAGGCGGGACGGGTGCATACGTTCCACGAACTGGTGCGCACGAGCGGCAGTGGGCGAGATTATGAGGATCCTGCAGCCGGGTTGATCAGACATTCTCGTCGTAGATATTATCGGCGGGTATACGGCGCAGATCTGGTAAAGTTCTCAGATAGATGTCTGGCAGGAAGGTCCGTGCGCTGGCGGTGGGTGTATACGTGGAACGGGATGTAGCAGGCCAAGTCCTGCAATCCAACCGATCGGCAGCCGACGTTCCGCTCCGTTTGCCCCAAGCGCCAATGACTGCTTGTTTCCTCTCCTTGACCCTCCTTGACCTCGTCTGCCAAGCTAGCTTATAAGCGTACCGATCCTGAGGTTACCTCAGTCAGTAGTCACTATACTGGTCACTACTCAGTGCTCAACGCGTACTTGGAGTACGAATCTCTCGCGCTAATACATCTTCCACAGTACCTTCGTATCCGCGCCTGACAAGACAAGACTTTCTAAGTGGCTGGTTACAAGGTTCTGTCCCGAGTACTTGCTGTCACCCCAGCTGCCACTACTGCTATAGACTAGCAGTGGCCAGTTTCCATTGCCAGCTCTATCTAGATCTGTCATGGGCGGCACCTTTGTGGACTCGAACATTGAACCTTCGGTATTGCTGGACGTATCATGCCTCATTCCTGTAAGCATACCTTGTTCTCCTTGCATGTAACTGCGCACTGATATCTGGTTTCTGTCCACCAGATCAGCCTCTGAAATGGCACGCAATCACAAGGGCCCGGCCGGAAACAGAGACACGCCTATTGCCGACAAGATACTTGTACTACAGATCCAAATACGCCGCCCGAACCACCACGAGTTGCTTTTGTCCAAGGTTCCTGGTGTCCAAAATTCCTCAGAACTCCCAGCTCCTGTCGCAGAACAACGGTAGCTTCTTTTGCCGCCGGCTTTATGAGTGTGCTAACATCCGCACCCGACACCAATTGTGCTCCAGGGCTCGGTGCCCTCGCCGTTCTTACGACAAGGGAGGCCATACGCAGTTTGGCGGCACCTCTGGGGTCCCGTTCCGGTCGGCCGACGGTGGTAACCAACGGATATAGTCCCCTGAGGCGATCCCTACAGAGGACACGCGTTGGAATGACTGGATGCGCAGCTCCTGTCGCCATATTGGAACGACCCGACGGACACGAACTGGCCACGATCGAAGCGATACGTGTGCCAAGTGATGCACAGGACGTCGCTGAGACACAAGTATCGGTAAGGGCCAGTGGTAGCTAACCCAGTACAGGGAATACCATACGCTGTTTGCTCGCAAGTCGAGCAACGCAAGCCACCTCGGGGCGCTCATGCATGTTGGACATCGGCTTCCCTCAATTATAGCCCTCGTCTGCTGCGTAAAGGCACCGTTACCCATCCGGTATACCGCCCAACCGTTACCGTACGTGTCAAACGTTGTCCTACGTATATCTGGCTAGACTACGTATATCGTGGTGGCACTTGCGTGGCATACACAGAATCCGGATACTGAAAATTTGCAGGTTACGCCTCTCAGGCTGGCCATGGCAACCCCATCTGCGATTTTTCTACGTGCCCAAAACGAGTCCGCAATATCCTTTGCCAGATCCCCATACCGTACATGGCGACGAGCCACGTTGGACCCACGCATGGCAAGTCAGGGTCTCCCTTAGCCCTCTCAAGTCCGAGTCTCGAGGGAAATGTAGGCCCGATGCCATCTCCGAGCCCCATCTCCCATCGCCCCATCGCGCATCGAACATCGACGCCGAGCACGGATCGTCCACCGCAATCTCTCGTGCGCGACGCAGCTCTGTTTCGAATGCAGCCAAACTCGCCCCACGCACTGAATAGCCGAACACTCCGGACACACTCCATCGAACCATCGGACCACCTGCACTCGGATTTCCGTATACGTAGTCGTGCGTTCGCCCACATAAGTATGTATGTCGCATCCGGATTAATCTTACACGCTAAAACCGCCAGCCGCGCCTCCCGATATATGTCATCAATCATCTCAAACAGGCTGTCGACTCCGGATCCGTCGTGGCGCGCGTGCCAGTGGCATGTCCGAATCGTGCGACATACGTACTTGGTACCTGTACCACACCGCTGGAACACTCGCCCTGCAGAATCGAATCCGGCCGACACTCTAAAAGGGATGGCTTCGAACAGTCTAAGCCTCCCGCGCGCCGCCCAACGAGGCAGGTGCGAGAAGCCTCAGGCCCCTGGCCACCACC
This sequence comes from Ganoderma leucocontextum, assembly GCA_020736865.1. Classification (NCBI taxonomy): domain Eukaryota; kingdom Fungi; phylum Basidiomycota; class Agaricomycetes; order Polyporales; family Polyporaceae; genus Ganoderma; species Ganoderma leucocontextum. Next base: position 530,021 of record JAHKGY010000006.1, read on the forward strand.
CCCCACGAATGCTTCCGCGAGATTGATGGCGCTCCGCTGCATCTGGCGCGCGGGTGCAGATGCAGATGTGGGGCAGGGGGAGGGCTTCCGAGCAATACTTATACAAATTCACAAACCCAAATTGACCGGTCCCAGTCGACGTCCCGGTCCCGGCGCGCGAATCTTCATCTTGGTCGTTGGCAGGCCTCCATTACTGTAACTGTATGCGTAGTAAGCACTAGCACGTCAGTGTCTCGTTGAGATGTAGAGCACTCGTAACGGGCGCGGCGACGCATCGCGACTAAACTCCATGTGTTCGAGCCGACGGCAGGTCACTAGTTCTCGATCAACCCCACATTCGCATTTGGACTCCTGTCAGGTACCCGTCCTGTTCACGATCGCGTCCACTTCCAGCCACAAGGGACAAGCGCGTGCCCTTCTCGAAATCACCCCTAGCATCCCTGGTGTACGCGCAGGCGCAATTCAGTCGACGTTCGAATTTCGAGAAAGAAGAGGGGAGACTACTATATATATACATCGCGGCAATTCGTTTCGTTTCCTAACCATAGCTCGCAAGCGATGCACAAAAGCACAGTGGGTAGAGTATGAGGACAGTAACGTTGGGAGACATTTGGGCACACTACTTGGGTACTGGTACTCGGACATATGGTCGCGGCTCGAAATCACATACTCCAGACGGCACAAGAAGGACACCATATTGTATGGTCGTGGCTGGAGAAAGAGAAGAGAGGTGATGCATAGATGGTTTAAGACTGAAGGGGGTTAAGGATATCGAAACGGCGGAGAGCGGGGAGTATGGTGAGGGGGAAAGAAGCGACGAATGGGTGTTAACACTTGTACAAGAAGTAATCGAGAACGCAGAAGCAACATGAGCACGTCATATACACACCCTTCGTTAACGGGCTACACACGGAAACCATCATGAGAAAACGGGAAACACCACACACGAGCAAGCCTTGTCCAATACGGCAGGAGTCCGTGTGTGATCCTGCCCAAGAAAAAAAAAACCCGCAAAACACGTCCAGGTCAAGCTCATCTTCTTGCGTACTGCCCTCCGTGCTGCACCCCCGGTGCTGACGCCCAAGGATTCTGGTTGACTGCCTGTTGCGCCCCACCTTCATGCCCGAAAGCCCCATATTGCTGAGGAGGCGCACCAGGGTAGCCGCCGTGTTGCGCGTACATGTTTGGATCCCCGCTCCCAGGCGCAGGCGGGTACCCACCGGTGGGTTGGGCGTAGTTGGGACTTGTCGGCGGCGCTGCCTGGGCCTGGCGCGGAGAGTGTTCGAGAGGCATCGGGGGCGGCACACCAGGGATGGTGATCGGGGGAGCACCGGGAGGGATTTGACCTGGACGAGCGTGCGGTGACTGGCTAGGTGCGCCAGCCTGGGGCGCGCCAGACGAACCGGGCACAGCCGGAGAGGTGTTACCGCGGGGTTGATTTACGGACGAGGACGCGCGACGGCGCTTACGAGGGTTGCGACCAGTGTCGCCCGATGCGGGGGCATCCTCACTCTCCTCTTGCGGCTCATCTTCCTTGGCGCTGGCGGCGGAACCGATCGCGAGACCACCTGGGACATTGGGCGGGTGTTGTATGGGCATGGAGGTGCGGTTGATGGGAGTCCCGACGGGCATGGAGGACGGGAGCTGGCCGTGGGGTGCATTGAGACATGCTTGGATGAGGTTCTTGCCCTCGGGCTGGGTGACGAGGGGCTGTAACTTGGCGGTGGTGAAGGTGTAGACGAGACCGGTCTCGGACACGACAAGGAGGAGGACTTGTGTGCCGGTGAGGGTGGAGAGCTCGTATGCCTGGAGGAGGAGGCGCGCGATGAGGGAAAGGTCGCGGACGGTTTGGGCAAGGAGGAAAGGGGAGACTAACCTTCTTCATGATACCCGCCTTTCGTTTTGAGAAGGTGATATGACGTCTGGACTTGTCCTGGATGAACTCGATCTTGATCTTCCTACGGCCTGCCTTCTTGTCCGACTTGGGCTTGTCTTCGTCCTCGTCGTCATCTTGGCCGCTCTCAGCGGCGTCGGGATCGTGGACAAAGCCGTCGTCGTTGGGGACGGCGGGCTGGTCGAGTTCGTGGCGGGCGCGCTTGTTGGACATGTTTGGGGACGGGAGGTCGGAGGGCATGGACTGGTGGGGGTGGAGAGGGGGTGGCTGGGCGTCGGGGGAGGGGTACTGGTTGGGATAGGGCGGCGGGATGGGCTGAGACGGGATGGATTGGGTGGGCTGGCCTCTGCGAAAGGCCATGAGCTGGTTAAGAGGAGCGGAGGGCTGGGACGACTTGGGAGGACGAGCACCCCCAATTCGGACGCGTACCGGAAATGGAGACGAGGTCTGAGAGGGAAATAACATTCCCATTTTCGCTCACCCCCCATATATACCCATCAAACAAACAACGCCATCGTCCCCCGGCATCCCCCGCTCTCCCACGCCACTCCCGCTATCTTATCACCCTCTCCCCCAAAGACAGGCCCAGTGCTCGTCCTGGCCGCCCGCTTCCCTGTCATCCCTCCTTCCTTGCCTGTCTCACGCACGGCCCTCTCCATCCGCTCGTGACTCTCGCAGCAAGGCACCCCGTCCACATCCAGCTCTAACATGTCCATATCGGGGCTCCTTCCATCCCGAGCTAGCCGAAGATCGACCTCGTTGCCTCTCGATTAGGCATCCCCCCAGATCCTTCCGCTCGCGACCACTTCGCGCCCTCCTCTGCCCTCTCCCTCCGTCCACTCCGTCCTCTGCCCCGCGCGCCCCCTGCAACGACGGCACCGTGCGCGCACTCGGCTTGCCGCCTGCACACGCGCCGCGCGCACCGCCAGCGGGGGGCGGGGGCTGCGGAGGGCCGTATGCGGCCAAGGACGTCGACAGGCATCACAAATCAAATGGTGCTATACTTGGGCGCGGCACATAGTCATACGCAGCTTCGCTCCGGATGGGGCAAGTTTGTTTCCTTATGCGTGGTGTGCCCGTTTGCGTCCGAGGTTCTCGCCGGGGAGAGCGCGGCGGCGGCGACTCTGAGCTCTGCACGCCCAGATCGCCCGCCCACGCGTCCCAGCAGCGACTGCCCTCCTCGTCCCATCGCACGCTCCTCGCCTCTGCCCGCCCCACCAGCGTAGGCATACTGCCACCAACGGCCGCAGGAATTCACTCTGTCACCCATCAGCTGCACATCCACATGCACGTTCTGGCTTCTGTCAGCGTCGGACGCGGAATGCAGCTGCAGTGCAAACTTCAATTGCCATAACCGTGCTGACACACCGCATTTCAAACCTCCCGCCGGTGCTCTTCTCTGCCCCGTGCCCGATTTGGCCCTCTTTCGTCGTCACTGGGCCCGTCGGACCACAGACTATCGTCTTCCCGCCCCGCCCAGACTCCCCCCCGCACACGCTCTGGCTGGGCAAACATCATCCATGTCGGGGTTGCAGTTGGAGACCACCCCGCCCCCCTCTCCGCCTGCGTTTTGATCCGGGTCTCAGACAATTCAGCGGGTCGAGATGCGCACTCGTCTCCGAGATGCCTGGATCCAACCGCCGTCTTGCCGTAATTTACTGCCATCCGATGGCTCGGGCTCCCGTTCACTGTGATTTCGTGGGTCCACTTGCGTGAATCGGCCCTCGAGTACCAGAGCGCTGCGCTGATCCTTCGATGGCTCCGTATAGATGTACGCATACTCACGTCCGCCAAGCGTCGAGGCTGGAACGAAGCGGGAAATATTCCCCTGCCTTGTGCAGCGTTCTCAGATTGCCTCTCATGAGCAGGCCTTCACACCTCGGCCTTCGTATATATCCCCCGCCCGTCTCGCCCGCGACGCAGTCGCTACGTCGCTGCGCCACTCATCCGCCAACTCGAAGCTTCTCCGACATTATTATGTCCGTCGCCTGCCGCCGCTCCCCTGCCTGCCCCGCCCTTTACGACATGCCCCCGTGCTAACGCCCCAACATCTCGAGCCCGGTTGGCTGCGCAACCCCACCCTTCTCGCGCAGTGCTCTGGTGACCACGCTCGGGACTTCGCTATCACGCACTTAGCTCACACACGCACGCAGGCCTCCTTCGCTCGCGTCCGGAATCGAGACGGTAGAGCACAAGTGCAGAGAGAAAAAGCACTACGTCATGGGTCCGTTTGCGGTCGGGATCCTGCCTGCAGCTGCAGCCGCACGGCAAGACCATCGTCCGTCTCCGCCGCCGCGCTTTCCCCGCTCGGCCTCAACTGGGCCTGGTGGAAATCGGCATGCAGCGCCGCGGCGGCGGATCGTGTCGCGCTGTCCGGCTCCCCGGACGCGTTCGTACGGAAGAAGCTCGCACACACTCTAAGACGCAGACGGCAACGTGCCGCGTTGTCTGCCTGCAGCACTGGCAGTTCCCCGCTTGGAGCAGGCTCCTTGAACTATCGGAGCCTTCGGCTTCTCCAAAGGCCTTTTCTGGCGGTGCGTCCTTGCAACGGTTGGAAGGCAGGACCCTGAGCGTGCGTCCCTTTTGTGCACTTGGACCGAACGTAGCGTGCCCGCTAAGTCGCCGTGTGTTCGTTCGTGCGCGTGCGACCAGGAGCACAAAGCTACCGTGGACAAGGCAGAGCAGCGCAGAGTCTCCTGTGCACCGGGACGACCCAGGGCCGCCGGGCGTTGTTCTGAATTCACGTCGGGCGGGAGCAGTGTAGGAGCCTGGGTGGATCGGGATGCAGAGCTCCATTGTGCTGTCAGACAGCCGCCCGCCATCGATCGTCCGGCCATGACGGTTTTGGCAGTCTTGTTCGTGTCACCCGCATCAGCCCGCATCCCGCGTTCATCTTCGCCTCCGCCTAAATCGCACAACCTGGCCCCAACCTGCAGCAGCCATGGACGTGGACACGGACGTCTCAGAGCGAGCCACGCGTCTCGCCCTTCACGCTCAGCCGTCAACCGCCGTCGCCCTGGCAACGGCCCGCAATGTATCACCCGCACCCGGTGGTTTCAATGTTGAACGCCCCTTTTCATTCTATACCAGTCCATACCCTTGGCGCCACCAGGGACTAGGGACTGATGGCAAGCACTCGTACGGTGACCTACAATCCGCCGGCGCGACGACGCGAGGGGGCCAGACTCGTCAATGGGACGCCGCCCTGGTCACCGACGCTTCTTATTTTGCCGTATGTATAATAATAATGATACAATTGTGAGTACCCGACGCTTGAGCCTCAATACAGCTTCAGAACCCCGAACTGAAACGGGTTCGCAGAAGAATAGAGAAGAACGCTTCGCGCGATGATGGGATGACGCAATAACGCAAGCTGGCGCGTGCCACACCGTTCTTTCGCCCTCGCGGAGTCGCGGGACCATCAGCGCGCGACGCGCGTTGTCGTGCCTTTCCTGGGCATGGGAGTCGGCCTGATGTCGAACGCTCGGAGGCGCACTCGCCATCGGGCCCACGCGCGGGCGCGCTGTCGAGCCTGGCCCAGGCATCTAGTGTCCACCGGGTCCGCTAGCACTGGCGCGGAATGCGCCCTGCGATCACGAATCAAGTTTGCTCGCGGAGTGCTCGGCGCTACCGACCGTATGCGGATTTTGAACGTTTGAACGCGCGCGCGGTACATGATGCCGGCGAGACGGGGGTCGCGTCTGTCGCGAGGGTACGTATAGCGATGCATCGAAGGCCCAATGGGTCGCGCGCGATAGCGTACCGTACGCTCGGACGTTTCAAATAACCACAGTCCCGCACTATCCGGATCCCGAATTCGAACGTCAGATGGAATGCTTCCGCGGCTGGCCATTGATCACGTTTGCACCGACCATGAGTCGACCATGCGATGATCACTTTTGTGCAACCTGCAGTATCAGTTTCGAGTTCCGCAAGTCTTACGAGTCTGAGACCTCGGTCCTGGAGCCCCGGGTCTTGAGTCCAAGGGACGGCGACCAAGTGGTGCGCTTCCCTGCATTCATTGATTCAACACATGTAATGTTAGCCGGTCATGACGAGGACAAGACACCCTCGCCGTCCGCTTGTCATGATAAGCGCACTGTGAAGTTAGACCGTGTTCCGTTGTCAGGTCGACGTCCCCCCCCCAAAGTGCGTCCGTCAGCATGTAGCACGGAACAATTGGGCGGGAAAGCTTCAATTCGAGCAGGCGGGGAATCCATGTACACCATTAGCGCGACACCACCCATCCTTCTTCCTCAGAGATCGACTTTCGAATCCCACCCGACGGAGCGCCTTGTCAATAGTAGGCCAACTCGTTGACACTGAAGCAAAACACCACTGGCAGGTCCCCGCTAACACTGTAGTACCTGTGCAGACGATCGCAGTGCTGCTTTACGTCTCCTCACGCGCTCAGGCTTTATGAACCATGCATGATCACCACCATGCCTTCAGTTCCTCAAGGCCTCACGCTCAAGTTCCGGACCGTCTCAGCATAATAGGGGCCAACAGCTGTCCCCACTGAGATTCCGCTGCAGTGTACATGTACAGCACCGCGCACCTCTATAGAACGGCGAATCCGAAGCCACCGTCGCCGGGACATACGTGCCAATATTGATGGCGCCATCATGATACTTATGCCCGGATTGCAGCCACCCGGGGCTGCACGACAAAACCACTCCGGCGAACCTTCCTACCCATATATGGGGCGCTCGACGCCATTTCCGGACGATGACGGAGCGAGGCCGCATGTTGGGTAGCACAGGCCAGGAAGGGCAACCGCAAGCGCACTGGGACGCGTCGACGTCACCGTCGATATCGAGTCTCGAGTCTCGACGCGCTTCAGGTTAGAGCGGAGAAGCGCCCCCACGGGTGCTTCTAGCCGTCCTCGCTGGGACAGCGTGGCCTGGAGATGAGCTGTGTGCGCTGGCTCCTGGGGCCGGGTGTGGCAGTGGACGTGCTGTTTATGGTTTGGTCCCTGGTGGCGATCGGTGTGTGGGCGATGATGAACCTCGTCGCGAAGGATGGGCATGACTCTATGATCATGAGCAGGTCTTCAGATCTTCAGACTTCATTTACCGGTGAGCTCGGATGCCTGAGCAGAGTCGTGATGGGATTGGTCAGTACAGACTAAAGGGTTACATGCAATTGGGTGTACAAACGGCCAACAAGGGAGAGGACGAGAAGTGGAGATACAGAATGAATGGGTGAGCGTAAGCTGGGGTACTGTATAAGCTACGCTATACTTGTGCGGCGACAACGTACGGCACGGCGAAGAGACGAATGAATGGTTAGAAGCACATCGATGCTGATGCTACAGACGTAGGCGCGAAACAGATAAGCAACATAGATGGTCCGTGGGGATAACAGTTACAACAAGGTTCAGAGTAACAACAAGGTTAAAAAATCCGACGAGAACGAACGAAAGGTGGAGCCCGAGCGTCCAATGAAAGAGCGTGGTCCCAGCGAAAGGACGTTGAGCGGCAGAATCCATATGCCAAGCGGCAGAGTTCATGTGTAGGAGGGGTGGGTAGCAAAGAAGGAATGAAGCGGCGACAAAGTGGGACGTGGCGGCGGCCATGAGAATCCCCCCAGACGAGTCCTCCAATCGCGCGCGCATCTCCCAATCGAAGCCCTGAAGCGTCGAATGAGAACGCGAACCGCGCGAAGGGAAGCAGGGAACCCGCGGCGCCGGTAGGCACGCACGCACGCAGACAGATAGATAGATCCTGCGCGAGGGCCCTGCACTGGATCTGGGGTCTAGGTCCGAACCGGGGCCGGCGCGTGGGCGACGACGGCCACGGCGACCTCTGTACGTTAGACACGGATGTGCCCCAGTCTGAGTGGACGAGCGGAGTGCGCATGTCAGGCCACACATCAACTTCGACCGGGATCTTCGCGTGCCGAGGGGAGGTGCTGCATTCGAACTACGGACAACTCGCACACATGGCGGCCGGACGATAGAGGTGATCATGAAGGCGCAACCGTTCCTGCCTTGTTGCCTTTCATGAACACGGAAGCGAGGGAGAGGATAGGAGGCATGATGGGGCCCAGGGCCATGGGACGGTCGTACGGCGGCGCTCGGACACATATGGTGCGTACGCATCGCAAGGCCCAGATGCGGCGTGTGGGTTTCCCTTGGCCGTGCCTTCCCACTCCGACGAGGGCCCCAAACGAGTAGGCGGCGCCACGGAGGGACGAACGTAAGCGGGAGAGACGGAGGCAATCTGCGGCACCGCAGCAGAATGATCAGCGGCCCCATACATGGTGCGGCCCAGCACCAGACGAAAGGGAAGCAGACTGAGAGCTAGACCACACGAAGGGCAAGGCGGAGGATGAGAGAAGCGCGTGACGTGGGCTCTCCCTCTCTCTTCTCCTCTCCCTCGGGGCTATTGAGTTGCTTTCCACGCAACGAAGATGCGTCCGGTCCGGCAGCTCGGTGGGCTTTCCGGTTCTGGGTCGGACAACCGCGAAGACGTAGTCGAGTTCGCAGTGCTGGGTCGGTCCGAGGTCGTTGAGTTCGCGGTACTGGGCCGAATGGAAGTCGTCGAGGTCGCAGTACTGGGACGGTACGACGTGGTCGAGTTCCCAGTGCAAGGTCGATACGACGTGGTCGAGTTCCCAGTACTGGGTCGATACGACGTTGTCGAAGTCGCCGTGCCAGGCCGACGGGACATTGTCGAGGTGCCAGTACTAGGCCTATACGATGTCGTAGACGTCGCAGTGCTAGGCCGGCCGCGCGGGCGCACAGGTAGAGGTTTCTCTGGCTCACCGTTATTTCGCAAGAGCCCGTTCGTGCCCGATGCCATTGGGAACGTGTCCATGCAAGTGCGGGAGCGTGCCGGCGGACCGGGGCGCCGGCGTAGTGTCGCTTCGCCGTCCTCGAACAGATTGCTGTTGCGCGGGGTCGGCAGGGGAGGAGGGGGCGACGGGCTGCGTTTGGACGTTGAGGACGCGCACCGGCGGGCCGGCGGGCCAGTGGTGGCGGCGTGTGCTTGACGATGCTCGTACTCGGCCCACGCGGTGCACATCGCCTCAAAGGTTTCGCGCTCTTCGGTGCGGCTGACAGGGTAGGATGGCCAGCCCAGGCGGTCTTCGACCGCTGGGCCGAGGTACATGCGCGTCTTCATGTCTCTGCGAGCAAGAAGGAGGCGGAGATGGCGAGAATAGACGTCAGTACTCGCTTCCCGAGGCGGTGTTGTGGAGTGGCTCTGACATTCGGGCCCCATGGCGCGCGGCTTCTCGTGATAAGAGCCGCGTACCAGGGGGCCGCCTGCCAAAGCCGAAACGGGGGAAGGGGCGACTCACAGCTCGAAGCGTCTCATCAGGTCATCGAAGTCCATTCTCGTTAGATTCACGAGCGCATCCTGTTTCGGATGCCGGCGACGGTGCGAGCGCAGCTCAGACATGCTTGGGGACCCCAACTCTCCTCCACCTCCTCCCTTGTCCTTCGACGCCCTCGCGCTCTGCGAGATACTCTCCTGGAAATCCACCACCCAGTCCCACATCGGCTCCGCACAGCCCACCACCTCGTTCACTCGCAGCATGAGAAGCAAGTTGAGCGCCCGCGGGTCGAAGTTAATGGTCTTGTTCGGGAGTGGATTCCGTCCGGCAGCCATACGTGCCAGTTGTGACATCATGATGGGGCTGTTGGACGACATTAGGGACGAAGGGCTGCCGAGTGCATGCCGGGCATGTGCCGCTTTGTCACCATTGGCGGACGGAACAGTTGCACGTCGAATGACGGAAGGCGAGTAGCCACCCAGTCTTGTTGCGTCGAGCGCAATGAAGGGCGTCCCATCAACCACGTCGCGCGCATGCAATACAGGAGGGGGGTGAGGGAACGCGAGAGATCCAATTTCCGTTGGACTTTCGGTATGATAGGGCTCCTCGACGTCAGAATCGAAATCTATGGAGTGGTCGGTCCTCTTCGGAGAAGGGTCGGATCGTTGTTCGGAGACGGATGACGGCGGAGGTGGGAACGTAATGACTATGGGAGGAGGGGCTCGGACATCTAGAAGACTTGCAATCAGCGGCGACTTGTTTGGATGTTCGGTTACGGACCTCTAAAGTGTAACGGGAGCAAATTCGCGATCATGGAGACAGGTTCCAGGTTGATAAATCGGAAGGCGTGCATTTCGTCGTAAATGGCTTCAAGTAACGAGTGGTCGTGAGGATTCATTGGTGGTCGTTCGACGCTGCGCAAGAGGACAGGCGTGTGGGCAACATTAGGACGGGACGGTGAGGCATGCAATAGACGCCTGGGGTCTTCGGATATATTTCTCCTCGCTCGCAAGACGTCATCTAATGAGTAGCTGAAGGCTAGTGAACGCGGTGATGGAAGCGCATAGGTTGGCGACGGCAACCTCTCTTGCTCGGAGGAGTGCGATGAATCCGTATTCGGCGGAGTCGGGAGGCGCATCGGGTCCGGCGAGTCGATGATGTGGACGCTCTCACCCCGGCGTCCGGGGAAATGCAGATCTTCCTCCCACATCTTCTCGCCATGTCAGATCGCCACTAGATGCGTTACGCAAAAGGAAGAATGACGAACCTCGAAAGCGCCGCCAGGCTTCATCACACGTGTAATTTCCTATCACGGAACACACTGTCAGGGTCGGCGCAAAATGGTAGGTGGGGACAACTTTGGTGTCGTACCTCGAACAAGGTGTCCCACTGTGGAATGAATGTGTCAATAGAGTAATGGATTGATCGCAGATCTCGCATGTAACGTACCTTGTCCTCGGGAACGCCACGAGCGACTCGAGTGACCCGGCTGTAGTTCGACGCAAATCAGATCATCACTAACGTCCACGAAGTTGCGGTGAATATATATACTCACACATAGTCAAATTCCTCATTCGGGAATGGAAGGCTCTCCAGGCTGGTACATCATATCGGTCAGTATCGCTCAGAAAGGCAAACGAGGTCGCGAGAGGCGGAGACATAAGAGAGCAACTAAACAACATGGGCGAGCAGACCTTAGACTCAAACAATTGTCTAAAAATACAAGGCGTGATCTCGTTCGAGCCTTCGAGGGCGTAACGTGCGGGGCAGGGGGGGCGGTGGATGGGGGGCGGCGAGAAACATGCGGGCATATGAAGACGACAGCTCGTGCTCCCGCGACAGTAGCTATATGAGTTCAAGAATAAGAGAATCACTCACAAATTCCCTTGCACCCACGTTATCCGTGCTGCAAGGTCAAAGCATCCCACTTGTAGTAAGTCCGGGTGTAAGGGAACCACGTCCAACCCTGCGCTAGATGTTAGAAAACACGGCCCCGTAGCCCGGAGTGCGATGTCACGAACCGACGAAGGAAGACGTCTGCATTGCGTCCGGGATGCTTAAGCATCTTCCTTTGAATATAAAGCAGCTTTAGATGACCGACCTTCCATTCCCTGGCCGCGTTCAGAATCCAAGTCCCGGTTCCTGGAGGTCCGTTAACCTCATGAATTCAACGAAGACGTCAGGTAAGCGTACCGCATCCTAGATCGAGCCTGGAGAGCTATGACGTCAGTGCTGCTCCCATGCGAATTGCATGCGAGGTGACTCACACTCTCGCCGGAGGAGTCGCAAAGACATGCATCGTGATGCTGCCTCCTAGCTGCAACTGCCACAAATCATCCCACACATCCCTGTGTGGCTTCAATCTCCGGTCTCCGACGCTCAAACAAGATACTCACATGTCTACCATCTGCCTATCGTAGCTCCGGGGGTAGGGAACGTCCACCGGCGAGAACGCGTGGTGCTTCCTGCCGCCCCGGGTGACGAACTGGTCCTCCCTCGCGCGGATCTTCTGCCGGAGCTCCTGGAGGATCGTGCGGTCGACGGTCGAGAACTGCACGTCGCTCTTCGCGCTCTCGTCCTGCGTGATCTGCGAAGAGTCGAGTTTGCGACTCTTGCTCTTCTTTCGCTGCAGCGGGAACTCGGATCCGCACTGCGTCATCGCGTCCCAGGTCCCCGCGCGACCCGAGCAGTTTAAAGGGCACGGATGACGTCAGTACTTGCCGAGGATAGGCTCCGCAGCCTTCCGCCGCGACGAGGCGCGGTGGGATGGGATGCGCAGAAGGCAAACGGGAGGAAGTGCTTACCGGTAGGGGGAACTCCCAGTCCACAGCAGTATCTCCCGAGGGCTTCTGTCTGTGTTCACCCGTGACTACGTGAAGCCGTGGAGACTTGGACGAGGGCCCGCCTGAAGAGGAGGACGGTCGCAGGACGAGGTTGATCCGCGCTGGATTTCGGGGAGGCCTGGGCGGGGCCGAGGGGGACAGAGGGGGGTTAACGAGGGCGCTCAAGCTCATAGCGCTGTGCTTGTGATGGTTGAGGGCCTGCGGCTCAGGGTCTCGGATGGGGCGGAAGTCGGCATTGGCGGTAGCGGGACGTTTGAGGCGGAATAGCTTGCGTTTGCCAGAGGTGGAGCGGTTGAGGAGGTCGCCGGGACCGCCGAAATTCTTGGGGGGAGGGAGAGGAGGAAGGGGGGTGCTTGGCCCTGGTTGCTGGGTCTGCGGAAACTGCGGCGAAGGAGGACTTGATGGCATTGTGTCCCCGGCGAGGGGCGCACTCGTGTTGTTCGTGCGGCGGCGCGGAGGGATTGACTGTGAGCGAGTGGGCTGTATCCTCAGATGTGTGGGGGCAGGGCAGGCTAGCATGACGGCGAGGGAGAAGAGGAAAAGCGAAGGTGAGGGATTGTAACGGTGGGCGGCAGGGACATTGGAATTTGTGGTGTTAGGACGGAGTTGTATACATCCAGGGGAGGACGCTTCGGAGATTCGAAGTCAGTCGGGTGTGCAGGGGAAGAGGATTTTAGGGTCGTCTGACGGTTCCAGATGGGGGCGAAGTCGGCTGTGTGCTGTTCCAAAATGCGATCGAGCTTAAGGTTGGGTGACCGAACTAATGATCGCTTGTTGTTGGAGGCCACAAGGATGACAAGACGGGCGCGGCGGAGAGTGGAGCCTGAGGGGCGGAGGATGAGAGGGCGGAGGAGGAATGGAGAGAAATTCGCATGGCCAGTAAGTATTTCACGGCGTCGTTGCACTGGCGGGAACAGTGGCGGGAAAAGTGTCTCATCTGTGATACAACGACACGAGGTCCCTATCCCGCTTGCCTATTCAGGCCGTCGATGGTCCGAGATCAGTGGTCATCTCGACGTAAGTAACTCGTTGGGCGGGCAATCAATCATCACTTTTATCTCATGCTTGCGACGAATTCAAGCTTCAAGCGCTTGGGACGTCTTGGTCAGATCCACACAACTCCTTTCCTCAACATTGCGATCACTATAACTTAGAGTCTGTCACTGTGGACAAGGATGTCAGGCATCTCTCTCCCGCATCGCTGGTGCATACGCATCGCTTGATGGCACTCCACCATCTTGTACTCAATCTGTTGGTTCTTGGCGCCTGACCGAGATCAGTGAGTGTCCACGTGTACCCACACCGCACCGCAAGGGTTGGTCGCTACCCGAGCATCTTTTGGGAAAAGACAGAGCAACTCCGGTGCCTGGTCAACGCCGCGGCCCAGGCTTGTCCAAACCAGAGACCGAGACCGCATACTTGACAGAGATAACTATCGGTACTTGACCAGGACCGCACAGGACCGCACCACCACCGCACCTCGTCGAGATCATCCACACATTATCATAAGCAAATCTCGCAAGCAGTGGTCTTGCACTGACGTGTGCGCTCAGCATGCTTACAGATATCGCAAGCTCCAAAGATGCATACAACTGAGAGCCATCTATGGGGCTTCTAATACTCTGAGCTCTTCTGCAGTACTAGTGACTGCGTCAACGAACTGCCGTCTTGGTCCACGTTGTCCGTGGCCTTGAAGGTGAACCGCTATTATGACTCTACACTTGACTAGTGAGCTGCTACTGTTCACTACACCATCCTCGATTTACCATACAGTATTTAACCGGTCCTTGGGACACCCAAATGTTGTTGGCTAGCGTGAGCTATCCCTACCGCTCACTCGCGAAATCGAAACAGAGGGTTATGTTGGGGTACCACTAAGTTATCTTAAAACGAGCTTTGGTGGCAAACGGCGGTATTGGAACTGGAATCGAGAACCATCTTTGCGAAAAGCTCTTATCGCGAGTCTATGGGTCCTCGGGACCAGCGCTTAATTCCCTAATGAAGGAAGCAGCCGATCTAGCCGACAAAAAGCACGTACTACCGTGAATATCCCGGTATCCCTCTCCGCCGGATAGCGCCCATGGGATAGCGCCCGGGCGGCGAGCTCGGCATGTCCGATCCGGCCCCTGCCGGTGTCAGCCTCAAGACTCGATCACCAGCTTTGCTACCTTGCTTGTGCCTCCGTTTCCTGTGTGTGGTTATTTCCGCACATAGGCTGGGATTCTTGCTTACGGTTTGCAGAATGATAGCAGATTCGAAGTCTGACTGAGATACAATACAACCTGATTCGGTAGATAAGCGCTCGGAAGATCTTGAACCAACTCGACGCCGAGGTCACTTTGTAGACTCATTCGCCGAGGATTATTGATGTGCATTTTGCTCTGATATATCTTTTGAACCATATACACCATTTAAATCGTCGCTTCTCCCCAAACACCCCCGGATGTGGTGAGATATGTGGCCGAAGATGTTCCAAACCGGACTCCTGCGAGCGCCTATCCACCAAATCGGGTTGTTTCTCAGTCGGACTTCAAATCGGACCGGGCAATTTTTTCGATAGCTAGAAGACTATCGTTTCGTTGTTCTTTTCTCCTGCAGGTGTCTGCGCGTGGTTCTTTCCGCGCACAGACTGACCCGCTCGAGTTCCCCCAGCTTATATCATTATTTAGACTCGAAGACAGGATGGTACACCGTACAGGGAAGCGAATTCGGAGCGAACTGGGCAGATCATGCCGGAGGGCCGACCGATCGAGTCTCGACCGATCATTCTCCCGTTATCCCATTATCCCCCGCATAACGGGATAATCACGGTATCACGGACGCTCTCCTAGCCTCGGCTAGCCGGTCCCTCGATATGGGAAATCTCCAATTTAGCGCTGTCCCGAGGAGAGCACGAACGCCGTCTTCGTCTTTTCTGACAAGTATCAAGACTACACAGGTGATTCCCGCCCTGGGGGGGACTCAAATTGCAAGATATGTATGTATTGAAGCTCTTGCTAAAATTATGGATGATTCCATCATGGTTCTGGGGAGATATCTGGTCTAGATTGTCACAGAAATTCTGTTTCTCTGCAATCCGCCCAAAGACAATGCACCGGAGACCTCAATATTTTGTGTACATCCTCCAAATTCAAGAGCTGGAGTGTTATAAGAGTTTCATACAATGCTGTAACAAATTTGAGGCCGCCGGGTGGAAGGGGAAGCGACAAAAAACGAAGTGTCCCGAGGACCCATGGTGTCCCAAGGACCGGTTAAATACTGTACACGTTACGGCAGCGGTAGAAGACTGCAACGATATCCGGATATTTGGAAACCTTCATGTTCTCTGTTAAAGTCGTCGTAGGCTGTCGCTCAACTGGTGTGTTCCGCGATATCATCTGTGGACCTTGACTTGGACCATGGTTTGACATCATACAAAGTACAGCGCAGTAGGTTAGATGACTTCTCGCACCTCCGAACGGAACCGAATGGCCGTCACGACGTCGACACGATCTGCCGAAAGCTCAATCGACCTCCTCCGCGGTGGCCTCCCCGCCCTCGCCTTCACCTTCGTCGTCCCCGTCCTCACCCGCGTCCGCGTCCGTGCTCTTGCCCTTACCCTTGCCGGTCTCGTCCCGGATGCCGCCCTCCGAGAAGCTGAGAATGCCGGACATGTCCAAGAGCCTCACGACCTCCTCCGCCTCCTGGACCTTCATCGCGCCGAGTGCCTTGTTCACCTCCTCCAGGCTCTGCGCCTTCAGCGCCTCCTGCAGCCGCTCGTCGAAGCTCGAGAAGATGTCCCACTGCATCTGCAGCACCTTCCGGACCTCCTCCATGCTCACATTCTCGAACCCGGGCCCTTCTAGCTGGAGGTGCTCTGGGGGCGGCCCGTCGGGCACGTTGAACCCGACCTGCGTGTCCGGGTTCTCCGCGACGAGCTGGATCTGCTCCCCGCTGGCGGCGGCCTCTTCTTCCGCCTTGGATATGCGCACGCGCTCGACGAGGTGTGCGTACGTGTCCGCGACGTCCTTCTCGAATACCCCTGTCGCCCGCGGATCGCTCGCGATCATCCTGCGTAGGTGAAAGGTAAGGGTAACGACAAATGCGTGAGCGCGGGGCGATAAGGAGAGGCACGAGAAGGGATGTACGTACTTCCGGAAGAACATCGAAGGGCCGTCCTTCCCGAGCTTGTCGCAGTACTGAAGCAGCAGGCTCTGGTGCACGCACTGAAGGGCCCACTTCGCGTCCCCGTCGCTCTGCGCGCGGAAGGCCGCGACGAGAAGCGCGTCGGACGCCCCAGCAACGTAGACGTCACGGTGCGCCTTGATGAACTCCCATGACTTCTCGTACGCGCGGATTGGGATGTGCGAGAACTGCTCCAGTGATGGGGTGAGCTCGGGCAGTTCGTCCGTCTCCGCGTCGTCGTCGTCGTCGTCTTTTGCGGGGGCTTTCGATGAGGAGGCTTCGGGGTTGAAGGGGCCAGCCGCGATGCCCTTGGGGTTGAGCGTCTCGAACTCTGCCACGGTCTTCTTTGGGTGGTCGGAGGGGATGGCATTCTTGACGGGGGGCGGTGCAGGCTTGGGTGGCACATACTGCAGAGGGCGTAGAATTAGTATCGGCGTGAAGGCTCACGGGGAGGCGGTCGAGAACATGTTCCATCCCCGGTAGCACAGTGGCGAAGCTATCTTCGGAGTCGCTACATACTGTGGGTTTCTCCATGTCCGACGCATGGATACCACCCGTCACGACCGTTCGGACGACATGTGTGCGCGTGCCACAGAGATGAAACGCTTCCCAAATGACATCACTCACCTTCGAGTCGAACCCCTCATGGATATCCTCCGACGTGATCTTCTTCTTCATCTCCTCTTCCTCCACAGCAAGCTCCTTCCGCATCTTCACCTGGTGCTCGTCAATCCTCAAAAGGCTAGCTTTCAGCCCGTCCACCAACACCTCCCCCAGCTTGGGGTCGTCCTTCTCCACGCCCTTCTTCTTCGCATCCTCCCACACCTGCAGCATCAGCGCGAGCAGCATCTCCTCGTACGTCTTCTGCTCCGGGGCGTTCGTCGGCGGCCTCTCCGGCGAGGGATTGGTCTTGAATCGTTCGACGAGCGAGGAGAAGTGCGGCGGCCCTTGCGCCTCGACCTCCTTGGCGATAGCGGCAAGGCGGGGCTTCAGGACATCGTTGACGGCGAGATCCGCCTTGAGCTGGCCTATGTGGAACTTGCGCTCATCGCGCTGCTCGTGGATCGCGCGTTGCTTCCATCTGCGCGATCCGGTCAGTGGGCAGGGTGGGTCTGGGATGGGGGTATGCGCACCGGATGAGCGACCGCTTGTCCACATTCGGATGCCCCTCGATGTCGGAATCGTCCGAGAGCTACCCTCGGTTGCATGATGTCAGTGCCAGCGACGCGTTACAGCGCAGAAGGAACGCACCTCTAGCTTATCCCACTTGGAGTAGTTGAGTGGCATGGTATGTAGCGGAGGGAGTGGGAGGAAGGAGTGGAAAGACGTGTAGTGGGGTGCTGCAGTGCAACTCGGAGTCTCGGACGAAGACTTGTAAACGGGAAAAGGTAGTATTGCAATTACCACTGCAGTTGTCCATCGATAGTATCTAGAATATCCTCGAAGGTACTTCGAGGGTCCCTCGACCTCACAATGAGTCCCCACCAACAAACTGTCCTAACGAGATTTCAGTTTCAGGTGGGTTTGTGGACTATAGGTGACAAGGCAAACGGATCGGTTTTGCGTTGCGATGGCCGGTGCACGCGGGGAAAAACGGAGCTGACGGCAGTGTGCGGTCCAATGGGCGCTTGATGCGTTGTTCGGACGTGCCTTGGACGTCTGATCAGAGCTGGCGGCACAGGTTCAAGCTCAAGTCGACTCGACTTTAGAGACAACGATATGTCGTCCGAATACGATTGATAGGTCAGTAAAGACCGCTATCCGCATTGGGTATGTGCTGACGCATTACAACAAAGAAGAAGATCAATAATCATCACAAGAAGGACCAGTAGTGTCTGCCATTTATACCACGAAACCAAACGTTTGTCGAGACTTGTACTTAGCTTGAAGATTAAAGCCTGCTTGAACATTGCCCCGTCGCCTCCAACTTAGGGCTCCGCTTCCCCGACTAAGTCCTAGCGACGAAAATCTTAGGAAGATTGTATTGACATCCGGGTCGCCTTCTATGAGACCACGCCCATCGGGACTCTGTATCCGTGGCCATACCTCTACCTCTCAACACTACTGTCCATTATGACCATTATGACCATAAAGCCCGGTATGTCCTGCCGCCGCAGTATCTTCTTTCGCTGTAGGCCAGATTTGACAATAGTTCTATGCTTCCGGTGGCTGCGGCGCTCACTGTGTGCCTAGGAGGTCGGACAAAATACGATACGGGATCCCCGACCTATAGGTAGGGAAATGTACGACCTTTGCAGTTCAGGCGCCTGGGGGAAAATGCGATGTTAGGTCGGGAAGAAAGGCCGCGAAAAAGGACAAGAAACTGACCGTTTCACGACTTCGTTCGAAACACGTTCCCAGCGAAGTTTACCATGATATGTCATACATTTAGATGGTTCATCACGTTAAATAGTCCTCAGATTCAAGGGCAATTTCACCATTATATATGGGACATTTGTACGAGGTTATGTCGTACTGAATGCGATAGAGACGTGTCGGATTTACCCCCGCCGGCCGCGGTTCGCCGCACTAGCGATAGCGTTGGCACACGCGCGCGCGCGCGTACGGTCGCGAGCACAAATGCGTATGGAGAGGTCGACTTTGACGTCGAAAAAAATGGCGTAATATGTGTCATACAGTAGTAGAACGGCATAGGATAGAAGGTACATGGGAGACGAGCTGGTCGACAATGATCGTGAAAAGTTGGGAGGGAAGCGCGAGTCCGTCCCACGGTACACGCGCGCGCGTTTGAGGTGACATCACCGCCGCACAGACTCCGCTATCTTCTTCTCGAACTTCCTGGTCCTTGTTACGCACGACCACCATTGGTGTTGTTTGTATTCCCGCCGGACTTCCAAGGCGGGATGTAACCCCGGCGGCGGGCATACTTACGCATGTTCTGCATGTAAGTCTTCGCGATGACAGCCGTAGCCCAGTCACTAACGTAGCGCCTCAGCACCGGATGCTCTTTGCGAGCCTAGAATGGAAGGCTGTGTTAGTACGTGATAACTTAATGTTGCGACCGCAGACGGATTAGTACTACTGACCGCCTTGAAGAGATGACCAAGCTTAGCAGGGTCTTGATGGCGGAACTCCTCACGCCAGTTCAGCTGGGCAGACTTCACGAGGTTGTGGATGGTAGCCTGCCGCCCTGCAATGAGAGATGGATATGTAGGTGAGTAAAAATTGGTCACATACTCGAATTGTTAGGTACTCCTGGTCGTCAAGATGCATGGCGTCACGGATGTTGTACCGTTGGGCACTGGGCTTCGGGATGGGCTCGGGTTCTTCAGGGGGAGGTGGAGGGCCGGCGGCGGCGGCGGCAGCAGCAGCAGCCTCAGCCTGGGCTTGCGCCTCGGCTGCGGCTGTTGCGGCCGCCTGAGCTTCGGCTTCGGCAGCCTGAGCACGGGCCTGTGCGGCGTTGACTAGCTCAGCTTGTTGGGTTAGGGTCTCCTGGAGAGCAGCGACGGCCGCGGCTTGCATATTTTTGGCTGCAACATGTCAGTGTTGACGATGACTTGTATTCATATGAAACTGACGAACCGGCATTAGCAGCTGCAAGCTGCGACTCTAGGTCGGTGACTGTGGTGGCCAGTTCAGCTCGGGTCGCCTACATTTGGAGGCCACCAATCAAGATTAGCATGCAGCGAGACGGAAGAGAGTAAGTACATTTTGAACACTCGTACCTGTTTAGGCATTGCGCTGACTGGGACTTTGACAGTGATAAGAGAAGGGAGATTCAAGCAGGTGGGCTCGGAGGAAGGAAAGTAAGCTTTGGTGAGGCTGGTTGGTTGCAGAGGTGATGGGGGCGGACATGGCAGTTCAGGTGCCTTAAATACTCCAGTGAGTGCGACCCTTATATATGATGGCGCGGTGTGCATGACCTGCGCGACGTGTTTGTTGATACTGATCATGCTTTTTTTCTGTCCAGCTGTATCATTGGTTGCGGCGAGAATCCGACGATTTTACGAGCTTGCACAGGCCCAGGGCACGCGCCACGTGCATTCCACACACTAGTGCAGTCTCAGCTCGCAACTATGCAGCCGCTAAGTCTCGCTGCATAGAGTCGACGTCTCTCCCGCTTACTGTCTGCTGCCTTGGTTCGACCCCTCCTGATGCCTCCGAAGTCCAAGGTTCTCTGTCAGGTTCAAGGATGCTGTGGCAAATGGGTCTCCGAGAAGACGGCCCGATTGCATCGGCAGGGCAAGGCCCCAATTATGCTTCGAGCCTCCGTCGCTGAAGCCCGTGCAGCGGAACACCCGCCTCACTACGACGAAGGTCGCCGTGTCTTCCATACTATGCCAGATCTCCAGCTATCTGAGCGATCTTCATCGCCAAATGGTCATTCTTCGTCTCCCTTCCCCTCAACATCTTCAATGCATCGCATAGACATTCTGGAGGACTATCCCATGGACATGGAGGTTGATTACTCAGGTCCAGAGATTGAGGACATTGCAGGTGCGTTCATCTCATGTTGACGAGCATGCGTTCTCGGTTTACACTCAGTTCAGGGGCATCAAGAGACCCTGACATCGAAGAGGTGCTGTCAAGGACGCAGGAGCGCGTCTGGGCAGGGCCGCGCTTCCATGTTACAGTTGATGAAGCTTCCGATGACGACGACGACGACGAGCCCCTCAGTGCGCCATCCAGGAGCTCCCCCTATCACATACCGTCCCAAAACGAGAGCAACGAAGAGACGGACGACGAGTTTGAGGCGATCTCCGTCTGGGATCAGCTTGGCGAGGCGTTGATCAGAGCAGGGATTGTATCAGGTATGTGCCAATGTGGTTTGCGCATTTGCAGGCTGTCAACCTTGCCCATTCAGAGAAAGATCTCACAGAGGACGACCTTCAAGCTCTCCGCGCATTCGCCCTCAAGGTTTCCAACCACATGCCTGGGCGCACTTTCGCCAAACTCCCATACGCTTTTCCCGCTTCAAACCTTGGCACTTGGAAGGAGGTACAAGCACGTGTCGCCAAACTCTCGGGTTTCGAACCGCAAGTGTACCACTGTTGCGTCAACTCATGCTGCTGCTTTGTTGGGCCGCATGCCTCGCTGACTGCCTGCCCGTACTGTCATACTTCACGGCTCAACGTGCAAGGTCGACCACGGCAAGTCTTCGTATACCTCCCCATCATCCCCCGCTTGAAGGCGATGCTCAGCAACGCAGAGTTTGCCAAGCTCCTCCTGCATCGTGCTCGCGATCATGAGCACAAGCCCGGAATTATCCACGATGTTTTCGACTCGCAACGCTACCACGACCTGCGCACTCAACATGTCGAGATTGATGGTCAGAAGCTCCGGCATCGTTACTTCGAAGATGAACGTGACATCGCCCTCGGTCTTTCCACGGACGGCTTCGCCCCATTCAAACGCCGTACGAAGACTGCCTGGCCACTAATGGCCGTCATCTACAATCTCCCTCCCGAGCTACGTTCGAAACTCGAGTACGTCCTCGGGCTTGGTGTTATTCCGGGCCCTCGGAAGCCCGAAGACTTCGACTCCTTCCTGTGGCCGTTTCTACAAGAGATGCTTCGTCTCGCGATCGGCGTCCACACCTTTGACATCCTCACTGACGACTTTTTTGCTCTCCATGCCTTTCTCATCTTGGTCTTCGGCGACATTCCCGCGATGTCAATGGTTATGCATATGAAAGGGCATAACGGCCTCTTTCCCTGTCGCATGTGCACTATCTGTGGGATCCGAATACCAGACTCTCGGAATCCTATACACTACGTCCCCCTTGATCGCACCCGCCATCCTGACGTCCGGGCCAGTCCTACGGCGATCAAAGCGTACAACCCATCTGCCCTCCCACTTCGCTCTCACGCCCAGTTCATGTCTGATGCCCGGAAGGTCCAGTTTGCGACAACCGGAGCGGATGCCGAGCGTTTTGCCAAGGAGTCCGGGATCAAGGGTGTCCCGCTTCTCAGTACGCTCCACTCCCTATCATTTCCTGCGTCCTTTCCCTACGATTTCATGCACCTCATGTTCGAAAACGTGATCAAGAATCTCATGAACCTTTGGTGCGGCAAATTCAAAGACTTGGATGCCGGCATTGAAGAGTACGAGATTGAGTCGGCGATCTGGGCCCTCATCGGCACGGCTAGCCAAGAGACCGGGGCTTTCATTCCCCATGTCTTTGGGCCACGACCTCCGAACGTCGAGAGTGACAAGATATCGTGGACATCAGACACGCGGTCATTCTGGATACAGTTTGTAGCCCCCGTCCTTCTCAAGGGGCGGTTCAAGCACGAGAAGTACTACCTTCACTTCCATCTTCTCGTTCGTCTGATACGGAAGTGCCTTTCGTGGGAGAGCTCCACTGCGGACATCGCCCAGATTCGTACTGGCTTCATTCAGTGGGTGAAGGATTATGAACAGTACGTCAAACATTGTCTCGAGTCCTTGTTGCCTGTATCTAACCCAGGTTTACATTCAGGATATATTATCAAAAGGATCCCCATCGTCTTTCGGCCTGTCCTCTCACCATCCACGGACTGCTTCACATCCCAGACAGCATCGTAGCCGCCGGCCCCGTTTGGACGGCATGGGCATTTCCCATGGAGAGGTATTGCGGGAGATTGCAGCCAGCGATCCGCAACCGGCGACATCCCTACGCATCACTCAACCGCTACGTTCTCGACAAGGCCCGACTTGACCAAATTAAATTAAAGTACGGCAGCCCTATCCGGTCACTTCTCACACTTTGTCCACCGCCATCGTCAAACTACAGCACATCTGTCCCAGGCTGTAAGCCCCTGTCCCACGCTGTCTCCGCCACCTGTTGATCTGACTACACTCTTTCCCAGACCCCACCTTCGAACTCCTCCCTGCTTCACGTACCATCACTCTTGACCGCGGCGCGACAACCCTACTCATCGGCGCCCTTTGTACACGCTTTTCCGAACTCGGAGCCAGTCCAGCAGATATCCGCCCAGCATTGCCGCCAATGTTCACCGAATGGGCCAAGCTACGCATCCTCAACGATGGGGACACAATCCGAGCATCGTCCATGCAAGCGGAGGCGGAGGATGGCCGAGATGCGAGTTATGTGCGGGTGCGTGAATATTTCCGTACGCGTGGCCTTCAACCCACATTCATCGTGAATGGACACTGACTGAGATGCGTGTGGGAACACCAGTACGAGCTCCAAGTCGATCAACATGCACGCCGCCGCCGATTACAGCCTGTCTACCAGGCGGGCACATTCTACGGACAGCTGCAGCGCATCCTTCACTTCAAGCTTGGCCCAATGCCTTCTTGCAACGTCTCCTCCCCCCAGACCCTCGTATTTGCCGTCATCCAGAGCTGCGCCATCGAGGAGTCCGACATCCCTCTAGATATTCATCATTTCTCTCGACTCGGCGCACATGATTACGTCGACGCGACCACGATAGCCTGCGTTGTCGGACGCGTCAAAGATCGCGGTCGGTTCGCGCTCATCGACCGCAGCGGTGACCTCGTCCGCGCCACATTCACTGATGACGATCCGGACACAATCTGAGGAGTTTACGCGAGATTTGGGGTGCTGGTTACCTCTGGAGTGAAGGCCGAGGGTAGGCCTAAGTACGCTCCGCACGCCAGCCTCTCGTAGTACTTGTGATGTCATATATTCGTCAAAATTACGGTCTTTTTGGTCGCACTTTCGGGCGACAAACATGCTAGCAAAAATACACACATATAGTCGACATTTCCCTACATCGTAAAATCCCCGACCTTCTCCCGAGTCCGACCTTGCACCTACCTAACATCGCGAAACGCCATTTATCCGGCTTTTCATCTCACCTTTTCCGACCCTTCGGGCGTGTAGTGGCTGCGGGCCCCGTCGCACCCCGGACATCGGCCCAAGACCTCTTGTTACACAGTCCTGACTAGCGTCGGCCTCCGAAGGCGAGCGTGCCCTGGAGAAGCACGCCTGCCGTATCATATGGCGACCAGGTAGGTCAGCATAGGTATAAAAGACGAGTCGGGCTGGCCTGTAAATTCCTCAGCACACTCATCCAGTTCGTACTTGACTTCAGACACTACCTTATCTTAGCCACAACTCTCGGTGCAGGCCATCACTTCACTTCCTTGCTTCCCATTCGATCGTCATGTGGTCCTTCTCCCTCGTCTTCTTGCTTTTGAGCGCGACCGCGTTCGCCGCGCCTATTGCCCGCAACGGTGCGCCCGCCGCCAACGCGGCTGCTGCCCCCAACCGTGGCGCTGCCCCCGCTAATAACCCCGCTCCCCCCCAAGCGGCGGCGCCGCCTCCCCCTGCCAACCCCGCTGCCCCTAACAACAACGCCCCGCCCAACAACGTCGCTCCAGCCAACAACAATGCTGCCCGCCCCAACAATCGGGGTAGGGCCGCTGCTCCTCCCAACCGTGCCGCTGCCCCCGCTCTCCCCCAAGGGGCGAGGCCGCCTCCCCCCGCCAACGCCGCTGCCCCTAACAACAACGCCCCACCCAACAACGCCGCTGCGGCTAACAACAATGCTGCCCGCCCCAACAATCGGGGTAGGGCCGCTGCTCCCAACCGTGGCGCTGCCCCCGCTAACAACCCCGCCCCCCCTCAAACGACGACGACGCCGCCGCCGCCTCCCCCCGCCAACGCCGCTGGCCCTAACAACAACGCCCCGCCCAACAACGCCGCTCCGGCTAACAACAACGCTGCCCGCCCCAACAATCAGGGTAGGGCCGCTGCTCCTCCCAACCGTGGCGCTGCTCCCGCTCCCCCCCAAGCGGCGAGGCCGCCTCCCCCCGCCAACGCCGCTGCTCCTAACAACAACGCCCAGCCCAACAACGCCGCTCCGGCTAACAACAATGCTGCCCGCCCCAACAATCGGGGTAGGGCCATCCCCAACGCCGCTGCTGCCCCCAACCGTGGCGCTGCCCCTGCTAACAGCCCCCCTCCTCCCCAAACGACGACGACGCCGCCGCCGCCTCCCCCCGCCAACGCCGCTGCGCCCAAGAACAATCAGGGTAGGGCCATTGGCAACGCCGCCGCTGATCCGAACCGTGGCGCTGCCCCTGCTAACAACCCCCCTCCTCCCCAAACGACCACGACGCCGCCTCCCCCCGCTAACGCCGCCCCGCCTCCCAACCACGCCGCTGCAGCCAACAACAATCGTGGTAGGGCCATTGCCAACGGTGCCGCCTCGCCCGCGAACGGTGCCGCCACTCCCGCGAATGGTGCTCCCTCCCCGACTAACGGCGCTACCTCTCCGGCAAGCGGTTCTACTTCCAACAACAACGGCGCTACTAGCGCGACCGGAAGCGCAACCCTCTTGAACGTTGGCGCCGGTGCCTGCGGCCAGACCAACGTCGCCAGCGACAGTATCGTCGCCATCCCGGCAGGCATCTACGGTAACGGGGAGCAGTGCGGCAAGGTTCGGATTTGCTTTCTCTTTGGGCCTCCGGGCTGTCATGGCTGATTCGCTCGATTGCACAGACTGTCACGATTACGAACACCGTCACGGGTCAGCAGACAACCGCCGTTGTGGAAGACCAGTGCGCCACCTGCGGTGCGAGCGACATCGGTACATGCGTTTTCTTCGAGTCTTCCACCCCCGTATGCTGACCGATTGGTCCTTCAGAGCTGAGTGCTGCGGTCATCCAACAGCTTGGCTCCGCCAACACCAACGCGCTCACGGTCTCCTGGGACCTCGACTAACTGCCAAACGTTAGTTGATCCGGTACGCGGCCTCTAGGAGTGGGTTGCGTGCGTCGCGCCAGTTTGCTAGACACTTCTCCCATCTTTGTTTCGCACTTCGAATCCCTTCGCACACTTCCTCCGTCATTTCGGCGGCTCGGAGATTCTGCGTCTTTCATTCGATACTTTCAGGGTGCCGACGCTGGCGTCCTCCCCCGACATTCATTTCTGTCCTGGAGTCATTGGCGACTGGTGAGGTGCTCAATTAGAAGTACGCTGTCGTTTATAATGCTAGCTATAGCTATCTCTCCACTATTAGACCAAACTCGTCGTTTTTCATATTATATGCGTGCGAATCGTGGGAGTACTATGGTATATTACCGCGTGGCGTGGAGGTAGGTTCGCGCTGCACCGTCGCACGAAGCGCGCCTGTCTGTATGTGTACCTGTCGATGTCGACCGCCTTGACATCCTTTAGCGAATATCGCTTGGGGTGCCTCTACTTCTTCACTTTTGGGTTCTTGGTGCTGTTTCTCTATCCTTTAACATACTCTAGGATCCATCGAATACCCATGGAATACCCTCAGAGAGAATATTCGGTGGGTCGTAGGCCAATGGTTATGGATCCGGACATCTCTGACGGATACCAACTTTGGTTAGATCGTAACGGGCTTCTTCGCCCAAGATAATCCAGCGGCAGATGGTGTAGCCATCGGGGCGGTGAGATACGATGCGTGTCTGGCTTGACTTGGACTGATTGATCCTGAACGCGATAGCTTCCGCCACGATTTGGGTTGGTGGACGACTCGCCACAACGCTGGAAGACGTTCCAAGCACGCATCTATGAGCTGAATGCAGCTGCTCCGCAAGGGACCAAATACAAGGTATTTTACCTGTCTCGCCACGGCCAGGGCGTTCGTGAGTGCCATTGCGATACATCCGTGTATATTCATATATCTGAAAGATCGTAGATAACGTCGGAGAAGCAAAATACGGCACAGAGGTGAGCCGGTCCTGCATCATGGGCCCGAATCGTCGCTGATAGTAAAGTGTGACAGCGTTGGGATGAGTTCGGTCTTTCCCTGCATTAGGCGGCTGGTCGTAGCTAACACAAAAGATACACAGATATTGGGCTAAGCTCTACGGGGACGACGAGTTGACTTGGGGGCCCGACCCTGAGTTGACTGAGGTCGGTATCAAGCAAGCCAAGGCTGCGAGGGAGGCGTGGAAGACCGAACGCGCACATGGCATTCCTTTGCCTGAGAAGCACTATGGAAGCCCGTTCCAGCGGGCACTTCGCACCTTCCAGGAAACCTTTGTGGGCGCTGACTTCCTCGATGGAAAGCCTCTGTGCATTACGATCCTCGAGGTCCGCAATCGCATTGAAGTAGTGGCTTGAGGTGGTCACTGACGACGTTGCGATGCAGAACTTGCGCGAGGAGAATGGGGAACATACGTGCGACATGCGCTCGACCAGAACGGCTATAACTCAAAAGTTTCCACGTCCTGTCTATGAGTTCGAGGAGGACTTCGAGGAGGAAGACGTCCATTGGAAAGCGAATGAACGGGAGACAAAGGAACACGTCGCGCGCCGGGCGCAGGCGGTCCTAGACCAGATTTTCACGACGGACAATGAGACCTGTGAGTACTCCTTAGTACTTCTCCTCCGCAGTACCTGGATTGTTCACTTTCTGCGATCAGATATATGTATTTCGGCCCATAGCGGAATAATCAATGGTTTCTTGAGAGCGATGGGTCGACCCCGGTACCCACTTCCCACAGGAGGTGAGCGAGCCGCCAATGACTGTTTTAAGTCTCTGACATATGGCACTATAGGCATCCTCCCACTTGTGATTCAAGCGGTGGACCTGCCCAACTTGAACTGACGAAACCCGACTTGCAGTTCCCGAATCATTATGAAGAACATGAGGGCGGAGTATACCATTTCAGTTGTTGTTTTAGTAGATGCCGTGCTACTTATTTAATTAAAGTGCTTTCGTGATCCTCAGGAAGTCGGACAGGCCCATTGGAGTCTGTGGCCAGTATTACATAGTAGCAGGTCCAGGAGGGAGACATTACATTTTAGTTACCGAACCGTTGAGCGCTCCGGTGTCGAGCCTCTTCGCGGTGTCCCTCCCTTGGTGCACAGGTGCTACGGGAGAGTTGGAGGGTCATAAAAGGCTTTGGCGTGATACTGGGAGTGTGCAGACTGTATGAAAGAGAGAACTTGGAGGCGGGCTGTCATAAGCGCCGGCTGGGGTGGTCTGTGCGTGAGCAAGCGGGTGACCTCCCCGTCCGTACTGGGAACTTATCACTCGTTCATCGTCCACCGTCTTCTCCCATTCCTTCCTTTGTCTCCGACCCCTCCTGCTTCTTGGTTTTGCGGTGTAAACCGCTATCCTTCCACCATGTCTGGGCCACATCTTGTCGAGCAGGCCTCAGAAGTCGCCCCTAACGCTGCGTCTACCGCCCCTCCTGCCGGAGACCCTGCTGCCTCACTCAGAGCAGCAGCGTTGCTCACACTCAAGTCCAAGAGACGTAAGCTCTCCTCGACTGCCGACATTCCTCAGATTCCTCGCCCTTTCGTCCCCGCGGCCCCCTCCATCGAGCTCGACTATGGTTCGGAAGAACCGTCTGGAGGTCCGCCGTCCGAGTCGCCTGCGCCGACCGTGCAGTCTGTGCAGGATGCCGCGTCAGAACAAGAGCCGACGAACGTCGATGATGATCAGGCTCGGGAGGAAGGCGAGATCAGCGACTCCGAGACCGCTCCCCCGACACCGAACAGCAAGCCCCAGGCCTCTCCCAAGGTTGCAGACCAGGAGAAGGCAGCTGCGCAGATGCCTCCGCCACCGCTAAAACCCAAGATCGAGCCCATGTCTCCTTCCCTCAGCTTTGCTGTCCCTCGTCCGCTCCTCTTCGCGGCGTCTGCTCCGACGTCAACCCTGGTCGATGAGAAACATATTCGACCGGGTCTGGCGTGTAAGTCCTCCTATCATTGTTAGGCTCTGTGAGAGCTAACGCTGCTCGTTGGTCCCAGTAACTCAAGCACAGTTCGATTTGGCCAAGGATACTGTCCTAGACCTGCTTGGCTGGGGTGTGTCTCCCGAGTATCTCGTTAACTGCGGTCTCAGTCGAGAGATTATCTTCTACGTCTTCATCGAACTCAACCTACGCCTTCCAGAGAACCTCGATGTCACCGGTTTGTTGCCGTACATTTCCCTGTCCCCCGCCACAAATGGCACCGAACCCTCGAGCATCCCTCCACAGCCTCAACAGACCGACTCTACGCCGTCTCTCTCAGCTACAGCGGCACCTTTCGTGCCTAACACCAGCAACGGGAATGGATCAGTTCCCAGTCTTACCGATATGGAGCAGCAACGCAAAGCGGAGTTGCTCGCACGCAAGGCGGTCCTGGCATCGCGAAAGCCAAGGCCCCAGAAGTCATCCTCCCATGTCTCACCGCCCTCCGGAGGACCTGTTGCCTTGGACAGCAGCGCAAGTCAAGTTGTTCCTACCAAGACTGTGGACGACTTCTTGAACAGTATTGGGCCCGTCAGATCTTCGAGCAATGGAGCTGCATCGTCCTCGACTTCCGCCGCCAATCCGCCACCATCACGAACGTTCTCCGTTGACGACATGGATGTCGACGACGAGGTGCCTGGTTTGTCGGGATGTCTTACAACCGATTACACACCACTTGCCCGCCCTGCACCGACGACTAGATCGCCTTCGGTGTCCGACATACTGTCTCCAAAGTTCCCTGCACTGCCGACTTCGGCGATCTCTACGACATCGGGTCGCTCCACCTTCGCGGCCCCTTCGACCACCAATGGTAGCAACGGAATCCTCTCGTACGGCAACGACGATGACATGGATGTTGTCCCAGGTCTCTTCCAGGCTCGTTCGTCCTGGGACGACGGCGCGTCCACAGGCGCCCGTAGAGGGACCAAGCGGCCAGTGGCTGCCGACTTCGTCGACATGGATCCTGGGCCCTCTCGTTCGCAAGCTCGGGCCGACAACTATCGCCCGCATGTTCGACGAAAGACGACTGGGTTCGCAGGCATAACTCAGCGGCGGTGTATCATTGACCTGAGCGATTCCGAGGACGGGCTGGACGAAGACGCCCTTCAGGAATTCCCGTCCAGGGCAGACTCCCGTGGGTCGAAAGCCACTACACCCCAGGCATCTGTCGCTCCGACACCACGAGTCAATACTCCCACAACACCTCTTGTTACTCCTGCGGCGTTGTTGGAGAAGGAGGAGCAGATTCGCCGAATGCGCGAGCTCATCGCTCAGCGTGAAGAGGGTCGGCTGAAGAAGCTTGCATTGGTGTGTCATTGTATTCATTCTTATGGATCGTTAACACTAGCTGATTGTCCGACAGGCGTCTCGCGGGACTTCGTCACTGGACCTACAGACGAATGGATCTGTTGCCATCAAGGAAGAGGAGGACGATCCAGCTTCAGCTCGATCTCTGGATCCTTCGCGAAGCAGTTCCTCGTCTACGCCGGAGGTTTCCTCAAATGGGCGAGGCACCCAGAGCCAAGATGAGCGCACAGTCTTAAGCAACCTTCTTCCCCGTGGTGAGTCCACGATTGTGTGGAATATACTTATTGATTTGTCGTGCTTATGCAGCTTCATAGAAACCAACGGGGATGAGACTGTACAACTCCCGGATGCAGAGTCGACAAGCAGCTCGCCGACACCAATTGGTCCTCATCTTCGCATGTCACTTGTTCCGTTCTTCTCTGATGCGTATGTTCTACAGAGGTTCTGTCGAAGCCGCTGGAGCATCCAGCCACAGGCGACAAAGGCAAGTCCTTGGGCATATCAACTTCTTTGGCGGCGCTGGCATCCTCATCGTTCACCCTTCTCGTGCTATCCTCAATCCGCTCACTACATAAACATCGCTTCCTTTGTCTTCGCATGCTTACACGACCGTGGGGGCATGCTCGGTGATGTCGCTCTTTCTCATTTTTGTTGCCTTGTGGTGATACTTTTGTAGTTTTGACAGATGAAGCACAACAAGAGCAAGCGGCAAGGATCCTTTCTTTTCATGCCGCGCCTTTAGCGGCCATTCGAATCCATGCTTAACAGTTGTCCTTTTTCGGCCTTTCCTCTGCTTTCTCCTTCATTCTCCGTCGTTCGCCCCCTATGCGACTTTTCCCACCACTTCCCTTTTCGTTTCGTTTTCGTTTCATTGACAGGTTGTCGACTCTGATGACACTGGCGAACAAAGTGAGAGCACAGAAGTCGACGTCGTTGGATTATGTCCAGAGACGTCGGCTCAGGTACGTATTCATTTGTGGAATCCTCGCAAAGGAGACGATCATGCGCCCGCCGGTTCTGACGAGTCTTGCTACAGGTCGATGCCGATGTCAACGCTGATGACGAGCAAACGCATGATAAGACGCCCGTCTTTGTGACTTATCGTTCCCTCCTAGACAGCCATCCTCTCCTGCGTGCACACTCACGTCAAGACTCTACTCTCTTGCCTCCATCTGCAGCTACAGCTGGGTCGTCCCTTGACGCGACTTCGTCCGGCGACATTGATCTGAAGCCGATCAAGCAAGTCGCGGTACTGAAATATCTATCAGATCCTCAAGGCCGAGTCTGTCAGTATGACATCGGCGGGGAATGCAGAGACAAGGATTGCGGGAACATTCACCTTTCTAGGCTATCCGCGGTTGAGCCCAGTGGTACGTACATCTCCGCCTGACCTCATGTCGCTAACCCCTTCATTGCTTCCCCATCTCACCCATTTTCTCATCTCCATCTATCTCCGCCGATATCTCTTCTGCCAATTCTAGATGAAGAGACAGCTCAATACTTGTGCTCCTCAATACCGGCCGGCCAGCGATACGGCCCGGAAGTCTTCATGAAGGCTCTTGATGTAGTGCGCCTCAGCAACCCAACGATGTCGTTCGAAGCCCGCGTTCAAGAAGCGCTGTCCCGACTAGGACTGCGATAGTCGACTACGACGACGACGGCCTCGGCACGCGACCTCTTCGTCAAGTCCGAGCCCAAGCCCGTCCCCGGAGGTTCACGGCCCTCGCGGGGCGGAGAAGACAAGACGATCTCTGGGATCGCGTCGCATTAAAGAGCGCGTTGCGCCACCGGATCGCCCGCGACCGTGTGGGCGGCCGGCCGAGACGAGCAGAGCAGAGAAGAGGAGGATAGTCGTTGTATGTATGCAGGGCCATGCATCGTGCGCGCGCGCGACACAGCGGCGTGGCGTGTCGCGATCTACTCAGAGGGCCCGGCTTGCGCGTAGGGCGCGTGGATTGGTGTAAATACGTGGTGGAAGATGTTCGACTTATACCCAGCGACTGGCGGCACGCGGATTCGGTTTTGGATTGTCGTCGCGCGTTTCTGTCGGTCGTCGCATCTATAGTGTCGCGTTGTTGCATATTGACTCGCAATTGTATGGATTTTGGCTTGTTTGCATTCGAAACCTGCTCGTTGTGTGTGCGTGCGTGTGATGCGGATGGCAAGGCGGGGATCCGGACTTCATAGGGGGGAAACGAGGGGAAGGTGAGGTTGGGGGGACGTGAGAAGGCGTTATTCGTATTCGATCTCGTAACTACGTACATATACAAGCTAATATACAGTATACAAGCACACCGGAAGCGTTACAAAGTTCGTTGCGGTCGGTAATCCAAACTAGCAAACTAGCTTACAACAAGGCGAACAGAACCAATGCGCCAGAAACGGCGCCCCACAAGTGGAAGTCTGTGACGGCCATCCGCGCACCCGAGTTCCCGGTGCTGGTACTCGCACCGGCCGTAGCGGTGCCCGTGCCCGTACCCGTCCCCGTCGCCGAAGCGTTGGGCGAGGTCGGGGTAGATGAAGGCACCCCGGATGGAGGAACGACGCCCGAGGGGATGGAGACGAGGGCGGTGGTCGAGCTCAAGCCAGTGGCTGAGGGAGTTGAGCTCGAGGTCGGCGCACTGGAGGGGTCCCCGGTGATCGGGACGCCGTGGGGCAGGCTGACGGTGGTCGAGGGGTCGGTCGTCTGGTGCGGGGGGAGCGTGTTCGAACTCGACGCTGCGTTGATGTGCGTGGAGGCAGAGGCGGATGCGGATGGGTCGGTGCCGATGATCGTGAAGGGAGCGCTAATGTCTCCGGAAGAACCAAACACTGCGGAGGCAGGATATTAGGCTTCCATGAAGCGGGATCTGCGAGAAGGATGATGTACGCACGACAGACGATGTAGTCGCCGCCCGTTGTGACGGTAGGGACAGTCAAAGTGACGTTCCCGTCGAGGATGTTGAATCCAGACGCGAGCGGCGATTCTGCGGCAGCGGAGTTCCTTTGTAAGGAGGGCGGAATGGAACAAAAGAGAGCATGGGGACGTACCGAGCAGAAGGTTCTCCTCGCCGTTAATAAAAGTGCCGAGAATAACCTTGCCTATGGGATTCGACGGCTGGGCGCCGTTCAAGCCCGAGAGGTCCCTGTGAGGTTCAACCTCACATTAGAACACAGCGCCGGTTGCCCAAGCCATGGTGGACTCACCAGGTTACGGTTTGCCTATCCCCTGCCTTCCATACTGTACTCGCCGTCGGGTTCGTGATGGGTGGTGATATCGCATCGCGGGGGCGGAAGGCGAGCGGCTTTGCGAGAACCGTGACGGCCAAAGCAAGCAGGAGGAATATCGCTTGCATGATGGTTGAGAGCAGGGACATGACGGATGAGGCGTAGCCGATGTGGACCTAAAGGCTAGCACGAGTCCAAGGAAGCAGGACCGCGGGTGGAGCGGGGGTGGACTGCCGAGGTCTGGTGCCTAGGATCGGACGGCGGGACTCGCGCTGTCGAGGTCGTTCACACCGCGGGGGCGACCGAGGTCGTGGAGGACGTGGACAACTCAGTCGTCGGGGACGAGGACGAGTGGCCGGATTGTGGGGTAGGCAGGTACCACGCCTTTAAGTACTTTCCAAGGTCCCGCGCGGAGCTTGATCAGGCGGGCCTGTCTCCTTCTGTTATCGAACTTCTGCCGAGGTCGGACAAAGATAGGCATGCCTATATGCTGATACATGCATCGTATACGCGTGATAGGGTTGAGAACAAGCCTTGAAACATGTCCAAGAAGACATTGGGTGTCCGGAATATAAGTGAGCAGCAAAATTTAAAGGGGCTGCTGCCAGGGTCCGGGTCGCTGAGGTGGGTAACGTACCGGGCCCTAGGTCCTCGTGTCTTGTGCACTCCTGAAACGGCGGCCTCTGGGATCTGGGCAGTGGAAGGACAAGCTACATGTGAGTAAGTAGCATATCAGAGACGAAGTCAGAGTATGCGTACAGTGAGGACTCGGACAAGAACATGGTTACTTAGTGGCAATAGCATAGACGCCCGGGATGTGGGAGTCCGCGATGGCCGCCGTCGGGGTTGTGCTTGTCCTGCTTGTCGCCATCAGCGCCTGGCACCTACCCGCATTTGAAAACGACGTCGGCCTCACCATGCGTCGAGGACGTTCTCCCTTCAAACCTCTGTGGACGCGCCGTCCGTGGGGCTTACAGTCGTTCTTCCGTCTATCGTCATGATTCTTCATACATGGCTCTTTTTCCTGGCTACTGTTCACGCCCTTTCGGTTCATGTTCCTCGCATTGTCTCGCCAACCATCCTTCAACCTACCTCGCAAACGGCGTGGACTGTTGGCCAGGTGGAAACCGTCGCATGGTACGTGTAGTTTGGCAGGCTTGCTGTATCATTTATCTCGTAGACTCATGCACCATCATAGGGTGACTCAAGCCTTGGACCTAGCGGGACAGAATGGAACGATTCTTCTGGGCTATCTTAACTCGGATGGGTCTGACTTTCTCTGGAGAGGTGCGTTTGTTTTGTTATGTAGCGTATCGCGGAGATACAGGTGTCCAACATTCCATCCCCGTAGACCAACCCTTGGCCACGAACGTAACGCTCGAGGATGGGCGGGTGAACGTCCGCTGCCCGTTCAATCTACCGGGCGGCCAACGTTACGTTGTTGCATGTGAGTTTACTGCCCCTTGGTTAGATACTTGTAGCCGGTGATCTCACGATGTCTCCAACGCCAGTACTTGGCGATGAGAACAACCTTAGCGGTGTGTTTCAAATCCTCGATGCAAACTTTTCAGCTATCAGTACTACAAGTGTGTTCCCTTCCACTCTTTCCACGTCAGGGGACGTTCCCTCCGCCACGATCACCCGTACCAGCGTTGTGGGGACTATTCCCGCATCCCCGACTTCATCGAGTAGCGGCAGTTCATCGTCGGATGCATCTAGCTCCACCGCCTCTGCCACGACCACCCGGAATAGTGGGGGTTCCAGCACTCGGGGATTTGGCTTGGGTATAGTTCTGGCAGCTGCCATTGGCATAATTTTTGCATCCTCTGTTCTTGGATTGTAGGTGAGTATCATTTCGGTCTGGTTCCATGTTTTCATGTGATTGTAATAACGACCAAATATTCAGGAGTACTCTAGCGTGGTTCATGTTGACTTTTGCGATACGATAATGAATGCTTTTTTCCAATATCATGGCCAGGGTCGTTGCATGGGGACATTTCGGTCTCGGCTCATCGTCGTGGTACCCGTTCTGTGTACCAACTCACCAACCCAGCTTAGTCAACCCCCCTTGTGGCCCCGATTCGGTCCCGAGCGATATGTCAACCTCGTTGAACAGCTCAGCCGCCAGTGTAATTACTCTGCAGTCCCCGAACATTTACGTTCTCTGACATCCTGCGAACGACTGTCTAGCGGTGCTGAGTTGTGCCCTCGTACAGCATCATGGGTATGCAATGGCGCATTTCTCCTTCAGAAAGCTTCACATTGACGAGCCTTTGTTGTCCTCAAGAATCGAATCATCTTGACGGCAA
Source organism: Ganoderma leucocontextum (assembly GCA_020736865.1). Classification (NCBI taxonomy): domain Eukaryota; kingdom Fungi; phylum Basidiomycota; class Agaricomycetes; order Polyporales; family Polyporaceae; genus Ganoderma; species Ganoderma leucocontextum. Next base: position 565,684 of record JAHKGY010000006.1, read on the forward strand.
GCAACCCGCACTCGCGATCCCACCGCGCCTGCGTTTGCTTGATGCTGTAGCCCACCTGGAGACACCTGCTTCGCCGGATCCCATGAATACTGCTACGGCCGCCGCGCCTGTCTCTGGTGAGATCAAGCCCTTCCGAGCGCCCACCGGGGATATCGCTTGCCCATACAAGGTCAGCGATTTGCTCGTTCACGTTGCGAATTGCTTCTCACCACTCGTTGGCTCCAGTCCAGCTCGAAGACCCCCAAGAGCTCACACAGTGAGACCGTTCAAGTTTTCCAGAGAAAGAGGCAGAAACAGAAGGTGGGCTTCGCTCCCAATTACCACCTGAGAGATGAACCGGAACGTCCTTCAGAACGTACGCTTGAACAGTCCGTTGCCTGGCCTGCCTGTCAGCGACCCCGATCTGGACGGTCTTGTCGGAGGAATGGGAAGGCTCACGCTGGCCGACGACCCTGTACAGGCTTCACCCGCTGCGGAAGACGGCTTCAATATCTCGGCTGCTGCTGCCCCCGATCGGTCTTCCAGCATCTTCAGCCTACCATATTCCATCAGTGCACACACCGACGATAAGTCCGGCAAGGAGAAGGGAGCAGTCGTTGAAGTCGAGGAGGAAGACGTCGCCGTGGTCTCCGGACAGGGTCCACCCTCCAGATCTCCCCGCTGCCCCGACAACATGCCTCTTGGAAACCTCGTCTCAGCCTGTTCACCTCCGTTTCGCCCCATCCACACTACCCCGGTTCGTCGTTCGAGCATCCCTACCGCAACCACCGCCTCTGCAACGGATCCGTCCAGCGCTTCTCGACCGTGTCTTACTGCCGTCGCCGTTTCGCTGGTTTACGAGGTATTCGCCTCCCCCGACGACGAGGCTGACGAGATTCGGACATGGTACCCGATCGGAGGCGGGACGCTCAACGTTGCGGCCACCGGACGCGGGCTCACTCTCAGGGCTACTGTAGAGGTCTAGGCTCGGACGTCCTCCCGCCAATGTTGTGTGTTCCTGCGCCCTCGGTCTGTGATAATACATTACGTTTTCTTCGCTGCTGAATCGCAGTCCGGCTTCAGAAAAGGCTTGAGCCAACCTGTCATATGAAGACCTAGAAAAGGTTATGACATATCCTATGGTTGATCACGAAGGTGCTGGATGCGACTAAGGTGGGCCGAACGATGATTTCAATATAGGACTTCTAGGCACATGAGGCTAACATGATCGGCACTGGATAGCTGTGACCGCCACTGCTGTCGGCCGCTGCTGCCACGATGAAGTACCGGTCTGTTCTACCTGGCGGGTATGGCTCGTAGCCCTCTCGCCTTGCCGACTATCGTCAGAATGATCGACATCCTCTCTTCGACGCTTGTCACAGCCAGGTACACCTGGCAGAAGGCTTGCACGCCTGCACCACGCGTCCAGTGGCCCGGCGCTTTCACAGCCATGGTCCGCGCAGGAGCCAGGAACTCAGCGAAGCAGGTTATTTTGTCCGCGGATCCGGCGAAAGTCGCCCGACCCCCCGCTAGAAGGCCCAACACCGCTCGACCGCCTGAGGAACGCGGCAACAAGGGAACTCACAAGAGGCGCCGACCCGCTCGCCGCCCTGCTGTCCAGGTCCGTACAGGGGTTTCGCTGTCGAGAACGATGCTGACTTCTCCTGGTAAGCAGGCATATCGAGTATGGAGCAAGCGAAAGCAGATCTCTCGCCGACACGCTGTCAAACTCCAGGGTGCGATACATATGGAGGAGATTATCCCGGCTCCGCTGGAGGAAGTGTTCTTGGTTAGTCCGGTCAACTATTCCTTTTACACGCTTCGAGTCTCACGTAGAGGTAGATGGAGGATATCCTCCCGGCTCCTTTGCAAGAGGTACGCTCTTCTCTTCGTCTGTCGTTGAATGTGAGAATGACATTGCAGCTCTACAGTTCGAGGCTAGCCCTCTGGTGCACACCAAGGCGAAGAACTCGCTTCCTGTGCTTACCTGTTGTGGCCACTCGGAACCTCGGCCCGACCATCCCTCCCGGCACTCGTGTCAGCCTCGCATGTCTGCTTTCTGTCGCGGTCTGACTCTCAACGCTTCCAGTCATGTTTGGAACCCCGTTCCTCGTGCTCCCAACCACTGGCAATACATCGGCCATCCGTTCCAGTTTGTCGACGCCTGCGCGACCCAGCCCACTTTTCACTGGCAGCAGAAGGCCCGTCGCGAGCCAGAAGTTCCCGTTCTCGAATTCGACGCGCCGGTTCCAGCTCTCTTAACCTCTGCTCTGGCCGACACAAGCGACCTCTCCCTCGCTCTTCCTAGCTGCCAGCAATCGTGCTCCTCCCTAGCCAGTCCCAAGCTCGGAGGCCATAATGTCTTTTTGATCGGAGGCACGGAGCACGAAGGCGTTGGAGGCCCTCCGTTCGTCGAGTACACGCCTGTCCTTGGCGCGTTCGTGGACGAAAGCGAAGGCTCGGACAACGAGATCGAATTCGTCCTTTGATGCACGTTGCACAAGCATGGTCCTACTCACTCATGCTCCTAACGGCTACTCTTGTCCGCGGCCTGTTCCCGTACCTCGACACGAGTCATCCATGCTGCGACGATGCTTCCCTGTGGGCTCACACGTTCGACCTACCGACCATCGTTGCTTCCGCCGTTTCTCCTTGGTGTTCTAAGTTACCTCGTCGCGCATCTCCTGTCTAGCTTCCTCCACTCCTCGTTCGCCCACGGCAATCAGCTTTGTGAACGTACTTCGGCTTCGTCATGCGCTGCCTCTCTTCGCCGCTTGACACCCTTTCCCTGGCAATAGCTTCTATACCGCCAAACCCGGCTAATCCCATGCTCTTATCACGACACTCACTTTCCCTGCATGTTCCCGTCCTCATAGCTCCGTTTCGCTTGCGGAAAGACGTTCAAATTAACCTGCGATGCGGAAACACTCCTTTACGTATCTGAGCCCTCAGCTAGTCGCTCACCGGTATTCTGTGTCAATATTTCTCATGCCACTTTCCCCCCGATGGAGTTGCCAATATCCGCGTACGAGTGGGACTCTTCGGATGCTGCCGTCTGCTCATAAATTACCATCAATATTGTGCTCGGTCGGGATCATTAATCAGACTCGGGATGCCATGCTTGGAGATCGCTGGCGGGCCGTACCCGTTACTCGATACGTGCAATGCTCATTATGTTCCGTAGCAAATGAGATCGTGGTGTACTAGGGAGGATGAACGTGAATACACATATGAATGCCTACTTACGCACTGCGGCAGAATATGAGGAAGATGTTGGCGGTTCGTGACTTCCGCGGCCCGCCCACGAGATACGCTCGAGGTTACGTAATGGAAGACGGACTTACCAAATGGGACGAGTAGCGGGCTTGCGTTTCCTTCTCCGAGTCCCTTGCCACAGTCCCCTCCACGTCCCCTTGCTGTTTCCTCCTCAGTACTCGGTGCTCGTTATTGTCTCAGGAGCATTGAGTGCACCTGCAGGCGGGTCTCGGCGTCTCGCGTCTCTTCGGATATTCTAGACGACCCGGCCCTAGAATTGCCTTGCCATGAAGCCGGAATACTCCAAGCTTAAGCTTACCCCAGACCCTACTCGCCAGTCGGTGGACGATGACGAACGCAAGGCATTCATATCCCCCGAAGAGCGACGGCTTGAGGACAAGCACTACGACGAGGAGGAGAACGTCGAGCTTCAGCCTCCGAGCAGGTCGCGGAAGTGCCTCGTGTTCATCGTCCTGTTCTTCTCCCTCCTCTTACTCACGATCGCCATTCCCGTTCGACGGTTCTTCTCTGGCCCTTCCGAGAGCGGTACGAAGCCGCAGCTGAGGACGCAAGGCTTGCTTAGTAATGGAACGCACGACTTCAAGAAGACGGCGATCATTGTCTCTATCGACGGTCTACGGTACGTCTTGAATGTCGTTCATTGTGAGGTGACGTAGCGAACGTTGGGTTTCAGGGCGGACTATTTGGACCGTGGCTTGACCCCCCATTTGCTGGCAATCAGTAAGGATGGACTCCGGGCCAAGTCCATGCAACCAGTCTTCCCGGTATGTCTACTACCTCTATTGTGGGCGATTATGTACTCACCGTCAATGCCAGACGCTTACGTTCCCGTACGTTGTTCCACCCATAATTTCCGTTCCCGGTACGGACTCACCGTGAATGCATCGGAAGTAATCATTGGGCTTTAATGTAAGTGTAAGCCACTCTTCATCAAGTGATGGGACGCATATGCTCAAGTTTCTTAGGACTGGCCTATATGCGGAGTCTCATGGAATCGTAGCCAACGTATGTCGCTCCATCAGTTCTGTCCACGACCGCATTCTGATCTTGCGCTACAGAACTTCTGGGACCCGGCTACTCATCGTGAATTCCACTACAACCGCATTGAGTCGGCATGGGTCTCAGAATGGTGGTACGGTGAACCGGTACATCCTAGCAACGTAACTTGAGATGCCATCCTGTTGATATTTTCCCGCGTTCAGATGTGGGAGACAGCGGAGAAGGCGGGAGTAAGGACTGCGAATCTCATGTGGTACGTCACGTCGGACCTCGCGCGTTAGACTGTGCTCAATCCATCACTAGGCCAGGCCCGCCAAAGACCACGAGCGGTGCTTCCTCGACATACTTTGTACCTTGGAAGGTCTGTTCCTTCCTCCTTCTTCCAGCATACAGTTTACTTATCTCAATGTGTGAAGGACCACGTCCCTCTGAAGGAGAAGTTGGACCAAATCCTCAGCTGGATTGATATGCCTATTGAGACGCGTCCTCAGTTCATAATGGGTTTGTCTACACTCAACCTGGCTTGCATTACGTACACTAATCCCGTCAATTTACAGCATACGAGCCGTCTCTCGATCAGGCGGGTCATCTTGCTGGTCCCACGTCTAAGCTCGTCAACGTCAGTATCTTTCCATTGTCGGGTGCGCGGGTAGTGCTGATAGAAGTCCACGTCTACAGAAAGTCCTGAAGCAAGTTGACGTCTTCGCGCGCGACCTCCACGACGAGATCGAAGCGCGTAACCTGACCGACATCGTCGACATCGTCTTCGTCAGCGATCACGGCATGACGGACACGAGCCACCCCGAGCTCATCTTCATCGACGACATCCTCGGCGACGGCTACGGCCACATCGCGCACGAGGACGGCTGGCCAGCGATGGGCCTCCGCTTCGACACCCCGGAGAACGCGGACAAGTACCTCAGGGTGCTCCGGAATGCGTCGCACCTGAGCGGCGGCAAGTTCGACGTGTACACGCACGACACGATGCCGGCCCGATGGCACTTCACGGAGAACCAGCGCATTGCGCCCGTCTACGTCGTGCCACGTATCGAGTACGCGCTCACGGACCGCGTCGAGAACGGCTCGGGCATGAACAAGGGGGTGCGTAGCTTCGCCTTCTTCTCTTCCCACCCCACCCCTCAGTTCCCGCTTTCTTGGGCTGACGCCATGCCTTTTGTGTAGAGTCACGGCTACGACAACAAGTACAAGGAGATGCACGCGATGTTCGTCGCGCACGGGCCCTTCTCCGCCGTCGTGAAGGCGATCGAGGCCGGCCGCATCCAGTCGGCGTCGTCCTCGCCCGCACGGCGCCTCGCGTCCCTCTTCGGACGTGACCTCGCGCGGCCGAACAAGGGCTGGCACTCGACGGCGGACGACGCGTACGTGATGGAGACGTTCGAGAACGTGCAGGTGTACAACCTCATGATGAAGCTGCTTGGCATCGAGGAGCACGCGGCGCCGACCAACGGCACGAAAGGCTTCTGGGACAAGTATTTCTGAAAGGCCGAGCCCGGAGCCCTGAGAGCGAGTCGAGACGCCTGGGGTGAGGAGGGGTGAGGGTAGGTTACTCTTTGATTTAAGGGGAGGTAATGGATCTACGGACGGTGGGTTCGCGTGTTAATTATCATGGAATAGCCTTTGGATTATCGTACATACTTAGAACATGCCAGATATCATCACACACTACAGCCATAACACGTGCACATACTTAGTTTCCTTGCACTGTGAACCATGCTTTACCCTACAGCGCAATCCCACTTATGCTGGTGAGATACCGCAATGCGATAATGTTTGCGTCGGCGTCAGGCAAGACTACTTGACTGCTGCAACTACACATTCTCCAGATGTTCGTTTGTACAGCTTTGTACAGGTCATAGACGAGCCGCGCACCACCTATCCTCATGTCGACTCGGTGTCGCGCCAAGGATTTGAACTGACCACCCACTCCTCCTCTTCCTCGCATATCGAACCTCCCGAACCCAGTCGGCTAATATCAGTGCCCATGACTTGAATGCCGGACAAGTCGTCCCGATGCGACATTGCCCGGTTAGTCTCGTGGAGGTCGAGGATGAAGCGGGATATGAGAATCGCTGTGATGCTGGAATGAGCACGGGTGCAATGAGCACGAGCCTACCGCGTGAATCAGGGAAAGCCACTCAACGGCTCCGAGAAGTTGGTCACGTATGACGTGTTTGAATACGGAATGTGTAAGAAGGATTTCTAGATCGTTGTATGAGTATGCGAGCACTGTTTACATATGAGAGGACGGGTATGCCTTACCGGGAGGAAGATGGACAGGGTGTGGAGGATGTTGAGCGCGAGTAGGATGCTAGGACCAGTCAACGCGTGCATGCATCGGGACGGGTGCGGGCGACTCACATGAAGTACATAGTACCTATAGCTCACGTAAGGAAAGGGGGAGACGGTATTGGTTGGAGGAAGCTTACCGTTTCTGAACATGACTCTCGTCAAGAACGACATGGACCCTTCACTGCGTGCATGGTAGGTTGCCTTCCAGGTGACTCCAATAACGACAGCGCCCGCGATGATCTGAGCCCCGCGAATGAAGATGGTGCCTAGGAGTCGGAGAAGGGTCAGAAGCAGGACTTAACAGGCTGGTGGGTGGAAGTACGGACCGCTGAGGTGCCCGTCAGTCAACACAAATACGGAGAAGACACAGCAACTCACAGGAGACTGAGAAAAGACGGTGTCGTCGCCCCCGACGTGCAACCCAGGACTGGATCATCTACGAAGGATGTGTGGTGGAAGTCTCCCTGATATGGTATCAGCGATGTGGAGCGGACGGGAAGGGTGTAACTGACGTACATAGTAGTCGAGGGGAAATGCGAGGACGGCCCAAATGAAAGTAAATGCACTCAGAAACCAGCTCCGCTGACTGAGCGTATATACGCGCAAGGCCGAGAACGCTGTCCCCGTCGTGTGGATTCAACACTGGCATGGGCCTTCCGTCCATACACTCAACGTAAAAACGAACCTGCCCAAGAAAGGTACTGCAGATATCTCATGCCAGTGTCGACGTAGTATTGCGACTGGCAACTGCCCCGACATTGGTTGTCAGTCCAGAACTGGGTGTCGCATCGACCTACTTACTCCTGCAACCAACGGTGAGGATAAGAAATTGGGAGAGAGGCAAGGGAGAAGGCTCACTGGATATGGCAACGATAGGCATCTGTAATACGCGAGACCCACATAATAGAAGAGAGAGAGGTAACGGTTCGCAAAGAACAGGATTGAGGCGGCATTCACCCTCCGTTTCCAAAACAGACGCGATTCTTGCCGGACGGTGAGAAGATAGTCGTAGCCGATCAAGGCTACCAAGCATCAGTACTACATCGTCGTACAATCTGAATGCACATAAACGTACCAGCAACGCCCACAGCCATAAGGTTTCCTGTGAAACTAGACTCGTGCATGTGAGTTAAGAGTATACAGGCATACGAAGGTCTAAGGAAACTCGCTTGGAGTCTTTGGCTGCAATAATCCTGGTTGTGTCGGTAAGGGACATAGCGGGCCAAAGGGGAGGCTTGGGGTCAATGGGGTGCGGAGGTCTCTGGTGGCGCGAGCCAGCGCTGCTGAGGGATGCTGGCTGGATACCTCCTTATGAGGAACACATAGCCGAGGTCACTCGACGCATCAGGTTCTTCGACACCGGCAACGGGGAATAACGTCGTAGCTGTAGTAAGTGGCAGGTGGCGAAACGAAAAGAATCACTCACAAGCTACTCCGCAGAGCGTCAAGGATATCACGGTAGTACCAGGGGCGCGTGTGGATCGCGAAGAAATGATATCTGATCTGCAGCGCGAATTCGATGCAGGCCTATACTATGGGATGGACGCAGAGGAAATGTAAACTGTGGCGTGTTGGACGTAAAAAGGGCCGTGCCATTGACCACAATGTTGACATGGCATGTCGAGGTAACGACATATCGTGGATTCCTCGCCATGAATGCCTCTACCTTTGGCAAGTCGCCGACAGCTTCTACGCTTCGTGAACCATACAGCTCGGTTAGTCTCTAGGCCGTAATTCGCCACCGAATCGAACATTCCATGACCATATTTCGATAGCATGAGCGCGAGGGAGAGGAAATGGAGTGCATCACCACGACAGACTTGAGGCCTTGAGGATAGCTAAAAGTTTGAACCCAACCGAGCAAAGCGCCACGACGGTAACCTGCGGACCGGAAGGCGCCCGGTAACCCATTGGCTGTGTTTGGCGTCCTCTGCCAACTCGCTGTACATCTTGAGTATGACCACAAACCGAAGATGCTATAACCGCACTGCAGCCTAACTACCAAGGGTTCTGGTAGGTGTCTGGTGTCTCAAGAAGCCATACACCACCTGTCGATGAAGCATTGGATCTGAGATTTGTCCGTTCAACCGCGTCTCATGCATGACGTTAACTCACCACAGACCGTGTCTATCCTGATTCCTCATCACCCTGACCCAGTGTCGCGCCGAGTCGAATTGGAACTGACCGACCACTTCTCCATCTCCAGTGACACAAATTCTCTCGAGGAGGCTCTCCCGATATCAGAACCCATGACTTGAATGCCGGCTAAGCCACCGTGTTGTGCCATTGCCCAATGAGTCTCATGGAGATCCAGGATGAAGCGGGAGATGAGAATCGCAGTGATGCTGGGACGCACAAGGGTGAGCACAAAACCACGCGTACGAGGGAGAGGCACTCAACGGCTCCGTAAACCTGATGACATATGACGTGTTTGTGAACGGTATGTGCAAGACGGAGTTCTGAATCGTTGTATGAGCATACGACCTGGGCGCGGACGATGGCTATGCCTCACCGGGAGGAAAATGAATATGGTATGCAGGATGTTCAGCACCAGTAGGATGCTACGACCTTTAATAGGTATGAGCCCTAGCACGAGTGCGAACAACTCACATAAAGTACAGAGTGCCTATATTTCATGTCAGCATAAGGCTGTCCCGATTGCGGAAAACCTACCATGTCTGAACATGACTGTCGTCAGGAAGCACATAGACCCTTCACTACGGGGGTGATGGGTAGCTTTCCAGGTAACTCCAATCACGATGGCATCAGCAATGACCTGACCCCCGCGAATAAAAACAATGCCTGTGGATTCGCGTGGATTAGGAGGGCAAGGCTTCACTGACTGATGCATGACCGTAGTACTCGCCGCTGAAATCGTGGTCAGCAAATGCCCCTCCGAAGAAAGATGAGCCAGTTTACAGTAGACCAAGGGAAGTAAAATTCCTCGCTGTTTGCGTGCACCCTGGGGCCAAGTTGTCGACAAAGGACACCAGGTGAAAGTCTCCCTAAATTGGTGTCATATCATGTGGTGTGAACGGGAAAGCGATATATCAGGGCTTACGTAGTATTCGATAGGGAACGCGAGCACGGTCCAAAAGAAAGTGACTGCAGTCAGAAACCAATTCCGTTGACTCAGAGCATGTACGCGGAAGGCGGAAAAAACTGCCCTCGGTATGCGAGATCAGTATGGGTTCCCTTACATACGCATAAAATTTAGACCAACCTGCCCAAGGAAGGTATTGCACGTGTCTTATGGCACAGTCGATGTAGTATTGCACCTGACAACTGCCTCGACATAAGCATTCAATGGATAACTGGATATTGCATCAACATACTCCTGCAACCAGCAGTGAGAACAGGAAGCTCGCCAGCGACCACCAATGCCACGACTCACTAGGTACGGCAATGACAGACACCGGTAATAGGCGAGGGCCACGTAGTAGACCAGAGCGAGGTAACGATTCACAAAGAACAAAATCGTGGCGGTGTTTGGTACCCTACGTTTCCAAAACAGACGCGATTCTTGCCGGACGGTGAGAAGATAGTCGTAACCGACCAAAGCTGCCAAACGTAAGTCCAACATCGCGGTGCAGCCCGCACAGTGCATATATACGTACCGGCGATGCCCACAGTTATGAGGTTTCCTGTGAAACTAGGGTTATATATGAGCCTTGCCGTGTGTGCATTGACACCAAAGTCGGGGTACACTCACTGAGCATCTTGGGCCGTGATAGTCCTCGCCGTGTCAAGTTGAAGCGACATAGCAGACAAACGCGAGGGTGTGGAATCGACTGTGGCAGGCAGACGAAGCAAGTTATAAGTAGCGGATGCCAGCGCTGCGCCGCCGCTGCCTCCCCCTCTACACTCCGGGAGGGACACCGGCAGTAGCGAATATTGGCACAGCTGTGGAAAGTGGCGGTGGCAAAACGGGTTGAACCACTTACAAGCCGTCCTGCGGAACTGGAGCACATCCCGAAGAAAGAAGATATGTGCGATACTAACTATACCTGCAGTCTGAGTACAGGTCCCGTTAGATCCGTAGCGCAGCGCATACGACGAACTGCCAATAATGCGGCATTGGACGTGAGATGGGTGATGAGATCGGTCACAGTACTCACACATCTGTCAACGCAACGATGTATCGCGGATTCCCCACCCTGAATCCCTCATACTTTCGAGAATGTCGCCAGCAGCTTCTGTGTGCGACGAATGGCACGTCTCAATCAGATTCAAAGAATAAGGTGTGATGAAGCCAGCCACGTACCGATAGAGCCTAATTCCCCACCCGACGTAGTGGAATACGGCGCCATATTTGAGAATAGGTTGGGCGTGCACAGGGCGTGCACTGCCAAATATACCTAGGCCCAAAAGTGTTGTGGCGGTCGCCGTGGCACTCAGAGTCGACGTCAAGAGACAGCCAGTCAGACTCCTATTACATTACATTTTATAATAGACCAAGCATCGGAGGAAATGATCATCGTGTTAGTAGCTACGTCGGTTTGCTTCCAACGCCCCACAGTTTCGCCGAGCGTCCGAGGATACGGTATACAAGAGACCACCCCACTCAATCCAGGCTCGAGGCACAACACAATCCGAACCCCAACGTGGACCGCTCACCGCCAGGTGTCGTTCTGGGTGAACGACCCACTGGCCGGCGTCGTGATCGAGTCGTTCGGGTCCGACTCCCATGTGACCTCGCCGTCGTTCTTGCGGATGTACTTGTACTCGACGACGGTCGACGCGGGAAGCGTTACCGTGATGCTCCACGTGGGGTAGTTGGCGGACGACAGGAGGAGCGCAGTGTCGGGGGACCAGTTCTGCAGGGCGGCGGCGTTGCCGGTGATGTAGATGTTCTCTCCGAGGACGGTCGTCGCTTGGACGTTGAAGGTGACGGACACGGTGGGGCCCGCGTTGCCGTTGCATTGTGTGGGGATAGTGAGGCCGGATGCGCCCCAGCTCGCGTAGGTCTTGCCTGAGCGTGCGGCGAAGACGGTGAGAGCGGAGGCGTAACTCCAGGTGAGGTCGGCCGCGGAGAGGGGCGAGCCAGAGTTCTTGTCAAACTGCTCGGAGAGGCCACCATTCGACGGCGTGTACTTCGCGTTGATCTCAAGGAAGCCATCAGCGAAGTTCTTGATGGCGGATGTGAGGGAGCTGTATGTCGAGGACGAAGAATCGTATGTGCCAGCAGTGACGGAGGAGTCGAATTGCTGGAAGAAGGCAAGTGAGGTGGCGGTCACGTCGAGCGAGCCTTGTTTCTTCCAAGTGATGAGCGCATCGTAAAGCTGCTCAGCGACAGCGAACACGGAGAGGTACCAGGGCTGTGTAAAAAATCACGTTTAGACAGGGCTGCCATAATGCTAAACCTAAGGATGAACTCACGTTGCCATTGAAGTAGATGTCCTCGGGGTAGCGACCAACTGCAACGGCAGCATCGGCGGCGATATCATTGTTGATGCCGTAGATAGACCGGAACGAATCAACATAGACCTTGAGGTTGGAGAGCGCCTTATCCGAACAGGGCTGGAACGTTGCAGCATCGCAGCCGGCATCAACGTCGTAGGTATGGATTGAGGCGAGCACGGAGTTGGAGTCCTTGCCGGAGCGACCGCCTCCCGTATTCGAAGTCACGTAGCCCGCAACAGAATTCCAGTACGACTAGATGGGAAGCACATCAACAACCATAGCTCGTGACTGCACACATGGCCCCGGAGCTTACCTGGAGGAAGCAGAGAAGGTTGTCCGCCTGTGTCGTGTACCCACCGGCGGCCGAAGACTGTCCAACTGTCTTGGCAAATGCTGCACCTTCGCGGAGCGCGCGGTGCTGAACCGCAGTTGTGAAAAACGACGATGAGTTGATTTCTTCCCATAGGTCGAAGCTATCCCCACGAGATGTCAGCTGTGAGGGCATATACCCAAGGTTTCAAGCGGACGTACGTCGATTGATTCCAGTTGTTCTGAACATAGTCCAAATCGAGCTTGATGCTGGGCCATAGCGTGTTGTGAACGTACGAGGTACCGTTGCCATTGGCGAGGAGCCAGTTTGCGTACGTGATAAGTGCGGTTGCTCGAAGAGCAGGACCATCTGTGCACGAGGCATCGACGATGAGCGTGGAAGTTGCCTTGATCGGGTGCGGTAGCTGAGATACCTACCACGCTGAGGGCGCCCCCATGCCCCGGTGAAGGCCGTCCCGTCGACATTGAACTTGGGCTCTCCTAGACCGCCGGTACTGACCGAGCCGGAGGGGTTGGACGTCTGCTGGAGGGCGGCCTCGGCCGTCGTGAAATCATCAATCAGACTACGGAGGGAGGTGTCTTCGCCGGTAGTAAACTGGTCGGTGATAGTCTTGAACACGAGAGATGAGTCGCGGACCCATGTGTAGAGGTAGTTCGGGTTCGACGTGCTCGGGCTGGCAATTACGACACCCGCCTGTCAACGAGACGCGCACACGTGGTCATGTGTTAGTGTTCTATGTGACGCGCACATGGAAGGGAACCCCGGAGGAAACAACCATCCGGAGTGCATTAATGTTTGATGGACCGGTGCTCACCTTCGCACCATTGGCCTTGGAACCATCAGGACCGATGTTGGCGAGGAGCCCAGCTTTTGCAGCAGGAGACTCGGACGCGACGTAAGCGTCGACTGAAGGGGACTGGGCGTACGAGCTGACGGCAAGGGCGGCCAAAGATGTGAGGAGGGAGAGACGCATCGTAGCCGCAGAAATCGGGCAAGAGAGTGACGAGGGGTGGAGGACGCGGTTTATATATGATAGAATCCAGCGCTACTTGAAGTGAATTCACGGGCTTCGCTTCACTACCACTGCTTGTTCGCAACCGAGCAAGGCGCCTGACGACATGGCAGGGTGCCAGAGATCGCCAGTGGAGTGCTTGCACATGGAGGCCACTGTTCCTGGCCACAGATGGAGAGCTGGTTGGCAGGTGGACAGTAAGACAGTGATGGGCGCCTGTGCAGACGACGATAGACGCTCAACCACTAGCACCTCGCAAATCGGCTTGATCCGTCGAGTTACGAGCGCAGAGTTATAACTATGCCCTGCCGCCGTAATATAATATTCAATTGCAGATATTAGCTCTGAGTCAATATCGATTCAAGAGCCGTATCGTCGCCTCCCAGTGAGCGGGTGTTTGGTCATGTTAGGATCAGAGGCCTTTGCACAATACAACCAAACAAGACGCGGCGGTCGGCCCTGTGGATCAAACACCCGGAGACGTCTCCCTGCACGGTCTGCACCCACTGTCTCCCTTCTTCGACATCCTCTCCTCTGGGTAGCATGGACTACTTACGCCCAGACCCGCACGCGCATGCGCAGAGCACTCCTGATCTTGTGGATAGCCTGAACGAACTCGTCGACAAGCTGAGCATCTCCCTCCCTTTCGCTCTCGAGACGCCATGGGACCTAACGCCTGGCCTCCTTCTTGGTATCCTGGAGTCCATTCTCCAATCACGCCTTCCTGTTCCTCCCGCAATCCGTGCGTCACGCGACTTCGCGAACAAGGTACAAGCCATGAAGGCTTTCCTCGGGGTGTTCGAGAGTGATGTACTCGGCGGCGAGGACGTGGGGCTGAGCGAGGTTGACCCGCGTCGGCTCGCGGCTGGGGAGGAGGAGGAGGTCGAGTTCATCGGTGAGCTCCTCTGTTGGCTTGGGAGGCGCAAGGGTCTCCTTGCAGGTCCGTCACAGCCAGGGGACGACCAACCTCCATCCTTACCGTCCAATGCCCGCCGCCGCGCGACTTCCCCATCCACACACTCCACCATCACAAGCGGCGTGCACTCGAATCTCTCCATGATACAAACTGGCGTGGCCGACTCCGACACGAGCATGTCGTCATTCGCGTCCGAGCAGCTCACATCCCTTACCCACACTCTTCCCGAGTTGCCCTCGCTCCCCCCCGCCCCTACCTCTGCCCTCCGCCGCAGCACGTCCTCGACGGGCACTGGCCGACCACCGCCACGCTGTATTCACGAAGTCGAGGATCCATCGTTTGTCCTCGACCGCGAACCCGACATGTCAACTGCAACGTCCATATGCCATTGCGCGACTCTGGACGAGCACGAAGAGGAGGAGGAGGACCTACCACCCCCTGCGAAGACGCCTCTCCCCTTTCGCTACGACGGGTGGATAGACGAGGCTGATGAAAAGTCAGAGCTCCAGTTCTATTATGACCGACGCTCCCCGCCCAGCGCGCCATTGTCAGCGTCCACCAGTCGTCGGACGAAGTCGTACTCTGGGTTGTCCGCATCGCTGTCGCAGCTACGCCCGTCCTCTCATGCGCAACCACGAGCCCACTCCGGGAGCGGGCCGCACCGTATCATCACCCCGCACAACGCTCCGAAGACGGAGTACACGCTTGCGCTGCTCAAGGAGCGGGCGAGGCTGCTGGACGAACTGGCGAAGATCAAGGCCACGACTTCCGTGGCCATCTAGGATTATGGTGCGGATGTTCGGACCGTGGTTGGGTTGCAGATTACTATGCTCTCGTACGTTGTTATTACGTTTTGGTCACTATGCTTTCGTCTAGTCTCTCTGTCCACCGCTTTCTATCCATTGTTCGCTTTCTACAATAGTCACTATAGTATATTCTTCGGTATCCATGGACGCTTCACTATCTCATAACCACCGTCTCAGACGTCATCTAACGTATGTTTTATAGTATCCGGTTGCAAAATGAGTGACGCAGTTGTGTCAGTTTGTGTACTCGTCCGTTTCGGGTTAGACCTGACATTGCGTGAGATCAAGATTTTCTGCGGAACGTCGATCGGCGGGATTGATGCGCAAGAGGCGCGGTCAGGGTCTCCAACGAAGTCGCCGTGCAGCATGTCAATGGCTGCTACTCTTACTGCGACGCGGTTTTAGCAATCGCCGGGGACTTTTGATCCATACATTCATATATACCGAGCAAAAGCCTACATCTATCAAGACGAAACCCAACCCTCCCCGACCGCGCGGCAGGCCTACGCGCCATGGCCAGCGAAGTACATGTACATTGAGCTGTCGCGGACAAGCTGTTCCCCTCCGAGTCCGCGCATTCCTCAGAGAGGAGCCCACGCGCATCCTGCAGGTACACATACAGTGCGTGCTCGTCGGCGGAACGCGCTTCTGGCGCCGCCCAAGCCTCCAGTCAGAAGCGGCGAGCTCTGCAGACGCGGAAAAACCGCGGGCGCACGTCTCGTCTCTGTAACTACGTCAGTATATGTTATATACGTACGCCGAGCACCAGTTTGGTCCGACGCCACCGTCGATTAAGCGGGAACCATGGGCCCTCGATCGCGCGCCCGCATGGAGCGAGGTCGATGATCGCCGTGAGGCGTCCGCGAAGCAGGCGTGCACGTTGGGCAGTTCGACAGTGCACGAAAGGGCAGGCGTAGGGGGGGCCGTCGCGGTATCCTCGGCGGGCGCGACTCGGACGCGCCTCGTACGTTTGCATACATCGGGTTACATACACACTCGCTGCGGCGCCGAGGACGTGGCGCAGGATTCCGTCCAGGGCAGGGGCGAGGAGGGCAGCTTGAATTTGAGAGCGCGCGTGCAATGGTAGGCAGGGCGCGACGGTCGCAGGAACCGGGAGGCAGGGCGCGGCGCTCGGGTCGCCGGCGTCGGGCATGCTGGCGGCTTCTCGGAGATGAGGCGTGTGCAAGCTGCGGCAGATCGCAGTGCTGACGGTGGCTCTGGCTCCGGCTCGACCCTGCCGCGTCGCACGCGCGCCTGCGCGCCCCCCGGACTCCCGGAGAACCGACGCAGAGGGTGCACGTCGGCGGCCGTGCGCCGGCGTCCGTTTGGAAACCTAGGCGCATCTGGGGAGGGTTCGATAGCGTCACGCTGCGGGACGAGCGTCGGAGGGAACGGCGCGCGTCGAGCGTCGAACGTCGAGCAGGAAGTAGGGAACGCAGAACAGAACGTTGGGTCGTTCCCTGGGACCGCTCACGCGGGTGTGGGAGGCGGGGACGGGGCGGCGTTTACCCCGAATGGGGCTGATTCTGAGCCTGCGGGAGTAGCCTTTAGACTTGGGGCCCTAGGCTCCAGGCGCAGGGGCCACGCCTATCGAGATGGGACTCGAACCCAACGCGCGTCGCGTGTCTCGTGGGGCCCGCTGCGGGTGCGCACGCGCGGAGTGGGGGGCGACCGCCTAAAGCCCGATAAGCTTTTGAGCGTGCGGCTGCTGTTCTGTGCGCGCGTGAGCGATTTCCTCCAAACGCGGGCGCCGGGCCGCCGGCAGCTGAGAAGTGGGCCTATATCGAACGCCTGACGGGAAGGGCAGAAGGGGTCGATGATGTTGGGCCGGTGGTGAGGATGGCGAGCGGATGCACATTGCAGAGCGCGCGGGTGTGATTGTCGAGGGCTGGGCCGGGCTGGTGATCGAAGGTCTTAATGTCCCCGCGTGTCCTTGGAATTGAAAAATGAACATACCGAGATACGCCGCTTTACTACGTCCGGGACGGCACAGATGGATCGGTATCCAGACGTGCGCCACAAACATTGATAGGCAACATACTGCTCCGAGGGTGAAGACCATTGTCCCAGGCGCCGTCGGTGGATATGGGACGATCTCGTGATCGAAGCACTGCACTTGCCAGGACAACGCGGGGTGTGTCCGGAGGGCGGTGATGAACATCTTGGGATGGAGTGTGGGGAAGGGGGTTCGTTCTGTTCGGATGAACTTCGCGTATTCTTGCGTCAGGGTTTCCCCGCAGCAGTTGTGGGAATGGTGTGGCGTCGGAGAGGACACGGTAATTGAAAGGTGCTTCGGGTGAACTTGGAGAGCCCGCAGTGTGAACGCGCCCAACGGCGGACGAAGGAAAGGAGACGGTATCGCTGAGAAGCGTTCAGTATACGACTATACCGGCTACCGAGGAGAAGAGTGGCGTAAGTTGGGTCCTGCAGACGGAAGCTAGAACATTGTATTGGAACAGAAGCGTGCGTGCCTGGTTCGGGTACGGAGCGTGGCGAGTTCCCGTCTATCGCATACTCTTCATGTCAATTCGCCGAAAGTCGGAAGAGAGAAGAATAAATGGAGACGTGCCGTCACAGCCGTGCAACATCGACTGGGTGACGTGGTTGAACGCACATTGGCTTTCTTGGCGGATTATTGCCATGGTTTTGATAGAGAAGCTTTACGACATCCCAGTACGGTGGCAGAAAGCGCGTCCCAGACGACGGCAAGAGTCAGCAAAGGTCGTGCAAGCGGTAATGAAGTTCGGGAAAAACAGGAACGACGTTGTGATATATGTTCCAAATGCGTTCTTGCCCTGGGCACGTTTGTGCTTCTGATCACGACCCTCGTTGGCACTTACAGCAAGCGACACAGCGCATGCGGTGCGGGTGCACACGTTGTGCCCTAGCCGGCGGTCGGATATATGGATCAGCAACATTTCATGACAAAGATACTCAGCGAAGGTTTGCGTGTGTTGCAATGGTTGCATACCAGAACAGGACGACGGGGAGGACTAGAGCATGGCGAGCTCGGCGACCCGCAACAGCCAACCTCGAAGGAAGCCCAAAACAGGGGGGTATCACCGTTGCGCTGGCGTCAACGTCTTCCATGTAGTAGTTCCTTCCAAGGCATCCAGCGCTTCGGGTCTTCTTCACGATTCGTCCGGCTTCTTTGGGAGCGAGGAGGCACGCCGCGAACAGTCTCGAGCTGAAAGGCTCGGAATGCGTCTGCCTCCAAATGCGTCACAACGGACAGCGAATGGACGCCTAACGACTTCGAAAGTGCTGCGCCGACGTGTGCCTACCGTCTGCTGACCGCGTGCGTCGAACCTTGCGCTCGGTACCAGAAAGAGCTGCGACTACAGGGCCAAAGTGAACGTGTATGTCGTAACCTGTCGTAAGAGGACTACAGGCAGCGCTCCCCTGCGTCGGAAGTTCACATAATCGCTGAGAAAAGGGACAGCGTTAAGCACGTACCTCAACGTCATCGCCGGGAAGGGAAGGGCGTTTGCCAGAGGGGAGGAAACCTTGCTGGCAAAGGTATCCGGGCGGAAACTGGGCAGGGCGAGAAAACGATCAGCGTGGCTGGAATAGTCCGAGGGTTGGGTGCTTGGGACGCACTAGACCGCGATAACGTCACCGCATCGGATATCTCACCTATGCGACCGAGCGAGACGGCTGATACCGCGGAGGTCCTCGCCGGATTGCCAGAGCAAAAGAGTAAGCTTGCGACTAGGCTTCCAGTTGTGGCGCCGGAACGGGAGCCAGCGGTACATTAACTACGAACAAGTCAGAGCCATCCGGAGCCGGTGTGGCTTGGAGAATAAAGCTAGCTTAGAGCCTGTTAGAGCTCAGCCGGGGAGGACGAAGTCCCCGTGGGGAGGATGCAGTGGCCGATGCGCCTGTGATTTTCGGGCAGGAATCGGATCTGGATTCTGATCGGGCGCGCAAAGTCGTTTGTCCGCGTCATCCACATCTCAGATGGCGGACCGCCGCGGAGACCCCTCAATATAAGTACGCCGATAAGAAATTCACAAGTCCGAACGTGTGCCGGCTGGTCGGAGGACCCCTGACAATTCACCCATATCCCTGATGCCTAATCCGGACAATTTTTGGATTTTGGAGGGGTCCATGCGTGATTTTTATCCGGACATTTGGCCAAAATGCCCCATGCCATGATCCAGACATATGCGGTCGACTTGGGCAGAAGCCTGATCCCGGGACGGAAATCCGGCAAGGCTATGGCGGAGCAGGGCAGAATTGGGTGATGGTCCGGCCGATCCACCGGCCTGCTGGCGGTCTGGTGACCAGCAGGGGCCTGGTTGTAGACTTGTAGTACTGTTTGTAGTAACACTCATACTTACCGTCGATTGATGTGTCCAACGGTTCATATAGTGTCTAGAAGCGCCGTACAAATCTCTTGAAGCCATGTATTAACAACTGAATCTAATGTACAAGGGTAGTGAGTGCGGAGTGTGGAATCTTGATCAGTGCGTACTTAGTGGACATGATCCGTAGATACCCTCCGTAGCCTTCGCTGCTTGCTCCACGCCCTGTAGCATCCCTCAGTTGTATCTCGCCAGCCATTTAGCAGTTGTATATCACATTTTCTTGTGTTTTCCGACACCAGAGAGCGAAAAATCGGCCTAATGCTCTCGGATCCGGACAAAATCGACCTCTCGGAGGCCACATCCGACTATCCGGACAAACGGGGCTCCAGGGCCCGAACGCCTGATTTAATCCGGCCAAATTTGCCGCCAAGCACGGCCTGATCTTTCGGACAAATCTGAGCGAAATTTGGAGGCAGGGATCAGGGATTTTGGTGAATTGTCAGGGGTCCTCTGGTCGGCGGTTAAGTGTACCGGAGGCGGTGTCTGTAGAGTCCATGCTTGCCTGTCTGCTGAAGAGGCCGCCAAGAAGCTAACGCTCGGCCAAGACGACTGGGAGCAGAGGAAAGGGAGGGAGAACGTTGATACAGGCGGCTGTGGGACAGTGATTGGGGGACACTTCGATGGGGCGAGGATCTGCATGCGGATGGTTGCCGGACGGTGAGACGGAAGATAGTCGGAAAGCGCGGCGAGGATGCCATAAGTGATCGCTATCGCAAGCGACGCGGCCATTTTTGGCAGGCGAGAACGGCGCGTGGGTGCAGGCTGGGTGTAGCCGCAAGTTATCAGCGTCAGCCACCGTCCGGAGTCGAGACATCGTCCCCGCGCTCGCGCCATCGACTATCTCCACTGACGACGAACGCCACGCCGGTGCCTCAGCCCGTCGTTCTCCCGGCGCCGGCTGGACAAGAACGGAGCCCGCACCCCTGTCCACCCCACCTCCCCACGGCGTCCACCGCGTGCCTTGGCCATTCTGTCTGCGACCATCTGCCACGCTGCGTGATATCCCTACCAGCGGACAGCCCTGTTATCTTCTTCTGACGCCCTCCTCCTCGCCCGCCACGACCCCCGTTCGCTCTCGCCCCCATCTCCTGCTTCCCCCAATCCCTGGCCGTCTAGAATCCCGCCGGATCATCCACGGTGGGACCCCCGTCTCTCCATATCTGCTTCTTCTACTCCCACTCCCTTCCCCGTCAGGTCGTTACCACCCACTCAGCCCCATTCAGTCAACGCGGGGTAATCTCCACATCCACTTCCACACTTCCTCCCTGTCCCCGCCCTAGACCTTCCTCGTCCAACTCCCTGCCGAACCCTAGCCCATTCTATAGATCTTCGCTTCACCCCACGTTCCGTTAATCTCCTCAAGGTCAGTTCCAAAATACGTAACTGCCCCCCAGCCCAGTACTAATACCCCTCCTCCTCCCGTCCCCTCCCTTCTATCTCTTTTCGCATGGACCTCCACGCTATCTTGCACCACCAAAAAGCCACGGACGTCATGCCTCCTACGTCCCCGCCAGCACCCCCAGCCGCTCAGGAGAAGGTCGTCGCCCGCCCATACAAGTGCCCCTACCCACTTTGTGGTCGTGCTTTCAGTAGACTGGAACACCAGGTGCGTGTGCTACTCCCTAATTCGCAGGCTATCCCCTTATCTCGCCCCCTACAGACCCGCCATATCCGCACGCACACTGGGGAGAAGCCCTTCGAGTGCACCTTCCCTGGTTGCGAGAAGCGCTTCTCGCGCTCCGACGAGCTCACCAGGCATTCCCGCATACACAACAACCACGACACCGTGCACCATGCTGGCGCTGCAAGCTCCAGTCATGCCCACAAAACCAAAGGCAAGGCGAAGATCGACTACATACCCGACGGCAGCATGGAGATCAGCGCTGGCAGATTCTCGACCACGCTTTCCAGTGCTGATACCGACTACGCGGGAGGGTCCAGCATGCGTGTCAAGAAGAAGGCTAGGAGCCGAGCCAACAGCGACGATGAGGTGAGTACACGGACCGCACACCATTTCACCGTTTCACCCCACATTTTCCCGCTGTCACTTCATTGGATTAGTGAGGCTGTATGCACTGACACAGCAATGACAGGGCGAATCCTATGCGCGCCCTACCGCGCTGTATTCGGCCGACCCCACAGGATACGATTACCCCATGTCCCACCACCGGGCCGGCCATCCCGTCGAACACTCGCGTTCCCCTGCATCAAATCCGAACGCTTTCTCCGCCTTGTCGAGCGTTGCTATGGAAGAGCTGTACGCTCTGGAGCGCGACGAGGCGCTACGGAGAGCCGAGTTCGAGGTTCGCCGTATGGAGGCGCTCCGTCGCGCGGAGTACGAGACGCGCCATGCCGATATCCTACCCGTCCACGGCAGGCTCACGAAAAGTGCGACCAACACGCCCCTCGGCACACCCTTTTTCTCCGCTGGCGACGAGGGCGGGTACTTCGGCGTCTCCAGGGAACGGGATTCGCAGCCTGGGGACGATGAGCCCATCACTATCAAGCAGGCGCGGAGGCGCAGTCTTGGTAACTCAAAACGTGATGTTTTGTCGATGCACCCCCATTCCTCTGGCCACGTCGTCGAGAGCGCATATACACACTCGCGGTCCCACTCGCATGCGCCCCATGGCCATGGACACTCCGTGTGGTCACATCCATACCCCCACCCCGCGACCAACAGACCCCATCTGCACCCCGGACATGAAGACTCACCGTCACCAATAAGCTCGGACTCCGACTCTATGCACGCTGTGCGATCACCCCCACACGTTTCACCCACAACGGCGCATCGCCTTCCCGCTGAGGCGCCTCACCATGGGCTTGCATACGGCGCTAAGTCTCCCGGTAGCGCGGAGTTCGCATTCACTCCCTCAACGAGTCCCTTCCTCGGCGGTCTACGGACGCTCAACATTCATTCGAGTGGTCCTTCGCGCGCCCCGTCGCCCTTCCGTCTTCCGCCACCCTCGCTTGACAGTCCAATCGAGGAGTACGGGTATTACGATGCGCGCAATCGCAAGATCACTGCTGCTGGCAGCCCTCCGTCCATCAGTGCATTGAGTGGACGCATGGCGAAGCGCAGTAGCTCCGGCGACCTCGTGGCGTACGGCGTAGCGCACGGCGTTTCCGCGGAGCACTTCGCGATGCCTCCCCCGAGCTTCCACATTCCGTACACGAGCGACAGGACGTGCATTACGTCCCTGCCGACCCCACAGTTGTCAAGCGGACCGAGCAGCCTCGGGAGCAGCCCGAGGAGCCGCACGCAGTCGCTGAACGTCGCGGACCCGAGCAGCGCGTCGAGCTCGCGGGCGGCGTCGCCGCCGCCGCCAACGCACCACACGCGTTTGTCGCACCACCCGCCGACGGCCACACATCACCACCACCACGCACACCTAGCGCACTCGGTTCGTGCTGCTTTCGGGATGACGCCCATACATCCTCGTCCTCGTGCCGCACCGCCCGCGCCCTCGTCGCATGCCGACAACACGGCCGTGCCCTTACGGACCACCTTCAGCGACGTCTCCCCAGTGCCTGGATCACGGGCGGCGTCTCCACCAATTAAGTTGCCCCCTCTGAAGCTGCCGTCGTCGCCTTCGTCGCCTCTACATCTCCCGGATCGGGTGGCCGATAAGGAGCCGCGGAGGCGCAGCCTTGATGGGGCGGTGGGCGAGATGAGTCTGCAGGAACGCGAGGCTTCGAAGGAGAAGATCGAGCTTCCGGGCTTCAGCGAGTTCGCGGCCGCCTCTGGGCTCGGTGCGTGAGTCAGCTCGGGCGCGGGCATGGCGGGAGTGGGCGGTGCCAGGCTCGACGAGACGCGTCTCGAGTCTCCGTATCTGTGTGGGGAATTGTGTTGAAGGTTCGAACTTCGCAGCTTCGTCGTGGAAGGAGGTCGGCGGAGACGAAGAAGGTTGTATTTGGCCCTTGGCAGCGGGCGTCAGACTTGAGGAGGAGGCGACGACGCTGCGACACTGCGTACTGTACAGTTGTGATATTGTGCTAGATCTGTTGACGTGTCATTTTATGTTCCAGACGATATACCCCCGGACGAGCTGCTTTGCCAACCCCACCTCCATCTCATCGTGATCTCTTTTTTCTTTTCTCATGCCCACTATAGATGCCACCACTCTGCATACTGTTCTCTGTGTCTGTCGTGTACCACCACATCTATTCATACACCCCACACCCATCTCTACCAATGTCCGCCCCTTCGCTCTTCGCGCTCTGCTTCAGACTCCCACGACATAATTGTATTCCGCCGCGACGACGCTGCTAATTTTGTGCTCACGACTTCTTGTGCGCTCGACGCTCTCGTTCGTCGAACTCAGACACGCCTCGCTAGAATAGAACTAGTAGTATAGACTCCACACACGCTTCCCTTCCGTCTGTACGACTTATTATCGTAGAGCCAACCCTTCGGGCGCGATGGCGTCCGGTTACCACCGTCACCGTCTCCCTCGCCTCCGACCTAGCCCCGCCCACCCCTCACTGTTCACTGCTTCGAATTCCTTCGCGTCGCACCACCGGCTGCGGATCCTTCCCACCTGGCACCCACACACCCATTGCTATGGTTAATGCCCTCCCTTTCCCTTCCTTCCGTTATCGGAACCAGTTCTAGACGCGACTCGCGACCGCCGGCAGAATTCGGTGTTTACGTTGTCGACGTTGGTTTACACATGCGTACGCTCGGTTAGCATACATTCGCGTGCACGGGGCGTGGAGACCGTGCTTAGTATTTGGTAAACAGTTCCTTGATACCTTACGTTCCCTGTGGACGCTTATGATGATTTATGCTTACGACGGTGACGATCATAGATGGATTGTATTGTACTGGCGCGTGCAGGGACTGGTATTTATCCGAATGAATAGATGGTTTCGCTCCATTCAGACTCTTTTCCGTACGTGATTCGATGACGATATTGCATTTTCCTCAGGTGGGGTCAGAATCGATCCGGGGTCCTTGTGGACGTCGACGTCGAGAGGGACAACGTTGCTTTCCGTTCCATGTCCTAAGCAGACCGCACCATGTGCGAAGTTGCTACCCTCTTTGCGATTTTTCTGGGGCTGTGAGAGCTGAGATGGCGTCGATTGATTCCGAGTCGTGCACATCGCGTTGTCTAGATCTATCACGGCCCTACGATGAAGGAGTGCGATAGTACAACCGTGGCATAGATGATAGGACCTACCTCTTGCCGCTTGGACGGCGATAAATTGACCTTCGGATGGTTTGCGGGAATCTGATGCCGACGGACGAGGCTCTCATTCGGAGGAGTTCTTGGGATGACCGTGGTATAGATATCACCATCTGGATTTTATCGTGGTCCTCTTGAGCCGTAGTGAGCATACAACTTGGCAAACCAAGACTTGGGCCGGGAAGCCTGAGTTGAACCTACTTGAACTTGAACTTGGTTCAACTTAGACTTGGTACTTGGTTTTAGCTTGTCACGAACGCCTTACTAGACTAAATATAGCACTTACTTTGTCACGCGTAACGGCTCCGTCACAGCCTATCGTTGACACGGTACCGGTGTTGTTTCAAGTCGATGCCATCGTGTCGGACGTCACTGTCCCTCCCTTCCGGCTTCAAGATTAGGGTCCAGTGACCGGCTGGCCTCTTGACATTGACCCTCAAATATGCAGCCTGAGGACCTTCAGCATACTCAGACTCTTGGTGCATACACTGGCATTGTACCGCGTTCGGTAATCTCTCGGAGTCAGCATGCGGCCCCATGCCTGAAGCAGTTACCCCCAGGTAAGTCACCGTGATGGACTGTCTCTGTCACCGCACCATCTTTTGACCAATACGGCGCTCGCCATGTTTATCTAGAAGAGAAGGTGGCGGAGACGTGCCTTCCGGTCGGCAGAAGCTTTCGCAGCGAAGAATATGCGATATGCTGTCACCTCGGCAGGCCGTGCCATTGGCCAACGTCGTCGTCTGTTGCATCGCCTGGTCAAGGTGGACTTCCGTCTTATCCATCTATACTGTTGCTTGGATTCGCACTACGTGGTGGCCATCCCCAGTGCCCAAGGATGTTCATTAGTCCTTCATGATTCCAGTTGGAGTGCGTCCGGGCACTAGGCTGTAAGTGTTTCATTGCGTTTCGTGTCATACCCTTTCCTTTAGCTATAACATTATTCGCTCCAGCTGGGGTCGATAAGAGCCAACAGCGTCACGCAGCAAAGTTCGATTGGGTTGACTCAAGACTGAACATTATCACACAGCCGTCGATTGGGTTAACTGATGTCTGCCATGTCTTTCTTATAAGCAGGGCCTGTCCCTATGCCAGGAGGCGCAGCCAGCAGCTCTGATTCCCACCGCCAGTGACCCCCACCTCACCCTGACGATCCAGTTTCCCCGGCGGTCTCCCGTTATGTCCCTTTCCGACGCTGATATAATAGCACAACAAAACGCCAAGTATGCCAATTTTTTTTCAAATGCATCCATTCCGCCAACTCATGTATGGATCTAGTTTCATAGGAAACATTATAACTACGGGTGCTGCGGGTATGTGAATGCGTATCCTGACTATCATGTTGCAGTACTTATGTTTGGCAGCCTTGATCGGCTACGACTATCTTCTTACCGTCCGGCGAGAATCACGTCTGTTTTGGAAACGGAAGGTCAACGCCGCCTCAATCTTGTTCTTTGTGAATCGTTACCTTGCTCTATTCTACTATGTGGCCCTGGGGTATTACCGCTGTTTAGATTTGCCATACCCAGTGAGTCGTCCATGGCTAACAAATTTCTTGTGCTCAACTTTGATTGTAGGGGTAGGTGGATGCCATATCAAACTATTAGATTGAATACTAATGTCGAGTCAGTTGTCGAACACAGAACTACATTGCCATTGGGATAAGGTATCTGGAGTACCTTCCCTGGGCAGGTTCGATATGCACCCGTATGATGCAAGGGAAATCGTGCTGATATCGCGCGACGAGGACAGTCTTCTCGGCCTTGCGAGTATATGCCCTCAGTAAGAATAACTGGTTTTTGACCGCATTCACTTTCTTTTGGTCCGTCCTCGCGTTCCCTATCGACTACTACGTACGTACATGTTTTACCTTCGTGTCCGCCCCATATGGTCTGATTCCGCATTAGGGAGACTTCCACCATAGGTCCTACAAAGAGGATCCGGTGCTAGGATGCGCGTCAAGGGCGACGACGCCGACTTTCCTTAGCGAAATGTAAGTTCCCATGTATCCTTACGAGCAGTTCCGAGCGATCACTAACGAGGATCGCAGTGGTCAGTGTTGTCGCGCGTCATCCGAAGTTCCGCGTTTCTTATCTACTCTACTGCTTACTAGGCACCATCTTCATTCGCGGGGGTCAGACCATCGCTGACATAGTCGTGATCGGAGTCACTTGGAAGGCGGCTTACCATGCACGTAACGAAGCGTCCATGTCCTCCCTGATGAGAGTGATGTTCAGGAATGGTAAGTTTAAGTTTCCTGCAATCTGGATGACCTCATGCTGAGTTGAGTTGTAGGCACTTTGTACTTCATGTAAGTGGCAAGCACCGCTTGGCTTGTATTCACATTAACGGGTCGTAGCATCCTGCTGGTGCTGAACATCCTCCACATCATATTTGTTTTCCTCCCGGTGAAGCATGTTTAGCCACCCAGTCACTATTTGCATGCTCATTGAATGTTTCAGAACTCCTGCTTACACGCACCGTTATCAAACACGTCGTATGTGGTCATGTTATCCGAACCGTTGAGTGTTTCCCTACTACACATTGTCTCGTGCTTACCCGTGTGCTTTTCAGCCTCACAGCGATTCTCGTCTCCCAATTCATGCTCGACCTCCATGAGACTCATCTGGGACTGACCCAAGGTTCGGACTTGTCCACCATGCAAATCATGAGCATCGATATCGGACAACCATGTTCAAGAGATCTTGTATCCGAGGAACTGGAGGAATGGTCAGTTGCTTCGAATCCGACTTCGAGCCACACAGAGTCGGAGAGATCGGAGTCCAGGGTGAGTGTTTTTCATGCCGCTGTCGACGGCGGGCACGAAACGGACTCAAGTGGAGGAATCTTAATAATCTGATGTTTTATGGACAGGAGGTGCCCAGCTCGTCTATCGCCTGAGCACACGGAAATATGGAAGATATGTAGTTGCGTTGCGTGGAGTCATGTCGTCGATATCGCTGTCATATACGTGGGACCCCTCGATTCGCGCTGCTGCTGGCGGTGGCCGCGCTGCAGGCTTCCCACATAGCACTGTCCTTACCCACTCCAAGGTGTTGGACCGTAATATTTCAATTTCCAACCAAATATAGTTTCCGCGCAGCATGACTATCGCTGCAGTCGTATAGTGACATGCCAGTGAGATGGCATGCTCTCCAACTTGTGTGTGTGGGCGCTCCCCGACGGAGTGCTTTCATCGAGGCTCGAGCCGACCAAGCGCCTGCGTTTAGTCCTTGCCCCCAACACCCCGACCCATCATTCTCCCACTTCCTACTTGCGCGACATTGTGGTTCGAAAGCCGGTGGGCTGACAGACTGCCTCAGTATGGCGCCGAAGATTGAATACTATTGTCCTTGCCTGGCCGAAATACCGCATCCGCCACCCCCGCACCTTCCATCGTCTTCATACAGTTTCCACCCCCTACACAACCTTTTCTTCTGCGAGGAGTGCGATGCGGTCAGATGCAACCGATGCGTTTTGTTGGAAGTGAGTGGATACTACTGTCCGAACTGCTTGTTCGAGGTCCCTAGTGCAAGCGTGCGTGCAGAGAAGAACAGGTTCGTCGTCTTCAATCGTTGCCAGTGCGTCTCGGTGAAATGCTTAATGCACGCGATAGATGCGCACGGAATTGTTTCCTGTGTCCCAATTGTCGGAATACCCTCACGGTGGTCCCGTCCGATCCACCAGAGGACGTGGACTCCAGGATGTCTCCCATTGTCTCGACTACGCTTGGCGAGCCCCCCTTCTTCCTCTACTGCAACCATTGTCGATGGGACTCGGCCGAAGTAGGAATCACATTCGAGAAGCCCACGGGGCTTGCAGGTACGCTTCGTTCATCACAGTACATTCAGCAATGCACAAATACCCACCCAACCCTAGCGCAGCTGCAGAAGTTCGAGGACTCCGCACCGGAATCGCTCGAGTTCGAGCACCTGAAGGAACATTTTGAACCCTTCTTACGTGCATCCTCTTCTTCTACCGCCCTCCCCAGCGCATCCTCACATCACGTCCATACGAATCCTATCACAGCAGCAGCCTCGTCTGCGCTCGCGCGAGACATACCCGGAGTGGGCAAATACAGCCCCCTCTCACGCTCGCGCATCGGTCGCGAGAAGGCCGCGCACCGACAAGAATACCCGGACTACAAGAGCAGAGTGGAGGTCGGCAACGCGGCCGCGCTGAGTGGAGATGTGGACGTGGAGTTCTTGAGGCACCTAGAGACGGTGGACGAGGTCGCATCATTGGAGCAGAGATGGACGAATAGCTGGGTATCGCCGTTGCGCTCGAGGTGAGCAGCATATCTGTCGAACGTCGAGGAAGCTGACAGGTATCCTGGCGCAGTGATCTCAAGCCGCTTCGAATACCGCTACAGTCAAAGAAGTCGAAGCGCTGCCCCAGCTGCCGCCACATCCTCATCAAGCCGGAACAGAAGGCACAGTCCACAAGGTTCAAGATCAAGCTCGTTGCGGCCAACTATCTGCCCGCCATTGCGGTCACGCTGCCACACGCACAGGCCGCCCTCGAGATGATGAAGCGGTCGTCGGCCAAGCCGGCCTCTGCTGCTGCCGCGGCGGAGGAGCAACAGGCGGCAGGGGCCCTCATCGCGGGCCACTCGTACTCATTCCATCTCGCGTTCACGAACCCGCTCTACGACCCCATACAAATACGGCTCGCGAAGGCAGTGGCTCCGGCGCAGATGGCAGACGACGCCGAGGCCGCTGAGCGGGCACGCCGGAGCACGTTCCAAATTCAGCTGCCGAGTGCTGCATTCCCTGTCGGCGCATTTGCAGAGGCATGGGAGTACGACGATGAAGACGAGGACATGTTCCTGGACGATGACGGCATGGAGCTCGTGGAGGCGCGGGGAAAGAAAGGGAAAGATGGAAGGGGGAAGGCTCGTTCTGTTGGAATCGTAGAGAAGCGAGCCAACGTTACAATTGTTAGTGGGGAAGTGCTCATTCCGAAGGAGGCGCGTGGGGACGTTAAGGTGAGTGCATTCATTCCTTGACTTGCTGTTACTTCTCGAAGACACTGGCTAATTATATCCGGATGGCGACGCCGTCAGTTCAACATGCTCGTATCGTACACGTACCGGTCAGACGACCCAGAGCCGTCGGAAGAGGCTGAGGTCGGGACGCCCTCGCGATCACACGCAGCTCACAAGGCTCCAGAGATGAAGAACTTTTCATTCTACACTGTCGTCGACCTAGGATCCATCATGTACCGAGAAGAGCCCAGGCTTAGTGCCGACTTGTAAACAGGCTGGGTAGAGGTGTTAGATACGGCTCGATCGACGGATTGACAAATGGGCTGGCATTGCCAATATTAATGTCAGTGGATGCTGTACGCTCAGCTCAGCCACTGGCTACGCTACGCCTTCTTGCCGTCCAATCACTGGGCGCGACCAATCAGGGGAGGGGACGTCGGGATCGCTGACTGCAAAAAGATGAGGAGGGGGTGTCCCTGGATACGACGCCAACCCATCGAGTAATCACAACCAGGGTCAGCTGCGCATGAGCGAACCTCGCAGCCTCTCTCTTTTCTGCTCCCTCTCATACCCACCCTTCTCGTCTGCTCGTTCTTGCATGCTGCTGTGTCGGCAGAGCCGGCCGCAAGCATAATTTCCGCTCTTTTCTTGTCGCAGGCGATGGCGTCGAGCGTCTCTCTCAATACCGCCCTCGATCCGCTGGCCGAGAACCCACTGCCGACAGTGCTGGTGACGACAACAGCGACCTCTCCGGACACAAACGACGGCGACCGGACTCAGGATGTTCATGTCCTGAGGTCCCCGGCTGCGGAAGAGCCTCCGCGACCACAGGCAGAGCCCTTGCCGAGGAAGCGCGGGGAGATTGGCTTCGACCAGGGTTTGCACAGTGTCCCCTTGGAGGGGGGTCAGGCGAGTTCTTCATCCACCTCCCTCCCCGAAAGACATCCGGCCGACAGGGACCATGCCGCGTCATCCGAACTGAATGCTCCCGTGGACGATAATCCCCCCCGCTCGCCATCGCGGACGGAGTCCACCAACACCGCGAACACGGCCGGGAAGCGGAGCATCATCTCATTCTTCAAGCCGAAGCGGATACCTACCTTCAGCGGCTTGCGCCTCACCACCCTCGCCATCTTCCTCTTCCAGTTCGCGCTCTTCGCCACCACGCTCGCGGGTTGGGTCCTCGCTATCCAGAGGATGCAAAGATCCATGGCAAGTTCGTCCTTGTCGAGCTCTGGCGACGGGAACATGCCGGCGGTGCTCGGTACCACGTCAGCGCAGATCTTCGTCCACGTCGCGTTCGGCATCGTCGCGCTTGGGGAGATTATCTTCCTCGAGCGCACCATCTTCCGCCTCCGCGCCGAGCGGTACGCATACGTACACCCCGGGGAGATCCTACCCAGATCGCGCCCCAGGGCATCGGAGGAGCGGGAGATGGGCATTGCATTCGCGCCGTGGAACCGGCCGCCGCTCCCGACGTACGCAGCGGCGCTCGCGCAGTCCGGCGTGGGCACGGGCGACGTCGAGGACAACATCATCGCCATCCCCCCACCTCCGGCGTATGGCAACACACGAGGGAGCACGCTGCTCTTGGCGGGCTTCCTCACCGACGCCTTGCGCTCGCAGCGGCCGAGGAGCAACGGCTCGGCGTGGAGCAGGATCAGTTGGAGGAGCGAGCGGAGGAGCCGCGGTGGTGCGGAGGACGGGCAGGATCGCCCGAAGAGCTACATGAGCACGGACCCCGAGTGGGAAGCGCGGTGCGACGCCGATCGGGCACTCGTCCTCGAGGAGACGCTGGCGAGGCTGGAAGAGGGAAACACCGGGCGGAACGCTGTAGCTGGGGGGAGATAAGGCTGTGGAGGTCGAAGGACATCCGGTGAGTCTACGGTCGTTCAAACATGGTCGAGCGGCACGCAGACAGCTTTCGATGAAATGCTTTCCGAGAGCTGTGTGAGCTGTCCAAACTATCCGCCCATATCTGTTATCCCCTTGGCGCATCATCACTGACCCACTCCTCTTCCCTGTCATAGGTCCCTATTCCTTTTGTCGGACTGTTCTCTGACAGTGCTCCCTTACCTCTCATTGCTGTCGTTGTTTGTGTTGTTACTTCGCCTGTGCAGCTGTATCCACTATCAAGCCATGCGCTTTCTTCAGAATCCATGAACTCTGTTTGGCGGGATATCCTTAGAGTCTCAGATAGCGTTCACCGCTACCCGACACCTTCCAGAGGTTTCAAGGTCAGCTTGACGAAACCCAGGAGGTTGCGGTGGGGCGGGTGTCCAACTGTGGAACCAATCACTTGGAGCCGACACAGGTCGTTGTAGCGGTGATCATGTACCCTATTAGGCGTGTTTAACGTGGCTGACTGTCAATGTTTCTGTTTAGGGAACGAGGCCTGCAAAACCGTGCGGTTTGGCATCGATCCTTCGCACCGAGGGTGTCTCCCGTTCCCAGCGTTCAAGGAAATGGCTTCTAGGAATTTGTTGCACATCAAACTGTAGGGCGCACCAAGTGCGCAGGAAGCAGTGGTGAGAAAAACTAGGCTGCGTCTGCTGATCAATTTCTTGGGTGGTCGCATGATGGAGAGAGCGTTATACAGTGTCAGTGGTGGGGAACTCCCTAACCTCACTCCTCAGGAACGGTCGGCGATTACCCCCGAAGAATCACGCGCCACGAACAAATCCCGAGAAGTCTAACTGGAAGCAACGGGTGCGCTTCACGTCGTGCAATCGACCCTTTCCTACCGACCGGTCCTTGCCAGGCAACCAGGCCTGTTTGTAGCCTGCCAATCAATTGATACCCGAGCTCTCCAGCGAATATACGCCTATATACGCATGGTTGTGTAATTCTACAAGGCGGACTATTCGATAGGTGATAGCCGTACGTCATCCTTGTTTTCACTCTCCCCTCGTCAAAGTTACTCAGAGGGGCACCAAGAGGATGCATCTCCCGCTGGATTGCCCTCACCAACGTCTAACTTCTTGAACCAGAAGAATGCCGAACGCTAATGATCTGCACCGTCCACGGGGACTTCCTAACCATCGACCCCCTCATCCGGAAGTTAGAGCCGCAAAATCCAGGCTAGCGGCTTGGATGAACGATATGTGTGAGAATGTCGATGACCCTGAAAGCCGGAGGTACCTCCGCGGTGGGTTTGCCCCGGATACCCCACAGGCCCACGTGAGCCTGGCTTTCTCGGATCGGAGGCACCTGATAACGTTGTTTGTTCGCAGGTTTCGACGATCTCCACTTTCGGGGCTGGAAAAACCCCGCTTTGACTCGCGTTCCGTCTCTTCTCTTCGGCGGCCATATGCCAGTGCCACGCGAAAGAAGGCGTTGAAGCAGGGGCGTAATTCATCGACCGTGGTATTGCTGACGGTCATAGAGCGGCCGCTGCTCAACCACGACCATCCCCTTGACCTCGTTCCTGCGCGGTGTTTGCTTCTACAGATCGATGCGTCGGTTCGTGATCCGTACCGCCGGATTTCCTGAAGGGTCCAAGGAGCTGCGCAAACGACGTCCTTAAGGATCCTTTTGGCAACAACTCGAGTTCGGATGGAATCCCCGCTCGAGGCGGGATCATCAGGTGTTGTGTCTTCTTTCCTCTCCGCGTGACCCGTCCCTCACTTCCTCCACATGCACACTTTCTAGTGTCGTCAGGATCGACGACCCCCACGTTTGTTTGCGACATACGTTGGAGGCATATTTATAGGGGGAAGGTCGCATGAGATTCTGCACCGGCCCTCCTCACTCGTCTGGTCATCTCGTTTCTCCGGTTCAACACATCAAGAAAATGCACCTTTCCGTCCTCGTGTCGTGGGCTGCGCTTGCTGTCGGCGCGTGCGCACAGTCCTCCTCGGCAGATGCATACGTCGCCTCCGAGTCGCCCATCGCCAAGGCTGGCCTCATCGCCAACATTGGACCTGACGGTTCCAAGTCTAACGGCGCGAAGGTGAGCGCCATTCTCATGCAGTCTAACCCAATGCTGATGTCTGCGCGTCTGTTTGATAGGCGGGTATTGTCATTGCCAGCCCGAGCACGGCCAACCCCGATTACCTCTACACCTGGACTCGCGACTCTTCGCTTGTGTTCAAGACCGTCATCGACCAGTTCACTACCGGCGAGGACACCTCGCTTCGTGGTCTGATTGACGACTTCACGACCGCAGAGGCCATTCTTCAACAGACGTCCAACCCCTCCGGTTCGGTCAGTACCGGCGGTCTTGGGGAGCCCAAGTTCAATGTCGACGAAAGCGCCTTTACCGGCGCATGGGGCCGCCCTCAGCGTGGTAGGCTCTAAAATAGCTGTGCTCAACAAACTTCCATACTCACCATTCATGACGCTGGTGTAGACGGCCCTGCTCTTCGCGCGACGGCGATCATCACTTACGCGAACTGGCTCCTCGCGAACGGCAATGGCACTTCCTACGTTCAGGACACGCTCTGGCCTATCATCAAGCTTGACTTGGACTATGTCCAAAACAACTGGAACCAGTCGACGTAAGTGGACCCGATATTCTGAAGCGTTTTTACTGGGATCTCACTCGTATTGATCAGGTTCGACCTGTGGGAGGAAGTGAACTCGTCCTCCTTCTTCACGACTGCTGTCCAGCACCGTGCACTTCGTGAGGGTGCGGCGTTGGCTTCAGCGATCGGACAGACTTCCGTTGTTGCCGGCTACACGACGCAGGCGGACAACCTCTTGTGCTTCCTCCAGGTTAGCTTGGTCCCGCGCTCCCGATCGCCCCGTTTACGCGCTAACATCGTGCACGTGTAGTCGTACTGGAACTCTGGGTCTGGTTATGTGACCGCCAACACCGGCGGTGGTCGTTCCGGCAGGGATGCGAACACCGTCCTCACTTCGATCCACACCTTCGACGTTGAGGCGGGCTGCGACGCTGTCACGTTCCAGCCGTGCTCGGACAAGGCGCTCTCGAACCTAAAGGTCTACGTCGACGCTTTCCGCTCCATCTACGGGGTCAACAGCGGCATTGCCTCTAATGCTGCTGTCGCCACTGGTCGCTACCCTGAAGATTCCTACTACAACGGCAACGTAAGAGCCACCCTACTCGCTATAAGACGCTGAATATTGACGAGCAACGTCTGTCCATGTAGCCCTGGTACCTGGCCGTCTTCGCGGTCGCCGAGCAGCTCTACGATGCGCTCATTACATGGGACAAGCTCGGCGCGCTTAATGTTACGTCCACCTCGCTCGCTTTATTCCAGCAGTTCGACTCCTCCGTCACTGCTGGGACATACGACTCTTCCTCCTCGACATACAGCACCCTCACCTCAGCCATCAAAACCTTCGCTGATGGTTTCCTCGAGGTCAACTCTAAGTACACGCCCTCGAATGGCGGCCTCTCCGAGCAGTTCGATAAGAGCTCTGGTTCACAGCTCTCCGCGTCTGACCTCACCTGGAGCTACGCCGCTGCTCTCACGGCGTTCTCCGCGCGCTCCGGCAAGACGTACG
This sequence comes from Ganoderma leucocontextum, assembly GCA_020736865.1. Lineage (NCBI taxonomy): Eukaryota > Fungi > Basidiomycota > Agaricomycetes > Polyporales > Polyporaceae > Ganoderma > Ganoderma leucocontextum. The sequence goes on from JAHKGY010000006.1 coordinate 600,734, forward strand.
CCAGCTGGGGTGCGGCTGGCCTGACCCTCCCCACAACGTGCGGCGGGAACAGCGGCGGGGGCGGCGGCAGCACGGTCTCCGTCACCTTCAACGTCCAAGCGACGACCGTCTTCGGCGAGAACATCTACATCACCGGGAGCGTCGACGCGCTCCAGGACTGGTCCCCCGACAACGCGCTCATCCTCTCCGCCGCCAACTACCCAATCTGGAGTATCACCGTCTCCCTCCCCGCGTCGACCGTCGTCCAGTACAAGTACATCCGGAAGTACAACGGGCAGGTTACGTGGGAGTCGGACCCGAACGACTCGATCACGACGCCGGCTAGTGGTTCGTTCATCCAGAACGACACCTGGCGTTGAGCGGTCCCAGTAGAAGCCTATATTTACTAGTTGTGACTCGGATCAGCGGAGCGTGAGACTGGTTTTTTCCCCTTGTATGTTTGATTTTTTGGCCCAGGGATCTCAATCAAAATTCGCTGCTGGATGATGAAGCATGGTGCGTATGTGTACGTTCAGGTTACGCTTCGTCTGCATCCCTGGTCGAGCCGGAGGGGCATAGGGAACTGGAAAGCATATTGTGCATTGGCGCGCCTCGCATCTGGGTAGGAGGAGGAGGGATCAATTCGTCAAAAGCCCGCCGAAGCACACCTTTCGCGTGTCTACCACTCTTCCAGATAGAACCCTCACTCCGCGTAGTCACCCAAGCGCGTGGGATATTTGAACCTCCAATACTTAATCGTTCTTCACCAGCCAACCTTCGTCGACGGTCAGGACCCAAAGTTTGTCGTCGACGTCGCTAACGCCATCGACGCCGTGCTCTTTCCTGTCTTCTACATCTCTCCTCTCCACACCTGTCAGGTTGCACCGAACCGTAGTAAGTGGACGACCGCACTTCTTGGACGCCTCTATCTCACGCACAAACAATTCAGGGGACGCTGTCCGGGTGCACTTCAGCTCGAGGCCTTCGGCTTTGAGTTGGGGCGCGGGGACGTCTCCGGAGATCCCGGCCGGGGCGTCGAGTGCCAGTGACTGGTCAGAACGATCGACTTGGGCCAAATCGTCGGCTGAATCGCAACTGCTGTCGGTATCGTCGTCGTCGTCGGAGTAGCCGTCCAAGGAGCCCTCGGAAGAGCCCTCAGAATCGCTGTCGAACTGATCGATGGCGGTATCGTTCGCCTCGTTTGCAGGCTCTCTACCCGGACGAAGGGCGCGGGACAGCGCGGCGATACCCGACAACGCAGCTGTGATGAATGAGGACCATTGAATGAGAATACTTATGCCAGTACAGAGGTGGAGTCTACGCACCTCAACAGGTTGGTGTGGAGAGCTTGATTGATGTCAATACTGAATGTATGGATAGGTGCCCACTTCCCGTGCTAACATGATACCGGGAACTCACGATAAGGCGTTGTGGTAGGTGGTGACGATCAACATGGGCAGTCCCTCGCAACAAGAATATTTGACAATCTTGTCTTGAACGTTTGAACTCTGGCGTGTGGTGGTGATGCAGGTCCGGATTCCGGAGCACGGGAGACTACCGGGAGAGCAAGAGTAGTTGCAATTGTTAGGACCCGGATGATCGCCCCGTGTCAGGACCCCTGAAAGCGCCTATAGGGCCCCGTCCGGCCATCCGGACACGGAGGGGGGCTTTTGGGCCGTCAGCCGCCCAAAAGTCCGGACATGGAGGGCAAAATTCGGGGTTCCGGCCGACTGCTGGTCCGGACATGGAGGGGAGGGGCGGGGCAGGCCATACCTTGGCCATCCGGACATGGCCGGACCAGGGGTCGAGGAGGGCGCCAATAGCAGGCCGACTGGGGAAATTTTAGCACAATGATAATCTTCTGTCAACATTTTCTAAGTCCAAACTGGTCAAGCCACAAATAATTTGGATCATTACAATATAGAAGGGAGCAACAGTACTGCTTCGTACTGTCGCACTTGGAGTAGAATACCTATGCAATGTCAATATCTATGTAGCTATTACTCGATGTTAGCAAATGCGCGGCATCCGAGCCAATCCGGAACAAAAATCCTGCTTATATGAGGCCATTCCGACCATTCCGGACATCCAGCCGGCCCCGAAGGGGCCGGCCAAAAATCCGGACACCAATGGGGACCGGCTGGAAGGGTGGTTCAAAGTCCGGACATTTCCTCCAAAACCCGTCCGGACATGACCGTCGTCGAACCGGGCGCCTATGGGACAGCCCTCTCAGCCTATTTTCAGGGGTCCTCCCGTGTCTGGGCCTAATAACCGTGTGGGCGCTACTTGTTCGCGGCCTTCAGCTTCAGCTTTGGTCCAATCCTGGCTCCAATCCTGGGAGAACAAGTGAACTATGGATCACCATCCGCCGGAATCCGTCGGATTCCGCCGGATTCCGCCGGATTTAGCGCCAAAATGTCAGCAAATAGTTACCTCCAGAACAGCAACTTAAGGACTCCGCAGGAAGCTTTCACGCAATTCCAGATAATCATTGACCTTGAAAAGCTTTAACATTGAATGGACGCTATCCTGACCCACAAGGAGGTTAGCATAGCAGTATTTCGAGTTCATGTTGCCCGTATTTGCCTTAAGCCATCCAATGCTGACCGTGTTTTCAGTTGAATGAAAGGTATTTACTATTCAAGACTAGTCAGCGATGCATGAGTTCTACGTTGGGCTGACCACTTTCCTTTATTTATGAGGTGCTTACCAGATATCCCTGAACACAATTGGTGCATCTCTTACTTTATTACCGGTTAAGCTACCGCCAAAGACGTTGTTGCTTCCGAGCAAGCCATGTTCACTCAAGCATGGGGAATGACTTGAGTTGAAGGGGGGACTGGCCAAGAAGGAGGTAACAGCAACGTGGATGTGTATTCCTACCCAGAATGCGGGAAGGGTTCCGGTAAAAAAGGTTGGGCCACCAAGGATTTGCTGGCCAAGAACCGGGATGTAGATACAGCATTTTGCGAAAGCCGTCTACCCTTGCGTGTCTCGCGCTTGCAGAGTTCCACGTTAGGGTTGGAGTAACAGTAAACGCGGATACCGTTCAGGTATATGCACGAAACGGTAGCTGCGTCCGGTGGAATCCGGCGGAATCCGGCGGACGGTGATCCATAGCCCAGGCTAAGATTGGGCTCATCCACGATCCACCACTTCGCCTATTTGAGCGCCGGGCGCCGTGACAAACGATCGTAAATCTATCTAGAATTCACAGTTCCCCCGAAATGCCAAACGGCTTCCTATAATCGGTAGATAGGACCTATGCGGACAACAAATCGGTCGTACTTTCGGCTAGAAACGAGTCCCTGAAATGTAGATAGATTTACGAACTAAACATGGGTGCAAGTGGTAGTTAGCAACATAGGCGCCCCCAGGCGAAAACACGCCGGCCGCTCGGACACAGCCCATGGTCAGACTCGGGATAATACGCAGGTCTCTCTGCACTTTCAACCTCGGAGGCTGTCGTGCTTCATGCCCCGCAAGGCTGGAGCATGGCGGACAAACAACAATCTAGGTCAATATGCGCAGAAAAGGGCCACACAAGACAAACTGGCCAGCTGAGCGTGGTTGCCGCAGAGGGCATTAACCTGACGCTTTTCGTGATAAAATGACGACCTATTCATGCAAAGAGCGAGCTAGGGTCCTCGGAGGTCTCTGGCGGGCCTTTGAAGAGGGCCCGGATCGAGGATCAAATATTCAAACCTCAGCACCTGCGGAACACAGTCCGGTTGGCTCAGATCTCTCCCGAGAGCAACCTCCCTCTCTGGCTTCCCTGCGATCCCGACATACCTTACAGTATGCCTAATACATGCTCCTACCTCCCTAATGGCCCGAGCGCCTTCCCGCATCTCCAGCTTTCGTTCGATCCACCCGACATCTCGCCCGGCACCAATCTCAGTCAAGTTCCCCCAATAATGCTCCCCATGACAATGCGCTCGATTCATCTTCTTTACTGAAGTAGCGGACATCGGCATAGTCCTTTCCCCCCATCGGTATCGTACTAATGTCATGTCGCGCGGAACTGGGAACTGATATCTGGGTCGGCGCTTGGATAAATCCTCGAGTAACGGAGTGCCACCGTGATGTCACAACTGGTCACGTTTAGGCGAAGTGGTGGATCGTGGATGAGCCCAATCTTATCAGAATCCTGGTACCTCCAACCAGTCACATTTTTCCAGTCGCGGCGACTTCGCAAAGCCCATTCGCTATCCTGGCGCCGTGGAGGCATAACGTCGATGCTCGGCAGCATCTACTACCCGTTACTACTTTCCGCAGGCCCGTTGCCGTGGATTACTCTCCAGCCGCCAGCATTGAATAGGCGCGGTAGACCCATATGCACTGGGTCAGCCGGTATATAGGTTATCACAAGTCCATCACGCCTACAGCCCCGGTTGCATGCGAAAGCCTGAGTGGATCAAATAGGTTTACATCGACATATGGTGAGGTGGAAAATGTCTAATGGTTACGCAACTGCACAGCTGATTGTCTTGAATCCACCCCATCTGTATCGGGAACTCACGTTCCCTCGCAGGAAACTTGCAGCAAATACACTCGTTTTCTCGCCATCCCAGCACTGTAATCATACTGTCTGCGCGCTGTCTCCACTCAAAACGCGCGGTTCGCTCCTCCTGCGCTCCCGCTTGGCTCGTCGGCCTAACAACTCACCGACGAATTCGATAATCACTCCACCCTCGTCGTCGCTGTAACCTCTCGGAGCACCATGCGTATCTTTGAACTACGGCATGAACTAGCTTGAGGCAAATCTTACTCAACATGTCGTCCAGCTTGCGTCCGCTCCCTATAAAAGCCATCAGAATGCGTTCCGTTCAGACTCAGACTCGCTCCTGCTCTCCACCTCTCCTTCAAGCCCTACAACTCCCTCCGGTTGATCGCCAGCCATGTTCTGCAAAGCTTCCCTCGTCGCTGTTGCTCTCGCCCTCATCGCTTCTGCGACCCCCATCGTTCCCGAGCCGGCGACCGATGGCATTCGTGTCCCTCTCCAGAAGCGCGGGAACCTGCAGAACGCGGACGGCACCTTCAACCACGACGCTGCCATTCGTGAGATCGTCAAGCTGAAGAAGTATGTCGCCTAATTCACGTTTGACAACGCTTAGCCTGACCGCCCGCCTCTGTTTGCAGCAAGCACCGCCAGAACCTTATCAACCTCGAGAAGAACGTTGGTCGTCAGGCGTTCTCCAAGGGCGCCGAGATCAAGCCTCTGGCTACTCTTCCCGACTCCCTCCAGAAGCGCGGCGCTGTCCAGCTCACCGACCAACAGAACGATCTGTTGTGGACAGGCAAGGTCTCCATCGGCAAGCCTGCCCAGAGCTTCACCATCGACTTCGACACTGGCTCGTCTGACCTCTGGGTCCCCGCCTCGTCGTGCTCTACCTGCGGCAAGCACTCCAAATACAACCCTTCGTCTTCGTCCGGGAGCAAGAAGAGGAGCGGCTCTTTCTCCATCAGCTACGGTGATGGCTCGACTGCATCTGGCACGCCGTACACCGACACCGGTAAGTCACATTGTATCGTTGACAGGACTAGCATGAGGTGTGACTAACGTACCGATGCCCGCAGTGACTGTTGGCGGTGTCTCTGTCACCGGCCAGTACCTTGCGGCGGTGACCACGGAGTCGTCTGAGTTCCAGTCGGATCCCTCGGACGGCCTCCTTGGTCTCGCCTTCCCCGCCATCTCCAACCTCGGCCACAACCCCTTCTTCTTCACAGCCGTCTCGCAGAAGACCGCAAAGCAAGGCGCCTTCTCGTTCAAGCTCGGCCACTCGGGCTCGGAGCTCTACATCGGCGGCACGAACTCGCAGCTGTACTCGGGCACGATCGAGTACCACAAGGTCTCGACCGCCAACGGCTTCTGGCAGATCGGCGGCGCGTCCGCGCACGTCGGCAGTAAGAGCATCGCGTCCGGGTTTGACACCATCATCGACTCGGGCTCAACGATCATCACTGCGCCCACTGACGCCGCAAAGAAGTTCTGGGCCGCCGTCCCCGGCTCGAAAGAGTACGACTCGCAGCAGGGCCTCTACCAGTACCCCTGCAAGTCTGCGCCGAAGGTGTCGTTCACCTGGGGCGGGAAACAGTGGGCCATCAGCTCGGACAAGTACGTGCATTTTCTCTCGCTGACAATATATATCGGATTAGTTACTAACGTGGGCCGTGATGTCTAGCCTCAGCCTCGGTGAGACCAAGAGCGGATCGGGTCAGTGTGTCGGTGCCATCTCTGGTGGTGACCTCGGTCTCGGCGACAACGTCTGGCTCCTTGGCGACTCGTGAGTGAACGGACTTCTTACTCTTTTTGCGGGTGTCACTGACTCGACTGTGTGCGCTGCAGTTTCATGAAGAACGTCTACACCGTGTTCTCGGTTGACAAGAACTCGGTTGGCTTCGCCCAGCTCCGGTGAAGACGGGACCGTTCATACCGAGATGTAGCTTAATAATAAGTATTGGCTGCGCTGTCCTGTATTGATACCTGAGTGTATTCGATTTCTGCTTCTTCCACGCTCCCTATTGCGGTGATGCGAAGTCTGGCAAGGCCTTGGCCCTTGAAATTAGTAAGTACCTAAAGTGCTTCAAAAATCTAGGCGAGATCTTTTCGAGATGATCAACCGAGCATAGCCACCCCCGATGGTCGGGCCGCCGGCGCCACGAACCCTCACCACACTAACTTTACTTACTGTGAAGAGCGTACAACTTTCTCAGCAAGACCCACACACTCACCACCCCCACACACTCGCTGGCAATTTATGACAGTGCTATGACAGATGTTTCTATTCTCGACAGAAGATGGAACCTTCATCAGCCCTCAGATCCACGAGGCGAAGGAGCGGCTGTCCAAGGTTGCCTCTCGAGTCACCGCACAATCCACTGTGCAAATCAACCGAAAGTCGTCGTCATGGTCATGGACTCATAGTCATCCGCACCATGTTCAAGTCCCTCGTGCACAGCAAAGCTCCCAAATGGACGGCGATGGTCAGTGGTGGGAATCGATCCAGACTCGGACACGCTTACTACGCTTAGATAGTGCGACGACATTCAGATTTTTCGCATTCCGTGCTCCAAAGTGCCAGGGTGCGATGCAATTGATTAAATACTCGGCCGCGGTCATGGTGGCCCTGGCCGACTCGGACCACAGGCTTGACGGTGAACCTCGTCTTCATCGCAACGCCGGTGGATCTATGCTAACGTCGTCACAAATGCAAGGGGTTTAAACGCTATATGCACTACGTCGACGACTCAGGATATCCAGCGACGCATAGGGAAGCCGAGAAGCCTCGTCATACCGGCCGCTGGAAGTGGTGATCGTCAGGCAGGCGGATGCACTGGGTTCAGGCGACTTCTTGGGCGACTAGTCTCATTGCTTGCATGCCGGTGGTGACAACGGTTGCGGCGAGCTGGACCATAGCCTTCCTGTTCCCTCTCGTCCTCCCTTCATCAGGCAGGGTGTACGTGGGTCATATCCACCGGGCTCAAGTCCACCCCCCCCCTCCCTCAGGAGAGGCTGTACCACGAGGCGAAGAGTGGCTTCGTGGCGGGAACTAGTAGAACCGTTCGTGCCTAGCTTGGGCGATGAGGTATCCACGGTACGTCGTGACCTTGACTAACGTGTCATACTGCGATCCATCGCGTCGTGGGTCCCGCATCTAATACGTCAGTCCCAGAATGCCCCACTAAGGATGTAGCAATTACCCCAAAACACGAGATGCTATCACCCATCATAGTGTGTTCCGGCCGCTTCGCGGCGATTGAGTTTCTGTCGAAGGACAATAAGGTCTCCGATTGCCGGTTGCCCTCAAGCTCGACTGATCCCCGCACCCTTTCAATTTCTAGCTCTGGCCTTTACGCCCTAATTTCCCAGAAATGACCCGCGGTATTGCAGTCAGGGAGACGAAGTGAGTGGGCCTAACTAGCATTCTGTCTATGCATGTCCGCGACTCAGACACATTAGCTTCGCAGGAAACCTCATGACTGCTAGCGGAGCAGGTGGGTTAACGCACGCGCAAAGTACAAGCCCTGATAGTAACCGTCGTGCTTGCCTGCAACAGCCTTAATCGGATACGACTATCTTCTTACGGTCGGACGAGAGTCCCGTTTCTTTTGGAAGCGCAAGATGACCGCCGTTTCGATCCTATTCTTTGTCAACCGCTACCTCGCCCTATTCTACTATGTTGGACTTGGCCTGGGGTATTTCCGGTGTCAGTCGTTCCCACTGTCCCTGGTGAGTTCAATGCACGGAGTGCTACCGTGCCTTCTATACTGATCGATGATTATAGGAGTAAGTCGATACGCTTCTCGGCTTTAGTAGTAGATTGAACACTGACGTCGAGGCAGGTGTCGCACACAATACTACATCGACATAGCCACAAGATACCTGCAGTACCTTCCATGGGCCGGTCTGTTTTACACTTGCTGCTTTCATACAGGGTGTGATGTCTAACGTACTAGTGTGCAGTATTCTCGACCTTGCGCGTATATGCGTTAAGTCGGAAGAGTTGGTTTTGGAGCGCGTTCACGTTCCTATGGTCAATCCTTCCAATCCCGCTCGACTACTATGTGAGCCACTGTTTCATCACCCGAACTTCCGTGAACTAATTCTGCATGACACAGGCAGACTTCCACAATGTGTCATTCAATGACAAACTGGTTTTCGGTTGCAGGTCATGGGTACTAACATCATCCCTCGGTTTTGTGTAAGTGGCAGCATGAACTTCGGGCGAACTTGAACGGCCATTGACTTCTAGGTTCAGCGGTCAGTGCGGCTGTAATAGGTCCGAGTCAGGTTCTGCTCACTCCCCAATGAATTTCCTACAGACACGGCGCTGATCCGCGGAGGCCAAATCATCGCTGACGCAGTTGTGATCGGAGTCACATGGAAAGCCATCTACCACACCCATTGCGAAAAGTCTACATCCTTTCTAGCGAGGGTCATGTTCAGGAATGGTAAGTACGTTTCAAATTAGTACGTTTCGCATGCTAACGAAGCTATAGGCACACAGTACTTCATGTGAGCTATTTGGACGGTCCCACCGATACCAACATTGACCGGCGCCGGTTACAGCATACTACTTAGTCACCATAAATATCCTCCATATTATATTCACTTTTCTCCCGGTGAGCCACGCTGGTCTCTAGAGGTTATTCGTCGTGTACTCAATGTCCACGTCAGACTTCGTTCCTGCACAGCTCATTGCTGGGCGCATCATACGTGACCAAGCTATCAGAACCGTGAGCAACCTTGTGCTTGTCGTACGTATATATGCGGTCTCGCAGCGCTGACTTAGAGTCAATCTAGCATCACAACGGTTCTCATATCCCGGTTCATGCTCGATCTCCACGAGAGTAATTTGGAAATGGCGCGCCAGGGCGAGATGTCCGGGATCCAGATTATGGGTTCTCAGCTCGCCGGGTCACCAGAAAGTTATGGTCGTGCGGCTGAGGGAGTCGAGGCTGAGGAGTGGTCAGTCAGTTCAATTTCTGGCAGCGACACCGAATAGGATGGGTGATAGACGCTTTCAAGTCGAAACCAGTAGTATACGTATTCATCTCACCAATTGTTGAAGAACGGTGCGATTCGAGCTGATTCGAGTTGGGTTTTAGCCAGAGCGCTGAGGTGTCGCCTGGAGCGCCCGAACTGTTTGTCCCTATTGTGCGACGGCTTCTGGTTCTAACAAGGACAAACATAGCTTTTCCGACCCTTGCGTCCTCCCAGTGACACTTTGCACTCATCCTTATGACATACGCCCCCAACGCACTTCTCCTTGCTCTCGCGGATGGTTGAAAAACGCAACATCCGCTGTGTTTCAACCTGCCTCTGAGTGCTCTACCTTCCGCTACATCGCCGGCCGCGGCGGTGAAGATTTATCTCCACCTCGTACTACTAGAGACCTTGAAAGAAGGCCTCTGTCATCTCTGTGCAGTGGTCGAAGGTTATGAACGTTCTGGAGCGCGGGTCTCAGGGAGTTCTATTGACCGTACGTCTATGACCCATGCCTCCTCGTCGAAGAATCCTGATCGCCTTTGCTAGTCTGTTCAAATGGTTCTATGTGAATCTGATGAGACCTTGTCAGTTACCATGACTCAGACGGTGGGCACTATTGATATCTACCCGGACTCCTAGTGGACAGAACCTAATGCCACGTTGAAGGGACGTGGTCTCTCATGGGCTGAGCTTCTTTGCGTGCGTCATCGTGACGAGATATGTCTTCCGGTCCGTAAGTTCCTGTTTATCGATAATTGCCATGCAATGCGTAAGGGCCCCTGATATGCAGTTTCTTAGGTTATTGCTATCTTTGGACGGCACGGGACTGAACATCCGAATCACAACCGTGTTTCGGATCCCGTTCGTGCCCCAGGGTTGCTAGTCCAGCCTGAGTACTGGGGGATCTGCAATCCGCTTCGCAAGAACTGCGAAACAACCTCTCATTTGTAAGTCAGCTACCGTGATGGTCCTGCCACGGCGTGGTGATGCAGTATCGTGTGCTTCAGCCGCCCGCGATGGAAAGGTTGTAGTGTTGTATTAGAACAAACACACCATCGCCGCTCCCCTTCGGGATCCGCGACTATGCTCCGAGAGCTCCGCTAAGAAGGAGTTTTGTTCGACGTCGAACCATTGCATCTCGGAAGCCAGGCTCAGGCCCGCCCTCGGCTAGCAGCGGTACGTGCGTGCATACATGCTCTCTAAACACCATGTCCCCGAACCTTATTGGTGGCGCATTCAAAGTGGAGGTCACCCGACGGCCACTCTGGGGAATAGGTGACTAATCGAGAGCGTGGACCAAGTGCTGAGAACGATCCGCGCAGTTGTAGGTCTACGAACTGCTTTCTGTCAGCTAAACATAGGCCAGCTGACGGACACGCATTGTGCTCTCTCAGTCACTTCTGTTTATACACGACACTTGATGACCCTCACCAACGCCGCGGCGGACTTAACGCGAGTTGATCGTATCTGAGTGGATTGTCACACTGCATAAACACAGCCTGTGAACATTTCTTCTGCCTACTCATCGAAGCATTTTATTGCATGCGAAACTCAACTTCCTTGTACCAGGTTTCCCGTCTCGACTGCGATCATCCTATCGTCGGTTACACATGCCTGCAAATGGCTCTTTTGTCCTCCAGCTATGTGACGCGTCTTGTCAGCTGAGGTTTCCCATATAGTAACCCTGCCCACCTCTCCAAGTACGCGCCGTGTCGCCTTCTCGGAACTCCGCAAGTTATCCAGCTCTGGACCCTGTGACGTAGGCGCGAGTGTGGATGTTTGTAAAGGTACTTCTCTGCGCGTGTCGCCCATGGAGAAACAAGTTGCAGAATAGGGCATGTCGTTGTGAGCTCTCATTTTGACTATCTCGCTTCCCTGCCCTGACGTACGTCGCTGTGGATCACAGCGAGCTAAAGGCGCTGCTTGAGCGGCAGTGGCTTGACATCACTGGTGGGGTGTGCATATCTGACACTGATGGACTCGGGCTAGTAAATCTGAGCGCGCACACCAGGCGTCTCCCTCAATGGTGATAAGAAACGGCCACTCTCCCGAGGAGGGCTCCAACGCGCCATGTCTACATTCTCCCCATCTGTCCTGACTATAGTCGCTTCCGCGCTCGTAGCTCTCCTCCTCGTCCGCTACATCCAGACGATGAGTCACTGGAGAGCGCGCACGAGAGGCAGACCGCTACCCCCCGGTCCAAAAGCTCTACCTCTCGTCGGTAATCTGTTCGACATGCCCAAGACCGCGCCATGGGTTGGATACCGGGACCTGTGTGCGAAGTATGGTGCGAATACCCACTTGGGCTTCTCGTGGATGGTTATTCACTTCCCGATTTGATAGGCGACATCCTATTCTTCCGCACTCTGGGCCAATCGATGATTATTCTCGGCAGCCCTCGAATGGCGTTCGAGCTTCTCGAGAAACGGTCCTCGAATTATTCTGACCGGCCGCAATCTCCGGTGTTCGATCTGTAGGTCCTGTTCCACCCTATGAGCTCCTGTAATATTAGTTGTTTTTGACGTTCGACGGTTGATAGGATTGGTTGGGAGTGGAACTTCGGGTTCATGACCTACGGGCAGGACTGGCGGCGCTACAGGCGGCTTTTCTGGCAACATTTCCATCCCGGCGTTATCTCGAAATATCATGGCGTCCAGCGCGACGAATCGCGTCAGTTCCTGTGCCAGCTTCTATCCACCCCCGAGCGGCTGGAAGAACATATTCGACGGTAAGTTTTGGTGGATGCCGCGAAAACTTCATGTTCCTCATCCTGCTTTGCTCCCTGAAGCACGTTTGCCGCAAGCATGTTGAAGACGGTCTACGGCATCGATGTCGCCGAACACGGAGACACAATCATCGAGGTCATTGACACCGCCATGGAAGGTGTCGCTGTGGGCCTTACCCCTGGGGCCTTCCTCGTGGAGTACCTCCCCTTCTTGCGGCACATACCCGAATGGTTACCTGGTGCCGGCTTCCAGAAGAAGCTGAGAAGATGGCGGGACGCCTCCCACGAGATGGTCGAGATGCCGTTTGCGCAAGCCAAGGCAACAATGGTACGCTTCCTCGGCATAACGCTAATAGTGTTTCATTAACGAAGGGTACGAGTAGAAGCATGGTCATCCGACGGCCTCGATCGTCGGCACGATGCTCGGGGGTATGGCCCATCTGGAAGTTTCTGCGGCCGCCGAGGAAGAACACGTCAGCAAGAATGTCGCCGCCATTTCTTACGCCGGTGAGTGCGGAAGATTCATATCAGATCGAGGATGAACATTGACCAGAGGGTCTATTCGGCTTCGTTCAGGCGGTGCCGACACGGTGAGCATCTTCAATCCATAAGATGGACTTGTCCTTACCGCGAGGTGCCCGACAGACGATTTCCACGTTTCAAACGTTCTTCCTTGCCATGTCACTCCACCCCGAAGTGGTGGCCAAGGCACAGGCAGAACTCGAAGCCGTGGTTGGTCCGAACCGGTTGCCGGACCATGCAGACCGCAGCGATCTGCCGTACGTGAACGCTATCATCAAGGAATGTCTCCGATGGCAGAACGCGGTTCCACTCTGCATCCCACACGCCGCGGTGGAAGACGACGAGTTCGACGGGTATTTCATCCCGGCAGGCACGGTGGTCTTCCCGAACGTTTGGTAAGTTCTCATGTCCTCATGCTTCTTCTCCGAAGATACTGTTCTCATGACGCATTTGGGCATGTGCAGGGCCATCCTTCATGACCCCGAGGCGTACCCGGAGCCGGACCGGTTCCTCCCGGATCGGTTCCTGAAGGATGGGAAGCTGAACCCGGACGTCAGAGACCCTGGCACGGTTGCATTCGGCTTTGGGAGAAGGTGAGTACAAATTTGGTACAAATCCGATCAGCCCCGGAACATGGACGGCGTGATGCCGGCATTCTAACTTTCCACGTTTTCAGAATTTGCCCGGGAAGACACTTCGCGGAGGCGGCGCTGTTCATCAACATCGCGTGTGTCCTCCACGTCTTTGCCATTGCTCCGCCGCTAGACGAGCGTGAGGAGGTTCTTCGAGTCGAGCCGAAGATGAGGGACGGTATCCTTTCGTAAGTCGTGCCCTATTCCTATTTCGCCAACAATGAGTGAAGCTCATGGATGTGAATAGGTATCCTGAGGACTGCCGTTGTACCATCAAACCGCGCTCCGCCCATGCGGAGGTATTGATACTTGGAGGAGAGCAGACGCGCTAAATTTTTGAGGCGCAGAGAATTCCTTCCACTTCTTATTTCGCTATTGGGTCTTCTGTACATTGTACAGATTCTCGACGACTTATGCTGTTCTGGGAAGTTTGAAGGTTAACAAGCCAAGCCGCTTTTGATACCTTGATATGCCGCGAGAATGAATCTGCTGGCGGTGACGCTTGCAAACCATGTGGCGATGATAGAAGCAGTTGTCTTGTGCTCAACAGTCGCGGAGCTCAGCGTCTTTGTCTTACATGTTGAGGGATTCGTTGGGCTAATACGACCAAACCCAGCATGGTTCATGATAGCGTTTTCGGAACATTCTTTCTAGATTTCTGAACGACGCTCAATCATCATGGGGCAAACTTTGGTCGCCCGTCTTCTCCACGTCGCGATGGATGCCGTTGCAACCCCGAGGATCAGATAATACGATACATTGTCCGAAAAGTCCAGTTATTCAGTTATTCAGATATCCAATAGAACGTGTTACGCTACAACCCTTGATATCTGTCCACTCGTGCTGATACTACCTGCTTCGGGGCCCCTCCTGACTGCCAGCACCCTGATACTGCGCCTGCCTGCCTTCGACAGCAGCCATGATACGCCGCAGCATCTCCTCTTGCATCTCCACTTTGGCCCGAAGCTCCGTCAGCTGCACCCGTAGCTCAGCCGAAGTATCGTTTGGAGCCGTAGTAGAATCCAGAGGCCCGGGGGCATTGCTGCTGGTGCTCGCGACCCTACTCGCGCGCGGCCGCGTTACTTCTTCGGCGGCATGCCTCCAAAGGTTGGTTCTGGCTGCGTGTTGACGGCTGCTGCCGAGGAGCGGGGACGCGAGGGGATCATGGAATGGGTCGATATTCTCGTCCTGTCCGCGCGTCTTCTGCTCGGGTTTCAGGATGAGCCGCTGCTCGACCGAGGAAGGAAGAAGGGTGAGACTAACCTGGACGTCTTCCATGAATTCCCACACGATGCTGAACTCCCGGCCGAGCACGAAGGTGGGCAGCGCAATGAGGAGCAGGCCAAACACGAGGAGGGGGAGGGTGATCAGTCTTCCCAAGAACGACCGGGGGGTGATCTCTCCATATCCTACAGTGGTGATCGCTGTGCCAAAGGTGAGAGGGAGAACATGCGGACAAGGCGGCCGAATAGTACTCACTGACTAAGACAAACCTGTAAAGTGGCGTGTAGATGTGAATTGAAGGCGCTATGTAGCAACACTGGCGATGTCACTTACCAGCCGGCGGCAGGGATAGACTATAGTTCTGGTGAGCAAATGGTACTAACATGGATGTGTTGTGAGATACACACTGCGAATTGGCTGGGGTCGCCGTCTGAGTTGAGGAAGACTCCAAGCGTCTGGTCCCAGGTGCCCCTTTCGGCGAAGTATCTAGTCGTGTGGTCTCTTAGCTACCCGTTGGATCATTCTTTCAGGCAATGGCACTCACAGCAACGTGCTGAACACGACCAAGACCATCACCACGAAGAACGCTAGTGCTAGGAGGGCGTGCTGGGACCGTCGGAATGAGAGGTACATTACTTCTATAGTGCTATACTGGGAATTAGCGGTGGACTTCTCGGGCAGAGCAACTGAAGACGTGCAGAAGTATGGTGTTATTATATCTGAATGGTCGGAATACACGTAGTAGCCTAAAAGTACGAAGGATTGTAAACCTGAACAATGTAGACTGCAGCAGGCATTTCAGCAAGGTTCACTCCGAAGACGGATGGACTGCTCACTGTGTCTTGTTGCAAAGCAATCTCAATATAATACGGCAATATACCCAGTAAATCTATGATCCCAAAGAACGCTGTCGTGATGTCAGTGTTGCGGCCTGAACCGTTGGAAGCGACACTCACAGACAACCCAGTTGAAGAACCTCCTCCAGGACGTTCCATGAGCAATACATCGGCCGATGTACTCTATAGTGAACAGCACAACGAGCGTGGTTTCTAGTCCGAACCAAAAGCTGCCGGAGATGGAGTGAAACGCAGGAACAGTTTCCAGAATGGTGACGACCGCCGAAAAAGTGATGAGGAAGGTAGTGAAGACATGGACGAGGAATGCTGCCTGAGAGGAGGTGGGCTGTTCCAGTAGCATGTAAAGGTCCTTGTTCCACGAGGGCTTCATGTTCTGAACCTCGTCCGCGTGGTCGTTCCGCAGGTCATTGTGGTATTCGGGACCGTCGGGACTGCCGAAAGATGCATTATAGGGGGAAGAGGGTCCCGTTGTAGATATTATAGAGAGCGGAATGGTCTGAGACATAAGTCCGGCGTAGCAGAGAGACCCTCAACCACAGGCAGGAGGATGTCGGCGTGGTCGTATGAAATGAAGTCGGTTCACGACCGTGGCGCCCGCCTGCCTGCTTTCCAGAGCAGCGCCGTGGCTTCTTCTCAGCCTGAGCCTGCCACCACCGCTGAAGTCACTGTATGCGCTTTCCACCTCATCTGCTGAATGAACAAACACCTTCTCTGTACGTCGATGTGCTGCGACAATGTCTGCCAGCCTCCGAATTCAACGGCGACTGCGACACTCAGCGGTAGTTTATCTGATTCTATGCTGCGGTAGTCCTTCCATGCCAGTCCACGCCCTTGCAAAGTCGACTTAAGAACTTCGGGGAGCAAGAAAGTTGCAAGTCTCCAGCACCGTGTACCCGTCGACGCCCTTTACAGGAAAACCCATTGTAAAGTTTGTTTAGACTTTGGCCGGGGTCAAAGGTGCGTTCTGACCTGTGCCACCGATCTTGTCTCTATGTTGATTCCGGTCATCCAGCACACGCCACATACTGAACCTCCATCCTATCGTGTCATTGACCCCACATTCCCTCTATGACTACTCCCGAGAATGGCGACCACACCGAACTCGAAACACCGACGTCCCGCATTGTACATACCCGGGCTTACCAGCAAGAACTTCTCGACGAGAGCTTGCATCGCAACATCGTCATCGCGCTTGACACCGGCTCAGGAAAGACCCACATCGCTGTGCTCAGAATGAAGCATGAGGCCGAACACGAGTCCCGCAAGGTTCGTCTGCCGACGCATATACCCAACCTTTCATGCATCTCTCACCACGTCCCACCCTGTGGTAGGTTTCGTGGTTCATAGCGCCTACTGTGGCCCTTGTCGAGCAACAATTCGAAGTCATCAAATCTGCAATACCCGTTTCAGTGGGATACGTGTCGGGGTCGTCGGAACCCAACCAATGGAAGGATGCCAGGCTTTGGCGGGGGATCCTAGAGAGGCATCGGATCATGGTCACAACCCCCCAGGTGTTGCTCGATGCATTACATCACGTTAGTCTTTGCTCTATGTCGTTGGAAGTTAACCTGTATCCTCACAACCATGGCCAGGGATACGTGGATATGGGGTCTGATATTGGTTTGCTGGTTTACGATGAAGCTCATCACGCGATTGGCAAGCATCCGTACAGCATGATTATGAAGAACCACTATTTCGAGTTACCACCACGCAGCCCTGTCGATACTTCTGCTTCTCGTGTGCGTCCTATGGTCCTTGGACTCACAGCAAGTCCTACGTACGGGGCCAATGTCGAGACTGCCTTCAGGTGCGTGGGTTTTTGCAGTACGTCAAACTCTGCGATTCACCACAAATCGCATTTGCTCTGTTAGAGATCTTGAGAGGAATCTGGACAGCACCATCCGCTCTTCGCGTAACAACCGGGACGAACTGGCCCAACACGTTCACCGACCGGAGTTTAAGCACATCATCTACGCTTCCCCCGTTCACGTCTGGGACGGCGTTCCCTCTGTCAATTACAAGGCGCTCGCAAACCTGGTTTCGACCTTGGACATCGAGAAGGATCCCTATGTCATTGCGCTCCGCGAACGTCTCGCGAAGCTTCAACCCGGCGATGACCGCCGGCGCGTGGACCAACAAGTCTCGAAGGCTATCGACAAGGAGGACACGTTCACACACAAAGGACTGCGAGACTTCGTACGCACTGCCGCAGACATCTGTATCGAGTTAGGGACGTGGGCCGCCGACTGGTACGTCGCGAGGGTCATCGAGCACACGAAGAAGGCTGCGAATCCGTACAACAACATCATGTCCGCGTGGCAGGAGAAGGAGAAACGATATCTCCTGGGCATCCTCAATCAAGTCCACATCACGGAGCCGTCGAGCGATACTGACGAGATCCTTGCCAACATCACTCCAAAGGTTCGCGCCCTCGTTGACAACCTGATCGTCGAGGAGACCATCTTTCGATCGATGGACGAAGACTATAGTGGCCTCATCTTCGTCACTCGCCGCGACACCGTCCTCGTTCTCGCGGAGCTCCTTAGGCGCATCCCCGAGACCTGGCAGCTGTTCCGCGTTGGATGTCTACTCGGTTCCTCCTCAAGCTTCAAGCGGCACTCGTTCTTGGACATCACGCGAAGCATGCTGGACGATAGTCAGAGCGACATCCTGCGCGACTTCAAGATCGGTGACAAGAACCTGATCGTCTCGACGTCCGTCGCAGAGGAAGGAATCGACATCCAAGCATGCGGGAGCGTCGTCCGGTTCGATGTCCCTCCCAATGTCGTCTCTTGGGCTCAGAGTCGAGGCCGTGCACGCCGGAAAAGGAGCAGTTTTATCCTCATGTTCGACGAAGCCGCGCCGCGGGAGGTCGTGCAGAAGTGGGAGGAGACAGAGCGCCAAATGATGGCGGCCTACAACGACCCGAGAAGGGATGTCGCTGCATATGTCGAAGAAGATGACTTCATCGATATGGACGGTTATGTCGAGTTCGAGGTTGCTTCAACTGGGTTAGTCTCCGTTCCTCCCGGTTTGAAAATGCCAGCTCACGTACCGTCTTTCAGAGCTCTTCTGACGCTTTACTCCGCGATCCCGCATCTCAACCACTTCTGCGCAGTGATTCCTACGGGAGGGCATGATAGTCTTGTACCAATCTACCAGCTGGATCCGCCCGATTACGCCGAAGGATGGCATACTCTTCCGGAATACGTTCGCTTTAACGAGCGATACCCAGGCCCTTGGGGAGCAACTGTCACCTTGCCACGAGCACTTCCTCCACAGTACGTCGCGCATTGTTTGAACATTGATATCCAAATGACACCGCATGTTCAGCCTTCGGAAGTTCACCACCGACCGCATCCATCGTACGAAACGTCGAGCGCAGCAGCATGTAGCGTATCACGCGTATGTGGCGTTGTACCAGGCGGGTCTTCTGAACAACCACCTACTCCCCCATACGAGCGTCATCGAACCTGACAAGGAAGAGGAAGTGAAGGCGATGTTGGCTGAGGTGGCCAAGCGCGAGAGCACCGCCCAAGTCTCCGTCCAAATCGACCCATGGCTTGGTTCCACGGAGAGGTCAACCTGGTTTGCGCACGAGCTCATAGTTGAAGGCTTACCGTCCTTGCGCATGTTCACCCGCCGCCCACTACCGACGTTCGCCCAGGAGGACCTCCCGACGTTGTACGTTCCTGGCCGCAAGGAGCTGTCAATGACCATCGGTGCTGCGGCGGTCTCTCCAGCGTCTGTGGAGGAAATTCAGCTCGCCCGCCGTTGGACATACAGGCTTTTCTGGAGGATGTACGGGACCCGGATGGAGCGCGACAGGGATGACTTTTCGTACCTCTTCTTGCCTACGAGCCCTTGGTGGGACGCACGGGACTGGGACGAGCGACGGAGGTGGATGGAAGAGCGGTTCATGTCGGGGCTCGCAGTCGTCCACGGGGAGACTCCATTTCTAGCGAATGCTGCGGCATTCGGTGCTGCGTTCTCGTACCCACCCAATCTCGCAATGGTCAGGGGCGTCAGCAAATACGACAAGCCTCTGCGCCTGCTGCAGTGGCGATACGACCCCCTCACAATAGAAGAGGAAGAGAAGCTTCGCGAAGAGCACAGCGCATTTCCGGACTTGGAAATCACATATCCCCTCATGGTCGTACGCTCGCTCCCCAAACGACGGAATTTCCTCATACCCTTCCCCCCTGACGGCACGGACCACAGGAACCCTGCGCAATCCGACGACGCTCCATTCATCTTGCTTCCCCAATACGTCTTGATCGAGCTCGCATCCCGAGACGAAGTTCAGTATACCTTGCTTGTTCCTTCCATCCTGCGGTGGCTGGCTATGGCATTAACGGTACATAGCCTTCGTCTGGGTCTCCTGAAGCGATCGCCGGTTTCTAGCGTTGCACTCCCACTCCTCGTCACTGCTATCACTGCGCCCGCCGCTCAAGAGCGTTTTCACTACCAACGACTTGAGACCCTTGGTGACACGGTGTTGAAATTCATCACAAGCAATCAGCTCTACGCGGACTTCCCTCTCTGGCATGAAGGGTACCTCAGTCGGAAGAAGGACCACGCCGTCGCCAACGTCAACCTTGCCAAGTGGGCCGTAAAGAAGGGGTTGTACAGATGGATAATCCGCGATCGGTTCGTCCCGAGGAAGTGGAAGCCGCATTACTCAGCATATAACATAGACGAGGGCGTGGACGCAAGCAGAGAGGGAACACCTGTGGCGAGTGGCGCTGTGACGCCTACTCATGACGACGCCAAAGACGACAAGAAGAAGAAACGGAGCGCCGAAGAGCTCTCGACGAAGATGCTCGCGGATGTAGTGGAGTCCCTCATCGGCGCAGCCTACGAACAGGGCGGGTTCGACCTCGCGATCGACTGCGCGGCCGCATTTGATCTCGGCCTCGCCTGGAAGAAGCTCCCCGAGTACATCGAAGCCATGCACAAGGTCGACGACATCGACGACATTCCCGAGCAGCTCGCGCTCGTCGAGCAGATGATCAACTATCGCTTCGCCCGTCGTACCTTTCTCGTCCAGGCGCTCACGCATGCGAGCTACCAGGGCGAGTCCGCCGCGATGTCACTCGAGCGGCTTGAGTTCCTCGGCGACTGCGCCCTCGACATGATCGTCGTCGACTATCTCTACCATGCCGAGGGTAAGGACTACAGTCCGGGGTACATGCACATCAAGAAGATGGCCGTCGTGAACTCGCACATCCTGGCGTACACCTGCCTCAAGACGTCCATCACCGTCGAGTCGACGATACCGACGTGGTCCCTCGCGCGGGGGCTCGAGAGCGTCGACGACTCGCAGCAGGTCCACCTCTGGCAGTGCCTTCTCCACTCGAGCCACCGCGTTCTCGAGGACCAGAACCTCACCTTCCTCCGCTACCAGAAGCACGGCGCCGAGATCGCGGATGCCCTCGAGCACCACAGCGTGTACCCGTGGGCAGGGCTGACGAGCCTGCAGGCGCCCAAGTTCATCAGCGACATGGTCGAGAGCATCCTCGGGGCGGTGTACGTCGACTCGCGCGGGGACCTGGGCAAGGTGCGGCAGGTGATGGAGCGGCTCGGGCTGATGCGCGTGCTGGAGCGCGTCGTACACGACGACGTGGACGCGCTCCACCCGGTGTCGCGCCTGGAGATCTGGGCGGCAAAGCACAAGCCGAAGAAGGAGGTTAAGTACGAGATTGATAAGGAGAAGGAGAAGGGGAAAGTGAGCTGCAAGGTGTTGATTGACGAGAAGGAGATGTTGACGGTCACGAGGACTTATCGGAGCAAAGTCAGCGAGGACGAGGTACGGTTCACCGCTGCGGAGGAGGCGAACAGGATGGTTCTCGCAGGGGACATCGACTTCGACGAGGTTGAAGAGATTCAATCTGACGACGAAGAGGACCAGGTTGAAGCGATCTTGGACGATAGCGAAGAAAACGAAGCAATGAACTAGCCGCCATACCTTTGTCAAGGCGTGTTATCATAGAGGACTCTGGGTTTGTTGTATTTATATGCTTCCCGTAGATGCCGTGTATCATTCGTGTGATGAGTACAGTACAACATGCTATATGGATACATGTACAGGTGCTACGACAGCGATGCAGAACGTGAATTGTAGAATGGATCAAATTGGTGTTGAGTAACCTGGCTGGCTTCAGTGCTCGGTCTCCTCCCAAGTCCTGCCCACAGTCTTGATCAAGTCAGCCTCCGTGATCTTCTTGCCACTCGTGAAGTAGCCCGCGGCGATCTTCGCGTCGATCTCGACACGCGAGTCAGGCGGCAGCAGGTGGTCTACGGACGGGACACGATCAGCACTGTGCAGAGGAAATTTCACGCAAGTGCGACGCACCGGGAATATCGTAGCGCTTCAAGATAGGGATGCCGGATTGCACGATAGCGTTGTATTTCCTGTAAAGTACCAGGCACGATCAGCACGGAAAGGCCTCGCCTCTCGAACCTGCACACCCACATATCGCTCATCGACACCATGTTGTCGATCTTCTTGATACCGAGCCAGTGCAGCACGTCGGGCATGAGGGCCTGGAACCGCATGTCCTTCACGCCTGCGATGAGCTCCGTCGCCTTGAAGTATTTGTCTGCCGAGTCACCGCCACGCTTCCGGAGGTTGTACACGAGGTACCTGCAAGTGATCGTCAGCTCTGCTGCCGAACAGACGTGGGGCGATGGATACGTACTTGGTGACCTCGCCGAGGGCACGGCCCTCCTTGCGGAAGTAGACGACGAGGCCGACGCCGCCCCGCTGGGCGCCGCGGATGCACTCCTCGATGGCGTAAGTGAGGTAGGGCTTGCATGTGCAGATGTCGGAGCCAAAGACGTCGGAACCGTTGCCTGGGAGGTTTCGTGAGCTCGGAACCGGCTACAACAGTGGGTATATGCGCATACATTCATCGTGAACACGCAGAGTGAGTTCCTTTGTTTCGTCGGACAGGAACGCGGGGTTTCCGACTATAGACAGGACGTTTAGTATAGCACCATCCACGAAGAGATACTTCACCGATGGGTACGTACAGATATATGCGGTCAAGTTGCCGATTGGGGGGAGGAAGACCTTGATGTCGGGGCGGGTAATAAGCTCAGGATACATCCCTCCCGTGTCTTCGAAGAGCGCGCGACGGAGCAGGCTCTCCGAGCTTGAGTGGCACGTAAGCACGCCAACTTTCAACAACTCGAAGACAGCTCAACACTTACATGCCAAACCGCTCTGCGACCCCGGGGAGGTACCACACCGGCTCAACGGCCGCCTTGCTGATTCGAATCTCCACACCAGGATCCGCCGTGCTCGGTGTCCCGTCCGCGTTGACCAGCGGGAGGCTCTTGAGCAGGACCTTGCCGTCGATCGTCAGGTCGCCCCTACGCGCCACCTCATCGATCTCGCTCAGCTTCATGTGCGCCCTTGTCACCGCGATGCTCGGGCGCACGTCCAAGCCGAGCTCCTCGAGCTCGCGCCGGTAGACCTGCGGCACGAGGTGGCCCCACGGGTCGAACGAGACGATCTTGGTCGGGTCAGACCACGCGGGCTGTGGCGGGATCGGTACCGCGGGCTCTGTCTGGCTGTAGTCGGGCTTGTGCGTCGGGTCGAGCGTGCCCATCGCGATCGCGAGCGCGCGGTAAATCGAGTACGAGCCCGAGTGCGCCCCGAGCGCATTGCGCTGCTTGATGGACGTGGGCAGGCGCGAGCAGATGACGGGCCCGCGCACGGCCGGGTCCGCGGCGCCCCACTGGATCGGGTAGGGCTTGATGCCATGCTGGTCGGGGTAGGCTGCACCGCGTCGGTACGGGTGTATGTGGTAGGGTGTGGCGAGAAAGATAGGGACTCACTCGTAAGGAGCACTCGAGACGGGTACAGCAGCCTCTCCCTCTCCTTCTCCTTCTCCTGGAGCGGGCTACTGACGGCTGGGGACGTGGACAGCGAGACGATGTTGTTCCGAGGGGAGACGGTCGGCCCCTCGGTCGACAAGACAGCTCCGGCGGCCTGACGAACGCCGAGGATTGGTGTACCACGACTAACAGGTGACGAGGGTGTACTTGTCGCATCCTTATTGCTCAAGGCATCGACCTACGAAGGCCGTGCGGTCGTGAGCATCGTCCTTCGCCGTCTTTAAGATCCGCTGAACGCACCTTGGCCTGCAGTGTCTGCTGCGAGACTTGGAGCGCCTGGAGTTGAGTGAGGATTTGTGTGAGGATCGCGTCCGACGAGGCAGCCATGGGGAGGTCGAGTGGGCAAATTCGAGGATGATTACTGTCGGACGATACAGAGGAGGGCGTCAGCCATAAGCTATAAGAATGGACGCAGGCGGCGCACGCCCTATCAGTGAGGCAGGGGGGCTGCCCGCCAGAGGACGATCGCCCTATCTCACCTGATGCCGGCCTAGCGGTGCGATTGGTCACGACCTCCGACCCACCGCCCTTCCAGCCTCGCCCCTCAGGATCCTCATCCTCCATATTGCACGGAACGTTTGGTATTGCAGCAAGCGAGTCATGGGCGGAAGACAGTGAATATTGAGACGGTTAGAAGAGCTCAGCCAAGGAGTTTTCCCGGACCCTCGAGGTCATCGATGCGAGCGCCAATCTAAAACCTCGGCCAACTAATAACTTAAGTAGCTGCCCATGGTGCACTGAAAATAATTCTAATAATTTTAATCAGGCTCAAGCTCCACCCTCTAACTTTACGCTCTCCCAAACTCTTCCCCCACCGCGTGTGCGAGTGTGAGGTTCTGAAGATTGGCATCGCCGCCTACTCCGACGCCTCCCAGCCCATCGTGAGTTCGTATTTATCCTGTTAGCACAGACACCTCGACATATGACAATATAGCAGGAAATCAACAATGTCGAAAGTCAAGCAGTCGCTCAAAACCTTTACCGCTGACATCAACCAGGCTCTCCAGAGTAACCTGCTGAGGTGCGTAAACTCTCACCTCTGTATGATCAGATTCCCATTCGATACCACAGCTTCAGTGAGGTAATACTTGCCGCACCTCGTTGTCTCGAATTGCACTATAAACTCGAGCTCATTAACCTTGATAGGCCGAAGAGCTCAGCTCCGCCTTAGGTGTCATTCAGGCCAGACTGAACCGCCACAGAAACTCGTCCGCCTCTATAAACAAGCTACCTGCCGAAATTCTTGCACGGATATTCGAGTTCGTGATAGCTCCTGAACCCTTACATGATCTATGCGATTGGCCGCCGTCAAGTCCTCCACGGGAAGCCACTTGGAACAGAAGGCTCGTGTTCGTTTGCACCAGGTGGTACACGATCGCCACGAGATGGCAACGGATGTGGTACTATATTGTGGACAACGATGTCGACGACTTCAAGAATTACAGCCCCCGAGCAGTCCTTCGGCGATCTGGATCGGCGGTTCCTCTCCACCTTTACATGTCATCGACCCCGCAGCCTACCACTAAATCTGTCTCTCGGTGGGTAATCAAGAACCAACCACTCCGCGTCGAAGCCCTCTTTATCCAACTTCTTGGCCAGACGCGAATCGAAGAGATGCTTGAGTCGCTAGCTACTCCTTTGCCTTCGCTCCGCCTGCTGAGCGTCGACGCAAGCTGGGACTGCGGTAAGGTAGTCGGACCCGACATGCCGATAATCCTTGGAGGAGAGGCTCTCAGCCTGAAAGCTCTCGTATGGTCCCTCTCGATCCCGTTCATTCCTGGAAACGCGTTCCCGAATCTCGTGGACATGAACCTCAACCAAATGGGCGGCAATGTCCTCAATCTCGATAGCCTTCTGCGGCTACTTCCGAACTGCCCTCGTCTAGAGACCCTGGTCCTTGTACAAAATTCATTCGACGTCACAAGTGGCATGGCGCGCGACCGGGGTCCGGTTGCATTGGACCATCTTCGCGCCCTGTGGATCCACTCAATGCAAGCCAACGCCGCACTCACCGCCTTAGCATACCTGCAACTACCTACCAATGCCACTGTGAGACTCTCGGATCTCGCGCAAAATTACTCTGAGCCGAGAGAACTGCCAACAGCGCCGGTGCCTTTCCTCCAGCAGATGGACCATCTCACCAGACTAGACGTCATCACCTGCGTTGGGCGCCATGCCTCCCTCCATTTCGTTGCCGTCGGGGCTTACTCTCGGTTCTGGATCCACATCAATGTCGTCGGCCCCCGCGTCCGTCCCTACGTGCGATTTTTGTACGGGATGCTGCCCAAGAACAACCTCCAGACTCTACGCTTCTCCATGCAAGACATAGACGACTTCATATTCATCCGCGACACGATGCTCGATCCCCTTCCGTCTCTCAACAGCCTCTTCGTTCGTCATGGCAAGGTCGCATCCCCGAGGGATGCATCGTCGGGCATCGTCGCACTCTCTAGGGCGCTTTGCCAGCCTGTCAAGGGCGAAGCACCTGAACCCGATACCTCCCACACACAATCCGACAGTGATCCCGAGGTCTCGTCCCACGGTTACTCGGACAGTGACTCCGACCGCTATTCGGGCAGCGATTCGGACGACGTCGACTATTCCGACCATCCTTTCGAGGCTGCCCGGCGGTCACTCGACACTCCCCATAATCACGACAGCCACTGCGCCAACTCCCCGATCGAGATCTCCGGAAACGTTCCCGCGCCACAACTCAAAGTTGTGGGTCTCGAAGTGAAGTGCGCCTCGACCGCCTCTCTCGAGTCGTTTGTCCGCATGGTAGAGGCGCGCAAGAAGTCCGGCCATCCACTCGACACGGTGCTGTGCAGCTTCGAAGGCGTGGATAGGAAGGATGTGGACGGTATGAAAGAGCACGTCGTCGACGGCGTTCGCGACGTCAGCGGTAGACTCTGGGTCCCGACCATCGACGAAGCCTGGCTGATGAAGAACGATTATTGGAGGTTATATCCCGAGCTTCGGGACGAACACGAGGACGAGGATGACTACGCGGTCGAATGGGGATTCAATTTGAGGAAGTGGTAGGCATCCGGACGGTACGTTTCTTGTGTCGTTAACATACGCGAGGCAGCTGCTGATGCATTGCCTCTGATTCTAACCAGATGTCGAACGCACCAGCGCATGCCGCCCCGGCCTCTTAAGCTGTTCTGGTTCGCTCAGGGACGTAGATGAGTTGTACACTAGGCCCACTGGTTTGTCCTCCATGTCAATGTCGCATCACCCGAAAGCATAAGCTAACTTTGATCAATTCCCCCCACTAGCTAAACATACAGATACAAGATACCTACACGGTATTTTGCACTCCTGATTCGAAAACAACTAAATTCCGCCTTTAACTAGGACGGCTCACCTGGATGAACGAACCCCTAGCAGGCATGGTGATCGGCCCGACTCCCGAGCCGTTACATGTGTGATCGACGACATCGGAAGGGAAAAAGTGATGTAAGTATCAGATGGGTTGGTTGGCGGAGGAGAGAATGAGCGCGTTGCCAAGGGACTGACCCAGAGAGTGCCGAGGGTGGTTCTACATACAGAGTGTCTTCTTTCCCAATGCGGCGTTGAAATAACGTACAGAACACAATTGACATGAGATTAAGAAACGACAGGCCCGGATCCATGACATCTGGCACTTGGTTAAATCATGATCCTAAAGAATAAGCCAATTTCGTCGCTACTAGTACTGGCATGCACTGAGGTGTGCTGTAGAGCTAGTACTACGAACGTGGACTGGTGGACGCCACAGTCTGACAAGGGCTGCAAAGAACGTCCGGACTTTCCGTGGTACTCGATGGGAATGAGACGACTCCCGACTGACTGAAGGAGGCCGCTTTTCGACTGGAGAATTCTCTTCCATAACGCGACGGCCCATGGCAGGACGTCGCCTCGATTCGACGGTGGCTCCACTCGCATGCCAACCCCATGTCGCCGATCCTGACGGTGGTGGTGAATGTGGCGCCGGATAAGCAAATTCCGTCTCCTCACAAAAGGATACGCGAGCGGGATAGGGCGGGACGAAGTCCGGCGGCTCGGGAGACGGCAGGACTCCGACACGGCCACACTGAGCTCCAGCCCGATGATTCCAATCTCCACGGGCATGTTCAGCCTGCCACACGCGAACCATGCTGTGACCGTTGGTATTGGGCGCACCACCAGCCTGATACAAGTCCCTGCGACGATCTCTGGACCTGTCGCGGAATGGCCCGGGGAAAGCAGGAGGATGGACCAATATCGAGCTTGATTGCATGGCATGGGCGGAGAGATCAGAACGGTGGGCAGACGGAGGGAAGTTGGCAGCGACCTGTGGCGGAGCCATTGGGATGCCGGAGAAGGGATAGAAGATAGTAGGGAAGGGGAAGTTGTATGAAAGGACACGATGGGAGGGCTCGACAATAAGTTGGGGATTATGCAGGTCCATATGGACAGGCCAATCGCTGGTTGGGGGCTGGGGCCATCCCCTGCAGCCTTCAGCCTGCCAGGTGCAAGGGCTGCATAACCATTGACCGACTGGCAGGTAGACCCCACGGCCGCAACCCCAGCACCATAACCACTGGAGCTGGCCCACGGCGGTCTGAAAAGACGAGTGCGATCGCATACAGAGCCTGGGACTCTCCGGAGCTTCAAGTGGGGAGAGGGGTGGATTGAGAAGGCGAGCAGTGATCATGCCAAGGTTGACGGTTGCCTATGCCAATAGGTACTCGCACCAGCTGTACCATGTTTTATACCCGTGAGAGGCCTCGCCACCTCCCGCCCTTCAAGACAAAAATGCCGGCCAAACAATCAACCTAGCATAGCAACAGTTACAGTCGCATGCAATTCACCAAAACGAGGACCGTGAGGTACACTCACCGTCTCCTTGCCTCTGGCCTTCTGGTGGTATGTACTAGCAGTCAGTGAAGCCCGTTCGGGTTTCGCCACAAGCGTCCAGAAAGGCGCTTACGTTACCTAATATAGACCACGGGTACCATCGGACCGGTCTCCCGCCGTTCCGACCTCTGCCGCAATCCCACCCTCACACGCCCGTTCTTCCAACCGGCCACGATGCAGCTATCACCAGGCTATCACTTACCCTCCTTCCAACTGTCCGCCTTTCACCCACGCACGGCAATGAGTCGGAAAAGAGGACGGAATATCATTACAAATACACAACAGACAAGAGAATTAGTCGTCACAAGTCATGACACAACATGTACGTATACAAACGCGCGCAGTTCCCAAACGTCGCTCATCCGCAGGTGCATGTCAGTATCGTGGATCGATGGATGCGGATGGCGAGAATAACCTGGCGTACTCAGACGCCCCGCCATCGCGGCCTATACGGGCTCAGGGGTACTCCGCTTCTCGTCGACCTGCACGCTCGTCGGGCGCGAGCCGACCTCACGCACCTCGTCCTCGAGCTCGTCGCGCCCGCCGCCCTCCTCGAACGCCGTCTTGTGCTTCTCGAAGTGCGAGCCGTAGTTCTCCGGCCCGATGATCGTCACGACGAGGATGAACGCGGCGACGACGCCGATCAGGATGCCCTGCACCGTCGCGTAGTCCGCCACGACCGTGAGCTTCCCGCTCGAGTCCCGGATCGTCGTCTGCAGGTTCTTCGCGCCGGCTGTGTGGGGGCAAAGGGGAGGAAGAAGGGAGAGGCACGAATCCGTCAGCCAAAGGTGAGAAGGATCAACACAGGCGGAGATAAGTACTCACTGGCTTCGATTTGTGCAGATGCCGAGGAGACCATCTGTTGGCCGGAAGGCGTATACGGTCAGTTCGACCCGCTCATACAGGAACGCACTCAAGAACACTCACGTTACCGAGCTGGTACGCGACACCGGGGAAGGTAGCACGGAAGGCCGGTGGAGAAATCTCTGCAAGCTGGATGGGAATCTACACACAAGAAGCGGGCAACGGTGAGCCGTGTCCTCCGTGCGTTCAGAAGACATGCCAGCTTACCACTCCCCAGGCACCCTGCACGCCGAACTGGATGCAGAAGGCACCAGCGGAAAGAGCGCCGAAGCTCGTCGGCAGGATCCAGAGCGGGATGAATGCGCCAGTGAGGAGAATAAAGATGCTAAAACAGGACGTCAGCGAACGCGTGGCGCGGGGATGAAGTCTGGACGAAGACGTACATGATTGTCAGGCGACGGCCGATGTACTGGCTGACCCATCCGGCAATGGCGCCTCCACTGTAGCCGTGCCATTCAGCATGCTGAGTCGCAACTTAAAGCGAAGAGTAAACTCACGCGATAGCACCCTGAACGATAAATGGATGGTCAGCGCGGGTTTCCGAATCCATACACGGAGAGTGCTCACACAGTTGCCAATTATAGTTGCGATGGTGGCATTGTGGTCAGAGAAGAGCTTCGCGTCCTGCAGGTACGTGGGGTACAAATCTTGAGATCCGTGAGAGAGGAAATTGAACCCTGTGATATCATATCACAATCAGGAATTCACTCCCTCAGGCTCAGCACCAGTGACACAAACGGCACCCCGCAGCCACAGGGCGCGTTGGGTCGCAGGTCACAGCGGACGCTAGAACAGGCACGCACCGGTCATGAGCAAGACTGCGTAGATGCACAAGAGCCAGTGGCGCTTGAGCATCTCCTTGGTCTCGTGGAAAAAGACCTTCGTCTTGTTCGTCGTCTCGCCGCGTGCACGCTGGGCCTCCTTCGCGCGGATGAAGACCTCGCTCTCGGGCAGTAGGAGACGGATGAAGGCCGAGAACGCGGAGAGGCCGGACGCGCACCAGAAGAGTGCGCGCCAGGTCGACGTCGTCTCGGGCACAAGCGTCAGGTTGATGACGGCGGCGAGCAGATAGCCGACAGCATAACCCTGTTGCAACACACCAGACGCCAGACCACGGACTTCGACAGGCAGGTTCTCGAGCGCAGTTGATGCTGCGAGACCCCAGATGCCACCCATCGTGATACCGAAGAGGGCGCGGACGGCGAGGAATTCCTTGAAGGTTTGGACGAACCCAGAGCCGAGCTCGAGGATGGAGATCAAGATGAGGTTGATGACCAGTGGCCATTTGCGACCGTACCGGTCAGAGATGATACCGAAGATGACCTATACGAACAATTGCGGAATGCAGAATGCAATCAGCATCCGGTGCGCCTGGGACGTTACGAATTACTCACTGCTCCGGCAGAGCGGAAGAGAAGGGTGAGCGTGATGGCGGTCGTCTTGACAGATCATTTTACAGTTAGCTCACGCGCCAAATGCCAGATGCGCGGCGTCGAGTGGGAAGGGGACGTACGATGTCGTGAGTGTCCCTCCCGAACTGTGTCTGGAGCCTCGACACGGAGAGGGAGACGGAGAAGAAGTCGATGGCGTCGCACGTCCATGCAAGCCAACTGCTCGTTCACGTTCGTGTTATCAGGGAAGTTGTGGGTTTATGTGTCGCGGCAGGGGAGGTTGTGGGCGCAGCAAGAGATATGGAAGGGCAAGATTAGCTATCAGCCACGATCGACCCAAGCCCCTTCGCGGCGTGCACGAAGTACGCGGACGCAATGGGGGAAGGATAAGAGGGGCCGCGGTATGGCAAGAATGAAGGGACGTACCCAGACCAGAAGTGGCCCCACTGGACCCATGTCAAGCTAGCGAGTGCCACTGTGAGCCAATCAGACGAGGAAAATCCGGGTCAGTCAAACCAGGAATTTCCCGCGTGCGACCCCGGAAACAGGCTTGAAAACCCTGGTTGGACCCGGGTTTCTGGCCCCGGAAAAAACGGGGCCAAATGTCACTTTTCAACGGTCAGTTTGGGCCGACTTTCTGGGTGGGATTTACCCGCGTCCAACCGTGGAATTGGTCAGGCCGGAGATTCCACGGCTCGACCTGGGTTTTTACTTGGTGTGGCGCAGGGAAGCTAGGTCGCTGGATATTGGTTGGCGCTGGACGCGGGCATGGAATGGCACCAGGATTCAGGAGCACATTGTTTTAGGATAGAGGGAAATACATGAATATCGAGCGCGAGAAGCTGAACTTTGCAGCGTAAGGGTATATGTGCTCCGAGCATGTCGACGTCGCGAGCGGGATTCGAAGAGGCGTACGTACGCAACCGTTACGTCAGGCGCCGCCTTTTGCGAGCAGACGAGCGTCCTCCTTCATTATCCTCGTCATCACTCTCCTCCTCCTCGTCTTCGTCATCCTCCTCGTCACCCTCACCATATTCCTTCTCGCTGTCTTCAGAGTCAGAGTTGGGGTCGGACTCATTCCCACCAATGCCCGGCCCGTCGAAGTCCTCATCCAATCCCTCGCCTCCCTGGCCGGCGCCGTTGTCGACCCCGTCTACGTCTCCCAATCCGGCTTCGACATCTATCCCTTTGCGGTCATCCTTCTGGAGTAGTGCAACAGAAGGACTACTTACCTTCCTGTTCGTCCGCTGGACTCGAGCGGTCACCTCTGTTCTCAGTGGCGGGTGCGACCTTCCCGAGGATGCGCTTGCGAATTGTCTTAGGTGAGTTGTTCCCGTTCTTGCCTCCCCCGCCCTTTTTCACTTCGTGGCGACGCCTGTTCATGAAGAACTGAGAGATGATCTGGCCCGTTGCCCAGTCATTCTCAAAGCGCTCGAGATACGGCTCCTCGTTCCGGGCCTGACATCAGGTGAGAGGTTGCCAATCTGGGACATTGGTTTGTACTTACTACTTCATATACAGCACCGAGCGCGACCGTGTTCTGGTATCGAATCCCCTTCTGCCATTTGAGGCCACCAAGGAGGGCCACATCCCGCACGGTGCGCTTGTGCCATGGGTGGTTCAAGGTTAGTAGTCGGG
This sequence comes from Ganoderma leucocontextum, assembly GCA_020736865.1. Lineage (NCBI taxonomy): Eukaryota > Fungi > Basidiomycota > Agaricomycetes > Polyporales > Polyporaceae > Ganoderma > Ganoderma leucocontextum. The sequence goes on from JAHKGY010000006.1 coordinate 632,845, forward strand.
ATTACAAGTGAATCAACATGCACTCACGAGAATGTTCGAGTACCTATGCTTGCGTGCCAGGTTTTTTTCCGGATCGGCATCCTCGCGTTCTCCAAGGCGCATTGCGGGGCGGAGATGGTAGTGGCGGCCGCATGTCCCCTTGGGCTGTGGAATAAGCTTGGCCTTACGCGTGCGTTTCTTGCTGACCTTTGCCGCCTCGTCCTCTGCAGCCTTACGCGCGGTTTGTTCCGCAGCGAGTTTAGCTGAGAGGTGATATCTGAGAGGTGAGTGGGTCTCCACGTGTAAGTATGCGTTACTCACCTTTTGTGATCCGCAGTTCTTCCAATAACCGTTGTGTGCGCTCCGGTGTCATGGGTTGATCATCGGGTTCGTCGTTTTCTTTGGCTGGCGCAGCTGCCTTCTTCCGCTTCGTGGAGGCTGATTTCCCCTTTGCAGGGACCTCGGCACCTGAACTAGGATCAGGCAGCAGCTTTGCAGTCTGTATGGTGGAGGGCTTGCCTTTCGTCTTTTTTTTAGCGGCCGTCTTGTCGGGATTGGCCCCCTTGTCCGCTTCGGTTCGATTAGCCGCTCTGCTGGCCGTGCGCTCAGCACGGTTTTCTTTGCCTCGGTTGGACATGGACGACGCGGAGGTTGTGTGGTGTCAAGCAGGTGCTGGGGAGAATGGCAGAAAACAGGGAGGTCTGTGCGTTGCCAGCGCACCGTTGGTCTTGGTGGCGTTGAGTTATTCTCACGGCGCTTGGTTGCAAGCTCGAGGTCGAGCTCGCACATAGTACATCTGCGATATACTTGCTGATATCCTGTCTACCCTGCCCTCTGTATCTCCTTGCTGTTACCTTTGTCTGGCTCTCGACAAGTCGAAATACATATCACATCGGCCCAGCTCATTGTAAGCTTCACGTTTGTCTGACAAAGCGGAGCGGCATGCACATTTGCAAACAAGTATGAATATTTGCAGATGGTCAACCCCAGACAGTCTCGCAAAAATGGAAAGGCATCTACCTCCTCAAAGAAACGGGCTACGACTACGCGCGAAAAGTGTCCATGCTGTGGCAAGTACCTGTCAAAGAGGCAAATCATCCGCCATCGGAAAGGCCAGGCCCCGCCGCACCTGAATGCTACCCAAGCTCTCCATCGCCTCGCACTTCGCAAGGTTGCATCCATCAATCGTGCACGGTCGCAATCACGTTCGGAGCAATCTGAAGGGGACATGTCGGGCACGGAGTCTTCGGAGAGGGAGGGAGACAGTTTGGCGGCCGACGAGGAGGAAGCGGATGGTCAGGGTTTCGAATCTGGTCGCTCCGATTTCGAGAATGGTATGGTTTGGGAGGACAGTGTTGGTGTGCAACCGGACGACTTCGAGGGCTCGGATTCTGGAGGGTATAGCATCAAGGTGAGTTACAGCACAATCAGAAAGATAGCAGAGAGACAATACTAACATATTGCAGGCGAAAGAGGAGCTCATCACACGTATCGAGAAAGCGGCTGCGTCGATGCGCCGCGCATATCCTGTTACGGTTGAGGACTACGACAGTGACTCCGAAATGGACGTGGACGATGCAGACTCCGACGACTATGAAGACGACCTGATGGCCGAGGCGGAGGACGAGTGGGATGAGGACGATACCTACAATCCGGAGTTGTCAGCTCGTGTTCGACTGCAGGCCACATTTATGAAAGAGGTGGCTATCCTTGGTGAGCCGATGAAGTTTGAATCATTGTACTTACTCTCGAATTGATGTGTGTCTGTTAGAGAAGCGGCTGTCCGAAGCAGATCGTCAGCTACTTCGCATTTTCACCTATCAGGTGAAACACAAGCTCACCGAGGACGCGCTCGCAGAAATCCCGGCCATGTTCGGAATCGAAGAATTGCCCTCCTTCCAGCGGATCCGAGCGCGCGTGGCCTTCCTCGCAAGTGTTATCCCCGAGAAGTACGATTGTTGCATCAATTCCTGCCAGGCATATACCGGATCCGACGCCGAGCTCACATCCTGCCCGTACTGCAAAGAACCACGCTATGATGCCTATAATGCTCCACGTCGTCAGTTCACCTACCTTCCATTTATCCACCGCCTTGTCGCCATGCATGCAAACGAGACACGCGCCGAGGAGATGGACTACCGCTCCGAGTTCAAGCCTGACGAAGAGATCATTCAGGATGTCTTCGATTCGGAGCACTACTGCAACCTACGTTCACGAGACGTCACAATCGACGGCCAGAATGTTGGGCACAAATTCTTCTCGGACCACCGAGACATCGCGCTGGGGTTCTCAACAGATGGGTTCGCACCTTGGCGGCGCCGTAAGAAGAGTGCATGGCCGATGATCCTCTACAACTACAACCTTCCTCCCCAAGTCCGCTTCCACCGCGAAAACATCATCCCCATCGGGGTAATCCCTGGGCCACGCAAACCCAAAGACTTCGACTCCTTTCTGTGGCCTGCCGTCCAGGAGTTGCTCCGTCTGGCCATTGGCGTCCCCGCGTTTGACATCCGGACCGCTTCGCAATTCCTCCTTCATGCCTATCTCCTACTGGTCTCTGGCGACATCCCTGCGGTATCTATGGTCATGCAGATCAAAGGTCACAATGGGTGTGTGCCGTGCCGGATGTGCAAGATTGAAGGACTTCGCGTACCAGGTGCGCGTGCTACCACGCATTACGCCCTCCATCGCACACGTCATCCGTCTGTTGCTACAAACCCAAATGCAATAAAGAAGTATAATCCAAGAAAACTTCCAAATCGGACGCACGAGGGGATGTTGGAGGATGGTCGTAAGGTCATGGAAGCCGCAAGTGGCGCTGACGCCGAACGTCTTGCGAAGTCGTCGGGCGTCAAGGGCCTCCCTCTCCTCAGTTACCTCTCATCTCTGTCGTTCCCACATCCTTCCCTATGATTTCATGCATCTTATCTGGGAGAATCTTATACCCAACCTCGCCAAACTCTGGACTGGAACATTCAAGGACTCCTCAGGGCACGGAGCCATACCAGCTCTCTTCAACTGTCTGGCACGCTATCGGTGAGGGTACCGCACGTGCTGGAGCCACACTCCCTGGGATCTTTGGTCCTCGACTAGGCGACATATCTCAGGATCGTTCATCATGTACTGCTGATGCCTGGTCTGTCTGGACGCAATACATTGCCCCCGTGCTCCTGGAAGCCAAGTTCACGCACAAGCGCTACTACGACCACTTTGTCAATCTGGTCGAGCTTCTGCAACTCTGTTTGCAGTACGACATGCCTCGCGAGGATGTTACGAGGATTAGGAATGGGTTTATTGATTGGGTTCAGAAGTATGAACAGTGCGTCGTATACATTATCTCACATCGCTTGTATGCTAACCTACCACAGATACTACTATCAGCACGATCCAGCCCGTCTCGCAACATGTCCCCTCACCATTCATGCGCTTCTCCACATTGCGGACAGTATTGAAGCATCGGGACCAGTGTGGGTTTCATGGGCATTCCCCATGGAACGTTTCTGCGGTGCGCTTCAGCCTGCCATCAAGAGTCGTCGACATCCCTGGGCAAGCATTGACCGGCATCTTCTCAATATAACGTACATCTCACACATCAAGAACCACTACAATCTTCCCGCCTCTGAGCTTTCCCTCCGTCGTACCACCATCCTCAGGAGCAGTTGCGCGCGGAGAGTATCAGGCCCCAAATTGTGAGTTCCTCTCCCGCTCTCTATTGTGTGGTGTTCGCAATAGCTCATTATGATACCAGACGGGACATGTATTCTCATGCCCGGTCCTCTTTACTCACGCCGAACAAGGGCTTGAAGGATCGCGTATCGGCGCACTTGTCACTCGCCTCGACCAGCCACCCGCTCTTGTACGTCGCCACCTCCCTTCCCAACTCGAGCACTGGGCGAAGCTTCGGATTCTCAATGACGGCGACACGATCCACGCCGCGGAGATGGTCAAGCGGACGGAGGACAGGCGGGATCAAACCTTCGCGCGCGCGCACGTCTCAGTGTGCACCTCACCATACTCATTTTGCTCACAGTATTTCCGGCCTAGTATGAAACTTACATTGACATCCATGCTGATGATCCAAACAAGGAATCGGAGTATGAGCTCCAGACATTCTACGGCCGGCTTGAACACATTATCGCCGTGCACATTGACCGGGCTGCGGCTGTCAAGGCGCTCGGCCTGGATAAGGCGACAACGCTCATCCTGGCAGCGATACTGAACGCGCTCGGTCGAAGACACGCGCACCAACGAGCAGTTGGATATCCATTATTACAGGGAGTTTGGTACGCTGGATGTCCTCAATGTCACCTGTATTCAGTGCTGCGTCGGTCGAGTCCCAGCCGCCCGCAGCGCTGGGCAATTGTAGATCGAAGTGGCTCGCTAGCACGCGCTTTGGCTGTAGACGATGAGTAAATGCATTTGTGGGCTATTGTACAACATATTCCGTGTATGCTCCCTGTCGACGTGGCTGTAAACCTGAGATCAACAATCCGTGGTCAGCAACCGTTGAAATTCCACGGCAGTGCACCCAGCCCCGAGCCATCCAGATCACCGAAGAAAAAACGTGGTCGCGCAGGGGTTTTGAACCGTGGAAAATACGCATTCAAATTCCAAAACCCGGGTCTGACCGTGGAACAGGGAAATTCCCTGGTGAAACATGGTAATTTCCGGGTGCGCCAGGTCCACAGTGTGCCTCAAGGAGGGGGCGGCCCTCGGTGCGCTTTTCGCGACGGGGGATGAGGTTGCGTATGAAGGAGGGGGCCATGGTACGCAGAGACGGGAGGAAGGCTCTGAGAGAAGGCTGGGGGAGGAGGAGCTGGAGAAGGGGGACCAACGCTGAGCCGTCGAGGGTGGCAAAGGGACATGGAGGGCTATATACGCCCGCGGGTATCTGCCAAATATTTTGTGTGTGAACCCCAAGTCATCTCTGATGGATGCCTGCTTCTGGCGAGCGTCCCACCGCTAAAGGCAAGGTAGAAGTGTCTTGCCGTGCTGCCCGTGCAATTGCCGTGTACCTCGCCCATATTTCTTCACGTGTCCCCGCGGGGTCGCTGCGGGGCCCCAGTCCTTCTCCGGACCATCCTTCCCGCCACGGCATTGCCATAAGCTCTCCCGGCCCGTCCACCCCGCCACCACCCTCTTCCCACAATATTCACCCGCGGACTTGTTCCCATCCCACTCAGCATGCTGTCGACGCGGACGTGTCTTCTCACATGCCGTTCAAACTGCAAGTGTACGATTTGCCATGAGATGGCTCAGAGCGCCCCCACTAACAGCCTCCATCTCAGCGACCTCCCCGGACAATTTCCTAACTCTTTCCCACCCCGTCCCTGCCGCTGCGGAAGGCTAACTCCAGAACAGCGCCGAACATCGTCGTCGTGTCGCAGATGCGACGTTTCGGTCCCGTGTCGGCCACAATCTTTTGTCATCTTATATGTTGCATTCATGCTGCCTCGCGTAGTGGTCACTAGTTTGCGATCGACGATAGTGGCTCGTACCTAGTGGAGCACTGTGCAGGAAGGAGTACAACTATGATGCCAGGTAGACCGTACCCTCGTCGCAAGAGTCTGTTGGAAGCGTATGTATAGTCTCTATCTAGAATGGAAGTTCTTCTTACAAACCTTCCGATCAGGATGCCTCTCGTCACGGACAAAAGACATATTTTAATTTCCGCACCGGTTTCTGAAATATCCGGCGTGGGTAACGTCCCGGCGACAATCTTCACCATCTTCCACAACTTCCCTTGCGCGGAGACTTGTTCCGCGCGACAGTTTTCTGACCAGACGACGTCATGGTCAAACCCTAACACAGAACAGCCAGGAGCTACGTATGTCGGCACATCCAGAATGGGGAATGTACGGTAACAAAAAATAACTAGAATGCTGTGCGGCGTTGATATCATTTGTCGCGGGCACAGCGCGGCGTACGGAGCTTTTCCGAGAGTGTCTGGCTGAAATATTCTTCGGACGGCTCACGATCCATGTTCGGGTCACTCGGGCATAGTCTCCGTTGTTGACCTTGATCAGGACGAAAAGATGAGAATCGCAGTACTTACGTTGGCCGTACAGGAACGCTGAGGAACGATCGGCAAATATGCCAATTTGAGCTGTGAAGGGATTCAAGGGAAGCCTAAGAGGGACACAGGTACGCAATGACAGCAGGAGATGGTCGAAACAGGATATCGAAACCATGTCCTCCAGCTGACCATCTCCACCTGGCGGTTGCAAATATCGACGATCTCCGCAGATGGTGTGGTTCCACGATGTATTGGACAGACGAGGAGGCAAAGGATCAGTCGCAATCGATGCACCTTAAGTCACCTCTGGAACTTCAACCGGTCGGCTCGGACGAGACGCATAGACCAGCCGACCAGTGACCGTCATCGGAATATCGACGGGAGTTCGGACCGAAGCGATCGGCGGGGTCTTCTCGAGTCTCGACAGCATAGTCGGCCGACGATGAAAACGAATACGGTGTACTTACTGCAAATCACATACTCCGGGGTACGCCACATACAGTATCCCAGTCAAAGTGCTATCGTGCCTTGTTCTTCTTCATGCTCCTCCTCGCCTTTTTATCTCCGCCGCCTTTCCCCGTGTCCTCCGCTTTCCGCTTCTGCCCCGCAACCGCCGCGGCCTTGACGGACACGAGCGTCGACTTGCCCTGCCCGCCAGACGACGAGAGCTTCGCGACCTGGGCCTCTGCCGTGCTCCAGTCCTCAGACGCGGCGTTGATCGCGTATCTGTTTGTGCAAGCAAATCACGTCCCGCCATGCGCCAAGGTCAGCCTAAGCACCATCCATGTAAGAGCGCAGCCCGAGTCCTCAAAGACGGATGAAAACGAAACATGAAGTGGGGTGGGAGGCAAGAAATACAAGCGCGAGAAGACATGCCATAGTGAGGCAAAGCAACAAACAGATCGTCGGAGTAATACGCTCGAGGTACGCGATGGCGAACGCGCAGCGAGTGGAAGCCAAGCCAAGCACGCCGAGCACACCCCCGCGGGGCCCCACGCAAGACGCGGAAAGACGCGGAAGCCAATGCCCGGTCCCGCATCGCCATCTCCAGATCTCCCGGGTTGGATAGAAGAGGGGAGCGCGAACGCCAAGCCTCGAGCACGAAAACCAAATGGAGGCGCTCCAACATCGCCCGTGACGCTCGAGGCACAAGAACGGAAAACCAAACGGAGCAAACCACTCACTTTGTCAGGTCGAGCGCATCGATCATCGCGCGCTGCTTCTCCCTCAGCGCGCGCGCGGCCTCGTCGCCCGCCTCTTCCAGCTCCTCCTCGAGCGTCGTCTCGAGCGGCCGGAACTCCTTGTCCTTGCTGTTGTTCCCCTCAGCGTCCGCACCCTCCGCACGCCGGCGGTCGGGGATAGTCGCGCTGATCGCTTCCTTCTGCACGTCGAGGAGCCGCTTGCTGATCTTCTTGACGACCTTGACGAAGAGCGCGAGCGCCTGCGAGACGGGCAGACCCAGCTCTGCTTCGACCTCCTCGATCGTCTTGCGCTGCAGCCCAAGCGCGAGGAGGATCGAGCTTTGCACCGCGCTCAGGCGCACGTCCGCTCCCAGGCGCTTCTCGAAGTACAGCTGGCCGACGGTGGGCAGGAGGTCCATGACGACGTGGTAGTCGAGCTGGTTGTTCGCGTACGAGTCGAGGCGCTTCAGGTCGAAGGGGGAGAGGAGGACGGAGAGCTCTGGGGAGCCGAGCTCTCGCGCGGGGTCCTCGTCGAGCCTCTTGACGCCTGCCTTCGCGGCCTCGAGCACGCTGAGCGCCGTTACGCTGCCGAACTCGCGGAACTTGAAGGAGAGCAGGTTCAGGAATCGTCTCCGGAAATCTTGACACAGATTCTCGTCAGCCAGTACCTCGCAGTAGAATGACAATGCAAATAACGGCACCTTTCGCGAACTCGCCCAGCCACTCCAGCTCGCTCTCCGTCGACGAGTTCAAGCCGCGGACCATGACGCACGTATGTTCGCCAGTCAGCTCGCTCTGCGTTTGTCGGAGGTACAGCGGGACATATCCTGCACGCTTCCAGAACCTGCATAAGGTTGTGAGCGGTTGTGGACACCAACAAGCTTTCGCCACGGGTGTAGATACCTCAGAAGCTGTGGTGTGAGGCCGTAGGAGACACCGAGGTAGTCGAGCGTCTCAGGTTTGCGTTCCGTGAGACGTTGCAGAAGGGGCGGCATTGCCGTCGCCGCACGGACCTTCGGCTCGTCCGTGAGGAGGGTTGTGTCCTGGACGACGTCGAAAATGTCAATCAACGTCAAATAAAACAATGTTAGATCGGTTGGCAGCAGCGGCTCGCACCTCGTCAACGTTCGCTGGGTCCGGGTACGCCTGTTCCGCCTCCATGGCGCCCTCCCCAACATCGAAGTACTCCCCGCTGAAGTAGGCGTTCAGCGCCTGGAGCGCGCGGGCCCCGTAGCCCATGTTCGCGTAGTCCGGGTGTGTCGCGATACGCACGACGCGCGCGCCCGACAGCATCGCGAACTTGTTCTCCTGGAACTGCTGCGCGACGAGCCACGGGATCATGTCGCCCCCCGCGCGGAAACCGCGGCTCAGCCCGTCCATGACCGCCTGGCGCGAGATGCTGCCCTCGAGCGCGACCTGGAGGACGACGAGCGGCTCGGGGAGGTGGGTCTCGTCTGCCGTGAGGGGTGGGAGGAGCACGAAGAGGTGGTGTGCGGGCGCGTCCGAGAGCAGCTGGAGGTCGTTCGGCTGGTTCTTGTAGTGCGACGCGACGTAGAGCGCCATCATGCGCTGCAGGAAGACCTCGGACGCGGGGTGGAAGCTGAAGAGCGTGTCGCGCGAGACGTAGAAGAGCTCGCACTTGCTCGGATGCGGGCAGCTCATGTGCGTCTGCCGCGGAAGGATCGTTGCGTCCAGACAGAGGATACTGTTCAGCCACTTCTCGACCTTGTCCCCCGTAGCGTACCGGATGGGCGTCTCGAGCTTGATCTCGCGGAGAGTGCGCGCTTTTGGTGGGGCCTTCGTAAGAGGCTTTTTGGAGGACGAGGAAGCAGCCGCAGCATCATCCTCAGTAGCGATCGCGTCTTTAGTCAGAGAAGGCCGAGTGCTTTCGCGTAGTTGCTGGATGAGTTTGAGGGAGAGGGAGCGGCCGGTACCTTCGTAGCCATTGATGGTCGAAGCCATGAACACAAGGTAGGGACCAATCAGATTGCGGACGAGGGGTAGTGGAATGGCGGCAGCCTCGTCAATGATCACGAGTTCTGCCTGACCGAGGACGTGTGCATCTTGTGGTTGAATGTACTATATGCGCTAATGAGACATGCATCAAGCAAGATATGTCGAAAATACGAACCTGGATAGTCTGTCGGTGGTTCCTAAACACATTCACACGCACAATTGCCTTGTTGAAGTCGGGATTCGTGCTTTGCGCAATGTCGTAGTCGAGATGCTCCTCGTAGCCAAGGACGTCCATGCCCTTGAAGATAAACTCGAACAGCGTCTTCAAGTTTTCAGGACTGGGACTTGTAACAAATATGTTAGAGTACCCATGAGCGAGTGCAGCAGCGATAGCAAGACCCAGGGCAGCGGATTTTCCACGACCACGACCCGCAGTGAGCGTCACGGTCGAGGACAGCGTCTTCTCGGCGATGGCGTCGACGAAGGTGAGGATAGCCTGGGCTTGGTCGATCGTCTTCGCGAGCTTGACGAGCTCACCGATGGGTTTGGTGTCAGCAAGACTGTCCTTCAGGTCCTTGAGCTCGGATTCCTCCTTCTTCTTTCCCCGATCCTCTTCAATGGGCTTGATGTCCTTGCCGCGAGAGATGGGCAAGACGTTCAGCTCGTCATCGAGAACAAGACAGTCGTCGCAAGAGCCGAGAGAGAGGATAAACCGCTCGTTGAAACGGGCGACCACTGAGTCGTGTGCCGACGTCCGGTAACGCGCGTGCACATCCTACGGAGAGGTAGGTAGACGGTCGATGTAGTTCGAGATATACGGACACACCATAGTCATAGCATATAGCTGTCTTAGGGACTTCATGGTCTTGAGCATGATAACAACAAGACCGCCACCTTCAACCGTCTCTATTGTCCGGGCAAGAAGGTTGGGCGTAATCGCCTCGAAGTCTTGGAGTACGCACATGCCGAATGTCTGTCCAAGGATTTTATGGGACTCTTTGTAGTATCTTCAGGCATGATGCAGGGTGAATATACGAAAGCCAAGGAAAGGACGGAGATACATACGTGTACCGGATATCGGTGACAGTGATGAAGATCTCGAAGGGATCCTGCTCGTTGGGTTCTCGTATACCCCTCTTGACTTCCCTCTTGATTTTGGCCTCCCGCTTCTTTCGGTGTCTACATTACAGAAAAGTAAGCCTGCATGTGCGTGCCAAATGCATTCAACATACGTTGTGAAGCCGAGTTCCTTTTTGTAACACCATAGCACAGAAGGGCGGGCGGAGACTCGTGCTTGGGAGAGAAGGAAATGCAGGTTCACAATCTACAAGGCATCAGCCAAGATATGACTGTTGTTGAATGCCACGCACCTGGTCCCTGCCCTTGTCTCCAACAAGCACTATGAAAGAACGGTGGTTCTTCTTGACATTATTGTTGATCAGGATGGGGATGCGCGGGTCGAGTTGCTTGCGCATGGATGTGGAGTGATTATAGAGCTAGGAGACAAGAAGCACAATAATGATATATGTCTAGAACAGATGCAGAGAATAAAGCCCAGAAGACAGAACAGAGAGAAGAGGACAAGCAAATTGAACGGACTGGCGGGTGAGCGCTGAGGGTGCTGCAGAAACTCGTCCTATTTGGTAAGTCGGTGTTCCATTACGTAACGTCTGAATATCGTCACTCCCTTCGATCGTTCAAAATGTTCAGGCTCCCGGCTCTGCCAGGGCAAAGTGACAGGGGACGGTGATCCTTTTTCCGCTAACACTGACTAGTGATCGCTCACGGGCTTGCTTTCGTCAACTCGATTCTAACACTCGTCTCGAATTACGAGTGAGTTCCGTTTCTCGTTTTCTGTCTTCCCATGCTCAATGCGCCCTCTCTTTGTGCTCTCTCTAGTGAGCGTCTCATCCGTCTTCGCCGCTCAATGTCTTAGCGAAGCGTACACACGTCCTGGGGGACTCGTCCCGGATATGCCGTCCCCTACGCTCCCATCCCCACTCTCTCGAGAGGAGATCATTTTCTTCTTTCGTGGGCTGCCTTCTGGGCCTCACCTTATCGCTCGCACCGGTGCCCCGTGGAAGAAGCCGCGCACGGGCCCTTATACCACCCCATACGACAGAGAACTTCGGGTGGTGGGTGAACACGCCATCGCTGTCCCCGGAGTCTGGGAGAACCAAGTGGGTCCCGCGCTCCTCAAGGTCCTCGACGAGGAGAACGTCAAGTGGAACACTATCGACCTCCACCGTATTCACTACGTCGACTTCAACGACGAGGCTCCCTTCCCGGTCGTCGTTTGTATCGGGGTTAAACCCGGTACCCTTTCCGGAGAAGATGGTGCTCCTGTGGCCAAACGGTGCCAGGAGGTTCTCGACAGCTTCAGCCTCAACGACGTAGAGGTCGCCATCAAAGCGTCGGAACGCTTCCAGTCGGTCGCTCCCGCGCCCGCATTTGAAGAGCCTCGCCGGACCGTCTTCGAGTCTGACCCTGTCGTCAAGCTCCGCATCCCTTTCACCCCTGCCGTCGGCTTCCCACTCTCGACCGATGCCCGCCCTGACGCTGAAGGTAGCAGCGGGTTCTTCTTTATCAACGGCGAGGACACCTCCAAGGTCTACCTCCTCACCGCCCGCCATGTCGTCCTTGAGACGACCGCTCGGGACAAGAACACTGTCTACGACCACAAGTCCACTAGCAAACGCCGTCAGAACGTCACCGTCTTTGGTCAAAAGGGCATCAACGAGCACATGAAGTCCATCCGGGTCGCGATTGGGATGCAGTATATCACCATTGACATCGAGCAGGGTCGGGTCAATCGGGCGCAGGGCGAGGTCAACAAAACGCAGGAGCAGGACGCGAAGGTGGTCAGGGTTTGGACCAGCGAGCTCGAACGTGCCCAGCGCTCGCTGGAGAAGGCGCAGAACGCGGTGAAGGATCTCGAAAAGCTGTACGAGGATGTCGCCAAGTTGTATCTCTCCAATCTGGGTCGCACCCTCGGCTTCGTCAGCCATTCGCCCCCTATCGGCTTCTGCCTCGGCGAGCACATGTATACGGAAGACGTGGCTATCATTGAGGTCGACTCCAGCAAGATCAAGCCTGACGCCTTCCGCCCCAACGTCCTGGACCTGGGCTTCGAGTTCGAGCTGCCGACCCTGACGATGATGCTGCGTCCGCGCCGGGACACGGAGGCCCCACCTCCGTTCAAGTACCCACGAGACCGTCTCCTCCGGCTCCATAGTATCATCCCGGACTCCGAGCTCCGAGACCCTCAAGAAAAGGACTCCAACGGCGACCGGTGTATCGTGGTGCTCAAGCGAGGCAGGACAACCGGCCTGACTGTCGGCCGTATCAACAACGTGCCCTCGTACACCAGGACCTACTGGGAGGACGGCACTGCCGATGTGTCTATGGAGTGGCCTATCTTCGGCTACGGCTACGACTCAAAGAAACCCCGCGACGCCTTCTCGGAGCCCGGAGATTCTGGCTCGGCCGTCGTCGACAGCAAAGGTCGCATTGCCGGAATCATCACCGGCGGTGCTGGCTTTAGGCCCGCGTCGGATGTCACGTACATGACGGCCGTCGAGTTCATCCACAACCAGATGCTCACCCGCGGTATCGAGATGAACGTCAACTTCACCCTCCCTTAGATCCACTCTGCACGGCCCTTCCTTTCCGCTTCCGCGACTTCTTCTCTCTTATGATACAATAGATGTAAGTTTCGAGTTTACAAAATAAATTAGCTCCCAATCGTGCAAACCAGCACAAGAGTAGAGGTACAGTCAACACGACGGGCATGGCGCTATTTTCGACCGGACAAAAGTTGACAAAAAGTGAAAGGCCTTTTTGAACACGTGACCAATTTGAGAAAAGTCGTTCGAAAGTCTCGCAAAAGAAAAGCTTTCTTCCCCTTTTTGCTCAACTTTTCACCGTCCCGAGAAAAGTTAAACACCTATATCGACTTTTTCTCGGCTTTTCGCTCATTGAGAATAGCGCCATGCCCGTCGTGCAAGACGGAGCCAGCTCGAAGGCAGCGCTCATCACACGTCGAATCTCGATCACCGGAACCAAAACAAGCGCCCACGCTGGGAGATGGCTCAGCGCTGGCTCAGCGGAAGCTTTCAAGCTTGTCTGACCACCGCGCTGTTCGATGGAATACAGACATCTGCTTCTGGCCATCCTGCTTCGCTTCTGTCACCTCGGACGTCTGCTTGTCATCTGTGCCTCTCACTTTCTGGGTGACGCAACGCTCGGCACTCAACTTGAATGGAGCTTCGGGGGGTGTGCGAGGTAAGTAGTGGGGACAGGTGGCCAGCTAATCGCTCCAGTGGAGGTCGGTGGGAGACGTTGGGGCGGGGCTGTGGCGACAGGATCTGCGGATGCGGCATCGTAATTGTTCTGGGGGAAACTTCGAATTCGCTTGAAGGAAGGCACCATTAGGTAAAGTGCATCGTGTTTTTCGACCATCGGAACCGGACCACTGCAACGGCTGCTGGCTACCTCCCGCTCACCGCACCAAGCTTTGCCCCTTCCCCCTTCCTCCTCCTCGCCCACAGTGGCCCACGAGCTGGTCCCCTCACAATCATGGAGCTCCCCCATTTGTTCCCTAATCCACAGCAGTCCCAGGTGACGCTCGTTGCCCAAGTAAGTCCCAAGCGCTGCTTTGTCTACCCTGTGGCGGCCTTCGGAAGAAGATATATAAAAGCCTTGGTCTTTCAGGGTACACCCCACGGGCTTGGTCCCTCTCCACTCAAAGCCTTTCAGCGCTCTGCCACTGCTGCCGCCATGAAGACCATCAAGAACCTCTTCGCCGTTCCGCCCAAATCTCAGACCAAGACCTCGCGTCTGTCTTGCCACCAGTGCAAGAGATCCTTCAAGCCCTCAGACGACGAACAGCTCTACTGCTCCATTAACTGTGCCCGGATGGAATCCTGGCTGGCAATGAACAAGGCGCATTCAGCAAAGCAACTCGCCCTCGGTCTACTCCAGTACACCGACGCCGGCTCCCCGGACGTAAAGCGAGCTTCTCTAGCCCCGTCGTCGAGGTTCTCCCCCTCAGAGAAGCTTGTCACTGCACGCCCCACTACAGCCCCTCCCTGGCGAACCGAGTTCTCCCGCCGACCGTCATCCAACAGAGATGGTTCCGGTTCTCCCAGACGAGTACTGCGCAAGCGTTCTACATCCACCGCCTGCGACAGTTCTCCTCGTACCCTACGCTCCACCCCCCCGCCGCTACCGCCCTCACCGGCTAGAAGCAGCCCTTGGCGCATATCGCGCAGGGTCTCTCAAACCCCTTCCCAGAATGGGATGGTCGTTCCGGATCCCTTCCACCATCCCCATCCACACGAGCACACTGCCAACTCTCGCCTCGTCCTGCAGAACCGGTCCTCCGTCTCCCTCGCCCTCCCGCCGCGTCCGCGTCTCGCCTCGTCCATGTCGGTGCCAAACCCCACGTCCAGAACGCCCTTCCTAGTCCGCAAGCCGAATCGCCCCATCTCGTCGACAACACGCCCCAGCACTATCCCCGGCCCGCTGACATCGATAGCGCACACGCCCCTTGAGGACGCACCGCCAACGCCGCCACCAGACACAGTGGACACCCCAGCGAGGCTCCGTGCGGGCTTTGATCGCCGCGCAACGCGGCCCAGGTCGAACTCGTTCGGCGGCTTTGGGTCCCTGGCCATTCATGCGACATGACTTCGGTTCGGGACCGGTCTCACGCGATCTTTCTACCTTCTCGTCACGCATACTGTATATGCGTGCGCGGGATGCGCTCAGGACGACCCAGGGACAAACTTTACGATATCCTCTTCACGCCTTTCACGCTGTTCACGTTTACCCCCGTTAATGCTCTTCGTTCGTACATGCACCCCGAACGGGTTCCTCACGTTTTGCCACGCATACATTCGGTATTTTATTACAATCAGGTATTAGACTGTTGTTTTCATTCATCCGCAGCGCGTTAGCAGCCATTCTGAATCGCCTCCCCCGATGATTTCGGTGTAGAACATGCGCATGTAGACGCTCATGAACTCGGACGCCTCTGATCAATCGTACACTCTATCGTACACAGCTGTAGATACTTAGTCGGGTTCGATTCATTACGACGATCATTCATGCCCTCTCGGATCGAAGCACTGTCAGGCGATCGGCGCGCTGGCACTTGCATGGGTGACGGGAGCCGGCGGAGGTTCGACACAAATCCACCAGTATTCAATTGCGTCGCCGGCGTATCTTACGTAAATACATCCAGTATGTTACTTTGAAGTAGTGTGTTCCATCCTCAGTAAGCTTGTCCTCCATATCGTACACACCGCCGGCGGTTACCTAGGTAAGTAGTGTCCTCCCATCCATCCTCCTATCATACATTAACACCGCGACTCAGGAACCTTCCGGAGCCTTATTTTTTCCCGCCATATCCTACACGTACAAGGAACCTGCGCAAAGCAACGGTTTTCCAGAGAGAAAGCGAACCTTGGGTTTTTTTTTCAAGCTTGTCACTGGCGTCGCGCGGCGAACAGCTCCGCGGTGGCCTCCCGAATCAGCGCTGCTGAGCGCGCGGACCGCGGCTTGATCGTGCAACGACAGTCCACGGGGCCGCTGTTGACATTGACGAGGGGGAGGGCGAAGGCGCGGTGCCGTCGTGAGCAGAACGTGAGGACGAAAGGGAATGGAAAAAAACGCACGAGAGCGCGCCGTTCTTCATCTGCGGCTCGATGACGATGCGTCGTCCGAGCTCGTCGAGGGGCGGGGTGATGTCGAACGCGTAAAGCACGCGCGACATGTTCAGGAAGAGGGCCTGCTCGGCGAAGTACCGTCCCGGGCACAGTCTCATCATCAGAGGGTCAGTTTCGCTTTTGCCGCACGTGGGATTCGTGGAAGGGCAGGGGACACGCACCTGCGCCCGAAGCCGAACACGACCGTGACGGGGTCTCTGACCTTCTCGTTCGTGGACCTGTCGGCGTTCAAGAACCGCTCGGGGAGGAAGGCATCTGGGTTGGGGTACTCGTCCGGGTCGTGCAGCATCCCCCTACAACGACAGATGATGATATGAGTGAATACATGCGGTTGAACAGACTCGTCCGATCCAGACACTGCGACGGACGCACCATACGTTCGGGAGGATGGTCGCACCAGCCGGAATGAAGTAGCCGTTGTACTCGTCGTCTTTGACGGCTGCGTGCGGCAGACCCATGGGCACAGCATTTTGCCACCGATGGCTCTCCTTCATGAGGGCGTTGATGTAGGGCAGTTCTGCGCGGTCCGCCGGGCTGGGCAGGCGGTTCGGGCCGACGACGGCGTCGAGCTCTGCTTGCGCTTTCTTTTGCGTCTCGGGATAGAGGCTCATCGCGAGGAAGAACGATAGCAACGTTGCGAGCGACTATGGCACCGTAGGTAAGTCTTTAGTCAGTGAAAGAGGTCGGCACGGGCAGGGGACTTGGACCCACCGTATCCACTCCACCGGCGTATGACGTGCAGGCTACGTTCTTGATGACAAACTCGCGCTCTTCGGCGGGGATGCCATCCACTCCCCCCTCACCGAGAAGAGCGGCGCCAACGAGAGTGGACGAGATGCCCCCCGTATTCTGTCGACCATCAAAATCAGCAAACGGCTTCGTATTCTTCCTTGTCGGGGGCTCACCATGGCGGCGGCGGCTTTCGCCTTCTCGTATGGCAGCGTGACCATCCTCGCCGAAGCCGCACGCCAGTTCACAAGCCTCGTCTGGAAGCCGGCGCCGGGGAACCACGCCGGCACGTAGCGCAGGACGGGCACGAACTCGACGAGGAAGGCGCCAGGGACAGACGTGGTCCGGAACGCGTCCATGACGGTCCCCACGATGTCGACAACCTCCTCGGTCGCCTTGTTCGTGTCCGCGTCAGAGATGTCAATCCCGTAGACCGCGCGCAGGATCACTCCTGCGAAAGTGCTGCGTTAAGCGTAGTCGGTCATCGTTTCGGTTGAAGGACAGCGGGAGCGATGCGGCTGCTCACTGGTGCGCGTGTTGCTCGAGGTGCGAGGGGTTGTCCAGGATTCTCTGCAGAAACTGGACAGACTCGCGGTTCTGGGCGTCGTCGTAGGTGAAGAGCACGCCCGGGTGGAAGTGTTGCCAGAAGAGACGGCGGTGCCACCTCCACTCCGGGCCATATCTCTGCATCGCGAGGTTCCATTTCCAGCCGATGCTAGCGAAACATGGTGAACATTCGCATTGGCTTTCGAGAGAACATCGCAGAACATACAGATCGGTGATGGGCGTGGGCGGCCTGTTGGAGTAATTGGCCGAGCGTTTATCAAGCAGGTCGGATGTTGCCTGAGTGGTGTTCAGTACGATGATCGGTTGACCTAGAGCCTGGTAGGACACAACGCCGCCTGAACGCAACGGAGGGGTCAGCACGCCATGTCCACAGCGGAAAACCAAGGTATGCTCACCGTACTGCAGAGAGTGCTCCCTGAACTTGATCCACGGCCGCAGCTGGGGCATATCGAGCAAATTCCCGATGAACGGAAGGGGCTTCGGCCCCGGGGGCAGCAGAAGGTTCTTCGACCTCTTCCGCCATGCTACAATGCTCCGCGCATACGCCACGACCGCGAGCAGACCAAATAGTCCCGCAACGACAGGCAAGATACCTGTAGGGACGAATGAAGTAGGGTCCATCATGATGTCCAAATCTTGGGTTGACTATCGAGGCAGGGGGGGTCCCTTATCACTTTTGCGCTTGCAACTTGGGCGTACTCACATACCAGCGCCCCGTGCTCGGGTGTCCTTTACGGCAGGTCCGTAGGTGGAAATCGAGCTTCGACACTGGTCGCGTGAAGAATTGCTTGTGGGGCGACGTGGAGGAACAGCGGATGAGGGTGCAATTGGGAGTTAAGACCCGTCTTCCTTTGCATCCTTTTACACGGGGTTCTTGATAACACAGGGGCCGTGGAGCGTGCGGACCAATCGAACGACGATTGTACAAAGGCTCCTTTCCGACGAGTTTACTGCACGAAAGTGATCAAACTAGCGAACACGTCGATAGTGGCACTCACCGAACGAAGTGGTGCTTGCGGTTGGAGGCTGAAAGGGGCGAGAACTGGAAGTCTGGACAGTGTCTCTCCTTAGTCGTAACAACTTGAGTACAGTGGTTGAGGACCAGACTCAGAGTTACTTACGATTGAAGCGGCCATTGAACGTTGAACCCCCACTGCCATGAAAGGCTTTTCCTGCCACGCTACAAAGGTTTACGTAAGCTGGCTCTGCGTGCCCCCAACGACCCGGATTCAACTTGAACTGTAGCTTTGCTCTCTACAGTACTGTAGAGCTTGCTCGACTCTCGGACCCCTGATCTAATCGTGTATGTACTCCATCAAAGTGCCGAGTAGACCTCACGCTCCGCTCTAATCTCTCAAACCTCGCGTTTCGCGTGCATAGAAACTTATTATTAGAAAGTCAGTCACCGAGGCTGGCCCAATGCCAGCAGCCGCGGCGGTCACGATACTAGTACGCCCGATAGATTCTTCCCGATCAGTCTTCAGCAGCGAGGATGAGCTGCCTCGCTTCGTCCGACCGAGGTTTGATGATGCAACGGAAGTCTTCAGGATACCTGTAATTCCACCCAATCGGTCAGAGTAAGGCGCAACGCCGGCTGAGTGCACTTACGATGCCAGGGTGTCGGTCATCTTATATTCGACGACGATGGGTTTTCCATGCTTATCAACCGGCGGAGTGATGTCGAAGGTGTGCAGGATCAGTGCAGCGTTGATGAACAAGGAGGAGTCTGCGAAGTGGCGTCCAGGACACGTTCTGCGGAGATAGGAATGTACAGCGTGAGTAAGAGTCAAGGCTCGACTCGATGTGTATACTTGATAGCCACCATACTGACCTTCTTCCATGGCCAAATACGAAGCGGGCAGGGTCTGGAACGTGTGGACTCAGTTCCCCGTCGTGGAGATATCGCTCCGGATCGAAGCGCTCTGGTTCTGGGTAGGTTTCGGGGTCATACAAGCACGCCCTATGGTATACGTCTTATTATGAACTTCGCATCCCAGAAATCTAATTGACGCACCAGCTGTTTGCCACGAGGATGGTGCCTTTCGGGATGAAGTACCCATCATACTCCGTATCCTCTATGGTGAGGTGAGGAAGGCTGAACGGCAGGACGACGTGCCATCGCAAGACCTCCTTGACAATAGCGGATATATACGGTAGCGCCTCCCTGTCCTCATGGCCGGGAAGCCGATGGGGGCCCACGACAGCATCGAGCTGTGCTTGCGCTTTCTTCTGTATGTCTGGATACAGGGACATCGCGAGCAAGAACGCCTGTAACGTGGAGAACATCTGATGGCGCATCAGTGTGTCAGCGCAACAGAGGCGTGAAGGTGTCCCGACACCGACTCACAGTGTCGGATCCAGCTAAAAGCAGACACTGTTAGACTGACCAGATCATGCGCATGGACAGCGGACACACCTTCAAAGGCGCCGAGGGCAACATTCTTTGCAATCTCGAGCTCCTCCGGAACGGAGGACATGTCTTTCTCCTTCGCCTTCTCCACCAGTTGAGCGACAATCGATTGAGGCGATTCGGCACGGTCCTAGGTACTGACGTTAGTTCTCGTCGTACCGGAAGAGCCGCCTATGCTTACCGATAGTTCTACGCTCTGAGCGAACAAAGTCTCTTTGACGTCGTTGTTTGTCGCTCGCCACCCAGACAGCTCTTTCTGGAACCCGGCGCCAGGGACCCACTCCGGTACGTGCTCGAGTATAGGAAAAAACTGAAGCAGATAACGACCTGGGGTGAATGCAACGATGCTTGCGAGAACCTTCTCAATGAGCACCATGTACTGGTCGTTTTTATCCGCTATGTCCAGTCCGTACATGACCTTCACGATCGTCGCTGAGACCGTACTTGAGAACTGTTGTGAGCACGCTGTGTCCCTCACAAAACATAAGATAACGGTACTCACCAACGGATATGATCGTCGAGGTTAGTCGGATCCGCGAGGAGCTTGCGCAAAAACATATGAGCAGATTGCTTCTGCGTAGCATGGTACTTCTCAATCGCCGCGGGATAGAAATGTTGCCAGAGGGCGCGTCTGTGTTGCCGCCACCGTTGTCCGTAGGGCATGAGCGACATCTGGAAGTCTTGCCCGCATCTACATTAATAACGTGAACTCAGTAAGCACGACCGTATGAATAGCAACCTGGACACGCTCACAGACGTATGAGGGGCGAGGAGTCTCTGCTGGACGTGATGGAAGATTGTTTATCGAGGAGCCCATAGATTGATTTCGGGCTTCCCAGAATGCAGATGTGCTGACCCAGCACACTAAGGTGCACAATATCCGAGTCTGGCATGGGTTCTAATAAGAGCTAGCTAATAAGAACTTGGATAGGAACACGACTTACTGTATGTCGCGCATAGATCACGATGTGCCTTCCACAGCTGAGGCTTGAGCATATGGGAAATATTCCCGACCAAAGCAAATGATGGTGGTCCTGGAGGTAGGGATCGTCCACGACTGCGGGCCCTCCACTTCGCCAAAGACAGGACATAGAAGAAGGCCGACAAGGCCAGAAGCGCGACAAGCGGGAAAGGCATGAATGTATCAGTAGCGTCGTCCACGGGTTGAGGATTGTACTGGACTGGTTACGGAGATGCGAACCACCACTTTTATTCTCTCGGCGAGCCGCGCATGTGGTCATTGAATATGCGTAAATTGTACCACTGACACGCGCGAAGCGGAAAAGCGTGGCAGAGCACTCGCCCGGGAGGAACGGCTCCCATGTCAGCCAAACATATCTCAGGCCGTCCCACCAGTGACGAAAGACTGGGGCCTAGAAGTCACCATATTGCCGATCACGGATCCTCGGACTGACTGCTTCGAATAATCGCTCGTGCATTCAGTCCGACCTGAAGCGCGTTCGGAAGGCGGGAGAAATCGGGTGTTTTCGCTTCTTTGGAAATTGGAAAAATGACATAGATGTACTCCGACATAGGGGCATTCACAGCGTGTCAAAGGTCCCTAGACCATGTTCGGCCACGTCGCGTAGCCTGGCGTAGGCGACGCTTGGGGGGTGACCACCGATGACTACGTCTGCCACGCGACGTGGTCGAACATAGACGAACCCCTACCTAGTTGTGTGTCTTCCTTATGGATCGTCAGCAAGAATAAGCTCCTTAGCCTTGTTCGACCGGGGCGTAATGGTACAGCGGCAATCCAGCGGGAAACTGTGATCCATATCCTGAGTGATGTCCATTGCGCGTAACGCGAGAGAGAGACCCACCAAAGCATAGTGTCAGTCATCCTGGGTTCAATGGCGATGGGTTTACCACCCTCGTCGAGCGGCGGAGTGATGTCGAAGGCGTGGAGGATCATTGTGATGTTTGTAAACAATGTGGCGTCTGCGAAATTCCTTCCCGGGCATATCCTACGGGACGAACTTTAGCAGGCGTGTCATACCGAAGCTACTTCAAGGGTTACCTTCTTCCGTATCCAAACGCGAAGCGCGTAGGATCACGAACGCGCGGATCAAGCTTCCCCTCCCGCATGAAGCGATCCGGGAGGAAACGCTCAGGCTCCGGATAGGCCTCGGGGTCGTGTAAGCACGCCCTGAAAGCTTGACGTTTGCCAAGTATCAGCCAAATCATAGCACAATAGACGTACCAGCTGTTGGGCATCAGGAGAGTGCCTTTAGGAATGAAGTATCCCGAGTACTCCATATCCTCTACTGTCATATGCGGAAGACTGAAAGCCAACACAGGCTGCCATCGCAGGGCTTCCTTCACGACGGCGTTAACGTAAGGAAGTGCGGCCCTGTCGCTGTAGTCCGGAAGGCGGTCTGAACCAATGACTGCGTCAAGCTCCGCCTGAGCCTTCCGCTGGGCCTCTGGGTAGAGCGACATGGCTAGAAAGAACGATTGTAGGGTAGAGACCGTCTGTGACGTGAGGATTAGAACCACGAGGATGAATCCATTGAATGCAAAAGGCACTTACTGTGTCGGCTCCGCCTGGAGAATGGGAACCCTTTTCAGTACCAAGACTCAATCTTGCCTGGCTGGACGCACCTTCAAACGCAGTGAAGCCGACGTTTCTGACTACATCCAACTTGTCCGAAAAGGTGGCTTCTTCACCTTCTTGGTCAACCTGTCTAGCGAGCTCGGCGACAACGGAATTAATCGCATTTTCGTCACCCTGGAGCTAAATGGTTTTCATCCATTGCGGAACGGAGCAAACTAAGGGTGCTCACGCGTTCGGTGGCCTCACGGTACAGCGAAGTCGTGACCTCCTTGGCTGCGGTACGCCATTCTCTGAAGTCCTTCTGGAAACCTGCACCGGGGACCCACTCCGGTACGTATTGAAGTATGGGAAACGTTTCGATCAAGTACCTGCCGGGCGTGAATGCTACAACGACCGACAGAACCTTCTCGATCAGGCTGATGTATCGGTCGTTGGTATCCGCAACTTCAACGCCGTAGGTAATCTTGACGACCGTGGCAGCGAATGTGCTAGCAAACCTCGTTAGGAAAAGGCTGATAGGGTCGGAAAACCAGAACTCACTAGCGTATGTGATCGCATAACCGGGTCGGATCCTCCAACAGCTTGCGCATGAAAACCTGGGCGTACTTCTTCTGTACCAAGACGTGTCTTTCGATGGAGGCAGGAAAGAAATGCTGCCAGAACGCCCGCCTGTGGCGCCTCCACCAATTGCCATACGGCATCAGCGAGAAGTTGCCGCCCTGTCCGATGCTGCGAAGGACGTCAGCGAGTACGCTCGTAGAGACGTTCCAGCTGGACCTACAGCGGTACCATCGGCGACTGGATCCTGTCCGAGGTGAGGGCCGAGCGTTTGTCCAAAAGCTCAAAGATCGCCCGAGGACTGCCGAGAATCACGATGGGCTGTCCTAGTGCCGTAAGGTACACGACGTCCCCTACATGGCAGGATCAGCAGACGATATTGAATAAGGATACGCTGGTCTAACGCTTACCATACGTATTGCAGAGCTCCCGATGAGCCTTCCACACCTCCGGCTTTTGAAAATCAGCCACGTTCCCGATGAACGGAAGACCTTTGGGACCGGGAGGCAATGGGAGGCCGCGACTGCGCTTCCGCCATCTCTCGCGGGATAACGCATACGTCACGATCAGGGGGATGATGATTCCTAGAACGGAGAGCGAGAAGAACGACTCGAGTTGCGACTTCATGGGGACAACGCTGCCTGGGAGAGATTGAAAGGAGAAGCCATCCGCATTATATAGGAACCGTGTCCCGCATCCCACACACGAACTGAGCGTCTCTCACGGCCAAAGTGCGCCCCTGAGGATTCGTGGAGACCTTCAATAAAACACTCGCCTGGACACTGTCTGAAGCATTTGACGCTCAACGGACTCGGCGACCTTCGTTAGAATTGCGGCTGGAGTCCATGGATGGGAATCGGGGAATGAACAGTAATATCATCTGCAGATCCGGCGATATTCTCCTTCGCGTAATCGCGTGAGATCACCGACAGGCAGGCATGAGTCGAATTACGTACCACGTATGAAGGTTATCTGCACAATGTCATACTATGTCCCCTAGGCAGCTTCTGTGGTTACGTGACCGATTCTCGGGGTCTGGAACTGCGCCTCTGCATGCCGCCGGTGTCGCTTGTCTGCCTGTGGCAAGTTCAAACCGAAGTCACGGGCAGCCCGTGAGCAAGCGTCAGAAACTCGCAGACAGGCTCAAATACCTAGATCAACTGTCCAATCCCGACACGTTTATTGGGCTGCTTCCCGCCCGTCTTCCATGACATCACATACTTTGAACTCCCACATGACAATGTATATGTGTATACTGGCAACTCGCAATGGCACAGAACACCTGAGTTCTTGAAGCAAAGGAGCGAGACGTTAGAACATGAAAGGTATTCTGGATCAGGATGAGGAATGATGCGTACCCGATCTTGCCATCATATCGCGGAAGGGATGTCCACTATGGGGCTTGGGGTCAGGCAGATCCAGACTTTCATGAGTCATGACCATCGGTGCATGTGTATGGGACAATAAGTAACCATTGTTACGCTAAATTACGCGGGAGTCTCCGGACTGTAGTATATTCGCCTTGTCCAACGTCTTCGTCTAGTCATACCCCCACCCATCATCCAGTCTTCGAGTGGATGGGCGTGGGGGTAGAGCCAAGTATCGTTGGTATATACCCAGCCACCTGTGGAGCGTTATGAGCGCTTATTCGAAAAGTGGCGAACATGAAGAGCCTGCTTACTCTCATCTGCACCTTCCGGTAGAACCCAAGATCCTCCCAAGTCGGGTCTCCAATCCTCGGTTTCGACAAAGAACCAGCTTGGGGACAACGAGAATGTGAGGTTGCTGCTGCCCGTGAGCACGTATCAGCATGCGCCCATCCTACAGCACAAAGGACGAGCGTTTGGAACGTGCGTACCTCACTTCCCCGCTACCGTCATCCGCGACACCACTCCAGCCATCACGCCCGCGCGTCCACGCTTTGCGCTCACCAAGCTTCAGGTGGTTCTTGGCCCACGTGCCCTCCGCTTTCGTAGGGTCGTCAGGAGGACTAGTCGCCCCGCGTACCCAACGCTCGTTCTCCCATAATTCGACCTCGCGGAGCTCTGTGCGCCAGTGCTTGTCCTCTAGCTTGTCATTGTCGATAAAACGCAGTGCGCGCTCTTGCAACAAGTTAAGCATAGCACCAGAGGTCTGGAGGATAGGGAGGAGCGTGTGTTGTGTGAAAGGATGCGTCACGAAGAACGGGAGGAGGCCAATCACAAGACAGGTCGTCCGCATGGGGATCACGTTGACGAGGGGGATCAAAGCCAAAAAGGATACCAAGGCGAACGAGAGGATGAGGCTGGTATATGGTGACGAGTACGTCAAGTAGGGCACGAGCTGGACGACGATGTCGTAGCCATCCGAACTGGGAGACGCGTACATGGTGAACATATGCGGATGCTCAGTGGTGCGAATGGACTCACACAGCTCCCATGAGGTTCTGAATAGCCTGCAGATTTGCCAAGTAATCAACGCTACCCTCGCCGGTTTGGCTTGGGGGTGCGGGGAGCGCAAACTTCGGTGATGGTATATCCGCTCCTTCTCGACTCTTGAGAGATGGATGGGTCGCGAGTAAGACGCCGAGGACTACAGCGTGCGGTAGGAGTAGTACAAGCCGGGGAAAGTAGCCTACGACGAGGTGAGCGATATTCAGGACAGTAATTAAAATACACGCACAAATGAAAGCGTAGGCAGCCATCCACACCAGCGTGTACTTCCCACCCTTCTTCCACAACACGATCTCCTCCACCCTATCCTGGACCCAGAAAATTGGACCACTCTTCGACACAAATCGCTTGAAGTTGACAGTGGTTATGGGGAGCGAGAGTGTGTCCTTGTTGGAAAGCAGCCGTGGCCCACCTTTGCCTTGAGCACGAGGTGCAGCGGGGGCATTGGCAGGTAGCTGTAACGCGGATGAAAGGAGCATAGACGTCAGGTTCGACGTTGCTCTAGCAGGAGACATCGGTTGAGAGGTCGAAGGTGAGGCCGCAATGGGGGAGTGTTCCGGACGAGGGAGGGAGGTGACGATCTTGGGGGCGGGGCGGATGTCATGGCTCTGACCTGAGCGCAGACGGGTCGCATATGAAGGAACATCAACGTAGTCCATCGTCGCCATTCCGCTCGAAGTGCATTGAGCGTCTTCGGGCGCAACACTTAGCACAAAGTCCTCAACGGAGCAGTGGAGAGATATGATCCCGGAGACAACAAGGATGATGACGCCAGAGTAAACGTTTGGTCGGCAGCAGGGTCGTCACAAGCAAGGCTATAACGCAGCTCGATCAACAGCACGGGCACATAGCTGAGCAAACCTCGAGCTCAATGCAGGTAAGACCTGGGTAGGACGTCGATGAGGTGACGATGTGAGGAGCCAGCGGACACAATATTACGTAATTGCAGTGAGAGCAACGCGCGCCAACCGTCCCCAGTCGTATTACTGTACCTTCTGTTCGCACTCATCATCGCTACCTATACTCCTGCTGCGTACTTGTCACAGCGCAATCCTTGCAACAAGAGTCCAATACGCAAAAGACCTCAATCCATTGCCATCCGTCAACATGCAGGCGAACGTCCTATTACAGGAGACTGGACCGCACTCTATAGTTACTCGAACTCTGAATCCGAAGGCTCAACCCCATCTGTTCGTCGCTGAATGACTGCATCATACAACTGCCGCCTCGGGGTCTCAACTGCTACTAGGTGTCTACCATAACGTGTTCCTCGCAGCGGATGTAAGTATAGCTCAAGACTGGTCTTGTCCTTGCACTGGTTTTCTGGTGGTCAGCGACAGTCAAACCGCGGGTTCGATTGACCCGGTGTTGTTATCAACATTTCTCCCCCTGCCTTGCCTCAGACGAGGAGACCCGGGGATGATAGTTGCCCCAATGGCATTCTCAGGTGGCAGGAGCATGCTACGATCTTTCCAGGCACTGCAGTTCCGTATGTTTGCATTCAGCGCCTCGGCGATCCGGGTACAAGGTTTGTTATATACTGACTCGCAGACTCTTTTCCGTGACAACTCCGAATCCCTACGAAGGTGTTCACAATGATGTTCGGCGGTCGGGTTGCGGGCACCATACGCCACGACGTTCTCCTCACCATGATGAGAGCACTGGATCCTCTATGGGGAGACAGTATAAAACCTCTTATCGTGGCGTAACATCCTTAGGTTTCAAGGTCCCCTTCTCTCGAGTCGTCTTCAATTCCTCGTAGATCCTACAGCTCCTTCGCCACCCCGATATTCAAAGATGTTCTGCAAGGCAACTCTTATCGTCGTCGCACTTTCACTCATGGCTTCCGCAAATCCCATTGTGCGCAAGCCGACGAGTATCTCGCTTGCCAAGCGTGGCGGCCTAACCAACACCGATGGGACCTTCAATATCGCAAAAGCGATTAACGAGATCACTCGACAGAAGAAGTATGTGTCCGTCCTCGTCGTCTGGGTTATCGTACGGCTAACTCTGGAAATTTTAAACAGCAAGCACCGTCAGAACCTTCAAGCCATCCAGAAGAACCGCCGCCACGGTCATCACGGCGGAGGACCCAGCGGCGCCCCCACTCTGACTGCGACAGGAACCATATCTGCGACCGAGCCCGGGATTCCAATCGAAACTTCGACTGTGCTGTCAACAGGTACCATCTCCGAGCCGTCACCCACCACCGTTACTCCTACTGGGACCGCCGTCCCGCCCTCCGCACCATCCGGCGCGACTGTTGGAAGCGTGCCACTGACCGACCAAAATGGCGATTCCCTGTGGACGGGCCAACTCACCATCGGTAACCCCCCGCAAAGCTTCGTGGTTGACTTCGACACGGGCTCCGCCGACCTCTGGGTCCCGTCCGCGTCGTGCCAGCACTGTGGCGGCCAGAACGCATACGACCCGTCGACGTCGTCGGAGAGTCAGCCAGAGAACGGCTCGTTTCAGATCTCCTACGGCGATGGCTCGAGCACGTCCGGCACGCCCTTCTCTGACACCGGTGAGCACCTACATGGCGCATATAGACCTGTAGATGGTATGCTGACGTCCGTGCGGAGTCATCGTGGGCGGTGTCACGGTCAGTGGGCAGTTCCTCGCCGCAGTCACCGAGGAGTCCTCCGAATTCCAGTCCGAGCCCATAGACGGGATTATGGGGATGGGTCTTCCCGCTCTGTCTAACCTTCAAACCGTATGTGCTTGCCCCATCTTCCGCAGCGCAGTCATTCATCGAGGTACTTGTCATCTCTGGAACAGACGCCTTTCTTCTACACTGCAATGCAACAAGGCGTCGTCCCGGATACCACCTTCGCCTTCAAGCTCGCCCAGTCCGGTTCCGAGTTGACGATCGGCGGAACGAACAGTGATTCCTTCACGGGCGACATAGAATACCACCCTCTCTCCTCCACCATCGGCTACTGGATCATTGGCGGGGGCTCGGTGACGGTTAACGGCCAGGCCCCGTCCTCCATCTCTGCGTTCCAGACCATCATAGACTCAGGTAGCACGCTGATCACTGCGCCCACCGCCGCCGCGGAAGCGTTCTGGCAGACCGTACAAGGCGCGAATCAGCTCGAGCAAGGAATATACACTTTCCCCTGCGACTCGGTCCCGGAGGTCGCGTTCAGCTGGGGCGGGAACTCATGGTCTATCAGCGCCAACGAGTACGTTGCCACCCCGTTGTTGGACCGTTAGAGCTATGAATACTGATAGTCCATCGTAGCCTGAATCTCGGTCCTATGGAGGAGGGTTCCAGCGACTGCGCTGGGGCGATAACGGGAGCGGACCTTGGGCTCGGAGACGATGTCTGGCTCCTTGGTGACACGTGAGTCGTGCTCAACCAATGCCATATCTCTGTTTATAATTGTTCTGCGCAGCTTCATGAAGAACGTCTACACTGTCTTCAACGCCGATCAGAGTGGTTCTGTTGGCTTTGCCCAACTCGCATGAAAGTCTAATTGCTACTGCTTCTGCATCGACATACCCTCGTTTTGCGCGCCCTGCTGTCTTTTTTGGCTGTCAATTTGCGCTGTGCATATGTATCACTGTTTGTCCCTCTGTTTGTCCCTGTATTCAATAGTCCTAGTCACAGTCGAGATATGTCCACATCTTGGGGTTTGATACAATTGTGTGCGCCTGATAGAAGCGCCCACCGAGCGCGACTCGGAAGTGCCAAGCCCCACGGCCCCTCGACCTTCCTCTCGCCTCAACGTCCACGACCTGAACGATGTTATAAAACAGCCGTCCTCTACATGGCGTAGTGCTTGTCAGTCAAGGATTGCGTATTCTATCTAGCTAGACCATACTTGCGTTACTCGGTGCTGGATGCTTGTGCCTCTTCCTTCCGCGGAATCCCTCGTGCACCGCGCCCGCATCGCGACCCTCCTTGCCCCACTCAGACCTACTCAATTTCGCGCACCTCTGACCCGCCTCGAGGCCCATCGCATACCCACGCTATGGACGTTATACCGAGGAATCATGCGCGACGCGCCTGACGAAGTGGTACGTGTCTCTGGCCTGTCCTCTATGTTCCTCGTGTAGGACGGCCCCCGGACGACTGGACGAAGGCAAGGAGGATGGCGAGTTGCTCACAGAGCATTTGTTAAGATCAGGTCGAGCATGCGCGCGTTCTTCCGCGTTCGTAAGAACATGCGTGTGCAAGGAGACGTCGTCAGGGAGTTGCGGAAGGCTCACAAGGTACGTACACCCTCACGCTCTCCTTTCTCATATTCCTTTCTGAATTCGATGCGAAGTGGTGGGACATATTCCGGAAAGCTCGCGCAGGAGACCAACATTTCGCCGCTGTATGTGCTCGCTACAGCCGAATGCTGGACGGGGCGCGCTTGCAATGTAGGGCGGAAGCGGTTTACGAAGAGGAGCTAGTACGTACAACCCTTTGCCTTCTCCAGGTCGCTCAATCTCGCTGACGCATTGCAAAGGACTGGTATGAGAGAATGCGCACGCGTCCAATCATGACTGGGGGCTACCTTCGACCCTCCCTCTTCCACAAGGCTCTCCCCCGGCTCATCCCCCAACCACTACACATCACCGGCATGATCACGTCTAGACGGAAAGCGCGCGAACGCCGAATGGGCAGGTTCGATACCATCCAAGAATACGCGAGACTATTGAACACGGAGTTCAAGTTCGAGGACACCCTCGTAAAGGCAGCTGAGAAGGAAGGCCAGTCGATCGAACGCGTCTTCACGGAGGACACTGCCGGATGGCGTGCGTATTATCATCGAGGACCCTCACGCGTTTTTGTACTGATGCACACGGCACGCCTGCTCAGGCCAACCACTTGACGGCCTCATGAAGAGCCTGTCCGAGAGCTTCGAGCGCGAGCGCGCCCGTCAGCAGTCGCCCTACCCCCCGGAGATGCTCACAGCGATCAAAGAGGCGCGACGGGAGAAGATCCGCAACAAGACGCGCGAGCGCGAGCGGTGGCGGCGCGGGGAGGTCACTAACCGTCTGCGCAAGCTAATGAACAAGGGACCGCCCCCGCATGTCCTGTCGCGGATGACGGAGGAGCAGAGAAGGATGGATAGGATCGCGAGGAGCCCTAGCGAGGTCGGGTACGCCGCGCAGGTGAAACGGCAGCTCGGGCATAAGTTGAAGGACGACGAGACGTGGCGGGTTGAGTTGGGGAAGCCGGGGGACCAGGCGGCGTTGGATAAGATGATGGAGGAAATAGAGGCGGAGAATGCGAGGCGGCGTACCGTGGTGGATGAGACTGTTCCTGCTTAGTACGTCCACGCACCACGTACCCCGAAATGACACACACTGCTCAGATTTGGATTTGAGAGGATAGGCTCTACGATGGTGTCTAACTATTCCTTATGGTCAAGCCTTTTTGGCAAGACCTTTCGTGGGCCTTCGACTATAATCCTTCAGGATCTATGTACTTAAGACCGCCGGGCGCGTTATCAGCCGCATTTCACATACAATTGACCAGTCGCTCATCGCATATCAAGCTGCATCGGGCCCGTCGGCCTTCACCACACCACTTTTAACAGCCCCGGCTCGAGCGCTTGGAGGACATTCCGAACCATCTACCATTCTCTAGTGACATCACCATGACGCACGAATACCGAGACATACAAGTAGCTTGCCTACAGCGGTCCCAAACTGCCTGCTGACTCCGCTTTCTTGCCCTCGCTCACAAACACAACCCTCCCTGTACAACGCCTCACACTGGATCGACGTCGTTCTCATACCCCGCAACGATATATCACTATGTCGCACATCAGCCGGCACGACCGCCATGACGAGTTGAACAGGACGGACGAGGCGCTCACGTTCAAGAAGCCGTACCAGATCGTGAACCGTCCGGCCGTGACAGAGCACGACATGCACGAGGAATACCTCAAACACCCACCGCATGTAAGTCTCCCTCGCACTTTGTTGCATCGGTCAGGACCAGTTCTGATCTGGGTTTTCGACTTTGCCGATGTAGAACGAGCCTTCCGAGCCCAGCACCAACCAGCGTTCGTGGGGACTGAAGGCGGGCGCGCGGGAAGCAGAGGAGGCCGAGAGTCGGCGGGAGGACGCGTTGGGCAGCCCCGGCCGCGGGAAGCCTTTGAAGGAAACCATACTGGAGGAGATGACGACAGAGAGCTCAGTGCATCCGCACAACTCTGCCTCTTGAAGCTTGAGTACTGAGTACTTGGTCCGCCTTGTTGCACGGCATGCCCATCTGCACAATAAAATGTTATGCTACTTAAGTTCAAACGGTCGTGTTCCTGGTGATAACCATGGCCAATCAGTGCGTGCGCATGCGCCTGTGCTGTGCAAAACTCGAACTGGTCACCCCAGTATGCATTAAGGGGGAATCGAACCCCCGGCGGGTCGATGGCAACGACCCAGGTTACCACTACCCCATTAATGCCGTACGAACAAGGGTATTCCCTTCAATTGTAGTTGTACGGGCTTTATTACATGGACCAGTTCCCAAACCGGCGGACTGAGCCACACAAATTGACCTGGTCCGTGCGCGGCGGCTGCTCCTATATAAGCCCGGACCAGACATTCACGATTCCTTACCACTCTGGCCTTTTGGCTTAGATCAAGTGTAGTATCTGTTCTTAATAGTTTAACCACTATTATGGAGGCACCGCCTCCATTATTGGTTATCTAATTTTTGCAGCCCTTGTCCTTCGAGCTCTGCTTGCAACTCGGAAGCGCGATGACCTTGCCACTGCACTGCCGGCTTGTGTCGTCGGGGGATTTCCCTTGCTTTTTCTTTTTGGGGCACCTTTGGGACTGGTCAATTGGCCAGGAGCTTGGTGTTTCAAATGGATCAAGTTTGGAATTTCGTTGGCCTTTTCTGGGTTTGTGTGTTCTGCTCCGTCTGGGGTTACTTGCACTGGTTGTTGATGGGGTGTTCAATATCATCGTGTAATCCCGTGTATGGTTTTGGATTGTTACCAGGTTGCGATGTTCCATGTCAACGTTATTTTATCCCGAACCCTCGGGTATCTGGTGTGGTCAACAGAGAAACAATCTGTACACGCTTGCGCATGGTCTCGAGAATCTCGAGAGTAGATGCTTCGGAGCGCTCATGATGCATGAATATCTTATGGAGTGCTCAATATGCGCTGCGTGCCGAGTGACCTCAAGTGACGCGCTATCTTGCCTTGTCTTGCTTGCCACCACCATGTCTTCAACGCCACCAACTGAATCAGATCCACCATCATCCTCTTCGCCCGAGACTCCCTCGCAGTCGAAACGGATCGTGTACCAAGTAGAAACAACAGGAAGCCGGTGGGGTGACTTGAAGGAAGCCTTTCAGGTACGCCGTCGCATTTATGCTAGGCAGCGGGAGACGCGACTGACGTCCGCCGCGCCTGTCTCCGCTCCCGCCCCCGCCTCCGACTGTGTCTCCGTCCAAGGAAGAGGCTATCCCCGCGCGATGACCTGAACAGGATCAACGAGATTCCATGCGCGCGGAATAGCCTGCTGAGCGGGATCGCGAGCGGGGTCGGCATCGGGTTCATTCGCGGCATGTCCACTAGTGCGTGTCTTCTCTCGTCCTTCCTTCCTCCCTCCCTCCCTTCACTCCTCCCCGCATCTCTTCTCTTCTCGTGTCGTGCCATCGCTGACCTTCACGGCACGCGGGTCCCTTCGCGTTCGGCACGGCACACCGGCAGGCGTGTTCGTCGCGTCAAACTGGGCGGTCGGCACGTTCGCGCTCATCTCGCTCGGGACATGGTGCGTCCGTCTTCGCGTTCTTTCTTTGCTTCCCCTTCATGACACCCGCGGCGACGTGTCACACGGCGTTTCGAAGCTCAACTTCGTTGTTGCAGGTCCATCTGTCAGCGGAACCGCATGGAGGAACGTCGGCGCGTGCAGCAGGTCGTGGAGGCCATGCCGAAACGCTTCGTGAAGGCCGACGACGCCGCGGGCACGGGCGAACAGAAGGCCGCCTGAGTGCGTGTATCCTAGATGTCCCGACTTGGAATGCCTGCCGCGCTGCCAACAGGAAGGCCGGCAGTGGTGACGTCTGTCAACTGTCTTCAAAAGTAGTTGTGGTACTCCTTGCGCCCTCGTACGTTTCTGGCCTCCAGGCGAATGAGCCCATCATGTGTATTATCGACGGCATTCGTGTATGCGCCGCGATAGATTATAACGCTCTAGGTGGTGGCAACCGAGTACATGGTATACACATTACGTCGACCCCTCTAATACCCCCTGGAAATATATACATACGCGAACCCGCTCGCATCGTGGCACGCTGCCGTCCTTGCAGCAAGCGTGCATGGTCAAAGTACCGACGGCCAAGAAACGAGCTAGGAGTATTCCGGGTTGCCCCAGACTTCCTTGCTCCAGTTTTCGACGAGCTGGGGGTCCTCGCGGTACTTGGCCTGGAAGTCCTGGAAGCCGCCGCGGAGGACCAAGACTTGGTGGGGTATGTCCTCGCCGTCGCCCTCGAGCTGATCGCGCGCCTGGGAGTATATCTGGATGAATGGGGGCGAGGTTAGCGTCGGCAATAGGCGAGGGTGAGGTAGCGTGTTTGGTGACGTACTCGGGCAGCCTTCGGACCGCTGATGCGTATGTATGGTTCGCGTCAGTACAATGGAAGAACGCGGACAACAGTGGTGACCAGGAAGTGAACGTACCGCATCTGGGAGAGAGCGCAGTGGAAGACGACAGTTGGGATGTGCTTTGTCTTCTCGACGAGGTCGTTCACGCGGATGTAGAACTGACTCGAGGGGGAGTTGTGAGAGCCCTTGATGTTCCCGCCGGCCCAGTCGTCGTCCCGGACGTCGATCACGCAATAGTCCTTCATGGGGACTTTCTCGCTTTTGATGATCGCTGCAAGCTCCTGCAGGATGTGGTGAGGAACAGGGTGAGGGTGAAAGGCGGACAGACTCACATCGGGGGAGATATACTTGAGCATCGCAACGGACCGTAGAAACGAGAGCTCACGGACGAGGAGAGGGCTAGAGCAGAGGGATGGGTGGGGCCTAGAGCGGGATATATGTGGGCGAACGGACGGTGGAGGGACGGCGAGCAAGAGCGTGAAGACAGGGGGCCGGGGAGAACGAAGAGAGAAGCTGCGCGAGACTTGACGAAGCCCCTGGGCTGCGCGCATTCAAGTTCCTTATCGGGAAGGGGAAGGTAGCAACGGGCAACGGTCTCGAGCTTCGAGTTTCGAGGCGTGGTGCGACGTCCACTGGGAAAGGGACCGAGGCAGATAGAAGGATCCGGGTTCGAGATGGTGCGATATGCGACCCCTACAGAGCAGGTGCCGGCCGTAGAGCAGCAGAGTGCGAAGGGGTGCGGCGGCGAGAACTTCCGAGGATGCGACACGGAAGGAGGGTGGAAGGAGAACGGGGACCCATTTAGCTACGGAGCGCTCGGGAAGGGTGGCCTTGTGCGCATCAAGAAATCATGCGACATTACGGAGGTCTGTACCAAGACACACGCGATGGGTGCAGAGGGCACAGTGCGGGGAGCAAGAGGTGGTGGCCGACGAAGGCCATGATACTTAGCTCGACTCCGGGCCTGGGGTGCTGGTTGGGGCAAAAGAGAGCTCACGGGAGAGCAAACGTGGGCGATGGCGCGTGCCCACGCGATCCGGGAAGCTCCGGCGGATAAAGCGGAGGATTTCCCCAACTTTTCGGGCAAACGTCACTACTCCTCACACCATGTCTCTCCCTCAGCCCGTGCCCCCCTCCTGGAAGGTCCGTCTTCCTCGTTGCCAACGTCGCCCGGCTCTTCTATTAACACTATTTCACCCGTCCAGGACCTCGGAAAGTCGTCCAACGACCTCCTGGGCAAGGACTTCCCCCTCACCGGCGTCGCTCTTGAGGTGAAGACTGCCACCCCCTCCAACGTCTCATTCAAGGTCGGCGGCAACCGCGACACAAAGTCCACCCTCATCGGCGGCGACATCGAGGCAAAGTTCTTCGCCAAGCCCCACGGTCTCGTCTTCACACAGGCCTGGACGACGAGTAACATCCTCAAGACCCAGGTCGAGATTGACAACCAGATCGCAAAGGGTGTCAAGCTTGACCTCCAAACCGCCCTCACCCCCGACACCGGTGCAAAGACCGCGCTCTTCACCACCACCTACAAGCAGCCCGGCCTCCACACTCGCGCCTTCCTTGACATCTTCAAGGTACGTCGCCATCGCGCGTGATGACGTGACATTCCGCGCTCACCTGACTTGAACCCTTCCTCCCTTGTTACTGCGGCTGTCGCGTATACTTTTTCGCCCCCGACCTGCGCCGATACGATTAGGGCCCTACGTTCACCGCGGACACCGTCATCGGCCGCGACGGCTTCCTTGTTGGTGCTGAAGCGTCGTACAACGTGACCGACGGCAAGATCACAAAGTACGCTGCCGCCATCGGCTACAGCGCGCCGGAGTACGCTGTCACCCTACACGGGCTCGGCAACCTCTCCACCTTCGCCGCGAGCTACTATCATCGCGTCAACCCTGACGTCGAGGCTGGCGCTAAGGCCGTCTACGACACGCGCACGTCAACCGCCGGCAGCGTCGCTCTCGAGGTCGGCACCAAGGTCTACCTTGACTCGGCTGCGTTCGTCAAGGCCAAGATCAACAACTCGGGTATCCTCGCTCTCGGTGCGTTCACCGTCTATTAAATGCTTTAGCTGTGCCACTAACATGCGCGCTCGCGTGTTCTTTTCAAAGGTTACACCCAGGCCCTCCGCCCTGGTGTCCGCGGGTCCTTCGGTCTCGCCCTTGACACCCAGAGACTGAACGACGCGACGTCGCAGGTCGCGGCCCACAAGGTCGGCGCGAGCTTCACGTTTGAGGGGTAAAAACATTGTCATGATGTGCGAGGGGATTGGCTCTTTTTCGGATGTATTCATAGCTTCACGTTCAATGCATAATGCGCTATGTAGACACCTGATAATCCCTTGATGCTCGTTCATAGATCATTTGGGTGAGTCGCAATTTCTTCATCTGTGCCTTTCTTCATACAAATGGTGCACTGCCGGTAAGTAGGTGATAGTTGTCTTGCGGTATATGCCACTGAATAACCAGTTGCGCGTAGAAACTACGATAGATTTTCCGTGGAAGGAGAGCACAGTATGGTGCGCAGTGAAAAATATATTCGCACACCTGCCTCCTCAGCGAGTTGCGTCCGTGGACGGTCGGACACCGGCAGGTAGGTATCAGTTGATCATACTGATAAATGCTTTCATTCTGACGGGCCGTGCTGACTACAGGCTCTCCAGGAAGGACTTCGCTAGGAAAGAAGCCTCTCCGTAGCACATGGGCCTCTCTGTCGGGTAAAGTCAAAGCGTTGGCCTATGGTTTATTTTCGTCTCAAGTGCAACGTTCACCGCTCGCCAGGATCGCTGAGCGCGAGTCTGAGGTACGCGCCTTCGGTCCGGCACGGCTTTTAGTCTATGTGTTTC
Organism: Ganoderma leucocontextum; assembly: GCA_020736865.1. Taxonomy (NCBI): domain Eukaryota; kingdom Fungi; phylum Basidiomycota; class Agaricomycetes; order Polyporales; family Polyporaceae; genus Ganoderma; species Ganoderma leucocontextum. The sequence goes on from JAHKGY010000006.1 coordinate 669,379, forward strand.
TATCTATGGCGCATATGTGAGAGCTGCGTCAGCGTTCCACCAGTGATTTTAAACCAGTAGCTCACAGACACACATATATAGCCAACGGCCGAAAGCATTTCGGATTCTATCGAGACAGCGTTTTGGTACATATAGCGGCCTGTGTATGTGGGGCTTTGTCCCAGGCCCCCAGAACACTTGCACCGGCTTCCGCCCGACACACGAGCCGCTTGTCCTTCACGCGGCCACCGTCATCCACACCCAAGAAGACCCCACGATGTCCTCTACTGCAGAAAGCGAGAAGCAGGACGGCCGGCTGAACCCGCTGGACGACGGTCTGAAGCTGTACAACATAGACGAGGAGGGCCTTACGTTTATGAAGGCCCAAACTGGTATCGAAGATGAAGAGGAACTCAAGAAGCACATTATTACCGTCCGGGCTGAAGCTTACGCGGTTCGTCTACGTTCCTACTTGGCTTTCTTGACGCTCTTGAGCGGCATGTCTCCCCTTTCAGATCCATCCGTACCCATGCCTTCAGCGCTTTACCTTCCTCCAGTAAGTCCGTTGCCTGGTCGCCGTGTAGGTTTGGAGATGAGGATCTAATTTCTACCATCGGAACCTAGATTCAGGCTTGCGCAGCTACCTGCGTACGACCAGCTTTTGGCTCTTGGCAAGGGGCGAAAGGACCCCATCTTGCTCGACATAGGATGCTGCTGTAACCCTCAGCCCATCTCCTCCCGCGCCACAAAAGGGCTGACCAGGCACCTGCAGTGGGCTACGACATGAGGAAGGCCATCCAGGACGGCTTTCCAATGGGAAGGGCTATTGCGTCCGATCTGCACCCCGGTAGGTGTGGACCTGCCTTCGTTTTCGTTCGCTAACACCGGTCCGACGGACGTTCGCAGAGTTCTGGGACCTGGGGCACAAGCTATTCAAGTCCACGCCGGAGTCGTTCCCTATTCCCTTCATCCCCGGGGACGCCTTCGACCCCGCGTTCCTCGAGGCAACGGCGCCGTTCTACGCTGACAGCCCGCCCAGCGACGCGCGCCCGGACCTGTCCGCCATCACCTCCCTCAACCCCCTCCGCGGGCACGTCTCTGCCATCCACGCGTCGTCCTTCTTCCACCTCTTCGACGAAGATGCGCAGTTCCGGCTCGCGAAGACCCTTGCGTGCCTCCTGTCGCCCGAGCCTGGCTCAATGCTGCTTGGGGCGCACCGCGGGCTGCCGGAGAAGGGGCTCAGGCGTCTGGTGCGGCTCGGGGACGCGCCCGATATCAGCCTCTTCACGCACTCGCCCGATAGCTGGAGGGAGCTGTGGGAAGGGCAGGTCTTCGAGAAGGGGACGGTCAGGGTCGAGGCGGTGCTCCACGAGGTCAAGCGTCCGGACTTGACTGGCGTGTTTTACTTCCTTTGGTGGTCTGTGACTCGGCTCTGAACTGTGGTTCCTGAGGATGTGCTCTGAGCGGAGGGTGGTGGTGGACCGGCATCTCAACGTGAGCAAAGACGATGTTGTACGTTGGTGCGGGGATGAGACTTACCTTCAAGTTTGTGCAGATGTCGCTTTGTTTAACACCAGGGTTGGGGAGCACGTACGAATATCGGGTATTCAACTACCACGGTCCGTCCTTTAATCACATGCAGTTAAGGGATTCGATGTCATGACGGAATGTGAAAGCAGCAGACTTCTGGTTTTGTAGGTGCAGTATATGCGAGTCGTCAAATGCTACATCATCCCACCTCGCTCTGCCGGTGTAATCTCTGGTGGGCCTGGGTCTTCGATCATCCCTCATCCTCACTCCCCTAATCTATCGCCACCGTCTCATCCTCCTCCGAGTCCCTGTTCGTTGTGAGAAGATGCCGCTCTAGAAGGGTAAGTATATGGGGCAGAACTACACGTGGTGATATATACGGATTATCATCGGGGTCTAGTTTCGAAGAATGTGTTGCGATTTCAGTGATTCGAGGTTCTGGCTGCAGGCTCAACGATGACTCGGATGCAGCAAATGTGACGTACCTGTCCTCAGCATCATACAATGGTGGCGAAGAGCGGCTGGATCGGGATGTAGTACGCTCAAGGGTGGTTACTGCACGCTCCGACTCGGACTCGCCATCCAACGGCGTCGAACTTGCCTGTCTGTTGATGCAAGCCGTGGTATTGAATAATTTATTATGATCTGTTTTTCCCTCCGGTTTTCTTCTTGAAGAGTATCCGCAATTGTGCGTCTCCCAGTAGGAGATCAGATTACGGCCTCGTGGATTCCCCCCTCCGAATGGGGTAAGCGGCATATCGATCACTATCCTAGACTGTCCGCCACTTCAAGTTCATCGCAAACCACCATCATCGTCGTCAAACTTTCATTATCTACAGAGGTGCGATGATTCCCTTCACTCCGTCCGGCCTCAGGCTTCTTCATCAATAACTTGAATCTCATAACCGATCGCTTCCACAGAATTCTTACCTTCATGATCTTCAACACGGCCGATCCGCTCCGGTCCTTCTCTGTACCTTATCTTGGAACATTTTCCTTACCGGCCACAGACACCGAGCTGCTCAAGGGCCTACAGCAGCCTGAAGTCCACCGCTGGACACTCGTCAGGATCAAGGAGTGCGAAGAATACCTACGCACCTTGCGTTCGGTCCATAATTCCGCCGCACCGATCAACGCCTCTCTCCCTGTCGAACTCATCACACGCATCTTCTTGGACATCGAAGTCGATAGCCTCCAAGACATTGTCGTCATGCACGTCTGCAGGGCGTGGCGCGCGATCCTCCTCAGCACCCCTGAATTCTTCGCAAACCTTCTCGGTGTCATGAAGGAGATTGAAGACTATCCTCAAGCCGATAACGGCGCTCTTTGCACACTCCTTCGGCTCTCTGGAACCCGCGAGCTGACGGTACATGAACCACGGTTCCAGGACATTCACCTCGATACTGGGCTCCTTGTGCCCCACTTGAACCGTATCCGATCGCTCACCGTCGTTCTGTCCGTTCCGGAGTTCCTTGTATTCCACCAGTTGCTCAAAAGCGGCGCGATGCCAGCGCTAGCGGACCTCGTAGTCGGCTACTGGGTGTGGCAGCCATGGTCAAAAGAGGACGACCTGCGGCGTTTAGTCCCATGGACAGAGGAAGACGTTCCTTCCCTTCGCCACCTGGAGTTGCCTGGCAGGTTATTCGCCCGAGCCGCTGCGTACGCGCCTCTGCTATCGCTCACTCTCAAACACGTGAAGACGGAAGCCAACACAGACATTGTTGAATGTCCCAGTCTCCGCATCGAGTTGCCAGGTCGCTTCTTGAAAGTGCTGAGCCGATGCACCCGCCTTCGCATTCTCGACCTTTGGAACACGCTTCCGACGAGACGCGCGAGCTGGGATGCCATCCATCGCAGCTTTCCAGCTATCGACTTCCCCGAACTGCGCGAGCTACGCATCCACGAGAACCGCCCACACCTGCTCTCGAGCTTCCTCTCGCACATCACGTTCCCTGCCACCGCCTCGTTGATGCTTCACGGCGGCGACACGATGTTCAGTAACCTATTGCCTCTCCGCCACCGAGAAACTCTGCTCGGTTCGCCGACTGCGCTCCACTTTTCCTCCCCGCGAGAAGGCTCGAGGTTGAAGGTGTCTACGCTCCGGGTGCGCAGGGAACCTGAAGGCCAGACGTCGCTCGAGCTCCAAGTACGAACCTCGGACGAGCTGCTCGCCCGTGACTACACCGAGAGCCTCCTGGCCGACCTGAAAACGCTCTTCCCCTCGAGCATCGATATCAGCGAGTTGGAGTTGGGTTGCTCCTGGGCTCGCTTCCACGAGTTCAACACTGGGATGCTCGACAGCTTCCCTCACACAAAGCGACTCACCTTGATTCAGCGTGCACGGGAAGGCAGCAAACATGTACTCGAGAGTGTGCTCACCGCACCCAGCTCCGGTCTGGGACGCTTCGTTTGTCCAATGCTCGAAGAACTCGTCATCGAGGGGAAAATCCCGCCGGCAGCCGATCTTGCCCCATGTCTTCTTGAAATCATGCAGACACGCGGACAGTCACGATTGAAGTCGTTGAGGGTAATTTGGCCATGGTCTCCGGATCAGACGCAGGAAATGAGGCAGGCTCAGGCTCTCCTGGAGGTCACGCTAGCGAACTTCGTAGACAGAGTATGCATTGACTAGTATCCAAACATCTATATATAATGACGCAGTTCAAACTCTCTTATGATCATCTTGGTTCTATTCCTCCGGAGCCGATTACACGTTGCATACGATGGATACAGAGTCGGAAGGAGCAGGAAACGATTACGAACATCAAGCGCACTAAACGACGGGCTTTCAGGAGGGAGGGATAAATATAATGCGACGAGCAACCCATAGGACGGTATGGGTGAGCGCAGGTGAGGTACACGTAGACACGCGAGCATCTGGGTCGTAAGGAACGGAAGCGGCGACGTGGTAAGCAATACACCAGAGTACACGGCGTTCCAACGAACGCCAGGTGATACATACGTTCTTTCCGCGGAACGCGAGACAATACATATGCTACGTTCAGGGACCGAGGTATATGGTGGGATGTGAGGCTGATCTAGCGTCGAGCGAGGAGAGATCCAGCTGGGGCCTCGAAGTTGAGGGGAGCAACCATGTCGTTCTTGGGAGGGCCGACGGCGATGAGAGGTTGAGGAGGACGTCTGCGTGTGCCGGACCGTTGGAGGGCGCCAGCGCCGGAACCGCTTGGAACAGCAGCACTAGTAGTACCAACGTTGGATGCGCTAACGACGTTGCGTTCTTGGTAGAGAACGTACGACTGCAAGTTGCAAAAACAATCGTCAACAACCATACAATCAACCAGAGTCTGTAAATAAACGTACGCGAGCGAGGAGGATCTTCTCCAGCCAGTTCTTGCCCTCCGACTCCCCACACGAGAACACGTGCACGTAATCGGACGTGTCCTCGAAGTAGGTCAAGCTGTCGGTCGACTTGACGGAGAAGACGTACGGCTTCGGCGCCTTGTGCACGCGCGTGACGTAGTACGCGTCGAAGTTGTTGAGCGAACACAAGAACTGCGCGTCCTTGCCCGTGTCGCGCTTCGAGAGCCACAGACTGTGCCCCCGGAGCTCCATCCACCGCTTCTGCCACTTGCCGCGCTTGTGCTCCCACTGCACGTACCCGCTGCACATCGGCAAGCTGGACGGCATGGCCTTGGGGCTGAGCAAGGGCGCGAGCAGCGTCTTCTTAATGACGAGCAAGTTGACGGTCTTGTCCGAGTTCCACGCCCCGCACACGTCGTTGAGCATCTCGAAGGTCCGGATTGGACGCTCTGCACAGAACCAATGCCGTCAGCCTGTCGAACGCCGGGACGTAAAGTCTAACAACGTTGACGTACCCATGCCAAAGTCCTGCGAAACCTCCCACAGCATCCACCCGTCCCTGCCCTGCTCGAGCGCACCCTGGCCATCAACAATGCTCAGTACGTCTCCCGCGGTCGTCACGGACCCGATCTCGACGAGCACGAAACGCTGCATGTTCCCAATGAACACCCGCTGCTGCCACATCTGCGCCCCAGTCGCCTTGGCAGATTGCGGGAACACTGACGGCGATGCCAGAGGAGGAGCCACTGCCGCTTGCGCAGCGGCCGAGCGGCTACGCGACCTCACGACGAACCCACTATTCTCCTGGCGCTCATAACTCGGGCGACGGGATGGCGCGCTCCTCGTGGACTTCCCGCGATCGAGCACAGCCGCGTTGGCCGAGTACGGGGGTGGAGGCAGGGGTTCCTCCGCCGCGAGACGCCGTCTGCTCGTCGTGCCGCTGCGCGACAGAGAGCCGCTCGTCGGCGTTTGAGCGGGGAGAGGTGGGGTCGTCTCCGGGTCTGCGGTGCGCGGGCGACGATGGAAGGACCGAGTCGGTCGGAGGGTCCTCGCCCCCTCCTGCGCAGGCTGCGATCTCTGCGCCGAAGGGACGTACGAGTCCACGTCGGCGGTGATGGTGCGGCCGCGCGTCATCGATGACGGGTGTGGTTCGTTTCCATCGAACGACGGCCGTTTCGATCGAACCGGCAGGGGAGGGGCACTGGACGGCATGGGCGGGATAGAGGGCGTTGCGCTACCAGCAGAAGGAGAAGCCGTCTGAAGACTAAGCAGCTTGCTGGTCAAGTCACCGACAGAGATAGGGCTGTTCATGTTGCTCGGGAGCGTCCTCGTGCGCGGCCGGCCAACGGGTCTGGACGGAGAGGACTGCTGAGAGGGGATCGTAGGACGCTGCTCGTCATGGTGCTGTTGTTGCAGGAAAGCTTCCTGAGCACGAAGCGTACGTCGCTCTGCCCGCTTCTGGTCGAGCTCGTCCCGTACCTGGCGACGGATCGTCCGCTGCGCCTTTAACGCTCCAGGGATCTGCTGCGCGAGAGGCACATCATCGTCTGTCGTGTCGTCCTTCGGGGGCGAAGAGGTCGGAGGCATCCCGGGTCGAGTGGTGTCGTGCCGCTGGCGCCTCTTATTAGCGGTCGGGCTTCCCTGCACGCCATCGTCCGATCCGCTGTAGTCGCTCTCCGACTCCTCATCCGAGTCCGAGAACATCGCGGAAGAGGAGATAGGCAGGCGTGACGGGCGCCGCTTCCTGTCATCGTCGCTGTCATCGTCGTCATCGCCGCCCGCACCCCCGCGGTATCCCCCTCTCCCATTCCACGAGCCGCCGTACCCGCCACTAACCCCGTTGGAAGAGCTTCCAGCGCGTGCGCTGCTGCTGCCGCTGCCGTGGTGCTGACCTGACCCGCCGGTCCCGCTCGGCCGCCTCGAGTACGAGCTGTAATCGCCCCCAGGAGCGTCAGCGAGCCCGCCTTCTCCCGGACACCCAAAAATGTCTTCCTCCCCAGACCCGGAAAGGAAAGACGAACGCACAGAGTTGTCTGGAGACGTGCGCGCGAGCGAGAACCGCTCTGTGACGTCCTCCGCGAGGTCTTCCAGGTCGTCCAGCACGTCCGTCATGCTCGCGCCGGTGCACGCTGATCCGCCGCATTCCCCAGACCCGGTGCTCCGCCGGTGCGTCGACGGCCAGGGGATGCCATACCCGACGAAACGGCGCTGCTGACCCGCCGTCGAAGGCGATCCCAGCGGGTCCTGAAAGGGCCCGACGTCGTACGAGTAGTATCCGTACTCCTCGTCGCCAAAGTCGTACTCGGACGATACTGTCGAAGAGGAGCAGGACCTTGACAAAACGGGCGACGGCGAAACACTGTTCTCCGTCGAGACATCCTCAGATGAGGAACTAGGCAGCTCGGGGGGCGAATGCGGCAGCGGAGGCATGTTCGGGACCGAGACCTGGCCATTCACTGAGGGCCAACGCGAGTGCGCAACGTCATTCCCCTGGGATGCTTGAGAGAAACCGTGCTTGATCGTTCCTGCGGATGAACCGGGCTCAAAGTCTCCAGAGGGAAAGAGCGCTGAATCCGGCGCATGCTCGGAACTACCATTGCCAAGGTGGGACAGCGCGTCGGAGTAGTTGTAGTCCAAGCTCGCTAGGAGGTCGCTGGTGAGAAGCTGAGTGTGGCGATGGTGTGCGAACAAGTGGGAGTAGCCCGGGTGTCCTGAGTGATCAGCGGCGACGTGTACGCGGATGTGGGATTCGGTCGGGAGCGGTGGTAGGGGTGACTGAGCACGTTCAGGGGACAGGTGAAAATGCGTTTCGGTGGATCCCGAGGAGCATGACTGAGGCGAGGACGGGCAAAGCGACGGGACGGTGGACTCCGTCGAAGTTCGCGAGGTGCCAGAGGTACCAGAGACGCTAGAAGTATCAGACGACGAGCGATGCAAAGCCACAGGCGGTGACTGGGGGGACTTCGGGGGCGGCGTCGGAGGCGTGTCCGAGTCTTGATTATCCGGACGATTGCCCGAATGCAAGCTCCCACCGGTATCCCCATCAAGCTCAAATGAAAGCGAGTTCTGCGAAGAAGAACCAGAAGTCGCAAACGAGGCGCCCTCTTCTATAGCGTCTTCTTGCTCAGCGGCATCCGCAGCGCTTCCATTGGGCGCCTCTTCCGGTGCCACTTCTCCGGCGTCCGCACTTTCGCCGTCGCCGTCGAAAAACATCCGCGAATCCCTGATCACACTCAGCGTGGGACGCCTCAGATGCTCTCGCCGGCGCGACCCTAGCGACTGCGACAATGCAAAACTCCTTGCATTTGTCGGCGAGGGCGGGTTGGACGGAGATGGCGCAGGGTCTTCCCATGGCTCGAGCGGTAAGTGGGCGCCCGGCCGACCTCTACGGACCTAGGAAAACAAACGACCGTCAGCGCATCAATGCATTCGCGTGGTGACCGCGTTCGCAGCTTGAAGAGCTTGGGGCGATGGCCGACTTACCTTCGGCACATGAATGGGAGTCGTTGATGCAAGCGTATTGAGGGAGGGCAGAGAAGGGCGCGGCGTGAATGCGGGGCGCGTATAGGCAGAGCGTACCTGAGGTGGGCCCGAGGACTTGGGTCTCCGGACAGGACGCGACGATGGTGCAGTGGGCGAGGGGGGCGGGGTGGATGGGGAGTTGCGAAATGACCGAGGAGGACGTTCTCCACGTAAACTACGCGCTCTGCGCGTACCGTCTTCCTGCTCTAGCGCACTTTGAGACAGTGGCGAGAGCGGGGTCTCGGACGGCAGCGGTGCATTCTCGCCAAAGATATCGAAGACGGTGCGTATCGGTGATGGAGCGCGTGAGGCACGCACAGACGGGCTGGGCGCAAGGTTCGCGAACGGGTCCTCGTCGAGAAGGTCTGGAGGAGGAGAGTTGCGCGAAGGCGTGGTGGGCCTTACTGAAGACAAAGGCGATGGCGCACCAGAGTAGAAAGAGAGCCAGTCTGTGGAACTATGGACGTCCGTAAGATTGGTCGCGCTCGCAGACGTCCCCGAGATGCTGGAGCGAGCCCCTGTAGGCGACGCTATTGGGAGAGCCGAAGTGGATGCGCTGGCCTGGGGCAAGAAGGAGGGGATGAGTATGGACGTTAGAGATCTACGCTTCTTGGCCATGGTGTTCGAGAGCGGGGAGTTGTCAAGGGTCGGGGACGGAGGAGAGGTACGCGAACGGCGGTGATGATGAAGAAATGAGGTCTCGCGAGAGCCAGAGGGCGAGGACAGGGATGGGGACTGGAAAGACAGAACGTGTGAGTGGGTGGAAGAGTTTCCTTGCGTGAAGATGGGCGGAACGCGTGGAGAAAATGATGGAACGCCCAGAAGCTGCGTGCAATGGCAGAGGCCAGCGTGCGCGTCTGCTTGAGATCTGGTGTCCGGACTCGTGGAAAACACGAGGGCCCCCACCGTCACGGGCCACAGCGTTGATGGCGAAGGCAGGTACGGGGTAGATCTGAAAGTGAAACAAAGCATATGTAGGGTACTCACCCGCGGTTCCTTATAAGTGGCCGTTTCCAGGTCGAGACTGGGGTCGTAAGGGAGGAATCCAAAGTGATTCCTGAGAATCTCATGGGCCTGAGTGTGCGCACAGTCAAGATCTCCGCTTTCAGGGGATGGAGAGCTGTGAAAGTGGCCTGGTTGCGTGACTGGAAGGCGTGGGCTAGCCAAGAGGCCGGAATGGGCAACGGGATTTGCGAGACGGACGTCGGACTGGTGCATTTTGTATGGGCGCGGGTCCGAAGAAGGAGGGTGGACTGAGAAGAGTTGTGCCTTGGTTGGCGGGTGCAGGACGAGGCCTGGACCGTAGAGGTGCTCCATATGATCTGCTTCTGCTGGTTTAACGTTGTGGGGCAGACAGGGGGCAGAGGATGGGGGGTGCCAGCTGGGATGTCCTCGTCCTCCTCCAGCCTAAATTGGGCCCCTCAGATCAGGCAGGTCGTTCTCACACCCGATGCCGTCCCGCCGACCTCGCTGCGGCCGCATCGCTCCCATCTCCGCCCATTTGCGCTCGTCGGACAAGTTGGACGGCTCAATGTTATTTACACCGTCGCCCGTCGTCCACCAGCGAACCTCTTAGGTTTCCCATTCATCAAGTCCGTCATTGCCACCCTAGATAAGTAGATTCCATCGGCCCCCACCGTCCTGCGTCAGGGGCTCGAACATCCATCAATATTGCAATTAATGCTCATCATCATTTTGCCGTTGTCCTCAGGTCTCGGAGGAACTCGAGTTTCTTCCAACAGAAAACGCTCGCCGGAGACCAACGAACGTTTGCCTTCTACCCTCTTGCTGGCTACATTCGCGAAACAGGATGTCGTCGTTTGACTCAATGACGGTTGCTGAATGATTTACGTAGGTAGTCAGCATCTCCCATTCGGCGTTTGTACCAACTGTCTCAGACCATCGCAACCAACTCTCTCCGACGTCAGCGGGCCGGCTAGGGAAGCCATTGCCCGAAGACAGATTTGCGCAATGCGCATGCGCACACTATGCGCACTGTGCTCTGTCACTTATGTAAGTAAGTCGTCTTAGAGACAAGTCTGAATACTTTTTCCGCACTGACAGACGGAGGACATTGGGCGTTGTCTCGTACCCACCCGTGATACGCTGGTGGTGGGGTGCGAGCTTACTACGGGTGGGTAAGTACGAGACAAATTGGGCGCGGTGACTAGCGGTGACTGCGCTGTGCCACTGCTTAGATTCAATTCACCCCTGACGCCCATAACAACCAAGGCACCGGTGTACAGATCTAGAGCTTTACTTACGAGCAATGCAGTCACTCATCCAGGTGAGTACATATATAGACTCGTGAGGGCCCTCAGGCTGAACTGTGAAGCTCGCGCGACCTCGAGCTCTTTATCTGGACCACGCGCACGGAAAGTTATGCTAGAGGCTAAACTTTATGTTCCAGTACCCTGGTGATACAACTGCAATACTTCAAGCTTCAAGCCTCTAGAACCTACAACTGTCGGCGCCGCGGAGGCACAGTCAGGCATGCTCCTGAGCACACCCCGCCGGCATCCCACGCACGTCGCACGGACCCGCCGTCGCCCCCGCCCAGCACCGGGTGCTGAGGCACGGGAAACCGAGAGCATAAGGTACATCTCGTGCGTGGTCACGTACCGCCAGAAGTACGTACGCTGCTCAGGGGGCCCGCACTTTCCATCGTAAGTCTTACTTGTTTAGGATGCATCATTTCACACCTCGGAAAATGCGTGGAATGGAACGACGTTGAGCGTTCTGCTCGCTCGACTACTTTGGATAACGCTTTCCCATCATCGTCCAGATTCCCCGGACCCACTGCACGCAAGGACGGTTTTAATGACACTCGTACTCGTAATAGCTTAGCAATGGCAATACATGACGTCGACGCGCCTTCGATGGGGCTGTGCGAAGGACACCAAATTTTGAATCTAACGTGAGCCGTATACAGGTGCTTGCTTTTCATCTCGGCGGTAGAAGGGCTGACCATTATTGAGCTGCCACAGTTCCAACCCCAAACTTCCCAGAACGATGTCATGGGGATAGGACGGGTGCACTGACTCGACTCGAGGTTGAATTGCCGGCAACGTTCTCGACCCATATCCAGAAAAGGCCGAACAGATACCGGCGGCCTGATGGCCAAGAAGCAGACGAGTGCCGTAAGTCTGAAAGTTCCGTGGAAACGATGACGAACGATCTTAGCCCATAGCTGACCATATGTGAGGTAAAGGCAAGCCCCAAGAAGACGCAGGCGAACTACACCCGTAACCTTCAAAGGCGAGGTTCACAAAGGCGGAGTTGATATTTCAAGCCGTGGTCCCCGTCGTGTGCACCATGTGTTCATATGCCAAGATACGGTGCGACTAGGTAGGGCCAACATGTCGTCGGCGGACGAGTAAGTAATACGAATACCCTTCATTCAGCCGCACGGTATGCCACGGATAACTAATTTCAGCTTTTCAACTTCACGGTATTACAAGCTTGGCAGTGGCTGGGGATGACGTTGGATGGTCATTCCTATAGCCAAGGCGGTAAGTCATTGCTCGGAACGATATCCACGAGCAATTGGTGGAGGTCGCTCGAGACGGTGAAGGGTCATCGTGTGCTGCCGTGTTTTGTCGGTGATTTTATCGTTCCGCTTTTGAAACTGACAAGCAGCTAACAGGTTGTGGTTGCTTTACTCAGAGAGGCGGGAATGTCAAGTTCCACGCGATAATATTGCACAAGCAGCTTCCCCTCGAGGGTGGGATCCTATGAATAGCCTGCAACCTCCTGATGAATATATCCGTGCAAAGCGTCATCGGTGACGGCATATACATATTTTACCCCATCCGGCGTGTGTTTCAAAAGTTAGACCGTAGCCAGGACAGTGCACACTGCCATTGAATTCACTTCGCCCCGCGACTTCGGTTGACATACCCAATGCAGCTTGTAAGCACGCTTCGTGCCAGGTCTCACACTCATAATTTATCATGGTCAGCAACGGAGACTAACGGATACTATCTTCAGGCTATCTTGAAGGATGCGCCCCATTTTCCGTTTTGACATGGTGCGCACAAGGTGCGCAGTGCGCAAGTCCCGACCGGCCCGAAGTGTGGCCAACCAAACCAACACCGCATTATGTAAGTAAGAGGGAGCGCTCCCAGGATCACGCACCAGCGGACGTGCTATTTGCCACGAAGCATAAGGTAACGTGGTCGCTATGGTTGGCGTATTCACTGTACCTACCTGGTAAAGATGCCTGCAAGCGCCTTCGGTGGCACGCTGGTCTCCTGAACAACGGTCAGTTCTTTGAGCTGAATCCAGAACTTGGTCGCTATATACAGCTGAGGACCATTGAAAGATACAGTCGAGGTAAACACGAATGGTCCCGCACACAATCCATGGGGCGATGACTTAGACGACGACTACTTACTTCTTGGAAGTTCGCCAGGTCAACATTGGGATCGAATCAAACCGTGACGATGATTATGCATTTATGGTCCATGCCCCCGCTTCTGCAGAGGCTGATAAGTATGACCTTCCCTTCGATCTCACTTGACTTTCTTTCGCCACCATTTGGTGACGTCGTAGACCTCCGCGGACCAATCATTCACCGCGATGAACAGCGGAGGCTAACATGTTCGCCGCCAGTGATCAGATCTCTTCCGGATGCCAGCCTCCCTGTCAGTTCAAGCTCGCCCACGCACCGCGATTAGTAGGATCTTCACCGCTCATCCGTCGTTTCCATTGTCGCTTGTGCTGCTACGTGCTGCGTCTGCTCTCCCGCGGCTACCTCCGTTGCTTGCCTGTCCTGTCTGTTATCCTGAGACTCGTCTACTCGCGCGTTTGCATATATATTCCTCATGTCGTTTATTCTCAAGAGGCATCCTCAAATATTCAAGAATTCCCTTACCGGTATCACTCGCAGGCTGATTCCTACCAGCATCTCCCCTCTCAAGCCACGGCGCCATGCCGCGCTTCTCTGCAACGACGTCAAGGCCAGTCTTCTCGATGACACAAAGAAGGTACGTTCAACGACCACTGTGTGTAGGCTTTGTGTTTAAGATCCAATCAGTTTCATTTGCGTACTCGGAGAGCGATCCATGTCGCTATCCAGGGAAAGCACGGGCCAGACCGCATTTTCGCCAAGGTTTGTGCATTCCTGTCCTTGCTTCAGACTGCACTGACGTCGCACACGTAGGATCTGAATCCATCTCGCCACGGATGGGAGAAGCTTCTCCGCCGCCGTGACCGTGCAAGTTCCACTGCTCGCGGCCACCGCACGAGGTTCGCTCTATCGCCCATCTCCCAACCGCACTGTGCCTCCCCACCCGGCTCCTCTCACCGGTCTCCGCCGGTTCACCGACGTGCACAGGTCGTAGTTCGACGACAGGCTCAGTTGAGGCAGGCGAAGATGCGTGCTCGTATGCAGCGCCGGAAGGAGGTCTATCGGAACGTCCGCAATGCGTTTGCGGGCCACAATGCGCCGGAATCGACGAAGGATATCGACCCCGCTCCGCTCGAGGTCCCCATGGAGGACATCCAGCCCGCGCCTCTCGTGTACACCGCGCGCCCTCGTTCGCCGACCACGCCGACCATGTCGTGGTTCTGCCGGAACCTCAGCCAGGCACGGGCGGTCCAGCCCAGGCCCCCAGTCCCACCCCTGCCTTCAGTCGAACCCGTGCCTCCATTCGAACCCATGCCTCCATCCCGGCGGGCCGCGCCTGTCCAGCCTCTGCGACCAGTTAAGCAGGCCAAGGCCGTCCTTTGGGGCTGTCGTGCCGGCAGCCCCAGGGGATGTACGGCAACCCCTCCGACGACGCCTCGAGGCCCCAGAAGGATGTGGAAGCCCGTCATTCGGGATCGCATTCTTCCGCTCACGCCCCTCCCTCTCACACCGATCAAGTCTCGCCGCATCGGTAGGGCGCTGTTCGACGGCTCCCAGTAGTGCGCCGTACCGCTCTCTGCGTCCGTCGGTCCGGGATGGTATGTGAAGCGCTGCCGACGTTGGCCCCGCCCTCAGGTGAAGCCACGATCAGGCGGCCCACTGTCGAACGAGGTCCGGTCTCTCTCAGCGAAGGTTAGGTGAACACCTCATCTTTCGGCCCATGCGCGGTACAAGATGCTTTGTGTTCGACGGTCAGCTAGGAGCTCATGTCCCACGTTTGCCGACGACCATGCGTCGTTTGAGGGATGTCGTCCCGCCCTTCGTGCGCAACCGAACGGATGCTTCGGCTTTCATTCTCTTCTCGTGACCTCTATTTCCTCGTTGCTCTCTTCCGTCTTTCCCTCTCTCATCATCTATCCTTCTCTCTCCGCTCTTCATATACCCTACAAACCCTATTGTTGATATACCCACTTGAAAAGCCCATCATAGTGTCTATCATATAGTCACCCTCCGACTCGAGTCACTGGCACGTCTCCCCCTACGCATTTTGTGGCCTTTTCTCTTCATTTCTCAGGAAAATCAAAACATCGATATAGTCACGTTAGCCAATACATCCTCCGTATACCCTGCCTCTCTTATATACCCCAGAAAACCCATCCTCATGATATCGTATATTGTGAGAGCGCATGCCAGGCTCTCGGTAGGCTCTGCCATCGTCGCGGCAGTGGTCGGGCCGAACACAAGCCCGTGGCGGCAAGCCCGATGAGGTGGCACCTTTTACGTACGTAAGCAGAGCATCCAATGAGCCAAAGGTGAGCCAGCCTGAGCGTGCGTTGCAACCGTTTCTTCAACCCGATCGAATGTCATAGATGTGCGTTTTCTCTTATCGTATTCTGCGATCGTTTCAGGACGACTGAGCAAGTATCTCTCTACACTCAGCATCTCGATTTTCAATGTGGACGCGGTGGTGGCGACTGCGGACGCGCTCATGCTCGCGCTGACTTAGGTTGGACAGGCCTGCGACATGTGCGGATCTGGAGACGTCGACACAGAGTGAGAACTTTGGCGGAACGTTAACACAGTCATTGTACCCTTGAACTTGACCCTTCGTATGTTCTCACCTTCTGTAGGGGAACTCACTGGCTCGCGACGGTAAAAGGGCGGTATTGACGACTCCTCGTGTGCGCGATCGGAGAAGCTCGAGAATATGGCCCATATCTTCAAGTTGGACGCTCGTCCTGTCCTACATGACGGTCAAGATCGCAGTGAGGTTCGTCTCTTCTACAACTGAGGTGTGCGCTGTGTCACGGTAGGAAGATGATATTCTTCCCCGTGGATGTGACGATGGGTTAGGATGGACGCATGCGGCGAGTGCGTCGACAACCCTCAGTTCCGACCATCTAGGCATCTATCTGCCTTACGCCTGTGCACCATAAGTCTGATGGATGCGGCGTCCTTCCTGCTTCTTTCCATCTATCGTCTGCGGAGAACTTGCTGTATCCCCATAAAACCCCCAGCGATGGCCCTCTTTGCACCATCTCGCCTTCTGTCAATTCCGACACAGTTATCTCCATCATGGCCTCACAAGCACCGATAGCCTTGGTTGACGCTGTGTCTCTTTTGTACGTTTTTGCATACAGGCTCATTGCACATCGATACTGACGATTCCTCATTATCGGCATCTGTATCTCAACTTGAAGACTGACCGGAGAGTACTTGTACTTCGCTATGTTTGGTGGGTTTAAAGGCTTTAATGACACAACAGGTTGCCAATTTACTTATTGTCTGCATCTAGCACTTGTCGTTTATGACTGGCTCATCAATTTGGGCCACGAAATTCGTTGTTTTTGGGATTTTCGCAAGGGTAACAGGCTTACTGCCGCAGCGCTCCTCTACTGGCTGAGTCGTTACTCGGCTATTGTTTCGGTAGTTCTACCACTGCAAACGGTGTTCCCTATGTCTGAAATGGTGAGTGTTCTGTGCCACCATTCAACCTTTTGTAGAATGCTGATGCACCCTCAGCTGTATGTAGTCCATTATGCCCCGCTGATACCAGTGGTCGCTCGCATACTTACTTGAAGGTGCCCGTAGTTGTCAAGTCAACAATTACCTCCAAATCACAATAAATATAGTGGGTGTGCTAGCCCCGGCTGGTAAGCACAGACAAACACGCTCTGTTTAATATTGATGGTCTTGAATATCCCTTTCACAGTCTTCTCAGCTATGCGTGTCTATGCTCTTGCGCCAAACAATAAAACTGTAGCAATCTGTATATTTCTGCTCCTGTTTGTGCCGGGATTCATTATATCGGTGCGTGCACCTCTCGCTGACCGTCATCTCGTAGAATGCCCCAGTTCTGACTTGCTAATGTCCGACTAGGTGGTAAATGCCATGGACAAAATGGCCGTGCTACCTGGCCCCTTCTAGTATCTACTGCACCGCTGTTCAGGCCCCTATATCCGTAGGACTGGTAAATGGGTAAGAATCTGTTTGACTACTACCCTTGGTATACATCGCCCAATAATGATTCTAATTGACCCTTTCAATACTCAGTGGTACGTAGCACGCATCGTCATCTACTTACGATTAGTATTGACGTTCAAACAGTAAACTTATCTTGTAGAATAAGTTTCATCGGAGGAGATCTCCTTGTTCTGTTCGTAACATGGCACAAGACATATACGTCGTACAAGGCGCAACGGGGAATATTGGACGGGCAATCGTTAGCCCATGTCATGTTGCATAATGGTGCGTGCTCATGTGTTATTGTTCCTGCCATGGTTTGGCTTCAAATCTTATGGCAGGGAGCGTGTACTTCATGTGAGTCCCTCCATGAATCGTCTCCGCTACCGACTACCGCTCATGGCACGATAACACCAATACCAGCGTCATCACTGTCATGAATATCATTGATACGGCACTCTCCCAGGTATATGCCTGTCTCCCACTGCATGTTAATATGATCCTTCGTCCTGATCGCACTCACATGCCAGGCTCCATCCGACTTTATTGCTACCTACGCCATCTTTCCAACATCTCCGTACGTCAACCCTGCTTTCCTCCAAATTCTCCCTCTGCTGAACCATGCGTGGAAGAGTGACCGCGGTCTTGACCTGTCATTTCCTTTTGGACCTGCACCAAGCGAATCGCACCGGAACCACTCCGTCGTCGCCGTCGGCGATATCCTCGCTGAACTTCGCGGCAGGCCGCCGGGGTACTAGCCATAGCGCGCTCCCTGCGTTCATCGTATCCATGGGATCACAGGTCCGCACGGGGCTCAACTTTGTGCATTCGATGGGCACGGACGAGGATGTGCCAGCGCACATGATCGAAGAAGACTCGGCTCGCGAGGAAGGCTTGCCACAGGAAGATGAAGGTGAGATAGGCATGGCGGATAGTATGCCAGTGGAATTTGGGGAGCGCGTGTGATTGTAAACTCGAAGGTGAGTTGGGCTATACGCAGCCTCTTCTTTCTTGCTGGCTGAAATTTCAAGGGTTGTCATGAGTCGCCTGTCATCCCCGTTACCCGCCCCGCCGCCCTCGAGAAGCACAGCTATACACACGGATAACTTTGCACCAACGCCCCGCCATGTTCAGAAATCCCCCTCCCTTCATTTGATGCGACGGACGGGGAGAACAGTTTCCGGCGCAGTGGCTATATGGATACGTATACTCTATCACATCCTATTGTATCGTACACGACGCACTTCTAATATGTGGCGGTGAAAGAGATCATAGTACACGCTGCCAATTCAGACATGCTATATCATCCTGCCATGACCTTGTGGCGCTCTTGCACACACGCGGGTTCACACCAGTCGAAGCAAAACTTTTACAAGGACCTTCTGATCATGAAGATGAAATTAAGATAGCGTGGTCGAGGATACGGTAACTTACAATAATGCAACAACGCAAGCAGTTAGTAGAGTAACAACACGGGGCTCACGCCGACAATGCCACGGTGACAGACGAATGAGCTCTAGCGACGCGGAAGAAGTGAATCCACACAACCACTCAATCTTCAGCTGTCTTCTGCTTCTTCTTCGCTGGCCCCTCCTCTCCCTCTTTCTTTGCTTTCGGTTTGGGCTTCGGCTTGGGTTTGGGCTTCTCCTCATCGTCCACGTCCATCGCGTCGTCCTGCTTCTTGACCTTGGCTTTGGGTTTAGGCTTAGGCGCGGCCTTCTTCGGCTTCTCGTCATCCTCGTCCGCGTCGCTCTCATCCGCCTTGCCCTTCTTCGCAGGGGCCTTCTTCTTAGGCGCAGCCTTCGCTTTGCCCTTACCCTTGGCCTTGGCCTTCATGAAGTCACGGTCGCCACTTGCGTCGGACGCGGTCTTGCCACCATCCGAGTCCGAGTCTGACTCTGTTGGGGAGCCTGCATCTGAGTCTGACGCTTTGAAGTCCTCGTCTGAGCAGCCATGAGAAAGTCAGCATACAACGCGTCGAATGCAGGAAGCACGCTGGGGCACTGACCTTCTTCGCTATCATCGTCCTCGTCCCCGCGCCGCGGCTTCGGCGCCTCCTCGCCCGAGCTCGCCACGCTCTGCATCTCCTCGTCCTCGTCGTCGACGCCGATCGCGAGCTCGCCCTCCATCATCTCGTTCTTCGTCTTCACCTTCTTGTCCTGGAGGTACGTGCTCACGACCTCGTGCTCCTCCTTGTTGACGCTCGTGAACGTCAGGTCGGATCCGACCTTAGTCACGATCTTCATGTCGAACGTCCGCGCCGCGTTCGCGCCCATGCTCGTGCCCAGGCGCGAGAACACGACCTGGTGGATGTCGGAGAGCTCGATAAGCGTCGGCTGCTTGGAGACGAAGAAGACGTATTTCTCGAGCAGGAAGAGGTCGCCCTGGACGGCCTTCAGGTTCGCCTTCACCGACGGGTGGCCGTCACGGCTGGGATTGCGCACGCGATGTGAGCGCCGTGGGCCTGGATCGGAGGGCTCGGGGATGGAGACGTACCTTTGGAAGTTGCCGGCGCCGATAATTTTCTTCTTGGAGAGGGCACGGAATATGCCAGAGACGACCTCGTAGGTGGGGTCTTCGTAGTTCTTCTTTAGCCGGTCATACTTCGCGATTTCCTCCCTGACGGTGTAGGTGGAGTGAGCTAGGTGCCATTGAACAGGCTTGCCCATCAAACACGCACTCGGTCATGTTCAGCTCCGCCGTGATCTCCTCCTCACGGTTGAACTGCATAACAAGATATTGATATCTTGTCTGACCTTGACGGATTGGGACGTTGAGGCCAAGCTATGAGAGGGTGTAAGGCCTAGGAATCTGCGAGAATGAGACTGCGAACTCACAATGAAGAGAACATGCAGGTCGTCTTTGGGAAGAAGGAACAGTTTTGAGATACTGCCGTAGATGATCTTGTAGTCGTATGTTCTCCCACGCAACCGCAGGAACTCGGGATACATGTCGACATCGTACCGACCTCTGGGTGTGAGAACATTGACCTCATCGAAACTGAGGATGATGTCGCCAGAGACTGTGCCGAGCTCCGCCCTGTCTTTTACGAGGTCGTGGAAGGCTTGCGCAGCACTGATCTCCTCACCATCCTCCTCCACATCGGACTTTTGTGACCCAGCGTCGGACCCGCGGTTCTTAGTTTGCGTACCGGGGACGTAAAAGCGGATCTCGACCATCTCATCAGGAGCACCTCGGGACTGCTTTTTATTTTGTGTGGCGAATTCCAGGGAGACCTCCGTACGGCCAGCGATGTTCGAGTTGGCAACTTGCGTAAGTGGGAGCTCAAAGGCAGTCTTGTTCGAGACAAGGAATGCGAGGTCTTGACCTGGAGACCGGGGTCGGCATGTAATTGATAGAGTGCTGCAACTAGGACGCACCCTGGAAATCCGTCACGCCCCAATTCCAACCCTTGAAAGACACCTCCTTCGTCTCAAGCGTGACACTGAAGTGTTGTTTGAGAAGATGCGCCAGACGGTCGTGATCCTGTAGACACAATCCGTATTTCGCCACGACCAAGCTCGGAAGCGATGCTGACTCACCTCGCGCACAAAACCATCGAATGTCTCCTTTGACCGGTCCTTCAAGCCAATCCGGACCTGGTAATTGCGCGCGACGCGAATCCATTGCGCCCACTTGATGTCTGAGGCTTGCATTGCGACCATGTGATCCCCTTCCTCCCCCTTCCACGCCATACCGCTCACCGCGATACGGAATTCTATCCACGGAAAGAAGATTGAGCCAACAACCCAAACGCCCCAAACATATTCGAGAACACGTACTGCCGACCTCTGAGGAGAGCTCGTGGAAGATTCTGTCGAACTGCGTCGTCGTCATGGTCGCCTGTGACAGAGAGAGGCGGCGCGAGACGGTGGTGGTGGTGGTGGTGGTGGTGGTTGAGGAACAAGAGTGGAGAGCAGGTGTGAGTCGCGAGTCGCGCGGATTCGAGGACGCGTTTCGGAGTTTGAATACGCGCATCAGTTCGCGCGCGCCACAGCCCTCCGCGCGTCCCGACCTGCTGCCCACCTGCAGCCTCTCGCCCAGAGCTTCCTCTCCCATCTCGCCGCCACCAGCCTCTCTTCCCCCACCTCCCACTCCCCCCCTCATTCCGTCGCGATGGACGCCATCTACGGCCCAAAACGCATCTCTTGGGGCGCGGGCCTCCTCTCTCCACTTTCTCCCAACACAATCGACTCTCTCGAGTCACGCTCTCGGGATGTGCAAGAAAGGACTTTCTGCAAGTGGTACTTAGTCCGATTTCCGCAGCTGGTTCGTCGCGATTGAATTTTACTCTGACAGGCTCAACACAAAGCTGGAGGCGAATGGTTATCCTCCAATGTCTTCTCTTGTCCGCGACCTGTCCGATGGCGTACGGCTGATTCAGCTCATGGTGAGTACTTGCATAGTCCCTCGGAATCCGTGCTCATGCGGCTGAATCCTTAGGAAATTATGGGTGCGCTTCATGTTCCCCTACGTCTTTCCGTGGCTCTCAACTCCGACCAGGTGATACTTCCTTGGGTCGTTACAACAAGGCTCCGAGGATGCGTATCCAGAAGGCGGAGAATGTGAACAAAGCGCTCGAGTTCATCACATCGCGCGGCGTGAAGCTCACCAATATTGGTCCGGAAGGTCAGCAATTCATGTTATTGTGCTTCACCTCGTCTCGACCAGGGTCACAGATATCATCGACGGGAACCTGAAGCTCATCCTTGGCATGATTTGGACTCTCATTCTTCGGTTTACTATTGCGGACATCAGGTCCGTCGCCTCTGGTCTGCTTCATGCCACACTCAGCAGACTGTTCTAAGTTTGAATTGCCCCTTCAAAGTGAGGAGGGTGTGTCAGCGAAAGAGGGCTTGCTTCTGTGGTGTCAGCGTAAGACGGCTCCGTACAAAGAATGCAACGTCCAAGACTTCTCCTACAGCTGGTCCGACGGCCTTGCCCTGTACGTCATTGTTTCTTTGCACCTTCCTCTCGGTCGTAATTCATGCCGGTTTCTAGTTGCGCTCTCATCCACTGCCATCGACCTGATCTCATCGACTATGACAAACTGGACAAGGTAAGCTAGAGGGTTGGCTTTCGAATCAAGTTTGATTTCTGACATGCCATAAACCAGACCGACCGCCATGGTAACACGCGTCTGGCTTTCCAAATCGCCCAGGAACACCTCGGTATCCCTGTTCGTCTACTCACCTCTTCGCACTCCAATGATTGTTGATGGACCCCCTTAAACCTCTACAGCAACTGCTCGAGGTCGCCGATTTGTGCGATACTCAACACCCTGATGAACGTAGTGTAATGACCTACGTCGCTGGCTTTTTCCACGCATTTTCGTCAATGGGTACGTCTATCGAAGGTATTAATCGGTTAGGATCAATTATGATTAACCCTCCGCCAGAGCAAACCGAGACTGTTTCGCGGCGAGTCGAGAAGTTTGCAGAGCTCATGCAATCCGTCTGGATGAGCAGGAACGACTACGAGCGCCGCGTCGGGGAGCTCCTCCGGTCCATGGCAGACATGCAGGATGTCTGGGCCGCGAAGTCCTTCGTTGGCACGTACGCCGACGCGCTGCAGCACTCGCAGTCTTTCCAGAATTACAAGCAGACGACGAAGCGCACGTGGGTAACAGAGAAACAGGACATAGCGACCTTGTTCGGCAACGTGCAGACCAAACTCAAGACATACGGTCTTCGGGAATATGTACCGCCGCCCGGTCTGTCTCTCGTGGACGTGGATCAAGAGTGGAGCGAACTCTTGCAAGCTGAGGCTGCGCGATCGCGTGGTATCAACGCCGAGATTCGACAGTACGTACACGTGCGATAACATGCATTGCCGCAGGAAACTTTTTAACTTTGTCTGCAGAATCAAGGACAACCTCCGGCACAAATTTGCAGACCTCGCAAATGACTTCGAGAAGCGCCTGCGTTTGATGTCGACCGAGCTCGTCTCGATAGAAGGACCATTAGAAGAACAAATAGAACAGGTCCGACTGCTTCAGGCCCGCATACCACCTTTCTCGGAGACTCTTGAAGCTGTTATCGCCGCAGAGGATGAGTGTCGAGCAGCGAATGTCGACGAGAACGATTATACCGCGTTCACTGTGGAGGATTTGCGGTTCGAGCTCGAACTTGTCACCGGAACTATAGCCAAGAAACTCGCGTTCATCGATAACCAGGTATGTTTGTTTCACTATCGGTACGTTCATAGAGACACTGAATGCGTTTTCAGATCGTTTCGCGGAACATGACCAACCTGACGCCGGCGCAACTGGAGCAATTCGAGAGTACATTCCGCTACTTCGACAAGGACGAATCAAACACGCTAAACCAGTTCGAGATGTCGGCTGCTCTTGCTAGTCTCGGCATCGTATATTCTGTAGGCTCCATTCGCGCCAGTGGTCTACCTCTTGGCTAACCTTAGTCCAGGATGAGGATATGGACCTCATTTACGATCAGCTCATGGTGGACCACGGCGCAGTTACCTTCGAGGCGTTCATCAACCTTCTGGTATATGCTTGCTTTTACTTGACCTCCGGCGCATCGGCTCACAAACGTCCCAGGTTGACATCATGGAAGACCAGACATCGCCCGCGCAACTGCGCGAGTCCTTCAGGGGTATTGCTGGGGACAAGGCAAGTCCACTTAACAAGCTGCGTGCCTCAGCCGCTCTCTAACATTCCGCAGCCATATGTTACTGAACTTGATCTGCGCGTTGCGCACCTACCTGCGACTGCGATCGAGTTCCTCCGACAAGCAATGCCCTCGACGTCCAACGGCGTCGGGCAACCTGAGTACGACTACGAGCGGTGGCTAGATGAAGTCTTCGAGCAGGATGGGCAGTGACACTGCCCTTACTGCGCGCATTCACAGATGCAAATGTCATGTTTCCGGCACACACTCATGCAGTGCTCTTTGTCTCGCATTATCACCTGCTTTCAGTTCCTCTACCTGGCCATTGATTGACACCCCTGCATCACGGACGCACGCCGCCAGTAATGAATAATAGAATAGTGTATCTACTATCGCTTCTATATGTATATATCATTGCAGACGCGTAGATGTACAAGGATGAGTAGAGATTAGAGGTCGAGTGCACTGGCCACCGCCTCGCCCAATCGGAGCGCGGCAATCGCCGTTGTCGCTCATCGTGATATATACCACTCCCTTATCCTCACCTCCTCCATCCAAGGCTTTGCTCCTTCTCTACATACCGCCTCCCCTACACACATCCCACAACCATGGTACGTCGCTCATATCCCGCCATACGCCCGGCGCCATGCCCCTTTCTCCCGCTCACGGCGCGCTGATTGATCCGCATCCTTCTCCCCCAATCCGGCCTCATCCCCGAAGGCCTCCGGCGTCGGCGTGAACCCAGATTGCCTCTCGGCATACCAGGAGCTGAAGCTGGGCAAGAAGGCCAAGTACATCATCTTCACGCTCAACAAAGACTTTACGGAGATCATCGTCGAGAAGAAGGCGGACCCGAACGCCACGTACGACGCCTTCGTTGCGGACCTCCCCGAGACCGAGTGCCGGTGGGCCGTGTACGACTTTGACTATGAGAAGGATGATGGCGGAAAGCGGTCCAAAATTACGTTCTACTCCTGGTGAGTTCTCGGCGTTTATGCTCCTCCCTCCCCCATCCGTCTTGCGTGTGCGCGGCTGTCTGCCACAACACGCCGTCCTGGATTGGACAGGGTGCAGTCCACAAGACGTATCGGTATTCGATTCCCGGTGCTCCCGCATGCAGATGCTTGCCGCACGCGGTGAAGGACGGAGGGGCGGGCTCGGGAGACGGGCAGAGTTCGCTAACATTATCTACGCGACGCGCGCGATCGCGCCGATCAGGTCGCCCGACGACTCAAAGGTGAAACAGAAGATGTTGTTTGCGTCGTCGAAGGAGGCGCTCCGACGCTCCCTGGTCGGTATCGCGGCCGAGATCCAGGGAACGGACTTCAGCGAGGTCGCATATGAGAGTGGTGCGTCGCGCGTCTTGTCGTATCTGCATCGCAAACGCTGACCGTGTCTCGCTTCTCGGGTTCTACCTCGCTTTCCCTGCCCCGCGGCGTTACGTCATGCACGATGGTGGATGTGTGGCGATCCGCACCTTAAACTCAACGTCAAATGCCACGCGCCGACCACAGTGCTCGACAAGGTCTCGCGAGGCAACTGAGCGCTTGGCCGTTGCAAGGACATCCCGCACACACACATGACATCGATGTCGACGTCCAGGACTCCGCATGCCCCTTGTTTATTGACGACTCGGAGACGGTTCGGATGATGATGCTGGTGGAGGCTTGAAGTCATATAACGAACGATCTCTCTGTCGGTCCCGCTGCCCACGAGCTCCAGAAGTGCCGTAGAACTGTATAAATCCATATTTTCCTCTTTATCCTCATCTCCGGCTTTCTCATGTAGCACGCTCGTTGCCGGCGTAGTTCCGTCAGCGCATCCTTATCCTGAGCGTCGAGCGACGAGCACGTTGGGACGGAAACACTGCCACTGCCATGGGCGCTCCCCCGCAGTCGTCTGGTTGCCGACAGGGGAGCACCAGAAGCTACTATTTACTATTAACCTTTGCCTCCGTCGCCCCTTCTCCCGCATTTATCTACCTTCATCTCGCCATGTCGATCCCAGCAGCCTCTGCAGATAATGAAATCCTTCCTGGCGAATACAAAAGCGGCACCCCGAGTCCTTCACCCTATGATGCAGGGGGCGAGAACATCCCAGCCAACCTGCAACGTGCTGCTCACCGACTGCAATTTCCACCGTCGTATGTTGTGGTCGGCTTCTACAGGCTCCTCAGCGATCCTAAGTTGAGGGTGCCTGCATGGAACAAGTGCAAGCACGGGTTCATGAGGGGTGCTGCTGTTGGTCTTGTTTGGGTGAGCAAGGTCCAGATGCTAACCCGGGAACGAGAGTGTGTACTCACGTCTCCAAGGCGGCGGGAACGTACAAGGTCCAAAAGGTGTTCGTGGAGTACTTCCTCGTCAAGTGAGTTCCCCCTCTCTGTGTGATAAGCTGCCTGCCAGTCCTGGTGGTTGAAGCTTGGCGTAAAGCTCTCCTCGCGTGACGGGCCTCTCGAGGGAGGCCATCTTTGGCTTCCAGCTGCCCTTCGACATCCCAACCTGTACGTCCTCTCATATCCCTGCGTGCGCCTCCTTCTGCTGAATGCGCTGGGCTGTGTATGAACAGATGCCACACTCTTCTTCCTCTCGACCCAAATCTCAAGCATTATCTACTTCTTCCTCTCCCGCAACATCCGTATCGCGCGCGAACGCGCATACGAACAGACCATCCAGTCTCGCGGGAAGGGCTTGGACTGGTGGCAACCGTACGTCGAGGAGTGGGACAACCCGCCCCCCGTCCCGCCCAAGTGGCGTTTCTCGCACCTCCTGAGCGGCCCCCTCGGCAGCATCGTCGCACGACGTGAGTTCTCTGGCAAGATCGGTTGCGGGATAGGGCGTTGATAGCTGATGGCGCGACTGTATGCGTTGCTAGTGATCTCCATCCCGCTGGACTTCCTCCCGTTCGCGGGCATGGTCATCGCCGCGGCGTTCCGCGCGCTTGGTACGGCACGCTACTTGCATGAGCCCGTATGTCCCCCTCGTCTCTTGTATGTTCGGACCTGTGGCCTAATCACTTCCATCGTCAATAGTACTACAAAGCGAAGAGCATGACCAAAGACCAGGTTGCAGTTTTCATCGAGGAGCGCAAGTGGGACTACCGAGGTATGCGCGCGCATATATCCACGACCCTTCTCGGCTCATCTTGTTTGTGTGACAGTCTTTGGATTCACCGCCGCACTCGCGGAGCGTATCCCCATTATTGGGCTTATATTCTCGGTCTCGAACCGCATCGGCGCGGCCATGTGGGCTCACGGTAAGCATTCCGTTCGTGTGTTAGTTTATGGCGGTAAGCTGAGTTGAGCCTCGTCTCAGATCTCGAGAAGAGGCAGCACCATGTTGCCGCCCTGAAGGCAGGCGTCGCTCCTGGAAGCCCCTCAAGTCCAAAACCGAAGACGGAGTAGGCTGGCCCTTTGCGTGCTTTGAAGAGACGTCGTGCGGCTTTCGGACTTGCTGATTGTTGTGTGCCACTCATATAAATAATCGTGCTCGATCAGTGAAGTCTAGTTCAATGATGCACCAGGAGACCTTTCAGACGCCAGTACGACTTTCCAAGTACTTACCCGCCAGATACGTGTACCAGCGGTAATGCCAGTGACAACACACATCGCATATAGTATGAAGAACCCCACTGGCCCAAAGACACGACGATAAACATTAGAAGACTCGTGATCATTTCCTTGCAAGCTTCCTACAGTATTTGAATATTAATATTGATTGGATCATGGCCGCAGGCTCTAGCGCCTATTTTGGCACGAGGACCCGGCGGTGGCGTTTCTCTGGCTTTGTTCTATGTAGCCACCACCAGGCCACCACCATCGCAGACAACAGGATGCAAACGACCACAGTTTGGAGGCCGCGGGGCCTTCCGGACCTCAATTTCGACATACTCCTTCAGATTATATCTCTTCTGACACCCCGTGACGTGGCCCATCTTACCCGCACTTGCCACGCTCTTCGGCGAGCCCTTTCAGCAGAACTCCCCCGCAACGGTGTCACCCTGGAAGGGCGACATCTGACCTCCTTCCTTGCGTTCACTAATGTCAAACATGGAAAGGATCGATTGTCTTACTTCCAAGAACTCGTGGTCCCCGGAACGACATACGATACCTCTATGTCAAGCGGAGATCAAGCCATGTCTTTGAAGGACGTAAAGCGAGCATTATCAATCATCCTACCCGCCGCAAGCAAACTCGAGTCCCTCTCCATTCTGGACTTGGACGCGTTTTCATTTCCCCCCAGTGAGCTCAAGGCGATCCTTGACTCGCTCCCGCGTCTGCGAGAGCTAGAGATGTCTGGCATCCAGAAGAAGTACCAGGGGATTCTAGTGGATGTCCTTCCTCATCTCCGCACACTGGGCCTCGATTTCCTCGAAGAGAGCGACGCAAGCGCGTTCCTCAAAGCCCACCAAAGCGACGGCCTTCAGGAGGTGACGCTCTACAACGCCGTGTTTAAGGATACGTCCATGTCGTTCCCCGCCGTCCACACCTTGCGTGCCTGCCCAGCGAACCTCCCGAGCGACATTGACGCCTTTGTACGCGTATTCCCCAACGTCAAAGACGTCATCCTCGACTTCCCTCGCGACTACGGTTCACTGGACACCGAGTACCTGAAGGGCCTGCGCCGGCACGTCCGCTACTGCGGTATAGAGTGGGCCGATCCCTCCCATGCCCCCGTGCAAGAAGTGCGCGGCCGCCTACTAACCCGGCCCCAAAGGAAGGCCGACGCATGGCCGCACGTTCAGAACCTCCGCGCGGTGGGGCTGGGGTTGGGGAAACTGGTCTGGTTGGGCTTGACGTGCGAAGTGCCGCGCTTGGAGGTGTGCTCCGGGCAGATGAAGACCACGCAGCTCGCCTGCATGCTGAACGAGCTGCGCGTGCGCTGCTTGGTCCTCCATCCGGGCACGAGCCATGCTCCATTGTACAGCCGACCGACGAACGGATGGGGTCTGCTCCTCGCCCTCAAATCCGCCCCCGCCGTCACTCGGCTGGCAGTCATACTGTGTCAGCCGGCGATGCGCTACCTATCCGATGCCGCGTGGTTGGTGCGTCGAATCGCGTGATAGCCTTCCTGTTCGTCAACGTACTGACGGTCTTTCCCACTGCAGGAGACATTTTGCGTGTATCTGGGGATATCTTCCGTTTCCTGCCTCCTGGTCCGACTTGCCTTTGATTGTCCTGTCAGCAAAGAACTTCCCGACCAGCTTGAGACCTGGCGTGCCGCCATGTCAAACAAGATCCCTTCGTTGCGGGTCTTGCTTTACCAAGTCGAGGATCGCGCGCCTCTAGGCTGGGCGAAGAAGGAATGCGCCGAGGGGGGTTGGAAGGAAATGACGGAAGACGAGACGCGCAAACTCGTCGCTTCCGAGAATCTTTGTCCTGCATCCATCGAGCCCTGTGAACAATGCGAAAGGTGCGTCTCCCACTCCCTTCACATCCACGAGTATTAATCTCTATCATATCTAGTGCACACAATCCGCGGCTGTAGTAGTCGATGTGCTATATTCGGGGCTAGTCACTGTTATGCGTCCAACCTGCCGCCTTTCCCCTTAACCCATGTCCCTTCAACCGATTCTATCAGCCATATGTAGCGCGATGAGATAATCCGTCCCTCTTGCCACCCTTCAAGTGCTGGCCCCCCATTCCTCATAGGCCACCCGGTAGCTTGCTCGTACGAGTTTCGCCGCTTTTGTAACCTGCTGGCCTGAGTGCCCCACGACGTACTACATGTTGGTGAAGTTCCGATTGCCACTGTGGCCGAGGGGCCAAATAAAATGTCCAAACACTAAGTAAGCATAACCAAGAGGGCAGGGCCCCGGCATGCACTGCTGATGTCGACGTCTGTTGATTCATGATCAGTCCACTTGGTCAAGCGCGAACGCAACACCTTGACCTTAATACATAGTGTGAGTGTATCGGGGCGAAGATATATACGAGTAATGATAGAGGTCCGAGACTTGCTGTACAACATTGGGCGACATGTACAGTAGGGCGGCACGAGATGAGACCCAAATTAAATAAACCTTGAAGCGGCGAGCCTGCACTCCGTCACCAGCCTCTTCGCACATGTCCGTGTCCTTCCGCCCTTACTAGTTACTACTTAGCCATACCATCGAGGCAAAACCAAACCAAACCGATCGTAACAGACTTTCCTCCACTAAAAATATTGAAGCCGCGGCTGTACGTGAAGTTGATTCAGAGCTCCTCTGAATCTGCCATGGTCGAAGCCGACGGGCATCATCAAAGGGATGATAACGTGACGGTGCATCCGAGTCCGCGTCGCACGGCAGAAATTCGGGGTGCGCTTCAGGTGGTGACGACCCCCGCTCCGTCCTCCTTGACCGGCTGGGGAGGCGCAGCGACCTCCGAGCCGGCTGGATGCTGCTCAACGACACCGTTGACACTGGCAGGGGTGCCGCTCATGCTGTTGTGGATCTGAACTGCACTGTCGATGGCGTGCGTGTTAACGGAGTCGGGTCCACGGGGGAGAGTCTGGAGGTCGGGGATGGCCTGAAGGGGTCCACGAACAGCCTGCTGAATCGCGGCCACTCGAAGTAAGCTTCAAGTTCGACGCGTGGACGTAGGCATGGATAGCGTTGAGTTGGTCGGGGGTCAAGGGGACAGGACACTGCGGTGCTTGGGGGGGCCGGGCTTGGGCCAAAACGTGTCCGCTGGTGACACTGTTCGCCACGGGCACTGCCTGCGAGACCGTCTTCGAGCCACTTTGGGACTGAAAATAACCGTTGGTTGATCAAATCAGTCACCTTGACAGCGGATGAATCTGCTGCACTGACTTGAACCTACTGTACGAGTGGTTGGCGTCATGGACTGCGAATGAGGCGGGCGTGTCGACGTCGGTTTCAAGTTGACTGGTGGCGTTTATAAGCGCCCGCAACTCTTCCTCCTCCTTACATGGCCTTGTACGGCCACCGCAAGCCTTGCGTTCTGTCCGTAACTGCTCATGATCACTCTAAATTCTTGGGGATTGCAATTTGCTGGCAATACTATTTCAATGCATGTGTGTTCACTATACTCCATTCTCTACTTGCTGGATGTCTTGCGCCCCGAACACAACCAGTTACCCTTTGCTCTCAAGGCTTCAAGCTCAATTTTCTCGGCGCATCAACGGGAGGAGCCTGTACAGCCTGAGTAAAGGGGGATGGGCTGAACATAATCGCGGTGCGTCGCTGTTCACCCTCTTGCTCTCCCTCCACCTTCACACATACCAAGCACGCAAACTCCCTTATGCGCTGAGCCAGCGACGCTGGGCCTTGGACGCAACATGTCGATTTTGGATGCAGCAAAGGCGAAAAAGAAATCGGAAAGTGCGAGGAAGAAGAAAAGGACGTGGAAAGCGGGTACTTGGTCAACACTGCTGAGGATCATCGCCAAGCTGACCTCCCCCTCTCCTTTATACTCTCCGACTCCCTAGGCCAACAAAGCCAGCCTGAGATGAAGGATAAGTGTGCTTGTGACACATCGTCTTCTGCGACGGATTCCGCAGACAGAGTTGACAGTCGATTGTGCCGACCCGGTGACAAATTAACCGTGCATGCAATTGAACTCACCAGACGCACATATAATACATTCATCACTATCGTACACTAGCCGCGCGCCATCGTTGAAATTGCTGTCGCGTCGCGCATCAATGAACACGAGTCCATGACGCCTTAGCAGTCCGCTATAAGAGGATCACATAAACGTCAGCAATGCATGCAGATGATGACGCGGATGGTGGACATACTCCAGCATGCGGCCACGCGATCTTTGCTTGAAAACGCCGCAACATCATTACTCGGGATGCGCGCCCCCGAGGCGACCAGAGGTAATGTCCCGGTGAAGGACGGCCTTGCCGACCTGGACGGGCAGCGCCTTCCCAACAGGCATCGCGAGCAGGACGGCGACAACCGCCACTTCAAGAGAGGGCAGGTTCTCGAGGGGAACGGGTGTTCTGTCTATCTGTGGCAAACATCCAGCGTCAGCCTGGCCAGAGTCTTTCGTACTTCCGTCGACAGAACTCGCCGTCTGAATACGCCAATCGAGGTGGTCCTTGAGGTACGGTGTCACGTCGTCGGGGTCAAACGTACGCAAACTGTAGTTCTTGGAGAGTGCGTCGTTGAGATGCACGAAACCCTCCGTGAGGACATCCTCGACCCCGTACGTGGCGAATGCGCCGACGTACGAGGGCGCGTCAAACCACTCTCTCGAGTCCTCGGGCACGCTCCCCAGGAAGATGGATACAAGGGAGCCGCGATGGAGCTCGGACTTCTTGACGCGCACGCGTGCGGACCAAAGCCATTTGTAGGTAGGGGGGACGATAGTCGTGGCCGTTACGTCGGTCGCAGTTTGGCCACCCTGCACCGCGTCCCGGACGTTCATTTCGAGGCCGTCAAATTCGGAGTGGGTGGACCGTAAGTGAGCCGTGTTCGTGCTGCGGCACGATGTCCGGTATGTGTCCTGGGTGTCGGGGAAAGGAAATAGAGCTAAAGCGACCATAGTTCAGTTTTAGCACATGGTCAAAACGGGAAATAGCTTACGCAGTAAAACCTGAAAGTTCTGAAGTAGGTCGGCGCCGGCTCAGAGTGTTCAGTACCTTTCAGAATGAAGCTTCGGGTGTCCAATTGCCTGACGAATGCCGAGAGGTCAAGCGAGGAATGAGGGCGTGAGGCGATCCCAGGAGGACCCCTCATACTTGGGAGGGCTGATGACGTAGTTTGGCGGAACCAAGCGAGGGATACTTACAGGAGAGCGTGCAAGAGGGGGGGGGGGAGGTGGGATAGATTTCGGCACTAAGGCCACGAACCCGCACTGAAACGACGATCAAGTGTGTCGTCCTATGTGGGGAGGCTCCTACGACCTAGCGGAGTTTGAAACCTATACCTGGCGAGAGAGAGCGCCCTTGTGCCGCAATCTCACGACGGGCGCTAATACTGCCATATGCCGCCACGCTCTTATGTAAGTAAGTTGCAGCTTGAGCCTTGCAACCGCCTCAGGCTCGACTGCCACCCGCTTGACCGTACGGGATCGAGTGTGCGTAGCAAATCGACGTAGACAGTCCATTTCTCAAGCTTTAAATCAACACAGATCGACTGTAGTACGTACTGGCGGACGATGCTGAGTGCGTTCGTCGTGCGCGAGAAGGATGTTTCTGGACGCCTGACTGCGCTATATACCGATGGTGACAATGTTGTATGCCAGGCGGGGGATGGTAAGAAGAACCTCAAGGTGATGCGCTCCTCAGCGTATGCTCATCCCGGCGGCAAACTGACATGGGGCTGGGATTTTAGGTGCCTCGGACACTGCGCACATCGTCGGGGAGCTGGCGGCAGTTCTTGAGTGAGGTTTTCCTCCCTCAAGGATACCCTACCACCGTATCAGAAGGTGAGTACTAGACACCATGGCGCTGTATTTTTCTTCCCCGGCTTTGTCTGAATGGATTATGGGCAGATTATTTGGAGTGCGTGTGCCACTTCTCTCGACCTTGTGTTCCGACCGAGAAAACTTCATGCCAGATACCAGATATACAACGCACTGCAGGCGTTCTGCAGTTCGCTCGCGTCGCTCTTCGCTTCGAGAGCAGTGTTGCAAGGTGCGTGCACCCCTCGACTGTGCGGAGATGGTTGCATGATGTAACGACGCTCGCGCGACAGGTCACGGCGTCGGAGACGCGTCCGCGTCCGCGACAAACGCTATCCTCCTGACTGTTCTTCAAGACGTCTGCAGCAGGCTGACAAGTAAGGGACAGACCCCCTCTCTCCTGCGCACATTGTGACTCTAACATTTTCGTGCCCCGCCAGCAATCGTTGGAGGCTACTACCTCGGGACCTCCCTCACCCCCGAAGCCAAGACGTACCGCCTCCTTGCAGATATCCTCAACGACGCCGCCATCATCTCGGATACCCTCTCCCCGTACCTTGCGTTTGTCGCCCTATCTGCGCAATACCCCTTCGTGAAGCCTGGAACCAACTCGTCCCTCCGCGTCGTCGCATTGTGTCTCAGCGGCGCGTTCCGTGCGCTATGCGGCGCCGTGGCAGGCGGCTCAAAGGCCGCGCTGACCGTCCACTTCGCCACCGATGGCCAGCGACCGGGTGACGTTGGGGATCTGAGTGCCAAGGACGGGAGCAAGGAAACTGTCCTTGCCCTCCTCGGCATGCTCGTACGTGTGACTCGCCGATCTGCGTCGTGGTGTTCTTGATACTGACAAACAGAATCGGTGGCGTGGACTCGAATGTGCTGCAGTGCGGTTCTGTCGTCGTGCACTACGTGCATAGTGCGCGGGCGACATACGCTGTCCTGTTCGGCTTGATCTTCTTCCATCTAGCGTTCAACGCCATGGCCGTGCGCGTCATATCCATGCGGTACTTCAACAGGCAGCGGGCCAGCATCGCGTGGCGCCTATACCGCTCCACGCTTGACTGTACGTGCGTTTTGATTTTGAAAGACATTTTGGAAACCCTTTGCTGACGGTGCATTATAGCCGAAGGAAGACCCGCCCTCAAGACAGAGGTCCCCACATACGCCGCAGTCTCTCGTCACGAGAAGATCTTCACAGACTCGTCGTGGATAGACTGCGGGGCCACTCTTCCCCGCGCCCGAGTCACTCTCGGCGTGCCCTTTGCGCTGCTGAGAGACCCGAGCGTCGCCTCCGATTCATGGCTGCACAGCTTCAAGCCTCGTCCTCGGCACGAAGCACTCGGCGACGCGGAGGTCGTCGCGCTCTTACGAAGCTTCGCCGAGGAGAAGTACATTCTCTCTATCGCACCGGCATCGCCCGCTGCCCCATTGCATGTCCTCGTCAGCTTCAAGGAGGGACATCGCGCGCGCGACCACCTCAAAGCGTGGGCGCACGCGCACGAAGTCGCGTGGATGTGCGGGGGCAAGACGCCGTCCGGGTTCGAGGCCCGGCTGGGAGCGGTTCGCGCAGCGCTGGAGAGCATCTCGCGCATATTCTTGGGCTTCGTGGACGCTGCGAAGACGGCCGGGTGGAAGGTCGACGAGGGCGCTCTGGTTGGTGGTTCTCCTGTGGCACTGTCGGTTGAGTTGGTTGGGGCAGAGGGGTCAGGGTGAGCGCATGACTGTGGCTAGACTTCGGTAGGAAATCTACTAGAATAGTACAGTCGGTAACTACGGGGAGGTCGGGTCACTGTCTGCTAGAACTGATGAATATTAGAATTTGGGAACGTGATGGGACGCGAGGACATCCGGGGCGCACCTCTCGCACTGTTCACATGGCTCGATGGATGCAGGACAAATCTTCTCCGATGCGATGAGTTTGCGGGCCTCATCATCCCTCATTCCCATCCACCCTCCTGCCTTCTTCGTCCAGCCTAGATGCACGTAATCCTCGATTTGGAAAAGGAAGACCCGCAACGAAGGGATCTTGTCTGACATGGCTGCCCGCCAGGTCTCGAGCCGATCAGAAATATCTTTGCTGGCAGGACCATCAAACTGAAGTCGGAGTAGGAGGGAGGAAACGGAAGACTTCCCCAGATATGAGCAAAAGGTCTCCTACAAAGCGAGAAACGTTAATAATAATCTGACAAATGGGACATCCCCACCAAATTAGACGTACCAACCACCGGACGTCGCGGGAAACGAAGCCCATCGTCTCCTTACACAGAACGATCGCGAGCCGGGTAACAGAGGACGCGACCTGGAGGGCGAACAGCAGACCCCACCCGTACGACCTGTTGACCCAATGTCCATGGAACGTGCCTGGATGGAACACCAAGCAGCTCGGACGCAGCTCCCTCAGCATGCCGGCCAGCTGGGTCTGTGCCATGTGCCAGCTGCACACCTCCATGCGGGGCACTTGGCACGTCAAGCCGAGCCACCCTATTTTCTCCATTCCCACCCCTGCGGCTCGCAAGCTCTGAATGTGCGGCCATGCGTCGGCCTTCCTTTGGGGTCGACCAAGGAGACGGTCACGCCAGCTCTTCACGTAGGGGTCGGTCCACGCCAGTGACGCCACGCCAACGTGGTACCTACGCACGTCCTTCCGATACTCGGGGTCCAGACGAGCGACGTTGCGGGGGAAATCGATGGTGAGATCCTTGACGTTGGGGAATATGCGCGTGAGGGCGTCGATGTCGCTCGGGAAGTTTGCGGGGCAGGCGCGCAAGGTCTGCACGGAGGGAAGCGACAAGGATACGCCTTTGAGCGTAGCGTTGTAGAGCGTCACCTCCTGAAGGTTAATTTGGTGAGCCTTGAGGAATACGTTTGGATGGCTCTCTTCGAGGAAGTCGAGGCCCAGTGTACGGAGTCGCGGAAGGACGTCCACGAGGACACCCTGGTATTTCTTCTGGATGCCGGACATCTCTAGCTCTCGGAGACGCGGGAGCAAGTCAAGGATCGTCTTGAGCTCCTGGGGGGAAAATGAAAATGTGTCCAAGTCCAGAATGGAGAGGGACTCGAGGTTGCTTGCGGCGAGCAGGATGGTCGACAATGCCCGTTTGACGTCCTTCAAAGACATGGTCTGATCTCCACTTGACATCGTCTCGTAGGTCGATCCGGGCAGGACGAGTTCTTGGAAGTAAGACAATCGGTCCTTTCCATGTTTGACATTAGTGAACGCAAGAAAGGAGGTCAGATGTCGCCCTTCCAGGGTGACACCTCCACGGGGAAGTTCTGCTGAAAGAGCTCGCCGAAGAGCGTGGCAAGTGCGGGTGAGATGGGCCACGTCACGGGGTGTCAGAAGAGATATAATCTGAAGGAGTATGTCGAAATTGAGGTCTGGAAGGCCTCGCGGCCGCCAAACTGTGGTCGTTTGCATCCTGTCGTCTGGGATGGTGGTGGCTAGAACAAAGCCAGAGAAATGCCATCACAGCCACCGCCACCTCACTCTCCAAGTTCGGGCGCCAAGTAACTTGGACGAGAGGAGAGTCTGGTCGGCGAATCTAGTTGAACTCCAAGCTTCAAGTTGGATTTTAGAGTATGACGAGAAGACACGAGTACCAACCATCATATCGATGTCACAGTGAAGAAGCAGCGCCAGCGCTGACGAATCCAAAATACCGAAGCTGCACGGGACCCGGCCAGCTTGTGCCAGTAGAGAAACGAGACGACAAACAAGGAGTAAGAGAGGTGGTTTGAAGTGAGATAGGAAGACGTATGGGTTTTATGGGATATGTAAATTGACAAAATAGGGAGCGGAAAGGACAGAGAGGGACGTGCAGCTTCCCACTACCCATCCGACTCTGCATAGAGAGCATTGGGCCGTGTATACGGTAGCTTCGCCTTTGTAGGTGCCGGAGGAAGCCGAGCCAGAGCAGCTGAAGCACACGAGGACTGAGTCTTCAAGACAACGGGCGTGGTCGGAGGGAGCGCGCAGCGCTCCCGAGCATGGACCCCGCTCAGGGCTCGGAGGAGGTAGGCCATCTCTTTCGAAACCCGACCAAGGTTGCGGCAGAAGTACGAGATGGTGGGCAGAAGATGGCCGGGCTGGATTGGTTGGGCATGAAGGATTTGTTCAGCTGATGGGACAGTAGACGGTGGCTGGACTGTAGAAGACGACTGGGCGGGAGGTGGAGTATGCACTGCCTGAACAGGGGGCGCTGGGACAGTCGGTGTCTGGACGAGAGCAAGAGACTGGATAGGCCGCACTGGCTGGGATACTCGGTGGTGGTATATCAGCGGAGCCGGTACGACGTCCTCCATCTACAACAATACCGCGTTTAGAAACCACAAACTGAGAGAGCCACGGTGGCACGTACCTCATCCAATGGCTCCTGAGACGGAGCTGGGGGGATGTTTTTTACAGCAGAAAGCTGCAAGGCGTGACTCGATCAGGAAACGCCAGGACAGTACACCCGGAAGACTCACAGGTGAGAAGCACTGAACCTCCTCCACGCCAAAACCGGCCCTCGGGCTCGGCGAAGAGTGTCGGGAGTCGTGCTCATCGAACACGGCCCCAAGCACGAAACCGTTTGAGGATTGCATGAACATTGCCCTGCGTTTGCTCCCTCGGAACGGCGAGCCCTTGGCCCGTGCAAGGAGGACGAGTCGCGAACGTCGCGTCTCGCTACCATGACGCTCGATAGACTTGATGGGTCCACGATGTGGCATGTTGAGGAACTTGCAGGCGAGGTAGATGCTGAAGGGGACGCCCATATGCTTCTCAGCGAACCGGCTCTCGCGCACCGTTTGGCGAGAGCCTGTATGTCTTGGGGAAACGAGTGGCTGGTCTGCAGCTGGAGCCTGACGCTGGTCTGGAGATTGGGGGTGAAAATCGTATGGAATTGCAGGGAAGGCGGGAAGACCAAGCGCGGTCGCGTTGACCCTCTCACGACGACGCAGGACCTTCTTGAACGCGGTGCTGGACCCATGGTCGCCAAAACAACTTGCCCGTCGCATGCGCGATTGGAACTAGTATGGGGACATTTAGCAAGCAGCATAACGCCCGGAAACAGAGGGAAGGGCGTTGAGAGCTAGACGCACCTTCTTGGTCAGCCGGTTCGTGAAGACCGTGTCAGCCTTCGCCCCTTGGCCGTAGACGTTAACCTTGGAAAGCGAGGAGTCGCGCCGTGACTTCGGGGCGCCGATCCTTTGAGGGAAGCACCCTAGAGCGTCGCGGAAACCCTTGATGACCCGAACGGGAGCCATTTTGGTGTACGTGGATACAGAAGCAACGGGTAGCAGATACAGAGCAACCAAAGCAGGTACAGAGCGACGATAGCACGTGTGAGACAGCGACAGCAAGGGCAGAGCAAACACAAAGCACGCGCAACGAAGGAAACAGGGAGTGTGGTGATGATCCAAAGGCAGCGAATGAGCGAATTCGAATCGAATCCAGACGAGGCGGCTGGCCGTCCAAGAGGGATTGTGATCTGCAGTGGACAAGTTCGACTGTTCGAAACACTGCGTGCTTTGGCGCCCCAGAGTTTGTGGTGGTCCCGACGGCGGATCCCTGGCTTTCCAGGCAGACGAACGAGCCAATTACTCCGGATGCTATGCGCCTGCAATCCGCGGGAACACCACTCACCAGACTTCACCTCGCTACGGTCTTCGCAGATTGAGCTGCATGACGTTCTCGACATAAGTCCCAGTTCCACCCTCTTGTAATCGTATTGCTAGTTCACCGTCGAAGGCTAGTCGAACGTCGCGTTCAGTTGAAAAGCAATGGGAGGAACACTCTAATATGGATGCCCATGAACGGTTAAATACATGCGATAAGCAATAAGGTCCATGCGCAAAATGTGTGTGCAATGCGGAGTCCAAGCATGTCTAGCTTAGTTTTTCGACGCCTCCCCGGACTGGAGGTGTACACAATAGTGATCAGTCCCATGTCTGCACACCTGACGCGCTAACGAGAACACGCACCTGAGCAGTCCGCGCGCTCTCTTCACGAGTCTCGGACTGTGCGCTCTCAACCTTGGTGGGCTTGCTCTCAGCGGCCGGTTGGCTGGAATGGGGCTCAGAACCTTCGGCCTTCGCGTGGGTGGTAGGCTCCTCGCTTGCAGCCTCGCCGGCCTCAGTCTTCTGTTGTTCCGTCACGAATTAGGATTCAAAGGGGGATGGCGGGACTCGTCAGTTACACGCCACCATTGAAACGGGAAGAAGGAAGTTGAAGTACGCACGGAGGCCTTCTCTATGGACGCGGTGGAGTCCTCAGCCTCGGTAGGCGCGGGAGGGTCTTGCACCTTGCCATCATCGGACGCGGCAGGGGCCTGCAAGCGATGGTGGGAAAGCGGATGTCAGCGGTGAGAGTTCCAGGAACCGTATGATACGTGTAGACCTACGGCCTCAGCCTCCTCAGGCGCGCTCTCTTCCTTGGGTGAGTCTGCGGCCTAAACACTCGCAGTGTAAGCAAAAACCAGTTACATTATGAGAGAAAAGTGGAAACGTACAACAGCCTGCTCCTCGCGCTTCTCCTCGTCCGACGCGCTCTTCTCGGCCTGAGGCTCGGGAGCGGCGCTGTGTGACGAGGGCCCATGGTCGTGAGCACTGCTGTGCTTCGAGTCCTTCTTCGAAGAGCCAGTAAGCAGATAGGCGATCTGTCCACAACGATTCCGCGCGTTCACTATGAGTTTCCCGTTGACCTTTTAGTCAAAATGTCGTAGTACGCACAACTGGGCCGAAGACAAGAGCAGAGCCAATCTACAGTACATGGCAAGGTCAACA
The DNA here is from genome assembly GCA_020736865.1 of Ganoderma leucocontextum. NCBI lineage: Eukaryota > Fungi > Basidiomycota > Agaricomycetes > Polyporales > Polyporaceae > Ganoderma > Ganoderma leucocontextum. The sequence goes on from JAHKGY010000006.1 coordinate 708,788, forward strand.
AGAGCTTGAGGTGACATACATGAAGGACGCACCATCCACGGGGTGTCGCTGGACTCCTTCGCGCCATGGGCCGCATCTGTCGTGGCAAACCGGCGAGCAGCGGGGGCGACAGGACGCGCAGACACGCGCGTGGCGGAGCGCAGGGACTGGGAGGCGATGCGACGGGCGAAGCGAGAGGCCATCATCGTCAAACAGTGAAGAAGACGACGGGAGGGAGACCGTAAGAAAGAGCCACAAAGACAGTCGGAGGAGGAGCAGGAGGAGGAAGGAACGGTAAACAGAGCTTGGGGAAAGTTGTCCAACCGTGGCCGGCGGGATCACTTCGGAAGGCCACGGCATCCGGGATGACGTACATTACTGTAATTTCGGTTTGGGGTTACATATACTTAGACTTACAGCTGTATATAAAATACATAATATATGTTTTTAACAAGCCCGCCTAGCTCAATCGGATAGAGCGTGAGACTTTTACGGCCATGGGGCTGCCATCTCAAGGCTGCGGGTTCGACCCCCGCGGTGGGCTAATTTATTAGATAATTATAGAGTTTTGCGCCTCTTGCACCGGTACCCTTCTGCCGAATACCTGCCACTTCTCTCCTTGAGGAGGATTTTTTCAATGCGGAACAAATGCAGAATGTGAGAGGTAGGACACCACCTCTTCGTCGTGTGTTGAACGCCAGCGTGACGCACGCACGGGGAAGTCCGAGCCGAAAACTTGACATGGTCTGATCTTGGATTGGTCTGATCAACGCTTGACTGGTGGCAGTGGCTTTCCCCGACTTACTACTCGGCCGGCCTGCCTCCTCTCGCATACCACCTCAACCCCAGCTCAGCGCCGGATTCTATGTTGCATGGGTGGTCCCAAAAACACAACACAACGGTCCGTAGTGCGAGCATCCAAAGATCAGCGGAAACTGCTCTTCCTCGCATATGACGCAGACAAAACCCCATCTAAACCTCGCTTGGACGGCCTTGGTGACCAAACTGGTCTGTGAGTCCCATAACTCATTGTATCTTGTCCACAGCGTAGCCTTCGCTCAGGTGCCGCTGTCTCTGTGCAGCCCTAGAGTCCTGATTGAGCTCACATTTGTAGAAGCCCTGACTGGATCTCCCGCTGGTTCGCGAGGCAGAGGAGGTCGGACAAGAAGCGCGCGGCACAAGGATGCATCGACCTCACGGTCAAACGGGAGTTGCTGGACGAGGACCCCACCGCGGCCGTCCCTCAATCTGCCCCGCTTGTCGACCCTTGTGGTACACGGAAGCCTGCTGGTAGGAGGTTGAAGAAATGCGTCAAGAAGCAGGAAACCCCGGAAGCTCCCCCGCTGCCAATGTCGTCTCCAAGCTTGCGGTGGTCTAGTCCTATGCTACCCTCGTCGTCCCCGCCGCGAACCCCGACGCATATACCTGGTCCTGCTCAGGCTTGGGTTTACGGCGACGCTCTCTCGTCCCCCGCTCACCTTCATACTCGCGCATACAGCTATGCCGGCGACTGTTTTCTCAGGCCCCTTAGCGCAGACCCTTCAAAGTCACAGATTATGAAGGATGAGGACGCACAAGAGACGTTTTGGCTCTCCTCATTCACTTGCCGCACTGTTCCTGGAAGCTTCCCCGGTTCTGGTAATACTATCCGCAGTCCCGATCCCCCTCGCGAACGCACTGGACCGATTGGCCACGAACCTGCCAGTGCTGTTAGTGGAATTCCTAGTGCTTCGCGGCTCTCGAGCGCTCGCCCTTCTGGCTCAGCTGCTCCTGCTGCCCGACTTGACCAGTTTGACGACGCTATCGGTGTCTATCCTATCCCTCACGGGGACTCATCCGCATCGCGAGGGAAGGCGGTTTATCAGTCGTCTGTGGTAAGTCCGACGCTACTTCATGTGCTTCGTTTCTTCTAGCTGATCCCCCCAAGGACGGCGCCCGCTCCGTCGCGCCCGCTGCCGTTGATACTACTGGGGATGATGGGTTGGAGCTTGTGATGGAGGAGTTACTGGCTGTCCTGGAGGCTGAGACCGACGTTGTCAGGATCGCGGTGCTGTTGTCCCAACTCCACCGACTGGGACTGCGGTGGTAGTCGGCGGTGTCTCACTGCATGTTGTGAAGGATTCCGTAGCTGCTATTACAAGCAGGCTGTTATAGAACTCGGGCTCGTTTCGCCGTCTAGGGCAAGGGAAGTGGACCGGAATATTCCTGACGTTGTTCGGACCTTTGGGTTCTCAGAAGTGGGACGAGTGATCCTGTCGTTGTGGCGTCCCATCGAGACATTGTGACAGGCACCGGAATAGTACTTGTTGCTATTCCAGAGTTCATTGTATTTCTTGCGCTGAGCGTCGTACTTATAAGTACTGGCGGAGGTCGGAAACCGTGACAATGCACGCGCGGAGGACGCGGCACCGACACCCACGGACGTGTTGAACAGGAGTTGGACGCGTGACGCGTATGCGCAGATTGGTAGGCGATAACGCGGTGGCGTGAGCGGTTTGGCTTGACGCGTCGCGGACGCGGTTGTGGCGTGGCTCATCTTAGCCGACCGTTCGCTTCTCACGAGAGGGATGTTCGACTCTAAGCGACAACCAACCGTGATGGCCTCGAGTCCTTGACCATCTTCCTCCACCGGTCCTCCTCCTCCTCCTCCCCTCTCCCTTTCTCCTCTCTTCGCTTTGTACAACTAGTCCTTGCTTTCGTGTCCACTCCCCATGACCCATCCACCCCCCCAACCTCCGCAGGAGGCGACCGACATCTTCTCCATTTCCGACCAGGTCTTAGCCGACAGGCTCCAGTTCATCGAAGAAGTCTGTATTGCTTTGCGTTCTCAGTAAGGGTCATCTAGAATACGCTTATGCTGACTATTCTTGCCCTCAGATTGGCTTCGGAAACTGGGGAAGTGTCTGGCTATGCACACCGAAGGGCGAGCCATCGTCCAGCCAACTGCGAGACAACAAGATTGCCGTCAAGCTCGTACATCGGTCAAAGACTTCGACTACTGCCGCACGCGTACGGTCATTGTATGCTTCTTTTCTATGCTTCCCTCCTCCCCGAATGACACGTATGCCGTCCATAGATGGAACGAAATGAAGACTGTCCGGTCACTGAAACACGAGCTTCACCCGTCCATCATCCCGTTTTATTCCTTCATTATCACCCCTTCATATGCCCTTATCACCATGTAAATTAACCCTTTGACTGATCTCCTTTCCACGTCATGGACCCTTGCTAACTCGAAATTTCCTCCATGTGTACAGGGCATACCATCCTCGGCTCATCACTGTCGAGGTGTCTGAGCCGCATGCCAAGGAATGGTTCCGCTCCCTCCTCTCCGGTGTCGAATTCCTCCACAAGCGCGGCGTCGTTCATAACGACATCAAGTACGTCCTTATTCCCTTTGTACTCAGAGTGTCGCGGTTTGTTTTCCCTCGGGCGTTTCCCCGCAGGGCATACATGTCATCAGAGCATTTGAAATCCCGAATATTATCGGCTGATGGTACCCGACTTTATCATAGACCGGCAAACATTCTTCTCTCGAGCGAGAACGTCCCTGTGCTGGTCGACTTCGGCTTCGCTGAACGTTATGACGTCCAGTCGCCCGAAGCCTTCCACAGCAACCTCTCGTACGGCACACCCGAGGTACGCTCCACCCTCCCTTGCTCTAGCTTCCTTCTTATGGCTCACCATCGCCTATATGCGCACCGTTTGTCCATCCGACCGACTATATGCGCACCCCTTCATATACCATGCACCTCTGCTGATGCCTCTCTCCTATTACTACCACTATTACCTTATACTTGCACTTATCCTGCCACTTCTCTCCGACATTCGCTTCGACATTCACAACCGTGACTATTCACCCCACACAGTACCTTTCCCCGGAACGCGCACGCGGCCTCCCGCACGACACGCGCAAGTCGGACGTCTGGTCGCTCGGCGTGACCTTCTTCGAGATCCTCATCGGCCGCACCCCGTTCGAGCACTCCGAGGGCGAGCAGTTCGCGACCAAGGACGACCTCGAGAAGTACTGGGAGCGCACCCTGCGCGGTAAGTGGGTCGGGGCGTGGAAGATGAGCAAGGGCGTCGAGAAGCTGCTTCGGCGCATGATCCTCCCGAACGCGGACCTCAGGTGCAATGCGAGCCTGGCGATGGAGGACCCGTACTGGACTGCCGAGGTCGAGGTGCCGACGAAGCACGCGCACAGTACGTATCGTCTCGAGGTCGACGCCAGGATGCGCTCCGGGTATGAGGCGAATGCCATAGCTGACGGTCGGACATTTGTGCTTGCAGAGAAATCGGCGAGCATGTCGCACTCGCGCACGTCGTCACTTGCGCTCGACATCATGTCGCCGTGGACCACCCGGACGAACAGGGACCATAACAAAGACAAAGACAAAGGCAAAGGCAAAGAGAAAGAGAAACACCACAAAGCCGTCGCTGCCCTCGGGAAGGAGAACGCCGCCACCTCGAAGCACCTGAAGGACGCACAGGCTGCGCCCGCGCGCTCGGGCCACGCGCGTTCCCAGTCGCAGCCCAAGCTGCAGCTCGCCGCCGCTGCGGCCGAAGGTACGACGCGCCCTTCCATGTGCCATTATCCCATTATCAGGGCGATTGCTGATATCGCGCTCCCCCAGGAGCACGCGGCGTGAGCCAGACAAGGCGGCCTGCGGTGTTCTCCGCGCTCTCCCCGATCAAGCACTCTCCGCCCGCGCAGGCCGCGACGTCGTCCGCCTTCGCCGCGATGGCGAAAGATCACTCGGCCGCCACTACGGACGCTGGGAAGGCGCGCGCTGTGCGCAAGCCCCTCGGGCCGCGCTCGCCTGCGGGCACGCCCCCAGGCACCCTGAGGGGCCACGCCAGTAAGGAAAACGCGCGCATGCACGCGAGGGCGGTGACACCGACGGAGAAGGAGTACGTGAAGGACAACCGGAAGGAGAAGCGCCATAGCCAGATCCTGCTCGACGTCACGCAGAGCGAGAACGTCTCAATCAGCAGCTCGAGGAAGGCGGCGGCGGCGAAGGCCACGGGGAAAGAGGCGGAGCGGACGCCGGCGGGCGCGGACAAGTCGGCGGACACGAGCAAGGACTCGGTCCGGAGCCGGATGAAGGAGTGGCAGCGCGAGAGGGAGCGACTGAGGGAGATGGAGCGGGTCAACGAGCGGATGCGTGAGGTAGATGAGGAGCGGGAGCACGAGCGCGAGAGGGAGAAGGAGGCCGAGAGGGAGCGGGAGCGGCGCAGGCTCGAGGTGGAGGAGAGGGAGCGCGAACGCGAGGGGCTGGAGGAGGAAGTATTTCTGGACAGGAAGCACGAGCGGAGGAGAGAGAGGGAGGCGAGGAGGCAGGGGAGCGAGGGGGAGTATGTGCTACCGAAGATTAGTTTAGGTCCGTCGTTGACCCCGGCGTTGACCCCGCCTGGCACTGGGCTGTCGACGCCTCTCAGCCCGCTCTTGGAAGGTGAGCACTGTCGGTGGAGGTTTTTCTGCTGAATGCTTATCCTGTCTCCAGAACCGACCCCGATTGTCGAGTCTCCCTCGACCAACGAGTCCGGCATCAACGTCCTGAAGCAGAGTTTGAGACTGTCTATTGGTATGTTATGGTTGCGTGGCGACAGCATTCAGGACGTTTCAAGCTGACTATGAGGGGTTCTAGGCAACGCTGTGCGCCTGTACAAATCCTCAACACAACTGCTCGGACGATCTACTCCTGCACTCACGCTTGGTTCTGAGCAAGGCGATGACGACTCCAACAATCTAAGCGAACATCCTTCCTGGGATGATGATGGTATGACAATCAATTTCATGCCGGCTGAACCAAGGCTGACGTCGACGTCGCTAATAGCACGAAATGAACACGTCGAGAGCAGAATGGATCGGATGACAATCTGGATCCAGAACGTCGAGAGTGCGTTCATCCATTCGTTCATCTTTGATAACCGGGACAACGCTGACGCGATCTTTACCTAACGATAACAGAGGTCGTCGACGAAGCTCGTCAGAACTTCGCCGCCTCGACCAGTCCTGCCCCCGCCCCTGCTCTCCCCATCGCCCCCATGTCCCGCCGCTCCTCTTACAGCCGCTCACGTGGCAACCGTGCTCCGCGCAAGATTCTGGCTGCCAACCAGATCTTTGTGAACGAGTACGACCCTGAGGCATACAACAGCCGGAATTCTGCAGCGTTCTCGATGGACAGGAGTGCGGCGTCCATGTCGCCTCTCCCTAGCCCTTCGTGTCTCAACACGATGAACTTCCAGGAGCACACCCTTCCGACCATCCCGTCTGAGGCGCCAAGTGGTGCCGTTGAGCCACAGTCCCAGTCGCTATCATCCGACTCGCCGATGCGAGCCGGTTCGATGGGTCCCACTGTGGTTCTTTCGTCTCCTCAGACCCCCTCGAGGAAGCGGCGCGCGACTGTCGTGACACATTCACCAGAGAACGTCAGGAAGGCGGTCAGCCTGGAGATCGACGTGTCGCCAATGAAGCGAAGGGAGAAGTCGAGGAGCTATGGTGATCTGTTGAGGCCGATAACCCCGATCACCAAGCTTGAGTTCGAGCTTGAGCGTCGTGAGTATATCATCTTGACTTGACGGCTTGTCGCTTTGCTCACACTTGGACATGATGCACAGTTGCACAGCCCACGCCTACTCCGAGGTTGTCCACAGTCGTCGACAAGAACTTGTTCATTTCCTCGCCGATCTCGCCCATCCAGAAGGCGGACGAGGACGCTGTCACAACCCCTCAGAGCCAGAGGCAGAAGGACGCGCTCACAGAGTCTCCTCTGCACGTCGAGCCGTACCCTACTAGGCCGGTCGCGAATGGGTCAGTGACAATTGACACTCCTGCGAGGCGCCACCTCGAGGGGGTGTACGACAGGTGAGCTTCGATGCCTGTTACATGTCGATCACAGACACTGACGTCTCGTAGGTTCCTCATGTCCACCACCGGTGTCAAGCGCAATGGCAAGGGCTATCAGTCCGACAACCTCATGCGCCCCGTCGAGAACATCCGGCCACACTCCTCGATGGCCAAGCGCAGCCAGAAGTTCTTCACTGGCGCGCGCCGACAAATGCCACCCCCAGTCTCGAGCGACGACCTCCGCCGATCGTCGTCCGTAGACGAGTTTGGCGCCTTCCTCAGTACTCCTGGCCCGAATCCGGAGCAAAACAACAACACTATCGCCATTGTCCGCAAGGCCTTTAAGGCTATCGTGACGGGCAAGCCCCACGCCCGAACGACCAAGCCCGCGTGGCATTGATCTTGCATTCTGTTTCGTATTGGTGTCTCAAGGTTTTATTTTCTTGCTTTGTGTCATCATCATCTGGGACCTCTTGGTTCAAGTTCTTTCATCATCGTCTGTGCACACATCTCATTGGCTTTCGTTCCATATTGTGCATATCTATCCACTTCGCTTTATGTGTCAATACCCTTGCACATCTATCCACCTTTCGCATCTCTACCATAACCCGTCTGCCGCTCACAACACCTACCTCCACTATTCTCATTCGGCCCATCTCTCACATCTCTTTTCCCCTCCGCATAGTCGTCGCTATCTGTCTCATCAGTGCTGCTTTCGCGTTATTTCAGTATCTATCAACGCCCCGCCCTCACACGACCCGTTACGGACCTCATGACTAACACCTGCTTATCGCCTTACGCTTTGAACACGCTTATGTAGTTAACGTTTTCAAACTCTTTCCACGGTCTGTGACCAATTATGCTCGAGATATATCAAGCTCGACAAGTGTACAGGTACGCGAACTGGTGAGGGAGGAAACAGTGCAAGATATAAAAATACAATGGAGACGGTGCCTGAGTTATGTAAGAGTGCACAAGACTGGTAGTCATAGAAGTCCGTCATGGTGGAGGAGGAACACGGTTACGCCGGAGGGTGACGGGAGGATTGGGTACTCCCTCTCCCTGCTTTTGACGCTTGGCAGCTGTGTCGTCAGCAGCGCCTTCTTCGCGAGTCCGCTTCGCAGCGTTCGAGCCAGCAGGATCCCCAGCAGCCGCGGCAACAGCGGCAGCGGCAGCACCGCCGGCACCCCGACCAAGTCCAGGAGCAGCTCCTCGGATTGTCAGTCCTCCCCTGCCTGGTGCTCCTGGGGGACCACCGCGACCACGAACAGGCGCACGAGGTACGGGCGTAGGCTTGGCAGGAAGGTTGACAGGAAGACCCGCCTTGCCTGTAGCTGGAGCAGTGGAGGCGCCGGAAGCGGGAGCAGTGGAGGCAGTGGCAGGAGCGGTGGGTGTAGGTTTCGAGGAGGTGGCCGTCTTGGCCGCGACGGGCGCTGAGGTAGCGGCCGTCGGATCGAGTTGTTGAATGCGTGCCTCAAGCTCCTTCACCCTCGCCTGCGAGCGCACAAGTTGTTGGTCCTTGAGCTTGGCACGGGCCGCAGCCTCCTTCCGCCCACGTTCGACTGCGTCATCAAGAGCCTTCCCGTGCTCCTCCTTGAGCGTCTCCTTGTACGCCGCCAGCGCAGCGTCGATAGCAGCTTGAGTGTCTGGCGGTGAAGCGGGAGCAGAAGCCTTGGCTGCCTCAAGAGCTGCCTTGAGTTCAGCTTGGTGTTTCTGTACAAGACGGTCCTGCAATGCGCGCAATTCCTCCGCATGTTTGGCGACGGTCTCTGGTGATGCTGTCGATGTTCCGGTCTGTTGCGAAACTTGCTGCACCTCGTCGCGCAACTTCTTCAGTTCCTCAGCAGCGCGTTGACTTTCTGCCATACGAGCCCTGGAGATCTCTTGGATGCGGCTCTGGAACTTTTCCTGTGATGAAATATCAGTACACAAGATCGAGGAACAGGAAAGACGATACGTACACTTGCGAGGCGAGTGCTCCTGATCTCATCGTTAGCTTTGCCGATTTGTTCGGTGAGAGTCTACATAGGGTGGGTCAGAGTCGGCATTCATAGAAACACACCAGGAAGACTTACATCGGCCAGTGCCTTAGCTTCATCGCGAGCCTTGATCAATCCGGCCCGCTCAGATTGCCATTGGCTCTGAGCAGCGGCGACATCAGCGGGGACTTCGGCGGAGGGAACGGTTGACGCCCAGGTAGCTTTCTCAGCAAGGAGACTTTCGCGCTCAGTCCGGAGCTTCTCCTACGTTTGGGGTCAAGACAGGAGGGTCGCTAGTTGCATGAATACACTCACGAGGGTTTCACTGAGTCCGGTGGCCTGTGATGAACTGATCACAAGGGCAGCTCGTTCATCAGCAAGGGCCTTCTCAAGGCTAGCTTTGTCGGCGCGCAAAGCCTCCAACTCCTGGGACAACGCGGGGTCCACAGATGCACCCACAGCAGCGGCTTCTTGTGAATGTGCCTTGACCTCCTCAAGCTCTTTGCTTAAAGCTTCCACTCGCTCCTGTAACTCGGTAGTCTCTTGGTTCAACCTGGCGATCTCAGCAGCATCCTTGCCGAAGCGAGACTTCGCGCGCGCATTGTTCTCCTGGCCCATCTGCTTCAACTTCGTGTTCATCTCCTCGAGTTGACGGAGCTGTCGGGACGTCGAGGTTAGTTATATGTGCTTTTTCCGTGTATGCTCACGGACCTTGGTTTGCTGCGCAGTCGTGTCTGTAGTCTGTTTCTCTGTGGCTGCCTTGAGCTCCAAGTTCTGTGCCTGAAGTTGGGCAATCTCGTCCTTGAGCGACTGTACCTCAGCTGGGTCGATCCGGTCGTACTGCAATGCGAAGGGTGAGCTACTAGCTAATAATTGACAACCGAGATAATCCTACTTTGGAGAGAAGTTGAGCATTCCGTTCCTGCCACCTCCGACTTTCGTCCTCGAGCATCTTGATCTGCTGGTCCTTGGCTTCAACCTCGGCTTGTGCAATGCGCACCTGCTCCTTAGTCGGTTCGAGCTGGGCGGTGACTTCACGCAGCTCTGCCTCAAGGTGACGAGCACGCTTCATGTATTTGTCGCAGTCACTTCGAAGTGTTGCGTTGCTCTCGCGGAGGATAGCAACTTGGTTGATCTTCTCCGCCAACTGACTGTGTTGTTCCTCAGAAATGGTCGCCTGAGCAGCGCGCTCGCGTTCCTATAAAATTCGTGAGGCGGAGCTAACTAGGTTAAGACAGAGGTATTTTACCTCTGAGAGCGCTTGACGAGTCTCCTCAAGGTTCTGCGAGAGGTGGTCGACCTGGGCCTTGAACCGCGTGTTCTCCTGCTTTCCGAGCTGCAGTTGTAGTTCGATGATCTCCTTCTCCTTGCGCAAGTACGTGACAAGGGAGCGGAGCTCCGCGACCTTCGTGTCAGCATCATCAGTGGACTCGACCTCGCCGGCCTCCGCAGAAGTTGACCTCGCCGCTTGCTTGATGCGAGCAGCGTGGGTGCTGACAGATTCGAGGTGCTGGTGAAGGATGCTGTTCTGCTCGCCAAGGTCTTTGCATCTGTGCCGCTTTGAGTCCCCATCGACGACCGGACGTACAGAATTTAAACATACCTGGTCTTGAGGTCCGCGATCTCCTTATCCAATGCCTCGCGTTGCTGTTGCCAGCTTGCTTCTGAACTGGCAAGCTTGGCCTGCGCAGTCTCAGCCGCAGCGTGACCTTCTCTCGCTGCCGTCTGACTATGGGTCAAACGCTGCTTCAAGTTTTGGAGGGACTTCAGCGCCTCTGCGTGGGCAACCACCTCCCTCGAGTAGCGATCCTCCGCAGCCTTTACCCACAATCAGCCAGATTGACTACGCTATAAAATTGAAAGGATATACCCTAGCACGCTTCTCTAGTTGACGAATTTCGGACTCCCAGGTGGACTTGTCAGTCTGGGTGTGTTGGGCGGAGGTAGTCATGTCCAGGATCGTCCCCTCGAGCACATTCTTGTCGTTGATCCAGGCAGCACGCTCACTATCAAACGTGCGCTGTAGCTCCGCGTTCTGCTGGGTGACCTCGTTCAGACGTTCCTCGGCAAGACTAAGCTTGTCCTGGAGTGCCTGAATTTCAGACTGATCGAATACGAAAACGGGTTGTTAGCGTACGCCCAACTGAGTCCGATGCAAAAACAAACCTGTCTTCTCTCTAGCTCTGCCTCCGTCGCAGTCCTGTACTCATCGTGAGTGGCGTTGAGGTTGGCAAGCGCGGCCTCGTTGGCTTGGCTAATATCTTGGAATTGCTGGACGTGGCTACGTGCCGCCGCGAGGTCGACCTCGGCAACCTTGAGCGCAGAGCTGACAGAGAGGGGTCTCAGTGTTTTCGCTCTCAGATTGCCTATGGACGGACTCACCGAAGCTCGGCGACCTCGGCCTCGAGTTGCTGTTCACGGGGCATGTCCTCATCCGGACGAGAAGTGACACCGTTGACGCCGCTGGCCCTACGCTCATAGACAGAAAGCTTCTCCTCGTTGCCCTGGAGCTGTCTTGTCAGCTGCTCTACGCGCTCCTCAAGATGCGTCTTGCTGGTCTCCGCTGCGACGAGGGACTCGCGGGTCTTGCTAAGTTCCTGGGTCTGCAAGCAAAAATCAATGCTAACGTTAACTTGAGTAGGTTGCGAATTGAACTGACGGCCTTCTCGATCTTGCCTTGCTGCTCCCTGATCTCGATGTCCCTCTGCAAAGTCACGCGACGAACAGACTCGCGCTCTTGGGAAAGCTGAGTGCGCATGTCTTGGCTGTAGCGGCTCGTCAATATCGTATTGTCGTGTCAAGTCGCGAATGGACGCCTTACGCCTGGTTCTCGAACATTTGCAGCTGACTTTCGAGACGTCGGCGATCGTTCTCACCAGAACGCTCGAGGTCGTTATGCATCTTCTGAACGTTCGCCATGAGGTCGGAAAGGTGCGAGCGCTCAACTGCAAGACTCTTGTTCTCTTCGACGAGGCGGGCTTGGATGCTCTGTCAGTAGAATGTCAGTTTGATACACTTGCGACAGGGAGCGACGCTTCACAAACCTCCCAGATCTTCTTCTCTGCCCGGAGGTTGGCGCACTCGTTGCGGAGCTGTTCAAGGAACTGGTTGCTGGCGATCAGGTCCTCGGACATACGGTTGACCTCGATGTCCATGCGCGTGTACTGGTCAAACAACTTTTGGTTGCGAGTCAGCAGGTCATCGTTTTCGCGCTTCTGAGTGATGATCTGGTCCTGGACCATGCGGTGGCGTTCTGCACGATTTCATGAGCAACGAATAGAAAGATGGTAGACGAATATACAGACCAATGAGAACCTCGATTTGGGCGTTAGCCTTCGCAAGGGCAGTGGTAAGCTTCGACACCTCGCGCTGCGCGGTGAGGGTTTCGTCGCGCAAACGCGTCGAATCGACTCCCATCTCGGTGCGGTACACCTCGAACTGCTTCTGTACCTCCTCGAGCTCCTGGACCAACTCCAAAGGCTCTGCGGCTTGCAACTGACCATTGATGCCGTTAGGCATCCGCGAGCCGGAGCCGGACTCCTGCTGCCTCTGGAGGAGGCTGCGAAGGGTATCGCGTTCCTTCATGTATGCCTGGACGGTGACCTCGCTGCCGCGCTTCTGGCTCTCGAGCTGCGACTGGAGCTGCTTGATGGCCTCGTGCGCTTCGCGGACAGCTTCGCCCTGCTCACGCTCCAACGCATCCCTGTACTCCTTCTCCTCAGACTCGAGCTTGGATCCGAGCTCACGGACGATCTTGAGAAGCTTCTGGTTCTGCTCCTGAAGTTGAGGGATGGAGCGGAAGAGGATGAGGTTGTTGGTGATGACCGCTTCAATGTTCTCGGCGGGTCGCGACATGTCGTCATGCTCAAGCTCCTCATCAGTCGGAATAGATGGGTCCTGGTGCCTGCCGAGCTCCTTGAGAAGAGTGCGAAGTTGCCTGCTGAGGTCTCCGAGCTGCTTCTCGAGAAGCTCGTTCTCGCGGACGCTCTTCTGCAACTTCTGGCCGTTCTCCTCTGCCGCGGTGGCGAGTGCGTCACGTTCCGACAACGTTTGTGAGAGCTGCGACGCGAGCTGAGTGGACTCGGCCTGCAACCTCTCGTACTCGGCTCGCTGCTGGGACAGTATAGGCGCCTATGAGAGACCGTCAGTATCAATGCGAACACGACTGCTGAAAACACGCGCACCCTCTCCTCAATCTGAGCAAGCACGGCCGAAAGGGTCCGGTCCATGTGGTCGTACTCCGCACACTTGCGCGAGTACTCCTCCTGGAGCTTGATGTAGTCGGAGTAGACTTCAGTAAAGGACTTGCCGCCCCTCTGCGCGCGACTAGCCATAGCGACGGTGGGGCTGAGGCCGAACATACCCTGAGTGAGGAAGTCTGCGGACGGCGAGCCATTCCGCGCCGGAGTCGAGATCGAGATGCCCCGAGCAGGCGTTCCGGGGGCGCTGACAGAACCGGCGAAGGCAGGGATGGGGAACTCGCCGCGATCCATCCGGTCCAAAACAGCCTGCAACTCCTCAACCCTCTTCTCCGCATCCTCCGCCCGCTGCCTCTGGTTCTCGATCTCCTCCCGCAGCACCGCCTCCCGCCTCTCCGCCTTGTCGTTCACGCCCTCGTAGTCCTTCTCAATGTTGTCCACGATCGCTTTGGCCTGCTTCTCGCGCTCCTCCATCATAGATACCAGCCGGCGCAGACCGGCCGCCTCGCTCGAGTACGTCGCTTCCTGCTCGGCAAGCTGGCCCTTGAGGGTTTGGATGCGCGTGAGGGCTTCAGTTAGTTGATGGGTCTGCGTAGCGTGCGCCGACTGGAGAGCCTTGTGGCTGCTTTCGGTGGACGAGTGTGCCTGAGTAAGAGAGTCATGGGCGGCCTGAAGTTCGGCGAGTTCGACGTGCTTGGTCCGGCGGTACTTGGCAAACTCCTCGGACTTCGCGACGAGTTCGGCGGAGGTGCGTTCGGCCTCGCTCTTGGACAGTTCGAGTTGCTGGGTCAACGAGTCAAGCTTGAACTAGTGGAGCGTCAGCTTAGGTGAAGATTCCAAAGTAGTCAAGAACGCACCTTAGTCGAAGTTTCCGAAGAAGTAAGCTCCCTGAGGGTGCGCTCCAGTGCATGGTGGTCCTGACGGGCTTGCCTGAGGTCCGCACGAAGGGCTTGGATCTCGTTCTCGCGCTGAGTCGCGTCGTCCTGCAGCCGGCTGACGACCCCCACGAGGTCACGCTTCTCGCGCTCCGTCTCCTCGACGCGCTGCTTCAGGGTTTGGGCCTCGGCAGATGACGAAGTCTGTGTGCTGGAAACCGCGTCGAGTTGTGCCTGCAGCTTGGCGCGTTCAGTGGCTAAATGCGTTCAATGTGAGAACAAAAGCCACACGCAGAGCAACGCCACCACGCACCTAAGGTGTCCTTCTCCTGCTTGACCTGCTCGAGCTCCTTCTGTACCGTCTCCAGGGTGGATTGCAGCTCGGAGCTCGCGGTTTCGCGGTCCTGGAGCGCCTGGTCCAACTCTACATCTTTGCGCTGAATGTCCGCCTGTGCTTCCTCGAGCTCCCGCTGCGCGCTCTCCGCGTCCGCAGCCTGCTCAACGAGCAGCCTGTACAGCGAGGCGATCGTTTCCGGTGTGGGAATCGTGAGATTCACCACTTCGGGGAGGAGGGATGTAAGGTAGTCGAGGTCGATATCGTCGGGAATGGTGACGGTGAAGGTCGCGGAAGAGCCAGCAGCAGGAGACTCATCGCGAGGAGCCTCCTCCTGCGATGCTGCGGGCGTAGCTTTGCTTTTTCGGCGGGTCTTCATGATGGAAGGTGGGGCAGACCCAGTGGGTTGGGGGAAAGGCGTGGACCGTTACGCGCCACAAGCCATTGTGTTCGGCGGGCGGTTGTTTTCCCATGTTTGGCAAGAGCCTCTGAATTCAACATGGCCAAACAAACAAACCTCGGCACTTACTCCTATCACGTGCCTCGGCATAACCTCTCGCGTCGCCTGGACCACCGTTTGGCGACGGTGGAATTCCTTCTGATCGACAGTCGCGCTTGCCTCTCTTCCTCTCTCTCACCCTTACGGCCTTCCTTTCCTTGTGACGAATCGTTTCCAGCCGCCATGTCGTTCTTCAACTCTATCGGGTAAGCTAGTTGCTTCGTTCTACTATCCATGGGCCATCGATGTTCATCGTGATCAATGCAGGCGCTCCATGCAGCGCAACCAGCGGGCCCCTAGACGGTCCACGACCCCCACCTCTGCGAACTTCCCATCTACCGACACCCTCCCCCCCGCCACGCCTACAAGTCCTGGGGCGCCGAAACCTCTGTACCTATGCAGTCCCTTCGTAGAAGCCGCACTGGTAAAAGGCAACTTCAAGACGATCGTAATGCTGCCAAAATACGCAGACGTAATGGAGTGGGTTGCGGTGAACAGTGCGTCTTCTCCACATTGTCCTATTCCGCAGTCTCTCTGACCAAGGAATGTTTTGCCCGGTGGGTTCCCGCCATCCAGTTTTCGAGTTCTATCAGAACCTGAACCAATTCTATGGTGTCCTCGCTGAATGCTGCACGATGCAATCGTGCCCGTCCATGTCCGCGGGCCCCGGGTACGTAAACTCGTCGACCTCATTCCTTGGCCGTCACCTAAATCTCCCGCATTTCGTGCTAGCCTCAACTACACGTGGGTCAACCAGGACCGCAAGAGCGTGCAGCTTGCCGCGCCCACCTACATTGACTACGTGATGACATGGGTGCAGAACCTCCTTGACGATGATAACACCTTCCCCACCAAATCCGGTTCGTCCCGCAACATCCTTCCCATCTGCCCAACTCCTGACATTCATATCTTCCCCTTCTTTCGCGTTCCATCTTCCCCATCGTACCATCTGAAACGCCGCAACACGTCCAGGCCGTGAATTCTCGCCGAACTTCCCCTCGACCGTCAAGCACGTCTACCGCCAGCTCCTCCGCGTCTTCGCGCACCTCTACCACGCGCACTACCCGCAGATCCTCCACCTCCGCTCCGAGGGCCACTTCAACTCCCTCTTTGCGCACTTCCTCGCCTTTGGCAAGGAGTACGAGCTCCTCGACCCCAAGGATCTCAAGGGCGGGCAGGGCGCCATCGTCGGCATCGGCGCGCTCTGGGAGAAGTGGAGGGAGATGGGCATCCTCGAGTCCTCGTGAGCGCCTGCCATCCACATTTGTCTTCTTCCACGTTCTGCGACGGATATGAGCTCGGGCCATTATTGGATGGGATGAGAGGGGGATGGATAGGGCTTGGAGACGGCCGGTTCGTCATATACCACATATGCATACAGTACAATGATGTCTCCCATGTAACATACATGCATGGTTGCGGAGGAGACTTACCGGGAAGGAAGGATGTTTTGACTGCACTCTGCGCCTCCGCTGGACTACAGGAGCAAACCTTTGGGACCAAGTACGAGTCTGTCTAGGCGGTCCGCGAAGGCCATCCATAGCGCCACTTCGGAATCGGACTCGACGATCTCCAATGCCCGGATGTGGTGAGCCATCTTCGTCGACATGTCGGGATGGCCGAGAACTTGTGATTCGTGCGAGGCTAGGATTGTGTCCTCGTTTCTGGCTGGCAAAGCCTGTCCAGTACGGAGGGACCAGATTCGAAGAGACTTGTCGCCTGCGCCAGAGAATACGAAATCTTCGCTGGGATCTACAGTTATCCCCTACATATGCAGCGTGCCACGACGGAAAATGAGGATCAGCGGACCTGGATAACAGGACACTAGGAGGACTGCTTACGAGCTTGGAATCGAAGCTTGGTGAGAACCCTGGAAATTGGAGAAGAGGCGTGTTCCCGAGGAACCGCAAATCGTGTGTTTCCAACTGGACATGAAAACGGGTCAGGACCTTGCCAGAAAAGAAGATAAAGCATATATACATCACCACGCATTGTCCTGACAAGAAGCTCGTGTCCGTGAACAATGCGAATATAGTCGATCGTGGGTGTCATCTTCCACGGCGACGGCCTCTCCGTCATGTTGACGACTAGATCCGTCTTACCTCCCGGTTGTCGCGAGTCCCAGCGGTCGACGACCCCATTGCGCATGCCCATGAACGTGATGTACTGAAAGAGCCGCATAAGTATTCGACCACACATAATGCTAGCAGAATGGGAGGGAGCTTACTTCGTTGCATTGGCACAGCGCGAGCACGTCACTGACTCTTGGCAGACGGACATATCTGTCCCTCTCTACGTCCGGAAAGCAGATTGCTGCCTTACGTCCACCTAACCTCTCCAGTTAACGACAGCTGGGTACGTAGCCAACAATGTTTGGCTTACCAACGATTGCTTTTCGGTCCCGGACCTGCCCACACCATACGTCGTTGCATACTGTTGGCGGAATATCACGAAGAACCCACAGCCTGCGATGTGAAATGAGCGGTCAACACAGAACAGACAGACGGGATCAAGCCTCCAATTGTCAACGTACCCCATAGAACCCTCCCTAGTGATGAGAAGTCTTGCAGGCGAGCCCAAAGATGTTATCCTGACATTAAGAGCGCAGCTCTCAGCTTCCGTTGGCCGATCAAGCATACGATAGATGCCGTTCATCATCCGACATACATGCAAACCGGTCCTGAGCGAGTTATGGACGTGATCTGTGGAGCGTGACAAATCCTCAATTGAGCGAATCACTGAAATTGTTACGGGAGAAGGGATGCGTCTTACCTGCGTCCGCAGACCAAATTCGCGCATCCCGATACCGGGATCATCTGTCTGCACCGAGTACAGCCAACCGGTGGCATCACCGATGAGAAGTTTATCGTTACTCTATTATACCATATCAGGTCCTATCCCACCGCGCCGTGATAACTGAGCTGGCCAAACCTTGGCGCAGAGTGCCGTTACAGGGCCATCGAATTGGACTCTAGCGGCATCGGTCTTCAAGTTAGCTGCTGGTTTCGAGAGCTTCCCTATCTGAATTTGACTAAACCGACAGAAATGAGTTCTAATGTTTGCCTTCCTGTGATGTCTGGGATACGCACTGGATACAGGTCCTCCGGTAAGTACCAAGAGGTGATTCTCTGAACGCATTCAGCGAATGCCACACATTCCATGGTTGGGTGGGTGCCTCCTCTGACTCGTCGTCTTCCTCTTGGTTATCCTCTTTCAGGGCGTGTCGTCGTTTTCGGGGCGGGCTGCTGGAATCCGTCCTAGGCGACGGTCGTCTTCGGTTAGATAGTTGCTTCGGAGGTAGTGTGGCAACGCTGGTTCCGGGCGGCGCTGGTGGCCGAGATGGCGTTCCTGCTGGCCTAGATGCAAGGGGGAAATATCGTTTCTTGTCATCGTCCCAGTACAGTCCTGGGAGGTCCCTTGGTGCCATGTTTTGTATGCCTTTTTTGCTACCCAAGAACAAGAGACTATGACGTGGTGTGAGTACAATATGTCAAGTAACAACAAAAAAGGGTATGGCATACTTGGCGACACTCAGCGTCTGTGCCGCTATAATAAGTTCAAGTTGACGCGACTGGACACGGCTCTCCGATTGTTTTTGAGGGCGAGTGCCACGAGAAATTTATTAGCAGCGTCGTTGGGTGGAGTACGGTCCTTGTGCGATATCTCTTCAGTACTGCAATCCCGACCTAGGACATATCAGAGATGGGTCGTCAGAGATGTGATGACGCCTGCAGAGTGAGAGAGTAGATGAATGGACTCGTCATGAAAGACTCGATGGGAATCGGGCCTTGGATCGTCAGATCTGCCCAATTACGTCAGGGGCGCGGGCTCGGCGTCGAGTGCGCAGTCACCGTTCTCGCGAGCTTGTCTTCGAGTCTCGCACTCGCTCGTCCAGGACGCTCAGGCGGCCTTTCCCCTCCATTTTTCCCCCCTTCCTCCCCCTTTTCCTCTTTCCTCTCTCCTCTTTCCTCTTTCCTCTTTCCTCTCATCCCCCTCCCTTATTCTCAACCATACAGCTCAGATCTGTCTTCGCGCAGACAGGCTCTGCAGTTGCTACAACAACCCCTGTATTCTTCCCAAGTTGGAACTTACCCGCCGCTCCTTTACCCCCTCACTCTAACCTCTGACCGCCGATCTCCGAAGCCCCCTGTAGCAAATATGCCCGCCAGCCCGCGCTCGTCGACGAGCTCAGATTCCTTCGATTCCCGCGGCAACTCTCCCAGCGACGTCTTCGACCCCACTGCCGCCCTCATCCTCGTCCCAGACACAGAGGAAGCGACCGCCGCGTTTGATTTTTCCAGTGACGACGAGGACCCGGGGCAGGCGGACCTCCAGCTCGAACGCGTCCGCAACTCCTCGATCCCCCCGCTCTCCTCCGTCTCCATCTACCTGTATCTCCTCGCGCCCTTCCTCAAGCTCGGCGCGCTCCTCATCCCGTCCCTGGATATTCCGCTCAGGACCGCCGCGCCTGCGCTCCTACTGTTCGCCGCGCTATCAGCGTTCACGCGACATTTATGGTACATGCTCGCGCGCTATGTGCGGCGGATGGACATGGAGGAAATCGTGCTAGAGACATTTGCGCGAGGGAGGGGGAAGGAAGGACGCAGGATGGCCCTCCGCCATGTCGTACGGCTGTTAGTCCAGATCATGAGGGTATCCATCGCTGCGTTGTACCTCAGATGTATGTCCTATCCCGCTTCATATCGCTATCTCGGCCCCGCTCACACAATAAATGCGCAGTATCGGTGGATATGCTCCTCACGTACTTCCCGAACGTCCTCGCGGTCCCCTCGAGGCTTGTCACGACAATTGTTCTTGTAGCGCTCATCGCTCCCATCTATTCGGCGCGCACCCTCGCTTCAAAGAGCGTCGTTTACGCGTCTTGGATATCGGTAGCGGCTTATGCTGCCTGGTTCGCGTGCACAGTCTATATGTATACCAGGCATATAGTCGAGCCGATCGCCTATTCCTCGTCTCTCGGTAAACTATGGGATGGGATACGTGAGTGCTCCTCGAAGCCCCTCGGTTTATGATAGACTGATGTTTTCTCCAGCTGCGTTCGCGTTTACCTTCGCCACATCGTCCACTGTACCTCTGTATGCCTCACTCAAGGGAACTACTCAACCGATGCGGCCCAAGCCCAAGCGGTCACAGTCTTTCAAACTCTTGTCTATCTTGTCTGTAATTCTTGCCGTCGCGTTCACTCTGCCTCTCGTCTTCTTCGAAGCCTCCGCCAAAGTACCGGTATGTCTTCTCTCCTGCTTTTATCTGGAACAGCACACCGAGCACTGACGCAGCGCCAGGAACTTCCCTCCGCCGAACTCAAGGCAACCGTAGCCGTCTTTGGCTCCATCGCCCTCCTCTTCTCCGTCCCCTCCATCCTGATTACTGCCCCCGCGCTCCCCCTCCCGCGTACCCTCCGCCGCGCCACCTCCCTCCCGATCTCCAAGCTTCTCATCTATTTCCTCACCATCGGCCTCGCGCTTCTCCCCGAGCACATCACCCGCATCGGCAGCGACTTCGTTCTCCTGCTCGCCTTCCTCAGCACGTATTTCGTGCCCGCGTTCATCCACATCACAATCCACAACTTCCGGCGGCCGCTCACGATCGTCATTCCCCCAACGACCGCCACAACGCCGCGACCGGCGGAGGCAAGCGCAAGCGCAAGTGACTCACGTCACGACGAGCTCCTGCAGAGGAAGGAGCGCACGCTGCAGAGGCGCAGGCTCGGCCGGCGGCTCATCTGGGACATCGGGGTGTGGGTCCTCCTCGTCCCTGTTGGCGGGGGAGGGCTCGTCTGGGCCGTCCAGCGGATGCTGGGAAACTGGTAGCGGTGAGTGGTGGATGAAGAATTTGATTACTATAGACGTTTCCTCTCTGGCGCGCCGGTCGGGACGGAGGGTCGATCGGGGCTGTTTTTTTTTCTTTTCATTTTGTAGCCTTGACTCGGAACCTTGGATGGACACTTGGATTTGTACAACTACTATCTTCTCACTCTATCGTTGTCGCTTTGTTGCTCTGTTTGCTTTGTCATTGTACCGGTATGTATCAGTAGATTTCTATGAGCCCTTAGGCCTTGCGAACATTTTGAACACGTTCGCGTTCTTGTATTTTGTAACTTCGATTTAATGCAGCGTTCCGAATCTTTCGACCCGTTCGATCCGGTGGCTGTCCACTCCTCTGCTTGGCGCATGCACCTTCGAGGTCGAAGAGACATCCGTGAAGAGATGCGAAGGTTCAATTTCGTGCAATGCGACCGAACAATGAGACTGCGAGGGAGCTAAGATCTGTAGCCGATCGCACTTGCTCGTGGACGACCGCCAACTCACTCTCCTTGCCTCCCTCTGGCCACATTCTGCAGGCCGGATTGCTTACCCACCGCTCGCAGCGACATGGAGGACGCCCTATCGACATCGCTGGGGCGCACGAGGTCCGCAACGGCAGCCAGCGTACGCGTTTGGTCGGCGGCCACTGGCACCGCGCATTCGCATTCGCGTGCGCGAACATCAGGCTCTGCGGCTCGCGGCTCGGGCAGGGTCGTCGCCAACACGGACCAGGTATATGCTCTCAAGCAGTTCCTCGAACGGGCGGGTCCGGACGCCACCACGAAGGAGATAGAGGCGGTCGCTGCTGAGACTGGGCTGTGCGTTCTCCTCTGTTTTCCGATCTGAAGTTCTGAACGAGATATTGATGCTGGAATCACGGCATGTGCAGCGACGGCAAGTGGATCCGCCAGTGGATCAAGCGGCAGGTCAACGGGAACAGAGGCAAGTCAAAGAAGGTCAAGCAATCCTCGGGCTCGTCGACTGGCGAAACATCAACGTCTCGCGGCCTATCGCCGGAGGGTTCGTTCGCCCCACTTCTGCCACACAAGGCTGCCGGTCAGGAGCTTGCCAACCCTGGAGCTGGTGCGAGGAAGTTCACTTTCGTTGCGCTGGAAGGCTTTGAGGCTGGTCCGAGAATTCGCCAACACTCTGGGCAGTCGGTGACGGGCTCTGCCATGGCTACTAGTGGCCTCGTGTCTTTGTCTTCCCCTGCTGCTGGGTACGACTGGAGCAAAAGCCTTCTCCTTCGTGACTATCAAGACGGCCCTCTGTACCCTCAGGCCCACTCAAGTCCGATGCATACAGCTGATCCCGGAGCGTCTTTCACGGCGCCATTCCGTTCGGAGGCAACCTACCAGCACACCACTGCTGTCTCTTCGCCCGACTTTCACGTCGACGCCGTGCAGTGGAGCACCTACAAAACGACCTATCCTCAAAGCATTCGCGAGGCAGAGCTCTTTGCTAGCGCAGCACCGACCATTCCCCATTACGATGGCTCTGGTCTTGGGCCGAGCGGCTCGTATGCGTCTCCCACCGTGTCCACCACTGTGTTTCCTTCGATGACTCCAGGACCCGCTTTGCAAGACCGCAATGTACCCGACTGCCTCACGGCCGGTTCAGCTTATCTCTACCGCCTCTTCCACGAAGTCCTGGCGGACGCCCCTCCTGGGGCCCCTCCCGAGACGCCTCTCTCCGACGGTGGGGTGTACATGGCCGGCCTCACAAGGCCCTCGAACACGACTGACGGTCGACTCGGAGGTGCTCCTCCGTCGTCGGCGACACTGCTGTCGACGTCTGTGTCTATGCTATCGCCTGTCGTTGGTTACGCTGCCTACCCTGTAGCTTACCAGACGCGCTTCTGTGACCTCGTACACCTGACGAAGACCCTTCGAGGCGACGCCGATAAGCATTCGGGACCGTCTACCAGCACACATGTCATCCCCGAGACGACGCTGCAGCCAAGTACGTTCCACTGCTCACTACCTATACTCATCGAGACTAATAACCCGTGCTTCCTGACTGAACAGAAGACACCGACGACATGTTGGGGGTGCAGCCCGAGTGTCCCGTTCTGTCAAGGAGCGACGTCGATCCCACCCAGAGCGACTTTCTACGTATCGTTGTCCGCGCGGCTTCATCGGATACGCAGAAGGAAGGTGAGACCGAGGATGAACATGAGGTCGTTACACCGTGTGAAGTGGCCGACCTTGCTCTTCCGTTGAATGGAGGAAAGGGGAAGGGGAAGGGGAAGGGGAAGGGGAAGGCCACGGACGCGCAGGTCGTGATCGTGGAAGCACTGAACGCAGACAGAACTTGAAGATGAACAATCGTGTATCGGGACGTGGCAGTATTATATGTGTTCGAACCTATCAATGTGCGGACGCGGAAGTGCGGGAGGTACCTCAAGTCACGCTATACGATATGATATCGCCTCCAGTGGACGGCGGCTGGCCTGCTCGTCAAGCTGCATTGTGTAGTAAATAATCCATTGTAGCCAAATCGTAGCAGACCGTGACATTTATTTTATCATGCGGAGCGCAAGGATTTCAGTGATGGAGGTGCGAGTTCAGCCGGAAGTGCTTGCGCGACCTAGATGGTGACATTTGAGCTCAAGAAAACGACAGAACCAAGGACAGTGCGGACGTACCTTGCGCATGATCTCTTCGCCACCAACCTCCCACCCGCTTTCCGCGACGGGGAACATGCTCGATGTTACCAATCGCGTCGCGAGGTTGCCGAGCCCATATCGGTCGCCAGCATACTTTCTCCACTGCAGGAGGTTGCGTAAGAGCTTGTGTCGCCGTGTGAGGAAGCGCCTGCGGGCAGGGATAGCTTGTGGGTCAAATCGAGGCTGGTTGAGCTCGAGGAAGGGCGTGAGCGCCGTCTCGGTCTCTGTGACCGCTGCGTTGAAAACAGTGTAGACAGACTTCAGGAGCAGCTACAATGGCCCCGTCAATCCTCAGATCCTAGTGTACAGGCGGTCAAGAAGGCTCACCTCAAACTTCTGGTTCTGCTTGTCGACCGAAACCTCGATCTCCTCCGACAAGTCTACCAGCCGCCGGATATCCTTCGCGGAGTACGCATCGAACCCACCGCCCTCGATGATACGGCAGAGCCGAGGGATAAGCGCTGTAGTGATCATCGCTGAGACGAGGTCGCCGTCGGGCCCCAGCTCGGGTTCTTCCTCGTCGTCATCGTCGGCAGGGCGCGAGTACTTGTACAGAGACCCGTACCAGCTGAATGAATCAAGGCTCCTCGGGCGCTATTCCAGTCCATCGTCGTCAGATCCGTGCCTTCAACAAATGACGGTCGCGCGCATACACGCACCTCCAGCGGGTTCCACCCCAGGATCTCGAGCCGCACCCAGAACTCCCACGCGCCAACCATCCCAAGCCCACCCCACGCGCCGGTGTAGACGTCCGCGAACTTCGTCCGCCACTCCCCGAACCACTTGGCCAGACCCCTGTTAGGGTCCTTGAACTCGTCCGCCTTCACATCCGCCATGATGTCCTTCGCGTCCGCCAGGAGGCGTCCCATCGCGGCCCGGTAGTCGTCCGCGTCCGCCGGCGGCAGGGACGCGTCCGTCGAGTACCCCTGCTCCTCGTCCTGTTTGCGCTGCTGGTTCGCAGCGCGCCGGTGGACACGCCGGGCATCGCGGGCGGAGGCGCGGTTGGCGCGGGCGGCTGGCGAGTTAGCGGGGGGGATCGTGCGGCCGAGGTCGTCGACCTCCTCGGTGGGGGGAGGCTGAAGGGAGGGCGGCATGCCGAGGAAGAGCGCCAGATCGTCAGTGTCTTCGGCGCGTCGACGTTGGGCAATCATCTCGGCGCGCTCGTTCGCGAGCGAGACGTGTTCGTCTTCGAGCTTCTCTAGGGGGGGATACTGGTCCGCACATCGGGTGTCAGTTGTGGGGGAAGGAGAGCGGGCAGAGGGGAGAAGCGCACCTTCTCGTCAAGGAATGTGGCCACGCTCTCCATCCACTCCCGGAATGCGGAGAACCAGCTGCGTTTCTCCTCGGCTTTGGCGATCATCTCGCGCATTTCTCGCTCTCGCTGTTCGAGGAGACGTTGATCTTCGCCGAGCTTGGACAGCGAGGTGGAGTGTTGGGCGTGCGACGTCGTCAGCTCGCTCATTGACTGCGTTAGTCGAGCGATGGCTGCGCCCATGGTGGGTATGGGGGTGAGTAGAGGTACTGTCAAGGAGCGTGAGGACCTGAACACGGATGTCGGGATGTACAGTGAACATACTTGGCGCAGGTTTGTACACAGGTTTAGCAGCGGGCTCGACCGACTCCGCGCGGAGCCCGCCACGGCGCAGCTGCTCTTGTTCCCATTCCTTCGTTTCTTCGTCCTCTTCCTCCCTATACGAAGTGGTTCATAAGGAATTCTTTGGAATGCAACCAGAAGACTTACGCATCCACTATCATCTCGGTCATTTCTGCTCGGCGTTTTTGAGCTTCTTTCTTCCTTGACTTCTTCCCCAACGCAATCCGCTCTTGTGCACTCGTGTACTCCGCGAATTCTAAAGGGCACCAAATGAGTCGCTGTCTGGCGGAAACGCTTCTGCATTTAACTCACCATCATCGGCATCACCAAGCTCGTCGTCTTCTCTCATCAACCTGCTCTCTGGATGTGGCCCTTGAGAGAAGTCATCCCGCTTGGAGAGTGACAATGAAATATAGTCGTCGCCGTCCTTGGTTACACGTAATCGTTCGCGCTTCTGCTTCGCAGCGAGGATTGAAGAGGCGGATGGAATGGCTGTTTCGGCTTGGTCATCCGCAATCGCGCTCAAGGCTGAGAGCTGGGCAGGCGAGTCCACATCCATTGAAACGTCCGCATCATACGAGTCCGGAGGTTGGGGAGGACGAGCGGATGGCGTGTTGGCTTTGAGTTGGGATAGGTACGCCGCATCATAAGTGGGTGCAGTTGATAGTTGCGGGATGTCTAGTTCAGTCGGCGCGGCCCTGTGGTTGGAGTCAGTACTTGAAAGGAGTGCTATATGCGATCAGAATAGATCTTCGTGACCTCGGACTTCCATGTACACGAGCACTACCGTCAGGCAGCAGGAAGAAGAACGTATATTTCATGGTGCGGCAGTGAGGAGTACAGTGTACATAGAAGCCCGAGCACAAAGATCTACCCTCGCCGCTCGAGGAGGTTTCGCGTACCTTACGCCCTTCGACAATGTCAACTTTTTGCTCAAGACACCTTTCTTGACCTTGAAGGTCTCGCCTTCGCCCTGCATACGCGCGCACCCGTCAGAGGCTACTGATACAGAGCATGTCGACGTCTCACCTCTTCCTCTCCCCCAAAGCTAAGCGTGGTCTTTGGCTTTGTCCGCGTTCTCGTCTTCTTCTTGAGCTTCGCGGCAATGGCTATTGGCGATTCCTCTGCTTCCATCTCCTCCTCCTCATCCTCTTCAGGTGCAGGGGCAGCACCTGGATCTGGGGTAGATATACGTGCTCGTTGAGAATGCTTTGGCTTGTTCCGCTTGAACAAAACAGGTGGATCCGCCATGGTCTCAAGACAAGTGAGAGCCGACTGAACCTGCACAGTAGACAGACCAGCACAGCGAAGAGATGATCGAAGGTACAGACCACTAGAGAAAGCAGAGCGTCGCCAAGAGTTGAACGTTGAACGTTGACTAGTAGGACTGTTCAGTGTGAGGGTCAACGGTCGCGCTGCTCAGAGTCGCAGGCGCCGTAAAACAGACGCTCTATCACGTGGAAGAACAAAATGCCGCGAAAGTCAAGAGATTCCCACGCCCGGACTTTCCCTTTTTACCGCGATGTCGTCGACGCGTCCAAAGCCACGACCGCGTCCTCGTGCACGCGCGCCAGCTACCGCCGTCACCACCAACGTCCCTCCGTCCTCATCGACATCGCCCGGCCCCTCATCCACCGTTCCCTCCACCCAACCGGCACCAGCGCTCAGTCTAGAGGACGAGGATGCGCTATTCCTTCGGAATCAGTCCCGCAGTGCCCAGGCCTGGAAGGAGCTGAGCAAGATAACGGATGGTGCGTCTCTCGCGTATCGCGATTCGACTATTCGTGACATGTCCCGTGGTATTGCTCATTGCAGAGAAGAAGACAGTCAAGAAGCGCAAGTCTGGGAGTTCAGACTACTCCGGCTCAGAGAATGGGACCCCGAAAGCTCGTGCGCGGAAGAAGCAGCCTCAGAGGAAGAACGACACGCTACTAGACTGGACGAAGAAGCGGGCTAACGAGATAGTGTGAGTGTCTTTGCTGGGTGGTTAAAGCTACTTTCTTGCCAACATCTAGGACGCATATATGCGCGTCCTAGGATCGGTCACATATACTCACCACGTTCCATGACCGCGTTTGATGCATGTCGTGTTCGTGTGCACTAATCCTAACCTTCAGCATCTCTTCGGACTCGGATGATGATATCATTCTCACTCGAATAAAGAAGAAACCTGCAGGCAACGGAGACGAAGAGTCTTCACCGATACCCGAAGCTCGGAGCCGTTCCCTCACACCTCCGCCCGTTCTAGACCCGTTCATGAAAATACGCGCGAGGCAGGCTGTTCAGTACGTCTTTGTAATTCCATGTATAACATGCACACGCATCCTAAATCCTTCTCAGGCGGTTGGTTGGTGTTCAACCACGAGCTCCCTCCCCCACGGAGGGTGCGGACGAGTCCATGGACACGATTGTTCTGGACCCAGAACTCGCATCCATTGCCCAACGAATCCATAAGGAAGCTGAAATGCGCGGCGGAACACCTGTGGCCGATCAAGGCGGCCCAGAACAGGTCCAAATTAAGGTGTTGTGGAAACCTCATCCATTGAATCCCGACGGAAAGTCGGAGACATGGGGCATTGAGCAGAAGAGGGTAGGTGCATTCACTCGCGTACGTGTTCTGTCGTCTCATGTATGTGTTTGCGTAAAGCACGACAACTTTTACCGCCTCTTCGACGAGGTCGCAGACCTTGCGAGTGTTCGAGTCGAGAACCTTGTCATTTGCTATGATGGAAAGCGTGTATTCCCCTCGTCGAGCCCACATAGCGTGAAGATTTGGGCAACGGCAACCTTTGGTGAGTCTCCTCCCATCTTTCCACCCACACCGCTTCTCAATTAACCCTGTGTCGCAGAGGCATACGACAAGATCACATACCAGTATCTTCAAGAGAACAAGCGCGGCCGCTCCATGTCTCTTCCGCCAGGACCTAGCGATCCGGGCCAATTATCGTCTCGCGCGCGTTCCCCGTCACTCACCATCATGGAGTCCGAGTTCGAAACCCACAAATCAGCGTCTCCTCCTTCGCAAGACCAGGAACAAGAGGAGTCTCAGACCTTCAAGCTCATCGTTCGCTCAGAGCGAACCAAAGACAAGGATATCGCGTTGACCGTACGACCCACGACGAAGTGTGGCGCCATAGTTCGTGCCTTCTTGAAGAAGGCTGGGCTGGAAGCCGAATACCCTGTGGGCGGTGCCCCTACCAAGGGTCGTGGGCGCGGCAAGGCTGCAGCACCGAAAGTGCCTGCGTTGAGCGTTGACGGAGACAGAATGGACGCGGAGACTGAGATTGGGGAGGCGGATCTCGAGGACGGGGATCAGGTGGATGTTGTTGGTCTCTGATTTGTATGTGCTCGCGTCACGGTCATCCTTGGGGTCGTATTGATGTCTTTCCGTCGAATGTGCTGTGTAGGCAATGCTTTTGCGTAAAATATATCCACTAATAACTGCACGTTACATGTATGGTATGTTATCGCTCACCAGGGAGGTCTATGTTATTGCACGCGTTCCTCGCAGAGTTAGGATCGTCTTTTCGCTCCAGGCAGCATGTGTCCCTCGCAGACTGCAACCGGGGTGTCGAAGATGACCAATGTCCACGGTAGATTGTAGGACGACGGAATCCGTCCTGCGCGCATTTGAGAGAGGATTTTTGCTGGTGACGGCCAGTACCGTGAGATGTACAGTACCAAGCTAATGATTCTTTCGATAGCTCAGAGATCCTCACCTGTTTGAGAATGAGGTGGCTCCCACATATCTTCGCTCCGGTGATCGAGTAACGGGGTCCTGTTGAAGTGTTTGGTGTGTGGTCCAGCTAGCTCCTCTCTGTATGCTTCCCTATGCGTTTCATGCATCTAAATATCGCTCTTCAGTCGCAATGTCGAAGGCATGGAAGTCAGCTTCGTTCTTCCAGATCGGAGGCATTCGCGACTTGTCATACATTTAAACTTCAATGTCAAACAGGATAACGCACCGCAGGCGGCTGAATACTACACACACGGCTCGGTCTTGTTCTCAACATGGCACCGGCACGACGACGTCTTCTATGAGGTTCGCACATGCCGCTATCCTACCCATTGGCATCTAAAAATGCATACAATGCGTTCTTCCCAAGCATAGGATGGGTGCTGACACCTACATGGTTAA
Organism: Ganoderma leucocontextum; assembly: GCA_020736865.1. Classification (NCBI taxonomy): domain Eukaryota; kingdom Fungi; phylum Basidiomycota; class Agaricomycetes; order Polyporales; family Polyporaceae; genus Ganoderma; species Ganoderma leucocontextum. The sequence goes on from JAHKGY010000006.1 coordinate 737,728, forward strand.
CAAGCCCCGTCGGAGGAAGGCCGCTGCGGATCTCCGCCAGCCATTCTGGAACCAGGCAAAGAACCCTCTGCCGTGTGCCGAGGTTATTTTTCTTCCGCAGGTAACCATCGCCGCCCCGGGTGGGAAGCGCACTAAAGTCGACAACCCGCTCTTCCATTACGCCTTCCATCCCATTGGGCCTACATTCCTGACACCGTACAGCAGGTGCCGACGACGGTCAGGCATCCACTGAGTTTCGGCACAAGTGTTGAGGACAACTTTCTCGCCCCCCAGTCTCCAGATGTAACTTTTTCATCAAGCTCGTAAAACACGTGCTGACGATGTATGCGGAACAGAGTTCTCGAACGGGCCAGTCAAACTGGGACGCGTGGTGCGCATTAAGCCGCGTTCAGCAACCATACTTATGGTCTGGAGTCTGGACGACGGTTGCGATTGCAATAACGCCACACGTATTCGTGCTTCAGCCCATTTTGAAAGCCCAGCCTTGGGGTCAACCGGTCTATCGGAGAAGAGTGAATGTACACAATTCCGGATGGGTGCGTCAGTCGACGATAACAGCGGTGTGTATTTCTTGCCAATGCATCGACTATCCGGTACGTTATTCACTGACCAACGGAACTTCTTCAGCCCCTCCTCCGGTCTGGAACTCGAAAAGCACCTTCTGGGCGTCCTTCAAGTCCATCAGAAGCGTCCTGAAGCAACAGCTGTATGTTTACCCCGAGTTCAACAGCCTCGACATGGCTTACGGAGACGCACTGAAGTGTGCAGGTTGTCAGTGAACTGTGTGACGGATTACGGGGTCGGGAGGATCGTTCTAGTCTCAAACGCAGCTGCGACACCCTGATAGAAGGAGACCCCAGTTCAAACCGGGTTCGTTCCACCCTCAAAGCCTCTGGAGTCCGCCTCCTCGCGCTCTAGCCTTGGTGTTTGTTCGCGCAATCGTTGAGCACGACGACGAAGCCGAAGCGCGAGCCACGTTCGAGAACCTACCTTCTGGCTCCTCGATCGCATGTGTCTAGGACTGGTCGACCATTTAGGTCAAAAGTACTACCTCGGGGCAGCATCTTGAGCTCTTGGGGACCTCTGGCCGATAGCCCGGCCGACTGGCGCACTAGGTCTGGTCTCCCATGAGTTCGTGAATTGCGAACCGCCGCCATCCGAAGGGAGACTTTATCTTCGAGATCTTCGTGCACCTAAACGCGGCGAGGCGATCGGGAAACTCTCAACGGAGCCGAGTGCGATAGAGCAGTTCCGTGCAGAAGGCGAGTTTGCGATACTGTATCGTACCTGCGAGAGTTGGATGTAGGCGGAACGGAGGTCTCGCTAGAGATTCTTCTGCCTCTCCATGCAGAGCGGTACCCTTCTGTGCCTGAAGGTCCTGCCTTTCATCATGATGTTAAATACTCATCGCTACCGATATGGTGTGTGCCGCCAACGTAGGTGTATATAATATTGCAAGTTGACAACATTGGTGTACTAGCTTGGAATATATATAATGACTGCCCACTCTTTCGCCGGTATGTCACACTTCGACCTGGATGTGTGCCATGGTTATCTTCCGATCAACCGACTGGACTGAGAAGAACCTGAAGGAACGGTGGAGGCAGCTTCAAGTACTACAGCGCCTGGCTGTTCTGCAGTAATCCCATCGATATGATCGTCGCTGCCACCTTTGTCTCAATGTCTACCTGCGCACTCCGCTGGCGTCCACCAGGTACTGGGACGCCACCCGCCGCTTCCCTTCCTCACACTCACTTTCACTTGTCCGTCTCCGTCGCTCTGCGGCCTCTATCCAAGACTTCAACATGGCGATCGATACCAAGCATGCTGAACCGTCGCCCGAGACTGTCCCGCTAGGCACAGGGTTGCCGACGCGGGAGGAGCTGCTCGTGCATTACCCGGCGAACTTCACATGGCACCAGATCAAGGTCTTTGTCAACTCAGGGTATGTGAACAGTGAACACCCTTCAGACATGACAGGATGTCGAAAGCTCAGTGCCGTTCATCGTCGGTAGCGATTTGGGACTTCTGAAGAGGAACAAGAAACTCCAGCTCCGATACAACGAGTGGGTGGTGGGGATTAAGGAGGAGTACGGGTCCATCGGTGTGTACCTCTGCGTCGCACACGCGCACGAAACGCGCTGAAGACGCGACACCTCCCACCGTTCCAGTCAACTACCTGCTCACCTACAGGCTGCAATGGGGCCAGCCCGACACGATCTCCCTCCTCCGATCGTCCCTCGATCCTCCCCCCGTCGAGTCTGCGAGCAAGACGCGCACCGTCAGCGGAGTCCCGCCCATGCCCCTAGATGCGCCTGCGTTCTTCCATGCGGACATGAAGAAGGAGCTCTACTACATCGCCATGAACGACTGGCCGTACTCAGGTAGGTCCCGAGCAGGTGCGTTTTCCTCGTTCTGTCACTCATCATGCATCGCGATTCAGTGCCCCCGGAGATCGAGCACGCTCTCATCTGGTCGCGCGTGCCGTTTATCCCGCCAAACCTCCCATCGCCACTGGAGTCCAAAATTTCTGCGCGCCTGCTTCAGGACGGTCTGTGGGGTTTCACCGGCATCGACTGTCCCCCGCCTTCTCCGAGTCTCCTCCCCGAGACTTTGTCTGCCCTTGCGGATTGGGGCGTGACGATGGGCAAGCTCATCACGTCTCCCCGTGGTACAGAGGAGGAGGGACGCCAGATGAAGGAATACGGCAAGGAGATTGAGACCTTTATCACGCGCAGGTGGGTCGAGCGCGAGTGGGAGACGGCTTGGTTCTTGAATCCGCCTGTGAGTATATGCGTCTTTTCTCCGTGTACGAGCAAGGTTTGTTGACATCGCGAACAGAGGCTTCAAAGCGTGCCGGGTCTCGCGCACGTACACATATTCGCGCGTCACAAGTCGCCTGAGGAGATCGCAAGAGCCGCTCCTGCCGGTGCCTGAATTGCTCCACGATACCTTCGACTCCCAGTCTCTGTGTAGGCATCTGACACGGACGGCGACGCCATAGAAGATACACACTAGATGAGAACACCCTAGATAGCAAAGATGGATTGGTATACATGTCGTTGATGGATATGATATGCGCCAAGAATACAACTCCCTCGTAGCCCAAGAACTGTACGTATGTGTGTGACGAAGCGGGACGGATGCAAGATGGTAAGATACAAAGCACAAAAACACCCTCGATGCCAGCCTTCTAATAAGCCAAATCGCACGACATCTATGTCATCGAATGGAAACCTTCTCGAGCAACTCCGCTAGTGCGTCCGCCGCCTGGTCTGCTGTGGTCTTTGCCTTCTCCACGACGACATCCGCCGTCGCGGGAGCAGCCGCTGTGGCCATAGCTGGCTTTTCTTCTTCCTGCTCTTCTTTCTCCTGCTCTTCCTCTTCTCCCTCTTCCTCCTCCTCTTCATCGTTCATGATGAGCTTCCCACCCTGCTTCCGGAGGGCGGTCAACAGGGCCGCCACACTCTCATCTTCCTCATCCACTTCGTTCCACTGCGCCTCCACGCGCTTGAGCGCTGGGAGCTTTGCAACCACGCCCGCGAGCAGCGCGAACTCCGCCGCCTCGAGGTTATCGTTCTGGAGCTGGAGCGTCTCGAGCCTCGTATGCAAGCCCTTCGCGAGCGCCTCGACGACGGGCGACACCTCGCCCTCTTCCCCGATGACGCAGTCCGAGAGGTTGAGCACGCGGAGGAGCGGCCACACCCCACCCGCGAGCTCGCGCGCGAACGCCTTGCCGCCCTCCGCCGCGAACGTGTTGTCCTGGAGGTCGAGGTGGAGGAGGCCCGGATTCGCGGCGAGTGCTTTGGCGAGCGCGGCGATGCCCGCCATGCGGATGCCGTTCTGCGGCATGCGCACCTCCTCGAGCGTGCCGTGCGCCGCGAGCGCGGCGGCCCACGCGTCCGCGGAGCCGTCCTCGAGGCGGTTGCGCCCGCAGATGATCGTGCGGAGGTTCGACTTCACCTCTGTGTCCTTGGGCAGGGAGTCGGCGAGGCGGGAGAGGGCGTCGGCGATGACGGCGCCACCGGCGGGGCCGAGGCCGTTGTTGTTGAGCTTGAGGACGCGGAGGGGGCGCGCGGAGGAGAGGAAGGGGACGAGCGGGTCGACGGAGCGCCCGCCGAAGGCGTTGTCCGAGAGGTCGATCTCGACGAGCGTGGGCTTGCCGATGAGCGCGTCGCAGATCGCGGAGAGTGCAAGCGGGATCTCGGTGATGAGGCGGCCGGTGAAGATGTCAGCGAAGTTCGCAATCTGGGATGCGGGGCGCAAGAGGGTGCGTGGGTAGTGGTTGCGGGAAGGGGTAGATTTGGACGGGGAAGATAAAGAAATCAGGGGTCAGAAAGGTTGAGATCGGGGTGGTTACGCACCCTGAGTTTCTGGGTCTTTGCAAGGAACTCTGCGAGAGCCTGGGCAGCCTCGACACCAATGGTGTTTCCTCCGAGATGGATCTCCTCGATGACAGCTGGGTCGGACTTGGCGAGGTGGGGCTCAATGTCTGCCCGGGTATCGAGTTTTAAGCCCTGGCCAAGGAGAGAGAGGACAGACATGGTATCGATGTGGTCGTCAAAGGTCGTGTGGCGGTCGAGGAGAGAGAGAAGAAAACACTTTCTGGCCCCAGGCTCCAACAACGAGTCCGATAGTTCGATCCAAATCTGAAATCTGAAATCAGTCCGGCACCGTGCGGCACGTGCGGAATTATTGACACCGCCACAAAGCACTCCGTATATGGGCCCCTAACCTCCAACACACAGCTTGTTCTTTACCTCTCCAATATCTCAGTAAGCAAGCGGCCGTGCATAGTTACGGCGAGCAGAATGGAGAGGAGATTTGTTGCAGAACACGAACGCACCGAAGGATTCACTCATGTGGTCCTCATAACCACCGGAAGCGTCGCCTCGATCAAGGCGCCTCTTATCGTCACGGAGTTGCTCATGGTGCGTGAGTGCAGTCCGTGGTGGTTATGCAACCGTGCGTACTAACTCTCCGGGCAGTATGAGAATGTCAAAGTTGAGGTCGTGGCCACGGAAGCGTCATTGTCCCTATACAGCCAGCAAGAAATCGAGAAAGCGGGTGTCAGAGTCTGGCGGGATAAAGACGAATGGGGGCCATACGTAGGGTAACAGACCTCTTCGAGTTTATATGTTTCTTATACCTCTTACCTTGCAGGGTGACTACAAGGTTGGAGACCCGATCCTACATATCGAGCTGCGGCGCTGGGCGGACATAGTCCTCGTCGCCCCGTGTTCCGCGAATTCCTTATCCAAGATCGCCAATGGACTGTGCGACAACCTCGCGGTGAGTAAAGATATAGAACTATGACGTCGCCTCGTTAATATCATTGAACACCCCAGACCTCCCTCTTGCGGGCCCTAGCCCCAACGACGCCGACCTACGTCTTTCCCGCGATGAACACGTTGATGTATGAGCACCCCCTCACCCAGCAACACCTGCGCACCGTGCGTGAGGTGATTGGGTACAACGTCGTCGGTCCTATTGGCAAGAAGCTTGCATGCGGTGACATCGGTGAGTGTAGCGGTCCAGCTTCGCCCCAACCTTATCCATTCACTGAACGGCATTTCGATGTCAAGGTCTGGGAGCCATGACTGAATGGAGGGATATCGTCCAAATTGTAGTCGACCAGTTCAGCCTCACCAAACGGGAAACAGAGTGATCAAATATCATACGGACCCTCTTCTCCCAAGAAGCCTGCCTTCTGCTACGTATTGCTGTACAATGCCTTCCTTGTATCGATACTGCACCGAACTCTGGGCATGCAATTAATCCACCGGCTTCTCTCAGGCACCGCTCCGCACCTATCAGGATGGTCAATTTCCCCAACGGTGAGAGCGATGGCGACAACCGCCGCACCTCTGTCCCGCTGTCTTCTGCCACCGGATCGTCACGCCTTCACGAACATCCACCGCCCCTCCATTCCCTCACCCTCCTTCCGTCGCGCCTCGCCTTTACCACACCGCTCCTCCAGCCACGCTTCTAGTCGTGCGTGCCCCACGCCAGCCCCGCCAGAGTCAGACCCTGCCGTACTACGCGGAGCACGCGTACGTAGCACAAGCGACCGCGCCAGCCAATCTCCAGTAGTGCCCGCGTCATGCGCAGGCGCAATGGGCGTCGCGCCGAGCGACACCTCGCGATACGCCGTCCGGAGCACGCTCCACGTCGTGCCCCGCGCCTTCTCGAGCAGCGCCCCGACGAGCACCCCGATCGCCTCCAGCGCGAGGTCGCGATCGCAGCCATCTCCCCCGCCCTGACCCGATCTCTGAGTCGTCCGCGCCTTTCCCCCAGCGTCGATCAGCGCGATCGGCACTGGGCGCATATGCTTCGTGTCTCGACGAGGGCCACCCTGAGTACGCACGAACGCTCCGAAGACTTCGCGGCGCGTGAGGGCCTCGAGCCGCGCGTAGTTCCGCGCGCCCAGGCAGCGCGCGAGCTCGCGGAGCCACGCGCGTGCCGACCCCAGCCGTGATTCAGATGACGGACGCGATGCACGCGTGGAAGTTGAACCGTCTGAATGGCGGCCAGACTCCGTCGAAGGCGCGTCCGATGGCGGCGATGGTGCGGCGGGCGGTTCGCGCGCAGACGCAGACGCAAACGCAAACGCAAACGCCGAAACCGTAATCGAAACTGAAGACGAGGTTCTTGCCTCGGTCGCAGCCCGAGAAGGAGCCGCCGGCGGGCGCGAGTTGGGCTCCGAGGCCAGGTGCGGCGCGGGCTCAGGTGGGGACGTCGGTTTGGGTTTGGTCGAGGATGTCAGAGGGGACGCGCGTGCCAATTCCGATGGGACGGCCTCGGCAGAGGAAGGGTCTTGGACTAGTACTGAGACTGGCGTGCCGAGGACGGCCAGGAGTGCTGGGTGCAGTTGGCGGAGGTGGGTGTAGAACGGAATTTGGGATGGGTATGCTACGACGAGGTGGTGGAGGAGTAAAACCACGGTGGAGGCGAGTGCGGAGCTCGCGAGCGGGCGTTCCGGGGGTGGAGGGTGTCGAGATCGCGGGGGTGTTGGCGTTGATGGTGCTCTGGTGGATGCTGTGGACACCTTTGGCGTGTTCGAAGTCGATGGTGATGCCGTCGTCTGCGACGCGATTGAGATGTAAAGATCAGGGAAGAGGTGCGAAAGCGCGGAGGTCGTTTGCACCGGAGACTTGAACAGCACTGAGAGGTAGAGTGACATCTCGTAGACTGTAGTCAGGTCAGTTGATGAGTCTCGGCGGAAGCTGGAGATAGAACCCACCCTCCAACGCGAATTCATCTCTGCGGTTGGTGGACAGCAATCCTTCCCGCAGTTTGCCTGTAAGTATAGCGGTGAACCCATTGGTCGTTCGCCCGATATCGGATAAAACACTTACGGAACAAGATCAGCAGGTTCTCTTCATTTTCTTTCCGGTTCCGTGCGGCGGCGGCGGTCTCGCCACAGGTGTCATCCGGGGACAAAGGGTGCCTTTTCCAGTACTCATCTACCTGCAGAACAAGGGCTTTATCAATATCAGTGTTTCGCCTGCCACAGGCACTTCGCGGCCGGACGGAACTCATCCTGGCACCAGCGCATCCATACCTTTCCCTGAATGAATGCGCGATATTCTTGCTGAATCTTGGGGTCACGCAACCTAAATGGCTAAAATCGGTTACATCGATGTTTATTCTCGGTGAAAGGGGAGACACGGGCTTAGAGAGAGAGCGGCAGCATCCTCTACTACTCGTCGTAGCGAGAAGGAGAGGATGCTACAGTCTATCTCCGTATAATCTGATATTCCATGTAGACATGAGTACTCACGCGTCTCCGTCCTTCTCCAAACCGCTGCTCCGGCTGACGGACGCGATCAGCTCCATGTGCCGCTTGCCAGGCTGGAACACCCTATGCTGCTGTGGCGGCCTTCGCGGGTTGGGGTTGCCTTTCTGTGAACGCATGGTCTCGTGTCGCTTACTTAGCTTCCTGCAGTCGTGGTGGTTAGCATCAACGACGTCGACGTCTGCGAGTTAGCCTGTGCATGCATGCATACCAGCGGCTCGGGGCTGCCGGAGGCGATCGGCGATTGCCGTTCTGGAGGCCGTTGGCCACGGAGACGCCGGCCGCCTCACCGGGACCCCAGCATGGACAGTCTCTCATGGCACATGCCATCCCACTGATCCCAGATACAGTATCCCCGCATACTTGCGCTTTGCCTAACTCTTATCTGCGATGAGGAAGCTTGAGCGGCCGACCGATCCGCGGCCTGACTTGGAGGCGTGCGACGTCGTTCCTTGCTTGGCCGGGACGTTCAGACTCCCGCCACAGGAACCGACGCAGGCTTAAAGTAAGCTTACACGGAGGCGCAGGTACTGTTCGTTCCCCCAGGGCCCCAAGTGCTTCTTCCCCTTGGCAGTCCCTGCTCTGAGCCTTTGACCACGTAGGTTCTAGCCCAGAAATATTTGCAGGCAACCGCTTAGCCGTTCCAAGTTTCAACCCTCAAACATCAAACAACCAACACTTTGAACGTCCGCCAGGGCTGAAGCTGAAGCTGAAGCCTCAGGAAGGGCATTGCCATTATCGTTTTGTCCACGGCTCTACGCCTGGATCCCGGCGAACCCGTTTACGTGATGCCGGAATAGGCGGGCGATTTACCCACCAGGAGGCAACCCTCGCGGTACCGCGGTGCCTTGTCGGGTAGATGCGTCACGCAACCTTTAACTTTTTACCCGTCCGCCGAGCTCTCTCCGCAGCCCTGCCTCAAGAGAGACTGCCAGAGGGCGTCACAGTAAGTGCGCGCGCGAAGAGTCCGGCCGTCGGAATCGTATGCGATGAACGTATGTATGCACATGGTCGACTGGGATGGAGGATATACGTACGACGACGTTTGACGGGTTGGTTCGTGGTCCTCAAGTCATTCGAGTTCGAACTTCTGACGGGCGAAGTTAGCTCACGTCGACTGGTCCTTCATTCAGCCCTTCGTTTGACTGACTGTCGCTTCCCCCACCGCTACCGCCCGAGCAGTGTCAACCGGCGAAGCGGATGCGGCACGCAAGTATCCCCATTTATGTGCGTGGTGCGTCACCCTGTTCACCCTTCGCGTATGTCGCACGGTAGTTAACGTTGGGTGCATGTGGCCACTGACAGCACGCCATCGTCGCCCGTCACAGGCTGTACATCACGGTGCGACTTCGCGGGCGGGAGCTGCGACGCTGACACTGTGCGTCATACAAGGCGAGCGGACCCCATCGTGAGTGCGCCTCCGTCGCTTTAGCTTTGGGCCATCCTGCGCGGCGTTTCTTACCTGCCACATCCGCATGAACACGTCCGCCTGGCCATGGACGGCCGCAATACAGTATTCATGGACGCTACGTCATCCCCTGCTTATTTTTGGCTTCCGAGCCGCCGCTCGCCGCTGAGGCCTGAGGCCTGAGGTTCGGATTCGGAGCCATCGATGCCGTACGCGCTCGAGTCTGGGGCCAGTCGAGACTCGAGAACGGCTCAATTGCACTAAGGGAAATGAAATGGCGGGCATGCAGTACTGATGCGGTATGTTCCACCTGCTGTCTTGATCGCCGGCCACGAATTCAAACATATCGCAGATGCACACATGTTGCCGTGCAGACATGAGATTATCGGCAAGTAGACATGCTTCACATTAATAAAGATGTCCGTTGTTGGCGTCTGTAGAGGTACCCTCATTGACGGTCCAACGATACGACGCCAATATCGAGCTGTCGTGCATGTTTTCCCTGCAGGGAAGCCTGCAGAGGACGCATCCTATGTTTGGCGGGGGGCTGGCGATCGTCGGGCTGCGGACGCTGATTTGGGGTGCGAGATCCGATCCTCCCAAAATACAGGCCAGGGCGCACCCATTGAGTGTGCCTTGCGGGGTGCTGTAGGCTGGCGTTGAAAACGGCACTGGCCCGGGTCGTAAGTTGCAGCCACGGCCCACGGGGCAGGACTGAACGTCCCATGCGCACCCCCAAGAGGCTTTGGTCAGCCGGGATCTGTAGAGGCGCAATCGTCATGGTGCAGAACATCTGCGCAGGAAGCTCGCAACGCTTCCCGTCTATCAATATCAACAGGCACGATGATAGGACGACTCAGCGCAGGTTACTTACTGGGAACGAGGGCTGCGGGTCCCCACCCGAGGCGTGACAGTGAAAGCTGGCTGTGGTGAAAGGGAGAGAGTGGCTGGGTGACTTGGCACGGTGGACAAAGTGGGAGGCGGAGACGACCCAGACGGCGTGGTGTGCTGGATATTAATTTCCGTGGACGGGGGAAGGGCGAGTGGGACGCCGCAAGCGTCAGTGGCTCGGCAGGAGGGATAGTGGAAGCCATCGATCAGGCACAGGGACGCACTGAGAGGCCCACCACGGCTGCACGGAACGACCCAACGCGTCGGCCGGGAGCTCTGGGACTGCGTCCAGCGATTGCTCGTTCGTCCGCCGCCGCGGCCTGCTTTCTTCGCATTCCCGGCGCGCGCCTCGAATAAAGTTGTTCGGAATTTCCGCGCGGACGAGTCCGGGTCCGAGCGCGAGGCCCCAGCTGCCTCTTACGCGCGCCGCGAGTCCAGACTCCATTCCGGATTTCCCAGCTGGGGCCGGGCAATATGTTGTGTTGGAGGAAGTTCCCAGGCGCGCGGGGCTTCAATTCGGTCTGAATTGGGCTCGTCCGCCGGGCCTCCGCTGGTGACAGCATGCGCAGACGATCGGAATATGCGCCTTCGGGACGAGACTGCATCTGCATCTGCATCTGCGCGGCGAGTGAGAATCCGATTCACTCGCCGCTCCCAGGCCCACGCCCGCCGCCTCCCACTGATACTTAAGCCCTCCCTCCCCTCTGGAGCCGTCCCTTGTCCTGCCCGTCGTCCTCTCGCCGTTCCTTGCCCGCTGCCACTCTACCCTTGCGCTCCCTCGCCCACAACTCTCAAAACATGCACGCCTCCTTCCGCTACATCCTCGCCGTCGTCGCCGTCGTCGCGACCGCCTTCACAGTGGCGCAAGCAAACCCAGTCCCCGTAAGTCATTCTTCCACCCGAAATAACTCGCTTGGCGCGTTAGCTTCGATCGCATTGCTCGGACCTGTAAAGCTCACCTGCCCGACGTCCGTTTTGCTCTGTAGGTACCCGTTGAGCGTCGCGAGGCTTGGGTCACTGTTGCCGACTGGTAGTCGGTACTCGCTACCATCCATATTCTTGAGGTGAGTCGCGCGATCCTTCTTCGCGCCTTTCTGTAATCCCCGGTGGCGTTGCTCGAGAGCTGACGTGAATGGTATGCTCGGCTGTCAGACGTCCTGCTCCGTTATGCACATATCATCCCATCCATCCCATCCCAGCCCACCAGTAGGGTGGGTCCTCCGCACGACCCCGCGCCCGGGGGACAGCAAGCTCTCGAAGGGTCCCTGCATATTGCCTTTTAATGTCCGCTGTGTACCCTTACAATCAACGTTGTTTCATTACGGACACGCACGCTGTCGTTGCCAGCGCTCGTCCCGGTCGGGGTTGGGAGGCATACTGTATACCACCATTCGACATCTCAGGTCCGCGCGCGGCCGCGAGCGAGCGTTGTGCGGTGGGGGAAGTTTGGGTGCGGGGCGCTAGTGGACTGCTGTTGTTGCGGCTTTGGGCTCGGCCCCGTGTGTAGTACCAGTTGCCTGTTATATGCGTTCGTTACTCCTATATCCGCTGTTATAATCTCACACGTACTCAGACTGGGGAGGCTCCCTCCATGGCGGTCGGCTGATTGACGGAGGAGGGTGTCATGCACGACGTTGCTTCGAAGCAATTGCGGGCTTCGTACATCACGAATGTGTCATCGGCGCGCAACGGAAGCCAGCGCGCGTTCTTCTTACCCCCGCGCCGGTCTGGACGCGCCTGCCTGGAACAAATGTGAACGCAGGACATTGAATGGGCGAACAAAGTTGAATATCACGGTATGATGCAACAGCCAAGGCACTGGGCCCCTTGCGACGATTGCGACCCTCGAGGCACCGCGATCCGCGGGGCAGGACACGACCATCCTGGCAATCTTCCTGGAAAACACGCGGGGGAAACCCTCCGCAGCATGCCCGTCCATTGTCCATGTCCAGATGATCACTATCACTTGTCGCGATGCTTCCCGTGGCAGACAGAGAACGCCCCGGCGCACTGGCCCATGCGAGGCACATCCTCGGGACGAGCGGGAAAACGGGGGCACGATGGGAACAGAGCCAGTGGACTGCGAACGCATACGCCACGAAGCCGCCACAAATACTGCTCGACGTTCGCACACGGCACGTCGCGCTCGACGAAGCCGCCACCCTAGGTGGGAGCCGCAGGCCGCTGGCGGGCGGCCGGACTCTGTCAGACATACGTCCGTGCGTCAGCAGACGAAGCTTGTCGGGGCCATGTGGTCTCCTCCGGATCCTCTGCGCGCGCGGCTCGAGTGAGTAAGCTTTCGGCGATAGCGAGGCTGGGAGAAAGACCCATGGTTGCGGAGCCGTAGAGAAGGTCCTGTAGCTCGCCTGGCCCCATCCCTGCCAAGTAAGATTGACCCAGAGCACAACCGACTACTATGTCACAGCGTTACGAGGCACGTGAGACAGGCGCTTTTGACGCAGGCGTGGACTTATCGCTTGAAGGAAATCGACATATACGCTAGGCCACGGAGAAAGCGTAATACGGCCATTTCGTGACTCCTCAATATATACGAAGAGTGCCGAAGTTCATCAGGAGTAGAAATGAGACAATCAGAATATTAATCCGCTGACATCGGCGAGGAGTGCGGCCGCGCGAATGCCTCCCTTGAGTTCCTGCATGAGGTGAGCGGTCTAGGCCATTGACATGGGTCGCGAGTCGCAGGCATGGCATATTTGCACCCAATGAGTCGTACAGGCACTTTGCTCCTCTTCGCTGTCGGCCAAAGCTGGAGGGAGAGTCCAAGTCTGCTTATGCGGACCCCCAAGGTTGCCCGGGATAGCTTATCGTCCCGGCTCGGAAAATCTGAAAGGAATTTATGTCGAGACGCCCGTCCGCTCGGGCAAAGCGGAGGCATATCTACTTTTCAACAGAGGCCTGAATCGAAAATCAAAAACCGTAACTTCGTAGAACTCATGTTGTTCTACAGAGTTACGGTTTTGAACTTTTGAGAGAGGGACGCAGTCTCGAGCCTATAGTTTTTTGAGGTTTCTGGCCCGCAAGAATCGACTAAGCGTGACGGTTTCTGAGCACGTGATGTGGTCATTTGTGCTCTGGGTCAATCTTATGGCTGTGTCGGGCGCGACGAACGGGTTGAGGTTGTGCACTCGGGCAGGGTTGGGAAGTTGGCGAGGTTGTGAGTGAAGGATCTTCTGGACGAGGTCGCAGGGCTGCCGGCACGCTCGAAAGTCCGAAGGCAAAGGGCTGCCGGAGCCAAACGGTGACAATGACATATAATTTAGCAGGATATTAATACCGATACCAAAACGATTACGGACACGTACGTCGAAGGTTATCGGCGGCGGAGCAAGTTCTGATCAACTTGACCGAGGGTACTTCCTTGTGTGCCAGCCCGAGCAGAAACCACCCTGGTACTGCCAATGCCAGCGTCACTGCGGGCTATTTGAGCGCGTGTTCCTGAGCAGCGTCCCGCTCGTCTCCAAATAAGCAGGTCAGAGTCCGCATTGGTAAGCGTCTTCGGCAGAAGCACTGCGGGGCGACAGCTGCAAATGCAGCGGACGTTGAGAGATCCTGATTGAGACGGGACAAGGCAAGACCAAGACAATGCCTTTACGGCAAAGGCACGAAGAAATTTTCAGCTCGGCGACCAGTGCTGGGGCGGGATGCAGATGGGCAGGTTGTCGATACACTCAATCGGTGCCTGGAGCTGTGAAGCCACGAAATGGCGCCATGTACATAATACTCTGTCCAAGACTTCGCCGAGCACGAGAGATCTACACGCGTTCGTCAGAGAAACCACCAGCAAGGCAGGGACGCGAATGGAGCGCAACCGATATTGATGGTGCGACATGTACAGCGTCCGAAGCGTGCACGTGGAAGGGGCTGGGTAAGCCGAGCTCAAGATTGTGAGAAGAACTTCCCCGCCGGAGCATGTTAATCTGGCCACACAGCTGGGTTAACGTTGAAGCCTTGGGGGCTCAGGGTATCGGGGGAAAGCAACTCACCGAGGAGCAAGTTGAGCAGCTGGATGATCGGTACGTTTGTGCGAGCGACCGGAGAAGGCTGGACCCGAAGATGGGAGATTTGACGTTCTGGACGTACGGCGACAACTCCAACACACGCTGCGCAACGGTCTCAGCCTGTAAACTATGACACGTGTTATCCAACCTCCTTCTCTCACCTTTGCACGCCCCGGTGGACCACCTTCCTCGCGACGGAGCGCTTCAAGTGTCGTTGGTGGTGGTTACGCCTTGTACCCAGGCTGTGTGGTTGACCGTCATGTCATGCGTCCAACGGCGGAGTGCCAAATTTGAACTGGCGATCTAATCAGAGTTAGTAACAGGCGAGATCGAAGAATGTTGCTTTATTGTGCCCCGCAAGCGCGAGAGGTCATGGAATGTAGGGTGAACGTATTGGGTGAGCGGTGATTTCGGGGAAGAGGGGTCTTGAACCGTTGTCATTTGGTTGTCACTACAATTCAAAATACTTATACAGTGCGCCTCCTGCGGACCATCTGGCGTTGCATTCAGTGATCATCGAAACTTGAAGGGCTTGTGCATGCAGCGATAGTCCGATAATGGAAGGCGAAGAGTCACAAATGGCCATGATCATATACCTTCCGAGAGCTGCCTCTTGTGGGGCGAAAGGACGGCGACCTAACGGTGGACGTGCAAGAACGCCCATCGATATCGGAGTGGCAAGGAGGCATCCCTGGACGCGCGTGGTTGAAGATGGAAAATATAGTTAGTACGCTGAAGGCACTGAAAGTTAGAGGGGGCACCGAAAGGATGAAAACTGTCTCGAGCGCACCGACGCGCGCAAAGGCTGAAGCCTAGATAGATGACGCTAGCCTCGCTCGCTAACCTTTGACTCACTTTCCGGCGAAGCTGGCAAGACAGAAGACGATAGGCTGCGGCGGAGGAGTCCAAGACGGACGTCGATAGGCCTTCGGACAGTGGCCGTACCGCGCCTGGACTTGTACGGCCGGCTACGCCGTTCGACACTGGAACCAAGAAGTTGGAGTGAAGGCTTGGGGGCGACCACCGGCTGCCGGAGCAGCGACATTACCAGCTTGATCAAGGACTTGCGCAAGATCCACAGGACGACGGCAGGGATCCCTCACACACGAGGATAAGAAGTGGTGACCACCAGCAGAAATTAACATTATAAGGACCAGTACTTCGTGAATCCATCTCTGGCATGAACATGCATTCGTAAAATCAAATCCACATTAGATCTTGATCGCGCCGGCGGGGCCCTGCTGGCCAATCTTCTTCTGCGCACTTGAGAAGCAGCGGAAGATGGCCGAGCCGCCGTTACCGAAGCTGCAGGAGAACGGCAATCAATACCAACGCGGTGAGAGCCGGAGAGGAGAGGGGAAGACGAACGTGACGTCGCAGAAGGGGAACTTCTTCTGGTCGGCCTTGTTGACGGCCTTGTTGAGTAGCTTCGTCGCCTCCTTCTTGCGCGCGGCAGAGATGGAACCGGAGGGGTCGTGGAACGCGATCTGCAGCTTAGTGGAGGAGCCGAAGAGGCCGCGGGCTTCCAGGGAAGTCTCATCGAAGAGACCGCGAGACACGAGGTAGTCGATGGCGGCATGGTCGATGTCGTTGAGCTCGACCGAGGACGAATCCTCACGAGCCTCGAAGGAGATGGGGCCGGCGACAGCGACGGTGGCGGCGACGAGGGCAACGACGACAGCGGCGAACTTCATGATGAAGAGTGTGTGGACGTGAAACTGCAGGTCGCGTCAGCAACGGTGGAAAGGAAAGGAATAGAGAAGAGAGACTCACAGAGAGTTGGATGAAGCAAAGGCGAAAGAACAAGAAATCAACGAGCTCGAGGGAGAAGTGGTCAACACTGCTGGGGATTCCAAGCCGACCTTGCCCTCACTTTTGTACTTTTCAGACCACCGAGGCTGCCGTGCGCCGTGGGCCAGCTCCACGGTTCCTACCTGTGTAACCTGGTTCCGACGTTCACCGAGACGATGAGGGATAGCTGCGCCTGTGATGGCACATATGCATGCGCTGCAACATGGCAGTGCCTCGATGCGAAGTTGACAGTTGCACCAATCCCAATCAACGCCGAAACACTGCTCCTTTCCTGATGATGCATGGAATTTGAACTCGCCGCACGGGCATCGAATCCGCTGCCATTGTAAATTTGTAATCAGCCAGGGTGGTGTTTCCGACTGGGACCGTAACCCTCTCCTCGCGCATCGTGAGCTGCGTAGCAACAACAGTAGACCATGGCGCGCTGTCTCATTGCCAATTTGCAGCAATTTGCCTGCACAGCATCTGGCGCCCAATATTGATTCAAAAACCAACACAAAACCAAAACGCTGACGTTGGCAGGACGTACTGTTTCAACCCGTCAGCACCTGACTCCGGAGGTCGTCCTTGGGGTATGGTCTCATATCGAAAGGCCGAGAGATCCTGACAGACCCGTCCCTATCGCGCCCTGGACTCTGGAGATGTACATAGCCCTCCGCAACGACACTGGCCTAGTAGGCCACCGCCTAGCAGAGCCATCCGAGAACGCATTAAAAAGGTGGATGCATGCTTACGAAAGGATGGCGTACCACAGAGTACCACTTGTTCGAGTACTGAGAGGCACTGAGGCATGTTTCAGTCCGAGGATTGAGCTGGAAGCTGCGATCTACCTCTGATTGCTTCACGGTATTGACGCAGATACCGCGCCGATCATTCCCAGACGGCGTTGGAGTGTGGGTGCATCGGTCAGACCGCGGCCGGTCAGGCATCCGTTGTCGTCGTGGCACATTGCGTCGCTTGCAATTGCCGGAGGCCTGGAGTCGGGAACTGTCTGCCAGAGAAAGGTCCAGTAAATAAGTTTAGCAAAGTAGCTAGGTGCTGCCAGTGGAGCTCACGCGCGAACGCTGATGAACTCGCTGACGCGGTTCTATGGCACGGCGTACGGCGGTCCACATCCACATCGGATTGGGGGTACGTAAACCACATGCGTTCGCTTTGTCTGTACTTACTTCAGTTATGGGAACGCTCCTATATCACAGTGCAGGGGAACAGCTCACGAGTGCGGCTGCGTCGTCGTCGTCGTCGTTACTGCGAGAGGCAACGGTCGGTGTGCCATGGGCAAGTGTTGGATGTAAGGTTTGGGGCGGTGGCACAGCGGCCGCACTAGTGAGCGCTGAGCAGATAGTATGTAGTGTTTGTATTATCTTCGATAAGACAATTGTTACTCGACATAAGAACGGTGCTACTTACTGGACTTAGTCCATCTAATAGGTGCACCGCTTTCCCGAATGGGGGGTAGTACGAGTGATGATCTCCGAGACAAGTTTCTCCATCACCGTAAACGGAATCCGTTCGGAAACTGAGGCTGAACGAGTCTCGAAAAACAAGGGAATGTCAATGTGAAACTAAAGCAAGAAGAATTTGAGCCAGTCTCAAGCAGAGATATTGTCCACGAAAGGCAATCAGCAACTTGCAATTGAATGTACCGGGTTCAAGAAGTTGGCTCGAAACTTTCCATGAGAACACTTTAATCGGGGTGGTGACCAGCACAATATTAAAGAAATAAAGTATCTTAGGAAAACCATCACTACGTGAACCATCCCTTGCATGACCGTGCTTCATGGAATTCACATCCTGAGAATCCGAGCGCGCCAGCGAACCCGAAGCCCTCAGGCTTCTTTGGATCAAGTCTTGAAGTAGCTGAATGTGCCGATGGTGCTCTTCCCGCTCTTACCGAGGCTGCAAGAGAACCGCGATTAATACCGATGCGGTAAGAGTCGAAGAGGAGAGGAAGACGAATGTGGCATCGCAGAAGGGGAAGCTCTCCGCTGGCGAGTTCTGCTCGCCGACGGTCTCTTTGACTGACTTTGTCACAACCTTTTGACAAGGGACAGAGAAGGGGGCGGACCGGGAGGGGTCGTGGAACGTGATCGTGGAGGCTTGCTTGGAGGACTGATCGTTGTCGGGAGACCCGCGGGCCGTCGTTGTTGGAAGACCCGTCGTCGTCGGAAGATTTGCCCTTGTCGAGTTTGCTCTTGGATGACGACTTGCCAGGCTTGAGCTTGGGCAACCTGAGGCGGCGGCGGGCTCTGCAAGCAAAGCTTCATCGAAGACCCCACGAGCCATGAGGTAGTTGATGCCAGTGGCATCGTCGATGTTGTTGAACTCGACCGAGGGTGTGGCGTCGCGGGCCTCAAAAAAACGGGCGCAGCTACAGTGACGGTGGCAGCGATGAAAATAGAACGAAGACGGAGGCGAAACTCATAATGATGAGGGTCTGTGGATATGAAACTACAACATGCCGCGTCAGCAACGGCGGAAGGAGAAAAGAAATAAAGAGAGAGACTGACAGAGAGTTGGATACGGCGAAGGCGAAAAAGAAGTTCGGAAAGTGCGAGGAAGAAGAAAAGGACGAGCTCGGAGCGGAAAGCAGGTACTTGGTCAATACTGCTGAGGATCATCGCCAGGCTGACTTTGCCCTCCCCTTTATACTCTTCGACCACCTCGGCCGACAAAGCCAGACAAAGGATAGGTGCGCTTGTGACAGCGTCATGTTCTGCGACAGATTCCGCAGACAGAGTTGACAGTCGGCGATCTTGCCGACGCGGTGACACAGTAACCGTGCATGCAATTGAACTCACCAGACGCACATATAATACATCACTATCGTACACTAGCCGCGCGCCATCATTGAAATTGCCGTCGCGTTGGGCATTTCAATGAACACGAGTCCACAACGCCTTAGTAGTCCGCTATAAGACGATCACATGGACGTCAGCAATGCATACAGACGATGGCATGGAGAATGGGCATACTCCACCACGCGGCCACACCATCTTTGCTTGAAAACGCCGTCGCAACATCCTTACTCGGGATGCGCGCCCCCGAGGCGACCGGAGGTGATGTCCCGGTGAACCACGGCCTTGGCGACCTCAGGCAGCACCTCCCCAACACGCATCGCCAGCTGGACGGCAACGACCGTCACTTCAAGAGAGGGCAGTTTCTCGACGCGAACGGGCGTTCCGTCTACCTGTGGCAAACATCCAGCATCAGCCTGGCCAGGGTCTTTCGTACTTCCGTCGACAGAACTACAACACTCACCATCTGAATACGCCAATCGAGGTGGTCCTTGAGGCACGGCGTCACGTCGTCGGGGTCAAACGTACGCACGCTGTAGTTCCTGGCGAGCGCGCGGTTGAGATGCACGGAGCCCTCCGTGACTCGGACGACTTCAGCCATGGCCGGGATGTTCGCGCCCCGCCCGAGCCCGTATGTGCCGAATGCGCCGACGTACGAGGGCGCGTTGTTCCACTCTCTCGATTCCTCGGGCACGCTCCCCAGGAAGATGAACACAAAGAAGTTGCCATCGAGCTCGGACTTCTTGACGCACACGCGTGCGGACCAAATCCAGTTGTGGGTAGGGGAGACGACAGTCGTGGCCGTTACGTCCGTCGCAGTTTGGTCAACCTGCACCGCATCCCGGACGTTCATTTCGAGGTGGTCAAATTCGGGGTAGGTGTACCGTAAGTGAGCCGTGTTCGTGCCGCGGGGCGACGTCCAGTATGTGTTCTGGGTGTCGGGGAAAGGAAATAGAGCCAAAGGGACGACAGTTCAGATCAGACGCACGGTCATTCGGTGGGAAATGGCTTAGGCAGTAAAACCTGAAGTTCTGAAGTATGATTGATCTTTAGGCTGCTGACCTGACGAGTCAGGAATGCCGAGAGGCCGAAGTTGACGAGCGAGGAACGAGGGCGCGATTGGGAGGCGAGGGCGTCACGAAACGAAAGAGATGGAAGGGCGCTATATACTTGAGAGGACTGATGACGTAGCTAGGCGGAAGCAAAGCGAGGCATAGTTCGATGCAAGCCCCTCTCGCGTTCCACGAGACGGGTGGGATAGATTTCGGCACTAGGCTTGTCGACTCTTGTCACTTCGTCCGGTGTTCTAGGCGAGGGCGCCTATGTCCCTCCTCCGAGGGCGCTCAGTTACGGTGACATTGCCGAGTTCGTCGTAACATACAGGTTGAACCCACCGGACACACATCTAATACATTAATGGTATCTAAGACTAGCCTGCACGAATTGCTTTCGCGTTGTAATGCACATAAGAGTCCACCTAACACTGCCCTATTATTCCGCCTGAGTGCCAGTAGGCAGTGCTGCCAGAGGGTCAATTGAATGTTAATGGCAACGCATATGGACGATGATAACATAGCCAGCGAACATACAGTACACAACACCACCACATCCTTACTCGGGATGCGCGCCCCCGAGGCGACCGGAGGTGATGTCCCGGTGAAGCACGGCCTCGCCGACCTGGACGGGCAGCACCTCCCCAACACGCATCGCCAGCTGGACGGCAACGACCGTCACTTCAAGAGAGGGCAGTTTCTCGACGGGAACGGGCGTTCCGTCTACCTGTGGCAAACATCCAGCATCAGCCTGGCCAGAGTCTTTCGTACTTCCGTCGACAGAACTACAACACTCACCATCTGAATACGCCAGTCGAGGTGGTCCTTGAGGCGCGGCGACACGTCTTCGGGGTTAAACGTACGTACGTCGTAGTTCCTGAAGAGCGCGCGGTTGAGATGCACGCAACCCTCCGTGACGACGTCGACCAGGACTTGGCAGTTCGCACACTGCGCCGCGGTCCCGTTCACGAACGCGCCGAATGCGCCGACGAACGAGGGCGCGCCGACCCACTCGCTCGGGTCCTCGGGCACGCTCCCCAGGAAGACGAGTACCTGGAAGCTCCGTTCAAGCTGGAACCGCTGGACGCGGACACGTGCCGACCATTTCCAGGTGGATTGAACGCTGGACTCGTCGGAGTTGTCGGCACTGGTTGTTGGGTTGGTCCCATGTGGAGCATATAAACCTTCGACGACGTCTTTGATGTGCTTCTGGACTGCGAGCACGTTGGTCATGTCGAGACCATCAAACTCAGGGTATGTGTATCCCATGTGGGTTGTGCCAATGGCGTCCCTTGACGTCCAGTATGTGTCCTGCGAGCGAGCGAAAGGAAACAAAGCTAACACGAAGGCATCTCAGTCCTGCCCACGGTCCCTCAGAGGCCGGGGAAAACTTACGGGTGTCCGCGTCGATGGTCGCGTTGTGGGGAAGGCTGAACGTCCCGCCGTCGCCCTGACGGTCCTCGGAGACCCACAAGTCCGGGTGGAGTGCAGACCAGAGGGACAGGAGACGGTCAACATTTGCATGATGCAAGTAGAAGATCGGGTCAAAGGCTGATTCTTCGAGTCAGCTTGCGGGGGAAAAAGATATCGGGAAGAACCTGGTACGTGACCTGCCATTGACACATCGCCCATATGACCCGCTCCACCGATCCATCCGTGAACGTAATCGTGTAGACGCTCCAAACTCGTCACGCTGAGAATATCTTCTGAGTCCGCTCTGGAGTTGCTGAACTTTGTCCAGGTGTTCAACAGGGTGAGGGTAAAGTATACCTCGGACGTCAAGGACCAGTCTGGAGTATTCGACAACGTCCTATGAGACAGGTATATTGGCGTGAGAAATGTCGCACATGCTAGTTCTGCGATCAGGGTACTCACCGAGCAAAAGCATCGGGGTCGCTCTGGTCGTGCTTCGGGCGTCTCAGCGTTGTGGGCCATTTGTCGAATGGTGGAAGAGAACCTGGGACTTTGGACTTGAACCGGGCCTCTCCAATCGAGCCGAAGCTGTGATGAGTTAGTTTGAATTAGGCGCCGCGACTGGAGACCTCGGATAGGCCGCCTATTTACTTACCTGCGCGTGCCACGACCCGAAGAGATGCGGACGGCCGCAATCCTCTGCGTCTGCTGCCCACCGACTAGTGCCGTTCTCAACATCCCTAGTCCCTTTCCCTCCCTCAATTCGATAAGTATGCGGGAAGTCGAGTATAGAGCGTCAAGAACGGCGATCTACATCGGTACCGAAACACTGGTACCACACTTCGATGTTGCCAATCGACTCCGAGTCGGGTGTCTGTGGACGTGAATCTCAGCAAGGGTGAAAATGAAAGGGAACAGGGAGACTGACGGAGAGTGGATCCTTGAGGTAAAGGCGAAGAAGAAGTGCGCAGGGCGTGAAGAAGAAGAAAAGAACGAGCTGGACGTAGCAAGGGCGAGTGCTCAACATTGCTGAAGATCCTGAGACGACCTCGCCCTCCCCTTTATACTCTCCGGGCTACCGGCCTTCGTCGCCTGGCTTTGGCGGCCAAGGATGCGCCTGTGACGGCGCCATGTTCTGCGACAGATTCCGCTGGCAACTTTGAGAGTCAAACCATTCGCGTTCGCGCCGACGCGGTTACACAGCTTCCGCCCCAATCGTACATGCAGATTCAACTCACCAAACCGCATCTAATATATTGCTATTGTACACCAGCCCGCTCGATATCATTGCTTTCGCGTCGCACCCCGATGCATAGAAGTTCACTGAACACCCTGCTAGTCCACTGTAGGGGGGTCAAGTGAATGTCAGTAAGACAAATGGACGATAGCTCGAACGGAGAACATACTCCGCCACTTCGCTTGGCACGCCGCCACCACATGTTTACTCGGGATGCGCGCCTCCGACGCGACCGAAGGTGATGTCGACATGAAGCACGGGCTCTCCAACCGGGGTCGGTAGGGCATCCCCGACACGCATCGAGAGCTGCAAAGCGACGACGGTCACCTCGAGAGAAGGCAGACGCTCCAGAGGAATCGGCGTTCCGTCTGCCTACCCACAGCATACAGCGTCAGCACCAGGGTCCTACTTGTATGTGACTCCGTCCGGGTCAGAACCCCCATAAGGCTTACCATCTGCACGCGCCAGTCGAGGTCGTCCTTCAGGTACGGCCGCACGTCGCACGGGTCAAAGCTACACACCCTGCTGTTGCGCGAGAGCACGTCATCGAGGTGCACGTACCCCTCCGTGACGACGTCGGTCAGCACTTGGCAGTTCGCGCACCGCGCCGCGGACCCGTTCACGAATGCGCTGAACGCGCCGACGTACGTGGGCGCACTGGCCCACTCGCGCGGGTCTTCGGGCACGCTGCCCAGGAAGATGAGCACGTGGAAGCTGTGGGCGAGCTCAGACTGCTTGGCGCGCACCCGCGCGGACCACTCCCAGATGGTGAGGTTGGAGTCGTGGGCGCCAGGCGTGGTTGTGGTCGTTGTCGGCACATCGGTCCCGGCTGCGGCGGGTTGGTCGGCGGGCGAGAGGGAGGTAGCGAGGTAACGGGGCGTGTAGAGGTTGCTGACGATCTCGCTGATGTGCTTCTGGACCGCGTCCCGGTCGTTCATGTCGAGGCCGTCGAATTCGGGGTATGTGTACCGCAAGCGGGCCGTGTCCGTACTGCCGTGCGACGTCCAGTATGTGTCCTGCGAGTTGGGGAAGGGAAACAGAGCTGACGGGACGACAGTTCAGTTCTGGACACGGTCACTTGACGGGGAGCAGCTTACGGGTGCGAGCATCGATGGTGGCGTTGTCGGGAAAGGCGAACGTCCCGTTGACCTGGTGGTCCTCAGTGACCCACACATCCGGGTGGAGTGCGGCCCACAGGGAGAGGCACCGGTCGGTGTTCGCGTGAAGCATGTAGAAGATCGGGTCGAAGGCTGATTCTTCGAGTCAGCTTGCGGGGAAACATGATATCGGGAGGAACCTGATAATAGACCTGCAACAGAAATTTCACCCGTATGACCACCCCCACCACTCAAGTCGTGAATGGTGTTGTGGATACCCTCCAAGCTCGTCGCTGGGTTGCCTCCGAGTTCCGCGCGAGCGTTGCTGAACTCCGGCCAGGTGTTCAACAGGGTGAACAGGAAGTACGTCTGGGACGTCAGAGACTCTTGATTTGCCGACAACGCCCTATACTGGCGTGGGAAATGTCGCACATGCTAGTTCTGTGATCAGGGTACTCACTGAGCAAAAGCATCGGGGTCGCTCTGGTTGTTCTTCGGGTACCGCACAGTTGTGGTCCATTTGTCGAATGGTGGAATACAACCTGGGAGTATGGACTTGAATGTATACGCGAGGAATGGGTTGTCGACTTCTGTAGGCTTCCCATCGGGCTTCGCCCTGATAACAATCTTGCTGAGGCGGATGATCTCATCCGGAGGGACCGCCTGGCCCGACGCTGCCCAGTCCCAGAACGGCTGCCGGAGCTCGGCCGCTGCCTGGCGCCACTCCGTGGTTTCTGTTGTGTACTCCTCGGCGATCCTGGCAGCATGACTCTGCAACACTTGCTGTAGACATCTTCAGTAAAGGAATCGTGAAGTAACGCCGTATAACGGGACAAACCTCAAAAGCGAGGATGTAGGGCCTGTGCCAAGTGGGGAAGAGGGAGGTCCTATGAACGCAATATCCCCTGAACGTCCCGGCAGGCGTCTTGCTAGCGTGACCATTCCAAGGCACATATGGCATCCCGTGGATACTTGCGAGCTGGAAGTAGGAGCATACGTCGTCCTCCCCTGCCCGGTACATTTCCTCTGACGACGGCGAAAGGATGAATCAACGGCAAGATATAAGCTCGGGCGGTAGACGTACGCAGCGCTTGGACGTAGAGGGAGAACATCCTCTCGTCCTTGACGAAGTCGACTATGTTGAGGCGCTTGGGCGGAGCGACACCCTCCCCCCACGGGTTCGGGGGACCGGTAATGACGAAGCGAGGCGTGGGTTTGGAGTAAATGAGCCCCATAGGATTGTTGGAATACGAGAGAAGGTCGTGAGGCCTCGATAGGAGTCGGCGGTGGTGTATCGCTTATATACTTGGACTCAAACCAGCTCAAGCCCCGGAGACTTTGTGCTTGGCGCAGCGTGGGGGACGAATTTGGACCCCACGTTCTAGTGCCGTCGTATCAAGATACATGCTTGCAGATCCAGGCGAGAACCCATAGAATTATGCAGCGATGGGTTGAAGAAATGAGCGCGACCTTGCCCTTCCTTGACGCCCCCCGAGGCCATGAGTTGGAGGCGCCGTGGCGTCGGATTGTGTTCCTAAAGCCAAGGGGCGCGCCGGACTGTCAAATACAGTGAGAATGGAATATTGACGGCTAAGTGTGGTGTTAGATGCGTGAAGTAGTAGCCCTGTCGGCGATGCGAGAGTGGAAGACGTTACGTACCAAGAATGCAGCCAAGCCAAGAGCCTCGAGGTGAACCGAGCGTCACGTTAATTTGACCGAGGCGGGGTCGGGTCTGAGAACTGAGGGTAGAGTATAGGAATCTGTCAACCTATCGTTGAGTGAGGGGCGATGCGGAGCTAAGCCCCCACATGGGGCCCGCCATGGCCGTGGGTTATTTGCATGTGGGGTTCCTAGTGCGGATAATGCTCACCTTCGTATCCGAGATCGCCCTTGGTGAACGTTTGTTGTTCACCGCTGTTGAGTACTTGTTGAGTCGAGTCGGAGCGATAGGCCGGCATTGGCGCCAGGAGAAGGATCCATATCAAGCAAGAGAGGCGCTCAGCTGGGACACGTCATCCTTGAATTTGTTGCGAGTCCATCTCATTCGAGTACTCGCTGCTGCCACCACGTAGCAGCAGCAGCTTTTTTGAGACTGACGGTGCCGAGTTCAACTCGCATTTCACATCGACAGCCTCTCGAAGCTCGAAACATAGACTACGAAGCTCTTTGACCCGTGTAGCCTGCCCTTCTCCAGAGCTCTCCTCGCTGCACGCGGCTCGTTCCGCTGTCGGACATACATACATTGCATTTCATCTCAATCTACTAGTACCAGTGTTGCAAGTGGTTCGATGTAGTTTCTTCGATTTCTTGCATCTGATGGTGACGTGACTTGCGAGAATAGCAAACAGCTCGTAGTGAGACCGATTTCAGTGGTCAAAACATTATATTGGCACAAATCAAGCCCTCGCACCGAACCCTATGTAACCGTACTGTACTTTTAGCCCAGAATACAACAACAACGTCACCATGACTATGCCTCTGCAATCCGCTCGAAGAACTGCTTCAGCGTCCCGGACAGCACATCCGGCAACGCCTCCACGTTCCGCAGCACGACGTAGTACTCGAACGGGAACGTATCCAGATACCGCTCCATCGTCAGGTCCATCCGCCCATCCACCATCTTGTACGCCACCTGGTTCATCGACAGGATCGAGTTGTCGTTCTTCCCCGCCGTGCCCGCGCCCTTGGAGTGCAGCGAGTCCAGGATGATGAACACAACCATCACGCGCTGCTCCTCCGCGCGCCGCAGCACCGTCCGCAACCGCTCGTGGTCCTGGCATATCCCATCCGAGATGATGATCTCCAGCTGCCACAGGTCCGCTGCCGACGCCGAGCTTACCGCGCGCCGCTCCCGCGCCTGCTCGAGCAGCGCCAGGCTCGTCTCGACGAGCGACAGCACCTGCGTCGCCTTCTGGTCGAAACGGAACGCGCCCATGACCCGCGTGCCCGCCTGGTCCGTGAACGGCCCGCCGTCGAAGCCGTGCAGCACGTCGACCGCCTCGCCGAACTTCGCGATCGCGATGTCGCCCACCTCGAGCTTCCCGAGCGCCTTCGACACGAGCGCGAGCGTCTGGAACGCGAGGTGCACCGAGTGCGACTCCGCCATGGACCGCGAGTCGTCGAGCGCGATCAGCACCTGGTACTCGCGCTGGCTCGGGCGCGTGCGCCGCAGCCAAATCTTGTCCTTCGTGAACTCGCTCGCGATGTACGGGATGATCTTCTTCATGTTCAGGCGCTTGCCCGTGCGGTAGTCGCCCTTGAGGCGCGTCGCCATCGTCGGCTCCAGGATGAGGCGCAGCTGCTCGCAGAGCGCGTAGGACAGGTCGTGCGTGAGGGACTCGTACTTGCGCCACATGTCCTCGGCGCCGTGCTCTGGCTGACCAGATGCTTGCCACTGACGGAGCGCGAGCTCGACCATTTCCTGACTGTCTTCCTCCATGTCCTCGGAAGGTATCGGTCGGTCGGAGGGGAGGGGTTGGCTGAGATCGTCGGCGGAAGGTCCGGGCTGATTAGAGCGAATCTCCGTCTGCGTGAGCGCACTCTTGACATCTTCTCCAAGGGTCTGGGAGGTAGGTTCGGCATGTAGCGCGGACTGAGGTGGACGAGACAGTTGATCTGGGTCAACTTCGGGAGAGTCGTCTACGAGAAGCATAGTATCTTTTGCCTCCATATCTTCGTCGAGGTACTTTAGCTCATTGAGCTTCGCGACATCTTCCTGTTGCGCCGGACCCAGGGCCTGCATCTCGTCGGTACCCTTGTCTTCTTCGGGACGGAGGTATTCGAGCTGCGACGGGCCAGCAGTATCAACCTGTTTTTCAGGGCGGCTTTGTGGCCCCTCACTCTCCAGGATCTCGTCGATGCGCTGACTGATCTCGCGAAGTGCGTCTCCAAGACTCCGAAGTGGGTTGCTCTGCATTGGTTGTGTCCTCGCCTGAGATGGAGCGACGCCTTGTTGTGCGCGAGCGGAGCCTGTACCTTCCTGTCCTTGGGACTCGTCTACAGTCTGGGAAGGTTCAGAGGCCCTGTAACGTCAACATTAATCAATACGCCTGCCGGAAGTGATTTGTTAGAATGGACTTACTGCTCTTGTGCACGTTGCTCTTGAGATGTGCCCTCTTGTGCGCCCTCCTCCTTTTCGCTGGGCTCCTCAGGGCCACCAGCGTCTCCGGAAGAGGAAGGTCCTTGACCGCCTTCGCCTTGGTTCGCCTCGGCCATAGCGTGATCTCCCGCCTCCCCACTATCCTGCCCAGTTCCCGCGTGAAGGTCAGGTTGTGCAGTGGCATCGACCATATCCTCCGTGGCGCCTTCCGGTTGAGCAGCGTCTTCCTGCATCGCTTGTGGCTTCTCTCCCTCCATTTCTACATCTTCCTCCTCTGCGTCCCTCCCGTCGCCTTCTCCGGGTCGTTCCTCTTCGGGTGGCTCGTCAACTTCCTCGTCCATCTCGATGTCTTCATCCAACTGCGACTCCTTGCCGTCCTTCCCAAAGTCCATGTCGTCGGGGAGGTCCAGAGTCTCCGCCTCCTGAAGGAAGTCGTCTAGTTGCGCGCCACCCTGCTGATCCTGTTCCCCCTCGTCCATCGCCTCATCCTGGCCTTCGGCCTCCTCAGGCACTGGTTTCTCGCTCTCACCCTCTCCTTCCTTTCCCTCCTCCTGCGCTGCCTGATCCTTCGGCTTCTCCTTGTCCTTCCCCTTGCCCTTGTCCTCCTCCTTCGGGGCCATCTCCGACTCCTGCTCCTGCTGCTTCGTAGCGTGGTCCTTCTCCGACTTGCCCTGATCCTTCTTATCATCCTCCGGGCCGCCCTCGTCTCCCCACAGCTTCTCATCCACCGCCGACGGGTCCATCGCGTCCAGATCGCCCACCCGCTCCTCCGGCTCCTCGCCTTCGTCGTCCTCGTCTTCCTCATCTCCTTCATCTTCGCCCTCCTTGTCCGGCACGTCCTGCATCTTCCCGCCAAAGTCCTCGCTCATCTCCAGCGCGTCTCCCTCTTCCGCCCGCTCGACGTCCTCGTCCTCGCCCGCCTCGCCCTGCAGGCCCTCGACCTGGCTCTCGTCCTCGATCTCCTTGCTGACGTTCTCCTTCCCCGTACCCTCGCCCATCCCCATACCGCTCGCGTCCTCCATGGCGCCCTCGCCCTCTCCTGCGCCCGCCTCAACGTCGGGTGGCTTGCAGAACCCGTCCTTGGCGACGGAATGCATGACGGAGCAGACGACATAGTCGAGCTTGAAGAGCGCCTTGGTCCACGCGCAGTGGTTCGTGAGCTGCACCCGCGCAAGCTCGAGGTACGCGTCGAGGAACGGTAGGACGCGCGCAAGCTGCGACGAGAGCTCGTCTTGTGGCGCGCACACCGCGTCGCTGACGACGTCGTCGAGCAGGGAGGAGACCTCGTCAACCTTGAGCGCGCATGTGATCTGCGCGACGAGCCGGCTGTGCTCGCGGAGGAAGCGGTCAGGGGTCTCGGTGGTGTCGGGTTCAGTCGCTGGAGGAGGATGGGGCAGAGCGAGAACGCCTTGGACTGAGAGGAGGAGGCGGTCGATGAGCTGTCCGGTTGAATCGGAGGCTCCATCAGGGATGTGCGTGAATTGCACGAATGCAAAAGATTCCCGTTTCTGGATCCACTCGAGGAGGGGTCGAACGAAGTGCGAGACGACGTTGGGGCCGTCCGCCCACCTTGTGAGCAGCTGCACCACAGTTTGGACGTGTTCGAGTGCTTGTTGTGTAGTCGCAGCCTCGTCTAGATGATTGATTGAAGTCAGTTCAGCACACCTGCGGAGGAGTACTGTAATAGCCTCACCTTCCAGAAGGATAGGAACATTAAGGAGCTTCACATTCGTCGTCACCTCGGCCATACGACGGAACATCTCTTGAGATGAAGAGAACGCGGATTGCAACTCATCCAGAGCAGTTGGAAGTGACTCTGTCTCGGGGAGCTGCTGCAAGTACTTCCGCCAGATCGTCAAAGTCTCCTCCAAGGCCTTGACGAGTCTCCCAATATCTTCCTTGATGGCGACAACACGATGGACCAGCTGCGGACCGGACGCGACGACTCGAGGCCATTGTGAGACCATATGGAGCCGTGATGCCACTCTCCTGAGCCGTGAATGTTGATCGGTCGCTTCGACAAAGCTATCCGAAGGTTAGCGTAAGTGAGAAGCTTGGAGTAGGAGAGAACGCACCTCGCTCGAGCTTCAATGGCAAGCGAAAACGCAGACTCCACCAATCCCGTGCCGCGCTGCAGATCCCGGGTCCCAATATCGGGATGATGGTTCGACAAGGCAGCTCGGAGATCCGGCAGCAGCTTCGTCATGCGCAAGAGATACACCTCGTTCTTGTCGAAGGGGCCGACAGCTTGCACGAGCTCCTCCACGACTGGCTGCTCTCTCAGCCAGCGCGGGTTGCTCTGCTGCTCGAGGACCTCTGGCTTGATGTTCATCGCCAGGCCGATACGGCGGAGCTCCTTCAGGAGATCGCTCCACGCTTTGCGCTTGCGGACAAGAAGAGACTTATGGAATTTCTCTTTCTGTTCCTTCACGGCACCTAGAGGAGGCGAGGAAGACCCGAGGCTCTGGAGCGTGGTGATGATTTCCGCAGAGAGGTCTTCGACATCGACAGGTGACAGGGAGCCAATGAGAATACTGAGCCGACCCTGTAGTATTGACTGGAAGTTCCTGAATGTGCGGTCGAGGTTGACAAGATGATCTGGCTGCGAGACGTGGCTGGTAAAGTGCGGGAGTGGAGGGTAGTCGGGAGTGAGACGGATAGAAGGGAGGGCGGGGAAAGATGTTGACTCGTCCGAACCAGCAGCGCCGGGGACAAGATGAGGGGTGGCCGGTTGGCGGAGGATTTCCCTGAACTTGCGAACGCACTTATACAACTGTCTGTGGGACCTTTGTGCGCTCTGCTTGAGGGCGTGCACATTGATGTCCCTCCAGCTGGCGAGCTTGATAAAGTTGCGGATCTCCTTCTCCAACTCCTGCTGCTGGGAGGAGAGCGACGCATTTACCCGTGAGACGAACTGCGAATAGTATGCCCGGGTGAAATGCAGTATGCGGCGAGCACGGTGCGAGGCCGCTGATCGAATCCCGGTCCGAGCGCAGCTGAGGCGAAGGCAGTAAGACTCAAAGGCGTGAAGAAGGCTGAGACGGGCGGTGTACTGGCCCAAAGGACTGGATGTCATGTATGAATCGAGGAGGGGCACCAGTCCTTCCAGGTATCTCGCTAAAGCGCCTACATCTCCTTCTGCTTCTTCCCGGAACGCCGCATCGACGCCACGGACGGCGGCCTCGTATAGGCGGAACCACCATTCAGAAGCGCCATCCGCGAATTCCTGTGCTTGAGTGCGGAGCAAGCCTTGCCACGAAGACAATTCGAGGCGACGCCATGAGACAACCAAAGAGGCTAGTTCGTGTTGGAAGGCCTTGAGGGTGTTTTCCCTGTTCGCGTACATCTCCCAATCCTCCATCTGCAAGAGAAGCTGCTCAATTGCCGACAGCACCTTCGCAACGGGGCTGAACATATCGAGCGTCAAGATGACATCGCAGCGACCTTTTAGGTGCTGTAAGACCATCTGGTCCGGCCACTCTTGGATCAGAGCCGTCAGTCGGGCGGACATGCGCTGAAGGGCGTCGGAAGACCTCCGCAGTTCGGGTACGCCGGGATCGATATAGAAGTTGTAAGGTCTAGGTGAGGCCCGCGTTGTGTCGTGCAGGATGGCTAGACGATCGAGCAGTGTGGATATCTGGTACGGTCGACTGCACTGATCAAGAGATTCCGAGATGAAGCGTGCCCGATCAACAAGAATGTCGTGGACGAGCGCGCTTCGAAGTTCATCAGAGTCCAAAGTGGAGGCAGATGGCGAGGAAGGAGGGATGGAACCGAACAAAAGTTGATGGAGAGTGCAGAGCCTCTTGACGTTGGGTGAGTCGATGAGATCGGTTGGCTTCCGAGATTGCGCGGTGATTGAAGATGGCGTTGTCTCAAGCAGGTCCTCGTACTCAGGGAAGAGAGCGAGGAACTCCTGCTCCTCTAGCTCCGCCTCCGTTGCAGGATCGTTTGCCTCCGTCTTGTGTCGGTAGAGAGACTGGGCTTGACGTTCTTCCTCCTCTTTCCTAGCCTTGTCCACCAGCCAGAGGCCGAGAGACTGTTCGTAAATGCTCTCCACCAATGGCATATATGACCCGGTTTCCGCGCCCAATGCGACCTCGGAGGCCGCCTTGGTCAGCGTCCACAGGGCAAGGGAGAACGAGGTGTTGGTTGATGTCTGCGTAGCGCCGCCATGATTGGCCGTGGAATCCGGTATAGACGGGAAGGAAACCAGTGCCTCTGTTGTCATACCCTCTCCAACCTGGTTCGAAGAACATGTGTCAGCGAGGATACGCAACCCGAACCTCAGTTGAAGGAGGGCAAGTTGGATGGGGGCATTGATGTCAGTGTAGTCATTGTATACGCTATCGAGCCGTTGAGAGAATGCAGCAGTGGTCTCTTGAACGACCTGTTCGCGCATTAGGGCCGTCTGCTCCCGGTTCTCCAGCGCCACAATCATTGCATCAACTTTGGACGGGGTAATAACCTGCTCCAGGAATTGGGAAACCTCCGTCCAGTACGCATGAAGCCGAGCGAGGTCTGAACGCGGTGTTTCTACTTGAACGTCATCCACAGCGCGGCGATCTAGATCTTCCACCATTCCGGAGAGGTAGGCGATCATGGGGTTATCTCGTCGACCGAACGTTCGTCGTTCGTAGCCGCGTTGAAGTGCAAGCTCGTCTTGAAGCAGGGCACGCTGCTCGGACCAAAACCTCCGCGAGCATTGTTGGATAGCGGCCGGGTCAAGGGGAACGGTCGGAACGTAGATGTCAAGGAGAAGCCTAGAAAGTGCAATCCAGCATCGACCCAAAGCAGCCCACGAGGGTGCAGCACTGGCTTCCGAGAGAGTTCTCAGATACGGACGCAATGATGATTGGTAGGCGTCCAAGAAGACCTTGCTGGGTGATTCGTCCAAAGAGGTTAGCACGTTAGCCATTGCGGTAGAAATGGTTGATCTCGGGGGTGTGAGCTTGTCGACGGCCTGTGATTGAGGCGGCACAGGACAAGAGGAGATCTATGATATAGATGAGAAAAACTGCTGATATCGTGTTGAGGAGACTATATACCATGGCCACAGCTCCAATCAACAGGTCAACTAGCTGTTCCCACCGGCTGGTGTGAGGAACGAGACGTCCCGATAGGAACTTCAGCTGCCGACTCAACACGCTCTCATACTCCGCCAAGCCATTCATAGGGCGTGTCGATTTATCGCTGGCAATCGTGTTAGCAACTGTATGTGGGCAAAGCAATTTCTGCGGTTACCTGAGGGAAACTGTGGTGCACAGCTCAACAGGGTGAGACAACGCAGACGGGCCACTCATCTGAATCATACTGCGATTAGAAGAAAAAAGCCAAATAGACGGATGAAACTGTTCACCCCGAGAATAGGAGGAACCTCCCAAAGCTGAGCGAGCCATTGGCCTTGTGATTTCGCCAAAACTTGTATAATTGCTGCGAGAAGGTTAGCGTCCAAGGCAAGACGAGGAACGGAATGACGACGTACGCTGTCGTGCGTCGACAGCCCACAGTAGCTGCAAGTATGGAACCAAGTTGGGTAGGCCAATTTTACGGTCGGAACATCCGTAGTCGACCACTTCTCGTAATACCTATTATTCAGGTCAGCCCACGTTACGCCTCGCATTAGAAAAACGTCCGGATTACTTACGGCTTGGGCATGCGACCGGTCCTTGAGGACAGCATGGAGCGCGTTAAGTTGCGCGATAGAAAAGCAGAAATGGACACGTTGGTCGATGCTGTATTCTGTCACATCTCCTTCGGGAAGACGCTATGCGAGATCGTTAGCGAGCGCTTGATGTGCCGTGATACGCGGATGATCCCTACACTGTCCACTTGCGCCGTCAATCGCGCAAGCAGTCGTTTCTGATCTTCGGAGGTACTCTTCTGAAGGCTCCACATGGACATGAGTTCGAGAATTTGTGTTCGGAGCTCTACGAATTGGATACGCAAGCAGTTAGCATATTCTGGCACAATGCACTCGCAGGTCGACGTACTGATGTCATCGGAAGAGCGGCGCAGGCGACGGTCGACATTGTCAAGGTGCTTTGTCATACTGCCGTCGGCATCTGAAGAGGATCCAGAGGATAGTGCCTTCCAAACTTCTGTCAAGCCCTTTCCGGAAGTCATCGAGATAACGCCCTCTAACGCATTGACACCGCTGACGACTTCAGAGACACCGCCCGAACCCTCCCGCGATCCTGAGACAGTTGTTCGGATCCAATCGACGATTGCATATGCCAGAGAGAAGTCGAACGTCTCTGGAGATTGCGTTGCATTGCACAGGAAGCGGCCGTACGCTACGAGCTCGAGCATCCGATCGATATCCTAGGAATGGTCAGGCTCAGATTGTGCAGAATGCTTATACCCAGTGGACGTACATATCTGTCTTCGTTGCTGACGTTGATCTCGTTCAGAAACGTTGTTGCGGCATTTCGAATCGATGCCACTAGCAGCTTAGAGCTTATAGCCGCGCGGTTTTGAACACGCGTTCGGTCACTTGAGTGCGCAACCGGCTGACTGCTCTCATCTTCACGAGGCTGGCAGTAGTCAACGGTAGCGGCAACTAGCAGGCGCAGGTATCGCAGCAAGGACGTGTCATGTTGACCGTTTTCAACGGCTTGGGACGATGATCTTGTTCGTCGAGAGGTGGCATACAGTGGCTTGCAGGGCGGCATGAGCGTTTTTCGATTCACTCACCTGAATTTACGCCACTCACCTGCGCAAGCAGTGCATCAGGCGGGATGTTCAAGGACCGACTAGCATTCCTCCGCATTTGAATGATAGTACGATATATTTGACTACATTCTAGCACCCCCAACAACGGGCGAAGGGAGGATAGGAATGTGGTGAAGGAGGGCGCCTCGCAGTACATGAAGCGAGAGATGTGTGGGAGAGCATTAGGGACCGCATTGGAAGCCAAGAAGTACCAAGCGGCTCGCTCATGCGATTTCAAATGGGCCGAGGATGCGAATGTTGGAATCAGATCAGAAACAATAGCATTGGAGTTGTCTTCGCCTACGAGCCGGCTGGAGGATAGCACTGGGAGCTGTTGCGTCGAGAGATGGGCACGGGCGAGCCCACGTTGGGCGAGGGATTGCCTTGCAACAAGATGCCGCATGTCTAGGCCCAAGGCGGCGATCGAAGGAGAGCAGCGTATGTGGTCCAGCACTCGAGACCAATCTTCCTCGTCCAACGAGGCAGAAAGCGCGATCTCGATGCCCCGATTCCTCATTGCCCTAGATAGCTCGCCGTACTGAGCATCTGCGCACATGAACAAGCGGAAGTCTGGGTGTGGCCGAAGAACTTGAACTTCGCCATTTACGGCCCCGCGTTCGTTCAGCGTCAACGAGCCGCCCATCTCGCAGAGAGAGTTGAGCCGGTCGAGAACGGAAGGGTTGCAGAGATTGGCACCGTCGAGAAGTAACCAGTGTCCTTCCTTGAGTGCACGAACTAGCGGGCCGTCGACCCATTCCAGAGAGGCTGTCTGAGGCCGTAGGATTGATAGCCGCTGGACTTGTATTCGCGCCTGGGACAAGCGAGTCCGGTACAATTCTGGCAGGTCCTTCAATGCGTCCAAAGCCTGCGTGAGGGTATCCACGATGACAGGCACAGTCACTGGAGTCACTGTCTTGGGGAGTATCTGTAACATCGCATTGAAATCAGAGGTAGCATGAAGTTTAGAGCCGAGCCCTGAAGACGAGATCTCATCGAGAAGGTCAAACACCTCCTGGACGAGAATCGTCACACAGTACCCAAGGTCTGTCTCTTCAAAACTACCCAAAATATCTGTTGCGTCTGTCGCATTGTTGATGGATACTTCTCGTAGGTTCTTACCCAACAGGTTGGCCATCGTTCTAACCAACGTTGTCTTACCACTATTTCGTGGACCAGTCAAGATGGCCAGCCAACCGGTGGCGACGCACATGCCAAGAGACTCGAGGGCGGGAAGAGTGGCCTGCAGAACACGACCTCCTCGAGCGCTTGGAAGACGGGCGCCCCGAGAACCAAGATGGTGGCCAATTTGGAGGTGAGACGGCGAAATGAACGCAGCTGGTTGGTCCGACTCGGTTGCGAAATCGAAGAGGTCGGAGTAGAGTTGGAAGGCACGATTGCGATCCTCGGGCGTGCGGAATCGCTGGAGGATGACGGCTGAGAGATAGTGGGATGGATGCGCAGGAGGATCAGTGTTGTGAAGAAGAGTCGCCCATCGGATGACGTCGCGAAGATTGAATTCCCAAGGTGCCCCCTGTCTTGCGAAGGATCGCTTGACCATTGTTTCCTCGTTGAGCACCGTCATGTACGCGATCATCTTCTGCAAAAGATCTGGGGGATAGTCGGGGAATAGATTGCGGCAGATGAGCAGAAGATCGTTGGGAGACATTTCTTGCACGTAGACCTTAGTAAACCGATTCAGGAACGACTTCGGGAGTCCCTTCCTGCCACCACCTTGGTGGATAGGGTTCTGCGCAGCGAAAATGCGGAACGAGGGGTGACGAACGAAGGAGCGTCCAAGTTCCGGTATGTAGACAGTGCCGCGATGGTCGAGAACCGCATTCAGACCCTCTAAGACGGACTGAGGCGCCAAGTTCATCTCGTCGAGTAGAACCCAATGACCCTCTTGTAGCGCTCGAAGGAACTCCGCATCCTTCCATACGAACTGCCCAGGTTCACCGCCTTCCACGGGGAGGTCAGACCCAAAGAGATCAACGAGGTCTGTCTGGTCCGAAAGGTTGATTCGACATAGCTGATGGCCGCAAATGTTGGCGAGCGCGGCAACGAGGCTGGTTTTGCCAACGCCTGGACTCCCTTCCAGCATGATAGGTTTCGGAAGCTGACAGGCCCTGACGACGCGCATGACGTTATCGCGGGTAGTCGGCGCTCCGAGGCTGAAGCTTTGAGGCGATGGCTGTTGAAGTCCTCTGGAAATGGAGAAGGTACTGAACCGAACGTTGGACGATTCGTACTCGGGCGCGCGTCCCTGTTCCAGAGCGGAAATAAGGGGAACGAATTCGTTCAGCTTCGTGATGGCATCAGTCTTGAGACGGTCCAGTGCTTCCTTCGAGTACGCTGACAATTGAGGCATAGAACCCAACCCGTCTAAGAAAGTCATCTGGGCTGCGTGATGCTGAAGCGTCTGTTAGTGCTGAGATGAAAAAAAATTAATAGTAAGTAATTCAACGCACGAAGATTTCGTTCGGCACCATCCTATCCGTGGCGTCGTCCCTCAATACTGCATTGGAGAAGGAGACCCATGCCTATATAGATGTTAGCACTATAACGAAGTGGCGGCAAGCGCACTCACTAGGATGTCTCGGAGGTTCGCGAACGAACGATCGCCAATGGTCGTGCAGAGCCAGTCAACGAAGTCCAAGAGGGGCTGAGTAAACGCGCGCAAGACATCATGCCCCCACAAACTTTGGACGATACACTCCAAGTCGCGACGGTCGGTGATAGGGGGAACCCAGATCTCCGTAAAGCGATTGCGCAGTGCAGGGGAGAGCTCCTTCTTGCCATAATCACCACCGGGGTTCATCGTCGCGACGAGCTTGAAGTCTTCATCAGCCTTGATTGCGGGAATCTCAGCGTCGGTGCCACCACGCTCGGCGAGTACGATGGTGCGACCGGTCTCGAGAACACTGTTCAGCCGTTCGAGCACGGAGTCGTCCGCGAGAGAGATCTCATCCAAAAGGAAAACGTCGCCGTTGCGCATCGCCTCGACAAGCGGCCCGTCGCGCCACTCAAACAGAGCCGACAATCGCTGCAGGCGACCTCGGAGATCTTGCAACGCCGCGACTTGCTCGGAGGAGACGGCGTTCGACTTGAGAACCTGGTCGATCGTCGACGTCAGAGAGCTGACATCCCCAGCGACATTCACGATCCCCAGCTGGGACACAGCCGATGAAGCCTCCTTGAGAACCTCGACCTCGACAGCCGCCTTGTTACGGATAGGTCGGAGACCACCGATGAGATCCGCCGTCTCCGTGTTCTGATGACAGTTGACTGACCGCAGGGTACGGTTGAGAACCTCCGCATAGAGCTGACAGACTGACGTCTTCCCGCATCCGGTTTCTCCAACAAGTAGCACAGGCTCGTTGAACCGAAGAGCGCGGGCAGTTAGGACGAAGAGACGTCGCATCGCGGACGTCCACACAACTTGCGAAGAAGATGGAATGGGGCATCCAAGGAACTCGCTGGGGTCGAACTTGGGGCCCTGAAGGTCGTAGAGGGAAGCCTCGTTGATGCGGACCTTCATGACGGATTCGATGACCTCCTTGACAACCACCTTATCATCGTCTCTGCGGGCGCGTTCAGCCAGCAGCATGTATCCGTTCGCAGCAAGCTCATCGTAACTCAATGCATCCCGACCGGCCCACCGGAAAAGGTCACGAAGAGTGGCGAAACCTTGCTTGCTCTCGAAGATGCGACCTGACTGTCGGCGCTTCTGTAGCTCGCGGAAGACGCCCACAATGCGCTGACCGTAAGAAGGCGCGATGCGGCATCGTTGGCATAAGATCGTCTCCAGCTCGGCCTGGGGCACATCCTCGAAATGAACCTCGAGAAAACGATTCCGGAAGGCTCGCGAGAGAACCTTGCGTCCGGCATATAGTCCAGGGGGGTTCTGCGTGGCGAAAAGCATGAAGTGAGGGTGTGGACGAACGACCTCCTGCGTCTCGGGAATGACAAGCTCGCGATTGTCATCAAGAAGACGATTGAGCGCCTCGAGGACATCCGTCGGTGCCAGGTTCAGTTCGTCCAGAACGATCCAGTCCCCTTGACGCAAAGCGCGGACGAGGAGGCCTTCCTTGAACACCAATTTGCCGGTGACGGGGTCGGAGACGTAAGTGCCAATGTATTCTTGGATGTCGGTGTGCTCGTGGTTATTGATACGGACGAAGCGATGCCCTGTCCGCTTGGCGAGGTACTCGATCGAACTTGTCTTGCCACTCGATGTCGGACCTTCGATAAGAACGGGGAACCGTTTCGCGGCAATGATGCGGGCGAGATCGATGAGCTTCGTCTCGACGGACGGTGTCATGATATAGTCTTCCGCGGGGTCTTCGGGCCAAGGTCCTCTTTCGAGGTAGAACGGTCCAAACTTCACGAACGCAGCAGGCTCCCCAGGAGGGAGCGGCTCCTTCGCCAAGAGAGAACGAGGGTTCTTCACTCCAGCAAGGATGTGCTTCTGAGCAAGAGCTGTGACCGCCGCGGCGCTGGGACCGTCCAAGGCCATGGTGAAAGCCATGAGACACCCTTCCCACAGCGCCCTCCGCAACGAGTACGCAGCCGCCATGTCCGCTGCGAAAGTGAGAGCACGGGCTAAGGTACGCATGCTGAAATGCGGCCTATGGTTCGCACCGTCTGCGATTTGCCGTTCCACCGACAGACGTTTCACCGCCGTGTAGAACTCCGAGACATCCATGATCGCACCCCTATCGCCAACGGCACAAGTACCGATGTACTGGGCCACGATCGTGAGCAGAGTCTCCTTGTCGGCGTCCGGAGGAGGGACATCGATCTCAGTGAAGCGACAGCGGATATTGGGCGGTAAGTCTTTCTTGCCCACGTCGGTGGCCGGGTTCATACATGCGAAGAGGCGAAAGTCGGGATGGCGAGGAATGGGCTCTAAAGAACCTTGCTCCGTCAGAGTGATAGATGCAGTAGGACCATGGAGCAGTCCAGATATCGATTCGAGGGTCTCGGGAGTGGCCAAGTTGACTTCGTCGAGCAAGATCCTGTTGAGGAGAGTTGTGATTCAAGCAAAGTGATAGCGAAATGCAGCCTAACTTACCAGTCGCCATTCCTCAAAGCTTTTATTAATGGCCCTTCGACGAACGCGAACGCAAATTTGCTCTTGCCCTGCACATGTTGCACCTCAAACGTCTGAACGTCCCGTTCGAACGCTTCCCAAGCCTCCATCGACACGTTCAGCTCAGAGCCCTCGACCTTCCTTCGTTTGCGCGGGGTACCTTCCTCTAGCTCCTTCCTGCAAATGACGGTCAGTCAACAAGGGAAGAAAGGATGCCACCTTGTGAAAAACGTACGCGTCTTCCTCCGCCTGTTTCTTCTTGATCCTGTCCTTCGCAAGCTTGACCGCCTCCAGCCACAGACCCGTCGCGCGCTTCCACTTGCGCTCCTGAACCGCCTTTCTGACGGACTCCTCGAAACGAGCATTCTTCTTCCGGCTGAACGTCCCACCAAACATCTCCAGGAACCGCTCCTGCAGCTCGCCCCCAGGAACGCGCGCGTCCAGAGGCTTAAAGCCACCCAGGATATCCGATGACTCCGTCTGGTTGGACAAGTTCAGCGAGATCAGCGGGCGTCGAAGGAGGGACGCCAGGTGCGTCACCACACTCGTCTTGCCCGTACCCGTCTCGCCCGTCAGCAGCACAGGCTCCGCGAGCGAGATGGCGGTCGCGAGCCGCGCGATGAGAGACATCGCAGGCCGGTGCATCGCGAAGGGTCGCATGGCAGGCGGCGCGATCTCCATCTTGGCGGTGCGCGCGGACAGCCGCGTGTGCCCTGCGCGCACGGCGGTGATCCGCCCGTTCACGTCCTTCTCCTTGTCGAAGTCAGGGGTGCGACTATGCAGGATGTAGTCTCTGCGCTCGTCGGATAGCCCGAGATGCCCAGCTACGACATCTGCGAGGGCCACGAGGTGCGCACGGCCGGATACGGTTGTCGCGCCAGCGCCGAAAAAGACGTCGCGGGCTTTGAGGAAGATATCCTCGCGGATGGTAGGGTTTGCAAAGACCTGGGCAAGGCTCGTAGGTTGAGTCGAGTCTTCGTCGATGTCCATTGACTGGTGGTTTCCAGGGAGCAGGCCGCTGACACGGGTACAGAACCTCTCCAGCTCACGAAGACCGATGTCGCGGGTGGACGCTGGGCTTCCAAGCGCACGCACGCCTTCCCACAAGGTAATAAGGCCCTGCGCGGGTGCGCCAGCCAATCGAGGGAACTTCGTGTCGATGATGATCCGGAGATCGCTTGCAGTAGGGGACCCGACGATGATTTGGAAGAACTTGTGAGCACCAAAGAACGTGGGGCTGGGAAACGCGCCACGGGAAGGCTGTAGAGAACGCGTCGCAAACAACCCGAACGAGTCCTCCGCTTCAACCGTACCACGACTTGGAACCTCCAGACGCGCCCGTCCGCCGATCCATTTATCGGGACCGAGGGATTCGACGAGGGGCTTGATGATACCGAGAACCTCCATTGTCGCCCGGTCTATATCCTCCAAAACGACCCACTTTCCTTCCCGCATGGCGCGGACAAGCACACCCTCCTTCCATTCGAACGTCCCCGGACGCGTAGGTGACGACACGTACGATCCTAGCAGGGAACGAGGATCCAACGATGTGTCCGCAAGGTGGATTGTTACGATGTGGTTGCGCGCATCCGGGTAGAGCAGAGTCGCCATATGGGATACGAGAAGTGACTTGCCCGAAGACGGTGATGATGTGAGGAGAATGGGAACCCGTAGCGAGAGATGAAGGGCGATGTCACGGAGCGAAAGAACGGCGGTAGGTGTATCGATTAGGGATGAGGTTGTTTGAGTAGGGATTGAGGAACGAAGCATGAGAACGCCATGGATGTTCACTACCAAAGGACTAACACGGTCCAGTTAGACCAATTGTTAGCATTCAGATTCATAACGTACCTCAACTCCGCCGGATGAATAGGCTCGCTTGAGTCATTGTCATGTATGTAGAAGTCGTGAGGCTCGAGAAGCTGATATCTCCCTTGCGCTATTCGTTCAAGCTCCACGACAGGCATGATCCATCCCGAGACTTGCTGCAGAGTCCCGTCTAGGTTGACGCCGAAAGCAATGGGGCAATCGACATTGGAAACCTCGCCTAGAACCTCTTTCTCCATGCTCACGCGTTCCCCCTCCATCATACCTGCCTGCAGGGCATAACATCTGAGAGCCAAGAAGCGAACCCCGTTGTCGGGATGAGGTTCCCAGATAATTTGAGATAAGGGTGTAAGCGACCAGCCGAGATGACGGGGGAGAGCGCGATTCGCTTGGAGGAGGCGATAGTAGGCGAGTAGCACACGCTGCAACGGATACGGCGGTATGCTTTCTATCCGTTCCGATGCGGTGAAGAATGGCAATGGACCTGCTTCGAAACCGGGAGAACGAAGGATAGCGGGTAGGATTCTAAAAACGCGTGATCAGTAGAGATTCGCGATGTGAGGGAAATGCCAGGGTATGGTCAGTCGCCCAAGCTCGAAATGCTGCCAGAAGCAGCATATATAGGGGAGTCGATGAAACCCGCTGTATGCATGACCTAGTCTCATAACCCGACGTTATGGGGAAGGTGGAAAAAGGAAGAAGGGGAGAAACCCCGCCGAGACCTTCTCTGTAACGTTGGGGGACTTTCGTATGGACGGGTGGACTTCCTGTGGTAGTGCTCAGCGCGTCCCGAAGCTCTGGCCTCTTTGCGCATGGGCGCCGCGATCCCGACGTGACCTAGGATCTACGTCTGCCCCCCACTACCAAAGGCACCAGACCTTTTGGGCCCGTCCTCTGCCGTCTCGTTTCCCTCCCGCTCCTTTTCGGATCGTGTGGTTTCTAAAGTACGCATGATCCTCGTGAAAAGAAAAAAACTTACGAATACAGCTCTTGATAGAGCTCCAAAAGGAGGCAGAGAGCTTCAAATTTCTCTAACTTGTCGGCATTTTGGTGCAACCAACGAGCGCATAGATCAAGCAGAATAGGTCTGAAGAGTCCAGCGACAAGCAAGGTGTACTGAGGTACAAGCAGAAGTGGAGATAGCGCGTCAAATAGAGCCTGTTTGGAGGAGACGTTTTGAAGAGTGGTAGCGTAAGGACTCTCTGCACCTAAGTGCCCGAGCAATTTTTGAGTCTGTCGGCGTAGGTCCAGACGCAGAGGATCGTGGATGACATCTACTTGGTCCACCATGGCAGCCATGGGGCCAACAATGCGCCGAGGGGTTGAGGATGGGGAGGAGGGAAGGCAGAAGAACAGAGGACGAAGTCGGGTTGGAGGAAAATTCACAACCGAGCAATGAGGACGTGCGAAAAGTTGGACCTTATTGGGTCATGCGCCCTTCCAGTCACTCCTCTCCCCTTGCGTTTAGACTTCGCTGGCTCATGCATGTCCTGTTCATGTCTTTCGCTTGTCTCGCGCACTCCTAATATACTTTCAACAGACAGACAACGCAACATGACTTCGTAGCGTTCTATCTCACCGAAATAAATGTACCATGGGCTGCTGCCGCCATGCCGCCACGGTCTCCACATGACATGTCCGGCGCATGTAACGACCATAGCGAGTGGGAGGAGGTCCGAGGAACTACATGGCACGTTTGGGGTCACAGGTTTGAGTGCTCTGGCAACTTATTTCTTCGTCTGTGAGTCCATTCATCGGGGACTATGGCT
This sequence comes from Ganoderma leucocontextum, assembly GCA_020736865.1. Taxonomy (NCBI): domain Eukaryota; kingdom Fungi; phylum Basidiomycota; class Agaricomycetes; order Polyporales; family Polyporaceae; genus Ganoderma; species Ganoderma leucocontextum. The sequence continues at coordinate 780,754 of JAHKGY010000006.1, forward strand.
GAGCTTGGCCGGGATGCAATGCGCCCGACCACGGGGAGGTCCCTGGAGCAACTTCTTTTCCGCAATCCCGCTTTGCTCCCTCCTCACTCCAACCGGACATGAACCTCGAAACGCTGCGCATTGTCCCATCCCAGCACCGTGATCGTCCTTGGAGTGATGTCTGTGCGTCCCGGCGGCGTTCGACTCCCAACATGACCGATGTATGCTGCGATTATGCCATTCGGCCCATTGATGCTTCCGACACCACGGTTCTGGGGACTTGCGGCCTGCGGTCTTCTGTGTCCATCCAAAGCGCGTTAACCTATACTCTCGACCCTTGTTCCTCCCACACGTGCACTACCATTTCCGCCTAATCTGATCATCGCCGCCGACCATGGCAGTTCTCTATGACCGTCACATAGCTGCGGCCGTCTCCGAATCTAAGGTACCTAAGCTCAACTCACGCCGGTCATGAATATATAAGCCCCCCCCGCGAGGTCAGCATTCCAATCAGCCCTCCCCAGACCTTCCAACCTCGCATACCTCTCTACACTTCCAGCCTCTACGTCTACAGTTATGACCGCTTACTGGGAGCCCGGAACTTACTACGGCGCTGGCTCTGTCGTTGAGTACGAGGGTGAGTGGATCACGAACCCCGTTCAGCTTCGATCTCAACTCAGTGCTCCCGATTGCTTGTAGGCCACAAGTACAAGATCATCCAGCCCCACACCTCGCAGGTCAGTCTAGGAGTACTGCCGTGGCCTCGCGATCTCATCGTTGACCACACAACAACAGTCTGATTGGGCACCTACCGTTACCCCCGCACTCTGGGGCCGCATCTCCGACGAAGATTGCGGGGAACAGCAGCATCACGAGCATCGGGAGGAGCACTACCAGCCCCCTGCACCCAGCGGCTATAACCCTGGCCAGAGCAGTGGCGAGAAGCAAGAGCAGACCGTCACTGTTCACGAGGAGGAGCGCAAGCACGGGTGGGACGCCCTCAGCGATGAGCGCAAGAAGGAGATCGAGGTACGTATCTGGACCCTCGAAATATCCCATTGCTCGTGTTGAAGGTTGCTTGCTTCGCTTCAGATCGGTGGCGGTCTTCTCGCCGGTGCGCTAGCGCTCGGCGCCGGCGTCTTCGCGTGGAGCGAGCACAAGAAGAGCGAGGAGGAGGTATGTTCGGCATACACTTCTCAGCAACGAATGCGCATATCTGAGCGAGGTTACGGCGGGCTTGGCACCACTATAGAAAAAGCAACATGCTTGGGACATCCAAAACTGGCTGCACGAGAGCGAAAGACGCACCAATGACTTCTGGGCTGGCCGGGCTGCCGGCCCGGTAACTTGGGTTCTGGTGGACGGTAAGAACATCCCCGCTGAACAAGCTATCGTCGGGGGAGAGGAGCACGGCACTCCTCACTACATCTGCCGTGGATGGCACGAGGTGAGCCGGAGCTTTGACATCTGCGAGAAGCCGTGGACTCATCTGCTTTCGGCAACAGGGGAGTCTCCGTAAGTACCCACCTATGCAAATGCTAAACGCTACCCTTTCACTATCTGATCACATCTCCGTGACACATTTGATTCAGAGATTGGCAAGGCGTGTTCTATCTTCCAAAAGGGTGGCGTCATTGGGTACGCGCACAAGGAACATCATGTGAGTCCTCACATGGGCGTGGCTTCGGCCGGCTCATTGCTAACATTTCTACCGTACCAGCTCGCCAAATACGAGGTCCTCGTAGGTGATAAGCGTGCCGTTCGCTGGGTTGACTTCCGCGGCCGCGTCGAGCTCGACAAGCTTCCGGGTCGCCCTGTCGAGGGTGGCCGCGAGGCCAACGGCACGCCGTTGTTCATCGCCCAGGCGTCCCACAGCGGCGCTATTGTCCCGGGCAAGTGTGGTCCCAAGCTCTCGGGCGCGTTCGTTCCCTACGGCAACGACGAGAAGGAGCACAAGGTTCGTCCGCACCACATCTCATACATTGTCCACTCTTGGTTGATAATCTGTCACACCAGGACTTCCGCATCCTCTGCTACGTTTGAGCGGCACGCTCAACATCTCTAGACGGACGTGTAAGATACCGGATGTTACAATGTTGTCGTCGCTGTGTAGATATCAAATATGAATGTACATTCGTTCTGCAGTTCCCGCATGGGTCGTAATCACCTCCGACGCCTGCCTCAGGCCCTTCCCTTGGTCAAGTTGCTCTGAATGACAGAAAGCCCCGCATATAAAAGATCCAACTTCGGCGTAGACACTCCTTTGGCTCTCGCCCTCCTCAGCACCCCTCCCACGATCGCCTCGACTTCCATTGGTCGTCCATTGTCAAGGTCGACGAGCATCGATGGGCGGAAGACCGATTTCGGGTTCTCGTTTGCGATAATGCGGTCGATCACTGCGTCCGAGAGTTCCTGTTCTACTGCAGGCGAGGGCGTGAGTGACGCGCGTGCGACGGTGAGCACTTCCGCCATGATGTCCTTGAGTGCCTGACGGGAAGACTCGAGTGCGAGCACGTCACCGACGTGTGCCCGGGCCAGGGTGCAGATAGTGGAGAAGGATGCATTCCTAGAAGGCCAAGCGTGTGAGCGATATGCTTGTCCGTGAACGAATGAAAGCCAAGAGCCTCCCCTCTATTCAACAAGCTGATAGGTGTTGAACCTTACCAGAGCACCTTGCGCCACCGCGCGATGTCCGCGTCTGGGGCGGCTTCGACGGCGGATCCTCCAGCACGGTACAATTCGACGAGCTCGTCAAGTGACTTGTTGGCTGCGTCTTCGCTGAAGGTCGCAGCGGCGGAGGTAGGGCGGTGGTAACCCAGCACGAGCCTCTCGTTCCCGTGCTGCACGATCTTGCGTCTCCCGTCGACGGCGGTCGTGTCGACCCAGCAGCAGCCCGAGACGACGATCGCTCGGACGGGAGCGTGGATCGCGCAGAACGCCTCGAGAAGGTCGTCTTCGATCCCGATACCGTTCTGGAGCAGGACGAACGTGGACGTCACGGGGGTATTAGGATCGGGTGGAGTACTGGCGAGCTTGGAGATAAGCGGGGCGAGCAGGGCGGGGGTGGTCGTGATCTCCGGGACGGCCTTGAACGCGCAGACGACGTACGCGTACGTGCGATCTGCGGCTTCTTCGACGGTGCGTACGACTGGAAGGCGGGATGGCGATGATGTCAATATTAGCCTTAGTCTGGCTGCCTCCTCCCGCGAGTGGAGGTGAAGGCTGGATCCAACTTGAATATGATCAACTTGAGCTTACCGCGGTATGGCTTCCATGCGTTGTGGTTTCCCAGTCTGTCGGACTCAAAGTCCAACCCTGTGTCTGAGATTGGGCATCATGAAAGGCCAGGGTCAGCTGAGGTGTCGACGAGCACCGGGCTAAGGTGGGATGAGATAACCTTGGAGGACATTATAGTTTGATCTGTTCAATACCGTCAAGTTAGCGTCGCCGCAGGAGGATCCTGGATCGCATGTCAATCCACCAACCTGCACACTGCAGTCAGGCGAACTCTACTGGTCTTGTCTAGAGCGAAGGCATAGAGCGCTCCGATCGCTGGGAGGTTAAGTCGGTTGTGGTGGTTCACGGTGGAACTGTGACCTCCCCCTCACCACCAAAACCAACTGCGCATACGTCGACGATTTCATCGGTGGACATATCGGAGGCGAGAAATAAATCGGGTGCCTATAGGCTATAGTCGACGAAGGTCACGGAACTGGAGATCTATGTAGCTAAAGGTATGCAGGCCGTCCGCGTCATTCCTTTAGCTGAGAACTGAGTTGATAGAACCGACTAGACTAGACTCAAGATGACCTGATCAAGCGTCATCGATTCATCGCTTAAATTTATTACGCTACTGCTGCGCACACTCGTTACCTTGGGTACTCGAGCGCCCGGGTTCCATATCACCCGCCTCCTCCCGGGCTTCGGGCTGTCTCGGAGCTTTGTGTCGCAACCTTCACGCTCGCACCGATTAAGTACACTCCCTCACTTGCAGGGCGACCCCGGTTATCTCATAGTTATAAAATGGGTAAATATGGAATTGGAAAGGTCCGTTCCAGAAACGAGTGCCGAATGAAGGAAGCTATGAAGATGCATCCCAGGAGCGCACAAGGAGAGCATCATGTCGTGGGTTGGATAGCTGTGCGAGTGATGTTGAGTAGGTTTGGCCATCAGGTTGCGCGGCTGAAACACAGTGCTGAAGATTAGGAGAGGGTCGAGCGTCGGCGTTCAAGCTCAAGAGTAGAGGCTGGCAGGCATTGGCAAGGACGTGTATGGCACTGGATTTGCCTTCATGAAAAGAGACTTGGAAGTTGGAGAGGGTGGATGATCTTAAGGCGAACCACGATCACATCCACGTGGCGGCGAAGGGATTAGAGTGGGCGCCTGAGTCAAGGCTTTGGATTGTTGGCGAGAACACGGACCTGGACGAGCCTCTCTGACCTCGCAACAGCCTCAGCCTCAGCAACGCCCACCATCTCTCTCTTAGCTCGTCCCTCTGTCTCTCATTTTCTGACTTTCCTCCGGGCCTGCTTTCCTCCCATTCCGCTCCCTTCAACACCATACCCCTCGTCTCCCACTCTGACGCCGCTTCTTGACGTCTACGCCCCATCTACTCCTCGCCGTTGATTCCGTGATACCCAGGCACCTCCTGATAGCTCGCGAGTCGCCATGTCCTCGGCCTTCGACCACTCTCCAGAGCCTTCTCCAATCAACTCCCGCTTTCTTATCGACACAGACCATGACGATGACCACCTTGACGAACCTCACTTCTCCGACGGCGACACCGCCTCCGCTCGTTCAATCGCACTCTCCTCCCCACCACGCTCTCCTCGCGATTCCACCTCTCTCGCGGTTTTACCCCCGCAAGAGCCAGTGATCACTCCCGTAACCCTGGTCCGCCAGAGCCTCTCCCTCGCCGGTCTCTCCAAACGTTATACCACCGAGACCGATACCAGTTCGCCTGCCTCAGAGTTGGACGGAGACGACAGGAGTTTCTTCGCGCGCAAGTATGAAGATGTCGAGTCCCCTCTGTCTAGCATCGCTCCGTCAATGCATGAGATAGAGAAGTCCTTGGCACCGCCCTTGCCCCCGTCATTACCTCCCTCAACCACGTTTTCCGTTTCATCACCACCCTCCTCGACAAGCTTTCCTTTAAAGAGTGACAGAGAGAGCGTCGCATCATTCGGATCTTCATCCACATCATATTCCAAGAAGGCGCGTCCAGAGTCCCTGATCGTCCAGCCTACCAGGGGGCCGTTGGTCTTGGGCATCGCGTTGGTCGACTTCAACCACTTGGTATGTTCACTACGTTCCGTTTTACCACCCCGCCCCTGACATCCTACATTCCGTTGTGCTGCGCACCGTGATGGACGCAGGTTGGGCCCAAGATAGAGTTTTCGAGGGGAGAGATCTTCGAAGACGAGGAGATTGCCAAGATTCTTCCTTTCCTCGCGCTCCCCGACGGTGCACACCTTGTAAGTCATGACGTCCATACTGCACAAATGGAAGTCGTTCTGATCACACGTGATAGACGACGGAAGACTACTCGTACTTCCATCTGGTGCCATCAACACCGAACCCGACCACCCTCTTCGGTATCTCGTAAGTCTCTCTCACGCACTTTGCTCGCACGGGACATAAACAGCGGCGTGCAGATGTAACCGGCAAATCAGCTCTGCGGACCTGCTCGTCAAAGGCCCAGACGTGACTCGGTCAACCGTCCAAAAGGCAGTTGTAGTCATTGCGTCGAAACCTGTCTTTGGGCCCATTCGGTACGATGCACATTACTTTGTGCTTAGGGAGGTGCTGATACGGGGCAAATTAGCGACCGGTTGGGCGTGGTCACACGAGCATTGTTCTCTCAGCGGGATTTCACTGACACCAGCATACTTGATGACTTCCACTCGTCACTCGAGCCTTCGCTCCGCGGTCAAATGACTGAGAGTGGTTTATACATGGGTAATATTGACACTTTGCGTTTGGAATGTTCGTTCCCATGCTAAATTACTGTTGGTTGCAGGTACCAGTCTCCGGGAATTGGTCCACAACTTCCGCCAACGAACACTGGTTCTGGTTAAAGCGCTCATGCTGCAGAAGAGAGTAAGCAAGTGGTCAAGCATGTCATCAACTCTGTTGCTCAATCGCTCGCCTACCTAGATTATGTTCTTCGGTCATCCAGTTGAGCGCCTATGTACATACCAGTACTCATTAGTGACCCTCATTCCCGGTACGCTCTTTGATCAACCAACGCGGAGGGACAACTAACACTGTTGTACAGGTCTTCTCCACAACTTGGACGATGCAGGTTCTCCGCCCCTGGCGTCCCGCGCTACGACCCTTTCACGACCGAACTCGCTCAAGACCTCCGATCCTAAGAGCATGTTGGCTTACATGGGACTTCCTCTCGACCTATTTGGCAAGGCATGCGCATATATACATCATCGCTACACACACATCTCTGACAGCAGTTTCGCAGGATTCGTTCTTCCAGCCATACCTGCCATTACAGCAGCTCGACCTGCTCAAGGATACGGCGGGCTGGCTATGCGGAAGCACCAACTCGATCGTCACGGAACAGAAGGAGATCGATCTGCTCGTGAACGTAAGTGTTTTCCGTTCGTTATGGCAAACGTGGACCATGCTTTGACGAAGCGGCTCGAATAGATTGAGACTGGTGCGATTGAGTTCCGTAACCCCAATGTTGAGCGGATGGTCGCTCTGACGGCGGCCGACCGGAAGTGGATGGACGAGATCGTGAAGGATGTCAACGACGGGTATACTCTGAACCCGGATATCAATATGAATATGCTGTAAGCTGCACCTGAGCCCCGAACGTTTCGACGAGTCGCACCTGACGATGGCGTAGCTTTAAGGGCAGCGATGATTACCTCCGCCAGAAGTTCGAGGAGTACATCTTTGGCGCTTTGTCGTCAGTGAAGTATGCCTCGTTCTTCGCCAAGGGTCAAGGCAACGGTGTCGTTATCACGGACGGGTCTGGAGATCCGAACTCGCAGCAAGACTTCAACATGCTCTGGATCCAAGAGTTCAAGAAGTCGCATGCATATGAGGTTTGGGACCGCGTCACGGATCCTTTGTTGTTCGACATTGTCGAGGCACGGTGAGTGGCTTGGGCGCAACGCTCGCGTCGAGACTTCGCTCATCATCACGACGCAGGCATCCATGCAGCGAGAAGCCGTCCGTCGTCGCCGACATCAGCCTACGTCTCTCGGAGGGCATCCAAGACCTCAAGCTCGACCAGCAACTCGCGCCCACGCGAGAAGCCATCTCGCGCACGTTCGCAGCGGGCTCGACCAACTTCCTCAGCGCGGTGGCGGGCGTGCGCGAGCGCTGGATGCAGCGGAGCACGAGCGACGGCTCTTCGGTCCTGACGAAAGTCAACTCGCGCGGGAGCGACGCCTCGCCTCCGTCGCGCAAGGGCTCCGTCGAGATCTCCCGGAACGACGCCGCGGTGACCCCGACGGCGACGCCGGCGCCGATGAAGGGCGGCCTGCGCCCGCTAAGCATCGTCGGCGCGCAGGCGCGCGCACAGCCCGAGCCTCCGATGCCGGCGCCCTCGACGTTCGGGTCGTGGGGCGTGTCCGTCGGCTCATTCTTCTCGCAGCGCACGGCGCGGCTCTCGGTGTCGTCGTCGCGTCCGCCCAGCATCGCGTCGCTGTCGCGCGGGCCTTCGCCTGCGCCGCCGCCTGTTCCGCCTGTTCCGAGCGATTCTAAGGAGAAGGAGAAGGAGATGCCGCCGGTCCCGCCGGAGGACGCGGCGATCCTGCAGCCGAAGAATCTGGACGAGGTGTATGTGCATGGGGCCCCGGACCAGGCCAAGGCCAAGGTGAAGGACTCGGATGCGATGTCGACGATATCCTCGGGAGATACTGGGTTCGCGGTGTGATTCGCCCTTTGCCATGGATCCGCCATTGCGACTCTTACATGACACTGGGTGGGCTCGGAGTCGGACGACGTGCTGGACATGAGACTTCAGGATCGGGACGGCGGCGCTGGTGCTGCGCACTCCGACGTGACGATGACAATGACGATGCGGGTTTGTGTAAGTACTATCAGAGGAGTTTGGGGTGGCGGTGGGAGCGTCGGTGCGCACTTTACGGATACTTTTTATTGCACGTTGGCGCGGATAATGCCGTTTACGTTCATGTTTAGTCCTCGCATTAGCTGGTAAATTATTACACAAGTCTCCATGGTCCGTGCAAAGCACTTATGCAGGGGGTTTTCAAAGGTGGGGAGGGGCGGTCGAGACGCTAGTCTGGACTTGAGATGGGGAAGGGTTTGACATGCTGCATACTGACGGACTTTGGGGTGCACGGATATTTGCCAGCATTTTAGGCTTTTGCACAAGTCCATGATCATGAGGACATCTCGCTGTGACCTTCCGTGTCCACGTTCTCACCTTGAAACAGCAGGACCTGGCCATAGTTGTACCAATTGGCCGCCTGTGTCCCTATTGGTACGTTGTCAGCATTGCGAGGAGACGTTTTGACATCCGTTGCTTCTTAGGGTCCTGAAGCAATGCAACTCACGTGCGACGAGTGCAAAGTTCTCGTCCACCTTCTTCGGTTCCAGAGCAAGGCGCTTCAGCCGTGGCATGCAGGGGCCTGCGAGGATTCCGAATATATGGATGGGGATCCATCCGGGTGACCACTTTTGGTGATGGGTGTGCAGGGTGACGATCGTGGCCCAGTGAGGGTCGTGGGACGACACTGATATAATGAGCTCTCCATCTAACGACTTGAGCCTGTTACACTCACACGGCCTTGTCTCCAACTTGCTTCCAGGTTCCGGGAAGTCGACGTCATAACGGCAACGATAGCTTGGGGCCGGTGCGCGTACGAGTATGGTTTTACAGGACGGTGTATGTATCTGGTTTTGTTGAGTTCTGCTTCAAGGTAAATGACCAGCTGACTATTGAGTTACAGATGTGATCCTAGTCCCGCATTTGAATCGTCCACACCTGAATGGAATGTCACACTGCGGCATTTAGCCTCGCTCATAGGTATTTAATCGTTAGGATTCGCGCAGGATGGTGACAAGCCCCCACTCCCCAAAAATGCCGGGACTTCAAAGTGTCGAATTGCCTGCCATCTGCCTCATTGTCGGACTTGTGGTATTCCTCTGGCTCACTCAATCACTTCGTGGTCATTCTGGACGTCTTCCTCTTCCACCTGGCCTACCTGGCCTCCCCCTGATCGGAAACTTGCTTGATTATCCAAAGGTCTCTCCGTGGCTTGCGTTCAAAGACATGAGTCGAAAGTACGGTATGCATCTGTCTCGTTCTTCGAACATCTGTACGCACGCTGATGGGGTGACGTCTGGCTGCAGGGGGAATTATCTCCTTATGAGTCATGAACCAACAGTTCATCATCTTGAATGACTATAAGGCTTTGATCGACCTGTTGGAGAGACGATCCGCCATAAACTCATCTCGGCCAGTGTCCCCCCTCTTCGAGCTGTACGTCTGTTTTCTAGATGGTCCTGCATAATCTGACACTCCCTAGAGCGGGATGGGAATGGAATCTAGGTTTCTTACCTTATGGTCAATGGTGGCGGCGCCATAGACGCGCCCTAAGTTTGGCAACGTTTTCACCCCGGAGTGATAAGTAAGTACCGGGTGTACAATTGAACGAGTGGACTTCTTCAGACACAATCCGTGCTTTCCGCGTTCCTCCTCGCAATGTCTTTCTATCCAGACGTACAAACCAAAGCGCAGACAGAGCTCAATTATGTTCTGGGACAAATGAGGCTCCCAGTGATCGCGGATAGGGAATCACTACTATGATGCGACGATGAGGTCCTCAGGACATCGTGAAGGAGTGGCAGTGTGGTGCGGGTATTCATGCGACTGTACAATGCAGACTAAGGTGAGCATCATGTTGAATGTTATAGGAAAACAGTAACTCACGATGATAGGTGGCCTGCAGGATTGATGAACTGCTGCCAGCGAGGACTCCGAGAGACTCCGAGTACTTAGCTTGAGGCGCTAAGCTGACCTCCATTACAGAGATAAGATTAGATTGTATTTGTCGCGTGGTGAGCGTGAGAGAAACGCGAGACATTACGCGGTCACGTGGGAAGTCACACGTATCAATCGCGACCAGGCGCGAGAGCCACCTTCAAGTTCTGACCGACCACGACCACTCGTCTCCCGCTGCTTTCTCCCTGCACTCACCTTGGATATGGACTCTATGGACGAGGTAGTAGAGACGTCAGACCCGGAGGAATTGGAGGAGATCGCTGCTTCAAAGCCCTGCTACTGGCTCATGCCTCCACGCGACCTCACCCGGCCACACGAGTCGAAGCGATTGCCACCGGACATCTGCAAACCTGAAGGTCCTCCTCGCAAGCGACGCAAGGTTTGATGTCTTATTGCTCATTGTTGATAATGTTGCTCACGCAATGACAGCTTGATTCATCACCCGAGCATCCCTCAACCCCGCTCCAACCTCGTACGAATCTCCCTGATGCATATCCATATCAACAGTCCCATCCAACGTCTCACTTCCTAGATGAGAATTCCAGCGCACCAACGAGCAGCCCGTCCTCCTTTCTTTTCCCGTCTCCGTCGCAGCGACCGCAACAGCTAGATGCTCTTGCATCGCCAGGGTATTTCAATCACGGCTCGTGGGCTGGAGGGGATGGAGACTTCGTGCAGGGATCATCGAAGCAGAGCGCTCAGCGTGAAGTGCAGCGGAAAGCGAGTACACGCTCCCCTTCTCCCTCTCCCGACCCGCTCTTGCTGTTCACCCCACAACGTCCGACAAGCGGGTCCCCCGGCCCAGAACGCATGGCCGTCTCCTCACCCACATCCTCTCCGCTGACCCCGGTCTCGTCTCCCGCGAAACTCGCCGACGCAAATGCACAACATTCACCTGCACTCGATGCCCAACCGAGTCCATCCCCAGCACGTCAGCATGACATGCCTGCCTTGTCCGCTGCCGACATAGCCGCCATCGAGCAAGCCGAAGAGGCAGAACGCTCCCGGTACTCCCTCCGTACGCGCAACCCAAGACAACTCAAGCCCTACGCGTACGACATGCGCATGTACAACCGCCAGATGCGTGCAAATCCAGAGGCCATCATTAGCCCGTCGCGTGGACGAAGACGACACCACTCGACGAGCGCGAATCCGAGAGACGGATCGTCAGGCGGTGAGGACGAATACGACGCCGGGGAGGAGGAAGATATGGACGACGAAGATTCAATGGCGCGTCAAAGGCGGAAAGGAAACGGTGGGCAGGAGGACAGGGAGGAAGGCGAGGATGGGACGCGAGAACGCGTGGGTAAGTGGATGCCAGAGGCGTTCAGGCAATCCTCCAGCAGTAGCGAGGACGATGCCGACGTGATGTTCCGCTCGACCGTTGGGAAGGGGAAGAAAACGGATAAGGAACACCGGCGAAAGCGACCAAAACCGTTTCCTCTGACGAAGAAGGATCTCCAGCGGTCTGCTTCGCCCCACAAGCTTCCAGTAAGTTTGGTCCGCATATATATGCGTTCACAATGCTGATATCGCTTGCAGGAGAGACCCCCCTCGCCATTCCATAAAGCGCCTCCCCATCCCAAAGAACGCCCAAAACCTCGCCCGCGTCCCCGGGAACCAACAGCAGAACCTCAGCACCAACCGCAAGATAGCGACGAGGATGATGACGACAAGCCTCTGGTCCCAGCGCCGACATGGCGGCGGCGGCGCAGTCGCACGTTTTCTTCTCCCAAATCGTCCCCACAATCCCGTCCATCCAGATCACCCTCTCCCCAACCGGCGCTTCCAGCGGATAACGACTTCTTCGGAGAACTAGCTGACAACGACCCCGGTGACCTCAACGCATTCAACGCCTACGACGACGTATTCGCCCGCGGGCAATCGCCCTTCGCGCTGGCTGCGACCTCAGGGGCCGAGCTCGACGAGCCCACGTCTCAACATCCCCCACCCCCAACCTCGGACGAGCCCATGGACGTCATCGACATCTCCTCCTCCTCCGACGTCGCCACAGATTCCTCAAGCGGAAGCGGGAACGACGTGGATAGGGTCAACCAGAAACGCATGCGGATCCTCAACAAGATGATGCCCGCGGTCATGATCCAGAAGATGGCGGCAGAGGCAAAGGCCCAGAAGGCTGCGCGTGCAGAACGGGAACGGGAGCGGGAGCGCGAAGCCGGGAGCGCAGAGCGCGAGCAGCCGCTCATGCCTGGGCAGTCGCGCAGGCGCATCGGGAGCCGGCGGAGTGTGGAGATCAGAGGCGACTCGGAGTCGGACGACGACGACGTCGACATGCGCTCGCGCTCACCGTCGAGTGCGCCTGGTCCTGAGGGCGGGCGCCGGTCGCACGATTGGTACAGGGCGGTGTCTGACGCGGGCAGCGAGGTCATCGAGCCCATCGGGCACCAGCCGCGCCCGAGGTACCAGCCAGGACACATCTCGGTGTCGGACGACGAGTTGTCGACCGATTCGGATGACGATGATGTCGACTTGGCCGTCGGGCGGTGGGTGTCGGGTGCCCCGGCGAAACCGAAGCGGCGTGTGCGGGACGATGGGGTTGTGAAGGAGAGGGATATGATTGATCGTATGCTGTCGCGGACCTCGGGGAACAGCAGGAGGCGGAAGAAGCGGACTAGGGGACATCGTGGCGGGGGCCATCGCGTGGGAGGGGGCGGAGGTGGAGGTGGAGGTGGAGGCGGTGGTAGGCGTCGAAGGAATGGGGACATCCGGAATTATGGTGTTCTTGACGGAGGTGAGGGTGGTGGTGGGCATGGTGGGCATCGAGGCACTGGGGGCGGCGGAGGTGGAGGCGGACAGACAAGCAGAGGGCATGGAGGACCGAAGGCTGCGCGACAAGGAGATGGTTTACGAATCACGACATCGAGCGCAAAGCGGTACGGTGCAGGACAGCAAACACTCCTGACCTTCCCGCGGCGATCGACGCCAGAACCTGGGGAGCCTATCGAGGTCGATGGTGGGTGTATGGCGTGCCGAGTAACATCCATTGGTGACCATGATTTTCAACAGATGTGGCGCCGCCTTTGCACCCTTCGAACGAGGTTCAATTCACTGGCAATGAGCCTGCGGACGCGAAGGCAAAGAAGAAGGCAAAGCAGAAGGCAAAGCAAGCTGGCGTGTATGTCTTCAAATCGGGGGCGACGCACATGGTGTCAGGAAGGTCAAACACGTCTCACGTTACCATCGAAGAGGAAACCGCGGCGAAAAAGCCCCCTCCCTTCCATAACGCTGGACGTACCCGTCCGCCCATAACGAAGTCCAAGTTGCAACGCCAGTCAAGCAAGCGCGCGCATGCGACTCTGGAGGAGTTCTGGAATCCCGATGACGACCACTATGAGCACGACGGCTTCGTCGTGTCCGATGGTCCTGCTCCTGGGCCACCGTCACAGCACAACCGAGCATGGAAAGGCTTGCAACATGTCACCCTCGACTTCGGCATCCAACCGCTGCCTGCCGGGATTGCATTCTCCAACGCGACGTACCTGGGACATGGATGGTTGCATGAACTCGTTGCCCTCCTTTCTGCGACACACGACATCCCCACTCCACTATCATGCTCCATGTTTGACTGCTACCTGCACGCTGACATGACCGTCCTTGAGCTGACGACTTGTCTGGATGTTCTTTACAACCAACTGCGAGACCTCGTCCTCAGAAGCACTGGCCCGGCTGACTACGATTCGTGTCAGAAGTGGCAAAGCTTCTTTCATTCCGTCTCACAACACCTCTCGTACCTTTTGGTCAAGGCAAACGACGACGCCCGCGCCACGCTTGCAACGAACACGGAGGCGCTCGTTCAAAGGCTGGGTAGCCTCATGGAGGATCCGACCGAGATCATCCCAGACGACGAGATTCCCAACCCTCTCGTCTTGCAGGTTCTATGGTTCCTCGTCGAGACGTCCTGCCGCATCGCGTGCGATCGAAGACGCAAACACGAAGAGCCCGACAGAGGCATGGTCGCTACCACACTCATCTCTCTAATCAGGAAGCTTTGGGACTTCACCTTCGGCAATGCGGCGGTCCCGCTGGAGCTTACTCGAGAAGGCATCACCGCCGCGCAGACGCCGCAGCAAGTCGCAGAGCTCTGGGTATGCTTGCTCAACCTGGCAAGCGACAAGACGTTTCAGTCATCGTTCCTTCCCCAAGGCATGGCGTTCTGGACCTGTTACCTTCAGGTGCTCCAGGGAAAGGGCCTTCAAGCGCACCAGACGGACGTCAAAGCTCGCGAGGCTATCTGGAGGAGCATATTTGCTCTATGCGCACTGTCCCAGTTTTCGATCCATGGCCATTCTTCGATGATGCCTCGCTTGACTCCCTCGTGGCGGGCTATCGCTGCCGTCCTCGAGCGCGCCCCTCTCTCTGCAGGCCTAAAGGAGGACGCGTCCTTGACGACACGCGTTCTCAGGAAGCGTGACGAGTACGTGTCTGTGCTCATCGCTCGGTGCCAACTGTTGAATAACAAGTGGCATTGGCGTTTGGATTCTCACGAAGCACTCTCTGTGTTCAACCGCCTTCTCGCCGTCTTCAAGACCCGACACTTCGCGAACCTCGTGAGCGATTCGGAGACCGACTTCCCTAGTTTCCTGCGAAAGCACAACCTCTCTCTATTGCAGGAGAAGAAGCATAGCGATTCCGCGTTCACCATCGTCCTCAAGCTGGTCGTCAGGGCGGCGGACGAGACGCGAAAGGATAACCCTCAAGACATGGCGTCCCAGATATTTGTCAAGAAGATCCTGTCGCTCACCATTCCCGTCAGTTCTGTGCCGTTCAAGAAGACCTCCCCACCATCGTCGCACGATATGTCCATGCTGTTTAACAGGTTCAGCACGATCGCGGTGGCCATCTACCTCGAACCCACTGTCGCGAAAGTCAGTCGCTGGCTGTTGAACGCTCGCCGGTATGTGAACTACAAGGATGCAGACAAGAACACACGCGTCGCATGCATTCGCGGAGCCATGTATCTCGCTATCCTCCTACGTCATCTCGACTTGCCTCTTACGGACATCTTGGAATGGCTTGCGGATATGACCAACATCCTTATCGACGAGTACCAGGTCGCCTCTGCAGATCAAGGTCACGAGAAGTCCTGGACCGAGTACACCATACAGCTGCTCTTGCGTTCAGTTTGCCACATACTTCAGACGTCGTCCATGGACCCGGAAAATATTGGACACAAGTACCCTGACCCGAGCTTACTTCAAGGACGTAAGTCGTTATTGAACTGCATTCTCACATCCACTTTACTAATGTTATCGGCGCGCATACAGCATGGGTCACTCGCATATTCTCGACTACGACCAACCTCTCGATCAACACCTCTACGAGCAACGAGATTCGCACCTTCGTTCAGGCCTTCCTCGATGCGCGTGGGCGAGTCATCCCACCCCCCCGTCGACCGCCGCCTCGTGCAGTTGTGGAGGACAGCCAAGACAGCCAAGACGATTACGGCCAATTTGACATCGATCTCGACGACCCAGAACTGCTCGCGGCGCTCGGAGAAGACGCCGGTCCTTCTGACTACAAGGAGAACAAGGAGAGGGACAAAGTCGTATGCGAGACCATCGACAAGTACATCTCGCCCGCCATTTACCGCTTGGTCTGCAAGCACTTCAACGATCCAGTCTATCGAGAGTCTAGGGAGCTCTCGTTCCACGACGCCGATAAATGGGTCGATTGTTGGGTTGGCTGCGCTAGCGTCATGGTGCAGAATGGCAAGAAGGTCGGTCAGAGTCATTAACGTGTTGCGATGAATACAGTCAGCTAACATGGTTTCCAGGACTGGGCCTTCTACTTCCAGTACGGCTCGCAATCGTGGGAGCACATCACGGACCCAGACGGCAAACGGCGCGTCGGTCTCCGATTCATGTTTATGCTATTGCAGCTAGACCCTCCTGCATACCAGGTGAGCGAATTGAGCTTCGCATCGAGTCTGCACCAAGCTGAGCACATGTGCAGACCTATACGGAACAGTTCGTCGGAGTTCTCTTCCGATCGATGGCAACCCTGAATGTCACTCTTGAGCACGACTATGCATCCTTACTCTTCTCTATCGACCGCTTGTATCATCCGCTCTTAGATCAACTTCCCATTAATCCTCCCGGAGAAGACGGCGACTTCCATCTCACAAGGCAGGAGTTTATTGAGAAGCGGCTAGCGATTCTTGAGAGTGAGCACATCTCATCTCAAGAATAGCGATTGTTCGACTAAGGCGTGTTCGCAGCCATGATCAAAAATCTCTCCAACAGCCTCGGACCCCAGGGCCGCGGCGACCACTCCCTCGACGCACGCAACAACACCTACATCACCTCTGTCATGGCACTAATGAGCACTATGAAAGAGATCAGCGAGGTGGGTGGCGCGACCGTTCATTTGCTCTGCTCGTCGCTGACACGAGAAACTTTCCAGGGACTTGACCCGGGCACGGTCATCAGAGCGAATTATATCCCCTTCTGCAAACAGATATCCGACATTCTTGCACGATACCCGGCAGTCTTCAACCACCACCGACTGACCACCCTCACCACTTGGCTTCGGAGCGTCTCGGAATGAGCCGCTGCATTGGTAGTTTATTCCCCACAGTAGTCGCGCATCGCATCTCATGGACCATACTTCTAAGTATCTTGTATCATCTTGTATCGGCTTTTCCACAACTCAAGTCAAAACCCATGTATGTAGCATTAGCAGTAGTACGATCTTGATCCTTCATGATTTCTTCATGATAAGTGCAAATTTCGGCGTTTCGTACTAAGTACCATGAGGGCAGCATGAAGTCAGTGCCTCGTTGCATAACTAGATCCCCTCCAAATCTTCGATTCTAACGACAAGAGGTGTATCCAGAACCCTTCAACGCGATCAATACCTGGGTGGTTCCGCTAGCCTTCAACAGAGGCTCGGCAAGCTCCGGCAATCTCAAATCGCACCACACCGTGTTCGTCAGCGTCTCTCCTGCTCTTGCAACTTCAAGTGCTTTTGTCCCGTCGAGTTCACTACGTAGGCCACCAGTTCGAGATAGGTCTTTTACACATCCAGGTCTCCTCCCGTCAGCATTGATATTTGACTCCTCGGACTCGGCTCCCACCGCGGCGCGCCTTCCTCCTCCGCCATGGTGACGCTCCTGTATCTAGACCCGAAGGCGAGTCCTCCAAGTCCGTCTCTCAAAAATTTGCTAACGGATGGTTGGTGCCGTGGACGCCGCATATTGGCGTTGCCATTTCGTGCACTTGCGCTTTAAACTCCCGCATGAGCATCTTGACGCCGGCGCGAGCAGTGCCAAACCGCAATCTAATGAACGAACATTAAGGGCACTGTAAAGGCATGCGAGGACGAGGAAGCGCTCCGGTCAAAGTGGGCGAGAAATTTTAAGCCCGAGGGTCTCCTCGCTGGTCATCGGGTCTGGGGACCGTCATTCACCGCATATGTCCTAAATGGTGGTCAGCGAGAGCACCACCGCGACGAGTGAGTGGAGACGGACCATCCGCCTCGTCTTGAAATCGGAATAAAACCCCAACCAGAGCTCCCGCGAGCAGCAATCCTCCTCGCCACCAGGCCCCTGCATACACTTGGGCTGCGCTTCGTTGAAGGTCGCGTCCGGCGCGGCAAGCCACGGTTTTGGCATCGGCCAGTCGGAGAAGTGCAGAAACTTGGCCTCCTGGAGCACCCTGTCCGCATCCCAGACCTCGTACTCGTTCCCGAGGTACGCCGCGTGCCCCTTCGGGTCGACGTTCCGGAACTCGCCCGTCAGCAGGGTGTAGGGGCGGTGGGGGAGGACCATGCAGTCGCGGCCGTAGAGACTGTTGATGATCTCCATGTCGAAGTCGCCCCCCTCAGCGGTCTCGGTGGCCTGAGTGACACGCGCGAACTCGTCCTTGGAGGGCTGGAGCAGGATAAGCGAGGTGGTGAGCGTCGACGGGTCGCCCTTGAGCCAGTACGCGCGGGGGATGGCGACCGGCGCCGGGGGAAGGAGGAAGAGCTCGTCCATGTTCTGCAACAGCGTAGAATCCGAGTCGAGAGCGAGAACCCGGTCATACTGGGTCTGGTTGAAGGCCAGGAGCTTGGTGTAACTGTCGGACCAAGTGGCTGAAGTGGCCTTCGTTAGTCTCGGGCATCTCGCGAGGGAACAGAGGAACAGGCTTACAATCTCCATACAAACCGTTACGGTGCTGCACCGCAATGGGCACTAGCGTCACCCCGTATTCATCCCGGGCCTTGGACAGCAGCCGGCTGTCGCTAGTTCCGTTTGAGTCGGGTTTCATGTTGGACGGGTACATCAACAGACGCTCGGCCTTGCTCCCGAGCCGATGGAGAGACGCGAAGAACATGAGCGAGTTGCACAAGTAGGCGGAGTCGGTGGCATACTGCGAGTAGGCAAAGCGCGACCAGTCGACACCACCGGGTAATGGGGTTTCCTCGGGGGTGGAGGGGATGTAGTCCGGGGCGGTTCCAGTGTCAAGGTAGACCTCCCGTTTAGGAGCGAGGATGGGGACCAGAAAGATGCAGGCAAATACGCCGACAGCAATGACAAAACGCATTCGCTTGAATTGGAGTATCCGACCCAGGCTGGACTTGACCTGGGTGGTTTGTCCAACGTCGTAACTAGCGGGCACGAGAATGTACTGTGAGTAGGAGAATGAGGGCCACCTCCAGGAAGAGGGTTGCCCGGGTTGTGCCATAGCGCGCGACATGGGGTAGAGAGGGCCGAGAGTGGAGGAGAGGAAGGAGCAAGGCTAACAAGGAGCAAGGCTGAGAGCCATTTACACCCACAAATTTTTGACATGTTGCTGTAATATAACCCAACAGCCAACAGTGGTTTAGCGACAGCGAGTGCGCTCAGGGGATAGGGCGCACCAAGGAAATGACAGTGTGATGAACAGTGGATCCGAAAAGCGCAACCCAGTTACTTATTGACGTCGCACATGGCAGACCGCAAGTAGTCTCCGTGGGACCGTGACCTTCGGGAGTCGGGATCACATCGTAACGGGGGATTTAGAGACCCGGTCGGACCAGTGGCCGCAGATTCAGAATTATACATCGCCGATTGGGAAGTGGAGAGGCATGGTGAATCCGGTAGTCCTTACTACTGGATGCATGTTAGTCTCGGCTCCAGACGTTCTACAGGGTGTCTCTGCACCCTGCGCTCAGTAGTGCAGAAGGGAGGGAGCATCGGATTGGGAAGGAGCGTTGATGGGGAATCGCGAAAAAGATCTGGCTGGGATTGTGAGCGCCGGTGCAGAGAGACCTGGCAGTACAGTAAGTAAGTACTTGCGAACGACCATCTTCGCAGGCGCCAAAACTTCTGGAACCGAGACTAGTTGCAAGTAAACATGTGGAGGCACCAACGTCCAACATATGGGGGCGTTTATTTTGACCAACCCTTGAGGCTTGCGATTATGCGCTAGTGCGGTTTGATCGCGGCCGCTGGCAACGGCCGGCGCACGTGAGCTCATGCCAAGTGCTGCAGCCCCGCCGCTTTGTTGGTAGAGAAGCTAGGGCCGAGTAGAACCGGCGGGCCGGGGCAGCGGTGTAGGAAGTAAGGACCGTAGGCTGAGGGACGGAGGTAAGGACTGTTCTCGCGGTTGTCGAGCGTACGGCGTTGTAGATTTGAAGGGGAAATACCTCGATATCATGACCGCCAATGGTCGGATATATACATGTGGGGAGGAGAACAGTACATCATGATGTCAAGCGGTCCCGGTGAAGGACGGGAGGTGTGAGGCCATGTTAGGACGGGTGGAGGCATCGACGTCAGACGGTTTTCTTGCCACAAAGACCCTTCACTAAGACTTTTATGAGCGATGGCACGGGTGGTGGTTTTATCCGGTACCATAGACGTCGGTATTTAGATGGATGCTTTTCCTCTGGGTTCGAAGGGCAGGAGGAGCGCAATGAACCCAGAGACAAGGAAAAGTGCGCCAGAGACGTACACCGGGACGGCTGTCGCGAGGTTGGCGTACAGCGCGATGATTGGAGCCTGGAAGAAGCTGTTAGCTACAAACGTTGAGGGCCTAGACCCATGCGCCCACCATGATACCAAACACACGGTTGGCGGAAGCGACGATGGCGTTGCCCGTGCCACGGTCCTTGGTCGGGAAGAGCTCGGGGGAGACAGCGTAGAGCACGCCATACATGATGTTGCTCGTGAACGTGAACGCGCTGTTCCAGCCGAGGAGCGCGTTCGACGTCCGTGCAGTTGTGCTTGCGAAGAGAAAGACCCCAGTAGTGACTGCGGTATCACGTCAAACACGTTGATTCAGGAGTATCACAGACGAGGCAGGGAAGGAAGTGCACGAACTGGTTGAAATGGCGAGCGTGCCCTTACGACCCAAGTAAGGGAGCTCGACCATCCACCCTGCCAGGAGCGCACCGGGGCCGCCTATAACGCTCAGGATGACTTGCTATATGCGCATATAATGAGCACACGTGAATCGAACTGGGGCAGAATCTACGTACGTTGCGATAAGTGATGTATACCGAGCTATCACCAAAGTCTGCGCCTCGAATAGCAAGGCTGAGGGCGCCGTTACGTCAACATATACCCTCTCAACCGTCGAAGTCACTCACAGGAAAGTCACAAAGCCATTGTATAAAGGGAACGCAAGACCGATAAAGGCCCAAAGGATAATGAGGAGCGTCGTCGAGTACGCAAGCTTCTTCGTCGCGAACAGTGGCCGGACGTGCTCCAAGCTGAAGATGTTGAGTTTCCGCATGATCGCCGCCTTCGCACCTGTATCCATGATGGGCGCCACATCCCCCTTCGCCGTCTCCTGGACCCCAGCTTCGTGCTCGACCTCCTTGAGCAGATCCAGCGTGAGCTGAGTCGTTGTCCCGTTGTACTTGGCGATGGCCTGCACGACTTCGACGGCCTCCGCGTCGCGGCCGCGACCCATGAGGAACTTGGGCGACTCGTGAAGGTGGAAGACGAAGAAGCGGAGGATGAACATGACCATCATGAGCCCACCCATTGTGTACAGGAAGTACCGCCAGCCCATATTCGACGACTTCGGGCAGTTTTTCGCGTCTGCACAGGAGAAGTTGGCAATCAGGGGCCATGCCACCAAGCTGCCAACGAGCTGGCCGAATGCCCACCAGATCGAGAGGACAGTGAGCAGCCACTGGTGAGACGCGGGGATGAATTCTGACAGGCGTGACACATGGGTATATGCGGACCAGACCAGGAACATTGTGAACCTACTCACCAAGGAAGACTGCGGAGTCAACGGGCAGGTTGCCTCCTACACCAACACTCCAGGCTGCAGCAAGAGAGCATAGTGCAATTGAATCCGGGGATCCGCCAGCAGCGATAGCGAACACGCCAGTGATGAAGAGGGTGATGTTGAAGCACCACTTCCTGCCCCACACATCACAGGCTACACCCCAGAATGCCGCGCCGACGAGTAAACCGACGTTCTGGCCAAGCTTAAGGAAGGGTCCTTGGAATCCGAACTCGTTCACGACGGGAGAGAGGATAAGACCAGTTACGATCTACACGCCATGAGGGATAATCGCGAACAGGTACGGTGGCAGACTCACTGGCCAAAGGTTGTCACTGGAACCAGTACAGTTGTTTAAGGACGCACATCTAAGGACGAAAGACGAAGGGGTACTAACGAGAACCACCCGAAGCCCGCGACGACGAACAGGAACCACTATACCGGACCGCGTCGAGGACCGAGGAAAAGCGTCGTGTGAATGGTTCTGCCCCTGATCGACGGCCACAAACAACACACCTGGTACTTTCCCATCCCAACCTCCTGGATCGCATCGTTGAGAAGACGCGCTTTGGCCTGGTACACCGGGTCGATGCCTGAGTCGCCTTTGTCAAAGACGTCCTGGGTGTCTAGCGGGACAGCGCTCGTCTCGATGTCGGCCCTCTGCTGCTTCTCCGAGTGCTCGTGGGCGAACTGGACGGGCGAGTGTGGTGTGCTCATGTTGCCTGGTGCCTTGGTCGTCGGAATTCCGTGGAAGGAAGGTCTGAGGAGGGCCTGGTTCCACCCCCGCGGGCGACGGGCGAGATGGCGAATGAGAGATAAAGGAGAGCGAGGCCGGCGGAGCGAGCGTCAGAAGCAAAGACTTCATAACGCTAGGGGCATCCCGGGAAGGATCAAGGAAGGGGTGGGAGCTCCTAGATTGCGACACTGTCCAATGTTCTTTCGTGATTTTGATGCTTTACGACATGTGCGGCGCTCCACTCGTCGAAAATTGCAGTTCTGGAGATGACGACCCGGCGAGCTGGTCGAGACGCATCATTTCCTTGGAACAAAGAAGTGCCCAAGTACCCGTTATTCTATACGACCGAGAGGAAAGATAGGGTGAGTGGATTGCGATACTGTGAGCTGAGAGTGTTGGCAAAGCCGACAAGACTCACGGTGTACTTGCGGATTCAATGACGGGGAAGGAGACGGTTTGTCAGGATCAAACCATCGAGGATATTTCAGATCGACAAGCGCCGTTTCCCTTTCTCGTCTTCCGATCGGGGTCCTCATCTTACCAAGTGAGGCATGCTCGAAGACTTGTAAGTAGACGGACCGCGTTCCAATCTCACCCGGAGCACATAAAAACAAGTATATATGCAAGAAAATGTCGACGAGCGATACAGTGTGGATCTATCGACGACTGATCATGATACATACACAAGCAAAGAGGATGCAGGGTAATATGCACATTTCAAGTCTCATTATTTCTCGTGCAGGTCGTAGTGAGCCATAACCATAACCATAACGCCATGACATCGTGATGCGTGGTCATTTTCGTCGACCGTCACCAGCGTGATGTGCTCGTTCGCTCGTACAAACGTTGACGCGTAGCGATGACACTTAAATGGCCGCCTTCCCTCGAGGTTCGAATGGCAAAAGGAGGGCGATCAAACCCGAGACGACGAACAGCGTGCCAGATACGTAGATCGGCACTGGAGTCGTCAGGTCCGCGTACAACGCAATGATAGGAGCCTATGGGGCGACAGGTAAGTCTAACGCAGCTCCCCCCAGAGCGCATGCTAATACACACCATGATACCGAAGATGCGGTTCGCAGACGCGACCAACGCATTGCCTGTCCCGCGGTCCTTCGTGGGGAAGAGCTCGGGTGAGACGGCGTACAGGACGCCATACATCACGTTGTTCGCAAAAGTGTAGCCGCAGTTCCAGCCGAGGAGCGTGTTGGATGTGCGCGATGTCGTACTCGCAAAAAGGAAGACACCGGTAAGCACTATTGCATGGGGACGTTGTCAATGTCCCATTCAAATTGTAGAGACATAGATCGACGTACCGGATGAAATGGCTAGTGTCCCCTTACGACCAAATATGGGCTGCTCGACCATCCACCCAGCAAGGAGGGAGCCTGGGATACCCATCGTACTCAAGATGACTTGGTTGCGGTAGGTGACGTATAGGGAGCCATCGCCGGCTTCAGCACCCTTTTGTTGAAGGCTGTAAACGTATAATGGATTAGGTCTGTCCTCACATGGTCTCAGACGTAGCAGGACTCACAAGACTGTCACGAAGCCATTGTACAGCGGGAACGCCAGACCGATGAACGCCCACAGGACAATGAGTAAGCTAGTCGAGTACGCGAACTTCTTCGTCGCGAAAAGCGCCTTGACGTGGTCGCTGTTTATCATGCGCAACTTGCGTATGAACGCAGCCCTCATGCTCGTGTCCATCGGCTTCTTCTTCAAGTTCTCCTGGCCGTCCTTCTCAGCGTCCGGGCCGCCAACCGCGAACCTCTCGCACCCCTTCAGCATCTCGACTGTCAGACTGCTCTTCTTGCTGTTGTACTTGGCGATCGCGTGGACGACCTGGACTGCCTCCTCATCGCGCCCCCGGCCCATGAGATACTTCGGGGACTCGTAGAGGTGGAAGACGAAGAACCGGAAGATAAAGAGGACGATCATGAGACCACCGAGGCTCCAAAGGAGGTACCGCCAGCCCATGTTCTTCTCCTTCGTACAGCCAACCGGAGAAGAGCACGAGAAGTTGGCGATAAGGGGCCAGGCAACCTGTTCGCGCGGACTTCGGTGAGCGATAACGGATACGGTCATTCTGGATGTGAACTTACGAGAGCCCCAACAAGCTGACCGATAGCCCACCAGATCGAAAGGACTGTGAGAAGCCACTGGTGCGTTGCCGGTACGAACTCGAGGAAAACCGCAGAGTCGACAGGCAGGTTCCCTCCGGAGCCGACAGCGTACAGGCCGATAAGCGAGCACAGCGCAACTTCATTGGCCGCACCACCCGCTGCGAGTGCGAAAACACCGGTGATGAGCAGAGTGAGGTTGAATGACCATCTATAGCGAGCTAAAGTTGAGCTCTGAAGTGATTAGAGTTCGAAAGCAGACGAACGCACCTTCGCCCCCAGAGGTCGCATCCGACACCCCAGAAGACGGCGCCTATGAGCAAACCGATCGTCTGCGGGAGGATGAGGAACGGGCCCTTCGTCCCGATGAATTCGTTCACGACTGGGTTGATGATGAGACCTGTTACTTGCTGCGACGCACAAGCCACGCCAGAGCAGAAGTTGCATCGGCGACGTCGTCGTCCACGGATCAGCACGATCGAACTTCGTGGTCTCAATCGATGACATTGACACTCACTTGCCACAAATTATCCCTACAAGCGGTGCGTCAGCGACAGGATCAGATACAGAGCACAAACGGCAACTCACGAGAACCAGCCAAAGCCTCCGACGACAAACAGGGCCCACTGTGTGGATAAGCAATGCACCACCATTAGGGCGCTCGACTTCGGGAATCGGTTGCAGTCCCAGACGCTGCCCCACAGGACGCGGGTGGACACAGTTCTGAAGGACGCACCTGATACTTCCCCATCCCGATCTCCTGGAACGCGGCGTTCAATACCCTCGCCTTCGCCTGATACACCGGGTCGATGGCAGCGTCCTCGCCGTCAAAGATGTCGTGGTCCTCGATATGGACCACCGTTTTGCCTTCGACGTCCCCGGACGGATCCGTGAACCTTGGCGATGCGAGCTTTTCAGTCTCGTGCACAGTCGAAGATGCCTTCTCAGGCTTACGCGAGAGCGAAGAGTGGTCGCTCATGGTGCTCGTTGGTCGTGGTAGTGTGTGGGGTCGGCGCGGGAGGTGTAGCCGGTAAGCTCTCTTAAGCGTGGGGGGGGACGCCGAGGTGGACAGCGAACGCGCGTAAGTGGGCGTATCCAGTCGCACGACCCTGTCAGAACAGACGCACTGAGCAAGACAAGGGGAGATAACAAGGTACACACGGAGGAAATTCGAACATCGAAGGCGTGCCGGACCGGCTTCTTAAGTACGACGGAGCGGTCGGTATCCTTGATCTGTTATCTCTCAACAGTCAATCGGTCGCGGGGCAACCTCCCGACGCGAAGAAGAGAGAGAAAAAGGGAAAAACGATGGCAACACAATCGGGGGAGTGGACGAGATAGCGCCGTCGGCACGGATGACGTCCTTCTCGCAAGCACTACCCCAACTGTTGGTGAACGGGTCAGCTGTTGCATCTCCGGCCACTCACAGGTATGATTGTCCTGCAAGTAGTGACGGACTTACCAGACATGCTCGAGAGACTGGGCAGGCAACCCTCCTCGAACGCCTCATGCCGATAAATCGTGCTGTTCCTCCCACCGAATCCATTCATCAGGTCACTGCAGGCTCAGTCGGCCGGAATGCCTCGCAGAAACTTGTGCACCCTCGAATTGTCATAACCTGTTCCTGAGAAAATGCCGGGCGGCCGTCCTTGTTTGCCGCCGCGAGTGCGACACGCCGAGAGTGGAGTAGAAAACCGGGTAGGAAACGTGCGCCATCCCACGTGTGGGAGTAAGGCTGCATGTGAACGGACTTGACGGAACGTAGTAGGAAAACCTATAGCCTGGAAGCTGAGCTAATTGCAAGCCGTAAGCCGTCAGCACTTTTTCTCGAGCAGTAGATAAGGAAGGGGTTCCGTACCTCTACGAGGAGATGAACAGGCCTCCTCAACTTCTGTAACCGAAGAGCAGGCATATGGAAGGGTATTGTGTCTACAATACGTGTACACGGTACACCAGAAGGTACAGGACGTATCCTAAGGACTCGCATAAATACAACTAGTCGTACAGCTCCCTGAATACTCCGCAAAATGATATACATGTATCTTCTACAGTCTATCCCTGCTAAGTCCATGCAAGTGCAAGAGGCATAGTAAGCAATAAAAAATTGTGAGGACGTGAGATGAAGATGGTGTGCGGGAATCGAGAGAAAGGATCGTCAGGGTTCGTGATAGTGAACAAGGTCCAACTGAAAGTCGACAGCATATAACGTCAGGGGGCCGCAACGCGCACCACATGAATTGGCAGGTTAGAGGCGGTGGACGGTCAGTATGGCGACCAGCCCGTCTTGCTCGATGCCATGATTAACGCCTATACCACAGTCGTCATTCCACATGAGATAATTGCGCCGGGAAGAAAGCTGAAACCGTACGGACCTTGGTTTCCGCTCTCGAGCAAGCCATCTTGCCACTCGACTTCTGCCTTCCACCACGTGCCACGCCAGTGGCTTCCTGCAGTCGCGCGCGTGGCGATGTAGTTCCGCCCGCGGTTGTAGCCATCGTCGACGATCATGTGGTTCTTGGAGGAGTCCATCTCCTCGGATGCTCTGCAGGCGGTGCAAGAAAAGCGTCAAGGAATGCATGACGAATAGCCCGAGTCTATCAGCGCCAGCCTTCGCCTTGAAAAAAACATGCGTGCATTTGAGTAAGTGTACGTACCCAAGGAACCATGCCCCGCTGTCAGCCTCCGTGCCGTTCTGCCGCCATGCACGGAAGTGGTGCCCACCGCGAATGGACTCCCAGCAGGTACCCATGATGGGGAAGTAGTGCTGGCGACCGAGGAACTGCTCCGGCTTGCGTCCAAGGCCGTCACCGAGATCTGCCTCGTGTATGTGACCGTAATGAAGCCCGAGACACTCCCTGCTGAAGCCGATGGACCTGTAGTTAGGTCAAGGTGCATTGGGGGTAAGCTGCGCCACTCATAAAAAGCGCAGGAGCGAACGCACTTGATGTAGGTCTGCATCCCGGACTCCGTAAGGATGTCAGGATCGGACTCGGATGAGATAATGATGTTCAACGGTTCGCCAAGTGTATCGGTGGTATACTGTGATAGGATAGACGGCTTGTGGGTCGGAGAAGCGTGGACAGGGGACGGAGACGTACATCAAGGAACTGTCCTCCATTGAGCCGAGGGTCCACCCAGCCGACCGTGTTTCTCAACGGTGGCAATGCTCCGTTCTTGTGTTTCTGGTGGCCATGGGATGGAAGTAACGGTGTTTGACCATCGACATGCCTCGAAGTAGGGGCAGAAAGGACATATATGCAACCGAAAAATAGCGAGAACACACCAAGCGCGAAGAGAGTGTGTATCTGGACTGCGGCGACGAGCATGGCGAGCGTAGGCGTACACTGGGCAAAAGAAGGTGGTCACGGTACTGAACCGGGAACTGGCTGCCGGTCCGTCCGAATGGTCCGCAGTAGAAGAATGACAGTCTTGTTCTTCTAGTATCCAGGCCCGGCGTCGGTGTAGCTGGAGGTTGTCGAGGCTCTGGGAGAGACGGGGGGGCACAAGGGAGGATAGGCCGAAGGAGAGGCAGAGGTCATGGTGAAACCTCCGCAGTGTGGCGACCGCCTGGCGCCCCCGCGTCCCCGCATCCCAAATCGGGCAGCGTCTCTTGTTCCGACGCCGCGTTCCGCCAGTGACAACCGTGCCCGACCGGCATGCACGTTCTTCGCATGTCGCACGCATTGTCGCCCCAATTGCCTTTTCCTATCGCAGAAGCAGTCCAAATCGTATGAATGAACTGGTCGAAGGCCGAGTCTTACACTTGTTTTCTGCGCCACCGTGACAAGCCAGCGCTGGCCCGGGAGCAGGCTGCAGCCACCTGAGCCGATGTCCATCTCCAGCCACGTCTTCGGCGTGTTTGGCGGCTGCAAGCTATTTCTGCTCAAGTGGAACAAGCCGAGCCTCTACAGCAATTGACATGCTCGCGTTGAACTGACGGAGATGGTCGCTGCGGATCCATTCACACTGTCAATTGCATGGACGCTTCGCCGCTGAGGGAATGCGGCGAGTCCTGGCCGTTAGGGTGAAATGTGAAACCGCAACGTCCAACCCTCGAGCGAAAAGGACGGTTCACAACTAGTTCCCAATGAAGTCAGGCCTAACCGAATAGGCCGGGTTGGGTCTCGAACTGGGAAGCCTTTTGAGGTACGTACGTCCACGGACGGGCCCATGGCCATGCGGCATGGTCCTCAAGTTTGAAGGCAGGTGCTACGATTGTCAGACAGACCTGCTGCTCATCGTCCTCCATAAACCCAGCGATGGATATGCATCTCAATGCCCAGAAGATCTGGGCTGTGCTTTCTATAGCTATGCATAACTCTCGTATTAAGCAGATACGCCGTTTTCGTTTGGCTTTGTTTGGCTGTATTCCTGACGTCACCAGGTCCTCGCTGGCTTGCTGGCCCTCACGTCAGCAGCTCCTCTGTCTAGCGTCTCTGTGTTCGTGAGAGCGCCGGCTATCTCTTGACGCTACGAGTCTTCTGCACAAGATGCGAGTGACGGGCAGACGTGTCCCGTAATCCGGGGAGGCTCTCGCGCTCAAGTTGTCGACGCTTCCATTCGTTCATCCACCCTTTGGCCTTCGTTCACCATCCATCGACTCTCAACTCCCATTCGCAATGCTGAAGATCCTGAATTCGCGCGTTTCGTAGACGATATCGGCAACGGAGCCGGCCGGTCCCGACGTCGCACTTGACTTTTTGCAATGTGTACCTGACGCTGAGACGCTCCTAGACTTCGTTTATCCCACATCCATCATACAGGAACCTCATCTTTGCGTTACTCGCGCCATTCTTGCACCGACCAACGCTCAAATTGATGCGTACAACGCTACCATCATTGCCAAAGTTCACGGCCCCTCTCAAACGTATTACGCTGCAGACTCCCTAAAAGAAGCAACTGACGCAGGACTGGAATGTGCACCATCCTTACTCGACTACGCCGCACGCCAACATCTACCTGGAATACCTCCGCATAGGATTGAAATCAAAATCAATGCCGTCTATCGTTTACTGCGCAATCTATCGACTGATCGCGGCCTAACAAAGAACACGCGTGTCCTTATCGTTGCTCTCGGTCGCCGCCTCATCACTGTCCGCATCCTACGTGGTATGAGCGGCGTGGATCAACGTGACACTGAAGATCTCCTCATCCCCCGTATCTCTTTCTCTTATTGTCTGCCATCTGGACATACTCTCTTACGCCACCAATTTCCGCTCGCCTCTGCTTACGCTACAACTTTCAACAGCTGTCAAGGTCTCACGTTAGATATAGTCGGTATTGATCTCGTTCGCCCGGTCTTTTCTCATGGCCAATTGTACACTGCACTCTCCAGGATTAGGCATCGTTCTCATGCTCGTGTTCGTCTCCCTACTGACCGGACCACAACCAAAAATGTAGTTTACCAAGAACTCCTAATATAGCCATCTCAATCCGCTCCGAAATGCTCATATGTACTACACCGTTCACACGCTCCCATTTCGCATTCGCCAAGGAGGCGGCGGAGCGAAGCGACGCCCCCCCCTTGTTCTTCTACAAATAAATAATACAATTCAATCTCAACTCGAGGTAGCCCCAATGCCACAGCCTCATATCAGCGCCTCTGCACTGGCAGAACGAGGTTTAATCGTGCACCGGAAATCTTCGGCGTGTCTGAGAGATCAAGGTGAGAAGCCGATCCGCACAATCTCAGGTTTGAAGTGACTCACGCAATAACACCTGCAGTTTGACGGAGTTCGAGCTGTATTGGCTGGCCATTCAAGAAGTTGTCGTCGAGTGCAGGTGAGTCGAGTTTGACGCGGAAGCGCCAGAAACACACGCGCGAGCGAGGTGCGAAGTCCGGAGGAAAATGTTGGAGGGTGGAATGGGAAGGGAACAAAATATAATATAAAGCTAACGGTGATGTCGAAGACGTGTAGGATGTACGAGACGAAGGTGAATAACATAGATTCAGCAAGGTGCCGCCCGGGACAAATGCTGATAAAATATGATACACTGCGAACGTCGCGGTGTTTACAGCTAACGCACCGTCGACCGACGATCCGTGTGGGGTCCCTGACTACAGAGTAGTAATTCAGCTTGCCATCTTGGAGGAACCACTCCGGCATGAACTTGTCTGGTTCCGGGTACATCTTTTCGTCGTGCATCAGCAAAACCCGACCCCTTCTGGGGCATCCTACCCAGGATCCCTAGGATGCCCAGGATTGGTAAGACGTAAGACGGCGCCATCCTACTCCTACATAGGATGCGTAGGATCAATAAGACGCCACGCAACTTGAAGGCAGAAGCCTCCAGCGGCGCGCAGAGAGCGGTTTTAAGATGGTGCTGCGGGGGACACCAGAATCCTAATTGAGCGGCCAGGTCACACACGGGGTTGAGTCCTGTGGAAACACCCGGTCTGTATCAGTCATTGTACCGTCATACACGGCTGCTGCATCGCACTCACTGGAGGTTTGTTTTGTTTTGGGATGGCTTGGAACAGTGAAAAGAGCACAGCCCGCTCGCGCCTGGGGCAAGGCCAGGTGCCAGTGGTGACGAGCTCGGCTGTGACCCAATGGTGTGACCTATGTGCACACGACCTGTGACGGTGATGCACGGTCACGCGACGGGCTGGCGCGTCGGCGAGCCGCCTGCAGGCTTGTCTCCCGCCTGAGTATCCGAGTCTCTGTCGCATGCGCCCATCTTCAAGACCAAGGGCTGAGGGACCTGTGGCTAGCTTTCATTTTTATTCTTACCTTTATTTCTCGGTTCTCTTTCCCGGTGGGCCAACCCGAAGTCGACCCTATACCCATTGCCGCCTCCCGGCCAACCTACAACACACCAGAACCAAAGTGATTTGGCACGCTTGGTTGTACATCAGTATCAGTATGTCGCTCGCAACAAGCATAGCATATCAAACTTGGTCCCATATGCCCGCGTACTCATAATGCATTTCCCTAGACTACAGCACCCCTGTGCTGCAGGATAGCCCCGCCCCTAGGGAGCCACCCGCCCAACACCTTAAAGTCGTTATAAACGACCCCATTTTCTCGCCAGAGTCACCATGCCCCAAGGAACACCGCATAACGCTTTCATTCCCCCATACCCAATCCGCGTGGACGACTTCACCGACCCATCATCATCAACGCATACCTTCTCGGGAAGAGAGAAGACCGCAAGTCTCTACCTTCTGACACACACCCATACCGACCATCTCATGGGCCTGTCTGCCCGGTCGTTTGGACAAACAATCGTGTGCTCTCACGACGCAAAGGAGATGCTGCTCCGCCACGAAGTGTATGCAGAACGGGCGTTGCGCGATGCGGAACTCCGTGCGGAGAATGTACGGGCGTTCGCCCACCTAAAGGTCGAGCCACAGCGAATGGAGGACGGGGGCGTGGATTATACAGGCTCGAGGGATCTTCTGGTGCGCTTTTTGTGGATCAAATAATGACATCTCCGCTCACCTCTGAATGCGCATATAGCGAGCCACACATATGCACATTCCAACGCGATTCATGCTCAGTGAAGAAGAAGAAGTTACAATCACTCTGCTTGATGCTAACCACTGCCCAGGCGCCGTTATGTAAGTCTCCACTCGGCTATCGTCGGTTCTCGTCGTTTAAGCTTTGTGGTGCATCACTAGGTTCCTCGTGGAGGGCTCGAAGGGGGCGGTGCTGCATACTGGGGACTTCAGGGCCGAAACGTGGTTTCTCGAGTCCCTCAAGCACAACTCCTTCATCCACCGTTATATTCGCGATTCACGATCCTCGTCTTCTGTCGACCTGTTGCCGACGCTCGATGCCATCTATCTTGACACAGCTTGTCTGCTCAACAACTACGAAGTGCCACCCAAGGTGCGTGAGGCAACCTATAACCCATGAACACGGATCATCGACGCAGAGCTTCACCGCGCAGGCCGAAGCCGCAGTAGCACTAACGTCGCTCATGGCCTTGTACCCACAAAGCACACGTTTCTTCCTCAACGTATGGACCTGGGGATACGAGGAGATCTACAAGGAAATTTCCAGGAAGTTCGGCACGAAGGTATGTCATCTCTGTGCTTGCATGTCAAGTTGCTATAGGCTCACAGCTTTCTCAGATACACGTTGACCGATATAAGCACTCCGTATATGCTCACCTCTCGGGTGACCCATTTCTCCGTTCCATCATCACCAGAGATGAATCCGCGACCCGCTTCCACGCATGCGAGCGGTTCGAGCGATGCGAACACGTTCGGGTACATGGGCGCGAATCCCATACGCCTGGCGGCCACCATGTGGTATACGTCAACCCGGTCAACATGGACTTCCAGTCATGGCAAAGATACCTTCAAGATACGAGGGAACAACTGCAGAGGGGAAAGGAGGTCAACGTGCTGGTGAGGACAGACACATATCTACACGCGCGGTCAGAACTGAACGGTCATGGATTGCAGCTTGTGCCACTTGCGCGACATTCCACCCTTCCGGAGCTGCGCAGGTTTGTCTCGCTGTTCAAGCCTCGACGTGTGGTGCCAAATACTCTGGACCCGGCTTTGAGAGGACTGGACGCAGCCTGCATCGAAGGCATGTTCGCTGGCTGTCTCGCCGAAACTACCTCCGATGATTGGGGCGTAGCGACACCCTCAGTGGATTTCAGCGACCTTGACGCGGGGGTGCGAGCCGGTACGGAAGGCGAGGACGTAGCGTTCAAGAACCTCGAAGGTGAAGGTGCGCGCGACGTTGCCGAGAAGTGGGCAGACAGCGGTCGTATGCGCCGGAAGCTATCAGTAATAAAACAATACCTCCCGAGCTCCCAGCGCAGGATCGTCGAGCAGATCCTCGACGGATGCTACCATCCCCCCACCATGAAGATTCCAGAACCTGTACGCCGTAAAGATGCAGGGGGTAGTACCAAGCCACCGCGCTCATCTCCTCCACCCGCGAATGCCGCCCCAGAACAAAAGCAAGTCTTTCAAGGTAGGGCAACTATCGAGCAGTCCGAAGCTGCGATGGCCCGCATTCAGCAGCCTTCCGTCCCCAAAGCCCTACGGTCCCCAGAACCTGACTCCGAGACGGACGATGACGACCACGAGGACAAGCACGAGGCCCTAGCCATTTTCTTCTTTGGAGATCAGGCCGGTACTCCCCCAAAGTCACACTCGTACGCGGTCTTGAACGCAGACATGACGTCCTCCTCGCTGCCCTCGTCCCCAATTGCTCAACAGCCTGTGGCGGGCCCCTCTCGGATCGTACGCCTGCCGAGCGACATGCCGCCCACCCCGACGTCGAAGCGCGGCTCACAGGACCTGTCACACTGGCTCAAATCCTCATCACCACCCCCAGAGGATCCGCAGACGCCACGACGTCGAACACAGACCCACGACGTCTCCGCGGCAGATGCGAACGAGAAGCCGCGGACCCCCCGCCGCGCGACGACGCTCAGCTCGCCTTTCGAACTCTCCACCGCCAGGAAACGCAAGGCGATCGCCATCCCTACCCCGGACACCAAAGCAAGACGCCTTCCATTCCCCGTCAAAGGCAAAGGCATGGCCAAGGGCGAACGCGCCCATGCGCCCATCCCGCTCCTCGCCGCCGCCGCCACCGCAATCTTTCCGAAGCATGTACGCCGGACAGAGGCTTCTCCCAACAGCGTGACCGCAGTTGCCAGTTCTCCGCCGCACGGAAGCCCGGGCCCACTTCTTGACTTGCACAACCTACGTAAACGGCCCAGTGTACACTCGGCTACCGCGGACGACGACGATGACGGCGACAAGGACGCCTCGAGCAGCACCAAGCGACGATGCCTCGACAGCAAGACGGCAGCTCCCCTTCCAACCTCGAGGACGTCCGCAAACTCAACTACGGCTCTTTACTCCCTGGGGGTTCTTGCACCCGATTGGCCAGGGCCGCAGGCCACGTCCGACACCACACGGAGCACAGGAAGACGGACATCAGTCCAGGAACAGCGGGAAATCAAAGTCGAAACCGCAAGCACAGAGGGCGTCAACATTCCCTCTTCCACTTCGCGGATCATGGGTGCGATAGCGGTATCTGTGGCGGCGACGTCAAGAACGGCTGAAGTCCGTGCGGATCCATTCTCAGTATCGTCCTCGACGGCCGCGACCGGCCATTCAGGCACGCCTTCGAGCTCGAGGGGCCACCATCCACATCTGGCGTCCAAGGCGAAGTCGACGGCCACAGGCAAGGACAAGAGCAGACAAGACGCGCGCATGGAACGGCTGACGATCGCCGAACGCCTCGCAAAGGCCATCCCAGCCCACTTCGTCTCGCCGTCGTACAAGGCCAGGAAGGAGCGCGAACGCGTGCGTGAACAGCGACACCGGCCGACGCCTAAGCAGGGTCCAGGTGAGAGTGCGTGTGCCTCAAGCTCAAGCCCCGGTCACGGCTCCGATGCCAATGCTTCTGCGGGGATTCGCGTGAGCAGCGGTACCATCAAGAGCAAGTGCCGCGATGCCGCGACAGACGCGATCCGGGACCGGGAGGTACCGTCAAGGTTGCCATCACAAGACGAAGAGATGGAGCAAGACGCGGCTGCGCGGATCGCCATGCAGAGGGAAGGGTTTCAGCGACAACTCGCGCGGGGCGTCCGGCCGGGGCTGTTCGTCCCCCGCCTGCGATGCCTCGAGAGCCAGGAAGAGGAGGGTGTTTCGTACGTTGCAGAGTTGACGATGGAGCCATGATCAGAATAAACTGCGGGAGTCTCACTGCGCGTGAATGTGGATGAGATCCCGGTTGCAAGTTCGTGGAACTGAGTGATGCATTCCCGTAACTGTTCCCACACGCGCAAACTGGGCATTGAGAACGTGGGGTAACCCCTATCCACAGAGAAAAGGAACTGTCCATAAAACTGCGAGACGAAAGCTCATCAGCCAACGGAGTTCAACGTGGATGCAATACTAAAAACACACGTACATACAGGAAGTGTACGGCACGTCTAACGGACTGCTTACTTGACGAGGGGCCTCACCCCGATACCACTATCCTTCAAGCTCCGGTCGGCATAGTTCTGAAGCTCCTTCTGATATTGGGCTTGTGCACGTTCAATACCCCGAACTATATGTCACGTATCGGGAAGATTGGAACTCACTCAACGGCTCCTCGACCTTAGCTTTCTTGGCCGGGTTCTCTGTGGCAGGGGTTGAGCTGGAGGAGTCAGGAGAAGGGCGCTTGCCCCGCTTTTTCTGTGGCGGGAGGGTGAGATCCAAATAACGCAGTAGGCACAGACAGACTTACGAAGCGGTTGTCGAATTCGCGCTTCCTGCATAGGAAAGAGTATGAGGTGAGTATATGCGCGGAGGAAGGTGAGGTGAGTATATGCGTGGAGGAAGGTGAGGGGGGGGGGGATGGGGAAAGGCACGTACTTGGCGATGGTGTCTTCCGTCTTCTTCTTCTCATCCTCCTCCTGCGGGATCAGAGTTCTGCTGTGAGTAGCTCGAAGCAGTCAGCGCAGAGGAGAAGGACGGACCTTCTTCAGTCGCTGAAAGCGTTCTAGGAACGAACCGTCGTTAGAAAACACATTGACCGGTTTGGGTTTGGGGGCAGCGTTGTTAGGTTTCGGGGGAGCAGGAGTAGTGGACAATGGTGCAGGAGACGCGTACCCGCTGGATGGCACTGGTGTTGAGGAGGAAGACATGGGGACTGCAGGGATGGTGAGCTGGGGTTGTTGGTGCTGAGGTGGGCGTGGAACAGGCGTCGACAGAGCAGGTCCGTCGAGAACGTTGTGGAAGCAGTGCCGGAGCGTGTGAAAGAAGGCGCGATTGGATGAGACCGCGAATGGCCCGGGAATGTTGCCAAACCAGACAGACTCAGACTCGGCCAGCGTTGACCAACTTCTTGCTTCTGAGCATCATCTTACTCCGCCTCAGGATGTACTCTGCGCAGCGGATGTAACAATCGAAAACGCAACCCGTCTGACCTACAAGTCTAGCCTTTTCAGCCCGCCTTCTCTGGGTCACTTCGTGTTGAGCTGTGTCGTTTGATCACAAACGCCAGCTGGCAATCGCAAGGAAAGAAACTATCAGAGGAAGTCAGCTGTAGAGCTGAGAAGGGGAGGGAAAGGGGCCCGCCGATCTTCAGCCCCCGACGCCCGCAAAAGGAGAGGCTGAGGGCGCGATCTAGCTCTCTGGGCAACCCTTCTAACTAGAATTTTGTTTCCTATTCTAATGGTGGGTCACGCATGCTATGTGCCACCAAGCCGTAGATGTCTAAAGGCCGCGTCCTCTAGTAGGCACGACCAACCTTGCCAGTACTAGTGCCCAGTGCAGCCACTGGCAGTCTAGTGTGCCGCGGCAAATTTATGTTGCGGGCACACTCGTCCACCGTGATTTGTCCCTGGCATTGCAACAGTGAGAGGACAAATCACTCATGAGTCGAGTGGATGGTTTTGGTATGAGTACTGGCCCACAGTGACATAGGTTCGTCCAATCCCCTTCCACGTAAACGGGGGAGGGCTGACACGCGGATGGTCTTGGTCGAGACGACTGGCCCACAGACGCCTGCTAGCCGAAGTTGAACCTGATATCAAAGATCCAAACCTGAGATCAAATATCCAAATCGAGGTGAATCCCGTCCAGGTCAATACTCGATATTTTTGTCCACTGAGGCCCTCATGATCATAGTAGGGCAGGCTCGCCGTCCCATCAAGAAGTCTTAGGCCCCAAGTATATGTTCAGCTCACCCGAGGCGTTGCCCAACCCAGTCGCACCATGGCCTCCTCCATCATCCCCCTTGCCGGTGCGTCTCCCTCCGTTCAGCTCGGGAGCACGTACGGTGTGTACTTGATATCTGTCATTGTTGCCGCTGTGTAAGCCCTCCCTCATGGAAATAATCCAATGTTTGACGGTTCCCCTCACCCATAGCCTTTACGGTTTCACGGTTTTGCAAGCGCTCTACTACTACGAGCAGTTTCCGAAGGACAAGTTGGTACTCAAAGTGACCGTATGTTCTTTTCTTCCCGTCATAGCCTCCCGTCTTTCCGGTCTGACCGCTGGTACCAGGTTGGCGTCCTATGGTACAAGCAATTATTGGACTTTTCGGCTCTTATTAACTCTGCAGCACAGGGCCCTCGACACGTTGACAATCTTTCTTGACTCGCATGGGGCATATTTTTATCTCATTTCAAACTTCACAAACATTACTGCACTTGACCAGGAGGTTTGGTGAGGATGCTTGACTCGACGGTTGTGACACCCCGACTGACGTAACGTTGATGTGCAGGAGTGTGCAGGTCCGTCGTTAAGGGATGTTTGGTGGTCCAACCTAATAATAAATTGCCATGACATTCAGGCCGAACTTCTTGTCACCGTAAGTGCTGAGTCCTGGCTGAGACCGAAGTTCTGGCAAAGTATTAACCTGAGCTTGTCATTTACCAGTACACCGTAGTGCTTATCGTGCAGATGTAAGGTTTATACTTCTACTCCCGGCTATTTTCAAAACTGATTGGACTACGACAGCTTCTTCATCCTGCGGATGCACCATCGTGAGTCCTTGTTGTACCATTGGTTAGGTGTCGGTCTCTGAGCCGTCGGCATTCAAGTCCGCCCCCATCTGTGGTACATCCCCGTATTCTTCGTATGTAAATTTTCTTCCACTGTATCCAAGCGACGAATAACTTACAGCCTCAACAGGGTCTTCTCGCTGTTGCATCATATGGTGAGTCTGCCCGACAGCATGGAACGATGCACAAAAGCTGACGGCTCGGATCTCCTCAAGCGAGTCTCATTGGTACGTTGTCCACGGGTAATGGCAAATATGCTGGGTGCTCACTTCGTCACAGTAATATTCACTAGAGTGTAGGTCTACAGCTTGACATCCACATTCTGTGCCATGGACTTCACATGTCTCCATAGCCAACAGAACACCACTTGGTCAAAGACTGCTTCCCCTGATGTTATCGTACGTATGCTTGACTCTCTGCGATTATATCGTGCGACAAATCGATGGGAATTAACAGCGCCCTGCTGCCGCTAATTGGGTAATGGGTAATGTGGTCGACATTGGAATCACCGTCGTGCTGTGCTGGTACTTGTGGAGCGAGAAGGTCGGCGTTCCTCACAGGTACGTTCCCTATACACCATTTTGTGCGTGTGGATATATTGATTCATTCATCTAGGACGAACGTCATGCTGAATCGCATCATCGTGTTCTTGATCAACCGAGGCGCGATTGCGGCGTAAGTGCTCCAGTTCCAAATACGAGCAAGTCAAGTTCTGAAAAGCATTTATAAGTTGGGTTCAGGTGCTGACCCTCCTCACGGTGAGTGGTTGACACGACTTGCCTTCGTCCGTGTTCCTGACGTAGCTCCAGAAATTAATCTTCCCGCGAACCTTTGTTTGGCTCGCGTTCCACACCATACTGTCTAAGGGTGCGTATCTACCTTTGACGATTGCGCCTGGCTAGACAGGTCCTGAACGAATTTACAGTCTATACTAACTCCATGCTGGCTACGTGAGCCGTCTAGGACTAATGGCCCCTCGTTCCCCCGCTGATGCCATAACACCACAGGCTCAATGCCAGGGTTGGCTTCCGGGAAATCATCAGGGACCACCAGCTCGACCAAACGAAGCCGCCATCAGAGTTCTCGACCTCCGGAAGGACAAGCAGGCTGGTCAGTAAGGCACCGCCCTTGCCCGAAAGACATCAGATCTCGGTGCGTTCACATCCAGGCGTGCCCTGACCTTGCACGAACATCCAACTACGCGAGCGAGGTTGCTGATTTTCCTACTCTCCACGTCCTTCCTCTCGCTGTCGATGGGCAAATCACGATGATACCTCTATGGATCGCCGCCCCCTTTTCGAACCCGAATCCCATTCATCCATCATCGCCACCCCGTGGCACCGCAACTTCTCAACTTCGCGGTGCGCCTTGACATGTGTTCGGCACAGACCATCGAGTTCGTCGATGCGCCCGTGTACCCCCCGGCCGCATTAGACCACACCAGCCGGCGGAGCGCATACGCTACGCACGGCTCGCACAGCACGACCACGGGCAGTGGCAGCAGCGCGTACGACCAACAAAGCGGCCGGCGGGGGTCCTTCCACCAGCGGGCGGTTGCGTCCGACCAGAACAGCGTCGCGACGGACTTGACGGACTACCCCCCACACGTCAACCACGTGGCGAGCGCAAGCCCTCGATACACCCGAACGGTGCGTTCAGTTCACCATTCTACGTGCACATGTTTCTCCGAGCACGGGATTCGGGATATCAGAACACCGAGCTGACGACCTCCTTCCTGTCTTCTTTGACCGAAGACATTGCGCACGTTGCGGGACGACGAGCCGGTGAACTTGGAACCTTCCAACATGGCTTGAGGGTTGGGTTGTACAGTAGTCTACGTTGCAGTGTTGCAGCATTGCATGAATGTGATTGCCTACCATGATATCAATATTGCTTGGTGGACAATACTGAGATGTCTCGGACTTCTTGATGACCTGGTTGTGTTTATGATACATGTCTTTCAGCGCATTTGAAATTGGAGGACACCCCACTGGGCCACTGTATCGCTACTGATATCATGACTCTGTCTCAATTGTACTGTACAATTAGACACTTATTGTTATGTAGATGATACGAACTCCGGAATCCATCGACATCCATGTGATCTGACGGTCGTCGTGTTCAGGTGCGTTCAGGACCAGGTGTTCGGAGCATACAGTACTGTAACTCGACATGGCTGCGCGAACGTTGGCTTGCAAGTAACCGATCGGACTGCATGCTCAGACGGACAGGCAGATCTGCCCTGGCCGACGATCCATCATGATTGAGCATCTTGGATGGTCAATACACTGCTTCCCAAACACAACGCCATCCAGGAGCAACAGAATATACATGACGAACCACGATGCGACATACCCACAGTGCACACGAAGCAGCTTCCGCAAATCGCACTATGACCGGCTCCGCTGTGCCATCCGTCTGCCCTTCCCCGGACGCTTCGAAGGCGCACCCTTGCCCCCCTTTCCCGGCCCGCCCTTTTCACCCCTGCCGCCACCCTTGCCCTTGCCGCCGGGCCCGCCGCGCTGGACGAAAGAGTCCGTCGAGTCTTTCGTGTTCTGTTTTGACCGCCGGCCTGCGCCGCCGAAGCCAAACTTCTTGTCGCGCGCGCCGCGTGGCAGCTTGGACTTGCCGTTCGGGCCCTTCGCGCGCTTGGAGGGGCGGTCGGCGATCGCGTCCTCGACCGCGACGTCGAAGTCCTCGCCGTCGCCCGCGCCGCCGTCCAGCGCGCCCTTTCGTTCTGCGTGATATGGCAGATTTAATCAGGAACGGGCGTTCTCCAAAGACGAGAGATGAGAAATGAGGCTTACTGCGCTTGAGACCCTTGAGGCGCTCTTCGACCGCTTTCTTGTTCTGCTGCCGCTCCTTGATCTTCTCGAGCTGCACCTGCTTGCCGAACTTCTTGCCCTCGCGCTCCTTGCGCTTGTCTTC
The DNA here is from genome assembly GCA_020736865.1 of Ganoderma leucocontextum. Taxonomy (NCBI): domain Eukaryota; kingdom Fungi; phylum Basidiomycota; class Agaricomycetes; order Polyporales; family Polyporaceae; genus Ganoderma; species Ganoderma leucocontextum. The sequence goes on from JAHKGY010000006.1 coordinate 821,221, forward strand.
GGCGCGCTTCATGCCTGCGCCCTCGTCGAGCAGGCGTTGGCGGATGCGTTCCATGTGCGAGTCGCTCTTGACCATCTCGGCGAAGTAGTCGACGGGGCGTGTGAAGGGAAAGTTGGCTTTTTGTGCGAGCGAGCGCGCGGTTTGTGCGCTGTGCATGGCCTGTTTGTAGCTGTGTGCGCGTGAAGAGGGCAGGATTAGAGGGAGACGAAAGGCGGTGAAGGCAGGATGCACGTACAATGCGAGCTCGCGATTGAGGTCATCCTCAACGTCAACGTCGATGGTCTCGGGGTAGGTGACCGTCAGCGTCTCTGTCCATGGTAGTGAGGGGTCGAGCGCGATTGTTGCGCGTATGCGCTCCATAGCGATCTACCACACGACGTTGTGAGACGGTGCAGCGCGGGGTGTGTGGATGATCGCACCTTGTTGTCAATCTCAACCTTTTGTCGAGGCATAGCATCCTCATCCAGCATCTCCTCATCCGAGAGCTCGTCCACAGGAACAGGGACTTCGCTGGGACCTGCCTCGTTCGCCTCATCTTCCTCGTCGTCGTCGTCGTCTTCTGAATCTTGATAATTCTCTTCCTCGCCAAACGCTGCTTCCTCGGCTTCCTCGTCCTCGTCTTGCCCCTCTATCTCCTCTTCATCTTCGTCCTCAGCCTCATCATCCCCCTCCTCCAGTGCGCGCAGCTGTTCTTGCGCGAACTCGTCCAAGCCATCTTCCCCAAGCGCCTTCATCAGCCTCTCCATCCCGTCCTCGTCCACATCTTCTTCATCGTCATCCGAGTCGCCCTCACCATCGCTCACATCCTGCCATTCGTCATCCTCCGCAGACCCAGATGCGAGCTCATCCTCCTCGTCCAACCCCTCAATGTCTTCGTCCGACTCGTCCGTAGAACTTGCAGCCCGTTCCTGCAGCTTCGTAGGTTGAACAGGGGTCTTGCTCTTGGCTTTTACTTTGGTAGGGGCTGCCTTGCTTGACGGGCCCTTCTTCTCTTTGATTTTCGAGGGCATAATGTGTAGAGAGGAGAGGGAAAGACGGGGATCCAGACGGGGCAGAGAGGACCAGGGACTGTCGGTGCAAGACTAGCGCCCAAGAAATTCCTGCTCACCCACGTGATGGTGTTCCAAGAGCGCTTCTGAACTCGCTCGACTCGGACGAGAGGCTGAGCGCTCTGTCCCAGCTCTGCCTGCCGAGGTCGCTGTCGTTGGTCGAGTTGCGGTCTATGCTTGACTCGCTTCCACGCCAAGTACTCGACGAGATATGTCGTGCTCTGTGTCCCATCCCAATGCCGGTTCCATATCGGTGCATCGGGCTAGACGCCCTCGCATCCTTGGCGCGGACTTCTCGACTCCTTCAAGTTCATGAATCAGTAATCAGTGTTCTCTGGCGCAGGATCCCCGACTTCTCCGTTCTAATCTCCACTCTACCAGAAGACCTGTGGCTATGAACCCCCTTTCGAAGTGACCCAGGATGGTTTCTCCTTCTCTGGGACGCAAGTGGTACGTCAAGAGTTATATCATGCAGCGTATTTCCCCCCGTTAATTTGACCCATGGCTGGCGAGTCTTTGAAGAGACCGCCAGTCCAATCTGACTTCACTAGATTGCTACACTGTACCCCTCATATCAAGCACATTCCGCATGCGACGACTGGCTTGATGGCACCTGACTTCATCCACGCTCTTGCGAGCCACTCTCCGAGGGACTGTTCATGATATTCAGGGGGGGTATCTTTATACTGTTGCCTACTGTACACCTACTAGATACGTTGGCATGTACGGTAGCACCAAAAAGAAAGTTGAATGGGAATGTCATGGATCACAGTATAAAGTACAACAGTCCGAAGTGACAAAATGTTAGAACCCGGTGACAGCCGGCTGGCTGACTTGGTGAGAGCACTGGAGATAGATGAATGAACGTTGACGACAGATCTAGAGTGTAGGGTAGAAAGGCACGGCATCCAAGTGCACGAACGAAGGCAAATTGGGCAGGTGATACTCGGCATTGCGCCGATAATTCCAACGGAGAGGACACAACACTCGTATAGAACGGGTGACCAATTCTAATCCAAATTGATGCCTCGAAGCGCGATGGTTTACGATATGTACATTCGAGGAGTTGGGCTGGTCTGAACGCTGAGACTTCACGCTGAACGTTGTCCTATGGCCTCCAAGTCATTGGCCATCAGAAATAGACAGTCACAGGTGCGAATGAATCAAAAGGACATAGCAACGTCACGGCCAGTGGTTTCTCAAGCACCTGTGCTTAGCTCAATCGCGGTGCGGCGTATGAGCTCCTCTGCGCTGGGAGAGCGTGGTTGAATTGTACACCTCGAGTCTTCCATGTATCTGTGGTGAACGTTAACACGGACACGTCGCGGACACACCTGCCAGCCATGTCGCCAGGAGACTCACGATATTATCCCGACTGTGGCCTGAGGGGTGATATCGAATACGTGCAGCACGCATGCGACGAAGATGAACAACGTCGCGTCGGCGAAGTATCGTCCTGGGCATATGCTGTTGACAGTTCAGTATATTTACATTCACTTATATGCGCACGCGAGATGATATACCGACGCCCTAATCCGAAGACAACGCTACTGGGATCGGTCGCGTCCGGGTCCAACTCGCCATCCTTCAGAAATCGCTCGGGCACAAATCTATCCGGCTCCGGATATCGCTCGGGGTCGTGCGTGATCGCCCTAGGTGCAGCGTCAGCGTCAGAGGAACCGTCGGAAACCAATGCGAAGACCTAGACATACCACGAATTGACCACTATGGTTGTATCTGCAGGGATGAAGTACCCCTCGTACTCGTCGTCCGCCACGCTGCAGCGGGCAACGCCAAGCGGAGCAACACTGTGCCAACGGAGGAGTTCTTTGACGACCGCTCCGACGTACGGGAGCGCATTCTGGTCTCCGAAGGATGGGAGCCTATTGGGCTCAACGACCCTGTCGAGCTCTGCTCTCGCTTTTTGCTGGACTTTTGGGTGGAGAGAAAGTGCTAGGAAGAGGCTTTGGAGCGCCGCATATTGCTGTAGAAGTTGCAATTCAGTGGGAGCTTGGGCGGCACCGATTAAGGCGTGAACTAACCGTGTCCAGACCAGCTGTAATGCCGCTCGATGAGCGAGACCCTGCCAGTAGACACGAGGACACAATATTCTCACCTGCGTAAGCCATCGCAGTCGCGCTCATCGCTATGCCCTCTTCCTCAAGAGCAGACGCGGGGGTCGAGTCGGGATATTTTCTCCAGGATGGCGCTCGCCATTGAGTTCGAACTCGTTCCGCTAGTCTGCTAGTGTTCGTTGAGCGATCAGAACGGGCAAGAGACACACGAAAAGGTGCAGCATACGTACTACCATCTGTTTCGCCTGAGTCCAAGGCAACTCTCTCAGCATGTGCGCGTACTTCTTATCCTCTGCCAGTCGGCGCAGAAAGCCCGTTCCTGGAAGCCACGTCGGTATGGCGGTCGGGAAGGGCAAGTACTCCAGCACCGTCGAGCCCTCGACGAGTACGTCGACGCTCTTGAGCGCCCTCTCGAAGATCTCCATCCGTCGGTCATCCTGCTCGGCAATGTCTAAGCCATGCGCCGCTTTACAAATCGACGTTCCCAACGCGCTGCCAGTGCAGATACGGCTAAGAGACTGTGGATGGAGATGAGTGTATGCGTAGACTTACTAGCGGAGATGTTCCTCCAACTTCTCTGGGGTGGTGAGAAGACGAGACAGCAATCGGTGTGCGCCTTGCTCCAGGACGCCCCGGTACTTGGGAATCACGCCCGGGTGAAAGTGCTACCAGAAGGCGCGCCTATGCCGACGCCACCACTGACCGTACGGCATAAAGGCGATGCTCCACTCCCAACCCGCCCTGCGATGGCTCAGCACACTAACAATGAAATCGAGGCAACACGATCGAATGCTCACATCTCCACTGCGGTCGACACGGGGCGAGAAGAGTTGACCGCGGACCGCTTTCCTAGGAGATCGGATGCGACCCTGGGGTCGTTGATAAGAAGAATGGAACGCCCCATAACTTGCAGGCAAACCAGATTCCCTGTAGTGGGCACCTCAGCATTGGCGACCAATGGTGGGACAAGCATGTATGAGACAACGCACCGTATCTCCTAAAAGTTCTCTGTATCCCAGCCATAGTGAACCTTTGGGAAGGTCGAACAAGTTCCCGAGAACAGGGTACCAGGGATGCCGGGGGGTAAAGGGCGGCCGGCCGAGCGTGCAGCGAACTCGGAAGATTTCCTATAGAGGTGGGCTAGGGTAAGGATCAACGGTACCAAGAGCAGCACTATGTTCGGAATCGCTAGATGCGCTATGTTGAGGATGGTGGCCATATTGCGCTGGGAGTCCTAATCATGAGCGACGGCTGACCTGCGGCTCATATATGCATAGCTCGTGAGAGATATATGTCCCGACTGTCCAGGAGCGGGTTGGGGTATTCCCCGGCATCAGATCGAGGCATGAATCATCCATGTCTCTGCGTAAGGAAAGCGGGTGTACGAGAACCAATGGATTCCGGCCACTCTGACGAATCGCTCAAGTCTCGTGGAGAACATCGGTGCTCAGCGCTCAGCACTCACCCCGCTGGGCAACGAGATACACGATGCTGTGGACGCACTTCCTATGGCGTTGCCCCCCCTCGGACGCCGAGACATGTGCCCCCAAATGCAGAAGCGAACGACTCTGCTGGTGCCAGTATCTTCCCTAAAGCAGCGTAACGGCGCGCACAAGGTATGGCTCCCTGTCTTCCACTATCCTGCGTCCCAGCCTGAAAGCGATGTTTCATTCAGGATGGCGATATTAGGCGTCGTAGTACCTGGAGAGGGAGGCTGAGGATTGTACGTACACTGTTTCACTTGCTACGGTCCATCACAGCACCGGGAGCGTCACCGACGTCGATGGGGGACGAACCGACGAAGTCTGACACTTTTCTGGCACAGTGACTGCGAGTCTGGCAGGTCGCCGCTGGTGACGGTGTCAGTAGGCTTGAGCCTGGCTTGAGCGAACACCATCGTCGTCGAGCAGCTGTAGCCTGTAACTTAGTAGTCGAAGGTGTGTGGTACCTGATCGGGCCGGTAGCCGATGATTATATTTGAGGTCTGAATTGTGCGGCTGTGGCTCAAGCGGGGACAGTAGCTAGGCGGGCATTAGCTTCGAATTCCTCACCCTCGTGCAGGGTTGGTCCCCTTCATCGTTGCCCCTCAACCACCGCCTCTTCCTCGTGGTCGAATGCTGGACCCTCCCCAACGAATCGTTGTCTCCCTCATTTGCCGCTCTGGATAATCCCCAGCTAATCGGCCAATTGACTGCCTTGTACACGACTCATCCTTACGGTTCTGATTTTCACCTTACGACGTGGACGGCATACCCTCAAATTTTGCCTCTAACCACTGGACAAAATGCCCGAATTTTCAATAGCGGTGCTTGACCTCGCTCGACGCGTCATGCAGAGGAGGGAAGCGACCGAACAGGCGAGTGCTACCTGTCGATCTCTCGACAAGAGTCAATACTGACGTGACCTGTGGATTAAAGGGTGGACTCCTCAGTGGCCAGGATCCAACCGCCGTAAACACTGCAGATCCTCTGCGCCTTTGGATCATCCAAGTTGGTAAGTGCCTTCATATCTCCTGCACAACGCCGATTTTGACTGGGTGGCCACAGGCGTTATCGTCCTGACCACCCAACTACTTGGGCTCGCCTTGCGTAAGATCAAACAGCCCAAGGTTATCGCCGAAGTTCTTGCTGGCATTCTCCTTGGTGCGTGTTATCTGTGTCTGCCGTGTCTGCAATGAGCTGAAGACACCTTTCCAGGCCCGACGGCGTTCGGTCGTATACCCGGCTTCACCCAGCACATATTCCCCGTCGATTCTCGTCCGTTCCTCTCACTTGTGGCGAACATCGGTCTCTGCCTTTTCCTCTTCCTTGTCGGACTCGAAATCGATGCTTCTGTAATCAAACGAAACGCTCGGCTGTCCGTTAGTGTGGCCCTGGCCGGCATGTGTCTGCCCTTCGGTATGTTCCACCTGCCAAAGCCCTACAGCTCACCGCTAACAATACACTACTCCAGGTCTGGGAGCTGTGCTTTCTATCCCTCTCTACCACACGTTCATTGATCAGAGCGTGAAGTTCACAAACTTCATGCTTTTTACAGGCGTGGCGTACTCGATTACTGCATTCCCAGTCCTCTGTCGTATCCTCACCGAGCTCAAGATTCTCGACACGACAGTCGGGATCGTCGTGCTCTCCGCTGGTGTCGGCAACGATATCGTTGGTTGGACGCTTCTCGCACTCTCCGTTGCCCTCGTCAACGCGGGTTCCGGCCTTATGGCACTCTGGATCCTCCTCATATGCGTGGGTTGGACGCTATTCATGCTTTTCTTCGTCAAACGAATTCTATACTGGCTTGCGCGGCGCACGGGATCAACTAGGGACGGCCCAACGATGTTCTTCATGACTGTAACCATGCTTCTCGTCTTCGGGTCGGCCCTCCTCACCGATATCATTGGTGTACGTTCTTCTCAACTTATTAATTGAAGCGGTGCTTATACAGAGGATCAGGTACATGCTATCTTTGGCGCCTTCCTAGCTGGCATCATCGTTCCCCGTGACGGCGGCCTGGCGATCGCCCTTACGGAGAAGCTGGAAGACATGGTCTCTATTATATTTCTGCCGCTTGTGAGTATCTGCTTGTTTTGCACTGGCACAAAGCGACCTAATACTTCTCCAGTACTTCATGCTGTCGGGCTTGTCAACGGACTTAGGTCTGCTTAACAATGGTATTGATCTTGCGACTTTACCGACTCGCGAACAGTAGTACTGATCATGGTTACCGCAGGTCTCACTTGGGGTTTCACCATTGCTATTTGTTCGCTGTCATACTTCGGTAAATTTACCGGGTGTACTGTCGCCGCGAGGCTATCCGGCTTCAGCTGGCGCGAGGCCAGCACTATAGGGTCTCTGATGAGTTGCAAAGGGTCACTCGCATTCTTTGCCGTCGTCTCGCCCCATCTCACGTTTTGTCTAGTCTCGTAGAGCTGATTGTCCTCAATGTCGGCCTCTCTGCCGGAATCCTTTCGCAGCGCGTGTTTTCCATGTTTGTCCTGGAAGCGCTTGTCCTCACGTTCATGACCACGCCTGCGGTGGTCCTCCTTTACCCACCCGAGCTCCGTGTTCGAGCTTCTGCGACAGGAGCTAACTTCGCCAACGCCGATGCGCAGGACACCGCCGAGGATAACGTCCCCCGCTTAGGCGGATCCAGCACCGCCGGGATCGATGACAAGAAGTCGCGGTTCACAGTCGTGCTCGACAAGATTGAACACTTGCCTGGCATGATGGCTATCACGCAACTCATCCTCCCACCTCCACCACCGTACTCTGAGCGGCCGCTGTCAATAGAAAGCAGCGCGGATTTGGACAGCAAAGATGTTTCGCCGCCGCCCTCCGGGCCGGTGTCCATCGATGCTATTCGTCTCATCGAACTGTCTGACCGCACGTCTGCCGTGATGAAGGGCTCCAACATCGAGTCTCTGACAGCGACGGATCCCCTCCTGGACATCTTCACCACCTTTGGCGCGCTCCACGGTGCACCCGTCAGCAGCTCGCTCTCGATCGTTCCCTTCGATGACCTTGGGTCAACCGTGTCTGAGCAAGCGCGGCGCACTGAGTCGCACCTCATCCTGGTCCCCTGGTTGCCCCCGCACCACTCCATCGGGCCACACGACCACCCCCATCCTCTCCATGCCTCCACGATGCCCCAAACCGGACACACGAGCCCCCTGGCCACCCCGCGCATCACTTCGCATATGCAGAACCCGTTCGAGGTGCTCTTCCGCGCGACCGCGGCCGGCGCCGAGGAGCGCGACGCGTCGACCTCGCACTCGCAGTTTGTGCGCGCGCTCTTCGCGTCCTCCCGCACCGACGTCGCGCTCTTCGTCGACAGGCACACCCCGGGCGGCGTCGCGAAGGTCTCCCATGGGGGCACGTACCGCCTGCTCGTGCCGTTCTTCGGGGGGCCCGACGACAGGCTCGCGCTGGATTTCGCGGTGCAGCTGTGTGCGAACCCGAAGATCAGCGCGACGGTCGTGCGCGTGAGCAAGGCGGATTTGGGTGCTGGCTCTGATAAGCCGCCGGTTCTCGGCGAGGGCGATAAACACCCGGACATGCACCAGAATACGACGACGATCGCTTCGGTGAGCATCTTTTCTTTCTTTCTATTTTGTCGTCCCACCGTCGATCGCGCAGGCGATCGGTGGGGGAGAGCCTCGGGAAAACCAGCTTCTGAATTTAAATACGATTGCAGGTATTTCCGGACACCGTGTACGGCCACGCGACGACCCAGACGCGCCTCCAGTCCGAGACGGCGGACAACATCGCCTGGGCGCGCTACACCCGCCCCGAGGACCCCTCGCTCACGCCCGCGCTCGCGCGGATGGAGTTCGTCGAAGAGGCCTCGCCCGCCCCACTGCACGCGGTGATCGACCGCGCGCGCAAGATGTCGGAGACCGCGGTCGACGGGCGCAGCAGGCTGCTCGTTCTCGCTGGCCGTTCGCGGCGGCTCGCGGCCGAGAACCACCACGCGGAGCTCAAGACGATCACGGAGGAGTATGGCGGCGTCGGGAGCGAGGTGAAGCGCACCGTGGGCGACGTCACCACTGCGCTGGTCGTGTCTCGCTGCCAGGCGAACGTTGTCGTCTTCCAGGCTGCCCTTACCCCGGAGTGATGCTCGGAGCTTTACGATATCTGTACCCCTTGGGGGCAAGGCCTCGTCGAGCGCAACCTCGACTAACTGTCATGACATCTGATACGAACACCACGTCATGCTACATCTATAACCTCATGGACATACTGTCCTCGTTGATATCGTTACCACACTTCATGTATACCCAAGTATCACTCTTGCGCGCCGTACCCGGCCGCGCGAGGGCTTGTAGCGCTAGTACCCTGTAGGGTAAAGCAGACATCAGTGCATTATTGTTGCTCGTTAGCCTTTACACACGCACACATCTATAGCAGCGTTCTTCGCATACAGCATATGAGATTTCAGAATCATACGACATACACGCGCGAGATGTTGGGAGAGAGAGAGAGAGAGGGAGTGAGAGAGATAGATAGCACAAGACAGAGTACAGACAAGAATACCGCGACAGCATCGACGAAAAAAGATGAAAAGAGAGGCGGAGGGGGGAACGTAGGGATTTCACTCCTTGGTCTTGTCCTTCTTTTTCTCCTTCTTTTCTTTCTTTTCTTTCTTGTCTTTCTTCTCCTTTTTCTTCTCCTTCTGCGATGATAGGGATGTGAGTTAGCACCGCACGCCACCAAATGAAGCACGACAAAGATGTTTCCAGTATCAAAGGCGAGGACTCACCTCTCCCTCTGCCTTTTCCTTCTCCTTGAGCTCCTTCTTCTTCTCCTTCTTCAGCGCCTTCTTCTCCTCCTTGCTCAACTTCACCTTCTTCTTCGGCACGCTGTCGTCGCTCTCCTCATCCACGTCCATCCCCGCCTCATCGCTCTTCCGCTTCTTGTCCTTCTTGTCCTTCTTCTTCTTCGGGGTCAACTCCAAGTCCGCGAACGGCAACGCGTCCTCCACCGCCTTATCCTTGCCCTTGCCCTTGTCCTTCTTCGCCTTCGCCTTGACTGCGGCGGCGTCAACGTCCATTGCGTCTTCGTCGTCCGACCCCTCGTCTTCGTCGAGCGCGAGCGACTCGAACACCTTGCGCATCGCGTCCGCGTTCTTGGATGGCGGCTCGCCCGTCTCGAAGAAGTTCAGCCGCTCCTCGACCTGCTGCTTGAGGGCCTCGCCGAACTTGGCAGTCGGGTTGTCTGCAGGTATCATGATGAGAGGGTGAATAGGAAAGAGCAAGAGTTCATATGGGACCCACCGGAGTAGCAGTCTATCCTGGATGCTATTGAACACTTGTTGGCGAGGAATCTTGAGATCCGGCCTTTGTACTTGGGGCCTGCACGGCCGATGAATGATGAGTGGTAGATGAGACCGTACTGTGCAGTGTCAGGTCACGATGCAACGCCATTGACAGCAAGCGAACGTACCTTCGGCGTGTTACCCTTCGTCTTGAGAGCACGGAACAGTGCCTTCTCGGCACCAAGGATCTGCACTGTCGAGGCGGGGTACTTGCTCAAGTTTGTCAAGCTGCCCGCGTGGCTGATGAGCCGCGCGCCGATACGGTCCCCAAGAAGAGCGGTGAGACTCGGCGCAACGTCGTTCATCTTCTCGTGGAGGTACGTTTGCAGCGACTTGCGGTACTCCGCAAGCGACACGACCCGAGTGGCGAACATGCCGACGTTGATGATGTCCATCTCGGAAAGCTCCACGCCCATCGACCCACGCGCCGCGTCGAGGATGTTCTGCGCTTTCGTCTCGTCGTCGTCTATGAGCACCGCGAGCTCGGGTAGCCTCTCCTCCGTGAGGGACTCCTTCGCGCCGATGAACTGCACGACGCACGCGTACTGGTAGTTGTCCGGCACGAGCTTGACGAGTTCGGGGAAGTGGTACCCGTACCACTCGCGCACGCGCATCGAGAACAGGTTCACGTCCTTATCGAGCTGGTCGAGGAGCGCGATCGCCTGGATGATCATGTTGTCGATCCGGTTCACGTTGAACTTGAGCTTCGCGCGCGAGTACGCGTGGCCGAGCCCGAGCTGCGCCTTCGTCAGGTCCTCGTCCTGCAGGCCCTTGAGTAGCTTCGCGGCGTGCTCGCGGATGCCACGGAGAAGGTCCGTCGAGACCTCTTTTGAGGAGCAGTTGATGCCCATTTGCTCCTTGAGCACGGGGGCGAGCGCGGGGTTGACTGCAAGGACGACGGAGGAGCCCTTCTTTGGCTTCTTGAGGTTGAGCTCGAGGGTATCGTGGAGGTAGGGATGAACGGTGTCTTGGAGGGAGTTAAGCTGTGTCTCTGAGAGAGAGGCACTAAAACATACTTTCTGAGATGTCGTTTATGTTCTCCAATGCGTGTGCCGCATCCTTGAACGGCGCAAAGCTAATCAAGGACACCATCTTGTTGAATTTTGAGAAGTCATCAATGGAGGCCTGGACGGCCTTGTCGAGTGCGCCGACGACATCGTGCAGTTTGACCTCAAAGACAGCATATCCGGAGGAGGTTTCGAAGAGTGCATGAGTGGCCATGACGCGAAGAAAACAGCTGCTATAAGGAAAACAGGAAACCTGCCAGGGTAGAGTCGGGTCAACAGAGACGCCGAGGTCGGGGACGGCGAGCAGAACGACGAGCACGACGACGGCCACGGCGACCCAAAATCATCCTCACCAGAAACTTTTGTCACACGTGACCGCCGGGTTTGGGCGTCTGTGTCGGACTCTCCGGCCTATTCCGGTCCGGACCCCTTTTGTTGCTCACCGCCTTTCCACCACAGGCTCAGGCTTGGCTCCCAACTACACTACCTTCTTGCTTCCCTGCTGCAGGTCTGCCTCTTTACTCTGTCACTCGAAACTGTTTGTGCCGCGAATCATCGTGCTTGCATGCTTTACCAGTGCTTTACTACGTCGTCTACCCCGCGGTCCGTGTTGCCCAAGTTGAGCTAGGCTCACGTTCCAGGCTGCGTCTTGACAGCGCTAGCAAGACGGCACAAATTGTAAATGCGCCTCTGCGGTCGTGTCTTTCCTTTATCTTCATGCATTCACGTTCCATCTGCCCATTCAGGATGTAGTGCGTGTCGTTTGAAGATACGGAATCCCAAGGACCCTCTGGAGCCAATGTTCTCTAGCTATCCGTGGACTATAGCCTCCATTGCGTTGGCTCTCTCTATCTCCTTGGTTGTGCTGCTGGTGCGTTCTGTAAATTCAGTCTCTCAACTCCGTTCTACACACTCCGATCCGCCTTCCCACTGCGCACCCACTATATTTGGTGCTTGTGCTTACCCAGCAAGCACCTCTTTATTCTTCCAGGTGCGTGCAGCGAACGCATGGCTGATCTTCTTGTTCGATCACTGCAGACATCTCCGACCATTCCGGCCATCCCTCCTGCTGGGTCACAGTTAGAGTTCGTGGCGGCACCTTCGAGCACTACCGTTCTGGCATGTCCGTCCCGTGAACCCGCATACAACCCCTTCTCTCGTCATCTAGAAATCGGGCGTGCGCTTTCTCGCAGGCGACGGCGATCTCTGCTCAGTTCCCCAACCCCGTCCTTGCCCCGTCCGGGCCCCAACCTCCATATTTCGTTCCTGTATGTCTCCTGGGATACCGTTCCTGCAACCCCTGGTCGTCGCGATGTCTCTGGATCTCCTCCTATCTCGAGAAGGGAGGTTTCTTCAATAGAATCCAAGTACACGTCTATCATACACCGCTGCATCCGATGTTCCACATCAGAAACCACGTTGTCCTTGGAGCTCATGTGCCCTCCGCTACCGCTGCCTCCATGTTCCCTCGACGCCACATCCCCCAAAGCGATTCCGCACGTCCCCCGCGTCTGTCCGATCTGTCCAGGCTCGTCGTCCAGGGTCGCAGACGCTTCTCCTACCTCAACACGCGCCCGTCCTCGGAAAACGCATCCCGGTCCCGGACACGATGCACCTCCTCCTCCGCGCAATGAATGCCGCCCGGTCATCCATCGAGGGTTACCGCACGCAGCGACTCCAGCAAAGGCTATATTTATCCCCACAAAGGACGTAAAGCAGGCACGTCAGCTTGCGTCCGTGTAACCCCGCACCGCCAACCCCATTCCATCGAAGGTCGAGAGCGAACGAATCTACTCACCGCCATCACCTCCTTCCACGAGGCAGTGTATCGCAGGACCTCCGCCACCGCCGCCGCACTCGCCTGGAACTCTACAGGCTGGCCCATGGGGCACCTCACCCACTCTGGCGCGTCGAGGCTCTCCGGGAGGCCCACGTACTTGCCCAGTTCGACCCTCCTCGAGCCGGGCGCGTCCACTCCATCCCCCTGGCCAAGACGCCGTGTGGCGCCTGTTGTGGTCGTCGTGAGATGGAGGACGAACGTGTCCGAGTCTCTGAAGATGGTTCCATCGCTCGGTGCCTATTGCGATCGATTCCGTCAGCGAAAACGCAAGTGCAAGATTCGAGTTGGTAGCAATTGGGTGGCGCTCGTTGGCCGCGTCCAGTGATCGGACGACAGCATGCATCGACGAGACCGCGACGGCTCCACTCGACACGCCGATCATCGATCGCGACTGGAGAGGAAAACCTAAAGCTTGGAAGGCTCACCTTGATGCACTGGACCTGCGCCGTGCAGCGCACCTGGTCCGCGGAAGCATCGCGGTCCTGGCGGGCCCCCAGACGCGGCAGAGTCGAACCGTCGGTGTTTTGGCTTTCAAGACTTTGGCTTTGGCTTTGGGCTTGATTTTGGCTCTGGCGCGCGGCGAGCCACGCGTCCACGGGCCCCGGCTGGCCGTACTTCTGCTTGCGATAGCGCTCTCTGGCGTCTGCCTCGCTCGTGCGGCGCGGCATCCGCTCCCTGTGACTCTTGGCGTAGTAGGACACGGTGCTGCTCCGCGGCCGGGTTCGCGCGGTCACCGTCTTCATGTCAAGGTTTGATGGGCGACGGGTGGACGGGTGCTGTGTGGGGATTCTGGGTGGCAAGGTTGCGGAGAGCGGAATGCAGTCCCGTTCGGATGGACGGATGGGTAAGGTTCGGTTTCGGACTCGGGGGCGAGGCGTGGGTGTGGTGCGGGGTCTGCAGAGTTGGTCTGAACTTGCTCGCATTTTGTAGGACGCCAGGCAAACAAAGACGCCTTCTATCTCTAGACCATCGTCGTTATCGACTTGATCCTAGTACGCTAGGGGTGCGCTGGGTGGGCGCAACACCGCCCGCTGGACGCGGGGCAGCAAGGCCACGACGGACGGACGGATCGGGGAAGTCACACATGCTTCTTTTGGATTCTTTCTCACCGCAGCTTGCCTTCCTTGGACGGCACGTCGCGTGTGTGGGAGCCAGAGACGATGTAGGATAATGTCCGCGCTCTGGGCGGTCGGAATGTGAGCCGGTGTATACCCAAGGACGTTTCTACGGTGTGTGGTAGGCGGCGAGGCTGTTCTACGAATCCATGTAATACATCGCCATGCGTTCTGGTGAGTACACCTTCGGTCGGACGAAGCTCTGAGCGCTGATGGTGGGATTCCTAAGGTTCAATATTCGAACCGCGTACCGGGACGGACTCCTTGGCTCTAAGGCGTTCTATGAAGGCAACCTAGATGTAATTTGGATCGGGGGGCGCTGGTTCACTACTCGAGCTTGCTTATGATGTAGATTGTGACGCACGACGGTAACCTCGTGCTGGGAAGCGAGGGTGAACCGAGTCAGGAATCCGTGCACACGAGCAAGAGTCCAAGTCGCAAAATGGGAAGAACGACAGCACGGCGACCATGCGCTGGTGTGTGCGAGACAGGCGACGGCAAGATCGGAGAGCTGGACCCACAGCAATCAACAGGGTAAAACAGCGGGAGTCATCACGTGACCGGCGTTGGATAGAAGACGCACGTGGGGGATTAATTACGGACCGCTTGCCGGATATGGAGTCGGGGAATGGGCAGCCTCGTGTTGGGGGCGAGGACAGGATGGATTATATTCGCCCCCGCATGTCCTTCTCCTCTCCCCTCCCGTCCGCTCGCCGCTGTCATCAGGCGCTTTCCTCTGGGGGCCTCCCGGTCCATATCTGCTCTCCGAGCTTGGCTCAAGGGCCTGCAGAGCGTCCCAGGTGATCGTCACCACCCGCCTTCGCTCTCTCCTACGACTTTTAAGTGAGTGCTTCTCCCTTCATCTCCCCTTCCCTCGCCGCCGGCACCCCATATCATCCTTCCTCATATAAGAGACCACAGCTCACCCGCGCCCCTCCCTCCTCCAGCGATCCTCCACGCGCGCCGATCTGCTCGCCCTGCCCCCCCCCCCCCCGTCCCCATTTCTGCTTGTCCCTCTCCTCGCGCACGCTGCCCCGATAGCGCGTCTCCCTCCCCGAGCATCGTAATCGAATCCACCACCATCGCCTTCACGACGCGCGCCACTTCTCAAGATGTGGAAGAAGCTCTTCTCAAACGGTCTCGATAGCACACCCCAGGCACCGAAGCACAGGCCGCTTCCTCTGCCAAACCTCGGGGAGGGAGGCGTCCTGCCCAGTTCACCCGTTCCTCTAACCGCCATCCCACCCTCCTTCGCTGGCAGCTGGGCGTCATCAGATAGCGGCAGCTCCGCCTCCTCCAGCTCGCCCACCACCCCCACGACCTCGCCTGCCCCATGGAAGAGGACAATGACCCCATACATGAGGCCGCCCTCCGTTCGCGCCGAGACACCACAGTACGAGATTCGCAGCCCTGCCTGGCACGTCATGACCACAGACCTCGATAAGTCCCTCTGTCGCCAGACCTTCACGCCTTCCCCGGAGATCCACAAGCCCAGACCCCGTCGCGCATCCTCCTCCCATCATCCGACGCCCGTGCAGGTCATGCAGGCCCTCGTGTCTCCCCAGCCGGCTCCACCACGGGCCCTAAAGTCGATACTGAAGCAAAGTGCGTATCTTTTCGTTCCCCGTGTGCGGCGATGATCATTGCCTCATGTTATCACTGATACATGCGCATATACTCACCTTCATCTGCTTGCACGTGTCCTATTACAGCCGTCGCACGATCGGCCGCACCCACGCCTACCCCCCAAGGACCCGCGATCCGTGTCCACCAGGCAAGGCTACACTGGCAGCTGTGCCCGTACGACACCTACAGGAGCGAGCGAGCGCTCCGGGTCGAGTTTGATCTGTCGAAGCCGGTCGAGCTCCTTGTCATTCGCGATGTCCGGCCACACGGTGGCAAACTCTCGAGGCAGAAGATCGACGAGTATCTCCACCGCAAGGCGTGCGAGTCGCCCCCCCTCACGGAGATGAACATCCGCTACCCCAAGTTTGCGGGCTTGGCGGTGACCGTTCGGCGGCCCGACGGCGGCCCGATTCTCGTCAAAGACGTCTTCCAGGCACTGTATGACGACTTGAACGAGGTGACGACGAGGCAGGAGCGCAAGGAGTACATCCCCATAGAATTCATGCCCAAGTGCGAGGCGGCGTACAAGAAGCGCTGTCAGGCCAGCCTGAGGAGCGTTGCTGAACACCACGCCGGCATGCGCAGGGTCGACATGCTCGGGGGCGAGAGCTACTTCTTGGGCTTGACGAGGCCGACGAAAGAGGACCAGGACTTCTGGATCGCGAACTTTGGCCCCGCGCCGTCGCATGCGCCTATCTAAGTGCGTCGACAGGGAGTTGATGCCAGTCCGCCCCGTCCGCGCCTGCGGCCCCGCCCTCGTCTGCGACGACTAGTACCGCCGTTGTAAGTGCCTAATGGAACTGCACCCTCATATACCCCCGACTATGGTGAGTCCGGGTTCCAGTCGCTGGAGGAGCACGAAAGAGCTCACCTCGTCGACCGCAATTCCCAGACCCCCTAATGATATTCCTCCTTATAACCCTTACTCGCTACCTGGACGAACGTCGTCCACCCACTGCCGGCCGCCGTCTTTACGCCATACAACACCACACCCCAGCTCACTACTCCACTGCGTTCGCCAATTGGTTTGCGCCACCACATGACAACCCCCGCTCAGGCTCGGATTGCCTCCTACGCGACACACGAACACGTCTTTATTCCATCTGTAACACCACCACGCCCCAAGCAAGCAAGCCCCCTCCCCATCATGCATCACCTCCCTCACTTCAGTTCTTGTTCCCTTCCTAAGTGAACCATGCTGCCAGGCCTTCTTCGTCGTCAGAGTCGTCGTCGTTTATATGCAGTCTGTTTTCCTTTCACGCACCAGCGGACTTAGTGTTGTACACATACGTTCCCGGCCGGATTCTAGTTCATCGTTCATCGTTCACCTTTTCACCATCCACTCCTCCCTCATCCCTTCATCCACTCGCATTCACGTCGACATCGTTCATTCATGATTTGCACCCCCAACTTGCAACTGTCCCCTTTGCACGCACGCTTTGCCTCGGCAAGCACCTCGCATTCGCCTATTCTCTAGTAGCATAATCACCCTCAAATACAAACGCAGCCCCGAATGGCCGCGCCGCCTTTTGCAAACCTCCAAAACGCTTGCAACCGCACTGTCTGCCTCTGACCGCCGGCTATACGTAAACTGTACGGTATGCCATAGTACAAAGCCCGAGGCATAAGAGGGCGACACCAAACCCGATTCTCAACATATCCAAGCCTTGTCCTCTGAACATGGCGCCCCCTCACATGTCTGAAATGCTTGTCCATTCCGAACGAGGGCCAACTACCGCAGCTGCGCAGGGAGAACAAGCCCCACCCGTGTATGTATCGACATTGACTGAAGCCTGGGGGATTGGCAACCCATGGGCTGCGGCGGGTGCAGCACCAGCACTTCTTGACACGTCCCCCACTCGCCGTCGGGCTCGAATACAACGCCTAGGTACGTATACGTACCACAGCAGAATGTGTAGTATGTAGCTTGAACCTCCGATCCAGGTCGGAGGAAGCTGCGCGGCTTGCCCGTGGAGCACGAACAAACGCGAGGACAAGGTACTGTACCGGTGAGTCGGTGACGGACGCGAGAACGGATCGTCAACATCGCGAAGCTCCACAGAGTTCTCGCTGCGAGCGGGTGGGGGACACGGACACGGACACAGACACGGACGCGAACACGGACACGAGTGGGAGGGCGTTCGAGCGCGAGTATCGATTGCTTGCCGCCACTGGCATGCTGTGAGAGACGTCAGTGCGCCGCGGGGGTGGATCCGTCCCGAAGTTCTAGCAGTGTGCGTTGTCTGTCGAACAGGCGTAATGCGTACGCGGACGGATGCGAGAGCCCTCCGAAGTGGGGCGAGCTCGAGGAAAAGTTTGGATAGTGTGCGGGGCACGCACGCCGCACGCGTTGGGTGCGGGCAGAACGACACGAGGCTGAGCCTGAGCCTGAAGGTTGGGGGAGTGGGGGGGAGCGCCTCCGTGGATTCGCGCACGCACGCACGACCGCGGTGGACATGTGAGCCTCCGGTGACGATAGGCGGGAAACACGAGCCCGTGGGTGTGCGTCTACCGTCGGTGGAGGCTTCGAGGTCGTTCGTTGGGGTTCGATGGTCCCAAGTATGGCTCTGTGCAGACGCGTCGATGCGTCGATGGGATCCAGGATCCCCACGGGGCGTGGCGGAGAGCGCGCGGCGGCTGTTGGCTGGAGGTCTTGTGGTCGCTGGCCACGATACACGATGCACGGCGGACAATGCAAAGCGGAGCGCTGCGGGGGCCTGGAGATCTCAGGGGCCAGAGAAGGCAGCTGCAGATCGTTTCGATGGAAGTGTTTGAAGACCAGGCCTGATCGGACTCCAGGGAATGCATTGGGAGGTGCGAGCTGGAATTGGGGGAGGGAGGCTGGACGACGGACGCTGCAGAGGGGCGATCGTGAAGTATGTTACTCACTTTTCTCTCTCTTCCGCTCTTCCTTCGTCTCCTCGGGGTTGCCTGTCGATGCATGCTGCAGCGCGCGCGACGCGGGATTGATCTCATTTGAATAGGCTCATGGCCCGATCGCTGCGAAACGCAGGTCTGGCGTATATCTTGCGCGGTATGTCGTGGAATCTGCTGCCGGCGGAGAGAACCGTAATGAACGGTGTGTGCGATGCGAGGTTGCCGCAGCGCAGATGAAGTGCGTTTCCGCGGGTTCCTGCGTTCATCTAACCTAGAGAGTGCTTCTCTGGGGTGGGTAGTTGGAAGAAGCCTGAGTCTGTGGAGAGGCCACGTTGCGAGGTGCGTGATGGACGCACCGATGTGATTCGCCTCTTCGCCATTGCCTGGCCATGACTCTGGAAATCATCATGAAATGGATTGCGATAACCTGATCGGATTGGGGAGGACCGATCGGAGGTGGACCTACAAGGGACAATGAGTGCTGCGTGTGTTCGTCATGGAGCAGCTTCTAGGCGGAGATGCTAGCTTGAGATGCTTACCGGCGCCGTGGTGCAGGCATGTGCATGCGCAATGCGCGTCGAATACGCACTACGACCCTCACGGACTGTTGCACGCGTGGGGGAGAGGTACACCAAGCGGAGATGTAGAACGTTGTTTGCCATTAGCACCAACTTGCAGCTAAGCGACGATGCATCGTCAAGTAAACTAGAACGACGTACTACATTGAGGTTGTCGGCAAAATGCTCGTGATACTCGGGCGGGGCGAAGGTCGATACCAGCGACTGGCGAGAGAGCGGGCAGGTACCGCGAGGAATCGACGGGTCTTGGGAGAGGCTGAGAAAAAAGATGGGGGCGAGCACGAGAGGGTTGTTCGAGAGCAAGTCAGTCGAGGAGGGCACTGGCAGTCGTTGCGGGACTCCGAGTCGGGGTCGGACGGACCTGTTCTGGTCACGCTCACGTGAAGTGACACACCGAGTGTGTGACTCGGCCGGTCGGTCCGAAGAAAGTTACGGCGTGGTCATGCTCTCTGACCATGCCCACCACTCAGCCTGTGCCCACCACCGTTCTCGGCGCCCGCGTAGACCTGCGTTGGAACTTGGCCTCATATCCCGCCCCAAAGATGATTATGGGCCTGAGCAGGCTAGCCGTGGCATCCCGCACGCATTTCGCGAGCAAGTCCTACTACTCGCTGCTCGAAGCGACGCCTCACCCCAATTGCTCCTGCAATCCTGGCTGAGATCTCACCATGCCTTCAAAGCTACCACTTCGATGTCTGTGTAGTTCTGTGTTCGGTAAGTGTGTCCTTCGGGTCATTGTGCGACTGTGAGCTGACAACTAGCGGACCAGCTCCGCGCCGCTGTCAATCCTTAGATCTTCTTCCTTGTCTATTGACGAGTCATGCAGACGTATGTTGCGAGCCGCCCTCCACGGTGTGCGACAGCGTCCGAGTGTGCATCGGCGCCGTCTACCGTACGTGACCCAGCAAGTCCGCGCCCCGACCGACCAGCGATCTAGTGATTGCCGGTGAGCTTGTCAGACACTATGCACCAAATTCCGAGCCATGGTCCACCGGCGGCGACCGGCACTCCTTCAGAGTCCTCCCTCACCTTGGCCCTCGAACAACCTCAGCCGCGATTATTGTGAAGCCTGGGCTCCTACCGAGTCTACAGCTGGCTGTTATCAGGTGAGCTGTCGAGCATTTTCAATAGCGTGTATTAAATCTAGTCAAGGTCCTCAGAGTCAAAGTCTTTCACTCGACCCGAGACGTGAAATGTGAAGTCCGGGGCTCTGGAGCAGACGGAGATCGTGGAAAATGCCTCAAAGTTTCCTTCACGACTCTACCAGCCAAATCATCCAGCGGCTGAAAGCAGCCGCTTCCTCGGGCTGAGTCAACTTGCTCTGGAGCACAATAAGCGGAGCATAATCTCGGGCGATCTCGCAACTCCGTTTCGTGGGTCGGGGATGTCAAATACGCCGTAATGAAAACCTCTTCCTCTAAATCGTGTTATATTTGACTCGGAATTCCTAGTCTGCCTCATTCGTCATTTTATTCGACGGAATTAATTCCTTTTGACATCCCGATGCATTGCAGACTTATGGAGCGAAGCTACATGTTAGCGCAACCACAGTCCCCACGGGTCATCCGAGACCTGCAATATCGGTACCCGGCGCTGAACTCGAAGTAACTCCGACGACAGCAGCAAGCACCCGTCGAATAAGCTGTTTCAACCGCCGTGTCCAAAATGTCAAGCTCTCCTCTTGCTGCGGTTGGTCGTGAAATCCGCACCATCAGCATCAGATTGGTCAGTGCTCGGTCCCTAGATCGCTTACGTCCATTTGACACGAATATTTGTTCACCTCCCACATCAGACGCATTCAATGACTGATCCGGAGGGTCCCATCGATCTTCGCACATTCATAACCATTGTCGAGCTGCCAGTACTGTGCCCGGTAAGAGTGGGTCGCGCTACTTCACAAATTTATTGCCGTGACGCGAGTACCTTCTTCAATCTTCAGGACAGCAAGCGACCCGCTCACTGCTTCGCATAATACATAGTTCGATTGCACGTTGTCAGGGCAATACGCTAAGGTCATCCACAGAATCTCGCGTACTACTTGGAAGAAAAGATGCCCGCGACAGGGAACAAGATGTCCAGGACGAGTCCCCGCGTCATTTCGAGCGATCAACCCCATGTCGTGCGAAGAAGCAGATACGGACATGTCACGGAAGTGAAGCCTGTGGGTACGTCCTTCGCTCAGAACAGCAGATACAACGCCTTTGTCAGACGCGAC
The DNA here is from genome assembly GCA_020736865.1 of Ganoderma leucocontextum. Classification (NCBI taxonomy): domain Eukaryota; kingdom Fungi; phylum Basidiomycota; class Agaricomycetes; order Polyporales; family Polyporaceae; genus Ganoderma; species Ganoderma leucocontextum. Next base: position 842,407 of record JAHKGY010000006.1, read on the forward strand.
AACTCATTCATCCAATTCGTAGACCGACTCGGCGTAAGTGGAGACACCCGAAGTGCATGAAAACGTCCCGTAAACCTGTCATCAAGGTCCGGGGGCTCCACTTGGATAGGTTATGCCGTTCGGTCTCTCAGACTCGCGCTTCAACGTTGCGTCAGCGGAACTGCACCCAGCACCTTCGATGTGGTCTTCGCTGACCAAGAACACTGCGAACGAAGCATCCCAGCTCTGGTAAGGGAACATGTTCCCTGCTGCGATTGCACATACCTCTTACGCCAGCTATTACACAGCAGGACCCTCCGCCGATGGACTCGGAAGATATCGCGCCGACAACCTGGCAAACACAAATCGTGTTCCATGATAGACCCCTTCAGTGCTTGTGTCAACAGCCAACATTTGTGCCACATATTCGTTCGCTGACTTGGGAATCATTCGTCCACAACGAATGTTCGTTCACTGACGAACAGCGAAGGCACCCGGGCAAATATCGCAGGCAATGGTTTGTCACGGCCGTTGCTCACTGGAAATCAGCCCGGGCGGGAGCGACTCCGGACCAAATCCGGTCAAGTGAGTGCTCGACATCCTCAGTTCATGCTGGACGCACGAAACATCAATGTCCGCAGCTGACACTCCGCCTGTCAGATAGGCGTAATCACATACCAGGCGCATGTACAGTGATTACCGTCGATATCTCACCAGCCCTGCCGGCGCCCATGGCTCGTACCGACCCACCTCTGACCCACCTCTGAGGGTAGTGGTGACAACATGCAAGTGCAAACTCGAAGCGCATCTCAGGCTCAGTCAGCCTCGCCAGAGTATCAACGCCCAATGGTCTGATAACTGTCTTCTTCCTGCAGATCCGTACTCGGCCGCACCTGCAAGGGGCACTAAGGTGCCGAACCTGCAAGGAGCACTAAGGTGCCGAACACAGGAACGACGACGGACGTTGTTCGTCCTGTCGCCAATGCCAGTGCGCGCGCACGGGCACGTCCAGCCCTCCCCAGCGCCCGCGCGTTACGTTAACCTCGAAGTTCCCCCGCGCCTCTATCCTGCTCCCCCTCGTCCGACGGCCGAACGCAACGGGCACTCGCGACGCGCACCTGCCACGTATGTCCAAAACGCCTCCCTGCCGCCGGCCCACGGAGCGTCGCCATCAATACTCCTCGCCGCCGCAGACAGGGAAGCCCAAGGGCGAGTGGCCTGTCACGCTCGCGCGCCGGCGCCACACCACGCTGGTGCAATAGAGCCCCGGGGGTCACCAGATGCGCCCACAGCGGGCCCTCGACGTCGACCGCTGCCTCGCACCCGTTTTCCCCGCATTGGGCCGTCGAGCGACAGCCGCGAGCCCGGGGTAGCAATCTATCGGACGGGGCCCCCTTCTATCGACGGCCTGACGGCCTGACGGCGTTCCTTGCTTTCCTCTGCACGGTTTCGATGATGTTCCAGGTCAGCCTCATGACGGAAGCGTAACCCTGGCTCTGGCGTTGGACAGGATCTGGGGCCCTCGCCGCGGGAGTCTCTGTACTGCCCCGTCTTGGTCTGGGGCTGCTTTCCGACGCGCGCGCGGACGGTGGGTAGACGCGTTCCGCTTCTGGATAATCGGGTTGGTTCCTTGACAGGCCAGAGTGACAGTGGCGCTGTACGTTTGCGCTGCGCACTGCAACCCGCGGATGGCCGGCAGTCCTAGTCACTAGTCACCTTGCGTCACGGTCGACCGTCGAGGTGTTACACCCTCCCCCCAGTCCGACCACAAACGCGACGAGGCGGCGTACAAGGTTCTGCTGTAGTCTGGAGGCGTCGATTGGGTTTGTGGCAAGAACGAACCTACGCGCGACGCATGGAATCCGCCTCCACCGCCGCACCCCCAGCTCCTAGTAGCTAAGTCGTAAGTAGCAGTTGGCGTCCTCCGATCGCAACCAGGCTGAGTGACTGTGGAGGTGGAGGCTTCTCGCATCCTGACAGATCGAACCACACCATGAGAAAATGCGACCCAGCCAGCCGAACACGTTTTAGTGTCCAATGTCTAATGTCACAGTTGGGGAAAAGGGTTCCGCGAACTTAGCTTCGATGTCCTCCCGGACTGCAATTGCATTTCCTCCTTGGTCACCCGCGAAACTTCAGTGTTGGACGCTCGCAATGGTGCTGCTGGCTTCCCCCCGGTGCTGGCCGGATACGCTGGGGCGTCGCTGACAAAAGGATCATGGACCCGACTTCTGCTCGAAGACTATTCCTAGGATGTGCGGCAAGACCGGCCACACCGAGCGTGTGACAGGTGAGCCGCATTCTTGCGTTCCAGTGGGGGGAGCTCCACTTGGACTAAACACTAGATCAGTGCGCAGTCCCCCTTGCGATTCACGCCCCGCGGCAGGACGAAGACGATGACGACACTGCAGTGACCGAAATCAAGGTCGCGTTGAGCGAGTAGCGGCAACTGCAGTTCTCGATTTGGAGAACTCTACGTTTCCGCTCGACCCCGGGGTTTCAACGTTCAGCCCTTTGTCACCATCACCGCCCGCCCTGCCAGGCAGCGCTAGCAGAGACAGGACGCTATGACATTCGCCCTCGGATGTGCGCAGGGAGGACGAGGACGAAACCCCCGTCCCTGCCCCGGGCCTCAGCCTCATATCGCTCCCTGGCCACCGTCTCCGAGTCAGACGGTCCAGCTCTAATAGCGCCCTCGGGACTTTTGTTGCGAGAGCAGCCCACATGCACGCCGAAGCGCCTCTGCGTCGCGGCCGTCTTCTCTTCTCGAGAACATGCCAGGGGCCCAAGGTTCAACGCTCAGGCTGGCAAGGGGCATTCGGTGGTTCGGAAGGTTGCCGCGCGGGTGCTGTCTGCCTCCCGGCTCGGCCGCTGACCTCAGGCTCCGCGCGTCACTTGCGCACGCCTGACGCGGCGCGCCGCCTTCGCTATCGCGTGCTCGCAAGACGCAGCAGAGAAGAGGGGGCCCAGATTCTCCGACGCAGGGAAGACGAAGTGTCGTTACCAAGAGCTAATACTCAGTACTCAGGACAGAGTCTCGCTCTTCTGGCTCGCCGCCGGCCCCTGGCTCCTGACGCACACGGATGATTCACTCCCTGTCCTTTGTTCGGGTATGCGTGATGATGATGCGATTGGCACGGCCGCTCAAGCCTCGCGGCCCCCCATCAACCACCTTCGACCCTAACATTGCTTCTAGCGATGTACGCAACCTCGTTCACCCGTGGCGCCCATCGTCTTGCAAGGCAATGATAGTTACTAGTGTACGTTCGCTGGGAGTCCGTAGCCCGTATTCCGCTCTCAGCGGCACCCAACGTACGCGGCAGCGCAAGGCACGAGCTTCGCAATACATCATATCGAACGCTGAAACACTGAAGTCCTCCGCCACTGTGCTCCCGTATGTAGCCCCCGCCACCCTGTTGGGCGAATTCCTTGGAGTCCGAGGGGGGAGCGTCGTAGATCGCGTTTTGTCGCCGGCCCACCGCATGGTTACGCCATCCCCAAGCTGCCCAGACCGTCCGGGATTCAGGGAACAGGCTGCACGGCAACTGCCCCCGAGCGCGGTGAGCAGCGAGTGTCCTGACTCAATGCCACCCCGGTCCAATCCCATGCAAGGCCGCACAGCCCAACGCGTCCGGCCTCTTCGTTATCTATCCTTTTTGCGGCCCTGCGAGCCCAGCGTGCTGATGCGGCCGTGCAGGCTATTCAAAGCACCTCGCCCAGGTATCAGAAGGTGGCGCGGAACGGTCACCAGAAACCCCTCAGAACCCCGAACCCGGGCTGGAGGCAGAGCCTGAACCCAAAACCAGAATCATTGCCAGGACGCAGAGTCCCTGCCACTGTATGATATTCGCCGGGCACGGCGCCAAGGGCATGCCCGAACGCTAGCTATCTGGGCGGCTGGGACGGACATGGGCACTCGGACGTATTGTCGCAGGCGCCTCCGCTCAGGCCTCAGGATTCGCATTCGCATTCGCATCTGCTCCGCGTGTGCGCGCGTGGTGCGCCTCCGGCAACACGGGGACGTTGGTAGAGGTAAGTACTTATGGCGAGGGCAACGATCGAGCAGCGTCTGCGTCCCGCGCTGTCGCAACAGGTCCCGACCAATCGCAGTGCGTGCTCTTCCGCCAGCGTGAGTACGAGCCTCCGCCGTCGACGCATCGGAGTCGGAGGGCTGCTTCGTCTTGGCCAGGGTGGCAGTTGATCGCGAGCTGTCCCATACCCATGCCAATACCAACGCCAATACCAACGCCGGAGTCTCTCGTGATCTGCCTCGCGGCATGGTCAGATAGCCCTGCCTGAGATAAAGACAGATGCGAGAGAGATTGCAGACGAGGGCCCGGCCGATATCGATATTAATGACACCGGGGGAATGAGATCTGGTGAGACGTCGACGCTATCACTGGGCTGTACTCACTAGTTTGCGAATCTGCTCATGTGGGCCAGCACCCTGCCGCCGATCCCGCCCTGTGGGCACCCCATCCAGTATCCGTTAGGCCCGGAGCAGGATACGCAGACGTTCCTGGACGAGCAAAATTGACACCAGCGATCTCTGCGGTCAGGCTGCACCGGCCATCGTCGTCGGGAGATGGCCCGGTGTGGAGGGATGCACCGCACAAGGCTGCGAGGATCACGGCGACTGCGATTGGTTGATGGGCCGGAGGGGTATGTTCGAGCTCCACGAGTCGGGCCCACGCAGTGGAGACGGTGTTGGAAACTACTTGGGATTCCAGGGCGGAGCTGGAATCCAAGACGACGCAATGGGTAGATCTCCGGGTGAAGGCCAGAACAGAGAACCCAGGAAGACGGGAAGGGGCACCGAAGCGAACACAGGGAGAACGAGCCGGACACCGAGTTCGAGGTCGGCGGATGCAGTCGACGGACGAGCCAGTGAGGATGCAGAACGAGAACGCAGAGCTCAACCTCTGAACTCTGACTGGTGGCCGGGAGCATATGGATAGTGTTATGGTCCTCCAGGAGCGGATGAGGATCAGCCTGAGCTCTTCGAAGCTGGCAAGAAGGGGATTGCAACCGGGAGGGGGTGGCAGGACTCGTCGCCTTGTGTGCATCCTCGGTTCGCGCATCCTGGACGCTAGCCAAGGATAGGCCATTGCTGGATATGGGGTGGCAGTACCCAGGCTGCCCGGTGCGTCTGAGAACCTGGGAGCGTGAATGAGCCTTTCAAGGTTGTAGCCAGAGCGCCCAATCACGATTGCCTCGCATCTCGCGCACGAGCAACTCAATGGCACTCGTCGACGGAATTAGATTCGACCATGTGTACATCCTACTCTGCCATACAGTACTAGTCACTCTACGGTAGTGCCCTCTCATATCTCTGCTAAACAATCCGGACGCTGAGAATGCGAGAAAAAAGCATACAAACTACTCCGCGAAAATGGGAATCCATATACGACTCCAATGCTCCAAAGGACTGTTCGTGCATATGCAATACAATGCGAACACGAGACGGACGGCCGCTGCCAATATATACCGATGCGAGTACGGAAGCCAACCAGAACAGAATGGGCAGGGTCGTCGCCCGGAAATGAAATGTCACCCACCCCCGCTCACGAATGACCGACACAGTCGGGGTAAGTCATCGCGGCTGGGGGTTGGTTCACGCGAGCGCACACGCGCCGTCCTTCCACTCCCCGCGGGATATCACGCCGTGCGCCCTACATACGGGACACGACACCTCCACGTCGCTGTCCTCGCCCCCCAGCTCCTCCGACACCTCCTGACCCCAGCCCGCGACGCGCTCCGCACTGACCAAGCATGCCGGGTGGAAAATGTGCTCGCACACCGCCTTGCCCTCTCCCCCGTCGCCGTCAGGCTTCAGCGCAGAGATGGCAATCTGGTGTACCGCAGATGGGTCGACAGACGTCGCCGGCTCCGGCTCGTCGTCCGACGGGCCCTGCCCGCAACTCACGTCCGAGCACCTTAGACCCATCTCCCGCTCGTTCCGCTCCACTACCTGGCGCAGCGTTGGGCCTGGTGCCGGCGGTGGCGCCCAAGGACGCTTCTCGACCGGCCTTCTGGGGTTGGACCGGTGCCGCGGCGCACCACCCGCACCCGCCGGTGGGGGCATGTTCATGTTCATGTTCATGTTCAGCGGTGGCATGGGCGGGAAACCAGGAGGGAGCGGACCGGTCGAGAACGTGAACCACTGAGACTGGCCGTTGTTGTTGTTGCCGCCAGGCGCGGCAGCACCCGGAGGAGGAGGGTGAGGAACGAACGGAGGCAGGGGGCGGCCGAGCAGACGCTCGAAGGTGGTTCGGACCGCCTCCTGCAGAAGCGTGTCGTCGAGCCGGAAGCCGTTGTTGTCCGTGCGAGGCGGCGGTGGCGGTGGCGGCGGCGGCGCAGCGGGTCGAGGACCCTGGGGATCTGCGGGAGCAGCACTGGGAGCCTGTGCACCGTTGTTCGCCGGTGCTGGTCCGCCGTTGCGTCCAGGATAGATAGGAATAATCATGCTGATATCGAAGGTGACAAATGGCGGCAAGGGTTGTCGCTGCTGACCAGTCTCATTCTGCACCTGTTGGGGCTGCGGATCTTGGTTGGCAGCCGGCGCGGCATGGGGTGGATTGGGTGCATTGTGCGCTTCTGCGAGGGGGGCAGGCGCAGACGGGGGCTGTGGAGCTGCCGGAAAGTGGAAGAACGGAGGAGGTGGCGGAAGAGGGCCAAAGACAATCGGGGGATGCGGTACCGCGGGTGCAGGTCCAGCAAACGCGCCCTCAGGCTGAGGACCGGCTGCCGGTGCCGGGGCTGGCTGCGGACGAGGATGGGCCCGAAGCGGCTGGAGGGGCGGCGGTTTGTAGGTCAGTGAGTCAGGGTCGATATCGAACCTACAAGATGGGCAAGTTGTGCGGCCTGGCTTGGAGAACCACGGAAGGAGGCAGGTTGCATGGAACGCGTGCGCGCATGGAAGGACCACAATCTTCGGGTGTTGCATGTCTCCGTCAGCAGGTGCAGATGAAAGCGCCTCCTCGGCCTGCGATGGCTGGCTTGAAGAGGACGAGCCAACTGGGGACTCCATAGTTGGGGTTGTGTCGTCTATATTCACGAGCGACTCGCGACCTTGCTGAGAAGCGGCCGCCTCACGGGCAGCCTCAACGGCCTCGGCGGCTTCAGCCCTCGCCAGCTCAGCATTCCCTTCAAAGCCGCCGCCTTCGGGCTCTAACAGGCTTTCCCAACATACAGCGCATGTGGGAACCTGGCCGCGGCCTGTCCCAGGACCGCCTGCGCGCTCCATGCGCTTGACGAGTCCGGCAGAGACCTCTTCGAGGCCGTTAACCAGCCGTTGCGCTCGCTCGGGGTCGTCCCGCTGTTCCAGGAAGTCCATCCCAAATGGGAAGACGAATGGCGGAAGCGCAAACCCCGGCCCAGGCTGGTTGCCTCCGTCTGTATATGGAGGGTAGAAGTAATGCGAGGAAACAAAAATGGAATTGTAGCTACCTTGGTTTCCTCCGGCTCCGGGTTGTGGCGCAAGACCTTCTCCTGGGTTCTGAAAATTGATGAAGAAGTTCCATCCTTGGCCGTGCTGGTGTGGACCGTGCTGACGATGATGCTGGTGGTCAGCATGGTCAGTGGCGGGCCGCCCGCCTTCGGGAGCCTGCGCGTTGGTGCCAGGCCTAGGAGCACGAATTGGTATGAAATCGAACGTCCACGTCATCCCATTAAGCTGAGGTAGAGGAGGGGGGCCCTGCTGTGGAGGCTGGGGTGCAGCGGCGGCATTAGCCTGTGGGGGTGCACGGGCGTCTCGAGCAGAATGCGGTACTCCGTGATCTTCGGGAATGGGCATGAAGCGATGCTCGTCGTCGTGTAGCGTCCGGGAGTGCCTGCGCTGACGGTTGGATGCTCGGAGTCGGAGGTCGTCCTCGTCTTCATTGTCGTCCTCGACTCGAGCACGTCGTATGCTGCGAGCATTGGAATTTGGGGTGGTTTGAGACGGACCTGGTTCCAAGTTCAAGACCATGTCTACGTCGTGGTTATCCTCGTGGATAGTTGTATCCTCGTGGACAACGGGGGTGTGAACGTTATTGGAGTGGGGAGAAGACATGTTGGTAGCGGTATGGAAAGCGGGTGGTGAGGTATTGGAAGAGGACGGGGTGGGCTGGATGTTATGTTGAGAGGATGACAGACGATCTGTTGTGAGTCGTTGCTCGGAGACTCCAAGATGAATAAGACTCACAATAGACCCGAGACTAGTATCTGTACCCGACCCCGAAGCAGCACCGACGCCAGTGGTCCCCGAGTGCGAGATACGAATGGCAGGCTCTGGTGGCGGGAAATCAGAGAGGTCCTGGGGGTCCGAGGACTCTGGTGGCTGATCCGTCGGCTGTGGTTGTGGCTGGTGCTGCGGCAAAAGGCCTCGGACCAGGTTGCCGATGGCTTCCCCTAGATGAGGATCGAGGAGGTGGTGAAAGAAGCCGTTGTTGTTTGCTCGGTTGTCGCGATCCATAGAGAGGACTTTTAAGGAGTGAGCATTGAGATGGTGGTGGCACAAAGACAAGGTGGGTGAGGGTGGCGGGGAGAGCGACTGGCACCTGCTCGACTGCACGCTTAGCAATGACGACGATCCTCTCCCGTAAGCGCCCGACCTTCCTAGAATGTTCCCCCGCTTTTCCAAATGCGGAACGCGGCCACTCCCAGTCCCGCCCCCGCCCTCGCCTCTCTCTCCGCCACGCCAGCTCTCTCTCTTACTCAACACCGACCCGCACAATAAACCCAACTCTCACGAGAATTTACTATTCGCGCGACCACATGGGGAACACATGGGAACCACCGTTTGTCGTGTGCCACCGCCGCAATGAGTTATGATGTTCACTGAATGTTACATCCCAACGTGTCCATACAGCCCGCCACCGATGTCTTGTTGTGAGCAAAAGCGCACCTCATGGCTCGCGCCTCGCGAAGCCCGCCCTCCCGAAGCTTCTGTCCAACTATCACAAGGTTCAGCACGAGCGACTCCTCGACGCCTATGAGAGCCCGCGGATGTACGCACCATTCAGTCCCGACTTCGATGGTAACCAAGCTGCCCTCCTCCCCGTCCGACGTCCTTCTTCTCGCCTCATTAAACCTCTCCTGCCGTCTGCCTTGTCCGTCGGCCCGTCCAACGCCTAATTGGCAGCCGTGGCTTACGCGAAGCACATCGAACCGGCCGCCCGGGTCCAGTCATCGCTCCAAAATGAATGGACGCGTACGCAGCATCTTGCTATCTGCATACCTGCGCTGGCGGCTGACGGACATGAACTGACCTCGAAGTGCCCGTTTATGGCTTCCTCGTATTCCCTCTACCCCTTCGCTTTGGCCGCCCGCCTGATCGCTCTCTACGTGACAACAACTCCCAACCTGCAAGTTCCAGCTTGTCCAAATGGACACCAGATCCCAAGTCCATGTCCACTCGTCCAGCGTCGGCATACGCACGAGCACAATGAAACACGGACGACGGTCGATCACCGTTCGCCACCGATAGAGTTCTCAAGATTTCCTTCCCCACCGCGACCACTATCACGCCATTCCTCGCATTGGGTGCCCAGTCCTGGGTATCAGCATCAGTACGTCGATGTCTGACGTCGTCCATCTCCCCAATTCGGCTTCTCATGGCGCGCATCTGTAGACTATTATCATCGAGCACCCCAGAAGTCTGCGTCGCGTTCCAAGGTGTGGCGGCACAAGCCACAAAACGCTCGGCATCCCGCAAGGGCGACGTTCTCCGTATGTCCTGCACATTCTCGTTGCAGTCGCACGCCACAGTCCCTCTAGTGAGACCGTAATTCTTGCGGACCGTATTGCATAGCCGCCTCTGCCTTTACTCGCCGCCTTTTGGATTTTGCATTCACGCCCACTGCCGTAAGTATCCCTTGTGGAGCCCCTGATCCGTATTGCTTCACAACGGTTTTGTAGTATGTAATACTCTCCGCGTTTGGAATAACGGCATCTTTGCACGTCTGAACGCTGAACATCACTTCCTCATCATGGTCAGCACCATTGACCGGCTACTCGTATCCCGCCGCCCATGGTCATGAGCCACTATGCGTGACCCACACGCTCTGGCGAAAAACCACGCAACTCGAGATTATTGGACGCTGGAAGTCCGTGCGCAAGCATTGACGAATTTCTGTCATCGTTAGTGTTCAGTTCGATGTGCGCGCCTGGGTTTTCTTAAGCTCTTCGGAACCATGCAGCATCAACCATTCATCCGCCTCCTCCTGTCCCCAACTACATCCTCCGACGTAGCCTCGAACGCGAAGCGACCCCAGCGCCCGCCCCCTTGAACGCCCTCAAAGCTTCCACGGCGGCCGCTGTCAGTGTCAGCTCCCAGCTTCCGCGACTACCTTTCGCCAGCCTCCAGGAGCGTGGGCCGTTTATCGCCCTGGGTACTCACGATCATAACTGCAAAAGTGCAGCCCTCCATCGCAGCCTACGCCACGACGATGGCGGGCTCCGGCCCCAGGCTTAACCATAGCGCATCGCGCCGCGATCCATCGCACATCGGGCAAGGCGAGCGCCACCACCCGCCGGTCGTCCGCAGCCCTGGCGAATCTGCGTTGCGGCCATCTGCAGGCCGCCAGGGAGTGCCAGCACTTGGGACGCGCGGACGGCCCGCCGGCAACGCCACAGACGCAGAGCGGGTGCCAGTGCGGCCGGCGATCGTCGAGCTGACATCGACATTACGATTTCAAAAGTTCAGGATTAGTGCGCGGCACAGACTGTGTGCTGTACTGTATTAGTACTGTATTAAGTCCAGTGCCATCGGTCCGCGGCGCACGGCTAAGAGCGTGTTTGCCACTGCTTGGGGCAAGGATGAGGGCGAGCTCGAGCGCGACCTGCCTTGTATGTCGTAGTGCCGCTCCGGGGACCTATGGCATCACGACCGGCGATAGATACGATGGGCGATACACGATCCACGGACCGCGTCATGGATGGCAGCTCGCGGACGCCATGGATGGCAGCTCGCTGACGCCACGGATGGTAACTATGTGCACCAGCACTAGCACCCGACTTTTCTGACTGGTATTTAGCCTCTCCCTCGCGCGTGTATGTACATGACGCCAGCCTGAAATACAAACCGAAGCGCGAGCTCACTGGCCAGTATCAGCGAGCGAGCGCTGCGATAAGTTGCGGCGTCGCTCAGAGGCTTGGCAGCACGACTGCGAAAGGGCATCGTCATGCACACTGTCAAATAGCACCTGCTGATACGTATCCAGTGCATGGATCAATGTCGCGGTGTGTGGAGGCGAGACGCAGACGGTCTATCTCCTGCCAATCTCCACCGCCGCTGAGTGCTGAGTGCTGAGTGCTAGTACCCCGACACCTCGCTCGCCCGTCCTGGCCTAGCACGATTCACTCGAGGCAAGAAGTGAAGTACTGAGGTTCCCCGGCGCGTGCAGCCCGCCGAGCCGCCGCTGGGTGTGTAAGTTTGAACTCTCTTTCTCTTTTCCTCTCGTGGAGACCGCGTGCGCGTGACCTCGACTCCTCGTCGTGGTACATATTATTGGGGGGGCGGCGAGGCGTCGGACGCGCGCGCGAAGGGGGGCCGGGGAGCGTCTGCCGGTGGGAGCGGGGAAGCATCTTGGCTACGATCGGGTTGTGGAAGCAGCACTCTCTCGGTTTCGGTATCGGTTTCGGTATCGGCATCGGGCTCGGGTTCGGTTTCGCGAGCGGCTGGAGGTGCGGCGCGCATCATATCGATCAGCCGGGCTGCAATTGTGCCTTTCTTCGAACCCCCGCACCAGATCTCGATTCCCCTCCGTCCGGTACGGCACGCGCGAGTCCACCACCGGTCGGCGTAGCCACCTAATATTCAACCGTAAATAGAGACAGACTCTTGACTCTGCACCGTGGTCCCATGCGGTCCGCCTGCTTCGCCCGGCTTCGCGCGACACGGTTCAGAAGCGTCGCCGCGCCTCTCGCTTTTATCAGCACGCTCCGATCCCGGCAGCAGCGTTCGCAGCGACATCCGCTCCTGTGAGAATAGTATATAGTCTGGTGCCTGGTGATTAGTATAGAAATAAACCGTAAGTTAATGCCTCCGGACACTCTGTGCGCATTCCATTCGCTCGCCCACACCACAGACGCGCGACGCGATACCCACCCCCCTCCCTCTCTCCAAGGATCCCCAGGCCTGCACGATCCTCGTGATCATGCACTCTTGGGTTTCCCGTCCCGTCGGTACTGCCGCAAATACCGCCGCGCCGCGGGTGGTCCGAACTGGCCCAGGGAGTGGGCGGCGCACGCAAACCGTCAGTCACTTGACCACGCGCCTCGAAGCAGAGAACGACGCCACGTACCCGCACAGTGGGATAAAGAACCAGCAATGTAGCGCCTCCAGTCCAGGCCCACCGCACGCTCATGGGCAGCGGTTCGGGAAACTGCCCTTGGCTCCATTTCGTGATCGCTAGCATCTCCGTCCCAATCGTGGCCAGCAACAGCCAGACGTGCTGCCCCATTCGCACCGCCCGCCTGTTCGTGGAACAGCAGATGAATGACGGGGAGGGGGAAGAAGAGGGATCGGCCAACCGGTCGCGATCGTCCGTCAGTTGTGTATCTCAACGACGCAGACAAACCTGGCGCACCTCGGGTCGTTCACGTACTGGTACAATTCTCGTACTGCTGGGAGCGCACACAAGAAGACCCCCGTCAAACGCGCAATGACGAATGGATGGTCGGGCTCCATCCAAAGCAATGCCTAGCAAGGCGTCCATGATCAATTCAGCATCGCTTCGCGCGTCACAAACAAGGGCACAGACCTTTAGATAGAACGGGTTCAGCTCGGCCGCGAGGAAGACGGCTAAAAGCAGAACGACGGTGAAATAATGCATAAACGACGCAGTGCCCTCCCACTTGAACGTCGTCCAATCGTGGGGGGAGAACTGGCTGATGACGCGCTTCGTCTTGGAGCGGATGCCTCGCGTTTGGCGGAAGCCACGCCAAGTGTAACCCTGTAGCTAGTCAGACATGACCTTGTCGCGGATCTACATTTTGGCGCCGATACCTTGACCTCGAAGTACTGGCACGTCTTCATACCTAGCATAGGCAGCGACGGATTTAGTTTTAGCGGTCAGCCGGTTGCAGCGAACAGCGCACACTCACCGAGGTACGTGCCGAGCCAGTTGCAGATGAGGACGTCCAGGATCCACTGTGTGCGACGTCAGTACCACGAGGTTACGCCGATATCTGACGCGTACGCACATGGTCCCACCAGCACTGTGCCACACCGCTGCCTTCAGCAACCGATCTTCGCGATGACGACGCGTGACGTACCTCCGCGAAGTTTGCGAGCTGGTGCTGCAGGCTGTACTCTGCAAATTCAAATGCGACGCTTAGGATCTGGGAGGGGAACGCGCGTCACCTCACCCGTCCGAATATAAAAAAAACCAGCAAAGAAGCGCGGGAGGACCGACCCAGCAAAACCAGTAGTCGCGGAGGATGAGTGCCTTGCCAAACCACCCGAGCGCGTGGGCCAAACAAAAGATGTCGATCGCGTTCTACGGCCGCACGTCAGGGTAGAGACTGGAGAGAGCGGAGACCGCGGCATATAGAGGCTGGACGCACCCACACGTTGTCGACGGTGAGGTCGCAGTTCTCAGCGTAGCTCTTCTCCGGGAGCGGTCGGCCAAGATTGGGGTCCAGATACTTCATCATCGACCGTGCCGAGTCCAGGTCCTGGAAGAGCAGAAAGACCAGAGCGAGCTCGTACAGCAGGTTTATGCCCAAAACCATCCGCCAGAAGGCTGTGTGGGGCGGCGGCCGTCAGATACATGGGGAACACGCGTCCGTGAAACACACTTACCAGGGTGGGGGCGAACGAACGGGCCATCGCGGAATTGGATCATCGAGAATAGAAGGAACGAGGCTATGGCGGCGTACACGCCACTGGCCAATCGTTAACCTCGGATGCAAGCCGCCCTATTCGAGAGAGGAATACCAGACGCGAAGCTCACATTCGCTGTTTCTCCTGCCCTTCCTTGAGCACGTCCTGCGTCATCGCGACGTACGCCAGGATCGCAAATCCCACCCCCAGCGCAGTCAAGGTTATCGGTTTGAAGAAGAACCTGGACAGTCTTGAGCACAAAAGCCGCGACGCCTCTCAGATACGCGTACGCACTCGACGCTTGTGTCACGTTGTTCTTGAAAGGGGTGGATGTGGGTATATGGTTCTTTGCGGTCCGCCTGCACGACGCGTCGGGTCCTCTAAGCATCTCCGCCAGCATGTGCCACCGCAAAAAATACTCACATCAAACCCTGCCCGGATTAACAGTCTCAGAGGCTTCCTAGGACCGCATGGCTTCAAACAAAGCAAACTCACAGCGAACGGGCGTCCCATCCAATCCCGGCAGACTCGTCTGCTCCTGTATCTCCGGCGGGTGCGCAAGCGGGGTGTCAGATTCGATTTCGTCCACCGGTGATGTCAGCGGGGAGGTGGACGATAAGCCATGGTCCTCTTCCGGGTTTCGCGGCATGTCCGTGGGGAAGTGGGGTGGGGTACGACGTGGTACGAAGCAGAGACGGAAGACGGTGGTGCATGATCGCGCGTCGCGGGGGTGGCGTGTACGGTAGCGCGCCACACGCACGCGCCCCCCGAAGCGCGCGTGCGGCGGAGACACGTTGGTCACGCTCACGCCAGTCCGCCGCTGGATCTGAAACCATGTTTTCAGGCTGCTTGCCGACGTCGCCGACTCTTTCGCTCACCTGCGTTCTCAGCGGCCGTACTTACGCGTGTGCTCGTCGACGCGTGCAGTCTCCGTCGACGTTCGTGCACTGACCGAGGACCGCCGTCCGGATGGGAGTTCCCTTAAGTAACGCGCAGACTTACGGCATCGGGCGCGCTGTGACGCGCGTGGGTGCCCGATCCGTCATTTATTGCGGCAACGGCCCTGTGCCATGCGTGCCCCAATCGCTGAATTCTCAGAAACAAAAAAAAAGTAGCGGCCATTGGGGACGTATCAGGACCACATTATCTTCTGTGCTACGCAACGAACCGAGGCGGCTCGTCGCGAGGGAGGGGGATCGAGCCAACCCTGGATGCATCAATCGTCTAACATCCGGATACCTTTTGCCTGCTGACAGTGAGGTGGTGATGCCGCGTATGTTTATGGTGACGCGAAAAAAAAAAAAACGAGGCAAACGTCTTGTCGCGAATTAAGGGTGCCCATTATGGCATAGTTAACGAGCACAGAAGCACGAGTAACTATGGCTAGCTAGTATATACACCCGAGCACGATGAATGGTCAAGGCTGTCTCGTTGGCGGAGATCGGGGGTCCAAATGGGATTGTTAACCGGGCATGCGCAGACAAAAGGCGAAATATTAGGGCAGGAGGGTCGCCGGGACTATGGTTTGCGCATGGGGCCGGTGTTCGGGTGTTCGGACGACCACGCGTGACGACGCGAGGTAGAAACAAGAAATACGTCCTTCGGAGGCATATCCCAGCATCCAGGGGCCGGAAATGCGATCGATATGTGCTGCTGCGCGGCAAAAGCCTTGTCGCCGAGTGGGATCTTGGGAAATCGATGTGGGTATCTGCTATATATTCGGGGCGGGTCGAGGTCGACCCACCCCTCCAGCCTCTGTCGAAATCAATATAGAGGCGATGGCGGCGGAAGCACTCACATAACACGGTGTTCTAGACGCGAGAAGGGCGGCCGGACCACGACCTGGCATTGCAAAAGGATGGAATTCGATCGAAGGTCTCGTAAGGAAGTGTGCTTTGTCCAGGAGAGGCATAATGGATCCCATAACCATCTCGCAGTCTGGAAGAGCAAGGTACGGGGGCACCACAAACCGCATATACGTGGAGCGGAACCGTAAGATCGTCGCCCGTAATACAGATCACGCGAGCGTCGTCCTGGTGTGGATGCCGTTAGAGACGTCAAGCGGGGTCCAGGAAGGGAACTGCGAAATCCGCGCATACACACGGTCGACACAGTGATGACGGAGATATTACGGTGGTCCCAGCGCAATTCCAAGAAGTTGGCAAGAACCAAGGGTGAACGTGTGCTACCCGAAGGACGTAGCGCCATGTCTAAAAGGTCCGTGTATCATAATTTCCTCGTCGGGCCACAGCCTTCAAGCTTCAAGACTTGACGGAGGACAAACGGCCGGGAGTGGACGTGGACATATTGACTCGATTTCATCTGGAGGACGGGTTAGGGTAGAATTTTCCGCCCTGAATAAGCTGGCGTGTGGACTGGAGGGAAAAGAAGTGAGGATTTCCAAACAATTAGACCATATAAGAGGGGGGCAGCGCACCGGACAGTTGAGCGTGTCTCATCTTTGATGCCGCAAGAGGCGCTTGCCTCGTCACGGACGACACAGCGCGCTCTCGAGAATGGAAATCGACGAGGTATTTGGGGAGCAAACGCGTTCTAGGGACACAAGAGAGCCGTAGCGAAAGAACTCGGCGGCGGACAGACAACACGCCGTGCAGGCATGGCTGATGTGTGTGTGGGAGCGCCGCGCCGAGAAAGGACGCGAATGAGGGGATCTGGAATCAGATCACGATGATACTCACATGAGCAGGAATCTCAAGAGTGAAGACGGACGTGAGAATGGCACACTCACCTCCGTCCGAAGTTGTCGCAAGTCTGCACGACTGCGTCGAGCGCAACAGGGAGGGAACAAACCAGTGGCACGGAGCGTTTCGGCGGCAGCGCCACAGAACAAACAGGACCAAACAGCTGAGTGCGGCTGTCTCGGGCTGCCAGTCGACTGCCACTGCCACTGCCAGCGACCAGGCCCGTCTCGCGGTTGGCCCCGGTCGGCCACGAACAATTCGCCATCTTGTACCTCTGTCCATCCATCCAACACCTCCTCTTCGCTCTTCGCTTGCAATTGTCCGGATCATGCTCGCAATGAAGACATCGGTTGGGAGACTTTGTCAACGCACCCCGGGTCGGATCGTTCTATCTGGCAGCCTTCCTCTCCCTTTCCGTGGGCAGCGCATCCCGGTCTTGGTCTTCTCCCTGATTGCCTCTGCTCCCAACTATTATGAACTGATTTAGAAACCCCGTCCTCCATCTCTGATTCGACTGCTCAAAAGGCCTCGCACTGGCCTCCCCAGCGTCTTCCCCGCGTCTTGGCCGGTGTTTCTCCCTGGCGCCCATGTCTTTCCTTCTCAGGGTCGCGACGCCCGTCGATGCAATGGAATATGGAATATCGCAACGATTGTCCCCGTCCCTGTGTCCTCGAAATGCGATGTCACAGGAAATGACCGTCGCCAAGCGGTCCGGAAGATCATCAGCTGGCCCCGGTTTCGGGTGAGTTTTCCCATCCCAATCCTAAACCAAATCTTACGCCTTCGGCCGGGCATCCGCAGAGTGCCGTTCTTCTAACAGACTCGGAACCTAGTTCTAGTCCCATTTCAGCCCATCGCTGCCAGGCCCTTCCCATCCAACCGTGCGGCAGGAAGGCCGCCCCCCCTGGCTAGCCAGCTCCGCGGTGTGTGACAATGACAAGACTCCTGCATGATCGGACAGATTCCCTCATCGCTCGTTCGCGGGACCGCAATTGAAGCAGAGATATCTCCGTTACCCTCTCGTCTTTCGCCCGGTCCTCTGCCCATCCGCGGTGCGTTGGAATCTGTTCCCTTGGACGGCCCGCGCGCGGCAGCGAAAGACGGGGGATATTCCGGACACTTGGCGCTCTCATGCCCCCTCATCCCCTATCGCACCACCAGATAGCCTAAAGAGATGCGCGCCAGGAGCCCGGGCTGGGTTTCGCGCCATCGCGCCGTGGCCTTCTGGACGCTTGCCTGGATTGGGCGGCGCAGCGACGGTAGCTGGGGTATTGGGTGCAGACGCTGTCGCTGTCTGTGGCGCAGAGCGGTCCCCGCCTTGGTATCTCGCAGGCGGTCGGGGTGGAGAGGGATTCCAAGAATTGTGCCACTGGGACGCGGTGTGGTGGAGGTGGGCGCTATGGTCCGCCATATTCACGTAAGTTATAGAATGCGACGCGCTGGACGGCTCGAACTCAAACGCCACATTCTGATGGCCCTTCTGGACGTCGTTTGTCACTCTCCCCTCTGCCAGTGCCACGCGCGGGCAGGAGATCTACGCTCCCTCTGCCAGCCCCCGCCCTCCCCCGGTCCCCCGCGAGCTCTCCGGCCGGCCAGGCGAGATGGCCCTGCCCACCGTCCGGCCCATCAGAAGCCCCGTTCGCCCCGAGTACGCCGTCGGCATCGAACACGTTCACCTGCACCTGCCCAATCATGCCCGACCGTTTACCCGACCGTTCCGTACCATTGTCCTCCCCTTCGGCCTTCATCGTCCCTGCAGCCGCCCAAGTAAGTCGCTTCGCACCATCCACCATCCGGCATAGCGCCCTCCTTTCCACCTCTGAGTATGCATTGATCACAAAGCATCCGAACTACCCTCCTGACGCCGTCTGCTCGATCCCTGTTCGGTGCTATGACGAATGCTCAGGCATGTCGCCCTGACGGTGATTTCTGTTCGTGTTGGAGCTTCAGACGGACGTTGTGATGCCATATGTACATACATATCCTCGCAAGAACATGTTCACGATGTTTCCGATCTGGGTGTTGGCCGCGTGTGATTGGAGGGGGGAAGGTGTGTTCCTAGATATATTATGCTCAGAAGCCGTCTCGCTCAGCCGTCGCCTGGCAGCCGCCAGCGACGTCAGAGAACGCGAACCGTAACTTGAGCTTGCTCACTGAAGCTTGCTGCAGAACCCCGGGTGGTGCTATCGCGCCGGCGGGGAGGAGAATCGAACGCGAACTGGCGCCTTTGGAGGACGCCCTGGAAGACGAGGGACCCCCAAATGTGCGGTCTGATTTCTACTCTGATTCAAAACTCGGAGTTCTTGGATATCATCATTCATTCCATGCATAACGGCATCCGACGTTGGGCTGCAGCAGAATCTTATCTGCTTCCGCAGACGCAGACGCAGCGGTCCCCACGCTAGGCGCGATATCCACCACTCGCACGGTCCCAGGGTGTCACGCCCTGCAGAACGTGAAACGGCGTACGGTCCAGAAGCGTGCGTACTCAGGGCCGTGAATTCCCTGCTCGCCCGCTCCAATTCGGTGCTGTTTGTCCTTCGAAGCCAAAACGGTGGATCGGTATCCGCCTAGATCTACTCAATCTGGCCGTGAAGGCGTCCTGCCATGGCGCTCGCACAGGTCTCGTACATAAGGATGTCCGTCCCGTCTACTCCTCCGAGTCTGAGTCCCCATCGCCATCGCCATCCCGGCCATGACCATGTCAGCTGCCGCCGTGCTCCCTCCAGACTCTCTTCCCCAGCCCCTCCAGTTCAAGGGTGAAATCATGGACTTCGACCTCGCCGGCCTGGAGGTCGATCACCGCAAGAGGTGACTCCACCCTTCACGCTCTCCACCCCACTCGCCCCCACTCATCCCCTTCCCTGCAGGAGACGCAACCGCACCACCCAATCATGTCTCAACTGCCATACCTCCAAGCGCAAGGCACGCGTCCATTATACGCGACCCCATCCCTCCCTCTCTCTCCGCAGCCCTCTGATGCATTTGTCTGCAGTGCGACAGGAAGCGACCCTGCCAGCGCTGCATACAGCTGGGGCTGGTGCGACCTCCTTCCTTATCCATCCCAACTTTGCGTTGACCTCCGTGTAGACTGGCCTCTGTGTATACGAGGTGGACGACCCCGCCCTGCGGTACGTCGCGTCTCGCTCAGTGCGCGCGCGCCTCGCGGTACATGTATGCTCATCTCCCACCCCAGGGATGATCCGAACGTCGACGAGAACACGCGCCTGCGGAACCGTATCGCCGAGCTTGAAAGCCTTGTCCGCGAGCTTCGAGGTTCGTCCTCCATCTCCACTCTATCTGAGCTCGTCCCCCCTCCCTTCCCCCGCGCGCGCCTCGAGGCGTGCCTGTGTGTGTCCACCTCCATCACGCATATGCTCAACGATCGACGGTCACGGCAGGCAAGCCCCATCCGAAATGGGCGGAGCCCAACTTCTGCGACGGCGACGCGAACGAGAAGTGGCACTCGCGCTCGTCCCGGCGCCTCCAGTACCAGAAGGTCGGCCGCGATAGACACGACGACGATCAGCACCTGCAGGGCGCAAACGGCCGCGGGCCGCCCGCGATCAAGACCGAGCAGGCGTCCGTCTCCTCCCAGCAGAACCTCTACCGGTTCACCCCCAGCCCGACCCACCCCGCCGTCGACGGCAGCTCAGGCCACTCGTATGGCCTCTATCGCAACCAGCAGGCGCACGCGCACGGACAGGCCGTGTACTCGCCTGCGGACGACTCGTCGTGCTATTCCTCGCCTTCGTCCGCGTCTGTGATGACGTACAGCGAGGCGCGCCACGGCGGGCACGGCATCTCGAACGGGGACCACTACTACCAGGAGCAACAGCAGCAGCAGTACGTGCAGGCGCAGACGTCGCCGTGCGCGTGCTTAACGAACCCCGCGGCGGGCAACGCGCTCATCGGGCTCACGTCGCAGCTCCAGAACACCGCCGCGCTCCTCCGGCAGCTCCCCGAGCACAACACGTCCCGGCAGACGTGCGCCATCGTCAGGCGCGTTTCGGAACTGACCGACATCATGCAGTACGCCCTCCCTTCGTTTCTTGTTATCGAGGCGGGCTCATGTGTTGTGTCCAGCGGGAACACCGTGTCCGGCGGCTCGTCATCGTACGAGGGCCTCTCGACGCCCACAGAGACGGAGCTCAGCATGTCGCCCATCTCGACGTCGAGCCAATCGAGCATGGGCGCGAGCGCTCCGGGGATGCACGAGCAGTGGCCGAGCGCGACGACGATGGCGCAGTCGGCGGGGTACGACTCGTACTTCCCCGTCGCCGCGACGCAGCCCGACCACTCTGCCGTTTTTCATAAAGCCTATCACATCAGCTAGGCCGAGGCTCTCCACGCCGTCGCCTTCCTTCCCTCGTACTCTTACCGGATACATGCTGCCTTGTGCACGAACAATTACGGACCCTGCCGTCTCTCGCGCTTGTGCTCGCTATCGATGAAGTTTTTCTTTCTGATACTCTCTCCGCTTTTCATATCCATGTCCATATCCTCCATATACCACTTGACGTTCGTGGATACGGGTACGCGATTGGCCGTTGTATTTATGATATGTAGGATGGTGCCCGGCATCGGGTTCCGGGTTGTACATTATACGCATACGGCGTCCCGTGCAGGTGTAGCATAGTAGCGTACAGCGGCATCATAATGTAATGCGGTCCACCCCCCACTGCCAAATTGCAAATGCATCTTGGATACGGCTACACATCCCGAGTCTCGAGTCTCGAGGCTCGAGTGCGCCCCCGCCCCTGCCGGCCGACTTCATCTCCTCGTTCATTTCCACCCGCGCCCGTTCTCACTCCACGGTTCGCCGTTCTCCGTCCATTCTCAGCCTCTGCGAGAAGCGCAAGTCGAACGCGGTCTTTATCGTGCGCTGGGGATGGGGATCTGGAAGCGGAAGACACGATCATGATCGCGGCCCCCCGAATCTCGCGTGTCCACGGGCTTGGGCATTGCACCCCCACCGCCGTCTGCGTCCGATGCGGGCTGCTGCTCGAGAGCCCAGATGTCGCGTTCGATAAAAGTTGCGTTTCCGTCCCGTCGGATCAGAATTACCGTCGACAGCCGCGTGCCGTAATACATGGTCGCGTCTGGGGGCGTGCGCGTGCCGGTTGCCCCAGCGCCATCGCCTGCACCTGCACCCGCGCCTGCGCCTGCGCCGTTTGGAGACGGGGTCGCGTGCGGCAGCGGGACGGGGAGGGGCACCACATGGATCGTGTTGCGCAGCTCGGAGCGGTCGGCGGGCGGCTTCTCGCACGTCCATCTGGCGCGAACACGTAAAATTAATATGGAGGGACCAGACAGACGGGCCACACCCCGAATCAAAATCAATGCCAGTCAGTCGGCCAGCCACCCAGCCGGCCAGTCAGTCAGAGATCGTCCATGGCACAACGGCATGCACCGCAAGACGGCATGGCGCTAACGCCGAAGTCCCGCACGACCTCGACCGCCAGGGGGGAAAGAAGTACGCGGGTCGGGTGCAGAGGCGGGGGAGGATTCAGAGGGGGGCCACCATGAGAGAACACGCGAGGAAGAAGGAAACAAGGCTCACGTCAGAAGCGCGAACAGCCTGTCGGCGATCTGGGCCTCGCTCGTATCGCGCGGCAGGCCGCGGAGGAGCTCGCGCAGCGCCTCGCGGCCGTGCTGGACCTTGGGCCACTCGTCCGCGCCGCGGCCGTCGATGCCGTTGGACATGGCCCCGATGGAGCGCTCGTCGTCCGAAAGGATGCGGCCCGCGATCGTGCCGCCGCCACCCGAGTTGGTGAGGAACGCGCCGTCGAAGGAGAGGCCGCTGCCGCGTGGGGGGCCGGGGTCAGGCGAGAGGACGAGAAGGTTAAAGCCGGCGTAAACAGCGTCGCGATGGGCGCCAAGGAACGCGTCGATCTCGGCCTGGAGGGACTGCTTCGGTGTCTTTGGAAGCAGGAAGCGGGAGACAAGGTCGCCCCGGGAGGACGCGTACTTCCGGATGGGTTCCGTGATGTTCGTGCTGAGGAAGGGGGATGAGTACGGCTGCGGTGGACCGGGACGTATGATTGGACACACAGAAGGGCGAGCCTGCCAGAGCGAGTGAGTCCTGCCCAGGTTCCGCCGGCGAGGAGGTCGCGGCCAGACAGGACGCTGCCTTGTCCGCTATCATCGGCATTGAAAGGGCCGAAGGAGTGCCAGTGTGCGGGAGCGGTAGGCCGATGGAGGTACTCGTCGCGATTGGTACACAGAATTCTATGGGGGCCGGAGATGTTAGTTCGCATCCGCCGAGAAAATGACAAAGATAGCTTGGCGAATGGGGTTACTCACAAAGCGTACTCTGGATGATTTAGGGTCCAGAAAGCAACACACATCTGTAATGGGGATTGCGAGTGGAAGAGTCTGGGTGCAGAGTAAAATTTACGGCAAGATCATGAAGCGGGCACTGAAAGACGAGACGGGCTATGCGAAATGAAAGGCTTACCTGAACGGGTGGGAGGATCACCGCGAGTGGTCGGGACTGATGAGTGAGTACAAGACCGGTGCACGTCGGATGACCTTGGCAAATGGTCAAGGGACTGGCTTGAACGTACTTGTTGTGGTTAAGAGAAGGCTCCAGATAGGGGGCAATCGCAGAAGGTTTGCAAGATGGAAGGGGGAGCGGGAGGCTGGATTCAGCTGGACAGGACTCAAAGAGCGCGGGTAGGATCCTCCGGTTGTGGAAGATGGCGGAGGTGATGTATTAGATCGGCATCTGGGCCGCAGACAGAGGACGTTTCTTGCGCGGGATTGGCTGGGTGGGCGGGGAAGGCAGGGATCGCTGGACGACTGACTGCATAAGGCCTGGGCAGCGCACCGCCCTGGCCAATCAGGAGGGGGTGTGGGCGCCTGGGGGACTGTGAGCGGTGGACGCAGCTCGGTTCAGTCTGTCTTGACCGCATCCAATTGGTGCTGACCTTGAACCACACGTCTTCTAGCTGGATCACTCTGCCCGCATTTCTCATCTCTGACACCTCGCCGTCTGGACGCCATCCCCGCACATCCCAGGGCATCACCACCACCATGCCCACTGTCATTCTAGACAACGGCGCCTCGACCCTCAAGGCGGGCATTCTAGGCGTCCACCACCACCATCCCCGGTCTGTCCGCTTGTCGTCCACCACCACATGATCCCCGCAGGCTGACAGTCACTTAGAGTCGTCCCAAATGCTGTTGTTCGCGCCAAAGCCGACAATGCCACCTACATTGGCCACGAATTGGCAAACTGCCGTGATCTCACCTCTCTCCGCTTCCGTCTCCCCTTCGAGAAGGTCGGTCATGAGTTGATCATTCGCGGCTTGGCGCAAGACAAACACATCCCATCTGTTAGGGGTTCCTCGTTGACTGGGATGCACAAAAGGCCATCTGGGATGGCCTCTTCTCCACAGAAGTCTTGGCGGTCAGTTAACCATCCCAGAGCAGCGCTGACATCTATCCCTGAGTTGACATCGTCAATGCATCATTGTCGCAGGTCAATACTTCCGAGGCCTCGTTGCTGATAACTGAACCCTACTTCGATCTTCCGAACATTCAAGACGTCTACGACCAGTTCATGTTTGAGGAATACGAATTTAGATCTTATTTCAGATGCACACGTCTGTTCGTTTCTAAACGCTCACTTAAACTCAAACTTATCACTCCTTCGGCCTGATCCTACTCCAGCTGCGTCCCTCATATCACACGGCCCGCTCTTCGCTCAGCATGATTTGCCCTCACCGGAGTGCTTACTTATCGTCGACTCCGGCTTTAGCTTTACTCACGTCGTTCCAGTCCTCAGCGGGGAGGTAGTATGGGAGGCGGTGAAAAGGTACTAAGCACCCCTGCTATCGCAACTTTATGCCACGCACGTCCATGCTGACTGAGCATGCGGTCGAAGAATCGACGTCGGTGGGAAGCTACTGACCAACCACCTCAAAGAGACTGTCTCATATCGCCAGTGGAATATGATGGAAGAAACGCACATCATTAACGAAATCAAGGAGGCCTGTTGTTTTGTCTCCGAGGACTTCAAGACCGACCTCGAGACCTGCCGGTGCGTCAAGTCAAAACGATCTGGCCGCATCTCCCCGAGTGCGCGTGCCTAACACATTGTTCCCATTTTCTTGCTTCCTCGTGTCGGATGCCGGCTGCTGTTGCTTCGCGGGCTCCTCTCCCAACCCAATTCCGCGCCATACAGCGCGCGGCCGACGGCGAACCCGATAGTCCAGGAGTACATCTTTCCGGACTACTCCGCACGCCGGCCAGGGCGGATACGTAATCCGGGCGAATCGCTCGACGAGAGCACTCAACAGACCCTGAGGATGGCCAACGAGCGGTTCTCTGTCCCAGAGATTCTCTTCCATCCGACCAATATCGGCAAATATCGCTCCCATGCCATTTACTGCGTATGAACTCTCGCTCATCCTCATTTTCACCTTTCCTCCCGTACATTTCCACACAGGTCTCGACCAGGCAGGGCTGAGCGCAACGGTGGCGGCGAGCATAGCGCTCCTGCCGGAAGATCTGCAGGGCATGTTTTGGGCAAACATAGGTTTAATCGGTGGCAACACCGCCATGCCTGGTTTCCGGAAACGATTGTACGTACCCATCGCGTCGTCCCTGCCCATGGGGTAGCCGCTGTGGTTGCTGCGGCACTCTTCGATCTATGCCTCCGCCACCACATCGACTCCCTCACCCGCCCATCCGTCGGACCCTTTTGTTCGGGCCATCGTCTATTCCATACCCAGTGTCCGCCACACTCCACTGACGCACCGGCCGCCCGCATTGACAGGACCTCTGAACTGCGCTCGCTCGCGCCAATCGAGTGCGAAGTGCGCGTGCGCGCCTCAGCCGAGTACGTCCCATTTCCCGTTTCTCATCCCTGGACTCTCGGACTCGCCGTCCGTGCCCTCGGACTTGCCCACGCCGGCGCTCTCCCATGCCTACCGTGAGGCCTGGTGCCCTCTCTAGTGCCCCGATTCTCCAATCCGCTTTCCATTCCCGTCCCGCACGTAACGCCCCATCTGAGATAGGCAACTGATGTCCCCTCCTTGGTGATGCAGGCCGATCCTGGAGGCGTACCGGTCGGCGGTCGTGTTTGCCGCGCGGCCGGAGTTTGCTTCCCGGTGTGTGGTGACGAGGGAGGAGTACCAGGAGATGGGGTCGAGCGCGTGCCGGCGCAAGTTTAGGGACTGGAAACCTGCCCCGGTCGACAGGGAGCAGCAGCCGGCGGCGCGCGGA
Organism: Ganoderma leucocontextum; assembly: GCA_020736865.1. Taxonomy (NCBI): domain Eukaryota; kingdom Fungi; phylum Basidiomycota; class Agaricomycetes; order Polyporales; family Polyporaceae; genus Ganoderma; species Ganoderma leucocontextum. Next base: position 868,132 of record JAHKGY010000006.1, read on the forward strand.
GCAGCAAGCAAAGGCGCGGCGACCTCCAGGGCGCGCGGCAAGGCGCGGGGCTCGAGCGACAGCGGGTCGGAGGACGAGGACGGGGGCTCGCCGCCGCCGGCTCAGCCGACCAAGAAGCCGGGGCGTGGGAGAGGTCGAGGAAGGGGTGGTGCGCGAGGGGGCGGCGGCAAGCGCGGGGCGTAAATCGACGCAAGCATGGGTCCCTACTGGACGCGAGGGGAGATGGGGATCGCGACGCCTCGGGGTCGACGGACACCCACGAGAGCACGCGCGTACCTTGCGAAATTGTATTGCCATCTATTGTGCACAGATTTTCGTACCGCGCGGGCCAGCGCAATATAATGCAATAGAAGCGAAGGGTTCCCCCAGCGGCGACGACGAGATGGGTGCGGTTCACCCTAGGCCGCATCCTCCCAATGCGCCTCGCGCTGCATTGCTAATTTGCTTCGCGCTGCGTGCGTTGCTGAATCATTCAACTGCATCGGGCATTGTACACGGAGTGGGTTATAGTCAACCCCCAGCTCGACGCGCTCCCACCCAACAGGTGGAAGAACCGCGATCGCGCGCGGTGGTGGCGACTTCTTTGAATTCGAAAGACCCTTTAAGCGTCCTAGGCTGAGAGGACCGACGTGCCGTTTGGGAGTCCGACGCCGACGTGCGCGATGCATTATGATCAAGACTCACGTCGTTGGGGACGCTCGCCAAGGCTGTAAAAGGAGATGGAGCTTCCAAAACGCGAAGTCGTTGCCGTAACTAATTCCATTACACCAGGGGCTGTGGCACGCGCAGACAACTTCTTCTAATCATCAGGGTACTCGTACATTAGGCGTGCTTTCATAAACATCATCTCAACACCCTTACGCGCATGCGCGGATCGTGGTCGCAGCACCCGAACGCGAGCCGTATCCTCATACCGTGTCCGAATCTCCTTCTCGGGCGACTCGGGAGACGCGCACTGCGCGGTGGCGCTCCAGCCGGTACGAAGAGTCCTCGAGTCAGTCCGCGAGGACTTGGACGCGCTTGGCGTGGTCATTCGACGTGGCCTACTCGCGCGGTTCGCCGAGGATGGCATATATTCTGTGCAACGTGCTCGGTTAGCAACGGTTTCAGACAGGTGGTGTGCGCCAGAACCCCTCCCCCCAAAGCTCCAAACTCAGCTCCAGGTGCGCAGGCGGACGGCGCGACGCGCACGAAGCGTGCACCCTGGAGGGTCTGACTTCTGAAGTCTGAAGCTTCGAGGCTCCTGACTCGGCCCTGGAACCTGAAGCGTTCTGGTGGCTTACTCACCTATCAAGCTCGCGCACGAATTCGGTAGGGTCGTCCTCATGCTCACCCCTGATGTCACGCCAGACGATGGCAGGAACTGGGGCGTCCGGCACGCGAAGCTTTTCAAGCAGTGCGCCCGCCGAGTCCGAGTCGTCGCCAGAAGCTGCGTCGCCGGCGTCCGGCAGAGAACGAGGCGAGTCGAGGAGGGCGGTTAGGTGGTCGGTAACAAGGGCCTCGAGCCTGCGCCACTCGTATGGCGGCTGGTCTTCGCCGTCGTCGATGTAGAAGCTCAGCGAGGACTCGTGCAGCGTCGTGATTTGCACACGCGCGCCGAACGTCAGCCACTGAACACGGCCCTTCAGCGGGAGGAGGGTCGGATGATGGATTGCCGTCAGAGGCCCGAAGTCTGCTATATCCTGGAAGGTCGCGTCGGGGTCGTACGCCGCCTCGCTGCGGTCGTCATCCATCTGGAGGTCTTGGTCGCTGCTGCTGCCGTCTTGGGTGCCATGTCCTTGGAACTCGTCGTCCATCTCGAAGACGCCGTCTACAGCCATAGTCGTGTCCTCGTCGGTCACAGCGATGGAAGGGCCTTGCGCCACTCCTTGTTCCCGGATGGGGGGCGACGGGTCGATGGGCACGCACATGTGCCTCGCCTGCGGGATCGGCGGCGGCCCACTGGCCACGAACAGAGGCGCGAGCACCTCGGCGTGCCGCAGCGGTGGATCGTCCTCCTGCGCATCGTCAGCGTACTCGGGCTGCATCCCGGACCACACGACGAGCCCGACATAGCGCTTCGGCCGGAGCTGCATCAGTGCCTCGCGTTTGGCAGGGTCCTCGGTCATGTTCGCGATGGCGGCCGTGTCGATCGAGAATGCGACGTAATGAGAGTGCGAGACGCGCCAGATGTCCGGGGGAAGGCCGCTGGGGTTCGGCTCCCCGCAGATACTCTCCGAGATCGAGGGACGTCGCTGTCGCAGCTCCGCCGTGCGTGGCCGTTCGGGTACGAGTTCGGCTTCCCAGGAGATGGAGGATATCATCGCAATGTCCTTTGCGGAGAGGGATGCCCCAGGACTGATGGGGCGTGGGCGGCTAAAGTCCATGTCCAGAGGCGGAATCTGATGCCTGAACTCTCGCATGTTGAGCGAATAGCTGTGGTTGGGAAGTGTTGGGAAGTCGAGGTCGGATCGCGAGAGATTCGTAGCGGGAAGAGAATGAGTTGGGGAAGTTTGCCGACGTAGGGAAGTTTATACCTGGTCAAGACGACGCTTTGACCTATTGTCAAAGAAAAGCTCAAAGACCTGAGCCACACAGCTCATGTCTCATGCCGCAGGCCTAAGCCACCATGACAATGGCTCTCCATTTCAGTTCGACCGAGACATCGCGGCCACAAAAACGTCAGTGGGGGGACCGACGTGCTATGCGGCACATCCTGAATAGCGAATGAGAAGTACATTAACAAAGCGCGAGTTGAATAGAAATACACGTAACATATTGGTCCGTCCGAACAAAAGAACCAAACGGCCGACCACCAAGGGCCGCCGCATTACGCGGCCGACTCGCGCTCCATACGCCGCCGTTTCCTTTCCTGGTCCTCGGAAATGAGTCGCTCGGCTGCCGAAAGCTCCCTCTTCTTGCTGTTCGTCTTCTCTGTCTCGTTTGGCGCCGAAGCTGAAGGGGAAGCAGCTGCCTGCTTGAAGACGTTAGGGCGTTTCAGAGGATTGGAAGCCTTCAACGGGTTCGCAGCAGGCTTGAAGGCGTTGAGCTTGATGCCAGAGGAGGAGGCCCCGGGCTTCGGCGTTAGGGATAGGACGATTTTCTCTGTCGCCTCATCACGCTTCAAGCCAACCTCCTCTGCTGGTGGTGACTCTTCGAGCTTAGAACCGGACGGGCCTGCCTCGGCGGCCGCGCGCTCGATCTGCTCCTCAATGAGCATCCGCTCACGCTGCTCATCAGAGACGGACATTCGCTCCTTCTTCAGGGAGGCTTCCTGCAAAGTAGAGTATGGTTAGTGAGCCAGAGCCACAATGGTAAATACGAATCTCCGATAGAAGGAGAGATAAGCCGTGGCGATTCCTTGCCAGGAGCAGAATAACGATCGGTCCCTTGCTCTGCTTGGAGCTTTCCTCCTCCCGCGTATAGCACGCGCCACGCGGAGGTTCAAGCAAGCGCGCCGATGGCCCTGCCTTTTCGGCAAGCGGATCGTCCCTATTTACGCCTTGATGCCCGGCTGCTTCAGTTTCGACACTGAGCCGGATAGCGTCATCAACATGCATTCGCCACTCCTCGCGAAGACGTCCATACAGTAGCCAGATGTGGCAACAGCATGCGAACGTGCAACACACTCCTCTCTCACAGCGATGCGAGCAGCCCTCCGCAGTACCTGGCTAACCTCCACGGACATTGCTCTCGGAGCACTCGGCGCACAAGGGAAGGAAAGGAAGTTGAGAAACAGAGAACTCACCTGCTTCGCGAGGGCCTTCGGGCTGTTGTCTATCCACGCGATAAACCATCCCTTCTCCGTATCATCCACCCTCGCAACACCGGTCCGACCCAGGTGCTTCACGAACTCGGTGAGGGTGACCCAGCGGGTAGCGTTCATGTGCAAATGGTTCTTGTCCTGGATGAACTCCTGGTAGACGTTGTTCGCCTTCACACGCTTTGTGCCGAACCGGCGGGAGAGGAGCTGGACAAACTCGTGCTGGAACTGGGACGAGAAGTCGGAGATGTGCTTCCCAGCGCTCTCGCCGACGACGAGCATCTGCCGGAGGTGAGACTCGGACTGCGTGTGACACTTGAAGCCATTCTCGTCTCTGCATTGTTTCTGGCAGATTTGGCAGTACCAGCGCAGACGCTGGAGGCCCTTCGCCTTCATCTTGTTGGCGAGGTACTTGGGGGTACCGGCTGGGAAACCCATGGAAACATGGTGAGATCGGAGAGGCTAGGTTGGATAACGGCTCATATGATTTGTGACGGAGGCTTACCTTCTGCGCGCGGCATTTTGGGCAGAAACCTGGCGTTCTAGAGGGTACAAGCAGGGAAGAGTGGGAGACTAGGCGTGGGCCGCGAGGCGTAGTGATGGTCGATGCTCACGGCGAGGAGCTCTGCAGTGCACAGATAGCGGGTTGCTGACAAATCGGAAGCTTCAATTACTTCGGTACTACGATAAGCACCATGTAATCGGAGCCTTAACCTGTCCATAACAGATTTGAATCCCAGCTAGGATGCCTGCGATCTAATCTTTCCTGCCCTTCCACGGACGCGTCGCGTCGCGTCTCTCGTCTTCTCTCGCGTCTCCTCATTAATTTGACCCGCAAATGGCCCCGGAACTGAAGCCTATCGACCCCAAGACGCCGCGATGGGAGCCAACCGCGGACCCGGCAGACATCGTTGTCCCCAGCCTCGACACAACCGCCCCACCATACGACCAGATTGAGCAGATTGAGCAGCTCATCACGATTAAGTTGCAGGTCCCCTTTTGCCTTTGTACCTGCCTCATGCGTGATCGCTCACGACGAGCTTCAGAACATAGACGCGAACTTCTCGAAGATACAGCATGTAATGGCGAACAGGATACTGCCCGCTGTCAAGCGGTACGCCGTCGGCACCCAGCCGGTACGGGAAGCAGCAAAGGTACGTTCCCCGTCTCGAATGGTACCTTGAGCGCATGGTCCGTGTTCCAAGAGGAGGGTGCTGCGCGTTTCTCCACTTCCAAGCATCCAGATGTTATTTTAGCTCGTGCTCACTATCGCGAACAGTTCTGGACTACATTCTACGAACAAGCCGCCCAAATCCGTATTCCCACCTACGACGACTACAGCGCTGGACAGGAGCAAACGGAGGACGGAGAGACTGCGGAGACCAGTCAGGCAGCCTCCGAGTCCACACCTGGCGAGTCCTCTGCAACAACCCACTCAGACTCGGAGTCCGATGGTGAGACGCCACACCAGAACAGGACCTTCGACAGGACCTCGTCTGAGGTCTCCTTCGCGCCCGGGCAAGCCGCAATATCTTCTACACCCGCGACAGCATACCGTTCGCGGTCACGAAACGCTCACGATAACGCTTTCGCCAGTCAGGCCTCAGAATCCATGCCTTCCTGGAGCGCGTCTCTCGAGTCGCCCCTAATGCAGCTTAACCGCGACGTCCAGAGCCTGGCCGAAGATCGTTCTCTCGCAGGCCGCTCTACCCCCGCTCTTCACCAATCGGAAGATCTTGACGACTCCCAAGACGTCACCCAGCGCGCAATTGCCCCGGACCTTCTACAAAAGGAGAAGACAGCGATCCATGCCAGCGACAAAGCCAAGGCGCGCGAAGGCGCGCAGCCCCTCCTCCACAAAGTGCTACACAGGAACGCGAACTCGTCGAGCCTCATGGCTGCCACGGACACTACGAGTCGTACGACGTCGCCCCTGAAGTTCAAGCCAAAGACCCCAGTCATCAAGACGCTCAATCCATATCTCCCGGCCGACAGCAATCCGTCAGATTGGAAAGGCGTCGTCGACCTCAAGGATCCCTCTGTGGCTAGTCCCCAACGGAGCGCACGCAAACTAGTCCCCCCTCCCTCGTCGTCTATCAAACTTTCTGCGTACAGGCCATCCGCGGCTTTCACAGCACAAGCCAATGCGAGAAGTGGGACCAGGACGAAGACCCCGCCGCCTGGGGACGATGATTCGTTCGACGAGAACTTTGGCATGTCGCCTCCTGTCATGACCGACTACGCACGTTTGCCTAAGCTTGGGAGGACCCCTAAACAAGAGGCTGCCGCGCGGATCATGAAGGATCTTGTGGATGTGGAGAGACGAGGCGTTTTTGGGCCTGCGGGCGCAGCAGCGAAGGGGAAGGGCACTGCTGGGGGCGGGTACGGCACCGAGAGCAGTATGAGCTCGATGCCAACACCCCCGTCAATGACGCGGTACTCGCGGCCCTCTTACGTCCCGCCCGCTGCGTCGGAGACGAACAGCAGCGTTGTGGACGCCAGTCTGGACAGCATCATGCGCAGAGTGGGGCTCAGCGTCCCCGAATACAGCTCTCAGAAACCGGCACCCGAGCCTGCCGCACAACCGTCACGCCAGCCCGTCTTCAGTAGCTTGTCTTCAACGTCCTCCGCGTCCTCCGCTACCGCGTCCTTCGCTTCGTCAGCGTTCACAACATCTTCGCGCAGCGCGGCGTCTGCCTCGTCCTCGCATACACTCCAGCCACCTCCACCTCCGGAGTCCGAACCGTCCATTCATACTCCCCAGCCTCCCCAGTATGATTTCTACGACGACGAGGTAATCGGACGCGGCGGCATCGGGGGTGGGGACGGCGACGACTCTCTCGACTCGCTCGACTACGAAGACCAGAACACGGGCACCGCGCACGCAGACTTTCTCTTCGCGAACCAGGACGACCACTCGTTCGACGAGGACTCGTTCGACTCCTCCATGGGTGATGACGACGACGAGCCCACGGACGGCACCGCGCCCCCCTTCATCATCGGGGTCGGGGCCGATGACGACGGGGACGGATTCGACGACGACTCGTTCGACGACGGGCAGTTCGACGGGCAGGGCGAGGAGGAGACGGTGTTCGGGGTACCGCCCGCGCAGAGGCTCGCGCAGCAGCAGATGGCGCAGAGCGGCCTGAGGATGCTCGGGCAGGATCTGTTGCAGGACACGATTGGGATTGGGCAGCAGATGGCGCTGGCGGGGAGGGTGGAGGAGAGCCCGACGCCGTGGAATGGGAATGGGAATGGGAGGGGTTGAGGTTGATCTGTATATTGTCGCTTGCGCGCAGTCCGAATTGTATCGTTACTTACGCTTTGATATCCGCGATTGTGATGTATTACTTCATTGCATGCACGAGTACTTATACATGGGTTGAGAACGCGTCCATGAAGTGCATTGGGGCTCAAGCGCTCATGAACGCGTCGCGTTGGTGGGCACGTGTACCGCGCCTTAACGCCACCTTCGCAAGCGTCGCGCGGCGACGGGTAACTTCTCAAACGCCTTTATAAATCTCTTTGCTGACGACAACGAACGTTTCATCCTGGCTAACTCCTGTCAACCTGGCTTCGTATTGGCCTGCGGCTATTATACCAGCATTAACTATGCCAACCACGCTCAGTGAGAAGGCGAAGGGCAAGCAACGTGCTACGGAACCAGAGCAGGCCGAATCCGAGGCACCGCCTTCGAAGGATCTCACCATCCGTTTCACGGAGGGCATTCTGGACCTGACCGTCCAGGTTGCGGAGAAAGACACGGTGAAAGACGTCAAGGCCAACGTAAGTCTCGCAGCCTCTCCATACTCAAGCCTCACGTTCACCGTGTTGCTGTACTCTGCAGATCCGCGCAGCCCGGCCACAACTCAAAGACAGGCGGCTGAGGCTCATCCACCAGGGACAACTTCTCGCCGACACCGCACACCTGTATTCCCGGATAGCGTCTGCCCAGCAGCGTCGGAGAAAGTCTGCAGCGGCGTCGTCGTTATCGCCGGTGGGTGGAAGGCCGGATGGAGGTGAAGAGATGGGCGGGGAAGGGGAGGGCGCGACCGACGAGAAGGCGAGCGCGGCTGGTACGACGTGGCTGCATTGTTCGGTGGGCCCACAGCTGAAGGAAGGGGAGGTGGAGGACGGGAAAGTTCAGGTGCGTGTTCTGTACCCCCGTCGTATTTCTCGCCGCGATGGATGGAAGCTCACGGGCGCATATGTCTATGCGCGGATGCGTCATCGTCCATGCATCCTACAGACTGCGCAGTTGAAGCCGTTGAGGGGGTTTGACAGGCTGGCTGCGGCGGGGTTCAGCGAGCAGGACATTGCGAACATACGCCTGCAGTTCCACACGCATTCTGCGGGGGACTATTTGGACCAGGAGTTCGACGACCAGGAAGATTGTTTGTACAATTTATATGTTTACGCTGCGCCCTATCCCACTCATGCATTATGGCTGCTCTTGACACAGTTGACGAGCATGCCAGAGTCCTGGAAGAACAGTGGATAGACTCGCTCGACGGTCCAAGTAGCGACCTATCGAATTCGCAAACGGCCGTCTCGTCATTGCACAACGGCATCGTGCTTGGCTTCTTTTTCCCGCTCATCCCGCTCTTCTTCTTCCGTGGGCATAAGCCGGCCGTATTCTGGGACGACGGGAGCGAACAGGAGATGATGGTAGAGCCTGTGTTCTCGTAAGTATTCGTCATAGTACGGCAGGGCTCGATGGTGTGCTGACTTTGGCTTCAATTTGGGCGTGGTCGCATGATAGGCGAAAGATGCAAATGGGCATCGTAGTCGGGTTCCTGCTGAACGTTCTATTCGGGATGTGGACGTACCTGTTATCTTCAGCTTGATCCTGCAAACTCTGGTGTTTCGTATTCCAGACATCCGTGCGAAGCCGAGTGCCGGTTCATCCAAATGTCCAAGCTTTTGCGGTTTGTTATGTCTGAGTCCCTGGCAAAGGTATGATGATAGTGAAAAGTTTGATCTAACGCGAGTAGCTCACGGTTCGGCAGGTCATATGGGGGTCACTAGCCTTCCTCACCAGTCTTTCCGTCTGTCTGACGTGGGACACCCTCCTTCATCTCTGCAGAACTTACGTCGCGTACGCGTCTTTCTCCAATACCTCCCGCGAACCGAGACCACATCGACAAGTGTGACTAACTGCACCCGTGGGCTGGCGATTGAGTAATGCGCGTTCCCGAGGTTCGTTTCTGTGCCTACGTCGTGGGCTGTCTGCAGAAGCCGAAGTGCACTGTCTCAAGAACCGTTGGCTTCTGGGTGGGATGATGCTCATGCACTGGTACGTACCGCATGGTGTCTGGTATGCGCGTGCGCCATGCTTCACTGTCTCTACGCACTCGGGCGAACAACTTGGCGGCACTCTACTTCAATCAGTCATGTAGTCTCACTGTTCTACCCGCGCTCCTCTGGGTGCATCTGTCAGACAGCTACTCGTCACTTTTAGTCCTTGTTGTATAATCCCATGCGTGCTCGGTTCCGCGAGTACTTGGTATTCCCTATGAAGACGGACCCTGTCGCGCGTGCACATTCCTAGGCCTCATGCCCGGTTATGTCATACTTACTAGGACGGCCGTACGCTTACCTCTTTTACAGTGCAACGTGCGCATCGCATTGACGTCTGTATTATGAACACGCTTAGCTTGCGTACTTGAATTTGGACCACGTTGCTTGATGGCTTTTGAAGAAAGGATATGAGAGTGCTTTGCTTTGCAAGTGTATTGATTGTTGACGGGCGTCTATGCGCGATAAAGGGCGATTGTATATTTGCTTTGTATTTGCTCTACACGCGTCTTGCCACTCCCGTCCACCTCCAAAAATTTCGGAACGAGCTCCCTCCCTCTCCGTTGTACATATACCCACTCTCTCACGACTCCAAGGTCTGCTCGGGCACTTCTATCACCATCCGGACGTGTTGATCGACGACAATTGCACAGATGGACTTGCAAACGCTGTCAACCCTCTTCGCCTCAACGTTCAGTCACGATCCCAATGTTCAGAAGTCAGCAGAGCTCCAGGTTCGCAAGGTGCGCAGAGTCGCTCGTCCTCTCTAAGCCACAAATAGACTTACCATGGTTTTTACGCATGGGCAGCTCGGCGGACAGGAGGGGATGATCTCGAGTGTCCTCCAGATCGTCGGGAACGATAACATAGATCTGTACGTGCCCGACGCGTTTTTGGTCCCCCACAAATCTCATCCGATGGTTGTGCAGTGCGACACGCCTGGCCGCGGCTGTCTACCTCAAAAATCGCGTCTATTCGTCCTACTTCGTCGACACCGTTGCGCGCCCAGACCAAGTCCCAATCCCTCCCTCGGACCGCAACAACCTCAAGGCGTCCATTATCCCGCTCATTGTCGCCAGCCCCTCTCGCTCCATCACCGTGCAACTTGCGGGTGCGCTCAAGAATGTCGTCGCGCGCGACTTCCCGGAGCAGTGGCCAGGCCTCGCGGAGGAGGTCAAGAAGCTCCTCGCCAGCGGCAACATTCGGGAGGTGCACGCCGGATGTGTGACCGCCCTCGAGATGGTGCGGGCTTTCCGGTAAGTGAATGCTTGGCATGGATCGAGGATTTCGTTGGACGCGTGTTTTTTCTGCAGCTTCCGCCAAAACAACGAAGTCCTCCCCCAGCTTGTCGAGGAATTCTTCCCCACACTAGTCAACATCGCCTCTCAAGCACTCCAGAGCCCTCCCACCGCGGCGAACCAGGATGCCCCCACCCTCCTCCATCTTATCCTCAAGACCTACTCGACATCCATCATCCTCCAGCTCAGCCAGCACCAGCAGAATTCCCAATCCCTCGTTCTCTGGGGTCGTCTCCTCTTCCAGGTCGTGCAGCTTCCGATCCCCAAGGACGCCGTTCCAGAAGAGGAGGACGAGCGCGAACGCTCCGAGTGGTGGAAGGCGAAGAAGTGGGCGTACAAGATTCTCGGCCGCCTCTTCCACCGCTTCGGCAACCCGTCGCAGCTCCCGAGCAGCTTGCAGAAGGACTACGGCCCGTTCGCGCAGCACTTCGTGACGACCTTTGCGCCCGAGATCTTCAAGATCTACCTCGAGCAGATCCAGCTGTACGTTTCGGGCACGGCGTGGCTCTCGAAGAAGTGTCAGTACAGGATCTTCACGTTCTTCACGGAGTGGTACGTCATTTGTGGTTTCCTGGAGAGACGGGTTCTGACCTGTGGTATTTGGACAGTGTTAAGCCTAAATCGACTTGGGCACTCCTCAAGCCTCATTTCCAGGAACTCATTTCGAACTACGTCTATCCTCAGCTTTCCTTCACTCCCGCTAAGCAGGAGTCGTGGCAGACTGACCCTATTGAATTCGTCCGCACTTCTGTTGGTGAGTTCACGCATCAAATTCTTAGTTGTTACATGTGTTTACTAACGATAATTGTCAGACGAGTACGAAGTCTTCGACAGCCCCGTCTCCGCTACTACCACTTTCCTCTTCTCTCTTGCGAGCAACAGGACGAAGACGACCTTCCTCCCTACTCTCGGCTTCATCCAGCAGGTTCTCCAGGCGTGCGTACTTCACAACTTTCCATCTTTCCACTGGATTTAACTCAAAGCATTGCTATCTCAACAGTAAGCCCGCTGCACCGCAACGCTATGGCGCACTCAACATGGCTGCTGCTCTCGGCCCCTTCATGATGCGCCACCCGGACGTCAAGGGCGGCATGCAGCAGTTCCTCCTCTCGCACGTGTTCCCCGAGTTCACCGCGCCCGAGCCATACATGCGTGGGATCGCGTGTGAGGTTCTGGGCACCGTCATCAAGTCCGGTTTCAAGTTCACGAACAAGGAGGCCCTGCAACAGGCGCTTACTACCGTCGCCGGCCTCATCGACGACAGCGAGCTTCCGGTGCGCGTCCATGCGACGTTGGCGTTGACTGAGATGGTCACCTACTCGCAGTTTGGTGCGTTACATGCGTATATTTAAAAGGATTTGGTGACGTTCTGATTCGTGTTTGCAGTCAAGGAGACGGTCGCTCCTCAGGTTGGAAAGGTCATCCAGAGTAAGTGCACTCGTTTTGTGTTATATTTTCTTTCGCTAACGTGTGACCATTAGCCCTGCTCAAGTTGTCTGAGGAGACCGATCTCGACATCCTCAACAACAGCATGGAAAGTCTGGTCGAAACGTACCAGACCGAACTCCTCCCTGTTGCTGCCGAGCTCACCGCTCGCCTTGTAAGTTGGACCAATTTCACGCATCTCGCCATTTGCTGACTTGCGCGTTGTAGTGTGAGACGTACGCTCGTCTTGCTCGCGAGAGCCAGAGCGCGGACGAGGCCGATGGCCACGCAATGGAGCTTGAGTCGGTTATGGAGAACGACGGCAACGAGGACAAGACGTTCGCAGCCATGGGTGTCGCGAAGACGATCACGACCGTCGTGAACGCGGTGGACTCGAATCCGGAGATCCTCGCGCAGGTGCAGGAGATCATCATCCCGATCGTGAAGCTCACGCTCGAGGCGAAGCTCCTCGACCTGTTCGACAACATGTATGACCTCGTCGACGCGCTGACGTTTAAGCTGAGGAGCATCTCGCCGAACATGTGGCCCGTGTTCGAGCTCACGTACAAGCTGTTCAAGAGCGACGCTGTTGACTTCTTGGATGGTGTGTCGTCTTCTTGTGCGCCTCAGCCATTCTGCACGATGCTGACAAGACAATCGTGAATAGAGATGCTGCCGTCCCTGGACAACTTCGTCTCGTTCGGCGTCGAAGTCTTCAAGTCTCGCCCCGACTACAGCCAGATGATCCTGGATATCTACCAGACCTCGATCTCGAGCGACCACCTCGGCGAGAACGACGCCGTGAACGGCTGCAAGCTCGCCGAGTCCCTGCTCCTCAACCTCCGCGGCTCCGTCGACGACGCGCTCCCGGCGATCATCGGCACCGCGCTGCCCGTCATCGAGAAGGCGGAGACGAACGCGCTCCGGCTCGCGACCCTCAACGTCGTCATCAACGCGGTACTGTACAACCCCGCCGCGGCGCTCCACATCCTCAACCAGGCGGGCCCCACGGCGGCGCCGACGTTCTTCGAGAAGTGGTTCGCGGCGATCAGCGTCGAGGCGCGGCTGCCGCGCGTGCACGACAAGAAGCTGAGCATCGTCGCGCTGTGTGCGCTTATGGAGATGGACCCCGCCGCAATCCCGCAGTCGGTGCAGGAGGGCTTCCCGGGCGTCGTCTCTGGCGCGCTGAAGCTGTTCCAGGAGTACCCGAAGGCCGTCCAGGGTAGGTCTTTACCCTTGACAAGTTTAGGGCTGAGGATGGCTACTAACGGTTTGAGGGGGCTGAAGCCCGCAAGGAACTCGAGGAGGCGTACCAGGATGGGGACGATGACGATGATGATGACGACGACTCTAAGTTCCTCAACATGAACGAGGAGGATGGTACGTGTGGAAGCACTGTTCCTTGTGAAGTTGAAACACTTACTTCCGTTTCCATAGACGACGTTTGGGACGAGGACTCGGCGTACGTGGAGATGCTCGCCAACGAGAGTGCGCGCCTGCGCGAGAAGTCCGCGAAGCAGGCCAATGGCGAGGATATCTCGGATGACGAGGAAGAGGACGATATCGAGGAGGAGCTCGGCTACATCAGCCCGCTAGACAACGTCGACCCCTACATCACCTTCAAGCAGGCGCTGACGGGTACGTGCTCCATTAGAACTTGTGTGGGGGAGATGAATACGACACTGACTCTATTCTACAGCGTTCCAGATGAAGAACGGCAACGGGTACCAAATCGCGACAACGTCGCTCACGGCTGAGCTCCAGACATTCCTCATGGAGGTCATGCGCCTCGCGGACGAGCACGCCGCTGCTGCCGCTGCGCCTCCTGCTTAGACGACGGGAGCAGTGTCTTGTGTTCTTCCTCGATTGCTGATTTGCTTTCATTGATGATTCTGATCTCGTCGCTCTTGCTCTCGATCGTCTCCATCTTGTACACATTACCCCATTTTCGACTAGTAGTAATTTCACGCACGGCAGAGTTTGGGCAGAGTGTCGAAGAGGACGAGAGTGGTATACAACGTGTGCGAGCGTGTTCCACTAAACGTATAGTTTGTTATCTTAGAGAGGGGATGTGCGAAGAGACATGTACGACACGCATATGATGGATATGAATGATGATGACCGTTACGAACTCTGTTCCTGTGTGAGAGTCAGTTCAAGGGCTCGCGGGGGTACTTCCTCATTCTCGCTAGGTACTCTTCTCTGTCCTCGAGTTCCCATTCAAGGGGAAGGGTGAGCGGCTCAAATGTCTCGCCCTTCGCCTCGATCTCCGCGAGACGCTTCGCAGTCTCTGCCTTGGACTTATTGACACTGTAGACCTTGATACGGTGGCAAGATGAGGTGACGTGCAAGTCCCAGCTGTGTGATGAGAGTAGGTCACGATGTGCAACCCCGACAGCGGAAACCGTTCGACGACTTACTTCCATGCGGAGCGCACAAAGGTCGGTTCGGTGTTGTTGGAGGAATCCCAGGTGCGGACGCAGAACTCTAGCCAGCCTTGTGCATCCACGGGGACTTTGGTCGTCCAGAGCCTCCAAGCGTAGTAGTGCTGCTCGACGAGCTGAATCAGAACCAGTGGGGGAGGCATGTGAGTGGGAATCACCTTCTCCGTCATGTTCTCCTGGTCGACGGCGTACCACACATGGCCACTATCGAAGGTGCACAGTCAGCTAGAAAAAAATCGGAGGTCGATCGTCCCGTATTGAGTAAGCGTACCCGTCCGGAGAAACCTCAACTCGCTCAACCCAGTTGCCGCCGCCACTATATGACCAACCCTTGACTTCGATCTCGCCGTCATGTATGATGACTTGTTTATCAGGCGGAGAGATGATGGCGCTCCTACATTCGGAAATGAGTAAGGACAATCGTATGTTCTCCTGGAACTTACGAAACCGGCATGTTCTGGATTGAGAACCCGTTTGACATTTTGACGTTGTGTTTACCGATCTGTTGACCAGTTTTAATGTAAATATGTGAGTCGTACTGTTGGGTTGAAGAGTGCTGGGCTACCTGTTGGCTATAGTAAAGGTATTCTGCAGCCTGAACGGGACCCATACTTGGTTCTGCAAGCGCATTGATCTTGTACAACCACTTCGTGCTCCGTGCACCGATGTATCCGGTAACGACTGCCCGCAGCGGGTACCCGTGGATCTTTGGCAGCGGCTTACCATTCATCTCCCACGCGAGAAGGACCTCTTCATTCTGTCGGACTTTGCGCCACGGCACGGAAACAGCGTAGTTGTACACGTTGCTCTTCCTGAGGACATTGATCAGTATCGTAGTTCCAGAGATAATGAGTTACACACTTGAAGTAGGTGTCTGCGCCAATGAACTCGAGATGCTTGGCTTCAGGAAGGATGCCGCCGCATGCGAGCTTTAGAAGCTTCTTGAGCGGGACGCCACGGTACACTGCGGTGCCGCTATTCTGCTGTTAGGCATGGAGTCCAGAAGGCATCGCTGCAACTCACATTGCGCCTTCACCCCAAGGCTAGCAGAGGGGATAAGAAGTGGGGATACAGTGCACAATGTAGAGGGGCTTACGGCGTTGATCAGCTCATCACCATCCCCCGGGTAAAGTTGGATTTGCTCGATGCGGCGCGTCCCGCTGCACTGGAGAGTTACGGTGACTTCGGCCTGTCTGTTAGGTCGTCGACGGTGAGCTGGAATAAAGGGTGACGAGATTGTGACAGAATTATAACTAACGGAAACTTGGAAGGGTCCTTAAGGTCCTTCATGGATATCTTCGTAGGCTTGTTCACAAGCCCTCCAATCTCCAGCTCGAACGCATCTTCATCGATGTCCGGTATGCCGCCGTGGTTCCGCACACTGCGCAGCCGTAAGTCCAGAAACACCAGGAGAGTACACGGCTGATACGCACAAATGCCATTCGTTGTCGGTGAGTTTGCCGCTGATGAGCTCGCGGCGAGGCGTCTCGCCATTGTACGGGAAGTCAAGCAGGTGGATCATGCCAGGCTTCTCCTTGAGGACCGTCTCCCAGCTGAAGTCTACAATGCTCTTGAGCCCGAGTGCCTGGTGGTACTCTTTCCACCGATGACCGATAAGTACCGGGTTTGTCTGGGGAAGCGGAACGAACTGGAACTCTGGATATTATGGTCAGATAGGTAATTCATAACGTTTCCATATAGCAGTAGCACGGACCTGGAATGGGCGTGAACTTCTTCGTGTTGAGGATCTCGGCGGCAACCCGCTTCCGCTCGGGATTGCCCTCCCATTCAACGTATCTGTATGCCTTCTAAATACTCCGCAGCGCGAGACATCAAACTTTTGGTCACTCACCCGCGCCATCCTAGCTTCTCCTGAGGGAAGAGCTTGCTGAGAGGAACACCGTTATAGGATCTCTCGCCTACGCGTTCGAAAGCGGCGGTGTACGTCTGGAGGTCGGACACCGTCTTTTGCGCGTCTTCGAGCGCGGCGCAGGACTTCGCGAGAGCCGCCTTGAGCTCGTCGAGCTCGGCGTCGCGCCGAGCGATTATCGTTGCGAGGTTGGGGTCTGCAGGAGGATCGAGAGTTACGGCGGGCATAGTGGGGCGTCCGAGATTCAATTCTTGAAGCTGGGGCGGCGTTTTTATCTCGTCACCGCCCCCTCCTGAACGCGCCACAGGGCCCAAGCCTGAGATAACAGGGCCCGAGTAGAAGACTCCCCCGAACTTGAGGTGACGGCTTAGTTACAACACCAGCAATGGCGATTCGCAGCCTGACCGAAACTCACCGGAGAAGCAGCCATGAGAAGGACCGACGATGTCACATGGCGGAAGAACTCTTCGAGAAACCAATGAGAATGGCAATGCATCCCACCTGTGGAGATAACATGAGCGTCACAATCGAGGCAACGGGTCACATTACGAGTGCCGAGACGATATCTGTCGCTGCCCTGCGAACGACCCCGGAGATGGGAGGCCAATTGCATTGTATGTGCGTCATAATCTTCCTTCTGGAGCGGTTTGGACGGGGATACTACTGCAAGAAACGGCGTGCGACCATTCAGTCTGTAGTGCAAAGTGGAAACACGTTGTCCTGAGAGCCTGAGGCTCGATGGTTACACGAGCGCGACTCAGCTTCGGGGACCTTGGAGATACTTTTGGCGTGTTGAAAAGGATCCGTCAATCATAAGGTTCGGGAAAACTGTCCGATTGTGGCGTTATCTTGGCCTGGCTTCGACCCGTTGGCGTCCTGAACTCCCCCACCCCCTGTGGGTGCCATAAGGATGTAGTGCGCTCTCCCTCCGAGTCTCAAGCCCTTGATAAGTGTGGAAGTAGTGAGTTTCATACGGACAAGGGAATGCTCACTTAATCCATCCCGCTCACACGGGAAGGGTCGGTTCATGGTGTCCATCATTCCCTCGTAGAACCGTGTCTGATCTTCAAGCATGCCGTAGCGCCATATGCACCTTCGGATAGCTATCGTCGTGGGGACTTTCTACCTCGATCCTGTCGAACCCATGCAGTTCAATGCGGCATTCGCAACCTAAATATTAGAACAATAAGCAGTGAATGTAGCACATGAACGGGAACAACATACCGGTCGGACATTCCACACATTGCTGCCTCAGTCTCCGTCGGAAGGCTACAAACAACAAAGCAAGTACACATTGTCCCGAAAGCAAGACGCAGAAATACACCAACAAAGTACGTATGCGAAAGCAGTGCAGTATCATAGCATATACGGCTATAGAACGGAAGCCTCGTCCGAAAGGATGGCTCTTGCCCACTCGGAATCGGACGCGACGCGCTCCGCGAAGAAGTCGCCGAGGGTCGCGTGGAGCTTTTCGAGCATCTCGCTGTCCGCGCCGGAATTCGGGTCGAGGGGACTGGGGTGTGGGGATGGCGGGTGGATCATTCTGAAGCCCGCCTACATCGTATGTTGGTCGAAGTGAGCACATATATGCGGCCAGATACTGAGCTAGATAGACTTGCCATGACAAGATCGACGAGCTGGCTCGACTCGCCGGGCATGCACTTCTCCCCCACGACCCTGGCACCGCTGCGGTTGACGAGACCTTGCCGGACGGCCTCCTTCCCGATCGCCATTAGCCCGCGGACCGCACCTTCGTGTGTAGCTCGCGTCTTCTTGTTGTCAATCAGACCAACGATCAGAGTTTTCACAATCTTGGTGGGGAGGCCGGGGTATGTCATGGAGTAGTGGGTAAGAAGGTGGGCCAGGATCTGCGCGGCTGTTGTGCGGAGATGCGTCCCGTTTGATGGTGGGAGGGAAGAGTAGAGGAGGATTGAGAATACGGAGGGTAGTAATTGATGAAGCTGCAGGTAGTGTACTTCATGTGAGTATATGTAAAGTAATACGAGGGTGACATTACTCACGTATGGTTCAACACCAAGTGTCTGGTTGTCCAACAGCGCAGCAATGACGTCCAGGTAGACCTCCAACAGCTTCCCGTCCGCCTCCGTCTGCGACCCACCCCTGAGCGTGCTGACAACGCCCTCACCAACCCAGTGTACGAGATATGACAATAGTGGCGACAACCCAGCATCGTGTCGTAGACTTGCAAGCGCGGCCGTGCGTTTCGCGGGATCGGATGTGGGAGGAAGCAACGAAGACGTAAGTCGCGTATAATAGAGCTGAAGCTCACGCGACAGTGTCTGCTTGACGAGGATGTTTTGCTGCTGCGTCTGCTTTCCTGGTTGTACTGGGGACGGGCGATCGGAGGATGGTGGTGTGAGAGGGAATATCGATCCAGAAACACCGTTCGGGGCACCGTTCTTCGCCGCCGCGCCGTCGACGTCGAGGTCTCTTGGGGCGGCGGGGGGGTTTTCGGGGATGAGTGGCTGCACACCTTCCACGGCGAGCCAATGGGCCGTCCAGCTGACGCCTTTAGGCATGGAGACCTTCTCTTCGCGCAGGATGCGGTCAAATTCAATCTCCTCATCCTCGACGAAGTAGACAGAGCCAGCGGATTGCGTCTGCGGAAAGGGGAGCGCGCGTCGAAATGTTGGAGGATTGTGGGGGAAGTGGCCGTATAGAGGCTCGATGTTTAGGACACGGAGGGCTTGGTCGATGTCGGACGTAGTTAGGGTGGTGCGTTTTGCGTGTCGCATGAATCTGGCAGCTTCCTATGGGGAGCCTCAGCATGGGTCACACCAGAAGGTTATTGCACACGCACCTCGACCACCTGTTGTATCCGATACTCAACATCACTCGAGAGCGCTGAAGCCACGGCATCCGGTAGATTTGGTATATTCAATGAATCAGCTACGTCCTATTAACATATGTTAGCAAGGTGTGCGCGCCTGGAACACGGTGACTTACCCGAACAGAGTCGGCCTTGTAGATCCCAGGTACTTTGGCAGGTACAGGACGAACTTTCGGTGCTTGCTTGCTCATGATTCGGGAATAGGTTTATCAGGAAATCTCCCAAGCACTACACGTCCCGCAAAAGATGGCAATATGCGCCCGTAGGCAAGAGGAGCGTATGGGAGGAGGTAATGGCTGAGTCGGACCAGGTCGAGCCTGAGGCCTGAGCGCTAGCCATGGCACTGGCAGGCGCGCCGATCTATGGACGCCCAAGATCCCTATCGGCGCCTACAAGATCTAGCCGGGTACTGACCTCATCATCGTCGCCGGAATCATGCTGACTGCGCAGATTCCTCCCACACCTCATGCTTTGACAATCACCACCTCTTCGTCAAACTCGAAGAATCGACGCTTGGGACGCGGCGTGAGGGAGGTTGCCGGCCGGTGAGCACACGACGAACTCCTTCTGTGGTCTCTCGTTGAACGCTAATACGCTGCTTCAAGTTACCACCAGCGCCCGAGACACAGTAGAGAACTTGGCCCTCTTTTTGATCAACTTTCTTATCCATGGCGGACATCGGCCATCTACCTGTGGAGGTCCTCGAGCATATAATCCTCTTTCTAGACCCCATAGACGTCGCCAAGCTCTCCCAAACCCATTCCGCATACTATAACCTCATCTACCACGCGGCAGACGAGCACCTGTGGCGCGAACTCTATCTCCAGCAGCCTTTCGATGATCTTCGGAAATGTTACACTACCCTTGGCCGCCCCCTTGAACACATCGACTGGAAGGGCCAACTGCAGCGCATAATGCGGGCACGCACCGTCCTCACCAACATTTCGGCCTGTCTCCCTGACGAACGTTGCACCATATTGCAGACGCTTATCGATATGGTCTGCACAGTCACGTCCGTCACCCATCCCGACGTCATTGAGATCTCCCTTAACCACGTCTGGGTGGCCGCAATGCTCCGCGCCAGTTCCGTCCTGGAGCACGATGAGTGGGAGCCGTCCCCAGAGGAACGTCAGCTTCGTGCACAACTGCACTCCTACTTCGGGCTGACCCCGAGCGATTTCCAGCCATCAAAACGCACGGAATCGCGCGCGTTCGTTTACGCGATGCGTAACTACAAGTACGATAACGACTTTGGGCCGTTCCTCATGGACGGCAGCGGGCGGGTCAACTGGCACCATGTCCGGACAATCCACCACGTAATGTCAATGCACATCGTGCCCGCCACAGAGCAGACAGAGTCGGCGGAGTTCAACCTCTTCCCGATGAGCATGCCGTGGGCACAGAGCGTAATACCGGACGGTGTCAACTTGGACAAGGAGAGGGACTGGGCAGGGGTCACGGGCAAGTGGCAATGTTCGTTCTGCTTTTGTGATCATCGGGAGTTGCTCAGTGAGTGCTGCGTACCCATCGTCAAGTAAAACGTTACTGATATGTGGGGCAATAGTTTACAACGGATTTAACGTAGGTCACGATTGTCTGGACCGTTTCAATTCTAATAAGACTGCTCGCGTAGGTGTCCGATACAGATCCTCTACACACCGAGATCTTCGAAGACCCCGATTTTGTAGAGGCCTTCCGTTCTATTTATGTAAAACTGAGCGTCCTTGGGATCGAGGAAGATCCTGAGCATCCTGGCCGACCACGAATCAACTTCGGGGGATCCATTGACGGAAATGCTGTTATCGTTGGATACGTCAAGGTCACGCCGGACCACCAAATCCGTTGGCATTTCACCTCTGGAGAGCAAGGGAACTCGATATGGAGGTATGTGTACTATGCGATCATACAATTAATCAATGCGTCTTACAAGCGTCACACATCCATCCCTATTAGTTCAGAGGGTGTTCAGGTCGGCAATGTGCGTTCCAAGTTCGGCGTGCTCGGGTCATGGACAACCGTGCCGCATGATAGACATGACCCAGTTGGTATGCGCTTATGGTCTCAGCCCTACACTTCACCGTCTTAATTCACACTTGTGCTGCATTAGGCCCTTTCTGGCTATGCAAGATGGGAGAGACAGCAGAGGAAATCTAAGGGTTCTTGTGGCGCCATCTAGAATACAATACGACTACTTATCTGTGAACACATATATGCTGTCTTCCCACACCGAGAATCACGTAGATATCCCTCGTGTGTCCAACCGCCAGCAGTCGGGCCCCACACGTCTACGTCACTGTGCGCAGCCATGGCCCTGCCGGCCGGGGTCTCGACGATTTAGTACGTGCTTTTCGCGGAGGAAGCTTTGAGCTCGGAAGCTGCGCCCAATTATGCCGCGCTCCTTGCAGGTGCGATCGAACGTGCCATAACGCGCACGGCCGAAAACGTCGAGAGCCCAGAGGAGGGTTATGCTTAGGCTGCAGAGCTTGATCTTCCGGATACAGTATTCCTGTGCCATGTTAGTAACTTCAAGCGGACACATCGGATGATATATATACGACTCATGTGTTTTACCCACTGCCTTGCCGACCAATTCTATAGCATGCGTTCTTCACATATCACATCGCTTTGAAAGAACCGGCCTCAGCTGGCGGCTGGCCGCCGCTCCCTCCCAAGTGTGCAGGGGAGCGTAATGAGAGCACGACGATAACCATATGGAGGCAGTTCGGCGACTGCCAGGGCCCAGGACGCCACCAGCCAGCCCCACTCAGGCGCCCAGGCGCCCGGGCTTTGCTGTCTACGCGCTCATACGCCCTCGGTGACTTCTTCACAGACTTCAGTGTGTGCCGCAGCACCGTCGTTTCCAGGACACTCTCACTCACCTGCTAGCACACCACTAGTACTCTCAAGCTCATTAGCGACAGCGACATCGACATCGACACCATGTCGGATCCCCCATCTCGCAAAGTCGGCTCACTGCGGGACCGCATCGCTGCATTCGAGAACAAGGGCGCCGCGTCTGCGCCCACCCCGCCCCCACCCCGCCCAAAGCCCGCCCACGTCACCTGGCAGCCCAAACCCGCCTCCCCGACGTCTCCTCGTCACCCCGTCAGCACCGACAACGACGATGGCGAGCGCAAGCCCGGAGGCATGTCCGCCGCAGACGCGCAGCAGAGCATCGGGAAGCTCTCGCTCAAGGAGCGCATGGCAGCTCTCCAGGGATCTACGGCGTTCGGTGGACCCGCGGCGGGTGCGGGCGTGCCGCCCCCGAGGCCGGCGGGCGAGAAGCCGAAGTGGAAGCCGCCCCCGGTCGTGCAGAAGGTCGAGCCGATCGGCGGGGAGGACGAGGACGAGGCCCCTGCCAAACCTGCTGTGAGTCCCCCGGCGACGGCTGGTGAGGGCGAGAGTGCGGAGCCTGTACGATCGCCCCCAGATGAGGGCGAGACGAAGGAGGAGGGTGGAGAGGGCGAGCCGAGGGAGGAAGGCGAACCTGATCCGGAGGAGGAGGAGCGGCAGAGGAGGGCGGCGCTCGCTGCTAGGATGGCAAGATTGGGAGGCGCGAGGGTCGGGATGGGCCCACCGATTTTTGGGAAGAAGCCGGATGTCCCGCCCAAGAGACTGTCGAAGTCGGAGGAGAAGCCGAAGGAAGAGGAAGTGCCTAAGGAAGAGAAGCCCGTTGAAGTCTCTCCACCTACGGAGACTGTGCCTGATGGTGAGTGGTGGACTTGGTCGATTAGATTTAGGGAAATAAGTGTGACCATGTCTTCTCTACACAGGACCGACTGTAGAGGAAGCTGCCGCTATTGCGCTGCCTCCCTCCGTGGCGCAGAGCAGGACTGAAAGTTCGACAGGTATGTCTCATTGGCATCATCGAGGAGTATGTTCATAATTTTCATCTACAGATTATTTCCCCGAGCGCAAGGATTCCGGTTCCGGTGCTTCCTCCCTCCTCACTCCAGAGCCCTCGACTGTCCCGACTCCTGTGCGCTCACCGCATATGCCTGTTCCCCAAGCTCCCAGGAGGGTAGCTCCTCCACGGAAGCGTCCTGCCAAATCGCCATCTCCCACAGCGCCTATTCTTGGCGAAGAAATCCAAGAGAGCCCATATCCACTCGCGAACCAGGAAGAGACTACTTCCGGCGAGCCGCCTGAAGAGCGAGGCGACCGTCAGCCTGAGGTCACAGAGGGTCAGATCGAAGATATAGTCAAGGAGGTCGTTCCCCAAGCATACGGACCGGCGGAAGTTGAGGAACCCATCACGGCCGGGGAACCCGAGCCCGTATCCGAACCGCATGAGGAAGAACACATCGCTGAACCTTCCGGCGCCATTGTCACGGAGGAACCTGCCGCTGAAAAGCACTCGCCTGAACCTGTCGTCGAAGAGCCGCAGGCCGAAGCCCACTTTGCTGTTGAACCCGAGCCGCGAGTGGAAGACACGCACGAAGCTGAACCTGAGACGCAGCACGAGGAAGAGCCTGCGCCTATTCCTGCTCCCGAGGAGGCTGCTGAAGAGCCCGAGGAGGACGAGGCCGCTCGCCGCTCGCGTATCGCCGAGCGCATTGCCAAGTCTGGTGGTTTCAACCCGTTTGGAGGGGGCATGCCACCTCCCGTCCGCAGAGAGAGCTCTGATTCCGCGCGTTCTCTCCCTCCCCTGCCGCGTCGCGACAGCCAGCAGGAAGCGACGTCGCCCAAGCCGTTGCTGCCGGAGCGGAAGGCGAGTATAGGTTCGGTGGAGAGTGCGATGGCCAGGAAATCGTCTTTGGATGGTAATTAGTTTCCCGCATTTAGGATTTTGCGATTGGTGTATGAGTAGATATTGATGTCAATTGTGCCTTCTAGTCGGTGCCTTTACTTCAGAGGAGCCGCACATTCCCGATGCAAGTGCTCCTGCTCCTCCTGCACATGCCCATGAACTGCATGAAGAACCCATCGAGGAAGGTTATGAGGACGAAGAAGGGGAGCCACGTGGTGCGGGACACGAGACCTATGACGACCATGGAGAGCAAGAGAGTGAGAAGTACGAGGACACATACGATCGTGAGGTCACTCACACACACGAAGTCCCGGAGAAGTCTGAGAACTTCGAGGAGGTTAGTGAGCTTGCGCCCCCACCTCCGCCTCCTCGCGCGACAAGACCCCCGCCGAAAGTCCCGCAAGCTCAGCCCCGAGAGGCCAAGGAGGAGTTTAGGTCGCCCCCGGCTCCACGGGGAAGGGATTTCCCGCCTCCCCCGCCCCGACGGGTGTCTATCCCTCCTCCGCCCCCGCCACCTGCCGTGGAGGAGGACGAAGAAGAGCATGAGCTAGAACACGACGACGAAGACGATGCATATGCTCGGCATGCCCGGGGAGTCGGACCCGAGCATGAAGCCGAGGAGGAGCATGAACGCCGTCATGGCGAATATGACGAGCTCGAGGAAGAGGAATATGAGTATGACGTTCAGGTACCCGTTCCACCTCCGCCTCCACCTGCGGAGACGTTCGAGGAGGACGAGGAGGAAGAATCAACACCTCCGCCGCCACCCCCGCCTCGCTTCCCATCTCGCGGTAACTCCTTGAATGTCCTTCCTCCCCCTGCGCCCCTTCGTCCTCCTCCCACCGTGAGGGCAGATGAGTTGGATGAGCCAGAGCAGGCTGAAGATGAAGAACCCGCCCCTCCTCCCCCTCCTCCCCGTTCTACCCGTCCGGTTTCTCAGGTGGTAGCACCTCCGCCAGTCTCGGCTACGAGCAGACCAGTTCTGCCTCCTCTCCGACGTGGCCCTTCTCTCGAAGACGACATGTTTAACGACACTGATGGCGGTAAGTCTTCCTGACGTCTCTGCGACAAGCTTGAACGCCAGCACTAAGCGACTATTGACTTTGCAGATCCTATCGACCCACGATTTTACAGCCCTCAGAAATCTCCAGGCTCGTCGCTGCATGTCACATCTCCTCAGAGCACTTCCTTCCCGCCAATGATGTCGCCCCCATTGCCTCCTGCAAGATTGGTTTCCCCGCCGCCAATGAGCCCACCTCCGCCTCCGCCCCCACCTCCCCCACACAGGATTGTCTCGCCCCCGCCAGCGCTAGAGCGAACTGTATCTCCTCCAGCTGCACCTAGTTCTCCGCCCCCGCCCATCACATCCTCTCGCCCCGCGGTTGCTCCCCCCACTTCTGAGCCGCAGGAAGAGAAGGCGGAGGATGAAGAGGATTCTGAACAGGCCCACCGGCACACTATCGCAGAGCGCATGGCAAAGCTGGGTGGTATTCGCTTCGGCGCTCCTCCACCTGTCCCCTCTGTTCGTCGTGCCCCGCCTCCTGAATCTGAGCCTGTCCACGAAGAGGCTGAAGAGAAACCAGCGGAGGCGGAGGAGGCTCCTCAAGAAGAGGAAGAGGAGGACGAGTTCGCACGAAAGCAGCGCATCGCCGCTCGTATTGCGGGCATGGGTGGTATGCGCTTCGGCATGTTGCCAGGCGCTGCCCCGCCCAAGCCTCCGTCTCGTGTGCAGCACGATGAGGAAGAGGAGGAGAGCGTGAAGGTTCCACCACCTCCCAAGCGTTCTGCTCCGGTACCCCCTCCTCCTCCCCCTCCGGCGGGTGAGGAAGACTATGGATCCGAGTCCGACTACCAGCATGTCTCTGACAGCGACCGCATTGAACATGAGGAAAGCGAGCTTGAGGAGGTCACCTATGAGGATGCTGAGGAAGAAGCGCCTCCTGTGCCCGACCGTCATGCACGACGCGTGTCTTCAGGTCCTCCGCCTGTCCCGCAGATGCGTCCTCTCTCGCCTCCTGCGTTCGCTTCTGCGCCACCAGTTCCCAGAACTCGCCCACCAGCACCTCCCGCCTTCACGTACCCTCCACCTCCGCACGTCCCTCACCCTCCTCCGACCACTACTGAAACCCAGGGAGACTTCGTTGTCGTCGACCAGCCCCAGAGTGATGAGCCCCCTCCTCCACCCCCGCCTCGCGCCGGTCGGCCCCCAGGACGCGCTCCTCCCCGTGTACCGCCGGCAGCCCCTGCCCTAGAGGCGGAGTCACATATCCCGAACTTTGACTTCGGTGGTGAAACCGACTTGTCCCTTTCAGGACAGTGGTCGGAGGACTCGACGAACTATCCACCTGCACCCCCGCCTGTATCCCAGGCCCAGACCGAGCACCCTCTGCCAGCCGCGCCGAGCCGCCCGCCTCCCTCGGAGCAGAACTTCACGCCCGACGAGCTGCAGGCGCAGTGGGGCCGCGTCGGCGTGCAGGTGCACGAGATCGCAGCGACGCTGTTCGAGAAGTCGAAGAAGAGCCTCGTCGGGGACGGCTCGTACCGCGGCTTCGTCGGCGCCGTTGTCGGGCAGGTGCCCAACGCGGCGCAGCCGACGGACGCGCTCGACTCGTTCGGGTACCTGATCTACAGCCAGGCGGCGGGCGCGGTACAGCGGCGGGCGAGTGACATTATGCCCGGGGACGTTATCGTCGTGAGCGAGGCGAAGTTCAAGGGGCACAAGGGGCTGCAGAGCTACAGCCAGACGGTCGGCGTGGGCGAGCCCCTGGTGGGCGTCATTGGGGACTTTGAGCTGAAGAAGTCTAAGGTCAAGGTGTTTCAGGCTAACCAGCACGTTGGACAACAGGTACGTCCCCCTTCGTTTCGTATTGCTTCAATTGCGTGGACCATGGGCGACTAACGAACCCATATAGAGCGTCGAGTCTGCCAGCTATCGGCTCGAAGACATGAAGAGTGGGGCTGTAAAGGTACGTGCGGTGCCTTGTTGGCCGCTCTATTGTCTCCAATCTAACGGCACACCGACAGATATACAGGGTGCTAGAAGCCTGAGGGGAAGAGGGAATCGGACATAGCAAGGCCACGAACAAAGCAACTAGCGTCAGGAAAGTTCTCGCGACTGCCACAGCTTACAGTACTATTATGAACTGGATTATCTGCTCTCCGTTTAACGGTCCGTGTACTATAGCATTCACAGGACATCCGCAATATGATCGCCTCTACTCTCCATGTCTCGACAGTGCAGTCTGATATGCAGCTGCTCCTCGAGCGCTCCTCCCTTCTGCAAAATTCGAATTCTACAGAGGACCTGATTTAAATGTCAGAAATATATGATGGCCGTAGTGCATCTCGCTGCTGGAGACCGTAAGTCTGAATCCCATGACGTCCTCGTGTCGTCGTGCCACTGATGAGTGGTATTCCTACAGATAACACTGCATCGAGGTCTTGAAGCTGGACGACGTTGGTTGGACGTTGGCGCTCGCTTACCGTGCGCCTCAGGGCAGCATTGTGCTGGTGTTGCCTTACCCCAGCGTCCAGACGTCGATGCTTGTCCCCTGCGTGCCTAATTGGCCTGCCATGCCGGAATAGGCAACCCCTCGCATTGGTTTCCAACGTCCTCTGACGCTGCAATTAGGGCAATCACGCACGACCCCGAGCGATATCTGGAAGCAAATATATTTGTGCCCGAACGATTCCTGAAGGATGGCAAATTGGACCCGAGCGCGACCGATCCCAGTGGCGTTGTTTTCGGATTCGGGCGTCGGTACGTTGGCATCTCGCGTGCGAGTGAGTGTCAAGGTATTGAACGTTGAACCTTTGAGGCGGCGGAGACCGGGAGCAACTCCCTAATGAACGCCTCTATAGCTGATATCTTCCTAGGCGGTGTGTGTTCTTTTTGTCCTCAAATGTTCAGCCGATTGTCGTCCAAGTCTTGTCTAGCAGACTCAGTGAGCACCACCTTCGACGTTCTATTCGGCTGCTGTAGCTCCTTGTGGCTGAAACCTTGAGCTTACGGCGAATCGTTGGCAGATGAGCGTCAGGTGTATAAAACGGGTTGACGTCCGGTCGTCATTTCGTGGGGACCCTCGTTTGCCATCCATATGCCCGTCGCCTCTGCTTTCCCTCCAGGCTTCGCGGTCGTGTCCGCCATCATCCTGCTCTCGCTTACCTGTTACTTGCGTTCAGTCATTCTATGGAGGAGGCGTACTCGTGGTCGACCCTTGCCGCCCGGTCCTCGACGGCTGCCCATCATTGGGAGCTTCCTCGATATGCCGACGGTTAGACCGTGGGGTGGCTTGCGAGATCTCTGCAATGAGTATGGTATGTGGGCGGTCTTGGCACACTGTTACGACCATTGACCATATCATCCGAGTCGGTAGGTTCGGATATTATATACCTCCGTACTCCCGGGCAGGACAACATCATCCTTGGAAGTGCTGCTGCAGTATCCGAGGTGATGGAGCGACGCACCGCAAACAGCTCCGATAGGCTTGTTGGACCAATGGTCAGGCTGTGAGCGTTCTGCCGTGTCTATATGGGATCATTCGTAGTTCTGCTTCTCACTGAAACACGTGCATTTAGCTCCGGGAACGAGTGGACCCTTGGCTTGATTCCCTATGGGCAGACGTGGAGGGACTACAGACGTGCACTGTGGCAGCACTTCCACCCTGGAGCAATCGTAAAATACCGACCCGCACAGCAAGCGATTGTCCCCCTCTTCTTGAAGAAGCTCCTGGATGAACCAGAGGGGTTCAAGCAGCATATTCAGTTGTGAGTCAAGCATCCTCTGCGTGTACGGATTCCAGCCATCACACCGTCGCCAGCGTCTTCTCCGCAACCTTGTTGAAGGTTGTGTATGGCATGGATATCGACGACGGCGATCACGAGATCGTACACGATATCCGTGACGCCGTTGAAGGGATCTCCGAAGCCTTCGTCCCAGGGAGGTTCCTCGTGGACTACATCCCGTGGTTGGAGTACGTCCCTGCTTGGTTTCCCGGTGCCGGGTTCCAAAAGAAGTTTGCGACATGGCGAGCAAAGCAGGTCGTCCTCACAAACGCGCCCTTCCAACAGCGGAATACATCTCTCGTAAATGTTCACTGGCCGTCGTAGACACGATCGCTGATGGTCTTATTTGCGTTTTAGTGCAAGGGCGACTACGTCATGCCATCGTGTGTGACTGTCATCAATCAGCTGCTTTCTGGAACAACGAAGAGGGACAACGTCGACGCGGCGTACTGGGATAACCTCATCAAGTCTGTTGCGGCTGTTGTCTATGAAGGCGAGGAGTTCTTTCCCCTACTCTTCTCTGCATGTGACTCACAATCCCCTTAGCTGGTGCAGATACGGTATAGGGGTCTCCATGTAGACAACAATGTGCCTGCTAACAGAGGCCCGTTGCAGTCAGTCGCAACCATGCAGTCCGCATTCCTCGCGATGTCGTTGTACCCCGAGGTGCAAAGAAAGGCGCAAGCCGAGCTAGACAGGGTCGTCGGATGCGACCGTCTCCCCGATTTCGATGATCTCGATTCCCTCGTATATATCCATGCCATAGTGAAAGAATCGCTTCGTTGGCACACCGTCACACCCTTAGGTATCCCGCACCGTACGATGAAGGATGACTTTTTCCGTGGATACTTCTTCCCTGCTGGCTCCGTGCTCATAGCCAATGTCTGGTTAGTTTTCGCCTCCTAGCAGCGCAATGAGTTTCATAGTGACATTGTGAGCAGGGCATGCATGCACGACGCGGACGTGTATCAGGATCCAGACGAGTTCCGTCCGGACCGTTTCATTCGTGATGGCAGGATAGACCCAGGCGTTCTCGATCCATCGACCATTGTTTTTGGTGCCGGTAGAAGGTAATTATGAACGTGTTACTCTCTGGTAACTCGTGGGCATGCTCGACATGCTGACATTTTTTCTCTCCAGGATATGTCCCGGAAGATACTTTGCCGAGTCGATGCTCCTCCTGAACATGGCGTCCGCTCTGCATGTCTTCGAGATCAGCGCCCCTGTTGACGATGACGGGAACCCAATCCGGATCCATCCATCTATGACGGACGGGGAGTTGTCGTGAGTATATTTCGCAACGACTTGAGTTAGGAACTTAGGACGCCAGTGACTCACTGACGGTACCGGCGACGTGCAGCTACCTTGAAGACTGCCGGTGCACTGTCAAG
Source organism: Ganoderma leucocontextum (assembly GCA_020736865.1). NCBI lineage: Eukaryota > Fungi > Basidiomycota > Agaricomycetes > Polyporales > Polyporaceae > Ganoderma > Ganoderma leucocontextum. Next base: position 897,986 of record JAHKGY010000006.1, read on the forward strand.
CCGCGGTTTCCGGAGGCCGCGGCTTTGATTGATCGCGAACTTGCAGGGATACGCTGACCAGAATATGTTTGAGTCAACTGTAGATAGTTAGACGCAGCAGACAGGAATGAGTATGCTCCATTCACGTTCTGACGCCGGTCTGCCTCAGTGCCATGATGCTGGTTTGACGAGTAGCTAGCAGTACTTTCGAAACTCACGCATGATCATTCGATTGTAACATGCAGATTCGGTGTATACTATGAGTTGTATTCAGGAATCACTGGCTGGCCCCTGCCTTTCCTACTTAGGCCGCGTACGGAGAGTATCTGCGCTGCTTGTGCTGCGTGACCGGTTGACCATTCACGAGCTTGTGACGGACCGCGTTATGTAACGCGCGCATGGGCGCGCGCCCTTACACTGCAGTTGCCGAGTACTTACGCACTTCCCTTCAACCTCGGGCTTACCCGTGGTGAATGGATCGCGAGGCTCTAGCTGTCGTCTTCCAGTGACGCTCTGTCCTGCGTAGCCCTTGTGCGACAACAAAGTTCCCTGGAAATATCGAGTCGAGAACGATACAGCAGGAGCGGCTTCAATGCGGGTGCTACAGGGCGTAGGGCGGCGTCAGGTGTGCTCTATACTTCTTTGTCATCCCCTCAAGTCGGTCTTATACGGCGAGGCCACAGGTCAGAGCTGTCAGAGCTGGTCAGAGCTAGCTCCACATCCATGCGTGCGTTCACCACGCCGCCCAAGAACATATGATGTCCTTGAATGCCCAACGAGAACCCCGTCAAGGGAAGCTTCGGGTGGCGTTTGACTCCAGCCAATGCACATCGGATCCCGTGTCCTGTCCGCAGCATTAAACTATGTCGTACGTTGCAAGTCCACTTTGGCCCGCTGATCCTCTGATTGATTGTCCTCGTGTTTGGCTCGAAACGATATACTTGCTGGATAACAATTTCAACTCTCAAACAGCATTTCATCCTGTTGGCGCGGCCTGTCGATCCTGACGCTCGAGAACTGATCATTTGGGAAGATCGCCGTTGGAGGTCGACGACAGGCACATGAATTTATATACGTACCACCCATTGCTTGCTCCTCGCGCTACTTGTGAGTGCCTCTTCGCAATGACTGGTATCAATTCGTGGAATCCTTTCTCCCCTTCGAGTTTTTTGACTTCACTTGCAGCAGTTGTCATCACGCCACTATGCTTTCTCTACATCCGCTCTATTCTGGCATGGAAGGCGCGTGTGCGTGGAATGCCATTACCACCGGGCCCGCGACCTCTTCCATTCTTTGGCAACGCATTGGATCTGCCTCAAGTCCGGATGTGGGAGGGCTTGAGGGACCTTTGCGTGAAGTATGGTACGCATACACTCAATGGATGCCATTGGTCGTGCAAGTTTACACTGACATCGAACCGAATAGGTGACGTCCTCCGGTTGCGAACGTTCAACCAGGACATGGTCATCCTCGGAAGCCCCGAGGTCATATTTGAGCTGCTTGACAGGCGCTCTGCGAACACCTCAGATCGCAAGCAGACTCCGAGCATACCCTTGTGCGTGTCTTCCTTCTCGTGTTCGCCTGTCGCAGTATTTAACCGCTGCCTTGAATAGGATGGGCCACGACACGACATTCGGGCTCATGTCGTACGGGCATCGGTGGAGGAATCACAGGCGGGCCTTCTGGCAACAGTTCAGCCCGACAGGCGTCATGAAGTACCAACCTGTGCTACGCGAGATGGCCCACAGGTTTCTCAACACGATGCTCAGTGGCCCAGCAGAGCTTGAGACGAACTTGCAAGAGTAAGTGAACTAAGACTGGCCTTCCGTACGATTGATGTACTGATAGTTGTCCAACGTCCACTAAAGTTCGATTGCTACAACACTCCTCCGGACTCTCTACGGGTTCGAAGCGAAAGCTAGGGACGACAAAATGCTCTCCCTCATCTGGGACGCCATCGAGGGAACCCGCGAGCTTCTCATTTCAGGCGGGTTCCTCATAGACTTCTTCCCCATCCTTCGATTTGCACCGTCGTTTGTTCCTTTTCAGCGAAAGCTAGCGAAATGGCGTGCAGCGAATATACGTTTCAAAGACGAGTCATTTTCCCAATACAAGACAGAGTCGGTGAGCGCAAACGTGTCTCATGCCTTACACTGGATTAATAAACAAAAATCTAGGGAAATCGGAACCGTGACACATATCCGTGTATAGTGGGCGAAGTCATCACAAGCTTGAGCGGTGACGGCAAGGACGAGGATGCTCTGGCTACTGCAGACCATATCGCTAAGAGCATCACTCTCGACGCAGTGAACGGTAGGCTTGTGTTAACCCTGCGGTATGTGCCGAGGCTGAATTTCATTGCGACGCAGCGGGGACGGATACCGTACGCTCTCGCCTCTTTCATGAACCTTTCGGCCAATCGCTCACCCGAGCCCCTCCAGACCACATCCATCCTCCTAACGATCTTCTTCGCTATGTCGCTCCACCCCTCGATCCAGAGAAAAGCCCAAGCCGAGCTCGACACCGTCGTCGGCCCAGACCGCCTGCCGGACTTCGACGACCGCGAATCCCTCGTCTACCTCGAGGCGATCATCAAAGAAACCATGCGGTGGATGCCGTCGGCCCCGCTTGGACTCACGCATTGTACGAGGGAGGACGAAGTGATCAACGGGTACTTCATTCCCGCGGGGACGGTCCTATTGGCAAACATCTGGTACGTCGGATTTCCAGCCCGTTGTGACCTCATCATACTTGTGGATACGGGGTACGACGCGCTGAATGCGACAGGGCATGCTTGCACGACCCCGTGGTGTATGAAGACCCGGAGACGTTCCGCCCCGAGCGATTCCTCCGCGACGGAAAGCCCAACCTAGACGTGGAGGACCCGGGCGTGTTTTCGTTCGGCTTTGGTCGCAGGTGAGTCTGAGTTCATGCTAACATGCAGGTGCTGATTCGACTGTTCGAACAGGATCTGTCCTGGAAGGCACTTCGGCCTCGCCGCCGTGTTCATCTTCGCGGCAAGCGCGCTGCACATCTTCGATTTTTCACCGCCGTCGGACGAGCATGGTCGGGAGATCAGAATCGAGCCGCGCATGGCGAGCGGTTTCGTATCGTGAGTGTTTCATTGGCAGGGGTGCAATGCTATCGCTATTTGGGGTAGCTGACCGGGCGACGCGGACAGACGACCTGAAGATGCGAGGTGCATTGTCCGGCCCCGCTCTACCCGCGCTGAGACGCTGATTTTAAAGCATACGAGGACGTGAGGTAATGCATTAGGTTATCCTGTATGGCCGCTCTTGGCCTGGAGATCTTTTCCGGCGATGATATGCCTTTCTACCTGCGCGGCCAGGAAGCTGTTCCAGGTTTGACCCTCGACCGGCCCCCCTTTCAAGGTCAAGGATTCGCCCCAGCCAGTACGACTTCCACAACTTGAGTCACTCGTGTTGACGTTGCAGGAATTGGACTACGCCGTTAGCTATCACGAGTCGTCTCACATGCATTACAGGTGGGTAGACCCTGACTCGTGGCGCCACGCAGTGTGAACTGATCAATGTATGCGTTTTTCGAAGACTTCGCCCAGTATACGTCCAAGCGCTGCGATGGATCAGCGCAGCTGAGGCACAGCAGCTTGAACTAGCGGCTCAAATCTAAAAGTCCGACGCTTCCACACGTTCTCAATTGATTGTTAGTGTGCGCATGAAAGCGAGTATGTAGGGGTGGTGGTAGTGGTGGTGGTACCCATGGCTGGCGAGGAGAGCACGACGCGTCTACAGAGGGTTGTCAACTACTCATGCTCGCCCTATATTTTGTATCATCGAAAACCATGGTAGGGAGTTCGAAATCGCTCTCCATCTGTACTCCGACCACATATGGGAAGTATCGTAGTGCACGTCCTTCAGCTCCGGGAAGATCCTCACAAGGAACGCTGCAATGACATCCGGTTCTTCGATCGGGGAGTGGATGGAAGAAAACGAGGTGACACGCGACGTACTGCGCCTTCCATGGGGGAGGATGTTCGCGACCTCCTCGGGCTCGAGCGGCCATTGGCCATCGAACGTCACCTCCAGCCGGATGAGGTTCGGGCAGCAGTGGACGAACGGGAGGAGGGCGTCCTGGATAGTCGGCGGGCGGCGATGGATGGCGTACCGGTTGTTTCCTATGCTGAGCTGCTCGAGGCGCGGCCAGGCCTTTGCGATATCGGTGTAGAGGGGGCCGTCCAGTTTGTAGCGGCAGATCAAGCCGAGCTCGAGCGTAACCAAGTTGCGGAAGTCGAACAGTTGTCGGACGTCATCTTGTAGGACCCAAGCCTTTGATTCGCGGAACGCATCCCCCGTGATGAGAGTTGATTTGCTGGTACAGACGCTGAGCGTCGTCAGCATGGCGGGGGAGTGCTGTCGGGTGATCGTCGAGAAAATGTGTGGTATGGTTCCCAGCTTCCGAGTCATTCCGACTATGCGGAGGTGCAACGCCTCAACCTGGTGCAGAACGATCACTGCACCGAATGTACGGTAGTCATTGTATGCCGAGGTGATCGTGAGATCCCGCAGGTTCTGGAAGACCTCTGATGAATTCTTCGTCTTTGTCCAGGCCAGAGACCGAGGGAGATGGATGGAGAGCGAAGTCAACATCGGCAGCTGGCACAGCACCCGAAATGTCGCCTCTGTGATAGGGATGGCGCTGCAGTCGAGATGCGTGAGCGCGCGCAATTTGTATGCGCCAGGGAGCGTCGAGGGCGAGTAGGGCAAGTACGGTCTGCTGTTCGGCTCGAACCCGAACCCGTACTGGAACCAGTGGTCTTCCTCTGTCCAGTCATTCGGCATGTCTGGGTCAGATCGACGAACCTCCAGCACTTGCAACTGTGGAAAATAGTTGTTGAGGAGGAGAAGAGCCCCGATAAGGGCGGCTTTTCCATCGGACCATTCAGTGATGCGTACTGTCTTGACCTGGATCCCGAGGAGACAGAGCGCGCGCGATAAGTCAGACGAGGGTAACCTGCATCCCGCCCAATTGAAGCTGATCAAACTGGGAAGCAGGTCGACCATGGGACGGGACGCAGAGTCTTCAAGCTTCCCAAGGAACTCGTCATTTAGTTTGATGTCGTCGGGAATCGACCAGAGGCTTCCTTCCCGAGTCCCAATGTGTCGCACAAACTTGGCATATTTAACGAGGGCGACCCAGTCCTCCGGTTCGAGTGGCCGGACAAGAGCCTGCCGAGTATGTCATTAGCGTAGACTCCGATAATATACTCGATAAGTACTGTTCCACTCACGACAAGACCGTCGACGTCCTTCATCTTGACAGCGTCTGCAGGGAGGCATCTGACCAAAGGTATGAAGTCTGGGATGCTGCGCCAGTATATTTGGATGGCTGGTTCGTGGAACGTCGTGCAGCACTGCGCAAGCGCTGCCAATGTCGGTCCATCGACCTCGTTGCAGATGTAGTAGAGAATCTCTGCGATGCAGAGTACTCGATGCATCTATGGGCGCCGATGGCACAGACGAGTTGCGGTCAGTCGACGTGTCACTGCTTACCGTTGTAGTTCAACGAAAAAACACGTACTATTTACTACGTATAGACCCGGCCAACGTCCTATCAGTGATTAGCGTATTTCGTGAACTGGACCCTGTAAATATGAATACTCTGGTCCACCGGCACAGAAACAGGTTCAGATACTTACATACTTGGAGTGGCAGGTTGTGATGAGACCAGGGAACCGCAGCCCGAAAGACGCATGGTCCTTCGGTCACGTGCCACGCAACCGCGAGTCCTTGAGTCTCTGGCATTATTTGGCAGATGGAAACTCGATGCATTACTTACTACAGATAGGTACACCTATCATTCAACTATCGGCTGTCGGATTTGGTCGGCATATTGGCTCTGGCTGTCCCCTCAGCGATCACGACCGTTGCAGTTCCTTCGCCGCTTCCCGCCGCCCGTCCTCCCGTACGATCGCGAACAACGTTGGCAGATACTGCTGAACCTCGTCCCACGATCTCCCCGGCTGCGTACTATGGACTAACGACTTTTTCCACAGCACGAGCCTGAGCTTCGGGAATAATAACGCAAGGAACGCGGCGACATGGGGCGTTCCGGCCACGGGCGAGTCGAAACAGTCCAGCGAGTCGACGACAGACGTGCTCGGTTCGCCTGGGGGAAGGGCCTTGGTGATGGCGAAGCTCGTGTCGAGCCTAGCTTTACTGCCATCAAAGCGCACGCCCAGGCGTTTGAGCTTTGGGCAATGGACGGCGAAGGGCACGAGCACGTCGCGTATCTCTGTGAGGTCCGAATGAACGCAGAACTCCCCCAGCCCGACCTCGAACGACTCCAAGTGTGGCCACGCCTTGGCCATGGCGAGGTACGCGGCTGGGTCCAACGCGTAAGGGGAGGTCGTTGAGAACGTGAAGACGGAGAGTTTCTCGAACTTGAAAAAGAGCTGCAGGTCCTCGAGGCGGACCACCGTCGTCCTCGCTTGTGTGAACTGCCTGTGATTCTGGGGGTTCTCTTCCATGACGATGATGAGCGTCTTGAGTATGGAAGCCAAAAACTGGGCGCATATCGAGGCAAAGATGCGAGGCAAGTCGTTCCGCTGAGTTGGGACATCGGCCAGTCGGATCTGCACGATCTTGACGCGTGGGAATGACGCCTTGCTGCTGAAGTCGATGTAGTCCTGCGGCCGCGAGAAGATCGTAAGGTCCTGCAACATGGGGAAATGGTCGTCTCGGATATCGATTGTCGACCAAGCCAGAGACTCCGGAAGACGAATTGCAAGCTGGATGAGGTTCTGACGATTTGCAAGAGCGTTAAATACGTCTTCAGCGAGAGGGATATGGGTCAACTCGAAGACCTCGAGCGTAGTAGGGTTTCGGACGAGAGACAGGACGGATGGCATGATCAGGAGATCATCCCGGGGCCGGGGTGGCCTCATCACCAGCTGAAAGACTTTCAGGTGGGTAAAGCGATTAGCGATGAGGGACAGGGAGGTTCGTAGAGGGCCTTGATCGTGTTGCCACTTAGAGATGCGGATTTTTGTTATATCCGAATTGAGAAAACCGAGGACGACGGGCAACTCCTCTTCCAACGACTGGACCCCACCAGTCCATTCAAAGGCAACAAGGTTAGGGAACAAGGTGAAGACAGGACGGTACGCGGACAGCTCCCACATCACCCGCTCCTGATAGGGTACGGTGAATTAGGTCCCGGACCTAATTAACCGGCTAATTAGCGCCCTGCCCCCACCAAGGGGGAGGTAAATTACGGTAAATTACAGTTAATGACACGGGCGCTTAGTCGAGGGGGACGAGCGTGTGCAGCGTGAGTGATTGCCCTGGCCACTTCTCGGAGGTCCTCTTCACTGAGAGGAGACTACAATATTTAAATCCGCAAATGAAGGAAGTTGTGTGTCCACCAAGTCAAAGCCAACTTTTACCATCGAGCACGAGAGGCAAAGCGGCTATCAGCGCTAAGCATCCCCGTGGGGAGAAACATGGGTTGTGCTTCCCCAATCGTGCTCACCGGTTACGCTGGTCCAAGTCTATTCAAAATCATGAACGTTAGTCATAAAAACCCTGAATATGATCCCACATTCCTTCATTCCTTTTGGCCATGAGTAGATCTGAGTTACTGTCATTTACATGGTTGTTTCGGGCCTCCCGGAAATTTGAGGTAAATTACGGGCGCTAATTAGCCACTGTTAATAACATCGACCTAATGCCCCGTACCCTAGCTCCTGAAGCGTAGGCGTCTGTATATCAAAGGATGGGGCCCCGAGCCTTCGCACTAAGTTGGAATACTTGAGAAATGCCGTCCAGTCCTCTGGAGCGAGAGGCCGCGTGAGCTTCTGCGGGACCCACAACATGAGTCATCAATGATGATTGTTGGGGGATAGTAGTGCTTACGATGCTGCGGCCCAGAGTACGAGTAGTCGCAATAGTCCATGCATCTCGAGGAAAACACCGGACTAGAGGAGACAAGTTCGGGATGGCATTCCAAAGCACTCGGATGGCCGGTTCGTGAAAATCTTTGCAGCACTGGGCGAGTTGTACCAAGGTGTGATCCGTCGCGAAGGTGCAGATCAGGTAACGTATCTCTGCGATAGACAGTGCGCGATTCATGATGCCGCGAACCCTGCAGCTGGAAATTAGTGAGACTGTGACAAATAAAAGTCATGCAGTAAGCTCGAGAACGAACTTACTTACTCCTGGCACTGGCAAGGCCAAACCTTCTGGGATAAGCCCAACTTGTCGTTGCCTAGTCAAACAATTTCTGTAACCTGGCGAGGAGTCTCGAAGGAAATGGGGTTTAGATGCACGCCGGTTAGTGGAAGTTGGGTCGAGAGCGTTTTGAATTCAGAGGTGGCTGCAGGAATAACGCCCCTGAATGGCCAGACCCTGAATGGCCAGAGAAAGCGGGCCGCACCGGAGAGCCTTGCGGACCGGTGGTAGCAGAGGATGGCGAAGTAAGTAAGTACTCGCAGACAGTTCTGCAGGGAAGGAGGCTCGAGTTCGAATTCAATCATCTTAAGGCAGCCCGGAGTGGCAGGGGGAAGTCAGAACTGTCAGGAGTCGCAACTACAAGTCTGAATAAGTACTCTCACAAAAGGCAGATCGAAGTCGCGTTAACAAAACCAAGGGTATTACACATAACCTAGCTATTCGTTGTTACATTTGCCCGGTATATTGACTGTTTCCTAGATCACGACCGTTGCAGCTCCTTCCGGTTCAGTTGCATCTCCCTTCCGACCGCTCATCCTCCCGTATAGCCGCGAACAAAGGGAGGTACTGCTGGACCTCTTCCCATAACCCTCCCGACAGCGTCATCATACCGGCTGGTGCCTTTTTCCATGCCAGTTCCTTCAGCTTCGGGAATATCAAGGCAAGAAACGCGGCGACGTGGGTTGTCCCGGAAATGCACGAGTCGAAACAGTTCAACGACGCCACAATCGATGTGCTCGGTCTGCCTTGCGCATGGGCGTGGGTGATACCGCCGCTCGCGAGAAGCTTGGTCTTGGTGCCGTCAAAACGCACCCCCAAGCGGGTGAGTTTCGGGCAATGTACGGCGAACGGGACGAGCACGTCGCGCATCTCCGGCATCTCCGAGTGTATGCAATATTGCCCCAGCCCGATCTCGAACGTCTTGATGTGCGGCCACGCCTTGGCCACGGCGAGGTACGTGGCACCATCCAGAGCGTAACGAGAGGCCATGGAGAATTCGAAGACGCTAAACTTGCCAAATTTGAATAAGGGCTGCAGGTGCTCGAGGCGGATCGCAGTAGTCGGTTGTGTGAGCTGCCTGCGATTTTGGGGTGTCTCCGAGTCCATGTTCACGATGAGCTTTGTGAGTACGGAGGGCGAAAACTGTGCGCATATTGAGGTGAAGACGCGAGGCAAATCGTCCCCGGTCGGGACGTCGGTGAGTATGATCCGCACCGCTTTGACGTGTGGGAATGACACCTTGCTGCTGAACTTGATGTAGTCCTGTGACCGCGAGCCGATCACCATCCTCTGCAATTTCGGGAGACAGTCGGGTCGGATGTCGATTGTCGACCAAGCCACGGTCTGCGGGAGACGGATCGCAAGCATGGTGAGGTTCTGAAGGGAGGCAAGGGCGCCGAATACGTCTTCGGTGAGAGGGATATAGAAGCACCGGAAGACCTCGAGCGCGGTGAGGTTCGTGAGGACAGGCAGGATGGATGGCATGATCAGGAGATCATCCCGCGATTGAGGTGGCCTTAGAGTTAGCTGGAACTCTTTGAGAGATGTATAGCGGTTAGCGATGAGGGAGAGGGAGGCCCGGAGAGTGCGTTGATCGTGGTGCTCCTCGGAGATGCGGATGTGGACCCTTGCGACGTTTGGATTGAGAAAAGCGAGAACCAGGGGCAAGTTCTCTTCCGGAAACCTGATTCCCGCCCAATCGAAGGTGGTAAGGTTGGGGAACAAGACGAAGACCGGACGGTACGCGGACAACTCCAAGAGCACCCGCTGTTCAAGCCTAGGGGTCCGTGCAGCAAGTGGTTTACTCGGCGTTGAGAATGGCGATATCCCGAGTTGTCGCACCAAGTTGGAATACTTGAGGAATGCCGTCCAGTCCTCTGGAGCTAGAGGTCGCACGAGTTTCTGTAAAACTTATACTGTGAGCCATCAATGATTGTCGGAGTACAGTCGTGCTTACGATGCTATCGCCGGCGTAACAATGCACCATAGTCCATGCGTCTTGAGGAAAGCATAGGACTAACAGAGACAAGTCAGGGATGGTATTCCAGAGCACTCGGATGGCCGGCTCATGGAAAATTTTGCAGCATTGGGCGAGTTGCACCAAGGTGTGATCCGTCGCGCGAGTGCAGATCAAGTAACGCAGTTCTGCGATAGACAGCGCACGATGCATGCTAGTGATGTCGCTAACCTTGTAGCCGGAAATGAGTGAGCCGTGGAACACAACCACTGATCATGATGCAAGTTCGAGAGTTTACTGACGTGCTTCGGGAACTGGAAAGACTCTGGGTTGAATCGGTCGTAAATAGTTGGTCGTTCGCTGGCCCTTTGAGATAACTGGGCGGCAAGTCTTTTGCGAACTGGATGTCAGCCTGGGACGGTCGACTGGCGGTGATGGATGAGTCGAGAGCGTTGTGAGACGAATCGCGCGGCGAGTGGCGAGTGCCCTGTGATGGTCAACAAACCGGGCCGGACCGGAGAGTCTGGCGGTCCGGTCCTCCCCCAGGCAATCGGAGGAAGTGCTCTCGGACCGCTCATAAGCTTCATCCCGCACTCGATGCAACGCACAGTTCTCCCGCCATCCATCTCCTTCTCCGGCCTGCGTCTCCTCCCAACGCTCCGCGTCCTCGTCGACGCTTCACCCCACCATCTCCCTCCCTGCGTTCACACTCGCTCTTCGCTGAGCGACGTCCGAATCGGAGGTCATGTTCCGCAAACTTGTTAACCGCCGCACTATTGCGGCCGTCTCGGGTTCCACCGTCGTCGCCGCTGCCGGCGGATACTACTACCTCAACTCAGGGCCTACCTACTTGCCTTCGACGAAGGAGACCCGCCGTCCGCCACCCCCATGGACGCCACCTTCAAGGGAGCAGATGCTTGACGCGCTCAGGTCGTCGGCCAAGGATCCCAACCAAGAGTTCGACCTACTTGTCGTGGGAGGAGGTGCGACAGGTGCCGGAGTCGCGTTGGATGCGGCCAGCAGAGGTCTGAGAGTCGCCCTCGTCGAGCGCGATGACTTCAGTGCAGGTGAGTGTCACGGACCTGGGTTTTGCGAACGTGCGTGGCGGATTCGGCACGCGTGGAGGAGAGTATGTTGGCTTGCGTACCGAAGGCGTCCATGTATGCGATTGAGTTTGGTCAACGTCCCTAAGGGCTGCTCGTTGTCGTAACAGCATAGGAACTCGTGCAATGCGAACTCGTGAAACCGACTGAGAGTAGTAAGTACCTTCCATTTCGGACCATCGGGCCCGTGTGCCGAAAGAAGTCGTGCGCACTGTCTTGGGAAGTCATTGCATGAGGATCGTCTTGGACATATCGTGTCCTTCATTACTTTCTGGATCTTAAACACCTTTTTCTCACACCCTCATTTTCAGGAACATCCTCCAAGTCGACCAAGCTCGTCCATGGAGGTGTGCGCTACCTTCAGAAGGCCGTGATGGAGCTCGACTACGAGCAATACAAGCTCGTCGTCGAGGCTCTCCACGAGCGACGTATCTTCCTTCAGACAGCCCCCTACCTCTCCCACATGCTTCCCATCATGCTGCCTATTTACAAGTAAGTCCTTCATCTTAACGATGACTCGCCCCTAACTCTACGTGGCTAGGTATTGGCAAGTACCGTATTATTGGGTCGGCTGTAAGATGTACGATGTCCTGGCTGGAAAAGAGAACATGGAATCGTCATATGTCATGAGTAAGGGAAAAGCTCTTGAGGCATTTCCTATGCTCAAGCAAGACGGTCTCGTCGGTGCATTGGTTTACTACGATGGTGAATCACTCCCGGATTCCCGTCAGATGCACGCATATACTGACTCCCTATGCGCACAGGTCAACACAATGATTCCCGCATGAATATTGCCCTCATCATGACTGCCGTGCAGCAAGGTGCGATTGTCGCCAACCACGTCGAGGTCACCTCCCTTGACACGGCCGCTGCCTCCGGCAAGCTGCAGGGGGCGCGGGTCCGCGACACGCTTACTGGCAAGGAGTGGGACGTCAAGGCCAAAGGCATCATCAACGCGACCGGTCCCTTCTCTGACGCACTGCTCACCATGGACAACCCCGCACACAAACCGATCGTCCAGCCCTCCGCGGGCACGCACATCACGCTCCCGAATTACTACTCGCCGCGCACGATGGGCCTCCTTGACCCCGCGACGTCCGACGGCCGTGTCATCTTCTTCCTCCCGTGGCAGGGCAACACCATCGCAGGCACGACGGACACACCGGCCGAGGTTTCCGCGCACCCTCGCGCACAGGAGGACGAAATCCGGTGGATCCTCGAGGAGGTACGCCGATACCTGAGTCCGGACATCAAGGTTCGCCGCGGGGACGTCCTGAGCGCATGGGCGGGTTTACGCCCTTTGGTGCGTAACCCGAACGCTGCGAGCACCGAGGGCCTTGTGCGCAACCACATGATCCACGTCAGCGATAGTGGCCTGCTCACGATCGCTGGCGGCAAATGGACGACGTACCGCGCGATGGCGGAGGAGACAGTGGACAAGGCTGTCGAGGTGTTCGGCCTCAAGCCGAAGACTAAGTGCATCACCGAGTCAGTCCGCCTCGTCGGCAGCGACAGCTGGAGTAGAAACATGTTCATTGGTCTCGTCCAGCGAGTGAGTACCCCCCTTTCGTATATGCTTGCGCTGTCATTGTTTGGCTGACCCGGAGATTGCGCATTGCAGTACGGTCTTGAGACCGAGATCGCGAAGCACTTGTCCGACAACTACGGCGACCGCGCATGGACGGTACTCTCATACGCCCAGCCAACGGGCCACGCATGGCCTCTCCACGGCATCCGTCTCTCCCCCGGATACCCATGTGCGCCACCATTCCTGCTCTCATCCCACGTCAATGTAACTCACCCGCATTCACAGTCATCGAGGCGGAGGTCCGCTACGCCGTCCGCCACGAGTACGCCGAGACCGCGATCGACGTCATCGCGCGCCGCTGCCGGCTCTCCTTCCTCAATGCGCAGGCCGCGCTCGACGCGCTCCCCCGCGTCGTCGAGATCATGACCGAGGAGGCGCACTGGTCCCCCGCGCGCGCCAAGGCCGAGACCGCCGCGGCGACGGAGTTCCTGCTCACGATGGGCCTGATGCCTGGGGCGACCTCGCGCCCGGTCTCGAGTGAGCCCAAGGGCGTCGTCGACTGCGTGGAGACCGCGCTCGGCATCCGGCACGCACGGAAGAGGCGCGCCGCGCAGGAGATGGTGTACAGTCGCGCGCAGTTCGACGCGGGCGAGCTGGAGGCGTTCAAGCGTGCGTTCGAGGCGCGCGCGACGCTGCCGATCGAGCAGGACCAGGCTAAGCTCGAGCCGGCGCAGCTGTACGACCTCGTCAAGGGCCTCCCGGGCTTCGATGGGGTGCGGCGGAAAGATTACGATTATGTGATGGAGGAGGTCGGGTACGCGCGCAGCAAGGACGTGGACTTTGACGAGTTCGTTGAGGTGAGTTTCTTTGCGATTTATTCTGTTCAAGACGGTTGATAGCGCTAGCGCTTTCATAGATCTGCGCCGAGCTTCGCGAGGTGTTGTTCGCGCCCGCGCATGACGCGGACCGCACAACGGAGAGGCGGAGGATACCTGTCGAGAAGAGCGGCGGAGGTGTTTAAGGCAGTCCTGGTGCCACCATGGATTTCTATCACATGTAACAGCTTAGAGTACACATTGCTATGCAGCTGGATATCTGGACCTCTAAGAGTCTAACGCAGTGACTCCACCAACGCCACCTGCGATACACCCCAAACCTTATTTTGGACTTCATTTACGCAACGCCGACAGAGACTTAGAGTTCATGTGGATGATGATAAATAGGGCACACGAAAAAATCCAGTGAGAAAATGCTTTCATTGTCCAATTACATACAATAGACGAACAAACAGCATATAGGCATGTGCTAGAGGAAGACAGAATAGGAAGTAGGCGATATAGTTTAGTTATACAGCAGGCGACATAGCCAGGGTGAACCCAACGGCGACTCATTAAGTGCGCTCTCCACGGAGACGGCGGGCAAGCGCGAGGTCCTTGGGTTGGCTTTGGAGTAAAGCATTAGGAGATATGCGACCGCAAACAAAGTTGGCACATACATTGTGACACGCTTGGCATGAATCGCGGCAAGATTAGTGTCCTCAAAGAGCGACACGAGGTAGGCCTCAGCAGCCTCCTGGAGAGCCATGACGGCCGAGGACTGGAAGCGCAGGTCAGTCTAAAACGGCGGTATGTAGTTAGCACCTGGCGGACCCGACAACCAGCGGGAGGGTGATGGAGCATTGACTCACCTTGAAGTCCTGTGCGATCTCACGAACGAGCCGCTGGAAGGGCAGCTTGCGGATGAGGAGCTCCGTCGACTTCTGGTAGCGACGGATTTCACGGAGGGCGACGGTACCCGGCCGGAAACGGTGAGGCTTCTTGACACCACCAGTTGCCGCCTTTACGCGTTTGAGGTCAGGATATGCGTGCTGCAGGAGTGTACAGAGAGGATACGCACAGGGGCGGTCTTGCGGGCTGCCTTGGCTGCGAGCTGCTTACGAGGGGCCTTGCCACCAGTGGACTTGCGAGCGGTCTGCTTGGTACGGGCCATTGCTAATGAGGTGTTGGGAAGATGGGTGGAGGAGAGGTGGTAGGATATCGAGTGCTCGGAGGGGGATGGTGGTGGTGGAGAGGAAAGCGGATGTGAGCATTCAACAAATCGCGTCTGCTGCTTATATAGCCTCGACGCGTCTGCACGTGACTGACGCGGAGGACGTGCTTGTGGCTGTGCCCGCTCCTTCTCCATCAGGGCCGGCGCCTACACACCGTGACGTTCCATTCTCGCCAACCAGCCCCCCGGACCACTCGCTTTGAGTCTCTCGACTTTGTCTTTCACAATGACAGACCCAATCCCTTTACTCTCTTTCGACGAAAGCATCCGCTTACGTCGCGTCGAGCATGCATCTGAGTCCTTGGCGCGGGGCTGCAGCATATGTTCATGTCATCCACCGTCGCTCGAATTCTAGCTCGATACCATCCAAGTCGATCACACAGCAGATGCAGCCAGCCACCCCAGTCAGCCAACATGGTCGCCCATATATCCGGACCACAAGACGTATGAACCTTTCAAGCTGGTTGGCTTTCGTTGTTCACGCTCCCCTCGCAACAGCTTCGAGTTTCTTCTCGCACTACCCATGTCGACCAACGACCCACCTCCGGTCCAACACATGTCGACCAACATCCAACCTGCGGTCCAAGCGCAACCGTTGCTAGCCAACTCACAGTGCCAGCCTTTGGCCCCATACTTCAGGCTCTGCTTTGGTGACATTGCTGCAATCAGTACGTCTCCGCCTCCACGCCCTCCTGAGCTTACGACTCACAAGGCTATCTGTATCCCAGTTGGCGCTATAGTTTTTATCCTCTACGTTGTATGGGGTATCCCCCCGACGGTCCGTCTCTACCAGTACGTCCGCTCCAGGCTCGCTGCACGGCGACAACGCCAGCTTGCTGTGTCTCAAGACCTCGAGAGGAACGTCCAGCGCGATTGTCCCTGCGATGGTGAGCACTCATCCCCCCTCTATCTGCCCGCGTATCTCACTGCCTGTCCTTTTCGTTGCCGGTGCAGGATCTTCCTCCTCCACTCTTCAGGAATCTCACGAGCGCGAGCCCGGCCAAGCCTACCCTCCCCTCGACGACAAGATCCACTCCGCACCGGACCAGAGACGTCTGAACAACTTCATATTCCCAACCTTGGACAGCTGGACGTCGATTTCACGTTCTATCCGGACCATGGCGCGCTCCCCCACCCAAGAGTTCTATTCAGCTCCCGCAACTCCGATTCCCGACTACGATGAGTCGACCTCCTCCCGCAGCTCTTCTCCCACGACTCTCCCTGGGGCTGACGAAGACAAGTGCGAGGTCGGGGCCGCTGGCGAATGCCAGGTTCACGGGGTTCCTCTTCCCGCCTCCGTGGATCACCCGTTCGGCAGGATGAGGGCCATCTGCAAGCCGTGCATGTGGTGAATACTGCCTAATGTGTCAAGTCCTGTATGCATTGGACCTCGCTCGATTTCCGTATGTGACAAGTGTTTCTTTGTGTGGATGACCGTGAGGTTGATCGAGTCACTCTGTCTGTATACGCTAGTGCGTGAATATATGCGCCCAGAATGGCATTCGTTTTGCGGAATTAGGTCCCCTCATTGCCCGGCACCAAGAGCGTCATCCCGACCCGTCATGACGTCTCAGTTGCTGTTTATCGTTGCTCCCTAGACTTCCCTGCCACCCTAGCTCGCGGTATCGTCAAACTATGAGCTATATGGTGAGTAATCTGCTTTCTATCTGCGAAGATGACTACATCTGACTAGCGACTAGACAGAACGAACCCACATTCAGCTCGCCAGCCTCACGGCAGTGCGATCCTACTCTCAGGCGTTGAATACCAAGGCCAGCCAGAGGAGAGTATTTACTTCTACAGACTACGAGCATGACAAACAGACTCCGCCGCCGGACACGCCCCATCCGCACAACTCAAACCCCCCGATCTGCGGTCCTCTTCAAAGGTGTTGCAGCCAATCGTGCACCGATGAGTACACGCAGATAGGCCGGCCACAGGCCAAGAAAGCGCGCGAGAAGGCCCCTGCGTCCCTATCGTCATCCGCTTCTCGCACAGCGTCTGGGTCTCACGCCTTGCAAGACGTAATGCATTCAGTGCCCGGTCCCTTCACGGCCCCAGTGCACTTGCAGTCCCACTCGCATTTCCATCCCCGCGCACCGACCAGGCACCTGAGACTCGGGAGGGTCTTCCTGCGAGAGAGCGATCGAGAGTAACCTCGGGGCGGCCGCACATTCATCGGGCAGGGCGAGACGAGAGGACATCTGCGATTGGCGAAAACGATCATGCAAGAGAGGCCTTTCGAGCTCACGTGGTGTACCACAAACACGCCGCATACGCGTGTTGGTGCGTGATTGGGATATGTATACGGACGGTCCCCCACTCCTCCCTCGCGCGTTGCGGATACCGACCATCGATGCTGCTGCCCAGTTTGCCTTTCTCTCCATCTGCATCTGGAGCGCACTTCCTCGATTCTCACTGCTTTGAGCCCAGGCTGAGACTCACTACCGACTAGCAAAAAAAAACCAAGACAAAGACATTCTCGAGATGTACCTCTCCGACATCGCCAGCGAGGCGTACTACTCCCACTCCCCGCACCGCCTTACGCGCACCCGCGACCGCGACCTCGAAACAACCACCATCCTCTCCGGCTCCCAGTCCGGGATCGGTGGTCCCGCGCGCCGCACGAGCCACCTGCGTCGTATGCCCTCTTCGCCCTCCGCAGCGCCCACGAGCATCCCGCTCGACGACAACTTCGACGCCTACACGACCGAGGTCCCGACTGAGTGGCACGCGGGCGACCACGACCACAACGATCACCACGACCATGAACAGGACGGGCATCCGGAGTACGACGAGAGTGTGAGCGGGTACCGCAACTACGTGACGGAGATGGAACGGATGCTGTCGGGCCAGATGGAGAGTGCGGCGCGCGCACAGGAGAGGCAGTACCAGCACTTCCAAGCTCAGCTCCTCGAGCAGCAGCAGCAGCAACTCGAACAAAGTCAGAATCAAACCCAAGCACGCGTCGGCGCCCTCGGGGTGCGCCGCAGCACCACGAGCGGAAGCGTCAGCGAGAGCCTCCGGGGCTCGTCGAGGCTCGGTGGTGCCGGACGGCGGGATCGGGAGCGGCAGCTGGAGCACGAGCCCCACATACCCGTGCCCCCGCCGGAGAACGCGCGGGAGGTGTCGGGCAAGAAGGGGAAGATCGAGCTCGTCGAGCAGCACGTCCTCGAGGACACGCCCGTACGCACCATCTCGCTCTGGCGCGAGCGCGTCGCCGCGAGCAGCGTGGGCGGCACCGGCGAGGGCCGTGAGGAGCTGCGGAGCGACCCGGGGGACAGCCATGCGCATGCGAGGCTTCGTGGGCACCGACCGGTCCCGTCGAGCACTGCGAACTCGAACTCGGATGCAAGGTTGAGGCGGGTCGCGAGCGAGCGGCCAAGGTACGCGGAAAGCATGGAGGGGAGCGGGACGAAGAAGGGAAGCGCGAGGGGTGCCGCAGGTGGGAAACCTGTGAGGGCTTCATACGAGCGGAGTGAGGTAAGGTCTTCGTATGCGTTACCGGAGTGAGAGAGGCCTCTGATGATTTCGATTAGTACATTGTGTCTTACCAGCATCCGACGAAGGGCGGGATGCCCAAGGAGCTGTTCTCGCCCATATCGCAGGGGCGGGACGTCACGACGCCGTCGAGCCCGACGCTGAGCAGGATACAGTCCCCGCCGTCGCCGACGCTGCGCCGGCATGCGCACAGAAAATCGCTGGAGAGGAGCGAGGTGTGTAGCATCAACTTATCGCACACATACTTTCATGACTCACAGGGTCGATCGCAGTACATGATGTCGTATCCGCAAACCCCTCCGCTCACCGGTAGCCAGGCAAGCTCGTCGAGCCCGGCCCCTGCGAAAGGCAATAACAACAACAACCATGGCCAGCTGCACGAGGAAGGCAGCATGCGGCGGGTGTCGTCCACGTCCTCGGTCGAAATCATCTTGTCGTCCTGCGACCCGTCGCTGCTGCACATCGCCCCGATCCTAGATGATCTCGGGATCAAGCGCGTCGACCACCTGCGCGCGATCGCCCGGCTGAGCGACGACACTAGGGACAGGGAGGTCAAGGAGGAGGCGTTGAG
Organism: Ganoderma leucocontextum; assembly: GCA_020736865.1. Classification (NCBI taxonomy): domain Eukaryota; kingdom Fungi; phylum Basidiomycota; class Agaricomycetes; order Polyporales; family Polyporaceae; genus Ganoderma; species Ganoderma leucocontextum. Next base: position 916,884 of record JAHKGY010000006.1, read on the forward strand.
GCGCGGAGTCACCGTCGTGGAGTGGGCGATCTTCCTAGATAAGCTGCAGAGCCTGTAGCTGTTTCTCTGGAAAATACGTCGTGGTGGTGTAGGGATATGCTATGCCTTCTATCTTGTATTTCTTGTACAATGTATCGATCAAACTTGAGACACCACAGGGAGATCTCTTTCGTTGCCCGAGGTGAAGCAATCAGTCTGCAGAGGCCGTAAGACTGTTGTAAATTAGTTGATAGTACACTTCACAGAGGTCGTTTATGCCTGAAGAATGGAATGAGGTTACGTGGACGTAGTGATCGTCAAGCTCGCGAACATCGTCCTCATATCCCACAACCCTCACTACCCGGGTGGCTCCTGGCACGTCGAGGGCGCGGCGAATGAGTGGGGACTGGAATATAATCTGGAAACAGAAAGCAGTCCGAAGCCTAGTTTTCTCGCCAATTGTTGGCGCACGTCGTACAGCTGCATTTTCGTCAGTGTTTCTGCCATGTAGGTGCAACATCGGGCATACCGGTAGACTGTCGAGAGTGGGGGAGGAATCTAGTCAGCTGGAGACGACGTCCGAAAACAAGGCGCACGTACATGTCGTCATCGGTTCGTCTGCGGACCTGATCTGCAGCTGATAGAAATATGCACGACCGTTGTCGCATTTTGGACATGTTGCTACATTGTAACGCAAAGGTAAGTCAGTGGCCACGCCGAAGCATACAGGCCTGGATCATACCGGTCGTGGAGTCTGCATGTTTCCATTGATCCTCTCCACCGAGAACATCGTCGACCTCTTTGCGTTTTAGCTTCGTCCGCGATGTCATCTATACATTCGCGCCGTCCGCGTCAGCACCCGACACCGTCTTCGGGGCTCTTAGTAGAAACCGCTCACCTGCTTCGTGATCGGAAATTCGTATGCACAAGTATTACATGCCCACTTGTTGTATCCCGTTTCCGCCGAGATGACGAGGAGATTGGCGCAGTTCGGGCAGAAAAGCATGTCAATATGTCCACAGAAATTTTTCTGGAGAAGGTTCGGCCCTCCTAGGGTGGTTTGTCTTGTAGCTTGGCGATTGGTTCACTTCTAAGTCTAGCACAAACAGATTGCCGCGCACTGTGGTTGGGCGCCTTTCAATAGCCTGAGTTTGGATCCTACTTTGATCCTACTACGACTACTGTATGAGTACTTGGGTCCACACTGGGGACTGCAGAATACAGCCAGGTCTGCTATGTAGGGCTTATTGCAATCCTCCCGAGAACTTCTGACCTGGACGTGGCCGTGTAGAACCAACGCCACCCGCACAGCCTGCTGCACCCCCTCTCCTCTCTCGTCAACTCCGATAATAGAGGCAGGGTTCTGCGCTCACTCGTTGGGATTCCTGGATTCCTACCCAGACAACCACCATCCCTCTCTGTCGACGACGAAGCTCCCCATCGCCTGAGATCATGTCGTGGCTCAAGGCAGCATTCCATTCTTCCTCGAAGTCCAAGGGCAAGGAGCGAGCGAAGGACTATCCATCCGACCCACCACCCAGTTGGAATCCCTGCGACGAAGAAATCCGCTCCGAAGGCCTCTACGCCGACGCAACAAACCAGGAGTATGAATCAGCAGAGGACTTCTGTCTCAAGTGTCCCCTTGCACCCTCTCGACTTCTCCCATCCGAGGCGGTCGAGCGCATCCGCGCGCAGGGCTGCGGCGCATGGGAGCTCGAACTCCCCACCGCGGTCGAGGGGCGGTCCTTCAAGGGGACCATCCACAACGGAAACAAGAGTGGTGTCATACGCGTCGCGTCCAAGTACGACTGCCCGGACTCGTGCATCTTCAGCACCCTCCCGATCCTCGCCGGTCTGTACGACACGCGCGGCAAGGAGGGCGTGTACTACGAGGTGAAGATGGTTCGCGTGCTGCCACAGCCGGGAAGCGTCGCCATCGGTGAGTGGTACAATGGCATCTCTGCAGCTTGCTATGTCCCACACCGTTCTCTCGTGGCTCATCTCCGGATCGCTGTCAGGAATGGCCTGTCGTCCTTACCCCGGCTGGCGCATGCCGGGGTGGAACCGCCTCAGCGCCGGCTTCCACACAGACGACTGCTCGACGTTCTTCGAGGACCCGGACGGCGGACGCGCGTACGCCGGCGAATTCTCCATCGAGCCAGGACACGTCATCGGCATGGGCTACAAGTTTGCGACCGGGGAGGTCTTCTGGACGCACAACGGACGTCATTTGGGCGCCGCGTTCACAGGAGTGTTTATGCGGCGCGAGCAGCACGACGTGTACGCTGCAATTGGCGTGACTGGGCCTGGCGAGGCCGAGTTCGAAGTCAACTTTGGTGCTGGTTGGGACTTTGAGTGGAAGGAGGGCAACAACTGGAAGGTGCAGGGACATGTGGGGATGTCGCCCGGCGGCCTGAGTGGAGCAGACGACGAGTTGCCTTCTTACACTGACTCCAGGAGGGATAGACCGGTACTCACATAAGCTCGATTCCCACTAGATCTTTGCAATGCCTCTCACGACATTCTGATGTTCGCGAACGTATCCAAATTCTATCCATTACATACCATTACATCTACGAACTATAGGGTATGGAAGAATACAGCTCAACACAACAAGGTCTACAAGGGGGTATCTCAGACCTTGCACTTGAGCTCCGCGCCGGTGACCATCTTGATAGTCGCGCCGAGACACCATCCGAGCTCTGTGCCGTCGATCTGCTTCCCAAGCTCGATCTCGCGATCTCCGCTGAACTCGTACCCGAGCCGAAGGAGCGCATGCATGAACGTCAGGTCGAGACACCACTCGGGGCGGCCCTCGAGCTCCTTCATGAGGTCCTTGTCCGAATCCCAATGTTCCTTCCACGCCGCTGGGCCTTCGCAAACCGTCTTGGCGAGGTCGGCAAAGGTGGAGATGTGGACGGGTTTCTTGGGTGCGTTAATTTTCGCGGCAAGGAAGGGGTTGAGGCGGTCGTAGAAGTAGGAAAGGAGGAGGATCTTGCCATGGGGGAAGGTCTCGAGGAGGGAGGGCTGATATACACCGTTAAACGAGCAAGGCTTAACCTTGCAAACACTAGCTCATGTATGTTAGCACGCACTCACGAGGAGACATGATAATGGCGACGTACGCATCCTTGGCCATGACCAGCTCCACGACCCGGTTGCAGGACTCGTAGCTGCCAATATCCTCGCCCTTCATCGTCACGTTGAACTTCTCGCCCAGCCGCCCGTCGTTGATCTCCACCAGCTTCTCCGTCCCCTTGGCCAAGCACGGGCTCGCCACCACAGCGTCCTTGCCGTGGCTCGCGCCACGCAGGTCGCCCATGAACTCGACGAGGCGATGCACGTGCTCCCTCGCGACCATGAGCCCGTATCCCAAGTACGAATGCTGGTACAGCACGCGCGTCGCGCCGTCGTACTTGAGCTCGTACTTGTGTTCGCCCTCCTCGAGCGACGAGTCCGGCTTCGCCATGTCGATCGTCGGCTGGAACACGATCTGCGTCGACGCCCCTCCGAGGTCAAGCACCGCGTACGGCTGCGCCGTCCCCTTGGTGTCCTTCGACAGCGTCTTGAGCAGGTAGTTCGCCGTCAGCCACGCGTACACGCCCTCGTCCCGGCCCTCCATGATCTCGACCGCGCTCTCGCCGTGCAGGCTGAACGGATAGCGCTCCTCGAGCCGCCGCCGCACCGCCTTGAGGATGTCCGCCGCCTCCTGCGTGCCGAGCCTTCGGAGCCCCGCCGTCGCCTTCACCTCGATCGGCGTGCACTTGCGCAGGGACTCGGGCACGACGCGCAGCGCCTCCGCGAGGAGCTCGTCGAGGCTCTCCGCCGCGGCATTTGGGTTGCCGCGGTAGTCCGACAGGCCCGGCTGGCGCTGCTTGAACACCTCGTACTCGTACGCGGGCGACGGCCCGCAGTTGTTGAACTTGTAGATGTGGATGCGCGAGCCCGTCGAGCCCGCGTCGACCATGAGCGCGAACTGGACGAGCGGCACGCCGTCCTTGTGCGGCTTCGTGCAGTAGTGCGTCTTCGTCAGGTCGCCGTCGCTCGCGGGGTCCGTCGGGCGTGTCGAGGGGGTCGTCGAGACGCCGCCGTCGTGCGGCCGTTGTGTGGGCCCGGGCGCAGGGGGCAGGTCGACGTCCTCGGCTGGCCGTCCGTCCGGCTTCATAATAGCTACATCGTGTTATCGTCCTTCAGTCTGCCGGACACAACACAATGGGGGGGACGCGGGGAAATGGAGAAGCACATCGACAACTCACAAGGCATGTAGTCGTCCAAGTCCTCCTTCCGCGGCCCAAAGAAGTACACCAAGCCAATCAACACCGCCGCCCCAATCGCGAATTTCTTCCACGCAAACCTCCTCCCGCCGCCGTTCCTGCTCGGGCCCATGCCGCCCTCTAGCCTCTCGTAGTTGCTGCTTCGTGGTGAGAACATGCTGCTTTTCGTAGACCGTCGTCGGGTCGCCTTGCTAGACTGATGGCCACCTGAGCCGTCGCCGATGCTCACGGAAGAAGAGTGGGGAAGAGGCTCTGGTGCCAACGTCGTCGAGGTAGAGGAAGAAGAAATGAGGGGCGTGTCCGACGAGGGCGTCGAGTTGGTGCTGTCGTGGTCGTCGAGATTCAGGGAAGGTGGAGTGCCGCTGCGCAGCCGCATGCAGTCCTTTCCCCCTCTATTGAGCGAGACTTTGCCGCAGAAGATGGCCGTGCGTGACACTGCGTGCGAGCTATCCTTCGTCAGGATGCTGCTTATGATTCCGTTGTTCCCATATTGAATGCCCTCCACGCGACAAACAGTTCGCTGACACGTTGGCAAATCAGACGCACACAAACACTGAACAGATGTTCCAGTATACAACACAACATTCACATTCAATTCACCACGTCGACGAGTATGACGAGACATGCGAGAGATAAGGGGGATGATGGAATGAATGGGAAGTCGGGTACTATCACACCGACTGAACATTAGCGATGGGTTTTGCATTTATATCGACGATGAAAAGGGAGCATGGGGGAGTGGGGGATGTACGACGCTACTCCAAGCGCAAGTGGGTGGGGAAAGGGGGAAGACGAGAAAGGAGTAGCGAAGGCCACAGAAATAATGCGGTGGCATTGGTTCAGAGAGTTGATGATGAAACGGATAGGCAAACATAACGCATAAGGTATACTCAAGCAACGTCAAGAGAGTGGAAAAGAGAGAGCAAATTCAGCGTTCATGGAGTATCGAACGACGGCACCTCGTGTCCATGGTGCTCAAGCAATGCGTGGTAGAGCATTGCCCGCTGTTTCCATATCTCCTTCTCTTCCTTCTCGCGCTCCACGGACGCCTCCAACTCCCGCTGATACTCCAGCTTGCGCTTCCGGCTCCGACGCGCTGCGAGTGTGTTCTGACGACGCTTCGCTTCGATGGCGTCCACGTCGTCAGGGTTGAGATTGACATCGTCCTCGAGCTCGTCCTCCTCACCAAACGCCTGGGACCGAGCACGCTTCTTCTTCAGCCAAGCAGTGGGAACCTCCTTGCGCGACGTCGCCGACGGCGTGACGTACTTGCGCGTCTGAATGGGAGCGTTGAGAGGCACAAGGGAATCAGGGGAGATGTTTTTCCGCGTCCCAGTGGGCAGGGACTTGCGGAGGCGACGGGTAGGCGTGCCAGGGGTGGGCATAGTCCCAGGATGCGGCGAAGGCTGAAGCGACGTGGGATCGAGGGAAGGAGTGATTGGCGATGGCATCGTGTACAAGTCCTCGAAGCTGGGCGGAGACGGGGGCGCGACAGAGTGAGTCTTCATGGAGTCGAGCATGTCAAAACCACCGCCGAAGAGCGATCCTTCACCCATATCAGGGAAGGCGTCGGCATCGAAAATTGCGGGGCTCGTAAGCAGGCCGGCAGACATGTCAGCGGACCCGAGCGCAGGCGTCGTGAGGAAGTCATCGAAGGGCGAGTCTTCCATCGGCGACGTCAAGAACTCGCTGAAGGGCGATACTGGGCATATTGTGCCTACACAATACATGTAAATCCAGCTGACTCCATAGAGGTCGTGGTCATACACACCTTGGAGCACGTCCATGATCGCCTGGACGCCGTCGGGATCCGCAAAGTCGTGCATGGTGTTGGCTGGCTCAGGGACAGACGGTGTCTCCTTGGGATTTTGCGAGAGCATGGTCAAGTAGTGGGAGCACAAAGACTGGAATTCTGGGGTTTGAAGCGCAGGAGCTTCTGGTGGGTGCGCTGCAAGAGGAGCTGGAGCTGCAAACTTGGATGTTCGAGGAACTGGGGGAAGCGATTGGGGGATTCCATGATGAGCAGCCAAAGCCGAGGTCGAGGTGAAGACCGGGTGGGATGTCCGAGGACGGTAGGAGTGATTTAGCGAGACATTTTGAGTGGTGTATGGGCTTGAAGGTGGGAAACCATCAAGTCGAGCGGGATGCGAGGAACCATGGCTGGTAAGACGGTCCGGGTGGTCGTATGGAGACGACGCGTTTAGAGAGTAGGGAAAAACATTTTCGCGCCGATGTTGTGGTGGTTGCGGAAAGTGCGGGGGAAACAAGGTGGGAGTTGGGGTGGGGTGAAGTGGGAGGTTGTCAGCCGACAAACCCGCTAGCGAAGGGAGGAGTCTGGAAGGGGATGGCGGCGCAATCAGTGGTGTGTTCACAACGGTTGGGTCATTGCCGTATGGATCCGCCGACGGAGCGTGAACAGGGGTATATGGGGGAAGAGATGGAGAATAGGATGGTCCGGACGCTGCGCTTGGCGACGCGTCTGGCTCGGAAACTAGCCACTTCTGCGTCGTATAGGGCATGTTGCGCAGTGTAGAGGATGAAGATGACTCTGCCGACTCGTTGAGGGACGGGGTCATGTGCATTGCGCGGTCGAGTCGCGTGAAATGCTTAACGACTGGCAGCGGAAATACGGCGACACGGACGGAATGAGAGAGGTATGAGTACTCACGGAATGCTCAGAGGGAATCTGAGTCAGGATTGGTGCCTCGGACAGTGGTGAGTGACTGTACGAGGGATGTGGATGTGGGGGTGGAAGAGGGGATGGACGAACTCGACGATCCTGACTCGCCCACTTTTTATCGCTTCCGTTCCACCGCTTTTCGCACTCAGAGACGCCCAGGGCTGTGCCTGGCTTCAACGCCCATGTGCTCCCAACTTCCCCTCCGCAGCCCTAAAAGCCACGAACATACACGTCCGTACACGTCCTCCGAGTCCACCAGCCCATTCTATCACTCTCAAGTCTCTGCGAACGTCCAAGACAGCCCTGCGCGCGCAGTCCACAGTCGCCGAAAGCGCACGCGGCGACTCCTTCATGGCGGCATCTGGCTGCGGCCCCGACCGCAGGTCCTCGAGTCAGAGTCACCCCCAGTTCCGATCCTGAAAGTTGCGATTTCGTGCAGAAAAGGCAGGTTACACCCACCGCCTGCCAAGGACGCTTGAGGGCGGTGAGCACAGCCCCCCATTCATTGATCCAATATCCGTCTCCTGTCGGGCACGCCTCGAGGGGCCGCCGCCCCCCGCTCCCCCTGCGCCGCCCCATTCCCATAAACTGCCAGGCCGCCCGCGCCCAGGCTGTCGTGCATTTATCCGACGTCCGACCTGTCCCCCAAGCCCAATATCAGCCGCCATCGATCGCGCTGATTGTCAAATTTTGGCCGCCGACGGCTGCCCGTCCTGTCCCCACGCTCGCGCCCGTCTGGACGAACGTTCCCGACACCGGCCGACCTTCACCGCGCCTTGTAGACAAGGCACGCTCCCCGACGCTGCTGATCGATGACCGGTGACCAATGGGCTGGTCCCACTGCCGACCGCCTGCAGCCACCAACAACGATTGTCCCGGCGTCGGAGCGCTCGTCCACAGGCGCACTGCCACCCGAAGCCTCATGACTGGCGACTTCCAACGAAAGCATCACGGTTCACCGTCGCCAATGCGATAAGCCCTGCATCTTTTCGATCATCCTTCCGCCGAGAATTTGAAGCCTGCTTGCTCAGCATTTCAGGCGACGCTGCTGACGAACCACCTACACTCGGACCCGGAGCGCCAAGCTGACTCGAGTCCCAAAGACAGCCCAATCGTCATAGAGGACGGGGGGAATGTCAATGTTGTCCATGACGAGGGCGGCGAGCGCCATGCTGAGAGAGCCGCCGGGGAGATCAAAGGAGCCGTGTCGACAGAAACTTCAGAAAGGGGCTTCTGAACACCGCTGGGAAAAGGCGACATGAATAGCTCGATGCTGCCAGTGCCTGCCACCATTTTGCTCGTTGGTTCACGACGCTCATCGCTGCTGAACACTGTTTGCCTCGGACGCCAACACAGCCTACGCCGTGACGGGGTTGACGCGCCCGCATCTCTAATGAGCACTGGTAGCACTCGAGCCCGTCGCGATCACTCACCAGAAACACCCAGTGCAATTGACACCCACCCAGCTCCTTCCCCTTCCATCTAATTGCGACCGCACCGAAGTCGCATTGAGTTTCACGAGAGCGCCGAACGTTCACAATCCACAGCCCCCTCTTCGCCGACCGCCGTGACCTGAGCCTGAGCCGCATTGCTTCTGCCGCACTGCCAGTACTTACCGCCCCCGCCGCCATCGGCGATATCTGTCAAAGAATACAAGGCGGACCGCAACTCACCAACACTCAACAGCGCCGACCACCAATCGCCGACCCACTGGGTTCTGAACGTTGAACGTTGAACTCCGAACCACCCCCACCCGACTCGAATCGCCGCCCCGAAAACCGTCTTCCATATCCGACCAACGAGCGCCAAGGAACCCGCACGGCGTCACAAACCGTCACAACCTCGCACCGCACCAGTTCATGGCGCGGCGTCGGACGCGTCGAACCGGCATCCTCCAAGCCCCACAAGCCGCCCCATAAAAATCGCACGAAATCGCGGAGAGCACGCAGGATCGAGGTGGCATGGTACCAGAACAGACAGGCCAAGAGAGACTCGCGGAAGTGGGGGAGGGAAGAAGCCGGCCGCCGCGCGGTTTTCTGTCTTTTATGCAAGCGCGCCTCGAGTCAGAGCCCTGCCTGCAGCCCGCCCGAACGGGCACCTGGATCACCTTGAGTCATCCACGTGCATCCTTCGCAATCCCTTTACCGGGACGCTCTTTCACACCAAGTCACTCAACACGAGGCTCCGGGACGCATTGCGTGCGTGCTGCAGGGCCCACTGGCAGGCAGGGAATGGGCGGGACAAAGTTGGATCCCCCGGTCGCCCCTCCCTCAGAGGCCGGTGGTTAGTGACATCCCCGTCGGGACCGACAGCGGTCGTCCTTCGATGGCCAATGTAGGCGTAGAGCGTGGCACGCATCCCTGCAATGACACAGTCGTCCGTAGGCGAAACGTATAATTACAGCGATAGCGAGCGTATATAATGCGAACTACCCGAACAAAGATTGACTTAAGATACAGCAGACAGAACACAAGTATACCATAACCGAGACCGATGTCCAGCACCCATTCGCACCCACCCACACGTCTAACGTCTGTCCGAGGTCCGGAGGGGTGTCTGACCAGACTACACACATACCACACTAGCTCGCCGCCCCATTCCCGTTCCTGCTTCCGTTCTGCAGCTGGGACGGCAGCGGGGGCATCGGCGGCGCGTCCGGCGCACTGAAGAACCCCTCCGCCGTGATGCTGATCGCCTGCACGCCCGACCCCGCGCTCTTCCCGCGCACCGTGGCCCCTCGCCCGAGGGCGATCGAGCCCTTGCGCGACGTGTTCCCGCGCTCGATTGAGATCGTCGACCGCGCCCTGTTCACTGTCGCGTACGCGCTTGGGGGGCCGCCCCCGAACGTCGTGTGCGTCGACCGCGCTGCCACGTCCTTCGAACGCTGCGACCGGTGCTGCGGGCGGAACGCGCTCGACCCGGACCCGGACCCGGACGAGCCGCCGAAGCGACTCGCGGGCCCGAGGGGCATGACGAGCATCGCGTCGTCGATCTCCTCGTCGTCTAGCAGCGCGCTGTCGCGGTTGTTGAGCGACGAGCTCGTCGGCGAGTTCATCTCGTCGAAGGGATCATGGGGAGGGTGAAAGATCTCCTGACCGTTTGTTGCGGTGGGGGAGGTAGCTTCGCTGCGGTCCAGCACCTCGTCGAAGACCTCGTAGTACCGCTGGATGCAGATCTTTATGACCATCCCGAGCGTCGCCTTGCCTTCGGCGGGTGCAGGCGCGGTGGACAGCGACGTAGTCTGGGCGGCGAGATTGGTGCTCGACGCGGCCCGCGCGGCATCGAAGAGGGTGGGCGCGTTGGGGATGGAGCACATCATCACGTCCCGCATCGGATTCGAGCTCGAGACGAGATTGGGGGAGATTACGACAGTGAGGTTGTGGGCATCCATCCGGTTGGATACAGACCGGAGCTGCACCTCGTGCAGCAGATCTAGACGGAACACGCTCAGTCCAGTGAAACGCATTGAGACCAAGTGCACGGCTTACGGAGAACGCTGCTCAGGAGGATGTAGACACACGGGGGTAGTTCTGGCAGCAAGGTTTCCCGGATGTAGAGGATAGCCGACATGTCGTTGGGGTCGTCCGTCGGCACAGGGCATTTCCGGATGATCGGGTAGAGCCTCTCAGGAAATATGGGCTCCGGAAGGTCGTGTAGGTACTTCTTCAACAGCACTGCGGCCAGGTGTGGGTCGCCGAACGTCTCCAGCGACACAACGTGCCCTTCCCATGACCGTGGTCAGTGTTCCCGCGCGAATATGAAATGAAGACATAGGAGTCAACACACCTCGGTCATATGCCTGAGCAGCTTGCTTAAGTAGCACGGAGTTTGGCGACCGGCGGAATAGGCCCTCATCGCGCAAACCTAATACAGTGTCAGCATAGAAGTGGAAGTCAGTTAAGACGCGCGTGTGGTCGGTGTCTGACCTGTCGATCGGAGGTATTGTATACAATCCCTGACCACGCGTGGGAGACCTCCTTTCTCGCCGTCGAATCCCATGAGCTCCTCAAGAGGGACGCCAAATAAGTTGGAGCGAGTCAGGACTGGCAGATTAATTTGCCTCTCATGCTTGAGATTCTCTCTGCGCGAACGTCAACGATCGAGCGCGGGATGTGTGTGAGGCCGGGAGAGCGCTTACTGGTAGACTGCGGGGGGTATATCGATTTGTGTGAGAGGAACGTGGTATGCCAGCTCAGAAAGGGTATTGATATAAGTTATCTTGCGGAAGAATTTGGGGCTACTCAAGTCAGTGAGCGGACGGGGGGGAGGGTGATAACTGACATACCTGATGATAGCACCGGCCAAGGAGAATAACACTGGGGAGAAAGTTATAAAGGCGACCCGTGCTAGGTAGGCGGGTACCCACTCTTTGTGAAGAAGTTGGAATGTACGACATACTGCGGTCACAATCAGACAAATGTGTCAACACCGACAATAGGGAGGCACTTACCAGGCGCTTCAAGTTCTTACGATACTTTCGACTGAGACTGCGGTATGCTTTCCATACCCAGTTCCAGCCTGGTGAATTTCGGTTCCCAGCAGCAAGGAACACGACGGTATAGTCGGACTCGACTGCACTGGAGGGTTAAGGAATGGATGGAACCGAAGCAGAGATAGTACGCACCATAGAGATCCAAATAAGACAGTATACGGCTGAGATGGTGTCATGACCGACGTTCCGACACAACAGCATGAGACTCACACAAGTAGGAGGTCATATGAAACCTCTCTCGGGTCGGGCATGGCAGACGCGCACATAACGATCCTGAAAGGGTGCGTTTGTACATCTTCGAAACAGCGAAAATCATGGTACGCACATAGGCCGTGTTCTTGGGGCATAATCGTTAACGAGGGCAGGGGGCACGGAGATAGGGAAACACTCACTCATAGTCCACGCCCGCCTGGAAAATCAGCCTGTTCATGACCTCCTGTATTCTCTCCTGCCCATAGTACTCCCCTGATGGGATCTCCGGTGGAATAGATGAGGACTTGCCGAAAGGCTGCTTAAAGAACGACTTGCGTTTGCTTGTTATGGGGGAGTCCGGTGGGATATCGAAAGAGTTGGAGCGGGATGGAGAGTTGATGTTCGCAGACAGCGCAGCCAGTCGCTGTTTGAGCGAGAGGGGGTTCGGAGGCATGTCGAGTTAGATGTTGCGGGGTATAGCGCAAGATTGAGGTATAAGATATGCTGAGGACTGAGATCTGAGACGTTGGCCGTGCAAGCGAGGATGAATGTGAAACGAGGCAAGGTGATGGAATGCCTAGCAGCTGATCCACTCGGCCGTTTGGTAACCAAGAAAGGAAGTGGGATATGTGCGGCGGAAAAATATGTGCCTTCCGATGGTTCTGCGGGCAGTGGGAAGAGCTGGGCAGGATGGAGGAGGAAATGAAACGAGCGGCCACTTGCTGGTGGCGCCGGCGGGGACTAGGCACGCCAGACAGACGCCGGAAGGAGTGTGATTCGTGACGGAAGAGAGTGTGACAGCCTCGTGACAGGCACATCATGGCGATGCCCGGATCCATTCTTGTTCTCCCCCACGAGCAGCCTCTTGCTCCAAGACCTACATAGACGATCACCGATACTTCGAACTTCGAATAATTGTGACTCATATGCATATCGGCCCACAAGGTCCGCGTTGTCCCTCATCGGCCGAGAGGAACTTGCAGGTACGCTTAAAAGGCCCACAGGCTGCACTGCCAACCACTGCAGGACGGGGACCCAGCCTTCGTATTTCCAAGCACCGTCTCGATAAAGGTATGATCCAACTTAAACCATGCACTCCTTAGACTTTCCAAATATCATGTCAACGTATCCTTGACCACACACAGAATAACCCTTGCACGATGTCTCAAGAATCGGGCCACATATACACTCACGGTCACCATGAGTCTGTCCTTCGCTCGCACACCTGGCGCACGGCTCAGAATTCCGCCGCTTACATCCTTCCTCACCTCAAACCCAACATGACCATCCTCGATGTCGGCTGCGGTCCCGGCACCATCTCCGTCGACCTTGCCAAATCCTATGTCCCTGATGGGCACGTCACCGGCCTCGACGTCCCAGACATCATGGACAAGGCCCGCGAGCACGCCGTATCCAAGGGCGTAACCAACATCACCTTCACCTCCGGGGATGCGCACAATCTCCCCTTCCCCGATGCGAGCTTCGACGTCGTCCACGCCCACCAGGTCCTGCAGCACGTCGCCGACCCCGTTCAGGTGCTGCGCGAGATGCGGCGCGTCACGAAGCCCGGCGGTCTTGTCGCGACCCGCGAGAACGACACCTCTGGCATGGTCTGGTGGCCGAAGACCGAGGGATTAGAGGAGTGGCACCAGGGCTATATGAAGGTCGCCCGTGCTAACGGCGGCGAGCCCGAAGCCGGTCGTCGCCTTCACGTTTGGGCGAAGAAGGCTGGGTACCCTGCCGAGAGTCTCACCCTGTCCGTCGGGACTTGGTGCTTCTACACCCCCGAGGAGCGGGCATGGTGGGGTGGCTTGTGGGCGGATCGCACGCTGTCGTCGAACTTTGCGTCCACAGCGCTCAAGAACGGCATCTATACGCAGGAAGGCCTTGAGAAGGTGGCGGAGGTTTGGCGGCAGTGGGCCGCAGATGAGGATGGCTGGTGTTCTCTGATCCACGGGGAGCTGATTGCTAAAGTCTGAGGTGGCTCGGATCGGCAAGGAGAGGATTCAAGAAGATCATGTACTATGGACTGATTCGCTCCGTTCGTTGCATGCGGGCCGTTCAACTGGTCTCATCTTTCAAAAAATATGTTTGCTACATAGTTGTACTCGCTGTCGATGAGTAGTGTTGTCGAATGTTTTATGCGGACGTTCTGGTTTCTTGAGGCGTGAACAGGCGCTCGTCGGCCAGATCATGACCACGTCACTGGCGCTTGCTGGCACTGGCACTCTCATCTTGACCTTCGTCCGATAGCTAACTCCAACACTCAGGGATCATACTCAGCATAGATGAGTTCATAGTGAGCGATATTTAGTGACGACTACGAAAGCACGCTCTCATGACATCTCAGATAGAGCAGGCCGAATGCACCAGGCACTTTTAATTCCAGAAATTCTCCATGACGTTTGCACCTATGCCGCCGACGACACTCTGCTTTCCCTCTCACGGTCCTGCAAGGCGTTCCACGAAACCGCTATTCAAGCCCTTTGGAGCGAGCTTTTTGATTTGAATCCTCTTATCAAATGCTTCCCTGAGGACGCATGGACAATTGATCGAGGATACCTTGTAAGTGAACAGTCTGATCACCTGTTGGAGCATGGAGTGCGGTCCGTTGACAAACTTTCTGAATGCAGGAAATCATACGTTCTCTCGCACCCGACGATTGGACGAACTTTCTGAAGTATTCGTCGCATGTGCGACATCTCGGGAATCCGCAGCGGGCGCCTGCCTCCACCATGTCTCCGTATCCGAGACTTGTCGGTGGAGCTGTGAGCTCCCTCTCGATTTATCGTCCCGTCCTCATCCTATTCCCAAGGCTGGTCGAGCTCAGCTGGATGGACCGCACTTTGCGCAAGAATGACTACGACCTTCCTGGAATACTCGGCCTGATCGGTCCGCATCTCAAGCGAATCTCAATCACGGACTGGTCTCTTCAAAATGACGAGGAACAACACCTACAAACGTCGTTGTCGTTGATATCAATTCGCTTCCCATCCCTCCAGTACTTCTACCTTCACTGCGAGCAACCTCTGGCCGTGTGCAAGCTCATCTCTAGCGCCTTGCCGAGCAACCTAGATGACCTTCGGACTTTCCAGTGTGACCACGTTCCCATTGCAGAAAGCACATTCTCTGCCCTCGGCCGCCTCCAACGTCTCAGCGAGCTCTCCATCCGTCTTCCAGCCTTCCTATCCTGGGCACCGCTCCCGCCAGACTCCTTTCCCGTATTGCGCCAAATCGGGGTCACAGCGCTGACGAGAGACTATCTTGCGCTGAGCCCCGACACTGCGCACTTTCCACAGGTGAAGGAGGCAACGATCCATCTCCGCGACGTCCCAAAGGTCCATGATGCGGTTCGCTTCTTCGACCTTATTTCCCGCCAGTTCTCACACGCCGGGCTCTCCAAACTCTCCATCGATATGAGCGAGGACGCGAACCTCATCAGCCGCTCACGGGACAACAAAGTGACCCTCACTCGAGACCACCTGCGCCACCTCCTCTCCTTCACGAAGCTGACGGTGTTGGCGGTGAACCTTGCATGTCCGTACGCCCTGGACGGCAACTTCTGCTCCGAGATTGCGAAGGCGCTTCCCGATATCGAATGTCTGTACATGGGAACCTACGACGATTGCCACCACGACACCGCTCCCGGCATGCTGCCCACCATGACACAGGTCCTCGCCCCTTTCGCCACCCATTGTCCCAAGTTGAACATACTCGGCATCCCGTTCGACGCCCGACAAACCCTGACGATCGACGCCGTCAGGGACGCGCTCCCCCAGCGGCCGAGCCCGTCCGCAGTCTGTAGACTGGACTGTTCGCATTGCCCCATCAAAGACGCACGCGTTGTTGCTGCATACCTTGCTCGGGTCTTCCCGATGCTGAAGGGGTACGATATCGAATGGACCAACTTTGACACGACGCATCCTCTGGCCACAAGGTGGAGGCAGTGGGAGCGTATCTGGACAGAAGTCCAGCAGAAACTCCGTGGTTCAAGATGATACGAGACGACGAGAGGGCGGCGACGGAAGAGAACTGACGCGTTGGGTGGACTGCCTGTATGCACCCCATGGCGGGGTATCACTACATTGTCTTTGACTATAATCAGGATACATGTCCCAGTCGTTCAGTATCTCTTTCCGTCTGAATCTGAATCAGCCTCTTCCGATCCGGGTAACGATCCGTGAAAAAGTTGGCTCACCTCCACGATGCATCTAAACGATATGACCAGGAACGCCACTTTAGCTTTGCGCGTTTAATATCAAAGCGGCCGCCGCCTCCGAGCGCGGTCGAATCGTGCAACGACGATCGACAGGGTACCTGCAGTGGCGAGGTGGCGTGAAATGTGAGGAAGCTACGTAGGATATGCAAACAAGCAAATGAGGCGGTGCGCACGATAAAAACCCGTCGGACATCTCCATCTTGACATGAATCGGGTCCCCTTTCTCATCCAGCGGAGGGCCGATGTCGAAAACGTGCAGCACCGAAGCAACATTGATGAAAAGCGCGGCATCGGCGAAGTAGCGTCCGGGGCAGATCCTATCCCGAAGGCCCCGTCATGAAGGCAGGCTGTCCACGTTGACGACTCCCAAAAAACACGACACACCTTCGTCCAAAGCCGAACACGAACGCGAGCGGATCGCGGACGTTGGGATCGAGCTTGCCGTCGCGTATGAACCGTTCCGGCCGGAATTCGTCTGGGTCCTCGTACTCCTCGGGGTCGTGCATGCACGCCCTGCATTCGACATGGATGAATGTGCTGCGAGCTGACCCAAGCGGCGAACGAGGAAGACTGACCAAATATTCGGCGTGACCATGGTGCCTGCAGGTATGAAGTACCCATGGAACTCGTCGTCCTCTACCGTACGGTGCGAAATCCCAAGGGGCGTGACATTGAACCACCGCAACGTTTCCTTGACCACAGCGTTGACGTAGACGAGCGCATCGCGGTCGTCGAAGTCGGGAAGGCGGCTCGGTCCAACGACAGCGGAGAGCTCCGCTTGGGCTTTCTTCTGGACGTCGGGGTATAGGGACATAGCCAGGAATGCGGCTTGGAGCGTTGAGTATGTCTGTGGTGCTATGGTGAGATATGTATTGTCAAGTCTCTAGGAATGATGCGTACCGTGTCCGAGCCGGCTGCGATGCATCGTGCATTAATCACCAGAGTGCACAGTGCTGATAACATAGGTTTTACTTACCGATATATGCGGCACCGGCAACTGTCTTCACAACCTCATCCTGGGGCATACCTGAAGGATATCCTTCCATGTCGCCCTTGGCCGAAAGCAGGGCTTCGACTATTGGTACGCAATAGGGTAGCACATTGTCCGTCTGCAACGGGGTGATGAAGCTCAATAACCACGAGGGGGAGACGTGGCATACGTACAAATGCTGTATTGCGCTGCGCATATGGGAGGTCTTTTAGTTTTCTGGTCGCGTCCCGCCATTCCGCAAATTGGGCCTGAAACCCAGCGCCCGGAACCCATCCAGGCACATAGCGTAGAAGAGGGACATAGTCTACCAGGAACTTCCCGGGAACAATGGTCTGGCTTGGTCCCTCCATCGCCTTTTCGATGACGCGGACAATTTCATTGTTCTCATCCTCGATGTCGATGCCGTATGAGATTTTCAGGACTGTGGCGGCGAAGGTGCTGCCGAGCCAGGGATAATTAGATTCACATCCTTGCGCCTACGTTGGACTTACAATCGAATGTGCTGTTCAAAACCGGCAGGGGTTCTCAATAGCTTGAGGAGGAAGCGGCGGGCGACAGCGACTTGCACATCTTTGTACGCCCCGAGCGCGCCTGGATGGAAGTGCTGCCAGAATGCGCGTCTGCGGTCTTTCCACTCAGGAGCATATGGCATGAAGCCGAGAGTCTCGTCAAGAGCACTCCTGCGCCATCCTATTAGGCTTGTAACCAGTCACCGAGACTAGGAGATACGTATACGCACAAGGCGATAGAAGGGCTTACTACCCTATCTGAGGTGTTCGCAGCTCGTTTCTCCAGATATTCGGTGATGACGGCGGGACTGCCTAGGATGAGGTTGTGTTGGCCTAATCTGCGGAAGTAGACTACATCGCCTATGGCACAAAAAGGTCAATGCACAGGACGTTTGCGTGTAGAACAGACCACCAACCGTATCTGTTGCGCATACCGCTGAATGCGAACCATGGCTTCACCTTGGGCATGTCGAAGTAGCCGACGACGGGGAGTAGGGTTGGGCCAGGTGGGAATGGTCTCCCACGAATGCGCGCTTTCCAAGCGAACAGTGAGCGTAGGTAGATGATAAGGAGGAAGCCTAGAGAAGGGAGTGCCCAGTCCAGACGCAACAACTGAAAGTATGCCATCGTAGCTGGTGATCACTTAGCTTCAAGGTTCGGCCCAGGAGGACGACAGCAGCAGAGTATATGTACCTAGGGAAGGCTGTCGGCGTCAGCTGGGCTGGACGTAAATTCCTTGCTTACACTCAAACTTTGATATATTACCCCCCTACCATAGGCCATAGCGTCTTCAAAGTTTCGGAGGAAAAGGGGGGATGATTAGATCGTTGAGCTTCCGATCCCACCCCCCTCCCGAGCAATGGCATCGTGCGTTGCTGGCAGCAATAGATAGCGACTTCCTGAACGACTGCACGCGTTTGGGCTCGTCGGGGGCACCCGCTCTGTCAGGTCCGAACGAATCCTAATGGGTTCTAATCGACACCAAATAGCCATTAAGTAAATCGAGCTATACCGTGCACTAGTAGCTCCAGATGTGTATTTTCCTACGATTCACGACAAACTTCCGTCAGCTGGACGGTACATGTATATCAAGGACAGCCCTGCTCACCACCGTGTCCCCCTGCTTTACTCCATCCACGCCCGCTCCTGCCTCCTCACCCTCGCCATCTCTCTCGCGTACTTCTCGGTCTGCCTCCACGCCTCGCCCATTTCCTGGCTCTCGAGGTCCAAACTCGTCTCGCCCTCTCCGGGCTCCTTCATCGGCTGGCCCCTCCCCCACGCCGTCTTCAGGCTCATCAAGTCAGGGCACAAGTCCGACAAGAAGCCCGCGATCATCAGGAGGTCCGCCTCCTGTTCGATCGGCGACGGCCCAACGCCGACCATGTAGCACTGTTTGAACGAGACCCCGCCCGCGGGGCGGAGGCCCGCCTCGTAGTCCTCCTCGAACGCGCTGACGTCGGTGCCGATGGGGATGGAGAGCATCCCGACGGCCGGGCAGTGCTCCGCGAGCGGGATGAGGCCCTTGAGCGTGACGCTCGGGGTGATGCCCATCGGGGCGTACCGCCGCCACTCCGCGTTGAGCTCGAGGGCGGTGAGACGCGGCCACGCGCGCGCCATGCGCTCGACGCACTCGTCGTCGATGTCAATTGGTGCACCCGGTTCGAGCCGCAGCTGGGAGATGTTGAGTTGGAGGAGAGGGGAGAGCGTGTCGGGGCGGATGATGTAGAGCGAATTGTTCCGCGGGGACGGCTGCGCGCTCCTGAAGTGGACGTTGCGCAGGATCCGGCGCGCGGGGTGTTCAGTGAGCTTCGTGAGGAAATCGTGGAAATCGGTGGCGGTCGGTGGCTGGTCAACTTGGACGTCGACGCTATGGAGGTCGGGTTGGCGGATGAGGTTCAGCCATTTCTCGCAGACGTCGACCGAGTCGGTGGAGAGCGAGAACACCTGCAGCGACGGGAAGAAGTGCCCGCCGCGCTCGCGAGCCCACAGGAAGAACTCTCGTGATCTCTCCGCGTCCGCACGAATCGAGACTTCTCGCAGGTTGTTGAGACCAGCAAGGTGGATGATAGTCTCAAGAGACATCTGGCTGTTCCAGGTGTACTTGAAGTCCAGGAGGTGCTGTTGACGAACACCGAGAGAGAGGACGGCTTCCTCGAGTGGGGTGCACGGCGACGATGTGATCTGGATTGAACGCAGTTGGGCAGGGTTCTCACCGAAGATGCTGAGCGCAGACACAATCTGGCTTATAGACTCTTCACCCCACTTGCCCATCTGGATAATGACATTGGACGCCTTCGAGTTGAGCAGAAGGAGCAGTGACGCAAGGTCTTCGGCTTCGTGCTTCTCGGGGTTCGCCCAGTGGAATGTACGGAGGCTGGGAAGCAATGCCTCCGAACCTAGGCAGTTCTTGAGCGTGAGGTATGCGACAGGCGCAAGGGCGGTGGTGGAGAAGAATCCCATAAACATGCACGGGTCGATATACATGGCGCGGATGCGTGAAGCGTACAACTTGACGCGGACCCAATCTTCTGCTTGGGGGTCCCGGACAAAGGACTAGCAAAATAGCTGAGGTATATGTGCTTCGTACATAATCCATCGCGACGCACCAACTTCTTTGATCCATCTTCCTGCCTAGTCTCATCCCAAATATCCTGGGGGAAACATTTCACCAGAGGCACCAATGACATTTGCCTCTCCCACAATGTATCGAGTGCGACATCTTGAAAACATTTGGCAGTACGTGCAAGGGCAACGACAGTGATGTCTCCTTTCGCCTCTGCCTGGACCTCTTTGAAGATCAAGTTGAGCAGCTCAGGTACGGCGAGGCAGCGATGCATGTCGGCGGACGATTTCTTCTATAGCGGACCAAACTATGCTTTCCGTGAGACAAACGGCAGGAGGAATTAATGACAACTCACCCTAGTAAGTAGAAGGTCGACTGACAATGTCCGAATGAAGGCGGTCGAGACAAGCTATGCCGGCAGTCGCGTGTTGACACTGAGCGCACACACACGACCGAGTTTGTGGCACAGTGGTCAATAGAACAGTTTGCGATGGGGCACGGGAAGCAGGGGACGGGGTGACGGTGGTTGCAGGCAGGGGGCCGCTGTCACTGAGCAAGGTCATCCGCGACGCGACGGTCACGTGTACACCTTCAGCCACTGAACTTGAACTCGAAGCACTCAAGTTTATTCCGTCTATAAACAATGTGGTACATACTCTGTCGTGTTCACCGGTCCGTGCAAGACTGGCAGAAGAAAGCACCCAACACATACTAAGTACAAGCTCAGCCAATTCGAGCTCCTCCCGCTCGCGAGCACAGCTCAACTCTCCATCGATCATCGGCCATATCCTCCAACTTGGCTCCCAATATGGGCCTCAACCGGCGTCCTCATCTACCTGTAGTCGTGGGGTGAATATCCGCAGACAAGCACTCAGATCATGCTCACCAAGTTCCACCGCTTCCCGTCCTCCCTCATCTCCGCCATTACACCCAAATACCTCCCGACTTCCTCCCACGACGCTCGCCATCTAGCCTCCTCCTCCGTATCCTCAGACGAGTGCCATGCCCGCCAACACCACCGCAGGTCTGGGAACAGGCGCAAGATATACAGAGCGACCTGTTCCGGACACGCAATCGGTTGAAGCTCGGCGCGGAGCTCGTGGACTTTACACGTGCTGCGCTTGCCCCGCAACGCGTCGTAGTAGTCCGCCGGGATTTTGCGCTCCTGCAGGATCGGTATTTCGTCTACCCAAGACTGCGCGTCGAACTTGATGCCAAGAAAACGTAGCTCCGGACAGTACGCTGCGAAGTACGACAGAGCACGCACAGTCGTGGCGAGAGGGGCGTGAAGGCACCAGGTCTCGTGGGCGAAGCGGAGCTCTTGAACGTGCGTCCACGCTTTCGCCATGTCGTGACAGAAATCGTCGTCGAATGAGAACCCCCACTGTGGCACGACAGTAACGTCACGGAGCTCTGAGAAGTCGAGGAGCGCTCGGAGGTGTTGTGAGGATACGAGGACTCCGTCGTCGAGGGCGTCCTCTGCCACGAAGGGATCCGGTTCTCCAGTGCCAGGTTTGATGGTGAGGCCAATGAGCGTTGAAGGATGGAACTGTCGGCGGATAGATGTGAATAGCACAGGAAAACTGCCCGCAGCGGGGACGGCCGTGAGGGATATGGAGAACTTGTGAACATATGGGAGGGCGATGCGTTGAGCAAAGGCGGTGTACGACTCCACTGTGGAAAACAGCGAGAACGACTCCGTCTTCGAAAACGGCTTGTCAGGAAGGTTGTGGCTCGACCAGCTGAGCGTATCGGGGAGACAAATGAGCACAGTCCTAAGGGTAGGTA
The DNA here is from genome assembly GCA_020736865.1 of Ganoderma leucocontextum. NCBI lineage: Eukaryota > Fungi > Basidiomycota > Agaricomycetes > Polyporales > Polyporaceae > Ganoderma > Ganoderma leucocontextum. Next base: position 938,571 of record JAHKGY010000006.1, read on the forward strand.
GACTGGCGAGATACGCGATGCCTTCCATGAGGAGGGGAATGTTGTAACACTCGAATTTTATCAGTTGGGGCTCCGTTCTCAAGTAGCGCAACAGCGCTGCAGGCGGTTCATCGTCTGGACCGGAGTTGCCACCGAGCGTGAGTTCTTGCAGCTGACGAAAGTCAGACAGGATATCGAGAGTTGCCGCGACGGTTCCTGACGGCTCCCCTGCCTCGCTAGTGTGGTTCCAAGAGATGGCAGCAACCCTAAGTCCTTTCCCCAGAATGGTGAGTAGGTGAGGAATAACCGAATGGCGAAGACCAAGGGAGTCTACTCCGAGCTCGAGCACGTTTGGGAGCAGTGTGTGTTGCGGCCGGAGAGCGCAAATGGCTTCAAAGACTTCGGGTGGCACAAATGGCGACGGTGAAGGATACTTCGGCTTTCCAAGGTAGCGAACATAGGACGCGTACGTGAGGAATGCAGCCCAGTCTTTCGTTCTGAGGGTCCGACGAAAGTGCTATCGTCGAGTCTTTGGGATCAATTTGGCACCAAAAGTCTGAAGTTGAAGTACCCACATATGTCTCGCCCTCATCTAGCTCTTTGACGCCATCTGGAAAACACTCCATAAGGGGCCAAAGGGTGAATAGGGCGTCCCACAGAATCCGTAGGGCTGGTTCGCGGAACGCTTTGCAGCATCGAGCCAGTCGAGCAAGGGTCCTCGTCTCTGCGAACAAGCACACGTGCCTGAAGACTTCGGCGATGAAGAGTGTCCTTGGGGCGACATTGGCGACACCTTGAACATCGTGTAGTAAATTCTCTGTGGTCTCCATTCGAGGTATCTCCTTTCTGGGAACGGTCGTGCCGTGTTGAGGTGATTAGGGTACCTGAGCAGTTTGGTCATCACGAAATCGAATACATGTACTGGTCATTAAGCAGGACGTACTATTGCTTTCCACTTTCTCCGAGCGATGGGATGGGACGATGCGAAGGTACTTACGGGGCACTGGCGCGGCCAGGCTGTCTGCATCCCAGCCGTGAGGTCATCACCGTCTCCCGATCAAGTAAAGCCCCTAGGTATGCCAGGCACCATAGTCGCTTGAAAGTATAAGGACTGACTCGTCCATATAAGAGCAGGTTATTGCCCTAGTTCTGGCCCTGCGCCTGAAGTCAGCGTTATTGTGTTCATACTTACTGTATGCTTATGGACTTACCCTTCATTCACTCTCGTTTACGCGTGTCTAAATGTTGAATATGAACTCCACCCAATAATAACGTCGAGCAAACGTTGGCCAGAGTGCCCTGGACAGTCTGAGGTCCGAGGGAGCGAGTCGTCGACGATGGCAAAGGCGGGACACAGCGGCCACGGACGTAGGCGACGAGTCCATGTCACGATCGCGCAATCGCGGTGAGCTCGCTCCTCTCCTTATCAGCCTTAAGTTTAAGCCTCCCTCTGTCCTCTTTCCTGCTGATCGCGCTTTGCTCGTCTTCGTACTTGGTGAACTATGGACAAGTCTACGATCAACGAGCTCATCGCTGGAAGCATCGGCGGCGCCGCGCAGGTCATCGTTGGCCATCCGCTGGACACGGTCAAGACTCGCGCACAGATCGCTCCCAGTTCAGTCTCTTCCTCAATAGCACGCTGGAGACGATGAGGGCTTATTCTTGCATTCGTGCGCCATGCAGAGGCGATGTTTGTGAGTGCACGCGACATTGAAGTGAAGAGAACGCGACTGAAGAATGAGTACACAGAAAGGCCCTATGGATATTCTGACGCAGACATTAAGGAAGGAAGGTTTCTTCGCTCTATACAAAGGTGCGTTCTCGTCCGATTCGTTGCACCATGCCCTCTACATCCTGCGCGCAGGTATGGCAAGTCCCTTGATGGGTATCGCCGGCGTGAACTCCCTCCTCTTCGCCGCGTACGGTGCCTCCAAACGCCTCATATCTCCTTTCCCTCACCTGTCGCTCAAGGAGATCGCCGCGGCGGGTGCGCTTGCTGGCGCAATTAATGCTGTCCTCGCAAGTCCAGGTACGTGACTACGCTCCTGATATGGACATCATCTGAGGATGGTGCTCACGATGAACTGTAGTCGAAATGTTCAAGGTGCGCATGCAGGGCCAGTACGGCCAGCCTGGCGACAAGAAGCTGCGTGCGGTGGTGAGCGAGATGTGGAGCGACTGGGGCTTCCGGAAAGGGATCATGCGCGGGTACTGGGTCACCGTCGCGAGAGAGATCCCAGCATACGCAGGGTGCGTTGCTCTCACAGTCGCGATCATGTTTCTATCCATGCTCAGTCCTCGCGTTCAGATTCTACGCAGGTAAGGGCTTACCTCGCGCGATCGTGTGCGATGTTTTGATGCCGTTTGTAGGGTTCGAGTTCTCGAAGCGCAAGTTTGGCGAGAAGTATGGCAAGCAAATCCCAGTGTGGGCCCTGCTTGCCAGCGGTTCCACTGGCGGGGTAGGTATTCAGCTATGTTACTGTCGCGTTATCCAGCCATTAATTTCTCCAGATCGCATACTGGCTATCATGTTACCCACTAGGTATTGCATCGCTGTTCATGCCACTTCTGAGCAGGTCTCTCTGACAAGTGATGTTCAAAGATGTCGTAAAGTCCCGTATACAGCTGCGAGCGACCCCACCGGAAGGCACCCCTGTACAATATATTGCACGGGAATTGCGGGCAGTGGTAGCGGAAGGCGGAGCGTACGTGTATGCATGATGATTTGACGAAGTCCAGAAGCTCACATTCCCCTGCCGCTGCAGGTCTGGCCTCTTCCGTGGGTTGACTCCGTCATGTAAGTTCGTGCACATCCATGGAAAGTTAAAAGATGCTGACTTAAATCCGTGTACGTAGTATTGAGAAGGTGAGGTTCTTCAACGAATACGGACCGTTGACCCAAGGCGTGCTACTGACTATTCTCGTCCCCTGCAGTATACCCGCCGCGGCCGCTACATTCGCGGCGTTCGAAATCACAAGAGGTGAGGTTCCTTCTCTATACGTGGTGGTCGTACCGATGGCTAAATCCAGTGTAACCAGAATACTTGGAAGAACTCACCGAGGTTTGAGTTGTACACTGGCCTATGGGACTATGAACCTGGATTCAGGACTTGTTCGAGAAGCTCATATCTACTCAAATCAATGTTCATGCTTCTACGCATACAATTCCGCAAGCCTTCCCCACCAAACCGTCAGCTAGCGGAACGAACGGATAGGCATTGGTCACTGTAATCCCCACCCCCTAAAGAGCTCAAGCCATGCACGTAACTACAGCATCACGACCAGCTACCCCTACACGATCCTTGATTCGGGGGAGGGTACCGAGTCTTCTCCACTATGGGACACTGCTTTCTGTCAAATCGACGATCCAATGCATCATGAGAATCGAGATGAACCGGGACGACGCCCAGCCACGAAGTTCCTCCTCCGGCTCGCACTCGCGAGCTTCATCCCATTACCCCGCAAAGTCTCCATGTCAGTGGAAACGGAAGCTCCCGGGAAGCCCAGAGGCGATCCTCCACTCACGATTGCTCATTCCGTCTTATCGTTGACCTGTTTATGCACAGGCTTTTCTCGCGCGGTATGTCCCGCCGATACCGAGATCGTTCCCAAGGGATACAAACGCATAGGCATCAGACACCTATAGGAAGCAAGTATCGCGTTCGGTTCGGAATACGGCCCTCGCTCCGTCGCACCCGAGCCCCGTATCCAAGGATAACCCACCTAAAGGTTATCCCGCCTAACGGTTATCTCGCGCCGAGCGACTGGGCGCGATCCGCAATGCTAAAATGCGAGAGGGCGGCGAATCAGAAAGGTAGGGCTGAGGGGATCCGCCGTATGCGTTCTGCGTTCGCGACGCAGGACGGACCGTACCCCGACGCCAGACGTCCTTCGCAGCCAGGGGCACACTGATAACGCCGCAGGCTTCGTCGATGGGAATGGGCGCGAAAACGAACATGCGCGCCTTCACTGGCCCGACGTGGTGCTTGACGACGTTCGCAGCGGAGGAACTAACCACTATGCATGCAGCGAGCAGGGCGGAGGGCCTGCAAAACTTCACAAACGCTGAAGAAGCGTCCGGGGCGGCGTAAGCAAGGTCGTTTGGCCAGTGTGCCCGGACGCCTTCACGTCAGCGGCGTGCGCGATTGGCTCATGTACGCACGGCCTTCTCTCAAGCCCGCCAATCGCCTCGCACCTCGCGTACGCAAGCGGTCCAAAAATTGGCGACCGCCCGCGTTCCGTATGATACCTTGCCAATCGCAAGGTACATACGCCGGACGGATATCGCGCCCTTGGCGCGCGTCAAGCACGCTTCTCCTTCGTCCGATCGGATGGCACGGACGATTGCGACCCGCTTCTCGTGCGTCTCGCGCGGATTGTCGCGCATTGGCGACTGCACGACGCAAGCGTGCATCACCAATCAACAGATCCAAAAACAACACTGCAAGCGCGTAACGAAGACGTGCTTTCTGACGAAGACATCTGTCATCCCGCACCGTGCTTCGTGCACGACAAAACCACGCGCGGATGAAGGACCGAGGACGACGAAGAGCCTTCTCCGCGACGCAAGCATTGGACGAGGGCCAATGGCCGTGCGCCTTCGCGGTCGTTGCGCGATCCCCAGAGCCGATGGCCCGATGCGCGATAGCATTGGCCAGATAGAGTTGCCCACACCCCCGGCTTCCGCTTCGACCGCCGCAAGGGACACGCTCGTACCCGGTGCCGTCACTGCTGCCCACGGACCCCCCGGGGGCCTGCGCGACGCTCGCCCCGCACGCGCATTCCCATTGGCGTGTGTACTTAGACGGCGACCGCCTGCGCGCCCCTGGAAAACCAGGGAGCGGCGAACAGCTGGCGAGCCAATCGCGACGGGACGGGCGTACTGTCCAGCAAGAAGTTCTCAGAAAACCTCGTGCGCGCATCCAGCCAATGAGAACGGGGACTTGCGGTGTGCCGCATAGGCCTTCGGTCCGAGGCGAGGGCGACGGGGCCACGGCAGGTAGGATAGGAGGTGGGAGAGGATAAGTTACATGTCCTCGGAGGGCTCATAGAGAAAGGTACGGAAGGGGAAATATCGGGTGCGGCGTGAATCACAAGGAGCTGCACGACATATCCGCGGACGACGACGTGAAGGCGTAATTCCGCAGAGTGCACGAGCATGTCCCGACATGGCCAAGTCGGAACGTATCGGGTGTGTTTGTTTGTTGGGCGGACGAGGTCAGCCGGGCGGGCATGTCGGAAATGATGTAGACTCGAGAACATGTGAGCAGCAGCACCATGTCTCCTCTGCGACTCTCGGGAGGCCGCAGTGATGTCATTGCCTTCTATAGTTCGTGCCTGTATACGGAGTTCACAGTGTGAGTATGCGGCGCGTTTGTTCAACATAAGATGAGGTCACCTACCTATTGGATGTCTAAGTTATCCTCAACCTTCAGGACAGGACATAATAAGAAACGCAATGCAACCCAGGCACCCGCAGGACCCGTCAGTCAAGAAGTTGCAATGCAGCCAAAGTGCATCTCCTGCTGTGCTGTGCACAGTGCAGTGTAGATGAGAATACCGGCTGGGCGGCCGTCGGGAGCAGAAATCTTCGAGGTTCAGGCGGCCGCCGATGTGATGACCGACCCAGAGCGCAGCGACAGATGGTCCGTCCTAGCACGCACTGACATACATCTTGGCAACTAGCCAATAAAACAGCCGGAGACGCGCTCGGGAACAACCAGTTGAGACGTTCTGCTGCTAGAACCCAACACAACCGCCCAGGGCGAACATCTTGCGCTCAAGAATCCCCCGGTGGCGTCGGTAAGTCCCAGGCTGCACTGCGTACTGACTGCCCAGGTGATTGACCCAAGCACGACTGGAAGGGCGCAAGAATCCCTGAACAGTCACCACGCTGGGCACAGGGGAAGAAAATGGGGACGATGTGGGGTATACACTATAGGCATGACAACCTCACAGACCATCAACACCGCCGCGCAGGAGAAGTTCTACTTAGCTGAAGCAGATACCAATCCACGTCTTCCCGTCTTGTACCATTCAAACGCACACTTCGGTCTCATGGCGATGTGACCGTTCCTGTTTTCTTTCAGCCATATGCCACCGCTCAGAGGCTGGACGCAGAACGGCCGCTCCAGCTCGTTCTGTTCTGCTGGAAAGTGAAGACAAAAGTGGGAAGGGTGGCGCGAGGCGCCAACGTATGCCGGCAACGATCGAGCTTACCATACATAGCTGCATGTGGCCAGCGAGGTACGCGATCTTGAAGCACGATGGCGCGCAGCTCGTCGTCAAACATTTGGGATAAGTCCAAAGAGGCTTATCCTCGATGATGGACGCTACATAACACCTACCCTGCAGATCATGGATAAGGGTTATTAAAGACTGCTTCCGTCGAGCATGCATCACGTACTCGGAACAGACACACGGCCAATTGGGGCTCGCCTCACAACGATCCATCTCCCGAGTCAACCACCTGTTCCGTCCTCGGAATAAGTGCCAGACAGCCACCGTACTCCCCGGGACTCGGTCGCTCTCGTCGTGGCCGTTAGTGGCTGTAATTGGCATGTCTTCAACTGTGGGGCATGGCGCTGCCATCGTTGCTGTGAGTTCACGTTCCGTCAGCATGTGCAAGCGTCGGAGACCATCACATCCGACCACATACAGATTGTTGCTTGTAAGTACTCGGGCAGTGGCGCCTTCCCCTCAGCTTCTTGCGGGGCACGTTTCCCCAGATGACGGACGAAGAAGTACCCGGGGTTGATCCCACCCTAACGCCGGAGTCCTATCCTATGTGTGGCTTGTCAAAGTGGGAATAGGCAGATGCGGCAGGGCACCGGGCTGCGGGGCAAGGACACTGGTTCCTGCAATGCCCGAGCGTGGGTACGTTTCAATTCGACGTCTCACCCCGGGCCCTGTGTTGCAGGATCTCCGACATACCAGAGCTGCCTCGACCTGGGGTCGCGACGGGGTGCGGGGAAATAAGGTTCATCTGCGCTCCAAGGATGGCGCACAGCCCGGGGCAATGCCGACTCGGAGGGAGCAATTAAGACCATGACATTGACTGTTGTAGTTGTATGCGACCGGTCCAACCAGCGCGATGACATCTGTAACTGGATCCCGGTGATTAAGCATCAGCAATGAGACGACTAGAGATGTCAATACGTACAGACAAGTACTAGGTACGGGACGCGACAAATGAGCATTCGGACACCCGGTGGCCACGGAGACGCACACGCCTGTTCCAAGTCCGCGTCCACCCTCATCAAAGCTGCGACTGTATCTGATCACCCGCGGGGCCCGAAACATGTCATGCGGACAGAGTGCGGCACGCCCTGGTGCTGCTGCTTCTAATGCGAGATAGCGTTCCGTTGAGAGTCGCGCCCAATGCGGGCACGCGGAATGCGGGCAATTGCGCGGGCGGTGGCTCGGAAGTGGAGACGGAACAGAGGACGGATGCCCAGTTGCTGAAGTCGGTATGTTCGTCAATGCCGTGCCGTTTTCTGCCGTGTCGAGGCTATTTATGTCTTGAATGGGACTTAGCTAACCGTCTTGTCCGGGGAAGGACGCTCGACGCTCCATGTTCAATGTCCAATCCTCGAACAGCGCTGTCCAACGGCCAGATGGTCCCACCGGACGCGAGCCGAGGAATCGGCACAACGGCGCTGATTGATCCCCAAAGTCAGAGCATCGTATCAGGGAAGGGAGTGTGGTCAGTGACCACCACCCAAATGCTGGGTGTCGAGCCACATCAGTCACTGCAGCCCACAAGAGATAAAGAAGCGCACCAGCTCGGGCAGCAGACCATACACTCAACCCGGTGGAAACCACCCCGGATCCAGGCTGGGACGACATCTTCTCGAAAGGCACCCGCTCTCCCAACCGCGCGCCCACAAACCGAACGCAGATACCTTCCAAACCAGAACCTGTCAGAAGCGCATCTCAGAGCTCAGAAGGCTAGCAGAAGACCCTTACCTAGGCTCTGCTGGCAGCGGTGCTAGCCTCCTTCGGGTAGCAGCGGCACGGCGCACAGACCGCCGCATTGACGTCCGCTCCGCATGGGGCTCACGGAAAGCATTGTTTACCCCGCACTTCGCGCCATTCTGGAACACCCCAGCCTGTGGCGGGCGAGCACGCTTACCCCGCATCGCGTCATGCCCGCGCCGTCCTTACGGCAACGTCAGTGGGTGCTGAAATGAACAAGAGCCATGTGGGGGCTTACAGCATCGTCTAGGCGTGCGCGCTGCATGCCGTAACCGCACGACGACATACGACATTGACGGCCAACGGTGCTGCGCGTCGGCGGCCGCGCAACGAAGCACCGATGTCCGATGTATGGAGAAGCCCGAGGAGGTAGGGGGGCGGGGGTGACGCGGTGTCCGATCGCCCTGCCGTCCACGAATCCGAATCAGCACACGCATACACCCATTACAGGCTGCATAGGCCATCCAGCACTGACCACGCACCTGCACCCGTGCCTGCCTCGCACGTCGGTCACCAGGGGTCTACTGCGTCACCGCCAGCGCCGTTGCGATGTTTCCAGCATTGAACCAACTCTCAACCTTGTCAGATGGCAAGCCTGGAGCGCGATCGTCCCCGAGGGATGGTGGGTGACATGCTTGACATGGCAAGTGGGGTCGAAGCTCGTAAGCTATCGAGTGCGCTCGGCAACCTAGCAGCTGGAATGCCCGAAAGGTGCGAATGTGGGCAGCGCCTGACCTGCAGAGTTCATGTGTGCGCGGGCTGTGCATGTGTCGAGTCGGGTGTCGAGGTGGGGGTCATGGGTGCGTGTCTCGAGGAGGTAATTGACGAGCTTCGCGCACTTGGGCGTTGTCGAGACCGCGAGAAGCGCATACGCACGCATACATCGATGGGCGCGATGTGCGATGGGGCGTGAAGAAGCTTGAGAGAAGCGCGAGATCGAGTGGCCGCGGACCTGGCCGCGTTCGCACCTGACCAAGCAATATGCGCGTTCGCCGTCCTAGAACCTTGCTCTCAGCTCACTCGAGTGTGGTATAACGGAGTAGGAAGTGAGACTGTGGTGAATGTGAGCGGACGCGCACTCACGATCGGGGGTCTTCCTTGCCGGAGCACCGTGAACTTGGTTGGTCAGGCGAGGAGTCTAAACGCGACTGATCATGCGTGGCCTTGAGATACATAGTGAGTGTTCTTGGGATACTATCGTCGCGCTTCACCCCCATTAATGGTCAACATTGCCGCATCCCAATGGATCATCCGCTCCCTTCCTGCCCATGTCCTCGAATAACCGTAGCTTATGTGGCAGGCACCCTAGGATCGCCCGTCGAGTGACGCACAGAGGCCCAAAGTCGAGGCACGATGTCAGGGGGCATCCTTGTATAGCATGGCAGATGTCTCTGAGATAACCAGCGAGGGAAGAAGCGGCAGGTAATGGTAGTCGAAGATGAAGTTGAAGCAGTCACGAGTCTCGAGGACTCGCGATGGCTGTATGCACATATGCGTTGCCCGCCCGAAGAGGAAATCGATGTGTGGACGGAATGTGTGGCGTGTATGAAGACGCAGACAGAAACGGGTAATCATCGCAGCAGCATGCGGGACCACCTCCGCACCAAACGACGAGACACGATAGACCAATAGTGATAGTACAAAGGCACTTGCTTCATGAAACTCGAGGGTGGTCGCGCATGTTAGTACGTACGAGGACGCACTTAAGACGGGTGCACTCAGTTCTTTGTCCCTCGTTCGAACACTGCCAAAGGTAATCTCAGTATATGAAGTTTCCCGAGTGGCACAGGTATATGGCATGTGCGTCTGCGGATCAGGGGTCAGAAGGCTGTTTGCTACAGCATTGGCTGGCACCTCCTCTGCAGTGCGAGTAGTAGTACGCAGCACTGGGAGAGCTAAGCCATCCCAAGATAAACCAGGCGCTACAGACACGACAAGGCCACGAGGTGCTAAGTACTTATCCTCGCTGCAGCAGTGACTTACTTGGGCCTCGAGGTGGATAAGTTCTTCGTAAGGTTGGCCACGGCGCGCAACACGGTGTCGCGTGGAGATCGGAAAATTCGACGTTCATTTCCGAGCACCCTGGAGAGCGTTTGCTCAAGACAGCTCATCCATGACGAAGGTGGCTGTCGGCGTGTCAAGTAAAGATGCGTGGATAGACGGACTCGGAGACAAGTTATGAGCCGCCATGTTCAAGTTCCCGTAGCTCTGAGCTTGGGCGATGCAATTGTGAATTCGAGGGCCGCCGGCATGCGGACGGGATTGTCGTGAAGACGAGGACACGCATGCGGGGAAAGGCGCTTGCTGAAATGAGAGAGGAGAAGCCCTGCTCCACCAATCGCTGATACGACCGAGGACGGGGAGGGCGAGACGCGGAGACTGAACGAGGGAAAGAAAACGAGGCAACGACGACAAAGACGGCCACATGGCCGATGTGAGTGGCTTCGCGAGTGGCACGGGGGTGTAGGCCAGGGCCAGGGCCCAGCCCAGCCTGCGACGGGATATGTGGCCCTTCAACTGGCTGGCCAACAAATGTCAGGTTCCTGTCCATTGGTACGTATACTCGCGCGCACGGGAGAAGAGTTGGGGGACCCGAAGGCAATACAGGCTGCGCGAATTTCTGGCAGATGACCTCGCGTCCGCGACGGGATTCTGTGGGGTTTATGTGCAGGAAAGGAATTGGATGGGCGTATGCAGACCTTGTGAGCTTGGGTGGAGTGGTTTGAGAGTAAGCCGGACGTTTGCTGGGCATCCAATTGGCTGCTTCTAACGATGTCGGCCGAGGGCGTGAATAGGCACGAAGCCAGGAAGCGTCGATGAGAACATTCGGCGGAGCATCTGGAACATCGCTCGTAGACAACCGCCGCATTGACGCTCAACAGCTCAGCTGACGTCACGGCGCCTCCTCGGCCTGCTATTGGCTGGCCTACTCACTGGCCTGCCGCACCCTCTGTCGCATCTGAGTCTAGGCCCTTCTCATTTGCCCATCGCTTCGATTACACCCTCTAAGTTACTGTATTACCGTGTCACTGTTCGAGATTTCTATCGCTGCTTCTGTTCCGCTTACACCGATTTCGCCGATGCCTTGTTGACCGTCCTTGGAACATTCCGCTACAAGCCAATCACTCATCCTAGTTAATCTCCCCGCTTGACATTCTTGGTTGACCCTGAACACACACTGCGCTATCGAGAAACTATCGCGAATGTAATTGTAATCGTGTCAGCAACCATCCCTTGGTGCCTCTTGTCCATAGCGTGGGTAGGTAAGCCACGCATCTACCAGTTTCTGTACTACAGTATTCGCATGATCCTCAGGAGGGTCCCCCGCAATTGCTCCAACCCCACTCGTCTAAATCACAGTATCAGGCTCCGCCTGGTCGCCAGCCATGCTCCGATCCTCCCAGTGAGAGTCATCAGCAGCGTCCCTTGCAGGACACATGGCTCGCCTGCCACTAAGAAGCGCATGCGACTCCCGACGTCGGGGCTCACACCCTCAAAGTTGACTCAAACATACAAGTAAGTACTGTGCGGGGCACTAGTCCGTTTCCGTACGAGGCAGGCCCGCGGCGCGTCATCGGCGTCGATCATCGGCATCGAGTATTTTTGCACTTGACAAATTTCATGGCAATACTTATGGTACCCCCATTCGATCCCCCGTCGGGTCCCTCGTAAGGTCTTCCCATTTAGCGACTCCACATTCTTAACATCACTTGTCTGCTTAACTGTGCCGCCACTACACCATTGACGTCCAGGCATTATAGCATTATTGATATTGGATACGGGGGGACACATCCATGGCTCCAGCTTGAAGGCAGTCGTTCGCGATCGTGCGCGATCGAACGAACCTAAATATTTCTAAGTTGCCCTCATGAAAGGCTTCTTCGGTGCGTTGATGTCTGCCTGCCCATGAGCACTCTCATAAGTACGGTTTTTGGTTCGAGGCCCTTCACACAGAGCTTAAGGTGCTACGATATGTGCTTCGAATCGTATCTGTGACCCGCAAACATGTCTTCTGCCAGGGCCACATCGGGATCCCATACGCATCTTTGCACCCTCGCACTACCATCGTTCTCGATCACAACTAGCACAGCAAGTTGGACGGCCACTTATGTATCCCCTGTCAATCTCGCCCGTCCATCTTCCGCCTCGACCCGGATCGCCGCGCCACCCGCCAGGGCCGTCACGGAACTCTGAGGCTTGCATGCCGCCGGGCCCGCCACGACGCGTGCAAGTCCAAGCCCCCGATCGTAGTTCCGCGCCATCGACCACGATGAAAGGAAGGCACTGGCACGGGTATCATCTCGTGCGATCCGATGTGTATGTAGCACGCATACTATGCTGCGAGCACTTGATTCTCCGAGCAGCGCGCGCGAAGGATCGGGACGAGCATGCAGCTGCAGCTCGCCGCATCGAGCATATGCATATGCATTCGATCGCCGGCACAGTCCAAGCTGAACTACTTAGTGAGAGAGGCCTGTGAACAAAAAACTGTTCGCGTCACAGGGTCACAGGGGGGTCCGAACTTTCCACGCAGTTGTTGGGGGGTGTCACGTGTCCCCCCCCGTGAACATTTGGTCGAAATGGTACAGTATTCATACACTTCCAGTCTTGCCGCTCAAGAAACGTTAACCTCACCGGTGAGCGCAGATGCTCTGCGAACCGAGCCACACTGCCGTGCCTGCCGGGGACTTTCTTGACCTGAAACCCGCGAGGCGTGTGGCCAGGGCAAACTCGACCGGCGCGAGCTTGTTGAGCACATGCAAAACAGATCCAGGCGTCCGCGCCGGGCCATGTTCCGTGGTCCGCGCCCGTTCGTGGCTCGTGTCAGTGAGGGTTGCGTGAGGGACGGCATGCGCACCGCCCAGAACGAACGAGTATAGCTTATACTTAACAGATAGTAGCCCGATGTTGGAACGGTCTGTTGCCGCTGCCGTTCCCCGCTTCAAGTTCCGCCGTCCCACAGACTCCAGAATGTACTGCAAAAGCTGGAACGCGTTCTCAGCTCAACGCAGCCTGCCCGCTCGAGGGCGCTCGGGACCGGACTGGAAGTCTCTTCGTCCCGGCGTGTTGGCGACTGCGTTCAGTTAACCTTCTATCCAGATCCCAACTTGCCGGCCAAGGGGGCTCGGCACCACCGAGACCCGGCACATAAGTAAGTAGAGATATCTCTCGGCCGGCATTCAAATATATTCAACGTCAACGTTGGGACATCCCACCATCCCAAACAGAAGGGCGGACGAGTATACGATACGCGGACGATATCTACGTTCGACGGCGGCGCACCGTGGATGTACAGATACTGTACTGTATGATCGACACCTTCCGTGAAGAGTCCGTACTGTAGCCCGTACGTACGCGTGCCATGTACGACGTCATCGAACGAAGCCAAAGCGAAGTGCCAGCCGGTCCCGAGCTGCCCATTCCGCTCCGATATCCACCCAAATACCCGCGACGCCCCATGGCAGTGCGTGCACAAGTTCGCGCGCGCGTCCAGCTAGGTACCGACAGCTCTCTCTAGTACGGCACTCGTCCAGCCCCGGCGCCTTCTGCAGCACCAGAACCAGAACCGCAGGCTCGGACGCGGACTCGGGCCGCACTCAGAATTCAGCTCACCGCCTCCCCGCACAAACCCCTCAGAGGCCATCTGCCAGCCCCTGGGATAACCCCCGTCGCAGGCCCGTATCTAGCAAAACTCTGAATCACGGTACCAGTCTTCAGAATCACATTCCCAGTCTCCACCGCGCGACAGGGCGACGCCGCCGTAGACCCCGTCCATCTAGTCATACTTACTAGCCACAGACGAGGGAAGTGAGTCGACGCGGTCGATCGCCAGCGTCGAAACGTGGCGCCCGGAGTCCCGCCCAGCCAAAGCGTCCGCACAACTTGAACTTTGGGTCGACTTGGGGTTCCCTCTGCGGGGGCCCCGCCCAAGATGATTTGGCAATCGATCGCGCAGCGCGGAAATGAGTAGGAAATAAGTCTCTGGCGTGCGCATCAGTACGACACAGCAGTGGCAAGTGGAAGCGCCCCACCCCCTCAAATGCAAGATCCCTGACTCGCTGCCTAGCAGCGGTCCCTGAACGCCAACGATGCGTTATGAAGAAACATTCCTCAGAACCATCTTCGAATGGCGAGCATGCACGCAAAAGGAGGGAGCTTTACACAATGAACCATAACTGTGCTTTATTACTATTCATACTGTATCGTACTAATCGACATTGCACTTCATACAACCCCCTCTCCGCAGAGGAGGTTGGGTAAATGTGACGAACTCCTGCGCGGTATCATCGTATGCATTATGCGATATGGTAGTGGCAAGGGGTACGCGAGACATAACGATGCGATTGTGGACGTGCGAGATGTGTGATGCAGATGTGGGATGGGATGAATGCGTATGCGATGATGAGATGCGCAAGGCAACGGAGATGATCACGACGATGAGGGTAGTAGTACACGAAAACAACCAAGAACTGGTGGAGAACAAAGCGAATAACATGCACAACGAAAACGAACAAGACATTAGGTACCCGAGAGTTACTGTTCATACAGCCGTCATTCACACCAATACCAACATGAGAGATTCCAAACCCGATGAGAAGGAAAAGGCGAAGGACGAGGAAATCAACGAGCGACCACGGGAGATGAGCGAGCGAAGTACCGATACACGACAATATACACATCCTCAGCTCGCCTAGCGCGGGCCAAAGACGATAGTATGGCGGCGGTGGTCCGCGCACGTCCCTTCCCCTACCCCAAAGGAGGAGAGCCCGCGTCGACGAGAGACCCGGAGACCCGACGACGGTAAGCCAAGACCCGAACGAAGCAATGGTGGTACAGATAGTATACACGAGGATATGGTGCATTTTGAGCGCAATGGGAGGCCATGATTAGGTTGAATATGCGCAGGAGATAGGCGGGTCATAGCGTAGAGCCGAATACGGGGGGATACGGTATCGGGGGTGGAGGCGGGCATGAGAGGATAGGGTAGGCAGTGGGGATAAGGATATGCTTCGGAGAGACCAAAGATCGAGAGCATGCGATGGACGGAGCGAATGAATAAGTCAGTTGCGGCTGTGGCGGCAGGAATGATTGTTTTGAGGCGTTGTCCGATGCGAGAGAATGTGAATGCTGGCCAGTGGGGATGGCGATGGTATGCGCGTTGCGTGCGAGGTATCCAGGTATCGACGATGGTGGGGTATTTGTGAGACGTGGTATTGACATGCAGGGGAGGTTATGCGGATGAGTGGACGAGACGACGAAGATACCTCGCACGTCGTCCACGAATAGCCACGCTGCGCTTAATCGCGCGCGCCGCCGAAGAGGAAGAGTCGCTTGATGGGCTCTTCAACCAACACCTCGACCTCGACCTCGCGCTCGACGCCATCGACCAGCCTACGCTCCATGCGCTTCTCCTTCTTGGGGGCAACCCGCATGATGGGATACGTGAAGGTCTCCGAGGAGTAGCTCCGTGTGCGAGCTGAGGTGCTACAATGAGTAACTGTTCATGTACATGAATCGAGAGAAAGATGCTCACAGGCATTGGGTCTGACCTTGCCAACAGTAGGGAAGGAGAACGCAGATTCACGAGCAGCGTCGAGTTCGTCCTCATCGCTTTCAGTGTCAACGGTGCCGACACTGGCGTCGCTGTTCTGCCGACTAAGGGGGCTGCGCTTGTGACCGGCCACAGAGGCGTGGCTGAAGACGGCACTCTGGCTGCCCCATGACGTACCAGAGCTGCCGCCCACGCTGGAGACGCTGGAGTTGACTCGGCGCATCTTGACGTCGGGAACCAACAAACGGCCCTCAGCACCAGGCTTGAGGAGAGAAACCTCGCGTGCAAGGTTAGAGCGAGTAGAGCCGGTTGGCGAGGTTGAGAGACCCGCGCCTCGGGAATGGATCGAAGTCCGCGACTCGGAACGCCGGGTAAACGACGCCGAGTATTGGCGGTAGAGCTCCTGGGTGGAGGCATCGACGACCCGGGAGGGAAGAGAAGACATCGAGGCGCTAGTCTTGACCTCGACGGCGGGCTGGTTCTCGCCAAGAGTGGAATGCACTCCGCGTGAGCGGTGGGGGGTGGCGACGTAGGAGCCATACGCCCGAATGGCAGCATCGTCGGGGTCGGTGCGAGTGAAGTCCCGGGGGGGCGCGAATCCATAAACGCTCGCGCGCCATGCGTTCGACCCGTCTGTCCATCCTGGAATTGGCTTGTTGTCATCCTCAGGCTCGCTGTGGACGGGGAGGCCCCAAGAAGACTTCTTGGGCTTCTCGGTACAAAGAGCAGCTTGAATGCGGCGCGCAGCCATCATTATGCCACCTTCGAGGCGAGGAGCAGGCTCCTCTGCCGAGGTCGTCGCCTTCCGCACAAAAGGAGGAGGGGGAGGAAGGGGAGCGAAGCCGTAGATGGCGGAAAGGCGGGAGTACGCGTCCGCGCCACAGTCACTCTTTGGTGGGGGTACTTGCGCAGTGACGGAGGTGGCGATGGGAGAGGAAGCAGACGAACGCGACTCGTACGACGCACCACTCGAGCAATCGCTATCGTCCTGAGACCCGTGGATATCGGAGACGGAGTTTGGTGGGACGGGCGGAAGGCGAGGGGAAGTACACCGGTCGGGGTTGTACTTGATGTCGATGGCACTGTGGTAGGACTGGAGGTCGGCGAGGCGACACTCATCTGAGCAGTAGAGGGGAGCAGGTGTCTGGTCGATCACCATGCGGTGGCGAACTGAAGCAGCAGGTTTGGGAGCGGGGAGCGCGTTGGATGTCGCGTCTGGAGTAGCGTCCTTGGTGGGTGAGCGCTTGATCGCGCCGTTGGGCTTCACGCGACCCGTGCCGTGGACGAGGCCTTGAGCCCTTGGGCGGATGGTTCCCGTCTTTCCACGTGTGAGACGGGCAGGGGCATCCTGGTGTTGTGAAGTTTTGGGCTCTGTGGATGGGGGTTAGCAACAAGCACAAAGGGTGTGGCGGGAGAGTGGTGCTCACGGGTGGCATTGGGGGAGGTGGGGGGAGCAGGGGTAGGATGGGGCAGGACGGGGACGTGGATGCGCTTGGGAACGATTTGGCGAGAGCAGACGGGACACCAGATGGAGTCGAAAGGGATGTCAACGGTGTCCATGATGTCGGGGGAGGGATGTCGGGGAAGGGGCGGAGGGATCTCCTGGCCCGGTTTATAGCTCACTTGTCCCTCCCGGCACCCGCGGGCATTTAGTTTATTATTTATTTTCCAGCGGAATTCCCCTCCATGTTTCAACGCCCAGATCTGCGATCTCGCTTTGCCCTCCCAATTCGGCATCCGCGTCTCATTGGACGCATAGACACCGATCCGATTCCCAGCCTTTTGCCGGCCAATAGCGCCCCCAACCAATCAGTCCAGGCCTTCGCCCGGCCAATCCCCTCATTCCTCCCACTTTCCGCCATTACGTCCTCCTCCGCCTGCAGCCGCTGCATGCTCGTCCGTCTCCCAGCACGCCCATTCTCCGCCATCTCCATGCCTGTCTTGTCGACGTTCGTATTATCACCCACAACACGTTCTCTCCACGACTGCCCGCCCTCTCCGTCACCTCGGTCTTGTGTCCCAGTCCCATGCGCAGTGCTCCAGGTGTGACGGCCCAACGGCCCCGCGGAAGGACGTCGGGGAAATGGCTCTGCCCCGGATTTTCTGCCGGCGCTTAGCCACCCCGCTTGCGGCAATTGCCCATTTGAGCGGCTGACAGGCTGAGATCCAATCAGCAGCGAGGGTCTCCCCGCGCCCACCCGAGCGACGAATCAGATGCTTTCCCCGCTTTCCCCGCCCGCCCGTCTCCCTCCACTCGCCCTGTGCACCCTCTGCACCGTCATCTTTCCGCCTCCCTGGTTTTATCGCAGTGTACATCCCCCACATTTCCACTTCGTGTTTTCAACCTCCTCATTTAACGCTTCCTCTCGTCCAATCCGTGCCCAGTCAATCCGGTCCATTCCCGCACAAATTGATCTTTCGCCCGCAGGGACCGCCCAGTCCATCTCAAAGCCATACCCTTTCAGCTTTCTGTGACTGTAATAGAACTCCATATAATAATCACATCATCACCCTCTTCACCCTCTACCTTTCTACGATCGCTCTCCGGATCCATGCAACCGTCCAATGTCCATTTTCTATATCTATCCCTGGGTTCGTGTCTCCATAGCGCAGATAACGATGACCTGCGGCGTCTCCTCTATGCCAAGTCTCGACGCTCAACTGATGCCGCCTGTCTCCATCTCCCCACCAATGTTACATCGCTTCTCGAGGCTCTAGCAATCTCAATCAACCAATCCGTGTGTGTGACGAATTCCAGCTCGTATCTCAGTCCATCGCCTCGCACTGATACAGCATAGATCCAGGTCTCCGTTTCATCTCCGGTCCCTTGCACGTCCGCTCGTCCCCGCCTCCTGAAACCCCTACCATACCGTATCGTATCGCATCGGGCCCCGTGCGCATATCTCACGGTGCACGTTAATCCGCCATACAAGCCGCCTTGTCACTTTTACCCATTACCCATCGCGCAGTCCCTATCCAATCCCGACTTCTCTGCAGTCACACCCTCCCCGGTGATGCATACGCCTCCGTCGCGCGCCTCTTCTGATTGCCCAGTACGCCTCATTGTACCTGAATGCGTCACCACGGCCTCCGGATGCCCCACCCGATTTTCCTACTACATGCCCGACGATCCTCCCGCAGGAAACTTTAGACGCTCACCTTCGATAATCTTTACGCGTCCCATTGCCATCCATTACATACTCGTCCCGCCGCCCCGATCCGTCTATTGCTAATCCCCCGCGTTCTCTGCTCATGATGCGCGCGACCCACATTCACCTGCGTGCGGCCGTATCGTCCGACGACTCTGCGCACGCTCCAACATATGTTGCTATTCTTGGTCGGCTATGGCACGACTCTCCTCACATCGCACAGAGCGCACCGACATGCCCCCATGTGCATGTTTCCGTAATACGCGACGGGCTCGCGCGCACGAAAGACAAAAGCTTTTTCCTTTTCCGATGTTCTCGGGATGCATGCCACGCCCACATGATGCCTCGAACTCCTCCGCGGGATTCCCGGCGGTGCCCCCGCCTCCGCCCTCTGCCTCTGCTTCTCCGCATTTGTGCGCAGGAGGAGTAGCAGGTGATCCTCGTCGGAACAGCCTTGTCTCATCCCCGGATCGACAGTGCGATGGCTCGGGTCAGCGGCCCTCCTCGTGCGGTGCGGCCTGCTTGACCACAGTCAGCCATGTCAAGCATGACGCTATATGCGCATGTACGTGGGGTAAATGTGTGCTATCTGAATCAACCGTGGGGCTTGCTGCATGACGCCTCCAGCCTAGGCCTGTGGCCCCCCGTTTACAGGCAGGTCCATTACGCTCGGATTTGCTCGAGTTTTGCAGGCAGTGTGGACTAACCTCTTGTGAACGTTGTCTAGGACCCGCATCTCGTAAGTCCCCTGAATCATGAATCATGGTAAACGGTTCAAGCAAGTAAGTGCACTCTCCAGCAACTGGTTTCCGGTCAAACCCTGAGAAAACCACAACAGACAAAAGAGACAACATCTTGACTTGTGGGCAGCTTGCAGGTATGGTCTTGTCGCCGATCCCGAATGAAGTTGTTACACTGATGCACACAAATACTACGGAGTGTTCCAAGTCTTGTGCTAATATGTACAGACGGCGCTAGGAACCGCCTTATCGCTCTGCCCTCGACTTGTAAGTAAGTACGGTGACGTCAACATCCCAAGTCATTGTCTTGACGTTGCTCGACTGGGTGCCCAGACCGTCCCTCCTCTTGATTGGCCTGCAGGAACTAGCCAGTGACAGACAACGAAGATACTGACTCCGGATTATTATATCTTGATTCATAGGCATTGATGGGCTCTGAATCAAGGGGCGGCGCAAGCGAGGTACTAAGTGGCTTCATCGGGCGGGAGCCCGAACATCTCGCAGTGTAAGAAAAGCCTCCAGAGTGTCGGTGCGGAGTCACGACGTCGATCGTCGGATGTCTGATATTGCTTGCCCAAACCGGGCAGACAGGGTTCGCCACTCGAACAGGATCGGTCCGGCGTCCGTTTTGTTGCCCTCCTCGTACGGGACAGCTGTTCGGCTTGTCTCAGATCCTAGACACGTCGACGACACAAGAGTCAAGGCCCCAGAGGTGTGCAGGTAACGTTTCGTTTCATATCCATGGTGTTTAGGAGGAGGTCTTGACAACTGTGTTTCACAGCGGAGAACCCAGCAGCGCAGCGGCCGTAACTGATTCTTCGCGATCAGCCACGTTCGGACATGCGCCTTGCATGAGCCTTGTAAGGACATATGTACCAGACTGCAAACACATCGCTGATCCTTGCTTATGCTGGGCTACTCACAAGCACGTCTTACATGGACTTCGCCGACTCGCTTGGCGTGGATCGGCCTCGCTCGCGTGCCATCTGCACGGCGGCTTCAACTGACATCCGTTCCTCCGCTTGCCTTTAGACTTTGCTCAAGTCTGGGGCCCGCCGCTAAGTCAGTACCATTTCCGACACCGATGGGCGCAGAACCTATCCATCTTGCCCTTAATCTCGCTTCTGCTGCGCGCGAAGTGAGCGGGACTGCCATTCCGTGCCCGCCTTCCCCGTGCCCACTACATAGGTCTGACCAATCGCCACGAGCGGGGAGTACCCAGCGCGTGCTGTCGGCCGCGCTGCCCGTGCCGATTTGTAGTTCGCATATAGCGGCTACTTGTGTTGCGCGGGCGAACCGCATTCCGAATGTGATGCCATGACATAGCTTGCTTTATCTCGCCCGCGAGGTTGGATACTTACCTCGTTGAATTTGCAGAGCACCCGGGCCCTTTCGCTCGACACGTTTACTTATATGAGCCTCGAAGAGGTTAGTTCTGGACCAGTGGAACTCAGCAGCGAGTTTACATTGCCCTCCTTCCATTAGTCCTCGGTCCATGGTGATTCATTATCGTCGCGGCCCTGCTGCTAATGATCTGTATCAAAGACCTTGCCAAACTGGACAAGTCGCGTTAGCACACAAGCACTCAACAGTGTCAACACGAACCTCGAGAGTAATGCAACCCTCGAACGTCGCAATTCGACGCCACATGGTTCTACACCAAGAGGGCCCTCCTCGATTTTGGTTCCGCGAACTCATCATTCGGGAAGGTCCCGCGCTGAGACAAACGGCGAGCCCACTGGAGGATCTGCAAATTCTACTTATGAGAGGAGGAACGCGCACCCTTGTCCCTGGCAATACCGACTAACCGCTTACCTTCGTTACGGGAGCGCGAAAGGGTCGCGTCGCATAAGTACCGCCTATCCCGTCATGCGCCGTGGGGCAGCGGCACGGTTAGAGGATAAGTACAAAGTGGCATAGAATGAATGTAGAACCGGGTTGGAACCGGGCACTCAACAGGAAGGACACGAACGCGCAGGCGGCTGAAACGTGGCCGCCATCACATCAACCGTCGTCAGATTGGGCGACAGCGATTGGACGCCTCCGCCAGATTCGACGTCGTCGTCCTCCTGCCCCGCGCTCGATCTCGATCGCTCTTCGCCGTCTTTCCTGGCGCCGAGGGGAGGGCGCCTCTTGACCGCCCGCGTGCTGGTTTCGGTTCGCTCGGTCTAAGTGGTTTTAATCGTTCTCCCGCTCTCGCATCGCTCAGGCTCGGTCGCCCTGGCTATTCACATTACTTATCTATCACTAGTGCTGCTGCTATAGAGACTTTTACAAAGCTGCAACGAGGCTCTCCGACTCCAACGGCTCAGGCTTGTTCTTCAAGCTTCAAGACTTGCAGCTTCGAGACCGTGATGGGCGTTCAGCGCTCAGCATGCGCATTCGACGATACTCGTGCAGCAAGATAAGGTCCTCGAGGCTCGAGGATGTGGACCACCGAGCGAGCACCGCAGCGGCCTCGCACCCTCGCGTGATTTGGGGGTGTACGGTGTACGTACGAAGCACCGGGGACTGGTAAGCCTACTTACATGTAGCGAGCGCACGGTTCGGAATGTTGGTGCGCGTCGGGCGCAACGCCGACGCCGCAGCCTTCTCCTGGCCTTCCCTATGCATTCGAGTTCAATGCGAAGTAGATTGGCCACGGTCGCGTGGCAGTCCCGCCGCCGGGTTTACGCATACAACGCCGCACCGTTGGTTCTCACTGCGTACTGCCTCAGGCGGGCGGGCCCGTCCTGTTCGGTAGCATGCCATTGGTCACCGGTCACCGTCAGAGGAAGCAAGAAGACAGCGAAGGCCGAAGTTCGCTTCGTGATGTCCCTGCAAGGTTCGCACAAGCAGAGAGTACGCGCGAGTGGATCCTGACTGTTTCATATCCCTATTTGCAGGTGTGCGCAACAACGACGGGCGGCGGTTCGAGGTATACTATGTTACTTATCGTGCCCCGTTTGGGGGACACTAACCCTCCGGGTGTGAAGCTGATACGTTGTTTGCTGTGGAGTTTCAAATGTTTAGGTCAACTCGGACACTCCTAGGGAAACTGGCAAGCCGTGGAGGAGCACAGCGGGTCGACGGTATGTTCTATTTGGGCTTCGGGGTGTGCTACAGTAGCTCGCTAACAGACCATCGAGCTTCGCTCCCGCAGAAACTCTGATCGAGCCCCGCAGTCCCGCAACAGGATGTGTGCTGCGAGCCTGCAGCCGAGTACCCCGCATAGGGAGATCGGTAGGTTAACAAGCTCGTTTGGCGTATCTTTAGCTGAATGCCGAAGGTGAAGTGAACCTGTCGCGGCGCCGAGACAGGGCCGGGAGCTACTCCGGATGTTTGAGTGTGGGGTGCCGAACCGCTCCCAGGCGATTCGACGTGCACCGGACCGCGCATTCTATCCGTCCGTTCCGCGAAGCTACGGGTGGCTCGGCCGGCACTTTGCGCGGGTTCGTAGGACGGCTGTCGGAACAGCCCTATTAGGTATCTCTACTGCTCCTTTTGCTCGCGAGCGGGGCTGATTCGCCGTCTACAGCGAGGCCGACGCTTCGATTATCTAGCGTGTATCAGTCAGCTTTTCGACGTGACCACGAGATGCTTCGACAAATACTCACCTTCGTTTCGGAAGGCACATCACACAGTGGAAGTGAAACCGGTTCGCACCTTCGTCCAAGCCCACTGCCCCGCCACGCGGCCATGCAGGTGCACTATCTTGTACGTCGAACTCGCGCAAGTAGTACAGAGTACGAGGTCCGGTGAGCCTAAGTGAATGGTTTTCTCACCGGGAAAGGTACCCAAAGATGTCCTCATTACTCCCGTTAGGACTCTGTTTAGACAGTCCGCCGTGGCGATGGGAAGCGTACAGGAGGCTCCTGATCGCTCTGGCAGCCGAGCAAGACGACAGGTGATCTTGAAAGGTGCGCTCAGTTCTCGTGAATTCCGCGTCATCGACGTCGAGCTCACGATCGATTGCAGACGATCTACGTCTGCATGGCACGCCACAAGACCTGTCGATCGCACACGGTACGGGATCTTCCATGAGATGTTTCTTACTTTCTTCTTCCTTCTCGCCTTGCGCTTCGGTGCAGCACTTCTGTACTTCTCCAATGTGCACTGTAAGCCGGTGAGTGAAGGTAGCTTTATGTGTTGACAGACCACACTTATCTTTTGTGCAGGATAGCCCCGGCGCGTGGGAGCCATAGGTGAGTGTGATAGACATGGACGCGCCGCGATTCTCAAGAGGACGGACCTTGAGAAGACAGACATCGACCATACCGCTTTTGTCCTAGCATGGGGTTGACCGTGTCGCCGCCTTACCCACCGTCCCCGCCTCGCTCGCGCGTCCGCATGCTCTCGTGCCCGACAGTGGCTCTCGGATGCGCATTGCAACCCATCTCTTCCCAGGCACCGAACCTTCTCTCGGTGGAGTCGCATGCTCGCCTTGGAGCTGTTCCGGCATCCTTGCATGTTCCGGCCATTATCTCGACCGCTCAACCGAACCGATCAGGCCATCTTCTACTCGCTATCTATGAACATCGAGTAATCGACGCGTCGCCTGCCGCCCGAGCGTCTACCGCCCGCTGCCCGCTCAGCGTTCCCAGGC
Source organism: Ganoderma leucocontextum (assembly GCA_020736865.1). Lineage (NCBI taxonomy): Eukaryota > Fungi > Basidiomycota > Agaricomycetes > Polyporales > Polyporaceae > Ganoderma > Ganoderma leucocontextum. The sequence goes on from JAHKGY010000006.1 coordinate 962,553, forward strand.
AGGAATCGCATCGGCCAGTCCCTGTCAGTGCCAGGAACCAATGGGTGTATGCGCCTCTCGCAGTCCACGACCGGCTTCTCACCACCATACTAGCAGCTTCGCACCCGAACAGGAGCAGGAGCAACAATGGTGCGTCTCGAGTCTTCCCCCGGCGTGTATCTGCTAAGTACCTTCTCGGACTTATCAGCTTACCCAGCAAGTGCTCCACTCCGACGCGCTTAGCATGGACATCCAGGATCGCAAGTTCATACCGGCCCTCACTACTTCCGCGCGAGCCCGGCGGAGCAGAGACACTTCTCCACATCCGACACCCACAAGACGACACGCCGCGCGGCGCGACATTGTCCAATGTCGACCACATTTCCGCGTGGCGATACAGGTATGCCATCTCCGAGAATGGCGGTCCGAGCATGTCCAATGGTCAAGCCCACTCGCCATCAACGTACCCATTCAGTCACCCCGCGCATAGACCTGCTCGGGGCGATGGGGCGTAGCCAGTTACGTACAGCTAGCATCTTCTTCTTAGATCCAGTGGCAGTCTGATCCACTGTTAATGCAACGCGACTTCCATCGTTTAAGCAGCGTTGACGTCGAGGGGCCGACACATCCTGAAAACATGAGCAAGGGCTCATGTGTCTAGTTTGGACAGATCGAAGCCTTCAAACCTGTCCAGAACAACGCGAGATAGGTACAGTCGACCATCGAGGCTCGAGCGGGTGTACTTGCAGTGCCATGCCCCTTTGTGGCAGCAGTTCGTCTGTGATCCATGTATATACCGTGTGCCTTGACCAGCCCTCTCCTACCGCTAGTACCATCACCGGGGCAAATACATGCGTGTGCGCAGCGCCGCATAAAGGACGAACTGCGGTGTACTTCCGGCATTGGGCGTAGGCCTGCGATTGCGACCGCCGCACCGCGCAGCTTCCCCGCAGATGCGGTCCTTCATACTTATGCATGTACAGGCGCAGACCCCGCAGATGGTCATTAAATTCATCAAGGTGCTCCGTATGGGCGACATTGTCACCTCATACTTACCTCGCCAGCTTCATGCAGGCAGCAGCAGAATGCTGATCGCCCTGCGGCTGCTGCTCCGAGGACATCGCAGCAACGCGAGACACGTCAGGGTGATTGATAACTGACTCCGCCCCCCTGAGAGTCTGCTTCCTGGGCCTGCGCGCGCGCCAGGCAATGTGACCTGCATGCCCGCACATGGGACGCACCCCGGGCGGTTGGCTGCTTGTTGCAATTCGATATGCGGCATGGTGGGTTCGCTGGGGAGATGGGGTCCAATGCAAGACGCGCGAGATCGTAAGTATTAAAGAGCGGTCTGCGGGGGAAAGGCGAGGCGCACACGAAGGTTCGCGATCGCATCGTGCCCAGCGATATGCCTTGCAGTGATGCAACGTTCGCGCGTTGACGCCCACCCAGCCCCGAAGGAGTATTGCGATCGGGCGACGAGGGGTTTTCGAGCCCGGAGTGCATGGAGTGCTTGCAAGTGCTTCGACACTGGTGAATTTGGGCCCTGGGGCCTGCGGCTTCGACTTCGATTTCGACCCGGCATGGGCGGGAGACATCCAGGAGACGACCGGTCAAAACCGGTTGTTGAATTCGTGTTCACGCAACCGTGCTAACGTACAAGGGCACTTGACGTGAACACTGTGGGGCTGTGGGGTGTTCCCAGTGTATGCCATGCGTCCCGCTTAACGGCTACTTTGTCAGAATGCCGTCGGTCGGGGTGCCCATCTATCCAATTCTGTCGCGGGGCTCTGGCATGTAAGTAAGGTAATACGTACGTTGACGAGTTCATCAGCCGGCGGAGGACAGACATTCATCCTTGACATCAGTAGTGCTCGAAACTCGCCCGTCTTCCCGCACTGTCCTTTGTGTCACTGTGTCATCAACGTTATCTGACATCAATGACATGCAGCATCATTTGTTAGGTGCATATCGAATGCTTACCGACATGCACGAGGGATAACTCGCAATCTAACCGGCGGGCCTTGTCCCTTGTCCAAGCCCGAGTCCGAAGGAGGTGGAGCGCAACGACCGTCGCGCATACAGGCGGGAGGACGGAGTGGCGCCGAAGTCTTGCTCTGTCCGAGTCTTCTCACCTTCGGACTTCTCCAGCGCCCCGATCGGCATCGCGAAAAACTCGTCGACTCGGCCTTCTCCGGTTTGGCCGTCCCGACTCGTCCTGCGCTAGCAGGTGAAGATTGGCTACTACGGTTTGTTGTCGGTATGGTCTGAGTCATGCCTTGGCTTGTAGGCCGATTGTCCGAAATGCAGATCTCTGATATTCCGAACTCGCAACTTTCCGAGGTGCTAAAGGTTCGCGGTTACAGTATGTAGTAACTATACCTATCCAAGCCCTATGTCAGGCAATATGTCAGGTCACAGCGTCTCGCAACGGTGATGTAAACCCACCGTGGAGCCCTATCTGATTCCGCGGCCGTACCGTGGTTGCAGCGCACCAGTCATCACGTCGGCATAGAGTGAAAAGTCAGTCATCCCTGTCGCCGTACTTCTCGTCAGCGCGATGGCTTCGGCTGGACATCGGCAGATCGTCACCAGTTTAGCAGCAGGAACTACGGGCCGCATTCTTTGCCGCACCGTCCTAAATGAGCGCGCTTCTCGTCGTCTCGCAGCAACTTCTTCCCGCAGGACGCCAGGGGGTCCCTATCCACCGCTAACAATATCAGGACGGGAAGAACAGAGAGCAGCTAGAAGACCTGCCTTTCAATCAACCCGTCCCGTAGTGCAGGCACAGAGCAGTCGCAATCGGTCTCTCCGGTCTCAGAAGTGCGAGCCGGACGCGCCAGTTGATTCCGAGGAGCGCGATTCCGGGCACGGCAGTTTGCGAGGCAGGCACGTCGCGGACTTGGAAGTTCGGGCATCCGGTCCTGACGGGCCTTCGTAGCGGTTGCCTATATTCATCGCCCAAATAGTGTTCCAGGTCAATGACCCTATGCGCCTGGTTGTTTCCCAGCTGAGGAGGGAGAGAACCCCCATGGCCAACTCCGAAGGCGGGAGCGAGCGGACAAGTCAGCGGAGTGTATGCCGATCCTACTGGTTAGTAAGTAATACGCAGCTATTAGCCGGTCGGTACACATGAGGAACAGAGAGTTTTTCGGATGCTTACGGCGATTGGGTGCGTGCCGACGCGCTCTGCGCCGTGCAAAAGAGTTCACTGGGGGCAAACACTCGGAACAATTTGTGGGCCGCTTGGTGACTGGGCGGCACCTTGGTCCTTGGGCGATGCCTAGAGACCGATGTCAGAGACAATATCGCGAGCCGGTATGTATGCATATGGCTAGTCAATCGCTTCCAGCATCGACGCGATAGCAGTGGCCAAGTCACACATGTGCAAAAACTGCATAAGCACTTACCTGGTGCTGCGTAAGACACTGAGCATGAGATACTGGCTCCGGATGCGGTGGGATCGGATCCGAGTCCTCCCAGTTTTTCTGAGGTTGCGCACTAGTCTGGGGAGCCTAGCGTAGATCCGCATCGCAGACATAAGTAAGGCGCCGGCTGCCTACAGATTAGCTAATACATAGACTCTATGCCGCTTTACACGGTGCTTACTCACAGTGTAGTCCAGTTGCAGGACTCGGCATTCTATCAGGCAAACTGTGGCATCAAATGAGAGATGTGTATCACGATCACGTTTGCCTCGAACTCACCTTAGTTGATTGCGGGAGCAAATGGACTGCATTCCGCAGGTGTACACGGAGGCCACACGGGCACCACGGTCAGGTGCTGGTAATCAGCAGGACGGGTATACAGGCCGAGCCTGGGATTGACGCACCGGAAAGGGCATTGCCTCCGAGGATTTGACGAGGTGCGCTGAGACTCGGACGCTCACCTTGGGATGAGAGTGCATCTCGCGTATATCACTTTGCACGCCAATCAAGTGGAAAGCTTGAGGTGAGATTGGTGTGGCCATCCGGGATCGCCCCCTATCGGCCGCCACCAGGAGTTGTCGTCGTGGCTAGGAAGATTTGTGAGCTTGCTATGAAACCAAGCGGACGTATATAGTGAGGGAGTGGGATTCCTTGCGATATGCTTCGAGCCAGATTCCATTAAGATACGGGACTGTAACGGGAGTCGGTGAGGGTGAGGACAAGCTTGATGAACTTCGGTCGCGTCCGACGGACGTTGGCCTGGCGAAGACGGACCGTGATGGGCCGCTGCACAGGCCAGCTAAGCGCCGCTGGACAACTCTGCGCGACAGTCAACATACTTATCAGATCCCTTTCTTTCCCGGACCACCGCACCTGAATTCCTAGCGCTGCCCCCTAGAATGGAGCAACCATCTAGATAAACCCGCCACTGACGGTCTGGAATTCATCGATAGTTGAGTCAGTCCTCGCGCACCTCACCACCTTCCGGTTCACATCCCGTTGTACCGAACGCACTCTAGTGCAGCATTCACATGTCGTCAAATATCCCCGTGGATTCGGCGTGGAACCCCGGATTTACGAGGGCTTCTGGAATGGATAAACTATCGTCATTTTTTAATTCCAAATTGAGGGTCCTACTCACTGTTACGAGTTAGTACGGTAGTTCCTACTTCAGCCGAATGCACTAGGATGGGAAAGTCCTTCCCCCGAAGATACATATTTAGACTCGGCGGTACTGACAGTAATTATGGGCTGATATAACTTGCAGGCATGCTGTATGATCGGGACCAATTTCTGAAATGGTAGTCGGAGACCGTCAATGAAGTGGCAATGTATGTCTCGCATAGTGCTGCACGTCTGCATGACCTTTACGCATAGACCGACAGGCAGTTCAAACTTGTTCTTCTTTATGTCTCAAGGCTACAGGAGGTCCCTAATTTGATATCGAATAATGACCAGGGCGAGCGTAGTCTATTGTCTCTGTTATCTCCACCTACTGAAACACTACAGTCTTGGGCTCGATCAGGCCTGTTGAACGCTAGCTTAAGCAGTGGAGTTCTCACTGCAAGCAACGCCGATGCTTCCGCGACGGCCTCTCGATCAGGCCTCTTGTCTTTGCTCTCGATCACTGATCACATTTTCAAGGCCAAAGGGCGGCTGACATCATGAGCACTAGCCCGTCGGAGAAACAAGTCAAGACACTTTTCTTGCTCTTCTTTAACAATAAAAGGCGCCCATTGAGTATGCCTCCTCACCATGACAACAGTTAGGGGTGAAGGGGTGCCGGGCCTCGAGCTCCTAATGATAAGGCTTCGAGGATAAGTTTGCTGGGAGAATTGTCTGACGAAACACTTGTGCTATGTCTAGTGACATACCACAAGACGCTATTCACTAGCATGCTCGATCCTCGGTAGTGCAGCAACACACATCGGAGATACTATCTCCGGAGGCGGAGGGTAGGTCCATGCGTGCGTGCAAGCGCCGCAGCCTCGGAACTCCGCCTCGAGGCTCGCACCACTAAGCGCCTGGAGTCGATATTTGCACCACTCGAACTCAATTGACTCCGTTCCGCCCACTTCTGGCTCTGGCGATATGTTTAACATGCTGTCGTAGAGAACAAAACCGTAAGCGGTCAGTGCCATGCGCGCCGTTTCAAGCCCCCGGCTTTCTCCTTGAAGCGTCACCCATCTCCAATAGTTTGCCGGATATCGGTCCTCCGTTCGGAACCCCTCTGTAATCGACCCCCAGAGAACGGCATGCCACAGGTCGTGATGTCGGTGCCAACGCCCATGTGGTTGACATGAGACCCTGTAAGTCACCTCATTCGCTACTTACAGGTCGTCGGCTTCTCACATATGTACCACCCTGTGACGTACTACAGGTTGACGCGGGGCCCCGCACATAGCCTCGTTCACTAACCCGCAGTGACGCATGGCCGGCGAAATTGTGATTGGTTTCGAGCATGAGGATGGAGGAGGTGGAGGCCTAGAGGGACCTGCCATTTATTCCCCACATGATGAACCAACACTGGGAACACACACTGGCAGCCCCTGGCAGCGTGCGAGGGTGTGAGAACCCGATCGTCATCGGACGCTCATTTCGTGCGGAAATAGAGCGACGCAGCATGTCCAGAGAGCCAAAAGGGAAGCTGGGGGGTTCGTAATGGGTCTGTGCTGCCGGAATTTCGCAGGTAGGGTACGTATCCTTCCTGACATCTGGCATGTCATGTTCCTGTCCTGACTCCCGAGCTGTTCCGGCAGCTGCAGATACGGTGAAAGGCCAGGGGCAAGACGTACTAAGTGCCTACATAGATAGCGAACAGACGGAGATGCCATAGCCAGATGTGCAGTGCGGTGCGCTTCGCGACGGAGGCCACCTAGCTTCACACTGCGGGGTAAGTCCCATCATGAAACATCTGACATCTGTGTTCTCGTGCTAGCGCTTCCGCCCGTTAACAGCGTGTCAATCCCCAGGCAAGCTCTGTATGAACGCGGAAGGTTTTCATTTGCGCAGCTGCTTCACGACGACGGACAAGGCCCGTGCTGCGTCCAGACCGCTCAGCGTTGGGCGATACAACATGCCTATGGCTGCGAACAGCAGCGTGCATGAATCGGCGGTCGTGCGTCACATTCCTGCCTTCCAACCGTCAACGTCCTTACATTACCACAGGTCTAAAACCCTTCATCCTGTTGACCGCAGTTACCAAGGCTCGTGGACAAATCACCGGAAGTAATTTACCGGTAGGCACTCTATTACCTAAGTACTATCCCTGCTTTGGCAAGCCAAGAATTCATTGCAAGCCCGCGAAAGATGCCGGGATAGAACTGGCAGTGGAAGGGCTCTTCCACATCAAACGTGTTCCGTCGAGGGCTAGCACGTCACGTTGTGTGGCGTTTATGTCCGGTATGCCAACCGGTATGCAAAATGCGCTGCTTCTACTACTTAGTAGCTACATGCTATCTCTATCTGAACAAGGGCTGATTATCGGCATCTATCGTCTAGAGGCTACACCGATCTCAATGGGAGAACACACCACAGTGCATTCGCAGCCCCCACATCGCCACTTCTATGCCACACCTGTTCGATGGACGGATATGCCTGACCCCTCGAAGCATCGGGGAAAGGCTATTGAAGGATATGGAAGCGCATGGAAAGCACGCGTCGCGTCGCGTTTCGTGCACGATACTGAACGTGCGTACTTAAATGGAGACGACTTCGGAGGAAGCCCTCAGCCCTGCGCCCCATTCCGTTCCGTCTCTTCCTGCCACCTTCTCCCGCGAGCTTATACGTTCGGCGGGAAGCTCGAATATCAAGATTCGCGGGATCCTTACAGGAGCCTAATCGGAGGCTAGGCAACGCACGCCGCGGACGGTTTCAATGCAGCAACCGGTCCCAATCCTGCGAGCCGAGTCCTCTCGACAGCTCCCAATCACCATCCTCCGGTGTTTTCACCAGAGCATTGGGTTGCCGGGAAGGGCGCTCCGATCTAGAAGGCTGTGGGAGGTCTCGTCTCTTTGCGAACTTTCTGTGAACCTCGTTCTGACCGAGTCTCAGGTTCAGCAGCGTCGTGGCGCCATGCAGTATGCCGAGCATACCGACCCTCGCCGTTCCCGTCATCTGCCTACAGCTCCGTGTGCCCATCGGAGTCTATGGAAGCCTGTCGCAGGTCCGCTATTGGCTATCGACATGGCATTCGCACACGCGCGAAGCAACAGGGTGCTCTAGCTGTGCATGTGCAAAGCGTCCGTAAGTTGCATGATCATCTTGTCAGCGCAATGGGTTCCTGATATCTAGCACTTATGTCCGTCCATCAACTTTTAGTGTCCCCTTCACGTACAAGACGGCCGCTCTGTCTGCGCTCGCGGCCCGAGGAGTACAGCAGGGCGCGTTCTCATTGCCGTACCTGCCACATAGCCCACGGCTAATAATGAACGGTGTCGTAAAGCACTATCCCTCCAACGGCAACTGCCCCCCCCTGCTCATCATTGCATCCCAGCGCACCTGTATCGGTCCAATCAGCGGCCGAGTATGGGGTCCGGTCTAGGGGGTCGCTGACGTTCAGTTGGCACTCAGCTGTGGTTCCCTGCCGCGACCCTTCCCGAGCGGACAGGATGCAAGGCATCACTCTATATTCGCCGGCGTTCTTGCCACGACCGCCGGCTTCCTCGTTCACGTCATGCTCTCTGCCGGCGACCTAGCAGGCAATTGAATTGAATGTGCCCAGGGCCGAACCGAGCGAAGAACCCGATGCCACCATCATGCATTGCGGCGAGGATCCGGCCTCTCATTTCGCGCATGGGACGCAGGGTTATAGTCGGCACGGATGCTGACGTGCAGGGTTCAGGTCGCGGGTGATCGCGGGTGTGAGGGGGTTATCCTGTCGTAAAGACAACCTGCTTCTGGCTTATCCTCCCTCGCAGAGGATAGGTCTCCGTTTGGCAGGTGTGTTGCTGCGCACGGGTGGACAGGGCTCGTCCCAGTGCCATGATTCCGTCGGATGCGAAGCTCAGGGGGTTTGGACTGTTAGTGTCCTGATTGGGATGCCATTCCTGGGGAGGCGGCACAAGACGGCTGTCCATGCTACATGTTTCCCCCATTGCAGCCTTGCACGGACCCCTTGTAAACTCCCAACGCGCCACAGGTGGTGTTTTGGTCATTCGTTGACCATCAACGTGCAGGTTGCGTTACGGGCATGAAACCACGGTGAGTCTGTGGAGGAATAGCGCGCAGCAATCCCGCTGTATGGGAACCGGAGACGTGTCACGGTGGTGGCAAGCTATATGCGGGGGATGTGGGATTAGCGTCACACTCAAAGCTTGTACGTTGATACTGTAGTTCGAATGATAGGAATCCATCTGCCAGCTGCAATATTTTTTCACATCAACATCTGCATCGCTCATCCGTGCACGTCCCGCCTTTCTCCGAAGTACTAGTCTTTTCAATAATGTTCACAGTTCTAAGGATGCCTAGGCCTTGAGACGGTCCAGGGAATTCATATTTAGCTGATCGCGACTGGGATCATTACATCCTACATCTACATCCAGGGTATAGTGACTTCTTTCTACTCGTGATGACATCATAACCTTCGTGGGTAGTAAGGGCAACAGAATATCAACAACAGTGCGACGAACATCAGGGGAATGCGAACAGAAGTGACCTGAAGTCATAGCTCAAAGTTGGTGGATCGAATCTCGAAGCCTGCATTGTACTGCGAACCGTCAATCCGCAGGAGCGGGCCCCAGTTTGAGGATGACCCGCGGCAACTTCTTCACTGCCGACTCGCCCACCGCCTCCTTCTCCGGCGCCGTTCCGCTCGAGACATCCGAGAGCCCGCCTTCATCCGATGCAGACGATGCAGGTTCGGCGGCAGCGCTGGGCGGCCCTCTTGCCGGGCCTGACTTCGGGGGAGCGGCCTGCTTTCCTGAGGATACCGAGGGACTTGATCGCCCGCTGGTGCTTCCGTTTCCTGGTTTGCGCTCACGCAACGCTCTATCCGAAGCAGGCACAGGAGCGCGGGGGTGTGCAGGGAGGGTATGCGAGGAGTCAATGGAAGCAAAGACTTCAATGGTGCGGGCCAGCCATGGGGCAGGGTGTGTGTTTTGAGACGGTCGGCCGCCACGTCGTTTCTTGGTTGCGGCTTCGAGCTGTCGAGAGGAGAGGTCTTAGTTAATTGTCACGAAGACGCTTGGTACCGGAAAGACGTACTGCGGTGAGGTTCTCTGCGCTCCACCAGCTCTCGTCAACACCGATATCGCCGTTATCGACCAAGCCAGCGAGGTGGGCCAAGGCACCGCTCGTCAGCGCACGATCGCTGTATCCTCCTTCGAGAACACTGATAAGCCGCCCCTTCGCATATCGCTCCGCGAAGATACGAGCGTCGCATGCGAAGCGGTAGTAGAATGACACTGGGACCTTGCGTTGGTGACGCGACATGGAAGCGTATTCGTGTTCACATGCGTCGAAGCCACAGCTAGACGACAGAAGCGTCAGTCTTCTCGAGCGAAACCAGGGCACGAGAGGTAGCACACCTGATAAAGAGCAAGACGTCATCTCCAGCTCCACCTGTGTTGTCGAGGAACTCGCCCGCCTTCTTAAGGAGATGCGAGTAAGGACCAGGGTACAGGTTTTCCCAGAAGTCCTCCGAAGACACATACGGTCGTAAATGGACGTTCTCGATGTACTGACCATGTGGGCCGTGGATGGAGACCGAAGCAGCTTGAACAAGCTCAGCTTTTCCGTCTTCGCATGGATATGACAGGATATCGTGTATGCTGCCATAATAGACCTGCAAGCCTGGTTTCCCAGGAGGTACGCCGGCTTCTGCTTCGAGCTGTTTGCGGTAAGTCTCTTCGTTGATCTGCCAAGCGATGGCTTGTGTTCCGTTTCCTTGTGAATTTCAGCGATCAGACGTCTCACTCCACGGTGTTCGAAGCTTACCATGGTGCAAATCGATATCAAAAATCACGACACGATTGATGTTGTGCTGGAGGTGCGCTACAGCTTTATCAATTCCATAGAAACTTCAAGACTGGGAATAAGACACACCGTGTGCAGCAGCAACTGCAACATTATTTACGAAACAGAAGCCTGAGGGCGTATCCTAGTCGGTTGTGAGCTTGCAGATTCATCTGCAATACAGATAGGTTTGCTTACCTCTCCGCAGTGGTGCCCAGGAGGACGGATAGCCACAAATGCTTGGGAACAAGACTTTAGCTCTCTTGCGGTTTCCAAGGCCGCTTCGGAGCGTCGGAGAACCGTATCAACGGCCTCACAAACGGTCCCAAGAGCTCCTTGGATAGCATCCAACGAGCCGGAACACACTAGAACGCGTGTTAGCTCAACGAAATGCGGACAATGCTTGTTGAGACCCACGGTAAAGGTCGCCTTGCGAGTAGCCTTCAGGGATTTCGCTGTCTCCCTTGTTCACCTTGTCTTGACTCTCGAGCACCCATCGTTTGAGGTTCTCCAGATACACGTCACGCTCTATGTCTCCATGAACGAATTTGACGGCAGCATGGTTTAGCAGGTCAACCGACGCGTCACTGTGGATGAACGTTACTGGGACACGCGCAAGTGAACCAGGGCGCGAGAGAGTCGAAAGTTGTAGCTTTCCAAGAGCTTTTGTCAGCTCGTCCGTCTCCTCTTCCTGATTCGAGGGATTCGGGAGGGTACTGTCTTCAATCGCGATGGGGCCAGTGTGCTCTTCTAACCGCGCGACCGCTGCCGCAAGACCAATGTTGACTGCGCGCAACCGCTCTGGACGCTCGACGATGTTCGAATTGTCTCGCGACCGTATGTATCGATGTTGGAGACATGCCTTCTGCAGAAATACCGCGGTCTGGGCCATGGTCGCCTGAACGCCTGGGTGTGGTTCGTGTTCGACGCCCCTCGCGACGCGTCGCGGTGACGCGAGCGAAGCTGTCGGAGTTTGAAACCTATTTATCGGGATGTCAATTATCGCCAAGGAGTCCTCTTTATTGATCCAACCACCAGACAGACGGCAACGTCGTCTTCGCCACGACATTCCTTGCCCCCTCATCGACGACTCGTCCCTCTCTCCGTCAGTGCACTGCGCTAGTCGCTTTATGCACGTCTGGCTGCTGAACCCTACGTGCTGTTCATTCCATGGATCGCTCACAGGATGTCCTAGCGGCGCTGTCGTCTGCAGTCTTCGCGACGCTGAGGGCCGCCACCGCCCCTGCCCATAGTAGGAGAGATGAGGAATCGGACGGCTTGCATGGCATGCTCTCGAACCCCGATTTCATCCCCCCACCGCTCCGAGACGATGACGAGGTCCGCAACCACCCTGCAGCAGCTTACGATGACCTTCCGCCTTTAGAAGACGATGTGGCACTACCGTCTGAAGTCGACCTGCCCAACCAGGACGACGACCAACCCCCTCCTCTGGAAGCCGACGACTCTTCATCCATCGTAACATCCCCTCAATCGGGTTTTGCGCCTGCAGATGCGGCCGCCACCTCGTCATCGTCAAACGCTTCTACCGCTGCTTCCAGTGGCATCACTTCCTCCGTCCGCTTCACCAGTTCGAACAATCCGTTGCCGACCTCCGTTCAGCCATCTGTGTCTCATGGCGTGCTTGCAACGCCAAGCACCTCTGGCAGAGCAACCTCGCGGTCAGCTACGGGCACTGTAAACGCAGAGGATGACGGCGCGGAGAGCGACAGCAGTCTTCCTTCCCTCCAAAGTGTCTCTGACTCCTCATCTGACGAAGAAGACGATATGAGCCAGAATGGGTCAGAATGGGATGACGATGAAAGCTTGGACGATTCCGAAGGGGACCCCGACATAGCTCGTCTTGTCGAGGAGGCTGACCGTGTATCCTCAGGGGCACCCTATAATCCTACGGGCCCGATCCCTGCTACCGGCGTTGGAGTGACCCCAGAGACTCCGACCATGTTTCGCAATACCTTGCAATCATACCGAGAGTTGCTTGAGAGGGCCGTAAGTCGCTTTGTGCCCCGTTCATCTGATTCCGTACTGAGTGTAGCCAACAGAGGGTTCTTATTCCCGACATCGATGTCCGCCTTGGACCACCGCCGGACTGGGTTGTAGACATCGCCAATCGTATCGCCGGCGCCGGCGTGGATAACTACTTTGATCGGGCGGAGATATTAATCAAGGGTATGGAGGTCATCCCAGACGAGTTGGTACTGCGGTACGAGAAGCTGAGGTCTACCGATGGCGAAGACGTGGATGGTTGCGCGATCTGCCGGGATAATCTGGTCGACAAGTCTCCTGACGCCTTAGAAGCATGGCGCGTGCTTGCGATCTTTACTCTTCTCCCATTCTCCTTCGAACGGGACACCAGCGTGGCATTCCCGTGCGCGGGCAAACATCTTTTCCACAAACATTGCCTGAAGCCTTGGCTAGCACGGAAAACGACATGTCCATCTTGCAGATTCGACATTGACCCGCACTCCTTGACGCTCCGAATTTCGAGGGGTCTCCACGACCTCGTACCAACTGCCTCCGAGGCGGATCCGCCGCGTGTCTGGCAGCCTCCTCAAGTAGAAAGCATGCGTGACTGGTTGGCGGCCGAGGAAAAGGCTAAACAAACGAGCGTTCCCCGTGTCCGGCCTGATGTAGTCATGCCTGAATGTAAGCATTGCTCACTTGTTTAGCATGGTCATGTTCTGACTTGTACACAGACCCTGCAATGTCGCCGCCGACAGCTGCTTCGCTCTCTGAAATGCTCGGTGTACCGGCTTGGGGCACTGACCCCGAAACTGGGGGCTTCGACATGACTATTGCGTACCGCGACATCCAGGATCTGCGTGAACATCTGTTGGACATGGAGGCGCGTCGGCGAGCCACCGGTTTGCCCACCCGACCACCCTCCGCACCTCCTGTTACCACATCAGACGCGCCCCCCATCCCTCTCCCTGAAGGCGTGTTCCTCGGTGGTGGCGCGCACTCCCGTCCTCGAGCCCGTGACTCCGAGTACGAACGACTACGTCAGCAAATTGCCATAGACCAGCATGGCGAACATGTGGTTCCCTTCCACAATTTCCCTGCTTCCCTCATGGAACACGTCGTCAACTTGACCAGTACGCCAGTCTCCCGAGGCCCGCCGCCGAACAGTGTTGACGTAGACGTCTTCACCCATGTCGGTCACCGCCCGGACGCCCTTGGCTCGCTCGACATGTACTCTCAGGTCCTCCGCGATTTCCAGAATATGCGTAGGTCGGCGAATCACTCGCAACATCTGCCTCCGCCTCCCATACCCGTCACTCCAGTGGCAACGGCTCCGCCTCAGAACAACGTTGCTCAAATGGGGACCACCCCTACTGCATCTGCTAGCTTGAACACGCCTCATTCTGTTCCAGGAGCGCAGGAAGGTACCTCGGACAGTTCGTCTTCGACGGCTAGTGGCGATGGTGTCCCTCCTTCGTCAGGTCACAACCCGATGGAAGAGCTGGACTGATCTGCATGCGCTAAGGTACGGTGTCCAGTTCCGGATCGTGCGTTGCTGGATACCCGTCCGTTTAGAGTCCCCATGGAATTGTTTCTCAACTTTTCTCGGTCCGCATTCGTCTTGGTCGAACGGTCGTTGGAATGAACCCGGAAGTATCATCAGTATTTACAATGTATAACACATCGCTCGCGACTTCGCCTTTCATACACTTGTCCCGCTACCCTCGCCTTGCTCTCCCCACTGTTCTGCAATATTCCCGTTCACATCGATGTTCGCGTCCATTTGTACGATCCTAGGTCCTAGATCTCGCCTGACCATTGATCGACCACTAATAACCTGCCCGACGTCATTGCTACGTAGTTGCGCGGTCTGCGTTTCGGCAGGCGTAATATGACAGACAGGGTCAGCTTCTGGGCATTTTGTCGCTACTGCTATGACGGCGCAGTGCGGAGAGGATAAGTCAGCTTACCCCTCCCTGACGGCCATAACCATATATAAGGGCCAGGTCGGTGTTCGGGCCCCCCAGCATCTCTTCCTGAACTCCTTAACAGCCCTCCTTACTCTTCCAACCAACATGTCTTACAGCAGCGGCCAGGGTGGCTACGACAACAGTGGTTCTGGTTTCCAGGACCAGCCCAGCAGCGGATACGGCCAGGGCGGTATGTCGCTCGCGCACCTCTCATCGCTTACAAGGGACACCGATCTGATTGCCCCTCGCTCTTACATCCGGTGGAACAGGCGAATACGGCGCCGACCAGACTGCGCGCCGTCAGCGCCAGGGGGAGTTCGACGACTCGAGCGGGACCGGAGGCGGCTTCGACGACACCACGGGCCAGCAGCAGCAGTACCAGACCAGTGGCACTGGTGGTCAACGTGGTGGCTACGGCGGCGACACCACCGGCTCGGACACGTACGGCGGTGGAGGCGGCGACAGGTCGGGCCGTGCTGGCGCAGGCACGGGCGGAGGCGGCTATGGGGACGACTTCGGCCAGTCGCAAGGTGTCCAGTCGCAGGGTACCCAGTCGCAGGGCACCCAGTCGCAGTATGGCCAGGGACAGTACGCTCAAGGGCAGTCCGGCCAAGGGCAGTCCGGCCAGAGCGGCAAGCAGTCTACCGGCCAGAAGGTCAAGGGTGAGCGTTTCACATAGAAGACATATATGTGGCGCCTAGCTGAACGCAATGGAAGACTACGTCAAAGATGTCCTCTAACGGAGGATAAGAAGTGTCTTATACAGGGGATACGAAACGTCTACGTCTGCAAAGGTATATGGAGTTGTGTGACTTGTTGGATCAGCGTGCGAAGTACAATGTAACATAGCACGCACCAAAACGAATGATAAACCTGTGGCGATTGGATAGTATCCACGCGGGCACGATAATGCTGAGAAGGATGTGTCTATGTCTGCTTCATTACATCAGTGTATAACAGAGTAACACGGAAGAATCTATTCTATCTTCCTGGGTAGCCGTCCATAAGTGTGTGGACGGCTTGTTCATACACACCGAGGAACACCGCACCACCTGCGGAAATCCATAATGTCCGTGGAACAATTCCAGCAAAGAGAGCCTTCACACCTTCCTTCACGTAAATGTCGCGGAAGCGGGCGGCCAATGAAGGATGTGCGTGTCTGGACGGGTCCTAGACGAGCATTGTTAACTAAGTCGATGATCAGAAAGCGACTGTGCCACGAACCCGTAGATCGAGCATCACGCGCGTCTTGAGCACATCTAACGGCGTTGTAAGTGCAGCCGCCACCCCTCCTGCGAAGCTCCCGCAGACAGCGGCTTCGTAGGAGTGCAGCGGTCTGTGAAGAACCTTAGCCATGCGGACTTTCAGCAGCTCGTAGAGGGGGAACTGCAACGACGTGAAGGGGATCTGTTCTACTATCAATGCCGATCCACAAACACGGGGGCATCACACGCACCTCTCTCATAATGGTGGACCCAAATCCTCGATAGAAGCCACGGAAACCTTCGGTAGAGAAGACATGCCGGGCTGCTGCTAACGAAGATGCGGCCGCACCATATGTCGACGTCTGAGTCCGCGTCTTGATAACCTCAGTGGGAACACGTATTAAACATGCAGCCTGATGTTTCACTATACCATTCAGTGGGTATTAGAACTCCATGAGCAATGAGGGACGCACAACTTCTCCAATCGAGGCTGAGATCATGTGAGTCACTGGAGCATAGTCAGATGGTAGGGGAAGGGTCTTCTTGAGCGTGTCGTATGTACAGAAGAACACGGCAGCTATGCGTGATGCAGAAGTAGTTAGGTTAACGTTCGAGGAGCAAAAGTTGTAGGCGTACCGCCTGGAGCACTCCCTACCACCACACTCCCGATGCCTTTGTAGACGCCTCTGAACCCTCCAGCGCGGATGAATCCTTGGGCAGATTGGAGACGCGTCTTGACCGTATCAATAGGGAAAAAGAGGAGATCGACCGCGGTCCCTGCGACGCCACCAGCCTGCCATGGTGTCACTACCCATCGTGCAGTGATGTCGGAGAGACATACCACTAAAGACTGAGAGAATGCTGGTGCCGACTGCGTTGACATCCTCTAGGGGCCTCGGGCTCCACCTTCACAGGACCGAGGGAGACGAGAGACGTGATTGATGGTAGAGCCTGGTGGAGGGCAGCAGGAGGTCGGACGTCGCGTTGGATGCGTCGGCGCCAGAGTCATCTTCGTGAATCACGACCTCCACTCTGCTTCCACCCTGCTTCCATCTCCTTCCTCGAGCTATCTGCTTCCGTCATTTGCTCCCTTCACGACCTCACCTCTATCCGACTCGAAATTTCATTGACATGGATGACAATCTAGAACTACCAACCTCGATATCCAAACCAGACGCTGCTGTAGTACAAGTGGAAGAGGAGCAATCGTCTGGAGACGAGGATCAGGGACCGGATTGGACCAAGATTCCGTGAGTCCCTTCAGGCACATTCTACCAGGCTCTGTCTGATTGTATGCGCTTAGCGGGCTCGCTACTGCACGACCCGTGATCCCGAAAAGGGGAGAGAAGGATTTCGAGCCTACCGCACATGGAGGGTCAGGTTTGCAGCGACATGTTCTCGATCGCTCGCGCTCGGCCATGCTTGAGGCTTTGAAGGCGGCGCGTACCATCTCGAAGTGAGTAGTGTCTCTTTGTACGGCATGGATACATCTCAGCCACGCTTGCAGCAAGTCCGTGAGCCATGCCATTTGGTACCCGCAGCTGAAGAGGGCGCATGTTACCGTTGCAAGGGGCATCCATTTCACCACTATGGGACATTCTGTCGCGAGACCGTCTGCTGCGCTGGAAGACGCGAAGAAGATCCAAAGACGCTTGGAATTGCTACCAGAAGAGGCACTCTACTTGATTGAGAGGGGTGCGATGTATTGTTGGAGTCCGACAGAGTTGCCCCTGCCTAAGACCGAGCTTCTGGATGATTTGGAGGGTACTCCCATGTCTGTTCAGCAGGCTTACGCCGAGATGATTGGTACAGAGGATCTCACCTTCGAAAGGTATCAAGTGCGTGGCTTTCGTTTCACGACGCGGTGCGTATACTCATTCGTGATATGTTAAGGCGTATGCATACCTCAAGCGGCTGGGTTACGTCGTAACAAGAGCAACACCTCCTTCGCCTGACTACCCTATGCCGCCTCCGTTTCCATACGCCGCACAGTCGTCCGTGTCTATCTTGAGTCGACTGTGCAGCGCGGTGTCCACCTTCTTCTCGAAGCTTGTGCGCACGTTTGTGAGCAGTCGAGATTGGTGGCGACCGATACGACCCGGACCTTGGTTACATCATGGCATGAACTACGGTTTGTCTTATCCCTTCTGTCCCTGAGCGGTGAAAATTTCTCATCGAGACGCTGTAGCTTCACTGTTTCACTCGCTGCGCTTCTTACCCGCCGGATACAACGTTCCTCTCCACATCCACCAGGCGCAGGAAACGCGGGCATCCCCTTACCAAATTTTCTACAACTTGTACAAACCCTCTACACCATTCAAGAAGACGGCTCCCCCTCCGCCAGATTTCCAAGTGGTTATAGTGAAGTATGAATGTCCCGTATCCCATCTATTGGACTACCAATACAGGACGCTAATTTCGGACCGTAGTGCGCGGATGACGCCGATGCCAAGTATCTCGGAACTTACTAACCTCTTTGGCCAACTGCCGGAACTTCCACCACCCGTTCCGCGGAAACGACTGTCCTTCGCTCAACAAAAGTTAGCCGCATGCATTGCGGCGCAGACACCCACCAAGCAACCGTCCACTCCGGCGCCCGGTCAGACGTCGGCGATACGGAGAACAATATCTTGGTTATGGTCCAGTCCACAGAAGACTCAAGCGGCGAACGCAAAGCCCCGCCCTTCCAACCCCTTCCCATTGCTCAAAACGGGAAAGAAAATGGTTGTTGTCGCTGTCGTAGATGCAGGGACGATTAGTTTCTTCAGGTTCGGGCAAGGCGTTTTTACGGAATGGCCAATGTCGTAACTCTTGGTGTTGATCCGATGTGCATTACATGTGAGTGCATGACACCTCCATTATTAAACCTTGCTCATAACTAGGTGTTCCGTTTCGGCCCCATTTCATTTCAGTGTAGTGTCGGTTTAGTGATCAATTAGACGTATCATTTTGAAGCCGTATTTGCCGCCTTTCGTTCACCGCCTCCAACTCTTATCGCCTCACCTGAGTTAACCGCTGTCGACTTGTTTTACGGCTAGGATGGAGTCAACATGGTGATGCGCGGATGCTGCGACAACACGACCAAGCGCAGAGGACGAGAAGCTAAGCAACAGTCCTAACGAAAGAAGTACGCACAGCTCGGAGCCGGTTACTGTCTATCCGCGAGCTCACGGCACACCCCAAGCTTTTCAGACGATCTGATACCCAATGTCTGCGTCTGTCTGAGCCCGATCTCGCCGGTGAAAGCTGACACAAACGCTGCTCGTTGTTCGCTCTGAACGGCCATCGTTCAACTGGCAGTGCCGTAAGTCTGGTTTCGCGAGTACGGGTTGGATGTCATTGGGCAGTTTCACAAGGACTTGACGCGCCATGGGATGCTATAAGTGGACGAGGTTCGCACAACCAGGGCACTTGCACCGACTATCTGTTCTCCACCAGTGAAGCTATCGACGCACGACATGGAATGGCTTACGCTTACCACTTACACTCTGGCGATGCCTGTACTAGGAGCTTGTTTCATTGTTTTCCTCAGCCACCGAAATGTTAAAGTTGCAGCCGCTCGATCACGATCACCTCTCCCTCCTGGTCCCCCCAGTCTGCCAGTCATTGGCAATCTCCTTAATATGCCGAGACGGTCAGCATGGTTCACCTACAAGGAGCTGAGCCGACGCTACGGTATGTCCTCAAAACTGTTGACGATGTCCTACAAACACGTCGTTGACCAATGATCCAGGAAAACTCGTCTACCTTGAAGTGGTCGGCCGAGGGGTTCTAGTGGTAGACGATGCTGATATTGCTCTCGAATTGCTCGAAAAACACTCCGCAATATTCTCATCGAGGCCAGAGTCAACTATGGTTAATCTGTATGTCATTTGATGGTCATTGCGTTTGCCAATTCGATTCTGACGCTCCACGAGGACTGGCCTCGAATGGGGTCTGGTTTTCACGCCCTACGGTTCGTTGTGGAGGCGCCAACGTCGCCTCTTCTGGCAACACTTCCATCCCGGCGTCGTTCACAAGTATTTCCCTATGCTTCAACAGAGTGCCCGCGATCTCCTATCAAGACTTCTTGTCAGCCCAGAGAAACTCAGCGAGCATGTCCGCTAGTGAGTAGACCCGGAACCTATTCCGCCTGTCCACTCGACCTCATTTCCCCCGCAGCACACTGGGCTCCTCTGTGATCAAGACAACATACGGGCTAGACGTCGCCCGAAGCGATGACAAGTACCTGTCTACCCTTGAAAGGGGAATGGACGGCTTCAGCTTGCTCACCCACGAATATGCCCCCTTGTTGGAAGTCTTCCCGAAGCTTGGGCGCATCCCGACATGGCTTCCGGGCACACGGTTCCTGCGACACTTGGCCTCGGCTCGCGAAGCGACGTATGCGCTTCGTGACGTCCCTTGGCGTGCGGCAAAGGAGGCAATCGTGAGTCTCAGCAGATTATCCACTTACTTACACATACCAATCACGTCCTAGACCGAGAATCGAGCATCTCCCAGCATTGCGAGCGCGATGATTGAGAACTTAGCAGAACTCCCTCACGGTTCAGCTATTGATCAAGAGAGAATCGCCAGAGATGTTGCTGGGGTTACTTACGCAGGTAAGGACTAGAGATGACTCGTGAAGTTGTAGACCATTAACGTGACATGTAGGCGGTATTGACACGGTAATAGTAGCCCCGTCCATTATTTCTTCCCGCATTGACTTTCCCTTTTATCAGCAACATTCAGCCTTATGTGGGTTCTTCGTCGCCATGTCTCTCTTTCCCGAGGTGCAACAAGCTGCACAAGCCGAACTAGATGCCATCGTTGGCCCCGATCGTCTCCCTGAGCTGGCGGATCGTGAAGCTCTTCCCTACGTCAACGCCGTAGTCAAGGAGCTGCTACGATGGCATAGCTCCGCTCCTCTCGGTTGCCCGCGCATGACCACCGAAGATGTCGAATATGACGGCTATTTCATCCCTCGGGACACCGCTGTCATAGTCAACGTGTGGTGAGGCATGCCAAAACATATCTGAACGATTGTTAGCTGACTTTGTGTGGTTAGGTCGATCATGAACGATCCAGAAATGTATCCATCCCCCGAACGCTTCTGGCCGGAACGTTATCTGAAGGATGGGACGCTCAAACCCCATGTCAGGGACCCCACTGTGATGGCGTTTGGTTTCGGTAGACGGTACGCGCATTGATGTTCATGACCATATGATGCTGATTTCTGACCAACCGTAGGATATGCCCTGGACGACACTTCGGAGATGCAACCCTGTTCATATACATCGCATCGATTCTTCATACGTTTCGCATTGCTCCGCCATACGATGAAAACGGAGACCCTATTCACACTCGTCCACAGTACACGAATGGGTTCATAGCGTAAGTACAGTGTCGTCGGAATATCGGTGGTTGTGCTGACGAGCGACTCGGCATAGGCACCCTGAACATTGCAGGTGTACAATCACGCCTCGCTCTGCCAGCGCGGAAGCTCTCATTCGTGCGTTAGAGATGAATGTTTAGACACCCTACAGTTGCATGATGTGAACGTATTTGTTCACGTCTATGCACGAATACCGGTTCTCAGCAGGGTTTGCTCGTTACAGACTTACAGTCGTGTACTTCAATCCCTGTGTCCACCTCGGAATGGCGCGTCGAACACTAATGATCGACTACGATCATTGCGATCCACACTAAAGGACGTAGTAGTCTAGTAGAGGGTATCGACAGCGATTTATATTTAGTCTCCATCATTGGTAGAGAATATTCAGGCCTGAGGGCTGAGGGCTGGGTTCGCCAAGATGATGACCACGAACTGGGGTCGAAGTTAACCTGGGCCTGGTGGCCTTGTCGCACATGTGTGGAAGTCGCGGAATCCGAAAGCGTGTCGCTGAGCGTAAGTAAATAATGTGGGTGAATGTGGGACAACGTCGGCGGTCGACCCCAGTCTGTTGGCATTAGCGTTGCTGCCCTTCTGAGATGCTTCCGAGCTCTATCCTCCTCCAAATCACCGCACAAATGGCTTGGGGCCTTGTGATTAAATCTGGTTCAACGTTAGCGATTTCACGTGCACCCGCACGCCGAAAGACAGCGAGCTCCGGAGCTCCCACACTGGCGGGCTCGACGGGC
The DNA here is from genome assembly GCA_020736865.1 of Ganoderma leucocontextum. Taxonomy (NCBI): domain Eukaryota; kingdom Fungi; phylum Basidiomycota; class Agaricomycetes; order Polyporales; family Polyporaceae; genus Ganoderma; species Ganoderma leucocontextum. The sequence goes on from JAHKGY010000006.1 coordinate 984,186, forward strand.
CTAGGGAAGCTCCCATGATATGTTCAAGTGACAATTATTATTTCTCCACAGATCCAACGACCTTCTGACACAAGTTGTTGATATGTATCCGACTGTCCCGGCTCCGTCGGGAATCTTACCTCCAAGAAGTACAAATGCACTTCGGCCGGTCACTAGTCCACTTCTCCAGCCGCCACCACCCTTGTTCTCGCTCTTCCTCACCCTCTCACCGAGAACCCTGATATATCTAGTTCTCGCACTTTGTCGACTGCGACAATGCGTTCCGCGGCCACCCAAAGGCGCAGGACGGTCACCTCTTGGTCTGTTGCTTTGACTGCTCTGGTGCTCATCGTCCGCTACGTCTATAGCCGCGCTGGAAAAAGAGGCGGATACTCGGCCTTGCTCAAGCATCCGGCCCCGGCGGCTCGACGGATTCGCAGTGGAGAGGAGGAGTACGACTTTGATGAGTACGACGTGGTCATTGTGGGCGGAGGTGAGTTGGTGTTGCCTGTCGTTGCTGCCCAAAGTGTTGAGCCGAGTTCCATGCTAGGGACCGCTGGCTGCGTGCTCGCGGCGCGGTTGTCGGAGGACCCCTCGATACGCGTGTTGTTGCTCGAGGCGGGCGGAAGGTATGTATTTCCCCTCCATAGCCCTATTTAAGACGGTCATTCAGGCAAACGCATCAGTTCTGTGAAGAACCCCTTCGCCATCATTCCTTCCGCATACTCTAAGCTTTTCCATACCCGATGGGACTGGGAGCTGTTCACCGTTCCCCAGACCGACGCGGACTCACAAGTGAGGTACTGGCCGCGGGGTGAGTCCCTTCGTGTTTCTTCTGAGCTCCTGTTGACGAGCATGTAATGTTCAGCGAAATTACTCGGAGGATGTGAGTGCTCACTTCGGCATGCGTACGAGACGTGGGCTCAACTCCAGACCGCTCAGGCACTTGCATGAATGCTCTCATGTGAGTGATTCCCCTATGCACTAGGTATGCGATGCATTCAGTCCTGACAGGGCCCTGGTCACAGCTTCCACATCGGAGCCCCTGAAGATTTTGACGAGTGGGTTCAGCTCCAGAAGGGTCAGCCTGGAGCTGAGCAGTGGGCATTCCAGGAGTTCAACAAGTAAGTATAAAGTGCTCACATGTATGTTATTCCCCATGGACTCACCATGGCCATGCATTGCAGCTATATCAAGAAGTTCGAAACATTTCATTCGAGTCCGGATCACCCTCAAGTAGACTCCTCCCTCCGCGGAAACTCGGGGCCGGTTCAAAGTGCGTCCAGCAGTCAAGAACTGCGTTTGCTACGAAATTGACTTCCGTTGCAGCTGGTTTCTTTGGCTACGAGTCTAAGGGAACCAAGAAATTCATCGACGCGTGCGCCAAGGTAGGCATTCTCCGCGCGCCCGATGTTAACACGTCCCGAGGTACCATGGGCGTCACCAAAGTAAGTTAGAACAAGTGCATACAGTATAACGCTATATAACGAACGTTGACCTTGGTGTTCACAGGCCAGTATGTCTTGTACTTTGCGTGGTATCACCACCCTGCCTGACTGCATACGTGATGTCAGTGACGTTCATCACACCCGAAGGCCGTCGCGCGACGACCGAGAGCGCATATCTTCCGTCGGAAGTACTCGCACGAAAGAACTTGAAGGTTATTACGCATGCGCATGTAACGCGTATCCTTTTCGATAAGTCTCGGCCAACACCTCGCGCGGTTGGCGCCGAGTTCACTCACAAGGAGGGTGAGACATACCGCGTGAAGGCGAAGAAAGAGGTCGTCGTATCGTGCGTATTCCATCCACCCTTCATACACGACGTGCACGACTAAATGAGCGTCATAGATCTGGCGCCGTACATTCTCCTCAGATCCTCATGTTGTCTGGTGTTGGTCCGGCCGAGCACCTCGCTTCGCATGGCATTCCCGTCGTCGCCGACCTCCCAGGGGTGGGATCGCACCTCATGGACCACATCGTCGTCGACCTCAACTACCGCGACAAGACCAACTCCAGTCTCGGGAGTCTCAGAGGCCAGACGTTCATCCATCAACTACAACTCCTGAAGGCATTGTTCGAGTACCGAATGACAGGTAGAGGCCCCTTGACAACGAACGTAAGTCGCGTTTAGTCAGTCCTCGAAGCTTTGAGCAGTTGCATTGACATAAGTCTTCAAACAGGTCGCTGAGGCGATCGCATTCGCGCGTTCCGACGACCCCGGGCTCTTCCCGCCAAGCGAATACCGGGAGAAAACCTACAAAGACACGACGTCTGGCCCAGGCGCGCCGGATATCGAGCTGTTCTTCACGCACACCGGGTACCTCAAGCACAATATGGTCCGGATGGCCCCTCACCACTACTTCGCCCTGCATGGCGTCCTTCTCAGGTACGTCGTCGGCCTAATGCTGCCCAGCTGACCGCCCTCCCTGAGCTGCTTTGCCATAGACCCACGAGCACCGGCACAATCCGCCTCAAGTCGGCCGACCCCCACGAACCGCCCGTCATCGACCCCAAGTACCTGTCGACCGAGCACGACGTCGCGGTCCTCGTGCGCACCGCGCGCCTCCTTACCAAGATCGCCAACACCCAGCCGCTGGCGTCCATGCTCGACCCCGCAGGGAAGGACGACGCGGTGCTCGACCACGCGTTCCACGAACTCGACGACGCCGCTGTCGTGGAGGCGATCCGCTGCAAGGCTGAGACGCTCTACCACCCCGCATGTACGGCACGGATGGCGCCGCGGGAAGAGGGAGGCGTCGTGGACCCGTTCTTGAGGGTGCATGGGATCCCGAACTTGCGCGTGGTCGACGCGTCGGTCTTCCCGACCATCGTCAGTGGGCATACGGTCAGTCCTCGTTTTGTGTATGTGCAGGTAGCTGGGGGCTGACAGATGTGTGTAGGCTGCACCGGTCATAGCTGTTGCTGAGAAGGCGGCGGATTTGATCAAGGCTGCTATCTCTTCGACTAGACTCGGATCGAGTGCATGAATTCCGAATCGACTGCAGCTTTGGCTAACTCCAGAGGACCTTGTATACCCGCCTATCCTATAGTGTAACATTATATCTTGACACCTGGATGCTACGGCACGCGCTTCGCCTCCCTTGCACTATTGTCACCAGACAAACAGGCTCTAAACTTTCTGCCACGAGCTGGCGTCTGCGATGGTACTGTGTCAGTAAAACAGACAGCTGCAAACCCAGGGATACGAGCACTGTACCTGAAAGGATGACTGACTGAGAATCGGATACTGAACCGCGCGAAGCCCGTATAGAGCCCGGCGACCCCGTTGGGTAGTCCCCAGGCCGTGGAACTGACTCAGCCTGGGATCCCCGCAAACTCTGCGCCGAGTCTGCCGACAATGAATCGCGCGATGACTCGAGCATGGACGACCTTGACGCCGATTCCGAGTCCCCTCCCGTCCCGAACGCAGCTCTTTGCAAGTTGCGTTGGAACTTCCGGGGGTTTGGCACTGGCAATCGTGTTCAGCGGAGCGCCCCTCCCCCCTTCCGTCGCTAGCACTGACACCAGCCTGGATCATCGGACACGCGTGGAAGCAGGGACCATACCTTTGAGCGGCTCCTCCTTTTCCCTCCTCAGCCCCTCCTGCGTCATCGCGAGCATCTTGGCGATCTGGTCCTGCATGCTCGCCGTCCGTTGCTCCTGATCGTCGGCGCGAGCGAGGTGGGCGGCGTGGCGCGCATCGCTTTCTTGGGAGCACGCTTGGATGTTATCGCTGACTTCGAGGACGGCGGTCGTTAGCTTGTCGAGCTCTGCTGACAGCGATGGCGCGGTGCTCCTCAATGATGCCGAGTCCTGCGACTCAGATGAGGTGGCTTGTGACATTGCGAGCTGGGCGATCGATTACGATGACGGTCCTCGGCCGAGGTGGTGATGGCAGTGAATAGACATGTGTTCGGTCGGGCGCCCTTCTGCCGTCGTAAAGCAGACAGACCAGGAGAGAACACGCAACTGTATTTCCTGGAATACGATACATAAACCAGCTGCTCCTAGCCTTCTACTACCCCGGTTCCTGCCCCCCGTCCGAACGCCAAAGAATCCACCTTCGAGACCTGCGCTGATGTGAAGATCGGGGAAGGAACAGGTCGAAGATGGCGATGACGTACCAAAGCAACTTCTTGAAGTGACTCGGGCGCAATCAAAGGGCATTGATGACTCGCGAAGAGCATCCAAGAGGGAAAAAATTCCAAGGTGAGGGCGACGATAGCACCAGAGTAGTCTGAATCGAGTTTCGCAGGAGCACGAGGCTCCAAGATACGCGAGCCGCGAAGTGCACTGAAGGACGCGGCCCCTCCAAAAATCCTGCTGGCCCACGAGCGAATCGCAGGCCGGCGAGGACGGTAGGGCGCGCGCCCGATCCCTGCGCCGTGTCCCAAAGTCCGCCATCCGTCCCTCGGCGCCGAGGCGCGTCTCTGGGACCCTCAAGGAGGGAGGATACGCGCGGTCCCTGCGGACACACGGGGTGTCTCGAGGGTGCGCAAGCCCCGGAGCGGCACTGGATTTCTGGTGCGACGCTCAGTCTGTTCAGACTGGACCCGGCTAGAGTCGATCTCGGAAGAGAGGAATTGGAATGCTCAGACCTTAGCCCGCTCACAAAGGCGGCCGTCTGGGCGGGGAGGCAAGACGGCCTGTGTGGGGTGAGCCTCGCGGCTTTGGTGCTGTCGTCGTGGAGAGGACCATCCAGGACCCCGCAATTTTGCCGCCTGCTCTCGTGTGGTCACGTGAGCGTGACGGCTCAGAGCGCCCACGGCGAGCTACGGCGCCGTGTGCCGGGAGTCGGGACGCGTCACCGATGTCACCGAACGAATGATCGGCCTCATTTCTGTTGTTGGACAGCGGCGCCGGAAGACGGGAGTTCACCAAACTCTCAACTTGCTCTCAGCTATGCCATTTGCTCCGGCGACCGCTACTCATGGCAAGCCCGACTTGGCCAGCTCCAGGTCTTCTGCGGCACTACAGTATTTGTGCCACTGGCATTCGCGGGGAAAGGAACCGAACCGTCTGGGACGCCCGCTAATAACCGCCGTCGCCCGGGTGACGGAGTTCGAGTATGTGGGAAGCGCACCGTGTCCTCATCCTTCCATTGCCAACGGCCATCAGAGCTCGATGCTCGACTACTCGCTGCATGTCATTCCGGCGCACATCGACATCATGACTTGCGGCGGCCTTTTCGTCGTCGGAGTCCTCAATGTCCGTGCTGGCGAATATCATGCGTTCCGGACCCCTGGTTCTTCCCCATCGTTGGCGGGCAATTCGGTAGCAACCGCGGCTTCTTCCTCTTCTTCCTCTCGTTGCGGACATCACATTCACAGCTTTCTGGGTTTTCTGCCTTCATATATAACACACGCCAGACCAGTGAGTGACCGTCTGCATTCCGTTGGACCAGCATCCCGGCAACGGTGCCATCACTTATCTTGACGTCGAACAACGCTTGTCTGCGTAGGTTTCTCTCATCCGAATAAGAGCGACAGGCGTTGACCTTGGTTTGGAACTCTAAGCTCGAAGCTCCAGTCTTCCCCACAACCCCAAGAGAAGGCAAGCACTCCATGGCCAGCCTAGTTAGCTCCCTTGTCACGACCTCCTCCTCCTACCTCAAACCGCCCCTCTGTACACTCGCAGAGAAGGCTGCCACGGGGTATGTTCGCCATCGCGTATGTGCTACAATCAAAGGCGGTTGTCTGACTCGACTTGCCTGCCTAGTTTGTTGTGCAATATCACCAATGGCACCCTCATAATCCATACACCCGGTCACACATACACGTTTGGCGAGCGGGAGGATGATTCTCGCACCCCACACGGCCCAGTCGCGCGACTCACAGTACGGAATCCAAACTTCTGGTTGCGTCTATGCGCCATGGGCGATCTTGGCTTCTCAGAAGCGTACATGTACGGCGAGATTGACTGCGAAGATCTCGTCAAAGTCTTCTTAGTGCGTGGTTGTTTTCACTTTGCATTCCGCGTGAGGATCGTTCAGCCTTCTTACCACGCGAGTCCAGGTCTTCTTAGCCAACCGGGCACAGCTTTCCGCAATCGACAACTCCTTATTCACTCGCCTTGTGGGCAACCTGCCCGAATTGGGTCTCACCGCGCGTATACTCAACACCGTGACAAACGCAAGGAAAAACATAAGTGCCCACTACGATATTAGCAATTCTATGTTCATGGGTGAGTCCTACGCTTTGCTACTTGCGGGCTGCCATACGGGTTCCTATATGTGCTTGTTCCCTCGTTTTTGTGGAGAATGCGCCTAATGCGTATATTTCAGGTTTCTTATCAAAGGACATGACATACTCCTGCGCAATCTTCCCGGATCTGGATGGGGATATTTGCGACCCAACACCTAGTTCCCTTGATTCCTCGCCAAAGGAGGGCCAAACACCTTCCCCCACTGGCGCCTCAACCCCTGAGACGCTCGCCGAATCCGAGCACGGGGATGTGTTCAAAGAGTTCTCTTTGAACGTCCTTGGCCTCTTCTCCCACGACGGTGAGGCTCAACACCCGCACGACCCTGAAGCACACGACCCCCTCGAGGCGGCGCAATTCCGCAAGCTGCGACACATCATACGCAAGGCGGATATCCGCCCGGGCCACAGGGTGAGTCATGGGCATAGATCCACCTGTTTTTCGCCCTAGCACTTCTCTGGACTCGGCACTGATATGCCCAGGTGTTGGAAATCGGCTCGGGATGGGGGTCGATGTCCCTGCTCATCACCTCCACCATTCCAGGCACGACCGTCGACACCCTCACCCTCTCAACGCAACAGGGGGAGCTCGCACGATCGCGGGCGGCTGCCGCCGGGCTGTCTGACCGCATCCGTGTGCACCTCATGGACTACAGGAATATGCCCCCGGAATGGGAAGGTGCCTTTGATCGTCTTGTGAGCGTCGAGATGGTCGAAGCCGTTGGGAAGGAGTACATGGAGGTGAGTTTGAGCGCATATATGCGTGTACCCGATGCGGGCTGATCGGCGTATGTGCTGTAGATGTACTGGTCGAAGATCAATTGGGCACTGAACAAGGAGACGGGAGTGGGTGTTGTGCAAGGGATCACCATTCCCGAAGCCAGCAAGTCCTCCTTTACGCTTCTCGTGAGAAGCCACATGTTAACGGGTCGCTGTGTCCGCAGGGTTTGAGCAGTATATGCGCGAAGTCGACTTCATCCGCAAATGGGTAAGCCCCCTAGTCAATGCTCGGGACACCTCGTCTGACTAGCTTTTCGTCGTTCATGTCGATGCGCGCGTATATCGTGCCGCTAGAGTGAGTGTTTGTTCACATAGCTTAGTCTTGAGGATCGTTGCACCTTCGGGTATTCAGAACTGATTCTCGTCCCTGCAGTCTTCCCTGGAGGCTTCCTCCCTACGCTCACCTTCCTCGTCGACACACTCACAAAGGGGTCACAAGGCAAGCTGGTAGTCGACTCGGTGTCGAACATCGGACCACACTATTCGCGCACGCTCCGCGAATGGCGGACGCGATTTGAGGCGCGGTTTGAAGACGCGATTGTCCCCGGTATGCCCTTGCACCGCCATGCTTTGGTGATGTGTTTGTGATCCTGACGCGCACATGATCAGCACTGAAAGCCGAGTACCCAGGCGTCATGGACGCCGACGATGCCTCAGCGCGGGAGGAGGTCGAAGTGTTCAAGCGAAAATGGATATACTACTAGTACGTTATTCACCACGTTGGTCTGATCCATCTGACTGAGGCTCGTCGATTTATTTCTAGCTGCTATTGCGAAGTAGGCTTCACAACCCGACGTCTTGGTGGTATGTTATTACTTCTCTGTGCAACGAGTGCACTCTAACACGTCAATCACAGACCACATCATCACGTTCAGTCGGGAAGGCAACAGCGAATACAGCTGCCAGGTTTATGAGTAGTTACAACTGCGCTATCAATACAAAGACAACCCCTCGGACAAATCAGCTATCATCGCTGCAGCCAGCACGACATCAACATCCAATTTCTCAGCAGCACATGCTGGAATGCTATTGGTTCCTCGGACATGAAAGGCGTTGCAATAAAGATAGAAATAATGAAATTAACTGCAGCCTCGCAGGACCCCGTCAACACCGAGCCTTTTGTCCTCCACTCTTCCATCCCACGACCATCACTTCTTCCTTCGGCGTGGGTTGACACCACCACGCAGCTTCTTCGACAACTTCTCAGACAGTAATGTCCCAATGCGATGAGTGAGCGCAGACGCGGCGACCATTTGGTCCGCATCTAGCTGCGACCCATCTTTCTCCAGAACATCGTAGACGTTCTGAAGCCCCTCGAGCTGCGCAGATGCGGTGTGGGCTCGCTGCAGAGGTACAGCTGCGGTATGCTCGCGCTCTGCATCTGGGGAATCTTCGCGTAGGAAGCTCGGCGGTGCGGTTTGCGTGCGCGCAGTATGCTGCGGCCGCTTCCCTAATGCCTTGCTCGAGGGAACAGGGGTGGCATCTGGATCCTCGCGATATTGTCGCTTTCCCCTGGGCTCCTTCATGAAACTTGGCAGCAGCGAGTCGTCGTCGACCTTGCTATCTGACGGTTGACTGTCGGAGACGACGTCGTCCATGTCGTCATCCGCGCATATAGGGACTTCCCAAGCGTCGTAATCGTCAGAGGACGGTGCTCCTGGTCCCGCTGCGATCGTGGGGGATGGCACTTCTGGGCTGAGCATATGTGCTGCAGTCGCGTCGGCAGTGGAAGTGGCGGCAGTAGAGGTGCGCCGTTTCAAGTCCTTGAACGTCTCAACTTCGACGCCGTCGAATCGCCATTTGCTGCGACTTGAAGCCGATGAGGACACCGGGGAAGGATTGCGCTTCGAAGGACCTGCGGTCCCATCACGAGAGGGCGCCGTTGAACGGCCCGGAGGCGCGAGCAGGGGCGAGACTTTGCGACGCTTGATGGGCCGGTCCGAAGTGGTTCGAGCTCGTTCGTGTGCAGCACGACTGGAGGGTCCGGCGGCGTGTCGTCGCGCGCGCAAAGCCTCCGTCGGAGAGCTTGGCATGTAGTCCGGGCCTCGATTGGCGTCATTGTTCCTGCGCCTCGGAGGTGTCGCCGGGAAGTCGGCTTCCGTAAGTGCATGAGAAAGGGATCTTTGGGCTCCTGGGGTGTTGGGAAACGGCGACGTAGTTGTGCTCACGACGGGCGAAGCCCTCTCCCGGAATGGAGACAACGTGGTCTGACATGGTCGTCCCAGGCTGTCTTGGCTGCGTTCACCCCATGGGTACCGTTGCATAGATCGCTTAACGGGGGAAGACTTGGCAGGGGAGGTCTATTTCGCGTACAAGGATCAACGTCTTGCCTGGTGCCGGATGTAGAATGTGTGAAGGACCACACGCACCAATGCTAACGAGCGTCCGTCCATGTCCGTCTCCAGGGAAAGGTCCGCAGGAACGTCGATTCCGAGGACGTCGTGCGATGCCCGTAGCGCGGCCTTGATTTCTTCTGGATACGCCCCATGAAGATGAGCTAATGAAGGTTGGATGTCCGTCCAGAACTCGCAAAACGCGAGTGGACCGCGACCAGGTTCGGGTATGCGAACAAAAGCAGAACAGAAGAATGGTGCAAATATTTGCAGGGTATCAGCGGACATGGGTATCTTTTGAAGCGCGTTAAGCGTATCACAATAGAGCGGAACAACCTGAAGCTTCAGTGAGCACAATATGAGGTGAAGATGGTTAATATTACTGACAACATCGTTATGATCCTGTAAGAGAAGCATTTCGTCTTCGTCACCAACCCAGGCAGATAGACCATCGGCGAGGGAGGAAAGAACGGGCATTATTGCGTTCAGCGGGCAACTTTGGACGATACGTCTGATATGACCCAGAGCCTGAACAGCCGTAGGGATGTTCTCCGCCGGTTCGGAGTAAAGTCCACGGAGGACAGTACCAACGTGTTGGAGGAAGGCAGACTTCCTACAAGCGCCATCGTCTACGTTGAACAGTGACAACATATGGAGAAATATCTTTGGATCGTCCAACAATCTGCGCATATACGTTCATTCAATGATCATGCCGTATGCCTTGCGGTGGATACGTACCGAGTTGGGTCCTCAAATCCGCGTTCCGTGATGGCCTCGAAGACAACCAACGATGGTTCAGACAGCGAGTGAGCTTGAGAGATCGCATGCTGCAGAATCGCACCCCAGGCGGCCATATCTGCTTCTTCGTGTAATGTCCAGTGCCTGACATAATTCATCAGTCTAGCCTCAATATGGCGTTTAATATCGACGTACCGAAGGGGTAATACCAGGAGATCAACTGAGTCCGCCCAGCTAGGTGTGGGCTCCCTCACGGTCCAAGTTTCGGCAGTTAGCGACCACAGCTTCCGGCGAATATCCGCCTTGCGATGATCCTCATCCTCTACTACCAATCGCGCGACGAGATCCGGGGCGTTTGTTGAGATGAGAGAGGCGCACAGATCGCTCCATGCCGTCTTCACCTCCTCTGTTGAGAGGTCGAACGTATGTCGGATGACGCTGCCGAGAAGGGAGCCGGCTGCAGATGAGAGCCAAGAGTCCGAAAATACACTCCTCGTGGCGTCCCAGAGCTGATGGCAAACCAAAAGTGCGCAACGCTGAACGACGTCCGCACGGATCGATGGAGACGTCGCGTCGTTGGATGGGTTCCAGTCCAGAAAATCTGTGAGGACGAGTAAAACACAATCGGTGGATTGCGGCGAGGCGGTAAGGTGTCCAAGGCCTTGCGTCAGGTGTGTCTGTACCAGGAGGAGTGTTTGCCATACTTGCACCAGGACGTCCTAAGCACACACTATGAGCTAAATGCTGACGAACCAAGCAGTAATTGAGTACATACGGGAAGGACGGTAGGCTCAGCTCGCCTAAGCTCCCGGCGTGCGCATAGGGTCCAGACCTCCAAGAGTCCCTTCCAGTGCTGCTGAATCTCTTGTTCAAGCAAGGGACGGATGGCGGATAGAGAGACGCGACTGGCATCATGGATGGCCGATGAGAAGGCAAATAGCTCCGCATCGAGCAGACGACGGGAGAACATGGCTTTTATAGGGATTTCGTCTGGCGTCCACGTAGGGGTAGAGACATCACCCGGCACGCTTTCAGCGGTACCGATTGCGCCGACCAGTCTTTCGAGGATAGAAATACCGTTTCGATAGATGCCGTCGGATGGACTTGACACCAGGTCCTTCAAGACAGAGATCGCCTTCTCAAGTTCGGGGTGAGAGGGGCCTCCTGAGCCGCTCGTCCGCTCGTATACCAGGCAGGCGACCAAGCAAACCGCATTTCCTCCTCGGGGTTCCTGCTTCACAATGTCGAAGGCTGAATCGCGCACACTTTTGCGAGGACCATCGGGTTGTTCTTTGGACGTCGTCATTTGGGGGATGTTGTCCCTAGGAAACTGCGCGAAAGCCCAGATGAGCGATCTCCAGATGCAAATGAGGAGTTCGGAACCCGGCTTCTTCTTGCAGTTCGTGACCAGCTCAGCTGTCTTGATGACGAAACCGCATAACCGACGGCTGGCGAGGACACCATGGCCGGAGAGGATGATGAGACAGCAGATAACCGTAACTGCCCACCGCGGACCGACGTGGGGTGCGCCTGCGGTATCTTCTCTTACTGCACGGGCGATTATCTGCGGCAGCTGGGCACCGGGTGGTTCTCCGTCTGCACCTTCCGAAAACAAGAATTTGCGCAGCTCGCGAAGGACAGCCGCCTTGAGGCTGCTTCGAACGGAGGACCAGACGGACAACAAAGCGCAGGCAAAGCCGGAAAGTGCGACGGCACCATCTGCGCGAGTTGTCACGTCGGAGGAGACTAGGCGAGAGAAGATCTCCGGCAACATGTCGGCGGTATCAGGAAGGCATGCTGCTGGGTACTCGGACCAGAGGTGGTGGATGATCTGACGCTGCGTCAACAAAAGATGTAAACCCGTTGGCTGCATACACTTACCTTAGCATCCTTGTTCTTTGGTGACATATGAGCCGCTAACTCGCCGATCCACGCCACAATCGCGCCTTGGTGGGACGACAGAATTGTGGGGGGCAACTGGATGGTAGCAAAAGTCCAAGCGGCCAACGTGCATGTCCTTTCGCCATCGAAGCTTGGGAGGTCGGAGGAACGAGCGATAGTGAGTAGGTCGTCGAGTAATTGAGAAATAATGGTGTCTGGGAACGGATTAGGGCGCATACACCCATCAAAAGAAGTGTTACATACAGGTGAAAAGCGAATATAGCACCGGGAACCTGAATATCAGAGACACAACCTGGATGGCTTGCTGGCACAAGGCAGATGAGTCTCGCGCGGCGCATATAAGGTCTTCATGGGGCTGTATCGTTGACCGTGTCATCGCGCCGACGAGGGGTTCGTCGGTAGATTGAGACGTTGATAACCCAAATGGGTCCTCCAAGGCACGGCGGATATCGCGTTGGAGGCAGTAGGAAAGGAAGACCGAATTGATTTTCAGAGCTTGCAAGGCGGGTATGGTGGATTCGTTCCCGGTGAACGAAGTGCAGACGGCTCGAATGCGAAAGGCGAGGATAGTATATGCGTCCAAAAGATCGTGAGTAGTAACGTCTTCTCCAGCGGCATTGTCAAGGGAGCTTGTAAGGGTGAGGATGGGAGACCTCAGAAATGTTTGAGGTAGGGTTGAATACCGATCAAGTGGTGTGTCGTAAACTCCAGTCATGGCCCCTGTCGGAGGTTGTGCGTAAGGACATTACGTAGGATTGTGAGAGCTGTTGTTGATGAGAATCGAAGAACCACGCAGTGTGGCACTGGGAGACTGAGCACTGAGCACCCAGCCTCAGCGGATAAGGGAGGAATGGGGGTGGTGGTTGGGATCAAACGCAAGTTGGGGCCCGACTGAACGTCAACCACAACTGCCAAAGCTGGCCAGTGAGCGGCCCGGCAATCAGGGCGCCAATCCAATCGGTGAGAAGGCATTTCCACGCTATTGGGGACTCGGAGGCGGCAGGCGGCAGTCTGGCACATGGATCCGGAACTGTGAATCCATGGCCATGCCCTGCAGGACTTGCCAGTACAAGTCATATTCAAGCCGTGGTTGTTACAATTGCTAGATACCACGTAGTTTCATTGCATGAATTTCCCATGGTGAGTAAATGGAATATGTTCACCTGCAGGCGAACAAAGTGACAACAGCCATTGAATCTGACAGCACAAATACTGTATAGGCTTCTCTTGGACCTGAAGGCCGCATCCGTACCGGCAGTATGGAAATGGAAACGGCTTTAGTGGTCAGCATTGTGCTGTGCGGTACAACCTTCAATCCGAAAACGTTATCTCGATCACCTGCTGCAGAAGAAGAGCTGCGTTCGTGCTACGGCAGTCGTCAAGTTCGGAACGTCTTGTGCTGAAACTGCCAGCTTGGGCGGCGTACCTAGGCCACATCGCAAGCAGTACCTCCAGATGCACTTCAGGTGACAAGAAGCGACGAAGCGTCCCATGAAGACTTGGATTGCTCCAGGTCTCACCGATCTCACCGAAGATGGATCATGGAGCCCTCAAAAACCACCCACCGCCTGACCCTCGCCAGGTCATGAAGCGATAATCGGCGGCGGAGGATATTCGATGAGTGCCTAGTTGCTAAGCATTCCCACCTTGAAGCTGCAGATGATCGGACGTATCGTCTCTGGACACCCTCTGACATTTTCCTGAAGAACCTTGTTTGTGCTCGGCGCCCTAAAGGCTGTGTTCTCCCATGACCTCAGGGTGGTCTGGTGAGTCCCATACACACCGATTTCGCGCTTAATTCCCGTCAAAGCGGCTCCCAGGACGCTTTTATACCGAACTTCTCACTGAAATGCCTCCGTCTGCGGCGGACGGTGCTGCACCGCAGGTTCAGCACACCTGTCCGTCGCGATAGCGGCCCCCGGATGATCAATTTATCTCCTTATTTGTGCAAATGGTGAGTGCCCTGCAGCGACGTGTTGGCGTTGAAGTCCAATACAGGTATGCCCACTGTCGTACGGGCCGTAGATGAAGAACGGAAGCGCGGCCCATCCAGGAGTATATATGTTATACACTCCACCGCTGTGCTTTCTGCACCTCGCTCTCTCTATTCACCAGTCCTTGCCAATCACACCATGCCTATCGCCGCGCCAGCCTTGTTCAAGATCCCTCTTCTGCTCTTAACGGCTTACGCCAACTTCATCACCTTCACGCCCCCCAACCCGCGCACTTCGCAGGAGGAACAGACGAAATACTCCAGCGTAAAGTACATAGTGCAGAAGGTCCGTCCGCCCTGGGTGCGCGCCCTCGAGAAGGTCCGTCTATAGCTACTACTGCCCGCCACCGTCCGCTAATCTACATTTCATAGACGTTAACCCAAAGCTTCATCATCTTCGAGGTGGTCACCATCCTCGCGACGCACCTCCCGTCACCTGTTGCCAAGCGCATCTTGCCCATGCTCGCCTGGCGCCGGGCCGACTCTGCGTTGGGTGTGCGGCTCACATCTATCTTCATCGCCGGCACCTTCCTCTGCCTCATCGGAGGCATCATGCGGGTCTTCTGCTACCGAGCCCTCGGACGCCACTTCACGTTCGAGCTCTCCATCCGCAAGGACCACAAGCTTGTCACCGACGGGCCCTACTCGATCGTCCGCCATCCGAGCTACACCGCGCTCATCATGGTCACCATTGGCACCCTGTTGTGTCTGATCGGTACGGGGTCGTGGCTGGCAGAGAGCGGCATCATGAGCACACTCGTCGGGAAGCTGCTCGTCCTTGTCTGGGCTGCGGAGGTAGCATGGATCCCCATCGTCATGGTTCTCAGGGTTGGCACGGAAGACGAGATCCTGCGGAAGGAGTTCAAGGACGAGTGGTTGGCGTGGTCGCAGAGAACCCCCTACAAGTTGATTCCGGGTGTAATTTAGGCTGTACCCTCACTGTACTTCGACTGTAACACCTTCATAGACGATCCCTTTTTATTTATGACTTCCATTGATTGGCTTGAATTCCTAATGCGCCGGCCTGCATGAATGACCCTCGCGAGGCTTTTATATCACATAATTTGAACCCAAGCATGATTATACGATTAGATGGCTGCATCTAGATGAAGTATGCGTCCTTAAAAACTCTGTCGCACTGTGAGTGCTATCGACAACTAGAAGTCCAAGATGCCATATGCTACTTTTGAACATGAGATACAATACTTTCCCGCGCAACCTACACCGTTACCCTCCTCCGAGTGGTGTCACTGAGATAAGGACGCACCAAAAAGCCCCATGGCTAATCGCTATCGAGCACATACACGCTGCTCTTAATGCGACTGTTAGCGCCAGGCTCCATGTACAGCAGCTGCTTCTGCGACAACTTTCCCCCACGGGCCATCCGACGACGCTTTGGCGCAATGGCCTCCGGCTCGTCGACGTCCATTGGAGTGTCCACCCCATTCCGTTCACCCGCGTTCCCGCCCTCCGCGTCTTTCCCGCGCGAAGCGTCCGGCTCTACCTCCTGTTCTGTTACAGTATCAACCGCCTGCCGTTTCCGCTTCCGCGGCGGCCGTTCTCGCATGACAACTTCCTTGCGCTTCTCGTCGTCCGCAGCAAGGTCCTCGAGCTCAGAGTCCACGGTGTCCGCTGCGAGATTGGGGTGTGGATTCTTGGCGTTCACCCTCGTCCAGAGCGCCCTCTCCCCATCAATGTCACGATGGCGGTCGTATTTCTCGAGCTGTCTCTCTTCGAGTAGCTCGTCCAGAAGCAGCTTCTCGTCAAAGGTCTCCGGTAGGACATCTTCGTCCGACGGTGGTCGAGCGTCACCGGGGATGCGGGTGGAAGGGGGACAGGGCATGTAGACGGAGGCGTCGACCGCCATGGACGCATCCTTGGAGGCCCCGGATAGCGGGTTGGAGAAAGGGGGAAAGATGGTCCGAAGAAGTGATAGAGGCTCAAGCGGTAGCCTGTCAGCTTCGTCGGCATCCTCCTCGGGGCCTTCCTCGAGCCCCTCCTCAGTGTCGCCTGTATGGTGGCCGGAAGCGGCAGGTGGGGCCACGGGGATGTCGTGGCGCTCCTCGTCGATTACGTCTACTTCGCCCTCGCCCTCATCGAGACCGAGTTTGCTGAGCAGACGGGCAAAGTGAGCGCGTTTGTCGAGCGACTCGGCACCATAGAGCATGAGCGCCTGCTTGACGTTCGCTGCAGAGATGACCTTAAAGAACGGCGTCGTAAGTTACACGCGCGTATGACAACGGACCGCGGGTGGACAAACCTGGTTCTCCCTCAAACGCCACGCCTTCGTCTGCAACTTAGCTACTCGCTCCTGCTCTCGCCAGACGATAGCACGCGACATGACCTCGGCGACGAAGTTGACGACGAGGGCGTGCAACGTGCTCAAGGTTGCACCCGAAATGGCGGATCCAACGGACTCCGGAACGTCGTGGAGTGAGTTGTAGGTCCTAGAAGAACGCCGATAAGTATCGCGGAGGAAGGTCAGGGATGTGCGACGTACTGCATCAACTTCGACATCGCTTGGAGGTGGAAGAGGTCGAAGCCTTCACGACGCAGTCGCTGAATGTCGATGCCCTTCGAAGGCAGTTTCATTCGAGGTTTATCGTCGGTGGACTTTCGAGCATTCTCCGCAGTTTGATGACCGGCTTGGGGGGCAGAGGGGCCGGCTGGTAGAAGTGCGTCTCCCGGAGTACTCGGCGAAGAGGGTGCGTCAGTGGTGGCTTGAGCTCGGGAGTCATCGACCGATGCAGCTTTCCTGGATTTCCTGCCAGGTTTCAGACGTTCAACCGCTTCGACTAAGACTCCGCCAGTCGCTTGGGCACGCTTTTTACGCATGTAGAGCCTCTTCTGGTACCGTCTCCTCGCGCCCGGGGACATTTGCGAAAGATCCCCGATGGACCCTTCGTTCGACCTAACGGAGGGCACAGCTACAGTCGCTGCAGTTGTGTGGAACGAAAGCTGGGGTGATGCCGGGAGCGAGTGAAAGAGAACTGGAGGAGTTGAGTGAACCGCGGGTTGAGATATGGGAGACGATGGTTCCAGGACAGACGACGAGCCTGCGGCGCTGCGAGAAGGGCCTGGCTCTCCCACTGCAGCCGAGGAGAACGAGGGCTGTGAGATTGCGAGGAGTACAGGATCAATGAATTGGTCATCTATCCCGAGTGTTTGCGCGACACCAGAATGGTGCTCATTCGCCGGCTCCATGCCCTCCGTCTCTTGCAGAGGTGCCGACTCCTCTTCGGAGTTGTATCCACCAACCTCGTCAGCTTCGCCGTGTCCCTCCTCGTCGTCCCTGAGCATTCTATCCAGGGTGGTCAACCTGATGCGGCCCAGCGACAACAGCAAGTCTTCACTTTCCCAGTCCTGCGTCTTCTCCGCCACCCACTTGTCAAACTCCTCCCGCCTGAGTTTCTCCTCGTCCCTCTTGCGCTGCTTGGATGTCGCACGGGCCGACCCCTTCACCACACGAATGGCGACCCTCCGCGCTTGGACCTCTTCCTTCCTTGCTCGGATAACGGCCTGCCGGTCCAAGGTTGGCTGTAGAGCAATCATAGCGACCGCCATGCGTTCCTCGAGCGCGACCCATTCCTCGGAGACTTCGAGAGCCGAGGGTAGCTCTCTGCGGTGATATTTGGCGCCAAAGGAGCAGTTGGGTTCGTCGATGTAGGTCGTACCTTGTGTGAGCTCCCGTTCCGCCTCTTCGAGGATCGCGAGGTAGACGCAGACGTCCGGCACAGTCTTGGTCTTGACTTCTTCCGCAATCAAGTCAGGCCGGAGACGAGAGTGCACAGCGAGACCGCGGAAAAACGCGTCCTTCTCCGCGCTAGTCCAGTGGGAGCGAGGGGCGAAGTATGAGGCTGGTGGGGGTTCGTCGCCATCTCTGCCGGAGAGGTGTGCACGAAAATCGTCGACGCTCTCGGAGAAAAAAGCAAGGTAGGCCGGGTCAACTTCTGCTGGAGGTTCTTCGTCTTCAGAGTTGGGCATGGAGGATGGGAGACAGCAGCGCGAACATCTCTCCCGCTCCGAGGGAGAGTTTGGATGAGGAAACAGAGAAGGTCAGGGTCGACGCAACGGAGAAAGCGGACTCGGAGCGCATCCGTTCGCGTAAAGTATTGAATAGACAGACGCCCACGATTACAGCGCCACGAGATGATCGAGTGCCAGTCGCAGATGCGTCATGCATGTTTCAAATTCCTGGCCACCCTGCATGCAGCAGATATCGCCAACTCGCCGAGCATTGTTTGAAGTTCCTTTGTGTCGGCGGTGTACAGTGTGGGCCATATGGTAGGGCTATATAGACACATAGTATACATTTTATTGCCCCGATTCATTACTCATTACGAGTGGTTGAGCGGGGACAGTAGTACGAGTATACGTACTTAAGCTTATCCTGACGGGGAACCTCAAGGCCTCAACGTCAACTTCTTCGAAGGGAACTAATTATCGTGGCGAGATCGCGTACAGTAATTACAAAACACCGAATGCGGAAAGAAATTTAAGGTTCATTTGTTTGTTCCACGTCTCTGTGCTTGTCAAAGGCCTTTCTTTCAATGACAAAGGAGCAAGAGCCACTGCCGGTACAGGCGCCGGGTTATAATACGCGTACGAGGATCACCGACCGATGAATGCGACTCTTCCCCTCTGAACATATTGCACTCAGGAAGCTCCTCCGTCGTCCACTTACCCTGCACCAGTAACTTCTCACTACCCGAGTCACGACGACATTCACACCACATAATTCCCCCGTCTCGACCATTAGCACTATGGCCACCTTCTCGCGAGTGATCTCTCGCCCATCCAACAAGGAGCAGCTGAGGCCCTTTGGCTCCACCAAACCCGCATTCACGACGACACAGATGGGACGCGGCATCTGGCAGCCAGGATATGCTGCACATGTTTCCCCACAACTGTATAAAGCCGTGAGTGCCTTGTTCGTTCTGGTACCGCGCTCTGGGTTACTCACATGTAGCCAGTCCATTGGAGGGGACTTCTGGACCGACACACTTTTCAATCCCATTTGGACCAACACGGCTGTGGACATGAACGCCGCCCCGAAGAGTATTTCTTCAAGCTCGCCATCCCTGACGCAAGACGACTGCACAGACTCGTCGTTCCTGTCTCTTTCTTCCTTTGACGTCGACTCCCCGCCCCCGACTACCTTCTCCACCGCCGCCGTCTTAGGTTCCGCCAGACTGAGCGGTGCCTTCGGGGACGACTACGACCGTCCTGAGGCTAGCCCCAACTTCGTCCGCAAGCTGCTCCGGCGGAGCAACTCCCTTCGTCGCCAGGCTCGCATGCGCGACGGTGACTTCCGCGACTCCGACGAAGAAGCCGACTACACCGTGGCGACCGAGTGGGACCCGGTCGTCCGTCCAGAGGCACCTACGCAGCATTTCCCGACCAGCGAAGCGTCCGGGCAAGTCGATAGCCAGCTGCGTTCCGTCAGAGCGCCCTCACGCCTCAGCCGGCGTGTCAACGTCCCGTCCCCGATCCGCACGCGTGTTCCCATTGGGGCGAAGATCCGTCGCAAGGAGTACGAGCTCGAGGTGGGCCGGATCGATGGCTCGGAGCTCACGGCGAGCAGCGAGTCCGGCTTCGAGGCCGATGACGAGCACGACAGTCTGCGAGACAGGACGAAGACTCCCGAGCAAACCCATGCGACGAACCGGGTCGTTGCTGGTGTCAATGACAAGGGCAGAGCAGCGGCCGCTTCGCTCTCCACGCCGCCGAAGAAGTCCTACGCTGCGATCGTAGCGGCCTCTCCCCCGCAGACGAACACTCCGGAGTCGAAGGTCGTGGTGCCTCAGGCCATGCAGGCTGCGCGGATTCTGGAAGCAAAGCGGGGGTTCGCCTCGGGGTGGAGGCCATTCGTGGAGCCGTTGGATGTGTAGGGGAGAGATAATCGCGGATACGGATTTGGGGACGTGGGGTTATTTCATGGACGCCCTCGCCGTGGTGTGTATGAGTAGTTCGGTTTTTCTGAGGCCTCTTCCAGATGTACTACGACAAATTCTTCTGTTATGAACTCGTCGCATTGATTAGACCCATGTGTAAGGCGAGCAGATCTCTTCCGGATCCGCCGAAGTCTGCTGGATTAAATAGGGAGAAACGGTAGCAAGTTCCGAACATATGTATGCGAGGGGATAGATGCGGCTCACCTCTTGCACACATGGCGTTTCTATCCCGAACCTAGCATTCAGACAGTACTTCGCGATATGCATATGAGTGCGTCATTTGGTGTCGATAACGTCGACCGTGGACGTCCGAGTACTAAGTTAGTCGAAGGAGCTCCGGCTCCGAAGCTACCTCAT
Organism: Ganoderma leucocontextum; assembly: GCA_020736865.1. Lineage (NCBI taxonomy): Eukaryota > Fungi > Basidiomycota > Agaricomycetes > Polyporales > Polyporaceae > Ganoderma > Ganoderma leucocontextum. Next base: position 1,004,424 of record JAHKGY010000006.1, read on the forward strand.
TTAGCGCCCACTGCCGAGGTTGGCGTTTACTGAGACTTATTCCACACCTTCCCCAGTACCCACCCGCTTGTCCCCCCTCACTTCTTCGTCTATTCGTTCACCATGGCGGCGAACGACAAACCGAACAAGCTGGCTTTCCTCTCTATGCCAGCGCCGGCCTCCTATGTGGCTGGTCTTGGTCGTGGGTAAGCGGAACTCGTCCGAACCCTCTTCCGCAACTGTAACTCATGCCCATGTTCATCTAGTGCCTCTGGTTTCACGACTCGTTCTGATATTGGTCCCGCACGTGAAGGTCCCTCTGCCGAGGTCGTTGCGTAAGTCCTTCAGTTGAGCGTACTCCCTTCGCGAGGCTCACTCAACTTTAGAGAGGCTCAAGCACGACGAGGCGAAGAACAAGAAGTCGACCCGGACCAATTTCAGGACCCAGACAACGAATACGGTCTTTTCGCGGGAACCACGTACGAGGCAGACGATGAGGAGGCGGATAAGATATACGAGATGGTGGACAATAACATGGACGCACGGAGACGGGCTCGCAGGTTCGTCGCTCGCCACTCAGTTGCTCACGGCAATGCTGACTTGCTGCTGCTTCGCTGCTGTAGGGAAACCCGCGAGAACGAGGAGCTAGCCAAACACCGAGCGGAGCGTCCCAAAATTCAGCAGCAATTCGCGGACCTTAAGCGCAGGCTGGCTCAGGTCACGGACGAAGAATGGGAGGGTATTCCTGAGGTGGGCAATCTTACGAGGAAAAAGCGTAAAAAGGACGAGAGGTCATTCGTTGTATCCGACAGCGTCATTGTCGGAGACAGGGCTAGGACCGAGTATGAGACCTCGTTGGATTCTCGCCAGCAATCGGTGCGTCTCACCCCTTTCCTGAATCTCCTTCACATTCGCTGACTGGTTATGTTTTCAGGCGGGTGGCTTTGAGACCCCTGCTGACAACGGTACCTTGACGAACTTTGCGGAGATGAGCCAAGCGCGTGACAAGATACTCTCTCTCAAGCTCGACCAGGTTAGTCGAAGCCTTGCTCTCGTTATCGACTGGGCAGATATTGACGTTTTTGTGTAGGTATCCGGCACAGCTACATCTGGCTTGCAAACATCCATTGACCCCAAAGGTTACCTCACCTCGCTTGATAGCGTCGTGCTCAAAACCGACGCGGAGATTGGTGACATCAAGCGCGCTCGCATGCTCTTCGACTCTCTCGTCAAGTCAAATCCCAAACACGCCCCTGGTTGGATCGCCGCGGCTCGATTGGAGGAGCACGCAGGACGGATGGTTGCTGCCCGGAAGCTCATCAAGGCGGGCTGTGACCAATGTCAAAAGAGCGAAGACATCTGGCTCGAAGCGGCGCGGTTGCACGTGAGTTTCGCCGTGTGCGTCATATCGTAGTGAATGATTGACTGAATTCTTCGCAGAACAATGACGACGCGAAAGTCATTCTGGCAAGCGCAATTCAACATGTTGGTCAGAGTGTCAAGATCTGGATGGCTGCATCGGACTTGGAACACGATGTCAAAGCGAAGAAGCGCGTCCTTCGAAAAGGTACGGTAAAGTTTGACTCGTGTGCATGTCGGTCACTAATATGACCTCAATAGCCCTCGAACATATCCCCAACTCGGTACGCCTATGGAAGGAGACCGTCAATCTCGAATCCTCCGCGCAGGATGCGCGAATACTGTTGTCTCGTGCCGTCGAGGTCATCCCACAATCAGTCGAGCTCTGGCTTGCACTCGGGCGCCTCGAGAGCCCAGACAAGGCGAAGGCTGTCCTCAACAAGGCTCGTAAGGCGATCCCTACCAGCCACGAGATCTGGATTGCTGCAGGTCGTCTCCTCGAGCAGGAGGCGTATGCGGCGGAGAAGACCGAGGAGCAGCGCGACAAGGAGCTTGCCATGGTCGATAAGACCATCGAAGCTGGTGTGCGGGAGCTTCGCCGGCACCAGGTGCTGCTCACCCGCGAGCAGTGGCTCAAGGAGGCGGAACGGTGCGAGAACGAGGGCGCGATCCGCACGTGCGAGGCGATCATCAAGGCCACGGTCGCCATGGACATCGAAGAGGAGGATCGCCTGGATACTTGGACAAGTGACGCGGAAGCGGCGGCGGCCAAGGGCACTATCGGAGTCGCCAGGGCCATCCTTGCCTATTCCCTTCGTGTCTTTCCAGATAAGAAGGGTCTGTGGCGGAAGGCAGCCGACCTGGAGAAGGCGCACGGCACAAGGTACGTGTTATTGCTTTCGTCCACATCGAAAGTGCAGGACGTTGATCATTCTATCTTGTTCAGAGAATCGCTGAACGATATCCTGGAGCGCGCCGTTCATCATTGTCCGCAGGCGGAGGTCCTTTGGCTTATGTGGGCGAAGGAGAAGTGGCTGGCTGGAGACGTGCCCGCCGCTCGCGAGGTCCTCGAGCGCGCGTTCGTGGCGAACTCCGAGAGCGAACAGATCTGGCTCGCTGCGGTCAAGCTAGAGGCAGAGAATGGCGAACTCGGCGTTGCGAAAGAGTTGCTCGTTCGCGCACGGACGGTCGCCGACACTGAGAGGGTGAGCTGTTCGTGAGTATTGATCAGTGGATGCAATACTGACCTTGGGCGCACAGATTTGGATGAAATCCGCTGTGTTCGAACGTCAACAAGGACAGCTGTCGAACGCCCTGGAGACTCTCGCGACGGCGATCAAGAAGTACCCGAAGTTCGCGAAGCTTTACATGGTCCAAGGGCAGATCCATCAGCAGCAAAAGAACATCGCTGCGGCACGTGCATCATTCGCGGCGGGGATTAAGGCATGTCCCAAGGACGTGAACCTTTGGATTTTGGCGAGCCGTCTGGAGGAAGCTGATAACAAGAGCATCAAGGCGCGAGCTCTGTTGGACAAGGCTCGATTGGCGAACCCTGGGAATGATGTTCTGTGGGCTGAAGCCGTTGGCGTCGAGGAACGCAGCGGGGGCGCTGCCCAAGCTAAGACCGTACTTGCAAGAGGTACGTCCAAGAGTCTGCGTGGTCGTGGAATGACGATTGAGCCTTCTGCTGTTTAGGATTGCAAGACTGTCCCACATCGGGCATCCTGTGGTCAATGGCGATTTGGACGGAGGCGCGGCCCACGCGGAAGGCACGCTCGGCTGATGCGCTCCGGAAGGCTGGGAACGATCCATGGGTGCTCTGCAGCGTGGCCCGCTTGTTCTGGGCGGAGCGGAAGATCGAGCAGGCACGGCGCTGGTTCGACCGTGCAGTTGCGGCGAACGAGCAGCCAGGCGACACCTGGGGCGATATCTGGGCGTGGTGGCTCAAGTTCGAGCGTCAGCACGGAATAAAGGTTCGTACTCGGCCTGGGCGGCGGGTTGACGATATGTTGCTGACAGGCGGGTTTGAATTCGCAGGAGCAACAAGAAGAAGTAGTCAAGAAGGCCATCAGCGCCGAACCCCGATACGGACCAACATGGCAGCCGATCGCCAAGGACGTTGCGAACATCCGAAAGAGCACGAAGGAAATTCTCGAGCTCGTGGCGGAGGCATTGCACTGAGGCATATATGAGTAACCAGTTGACGCGGATCGGAGGGTCGACCGCCGGAGACTCGGGCATTCCGGGGTGTGTACAGTTATCATTGTTTAATTGATGCTATGCTCGTTCATCAGGCCTCAGGGCCAATGCCGTCATCAACTCGCGGTCTCTCCGCTGTCGCTTCCGACAAGCTGCCAATGCACCGTTATTATCTGCCACATTCCATCTGGCTTCCATTATAGTCGACAATTGCATCCACCAGGGTGTGGTTTATGGTTAGTCAATGGTCTAATCCACCAGTGAATACTTCTCCTCGTCCTTCTCAACGGCGAAGTAACTCACGCAAGAGTTGCCTCTCATGTCAAAGTCCCGAGTTATAAATTTAAAATACTGTCGATGTCATGTTTCGACAACGGTATCTGTGTTATAGCGCCCCCGCCGCCCTCCGCCGCCTTACTGCTCCAAAGATATCCTCCAGGTTAATGATGCATTCGTACATCCTTCCCACAGTGCTCAGCATCATGGAGTGCCTGTTCTTTGATTGGTTGATGCTCAGTATATGGGATTGTGTTGGCTGTGTACGCTGGTCATTCAATGCAGCTGTAACACCCCGTTGTGTTCCGAATCCTGGTCCGACTTGCCCCAGGAAATGGTACCGTGCATCGTTCGACAGCCTGTGGTCTCTCAAGAAGGGGATAAGTAAGAATCTTGACGGAGCTTGGCTGGAAGGAGGTGCCTGACTGTCGGGAAGAAGAAGTTGTCCAATGGGACGAGCCTGAAGGATAGAGAGTAGACGCCTGATGCTCGTGGGGGGGGTCTGATTTGTTGTTGGCTGGTTACCAGTTACCGCTGGCGCGTACCAGCGCGTATGTACCGCCTCGAGATCTCGGAAGAGACACTGGTTCCTCAATCGCCGCAGTTATATACCATGCCTTGTGGCCTCGAGCTCGGCTCGCCCCCTGTGTTTTCCCTGTCGCACTCTGGTCGAAGGAGGGTCACTTGGTCTGGGATCCGCCTTTTTTCGCTCTCTGGAATAATTTCTTTTCCCTTCTCTGCGCAGGTCGCCCGCTGTTTTCTTCACGATGTACTCGTCTAGCCTGTGCTCCTCGCTCTCTCTCTCGCTCCTCGTTTTCGCCCTTGTAGAGCTTGCTCTGGCCGTCCCTCTTCCCGCTTCTGTTCCTGCCCCCCTCCTCAAGAGCAGCAAAAGCTCGACGTCCACAAGACCCAAGAAGGGTGGAATCGTGCTCCCGTTTGGACGGCAACGCAGAGAGGTCAAGAGACAAGACAAGAATGGAGATGTTGCTGGTGGCGAAGTTGGCCTCGGTGATAGTGCAGACCTGTAAGTCGGAAACCAATTGTTTTCTGTCTGCCCACGAACCGACAATTATGCCCAGCTTCTATACTGTTGCTGTGACAATCGGCGACTCTACTACTGCTGTCAACCTTGGTCAGTTATCGTTCTGTGGTCTATGCAAGCCGTACGTGAGGAGAACACGCGCCTGACGTGCGTCCGATCGCAGATACTGGATCGAGCGATCTATGGGTTATGTCTGAAGATTGCCAGACCACGCAATGTCAAAGTTCAACTGCCCAGCCCTACGACGCCAAGACCTTCAAGGCGTTAGGGACCACGGTCTCGTTGAAATACGGCGACTCCACCAGCGGCACCTACGCAACCGGTCCCGTCGGAACCGATACCGTTACACTTGCCGCATTGACCTTGCAAAACCAGCCGCTAGGTGCGATCAACGACACGGACAACTCTGCCGTCTCAAACGGTGGTGCCGGCATTCTCGGCCTTGGCTTCCCTGGTCAGAGGTAGTGCTCATGTGTATCATATCCTGGTTCTCGATGTCTTATATGCGGATCAGCTTTGTCCAAGCAGCTGCAGTTAATAAGGCGGTACGTGCCGTCGTTCCACAGTCGGAGGTTTTGGCGCTGATACATTGGGTCTGGTCTAGTTCAACAACCCTCCCAATACCGACACGTTCATCTCCCAGATGGGCTCGTATGGGCCGATTGTGTCGCGTATGATCGAGGCAGACATGATCGACGACCCTTTGTTCGCGGTACGCTTCAAGCTTTGCACCTTGCGGTCCAGCATGTACCCATGTTCTCTCTCTCTTCCAAGATTACTCTCCAGCGCAATACTATCGATATTTCCGGCGAGGGCCAAATCACCATTGGACAGCTTCCGGACGAGATCAATGAGTCTAACATTACATGGGTGCCAGTACGCCTCTACGACACGGCGGAAGGTGGTGTCTCTCCCCCGACCTTTGCGCCAAACGAGAAGTATCCCCTGTATGTTCTGTCCTTTCGCGGCTCAATCGATGGCCTCCCACTAACGGTTGGTTCTGCAGGCGCTGGGAGGTTCCCATTGATGGCGTCTTCCTCGATGGTCAAAAGCTCGCCGACTCTACTCAATCCGGTGCCGGCCTCAACAAGTCGGAGGTTTCTGCTCTGATAGACACGGGCAACTCCCTCATCCGCGGTCCCCAGGATGTCGTAAACAACATTATGTCCAAGGTCTCTACCTCGTTCGCCGCGAACAGCAACGCCCAGCCCATCCTCCCCTGCGACCAGCCCCATACCCTCGCGTACCAGATTGGTGGCAAGATGTTCCCTGTTGACCCTCGCGACTTCACCTCGCAGCACAAGAAGGGGGATGTGACGGACTGCATTGCGAACAATGTCGTTGCCACCGATGCCCCCAGCACTGGCGCTCTGTTCAGCTGGAACCTCGGCGACCCGTTCTTGAAGAGCAACATGGTCATCTTCTACTACGGCAACCTCACCCATCCCTCTGTTGACCCTCCTCGCATCGGCTTCGTCTCTCTTGTGCCGCAAAACGCGACCGAGATTTTCCAGCAGGCGGTTGATGACGCTGAGAAGTCGGGCAACTTCGAGTGTAAGTTCCGTGCAGTTACCCCCTACTCCCCAGTACTGATCAGTGGCTGTCTTCTCAGCCAAGGGCGATGCGGCACCTACCGCGAGCAGCCTCATTACCGAGACCGCTAGCTCAACGTCAGGAAGTGCGGGCGCTGCCCAGTCCAGCGCTGCGAACAGTTCCGCTTCGACGCCCACATCGAACCCTTCTACTTCTTCTCCTCCCTCCACCACAACCATCACCATGACCAGCTCCGCTGCGTCAACGTCGCCTTCGGCGCCGGCCAACGCTGCCCCGGCATCGCTTCGCGTGCCCAGCGGCGCGTGGTCGTCCGTCTTGCTCATCACGCTCTCTATGTTATCCTCGTTGTGCATTCTGTGAATGATTTTTGTTTGGGTTTCTGTTAGACTTTGTGTTATTCATAGCAAGCACACCGCACCGCACCGCACCGGACGCACCGTACACTGCAAATAACCGCATATACCGTACGCATACGTATCGTGGACACTCATGGACACCGTGCTGCTTACTGCTACTACATCTACACTATACCTTAAGTAGGAAAAGGCATCCTGGATCACATACGCGTTGCACTGTGTGGTGTGTGATGAACCTCTGGTAAAATCCTTCCGGTTGTGGAGGCCTGAGGGTTCGTCGGACTTCGAGTGCCAGTGGTACCTGATATCACCGCCACGTCTTGTCACCTTTCGGTACCAAGCAGCCCTTGCAAATTCCCCAAGTACTTGGGAGGCAATGTCATGTCATTAACATGACGCCTCCCAGCACAGGCCGTCGCACGGGTGATTGGAAACCTTGCGCCGTCGACTGTCGACCTTTCATATCTGCTCTACATGCGTGTTCGCGGTGCTGTGATATTAAGCGGTTGTTCGTACATCGATCAAGGCAGGTTAGGGGGCATATTAAAAAGCCCATTCGTTATCGTGAATACGGAATACTAATACTGTTGTAGTTGAAGCGTGTTGCGGCGATCGAGCCCCAAGGGACCACTGATGAGCGAGCCTTTTCAAACCACCCCACAACGCAGGTGCTATTCCGACATTGCGCTGCTGCTCGTGACCGACACAGAGCGCGCACGCCGCCCAGCCCAATCCCTCTCCTGCATCCTGATCCCCATGAACTCCTTGATCAGATACTCGACGTCCCACCACGCCTCCCGGTTGCGCACCTCGCGCTCGAGCCGCCGGCGCTCCTCCGCGTCCATGTCCGCCAGGTTCACCGCGTCCTCGCCCTCGAGGTCGACGTCGCGCGCCCAATCGTTGTCGACATCGAACAGCTTCGGAAAAACGTCCGACAGGAACGCGGCGACGGCCTCGGGGCTCGCGATCGTCGAGCACCCTACGCGGAGCGTGCGCAGCTTGGTGTGCACCGTACCGCCGCCCGGGCGCGTCTCGGGGTCGCACGTCCGCGCGTCGAGCGCGAACCCGACGGTGTGCATGTGCGGGCAATGCTTCGCGAGCTGGACGAGGGTGCGGATCGATGGGGCCGTCTCCGACGTCTTCGCGCCTCCGGGAGCCGAGGCCGAGCGCGGGGGCGGGCCCTTCCACGGGCGCTTCGTGGCGAGGTTGAGGTAGGTGAGGTCCGGGAAGGAGTGGGCGAGGGCGGTGATGAGCTCTTCGTCGATGGCGAAGGGGTGGCAGATGTTGAGATCGAGGGCGACGAGGACCTTGAGTCGGAGGAGCCCGGCGAAGGTGTCGTTGGTGATCGGGGAGGACTCGGGGTCTGCGAGGGCGTTCACTTCGAGGCTGATGCGCATGGGCGATGACTGGAAGGGAGAGTCGGCGAGCGCGGAGAAGAAGTCGCGGACGTGCGCGACTGTGGCGCTTCCAGGGCTGTCGCACTTGACCTCGGCGGTGGAGAAGACTTTGGAACGGATGAAGCGGATAACCGCGGTGCAGACGGCGAGGCTGGTCTCATGCTGGAGATAGGTGTGGCGCAAGGTGGGGAAGTGGGCTGCTGGTGGGACGTCGTCGAAGGCGTCTTCGCTGAGTTCTGGCGAGAGTGTTGCGTGGAGACTTTGCAGATTCTTTACTGTGGAAAGGTGTAGAAGGGCGGGTGCGGTGACCGGAATGCCGTCAAGCAGTGCAAGGACGAGCACCCGGTAATGGGACAGATCGTGTAGCACGTTGTCGGCGAACCGGCTCGAGCAGGGTTCGGCGCTGAACCCCAAAGACTCGAGCGATGGTGACCGTTCGCGAAGCTTGACGAGCATGCGTGTGTAGTCGTTTTCTTCTGAGTCGAATGCCGAGGGTGTGTTAACGCAGCAATGATAGAAATTTCTCAATTTGGGGCCAAACAAGACAGGCAGTGTGCGATAAAGCCCGAAACCGTCCACATGGAAGGTGTGGTAAACACGAAGATTGGGGAGTAATGAGCCGTGAGGGAACAAGGAAGCGAGTGCGTCCATGATTGAAGGGTCAGTCTCATGAAAGCGGGCTCGCTCTGGGAACCATTCACAGTTGATGACCGGTAATACCCGTACCACGCGGGGTGCGTAGTACTTCCAGCGCAGAAGATCGTCATCCACTAACGGACGACGCAAAACCTGTGTGCGAGTGGATTGAGAGGATAGAAAATGGGGAAGAGCTGCGGCCACGTACCATTTGTACATGGGTCTTCGGAGCATCATCTCCCTTCCATTTGCCTTCCCACACCTCGGCCTCCCAGGCGTCTTGGGGGAGAGTGTATACAAGGAGTGCAACGGATGGAATGGTATGCCAGAGGGCGTTGAGGGCATGGTCGTGGAAATCACGACATGTGCGCGCAAGGGATGGAATGGTCTGGAACCCGAGATACTGTGCTTCTGGGGGGCCATCCGTGTCGGGAACCATGAGACATTCACATACATTGGAAAGGATCTCGTGAGGAAATGTGGCCATGGTTGGGGTGGAAGACACGAAGACACACGGAGGCTGAGCGAGGTGCAGGACAACTCGGACAGTCAAACTTGGCTACCGTTCAAGACCAAGTACTCACAGTGGCGGCGTCACGGTTCTACTAGTACTTACTCACGCATGGCAAGGACAATTGGACTTGGGGACTGGCAGTGCACTTAGCCCGTGACGCGTTCCCTTTTGTAGTCACGCAACTCACGCGACTCGAGACCATGGGGTACTACAGTATGGTTAGAAAGGATCTCGTGAGGAAATGTCGCCATGGTTAGACATGAAGGAATACGGACGGAGTGAGGTGCAGGACCTGGAATTTGGAAATTTTGAAAGGCTGAGGCGAGATGCGTCGTCAGCGTTCCCTGTAACTCATGGCTGTGACGCGACTCGACGTGACCTCGGGTACTACGGCCCGCAAGCCCGCAAGGAGCAGTCCCCGAAGTACTTAAGCTTAACTTGTTGCTTCTACCCACCGAAGTCACTGTTACTACTACTTATGCTGCACTCGCTTCCACTCGAAGTCCTCGACGATATCTGCAGGTCTCTCTGTTTTCCACCATTTTCGGTTCCATATCGGCATGCAGGGCCTGCCAAGACCCTCGCATCCTTGGCACGCACCTCTCGACTCCTTCATGAACCAGCAGTCAGTGCACCCTGGGGCAGTCTCCCCGACTTTGCTGTTATTATCTACACTTTACCAGAAGATCTGTGGCTAGGAACCCGTGCCACGGTGTCTCGGGGTCCTTACTTCATCTGTGGCACGCAACTGGTACGTGCGGGGTTACATCATGTCCGGATCCGGATCCCTTTGGCTGACTTAGTCAACTTTCGAAGTCCTTCAAGAGACTGACAGTCCAGTCTGACTTTGCTAGACTGGAACGCTATGCGCCTCACATCAAATATATTACACAAGCAGAGGTTGGCTTGATCGCACCTGATGTCTTGGAAGCTCTCGCTATCCACTCCCCGGCTGGTATCCTCCTTCCTGATATTCATACCCTCGAGTATCGGTGTTTTTCGTTCACACAATCCGAGACGTCTCAAGTCCTTTTCGGTCCCAAACTAGCTAGTGTTTGTCATATGTATTCGTGCTCGCTGCCCCGTCAAGGCGACACAGAGTATTCCGATGCAGACAATCTTGACTGCATACGAGCACTTCCGCGTATATGGCCCGTCCTATCTAGGTTCGCTATCGTCATAGAACCTGTATTAAGGCCTCCACTCATTTCTGCCCTGTCAGACGTCATTCGCAGCTTCGAGGATCTCACCAATGTCGTTCTCACCGCTATCCCATTGGACTTCCCAGCCATCTCGCACCTCGGAAGACTTCAAAACCTCAAGATTTTCCACACAAACCCTTCTTATGAAATCACACACTGGCAGACCGACTTTCTAACCTTAACTTCTACGTCAGCTGATGGTCAAGCCTACTTCCCGAGCCTCCGGAACATGAATTTCATTTCAAGAATCGTTTCCTCGCGCTCAGCACATGGTTCCTCAATATATACCGTCTCCTCCTCCGTCCTCCATCATGTCACTATCAATACCTCCGAGGAATTCGGCCTCTACTGCACCTCGGAGGACGTCTCTGACTTATGTCTCGGGCTAAGCCGCCACTCCTCCCTGACCTGCACCGTCGTCTCCGTCAGCTCGATGCTCACTGGCCCGCACCTCGATCGGACGACGTTCGAGCCCCTTCTCAAGCTCTCCGCACCCTGGACGTCGACATTGACGACACTTTCCTCGCCGACATGGCCGCCGCCTGGCCTACACTCCTCCGACTCGAGCTCTGCATCGAGCACCCCGGGTTCTGGGACTCGGCTGTCTACCGCCCAACCGCGACGCTATCCGGCCTCGTCCCTTTTGCCCGGCTGTCCCGAACTGGTGGTACTCGGGCTTCCCGTCAACGTGGACGTGGCGCGCGTCCCTCGCGCATTGTTCGACCAGCCGCGTCCTGCGAGCGGCGCTGGGGAGAGCCACGTCTCGCTCCTGAAGGTCGGGCTGTCGGTCGTGGACGACCCCTTTTCTGTCGCGTCGTTCCTGTCCTACCTGAAGCTCCCGCGGCAGGACGGAGTCGTGACTGCGTGGAGGGCCGACATGGAGGAGACTGGGATGGCGCCGTCGGGACGCCCGCGGAGATCACGGCCAGGTGGGAGGAGGTCGCGTCCTTGGTGTTCAGCCTTATGATGGTGAGGAGGCAGGAGAGAACCTGGGCGGCCGCGCACATGGGGAGGGCTAATCTGTGGTGGGTACGTACCTACGCCCGAGTCGCAGTGACTGATTGTTGGGTTGGTTTAGGCTGTATGATGATCTTTATAACTTACTATTGCCGACTGTACACTCGTGCTACTAGTACAGCGCTCCCACAACATACAGAAACTTGGAAACGGCAGGGGCAATCGGCGGCATTCGACTTAGTAGAGGAGTGCGGCAATGGGGCCGTTGCGGAGACAACGTAGTCGTATTAATTGTCGGCGACTCAGAAGAGGATTCTTCGCGCTTCGAGCTTGAGCCTCTGATGTCAAGGCAAAATGTTACACGCGGAGATATGAGTGTTCGAGCAAGAATTCTCGGCGAAGGTCTGGTTGGCCTTGCATGGGCGTCAACTTCAAACCTCCGCTTGCTCTGCTTTGCTCCCCGGATAGCATGCTTCACGCACGACTGCAATGTCTGCCGCCGTCGGCCTCAGCACACTCCCTCCCGAAGTTCTACGCAACATCTGCGCGCGACTCTTGAGGGAACCACCAGAGAACAACGGACAGAAGTGGCCCAACCGGAAGGAGAGGTATGTTGGGCTGAGCGCAGTCCTCGCTCTCACAAGAACATCTCGGACTTTTCACGAACACGCTATCAACGCACTATGGGACACTCTCCCAGGGTACGGCTGTTTGGTCTTTACCCTTCCACCGGACGCTTGGACCATAGAAGAGAAGCCTCATCGGAATCGTTGGAGCGACGGCAAGACGGAGCTGCATCTGGTGCGTGTATTACCTCTTAATTCGTGTTCGTCTCTCATCGTCCTGTAGTCAATTGTGCGCCCCTTGGTCGATGCAGACTTCTTGCGCTTCCAGCACTACGCCCCTCGTGTCAAGCGAATTCTCAGCGACTCACACGCGGTAAAAACTTTCCCCCCACACGTATGGAGTCATCTTTGCCAGACTTCCATTCTGGACACGTTCTCCACCTACTTCTCTATCAACGACCACACCCCGTTCCCAAACCTAGGCGTTCTGCACCTATCTCCCAAGGCTGAAGATCCCGCTACATACTACCGTGCCCTGCCCATTTTCTTTGGCCAGAATCTGCGCAACATTGCGGATAAATGCCAAATCATCAAACAGCAGATGGACCTCAGTATCTACGACTGGATGCTTTCGAAAATGCAAGAGAAGTGCCCAGATCTCCTATTCTTCAATGCCTTTTATTCCCCTTGGTTCAACGCCATGGCTACCGCTCTCTCCAACGCTCTCCCCAGTTTCCGGCAGTTGATCTCAGTGCAAGTGACGCTAATACCACTCACTCCCCAAGCGGTACTGCACTTGGCGACTCTCCCCAACCTTACCGATGTTGGCTTCAAAATCGACGACAGCTGCGACGCCGAGTCTCTTGCACTCTTCACTAATACGTCGAGCAAGGATTACTTCCACAAGCTCCGTACCTTCTCCCTCGTTCACCAACGAAATGCCGCCGTTCCTAATGCTGTGATGCGTTCTGTTTCCTCTCCCGCCGTCCACATCATCCGAATTAGTGTCCACTACTGGGAGATCCCTGTTCAAGAGGTCAAGGATCTTCTCTACACAATCGCCAACCGACCCGGATACAATCGACTCCGATCGGTCTCTGTCTCCGTGCACGGCGTAGCAGAGAAGGACGGGACAATTCGCGAGGAAGACCTCATGCCTTTCTACAAGCTGAAGAACATCGTAGACCTCGAGCTCACCATCCAAGCTCGGTTCGCGGTCACGAACGAGATGCTCCGCAGCATGGCCTCCTCATGGCGCAAGATTCGCAGGCTCCACCTCGGCCTCGGCCCAGGCTGCTCAGCATGGCGCACCGACGACGACGCGGAACCGCTCGCTTCGCTCGGCGGCCTTATCTCGTTCGCTCACCTGTGCCCGCACCTCCACACCCTTGCGCTCTCGGTCCGCCCGGTCCTCAGCTCTGCGCACGCGGACGTCCGCCCGAGCCTCGGGAGGCCGCATCGTGCGCTGCAGGGCCTGAACGTGGGCTACTCGAAGATCGAGGAGAAGCAGGTCCTCCCGACCGCGGTCTTCCTGTCGGACGTGTTTCCCAAGGTGGACATCGACTGCGACTGGGCGTTCGAAGAGAACGCGTGGGAGGACGAGGAGCTGACCGAGGCCGACCGTGACGAGATCCTGGCAGAGGCGGTATACCGGGATCGGTGGAACAGGGTGACCTGGCATCTGGTGCCCGCGCTTGCGAAGGTGCGGAAGCAGGAGCGGAAGTGGGGGCTGGCGAATGGTATGACCATACCGACGCCGCAGGTTTTCAGGGAAGTGTGACGGTTGGGTGCACTGTAAGTAAATGTACTGTAGTCGTAGTTTGTCGTACCACGATGTACTACAAAGTGTGCCGTAATTCACTCGGATAAGGACGCGAACGTTGTGTTCGGTGCCACGGTCACATGGCATTCGACGCGTCTTAGCCGCGACGGCGCGAAAACCGGCTCCGTTCGTAACCAACTCTCGTCCTCTCGCGTATCGTCTGCGCTGGCAAAGTCGATACACTCGTGCGCATCTCGTCACGGATTTCTTGCGACTGAGTACGTCGATATATGCCCCATTGGAAGGCCATTCTCGAGCTAATCCATTGTTGCCCTCAGGTCCATCCTCACTAATAAGCATGTCGGCGTTCTATCGCGTTCCCCCCGAACTGCACCGATCCGTGTGCGAGTCGCTGTTGTCGGACGAGTCCAATATAGATCCGGAGGGAGATGCTTCCGGACTTGGAACAAGAACCGTCGCCATATTCGCTCGAACGTCTCGGTGCCTTTATGGACCCGCCGTGGACGCGCTCTGGCGGACCATACCCAATGTCGCCCTTCTCCTTCATACAATGCCAGAAAACTGCTATACGCAGACGCGCAGCGGGAAATACACCAGATTCGTGGGTACCGTCCCCAATGGATATCGCACATAGCTAACAAGCACCGCGGTGGTGTTAGGCATTCACGCGGCCCCTGGAAGAATCAGACTTCACGCGCTTCCATACCTACGCGAGACGAATCAGAGCCCTGGCCAACTGTGTTCATCTGTCCGACAAAGTTCTCCGGTATTTCATCGGGCCAAAGGCACTGCAGGAGCTGGCGACCTTCGCAAATGTCCATCAGTGGCTCATTCTCCCGAACCTCTTGAAGCTCGAGTATTGGCACGGCCCCTGCTCCTTCACCATTCTGCGCGTCATTCACCGACTCTGCCGGCCACAGCTCCGCAGTTTCGTACTTAGGACGTTCCCACTGGCACTTCTGAAGAGGCCCCCAACCGACCTGCAGCTCTACTCTCTGATCTCGCAAGGCGATAACGATGCCGAGGAAGTCGTTATGACCATGCTCAAAAAAGTTCAAGCTATCTGCCCAGACTTGCGCGACTTTAGCATTGCAGTGGACGAGGACAGCAAGCCCTTGGTGAAGGCCATCCTGGACACGGCGATGAGCTTCAAGCACCTCACCAGTTTCCGCTGCGGGTCAACAACTCTACCCATCTCGATCCCGGCCCTGGTCCACCTCGCTCTTCTCCCGAATCTTGAAGTCCTCACGTTCGCCACGGACCGCGTCTCCTGGTTCAAAACCGATTTCCTTCTCCTCGACGTAAAGCCGAAGTCCGCCGTCTTCCCGGCCCTCCGCGACCTGGCCATGCTCTCCACCACCCTCCACGTACCCATGAAGGTCCTATCCTATATCTCCTCCCGGCATTTCGCCACCCTCAGTGTCAAGGTGCTAAAGCCCGTCCCCCGCAAGCACCTTCTCCCCTTCTTCTACAGGATCAGAGGTCACAAGCCTCGGCACAGGGCGCTCAAGAGCATCTCCATCTCCATGGACGTCGCGCGCAGTGACGGCGGCGACGGTCCCCCCGACCCAATCAAGCTCATGACCATCGAGTCCATCCTCCGCCTGCGCGGCATCCGCGTCCTCCACCTCGACATCCTCTGCCCGTGGGACGTCGACGACACGTTCCTCATCGAGGTCTCCGAGTGCCTCCCGCATCTCACCGCCCTCAACCTCGGCGTCGAGCGGCCCTGGAAGGAGGGCGTCCTCGCGGGCAGGCCGCGCGCGACGTTCGACGGCCTCCTGTCCGTCGCGGAGCAGTGCCCCCAGCTCCGGAACCTCGGCGTCGAGTTCGACACGGACCTCCGCGTGCCCTTCGGCCGGCCAGACATGATGCGGCCCCCCTTCCCCGGCGCGCGCGGGTGCGCGCTCGAGCACATGTCCGTCGGGTTCTCGCGCATCGACCCGGGGGACGACGTCGCGCTCGCGGGGCAGCTCTCGAACCTGTTCCCGGACCTGCAGACGTTCGACAGCTGCTGGATCGAGCTGCACGACGAGGACCGGGCGCGCGAGGTGCAGCGCAGGGTGCCCGAGGGCGACGCGTACATGGCGGACGCGGGCGTCGCAGCGCGCATGGACGTGTGCTGGAAGCAGGCGATGGGCTGGACGACGGTGCAGCGGACGATCCAGGAGTTCTCGCTGATCCGCAGCCAGGAGCAGCGTTGGTACATCGAGAACGTGCTCCCTGGCAAGCCGAAGTGGAAGACTGTCCGACTCCCGGCAGGGCTCCCTTGGCATGTTGCTCGGGAAGAATCTGACGAGTCAGACTCGGAGGACTCTGATGCGCTGGACCAGGATATGGGTTTCGTTTTCGGCGTGTGACAACATTAGAAACGTATATACATATCTCATCTCATAAGTATGATGTTCTTG
The DNA here is from genome assembly GCA_020736865.1 of Ganoderma leucocontextum. Classification (NCBI taxonomy): domain Eukaryota; kingdom Fungi; phylum Basidiomycota; class Agaricomycetes; order Polyporales; family Polyporaceae; genus Ganoderma; species Ganoderma leucocontextum. Next base: position 1,020,655 of record JAHKGY010000006.1, read on the forward strand.
CTTGCGCCCGGCACATGATTAGCGACAATAGTACCATAGAATATTTTCTAATTCTTGAAGCTTGTCACTAGAATCGGGCTCAACAACGTACTAAGTAGTACCTGCGACTTGCAGCGCCAGGAGAGATGAAGCACACTCTTGAGGGTATAATGGAGGAAGATCCTCATCTTGTAGCGCACAATCTATTCAACTTCAACCACGTCCAGCCGGCGGTACAATAATAATACAAGAAACCAGACCGCTCTGTTCCGGTTCGCGATACTCTAAGACCTATCTGATACATGAAGCAGGTGTCAATGGGCGATGACGCGCGCACCGTGGCGCTGGACCTCGCGCTCTTCAATGAGGAGCACGCATATGCCGGAGATGATGAAGATGACGATGCTCGTGTAGACGGGGACGGTGTGGTCGATGACAAGCAAGGACCCGCCCAGGATGGGCGCGATCATGCCACCGCTGCAAAGACACCATGAGTCCCCTCGCAAGAAGCGGCAAGAAGAAGTTCGATGACGCACACTCGAGATAGGGCGGAAGCGATACCACATGCGGTCCCGCGGACCTTCGTCCCGAAGATTTCGGGGGTCCACCCGTACAATACGGCATACATCGCCTGGGGGGAAGGATTATCAGCTTGGACGGAGCAGGATATCGACCGCCAAAAGGACGTACTGTGGCACTAAGGCTGATCCCAACCGTGCTCGCGCGCACCAACCACGGGTGTTCGACGATCGCGAACATCCAGCAGAACAACGCGGTGAGGAAGGTGCTCCCCGCGAGGGACCACCGTCGTCCCAGTGGTGAATCGATAAGCCACGCGCCGAGCTGCAGTGATTACGTTAGCGAACTAGATGCGAGGACCGTCGGTGTGCAAGAGACTCACGATAGCCCCTGGACACCCTCCGAGGGAATAGATGACCACATCCCAAAGGCTATCCTCAAGGGACTTTGGCGTCCCATTGGGATCACTCGACGGCGAGCGCGTCTCGAGCAGCTTCGGCAAGTACACATTGAACATCGTGTATGCTGTAAACACGCATGTCAACAGGACCCGGCAAAGCTCGACAACGAACGTAGCGCTTACCCAACGACATCCCACACCACGCCGCCCATACAAGCAGCGTCGTCCGCATCCACTCTGGAGACAGCACCATCGCGACGCGGTCTATCCACGCCAGTGCCGAGCGACGCATCCACCTAGGAAGGGCCCTGCACAGCGGGCCGCTCTTGCTCTCGATGTACTCCGACGCGGTCGACATTCTGCGCGACTGCCGGTGTGCACTCGACGCCCGACGAATCGATTGGGCCGGCCTCGGTACCTCGACAGGTTCCGCAGCCTCGTCGGCGGGAGGGGCGGACGGCGGACGGTCTGCGGAGCGGAAGGTCGAGTTGGTCACGTTGAGGGGCGTGCCGAACTGGTGTGTCTGGAGGGACACGTCCGGCTGGCCTACGGAGCTGTAATGAGCAGCGTCTGGTGGCGCGGAGCGGAGCGCCTCGCTGCTCTGCTCAGGCGGGGACGGGGTCTTCTGCGCCTCCTCGTCCGCGCGGGTGTTGGGTAGGCTGGTCTGAGTGGCCGACGCCAGAACGTTGTCGTCTACGTCTTCTGGGTCTAGGAAGAGTTCCGAGCCGTTGAACTTGGAGATCATTTGCAGGGACTCTATCGCTTCTAGTGGACGACCTGCATGCACGAGGTATCTAGGGGACTCGTGCAGACGGAAGAAGACCATACGGGCCAGGAACATGGACAAGGTCTGTAGGTCCGTCGGTCAATCTGTAACATAATTGATGTGGTGATAATGCTACTCACGATGAGTCCGAGGCTAATGAGGAGGTACTTCCAGCCCGTGTTCTGAGTGGCAGCGTCACAAGGTGCCGGGGAGGGCGGACATGAGTGTCCAGGAATGACGAGAAGACCGATGACCGCCGACAAGACTGCACCGAAAGAGAAGAAGACGGAGAGGGCGGTGACCAAATACTGCTTCCCGTTGGGCATATGCTCCAAAAGGAGCGTTCCATCGGTCGGCATCGAACCCTTGTGCGGTATCCCATGAGTACCGATAGAGTCGACTCAGCAAAGGACTGACATACCCCAACGGCGCTGCCGAGAAAGAAGAGGGCGATACATAACCACGCAAACGTGTTGGCGACGGATGCGAAGATGCCAAACAAAGACGTCAAAAAGAGCGTAGCATTGAATGCTGTTGTCCGGCCCATGAGATCGCTACCTGAGAACAAGAGGCAATGTCAGCAAAAGACCTATGAGGGAGGAAGCGGTCACTCACATGCTCCCCATCCAACGGCACCAAACATCATCCCTGCGAACATGGAAGACGATAGCAGACCGATGTATCTATCCTGCACTGGGAACAATCAAGTGAGATTTAGGCACAAAACTGAAGTGACCAGAGGCGGTGGCGAGTAAGGTAAGGAGAATAGGGACTCGGTAGGCAGGGAGAAGGAGCTTGATTATTTGTTTGGGATGATGGAGGGGGACGCGTGCTTCTAGCCAACGTTCGGACAGAGAATGGACAACGTACCTGCGAAGTGCTGTTGCACGCGAGGGAGAATGACCGCCACTGCTTGGATCCACATCTGCTCAACTGGTCAAATACGCCGTTCCTAGCAACCGAGCCCACGTACGTTGTCCGCCAACCAGCCTGGGGCCAAGAGTAAGCATACAGATAAGGCACGCAGGGGACATAGACACTTACCGAACCCACAGAGACAGAGGAGCGTCCACTGGTAGCTCCCTGAATGCGCCATGTCTGTAAGACACTGCGCTTCCTCAGCTTGTAAGAAAAGACGTTACTCACCCATGCCTATGCGGTCAATGGTCCTGTCCAGCGGCGTCCTCCCATCATCGTCAGGGACGTCGAAGCCCATGGCCTCGAGGTCGACGTCGGAGCCGGCGTCATCGTCGTACGAGTCCGCGACGGAGATGTAGCTCATGCGAGAAGAGGCCCAGAGACCGGATGCGCGTGGATTGATAGCTGACATCTTTATCCATCGACAGGTGAGTCAATATCGCGCAATAGCCGGAACACGTTGGGTAATGCCGAGCCCCGTAAGGGAAGACTGGGGCGTTCTAGCGTTGAATGGCGACGAGAGAAGGGGCTAATTGCAGTCGTCTGGGACAGGGAGGATTATCAAGACGAGGGGCGGTGAGAGACTGGAAACGAAGAGTGCTCACCAAGACTGCATGCAACGGTCGAGGAAAGAGGAGTGCTCGTCGTTGAGTGCAATGCAGTAAATCCACTCAGGGACGACATGCCGTCAGCCCGGTCCGGATGTAGCAGTCAGCCCACGCCCTCGGATGCCGGTAGCCTCAGTCCCCACCCGTCTCCCCTTCACCTGCGCTTGCCAATACTCAAACACACTAGCGTGCACGATGCTCGTCGTTCTTCACTTCTGTCTGAGAGGTCGACGAAGGACTCGCTCCCTTGTGGTTCTTTTCGAGACGCGTCGGGGCACAAATGCCTGGACAGGGGAAACGATTACTACCGACAGCTTCCTGACCACACCTTCGGCTCAGTAGCCCGGCGCGAATTCCTGTTCGATGGGAGGAGAACTGTCAGCTGGGCAGGATGTGAACACGGTACTGGTGGCTGGTGAATCAGCTCCTCTGAAGCTTCGCGTAAGTTCGTTCGTCAGGAGCGGTATCGTGCACGACGTGGTTAGGACGATCCCGTCAAACGCAAAACCCACACTTCATGAGGCGTAGGATATGATGCTACTGGGGTTTATTGTGGTACCCGAGTCGGGGTTGACGTTGGAGTCTGGTGCGTCCCCGTGCTGCCAACAGAGTCTGCTGTCATCTAAACGTTTAAACTATCATCCCATAGACCCAATATCTCCCAATATACAACGTCAGGTACCGGCCATGCTTTCGCTGACTTTGAAGTTTGCCCTTGTGAAACTTGAGACTGTGTAATTGTTCGTAAGCGCTTGGATCAAGTTGGATGCTAGAGTGCGTCCAAGTAATCTCAGTCCCCTCTCAATTTCACTTCCTTCGACTCGTCGTCCAAGCCCGTCGCGTTCCTTCGTATTTCCTACGTACGGCATGGTGCAACAGTTCCGAAAGGTTGTAACCTTGCAAGGACTACCCCCGGAGGCGCTCCGCAGATTATGCGATACACTCATCGGTACGCCAGCACCTAGTACGTTCACCCAAGTACGCTCCCCGACCGAACCCGATGATCATTATGTCGGGCTGCATACTGTCCTCTCACTTGCAAGGACGTCTCGCGTTCTGCACGAACATGCCGCAGATGCCCTCTGGGATACCATCCCCGCTTTTGGTATCCTCGTCTACACGCTGCCGCGGGATATCTGGAGCTGTGCCAAACCAGTGGGGGCCCGTCCAACAGGTCCGCTTGAACTGGTACGTGCGACAAACCCGTCGTTCTGTGAGATGCTAGGCTCAACTGCTCTATCAGGCATTAAAGTTGGAGCGACCGTTGGTGGATGCAGACCTCGTTCGGTTCAACCATTACGCTCATCGCGTCAAACGCATACTCCTACCAGCCGCTTGCACACATTTCCCCCCTCGCACGCGATCCATTACATTCTCGCCCAACATATTGGACGCTTTCGGGTCACGTCCGTACGGTCGGGTCCTTCCGAACCTCCGTGTCCTCCGCTCTTCCCCAGACCTGCGGCACTATGCCGACTTCTATCGCTCCTTCTCCGTGCTCTTCGGCCCCACCGTCCAAGACGTCTCCACTTGGTGTCCTTACGTGGATCCCACAGTTCCCAAGGTGGACGAGGACCACTGGAAGCAGATGCTGACAGGATTGCATGCTGTCGCCCCCAACCTGTGCACTTTGAATCTGAACGCCGACGATCAACCGTTGGTATCCACCCTTGCCCCCATACTGTCCAGCGTCGTGGCCACCACTTCCGAGTGCCTGCGCGCTATTCAGATTGGCCATATGCCTATCAACCTGAATGCTCTCCGGCACCTCGCAGCGCTGCCCTTCGTGGTGGTTCTCTCAGCGAAGCTTGATGACAACATCACTGCTAATGAGCTCGTATTACTCCTCAAGCCAGGCAAGACATGTTTCCCCACTCTCCAAGAGGTCCATCTGGCCCACTCGCGTGACCTATTCCTGCTCACCCTTTTCGTACACCTCACGCAACCCGCACTATCACGCCTCAAGGTCGTCGCTCTCAAGATCTTGGAGGCCCCGGTCCCATTCCATTTCATCACCAACTTCTTGGACGACGTTGCGGAGCACGAGGACGCGGAGCACATCACAGTCATCTCCTTGGAGTGCCACGTTGACCCTCAATCGCCCGGGCCTCATGTGCTGACCGAGGACCATCTCCGCCCATTCTTCGCACTGAGGCAGCTTGGATGCCTCCACCTTCACGTCAAGTGCGACTTCGCCATCAACAATGCCACGCTGGAGAAGGCTGCCGCCGCGTGGCCGAACATCATCGTGCTTGCATTGGGTCCGTCTCCGACCGCAAAGATGTCAAAGGTCACCCTGGAAGGCCTCATCACGTTCGCGCACGGGTGCCCCCGCCTCAAGATGCTGGCCCTCACGATCGACCCCGCGGTCCCCATGGAGGCACCCGTTGACCTCAACGGACCGTACGGCTCGTTACTCTTGCACGGCCCTGCGGTCAATGTGGAGTACGCTCTATATCCTATATCTTCATGTCTCGACCCCTGTCCATCGTTCGCTGACCAGTTCTGTTCCACGCGCAGCTTCTCCATGATCCCGAATCCAGCGGCGGTCATCCCGACGCACTTCCAGCAGAAACCTCTGTCCAAGACCCAGACTTCCCTGGAGGTGCTCAGGCTAGGCCGGTCGCCCATGGGCAACCCCGCCGCTATTGCGGGCTTCCTGTCGTGCTTCTTCCCGAATTTGAAGAACATACGTGGCGAATGGCGGCCGGCGGAGGTGCTGGACGCCGGGGAGGACGGCTTGGACTTTTCGGAGGAGGAGACGCGGGAGATCATCGCGGAGGCGGAGTGCAGGATGGCTTGGTATCGGGTGGTCGACAACATCCTGCCGGAGATCGCGCATGCCCGGGAACAGGAGCGGAATGCGCGCCGCGCTGCGAACGTTGACGCGGCGACGTCTGTTTGAAAGCACTGGCAAGGGAGATCGGATTGCGTCTTGTTGTGTGTGTTTTGTGCTGAGTCCGTGGGGCAGCACCATGAGCTGACTGGTCTGATCGCTGCAGTGTATAGTTGGGAGCTGTTCTAGACCTTGAATATAGGTTTGACCTATGCTAGAACCGAACTCTCCGATACCTAGAACTCCATCACCAATGCGCGACAAGACCTGAATACCCTCCGAGTCCAGAGGGTCACCGTACAACTTACAAGACCATTCACCTATGTATCCTTACCAATATTGAACGTGAACCGATGTGTGTATACAAGAACAATTTCCAGTGCAGTTTCAAGCGACAGACGTAGGGTCGAAGGTTCCGTCGGAGGTCGCGAAACGAACCGGCCAAAGGGCGCTTACTACAATGGATGTCCAAGGTGACCATGTGACCGTCGCGACACGGGTGGATGGGGACATCTTTCATGAGTTCGACCAGTCCATCGCTCAAGCCATCGCTCCATCCATCGTCTCCCGCCGCTGTTGTCCAGGCAATCATCGTCCTTCCTGCACCGTTGCGTTCTGCTCGGATGACCACGAAAAGTCACTTCCAGGCACTACCGCCCAACCTCATCGCCTATATCGTCTCCTTCCTCAATCCGCTGGAGGAGACATGCTGCCACCGAGGCCGTTCGAACGATCGACGTGGCCTATTATCACTCACCGCGACATGCAAGTCCCTTTCTGCACCGGCGCTGGATCGCTTGTGGGAACAGATTCCAAACCTCGTTCCTCTCGTGTGCTCCATGCCCAGCAACTTGTGGACCTTGGAGGAACTTCCTTCCAGCAGCCGTAGACTGGAGCTGGAGAAGCATGTGGTTGTGAGTATCCATATTCCATCGTTTGGACCTCTAGACGCACCGATTGTGATTCACTCCACTAGAAATTCGTGCGTCCACCAGTCCCCGCCGATTACATGCGCTTCATCACGTATGCTCGGCGGGTAAAATGCCTGTCGAACGACCTCATCGCACACTTCCCTCGCACGGAGAAGATCAGGACACATCCAGAAGTCCTTTCTACACTAGAGTCCTTCAGGCCTTCAGCGCACCTGCTCCCCCAGATCCAAGACTTGTCCCTCGCCCTCACCACGCACACCGTCGGTCCGGTACGCGCCCTCCTCTCCCCGAAGTTAGAGAAACTCTGCTTCGCCACCCACACAACCCACGACCAATCTACCAAAGCTGCCGCCAAACAGGTCACCACACAGCTCTTCCATAAGTTAGGTCGCGGCTGTCCCAACCTCACGCAGCTTACCCTCGATTGCTCGATCCGGTCAAAGGAGTTGAGACGCGAGCTCGCTGACGCGCTACCCAATCTCCGCTCCCTCATGCTGTTCGTGCTCAAGAAGCCATCTGTTGACATGCCTCTACTGGGTGCGCTCTCCCAGCTCCCCAACCTGCGGGTACTGGTCATCGACTGCCTCGTCGGGGACACAGGATGCGCTAGGCTCCCGGAGCGGCCGTACTTGTCGTTTGAAAATCTCCGGATGCTCACTCTCAACACGGATAGCATGACGCTGGCTTATAACTTGGTGTGCAGCGTCAGGTCGTTTTCGCTGCAGGCGGTCCGTCTCGAGATACGTTCTCCTGCCAGTCGGTCGTTGGTCAAGAAGACTCTCACCCAGCTCGCCGCCTGCCATCACGAGCTACGGCACCTCAAACTGGGTCTGCCTTGCGCGCATGCGGACCCCCCGCAAGACGTTCTGACCTCGGACACCCTGCGGCCGCTTCTCCCAGCCAAGGGGCTCATCACGCTGGATCTGCAGGCATGTCCGATCGCGATCGACGACCAGTTCCTGCTCAACTGCGACTCCTGGCCAAACATAACCACGCTCCGCCTCGGAGTCCGCCGCGGCCCCGGCGAACCGTGCAGCACCGTATCGCTGCCCGCCCTTGTGCCTCTCGTGCATAAGTGTACGACCCTCAAGGTCCTGGGCCTGCCCCTCGACACGGCTCCCTCCACTTTTATACGCGAGCTCAGAAACCTGCCGCCCAGCCTCGGTGCCGATCGGCTCCGGCTCCAGACGCTCCAGGTCGGCCAGGCGGCGATCACGGACGTGTCCCTGGTCTCCGGCTACCTGTCCGGGCTCTTCCCCGAGCTACTCTGCATCGACACGACCTGCGAGGCGGACGAGGCCGACTCGGAGGAGGAAGATGGCTCAGAGGAAGAGGAAGAGGAGGAGGCGCGGACGGCCAACGCGGACCGCTGGGAGGACGTCGAGTGTGAGGTGCCGCACTTTGCGGCCGTACGGCGGCAGGAGCGGGCGTGGGCGGAGGCGCAGGGGAAGCGGGTTGTGCTGCGGGACAGGAACTGGGGCGCATGGGACGTCTTTGGGTTGACCGTTGAGGCGTTGGACGTAGAGGAGCATCGTGAGCGGCAGCGGTAAGTCACGATTGCGCTTGTTGGTGCACAGATGAGGCGAGGTGCTGACGATTGGGCTGTGGGATCTCTTCAGATTCCGAGATGTGGTCGCTGGAATGGGCGGGTGGCGAGCACTTGGTCCGACGGGACCGTAGGTTCATTCTCGGACTTGTGAAAACTGACGACCTGAGTGTCATCTCCTCTCCTACTTATTCCCAGTCGATGTAGAATACACTGATTTGCTCTCTATCTTGATCCATTGAGCGTCTGCTACATCTCCAACTCGAGGTCAGGATAGATCGACACCGCATGTGTGTCGAACGTGTGTCATGCGCAGGCCAACTCCACGCTGCCCAAGTCTCGTTTGAATGTTCGCCACATTGGGCCAGTCCTTCAAGGCAAGCAATTGCTCGCGATCTTTCCAAACGTGTATCTGCGGCTTGTGCATGCGCAGATGTTCAGGCCTCAGGTGACGGTAACAGGCGCGATGTGCATGTGCATGAGACATGAGACCTTGAGGCGGGACGTGTGATATTGATTTGACAGAGAACGATGATCGTCCGGCTTTCGTAAGGGTTCGCGGACGTCGCACTCCTGCATATCTTGACATGTCGATGTAGAAGTGTGGGCGTGGGTGCAATGTGTACGTCTCGTGGTGATACATAGAGAAATCCACGGGGAGGTTATAATACATGCACTGTTGTACAAGACACCGAGTGTGAGGACGAAACCGAGACTCGCCAGACCGGAAGAGACGGATTGTTTGGAACAAGGATGATAAGTACGTCGAGATGCGGGAATGGGTCAAAGCCCATGCCGAGTGGGCACCTCGGAGTTAATCAAGGGTGAGGTCCTCTATATGTTGACAAGAGCTCCGCAGCGGACGCAACGGCGCTCCTTGTCCACTCTACAACATGGAATCGAGAGAGCGGCGTCGGTGAGGGTCAGCAATAGACAGCACGCGATGTATGGGGTACGTACAGGAGTGCAAGGAGGCCAATCGGGAAGCAAAAGACGGCGGTGAGAATGCCCACCATGCCATACTTCGTCGTTACATCATGGTTGCCGCTCGCGCACATCGCATATACTGAAAATTTGAGAACAGATATTTAGCCGACGGAGGAAAGGGAGAGGCGATGTCCGTCAACATACGTTGCTGCTGATACTGCACCCCCGGACCCATCATATAGACGGGCGCAGTCTGGAAGCCAGACTGGGGCCCGATGGAGCCCTGGGCATAAACTCCAGGGCTGGGATAGAGCTGCGGCTGCGCTCCCGGGTATTGCTGATGTTGCGATGGGTAGTACTGTTCGGGCGGAGGCTGCTGCCCTGGGTACTGCTGGGCAGGGTTGCCCTGAGTCTGTATCGGCGGGGTGTATGGTGAATGAGGCTGGGCGGGATTGGAAGCGTTGGGGAGAGGGCCCGGATAGGCTGGTGCCGGAGAGTGAGGCTGAGCCTTCTCGTTCATCATGGATGTGGCCTGGTTGCTCATGGGAAATGAAGATACTGCGAGGAAAATAGAGCAGACTTAGCGACTCGTCCAAGGTGCGTGGTGAGAGCGAAGGGGGATGCAGGTGGCAGCGAGGATCCTTATATATAAAAGAGGCGCAACAATGGCGGTGCTCGAGAGGAAGTGACATCTAGGTACCAGGGGTGAGAACAAGGACATCAGTCCTATTCAAGATAGAGTACATACTACTTAGCATACTGTACTGGACTGCCAGACATCGATCATGTGCTAGCCTGCTGTTATCAGTCTTGTTTACGGGTGCATTTACATGTTACTGTAACATTGGGGTAGATTGCTGTGATGTGCAACCTAGTCGCGATTGCCGTTGGCAGGCTGAGGCACTGGCTACTTATGTACTATAGTTAGAAGAGGTGAATGTCAACCTGTGATCTGGTGACGCGTTTGCAGTCACGTCACCCTCGCAATTGAGAAGAGGGTTGACGTGATCAAATCGAGCGGGGGGCCCGCGCGTCCCATCATCCAACGACGCACCTCTTTGCCTCCTCCCACCATGTCCCAAGGGACCGCTCCGAGTCCTAGGGCTGCCAGGGCTGCTGCTACTCTACTTTGGCTATTTGACTCCAATTCTTTCTGCCAATGAAGAGCAAATCGGTACACCGTTACATTCTACACGTCGCTACGTGCACCTAACTCTTTGGGGGGACGGTGACGGACGTACTGTAGCGGTACTGTGGCATGGAGGTTCCTGCTGGTGAGTACGTTTACGTTAGCCAATAGTCAGCCTCATGACATTATACGAGTCAATAGTACCATCGAGCCTATCATACTACGGCCCAAGTTCATCTGACCTGCAACATGTATGCCTCTCGTGTGAACCTATCAAACGACGATCAAGCTCCCTCTACTCACTCAGAGTCACCTCACTGGCGTTGATGTCGATATTGACGCCCTGCACACCATGGAATACTGGTTTCTCAGCCTCCAGACGTCGTTTCATCCCTGCTCCAGCGAATATGTAATCCGGAGCAGTGTGCCGCCTCGTCTCCCTTCAGGATTGAAATTGGACACGCCTTCCAAACGACTTTCCGGGCCATCCCTTTCAAGGAGTATATATGCGGGCTCAGTCTGAGAAGACGCCGCGAGGTTCTCTGCCGAGCGCGCCATGCGTGGGCGTTGGGGCTAAGTATGTCTCGCACGGCGAGAATCTCAAGACTAATCGTCGTCAATAACTGGAGGTTCTGTGACAGGAGTGCGCGCGCGTGCATACGTATCGTCTGGACGTTTGTCAGGGTCAGCAAATCGAAGGAGAGTAGACACAGAGGCACAGGATGTTCTGGTTGCTCATCGCGGATGGTCAGTTGCTTTAATCGCGTATAAATGCGGCACATCCTCACTAAGTATACGTATGCAGTATTTCGACGCTGTTGCTCCCGTGGCATCGTCCATCGGGCCAGCTCGTCCCATTCGAGCCGATTGGGCAAAGAGGGTATCCCGACCTGTTGTTATGGGCTCAGTGCTTATTTATTGCGGTGTATCGCGCTTGTCCACTGATTAGTTTGTGTGCAGAAGCAAGGTGTTGCCGTACCGGATCTTCTCTTCCATTCCCAATTATCACCGAAATGCTTCCCGTTTCGCGACGATGAGTGCGCATTTAACAGGTTTATCAACTCCCCTCGGCGCGGGTTCCGCTTCTGTGACACTATCTCAAGACGGAGGGCCGGAGGCTGCATTACGAAGATGAGTACGATCTGGTTCTTGCTCGAGTTGATAACTTGAGTGATGTTCTTGGTACAGTCGTTTGCATATCAAACTGCAGTCGCCGCGCGCGTGGAGGCCTGCAAATACGAGCCAACAGGCTCGACATGCGAATGTCGACTGCATTTTGAGATGCAACTGCCTGTAATCGCAAAGCAGCCTTTCTTGTCGCCCTCACCAGAGCCAAACGCCGCCCTCGTGCCGCCTGCAACGCCCATGGCCTAAGGCGTCAAGTTGACTCATCTAGTCATTCGTAATCCGTTATCCGACTAGCCCATGAAATCCCGACATTGGTGCTCCGAATCTTGTGCAAGGCGCTCCGCATCCTCGTAAACCAGTGACCCGCAACTCAGCCTCCATCGGGCCGCCACACCGATGAACGTTCAGAACTACCTGAGCGCGGCAAAGTCGTCTCCAAGACGAACTCGAAATCGGGAAGCCGTGAAGGACGACGGCTATCCTTCACGTAGGCACGGCCCAGTTTCTCGTACCACTGACCTATTTCATCTAGTTTATAGATGGCCGGTCTGACAGTTATACCACTGGTGAACGTTTGAACGGTTGCCATCTTTTCCTGGACGTCGGGTCAGACGCGAGTCCTGTACTGTACAAGATCAAGTTCGAGCTCAACGTCCCGCCCGCCATGCCCGACCGGCGCCCCACCGCCACCTCGCTATCGCGCGACCGCACGATGGTATCGTTGCGGCCGTATCTGGACTCACCACGCCAACGTGCCACAGTCTGGCCAGGAAACCGTTTTCCCCATGTGCGCAGCATGCCAAGCTTTCGGGGCTCCCTCCGGTCGTTCATTCGACGCACCGTGTCCTCGCGAAGACGCTTCCGCAGCTGGGAAGCGCGAACGAAATACATGAGGCGCAGCCGAAGAGCTCGTTCCGCCCGGTGAGCAGGGTTCTGTGCGCTCCGACGTCTTAGACTCTTAGCTCAGGATACTGCCGCTTTCTTTCGGTCGAAAGTGGTATTCCTTCTGGCTTTGCTTGTCCGACTTCTGTATATGGCGGAACTCGTGTTTTGCGCGTTGGATAACTGCGCAAATATCCATCGGACTGCCCTCCGTACCTCTCCGTACGTCGCAGTCAAGTCTCAGTCTCGATTCAATATCCGAGTGATTTGATATTGTGTTTGCGGTAGGATGTTCCGGTGGCCGCCCCTGTCCAACGCGACCTCTCGCGGCCCCCCAGTGGCAATAGACGTCTAAATATGGAAACTTGAGACCAGACCCGGTCAGACGCCGCAACACTGCCGCTGCCGTCTTCTCGGCGCGAGCACTGGGGATGTCCATATTTGCGCGTCAGGTGTACGCTGCACGTTCCAACTCATAACTCCAACAGGCACAAGTCTACAGTACAACAGGTCTCCGAACATCATCGAGCGTCCCACAACTCGTCACCGAGAAGGATTGCGGGCTCAGCAGCACATCTCACACGGGCAGCCTTGATAATGGCACGATGTCATGAGTAATCTGTAGCGGGAACAGAGCGGAGAGGCACTCACAAATGATGTCCGCGCAACACTCGCAACAGTCCTAAAGGGTAGCGGCGGCATAAGAACGATGAGCGGGGCCAGTTCCTCAAAACGACTCACTTTGCAGCACTCTGCAAGACAGGAGCAACGACAGTGAGATGCTGGAGTAGACGCAAGGAGAGGATAGGCAGGAACGTACCGAAGCAGATGAAGCACTCGATCAATCCCAAGAAGCAGTCCTGAACGCCGCTGGTGAGGACGACATCAAGATGGGCGGCGGACTGAGGGTACATACCCTTCCGGCACCACCTCCACGGAGACGCTCAGCGAGACCACGCTTGCGCTGGCATTCCTCGGAGTGAGTCTGGTTTCCCTGGCGGGCGGGTGGGTTCATAACGCCTGTGTCATCATGCTCCTTGAGTTCTAGTACGTGTGACGATGACAGTTGAGTGTACGCACTCATTTGGACAGCCTGGGGCTGGGCGGAGGTGGTCATGGCAGGCTTCGGTGCGTCCATTGAGGATTGAGTAGGACTGGAAGAGAATATGTGAAGGTGATTGCACGAGGGAGGGGAATAAGCAAGGAGATGAAAGCCATGGGGGAAGGGCGGGGGTATTTAAAGGCAAGCTGGGGGATGCCTTCCACACGTTGAGATTGACGCTGTGAGGTCATACCGTCATACAGCTCCTTGAGCTATAAATAACCAGAGCTCCTTGAACCGCTCTAATCGGGCAGCGAGTACATGGCAAGATGGCCGAGCGGAACCAGGCTCGTCCGAGTTGCGGGTGTGGGTTCAAATCCCACTCTTGTCATGATCTTGAAGGTCATGCCTGCTTTTTTCTTTTAGCCACCTTCAATGGCTTATAGCAGATTCACTTTCCGGCTTGTTGGTGCATTCAGATGTGGCATGTTGCCGCGATCGAAACCATGATCGGCTCCGGGTTCGGGGTGACCCTTCAGGAAACATCCAGTTATGACCATCATGCAGACTTTGTTCTCGGAAGGTTCACACAGATGTCAGAACAACTAGTTTTGCAAGCCTCAAACGAGTGTAACAGGGCAGTCCGTATGGTGTAGTAGTAGGGATAGTAGTAGCAAAGTCCATGCAAACTGTCCAAACGTTCAGTCTCGTCATGTAGTTGGATCCCAAGAGCCCATGACACGGTGGCATCAGGCCGGCGGAGGAGCGGGAATGGAGGTGCACGACTCGGCATTCAAGCATCCGAGGACGTGATGGTGAACGTGGGGGAAGTATTGCCCGAGTCGCCGAAGACTGCGAGAAAAGACACAGGCATATTAGAACCTGACACGCGACATCGAGAGACATATACGTACGAACGATGACATAGTCGTCGCGAGTGTTCATCTGAGGGACCGTAACGTCAACAGATCCCGCGGTGATAGGGAAGCCCGACGCAAGGGGGTGGTCTGAAAGTTCCCCTCATCAGTCAACCCCGCTTCCATGAACGCATATCTGCGAGAGTGCGGGGGAGAACAGGGATACGTACCGAGGTCGAGGTGCTCGCTGGTGTCGCCATCCTGGAGGTACCCAAGGAGGATGAGACCGGTCTGATTCATGGCCTCCGTCGGGATGTCCGACGTGTCCCAAGTGATAGTCTGGAGGGAGCCCACGTTCCACACCGCGCCGGCGGTGGGCGCAGTGATGTCCGGACGGATCGCGATGTCGACATTGCCAGCGTCGTTCGGGTTGAACACCTTTGCTGGGGCGGCGGAGACTGCCGCGGTGGCAGCGGCAAGAACGGAGAGGACGGCAGCGAACTTGGTGGAGGCGAACATGACTATGTCTGGTATGGAGGGTCGTGAAGACAACGAGGGGGATGGGTCAACGAGCGACGGCCGGAGCAATGGGACAAGACGAGATGGGGAGGGGAACGGGAACCTTGAGGACAGAGCAGGGAGACGGAGAACCCATTCGCGGTCGAATGGTTCTCTTATAATGCCACCTCACCTCGGCTAGAGGGCTACTCGCATGCGTTTGAAGCTTCTTGGACCCTGGCGCTTCCAGCGTTGCGTAAGTAGAAAGTACTGCCGGGCGCAGAACGGCATCTCCACATGTTCGTACGCGATATGTCGTTTGCTTAGCAGAGGATCCGCCGTCGGCTGGCGGGATTCGGACCACGGGAGCCTTCACAGGCCTGAGCCTGAGCCTTACGGATCGAGCTCTGTGTAAGTCATCACCTGTCAACACGCCAGTCGTTAGAGGGTAGTATATGCACAGACATGATAGAGTGCGTTCTTTTGCCCACCTTTCGAGCCTTGTCCGCTCTGGTTGAGCGCGGCAGCGCTACTAGTATGGCCAAGGCTATGCCATAGCATATGCATTCAAGGCCGACGGCCAAGTGGAGCACGTTCTGATGCAGGCTGCGGATATTAGTGGCTGTGCCCCGCCTCCGTCTAGCGCCCCGTCGTCATGACTTGAAACATAAGGCCCCTCTCCTCCCCCGCGGTCGCGACTCTCAACGTACGTAAAGAAGACCATCGGAGACTGCACCGGGAGACGTCGTTAAAGATTTGGTTGGTGTGCCGGACTTGGCCTTTGGGACTGCAGAAGACTCGACGTCGATTGCGTTCCGAATGGGAACGCATATGTAGTATGAGGTATGACAGGATAACTAATATTGCAGACATTTCGCAGTAACGGTGCATTTCACAAAACTATCGACAGCGAATGGATGCAGGACATGAACACAGTGGGAGGAGGGTGTACAGCGAGGAACAGTAGCATGGGAAGTAGGTACCAGAGGCGGCAGCACGAACGTTGTAGCGGAAAACAAAATCACCTCAACAAATCAAACTCGCTTTCGGAAGCGTGGAGAATCAGAGGTCGCTGCCGAGTGCGGAAGAAGAGGGTGTGTCGCTTGAGTGGGAGTGGAGATTCTTCGGCGATGGCTTCGACGAGCTGAAATGCTTGCTCTTTAGCCAAGCCATCTTGCGCGTGACACGGTCGCGCGAAGGTGAATTCGACATGTTCGAATCATCGCTGGGAGGGTCGGAACTGGAGTTGAATTCTATTCGCCTGATGCGGCGAAGGGACGGTGAGACGATTCGGTGGGGCGTCACTTGGCCCACTGGCGGATCGTCGTCAGAAGGAGGGAGATCCATAATATCGGTGGCAGGTGACGCGATCATGATAGAATCGTCTACGAGGGTGGAAGGAGAGCATGTGTAGATGGTGAGCGGGGAACCACAGCGCTGCAAGAGATATAGGGTACTCACCGCTGCCAAACGGTAGAGCGTCACAGAGGGCTCGGAGCGGAGAAGACATTGTTGCGGCTTCTTCCCGCAACTGGGCCGCACGACTCATTCTACGCCTCTTCGGGGTCTCAAGCCTTTGGAAGTCTGCATCCTTTCCAAGGAGCTTGGTCGCAGACCGCGTGCGCCTGATGGTTGGTTTGGGAACCTTGACAGGTGCAGGCTCAGCCTCCGAATCGGCTTCTGCTTCTGCCTCCGACGCGTTCGTGAGAGACTCCAGGCTCGACCGGCGACGAGCGCGGACTTGATCCACAGAAGGAACCTCGACGGCGTCCATGAACACGCCCTTGCGCTTGCGGGAAATCGGCGTAGGAGTGGTCTCCACTGCCGACGTCTCGGATTCTGCATCAGGGGACACCTCGTCTGCTTCGTCCGGTATGCAGGTCTTCGAAGATGAAGCTGATGTGGTAGGAAAAGGGATTTGCTGAAGGGCACGGGAGGTATCATGCATGACCGTGTAGACTTGGACGTTGGAGAGTGCAGAGGGCGCGAGAGGAGATGCCTCCAAACGGCTCCTTTTAGACAACTTCCCGTCCAGGCTCGCCATGTCCTCTACATCGTCGGAACGCGAACGCTTGCCAAGGATAGACTCGAGGAGCAAAGGAGAGCGTGCCGCCAAGCGCTCTGTGACAGACGCGATCGTGTGCGTGGGGGACTGGTTTTCCTTGTTCTTCCTTAAAGACCGCTTCGGCGTCGCTGGAACACAGCTGGGGGATACGTCCGCAGCAGGTGAGGCGTCCAGTGGAATTGGATTGAGCTGATCCTTGACGGCAGACCTGTGCGGGCGCTGCGGCGAGCCAAGATCGCGAGGGACAGTCGGAGTAGATGGAACCAGGACGATGGATGCGACAGGAGACGACTCGCGGGAGAAAATCGCAGACACCGATCTACGAGCGAGTGTCTTCGGGGAAGGAATGACAACTGATCCCTCTTCGTCGCTCTCGATAGCCTCCTCGCCTTCGGCAATGATCTGTTCGGTCGTGATCTGGGGAAGAACCTCGAGTGTTGGGCTCTCCACGTCTTCGTGAACAGCAGTCATGTCCTCGACCTTCATTGCATCTTCCTCCTCCTCCAGCTTCGCCTGCGCGACGGCGTCGAAGCACATCGCGACCGACTCGGGGTACCCACACGGCGGCTCGGGAAGCTCCGCATAAGTAGCCTGCCAGAACTCCGAGAACGCGTCCACGGCGCCCGTGTGCTTATCCTTGCGTCCACAGAACGGGGCGACCAGCACAGGGCCAAGAGTGTCCAGGACCTTCGAGGTAGGCACCAGCGACTGCATGCTCACGAGCACCGTCTGGTACAGCGGAAGAATCTGCCCAGAGGCCGTCAGCGGTGAAGACGGACGAAGATCAACAAGTCACATACGTCAGCAGCATACTCCTCCTCAGTGCACACCTGGAAGTCGTCCCCAATCCACGCCCGCAGGCCATCCACGAGTAGCTCCAGCATTGAGAAGCAGAGCTCCTGCGGGCACGCGTCGATGACCCTCGTGAGCGAGCGCACGAACCACATGCACATAACCTTGTGCCGCGGCGCCGGCGGGTAGGCAGAGTTGAGGGTGTCGTTCGCGAACTCGAAAACCTCCATCGGGACCTGGCGCGCATCCGCGATCTCGACGTTTGAGAGGAGCAAGTCCGCGACACGCACGGCCGACGGCGTCGACGGGCTGTGGTTGGTCGCGATGACGCCTGCGATCTGGTCGACCAGAGTCGTCGCGTCGATCCCGTGGTCGAGGGCGGCGTCCATCGCACGCCGGAGGAACGCGTCCCACGCGTCGATGTCCTCGCTGGCCATGTCCCAGCAGCTGGGCTCGACAAACGGTGCCGAAAGGAGGACGACTGCGGATTCCCAGCTACACGACCCAGACGCGTCGCCCGCGTTCCAGCGGTCGAGGAAAGCCTGCCAGACTGACGCTCGGACGTCCGCATCCCAATCGGAGTGGCGACGAGCCTTCCGTAGCGAGTTCTCCCAGAACGAGTGCACGACATTCGTGTCGCAGGCAAAGGCAGCCTCGGCACACAGGCATGCCCATTGCTCGCGCACTTCGTCGGAGCACTGGACATTGCCGACGACGTACTTCTCGTTAGCGTTGAGATACCGAAGGAGAGCTTCCGCGAGTTCGGCAAAGGTTTCTGGTGGGAACACAGCGCGCGTAATGGTGAACAGGTCGCGGACGAGGAAGAGTTTGACCGCGTAGTTCCACCGCGATTCGGGGAGCGGTTGGTCAGTACCCTTCACGTTGTCCTGCACACCGCTTCGCTTGATAGGTGAGGTGGGCGCTCCGTCACCAAGCTCCTCCTTGCGCATCGTGAAGTCCAGGCCTGGGTCGTCCAGAATGTCGAGGAGAACATCACGCGCGTTCGTCGCGAGATCAGCCAATCCACACTGATCGTCGGAGTCTAGCGAAGAATGAGCAAGCTATCTCATCGGACACGACGCTGGGCGTACCGAGCAGTGGCGCCGCGTGGCACTTCAACAAGTTGAACCAGATCTCTCGAATCTCGCCCTGCAACGAACTTAGCAATCGCTCGCCACCCAGAGGTCAGGAAGCTACCCACCGGGACTTCCTCGCTACCCCACGACAATCGCAGCACCGACAACCCATCCTTCCAAATGGCCAAGAACTCCTCCCATATCCCCTGCGCCGAGATCTCATCCAACGTCAACGTCCTCACATCCGATACTTGTGGGCACTCCTCGATCAACGGCTTCACCGCAGACGACAGTTGCTTCCACTCCGCGGTCAGCAAGCCTGGGTTTGCGGAGAAGAAGCTCGGCGCGAGGAGCTTGCGGGGGTCCCACTCGATTTCCTCGGCCCTCCCGGACGAAAGCGATGCGGCGCTGAGCAGGTAACGCGTGAGGTCCATCGCGTCCTTGCACGTCGTGCCGCCCTTGCGGCTCATGTTGCGGAGCACGCGCAGCGCGGCGAATACGAGCTTGTCGTCCATCACCTCCTGGCCGAGCAGCGCGCCGACGGTGGACACGCCCGCACCCATGTCGACGATCGAGGGGAGGAGCTTGAAGTTGCTGCGGAGCATCTCGTCGTGCTTCTTTCGCTCGAAGATGACGTCGTCCTCGGTCGCAGACTCGTCCTCGCCGTCGGTTTCAGTGTCGACGGTGATCTTGACATGCGGGGGGCGGAAAAACGCCCACGTCATGGTGCGCCAGGCAAGACAACCGAGTGCACGCACAGAGCTCTTCGTGTGACGCATACCGAGGGAGAATAGCGCGGTAACGGTGCGCGTGAGGTCTGAGTGGAGATACACCGTGGGCCCGAGGAGAACGACAAGGTGAGCAATGACGCTGAATGCCCACACGGGGCCCTGCGCGGAGTGCTTGGGCTCGACCGCCTGTAGCGTCGTGCGAAGGGTACGGACGAGCATCGAATCTTTTGATGGACTAGCGTCTGGTTTTGACTTCGATGTTGTCGTAGGACTGACGTCTGTTGACTTCATGAAGCAGGCCGCCACAGTCGTCGACATGCGTGTATGCGCCTCGCTGGGTGGAAGAGAAGCGGCAGCGTGTGCCAAACCACCGAGCGCATGGCATGCCTGGCCACGCATCACAAGTGTTGGCGCAAGGAGGTTGCTGATGATGCCACCAAGGACTGGAACAAACGCAGGCACGAAGATCGCTGGCTGGTAGAGCGCCAGGTCGTGAACAGCCTACCAATTCCGTGAGCGCATATAGTCGCGAAATTGTGGAGATAATTACCTTGAGGCCATCGCTGGCTGAGCCCTTCTTGCCCTCTTTGCCCAGTTCGCCATCGATACCACGACGCAATGCGTATGCGATTCGGTCTTTCGCCGGCTCGAGCACTTCCGGTGGTAGACGCTGGACTTGAATCAACCAAATTGCCAACGCATACGTCTTCCGGGCATTTGGTGTTGGGAGTTCGTTGGCCAGCGGGATTGCGAGGACTTGGGTGAAAATATAGCCAAGTTCTTCCTCTGCAATAGGCGTAAATGTAAGCATGGGGAAGATGAAGTCGTAACCACCATCATCACTGACCGTCGAAAAGGTTATAGAGAGACGGAACAGTGAACATGACACTGAGCAACCTCATAACTGCGTGGCATATTCCGCAAAGATCGCGTGCACGTTTGACCTGCTCTTCAGACATGCCGCGCTTCTTCGTTTTCTTGGGACTGTCGCGTGGGGATGGGAGGCTCGTGGTCGAGGGGGGCTCCCGCAGTGGCGACGAAAGGGGATCGAACGCGGTCGTAGACGCGGCGCCTTCGAGTGGATCGATGAAGACTTGCTGGAGGTCGCGTACCAACGCCTCTATGAATGCTTTCCGGGTTTTCCTGATTGGCTGGAAAAGCGGCCATGACGCGTCCGCGTCAGTGCTACCGGTGACGCAGTTCCTGAGACGCGCCATGAGGCTGGTGTAAGCCTGGATGAGATCGCATAACGACGCGTCGGAAGCAATGATACGAGCGACGGGGTGGTCGAGGTAGTGAAGATCAACGAGGGGGTCTTCGGGCTCTGGTGTCGATTCCTTTTGAATCGCGTCTTCGTCGATGGGAGGGAGTATGGGGTGTGCGGTCTTCTTGAGGATAGATCGCGATGGACCAGACTTTGACACACTGGACCGAGCAGAAGTTGTACGTGGAGGACTGCCAGTGATAGGATGGAGCTCTTCTGTGTCTGACCACGACACGCGGGCAAAGCGGGGTGTACGGTTCTCCTTCTCGTCCCTATGGGACGTGCCGGGAGGAGTGGGGAGATTCATCGCGCGCGTTGTCGTCGGGATATTTGGAGTGGGGGGAGCGAACAACGCGTGGAGGACGCTGTCCGAGACGACAAGGACAATGGGTGAAGATGAGGAGTGTGAAGGGACGCAGTGGCTGGAGCGCTTCCTGCGCTTAATGACTTGTTTGGCTCTGTTGACGCGATTTTGTTGACGCGTCTGTCACATGGGGCGCGTCGCGACGCGTTAACAAAGCGCCTAATCTTGTCTTTCTCCCACTTTCAAAATTTCAAGGCTGGTGCTTCTCTGAACCTGCTAAGGCAACACCCGTGCACCAATATATAACAAGTCGACAGATTTTTATGCAATTGACCCCGATAATGATGGCTTCACTCATATTGTTCTGTCGCACAACCGCACTGCCAGTCACGGTCGCCCCCGACCTCACGCCAGGACCAACGGTCCACCCACAACCATATCCTATCCACGCGCTTACGACTTCGCCAATGCACCTCAGGAGCAGCGGCGGTTTCTTTCGCAGTGTCAAGGGTCTTACAGCAGCGATTGCGGCCAGGCAGGATTCATGATACTAAGGGTCAGGTATTAGAGTAAAGACATTTGCCTCGAATTTAAAGAATAATGGATCCCTGTCGTATCAGAATGAGCGCCGTAGACTGGCAAGGCACTCTCCGTTGCGTGCAGCATACCGCCAAGATTGCGTGCGGCACAACGGAGGAGGGTTTTGGTCGTGTATGACGTCATCAGCATTATGGACTCCGGCGCTTGATTTCAGGCCGCGCAAGTTGGAATTCGCGTAGTACGCCGACGGCAATTTGAGTCGAACTTGCGCCTCCATCGATCTCCGCCATATTGCCAGCCATTGGGGTGACGGAACATCCGGTGAGAATGCCTTCATGCTCAGTGCCGGCTATTTTCTTTTCCCTGGTTGCGCGTGGTGGTCAGCTGGTGGATCCAACGAGTTTCCAACTTGAACTTGGGGCAGTGGCATGGGATCCCGGATAAGCAGGCTACTACTTGGTCTTCTCTGTTATCCTGGACCCATGCCCAACGTCCCCGTCCTCAGCGCCTCGAGCTCGGCGACTCCTTTGGAGCGGTTCGACTCGGAGTTGGGAGTCACGAGAAGGTGCCATCGGGGGATTAGGGCTGCCGTGAACCCTTGCTTACTTGTGTGCTTCGCTGTGGTCCCGCCGTTACTAATGCCAGCCAACAGGCGACGTTGTATTGGCGCCCCATATAGTCCATTGGGTCGCTTTCCCTCCATCAGGAGAAGCGCGGAACGAACGTTAACGGTGCCATATTTAAAGAGCACCGTCATCCCTCGATCGCGAGCTGCGACCCCACGACTCGTTCTCTCGTCAGTCGATCATGCTCATGCCCGAGGGACTTCCATATCAACGGGTCTTATTAGACTCCCTCTTCGTTGTCGCATTTTTTGCGATCACCTCCGTCTTTCCTCGAGCATTACGCATTAAAAGGGCCGGCGAGAGGCTCCCACCAGGTCCTCCGGGTCATTGGTTCTTCGGACACACACCGCCTCGATCCCAGTACGTCCAGAATCATTCGGCCTGCCTGCTCACTAACCAATTTGCATTCGTGATATAGTGTAGCCTTCCATTATAACGAGCTAGGAAAGACTTATGGCCCTGTGTATACCCTCCGATATGGCTCCAAATATGTTTGCGTCATCACAGGACACCGGGTTCGTACAATCTTTCCATCGCTCAGCTGATTTTTGCTCATTTCATGACAGGCAGCGATTGATATCATGGTCAAGCAATCCCACAAACTCGCCGACCGTCCACGGTACATCGTCGCGGGCGAAATTCTCTCTAAGGGAATGCGGATACTCGCAATTAGAGCGGGCGATCGCCTCCGGAGGCTCCGTGGGTACGTCTCACCCATTGCATCTGCGTCTAAAGACGTATTGACAACCACACGCGCATCCCTCTGCGCTTCACGGCGAGAAGGTCGCTGCACGCTATACTCCAGCCTCAAGCCTCAATTGCATACGTGCCCATTCAGATGCAACATGCGCGCAGCTACGTTCTCGACATCCTAGACATACCTGAACAACACCTGACTCACGCGAAAAGGCAAATCGAGCGCAGGCTTTTCTTGCTGATCAGGCCAGTGTGACTGACGCATCCCGGACAGATTCGCCGCGAGCGTCATCATGTCCGTGACGTACGGAAAGACCACCCCGACCTCGTACTCGGACCCTGAGGTTCAACAGATCAATAAGGGCACCGCACGGCTGGGCGACACCCTCCGCCCAGGAGCGTATCTCATCGAGTCGTACCCGTGGCTGAGATACGTGCCCGGCATGACGTCCAAACTGGAGCAGTGGCATCAGGAGGAGATCGCCCTATACCGAGGGCAGGTGGAGGCAGTCAAAGAGCGTCTGGTACGTTCGATGGCCTCGCTCACGTTGCTCATCGGGTCGCATAGTCTTACCCTCCGGTCGTCGTCCTAGGCCAATAACGACGCACAACCATGCTTTACAACATACCTCCTCGAGCATCAAGAGGAATCTGGGCTCTCGGACGACGAGCTGGCTTACCTTGCCGGTTCAATGTTCGGCGCCGGGTCAGACACGGTAGGACATGTTTCTCCCTGTTCCACGATGACGTGGCTAACGTCATCCGCAGACGGGCGGTGTGCTAGGCTTCTTTGTGATGGCAGCAGCCAAGTATCCTGAAACCCAGCGGAGAGTACAAGCTCAGCTTGATGCAGTTGTCGGTCGGGATCGTCGTACGTAACACTTTCTACTTATCAGCATCTTGAACGTCTACTCATCTCCGGAAAGTGCCTACATTCGCCGACCAGGACAAGCTGCCGGAAGTATGGGCTTACATTGAAGAGCTGTTTAGGTGGCGGCCAGTGGCGCCCGCAGGTTTCTCACACGCGGCGACGGAAGATGTGTTTTGGGTAACTTTCTTCAGACCGTTCCATGGCATTTTCAAAGCTAATTGACGCAAAGAAAGACTGCGTGATTCCCGCAGGAACAGAAGTTGTGGGTTGCCATTGGTGCGTGGACTTAGCTATCCTCGCCTTTCCCACAGGGGAATATTCGAGACTAAGGTATCCCACAGGGCAATTGCACGCGATCCTGACGTCTTTCCGGACGGAGATACGTTCAGCCCAGGACGCTGGCTGGACGAGAAAGGCGAGATGAGGACGGACTTGCGATTCTTCAACTGGGGCTTCGGGCGCAGGTCAGCCATTCGTTTCCGTCACGCTGCCTTATGGTGAGCTCAACACTTTCATGCAGGATATGCCCGGGTCAGCACCTCGCGGATCGGTCGCTCTTCATTACGATCGCGCTGGCTTTATGGGCCTTCGACATTTCCGAAGACTCCGCACACCCCATCGACACTATGGCCATCAAGGACGGCGCGCTGGCACATTCGGAGCAGTTCGCTGTCCGCTTCAAACCGAGGATCAGTGGGCTGAGGGAGAAGATTGCATCCTACCAACCTGAAGACGAGTGAAGAAAATTCAATTCCTTCTACAGGCAGTTGAATGGAAGGCTCGCAGTGTGACCGGAACAGAGTTACATTCTTCGTGTATGCCTGCAGCTGTGTACTTATGCGCGATTGTACGCATGACAGGTGCGAATTCGAATATGAGGGGGTGTTGTCCACTTCAGGTGGGTATCAAGGCAGTTGCCGAATGGTAGAGGGCGTGGAATCCGTCTCCGAATCCATCATGGTAACATGCCAACCTGTCACCGTCAAATTACGTATACATATATTCTCGTGTGTGCATCGCGAACTCGTTCTCCTCTGGTTCTCGCCATACGTGTCATCTGCCGCTCAGCATCCTACGAAACACTGGCGCTCCTTAACCTTGGCTCATTACTTACGAAACGATTTTGAGACAACCAGTAACGATCGGGATTTAGCGCCTTGGGCGGTTGCGTGTAGAAAGTACCATGAAAGTGGCTGTCGTTGGTTCCGGCGTGTCCGGCCTCGCTGCAACATGGGTAAGTGGATTGCTCCTCACTCACCTCACATGCTCATATCTCCAACGTTCAGCTCCTCAATGAATATACAGACCACGAAGTTCACCTATTCGAGGCGGATTCCCGTCCGGGTGGCCATGCAAATACGGTGACCTTGAAACGGCCAGGGAAACAGCCCTGTGATATCGATACGTGAGGACCTTCCGCTCGCTCTCCTCGCCGCTCAATTGAACGTGTTCTAACACTGGCCCATACAGTGGTTTCGTGAGTTTTCATGGGGATATCTCCTGTCAAACCACGGAGGGTGAACTGTCATAGATTGTCTTCAACCCCCACACCTACCCGAACTTCCTCAATTTCCTCAACATCTTCCCGGATCTAACAGAGCGCATTATCAAGACAGAGATGACGTTCTCGGTCTCGCGTGATATGGGTGCGTTTGAGTGGGCCGGCAACAACCTCTTCTCGGTTTTCTGTCAGGGGAAACGTCTCCTCGACTTGGAGATGTGGCGCCTGCTATACGACCTATTCCGGTTCAATGCGAACACTCAACGATTCCTTGTCCAACTTGAGAGCGGGTCTGCCGAAGCCGAAGAAATGTCCATTGGGACGTACCTCCAGCGACATGGATACTCGGACTCCTTCCGAGACAATTACCTCATTGTATGCGCTATTCGGCAGGAAATTCTCGTATCGCGCCGACTAATCGTGTTCATCCTAGCCAATGACTGCTGCCATCTGGAGCACTCCGCCAGACAAATGCTCTCTCGACTTCCCTGCGAAAACATTGGTTCGTCCGCTCAGGTGCAAAACACCAATGCGACAGTCGACTGACATTACCCACTAGATCCGATTCATGCACAACCACTATCTTCTCCAAGTTGAGGGAAGACCGAAGTGGCTGACCCTTCGTGGCGGCAGGTAATTGTGATTGAATAGACTGCATTGTACCACGCTGACGAGTGCCCGTCCCAGTCGGACATACGTCCAGAAGATCCTCTCTAGGCTGGCCCCCTCGCAGCTGCACCTCTCTACCCCCGTCCAGGCCCTAAAATCACTACCTGGCTCCCATCAAGGTACTGAGGCCCGACAGCTAGAGCTCACCACGGCGTCCGGAGAGAAGTTATTTTTCGACCACGTTATTTTTGGGTGCCATTCAGACACCACGGTCCGCATTCTCGAGGCGGGAGATGGAATGACTCCAGAGGAAGCGCGTATACTGGGGTCGTTCAAGTGGAGTAGAAACGAAGCGGTTCTGCACAGCGATATCCACGTTAGTCACATCCAAGTATAACAAGGTTCTTCTTGGCAGGCTGACATAGGGCTCCCGATATCCGATACATTCAGCTCATGCCGAAACTTAAGTCCGCCTGGTCAAGTTGGAATTACCTGAGCGAGTCCGTCATCGACCGCACTGGGAAGTGCCTCCCGAATATCAACCGAGTGTCCTTGTACGTGACAAACCTTCAGCTCGGAAATGTCCACCGCTGATCCTCGCCGCTCCTCGGCCGCAGGACCTGTAAGTCTCCCTATGTCCTGCAGCTCACCGCTTCCGGGGCTGATCGTTCCGTCAGACTGGATGGGCCTGCTTCAGGACCTCCCAGACAGATATGACGACCCGATCCTCGTGACTCTCAACCCGCCGTTCGAGCCTAAACCCGACCTCGCGTACGGGCGGTTCAAGTACGACCACCCGATCCTGAGCGAAGAGGTAATAACGAATCCCTTGCCCTTGCCCTCGGGATCCTCGCGCATCTCACGCTATTCTCGTACTTACTTGCGCATTCATCCCTGCAGGCAATCCGGGCCCAAGCCCTCCTCCCGACCATCCAGAACACCCGCGGGATCTCCTTTGCCGGCGCCTGGACAAAGTACGGCTTCCACGAAGACGGCTTCACGTCCGGCCTCCGCGCTGCTGCGGCGCTCGCTGGGCCCTCGGCCAAGCTTCCGTTCAAGATTGTCTCGGTCGACCGCCCCCCAGACGAGGCCGCGGTCCGGCTTGCGCGCTGGTTCGACTTGTTCGAGCGCTGGGGCGCGGCGTGGATTCTTGGGAAGGTCTTCGCCTCGATCTTGGCCATCTTGAAGTTGCTGTTTAGGGTGGATCTCAGGTACCCTGGTCGTAGTCCTAGGGACGCGACGGGTGCCAAGAAGGCGAAGGAGGAGTAGATATTAGATAAGTGCCGGGGACGAGATGTGGAAACGGAGAGGCGGCATCAGACCGAGGTATTTTGGGGGACTAGAAGAGGCTCGAACGCTTGGTTCGAGCGGTATGTCAATGAATATGGTTGATATCGTAGTACATGTCCTGGAATCAGTATCAGGTTCGGATGACAGGGCAGTCATACTAAGTACTGGCAGGTAACATGATGTAGCATGTATCGAGACCGACCACTCCTGTAGACGCGACGAACGTACATATGCAAATAGAGAGAACTAGCGAAGGAATAACCGGCCATAGATACATACAATCAGAAGACCAGAGGAGACTGCTGGATAATACAAGAGGCACTCGCAACTGAGCTTTTGAGTAGATGCGACTCAGGAGAGAGACCATTATGACAGGGTAATGGTGTATTCTACACATAACCAAACCAACGTCCGCGATGCACCTGCACAGCTCGGCATCGACTATCTAGATACGGACACGGATAGCAATGGCCAACGCGAAAACAAAGACAACGAACATCGACAGCGTATCTCACCCTCCTCCAGGGACTTGACAACCGACACGGATATCCGGATATCCAACATAATCAGGAATCCCCGTCCCCCGTCCCTCAGAGTCATGCCTGCTTCGCTTCCGGGCCAGGCAGGCTGAAACGGACGGTGCTCTTCGGCGAGTCGTCATCCTCCTCCACATTTTCCCCTTCCGCGGCCGGAGTCGTAGGCGAGACGATGCGCGGCGTCGACGTGCCTCCGCGTCCGTCGTCCGCGAAGCGGACAGACCGCGCCGGCGACATCTCACGGCTGGGCAGCTCCGAACGGATGGAGTCGATGCGCCGGTGCGCAAGACGGAGATGCGGGTTAGGACCCACAGGCGTGGCTGCGCCGGAGACGGGCGTGCGTGGCGAGCGAGGTGAACGCATCGCGGAGCTCCGCCCCCGTGTCTCCTCCGACGGCGTCTGCGCGCCCGACTGCGGACGCGCCTCGTCGCCCGCCGCGAACTGGCTGTGCCGTCGCGTGCTGAAGTCTTCGCTCTGCGAGCGTTGAAGGGTGTGTGGCCGGTGCCCAAGGATTCCGCGACGCATGAACGTCCGTTTGCTCTTGGCTTTGGGGACTTTGCTTTGCGGGGCCTTCGCCTTGCGCGACTTGTCCTTGCCCTGCACTCCGTTGCCTGACGGCTCGCCCGCGCTGTGATCAGACATCCAACCCTCGTCCTCGGGGGACTCATCGCCTGCGTCCCGTGGTTGCCCACCGCCCGCACCCTCGCGTTGCGAGGTGGTCGGGGAGATCTGAGGGCTCTGCGCGTGTAGCACGGCCTTCGTCCACTCTTCGATGTCCTTTACCTCGTGCTTCACGCCTTCTTCCGCCACGTGGAACATCTGTTCCAGTTCGTGCGGCGCGTGCCGCAGCTTGGATCGAATATCCTCCACGACATGACGAGACGCCGCCTCCGCGACGCGCAACGTGTGCGTTCGTGTCTCTGACGGACCATACGCGTTCCGTTGAACCTCCACCTCGACCTATGCGTGGCGAACGCAATGATCAGCGTTCAATTAACTATCACATGAATCGCACGGATGTGCAAGACCCGAAACTTACCTCTGCTCCTGGACCCTCGCGCCGTTCGATGACTCGGTGCGGGCCCTCCCTCCATTCTGCCACCACTCCGGACCCATCCGGCGGCTGCTCGCTGCCAGGGGGTGTAACCTTCTCGCGCGGAGTCTGAGGCTCCTCGTCCACGGGCTTCTCTTCCTGTGTAGAGGAGCCTTCGATCGGGGTGAGACTCTCCGCCTGCCGGTCGCGGTTGATGATGATGGCTTCGCCGGGTTGCACATGGCGGATCTGCGTCGCCCATTCAGGGAGAATGGAGCGTCTGCGCGTCGAACCCATAGTGTCATGCCTAGACCAGGTGCGGGAGACCGAGTGCACACGCCGCCCAAAGGTGAAGAAGGGAATGGATAGGCCATGGACTGCGATAGAGCATAGAACCATGAACGCGACGATTGGTTGGATAGAGGCCGCAAGCATTTGCTGCTGGCCAACTGGAGGGTTCTCGGGAACGGGGAGCTGCTCGGCGGCGAGCGTGGAAATGAAGACAGCACCTAATAATACGTACGACGGACATCAATACTCGTGTATTCTCTGGAATGTTCATCCGAAGACGTACCAATGCCCATAGGACCGAAGTGGCCGCTAAAGATAGCTTCCCGAAACGTCTTGATATCTGGGATGAACTTATAGAGCGCGATGATGACGGGCAATCTGCGTAAAATCAGGACAAGGATAGCAACGACGAAAAGGCGCCAGAGGGAGAGGCCAAGTGTCGCATTTGTGAACTCGTTGAAAGGCATCCAGGCGCCCACGAAGACGAAAGCGGCGATGTTGAACAGCAAATCGATGACGGACGAGAACACGGCCTCCTCCGTCTGCTTGTTGAAGAAACCGTCCCAGGCAAACGCAGCGCCACACGAAAATGCCGCAAGGAGGTCGTCAGAGCCGAGGAGAGTCGTAGCACCAATGGTGAGCATCGCAAGCGACACATACTGGGCGACGTACGACTGCCTGTCGATGAGGTCTTTCGACTCACAAAATCGCATCAGGTGCCGGAACCCCCAACCCAACAAAGCACCAAAAACGATGCCTAGAACCACCTGATCTGTGAAGGTGTGCGGCACGACGCCGATTGATCAGTACGGACTTTAAATATATTAACCGGACCAAGCACGGGATATGACGTACAAAGCCAAAGCAGCAGGATCCAGTCGGAAACTGCTCGTCCCGTCGTTGGGTCGACGATGAGGTAGAGTGCGAGGAAGAGGAAGGGGAATGCGGCACCGTCATTACAACCCGATTCCGCTGCGAGCAGGTGCCGCAAGTGTGCGGGGACATGTTTATCCGCGTATTTACCACCAACGACCGCCGCGGCCAAGATAGGATCCGTAGGGGTGAGGCAGGCAGCGACAGCGAGAGAAGAGAGGAAGTTTAGGCTCGGAATCAGCGCATATATGAGGGCGCCAGATACGAACCAACCCTAAGCAGCGAGAACAGTCAGCCAGGGAACATTCAATACGGGCAAAGAAGTGATGTACCCATGTCATGACGGGGCCCAGTAAGAAGAGCAAGCTCTTCCAATGTCTTTGCATATAGGCCTTGGGCAACTCGACCCCGATTGCGAAAACTCCGATAGCGAGAATGACTCGGGTAACTTCGAGAGTGATGGTATTGATAGTCTCGCGCTCTCCTCCACCCCACCCTCTGGGATCGAAGATGTTCGCGCCATATGGCCCTGAGTGAGTGAGTTCGAGTTTACCCATGGCACTCGGAGTTGAATGTGGATTGCTGCTCACCTATTACCACGCCGAAGAGGAATGCCCAGATTGCTTCTCCAACGTAAAGCTACACATCGTAAAGAATGACTGGGATGAGAACAAAGAAAAGTGGTCTGCGGAGGTGGGGCCCGTACCTTTTCACGAATGAAAAGCGAAAACATACCAAACTGCAAGATGGGTCAGACGGTGGGTTTCTAAGTCAGTCCGAGGGCACTCACCAGTACTACAAAGCCACCCAGCGCCGCGTAGACGATATGGGGGATGGAAACTTGGAACTAGGACATCGCTTGAGTGTCGCTGGAGGGGATAACTAGGGCCAAACTCACCGGATCGAACTTCATTATAGGCGTCGGGCGAAATGTCGTCTCTCGAGTGGATTCCTAACGTCCCCGGTCCGCCTCCGGACCCTGGTGGTGTAGTGAGGGGAAAAGACGGTGACCCAAGTCGGGGAGGAAGTCGTAACGCGTGAACGGTCGTGGTCGTGAGGACGTTGTGGATTGGGGCCAAGAAGAAGAGTGGAGTTTGATAACGGGGACCCAAGAAATTGCTTCGGTGCTTAACATATGCCCTGGCAGCGGATGCCGAGCGGCGCGTCGGAGTGCCCAGCCGAAGGTTGCCCTGGACCGTAAAAGTGGGTCGAATCGCCTTGTCAGTCCCTGCTCGGCGTCCGATGACGTTCGTGGTGCGCAAGGCAAGAAGCGTGTAATAAACACCGGAAGGGGGCGAAAGTCGTCGACGGGTTTTAAGGACAAGTGTTGCAGGCACAGGCGCTCCGGCCGCCCCAGCGCCTGCCAAACTGTCCGCCAATCACGAGACTGGGAGGAGTCGTGGGGCAGATCCCGTCCCCGATGCCCCCTCCAACGCCGTCGACGACGTCGTCCGCTTTGCAAGCTCCGTCTATGAACCCTCAATCATGAATCCCTCCTCGCCCAGGATCCTCTCGTACATCCCCTGCGCTCTCTCTCGCAACCCTGACGCCACCACCGATCGTCCAATTTCAAGTCCCTCGCCTCCCTCCCCGAAGACTCGCGCCTGCCGAACGGCGCGTCCGTCGCATCCCATGGGAACGCGAAGTTGACAGCCGCCTCTATCATGAATCACACGACGGACACGCGTAGGGACGCAGTCTCAGTCGTGCTCCATGTCCCGCCCGCCGTCCGTGGTGATTGGGCCAGCCCGCCGCGCGTGCCACACCTTGGGAAGGCAGGCCTGTCCTCGCTTTCCAGCCGGTGGCCCTGTGAGCGTTTCACCATACAATTCCCAGGTCGAAGGCGCGACGTTAGCTCAGGTCTCGCCCCAGGATTGGACAACAAGCGATCACTCTACCCTCCATGCTCGCGCCAGTACGGCG
Organism: Ganoderma leucocontextum; assembly: GCA_020736865.1. Taxonomy (NCBI): domain Eukaryota; kingdom Fungi; phylum Basidiomycota; class Agaricomycetes; order Polyporales; family Polyporaceae; genus Ganoderma; species Ganoderma leucocontextum. Next base: position 1,052,643 of record JAHKGY010000006.1, read on the forward strand.
GTTCCTCAATTTTCTCTCCGGCTTCCGCGCGGAATCTCCGTCGAGTCTATGTACCACATTCCCTGCTCTCAGTCGACGTTCCTCGTGGAGAAAGAGAGGCTGCTTACTTCGAAATGAAGCTGCGGGACGACTTCCAGTTCATATCTCGTTGTGCGAGGCTGCCCGCACGTCTCGGTGCCGTAATGGTGTCTCTTTGCCATCGTCAACACGAGGTCGCGGTAGAAGGGTTAGCAAAGCATTAGTGGCTCTTATCTCGGGGTGAGTGCGCTTCCCTGTCAACCTCGCTCCGCCGGGAGGGCGTGCTGGCCGCTCGCGACGTATGGCCCTCGGAGGGGAACCTAGTTTCTATGCTTAGACTGCGTAAGCGCACAAAATTTGTCGCTCAGCGGTCCAGAGCTCCGCGAAACTTCTTGGCCATGGCCGTGCTTCCACATCGTGGTGAGACTAAAACACTCGAGAGCGGGCTTTACGCCCTTAGCCGGCGGTCAAGGGCGGCACCTTGCAGCACGAGGGCCTATTCAGGAACAGTCATCACGTCCTCATCACGTCCTTTGGCCTCCTTTATCGCCGAAACTGACATATCTACCCATCCTGTAGTCTCGACCTACTGGAAACGGACTTTTGGGAACCCACGTTCAATTCCAACGGCACATTGAAGTAGATGCAGGGGTACAGTCGAACAGCATCCCGTTGAGAACAGCATGCCGGTCAAGGTATGGAAACCTGCAGACCACGACCTTGCTTCGGTCATGGATTTGTCTCGGGTCAGCTAGGATCATCGCACAGGGCAGCGTGAGGGTCTTGCCGCTGCATGAAGCCCACACGTACGACGAAGCCTGACTATTACCCGTTCTGGTGCAGGTCAATACCCGCTGCTTCACAAGTGCCTGGAATGCTGCCAGTGCTCGTCGGAAACCCGCAGCGTCCGTAGCCAGTCCATGAATTGCTCGTGCAATGGTCCGGTGCGTCGAATTCCTTGTTCAGGCAGGATGCTTCTCTTCCTCTTCGAAGCGCTGCGCTGCGGCTTCCCCTGCGTATGTTGTCGCTTGTGGAGTTAGTGCGGATATAGAGGTTGCGTCTGTTGCGGCTGACATACGTCCGCGGAGAGGAGGGAGTCGTTCAGTGACTCACCTGTATGAGGGTTGGTGAATGACGTCGAGCGCTGATACTCACGCTTCGAAACCACAGGATCTGCACCCTGCGGCTGACGCCCTTTACTTGAACTTCCTGTGCCGCGTCTCCGAGTCGTTTTGGCTGCGATCTGCGTTGAGGGATGGACCCATAATTGCATGCGTACCCCTCGATACACGACTGGGCGTTGCGGTTCAGTCCGGTATGTGTTCAACATGTCTTTCAGGGTCGATCTGCGTGGCATGGCGGGGGTATGGAAGCTCTCATCGCTGCACCGCGGATATCTGTACGCCACCTTCAGCACCTCCGCGTCGAACGATTGTGCAGCTCTCCGCGGTGGTAGGGAATGTATGATTATGGATGCAACGAGGTGCTGAAGGCGGGTTCAATTATCCGGTGTCTGATGCCGCTGTAAAAGCATTAGAAAACATATGTGCGGCCATTGTTTGTACATCAACTTGCTATGCAATTCAAATCATTCAATGATCATTGAGTACGGTAACCTGCCATGTGTCCTTCGACATGTGTTGGAGACATATGCAGTGTCAAGAGAGGCGATGTACTATCGCTACTAGCGGAATACGTAGATGCTGTGTTCCACACCGTACAACTACTGCGATTGCGGATAGTACGTGGTGAGGAGGAATGGGAGGCGCTGACATCGCAATAGATGATATATTGACAAACACCCCCTGAAGTGTCTTACTATTGACTGTGATATGAGTTCCCTCTTGGGGAAGCTGCAGGATTTCTGGAACGTGGTCACGGACATTAGTCCGAGTGCGCGAACTGGGTTTTAAGCGGTACCCCGGGCAGGCGCCTGCGGCTTGCCGAATATTTTCTCTCTCTCTCTCTCTCAACATGATGACTTCCGCGGCCACGCTGAACGCGAAGTCTTGAACCAAATATGCACTCATTTGTCTGTCCGGGCCAGTGCATTCATGATTCAGGGACAAACACCAAGATAGAGAACATGAATTAACGCGAATGGGCGTAGAGCGAGGTATAATAACGATGGACTCGATTACAGAGCAGGCAACACATAATGTTAACAGACATCGAGTCGACCACTGTCGCCGCGCGGGATGATGATGGTAGGAGCGGGTACTCTAGGACCCGTTTAGCACTTCGCGCCACACCGCACGCAACGCTTCTCGACGTCCTTGCTGGATAGATGATCGGTGAGTGGAAACGAAGGGGAGAGATGTAGGATGCTGATACATACAAAAGACAGATGAGACCGCAGGGGAAGCAGATAATGGCGGTGATGATACCGCAGATACCGTACTTCTTGGCGGGGTCGTGGTTGCCAGAGGCACACATATTCATGACTACGCCAAATGAGCCAGGGTGAGTGGGTCATACACATTCGACGGAGGGGGGGGCATCGATTAACTCACGGTTAGCCTGGTACTGCTGACCTGCGTCCATCTTCGAAATATGCGGTGGCGTCGGGTGGGGATGAGATGAAAAGGAAGAAGACCAAGACTGAAATGCTCAAGGCGGCGAGAGGCGAAGAAGGAGTAGGACCCGGCTGGGAGTGGTAAGATGGGGAGCCCTATACACTGTTCCCCCGCCTATATACCTGGGCGCGGGCGGACGCATTACCCTCGGATCGCTGAAAGAATCAAAGATCGGATGCCGTTTTTCCTGTCCGCGCCGCTACAGACGATGTTGGACATGCTGTTACAGCCCCCTTGTTCTCCTCTGAAACCGGCCGCGCTGCAGTCAATATTCGGTGCCTCCGAAACTGACTGTGGAGTTGAAGATTGCAAGACATCATAGTGGTAAGGAGTGCTGCATCGCTTCACCTCCCATCGCAAAATGTCAATGATCATGATATTGGCAGGATGTGGCTGTGCCGGACACCGACTTCATTCGTTGCAGCATTCGTTCAACTGGAAAACTACTATGGGCTATCTCACGGCCAAGCACGACTGCAAGTCAGCAAATGTCTGCCTGCAGGCTGCAGAGCACAAGCGAATATAGCCGTCACAACCCCTTCTAGATCAACCGCCATCCACCTTCTACGGCTATATAGTTGCGATTGGCAAAGAACGCGGCGGCAAACGTGAGCGCTGATAAAATACATAGAGACTGCATTGCATACTGACGTTTGTAGGCCCGGGATGGTCCATTCGAGGCCCCTACCTTCAAGCTAGATCTGATTCCATATCACAATTTGATTGGAGTTGCTCACCGATCTTGCGGTCTGGTCGGACAGGTGAAGCGACATGCGGAATTGGAGGCTACTATTGCATCCTTATTCGCACGACCGTGCCACACCTTTGCGTTTTTACATATAGGACCGTTCTACAAATTGCAGCTACTGCATCCCCGTGTTCAAATGCTCACGATTCACGGATATCAGGGAGCACGGGCAAGTTGTACAGGGAGGTTAGCCCGGGGACTCTACTCTGTTCCGTTGTTTTTGACGGGCGTCCGACGTCTGCGACCCCTGGGCATTATTGTCTCAAGGATCATGATCTGGTCCCTTGCCGTTACACATTGGACGCCAACATTGACACGGACAGACAGACCTGATCGCTTTACAGCAGCCGACTGGAGTATGTACCACGAATGTCCGTTTGTGGAAGCTGTTTTCGCACTCACCTACATAAGCTGATACGAACTCACTTGACACCGCGTGCGATGCGATGCGATGCGCACTGCGCGCTAGCTCTTCGCGAGCGATACCGTCTCATCCCAGCCTGGCAGCAATCATGGATCGATTCGTAAAGAGGACATGCAGTCGTGAATGTATTCGAGTTGGAATAACGGGGAAATACAATAATTACAGGTCGTGAAGTGCAATGAGACCACGGGCATAGCATGAAGGACTGGGGCAATAGAAGAAAGTGGGGGTGAAAAGACAAGTCCGTGAACACAAACGGCCGATTAAGCCGTCATGAGGTGCGAGCCGGTTCTAGGCAAACGTTTTCCGACGAACCTCTCCGACGGATGCGTGGACACGCCGCCGGCTTCTTACGCAACGCGGGAGCCACAACGCACGCAACGCTTCTCCTGGTCGCACCTGTTCGAGACGAACATGAGGCACAGACGGGGCTGTCAGCCATAGCGAAACGACACCGAAGGACAAGCGGAACACGTACAGAAGAGCGAGGAGACCACACGGGAAACACACGATGGCGGTGATGATACCCGCCATGCCGTACTTCGTCGTCACATCGTGGTTGCCTTGTGCGCACAACGCGAACACTAATTTCAACCCAAAGTTCGAGTCAGCACACTACGACGACCGAGCACCGTCGCGCCAAGACTCGAAATCGAAAGCAGACTCACATTGCTGCTGGTATTGCACACCGGGGTTCAGCGCAGGCGCAGGTCCCGCTGGAGGGTATCCTGACTGGGGACCAATGGGCCCCTGAGGGCCTCCCTGGGCCATGTTTGGGTTGTAGGGCTGCTGGAATTGCGGCTGCCCCTGAGGGGGAGTGCCCACGTAGGACTGCGAAGGTTGTCCCTGCATTGGTGGTGGTTGGCCTTGCGGGCTGTACGCCATCTGAGTCTGAGAGGGATTGACTTGGTGGTAAGGGGGGGCCTTCTCGTCAATCATTGTGGGCGGTATAAAGAGGGAGGTGCCAGTGAAGGGAGCGGAGGCAAGACACTTGACGGGTTAAAAGGGGTTAGGCTGGGGTAGTCAACATATAAGCGACCATCTGCCCAAAATCAAGACTCGGTCCCGTCCAGAACGCAGCTACGCCTGGCCAAGAGCGGTGCACCCCGCGTCCTCATTGGCCAGCGCTGCGTCCAAGCGTCAGCCAAAGTCAAATGAAGAGATGCGACATTCGTCAGAGAGTCCATCGCGACGTGGCATGTCAAGAACAACGCCCGTGTCGTTGGGGTGGCGCGCAATGCCTCAATCCATCTCAAGGCCGTTCTTTGCACGCAGCCTGACGCAGCCTCCAACAGGCGCAGTTTGTCCAACTCAATCCAACGCCTACTTCGTCTGCACTGCATCGCTCGCAATGTTTGACCGGGACCACGCGCTGATTAACGATAAGATCCAAAATTAGGCGGATGGCTGTCTCGGCTAGTCTGAACAAGTTTGAACTTTGAAGCAAATAGTCGACTCCTGCCAGTGCATATGTTGCAAGTCATAAATGTAAACATCCCAAGAATAAGCTGCATACCGTACATATCCGAAATACGTGGTCTCCGCAATACCTCCAAGATTCGAGACAATCTGGAAAGAAACGGGTACTTACAGCAGGTTCGGAAATTTAAAAGGCTACGTCTGCGGATCTTCCGAGCTATCTTCCTAAGTAGACGCCCATGGTCCTATCATTGTGAACCTGGACTGCACCGTAGCATCTACTAACTCTGTGCGTACACCAGATGGCCAACGTGTCTAGCGAGAGTCACTGACCTTCCAGTGGCTCAGATCTCTTATGGAATCGGACTCCCAGCAACGTGATACACGGGATGAGCTGCACCGCGCGAGTTGCTATTAGTGCACGCAGCCCGAGAGGATGCGCTTTGCACATGTCTGAAGTTCGATATTTCAATCCTCATGAAGCCACTTCACGGTTGGGATAGAGGCTGCGTGGGGAGAAATGAGCGGTGGAGCTACTTACTATCACGGTCGCTACCCGAGCTCCTCCTGGGTATCGTGCCCCCCCGCGCTCTTCCCCGTCTGTGCGAGGGGTCAGGCTATCTACCGCGTTGCTTGTATCGCTTTCCTGATTCTACTAAGTATCGCGCGCGATGCACAATACAACCGGAGGGCCGCGAAACGCAAACATTGTAGAGACCGCCTTCGCGCATCACGCGCGGGGCGACTGTTGCACCTGATTTAAGTGTCTGAGGTGTTCGATTAGTCCAAAGATCCCTTTCGGAATGTCCTGCCGCCTGAGGAAGACGACATGGGGCGTTGGAAGCATGTTCGCGGTCGGGGGTCATGGGCGTTTATAGACGTCGAAAGATACGTCGGAAGATATCGAGCCAATATTGATGCGTCAGAAGATCGGTCGGAAGGTTCGACAGCGAAGAAAAAAGTACCCTGTCTCATGCATCCTTTTCCGAACTTGCTGTAAGTATCGCGTGGGGGATGTCTCGCTTTTCGCATTGGTTTCGCACCGCCCATACTTTGCGAACAACCAGCCGCTCCGAATATGGAACCAACCATGTTCCGTCCAAAGGAGGCACCGCACGAACTCGTGTTGTCTTCGCCGCATCCTCAATGCGCTGCTAAGTATGTAGGCACGAGAGACAACGACAACCTAAACACGGACGTCTCAAGGCGCACGTCAGTGTTTGATACTAACTTAGCTCGGAGCAAAATACAAAGATGGACAGTGAGACTGAGGCCCACGCATCGCCGCCGACATTCACGAGCTGCGAGCTGTTACAACATTGCTTTGTTGCATCAGCCGGTGAACAAACAATGTCATGAGGGCGATAGCGCAAGCGACGAGGCGGAAGATTCTAGGGGATTCCATTTATTTCTGCAGATGAGCAGAAGGGCTGGGCCAAGGAGCGTGTGTGCAGACAGTAATGCGATGCAGTGCGCGAGCAGGAGACAGAGGCGCAGCGAAAGGATGAGGATAGCGAACTAGATCGGAAACAGGGCGACCACCGGAGGACAAAAGGAAAACTCCCAATTCACGATGCCCTGCACACGCGAAGGGGAGGCAAGGTAAACTACAACACGAGTTTGAAGGTGCCCAACAGTCGGCCGACTGGAGTCGGAACGTAGGCGAGAAGATAATCTGTACGAAGTACGAATCGGAGATCCACACAGGCGTATCAGCACCGCGGCAAGCATGACGGACGAAGAGGAAGACGCACACCTAATAATACAAAATCTAGACCCAATAAGCTCCAAAGTGGCGAGCGCCACGGTCACCATGCCTCCGCGTAGTGCACATATCCAGGCGTCAAGTGTCCAGGCGTCAAGTGTCCAGGCGTCAAGTGTCCAGGCGTCGACTGTCAAAGCAGTCTCGTTGAGTCAACAAGTACTTGGACAACGAAGAATGTGTGGAAGACGTACAGGGGACAGTGGGCTTTTACCGTCCATCATCTGAGTCCTGCTGCTCGGCGTGACAGGTGACTCAGCGTACTCTGGATCTATCTGGATGGTCCGCTGAGTGAGCTTCCCAACCATAAGGAAAGTAGGGACGGTCGCTGTCTCCTGCGCATCTGTACCGCGTCCTCGGCTTACTCGTCGCGTGTTCAGCCTGATGGGCAGTGTTAGTTAGGCGCCCATATGGCGACCACTTTGCGAGTGTACTTACGCGGCGAGGAAGGAGACGGCGTACACTGCGTGAATAATAAGCAACTCTGGCACAACGTGCATGAAACAGTAAACGGCTTACTCTTGCTGAGGACGAAGTATAACGCCATGAAGATAAAGTTATCTGGCATGAAGTTGTACTGTGATCTCTATCAGCATTGCTATGTCGGAAGTCAAGGCGGGGTTGAGCATGTCGTGCGTCGACCCAGAAGGCTAAATGATGAATTGCCGCTGGAATGTCGACGGAGACTCGTGGTAGGTCTGAGCGGCAGACCTCAGGGCTCAAATGAGATGAACCCCGTGTCAGAGTACGCTCACAGTTGGTCTGCAAGACGTTGAAATGGAAGTATGAACAACTCACCAATATCAAAGTCGTCAAACTAATCGCACTGGAAAGGACAAAAAGACGCGCTCCACGTCAATCTCGCACAGGTCAATCGGACAAACGGACGTACGCTGTCACCGCCCCTGTGCTGAGGGCGTAGAGGATCAAGGAATTGACCATGGAGTCGTCCCTGCATCCCGCACAAATCCACGTCAGATTTCGGCTATCACTGCGATGAGGGTGTTCAAACGCACTGGCGGTGCCCCGTCCGGAGGTTGCGGAGGAAGAAGCAGAGGGAGAAGGCGATGCTGGCATCCGTCGCCACACCTATGCCCAATGAGAGCATGCCGACTGTCTTCATGGTACTGAGATCTTGTAGGGTTTTCAAACGGAAACTAAGGAGACGAATCATGAGATTGTTACACACGGCACGAGACAAGTTGACACTTACCCTTGCACAGTGTACACTGTACGTCGCGGAGACGGTTTAGAAACGCAAAATGATACGTCGGTGCGCGGATGGCTTACGGGACGCGACTCCAACCTCTCCGAAGGTGAGTAACACCTGACGCGGCATCAGAACGATGGTCCGTTGAAAATTGGCATGGGACGTACAATGAATGCTGTCACGAAGATGTTCCGCTTGCTGACTACAAACCCCTCACTCAGCATCAACTTGCTCGACGAACGCCTCCAACTTACATCTCCATACGCGTGAGGCGAAGCTCCTGTATGGACGCTATATTAGTGAGCATGAAGACGGTTGCATGCGAACGACTCACAATTTGACCATCGTCCCTGTCGCCACCTGCATGTCGGCGACACATATCAACATGCCGATACCCACTTTCGACCTCGTTCCTCACTTACTCCAAGTGTTATTTGCAGCTGCGGAATGGTGAGCGTCAAGCATGCTAAAGTGCACAATCGTAGGACACTCACAATTAGCGACCATAGTGGTGGCTTGAGCAGGATTGCCAGCTCGCCCCAATTGCTACAAACACAACACAGTTAAACCGACTCTGATAAGTGAGGAAACACGACATACGTTACGAGGTAAGTGTACATTGCGTGGGCGATGAGCGATTGATCTGCGAACTCGATTATCCTGTCCGCGTTCATTGTGGGCGTGCGGGCAGTCAGGATCCTAAACTGTGCACGACGAGGATCTGAACATTGGACGCACAACAGGCCGGCAACCTGCCATTTTGGATTAGACATCTCGCTCCTACACAGTATAGTCATGGCGTGGCCAACGTACCAGGAGCTTGTAGAGAGACTTGTCTAATGGATATCGCTTGAAGTAGGCGTACGTCTGCATGGTCTGGATGCCCAAGCACCTATTTCATACCGCAAACAGGAAGTAAGCATCCTCCCATCATAGCAGAAGAAATAGAAAATGTGATTATTGGTGTGTAGGTGGGATATGCGGCGTAGAGGAGGGGATTGTTGTTCATGACGGGGAAGTTGGATAGGAACATGAAGACGAGCACAGGACGTACAGGCAAGATGCTGCGAACCCAGCGAAGGCTGCTCCGAGCGTGGCATTCTTGTTCATGCTAATCGGCATCTTACGCGCGCGGGACCGAGGGACGACGGACGTGTTTCCAGAACCTAGGAGCCGAAGCTGGGGTGGGAGGGAGGAAAGCTAGGGAGCGGCAGACGAACCGCGCCAGTGACGAGTGGGAGGGAAAAGGGCCGCAGGAAGAGCTGGCGTTGAGATATAAACGAATGTGAGGGTTCGCAGCAAGTACACGTCAGGGCGAAGCAGTCTCCAAGGCTCCCGGAGGAAGCTGCGCGGGGAAGAAAGTCTGGGTTGCACATGCTCATCGGCGCTGCAATTTGTTTCCAAAGTTTGGACGGTCTCGCAACATCGGGGCCGTTTCCCATCAAGACCGGCCGTGTCCAGGCCCAATAACGCTCGCGATTCATCAGGCGGTGCTGCCGCGATGGACCTTGTGGGTGCATACCTACGGCCGGGCGGAGAGGACGTGCAACGGGAGATCGCTCAGCCGACAGGTTTTCCCCCCTTTCGGCACTGCTTCCCTCCGTCGACGTGCGCCTAAGCAAAGCTTGGGTGGGAAGCGATGCACGCTTGATTAGGCTTGATTTCAGTTCCCCTCTGCTGGGCTGAACAGGTGCATGCGGGGAGCTGATGCGCATGCCAGAACGTCAATAACCTGCAAATCCCTGTCAACGTTTCGTACTAGAAGGGTACTAGCTCGCCCCCGACTGGCATATGAAGAAGACAAAGAGACACACACCTGACCTAAATCCATCTCACACGAAGTTTGAGACTGGTCTGAAGGTTCTGAAGACTTGAGACGGCTTGCGGTTCCGTGAGCACGGACAAATCGATATCGCCATCAAATCGCCATACTGTACTTATTCCAGGCGTAAAAACCGCAGCTTTGCAGCTCCACTGCTTTCCCCCTTCTGGAACCCATATGGGCGGGGCGCCCCTTGCGGAAGATGCCTTTCCTCCGGCAGCGCGGTCTCCCGGTCCACCAAATCCTCCAAGACGGCACATGGACCATTTTCCTGCAAGCTCAGCAGCGCATCGCCTCCACTCGCCCGGTCCCTCCTATCCTCCGTCTGGGCAACTAACTAGAACTAACTCCGCCGTTGGCCCGATGATGATACTTATCCACAATGAATTTGATCCTCTTGGAGCTTTATGCTTATCTTGCGATGGAACCCGTGGCAAGCCGTGAGCCATCTTCGTCCACATCTCTTCCGCCCCCCACACACGCCGGGTCCGTCGCAGTCGAATCGTCGCGTCTCGAACTCTCGCCCAACGTCGCGCAGACGAGTAACGCCGCGCTGTCGACGAGCCCCGCTCCCGCATGACGCACGAGCCCACTCAGCACATGTGTGGGCGTGAGCACGCGTCGCACGCTCTCCGTGGCGTCCATATTGCGGCGTCCACGGCCGTGTGGCTGGAGATGCTTCTGTCGCCCTCCTGACGGACCGTTGCGAAGAGCGGCCTCATCATGATGCAACGCCTCGGCGCCACGGCCGACGATGTGACGGACAAACGAGCGCATCGCTATCGCGAGCAACGCAGAGGGGGCGAGGAGCGCGTTGACGGCGTCGCGTGGATGATCGCCAACGCCAGGCACGAGAGGCGATGGGATGGAGGTGGGACACGAAGCGGTTGTCCAAAGGCGCCGAGAGGTGACCGATGACGTGATGGCTAATGAAGAGCGCCTTGGTAACGGCGCCAGGACTTGAGAGGAAGACAGTGACGCATGGTCCCGGGTGGTGTGGGGGTCTCCATGAGATGCATCTTGGCCACCGACAATGCCAACGTCGTCGTGAAACGACGATTGAGTGCCAGCCTCAATCGAAGCCTGAAACGGGTTGTATCGCGGGGATGTCATGTGGCGGATCGTGGTGACCAGTCTCGGGTCTGCCACCTGGACTAGGGCTGCATTGAGCTCACTCGCGTTGAGCTCAGCTGATACCGGGAATAGATCTACGAATGGGCGCGAGGCTGAAAGATCTTCTCCTTGGTCCTCCTCCTCTTCGTGCACAGCGCCTCGCGCGAAGATCGCAGGGTGCAAGGAGTACGACATCCCCTCCCAGTATTCTTGCACAACCAATCTGCCTGCGCGTTGCTGACGTGGAGCAATAGCAACAGCACCGGCACTCCCAGAACCGGGCGAAGATGCAGACCCAGTGCGATCGCTGCCAACATGAAGCATATCAACGTTGACCACAGGCGATCTCGTCGCCTCTCCTTCTTGAAACGCCATGCACACCAGCGACGCGAGATCCACGTCCTTGTGCTGTCGCCCACCCGCACTCGTGCTCTGCATGATCTCAGTCTTCGTGTCTGAGATGTTGTCGGCGACAGAATGTTCCTCGCGAACCGTCAGGTGCCATGCGCGCTCCAGCCCACATGTGCGACAGTACGCGGGTGGCCCGCTCGTTTCCACCTTTTTTGATGCCCGATTTCTCTTCCGTACTTCGCCTTGGGAGATGGCTGCCTTGCTGCGGGGGAAAAGGCCCTCATCTTCGAGCCAGTGGAACACTTCTGCTGTCGACAACTGAGTCGGGCCAGCGGCGTCGGCGGGGATGGCGTGTGCTGTTGTGTCTCGTTGCACTGGTGTTGGTGCTTCCAATGATTGATGCGCTGAGTCTTGAGATGGCTGAGAGACGAGCTGAGCATATGCCTCGCGCAGCGTCCTTGCCCGCCCCATCTGGCAAAAGGAGCCCTTCCATCAGCTATCAAGGGCTGAGTACGACAGGAACCAGTAACAGGATACCGGCAATCTAAGGAGCAGGTGAGTATGTAGTCACTGACCTCGATCGCCTTGCGTCGGCCATAATGGAGATTGCGGAACTGCGCTGGAGTGGACACGAGCGTATATGGCAGCTTATCGCTCTCGGAGAAGATTCGACCCTTCGTGCCTAGCATAAGGGTGATCCGTGCAAGTTTAATTATGTATGCGGTTACAGAACATCCCATAGGACGCACCTCGCATTGTGATGGGGAATCGCGGCAATACGGACCTCAATTTCCCTACCCATTCTACCAAGCAAGCGTAATAAGACCTCCCATGCAAACCGCACCGAACCGCGAAAGCCAGATTCACTCACCCGGTTCTTGTTCCTGTTCCTGTTCCTGCTCCTGTTCAAGGTCCGGCTTTCGACGCCCGTTCCCCGCGGAGCGCACGTCCTCCCATGAAATATCTCGGACATCCTCACGAACGGGTAGGAGATCAGTGCGCCGATCGAGCTCGACGTCGAACACCTGTTCCTCCCCGAGTTGTGCGGTAGTGTACTGCATCGGATCGAGCTGGACATGAAAACGCTCATCAACTTCTACCTGAGGGGGCAGATCGATAAAATGCTACCCACCTCCACCCAATGTTCAATCTCCGTTTGTGCATTCATGGTATCTGGCCAGGTGAAAGCCAAGCGGGCGAGGAAGGGTTGATCGGTTGTACCCGTGAGGACGAATGGAGGCTCGGACAGCGTGATTGGTTCAGAGAGTGCTGATGGGGGTGGGTCTGTCGCCGAACTCACGGTGAGTTTGCTAAGAACCGAAGAGATCGGGAGAGACTGTTCACGATGGCGTGTGTCAGTAAGAAGGAACGTGTGGGGAACACCATGTGGATAGGGCGACATACGTATGATGGAGACGTAACAGCAAGTCGCCAGCGGTAGGAATGGTCGGGACGGTCTGCCGACCGACGATCTGAAGGATGCGTCTTGGTCAGAGCGACTATCACACATCAAGAACAAGGAAGTTGAACTGACTGGGCGGAATGTAGAGACTGAAGTCCGATACTTGGACACGAGCAGCGATGTGGAACCGCGTCCCGGCAAGCATCTGGAGAGCAGGAGATTTCTCCTTCGAGGAGACATCCTCCGCTCGAGGATCCTGGACTTTATCTTCGTCCGTATTCTTGACTGTGCCATTCGTGCGCAACTCGGACAAAGGAACGACCTCATCCAGCTCCTTCCGGGCAGCATTTCTGTGCGTATAGAGTTTGCGCCATATGTTCCGGCGCTGCAGCCCGGATCCAGCTGAAGGATCTTCGATGTCTACCGTGTTGTCCTCGTTCGCGCGTACATTGATGCGTCGTTTCTTCGGGGTACGTCCGAGGAACTGTGCGAGAGCAGGTGTGTCGACGTGGTATCCTAGTGTTTTTGTCACATGAGCGGTAGGCTGCGGGGTCGATGATCCTGAGGAGTCGATACGCATATCAGCGGCTGGCGGGAGCAGAGTGTTGGGCTCATCTTCGATATCTGTCTTTGGAGCAGTCGGTGCCGGCGTAGCCTGCTTGCTGGGTAGAGGAAGGAGTCTGACATTATCTCCCGCCCCCACAGCGATTTCGAACAGCCTGCGAAGGCTCGGGAGGGAGATACCAGCGACTTCGACCCCGTTCTGGACAACCCACTCCCGTTCTGCCTCCGGCACGAGGACGGCGCAGCTCTGTACGCACTCGTCATGGCTTCCATACTCGAGTTGGTGTCGTATTCGACAATGGTTTAGTATGCCTTGGAGATTTGAGAAGTCGAAACGAGAACACTGGGGGCAAGCGAGTTTAGCGATTTCAGGTGGTGTAGTAGCTGTATTACGGAGGAAGAGAAGGCGTTTGGGAGGAGGTACGCGAGCAAATCCACGAGTGCGCGATGCGCGAGAGCCGGTTCTGAGCATCTGGGGCGGCTCCGGTGTGGATGGTGTCGGAGGAGGATCATTGTTTGCTGGACGAGGTATGGGGATGGGTACGAGCGGGCTCTCGCGGTTGAAGATGAGATCGCAAGGGGCCTCGATTGCGTCAAGTGCATCCAATGACGCAGTACGGAAGTTTTCCGACCCTTCGGAGAGCTTAGCGGGCTCGGCATGGTAGACAACGTGTGACGCACCTTGTCCAAAAGCCCTTTGCACTGACTCTTGTAAGAGCAAGGCCCAAGTAAGGCGGGACTGGATCGTTTCAGCTATACGCCGGCGTATAGATATCTCGAGATCGATCTCCTCGAGTGCTATCTGTTGGAAAGTAGGTCGATAGCCTGAGTGGAGAATTGTTAGACTTGAGGGTTGGGGAGGGCACAGCTGCTGGACGCACTGGAAGTCCTCCGTCGTTTCCTTGGCCGTTCATGGCTGTTACGAGAGGACTCGCTATCGGAAGAGAGGGGGCTAGGAGACTGATCTAAGTCTGGGCGCATATATCTTGGCCTATGTATTGGAGTGTATGGGAACTGAGAACTGCAGTGAGGACCTGGTGAGGACAGTGGCCAAATCATGGGCGTCTCTTCATCAGTCACTACTGGTCTGTGACCATCGCGCGACGTCACAGCGCGTCACGCGCTCTGGCAGAAGCGACGCGTCTGACGTGAGCGCGCCTGCCAGGCTGGGCCAGCACCCAGGCCGTCCTCCACCACCCAGCTCGTCGTTGCATTCTCCTCTGGAATTCTGTCCCAGTCATTGGAATCTGTGGTACACCATCAAAAACTCCTAGGCCACCATGGGTATCAAGGGTCTCACCGCCCTCTTGGTCGAGCACGCGCCCAAGGCCATCCAGGTACTTAAAACCACAGTTGCCCTGTCCGTCCATACCCAGCGTGTTCACGCTGGTCGCCCACAGGAACATGAGATCAAAACCCTCTTCGGGCGCAAAGTTGCCATCGACGCGTCCATGTCAATATACCAGTTCCTCATCGCTGTACGCCAAAAGGACGGAGAACTGTTGACAAACGAAGCCGGAGAGACTACTAGGTAAGTATTCATTTACATCCCATAAGGATGGAAGATGTTTACATCTATCGGAAGCCACCTTATGGGCTTCTTCTACCGCACGATACGCATGGTTGAGAATGGCATCAAGCCCGCGTACGTATTTGACGGCAAGCCCCCCGAGTTGAAGGCCGGCGTGGTAAGTGTATATTCTATACAATATGGAACACTTACTTAACCTTTATGCAGCTGTCCAAGCGTTTCGAGAAGAGAGAGGAAGCTAAGGAGGAGGGTGAAGAGGCGAAGGAGACCGGTAAGCGAATACCTCCCCTATCACGCCCTCACCAAATCGCCAATCCGTGTGCACAGGTACTACCGATGACATGGATCGCTTCGCCCGCCGCACCGTCAAAGTTACGCGCGAGCACAACGAAGAGTGTAGGAAGCTTCTCGGCCTCATGGGCATCCCGTTCGTCGTTGTATGTCTCCCCCTTTTCCCCTCTCTCCCCTCCGACCCTCGTCCTCTATCTCACGCAAGTTCCCATCCTCCTTCAGGCACCCTCCGAAGCCGAGGCGCAATGCGCCGAGCTCGCGCGCGGCGGCAAAGTCTACGCAGCAGGCTCGGAGGACATGGACACGCTCACCTTCAGCGCGCCGATCCTCTACCGCCACCTCACCTTCTCCGAGGCGCGCAAGACGCCCATCTCCGAGATTAACCTCGAAAAGGCGTTGGAGGGCCTCGAAATGAACATGTCACAGTTCATCGACCTATGCATCCTCCTAGGATGCGACTATCTCGAGCCGATCAAGGGCGTCGGCCCGAAGAGTGCATTGAAGCTTATAAGGGAGTACGGAACACTTGGGAAGGTGGTCAAGCACTTGAGAGAGAAGTGAGTCAGCGTTCGTTGTTGTTGGGTATCACTGGACTGAGATCCTGTGGCTCAGGATGGCGGAGAAGGAAGAAGCAGCTGAAGAGGGTAAGAAGAAGAAAGGTGGAATCCACGTTCCAGAAGAGTGGCCTTGGGAGGCGGCGAAGGAGGTGTTCCAGAAGCCGGACGTTACCCCTGCGGACCAGCTCGAGCTCGAGTGGAAGAGCCCCGACATTGAGGGTCTCGTCGACTTCCTCGTCAGGGACAAGGGCTTCAAGTACGTTTTTCGCACAAGCCGCCGACATCTCGCCTGTTAACCATCTTTATAACAGCGAGGAGCGCGTAAGGAAGGGAGCCGAGAAGCTAACGAAATTCCTCAACGCGAAGCAGCAAGGTCGTCTTGACGGTTTCTTCACCGCACAACCCAAGACCTCTCAAACAAAGAAAGAGAAGGGAAAGCCTGCGGAGAAGGGCAAAGGCAAGGGCACGAAACGGAAGGTGCGTGCGAACTCGACCGGTTGCGAATCCATGATGGGTGACCGTCGCGCTTTGTACAGGCGGAGGACAAGGAGGACATGAAGGCAGCAGGAAGTAGCAAGAAGCCAAAGAAAAAGTAAACGTGTCGTTGGGGTTTCCTGTCGTCTGGTCGTCGTTCTGTCGATTTGCTATCTATCGCACGGTCGCATCTCTTACCGTACATCTCGTTTTGTATACCTCACCTGTTGTATTACTAGCGCACACGATGCATAATGTCCCGCCAACGCTGATCAGTATCAGACGAAGCGACATCTCGTAGAGCCGTTTTGTGACATCCGCAACAAACCACCTATAACAGTCGGAGTCACTACTTCTTCGTATTCATCTTCATCAACGCGTTCCCGCTCCTTACCCTCTTCTTCGGCTTGTCTCTCTTCCCCTGCGCGCCATGCCCGCCCTCCTTGCGCTCGCTCGTCCGCTTCCGCACCCTTTCCCTGTCTCCCTTAGACTTCACGCCTTTCTCCGCCAGCGCCTTCGCGCGCTTCTTCGCCAGTCGCCGCGCGATGCGGTCTGCATCCGCGGCCTTTGCCTTCTTGCGCTCCTCCTTGGGCAGATGCGCAAGCTTCGCGCCGAGCTCGGGGTTGCCTTTCGGCGCGCGTGTGGGCACGAGTCGGGGCGCGCGTTCTGGTCGCGAGGGTGAAGTGCCTGGGCGACCAGCCTTCCCGTGTGGACCAGAGGTGGACGACGAGGGAGCGCGTGGCATTTTGGCTGCGCGCAGCTTGGGGCCGCCAGGGAGGGTCTTGCAGCGCTGGACACGGAGCTTGCGTTTTGCGAACTTGAGCTTAGACTGGTCGAGCGCGAGGACCTCGTCGACGCATTCGCGGTCCTGCGGGGCGCATACATGGGGTTATAACGTCGTGTGCCACGGATGAAGAGGTGCACTTACCACAAACTGAACGTACGCAAAACCCTTCCCGAGCTGCGTGTCCTTGTCGCGGATGATGCGCACGCGCTTCACCCACGCCCCGAGTGTGTCCCTGCTATCGCTCTCGTCTCCCTCCTCGCGATCGCTCTCCTCATCCTCTTCATCGTCACTGCCCGAGCTCGCTTTCCCCCCAGGCTTCCCCATCTCCTCGGTGACCACGCTCTCGAAAAACGCCCTCAGGTCCTCCTCCTTGCTCGTGAACTCCAGGTTCCCCACGAACAGTGTCGCCTTCGGGTCTCCAGCCATCGCCTTCTCCCCCGCCCCGCCAACCTTCTGCTCACCCTCCCCGCTTCCGCCGTCCGTCGGCCGTGCACCCTTCTTCACGACGTCCATCCTCAACGTCCGCCCCAGCAAGACGCTCCCATCACCCTTCTCCGAACATGCGCTCGCAGCGTCGTACGGGTCCATCACCGGTGCGGGCGGGGGCAGGTTCGCCGGCCGCTTCGCGAGCGCCTCCGCCGACGGCGGGTGCGCGAAGACGACGTACGCGTTCACCGCGTCGACGTGCTCGTGGATATCGTGTTTAATAAACGCAATACGCTTCTTCTCCTTCGGCGTGAGGTACTGCTTCTGCGGCGCCGCAGCCGCCTCGTCCTCGTCCTCGTTGACACGCCAGGCCGCGGCACGATCACGGTCGTGCTCGCGGGTCTTGCTGGGCTTGTGGGAGGTTTTGCGGTTGTCGTCGGGGAGCTCGGCGGTGGGCTTCTTGAAGGCGACGGAGCGGTAGCGGACGGACTCGATTTTGGCGGAGGGGACGAAGGAGAGGATGTGGCGTTTGAATTGCTTTTGAGCGGGCTATATGCACGCAAGCGATCCGGCAGTCAGTCGTGCGAGAGAATGGGGCCGAAGGAAGTGGGACGCACCCGGGACTTGGTGACCTCAACTGCTACGTTCCCGACGAATATTGTGCGGGCGGAGCGCTGGTCTTGGGTCTCGTCTGCAGGGATGAACTTTGGCTTGCCATGCCGCGACTGCCCTTTCGGTTGTGCACCGTTCTGTAACGCTTCGTGCACGAGCTTTGATGGGTCACCTTCATCGTCGGACTCGTTGGAGGCTTCTTCCGCCGCAGCCTCCTCCTCACTATCCTCGCCCTCATCCCCATCACTTCCTGCGCCTCCATCCTCCGCTTCCTCGCTCTCACTTTCGGCTACGATGCGGGCGGCCTTCGTGACCGGCTTCGCCGATGTTTTGGACGAAGATGGAGTGGCTGAAGAAAAAATGAATATTTTTCGTGTATTATGCGTGGCAAATGCGACGACATACCTGCAGCCCCAACCTTGGATCGTTTCACCTTCCCATTGGGGGTGTCCTCGGTCGCCTTTCGCTTCTTCTCGGATGATGGAGCGGGGACAGTAGTCGCAGAAGGGGCTAAATCAGCAGTTGGGCGAACGGGTGGAGCCTGAATATGCACTGTTCAAAACTCGCTTGGAGAAACACAGGACAGGAAGGACTTGAGGCTCACGGAAGCAGTGGAACGGAAGAGGTCGTCCAGGCTCTTGTCAATCGCCTTCGCCTTGCCCTTGTTGGCTCCAGGGAGTAGGAAAGACGAGAGACTCATGTCCATGCACAAGTGGAGATGAAGACAGTCGGATGGTGAACGTTGACGAGGAGTTGACGAGAAGCCAGTCCAGCGCAAAATGAATCTGATCTCTCCAGGCGGGCCGGTCAAGCGGTGGGCGCTACATTCAGGATGGCCACACCTTGCCGCCTTGCAGCATGAGCATCTCTCCACCTCTCGCTTCCCCTCTCCGCGCTATCTCACTGATATAGACGTCTTTGCTTCCCCGACCAGCCACAAACGCAGCCATGAAGGTCTATTCGCTTGCGGTTGTCCTTGTGCCCCCAAACAAGTCCGCGGTAGTCCTAAGCAGCGCGTCCGACCTCTCTTCCTTCTCCTTCTACCAGCGCGGCTCTGTCGGGGAGTTCATGTCCTTCTTCACCAAGACCGTTGCAGAGCGCACTCCACAAGGTCAGCGGCAAAGCATCCAGGAGAACGTGTATACCGCCCACATTTACAACCGCGGCGGCGCCGAGCAGCTTGCAGGTCTGTTTTCCTCCTCATCCTTCCATACCTTCAGGCCGTAGTCATGCCAGCGTTGGTGTCCCGTGTAGCGGTCATGATTGCGGATCACGAGTACCCCGTCCGGCCTGCGTTCTCTCTCCTCACGAAGCTCCTCGACGACTTCATCGCGAAGGTTCCACAGGCGTCCTTCAGCACCCCCGCTGCCATATCCTTCCATGAGGTCAACACCTATTTGCAGAAGTACCAGGATCCGAGACAAGCGGATGCAATCATGAAGGTGCAGCAGGAGCTGGATGAGACGAAGATCATTCTGGTATGTCTCGCCCTGGTCCTATGCCGCGCGCAGTGAATTGACAGACACGTACTTACGATCCATAGCACAAAACAATCGAGTCAGTTCTGCAGCGAGGAGAGAAGATCAACGATTTAGTAGACCGCTCCAACGAGTTGTCGATGCAGAGCAAGATGTTCTATAAGACGGCAAAGAAAGTATGTTTGTCCTCGATAGTCCTTTGCCATCTCTGCGCTGACCAACTAACCTCCCTCCCTTCAGCAAAACTCCTGCTGCGTTATCATGTAGGGAGGAGTCTTGCTCCATCGCACCCAGTCGGTCTACCTACTATACCGTCTACAAGTGACACTCGACGACCCGCTTCTCATGGCATATACGGATGCACTCACTCGATATTAAATGGTATTTGGACGCGCAACGATACACGGACCCAGTTCCTGCAGCGTCGCTTTCACATTGTTTGGCCGCCGCCATGTACAGCAGCCCGATCTTACCAACACCTCAAGGACCTCAAGGACAGCCGAGTATGGACCGTGGTCGACCAGTTCGAGCTCCAGCCATCCCACGAACCTTGACCCGTGGCAAGCCGAGCTGCGGCACACATCTCGGCCGCTCACGTATAAATACCGACATACCAGTCTCAACCTCTCCATTCCACTCCACTGCTCTCAGGACTCTAAGAGAACAATCCGAGGATGTCCGAAACACACCGGCCTGGCTGGGCGAAGGCCCTCGATCCCTCCCTATATGCACTAGATGAAGAAGAGAAAGCGTTCATGAAGGCAACCACTGGAATCCAAGACGACGAGGAGCTCAAAACGCATATCATTTCCGCGCAGACCAAGGCATTCGCGGTATGCCCGTCCCTTCTCTCCCTCAGTGTCTGACTGTGTCTGACGGAGCTCCGCAGCTTTACCAGTACCCATGCATTCGCATGTTCGATTTCATGAGGTAACTATCTTCGTTCCCGTTTTGTATTTGCCACGAGCGTGCAGCGTCGAGCTGACAGGATCTATTCTCAAATAGGCTCAGAATGGCGCGCCTTCCCGCGTACCATCAGTTCATTGAGCTGGGAAAGCAGCGAGAAGGGGGGATATTGCTTGACGTGGGATGCTGCTGTGTGTATTGCGAATGCCCGCACCGCTGCTCGTTAACTGAGCTAAAGTCTCCGTTGCACTGTAGTTGGAACCGAAATCCGCAAAGCAGTTCTCGACGGGTGGCCGGTGACGGGAATCATCGCCGCTGACCTGAGCAAGGGTAAGTGAGCTCCACCCGGTCTTCTTCGGCCTATCTTTGACCATCGTCGAACATTGTCACAGACTTCTGGGATCTCGGCCATGAACTCTACCCCTCCAGCCCTGAGTCGTTTCCCGTCCCTTTTCTGCAAGGCGACATCCTCGACCCCGCAAACCTTACCGTCGCGCCATTTCCCACCTCCACCGCTCCGCTCCCTCCCGACGGGCTTCCCGTCAGCGAAGTAACGTCTCTTAATCAGCTGCACGGCAAACTCTCCGCCATCTTCGTCGGCGCCTTCTTCCATCTCTTCGACTTCGATGGCCAAGAGCGCGTCGCGCGCCTCCTCGTCGGGCTCCTCTCGCCGCTCCCCGGCTCGATGATCTTCGGGTCGCACAGCGGCATGTCGGCCAAGGGGATATGGCGCCCTGGGGAAGGGACCAGGATGAACTGCCATTGCCCAGAGAGCTGGAAGGAGCTGTGGGAGGGGATTTTCGCGGAGGCTGGAGCCCAGGTCAAGGTGGAGGCGACACTTCGACCGCGTACGGGGGGTCTCAGCGTGTTCGGGACGTACCCTGAGAACACGGTGGAACGCCCTTATATGGTGTGGTCAGTGACCAGGGTTTAGACCTCGGGTTGAGGAGGGAGGGAACATCATCTCACATACGTGTACAAGCAAGAATTTTACTACATTTTACGTGCCAGTGGTATTTACCCGGCACGGTTACGATGCGTTGGGATCAGAGTGTACGACACCGAGTCATAGAACGTGGTTGAGCACAGGTGTGAGCATGCATGCATGCACAGACATTGACTACGCTACATATAGCCAGCCAACTTCTGCCCTAAGCGAGGGACGGTGCAGATGCAGACGAAATAGAAAGGCGCGCGCAACAGAGGATTCGCACGAGGGGGTCATACGCAACACGACCCCCGAAGCCAGTGAGGATTAGACTAGGTACCTAAGGTATGTACGCGACGTAGATAGATTACAGCCCATTAGTCAAAGTGTACGGATATCGGTATCGGTATGTATGTCGACGTGAAGGTAGTGAGTGGGCAGCGAACGAGGGGACAGCACTTTTCACCGTGCCCGATGTCGAGAGGGCTGTTAGCAGTATTCTGTGTGTGTATATATATGCAAGAACGCGCGACAGCACCAGCAGCACACGCACTTCCTCCAATCCTCCCCCTTCCCCCTGCTCAATTCCGCATGATCTTCTCCCGCAGCTCCGCGCCCTTTAGCCGCGCGCGAAGGTACTCCAGCCGTGCCTCGTACCGCCCCGTCACCTCCGCCCGCCTCCGCCGGATGTCCGCCAGCTCGTGCTCCATGCTCATCAGCTCCTCGTCGTCAATCGCTGCGGCTACGGCTACCGCCCGCTTGCTCCCCGAGCCCGTCGAGCCGACCTCGGAGCGCGACGACGGCGAGATCGGGCTAGTGATCGTCGCCTCTGTCCAGCGCGAGCTCCGGCGCATACTCCCGCTCCGGCTCGTGTGGAGCTGCGGGCGGGGGCGGTCGCCGCCCTCGGCCTCCTCGACGGTCTCGAGCGGCAGGTGGCCCGTGCTGCGCGCGAGGTTCACGCTCGAGCTGCTCGCGAGGCCCGGGTGCAAGGACGAGGCCGAGAAGGGCGTCGGCGGGGCGCCGTGCCTGCCGCGCGAGGAGACGGACGACATCGACGATTTGTGCGTGAGCACGGGCTGCGACGACAGCGGCGACGTCGACGACGGGACCGACCGCATCTTGGTGCCGTACGACGGCGAGCGTTTTAGCGAGCGCGCGGTGCGCGCCGAGCCGCTTGACTTGAACGATATGGCGTCCAGGTCCTTTCCGGGGCGCAGCGTGCCCGCGGGCCAACCGCCGTCTGTGAGGGTGCCGTGCGACGGTAGGGGAGGTATGACGGGCGGGTTTAGCCGCCGTTGGCGCGTGAGGGTGGAGAGCTCGAGGCCGTTGAACGCGTCGAGCAGACGGCGGCCTTCTGCTTCGACTACTTCGATTTGATGTCGGATGTCTTGCATGGATTCCACCTGGTCGTCGTCGGGTATGTCGTAGATGCTAATGTGGGTATATGTCGACTCGGTCCCTGTGGACGGCGAGCCGTGGTACGAAGAAGGGGGTGCCGTGCGGCTGCCGGAGCGTGTCCTTGCGCGTGAGGGCCCGGGATCTGTAGCACTGAAGGTATGGGCGCCGATGACCTTTCTGCGAGAAAACGTCCGGGATAACCTGGAGGCGTCTGTGCCCAGCGAAGTCTCACTGGCTTGCTTTGACAGCGTCCGAGGGAGCGTGTCATGTTCTGGGGGCGACGAAACAATGGAGTAGACACTTATGGTATCGTTTCCATGGGTGTCGGGGGGCAATGAAACGATCCGACGACTCGTTGCGCGCCGAAGAAGGCCGGTGACGGTGGACGTGAATGATTTCTTGGAAGCGACAGAAGGGGTGCGAGCTGATGCAGGAGGATGTACATGGAAGTTAGAAGAGGAGCGGCGCTCATTAAATGCCAAAGCTATGGTATGTTCAGCATGCCAACCACACTGGTGAATGGTGTGGGCTCACTTCGTGGGTCAGCTGTGTGGGGCGGCGGCCTGGACATGGGTACCAAAGGTTCTTCTGTGGGTATGGCTGAGCCACTAGCGAGTCGTTCGAAGAGATTTTGACGAAGAAGGCGATATTCATCGTCACTAGATGAAAATTCTGTTGAGCTTCGAATGTCGCGTGAAAAAGAGCGAAATGAGTGGTGAGCATTCGTTTCCCCCTCCACTGGAGAGGTCGCCGATCGTGTGCATCTCCATGAACGCTGCGAACGGCGCAGGAGGTTCCGGAATAGGAAGCATGGGTGTCCCGTTCAGCTTGTCCCTGAGCTCTCAGTGACCTTTCCCACCGCTCCGCCACGTACATGCCGGATTGTCCAGTACTCTCACCGATGACTGTGCAAGGTCTCCAAGTCACCCAAACCATCCCATCCTCGTGCTTGGCGTGTTCTGGAAAGCCCCGTCCCCATCCGCCCACAACATTGTCCAAGGCTTGCGTTGACGCGTGGTACTTGGGATTCGAGGAGGGAGCGACGGGAGCAGTGGAGCGAGTCCGGGGAATAGAAGCAAAGAAGCGGCACGGCTTGGACATCCCATAGGGAAGGGATCCTAGGTCAACGAGACAGATGCCACTCACCTGAGCAATCCCTCCGAGTTGGCCGTTGCGAGTTCGTTTAGTCGTTGAGCGAGTGTTACCCTGAAGCATGGCTGCACTTAAGTCATGAGACGCGGGGATTGGCAAGAAGCTCACTGACGTGACGATGTCCGTTGACGTGCGAGAACTGATCATGTCATTGACATTGCCGTTCCGTCGGGGGTGTGTAGTGGAGGAGCCAGTCCAATTCCTGGACGTGGAGGTGCTCGGCCGGGCGCCACGAATGGATCCTACGATGGAACGTTTGTCTGTGTTGGCCTTGGAGGTGATGGAAGCGGTGGATACGGTGAGGGACGGGGAGGTATAAGGGGTCGCGGCGGGAGAGGCGGGGGAGGATGCTACCTCGCGGTCCTTGCCCTTCGCCTTGCCGTACTGTGGCGGGAGTAATTAATGGATGTATGAATGCAGCGTGAATGATGGTGATCGACGTACGAATCTGGAGCGGATGACACGCGCGACGGGGAGGTCATCGTTTGGAGGAGAGCGGAGGTCGTCAGCGCGCCTGGCAGAGAAAAAGCCCATCCCGTCATGCCGGTCGGTGACCAGGTCGCACACGACGACAATCCCAGCCTCTTCCCCGACGTCCCCGCCCCGTCACGCCGTTCTCGTGACACCGTAACGTTCGTTTCCCTTTCCGGGACTTGTCCCCAAAAACAAATTCATCGAAACGCCCTGATCAGGCCATAACCGACACGCGTCTCACGCGTCGGTCTCACTCCTCCTCCCCCACCTCCACCTCCACGACCCCGCCATGGCCTCGTCTTCCAAGGCCGTGTCCAACCTCAATCCACGCACAACTCACTATGAATTCCTCGGCCCCCCTGGCGCGTTTGCCATCACCATCGGTGTCCCAACTTTGACCTACATCCTTTACTTCGCCTGCTCCGAACACACAGGTGGTTGTCCGCCATCCATCGACACCGCTGTCGTCCTCGACTCGCTAGCGAATTTGGAGTTTTGGAAGGGCCTCTGGGACACCCAAGCTGTCCTCGCTTACCTTGCATGGTACTGGTTCACCGTAGTCGCTTGGTTCATCCTCCCCGGAGACTGGATCGAGGGCACGCTGATGCGCGACGGGCAGAAGAAGAAGTACAAAATCAACGGTGTGTTCTCATTCTCTCGAAGGTTAACGTGGCTTACTCACATTGCTCTAGCATTTTCCACCATGCTTTTGGTTCTTGGTCTCGTCATCGGGACCCTCTATCGCGAGGGACCTCAGCCCCTTACCTTCATCTACGAGCATTGGACCGGTCTCATCACCGCGTCCATTCTCATGTCGGTCCTGCAAGGCATTGCTGTCTACGCTGCATCATTCCGTCAAGGCGCTCTTCTCGCACTCGGTGGAAACAGTGCCAACCCCATCTATGATGTGCGCCGCCATCTTCCCTTGCTCCCATCCATGTCAATGTCGCTGACCATTCGTTCCGTCTAGTTCTACATTGGTCGCGAGCTGAACCCATCCATCGGTTCTTTCGATATCAAGTCCTTCAACGAGCTTCGTCCTGGCCTCATGCTCTGGGTGCTCATCGACATCGGCATGATTTGCGAACAGGCCGTGCGGCGTGGCGGCTTTGACAAGGTTACCGATTCGATGTGGCTCGTGTTCGCATTCCAGTCGTGGTATGTTCTTGATGGTCTCTACAATGAGGTAGGCTTCCACTGTCATACACCGACACGTTCCCTTCTCAACAAAGCCCCAGCCTGCCATCTTCACCACGATGGATATCATCACCGACGGCTTCGGCTTCATGTTAGCAGTCGGCGACCTCGCTTGGGTTCCCTTCGTCTACTCCCTTCAAGCCCGTTACCTTGTCTTCAACCAGATCGAGCTTGGTCCCATCTACACCGCCCTGATCATCGCTGTCAACCTGGTCGGCTACTATATCTTCCGTGCCGCCAATGGCGAGAAGAATGACTTCCGGAACGGTCGTAACCCCAAGAGTAAGTTTGAGTTGCGTTCGGGGAAACGATCACGTGAATTGACCATTCTGACAGACCTTGAATTCATGACCACCGAGCGCGGGAGCAAGCTTCTCACCTCGGGCTGGTGGGGTCGTTCTCGCCACCCGAACTACATGTGCGTTGATCTCCTCACTATTGGACCTAACGAATAACTGACATTCGCCCAAATTGTAGGGGAGACCTTCTCATGGCTCTCGCCTGGTCTCTCCCGACTGGGTTCAACACGCCCATCACATACTTCTATGTGGCCTACTTCGCTGTCCTCCTCATTCACCGTCAGAGGCGTGACGACGAGGCATGCGAGAAGAAGTGCGTATTGACTCGCTTTAACAGCGCTTGCCGTGCTGACGATCTGTTGCAGGTATGGCAAGGACTGGCACAAGTACACGAAGCTCGTGCCCTGGCGCATAATCCCCTACGTGTACTAAATTCTAATGAACTGACCTCAATTTGTGGGCGGCATGACGCCATTCGGAGACGACTGGATATAGTGATGGATGGTCACGTTTGGACTATGTTCTCGAATGCTCTTAGGATTGTGGCTTAATATACGGACCGTACCCTAGCAAAATTTAGCTTTGGCGTTGGCCAACTTCAACACTGGGAATCCCGAGTGGGTTTCACGATACGTTTCGTTTATGGTATATCTGTGTAATTGGTGGTTGGCGTTGCTCACTGTATCCGTGCTCACATGCAGAGAGTTTTAGGCGATTGGGTTTGCTCTAACCCCATTACGGTATTCGTAATCTCCATCGGGGGAAATCCTTGGTTGGTGAACATCTGAACATCTTGGTGTGTTGACCTCAATTGCTCCCCATTTGTCGCCGTTACTATAGCACCGGCTCACACTCGACTGGCGGACGATAGGCAATCCCTCAACTTCAAGGGCGTCCCTAGCTACAAGGTCAAATGCCGCCAGAGTCGATACTGAAAGTGTTTACACGAACACCAGCGATATCTCCGGCGCCCCTTCTTGGGCTCGGGCCGTTCTACATCCTCAACACCTTCGTCACTCGGAAACGGTTCGCATTCACGTGTGCTTCCGTCCGCAGCCCGATCCCATAACGGCTTGTCAATGTTCCCAGGATCGCAGTTAGTAATCATGCCTTCATTCACATTTGTACCGGGACGTGCGCTAGTTGGTCGCAGGTATCCCCAAGTATAAATATCTGTGTCTGGAGACGAGTTCCTGACACGCGCCGCGGTTTTAGTGTGCCAAACGGAGCAAAGTCTACACCACTACCCCAGTCTTGAACGGCTGTCTTCGCCAAACAAGATGTCCCAGCCCGTCGTATTTTACGATATTCCCAGCACCGCGAAAGGTGTGGCGTGGTCGCCAAACACTTGGAAGACTAGGTGCGCCGATCCTCAGGCTGATAACAGCACTGTACGCAGAATCCCACTGACCGAGTGCGATAACTCACACCCAGGTATTCCTTAAACATCAAGGGCATCCCCTACCAAACCGTCTGGGTCGAGTACCCGGACATCGCCGCCCTCTGCAAGAAGATCGGCGTCGGGCCCACCACCACGCTCCCCGACGGCCAGCCTCTCTACACGCTCCTCGCGATTTACGACCCGAACACGAAGACGGCCGTCGTCGACTCGGGCAAGATCGCGCGGTACCTCGACGAGGCGTACCCGGACACGCACAAGCTCATTCCCGCGGAGCTGGGCGTGCTGATCGCCGCGTTCCAGGACGCGTTCTTGGGAGCGTTCGGCGCGGCCCACGCCCCGATCATCATCCCCGCCGCGTTCAGCGTGCTCCGGCCTGGGAGCCAGCCGTACTTTCGCCGGACGCGGGAGGTGCGATTGGGTGGGAAGCTGGAGGCGCTTGCCCCGCAGGGGAGCGAGGCGCGTGCGGAGGCCTGGGCCAAAGTGAAGAAGGCCACGAGCAAGGTCGCGTCGTGGTACGAAGCTGATGGCAAGGAGAGGAGCTTCGTTTTGGGAGACGATGCTGGCGCGACGTACGCCGACGTCATCGTCGCGGGCTTCTTTATGTGGTTCAAGGCGTGCCTGGGCGAGGATAGCGAGGAGTGGAAGGAGATGATCTCGTGGGATGGAGGCCGCTGGGCGAAGCTATTGACCGCGTTTGAGAAGTATGGCGCAGTCGATGTTGGTGAGCAGGCTCGGCTGTGAAGGAATGTCGTTAGTAATTACAGGCCTTCGTATAGTACGACTGAGAGAATATGTGCCAAATGAGTTGCAGCTGCTTCGATAGAAACAGTGGGCCGACTTACCAAGCTTTCTCAGTCAGCAACGCGGGCGAACATATGACTCGAATAGAAGTCCTTGGCAGCTGCTTCCCAACTTCCTGCAATAGACAGGGTGTAATCAACACTGACAGCACTGTCAATGGCGGCCGCGTGCTTAAAAGGATGCGTGTGCTCACGATGTTGTGCTAGCCTTCAAAACCCACGTTCACCACCCACATCGTGAAGAGATGGAGCCCATAGTATTCTACGACATACCAAGCAATGTCCATGGCCGCGCGTGGTCCCCAAATACTTGGAAGACCAGGTGAGTGCTTCTCCAAGTCCCATCACCGAGCACCCAACCGGAAATGCAAACCTGTCTCGACAGATACGCCTTGAACTACAAGGGCATCCCATACACGACCGTCTGGGTCGACTACCCCGACATCGCTCCTATCTCGAAGAAGATCGGCGCGGCACCCACGGGGAAGGCCCTGGACGGCTCGCCCCAGTACACCCTCCCCGCGATCTACGACCCGAACACGAAGTCCGCCGTCTCTGAGTCCGCCGCGATCGCGCGGTACCTCGACAAGACATACCCCGACAAGGCGACGCTCATCCCGCGCGAGGCGGACGCGCTGCACGCCGCGTTCAACGCTGCGTTCAGCGCCCCGCTGGTGCCAGACCTGTTGCAGATCATGCTGCCCGCGACGAACGCGCAGCTGAGGGCGAAGAGCGCCAAGTACTTCCGCAAGACGCGCGAGGCCGCGTACGGCGGGAGGCTGGAGGAGTGGGCGCCGGTTGGGAGCGAGAAGCGCCAGAGGCACTGGAAGGGCATTGAGCAGGCGTTTGACACCTTTAAGCAGTGGCTCGGTGCCGACGGGCGGGAGGAGCTGTTCTTCATGGGCGACAGGATCTCCTATGCGGATATCACCGTGGCATCGTTCTTGCTGTGGATCAAGATCGTGCTTGGGGAGGACAGCAAGGAGTGGCAGGATGTCCTAAGGTGGAACGAGGGGCACTGGGCGCGGTTTATGGAGGCGTTCAGGAAGTACGAGGGAGTTGATGTTGGCATCGACGCAGAGGTTTAATACGTACACCTCGACAATCTCATGGATCGAACGGTTGGTTCCCTTGAGTATACCATGCATGGACGGCAAGTGCTTCAATGTAATATTGTGTTTTTGCACAATCGAGCTGTACCCGGGCCGGTCACGGTCGAGAATATCAAACTTGCAATTCTTTGCTGACGGTGGCGGCCCAGCCGCAGCCGCAACGTGTGCCCTCCACATCACCTGGATAAAATACAACTGGTATGAGGGGTCCATATGTGCATTCTTCCGGCCACTTACCGACTACGCTGCAGCTGTGCGCAGCAGAGGGCCCTCTGCTGCGCGTGTCCTCAGAGAGGACCCGACCGTAGTACACATCCAAGGTGTTCCGAACCGACGCGCAAGCATCCACTTGGCCTATAAAGTCGAGCTGGCCTGCGGCGGCTTGGCACACCACAGACGGATACCCCCAAGAAAAAGTGAGCCTTGCACAAGCCCTCCTGTGCGCCAGTTTTCCGTTTCAGCACTAACGATGCGAACGGACGAACAGCCCCCACCTATGATCCTCATGTCCCCGATTGTCCGCGAAGCGACCGAATCCGACGTCGAGCAGCTCGCGCCGCTCTTCGTCCAGTCCGTCGACACGAGC
Organism: Ganoderma leucocontextum; assembly: GCA_020736865.1. NCBI lineage: Eukaryota > Fungi > Basidiomycota > Agaricomycetes > Polyporales > Polyporaceae > Ganoderma > Ganoderma leucocontextum. The sequence continues at coordinate 1,082,462 of JAHKGY010000006.1, forward strand.
CTGCCAGGCATCACCTTCTCCGACCACCCAAATTACGCGCTTGACATCATCCAGCCGCACCTCCTGAAACGCCTGTTCCCGCCCAAGTCCCGCAAAACGTTCGTGCTCGAGTCGCACACGGGCCAGATCCTGGGCTACGGGAACGTGAAGCCTGACGGCGGGCCCAACAACGATGAGGACGAGCTCGACCACCTCTTCGTCAAGGCGGGGGAAGACCGGAGAGGGTACGGGAGCAAGCTGATGGAGGTCATCCAGGAAGAGTTCAGCGAACGCGGTTTGTGGGTGCAGGTCTTCGAGAAGAACGAGCGCGGAGTACGGTTCTATGAGAAGTGGGGCTTCAGGCTAGGAGAGGGTGGGAAGCGCTCGTTGAAGCTGGAGGGGCCAGAAGAAGAAACGGTGTACTGTATGAGATGGTTGCGCACCTCGCAGTCGTGATCCTGTTCCTGTTTGAAAAGCATCGGGCATTTGACGTCCCGCAGTCTGGTTCCAGGCTATGTAGGTAGAGAAGATAGAAGCAGAGAAATGTCGCGGTCATATTGAGACGTGTACATAGCCATGAGGGTGTATGTGTGGTATTACATGGGCGCACTGCGCACTTGATGCAACATAACCAATAAAATCTACCCCATAAAATAGTTAGCACCGTTCCATGGCGAAGTACAAGCACGAAGGAAGGATGACATACCGTAGCTAAAAGCAGAGCATAGCCGACAACGATCGTCAACTCTATACAGGTAGATTTTCCTTCTCACCCAGTATTTCCCTAGTAGGACTTTGTGAGCCCTTCCTTGCAGCGGCGGCAGCAGCGAGACCAGCCTTCGGTGGAGACATGCTGAGCGCCGTCCTCTCGAGTTCGATGCTCACGTCGACGTCCTCGGCCCCATCCCACTCCTCTTCTAGCAGGCTCTTCTGCACGGGCCCGCTCCCTAGTCGGACCGGTGACTCCGCCTCCGCGAGAGGCGCCATCGAGTGTTCCTTGAGCTGCGACACCTTCGTCTTCTGCCGCTGCGCAAACAATGCCGCTGCGCCGCCGGGGGTAGGCATCGGAGGGTTGAGCTTCGACGGCGGGATGACGAGCCCTCCGAGACCGAGCTGGTCAAACCTCTTGACAAACGCTGCCAGTGCATGGCGCTCCTCCTCGAGCTTGATGCGCATCTAAGAATCAATGCGTCGTCAGCCCCGCCGCCCTTGTGTTCCTTACGAGCACTTGGATTTGTATGCCAGGGAATAAACAAACCTTGCGCTCCTTGTCGAGCTGTTTGACGAGCTGGTCCGCCCACACCTCTTTCTCCTCGCGCACGCGGACCTCGGCCTCGAGCTTCTCCGCCCACTCCCTCTCGACGTCTTCGCGAACTGCACGGAGAGGCTCCCCGAGGTTCTCCTCGTAGCCCCTCACGACGATCTCGAGCTCGCGGATCGTCTTTGCCTGCTCGTTCAACACCTTGTCCTTCTCGCTGTCGGGCGCATCCGGGGGGAGCTGCGGCCGCGTCGCAAGCGCCGCCTCGAGTGAGAGGATCTGCGTCGCCTGCGTCTCAAGCTCCCGCCTCGCCGCGAGGAGCTCTTGTTGGAGCTATCGAGTTGGTCAGCACGCACACCCCGCGCAGCTCGACGGCGGCCCGAAGACGAACCTGATACGGCGACATGTCAAAGTCGACCTTCGTAGGGCTCGCCGGCCGGCTCTCGTCGCCCTTGTTCTCGTCCACCGTCTGGCTCGTCAAGATCAGCTTCGTCAGCTGCTTGATACGTGCGTTCAAGTTATGCATCGCGAGGCTCTCGTCGAGCTGCTCCCTCGCGCTCAGCCTGCGCGTCCGCACAGGCCCGTCGGCCTCCCTCTCCGCGAGCCTCTTCCGCAGCTCCTCGATCTCCTTACGGTAGCGCTCCAGGAGCGCATCCGTGTCCACGACCTCCTTCTTCTCCGCATGAAGCTGCACGCGCTTGATGCGCTGCGCGAAGAGGAGCGTCGACGTCGACTCCGCGACCGCCGACGCGTCGGGGTTAATGGTGCAGATGACGGAGATGCGCGCGTTACCCGAGAGCGACGGCTGGAGCATGCGCGTCAGCTTCGAGTTGCGGAACGGGACGTGGTCCGACTTGTTCTTTGCTGAGTTCTCCCCAAGCGTCGAGATGACCGTCCCGAGAGTGAGCAGACTGCGTATGAAAAGTCAACCACTAGAAGGAGGCAAGGGCGAAGGCGCATGTACCGACCTGGTGTTGATGTACTTGCCTTCTCTTGTCCTGTCCTTGTCTGATGTCGCTTTCTCGGATCCTGCCAGATCAATCAAGCTCTGCAGATGACGTTAGCAGCCTCTTGACTAGCTCACAGACCACGGCGTACCAGAACAGACGTTTGCACGCTCCGCCCTCCCCTTGCCTGCAACCTCGGCCCTCCAGGCGTAGGCGGCCGGAACCCAGGCGTCGTCCTCCCGCTAGGAGGCTCATCCCCACCACTCCCTCTCTCCCTACTCTCAATCACCAGCCGGAAAACACTGTGACTCCGGCTACTTCTCTCGTTCCAGTCCGTGCTCGCAGTCCTCCTATTTCCCTCCCCACGTTGCAAGACCTCGTGCACACCCTTCAAGCACGTCACAACCTCCTCGCGCAGCGGCGTGAGCACGACGTTCGCCCCTGTGCCCTGGATCTGCACCGGCTGCGAGACCGAGGACGACGGCGGCGCGAGGAGGTCGTGGATCGCCTCGTTGTATATCTCGAGGTACGAACATCGGAGGAGGTATTCGCGCGTCGGCGTGCGCTTGATGTATGCGAATACGTCCTTCATCGCGCGGGGTATGATGCCTGGCTGGTCCTCGTCGCCGGAGAGCGTGAACGTCTTGCCAGATGCGGTCTGCCCGTACGCGAAGATGACGGCGTTGAAGCCGTCCATGGCGGCGCAGACGTGGCTGCGCGCGACGGCGTTGTAGACAGGCTTGTTATCGGACCCCGTGAGGATCTCGTCGAAGTGGAAGTCCTGTGACGAGGTCGCGGCGGACTTGCAATGGTGCGGTTGGAGCTTCATGGTCTTTAGTTGTGTAGCGGTGGTGGCGTCCCATGCTGAGGGGTTCTCTGACGGTCGTATCCTGTGGGCGCAAGCGTAAGCCACATGCGCTCATACTCGAACGCTTCACGTTTTTCCACGGATTAGACTTATGGGGATGAGTGACTACAACGGTGGAAGTTGAACTCGTTCCACTATTTTGACGATCGGCCAAGTTCTCCCCGGTTGTGACCAGCCGGCGTGCATCACGTCCGCGACCTACTCGATGGAACTCAGCCTACCATTAGATTCCATTTGTAGTCGAACATTGTCCTGTTACAACGCGAGTCATCGTTTGTAACGGGCATACAAAGGGCTTTACGATGGTCACGGCGGGCTATGGTCAAAGCATTCGGAATCATTTCATAGTAATCTTGAGGGTAATGCAGATCATTTCACTGCATGCAGTGGAATGCAAAACAATGTAACTCTGGTATTCCGGACGAGCTCCACTTCCACCGTTCTCATACACATGCTCGACCTGATGGAAGTGGAACTTGGCCGATCGTCAAAATAGTGAAACTCTGGTACTGCGGACGACCGGAGTAGTCACGACTCATCTCCAACCCAGTCTCTTCATAGACTTCACAGATGTCTCCTCAGAAGATAGAGACACTCACCGAATCGAAACCAGCACCTTGTCCTCCTTCCCGTAGTCCTCCCGCAGCATGGCATCCACCTCGTCCATATCCGCCGAGATGTCCCCCGCCTCCGTCACCGTCTCGAAGTCGACGAGGGCCTCCTCCGGGTCGACCCTGCTCACGTCCATCTCGCTCACATGCGGCGTCAGCAGCGGGCTGTCCGTGCCCTTGCGCGGGGACGCAGGCGTCTTCGGTCGGGTCCCATCGCGGCTCTTGCTGCGCGACGGCGTGGACGCGACGAACAACGGACCGGGCCTGCTGGTGAGGCGGGTGCGGGACTCGGTGGAGAGGGGGGCCTTGTACTTCTTGGAAGAGGCGAGGAGGGAGGGCGTCGTGGACCGGGGAAGGCGGGAGTCGCTGAGGCTGGAATCATCGGTGGCAAGGGAGGGTTTGCGCTTGGGGGTGAAGGGGACGGGGCGGGCGAGCCTGCTGGCCGAGGGCGTTGACATTGACATTGTGCTTGGGCCTCTTGTCGGCGGTCTTGTGTGTCTTGAGGTGTCTCCGGGCAAAGGACGTCGTAAGGCCTGATAGACACAGTCAAACCAACTAACCTGTCAGCGGATCAAACACGCGACTTTGCTTCAACCGTGGAAACCGTCGCGTACCGCAATTCCGTCACGTGTCCGCGTCTCGTTAGGCGCCTGCATTTTTCTATGGTTCGTCTTGCGAAGGAGGTTCCTTGCTTCTCATCGTCCTCCTTCACCACGATCGTCCTTAGTTCCCAGAAATCTGTCTCCTCATGCTCGTAAAGGGCCCACATTCCCATTATTGCCTCGATAACTTGTCCCGATGTCCTCCATGACGGTCGGCAAACCACCATGGTACGTCCACCTGCTATCCTGCGACATCGCCGCCTTGTTCCCTTTGGCCGGGTCGATGATTTCTTCATTCTTTGAATGAAGTCCAATTGCTGTCGGACACGCCCTTGGCGAGACTGATGACCAATAATTCCTCATGCTGAGACTCCCCGTTTCTCGCCCGTTCGTTCTCATCGACCTTATTGCTGACTATTGTCTTCCAGACCTCGGGCCCTTTTCCCAAGGGCATGGGATGAGCTGAGGTGGTCGCATGCAAGCGACAACGCTTACTTCCGAGGCGGACCTCATTGTTCAGAATCCTCAAGGCCTCCGGCGCCGAAGAGCCTCTGCTTCACATAAGCCCGTTACCGTATTTCCCTGAGCCTCGAGGATCCTCGGCGAGGCCACACAGCGCCGATCCTTCCTCAAGAACTGGTAAGTCAATAATCCTCTTGTCGCTTTCAACCCATCGTCGATGATTTTACAAACACGAATGATTTAATGAGCCCAACCTGCCTCGATACGTTCGAGGCCGGCGTGACGACCTTTTTTAACGCTGCTGAGACATCCTGTTCCGTTCTTTTTCCCATCCTTGTCCGCTTCTTAAACTCACTCGCCCTTCTCTTCCCAGGTCGTTCCCTCTCCGCCGCATGCCCATGTAACGTCATCCAGAGCGGCAATCGTCTGCAGGTGAGTGCATGTCCTGCATCCTCATTGTACGTTCCTTGTACAGAAGGCTTGGCATCCTCGATCGTTCGGCCTTGCCATGGGACCTAGGGAGACTACTATTGGGACCGGAGCTAGAAGATGATGGTATTCATCCTTTTGTGACGTAGTAATACAAGGGATCTTGGCTTCCGCACTATCTACCCACGACCCAACACAACTTTTGTCAGTGTCCAATGTCCAGTATGTATGTAATCCAATATGAACGAAAACGAAATGTCCGCTACATCCACCGGCCGCGCGTCTCCGCGCAGACAGCGGTGCGAGTGTGGATGCGAATCTTCCTACAGAGTCCAAAGAAAAGTCCGACGATTAAGTATCAGAAGGTGTATCGTAATGCCGCGTGAGACGCATTCGTGAAGAGGGCATGTGCAAGTCGTGAAGGTGACGGGGTGAGGAGGCCGCCCCGACTGTCTACTCGGAGGACACGATGGAGAACACCTCGCCGTCGTTGCCGGAGTCTCCAAACACTGTAAGGGGCAGGATGGTCAGCTGCCACTGCCGGGCCACTAGACAAGACTAGGAAGCGTTACTCACAGACGATGGTGTAGTCATCTCCGGGCTGGACATCGGGGACGGTGATGGTCACCCAGCCCTGGAGGATATCGAAGCCGGAGGCCAGGGGGTTTTCTGCAGGACGCGGAATATGAATGATGTCCACGACGGACGAACCACCAACGCACTACAAGCGCACTCACCGACATCAAGGAGACTGCTCTTGGCCAAGACGACCTGCCCCTGCTTGTTGGTGATGCTGGCCGGCGGGTTGGAGGTGTCCCTGCATGCGCGTCGGCATTAGCCACCACGAACCACAAGTGGCGAGGAGATCTACGCGAGGGGGCTCACCAAGTGACGTTCTGCTGAGTACCAATCGGCCAAATGGTGCCCGTGGTGGGGCTCGTCACGGGCGGGACGTACACATCGCGGATGGCGATCGGGAGGGAGTACGCGAAAGCGAGGAGGGAGAGCAAGAAGGAGAACACGGTGAGCTGCATGACGGACTTGAACATAGCGGGTGTGTCGTAAAGCGTAGACGTGGTTCTGGTTCGTATGCGACAGGAGAGCGTGAGCGAAGGATGCGAGAGCAAGGGAAACTGCTCAGAGCCTGGGTGAACGAAAGCAATGAGACGGTTCGCTGGAGAGGGCAACACAGGCGGAGCATGGGCCAATATATACCCCACACCACTCACGAGCCGAGGCTCGGCACTGGGGAAATAACCGACGGTCGGCCGACTTTGCTGTGCACGGCCACTATCCTTCCATTAGAGTCCGGCGACTCGCCTCATCAGCTAGTCCGGAGCCTCGAACAGCCTGAGCAGTGCCAGGAGAGGGCGTGAGGACATCCAGCGCACGGCGAGGGTGCAAGGCGGATTGTTCTGGATCTCCGCGGAAGGGTGGGTTGCCCCATGCGGGACGAGGGGGCGAGGATGCCCGTCGAAGTCTCCTCGGGGGATAGAGCGGATGGCGTGCGCTGGGACTGTATTGCGACGCCGGGAGCGACTGCAGGGCTATGTGAATCGCGCGTACGTCAATGATCCCGAGTCCGTGCTTGTCTGACCACTGTTGATCCTTCCTTATTTCCAGCCTACGTACAGCGACGTCGACCTTCTGCAGGGCAGGGGCAATCTGTTTATTTACACAGACGCAAAGTCCTAGCCACGCAACCTAGGTAGAGTGCTCCAGGAAGCGGTGTTGCAGCTCCCAGATGACCCTAGCCGACATACGTCCGACATAATCTTACAATATTGCGATTCTCGGTCGATCATTGCAAGGCAAGTACTACTCGATGTTCATTTCTCAGTACTCTTCGGCGAAACCTTGCAGTGTTATTGACGCTCGACAGCTGCGCATATAGGCTCTCTCGAGTCCCGAGGCAGCTCAAATTGATGAAAGGCACTCGAATAGGCTTGGTCGACACGGTCGGCGTGCGCAGACCGTCCCACCACACAGCACACGTACGGTGACGACGGTAGGTCCCCTTGTTGCACATCATGTTACTCCAGACTGACACGACACAGCAGTGACGCGGCGCGGGCTCGTCGCTCACCGCGCAAGGTGACGTGTGTCATTAATACTTATTGCCTGTGGTAGCCCGTGGTACGGCGAATGCGCTTTTGGTTTGAAGTTGGCGGGTCGCCTTGAGGGCACGTCGCCGATTACTGCGGGGAGTCAGCAAGGTTCGGTAATGCGACCCCAAGACGAACTCGCGAGGGAGAGCACGGATTGCCGTAAAGTCATAGAGGACGACATCCCCCTGTCAAGAGTAAGTAGTGTCCGCGCTCCGGGGCACCGTGTGAGCGCTGAGAGAATGACCCTCGCACAGGGATTTGGCTGTGGTAAGTACGCCGTGCGTGCGTTTGAACGCTTTTTTCAAACCCTTGGCCGTGATGGCAAGCTCCAATCAGTGGAGGTGAGTCATCTCCGCTGTCTGTTTGTGGTGTCGGGGCGGAGGTGTTAAGTGATCTGCCAAATAGGTTTTAAGTGGGTCGACCGTGCTCGACACTTGGTTGGCTAGCCGTTCGGTGCTGAGGCCCAAGAACCTTTCGTTTTTCCTGAACACATTGTTGTCTTCCCTGGTGGTGGACGCGGCGAGGTACCCTCAACCCACGAACTGGGGGATGACTGATGTTTCTGGCTTTCATTTGTTCCGGTTTCCGTAAGTGCACAGTCGTAAGCCCCAGACGTCATAGGCACGCCGTGAAGGTGTGCGGATGAAACAGCACAGCACCCTGATGTCTTCTATCCATGACCTTCTTGAAGTCGACGTTCTACTTCATCGAAGGAGGCCATGACATGGCAATAGGCATTTTGGCCTTGCAAACGTCTTTCTGTGGTGCCCCCCCCTTTCCACCGTGGCATAGGACATCACGGGAGTTGGAGGACTTCCCTAGAATTTCACCAAGCTTCCGTCTATCAGTGAATTAGGACACATGGTTGCATGCGCGGGTATCTCATTCCGAACTAGCTATAGTCTAGACCCGGAGGCTACGAGCTTGTTGTAGTTAAAAACCTCGCAAGGTCCCACTTCATCATCTTCCCTCCTCGTCACGGGGCCGACCCTCCAGACCTCAGGTATCACGGTAAGCATTGCAGTCGGTGCTACGACCAATATTCAGCGCTGAACTCACTTTGTTCCGAATCCACAAACCGCCCGGCCGCGCCTGCAGGTAGCTATGCCGAACAATCGAGCGTCACCGGCCTCGGACGTCGATATCGACAACGGGGCTTGTGGGCCGCAACGCTCATGGTGGAGCTGCATTTCATCAACAGAACAGATGACCCGCGTCAGGTCGCTTCTAGGGCTTGCAGGGATGATACTAGATGAGCGCTTTATCTCATGGCGATGCATATGTGGAGTCGCCTGGCGCCATTGACAACAACAACTGTCCAGGGGCTCGCATGGCAAATGCAGCTGGAAGTTCATATTGGGGCACTGATTGTGCTTCCCGTTGTAAACCATACCGATTTTAGGGCGTATCGTATTCATCGTAAGTCTGTGTAGGTTAGAATGCGAACAAAGCTCTCAATCCACACTCGTACATCCGTTTCGGTACCGCCGCGATCTGTCATGGACTTTGGACATCGCGGTCCAAAACCCACAACCGCCGCGGTCTCACACCCTCGTCACCGACCACTCCAGCACATGGTAGTGCTCCGTGTTCTCCGGGTACGTCCCGAACATGCTCATGCCCCCGATGTCCGTCCTCAGCCGCGCCTTCACCTCGACCTTCGCGCCCGCCTCTGCAAAGACGGCCTCCCAGAGCTCCCGCCAGCTCTCGGGCGAGTGGCAGTTCATGCGGGTGCCCTCGGCGGGACGCCACTCGCCCTTGACCGCGCGCCCGCCCTGCACGCCGAAGATCATCGAGCCGGGGAGGGGCGAGAGGAGCCCGGCGAGGAGATGCGCGACGTGCGCCTGGCCGTCGAACTTGAAGAGGTGGAAGAACGCCCCGGTGAAAATCGCCGAGAGCCGGCCGTGCAGTTGGCTGAGGGACGTCACCTCGTTGAGGGACGGAGCGTCTGGAGCTGGTGGGGTGGTGGACGTAGGGAAGACTGGGGCAGGGGATAGGAAGGAGGTGTTGAGGATGTCGCCTTCGAGGAACGGAACGGGAAAGGATTCCGGAGTGGAGCGGAAGAGCTCGTGTCCAAGGTTCCAAAGGTCTGCGGAAGCCGTTCGTGAGTGTAGATCGCCCAAGGCTGTCCAATGAGAAAAAAATGCTCACTCTTGCTCAAGTCGGAAGCTATTGTTCCCTGTATCGGCCATCCATCAAGGACGGCTTTACGGACGTCGTTCCCAACTGGAACGAGCAATCAGAAAGAGAGATATCACAACCAAACGAACAAAAGAAGACGAGGTCGCGAATCGAACTTGAACACATACAGCAGCACCCCATGTCCAGGAATATCGCACCGTCGCGTTGTTTACCCAGCTCAAGGAACTGAGGATACGCCGGAAGCCGGGCTATTTTGAGCCTAGGATTGCTTCCGTTAGCTCGATGCCCAAAGCCCATAAACGCGGTCAGCACCTCATGAACTCGAACATGCGAATGCACGGGTACTTGTAATACTACGGAGGTCCGTAAGAGACTTTCTGACGAGGTTGAGGGACAGAGATGGCACACCCACCCCAAATGCCTTGGCCTGAACGGCAATGATATGCGCCTTGAGCTCCTCCTCGTCCTGGATTCCCGTCGTCGCCTTCATGAACGCTTTCTCTTCTTCATCCGGTGTGTATAAGGATGGATCGAGTGGTTTGGCCCAGCCCGGTCTGTGGGTTTCGGACATACTGGACTTCTCTCTTGGGCGTAGAGGGAGGGATGGGGTGAAATGGAAGGGTCTGATTTGACCAGCAACCGTCTTTCTCTCTGTGTCGGTATTTATATGTCTCGTCGTAGCCAGGGCGTTGGTGGCGCAGCTCAGCTTGGGACGATACAGGACTGCATATGGGAATGAACATTCGTAGGGCTCCTTCGAGAAGCGGTGACCTGCTCGGCCATCGAACTGTATCCATGTTAGTACATGGCAATTGATTGAAGTGACCGAGTCGTGGCGATGTGGAGAGGGAATTCGAGAAGTCTCCTGCCGCGCGTGGAAACTTCAAGGATAAAGAATAGCCAAGGACGCCGATTCCATTTTAGCCCTATACTTGTCAAGCGCATTCTAAATGAGACACACTTCGTGTTAGGACGCAGGAATACGGTCGCAACTACCGCAATGACTGCAAAAACTCTACAGACCCATGAAGGTCATATCCATCGCAGTCTCCCTGGATGGTGAACTTCGGCGACTTGTTGCCGGAGTCGCCCGGGCCGAACACTGCAAACGTTATCCTCTGTTGTCTGGAGTAATAAGTATGGTATTGAGTTCTCATGGGTAGTCGGAAGCGTGTCTAGCTGCACCGTAACCCAGTGGTTTGATACTTGTTTCACATTCCGCGATTATCTAGGACATTGTGGTCAGTCGTTGACGATGAGCGCAGGGTCTACTGCATTCACTAACCATTGAAGTCAACGAGAGGAGTTTTATACAATACACAGTTTCAGTAGATACTGCCAATATTAAGTAGGTGGCATTCTACGCGCATAATATGAACGAATTACAAACATATAAGTAGATATAGGCGAGTATTCGGTTGAACGATTTTCTGCGTTATAATAACGTCTCAGACGTTAAGACTACGATATACACGGCAGTGAACTCTGCAACGTAGAACGGCAATCCAGTGAGCTGGGTAACAAGTGAAGAAGGGCGATGCGTACCTTTCTTCCAGAAGCTCCCCAAACGAATCTGTCATTCGGCATTCGGACCAAGTCTCAACATCCCACTTGCACCAGCCCCACCCATCCTTGATCTAGAACAGCCATTCAGCCACGTCTGACGTCGGATATCGAGATACACATACCTCAGGGCGTTTGTGCGGTGCGAGGATGATCAGCCACCGCGCCTTTGTGCTATCCACGACATAACCTTCTGTCAGCCTCCGCAGACCAGGGTTCCGAACATAATGCAAAGCCGACTTACCTCAGCTGCCATAACAACGCGAACAGTTCTGACGGCTTCTCGATCAGGTGTAACGCGAAGGAACATATCACCATCTCGATGATAGGGTCATCGGGACTCTCGTCGCTGGCCATGCTCTTCGCCGAATGCGAGTGCGGCGAATGATGCCCATGTAGCGAGCTCGAAGGCGACGTTGTCGCTGAGGAGGTGTTGGATTTTGGCGCCCCAACGGGCTTGGACGCGATTCCGGGGAGGTTGCCTTCGGTGACGTCTTTGAAGGAAAGGGGGTACGCGTAGAGCTGCGTTCGGGTATGGAAGGCTTGATCGGTATACTAGCACGTTATGAGACTAGGCGAAGGGCGATCAAGCCAGACATCGAGACGTACCGGATCTGCTGCGAGGATACACGGCACTGGCATGTTGGGACCGATCGGCGGGGGTCGACGTGCATGCGCGGCGGAGACGGGGAGCGCTGCACGCTCTTCCTCCGATTCTGAACCGTCCTCCTTGCGCTTTCGTTGCCGAGCGTTGAATTCACCGCGACCATCTTGCCACCATTCCATCACGGAAATTGTAGCCTCTCCACTGTGAGAGAACGTGAGCTAACGAGGGGATTCAGAAGACGTGAGGATATACCTTCCTTTATGGAGGAATCAGTGAGTGGACCAATAGAGCGAAAGGGAGGGACGAACCACAGGCCATATCGAACACCATGAACTTCTTCCCCTCAATGTGCGGCTGCCTCATCCTCCACCACCTGGGACCCAATCGCGTCTTGAGCGGACATAGGCTCCGCAAGGCAATGGCGAACGTACCTGTTGAGCCATAGGTACAAACAACTCTTGACGCCAGGAAAATGCGGGTTGCGATATGTCGCGCCGACTTTCTTGTAGTACTGGACAAGACATGGACAAACACATAAGCTCGCGATCGGGTATCAGAAAGGAGAGCACGCGATATTAGAACATACCTCGTCGACACCGTGTTCTGTGTAGTTGTCCCTCATGGAGGCCTTGAGGATCCCAAAGGGAGTATCGGAGTGACCTCTGGACATCCCACCCCTTGGCTTGGAAAAGATATCGCGCAACAGCTTGACGAATTTCGTGCGGGGCCCGGCTGGGATGTGTTCTGGAGCGTTTGTCGAGGCGGACCGAGCTCAGGAGTGAGAACTAAAAGGAAGACGATGAGGTTTGATGAGGGACTAAAAAGGGCGCCAGCGGTTGCTCTCGGTGCCCGTTGGCGAAGGGAAGCGTCAGGGGCGGCATGTCGAGGGTATGTCTGATATTGATTATGGAAACAAGCTAGCGGGGAGGCGTCTGGTGGGCGGAGGGGAGGGAAAGCCGCGAAAGCAGCGACGCGCCCACAGCCCGCCCTGCCCAGCGCGGCTCAGTGCGGCCGCTGCGCGTGCCACGACGATTTAGCCGGTGACCATCACCGCACACGTTTCAGGTATAGTAAGTCGCTACCGTTACGCCCCCGTAAGCACAGTAATACCTAGTCCTCGAGCTCGTTCCGGCTCCCGAATCTCACAACACAATCTTCTCTGTCAGGGCACTAGGGCACTCAGGCCTCAGGTCCTTCCGCCCCGGCTCCGCCTGCGCGACGCTCCATCGATATCTCTCGCTTGCACCCTCGGACCCTCGGACCTAGCCCGAGGCATCTGGGAGTTTGTCACCATGCAAAAGGCGAGACAAAGTCGGGAGACACACTCACCTTTGGAAGGTCTGTCCAAATTCAAACTTTCTGGTCAGATGAGGGAAAAATGTTTCCAAGAGGAAGGGATTCATCACGGGCGACAAAGGCGGGCAAAAGGTAACATTAGGCGCCTGCGATAAATCCGTTCCAAAGGAGAGTCCGTCTCCCCACTTTGTCTCGCCTTTTGCACGCTGCCAGATTCTCCGATGCTTGTCGTGACAGACGGTGACGACGAGTATGACCTCTTATGTGCTTGAAGCGCATGAGAGTCGAAACACCATTCCAGACCCATGGAGAACGGATCCACGCCGCTGCGCCTTCTGCAAAATCATCCATGGCGAAGGCCCCGCATACAAGATCTACGAGGAACATCGCCATCGCTATCTTAGGTCATTTCCAGCTTCTCTGGAACTGCGGAGTCACTACTAACATCGCAAAACACGCTTTTCGACCCCATACGCACGAACGCCTGGGTATATGCGTCGTCCACTCGCAGACATCGCACCCCTGCGCCGTGGGCACACACTTGTGATTCCAAAGACCCATATTTCCCGTGTGTCGGAGTGGTCGGGCGAGTTTGCTGCGGCCTGCGGCATGGTGGGTGGCGCGTGCCATTACTGGAGGTTCGTTGCATCAGTCATTCTTGTCCCCTCTACCAGCGTGGCCATGCAAATTTCTAATTTGAGTCACACGTGGACAAATGCAGCCTTGCAAAACACCGCCTTGAACGTGGTGTGCACCAAGAGTACGTACAGGTTGTTCCACACGTAAGTTGGTTCCTCCCTTCACCTACATAGTCGCCCTCGTTTCCAGGATGGCGCACGCTGTCGGACGGCTGTCCAGTGCTCCACCACGCCAATGACAGGCAGAGGTCGAACAGCATCTAATCAACTTCTTGTACACAGGTCCACTACCACATCATTCCCGCTCCTCAACCTGGCTTCGACGCCAGCGCAGGCGTGGACGCGTCAGTGGCACTGGCGGACACGCCCGAACATCGCAACCGAGTGACAAAGCCGCTGACGGAGAAGGAGATGCATCAGCGAGAATTCGAAGTACGGAATGAGCTGCATGAGGACGACGCCGAGCGGCTCGCAGAGAGTCTCAGAAGAGCCTTCGGGCTCACATGTGATCAGGTACCATGGAGACTCGCCGGGACCCATTTCGATACAAAGCCCGGGACCCGGGTACATAAGTCTGGTACGCTAATGAGGCTCGTGCTACATAGCAGTTGCGCTGAAGATTTTTAGGACGTCAAAGCCGCAGCGGCCGAGAACGCACAGACGCCTTCTCAGGAGCTCTGATTCACGACGAACTGGATCTTGGTGAAAGATGATTAATGATTGGCTGCGGGGTCTTCTCAGTCTGTCTTGTTCCCTCGGCACCGAACGGGAGGAGTTACATATTGAGGACAACTTGATTCGACATTTAGATTGAATCCTTCCACTGGAACCCCGGAATGCACACGGGCACTCGCCTAACTGCGTCCAGGGCCCCCACATGCGAATTCCCGACGATCCTCTCAGAGGACGGCCTAGCCGTGACCGGTTGACCACTGGCCCCCCACGGTGACTGCACTGTATGTGCTTTGGTTACTGTTTACGAGTGCGAGACGTTGGCCGCTGAGTTTTTACTAGCTGATTACAGTACTCAATTGGACAGAAATCGCTCCCGAAGATTGTTCCCGACCGAGGGACAAATCACATTCCCCACCGAGGGCCTTGCCGAGGGCCCATTATACTTATTCTCCCATACTATGACGCCCGTTACATTTGATCCGGTAAATCGGATCGTTTCTGATCAGGTATGTCCTTACAAACTCGTGGCTTTTCCAAACAAGGAGCTCACGGTCATCATTTATTAGTGGCTTATACAGCGAGTATGAAAGCACTCGAATGTAAAGGTTTGTGATCCATAAGGGTCCCAAGGACAATCCGGACAACTCCATTGTGCTTCGGTAACGGGGACATGAGAAGCACAGGTGCGGATATGGTGAGTGCATAATTTTGAGGCGTCTTTCGTACCACGCGACGGCTCATGTAGTATGGCCCAAGTATGGCCTGTGAAGAAAGCTTGTCTACGGGAGTCTACGGGCTGCGATCTGGATCGCAGCGGCGCTGGTGCGGTGTTTGCGTCTGGCAGCGGGCGGGGTGGGTTTGCGTCGTGGGGATTATATATGATAGACGAATGCGATATGGTGAAGCTTTTTCCGCCCACGTCCCCCGGTGCTTCCTGCTCAGGGCCGCCCTCCTTGTTTCACACTTTTCCCTCGGCTTCTCCGCTCCAGCTTGCTTGGGTTCGGAGTGATTGCTGCGTTCTGATATGCAGTCATGAACGTGCCAGATCAAAATGTTACATCTGAGGTATCCGAGCTGTACGTGCATGGCGTCCGCAGTCTTTCATTTCATGCTGACCGACATTCTATTCCAGCCACACCACATTCGTAGGTCCAATTGTCCATCCGTCTATCGATCGAATCTCATATTCCTCTTTCGTGCAGTATGTGGGTCTGGCAAGTTTCACTGTGCTGGTATGGGACCATCTGTTGACACTTTCGGAGGAGGTGTGTCATTACATATCCAGATGGTTATGTCACGGCCACTAATTTCGTCGATTAGATCGAGTTCATTTGGAAGAAGCAGAAGGGGCCGCGTATGTATCGTCGCTTTGAGTATTGCTGATCTGCTGACGTTGTATTCCGCAGTTATGTACCTGTTCTTCATCGTGCGCCGTCTCTCAGCACGAATTACGTACAATTACACTTACGAAGGTCACCTAGAACCGGTACCTCACACCACTAGGCTTCTGCGTGAACCTAATTGGTGCGGAAATTCGCTAGAGTGACTCTTAATCTCGTCCGTTTAGCCACTGCATCTAGCCTATTTCTCAAATTACTTCACCCCCGAAGTAGGTGTTGCCGTGGACCGTTTTTCCTTCCCTATCTAACTAGAGCGCGCTAGACGTTCGTGTGTTGCCTAGGCTAAAGTCATACTGGTTTGTTCACTAATCCTTTCATAGATGTCAACACTTCGTGCGTTTCGAAGGATCCATGACTGTCATTGGCATCAACGTGACGGCATTGATGATGTTCCTCCGTATATACGCAATTTACGAGGGGCGGAAACCTGTCGTCATCCTCGTTGCCGTCCTCCTCCTCGTGGAGTTCTCCGTAAATGCCTGGCTACTCACTTACGGCATTGGTACGTCCCCCCGCGAAATGTACGATCTAAGACCTTGAGCCTTACGCCCCCATTCAGCTGTCCGTCACTCTCATGCTATCCGCAGTGCGTGCGTCCGGTATCACTTATGGGTCGCCTGTCCTGATCTCGATGCTTAGCCTGTACTATGATATTCGACCAGTCTAAAGTGTACGTTCTCACCTTCCGGGCATTGGACTGGATTGCTCATGCGGACCCCCTCATACAGGCACGGTGCCTTCGCAGCAGCATCGGCATGGCTTCCTTTGTTGTACGAGACGGTCATTCTCGTCCTCACGCTCTTGCGGACATACCAGCACGCGAGGGATGCGTCAACTGGAAGGGTCATGCGGATCTTGGTCAGGGAAGGTCTCTTCTACTTCAGGTGGGGCGCTGCATTGACATTTCTGGATTCAACGTCGTACTGAAGCGCGACCGCCTGTCCTGTCCTCAGCGTCATATTCACCATTACGTTCATCTTGACTCTCATGATTCTTTTGGCCCCGGACGGGCTTAAGAACGTGGCTGCACAGTGAGTTCCATCCGCCGCCATCATCGTGGACATGATCTAACCTCTCGCATCCCAGAACCGAATACCTGTAAGTTCCTCAACGCTCCTTCCACTCGCCACCAGCTCCCCTTCCCAACACAACCACTGCTGACGGTTCTCAACGCGTACGTGCAGCCTGACTGTGGCGATGATGTCCCGCATCACGCTGCATCTGAAGAAGCAGATACATGGAGGTAGCTCGCACAGCGTGTTCCTGTCCGCAGGCGAAGGTGGTCCTTCCCTCCCCTTGGCGACGCACGGGACGGACGGATTGGATATCACCATCCAGCAAGTTTCGGTCATGCACGACGACCACGGAGACGTCATTGATATGCCCAAGACCCCCAACTTCGCAGCTTCATCGACCAGAAGCCAGACCCATCCACCGCGGTTTGAGTGGCACGAGCTTCGATCCATCGCCCCTCTGCGCCTGAACGTTAACGGAAGCCGACCCAGCAGTGTCTCTAGTCAGCAGCAAAGGTATAAACGGCTGCCGTAGTCGAGATGAAGGATGAGATCGTAATGATTGTACTTGTATGACGTATGATATTCACACTGTAGGATCTATAGCCGGAGTAAGCATGGATGTACATACCTTAGTCAATGCGTAGTAACGTAACTTACATATATATTACTCAAATAGGCCCCGTACGCAACTCCGTCCCAATCTTCAAACGGGATTGAACGGGGATCTATCCCAGAAAGCGCTAACATGAAACGTAACAGCACAACTACTGATACAACGTACATCGTGCTACACAAGAAAATTTTGATCAACGGCCCGCCTCGCCTCAATGCAAACTCTGCATCTGGGCCAGCACATTCTTGACAGTGCCGACGGGCAGCATGATGTGCTCCGCCTCGATCTCGCCTTCCATGAACTGCTCTGGGTGTGGATGGGCCAGGAACTGCTCCAAGAAATCGCCGTCCAAAAAGCCATAGGATGACTCCGCGTCCGTGTGCCCACGCGGACCGGCCGGAGCTCTCAGCCTGTAACAGTTTATGCGTTAGGACGATCGCTCACAAAACAGCAAAATGATGAGACATACTGGGTATGGCTGTCGCCGCCTGGGCCTGTGAGCATCTTCGCCATGTTGCGCTGCAGCGCAGTCATGTGCAGCGACGTGGCATCGGCCATGTCCACGACCGTGCCTATCCGACCACTGGATGTGAAGAAGACGTGGCTCGGCTTTACGGCCTGGTCCTCGGCGACATCTGTGGACGATAATGCGCCTGCGCAGACAGGGTATCAGTACGTAAATCGTGGTCGAGAACATCCAGTAGCGAACCTCTCAGGAATTTGTTCACGACATCGTTCAGATGGTAGACACCATCTTTTTCGACATGCGTGCGATGAGGCGTCCTCTGCAACGAGAACGAGAAAAGGTTGCAATCGGACTAAGTGGCAACATATGAATAACCCAAAATGAGGAGGAACATTTGTAGTCACGTACGTTCGCGCCGATGATACCATTACCAGTGCCCTCGATCGCCGTCGGCCACAGCGGACCGTAGTCCCGTGCAACGCTCTCCAGCCGCCCAAGCTCGTCATTCCACTTCAGAACGGACACAGAGCTAATTGCATCGCCCACGAGTATGTGTTCGCCATCGACGACCAGATTTGTGACAAAGTGGCTGTGGTTCCACTCTGTGACCTTCTCTAGTCGCAAAGGCGTCAGCTCCCCCGCAGTGTTGTCGGTGGCGTTGAAAAGCACAACCTGTACGGCACCACTCAGTTATCGCATGCTATTTACAGCACCGGAAAACGCACCGAGGAGTTGATAGCAGCGATGATGTAGTTTTCAGAGAGGTGCGCAAGCGCATACACGCAGCCCCCAACTTCTTGAGACGCGAGAGTGTGTAGAGAACGCACGCTCGAGCCCCGTTCGCCCTCCGTCTGCGAGACAGAGAACAACAAGATACGACCTTGGGATGGTTCCCTCTCGTCCGGGCGGATGTAGACCGTCCCAAGGACCAGCGCCGGGGATGACCCCAAGCCAGTTGTCGGCAGAGAAAGCACGGAAGACGGCTCCTCGCCGGTATCACACAAGAAGTTGTGCAGTTCTAGCTATCTGTGAGAACCCTGACAGCTGCCGACAGACACACGCAAGACTTACGTTGGAAGGAATGCGCGTCCAGCAATTTGAAGCAGCCCGTTGGCTGCTCGTAGTCGCCGATCCTGCTCGGGGTCCTGCGTGTGCACGCTACTCCAAACACGCCCTGTCCAGCGTGATACGCGAGTTTCCGAGGAGCGTCCAGACCGAGCGGTGTCTACGATGTATATCAATCAGTCACAAGTCAAACGCGTGCGAGGTTCAGGTAGACAGTGAAATGACACGCACGGATCGAATTTGCATCTTGTCCAGACCCCGCACGTTCCCTATCAGGAGCGCCGAGGACGTGGCAATGGCCAGACACGACGGGAACGCAGTCGTGTTGAAAGTTACGCCCCTGATCATATCCTATGCGCGCGGACGGCTCGTAAGCCTCTCTGTAACGTAAGATGCAGAGGGGCGAACCCACCTTGACAGACACGGGGGATGGGCGGACCCGCTGCCGGTCCCAGAACAGGACACTCGAGCGCGTCCCGCTGGCAAGCACGACCGTCCTTCCATCAACCGTGCACACCGACAAGCTTGCCGGTGCGTTCCCCAACGAGCTCTGTTTCCTATCCTGCAGCGTCCCGTCTTTCAGCGCGTACGTCACCAGTGTACCATCCGCGAGCCCCACGAGGAGGTAGGGGTGGAACTCCGAGTCCCTCGGGCGTGTTCCTGTGCCGAAGTTGTGTAGAAGTACCGCGCGCGGAAGCGTGGGCAGGACAACGTCGCATACGGCCTGGAGCGCGGGCTTTGAGTCGAGCGCAAAAACTGCGACCTTGTTCGAGCCCCAGAAAGAGACGGCGATCGCGCTCGCATAGTTTTTGGACCGGTCGTACGGCTGGCAGGAGATCGCACAAATTTCGTCTGGGAAGTCGCGCGTCCTGCACAACCCACGCTTCAGTCAACATGTGCCAAATACCCTTCAGAGTCATTGGCGCTCACTGCAACAACTGCGGGGTGTCTTTCGGGCCTAGATTGAAAAGCGCGAGCCGGCCTCCGCTTCCACGACTTCCACTCAGCCCAACGACAAACTGACTCGGGCTCATCGCAGCCGCGACAATCTCCCGCTCAGTATACTCCCCGCCCAATGTTTTCGGGTACCACCCTGCACCGACTTTCGTGAATGCGAGCAACGCGGGTTCGTACTCGACAAGCTGGATGCCTCCCGATGTGATCTGTACAATCAATGACGAGGGCACGTACGACGAAGCCCCGCTGGCAGAGACCTCCCTCCGCGGGATGTTGCCTAACGCAAGCGTTGGCACGTTGGTAGCAAAGCCTGCGACGGACGGGTCGAGGTGTGTGAGGGCGTCCTTGCCCTCAAAGCCAAAGACGTGCGTCTCGCGCAATGTCGAGACCACGAGATGCGTGTGGATCCTGAAAGCGGGGGAAACCTGTGAGTAACGTTCGGTGGGAACATCGCGCTTCAACGTACGGTCCCGCGGAGTGTATCTTGACAGGCCAGATGTCGGTGACACCGGTAAGGCCGTCCAACCTCGCCTGCTCCTGGAAGTCTGCCTCAGTCCGGATGACGCGCAGAGAACCGCACGTAAGCCCGCCCGAACAAGTGATGACTTGCGGCTATATGCACACAAAAGTTGTCAGTCAAGCCGTACACACATGTTCTCGCGAGAGTGTATATACCTGGCCGCTTCCGTCGATATCCGCGAGGGCAGCGTCCGTGATGGGAGCGATGTTGTCGTAGCTCTGCAGCACCTCGAGGAACGTGCCCTTCGTGTTCACGACCCTGCCTTCCCGCGCCGATCCGTTCTCCAGATCTCCTGCAGTCGCCTTACCTTTGCCCTTGTCCGAACCCACGAGCGAGGACGGGGGCACTGATGACACCCCTTGTGGTATTGGCAGCGTGTCGACAGTCGTGTTCGCAATCGGGGTAGGGTGTATGCGCAGCAGTTGCGAGTCTCCGTAATGTGACCCGAGATAGAGCACTTGCGAAGATAGGTACGACAGGCACGTCGGTGGCGACGCCTGGGCGGCGTTTTCAGCGAGAATATCTTGGTCGTCGCGCGAGCAGTAAAGACGCACCTCGCCAAGCGGGATCATGTTCAGACACATCTTGCCATCGTCGAACGCAACCATTGCGAGGCGGCCGTATGTGTCTCCCAAGATCACTCGTCGACTTCCCTCGTCGACGGTAGTCCACCTACACACGAACGCACGCAGACGGGTGCCGACTCAGTACCCAGCGCACGCACATCAGTCATCCACTCACGCTGTGACCGCCGCCCAGGGCCACTTCACCGTTGCGCGAGGCTTGATCCGCCTCGACTCGCGCTGCTTCTCCTTCTCCTTTGCATCCGCCGCCTGCGCCGTGTCCTCGCCCGCGAGGCGTTTGCTCAGCCTGCGTTGCTTCTCCTTGCGCGTATCCTGCTGCTCTTGTGTCGAGTGCTCGTAGAATAAGATCTTGCGGCCCCCAAGGATGAGTATGCCACCTCGGTGCGCCGGCGCGTCGTCGTCCCCTTCGACGTCTTCTCCACCAGTCGCGTAACTAGGAATGGGGACTAACATAAGAGGTGCTTCAAGGGAGGGGAATGTCTTGTCAGACAGAGTTGCAGTGAGCAGGAGGTTCGAATGCGTAGGAGAGAGCTCGAATTCGCCGAGGTCGACATCCCGGCAGAGGAGTTGTATTTGCTGGCGATGGTTGAGGTGGAGGAGCGCAAGAGTGTGGCGGCCTTCCTGTTCCGTGTGGAGGAATGTGAAGGCGAGCAAATTGAGCTCAGGAAGCCTGGATTATTGATGGGAACAAGTCAATATGCCGCTCGTAAAGAGAATGTGGCCATACGCACGAGACATCAAACGCGTTATCGAGTTTTGCATCCTTCAAGGCGACGATCTTGAACTTGCCCGTGTAACAGCTGACAGCGACGACCTCGCCTGATGGATCCACCCGGAAGTCTGTCACAAACTCTGCTGGCCGAGCTGTCCTGTCTGCAAGAGCAGTGTGGCCTGCAGGCGTGAGAGACCCAACGCCGTGCACCACATCATACGAAAGAAGAACGAGCTTGGGATCCGGATGGTCGGTCATGACCAGGATGTTCGACCGTCCTTCTTCCTACAAGATCAAACATGTATAATATTGGCATCACTGTTGGACGCTGGCTATCATCACGTTTGGGCTCACGTACCTTGGCCGGGACGTCCTGCAGACCCACAATCCTCCCCCACATGTCCGATACGCATTCTCGCTTGAGCCCCTCCGGCTGGAGCGAGAACACCTCGAGCTTGTCCGTCTTTGCGATCACCAGAAACTCCAGGCCCGAGTCCGGCGTCAGAGTGCATTTGAGCGAGCGCGATACAGAAGAGGAGGGGTGGAACGTGCCGACGACGCGCATGCTGGCTACAAACTGTTCCGATGCTTAGTAGCGTCGACGGCCGGATGACAGTCGACAGCTGGATGATATATCGACGGAAAGCAGAGTGTCAGAGCATCCGACGGAGTGGAGACTGCGTTCGATTGCGCCGAAGCCTGCTTTGAGCAGCTTACTGTGCGCCGGTCCCAGGGACGTCATTTTTCCCGATCGGGAGAGTAACATCCGGCCCGGATCGCGAAAAAGTATACGCGATTCAGACGTCGCTTGTGCTTCACAGATGTGGTTACAAGGTAGCAGCCGTACTTAAGACTTTGAATGGTAAGAGCACACGTTAACAGTACGTTAACACACAGGATCATGTTCGTGGTGGTTTGTGGCGAGTCCGTTCTTCCGTGGCAGCCTAAGATCATCAACCAAACAAGTGCCAGTATCAGATTCGTAGCATATTCAATAAATAGAGATTGGCCACGGCTGGCGTTGCGGGATAGAATGATGACAAGGTATGAGTACAAAGGACCAGAGATACAACCGACGGCTCCTCAGGAGCCCAGAAAGATATGCCAACTTGAGACCAGGACACCAAATGAACCCAGCCAAAGACCCAGAATACGAATACAATCAACATTTATCGAGACCCATCTTCTTGTCCTGCAGACCTTCCTCCTCCGCAGACCGCAGCTGCGTAAACTCGTACCACTCCTCGTTCCCGTCCGCCTTCGAGTGCAGGCGCGGGTTGACGTCGTGCGACGTCGGCGGCATGGACATCGGCATGCGCGGCGTCCGTATCTCCTCCCCGTGATCGTTGTGCGTCACCGTCTGTTCCTGGACGGTGACGTTGAACGATGTGTAGGGCAGGGTTTGGCTGCCGAGTGTCGTGTCCCCCTGCCCCGGCCCGTGCCCCTGCCCGCGTCCGTGCCGCGCGAACCGCACGTCGGAGCCGGGTTGCCAATGTGGCATCGTGGACATGTTGGTTGAGAACTTGAGCGTGGAGTCGCGGATCTCGTGCTCGTGCGCCGCGCGCTTGAGGTGGAGCGTTATGCGGGACATCATCGTGACCGTCAGGCTGCGAAGGCATGGCGGTAAGAAGCGAGGAGCATCAGCGATCGAGAGGTTACACTCACAGGTATTCCATCCTATCAAGAGACAGAGCATCGTCAGTCAGTGTGGGGGCTTGACGAATACATGTCATTGAGAGACGTACTGCGCGCAAAGATTTTGGATGCCAGGTGGTGCGAAGACGATCATCAACGTCAAGACGAGAGTAACGGAGAAAATGACGCTAAAGGTCTATGTTAACAACTCGGGTACAGGGCCAATACGGGAGCAAGCCCGCACCTATAGTACGCCACTCCCTCCTTGAGTAACGTCCTCATCATACCTGCCACACTCTTGTAACGGACCGAGCTGTACGTGCGGTATACGGTTAGGAGGAGCACGATGGTGTCGTATACGAGCACGGTCCAAGCAGTGGCGGAGGCAGCAACGCCTGGGCTGCATAAACCATCCGTCAGCTTAGGGAACGCGAGGGTGAGGAGGATATTTGACACTAACAGTCGGCTCGAGTCGAAAATCATTGAACAAGCTGTGTGATCCAAAAATTTTCAATGTGGGCAGGTAGATGATCTCGTCGTGTGTCGTACCTTTGACCGCCGCGCTATGATGTACCGCTGGATGGAACCAGGACGTCAGCGCGCTCATGCCACGCACCGATAACAAAACGCGAGTGCACGCACCGATCCCATGCGAGAGGAGCCATGCATTCGTACCAAATTCGAGAACAAAGATGATGGCGACGAACGCAACAATCAACTTCTTCGTCTCATACATGGCGTAGATCCGGAGAAGCATCATGAGCGACGCGATGTTGATGCCGATCATGGTCGTGGCCCCTTCGTAACGCACGTAGTGCGTGCATCTAAGTAAGTTCATATGAGCATACTGTGAACGAATGCTAGGTGGAGGAAGGACGCACTTCTCGTAGGTGAAGGCGCCAGATAAATATGCTGAAGAAGCAGGAAGGTGTGGTTAAGGGGACTGAAGACAATCTCACGAGAGAAGGGGGGAGCGACGAACCGTACAAGTTACCGATGAAGGCCAATGGTGTCATATACCGATTCTACGTCGTCGGATGAGCAAGCTTGACGCGAAGCACCCTTCATAACGTGTGCACGTACCAAAAGGAACAGCCAAATCACTGTCACCATGTACAGTTAGCTTAGGCCTATGCAGAGTTACGTCCAGGGTTACGCACGTGGACTCCTCTTCTTCTTCTTCCATACGTACTTGATTTCATCATCAAGGGTAAGTAGGTGGTCATAGACCAGCACAGTGTAGCTGGCTAAGCCCACGTACTACCAAACAACGCCAAGACACCATGGCATGATGCACGTCAGTAGATGCCACAGGGCTTCGTATGACTAGGTATAACTCACAGCGGTGATTCTCCTGCCATCGCGTAGCCCCAACAAATCAACATTGTCAGTGCAACCGCAAAACACAAAGGGAAAAGCACGAGAAATGCGGAAGCCAAACGGCCGAAATAAGCAAAGCAACGTACAGCTCAGCCACTTCCTGTGTGATGCTGTTATCTACGGCCTTCATAGCTTGCGCTCAAAGTTGCGAGTGAACGAAGGGAGCCCGAGATGCTAGAAACGGGGACAAAACCAGTCAGCCTAGAGGCGAAAGAGGGGAAGCGAACGCCAGAACGCACCGCAGGATGAAAGCTTCGTGTCCCACAACTGCACATCATCTGGAAACCGGAATCACCTCAGTTATATTCCGTTCAAAGAAACCGCACCAGTCCCTCCCAGCGCTACGTTCCATAGGGGCGGTGCTAGCGTAAGTGCAGTCACGCGCCAAACCGAACATGGCGTAGTCCTCCGAAGAAGGCAAGGGTGGGTCCCGTTACCGCCGGTTGGAGTTGGCGGCGGCGATCGCCCGCCCTGTCTGTATTTTCGGCGGAGAGGGCTCGGACGGTGTCGGGGTGGCATGTACGAGGCGGCGACCAGGTCCTCCTGGACTAATTACTGACGTCGGACAGACCGGTCCACCGCGACAAACGACCTAGGTTCGATCGTTAGCTGAGGTTTTCGGCCTGCGTCCCTGAGGCAACGGACACGGTCCTTCAGAACGAGTACTGTGACACTTCCGGGGCGACAACACATAGGAGGGGGTTTGGATCTCAAGGGGACACAGGAACGCCGCCAACTGAAGATGCCGCAATCGTTGCAAAAGCGATTGCGGCATCTTCAGTTGCAATTGGCATGAGCGGCAACGCCCCGAATCGTTGGAGGAGAAGGAAAATGCTCACCATGACATTCTGGATCGGGATGAGAACCGGGTCGCATGCTCTCTGGTGCGAGGGTTCAGTTACTGGCACTTCCGCTCCAAGTCGTCGGATGAAGGTGGTGCGCTAGTGGGAGGTGGATGTGACAGAAAGGGGCCGAAAAAAAGCGGACCGCCATATACGAGCTATCCATCTGGAAGTACTTGCTGAACGAAACATTGTGTTGTTCAGTATCCGTTTGTGTGGTCGTGTCGTCGCTTTCCCAGCATTTACTGGCAGAAAAGATTTTCTCCAGGGTCATGAATGTGATGTAACTCACTGGATCGGTTGAGTGACGCCAGCGATCGATTTATGGCCTGGCTACTAGCGGCTCCACAGCTCGTTCCCTCGGAGTTGTGTTGCCCACGGTCCGGCCAGTGAAGAGGGTTCTGTCAAAGTGAGACGCCTATATCGAGAAAAACGATCCTGCCACGGAAAGAAACGGCAGCTGTGTGAGCGGGTGTACAGCGGACTTTCATAGGTTTGGTAACAGGCTCAGGCGGATGTGCTGGGGAGGGAGCCTCCCGGAGCCCGAGCCATGGTTGAACGCAACGTTAACGTTGGTCTTGGAGGCGTCGTGGTCGTGACTCGGACGCGTCACGGAGGTGACCGTTATGTTACGTCACGGTAGCACAACGACCTCCACTTTATGAATAGCAAGGGCCCTCCGGGCGCACCTGAACTACGAACGGTTAGGCGTGGAATGTATTCTAGTATAGTATATCACAATGTAAAGTTGGATGATCAATATTCAGCTACCATTTGTGTGACTATCTCTAGTATGTAATTGACCTGAGCAGCCTGCATAAACCTTTCCAAGCCCAGCCGGGTGCAACTTACTCAGAACACTAGGGGGTGCAGTCAACAATAGAATTTAATAACAAACAGTTGTTGCCAACCAATGGAGGGTACCCGATGTTACCCGACGTTAATGACTTACTTAGACCCGTATCAGGCGCTAAAGCAGAGTAACAGCGGCTAACAATCAGTGTTAACTGAGTTATTAACACACTTGATGACCTTCTTTCTATGTACTAATGGTTAATCAACACTAGTATTGTGTTAAAAAGTACAAGTTGTTGCCTGCACCCTAACACACTAAACGTAAAGCCTTAAAAGATGACCTAAGTGATAAGCAGAACCTACCAACTTCTCAAGATCTCAAGATCTCACCTCTCACCAGAACTGGTCCCGTTCGGCCAACCGTCCATCCGACATGCGCGAATGTCACGAATGTCACAGAATGGTGACACAAGTGACAGACTCACCCCTTCCTCCCCCAACCGGATCAACCCCGGACACGTGGCCGATTGATTGTAACAGTCACGGTCACAGTCACTTTTCGCCCCCCAAAACCTGTTCTACTTCGTAGCTCAGGAAAATAATGAAGCTTGGCAGTACTTATCTACCAAAAGTTCAAACAACTCGTCGGCCACCGTTACTACTTATCTACTATCGTGAACTCGTCCGTGAACTTCTTCATTGCAATTGACGTCCCGCCCCACCGTCTGCATCCCTCGCCACTCCTTCCTCTCCTCCCCAAACGTCGTCCGCAGCTATTATGGGAACCCAGCGATGGCCACGGTCACGTCTGTGTATGACATCCGCTCGCTCAACTTGAAGACTAGGACGGTACGGTTCTGTGTTCACCGGCCGGCCGGCGGAAGAGCGCGTGCAACAACTTGGCCATCGTCAGCGTCCCTAGGTGGTCGACCGTTTCCGTCGAGGACCTTGAGTGCGTGCGTCCGAGATCTCTTCCCGGATGAGCGCGGTTGAGCATGTACAGTACATCCCGGGGTAAACTTCGCCGGCGACTAACTTCTAGGTGTTCGTGGTCGGGTTGTGCACGTTTTAGATGAATGCTAGCGCTTATGGAAGTGTGTATGTAGTGGTGCAAGGCATACGAGACAAGCGCGAACCGTCTCCTTTCTTGCAGCCTTAAGCTTGACCGCTTTGATGTGCGGGCAATCGACTTAGGATCCAGTCATTGACGTCCCATATGGAAGAGGCTTGATGTTCAACCTACCTTAGAAGTAACTCCGAGTCCAGTAGCGTTGGGGAGTTTACAGTGATGCACTGATGGCATGCGCAATGGACCGTTAAACGCCGTCTGACATCAACGTTAACTCTGCCCTGGCCGCACGCAACTTCCTCAGACAAGTTTCGTTGCGGGGTTTCTTGACCGCCAGAGAATCCAAACAATACATCTTGCAAAGTTCCTTGCAATCCAGCATGTTTACCTACTAGTGGTGCCCGACATCATCACCATATACTTGGATCCATGGAATAGAGTCAGGAAGTCAATCTCAGTGAAAGCTTGAACACGGCTGTCGTCGTGGAATAAGTAAAAAGCTATGGTACGATATAGGTACAATGGGTATCATACAGCCTGCCGTCCTGCAAACCAGAGAAAAGAAAGCAATCGAGCCATGACCCCTCTACACATCAACGTCCTCCCCAACTTGGAAGCGCCCTGTCCCGCGCCAGCTCTCTCGACCGATCCCCAAGCTGCAGCGGCGCAAACTCGAGCCACTCATCCTGCCGGTCCGGCTTCGGGGTCCGCGGCGGGCTCCTCGCGTGCGGGGGCAGCCTGGGCAGTGGCTTGCGCAGCGTCTGGACCACCTCCCCGTGGTCGTCGTACATCACCGTTTGCTCCTGGACGGAGATGCCGAACGGGTTGTGGGCCACGCTCATGTTGGTGCGCTCGCCGCGCCCGGTGCCGGCGAACTGGAGCTCGGAGCCGACTCCGGTCCTGGGCCAGGCCGTGGTCATGTTCGTCGACAGCTCGTATCTGTGGCCCATGAGTTCTTGCTTGTGCGCGGAGCGTTTGAGGTGGAGAGTTATCCGGGACATCATCGTGACGGTCAGGCTGCGAAGTTATGGCGGATGGTGAGAAGCGTGGACGATCCATAGTCGGGAAGTTGGACTCACAGGTATTCCATCCTATCAAGAAACGATACATCATTCATCATGAATTAGTGTGTAGCCTTGGCGGATATCTGTAGCCACGAGACGTACTGCGCGCAAACATTTTGGATACCGGGCGGTGCGAACGCGACCATCAACGTCAAGACGAGGGTGACGGAGAAGATGACGCTAAAGCTCCCTGTTAGCAACTTCCTGTAGATGCACGAGGAAGAGAAAGTGAACGCGCACCTGTAATACATCAGACCCTCCTTGAGCAAAACCCTCATGGTATTTGCCACAGTCGCACCACGAATTGTGTTGAATGTGCAGTACAAGGTGAGGCCGAGGACGACGGTGTCGTATATGAGCACACTCCAAGCAGTGGAGGAGGTAGCAACCCTCGGACTGTATAATGTAACCTCCCGTGAGCTTAGAGAACGCAACGGTGGAGAGTATGCTTAACACTGACACTTTGGTTGAGTCGAAAATCATGGAACAGGCTTTATTAGCTGGAGCGTCAGTGTGTGATCCCTTTAAACAGACAGACGCTTGGGTGCCGTACCTCTGATCCTCGGGCTATGATTTACAGCTAGATGGAGCCAGGACGTCAGCTCCCCCATGCTACGCAGAGATCACAGAACGCGGAAGCACGCACCGATCCCATGGGAGACCAGCCATGCATTCGTACCGAATTCGAGGCAAAAGATGACGGCGACAAATGCGACCACGTAAGGCCTCTTCGAGTACATGGCGTATATTCGGAGAAGCATCATGAGCGACGCGATGTTGATGCCGATCATGGTCGTGGCACCTTCGTATTGCACGAAGTGCATGCATCTACGTGCATATTAGCGGATGACGAGCGAAGACGGCACGGAAGGACGTACTTCTCGTGATCGAAGGTGCCGGAGAAATATGCTGAAGAAGCGGGAGGGCACTATATGTGAGGCCGAAGACGGGGCCGCAAGAAAGAGCATGAGGAGGACGAACCAATTAAGTTACCCAGGAACGCCAGTGGTGTCATATATCGATTCTACGCTCGTATCATGAGGCAAGAAGCACGCTTTATGATGTGTGCACGTACGAGAAAGAATAACCAAATGACTGTTACCATGTACAGTCAGCTCAGGTTTGAGAATTCTAGCCACTCAGACGGGATACTCACGTGGACCTCGCTTCTTCTTCCTCCATATGTACTTGATTTCATCACCGAGGGTGAGAAGGTGGTCATAGATCAGCACGGTGTAGCTGGCCACGCCCACATACTACAAAACAGCGGATGCATGACACGTAAGTAGATGCACAGGCCCTTGAGTGAATAGATATGCACTCACGAAGGTGGTTCTCCTGCCCGTGCGTATTCCAAAACGATTCAATGGTGTCAGCGGACGTGGGAAAACAAGGGGAAGCTCGCAAGAAAGCCAAACAAATGAAACTGGCGAACCGACGTACAGCTCAAACTCCTCGCTCGTCGCCGCAGACTCAACAAAGCTCGCCATGGCCAGTGCCGATGGAGTTGCGAGTGCGCGCCGTACCCCCACGAAAGCTAATCCTCGAACAGGAGCCGAAAGGCCAGAAACAGGGACGAGAGCAGTCAGAGGGGGCGAAGGAGCGACAGCGGAGGCAAATACAGGCGGCAGGACGAAAAAAACCCTCTGCACCGCAACTGCACCGTGCAAGTATTACCTCATTATATTCAGCAAGACCTGTGGCCCATCCGTTACCCAATGATACGCTCGCCAAGGCGGTGCAGCGTGCTCGTATACTTAATGCAGGAACAGGCAGGAACGCGCCGAACCAAGATGGCGTGGTTCCCCGGATGAGGCAAAGGAGGGCACAGGTCCCCCCCATCATTCGAGCGGGGCAATTTGAGTTGACGGCGCCCATCACGCTCGCTGCCTGGCAGTCTCAGACGGGGAGGTCAAGTGGGGTTTGGATGGTGATGGAGTGGCATCAGGTGGCGACTAGTGTGGTCGGGCGCAGGGTCGAAGTACCTAATGGGATTGTTCGATGGCTACCGATCGGCACGGACGATTGAAGATAAGTAAACATAGCACTCCATCCCAGAGCGGCCGCGGCTATGATCTCATCGAAGAGATGTAGGAGCCCGTTGGAAGCCGTTGGAGCTCCAACGGGAAGGGGAACGCCCCCAACTGATTGTTTGCAGGAGCTGCGGAGGTGACAACCACATCGAGACTAAGAATGGTTGCTTGGAGACGCTCGCCGTAAAATGAACCTCCTCAAGGTCGTCATCAAAGCATCTGCAGCACAGGCCGGATGAGAATGCAGGAGGGTGCGGTCACCGAACATGTAGCAAAATATATGGATATCGATCGAATGAGAAGACACTTCAGGTTTTTGAAGAAGTAGACACTGACAGTTGCGCACAGTCCCATCCCGCAAAATGTTGAAAGCGTCTGCCCATGGGAGGGTCTGGTAGCTTGACTGTTGACATTCCGGACACGTGCACGCCGTCGATTGAAACACATTGTAATAGATTGTAATGAATGATTCTTGAGAGGACCATGCGACAGGAAGGGCCCAAAGTGCTGTAGGCATGTGGAGGACGCCATAACCACGCCTTGCTGTCGACCCATGTCGGTAATGATATTATATTGATGTGGACAACAGGGAAGCGCTCACCTATGAATACTTATTTTGTGCCCTTCGGCCTAGGCCTCTTCCCGCCATCCGAGTCGCGGCAAATACTAGGCGCGTAGTACTTGCTTCAAGTTCCGCTTGACGTTTCTCTCGGCTCCGATATGCTGGCCATCTTGGGGTTACGTTACGACCTACAGTACAGCCAAGGTACTGCAGAGATTCTCGTATAGAATAGGTACATCCGCTCAACACGGAACGAAAAAAACCGATCTGAGTCCGACATACTGTACCGTGGTCCGTGGACATGCACGTAGGACGTGACGTACTGCTGTCGACGTGGCCCACGATCCGGACACGAAATCGGGCGACGACCACATATCATAGATGCCCCACTGCACACCAAGCCTTCGTTGTCCCAAGACCATTTTGTCTTGCGGACACACGACGGCGTTTGGTTGCACGCGCACTGGACATGTCGCCACCTAGCCACAAAGGAATTGGGGCCATTCTGGGCATTGCGGTGGGCAGAAAGTGGGATCAGGGTCTGTGGGTCAGAGAAGGTGCATTGCAACAGCATAGTGATGCAAGCCGGGGGAGAGGCAGAGCTGACCGGACTTCTAGGTTCCTGCGGAGACCACATGTCCATGTCATTCCGCGGGACCAACGCGGCGTTACATGGTGGCAGGACTCACTATCGTATACACCCCAACACGTCGCTCGCGTCATGACGGTACCTCCGATAGTCCTCCACCCGACAATGTTCCATCTTCGTTCTCAAAGACCTCTCCCTGCGATGCTTGTGGGTCGTTCTTCCTAGACTGGACGAAATGGTGGAGTAGGGTGGGCTGCGTGTCGTCTTGGTTTCTGTTACTTGTCTTCGTCGTCGTCTTGGTGTCCTTTGCTTTACCCGGTTTTATCGGCGCAGGTTTGGGCTCTAGGAACGGTATTGCTTCTACCAAAGAGAGATGATAGGTATATTCCGGGCACATGGTAGCAGCACATACCTTCAAGAAACACGTACTCTTCCCCTCGTCGTACGCATGCGACTGAGCGATGATTCCTTTGTGGGTCATAGACGCGATGAAAGCGCAAGGGACACACGTACTAAGGTCCTTTGCCTGAACTGTCGCCCTCCCATCTCTTCCCGCTACAGCTTGCGAGGCTTCTGCTATTCGGGCGACGAATTCCTCTGCCGCCCTCGAAATAAGGAAGACAGCCTCTCGTTGGACCATGATGAGATCCTACGGGGACATAAGCTCTAGTGTGACTCGTTGAATGAGTGCTATGGCACATGCCTTGTCCGCCTTCAAAATCTTTTGCACCCGTGAATATGGCAGTAGTGACTTTCCCGGGTCTCGTGCGAGAGATTCAGAGCCTGATGCCTTGGTTTTCTTTGTTTTTGGCTTGTCCGTTGATGTCTGTGCTCCCTGCTCGTCTTCCTGTGCAGGTTCCGCGTCCATAGCAACAGTTTCGTCTGGAGTAGGAGGTTCAGGCGAAGGTGTTGGGGAGGGGGACATGGTTCGTGAGTGGTGAGGGGCAAGACACGGTCACCGTCACGCGCGCACTCACGCGACACGATGCGTCACAGGAACCGACGCGTTACGTCACTACGAGCCTCCGGTGTGACGCATCACGCCGATCAACGAGTCTCGAGTCTCGACGTCGTGGTCAAGCTCATCTTTCTCGCTGTTGTCCTCAAGGCGTCGCGCTGTTGAATGTAAACTTCGCATGTTGGTTACCCTAGACCAATGGTGAGGCCTGGAACACTGAACGTGCTGTCCACTCGGCTGGGAAGCAAGATTTGGGGTCACATATGTATGTACTGACTGACCAAGTGAGCTCAGGCTCCGCTCAGGCTATGGCAAACAATCTATGAACTGAACTCTTTCACCTCTTCTGCCAAGTCTACTACAGCTATAGTTCGACTTCAGAACCAACATCCATCGACTCATACTTCGCGAAAGCGTCCATGAACCTCTTCCACCGCCCCCCGTCCCAAGCTGCGATCTCTTGTCACTCCTCGCTCTCCTCCCCAAATGTCCTTCGCAGCCACCACAGGAACCCAGCGACGGTCACGTCCGTATACGATATCCGCTCGCCCAAGAAGAACAGTTTTTCCTTCCTCCCATCCGCCACCAGCCATCCTGTGAATGTCCGGTAGATCTCTTTGAGTCCCTCCCAATGCCCAGCGCGCTTCTCGCTCCCCTTTGGTGCGAGCTCGTCGAAGCTCCCGTGCACGGCCTCCCTGGTCGCCAAGAAGTGCTCCGCGCTCACCGGCCGGAGGATCGCGTGCGACTCGGCCATCGTCAGCGCGCGCAGGTGGTCGTCCCCGTACAGGACCTTGAGGTACGCGTGCACGAAGGCGGCCTGCAGAGCGTCCGTCTCTGGGAGTGCTCACGATCCGCGGCCGGGTTTTGTTCCTTGGGAAGCGGAAGGCTCGGAGTGGTACCGGTGATACATAGGAAGTTATGGTGCAAGTATGTGCGGGACCGAGACAAAGGGATCAAGCTCAAGACTGGACAATCATCCCCTGTGAAGCAGATTGTAAGTCGTTGACTATGGACCGGCAGTGTCACGGTGAGTGCAGCGACCGGAGTGGGAGCGATTTGGGAGTCGCCCGTGTGGACACCCCTGGCCACGAGAATGATGAGCTTGCCGGGCAACTCAAATACTATAGATTTGGATGGGTGATCTTTTCTTTTTCGGAAGCTCTTGCAGTAGCAGTATGTACTCCAAGTACGAGTCGTGACAGTACTAATGGATTCAATGTCCGGCGCCGCCGGCCGCTCCGGTCCGTCAAAGCCAAGCCAAGGTCCGGCAACTGATTCCCGGCGTTCCGGTCCCAGGGCAAGGGTTCGATGCCAGGCGCTTCTGCGATCCTGAACGGTGTCGAGTTGGCGTCCTCAGGCTCAGCTGCAGAGCTCAGGGACTCTGAGCTTCTCTCTCTCGACGGTCACGGCCAGTGTGCCCTCTGTGAACGAATCACGACCACGGTCTCCACGTTTCCGTTCTCATCCGCGTCATGAAGCAACACATCTTATGCAACTCCTTACCACAGAAGCAACTCAATGGCACCGGATACAAGCGATTGCGCCCGACGTGACTTTATTCGCCTGAAGACACTTCTGAAGAGGTGTGTATGTGCTGCCAAACGTACTTGCATACATTCCCCACATGGAGCCCTGCTGGTGAGTTACTCTATCGGCTCGGCTGGTGGGATTTAGAGACCTTGTTACTCAGACCATCACAGTACGGCAACATTCTATTTACGCCTCTCACGCGCCGCGCTGGAGAGGACGGTGCGTCTCCATGGAGATTCGAAGACACCCTTTGCGGTCCGCAAGAGTCATGAGTGCGATACATACATAGCGAACTTCGAAAGATAGATGCACCTCAGGGCGGATTCCGACCTCATCATCATGAGTACGATCCACATCGGCGCGGCTTCATTGACCTTCATTGAAGTTCACTACACCACATCGAGGCCACCATGCACTTCTATCGTTGATCAGCGCGACCACTATCAACCATTGTCGACATCATCGGCCATGGGATGGTCGTTCTAGTGGCAAGTGCGGCCCCACGGCAACTACGCACTGTCAAATGTGCTGGGGGCTCACTGATAGTCTCCGCTTCTTTTCCGGTGCCCCTGGGAGCCCGTCTGGGGGATAAGAGCGGAGACCCTATAGGTTCGTCAACTCCCCGCCTCTCAAGTTCCACCAGCCCCACAGTGGCTGTCCATGGCATCTCAGGAAGATCCTGACTACGCGGGCGTAGTCGACGCGTTCAACAGTCTGTACGCGCATGTGCTTGCTCTCGACATAGTATTGGGCCGAAGTTAACCTCATATGTTTACACAGACTAAACAGCAACTATTGCAATGTCGCGGTCATAGGTTAGTCACTCCTCGTTCGACTCTACTAGAACAAGCTGTCGAACACCGCATATATCCTAGCATTTCTTGTCTTTGACTGGTTAGTCGGTCTCCGCTGGGAAATGTCGTTGTTCTGGACGGGCGCATCCATTGGCGCGACCACCCTATACGCTACGACAAGATATATGACCTTGCTGGACAATGTCATTTTTCTTATTCAATTCTCCCAGCTTTCGGATGAGGTAAGTCAGTTTCCAGCTTTCTTCTTTCTGTGGGAGGCCAATTGATGGGACGCGGGGGGATGACAGCGGTGAGTTAGAACAGGAACTCCGGAACGCCTTGCCGCCTGACGGTAGCCCTATAGCTGCACGCAACTCGTCTGGACGACTTTCGTCTTGAGTTTCTTTACGTCTCTGCCCCTTCTATGTTGGTGTTTCGTGGTTTACTACCCTCACGAATCGTTTATGGGGCTAATAAAACACTCAGTGCTTGCCGTGCTCCGTGTCTATGCGCTTACTCGGCACACGCTCCTCGCAACGATTACCTTCCTCATCCTATCCGTCCCAGTGGCATGCACTGTTGTAAGAACAAGAACATTCTCTCCATCGCATCATCGACCCATTTGCTAAGGAGCATTCTAGGTCCCGTACACATTCAGCGCAACAGGCTTGGTTATCCCCATCATCGGATGCATGGAAGCAGATCTCACCCCTGTCGACCTGTATACAAGGTACTTATATTCGTACACCCATCTACTTATCCCTTCTAAATTCTAATCATAATGTTCGGCATGTCTTCTGTAGATGTAGGCATCATCCCCTCCATCGTGGTGTGAAGCTGATCCAGGTGCCCCACAAGTGGTCATCGTTGAGCGGGTGTTCAGTTTAGCGGGGGACGTCCTCCTGCTTGTGGTCACGTACTGGACCTCACCCCAAAGAGGGAATATTTCAGGTTGGCTGAAAAATGGCGGTAAGACACTGTCGAGCGTGATGCTGTATAATGGTACGCATTCACCCTCCGTGGACACGCACTTCTCGGGTTGCTGATCATGGCCATGCGATATGCAGGGTTGATCTACTTTGTGTACGTCGCACATCCTTGCATCGCAGCTCGGTGACATACTAAAAAGCTTTTCGTGTTCTCAACTATTAGGGCCCTCACGGTTCTGGACACCCTTCATCTCGTGTTCTCCGTCCTTGCTGTAAGTGTGCTCGTCGAGCAACCCCCATCCATCACGCGTTACTGAGTCAAAACAGATTGAAGACCTGGGCGGAACCAGCATCATTGGTATACTTCGTGACCCGTACGTCACCCATTTCACGATCTGTACACCCGCCCAATCTGATACCAAAACGATCACTACGGACAGGATGGCGTCCGTTCTGGTCTCGCGCTTCCTGCTCGACCTCCAAGACGCCCACCGGCGGAGCGTCATGCTGGACTCGCGTCGCCCAGTGTCTACCGTATGCAGCGTCGAAGAGCGCACGCTCAGCTTCGCACGAATGACAGGTCCCCTTAGTGCAACCATTGACGACGATATGGACGACGATTTCGGCGGTCTTGGGCGCGACGAAGGTGATCTGGATTCGGCGGACTGGGCGATGGAGGACGATAATGGAGACAGTACTAGTGTCAACGACTTGAAGGTTTGATGGTAAGTTATAGCCGGCCGATGTGGGGACGGAAGACCGCAGTTTGACTCGGTTTGAAGAGCTTGCGGTGGGTTTGCGGATATGGAGAAGGAGTACTAGTAAATCATGTGATTGTATACTTGTGTATATCGAACTTTCCCTGGGACGGTATGGACCTACTGCATCCAGATGCCAATCAATCGAACTGTCCCTTGATGGCAATGATGATCCCCCTGGCTTGCATTAGGGCGTGATCGCCACACAGCTTTAGTACACATACGGTATGATCCGCCACCACACGAGCTGTTTGTACTTTATCCAATCGTTTCCATACCTATCAAAACAAGTGAGTAAGTACCTGAACCGATCCGAGCCCAGAAAGAGGAACGCACTTCTTTTCACAAGCCTCGCCGTCTCGCCTTTCGCGATGGACCAACAGTAACGCGAACCAGGTCACGTAGAAGTACGTGATGGGCGTGTTAAACCCTGTCGGAAGCGACCATGCAAGGGTCTTAAGCAGATCTCCCCTAAGAAAACAATCAACGAAAGACTCCGTATTCCGCGCGAAATGTAGAAACATACAGATATTCGGGATGTCTGCTCCTGCCCCACCAGCCCGATGTCAAGAGCTTACTGCCGCTCTCCGTGGTCATATATCGGAGGTCTATAGTATGACATCAGTCTTCGGACGTTTCGACGGGCACGGACGACACCTACTTTGGGGGTTCTTCCCGTTCCTGAAGTCGTTCCTCTCCCTATTCGCTGTGCGGAAGATGTAGTACCCCAGAAAGTTCACGCTGAGGATGAGCCCGGTGTAGAACGGCCCGAGCTCGATCTGGTTAAAGACGAGATAGCGCGCCTGGACTGTGTACGTGAACGGTAAGTTACCAGTAAGTACGGTACCCAGGTGATCGCGGATCCGGACGCGAGCATGAATCCGAATCCGTCCGTCGTGATGTCCGTCGCGGTGAACACCCCCGGCTGCGCGCAAATGTAGCACGTTAACCTGGAGTTTCGGCGGAGAACCAATTGCAATGTCACGGACACACCTCGTTGTAAACGGCATCAAGGGTGTACCAGCCTTGGAATACGAGGACAAGCCACATGGAGTCCGTGATGTTAGCCAGGCCCCCACGACGAACAGCTTGCTCGGTGCTCGCACGCGATTTTGATGTTGAGTATAACCCACAGGATAAGTCCTGGGCGGAGCTCATTAAACGACTTCAGGTCGAACGAGCCTATTGACGGGTTCAACTGGCGGCCGATGAAGAACTGCGGCACACAAGCGGCACAAGACATCAGGTCATGGCTATTCTGTTTTAAAAGCTGACGCGAACGGACGTCGTAGATGTGGCTCCCCGTGTTCCCGCCGAGCGCGAACAGCGCGCCCTCACGGAAAGACGGGATGTAACACACGGACGCTTGCACGAGGGACATGAGCGCTGAGCGTCGACGCCGTGAGCAGCCCCACCCAATGTCTGTAGACGAACGTCAACGGTTCAACGTTCAGGTCCCTTCCGGTACAAAACCCCGGCAGTAAGTAGTAACGCCCAGTGACTCAGCCAGCAGGGCGGTGGAAAACGCTGCATTACATACACCCATGAACGCTTTGCTCAACGCACTGGCAGACGGAGTACACCGAGCGCACGCACCATTGATCCTGTACTTCTTCCTCCTGCCATCGCGCATGACCCGGACCGACCCCTCGACCCACTCCCCCGGGAGCACGAGCCGACCACGTACGCGTACCGGTACCACGCCAAGTACGTCAGCGCCGCCTCCGTGTCCCACAGGCCCTTCCGCGTGCACGTCCAGCTCGAGAGCGCTGCGACGATCGCCGTCGTGTCGAGTGCAGGTGGGCAGCCGCCAGTTTGCTCGGAGCAGCCAAAGTACAACCCATGCATCGTCACCAGGACGCCGATGACGACCAGGAGTGCCCTGAGGGCCCCCATGAACTCATAGCGGGTCGTCCGACGCGGGTTGAGGGTCGGAGATTTCGAGGGTGGACGAGCCATGGAAGACGCACGCACTCAGGCGGCCCGCTGCGAAAAGAAAATGGCGAGGGTCTCGTTGGTAGGACGTGGCGGTTTCGTATGAGGGAATATATAGCGCTCGGCAACGTTCAGGGTACCGGTGGGGACGGTGCGAGCACACTGCGACTGGGCAAACCTACGATTCAGCATGTCAGTGATATGGTTCGATATATGTGTCGGATTTGTGAAGGTTCCTACTTACCACGTACCTAGCATCACCGCCACAGCCACACCGACTCGTCTTGGTCGCTACAGAGTCTTGGCCGGTCCGAGTCAGTCACACCCACGGCAGAGGTGTAAATCCGGATACATTGTGTGGGACACAGCTACGAGATACTGTAGAGCGGAGCGGTAACATGTCATGATCATTGTCCCATTGGCAAGTTGCGGGGTGTATATGTACTAGTTAGCTATAGAGAGGGAGAGACAGAGAGAGGCACAGACGTCAGGTGGAGGGGAAGGGGGAGAAGGGCTAAGATATGATGTATAACTTGATAAGTGAGAGAGCATTGGAAGGGAGGGAGAGCGAACGAAAGGACGTGTCGTGGCAAGAAACGAGGTATATATCACCCTGCAAGTGGCATCAGGGTATCAAAGACGATGTGTACGGTAAAACGGTTCAACAGGTTGTTGACTATGGGTTGCCGGACTCAGTGGAGGGAGAGGAACGACGCGACTGACTGAACAAGCGGCTGGAAGTAACCACCGATCGCCTCGTCTTCGTCGGCGCGGTTCGGGGCGTAATAGAAGCCGGAGAGGAGCACCAAGTAGGAAAGGATGAGGATGCTGCCGCGGTGGTAGTTGCTCTTCGCTTCAATGTAGGTGTACGTCATCAAGAACACCGACAGGATGATCGCGACGACGTCCCAGCGAGGGAAGATTAGGCTGCCAGCGAAGTCAGTACGAGAACGTCACTCTGCATAGGGAGCAGTAACTCACGTGAAGGTGTTCGCGACAGAGCCCATCTTCTCCGGAGCGTACCAAGCAGAAAACGCGACCATGGCCGGGATCTGGAGCAGACAGACCTGGAGCGCGTATGCAGAGCCGATCTCCATGCTGAAGGGGATGGACGTTAATAGCGTACCCAAAACGGATCGCGACAACCTCCTTACCTGAGCGCGATGTTGCCGTTCATCGCAAATGAGATGGCGTTCATAAACTCCGTCGTGTTCGGAACGAGCGCAAACAAGGTGACACCGAGGAACTTCTCGTCGATGCCCGAGCCCTCCAGAATAACATCAACGACGTCGACCAGTATCTCTGTGTTCCCAAGATCACTTCAGCTCAGCATATCCCCTGCGGAACACGATGAGAAGGGACGTACCAGCAATGATAGCATACAACGCCGTACAGGCCAAGAGCACGCTCGCACTCGTCAATCTACTCCACGAAGGCGCATCGTGTCCGCCGTGCCCACCCTGCCCCGCATCCATCTCCGCGCCAGATGTCCGGAGACGCGCGGGCGAGCGGTGCTGCTGGTGGCGGAGCGCACTCACTGTGGCGACGGCAACGGCGCGCGTGAAGTCGTCCGTGGTGATGCTACCAGGAAGCTGAAGTGGTTGGATGCCCGTATCCTTCATCGCATGATCGACGCTCTCCATGATGGGGGTGAACCCCGGACCGTTGACGACGGGAGGGTTCGCATATGAGATGCGACGATTGCCAGCCGGTTGGGCAAGAGCTGAAGGGACGGTAAGCTGCACCGCGGGTTGCGCAGCGTCTGTAATGGTGGGCAGGGGCTCGTGTACACGAGGGACAGGTGTTTCACTCCGCGACGGCGAATGGCTCTCGACCGTGTGCGTTGTCAGGACGCTTGGCTTGTGGTGCAGGGAGTATTTGTTTTGCCCTCCAGGGAGAAGACGGTGGTAGATTGACATGCGATTGGGCGGAGCCGCGAGCTCAGCGGCTTGCAGAAGTTGCTGAGGGTTCTGCCAGATCTGACTGGCATGCGTGCGCAAAGAGAACCACAAACCAATGAGGTACGACTATAAAGACGTTGTCAATACACATGCGATATACGAGAACCACGAGGGCTTACGAAGACGAGGACGACAGCGCAGAAGAACATCAAACGCTTGACCGTGGACTGGTAGAAGGGATCGAACATCGGGTCAGGGTGTGTGTAATAGCAGTGCTGGCACACCCAAGGCTTCGTTAAGGACGAGTCGTCGTGTGAAGGGCATCCGTCGCAAACGAGCTCAAACTGCAGGTGTCGCGTTGAGTTTCAATATGTGATAAGCTCAAGAAAGGTACTCACACTGCCGTACGTCTGATAGAACAGCGTCGGAACAATGGTTCCAATGAACGCCATGATAAGCAGCATGCTGGTAACGCCGGCACTCTTGGCGTTGAACTTCATCTCCTTTCTTCTGATCGCACCACTGACCATACTCATGCCCGGCATCAGAAGAACACCGGCGAGCAAGCTGCCAACTATGGAACCCTCGACGAGGTGACCTTTACTCTCAGTAAGCGCGATGCCGTAGAGGATGATTTCGATGATGGAACCAAAAGTTGCGTTGATGACCGCACCCATTCCGATAGACGACTGGGCAGAGATGGAGGCGACGGCCATTCCAATGA
Source organism: Ganoderma leucocontextum (assembly GCA_020736865.1). Taxonomy (NCBI): domain Eukaryota; kingdom Fungi; phylum Basidiomycota; class Agaricomycetes; order Polyporales; family Polyporaceae; genus Ganoderma; species Ganoderma leucocontextum. The sequence goes on from JAHKGY010000006.1 coordinate 1,123,478, forward strand.
AGTAGGAGAGTGGGATGACAGATGCCAGACTCATCATAAAGATGAGTGTACGGGCCGTGATGAAGGTGAGGAATGCGGGTACACGCTGTCCTTGATGCTCCCAGCCCTCGACCAAAGGGAGGAGGACGATGCCGTCGAGGATGGTTAATAGCACGAACGGAAGGAGATTGACGAAGATGATGTTAACGCCGCCGACCGTGTACTTGTAGTACTTCCAACCCCAAGCCCGGTAGGTACACAGGAGGACAGTAGAGGTCGGGGAGCCAGATGGCGCGGCCTGACCAGCGGAAAGTCTGGGATGCTTGAAAGCCACCGGAGTTGCTTCGACGTCGCGACCTTCTTCACCCTCGCGCACTTCCTCCCCATCATCCGCAACAGGGATAACGGGCGCCGAGCAGAAGCGAATCGAGGTCGGGTGCTCAAACAGATGTGTGATGAGGGCCCAGTTGAGCCTGGCCATAGGAATGGTGAAGATGAAGAACCAGCAGACGAGGGACACCAAGAGAAGAAGGGGCGCAATGACGGTGACCAACGCAAGCCAGAAACATGCCTTGCCCAACCAGTACTCCGCTGTGCTCCCGGCCATGATATCGATATCGACGCCATACGCATTCTTGACAGTCGCGCCGTATGCCTTTGCAGGCTGTGTGGGAGGACGGGTTGGATCGCCGTTCTGATGTCCGAGAAGGGATGTGGTCTCAGTAGGCATTCCGGCCCACGACTCTGAGCTGGGCTCTTGGATGATCGCATTCCGAGGCGTTATCGTCGAGGGAACTTGGGAGGGGCCTCCGGCGCGGACATCCTCGGGGAAGTGCTCGCTTTGAGCGGAATTCGGAGGAATGGCCTGCTCCTCGTCATCCGGAAGGGCACCGAGGTCGCCCTCGACGTACTTCCCAAACGGCCACGCGATGTACCATCCCAGACCGAATACGAGAGTCGAGTAGTCTCGGCCGCCTTTGGGGATGACGAAAAGAACAGCGGAAACAGCAAAGCAGCTGATCGCGAGCCACCATCCGAACGCGACGAGCCAAAAGATGTTGCCTGGGAGGAGGTGGCGTTCGGCCTGTGCACTGGGCACCGAGTGTAGCGCCTGGTCCGCGAACTTGGTCACCGAACGCTGCTTCTTGTACAACGCGGGTTTCCAGATGGGAAGACCGAAGGGGTGTTCGACGTTGATGAGCGATTGTCGATCCTTGAGAGTAATCGGATCCTCCTCGTGGCCCTCCTCTTCGTTGTCATCGCCTGCACGTCCATCGCCAGGTTGAGGAGTGTCGTTGCCTGACGAGTCGCCGTTGTCGTCCCCAGATCCCAAGTCATCCTCGTTCTCCTCGCTCAAGGCCACCCCATCGTCGCTGTACCCCCTCGTTGTCGTATGGGAGCTGGTGATGCTGGTACTGCGCACACCCCTCCGCCTGGATGCCGAGCTGGTAGAGTGGTTCCTGCCAGCGGCACTCGGGTTCGCGGAATGTACGCGGCGCGGGGAAGGGGAGGCGGGGCGGTGTGTGAAGTAAGACGTACCCTGGAGGTGATGCGAGGGGGTCTCGGGGATCGACCACTGGGAATTGTGGCTCATACTGCGGTATAGCGGCCCTCGGGGCCCCGGCGTGGGTGTCGGGGTGACACCAAGTCCGACGTCGTCCTGGTCAGGCTCGGACGAATAGTGTACGCCGCTGGGCATGCTGGGAGGGGAGGGGGAGGGGCGCGAGGTCGAAGAAGAATCTGAGCCTGCAGACGGGTAAACGGAACGAGGGCAACTTGCGACGCGCCTGAGCCCTGCGCTTCCACCTCGACGTCACCGGCGCGTCGCACTCTCTCCGGCCCGCTCTCCCTGACCGCAGCCAGCTCCCCATTCCAGGCAACTCCCTTGTCTTTCAGCCACTCGCCAGTCCGCCGCAAAACATCTCAGCCGTCCGTTCAGTCAAGACCCCGACGCGACTCATCGAAGACTCAGGGCCACTTTGCGCGCCGGAATAGCATTCGCACAAAAGGCCATCTTATATCCCCAAATCAGCGCGGACGAGATGCGCCGTGCGTTCTGCGAGAATATTGTAAGTCGGACCCTGGGTATGCCCTGAGGGAATGAAACCAGCACCCTCGGAGTCTTCACCCTCCTAACACAAGCACTCACGAAAGCCGAATTCGAAGCATCCACGACTCGCAAGCCAATGGTCCCGCACACCTTCACGGGGCGCGCTGGCCGCACTCTGTCGACCCTAGCCCTCTGAGCTCTCTCTCTCCCGTGGGCTCTCGGGTCCGGGGTGGGGGGTGCACCCTCGTCCTTGCCCATCGCTACCGGGCCGACGGGATGGTCGAACGTGTCCGCGTTGTTGCGGATGTACGTGTCGAGCCCTTCGTCCGTCGTCGCGTTCGCGAATTGACTCTGAGTCTCCCCGAACTCGGTGACGATGACCAAGCGGACGCCGCCTTAACGTTGAAAGCGCGCGCAGCTTTGACGGCCTCACGGAAGACCGCGAGGTCGAACTGTGTTCCCGAGCAGGGCTGGATTGATGAGGGGTAGATAGTATGCAGCTACATACCCACATACTAAGCGAGGTTAAGATATATGATGAGCCTACTCTAACGACTTGCCTCCAGACTGTAGCCAAGCTTCGTAGAACGCACATTGCTGAGGGCTGACTGGCCCCCCATCGCGACAAAAGTTGTAGACAGGACAGACGACGCAAGGGGTCTGATTGAGACCTGAGGTAACGCGCTCGTCGCGGACAGCGCGATACGCGAATCTGCTCGTTAGCCACTGTGTGTCTCCCGTTCCACCAATCTCCGGCCCTGCAGTTTTCCGAGACTTCCTCGCCACAATATTCTGACCACCGGAAGGTTCCAACAACCCTTCTTCAGCAGGATCATCTTCATCCTCCGTGTCGCTTGAAGAGCTCACACTCTTCTTCCTACCCTTCCGCTTCCGTCGAGATTCAAGTTCGTCATCGGAATGACTCTTGTGGTGCCGGCGACGTCGTTTGCGTGGTCGGTTATCGTCGCTTGTAGACATATCGTTCTCGGAATCCGCGGCTGTACGATCCACCTCCGTATCTATGCTGGAATCGGAATCATCATTCCGATCCCGGCGACGTTTTCTTTTGGGCGCCTTCTTGGAGAGCCTTGCGTCCCCCTCCGAACTTGGGCCTTCATCCCAAGCAGGTTCCGGGATATTAAAAGCGGGAATCTAGTATGAATAGTGGGGTGAGACGCGTCAAATCTCAAGATGCAGATCATCACTGACCTTCTCTATCCTCCCATCCAGGATCAGGACTTCCAGCAGCATCTCCGCGTGATGGACTGTGAGCTCAGTTTCCGTGACTCTACTCTTCTTGATCAACTCCTATAACAAGGTGCACCGCGATTCAATAACAAGTGAAAGCGTTCAACTAAAACTCCAAAACGCACCAAGATCTGAGGAGCGGTAGGGTAAGACGAATGTGCAAGCGGGTAAAGCCGTCTAACAGAGGTGTCCTCTCCTTGAACGGCCTTCGGAAAACTCTGTAACATGCTGTTCAACGCAGGGCACCAGATGCTATTTCAGTAGAACTCCTTACACGATCTCTGACAATCTTAAGGCAGACGTCGCTCAGTAGCTTGATGAATTCAGTGTCTAGCTCCTTGTCGGTGTACCAAGGACCGCCAGTAAGCTCGACGGAGGGCTCAAGATGGGCGAGCATATATATCTTGCGCGTCGAATACTGGTTCCAAATGTCACTACGACGACCGTTAGCTCACGAGTACTTGAACCTACCCGGACATCATTGACGGTCTTGATGAGTTGCTTTTGTGTTAGTGACTTGAGGCATTTGTCAACCAGGGTCTGGTGTAATTGTGTTTGCCCTTTGATATGCTTCGTCCAGAGGCCTGCCAACGTGGTTTGTCAGGACTCGATCATACGCCAAGCGGGAGCATCGCACCTTGATTTCCTGCTGCCCGTATGCGGTCAAGAACCAGCGTCTCCTCTTGACCAAGACCTTTCTTACTAAGAGTAACTAACTTAGCTCCAGTCACTCATCTCGCATCTCGCCAACGCGACGGACAAGAAGCACGTACACCTCAAGCACGTCCTGCGACACTGCCCTATAAAGGATCCTTGAACCTTGACCGGCGAGCACAACGAAGAGCCCCTGCGCGCACACTGAATGTCAGGCTGTGAACAGAAAGTTATTTCACGTCCGCACCGTGCCCAGGAGAAAATTAATGGCCGAAGTGCGTTTTGCAGGGTCAGCCCCGAGGCTGTCGATTTCTTTCTGCGATAAGATCTGACGGGGCTGTTTAGTAGTACCGTCCGCGGAGACAAATTTGAACACACCTTATCTGGCTTAGCGAAAGCAGCCTGGTGCAATTTACGTTCGAGAGCATTGAGCGGACGGTGAGACATGGTGGGAAGGAGTCAACTTGTTTCGTGGCCTGTGTAAGCGAGGTAACTGGCAGCAACGAGCGCTGTCCCCTGGAGCACCTCTGCAATCAAGCAGCACACGTTGCAGACACTCCGCAAAGACGCACGCACCATCTGGACCTCCTCGCCACGATACGCCCGTACCAGACAGGTGGACCCCTCTCTGCCATCAAAGAAGTACCTCAAGCTACTCGCCGAGCTGCCGCACCGCAGTGTCAGCCTCCTCACGCAGCTCCGCACCGGTCACGCCCCGCTGCGACAATACCTCCATCGCATTGGCAAAGCTGACACACCCTACTGCCCAGCTTGCCGCTCGGATAATGAGACCGTGATCCACTATCTTATCCAGTGCCCCGCTCGTCGTCGCCAGCGCGCCGCACTCTCCCGCGCCCTCCCTGGATCACGCCTCTCCCTCAAGAACCTCCTCGCTAGTGTGGACACACATGATGCACTCACCCACTTCGTCAGCGAGACTGGTCGTTTCCCTGCCCTCTTTCCCAGCTCTACCGAATAACGACCCCCTCAGAAACAATTTTCCCACCTCCCCCCGACCCCCTTCCACTGATTCCCACCCTCTGTCGGGTGGTGCGAGCCGCCTGCAGCACCTTACAATTCAACCTTTCTCGCCGTCGCCCATCCCCCCAACTAGCGCCTGGCCCCGCGCTAGCCCTTTCCCCGATGATGACACCTTAGCGTACGGTACAATACTGTATATATCTCCTACTAGTACATACTACGATACCTTACTTACTCACCCTTTACTCGACGGCACCATACTACCATACATAGCTCCGCTACTTTGCGCTCCCTTCTCCCCTTTCCCCAGCATCTCAGCTCGCGCCATCCCTCCCATCCGGCCCTGCTCCTCACCGAGCGCCTGCCTCGCCTGTGACAAGCACGCCGCCACCCGCCTGATATGTCCGTCCATGCATGTCCCTCCCCCACCGGTCCCGCGCTTCTGTTCCCTTCCTACCATGTCAGCATCCCCTGCGCTTCGTCCCCCTCCCCGTAGATCGCCCTTCACACTGCCTGTAGTAGTATCTGACATAGGGCACTGCCCTGCAGCGGATAATAAACTCGGAGAAAAAAAAAAAAAAAAAAAACGAGCGCTGTACTACGAGCAACGAGTGGCCACGTTAGTGCCAGAGTCACTACCTTGAATGCAACCAGAAGATCACAAAACACCCTGGTCTGCAACTACATATATATTTCGGCGGCGTGGTTCGTGAATGTTGGAATAAACATGGTTCGTCTCATCGCATCCTCAACTTTGACAGATGAACCGGAGTCTGAGATGACGTCAGTCATGATAGCAGCCGCCTAAACATCCATCGAATCCTACATACACGTCGTACACGATACATAACATCCTTTAAAACTCGCGATTGCCAAGGGCACGGCTCAAGCTTGCCTTCACAAGCGCTGCAGCCCGCTCCGCCAAAATATACGTCGGACCTTGCGTATGCCCCGAAGGGATGAAAGGCTGCCAGTCACCAAACCCATCAGCGACTCGGCCCAAAACACTGACCCAAAGTAGTATAAAAAGCACTTACGAATGCAGACGCGTCGACGACCCTCAGCCCCACGGTCCCCTTCACCGTCAAATCCGCGTTGAGCGCGCCCTCCGGCCCCTTCCCCATCGGCACCGTCCCGATCGGATGGTCGACCGTGTCCGCGTTGTCGCGGATGTACGCATCGAGCGCGTCGTCGGTCGTCGCGTTCGCGAACGCGCCGAACTCGCTGATGACGTAGTCCGCCCAGGCGGGAGCGGCGATGAACGCGCGCGCTGCCTTGATGGCTGCACGCATGATGGCGAGGTCAACGTCTGTGCCGAGGAGGTCGGGGTTCACGAGTGGCGCGTCGAAGGGGTCTGCCGATGCTAGGGAGATGGTACCGCCTACAACAGGTGAGGGGAGCATCACAGTGAACCGGTGAATGGCGGGATTCATGGCGAACGGAGAGATCATGATGACTTACGAGAGCTGGGCGAGACGACGTTCGTGACCATGGAGAGGAAGCGTCCCTCGGCAGGTAACGCAACACGCTTAGAGGCAAAGTTATCCTATCCACCCGTCACCTCGTGAGTATTTTGGTCCTTCGCGTCACGGCACAGGACACGTACACTAATGATAAGCTCAAAGTTGGCAGATGTCGGTCCAGCGCTGGGGTCCGTCGCATTCAGGTCCTTGAATACGGACCGATTCGCGCGGAACCAGCCGAATTGGTTGGCTGGAGGAAGACCCATCAGACCCGTTCCGTTGGCCTCCCAGATTTGCAGCTGTTCAGAGGCGAGCGTGGCGTTGCGATGAAAGTCGTCGAGGGTGAAGTTCGCGTTGACCAGCCAGGAATTCCCTAGGAAGACGTGGTCCTGCAAGTTCGTCCCGACAGCAGGCAGGTTGACGACGGTCTTGATACCAAACAAAGAAAGATGTTCTCGGTTGCCAATCCCCGAGAGCATTACTAGATACCGTATTGGTTGGAGACAGACATTCGGCACACACTAGCAGACTCACAAATATGAGGAGACTTAACGGAGCCTGCAGAGAGAATAACCTCCTTCGCAGCCTTGAGTGTGTGCACGGTACCTAAACCACGGTCAGAACGCTAGATGTTATGGTACGTGGAATTAATGAGATACACTAACCGTTAGCAGTCTGAGCGAACTGGACACCACGCATGTCAGGAGCCCCGTTAACATTTCCGACCGATACGATCTTCGTAACACGAGTGTTGACGAGGATGTCGAGGTTCGTTCGGTTGAATCCCTCGGCGAGGTAGGAGGTCGCTGAGGTGACTCGTCGACCACTGTGTATCTATAACCTCTGTCAGAATGGCAGTTCCGTTGACTCTTTGTTCTACGCACGGTAGCCTGCGTCCAACCTAAGGAATGGACTTGAGAGCCTTTTCAAGTGAAGCGTAACCAAGGAGGACTCACTGAGACCGATCGTATCGCCGGAGTTGTAGTCGAGGTTGAACGGGAACTGCTGTGACAGCTCCGCCGATGCAGCGAGTCCCCGCGCATCAATAGCCAGTGATGTCCCCGGGACGCTAATGTCTACGACACCTGAGAATACTTATCAGTGAACATATCGGACAGGTACTATGAACGGGAATTTACCATGAGTGCTGTGGAGAGCTGGATTGAATTGACCGGTGGTATTGTGACCGTCTGTAGGAGCGGTCATCTTGTCTACCTATGGCGTATCTGTGAATTGCGTAACGGGAGTACGAGAATGAAGAGGATAAACCTTGAAGATAAACGGAAGCAGCCTCGTCCAAGACCAACCCTCATCTCCTGACACATCGGCGAAGCGATCGAAGTCGTCGATCGTTCCCCGACTGTATATCATCAAGTCTGCAAAACTTTATCATTGAATGAAAGCAAGGGATTTCCAAAACTTACTGATAGCTGTCGAGCCGCCCAAAACGAAGCCTCGCGGATACAACACGGAGCGGTTGTTGAGTCCGGCTTGGGGGGTCGTCGTAAAATTCCAGTCCTTACAGCGCGATTATTAGGGACAATAAAACAAGACAATCGTATAGACTACTCACAAATCTTGACCTAGAAAGCGTGTTGGAAAGTCCAGGAGCTGATATGTTCAAATTCATGAAATCACTGCGAGGTTCATAAGCAAGGGGATGTTGCCGTAGAGGCCTCGGAGCTAACCTTCCGCCCGCTTCAATGAGCAAGACCTTTGTTCTGGGGTCCTCACTAAGTCGGTTGGCCATGACTGCACCTCCTGCTCCTGCTATATTTTACAGCTCGGCATCAGCAACAGACGAGGACGAGGACGAGAGTGCAACTCACCACCGATGATAATGATGTCATAGCCTCTGTTTAGAATCTCCGACGTCGGGCTCTCGAAGATACGGCCAAGTGCTTGGGTTGCACAAAGGGCACAAAAAACGAGAAGACGTGAGGCAAGCATTCCGGCGGATGGCAGCGGGCTTGAGGCTTGGGTCTCCGTGATCTTATGCGGCGGAGGGAGAGGTTGAAAGGGCCGACGCCAACCTTTGGTTCAAAGGAGGGGTACTCAGTACCTATATGTATAGACAGAAAGCCACACACTACCGTGCGGGGCTAATTATAATTGTCGAGTTGCCGCAACACGGCGTGATTTCGGTCGTGACGGGGGCTACACGCGCGACAAGGATCTTCGCCAATTATCCGGATGTGTGTTTGCGCAGCGTCGCTCCCTGATGTACAGCTGCCCTGAAAAGATGATCTGTGTGAGCTTCCGTGGGTACGGTGACGAGGTCGGGCCACAACGCACTAAAGAGGTGCCGGTGAGCAGCTAGTCTGTCCCGGGGAGTCCTGAGGTGCAGCAGCCCGAGCATGCTACCCAGTGCGTTCCCGTCATCAATATCGGATGAGAATGGCGAAAGAAGCCGGGTGGGGTACGTAAGGAAGCCACGATGCCCCTGGATGCGTGCGAAGGAGACTCGACGATATTGAAGGGGTGGGAGCCTGCGGCATCTCGGCATCTGAGATCACGGCAGGAGGGAGTTAGTCACGTGCGACGACTGCGAGACTCCTTCAGCGTTGACAATGACAACTTTTGCAAGAGCTGGACTGAAATGGTACCGGGGATGTTGGACGTTGAGTGCGATGGCTCTGCACCTTAACGTTGATCATCGACACCGTCACGCGTCTGGGCCTGTTTGGGCCTGGCTGGCAAACAATGGTCCAAACTGGGACAAACAAATAGCAAGCGCCCATAAAGGGTCGACTTCTGCGCATTCAACAAGTTGGACTGTCAAAGTCCGATCCCACTGCCAGCAGCTGCGTGCAGATATGACCTATCCGTTGTGACCGATACTGTACATGCGTATATCAAGCCTATGCAATCCAATGTTATACACTACAGAGAACAGATCTGAGGATGATCGTACTTGAATCCACTGGAACTCCAAGAACATAATCACTTTACCCATAAGTAAGAGCACTAGTTGCCAATGAAGCCTCGTACAGAGCCTAGAGCGCAGTATTCCAACTTGTGTCGCCAAGCGCAGGCACCTCATTGCTCTTCGTAGAAGAGGGTACTCCATTCATCTCGACATCCCAACTCTGCGACCATGGTCAGTTGCCGCGTAATTTCGACATGGTTCAATGACGCACCCTTGCGAACTTGTCCTCCGGGGTTGCAGGAGAGCCAGAGGCAGCTGTGCTAGAATCCGTCACGCGCGAAATGTGAACGGCGACGCCTCGGGAAGTGTCGTCTTCGGTTTCCGCAAGCGTTCCTCCCACGTTCCTGAACCCAATGGTCGTCATTGTGCCACCGTTGTGAGACCTATTTGCAGATATGTTGGCGCGGGAGTTGAGCGACGTCATGAGAGTATTGGAGTAAACTTCGATTAAGGTTGGTCAATGTCAGGTGCTTGAGGCTGCGTGATCGTGGCTACCTTTGCTCAGGATTAGGGCGCTGTTGTGAATGAAGATAGTGAGCTCAAAAGGAGGGTGAACTGACCATCCGCTTACACAATGAGGTGGATGTTCGTCTCGGGTAGGCCGAGGAAGAATCCGAGCTCGAGGACCGCAGAAATAGCACATGCACAGCCGGTTTCGACTGTCAACCGGATGAGACGTCTGACCAGAAGCTCACTGCGCGCGAACGCAATCGTGTTCCTCTTGACGCTGAACAGCTGAGAATAAATGTAAGCCCTCAGGTCACCGAAGTCGTTGGAAGTTCAGCTCACCAGGTAACACATGGATAACATAATCGTCTGGATACTGAACATCAGCTTACGGCCTGCCACTTCGTCCTCGTATGTCGTACCATATCGGTAAAGGCACTGCCTCCCAGCCACACCTGCATAGCCGTTCAACCAGGACTCCAAAGGCCGACAAGTTTGTAAACATACGATCGTCCGAGCAAACATATTGGTGTCATGCAAGCGATCGATATCCTTAAGCCAGATGAACTGCCCAAGGTATTGTGAGCAACGTTTCCACAACGGCGGGATGTCAAAGGGAGATGTATACCGAGATGGCAATTGCACACGCCCCACCTGCCTGCGCAAGCGCAGTCTGTACGAAGTGTCATCATTGCAACCTTACCCCCACGGGAAAGGACAGCTTACGATGATAATGATGACGGGAATCACCCTCCACCTGCCGAGCCGGTATATTCTCCAGGCGTAGAACGTCTGCACCCAGACTGAGACTTCGTTTCGGCCACAAGGCCCAATGAGCGATACAAACGACCCTTGTGGTGAAGCATGGACACCCACTGATGCTAGAAACAATAGGCAGTGCGGTGAACGTCCAGCCGGGGAATTGAAGGTTAACCGACCGTCCCCAGCCGGCACATAACGTCTGCCAGGCTTCGGAGGCGACGACGATGCTCTGGAAGATGTCGAGCACGAAGATGGTGTACACTGACGCCCAGACGGCGAAGCGGTCGCGGGGGAATGACACATGGTAGATGTCTGAAGTGGAAGCATTCGATCAGCACACGTTTGGGGCACACTCCTTGAGAAAGGCGGTGTGGGGAGGAAGACGCACAGAGCTGCACGACGGAGATGCCGAATAGCATCCATGAGAGTAATGCTCCTATGAGCTAAACCGAAGGCGTCAGGTTCCTGCTCTCCCATCGAGTGGGAGGGAGCCAAGAAGCACGCACGATGGGACCTATGCTTATAATGTGGCCTTCGTCAGACACGGTGCCGGGCCGGGTGCAGAAGGAGGTGGACTAACCGAAGGAGCGTCTCGCTCGAAACGGGCGGCTGAGAGGCATCGTCTGCCATTGCCGGGGGCTCCTGTCCTTTGCTTGAGAGCCAACTGGATCCGTCTGTCGTCCGCCAGTCCTTATATTATAAGTAACGAAACGGGCTGATAAAGTTCAGACTACGCGCATCTCGGTCAGAGTCTCATCAACCTCCAAAATCATCCGACCCGAGAAGCGAAACGAGGCTCACCGCTTACAAGACATTGTATTTTCGTCGCTCCGCCATCGGGACTTCCCTCACCACGGTCATGGTGTGCGAATGGCCAAGGACACCGAAGGGAAGAGTGCGATTGGGACGTGAGTAGAAGAAGGCGATGACCCAGCCTGTAGGATGGTTCGGGATCAGAACAAATGGAGACCGTTGGTGACGCAACTAACCTTTGTCCCTTCAGGAAGCGCCCCAGATATGGTGCTCAGCATTCCGAGAAGCGTGGGGCCTGGGAGGCAAGGACGAAAAGCCGACGCGGAGCCGCCACGCTACGGGCTTCCCATGCTTCTGGGGCTAATTCAGTTCGCGGGAATTGCAGCCGTAAGTAATGTCAATCCCACATACACGGTCCCTCGCTACCCAAGGCTTCTGGAACTGCCAGCACATTGGTCTGTAACTTGCTATTAATCGCCTACCAACCGCGCCGCTTGTGATCATCGCGTCCAGTCAAGTGTACGTATACTGCAGGGATGGACATCGCGCGGCGTTGATTGGATTTGCTCGATTCATTATTCAGGCAGAGCGCCACAACAGATTCGGAGAGGGAAATTGCGGTTTCTTCTGTTGTAGCGACTAAAACAGAATGTATTGCTCAGCCAACGCGACGTATTACGGCAACGCGGGTTCACTTACGGCGCTTTCCCCCGACGAAATCGCTGGCTTTTTTAACGCGCCCCGCTGAACCCGAACGCCGAGTATCGGAACATATTCGAATCCTGCTAAGTATTAGAGCGACGAGCGGAGAACACCCACAGTGCTTCTTCCAATGAGAGGCATCCACTACGTACACTTAGCAAGAAAAAATATTCACCTTTGATCGGGAACATCAAGGACCCAGTTATCCGCCGTCCCACGATGGGTCGCCCTCAGTTGAGAATGTCAGGAGATCCGGCGCGCACCCAACGCCATCCGCGATCGTGACTTTACAAGCAAGCAGATATATGCAACACCCGCAGTCTCGTAGCGGCATTCATACACCGCAGCAACGAAAAGTAACCGAGGTGCAGGGAGACGCACATGGACTGCTGAGGCGAGAAGCATGCGATCATACTTATGGGCGCCGTTGGAGAGCGGGCCGACGTAATGCTGATGCATGGCCATCTTCGACGCTATGGAGACACCCCCGTAATCCTGACAATCCTGAGCGAGACCGCCAGAAACCGAGAACGCAAAATGGCATGAACGCAAAGCGACATTCCAGGGGAGGTGTCAAATAACGTACCGACGGAAGGGGCCATTCGGAGACTTCGAGGCCTTCGAAGTCTGGCATGTGAGACAGATGACACCTGCTGGACGCAGAGGCTTTAATGTGGCTTTCGCGGTCTCTGGAAGATCCGACGCCGTGGAGGGATTCAAGCCAATTTGCCACAAGTCTTTGCGTTCCTGTGGGAGAACAAGTACATACGGCGTCATCCGGGAGGGCGCCGCAAGAGCAACGAAATTGGGCGCACATGCCACAAGCCTTCGAGACAACTTGCGATAGACCCTCTTCGCCCAACTGAACGCAATCACACCCCCACCACAGGACCATCCCGAAGAAGGTTGATAGGAAGCGGGTTAAGGAAACACACCCCTTCTGAGGCGTGAAAGTTTGTGTTGGGCGGTCAGAATCCTCCGTACTTCACGCAATTCAGGACGGAATCTCCATCTGCGAACCTGATCCATTGCGCAACCCAGTTAGCAGCATCATGATCAGCTGAACCGACTACGAGCCAGCCACCCAAGGAGGCCAGCAGCGGCCGCGCTCGCCGTCACAACGAGTACCAGCTCCTCGTCTGTCCGTGGTTTCGGCAACGCCCCAGGTATTCGCTCCTCGCGCGGGTATGGCGGCGGTGCCATTGCCTCTCCCTCCTCCTCCCCTCGCCCTGATCCTAGCGACCGCTGGAGCGCCACGAGCTCGCTCACGTCAACCTGGTTTGCGAGGTGCACGGTCTCCAGCACGGCCGCGAGCACCTTCGTCTGCTCGTCCAGCCTTCCCTTCAGCTCCCCCGTCCTCTCCTCGAACGCCCGATCCGTCCTCGCGCCCATCTCCTCCACCTTGCGCTCAAACGTCTGTGCGAGCCTGCGTCGCTTCCACGGCTCGACGAGCACGATCGCGAGCACGAACACGGCGAGGTTCAGCGCGAGCGCCGCGAGCTGCCCGTACGTCGCCGCGCTGCGGATCTTGTCCGACCACGCCTGCTCCTCGTGGTACCGGCTGAGGATGACGCGCATGAGCTCGCCGAACGCGCGTTCGACCGTGTCCTCCGCCGCGTGCGCGGCGGCCTTCGCGCGCGCCTCGTCCTGCTCGCGCGTGTGGTCCTCGCGCACGAGCGTCGTGAAGCGCGACACGTCCTCGTCCATCCATTGCGACTTGCGCTGCAGGAGGTCGTTCACCTCCCGCTGCGACTTGGAACGCTGCAGCACGGCGGTGTCGTATGCGTCCTTCGCGGCGCGCGACGCTTCGCGCGCTGCGAGTATTCGGGATTCTGGTGTGGCACGGACGCGCGCGACAATGGCCCGCAACGGGTACGTTTGCGTGAGACGGTGGCAGACAGGCGTGATAAAGGACGGCGTGCGCACCTTGCTCGACCACCTTGCGCTTCAGCAGCTCGATCTCCTCGTATCCCGTCACGCGGTTGAGCTCCGCGCCGAGCTTCGAGAACGTCTTCGCGACCCTCGTCGTGAACTCGTCCCCACGCACACGCATCTGCTTCAGCGTGTCCGTCGTCAGCTCCTGCATGCGGTCCTTGAAGGCGTTGAGGTGATCCGCGCTCGCGACATTCGTGCTCGTGCTCGTGCTCGTGTTCGTGTTTGGCTCCGCTTGGTTCGACGATGACGATGAGTCGGACGGGGGCGGGGATGTCAATATGATAGGTTCCGTGTTGGAAGCGACAACGTCCTCCTTGGGTAATGCCTCGGGAAACGGCAGCGGCTTGTCATCTGTAGATGGTATTTTCTTGTCTTCCGGAGACTGAGATGGAGTAGAGAAGTGTCGTGGTCTAGAACTAGCAGGTCTAAGATAGCATAGCGAGGTGCGAGGAGTAGAGTACGAAACAGAGGCTTTAAGTGAAGCAGCAGGTACCCGGAGAGCGCCGCGGTACATCACGGCCGAGACGGACCCGCGAGGACGTGCGCAAACAAGAGGCGGTCGGTCGTGGCGGATAGCTGGTGGGCGAGGTGGACGCGCAAGTGATGCCCAGAGTCAGCGTCATCGCCGAGCACGAAGCCGTTCCCCCGCGTTCCTTGACCCGTCCCTCCACGACCACTACGTCCGAAGACCTCCGCACCTGTCCACACGATATCCGAAACCAAGTACTCCTTGTCATATCCGTCCTCGGGTCATTCTGCATTAATACTGTAATGATGTATGGCGTACTACCGGACACCTAAAAGTACTTATGTAGCAGTGCCAGGCCAAACCGTTGTCCAAGTCGAGTGATGATGGGATTAGAGAAACGATCATACTTAACAAAGCCTAGGGAAAAAGTAAACGAGAGTGGACGATGCGCATCTACCTGAACTCTATCGTACCCCGCCCCAAATCCCTCTACTCTATCAATGCGCATGTATAAAGAAGGACCACCACCCACGTCGCCGCCCTTGGGCCACTCAACTCCAAACATCCGTCAAGAACCTGCTCCGCTCTTTGAGCAACTTCAGCTCCGCCACGCCCTCCACCTCCGCACTCCCGCCCTTCGCCTCGCCGAAGATCCTGCAAAGCGTCTCCTCGACCGCCTTGCTCATGCTCCGTCCGTCACCGCAGATGTACACGTACCCCTTCCCGTTCAGGATCGCATCCGCGACCGTCTCGCGGTCCTCCCACAGCAGGTCCTGCACGTAGATCTTGCTCCCGTCCGCCCTGAACACCTCGCGCGAGAACGCGCACCGCATCGTGAACTTGCCGTGTAGCTCCTGCCCGTACTCGGCCCACTCGTCCTTGTACAGGAAGTCCTGCGACGACGTCCGCGAGCCAAAGTACAGCCGGATGCTGCCCCAGTCCGCGAGGCCCTCGGGCCCGTTCTTCTCGATCGTGCGCCGCGCCATCGCAACGCGCTCCTGGACGAAGCCGCGGAAGGGGGCGACACCCTGTGGAGAGACGGCATGTGAGTACACGCGCAGTCACGTAGGCATTCAGGAGGGCATGATACTTACAGTACCGGGACCGATCATAATGACTGGGCTCTTGGGGTTGGTGGGGAGACGGAAGGTCGAGCGACGAACGTGGATAGGAACCTTGTAGACAGTTTCCTGCTTGTATGCGCCGCGGGGACCCTCGATCGCATATTGGGGAGCGAGGACACGGGCCGGCTCCTCCTTAGTCTCAACGAGAGGGACCGCGTTGCCGTTTGCCGCGTACTTGAGGTTAAGCAGGAAGTTGGAACCAGTACCGAATACCCAACGAGTGTCGACGCGGTCGTTCTTAATCGACTCGTACTTGAGAACGACGCAAGTGACATGGATCGAGTGAGGGTGGAGCTTAGGGCTGGACGAGATGGAGTAGTACCGAGGCTGGAGACGAGGGATCGACGAGACAATGATGTCGAAGGGGATCTTCCAGGACGTAGTGTTCTCGGGAGTTGGAGGAAGGCTGATGTTGTTCTGGGCGGCGAGCTGGAGAATCTCGCCGAGCTTGAGACAACCGTGGGTGACGACGTGGCTGTACTCCTCCTTGTTGGTGTTAAGGTTCTTCAAGAAGGCTTCAGCCTCGGGGGTAGGAGCAAACTTGGACAAGGCACCGAGGATTTGACGACCTGCGACGGCGCTGATGTCGATGTAGTGACGAAGGACAGTAACGTAGGTGGTGGGGACCGGGAAAGGAACCTTGGCAAGCGCAGGGTCGAGGGACTCAATCTGGATGACGGCGTCCTTCCTGTCGTGGAGACCGAGAGTGCAGAGCAGACGTTCGACCTCAACCTCGGAGTTGGAGGGCCAGACACCGACATGATCACCATGCTGGTAGGTGATGCCGGAGTTCTCGGTGTTGAGCTCGACGTGAATGCAGTTGCGGTCAGCGTCCTCAGCGAATAGTTCGCGAGCGACAGTAATGGGTGCCGGGTACGGGTTCTTTGCGTCATGAATGCCTTTGGATCGGGTGAGAGCGCGGGCCGAAAGTTCACCTGGATGTCGAATAAGCACCCTCTATCAAGGTTTCATTAGTCACTGCAGACACATACCGAGGTAAACCTTCTCTGGGGGATGATCGGCAACTTCGGTGACCACGAAGTCCGGCGAGTCGCCTCCCTGGCCTTCCTCGACGGCCATGACACGGGAGAACTCTTCCCACATGCCGTCCTTCCATTCGAGATAGTCCTCCTCCATGCTCTTGTCGTCATCGCCCTCGCCACGTTCGCCCATACGGATAGCACCCATCTTGGTGAGGTCGGCGTCGACGTTGCGAGAGATGAGGTTGTAGTGCTCGTAGGTCTTGTTGCCGAGACCGAAGACGACGTACTTGAGACCGGAAAGCTTGTGCTCGCCCTCGGAAAACTCGAAGCTATCGTCGGAGAGGTTCTGGCAGAGAGTGACGGCGTTGTCGGTGGGTTCGCCCTCACCGTAGGTAGCCATGACGAGGAAGACGCAGGAGTCCTCGGGGACCTGGTCGAGGTTCTCGAAATCGTACTCCTCGGGATCGCAGACGAGAGAAGCGAGACCGAACTTCTGCTTCGCCTCCTTGGCGAGACGGATGGCGTACTCCTCGGCCGTGCCGGTTTGTGAGCCGTAGAAGATGACGATGCGCTTTTTCTGCGGACACGTTGCAGTTGAGCGGTGGACGACAAGCCGGAGAGGACGGAATTGAGACTTACACCCTCCTTCATCTTGGCGATAAAATCCCGTGGGTTTCCTCCGCCGACATTTGCTTTGGAGGACGAGACGGGGACGGTCTTGGGCTTTGAGGCGGGAAAGAGCTGGTCACGGAAGAGGTAGATGGCAGCGAGAACAATGCCCACGGCGAGGACGATTGTGTCGGTGGAGGCCATGGCCGACGATAATTATGCCGACGATAGGGCGAGGGGAGGGAAGGGGGAGGGGGAGGGGCAATAAAAAGGACAGAGGAGGTCGTAAACTTGAAGCTGACGATGCAAGTCGAAGCACGGCTGGTTATATTGCCCCCATATCAGCCCACTGGCCCCGCTTAGTCAGCGCGATGATTGGAGGAGTCTCAGTCTGATATCCCGATCGCCACGCTGTCACCTCTCCTTGCATATCCGACTCGTCCTTCTCATTCTTTCCCCTCCTGACAAACTCCGTCCGACGCGTATATCACCTGGCCGGAGTACTAGTGGCAGGCAGGTTCTCGCCAGCATCGTCGGTGCATAGAGGGACACGTAGACTACCTCTATCTCTTCCACGTAAGCCTTGCGCATCGTAATCCAGTTGTTTTTCTCCAGTGCACAGCAACAACCCGTGGAATGCATCCCCGACCCCACACTGCTTCCGTACGGCGTAGTTGAGCTCAGCCCCATGTCCGCTTGTTCGGAAGCTATGCCCTGCGGAATCAAGAACGTGAACCATGCGAAGGATGTTGCAGCAGATGCACCTTCCTTCTCCTTCTTAAGCACTGCGATTTGACTGCGATGGAGGTCGCGGATAATCGTACTTTTTGCTCTAGTTTCAGCGCTCAAGGAGCTGGCGCAGCTTCCCACACACGATAGAGAAGTTTCACGGCGCACCAGAACATGGTGGAGACACGATAGGATGCATCATACCGCAGGGTGTTCTATATATGCCAGACGAACCAGACCTTACACGGGTGGCGGAACTCTTGAGTGCATGCGGACTTCAAGTTTCCGGGGATCGAAAGATTCCCTGTTTCTTGGATATACCTAACTTGCTGTAAACAATTCATGCTATGCAATCGCAACTAGTACTGTGCGTCAGCATAAATGGCTTCAGTGTCATGATGCCTGGCCACTACATGGTTAGCATCGGAGATTAGGAGCGTGTTAGCTAGACGAGCAGTGCAGAAAGCGCCTCATCTTCGAACCAATACATTGTCATCTCGACCAAGACAACTTTGCAAGACGCAGCCTTGGAGAAATGAGCTCAGTGTCGAGGAAGGAAGAGGATGATCTGACGAACCACCTCGCGTCCGTGAAAGCGCCCATCCGATCAAGTCGATTTCAGATCTATCCCAGATTTTGTGGCGAGCTCGAGTGTCCAACCCTTCTCTCTCCCCGACATACCCCATCCTGCCCCTCGTTCCTCCACTTGCGCCCACACAAGGCCACAGAATATCCCCATGGATGACGAGGACTTCTGGAACAGCGACCCAAGGGCCATCCAAAACTCCGAATGGGACAAGATCGCAAACGACTTCACCAACGTACGTCCGCCCGAATCCCCCCAAGCCCGTATCAGCGCGCCTCACACACACGTTGAAACCCGCAGGCGGGCTACCGCGAGGGCATCACGGCCGGGAAGGAGGGCGCGCTGCAGGAGGGCTTCGACGACGGCTTCGCGTCCGTCGGCGCGCCGCTCGGCCGCGACCTAGGCGTCCTGCGCGGGCTCGCCGCCGCCCTCCTCGCGTTCCTCTCCCGCCCTTCTCCCGAACGCGCCACGCTCGTGGCGGAAGTGCGGGGGATCGCGGGCGCGCTGTCGGACGTCCGTCTCTCGGACATCGCACCGCCGGACCTGGAGGCGTTCGCGCACGCGCGGGAGCACCTCGACGCGCACGCGGACGAAGAGGACTTGGCGGACCCGGCGGCGCTGAACGAGGAGCTCAAGGCGAAGCGGGACATGGAGGGCCTCGAGGACCTCATGGCGCGGATGAGCAGTGGGGGTTCCGGATCGGGATCCGGGGCGGACGCAAATCCGAAGAGCAATGGTGCGCGGCCGACGGCGGAGGACGTCGTTCGGCTCAAGGAGCGCCTCCTGGCGATCGCGCGGGAACTTGGGCTTGACCTAGTGGTGCAATGGAGTTGACCCTTCCGGAGAGGTTTACTACATTGGTCGCGAGACGTGCCCGAGGGGTACTGTACCCGCGACGAGGAGGCATTGGACCGGAGGTGCCGCAAAACATTGCCCCCGCTGTCGGTACAGGAAGCTGTACGTGTCTCCGTGCAATGGTGTTCGGGTACAGTAGTAAGTAATGCTGACGACTCCTTTGTTGCAACACAGCCTGCAGCAGCAGGTCGAAAGAATCACGCTGTACATATGCTTGTGTTGCAATTGATCCCGATCGGACTGATCAAGTACACGAGGTGGTTGTTTCCAGCAGGCAGAGGTGCGTTTACGATCGTACTCGACGATTATTATGCTGACCCTCCTGAACGGAAGCCTTGCTAGGTAAATGGAACAGGCGGACGTGATGTCGACCTTGTGTCGACCGTAGAAAGCGCTTCCGGACACAAGGGCGTTCAATAACTCCGGCCCAAATATAGGTAGATCATAGAGCAGCGGCACCGAGGAAGAGCAGACCATCGCATTGTGTTCATACAATCTTCAATTTCTCTTGTAAACTGGATCTGACATGTTCGTGGAGTCCTTTACCAATAAAGACCAGCTTGCCAGCGTCCGGCAGCCCCAGCTCCTCGTCCTCGACCTTCGCTATCTCATACAAGTTCCGCACGCCTTGTAGGACATGAAGCTCTCCGGCCGTTGTGACGAACAGTCCCTTGCAGCGAAGGACCTCGATCCCATCGTTCTCCCTGGCCGGCCGACCTGGCAGTTGCTTCTCCCAGAGAACGTTGCGGATCCACTCGTCTAACAGGTCCATCTGTTCTGGAGACAACCTGGGACAGTCTATTTGCAGACTCGAGATCCCGCGAAGCTCGTAGTGTGTCGGTGCCTTAGCGTGGTGGTGGTGGTGGTGGTTGTGGCCGTGATCGCGGTCGTGACGATGGTCATGCTCGTGTTCCTGCGGCGACTTCGCCAACCCAGACACGTCCAGAATCTGGCGAGAAGCGTAGGCGTCGACGCCCATGATATACTTGAGGTCTATCTCCCCACGGATTGTCCTGTGGACCGACGCCGCGGGGTTCACGCCACGGATGACTGCCTCCGTCGCGTCCGCCTCTGAAGATGGTACGAGGTCGACTTTATTCAGGAGGATCACGTCTGCCGCTGCGATCTGCCTGGTGATTCGCCACAAGCACATCGAGTCAATATTTAATGTTCAAACGTTAAAACTGGGTTAGCGTAGCCGCGTACCGTAAGCTCTCCCCGATGCCATCGGCGGTGTGGTCTTCTTCCATTTGCTGGTTCGAGCGCCGTGAGGGGTCAGCCTTCATGCCATATTTTCTGGCATGTATGCACGCACCTGTCGACCGAAGACAGCGTCTACGACGCACACGACACCGTCCAGGTGGATATCTCGGCCCAGTCCCTGCGAGAAGTCTTCGTTCTGCCAGAACATAGACGCTATGGGCCCTAGGGAAGCGGCGTTATGGCAGGTGCAGGCAAGTCGACCACACATGCAAGGCGTACCGGGGTCTGCGAGGCCGGTTGTCTCGAGGAGTATGTAGTCGAAAGCGCCCTTGCGCTTCATGAGCTTCTCGATCGCGGCGATGCCCGTGTCCTTTATGCTGCAGCAGAGGCATCCGTTTGCGAGCTCCAGGAACTCCTCGGATTGTTGTGCAGGGTCATCGGGGGAGGAGACGTTGATCGTCTTCGCTGGATAGGCAAATAATCAGAGCCGGGTCGCTTGAATAACGTTGATCGCGCTAGACGCACCTTCGATATCCTGTTGGACATACAGAGCATCCAGAACCCACGCTCAGCATGTCCTCTCTCGAGCGAGCAGAGGGAGCTGTCCTTACGGCAGTGTCCCCGAACTCATTCATGATGACGGCTATCCGGTACCCATGCCGTTCTGTCAGGATCCGCCTGCACAGAACAGCGCGATCAGCCCCCGCCTTACCATTCACCGCGTATTTTCTTCAGGGTGAGGCCACCGACCTCGGCCCCAGATAGAAGCCGGGTGACGGTGAAAATGGAAAGGGAAGAGGGGACGCACCGAACGAGCGTGGACTTGCCGGCCCCCAGGAAGCCGCAAATGATGGTGAGAGGGACCGTGCGAGGGGCTTGGCTTGAGTCAGTCCCGTCCGCGAGGCTGAGGTTTGGGATCGAAAGCCCTTGCGCGGCGTCCTCGGGGCTGGTGGGGTCGGCCTCTACGAGCACTCTATGTCCCCTTAGCACTGCGTGCTGCGTAGAGACGGGCGAGACAAAGCGTACGGAATGTCGTCGACATCGTCCATGGCAGACGACTTTGAATGGGGATGGGGGCAAATGAGGACAGAGTCGGAGATGGGATGTCGGAGAGACACGATCGGAATGCAAGCGCTCGAGTAACTCCGTTTGCGAGGAACAAGGCCGTGACCCCGCTCGAGGCCAAGTTAGCCGCCTAACTACTACCTTACATCTCTCCCTCTCTCCCCCTTAATCTTCCTCCCAGTCGCTCCCCTGTTTCGGGCGGCCTCTTGTCTTTCGATATGACGACGACACAGTACAATCAAGATCAGCTCCGAGAGCTCATCCAGGGTCCAAGCGATGTAGAGTGGACGTACGTGCTGCAGCAGTCATGGATCAACGCGTCGTGTCCCTCACCTGCGGTTCGTCTTTGTTCGCAGGTACGAGATGAGGCGGCAATGCCAGGAGATCCTGCCGCGTCTGTTTCTGGGTCCCCTCCAAGCGTCGAAATCTCTGGATACCCTCAAGTCGCTCGGCATTACGCACATGTACGTTCAAACGCAGCTACAGCTCGTCCGTGGCGCCACACAGAACGGAATGGCAGACTGACGTCTCGCGTCAACGCACAATTAGTGTTTGCATACGAGACGCGAAGGAGGCGTTCTCTGTACGGCCACGGTTCCCGGAGCACTTCCAGTATATGGTGTTGGACGTACAGGATAGCGAGGAGCAGAACCTCATCCGCTTGTTTCCACAGTAAGGGTTCAATCGCCACAGAGACTCCGTCATTGCCCTACATTTGTGACTGATACCGCGCGTGCGTGTGGTGCAGGTCGAAGCAGTTCATCGACGACGCAATCGCAAAGGGCGGTTGCGTCCTAGTACATTGCAATGGTGCGTTCACGCTTCTTTCCTTGTCCGCCCTTTACCCTTTGTCCCTCCACCCCCATCTCGCCTTCTTCCTCTCTCTCTCCCTCTACCCCGGAATCGTATAAATGCTAAACTCTAAACGGTATGCCCGTGCAGGCGGAATCAGCCTGTCCCCCTCGTTTGTCGTGATGTACGCCATGCAGTTTTACAACCTGTCCTGGGAGGATGCCCTGCACCTGGTCCAGAACCGGCGGTACTGCATCTCGCCCAACGGCGGCTTCATGACACAGATCAAGGTCAGTCCTAACCCCGGAAAGCGTCACACGCGACCTAGGCCCTTGCTGATATGCGGTGTTGGTGTTGGCAGGAGTATGAGTCGATCTACAAGGCGAAGGTCGCCATCGCGTCGCACCCGCAGCAGCGCGTCTTCTCCGTGCGGAGGAAGCGCTCAGATGAGGACGACGAGGACCAGGTCCAGAGGTATGACGCGTTTCTCCCTCGTCATCGGATGCGTGATTTCCATGCTGACGCGTATGTTGTGTCCAGGGAGGGCGAGCGTACGAAACGCGCCCTAGTGGATGAGGATGATGACGACGCGATGCAGACATAGTCAGCCCGTCTCCCTCCGTGCACATATTCTACCCAGTGCCTATGTCGTTATTGTTGTTGGACCGCTGTCGGTATCTTATATCTGATCCGGTAATGTCATATTGCACAAATGCCTCCTCTTTATCTTGTCTCTACTGCCGCTTATGCTGCGTGGACACCAGAGCTTGAAGTCACTTGTTTCAATGCGCTGAAATCAGAAAATTTCTCTACTCCCGCATACTGACACATATAACATTGAAGCTAGAACAATGCGAGCTTGGAGTTTGAGGGATGTGTGAAATCACATGGCGCGAACCCGTTAATTGACGGAGGCGTTCCGGCAAAGACTGGAGCTCAAACTCGTCATGTTCATCCAGCCGCGCCCCGAGGTGGTGAGCGCGATCACATTTGATGTTCCTGGACGTTGACAAATATGGCGCTGTTAAGGCACTTGGGTTGTGGTTGGCCACGGAGACTACGCTCTCTGTGACGTCAACTTTGTCTTCCAAGCCCTCCGGCGTACTTCCATCATAAATTGGCAATTTGTGTCCGATGTCAATTTTGCATCCCAGCCTCGTGTCTACAGTGCGACGTTTCTTCGGTACGTGCTTCAGTGAGTCACATTTCGTGCCTATACAATTGAAGGATTTCCTTAGAAACGGCTCGCTTGTAAGTATCGCGTTTTCTCGAGGCTTTGTGCAGCGCTATTGACTTGTTTCCTTCTAGTCAGTTGGCTTCGACGGACAACGCGACTGTCCTGCAGGCTTGAACAGCTGAGTGACAATGCGCTAAAACAGCCTTCTTTCCCTCACGGGGTCGGTTAACCAACCAGAGAACATGCCGATAAAGCCGCCTCGCAGAATGACCCAGGAAAAGGTATCGACCGAATTACTCGAGACAGGTGTGTCATGTGCTAAGTTTGTGGGTTCCTCAGTTCCGAACATTCATGGTATCAAGTTCTCGCATATGCCGAGCATGCCCGTCGCGCAGCCTTCGAACCCGATTCCGAGCAGCTCTTACGAACAGAACAATGGACGCTTGCGGGGCTTGCGCGCTGGGCGGCAGACCACCTGATGTTCTCGGTGTGGGTTGTGGATTCCATCGGCGCAACGTCGTGCGCCGGCGTGGTTGGCCCCTAAAATACATATCGCTCAGGTGAACCGGGGTTTCTCAGAGCCCCCCTCCCACTATCAATCCGGTACGCTCTGTCAAGATGATTCGTGGGACTGTGCTCGCCTTCGCGGTCAGTATCGTCTCGGTTCTAGGTGCTCTCTACCAGGGACCTACGCAAGAAGTCCTCGACAGCACATATGACTTCATTATAGTTGGAGGTGCATCCAGTTCTCTCGCACATGCTACTGAACGATCCACTGATTCGGATGTTCTGCGGAATAGCGGGCGCCGGTGGCGCGGTCATGGCCTCACGCTTGTCCGAGGATCCGCGCATACGAGTCCTGCTCATAGAGGCAGGAGGAAGGTGTGTCGTTACTCTGATAAACTTTCACGGGCACCCTGACGCCAGCGCGATCGTGTATAGCGACTTCAACAACCTGAACATCTCTGTGCCCGGACGCTCGTCCACTCTGCCTCGATCCGAATTCGTACGTACCCAAAAGGGCCAAAACTTGACGCGCTCTATAAACCTAGCATGAACCTGCACGAACTCATTCCCGCTATTGTAGGACTGGAATTTTACAACGACAGCTCAAGTAGGCCTGGGCGACCGGCCCATCATGTACCCGAGGGGCTTCGTCCTTGGCGGTTCTACAGCCATTAGTGGGCTTCGGTCTTCCCTTTACATCCTCGGGGTGACTAAGCTGGCGAGTCAGATCAAATGGTATTTTGCCGAGGAACGGAAGACGACTACGCTCGCTGGGCGAATGTGACTGGAGACGACGGGTGGTCCTGGAAGAAATTGCTTCCGTTTATCCTCAAGGTGGACAGGATGACGGCGCCAGCAGACCGGCACAACACCACCGGCCAATTTGATCCTGCAATTCACAAGAATGGTAACCACGCCTACGTCTTCGTTATGTCTGTTCGCCGGGAAGTTCTGACGCTCAAGGACAGGCGTTGTGCCAATCAGCGTTGCAGGCTTTCCTCTCGAGATTGATCCTCGGATCATCAATACTACTCAAGAGCTGGCTGGGCAGTTTCCGTTCAATTTGGACTACAATTCTGGAGATACGATTGGGTTTGGTAGGCTTCCCTCGCTCAACACATGATGAGTGCGATGATGGTATTCAATGTCCTTGTCCTTTGGTACAGGCTGGACACAGAACGCGGTATGTCGCACAGGGTTCTTCCGCGACGAGTCCCTCTGACATGAGTTCAGATTCACGACGGGCACCGCGTAACCTCCGCCACCTCGTATCTCGCCCGAGCCTTCGACCGCATAAACCTCGATGTTATGGTGAATACTCGCGTAACGAAGGTCTTGCCTGTCGGCATAAAAGACGGGAAACCCGTGTTTCGTGGTGTTCAGTTTGCTCGGACTGCTGATGGTGACTCACAGCCCATATTAACCCGCCACGAGCTATAGTTGACTTCTATTTAGGCCCATTTTATTCCCTTGAAGCAAAGAAGGAAGTCATATTATCTGCTGGATCCCTCAAGACGCCCCACATTTGTCAGTGTTATGTGTCTCCTTTCCGTCCTGTGCGGATAGCTGAATTAGTTTTAGTGATGCTCTCCGGCATTGGTGAAGCTGCGTACCTGGAGTCTATGGGTATCAAGCCAATTGTCAACCTTCCCGCCGTTGGCAAGAACTTGCATGTGTGTGGCGTTTGCGTGTTTTGTTTTGGGTCTCAGCAACAATTCTGCCCGTGATCAGGATCATGTCTACCTCGGTAACAGCTGGATCGTCAACTCAAACAACACGCTCGACAACCTTCTCCGTAACAGTACGTTTGCTGCTGAAGCTCTCGCGCTCTGGCAGATCAACGGGACGGGTCCGTTGGGCCTGAGTGGATCCAGCCAATTTGGATGGTTGCGGGTTCCCCAGGCCACCACATTCTTCCGGTCCCTTGGAATCAACGATCCCAGTGCGGGGTCTACCTCCGCACACTTCGAGCTTATCCCGCATGTGAGCTCCAACATTGCCGTATATTTTCTACTGTATTCACTGACTGGGTCTGTCCAGAACGCGTTTGCATCGAAGGCAATTGCGCAACCTGCCGAAGGCCACTTCTTTTCGATCATTACGGCGGTCATCTCGCCTACTGCTCGTACGTGCTCTCTACTACATCGCATCACCCTGCTAAACAGACGTTCCGCTAGGAGGAAACGTAACTCTTAACAATACGGACCCATTCGACACTCCCCTTATCAACCCCAACCTACTGGGGACGTCGGTCGACCTCGCCATCATGCGCGAAGCTGTCATGGCCGCGCGCGCATTTGTCACCGCGCCTGCGTGGTCTGACTACATCATAAGCGAGTTTGGTGGGTTTGCGAACGCAACGACGGACGGGGCGCTCGACGCCTACATTCGCCGCAATTCGGATAGCGTCGACCATCCCGTCGGCACGGTAGCGATGGGGAAGGGGGCCGATGGAGCGATCGACTCGCATCTCAGGGTCAAGGGGACTGTAGGGTTGCGTGTAGTGGATGCATCTGCCTTTGTGAGTGGTAGATTCGTGAAGCAGTAGATTTCGGAGGATGCTCACCACGGCTTTGATTACAGCCATTCATCCCGTCGGGGCATACGCAAGGTCCAACTTACATCCTCGCCGAACGTGCGGCATATCTTGTCCGCACTGAGTTATAACATACCGGGTGTGTCGACTCATGACATATCGTACGGATTGGATCTACAGAGGATGTGTGTTTGCAATGGAGTGTCTGTGTCGAGTCTGTCGACGGTTCGTCATATTCGGTCGTCTCGTGGTGCTTGAGATGGGCGGTATGACGAACAACTGAGGAAAAGAGAATCTCGGTCCATGTATCTTTGTCCTCACCCACGTCGAATAGTTGAATATTTAGGAAATCGAAATTGAGCGGAGGGACATGTGGGTGAACCAAGGTTGCCCGGGCCGTTGGAGGCAAGGGGCGGCCCGGTTGGGAGAGTGATGTGGCAGGATGGGCGGCTGTTGGGGACGTTCCACGTATTCTCCGACCTCCTCCCATCCGTTGCGCTGTCTGCCCCGTCTTTCGCTGTTCGCTATAACTTATACTTATTCTCTTCCGACTTCCTTTCATCACTCTTAATACCCGGGAAAGGCGTAGAGTGTCCGCAATACCCACCCAGCAGTCCTTCCAGCGACCACAATGACATATCTAAGGTACCAAAACCCAGAACATGTTCTCGGGCCGCTGATTTAAGCGAATGTATGCAGGTTAGGATCATGTGTCGGAGGAGTCTACTCTATGTTTCTTGTGAGTCGCGCATTTATCAAGTCATCGCATTCCCTGAAACCCACCACAGCTATGGGCAATTGCCCAAGAACGACGTACGTTTGGCCACGCAGGATTTTTGCTACGAATAGGCCAACTCACACGCCCTTAAGTATCCGTTCCCTTCCAGCATATAGACGGCACTTCGTCTGAGAAGTTCAACTCCCCCCTCTTCCTGGGAACATGCCAAAGTTTCCTCAGCGCACTCGCCGCGCTATGCTACATACTCCTCCGCCGGAAGTCTGGTCAAACTCTTCACCAAACCCTCGGCCTCTCCGACGCCCCCAAACCCATCTCCAACGGCACCGCGAACGGCAAAGCAAACGGAAACTTCGTTGCAAACGGGCACGCGAAGGCGAACGGCCACAGCCATACCCATGACAAGCCCGATACCCGGTTCGACGCCCGCTCGCTCCTCCTCCGCTACTTCCAGTGCGCCGTTTTCATCACCTCTGCCGCGCCCTTCGGCTTTGCTGCGCTCTCGTACATCACCTACCCCGCGATGGTCCTCGGCAAGTCGTGCAAGCTCGTGCCAGTCATGATCATGAACGTCCTCCTCTACCGCCGCAAGTTCGCGCGCCACAAGTACCTCGTTGTCGCGATGGTCACGCTCGGCATCACCATGTTCATGGGCTTCGGCAACGAGAAGCCCAGCAAGGCCAAGTCCGCGAAGAACGGGGCGAATGGGAACGGGGAGCTGTCGGCGTACGCGCAGCTCATCGGCATCACGTACCTCCTCATCAACCTGCTCATCGACGGCGCGACGAACTCGACCCAGGACGAGATCTTCGCGCGCTACAAGGTCTCGGGCCAGCAGATGATGTTCTGGATCAACGTCTTCTGTACTGCGCTCACGTCCGTCATTTCCGTCCTCCCGCTGCCCTGCATCCCGGTGCTCCACCCCGCTGCGTCCGGCACGGAGCTGGAGGCGGCGCTCGCGTTCATCCGGACGCACCCGTCCGTCGTCGTGCCCCTCGCGCAGTTCGCGTTCACTGGCGCGCTCGGCCAGCTGTTCATCTTCGAGACACTGCAGCATTTCGGGTCGCTCACGCTCGTGTACGTCTCCAAATATTTTTTGGCTTGTGGTTGTCCGTGAGGCTGACGAAACTACGGCACGGTGTAGCACGATCACGCTGACGCGGAAGCTGTTCACGATGCTGCTCTCCGTCCTAGTATACAACCACACGCTCACGCCTGGGCAGTGGCTCGGCGCGGGCGTCGTCTTTGCGGGCATCTCTGTCGAGGCGTGGGTGAAGCGGAGAGGTAGAGCTCGTCTCTTGCGGGTGTTGCGAAGTGCTGACCAAATCCATCCGTTACAGATGTACATGCGAAGCGGGTCATCCAGGAGAAGGAGAAGGCACGCATAAAGACGCTTTGACGGCGTAGATACTAGACAGCTCACAATTGCATAATTGGGTACAAGCGAAACGGTGCGTCATACAGGACGTTGGGTTCCTAAGAGCGAAGATAGTAGTACAACGACGGGAGACGAAGATGATTCGGGATGGGTGATACGGGGGGACTGCCTAGTTTCAGGAGCGACCGGACGAATGGTACAGACCAATGCGCTTTGGCTTCGATGGCGGGGTTGATGCAATTGGTGATATAGTGAGAGGTGATGACGGCACAAGCGTTGTCGACGGCGAGAGGGTCGGTGACGGGGGCGACTTGCTGATCTCAATGGTTGGAACCTTGGGTACAGTCACGGCTGCGTCAACCTGAACATGAGTTAGGGAGTAGATAATACATTCAGTCCGGGTGTCTTACCTGCCGCTACATGTAAAGTGTCGGCCGCCAGGGTTGACGCACTTGCGCCCGTGCGCGTCCTCCGCTCAAATCTAGCTGTCGTAGTCGTCCGCTTCACCGCGGTCTGGGAGCGTCGCAGCTCAAACAGGAGGTCCCCATCAAGATTGGACATGGGGGTGCAGAGCGTGAATGGGCTTGACGCGGGGTAGTAGTATTTCCAGTCGCCCTGGAGCTCCTTCAACTCCCGCAGGACGCCGTCAAAGTCTTCCTTTTTGAGGAGGTGGTTGCGGAGAGTCGCATGCGCGTCCGGGATGTTGGCGCTCCCGCGCCGGATCGACGCCTTGAGCGGGGACTGCTGGATGTCGTCGAGCCCCTCGATCTCGACCTCGACGTTGCCCCGGGTGGAAGTCTTGATGATGATAGCAACGCTCCAGGTCGCAGAGGACTCGGTGCTAGAAAGTATCCGCGCCATCAGCATACAGTGCGCTAGCATTCGGCAATGAGCGCGAGACCGACGTACCTCCAAGCATGCGAGGAGTGTGTGCTAGAGATCTCGAGCTTGAGTGTACCCGACATTCTGATCTCTAGAGAGCCGCTCGAGAGGGTCGCGATGTCCGGAAGCTCAAGCTCGTTGTGTGTTGTACCTAGCGCAAAATCGGCGCTGCTCAGCGAACGGCACGAAAATTAAAGAGGAAAGCGCTCACAGCGTATGAGATATTCCCTTCTCATGGACGACCGGGACCCTTGCTCCTGCACGCGCCGCTCGTGGAACCACCTCCACTCAAACCTGTCCGAGTGCATGTCCTCGTCCGCATCAACAGGCGTCCATTCGCAGGGCTCCCGCTTGCGCTCGGGGTGCTTCGCCCACTGCTGGACGATGTCCGCGCTGGCCTTCGCGTGGTCCTTCCGGGAGACCGGCTCGAGAGTGGTGAGCGCGTTGACGCGCGCGAGGAGCGCCAGCAGCCTGCTGTGGAACGCGTGTCTGGAGATGGCGAGCGTGCCGTGCGAGAAGCGGCCGCGGACAAGCCATGACGTGGAGGGCTTGAAGAAGCTGACGGGAGGAAGAGGATTGCCGCCCACCATCCCGAGGACGAAGAGGATCTGCTCCGAGCGCGTTGTCGACTCTTCCTTGGTGAATCCTCCCGCCACGGCCGTGTCGGCTGTGAACGTCCGGAATGCCATGCTGGTGAGACGGTGGAATGCCGCGGCAGCGGTGTAGCTGTAGAGGGGGACGCTGGCGAGAATATGCATCCCACAAGCAATGAGCTGAGAGAAGTAGTCGGCCTTGATATGTTCTGCGAGGGTCATGCGTGCGCGTATCTTCTCCGGGTCGCTGTACTCCCTGTCATCCCACGGACTGTACTCTGGAGCGAAGCGAGCATCTGTGGGACGATCAATATGCTTGTGGTTATAATATAGTTGGAATATACGCACTCCGGAGGTCAAGGTAGATGTGCCGAAGAACGTAGTCCTCCCGCCCCTTGATGCCATCACCATCCTTGGTCGGGGGATCTGGGTATGGACGAGCATCGTAGTCGGGATGTTCTAGATCCCAGTGATCGCAATCTCTGACCTCCACCTCAAATGCCAGCTGACAGTCTCGGAAGGTGTGTGGTTCGGCACTATAAAAGGTGTCAGTCGGCAGCACAGACGAACAGATAGAGCACGCACGTTGGCTCCAGCACCAGCTTGGCAGTGAAGATCTCCTGCAATGTCGCCTCCGTGACGTGAATCGTGACGATCGCGCGAGAAACGCGTGTCGGGCCCTTGGTAGGCGTGGTCCCGTCCAGGGTGCTTTCATCATCCGAGTCTCGAGAGACCTCCGCTGCCGGGGTCTCGTCCATCTCCGGCGCCTCTTCAAGGCCTAGCAAACGGACGGTGACTGCCTTGATCTCGATGTCATAGGACTCGCCTTGCGTCCAACGCGTCGATTGGTGCATCTTGAAAAGCCGGAGGATCTGAGCGTTGATGGATGTCTGCGATACAGCGATGACCACATCGAAGCCCTCCATTGTCGTCTGCTTGACGTTGCTGCTGAGAATACGCGCGCTGAAGCCAGAGGTGCGCTCGAGCATCCACCAACTCCCGTCGATGTCGACGCCGGACGAGCTGACGTCGAGGTGTTCCGCGTGGATCCTGCGGAATAGATACTTCAAGCGTGTCGCGGCGACCAGCTTGAAGTATCGCTCGACGAAGAAGCGGGTTAGCACTTCGCAAGCGGACGCGTGCTCTTCCCTGACTTCGTGATACTCCGTGAACTCCGCGGTGTGACGTGCCCCTAGTCAACCATAAGCATATGAGTGTCGGTCTGAGCTTGCGAGCGCACTCACTTGCGGGCCTGATACCAATGCCAGTCTTGGATGCCGAGATATCGATGATCAACGCGATGACCCAATCCCGGTAATCCGGCTCAGACCTGTGTGCGGAGAATGCATGAGCTCGAGGCGACAAGATAATAACATGGGCACATACTTTTCGACGATCTGGCTATCCTCCGAGAACTCGGAAATGTCGTAGAACCTCACTTCCGTCAAGGTGAAGTGCAGGATAACTTCACGCGAGCAAAGGATAGTCACTGTGGGTTCCCCGAACTTCAGGGACACATGCCAGTCCTTGGACTCGTACTCGGGGAAAAGCCAGGAGCTGTAGCCAGCCAACGACGAGGATCTGTCCCAGACTGGGCGGCTGCGTTTTCCTCTCTCACGAGCGATGAATGCGCATGTGTACCAGAGTAGGGAGAGGTAGCCGTTGATCATCTCCGCCGTACATCTAAAGATGTCATCGAGCGGGACTCGGTCGGCGCGATTGCCGGCAAGCGAAAAGTGGACGTCGGGGCGGTAGTCGTCTTCTGCAAACTCGGGGGGGAAGAAGAGGGTATGATGGCCTCCGCCTTGAAGGACTTTCAAGTAGGAGATAAGGTAGCGTCCAATGTCACGCCGCAAGGAATCGTCCGTGATCCCTCTAGACCCGACGAACGTGGCGTCTACAACCCAGATCAGTGGAGATTGACTGCAACATGGCGGAAAAGGCAGACATACTATTAAAGTCGCAAACTAAGAGGCGGATGCGGCTTTCATGGTCGCCTACTTTCATGTCATTGCCCACAATCGAGCGGCGGGCGGTGGCAATGCGGTAAGACATGGTGGCCTCTGTCTGCATAGGGCTGTAACGGATGAATACGTTAGCTGGAAACTGCCGGATGAGATGGAAAACTCACGCCTGGCTCCCATCTTGTGATATCTTAGACATAGACGTGATCCCAATGTGGAGCAATGCGTCATGATCGCAGATGAAGGTAAGAGTCGGCTTCGAGAACACGAACTCGACGGTATCGCCATTCGTTCCTCTCAGCCGGTGGTGGTACCTGATCCAGGCGTACAGGTTTCCTGGAAAATGCGTGTAAGTCGAAGCACATTACGGGAAGCGACGAATACATACTCCGTTCTCCATACTCCTTGTCGTCTTCACCATACAGGTCAAACCAATCCGATGCAGTGGCGTGATTTTCGGTGAGCTGGGAATTCAAGTATCTCAGAACTACTTTGGCGGCGGTAGTCTCGGCTTTGCCTAGAGAGTACATCTTGGCAGCCGATACATGTACTAAGGATGAGGGGGAGAGGGACTTGGGGTTGTTCGTCCAGACGGCAAGTCGTTAGGACCATAAAGTAGTCTTCCGAAGACGCGCAGGGCAGCCGTGGTGTCGAGTACGAGGGGCACGTCGCATAAGTTCCGGAATCGATGTCGTGTCCCATGAGGTGCCGATGGAAAGATATGAAGGAAGAAGTCCCCATATGACGGACAAACAACACGTTCCAAACACGCAATCGAGTGCGACATAGTTTTCACGCCCATGAAAAGCGGAAGATAGGATATCCTAAGGGTCCCTGTCAGGATAGACCATTGACCCTCGATCGACTGAAGGCCTGTTCAAACCATCAGTATCTTGTGCTCTTCAGTGAAACGCCATCCTTGCCTCCACGCACTGGCGACATTCGATAGGACAAAATGTGCGCTATGACTCGCGTGGGCAACACGGGGCACGGAATGAGCAATCTATGAACCTTTCGAAGAACGATTAAAACCCCAATCCGAAAAGGAAGCGAAATAACCGCCCACATGAGGCTCCCGGAGTTGACTTTGAATGAAAACGTCCGCCCCGATCCTCTGCGGAAGTTACAGCGCATCGCCGTTCTCGATATCAATTCAGCAGGTGTGAATGAGACATCTGCTGCAGAATAGTTATACCAACGACGGCCAGGGGAGAAGGCGAATATTCCTGAGCTACGAAGTAGAACAGGTTTTTGGGTCGCGAAAGATGAGCGCGAGTAGTCATGTCAATCGTGACAATCGTGACGAAGGATAAACGAAACGGTTCATGATCATCAACACTCACCGCCGACACATGCCTTTCAAAGGCGGGATCGCAATGGAATGATGCCTGACCCGGGAAGGGGGTGCTCGCACTAAAGCAGACCCGGCCACGAGGAGCTAGCAAGGCGCTGTCTGCTTGGCTCAGGCTTGTGCTAAACTGGGTCTCGACGATCCACTATAAGCCGCGCCCGCCGCTGAAGGACTTCACGAATCTTGTGCGCATGCGGCCCCCCTGTCGACTCGAGTTGCTACAGCCTGCCGCTAAACTGTGGCATATCAGAAGGCTACTGTTACTTAAGGGCAGCTTCAGCTCCGAGCGCTGTGATCACATTTTACCGCGATTGGAACTCACAAATTAGATTTACGAGGTTCTTGAGACCGACTTAGTCCGAGGCAGGTGCCAGGCAGGCCGCCGACTCCAAGCGTTCAAGCGCTCAACATACAGAACCATCAAAAGCGCCTAACGGAGACGCTCCCGATTCTCGCCGATGGAAGCTCGGAACAACGCGGAAGCGCGCTCTACAAACGAGAACTAAGTACGAGTGCATACAGCACTCAGCGGCGGAACTGACCAAGGACAGCATTTATACCAGGCGTGCACAAGCTTTCTATGAAAGACAAGCCAGGCATAGACTCGACGCGTTCAACCACTGGCAGCTCCAACGGCGATCCCCACATTCAAGCCCCCACTGGCCGTCCACGTCCACCTCCGAGTCCTCCGAGCCTCGGCACAGTCGCACTCCTTCCAGGAACAGGCTGCCGACGCTCAGGACGCTCTTCTATCAGGAGTTGTCAGCCAGAAGACGTCGTAGGCCCCTAAGTCACAACCTACCGGAGTGATGGGCACCACTGTTCTGAGGAACGTTGATCCGGACACCGACGCCAACCCCTTCGCTGGACTCTCTGCGACCATGGGCCATTGGGTTGGGCGTGCCGATTCGCGATCCTGCAGGGCCGTGCCGCAACGAAATATCCCCGGCGGACCTCGTGGGGCTCGAGGTAGCGACGATCTCTCCACCGAAACGAGTGCTAACGGGGGGTGGAGTTCGTCCGCGCTCCTGGCCCAGAACCGGACTCGAAGAGCGCGATGTGGGCGCGCTCCTCCGCTCGACCGAGCTCGATACGCGCGGACGTTGGCCGGCACCATTGCGCGGGGATATAGGACTCGGAGATGCCGACCGGCCGGTCCTCGTGTGCGGCGAGATCGGGCTGCCGTTCATGGTCGTGCTAGTAGTAGACGAGTGGCCGCGGACGATCGTCTGGGAGCGGCGGAGCTCGAAAAGGAGGTCGCCGTCGAAGTTGAACATAGGGCTGCACAGCGCGAACGCGTTCGTTCCGGGGTAGTAATACTTCCAAGCGCCTTGCAACTCTTCAAGCTCCTTCAGGACGTTCGCGAAGTCTTCTTTCTGTGGCAAATGCGCCTGCAGGATTTGGTATGCGTCTGGTATCTCGGCGCTCCCGCGTCGAATGATGGTCTTGGGCGGTAGCTGTTTGACATTGTCCATGCCGTCGATCTCGACCTTCACGATGCCGCGTCCGGCGGTCTTGAGATTGATGGAGACTTTCCAGAAAGCGGACGACTCGGTGCTACAAGCCCGCCGTGGCCGGAATATATCGGCACACGGTACAACCTTGCATATCCTCGAAAACGTACCTCCACGTGTTGTCGGTGCGCGTGCTCGCAATCCGTAGTTTAATCGTGCCCGACATCCTGACTGCCAACGAGCCGCTGGACAGCGTAGTGACGTCCGGTAGCTCGAGTTCGTTGTGGGTCATACCTGCAAGGATGTCATTCTCAGGAGCTGCGCAGCGCGAGGAAACAGTGCAGTGTGGGCTTGAACTCACAGGAGACGAAGTAATTACCCCTCACCGCAAGCCTCGTCCCTTCCTCGGACATGTTCCATTCCCTCGTGTACTGCCACTCGAACTTGTCCGCGGTGAGGCTGTCGTCCGAGTCGACCGCCTTCCAGTCGCAAGACTGGCTGGAGAAGTCCTTGTGCTTCGCCCACTGCTGCACGATGTCGCGGCCGCCCGCCATCCCGTCGTACGACGGAGAGACGGGCACGAGGGTAGTGAGCGCGTTGATGCGCGCGAGGAGGGAGTGGAGGCGGAGGTGGAACGTGTTCCGACAGATCGCGAACGTCCCGTGCGAGAACCCGGCGCGGGCGTGCACGACCCATCGCGCCGAGGGCTTGAACGTCTTGGCCCTGGGGAGGACACCATCCGCTGTCATTCCGAGTACAAAGAGGATCTGCTCTGGGCGCGAAGCGGACAGCTCTGCGTCGGCGCCGCTGGAGATGTTCGTCTCCGCGTACGTCCGGAAGGCCATGCTCGTGAGCCGGTAGAACGCGGGGGTGGCTGTGGATTTGTAGATGGGGACGCTGGCAATGACATGGGCACCGTAGCTCATGAGCTCTGGGAGGTACTCCTTGAGGATGCGATCAACGACGGTCATTTGGACACGGTTGTCGATGAAGCCGTCTAGATCCCAAGAGTCGTCGAAGGTAGAGTGCTCTGGGGAGTGCTGTGCATCTGCAGGAAGGATGAGTGGAAGAGTACTAAAAAATAAAGCGATGACGTACTCTCAAGGTCAAGGTATATATGATGGAGAACGTAGTCATCGTGTCCGAAGGTGGGGTACGAGTAGGGCTTTGGCGAGTAGTTCGGGTTGTGAAGGTCCTGATGTTCATATTCGCGGAGTGTGAGCTCGAAGGCGAGGCGACACTCTCCGAATCTATATGACTGGTCTCTGCAAGCGGAATGAGACTTATGCGAATGTGAAGATGTAGGATCGAACGACGCACTGCGGGATGAGCTCCAGGTAGTTGTTCACGAGCGACGTTAGTGTACCTTCCGAGACGTGAACCGTGAGAATTGCACGAGAGCGCTCCGCGTCCGAGACAATGCCGCTAGGGCCGAGAGACTGGTCCAAGTAGAGCAGGCGAACGGAAACCGACTTGACCTCAATACAGCAGTCGCTGCGTTCCCATCTCAACAGCTCGCGGATCCTAGAGAGACGGGAGCGGAGCTGGGTGTTGATCGACGTCTGAGAGATCGCGATGACCACGTCGAAACCGTGCATCTTGGTGTGCCTGATGGTATTGTCTAGAGCACTGGAGCCAAACTTGGAGTCGCGTTCGAGCATCCACCAGCTGCCATCGGCGTCGAGAGTGGACCGGGAGACGTATTGCTCGTCTCTTACGTTCCGGACCAAGTGCTGAAGTCGCGTCCCCGCAACGAGCTTGAAGTACTGTTCGACGAAGAACGTGACGAGCAGGTCGCGGGCGGCCACATGCTCCTCCGTGATGTCAGGATACTTCGAAAAACGGGAAACATAGCGGGCACCTAAGGAGATGACATGAATTTATATACATGGATGGTTCATGAACCAAAAAACATACTGTCGGCAAGGATGGACATCTCGGTACTTGACGTCGTGACATCGACAACCAAGGCGATCACCCATTCTTCATCGCCATAGTCAACCTCCGACCTACGACCACGGTGCATGTTAGCGAGATGATTGACATTGCAATGGCGTCCAAGATACCCACTTCACAATGATGCCATCTGGATAGTCCGAAGAGCGGTAGAATCGGATCTCTGATAAGGTGAAGTACAAGATCACTTCTCGACCGCAAAGGATGGTCGCGCGTGGTTGGGCAACCCTGTAAGAGGAGTGCCAATCCGCCTGGTGCCCAGGGAAGAGCCACGAATGGTAGCCCGCAAGCGACGTCGTGTGATCCCAGATCTCGGGCCGCCCCGTGAGCATCCTCTGTCGAGCTGCGAATGCAGATGTATACCAGAGAAGAGAAAGGTAGCGATTGATCTTGGGTGTCGTGAACCCGGCGATGTCATGAAGCTCGGGAGGGTCCTCGGAAGTTAGGGAGAAGCGAATGGGGGTACGGAGGTCGTCCTCGTCGAACTCTGGTGCCAAGAACAAAACGTGGTGTCCGGCGACCTGAAGGGCCCTAAGGTATCCAATCAGGTGTCGTTCGAGTTCCACGTCGTCGCCCGCATGTTGCTCAACATGAAGGTGATGCGTTATTGGACCCACCGGCCTTGCGTCTGAAGTGGGAAATACGTTAGATGCAGGTCAATCATAGACGAACTTGGACATACGTTCGAAGTCAAAAACTAGCATGTGGATGCGACTCTCGTGGTCGCCTACTTTGACATCGTTGCCAACAATTGTTCGTCGCCCAGTCGTGATTCGGAAGGTTCTTGTCGTGTTGTGCCAGTGGTGCATCTGGGTGCTACGGTAGAAAAGATTACTCCCATGTGACAGTTCAGGAATGCGTGGGTTACCTGTTAGGTATTCCGTCCCTGTCGTTAGTCACAACTGTCGCGGTGTCGATCTCAATCGTCAAGAGTCCATCGTGATCGCAAACGAAGGACAGTCTCGGTTTTCTGAACGCGAACTCAAGCGTCGCCGCGTCCCGTCCCTTCTGTCGTGCATTGAACCTCGCCCATGCGTAAGAGTTCCCTGGTCGTCCATGGTCAATCATAGTCGTATGCAACAACTATGGGACCTACTCCGTTCTTGCGATAGATCTGCCCCCTGGTACAGTTCGTATCGTTGTCGGGCGGCTTCGTAGTTCACCGATAGCTGGGCATTCAGAAATTCTATCGCCAGCCCGGCCTCGAGAGTGTCGGAGATGGACGTCTGCATGACTGAGAACGGGTCCGCGTTACGTGGGAGAGGGTGACCCGGACGTACATCGTTCCAGCAGCGACCTCGAGCGTTGATATAGAGAAGAGAAGGCGCATATATAGTTCATGAAGCTATGTCCAGAGTGAGTCTAGGTTCAACCGCATTGGACCGGGAATTGAAAGAACGTACCAATCCCCGCACATGATATGGATCGCGAAAGCCACCCAATGGACGTCGATGCCATGATATGAAGAGGAAGCGTACCTCATGACGGTTCAATGTCAGTGCGAGAAGTTCGATGCCAAGGTCACCGACTCAATCCAAGAGGCCCTCGGGTACGTGTTCGATGGCAGGGCGCCATCTCACCTTACACGGTCGCTGGTGCCAGTTGAGGGATGACAATAACTCATGCGTAAACAAGGTTTGAAAGAGAACATGGAATTGGGATGTTTTTATAATGCGAGAAGGCATGTGGTGGATACCATGTGACAACCTTCTGTCCTGAGATATAAACCTTACGAAAATGAATCGATAAAAGCGAGGAAAACTCACATTTTACGAACCTCATACCAGATTGGAATTGCCATCTTCAGACCTAAGCAAGGTTGCTTAGGCTGAACGCCCGGTTTGTCGTGGACTTTCCATTGACGATGGAGATGAACTCAGCAGATGCGGTCTGCGTCGTCGGAATGGGGGCCTGGACTATCAAGGGTTGAGCATCAAGCAATATGAATGAGCACCACAGGGTTCTCACCATTCAGGTGCATGGGACGACCATTGATAGGAGGGGGCGATCGAGGGTGGCTGGGAGAGCGGTGCCCATGGCCGCCTGGGCTAGTCCCCGGGCCGGCCGGCGTACGAGGTCGTCCCAGACGGCCTCGCGGAGCAGGAGAGTTACGTCCAGAGATGCGGCCGCTAAGCACGGAGCCTGGAGCCGTGGGCATGCGCGAAGTCGTCGTTCCATGGCGGCGGAGCTCGAACAGGAGGTCCCCATCGTCGTTGAAAACGGGACTAGCGAGTGAGTACGCGTTCT
Organism: Ganoderma leucocontextum; assembly: GCA_020736865.1. Taxonomy (NCBI): domain Eukaryota; kingdom Fungi; phylum Basidiomycota; class Agaricomycetes; order Polyporales; family Polyporaceae; genus Ganoderma; species Ganoderma leucocontextum. The sequence goes on from JAHKGY010000006.1 coordinate 1,162,577, forward strand.
GAAGAGGGTAGTAGTACTGCCAAGCACCCTCGAAGGCACTGATCTCTTGCACGAGCTCGTCGAGGTCGACTTTGGCAGGGAATGCCTCGCTGAGCATGTTCATCGGGTTCCTGAACTTTGCCATAGCGCCCTCCGAGAACTGGGCCTTCGAGAAGACGGGGTCATGAGAACCCAGGGTGTTCACTTTGATCCCGCTGCCGATCGTCTGGACGGTGATGTTCGTCGACCAACTGACCGAGGAACTCGCCCTAAGATGGAGATGCTGTCAGCGTGAAAGGCACGATTAGGGCCCGAAAGCGTACGCACGTGTACAGCTGGGTGGTCTGCAGAGTGAGCTTGAGCGTCACACTCCCACTAATCTTGATACGCATCGCTCCCTGCTTCACTGTGGTAGGAAGCTCGACGTAGTTCCGAGTAATGCCTGGGCGATCCGAGGATGAGCGTTCTGCACCCGATATGCAGTCGTGAGTAGGGAACTTACAGGATATGCCCTGGGTGGCACTCATCATGTTGCTGTTCCCGTGCAACTTGTACACCCACTCTTCACAGTGCTCCCACAGATACTTGAGGTATCCATCTCCGTCCGATGGTTGGAGCTCCCACTTCGATGGACGATCCTTCCGCAGCTCGTGCTCCGCCCACGGCTTCAGACGGAGACCCTGGAACGCCTGTGTCATGTCGGGAGTGGAGGGTATGAGAGTGGTGAGGCCGTTAACGCGCGACAGAAGGTTAAGCAGGCGCTCCTCGATGAACACTCGCTTCGAGATGCTGATAGTGCCGTGCGAGAAGCCCTTGTTGCCCTGCACGATCCATCCGGTCGAGAAGTCGAGGTGCTTCGAAGGAAGCTTGCGGAACCCAGTTGTCCCGACGACGACGACGATTGGCTCCATGCCCGGGGCAACATGGGTCCAGTTGTGAAGGTTGATCTCGACCTTGGAGTAGACGTGGAAGGCGACGTCGGTGAGGGCGTAGGAGGGGAGAGACTTTCCAGTCTTCCAGACTGGGATGGTGGAGATGACGTTGAGACCATCCTTGCAGACGGCGGGGAAGTAGTGCTTGGTAACGTAGTGAACGATAGCCTGAAGCTTAAAGATCGAGGCGCGGGTGTCGCCGCTGGTACTGAGATCACCAAAGGTCGAGTAATCGTGAAGGTATTCCGACTCTAAATAGATATATAAGAATCTGGGAAGTTACGGGCAACTGCGACGGAACGTACCCTTCAAGTCGAGGAAGATATGCTTGAGGTCACGATCCGCGTGGCTGGCGTGCATCTGGAGATCAGGGGACTTCTTGAATACCTCGGATGAGGCGCCTTCGAACTCGTCGTGCGAGCACATCTTCAATTCGACCTCAAAGGCCAAGCGCCAGTCCGCGAAGTCGTACTTCATGCTCCTGTTGAACCGAAGTATATGAGATTTAACTCAGCAACGACACCAATGGCCTTACCCCTCCCACGGCACCCAGTCCTTGAGCGTCTTCAGGTGTCCTCCTTGGAGGTGCACCCAAACGATCGCACGGTTGTTGCTCAACAAGCGGAGCGACAACGGCCTGAACGTAGCTGCGAAGAAGTCCTCGTAGTTCCAACGGTAGAAGAGGCTCTCCGTAGTGGCACACAGGGCCGCGAACTGGGCGTTGAGCGAGCCCTGGGAGATCGCGACGACCTGGTCGAACCCGTACATCTTCGTGCGCTGAATGGTCTCGCGCGACGACACGCCGCTCTTATCGGCGAGCTCGAGGGACCACCAGCTACCGTCGGCGTCCTCGTGGGCGGTTGAGGTGAGCTTGGACATCAGTTCCCAACGGGTGTCACGAGAGTAGATAATGTGGTAGCGCGTGCTCTCGAGGATGTGAAGGTATTCCTCGGAAAAGAATTCGATGACGAGCCTCCAGGACTCTTGAGCGAGATCATCGTTCTCCTCAAACCCGGGGTACTCGGATGCAAGGTTGTGGTATCGGGCGTCTGGATACAGGGAATGTTAGGATCACCTGGTTTCAATGCGGACATGAGTACTTACGGGACAGGTCAAACATAATGCTGACGACATGGCCCTCGGCTTCACTGGAGTACAACACATTGACAACCATAGCCACTCTCCAGCCTTTATAGGACCGTTCTGGGGGACTGACAGGAGCGTCAGACCAAAACTTAGAAGGTGCAGACGGGAACGTACGCCGTGAAGTCGTCCGACTTGAAGAAGTCGAGCTCCTCGATGTTGAAATAGACGATGACCTCCCTAGCGCAGAGGATCTCGACACGGGGAGGCCCAAACTTCATCCTAAAACGACCATATGCACTCGCCCCGTAAGACGACGAGCTAAAGTCGGCAAGGGAGCGAGTGCGCCAGTCGGTGCCAAATTTCATGCCATCCTGCGCGAGCATTGCAGACTTGAGCCAGACGGAGGACATGTAAGTGTTGATCTGATCAACGGTGATGCCGTTGATGTCTCCGACCCAGAGCTGCGACGTTCCCATGAGGGAATAGTCGATGATCATCGGCGTCCCGCCCTGATCGAACTGCGGGAGAGAGAACAGGACATGGTGCCCCGCAGCGTGGAGGAGGTCGAGATAATCACCAAGGTAGCGAATGAGAAGGTCGCGTCCGACAGTAACCTCCGGCTCAGCAGACACGAACGTAGGCTCTGTAAGTCGGTCAGAGTCAATAATTAAATGGGCGTTAACAGTCGAGTTTACTCACTCTTGAAGTCAAGGATGACGAGGGAAATGGCGCTCCCGTAACCTCCGATTTTCATATCGTTGCCGATAATGCGGCGGGTCTCAAAGCTGAGCCGATAGGAAACCACGAGGTCAGGGGGCAGCTTAGCATCTTGGCTGTAAGAGCCCGAGGGAGATGAGCAACGGATGGATGCGAAGGGGAAGGAACATCGCACCTGCTTCGTCCAGGCCGCAAGCTATCGAGGATCAAACGGCTCGTCTTGAGGGTAAAGTGGATGATAACATCGTGGTCGCAAACAAATTCGAGTTCGGGTTGACCGAACGCCGCGTAGAAGGCGGTGTCAATAGTACCAGGCTTGTGTACTGTGAACTCCGCAAGCGCGTAGAAGTGCTCTGTATAGTTACACTCAACACCCGCGACCACGACAAAGATGGACAACAACCACAACGTACTATTTTCCTCCGTGCGTGCTTGATCGTGTTCGTCCAGGCATTTCTGCGCATTCTCGTGAAGAACGGCAAGCTGAGCGTTCAAGTAGCGAACAGCGTGTGGGGCACCGTTTTCGTCGGAGCACATGCTTTAAGACGAGTGAGAGGATTGTGTAGAAGAGGGCTGCGGGGCGATAGAATGGTGTGAGTTGTCACCGTTGAGGGCTCAAAAGACGGACGCGCGGGTCGTTTAAATATCGCGTCCCGGAGTGCAAACATGTTCAAGTTGACTAACCGCTCTATGAACATAACATCGCTGTCAATTAATCTCGCCATGCCGTCCAACGCAGTTTTCTGGACACCATGCGTTTCATGTCCAGGCGAATTCCGTGATTCAAAAAGTTGGCGTGCGCATCTGCCGGTCTAACCCTGTGCCACAGAGCTGTGGCCAGGGACTCGTGTTCTGGTAGCTACTGCCGCCAACCACGGACGACAGCTATTGGTCAACATGGTCATTGATCGTGTCGTCAATGAGAAGGCTGCCATGAAGAAGTCTGTTGCCCACATACTGATAGTGTTCGCGCGATGATCCGGCGGTGCCCCTCTGTTAGCTTCCCCGCATTGTTGCCGGTGTACGGTGCGCAGACCGGTGCTGTGATCCCAGGTGTCTTCACTTGCGGGGAAGACCGTACATCGATTGTAGATGAAAGCTTCGATACGCCCCTGAGGCACAGGTCGAGTTTTGGGACCATGTCAGAATTTTTGTAGAAAACAAACTGAACTGATACGTCACAAGGACAGAACACCGGAAATCATGACTATGCGAGAGATGCGAAGTGTATCGGGGGGATAGAGAGGCATCCTAATACAATTGAAAGCTTGCCCACTCCGCGGGGCAAGTGTGACGGGCATTGAAAGACCATCACGGATGATTTCAGAGGTTCTCAGACCGGTCTCTCAATTGTGCGACTGGCTGTGCAATAGGAGATGAAACGACACGGTCCAGTCGCGCGTTTTCAATGAGTCAAGGTAGATGAACGGAATGACGTGTACCCGTGCTCACCTGAACAGATAACGAGCCACACCTTGCTGTGGCCACCACGTTGTGGCCAAATTGCATGCAAAGTTGGTGCAGGTAGCCACAGCCCGAGCGGCGGAATAAAACACAGTATCGATGGTGCAACGCTGGATGACACAGAAGGCTGAAACAGACTTAATTAAACTGTGGATCTCGGGGTCAATCAGAGAGTCCGATAACGCTGAAACTTGAGGCCAGCGTAGCACACCGAATGCGGCGGGATGAAAGGCAACAAGCATCGTGTTTGCAGGCGCCGCCACATGCGACAAGAAGGAGGGGTCTGAGAGGAGACATGAGGAGGACTCGCGAGTCGAGGAGGAGGGGAGGAAGAACGACGTACGTACCAATTGGCAATTGCAATTAGGCAATCTCCAGACTCTAACGCCCGTCCGGTACGTAACAAGAGACTGTGCCATGAAGGACACGCAATGCGAGAAAAACAACCGCGTCTCATATCTGAGATCCGCGCATTATCCAGCATGATACTAGTCCACGAGTAGTGGGAGCTACTGTTACAGCATGTAGTCAAAGTTAGGTGCACGCGGAGAACACAAATACACAAAGCATGGTACGGATATCTGTTGAGAATGATGACCACAAAGTAGAAGGTGAAGAGGACGTGAGCTGAGGGTCCGAATATTAGGATGTTCTGGTGGTGGTGTTAGTGGGGAAGAGGGAGGCGCGAAGCCCGGCACGCGCATTGTCTTCTCGTCTACAAGAAACCGCTTTCCTGCAGCAGTCTGGCCATCTTCTCGTCTTCTCGTTCTCGCGGTTCACGCTCGAGACTGAGGTTCCAGAACTGGTCTCCGTAGTCCACGCCATCCTGATACGACTGGAAGGACTCCTCCAGGTACGAAAGTATGGAAGCCACTGTCTGGAAGTTGTAGGGCTTCGCCTGCCAGCGCTTGATGTCCTGGATGACCTCCGCCGCTTTTTGACGCTTGCGGAAGTTGATCATGTGGCCAGCCAGCTTGTCTTCTGCACCATCGTTGATGAATGTTAGGGTGGTAAGATAGACACCTTAAAAAGGACAAGTCAATGCTAACTCTCGGCGGACGTTCGAACTGGCGGACATACCGATAAAGGGCACGCAAGGGGGTTGTATTCTCGCCAGGGTAGAACGGTAGTTGTTGAAGTTCTTGTTGGTATCAATGGTCGACTCACAGACCTTCAGCTGCGACAGGAACTTGGCGTTGACCTGCTCCCATGTCCGCTTCAGTCGACGAATCGGTGGGGTATTCAGACCGGAAATAACGGCGGTCATCGTCGAGAAATTCTGCAGCACACGACAACGCTATTCGGGCCGTCAACGATCATAGCCAAATACGCTCTAGACGCTGATAACACTTACATCGGCGACATTGATGAAATGTTTCACTATTCGTGCGCGTTTCTGCGAGTCTTCCCTGGCCAGGACAGACTCCGCGACCCAATTAGCAATCTACATGAAGGGGTCCGTAAATCTTTGTTCGGCAGACCGTACCAGACTTGAGACGACCCACCCGGTTGCTCAGTTGAATTATAGTGGTGATGTTGTCTGCGGTCTTTCCGGGCTTAGCTTCCCGCGAACGTTGCAAGCACTCCATTGGCCGGATTTTCTTGTACAACGCAGCCTCCATCAGCGTTAGTTGCCGGGCCAGCTCCAGAGGGTCGATGTCGAGTAGCTTAAGCTTCTTTGATGTCTTCGGCATGATGGGCGCTGGAGGTGCAAGAGGAACGGTGTTCGTGGTCTTGATAGGCGCATCGCCGTCTCGTTGCTGTCGAGAGTATGTCAGGACCGTCGACAGTCATAATGACAGTTCATAACTCACAGCGCGCTCAATGAGGATCAGGAGTTGCTTCGCGGCAGCGAACGTCACGACCTCCTCGTCGGATGCGAAATCCTTCATACGGGTAAGGATGTACATGTCCTCCTTCTCCAAGATGTCGTCATCCGTGACCATTGTCCTAAATGTATTCAAGACACTGGAAAACAAAGTTATTATGGTGATTTTGAGTAACAGATCGGACGGGGACCTACCGCATACGGATCACCTGCTGCTTCATCCGCGTCCACTCTTCAAGCTCAGTCGGCTTCAGGTTGGGTGGTGGTGATACCCAATACCGCTTTGCCAATAGCTCGAACAGGTCATCGACAGTCATGAACGACTTGAACGTTATCAGGAAGTTCTTGATGAACGTGGTGTCTACAAACGACGATAGATCAGTGCCGGCGCGAGGCGAACAAATGCCGTAGAACTCACCGCCCAGCTCGTGCGCTGTCAAACGCTCAACCAGCGCAAACGAAGTACCTGCGCGAACTTGCCCATCGGGATCGATGAGGATCTCGGATTGGTCGTAGTTGGGGCGCAGGTACCACGGCTTCTGGTCTGCGTTCAACTTGCTAATGTAATGTTGAGGTGCCTCGGAGCCGAGGATCTTCATAAGCTTGTTGCCCTTCCCACTCCGCGGTGGCGACTTGCCAAGGAGCACGGCTACATCAAAACAGGATCAACATTTGCACCCACACTTGAATAACGAAGAAGCACTTACGATCGTCCTCGTCCACGAACGCGACGGCGTCTTCGTCGAGCGGAGAAGGCATCTCGGGTGACGGCGGTCCCATAAAGGTGTTATCCCCAGTGTCCGTTTGCCATGTTGGGGTCTCCGGCTCGCTGATACTGTCGGACCTCGAGCGCTCCGACATGTTCAAAGATGACTGCGAAGGCTGCTGGTTCGCATTGCTGTACAGAGTAGAGGAGGATACCGAGTCCACCGAGGTCGCTGTGCGCATCGTCGGTTGGGCGAACGCATGCTCCATGTCCACGAATTCGTCGTCCCCGACAGGAATGTCCGCAAGGCGCGTGATAGCGCCGATGGAACTGTCGGCCATGTTGATGCGCGAGGTCCGCCATTCGATCGAGTTCCGGTAGTCACCTTGACTGATCGATGCTTGGTCGTGGCCGGTCGCGAGCAAAGACTCGAGACTCTGCGCGACAAGCCCACAGTTCGACCGGATAGTGGGCATTGTCGACTCCACCGCAGTCACCAACGTAGCGCACTCCCTCCGGGGAAGGAGGGCGGCATGCCCCAGCGTTTGCACCACGATGAAGATCGTCGCTCCATCATCGTACAGTGCCTGGGTCGATGCCTCCAGAGTGCGGACGAGTTGACGAGCCCTGTCGACTGTCTGCATGTACGAAGGTGATGTCGAAGGGAGACCGGACTCTGGACGAATGCCGTCGACGTCTACATGCCGTGAAATGTTGATGTTACATAGCGACTGCAGCAGCCACGAAAGGTAGGCGCAGGCACTCTGTCCTTCCTGAGACACTCGCTCTGTGGATCCCTATTATTAAGTTACGTAAATCAGGGTCGCGGGATGGGCACATACCTGGGTGGCTGTCCAGATACCTCAATGAGATGATGAGCGACCCCAGTCGCGCTTCAAGCGCCTTTAAGCAACCCTTGTACTCAATCACGACATCATCGTTGAGTATCCGTTGTGGAAGATCCATGCCGTCTTCCGGCGCGACGTAGCCAAAACCTCGCCACTCTCCAGCAACTCCCGCACCCGGCAGCCCGAGCCCGATGTTTGCAGTAGAAAACACACCAAAGAGACGCTTCCCACCACCTGTCCGTGACAGCGGATTCGACAAAGCATGTTGTTCTTGATAGAACTGCACCTCCTGCACGAAAGTAACCACCGCGCGCTCGAGCTCTGCAACATCCGACTCCATCCGGTTTGGCCTGTCGGACGAAGACAGACCCGGATCGTACTGCATCGCGAGCGCAGACAATACGAGCTTCGAAAGCGTTCCCGCGACCTTTCGGTGCGCCGCCTTCAAATGGGACTGTAATGTCTGGCCATTACTCGCAAGTCGTGGATCGTGCGGGTCTCGGGGGTAGAGATGGCTTGGGACATGGCCACTGGGAGTCGCGGTCACGTAGAGGAGGTTGCGCACCGATGCCACGACCGTCAACACCAACTGATCCACCTCTCGGTACTGCTCCGGTCGCCGAGCGCTGGAGGAACCCTTGAGGTATCGAAGAACGGCTGCAATCGCCTCACGGACCTGGTTGGATAGCTCGACGGCGGTTTCAGGGGATGGGGGAGAAAGTGTTTCCTGGAGAGCCCTCGCAGACTCTTCAGCTGCAGTGAGCTCGAGAGCCAGGGGTGGAGGGTGATGGGAGGATGGCGAGTTGGAATGCAGGGATGAAGAAGACGCGGCGGTTGGTGGGAGTGTGATACCGTTCCCCGCGTGTCTCGCGCGGCTCGTCGACGACTGGGACCTGTCCCTTCTGGGTGGATACACGTCAGAGTCATCGGAATGAATGCTGAAACGGTCCGCGCTACTATCGCTGTGTTCTTGCGAGCGCGAAGCAGAAGACTCCGACCGTAAGGGTGAAACACCGTTCGAGCTGCCGTTCCGTGGAATGGATGAGCCAGATGACGGGGGTGTATTCTTCGTAGCTAGAAGGCCAGAATACCCATCGTCGTCGTTATATGCGGGCGGGGGTGCAGCACTAATATCAGGGAACGTCCAGGAAATGGTGTTGTCGAGCTTGTTCAGGTAGTAGTATGAGAATCCGTCGTCCGCCAATCGCCTGACCCAAGACTCTGGTGTTCGTGTCCGCCTTGGAATGCCAAACCCGGCGTTGTCATGCACGGCGCCGTTCGTCCCTCCAAGACCGTATGTACCGCTTTGACCTGCACGTGTGGACGCTTGAGGCGAGAGCGCAGCTACCTCTACTTCTTCGTCACCGTCAGCTTCGGTCGGGAGGTCTCTGGACTGTTGACCAGTTTGCGTATTGACGTAAAATATCTGCAAGCACGCGCGTGAGAGGGTTAGAAGGACTACATCCAACACCAAAGTGACAACGTACTCGACCATCCTGTGAGACCTGAGGTACCCAGAAATCGCTGTGCTGCGCTCCGCCATTGCCAGATGCGCCATTCGTGTATCCAGCCGTGCGCTGGGCCGGGTAATCCGCGTCTTCGCCAGCGAGCCAGTCTGGGTCAACGTCGGTTTGGGATAGTGCCTGAGACATTGTGTGCGCCATGTCCACCATCGAATCGTCCGGGAGCGATGCCTGGGAACTGGGATATTCAGACCCATTCAGCGCAGCTTCCGCCTCCTGGTCTGAGATCATGGTAACGTAGTTGGAGGGGAACCATCCTCGCTCGTCGTTCAGCAACCCATCCCACCAGCCAGATTCAAGACGCGTGAGGACCTCGATGATGTCGCCCTTGTTGAAAGAGAGGGAAGAAGAGTCGTTCGTCTGATAGTCGTAAAGAGCGCGGCAGAAGAAGGTAGAGGTGTACTGCTCGTCTCCAGCCTGTGATTGGTCGTAGCTCATAGAAGCTTGTGGGTCGTGCATGGTGTGTGCCGTTGTCGCATGCGATCAGCGGGCCTGGGGAGGGCGGGGACGAGGGCGGGGAGGGCGGGAAGGGTGAAGACGGTAGGGACTACTTCCGACGCCTCAGCGACTACCACTGCCTCCCACGTGGTCAGCGGAATTTACCATATTTGGTATCAGACGCCCGTCAGTGGCCGCTCCAAGCCTTAGCTTGGCAAGCTCTCAACTTTCCACTGGCAAGTACTTGGTACTTACTACTAGTACTAGTTCATTTTCCATCGCGTAGTCGGTTCTGTCAATCAGTTCTCACTTCTCAGTGGCAACGGCCCAGTAACCATGCAGTTAAACGTTAGGTACGCCCAAGCATTATCAGTGCGATTTAGTACTTATTCTCGACATCGCAAGACCCTCCGTCTCTAATTGGACTGGGAAACTTGAAAGCTCGGACTCCGAGGATATTTAATCCTGTCCAGAAGCATGCTAGCGCACCGTGACTGACCGTCAGACATCTCGGATCCGTGACGCAAGGAAGCGGACTGAAAAGGCGCACATACATATGTAGGTATGCAAAGAGACGATTGGATCATCTACCAAGCCTGCAACTCAGTAGATGTAAGAGATACAAGCCCATCTGAAGGAGAGCAAGTCCAAAAACCACGGTCGCTATGTACCTTGAATGGTATAGGCAATGTAGCGGTGATAACACTTTAACGATACATACGACATGGGGAGTCTGGAATGACAGATATGTTTAGACAGTACATAGCAGGAGGACAATATAGATGATGATACCATACACCTAAATAGATTCGCTAGTCAGCGTTTGTTGAAGTGAGGATATGTGATGGTGATCCTCACCAGAGTTTCAATCCCCTATCACCGACCAGGCCAGTCACCAGTCTTCTAACTTAGATGATACACCACTTCAGGCTACACAGATTAATCACACCTCCACACGTTCAATCTCAACCTTGAGCCTGTCCTTCGCAGGACCTGGTACAGTGTGCCCTGCGTACTCCAGTACCGCATATGTCGACTTCGTCAGGAAAGACGGGTTGACCGCGACCGTGTGGTCCACCACCTATATTCCGACACATGCCATGAACATCCGCAAGCTTATTGCTCAATTCGGATCACATACCTTGGAGAAATGCTTCAGCCTACTAGGCACGATAAGAACATCCGGCGCACATCGCGCCGCGGTAGGGTCCTCGGCGCTACCGCTGGCTTCCGAGTCGTCATCCTGTGGGGTAAAGTACAGCAAATCCGAGTGCGTCACGTCCACACTCAGTTCGTGAGTGAGGTCAAGCGGGACAGGAAAGATAGGATAGAAGCTATATACCATACAAGTATCAGTGATTACCTGAGGAAAGAGAAGAGACAAGGCGTACCTTCGCTGCTGGAGGACATGTCTGCACAGATTCGCCATCGCATCCGACGGAGTTTGCCCCTCAGGGTCGGCCGGACCAGGGAGAGGCTCGACTTCTGTCGCATGCTTGAAAAACTCCTCCTTGCGCAGGTGAAAGAGGACATCCACGCTGCTCGCCGCGAAGTGCACCCCGTTCAGTGTGAAGCGCGCCGGGTTCGGAAGCATGTGTATCCGCTGCGTATCAGAGCGTTTGATCAGCGTGCGGCTATTGTAAGACGATCGGAAATGGATAGTACGCACAGAATCACTGCATAACGTGCGGTCGAGCTCAGGTTGAGGGAAGACGGTGTGGTTACTCAGGATGTCACGCGTGCTTGGGACGAGGAGCACACGGCTACCTGGGGAAGAGTCGAGGAACTCGGTAAGGCGGTTGCGAAACACGGTACGAAACATTTCCTCTGGTGGTGAGTCGACGTCTCCGATCTTGATCGAGGGATGAGATGCGTCGATGAATGGACCAATCTAGGGAGTCGCGATGAGCAAATATGTATGGTTGGTAACGGGGGAAGATGGGACGCACAAGAAGTACAACAGCAGGTTTCGTGGCCATAAGCTTAAGCTTGGCTACGAGGCTCTGGAAATGGCGGAATTGCAGATCTCCGTCATGTGTAAAGGGTCCACAGGCTATATGCATCGAAAACTGTGTCTCTCCGGCTTCCGCTTTGATCAGAGTAGGGGAGGGAGGCTCTAGAGGCGGTAGCTTTCCGACAAGGTCTGAGTAGCACGCTTTGCCGTGTTTCCAAAGATCACACTCACAGATAGTATTTCGGTCACCAGGAACGAACCACCCCCTCCGTTCTTGCCTTTGAGCCCGACAATGGCCCCAGGGAAGAAACCTTGGCCGCCCAAACCTGGTTTGCCTTTCCGCACCTTCACATCAGGATCGAAGCGGAGAGGAATCCGGGAACCAGACCCCATCATACGCGACGACTCGAACATAAGAGAGGCCTCGTTCAGCTTGACTGAGCCAGAAGACGACTCCGCGTCCAGTACTACTCGACCGACCACAACTACATCCTCCTGCGTAAGTGTCATTCAGCAGTTCAGAACTGGAAATAAACGAGAAACGGACCTCTGTAACGGCGGCGGGGTCACCTAACTCCTCGACGTTGTAGTAGTCCTTGACGAGCTCGCCGAAATGATCTATGCGATCGTCCAATACTAGAAGAGGCGCATAGTAGGTATCTATGCATGATCTAGGATGCGATATACTCACGTTCGCTACGCTCCGAGACCTTCTCGTACATATAGTGATCTTGCACGATGACTCTAAGATGCGGCCACCCTTGCCAGTCCAAAGAACCACTCACAGGATCGCTTTCGACGCGCCGCCTCGTCGGTAGGTGGGCCCACGATCGTCACCCGACTACGGCTAGGACCAGCAACAGAAACGTTCTTCTCCAACCGCGAGGTATCGAAACCATCCTGGGGACGCACCGCAGGCTTGACAGGCGTACCCGTGGAACCGCCCAGGTTAGACCTCACACCCCGGCCGGACATAGCAAAACCCCTTGACTGTGGACCGGAGAGGCTACCCCGCGTAAATCTCTTCGCTACATTGTTCCTCATTCGGACGTCGCGCTGGATCTGAGCCCGAACATCGTGGATGTCCTTGAGGGTGAGCTGGGGTGCTGGCCCGCGATTGTAGCGCGTCGCCTCCCATTTGTAGAACAGGTCTTCTCCGGTCATGTTGTTTGCTTGGCAGACCTTCACGCCTAAAAAGTGCGTTGTTAGTAGGGATACTCCTGCCTGGATGCCACAGCAAGGGGATGCTCACATTCTGCCACAAGGTCGTCCCCTATATCGCCACCAAACCGTTTGCGGATATCGGCACTGATTGTATCCGCGGCAGAGGCCATAGTGTGGAGTGTGGATATTGTAAAGCCGGCGCAAGTCAGAGGGTAAGGAAGAGCAGGAGCTGGTCAGGATGCAACTCCCAAGTCGCGTCGCGTCCGGAAGAGTCGCGTCAGTCACATGCGTGACTGACTCGTGACGTCACGACAATCACAATCTTTCAGACTTCGGCCAAGTCCTCAAATATCGGGATAGGTATAGAATATAGAATGCTAGAGCGTAAGACGATAGTGTGTTTCACCTGTCAAGTCGACGATTTATGTTACGGAACCCGAAGCAGCTCCATTAATCACACTTGGAACTCGGATGATTCCAGTATTACTACTCGCGACATTCAGCCAGCGACCGTCCCACCATGCCATGATCGTACAAGGAGCAGACGCAAGACCACCATACCACGACTCCGTACCTACTACAATATTACAGACAGGCTCGTACACCTCCAGTAGGACCACATATGCAACAGAGACGACACAAGACGGGCACGACGAGAACGTGAGCGAAACGTGGGCCAGACGCGAGACACCGCGGTAGAGAGCGATCGACTCGATCTCGAAACTCGTAGGTCAGGACGTCGGAGATTGGAGGTTGGAGAACGAGAAGGGACAGCGGGAGAGAACACCTCCAATCTCCTCTTTCCTGCGATCGCTCAACATTCCTGTGCCGCACGTACGCGGGCCGCGCGGTCCGCACGCAACTAATGTATATGCTCCAGTACAGCAGATAGATGATAGACGATAGGCGATAGACGTTTGGTGACAAGAGATGTGGGAGTGTGAGTGAGATGCGAGGGTGGATATGATAATGATGATGGGACGAACACAGCCGTCAGGTGTCCAGATCAGGGACAGCGACGGAATGAGTGATGGTGGAGGGGAGGTGCGACGACAGAGCGTGACGGGGGCGTGGCGGTCATGCGCGCCGAGTGTATGCGCGGATCGGGACGCGTTGGTGGAATGCAGAGCTGTCAGCCGGGCACTCCGAATCCTTATGCCGTCTCCGTATCGGTAGTCGTCGGTTCGGGCTTCGTCTCGACCGTCGTCAATTCGAACTCCGTCTCGGTGGGTTCAGCACCCTCGGCCTCAGGCATCGGCTGCTCCGCAAGTGGGCTCTCCTTGGCGGGGGCAGCGTTCATCATGGAGTTGGTGGGTGAGACCGACAGCGACTGGTGCACGGGAGGCGAGGTGGCGTGGGGGATGCTGACAAGCGATGGAAACAATCAGAGTCAATACCATCTCCATCCCATAAATTAACCATGTAGCACCCAGCAGCGGATACTGCGCAAAGCAGATACGACACAGGTGACAAGCGGCGAGAACGAGAAAAGGGCAGAATGACGACGGGAAGCACGAGAGGGTCAATGGACGTAGCGATACTCACTTCTCGGGGTTGGGGATGGCGGTACCGACGGTGTTCTGGGGTGCCTTCCCAGCCTTGCTCAGCGCGTAGTCCCCAGAATCGAAGAACTTCCGATCCTACAAAACCCAGTCAGATCTCCGCTATACCAAGCGAGGTCCGCACGCACCTTTTGCATCTTCGTCAGCACATTCTTGTGCGTCGGGAGTTTGCCATACAGGCGGAAGAGCTTTTGTTCCTCCTCCGTAAGTTTCTGTAGCAGACGAGATATCTGGTCAGCCTGGCAAAACGCAACCCCGCCGCAAGAAGTCCGCGATCACTTGACATTTTTGGAGGGAAAAGAGTTCGCAGAAAGAGTAGATAAAGCAGAAGGACGTACGCTGATGTCGACCTTGTTGCGCTTAGCAGGTAACATGACGGCGGAGCGGTGGGGAGAGGCGGCTAGCGGTGGTGGTGTAGAGAACGTCGTAGGAAGGGGAGAAGGAAAGCGGAGCTCCGACGAGCGGAAGGGAAGGTGTTGGTGCGGAAGCCTTGCGGATGAAGTCAGAGTACAATCAGGACGAGGATGGTTTATGGATGGACGTCGTGAGTGAAGTTCCTTAAAGCGCCCATGGTCCACCAAGGTCGCAAAGACAAGGCGGAGTTTGGCGGAACTTGGAATCTCCCTCGGATGTGACGTAACAACGCCGCGATCTAGATTCTACCTCTACTCGTCGTCTGAGCTTCTTGAAATGAGCACCTCCCCCCTTCTCACTCTAGCGGACAACAATGGCCAGGAACAAATGCATAGATAGGAGGCGGAGGCTCCCCCGCTGTATATCACTGAAAACCTCAACGCGAGCTCAATCCATAATTAAGTAGAGACGCAACCGAGATTACAGCGGCTGACGCACGCGCCGCACCTCCGAGCTTTGGGTGTGAGGTCGACTTCCGCGCAGTGCGCACACGCCTCCGCCAGCCATTCAAAGACTGTAAAGTTCATGTTCCATCCAAGTGTTCGCATTCGACCAAAGCCTACACCCCTTTCGCGCACATCCGCCGTCGAGTATCCAGGAGCCCGGTCCATATCACCGTCTCGTGGTCCCATCCGCTCGCGTCCTGCAACGAGGCCGCCCACGTTTCCTTCGCATGCCCCTTCCATCCCTCATCCTGTAACCTTCACCGGCCTTCAGCCTATTGATCGATCGCCCGCCGTGCACTTGCTGTCCTGACAAAGCACCCATGCCTCCGGGAACGTCCTGGCAATGGTTCCGGAACCCTCGCAAATTCAGGTGAAGGCGCGCGAGAATGAGGAAAATAGTTCGTTTCTGTCAGATGATCCGAGCACAGGGCACGTCGAGTTCCGCGCCGGCGGAGAGCGGCGGGAGAGTGGGTCGAGTGTGAGCCGAAAGGGTAGACCTAGAGCCGCCTGCTTCATTAAGTTCGAGATCGTCGTCTATAAGAAAGAGGAAGTATGATGTCGTTTCATCCAGAGCTTCTTCGAAGGGGGGACCGAAAGCTTGAGCCTGAGAGGGAGGGTGACTGGGAGTCGACGAGCCAGATCCAGAAAGACGCGTCAACGGATGCAGATTGTGCGCCAGATCCAAGGGCATTGACTCCGAGAGCTGGAATTCTGCCGGCCCTCTGGAGGAAGGAGCGAATGCTTGGTTGTCAAGATTGCTGTTTGTTTGGTCTACGGCATGTGCCAGACCATCCGGCCATTCGTCGTCGTCTTCATGGCTAATGACTGTGTCCCAGGAGAAGTCTGGGACCTCCGGACGCGGATAGGAATCGGAGAAAGGCGGCTCTGGTCCTGTCGTACCGGACTTCTGAGACGAATCAGAGGAAGTGGAGTCAGCCCAGTCTAACATCGGATCCTGTAGGGAACGTGTCATCGATAATCATGCATCAGCAGCGCACGCAGAGGGAGGCAACGAGGACAAACGTCGAGCGTCGTAGATTGGGAGCTACCCCACATGTCATCAGAATCTTCCAGCGGAGTACACGGAGGAAACTCCGCCTCGTCGGAGACCCAGATATCAATGTTGTTGACCAGACCGGGATTGTCGTCATAGATGACATCGCTGTCTGTATGGCTCCCACCAATTGTCTCCGCATCTTCATCGAACCAGAGCTCGACTGGCACTCGAGCGTCCAGCCCGATACCAAGAAGCGTGTCCGCGTGAACATTCTGGACCATCGGAGAGTCGCCTAGGCATTTTGACAACACAAGGTCGCTGTCGACCGTCTTTCCAGAGCCTCCTCTGAGGGATGCCGCATGAAGACCCTACATTAGATGAGAAGTTGAAACCATTGATGCAACCGAATCCATTCACCTTATATCGAAGGGATTTTGACGTCGTCTTGTAAATCCGCTCCAGAGCCCGAGAAAGAGTGTCACAATATTCAAAGCAGTCGAACACACCCGTATGAGCATCCTCGATGTCTTTCGCAGGTGCCAGGCGTTCGGTCGTCATGTCGCCCGAAATCGGTGGGCTTGCGGATGCGCAGGTGGCCGTGACCTCGCTCTTGTGGAGTGCCTGGCGAATTGTACAAGAGTCAACACGCGGGGCAGTATCAAGTAAATCCAAGGAACACCTTTATAATCCGGCGGGACTTCCTCCGGAATGCAGTGTGTGGGGAGCGGTGAATGATGTCCGCAACTGCGCGAGAAAGGTTCCAGAAAACTCGCGCTTCTGCATCAAACCGCTGCCAACAATTCCAAAAGCGTCAGTTGTCGGGTCTATGTGGACCGAAAGCATGCGCTGTGCAGACCTCTCGCCACGGGCCAAATATCAACGGGTACTGTCTGGATGCAGGTTCCACCGGGGGCCGCCATCACATTAATTCAGAAACCGGTGCTATGCAGAGATACGTGGAATATATACGCACTTTACCAGATAAACGATAAGTTTTTCCACAAGGCGATCTAATCCGGCAACAAGCGGGAGAAAAGCATTTGATGAAAAGGGGTTCGCGACTGCGGGAGCATCTGCGATGTGACCAAGTGGATTGCAAGCAAGCATTGATACATTATGAATAATCAGCAAAGGGAAAGCGGTATGTCAACGTTCGGGACAAAGACGGACCTAACATGCTAGGCATTTGGGGTGCTGTGCAAATGTAGAGGAGGTCGATTGTGGATAGACGACTGTGTTGCGATCGCCCCTCCAGAATTGGCCGCGTTGGACTCAACGTCACTGATCATAAAGTGGCGCATATATCATTATGCGGATGAGTGAGGTGTCCGAGGCGTGAGGAAAGATCGTCGAGGCCCGCAGTCACTGCGCTGCATCCAGTGTCCACAGACTCGGACAGGGTCTCGGCACCAGTCCCTAAGGCGGTACCGTGCGGCACAAGCGACTTTAAACACTTTCTCTATTAGAAAAACGCACGCACATTTCGCATTGCCATCCTCCTCATCCAGGAATATTTCGGACGATGGTTTCACTCCAAGATTCTCGCTATTCTGAAAGAATATGTAGATGCACATGAAGCGCGCGGTAGCATGACGTGAAAGAAGTCCAAATGATCAATGCGGTGGTAACATAACGAGGAAAGGCAGCGAGACAAACCACATGGAAGTAGTCCAGCAGATGCTGTGAAATCACGGAAGTTTGCATGTCGCGACCTTCGTGTCTGGTTCCATTGAGGGTGCCGGAGAGGGAGATGACCAAGTCGGATTGCAGAATCACGTCCAAGTCGCTCGGAATGCTATCCCTGACAGCATATACGACATCCGACGGGGTGCCTACAACGCATATATAGCGCGCATGGAGCTCGAAATGGACAGTGTCCGCGTTATCGTGGACGACGGTGGAGGTGGCGAAGGAAGGCATGGCGGGTTATTGTACGACGGACTTGGACTAAAAAGACAAGTAAACGAGAGTAAATACCAAGCGATAAGCATCTTATCATTGCGGCAGTGGCGATGAGACAAGCAGATGCACACAATCACAGCCCTCCTCCAGCTCTCTTAGCTGCTCTCAAGTGCTCAGCTTATATCCACCGTTCGTTCTCTTCCTCCAGCTCGCCCGAACTCGTCTCCCGCTGACGCGGGCCTCCCGGATACACGACCGCCATGGTGAGTCTCAATCGTGCCCATCTAATCTCGCGACACTGCCCAATCCGTCTAATGCGACCTCCTCCAACCCCACAGGCGCACGAGTTGGACCAGAAGATTCAGGATGTCTACAAGCGCATCGAGACCGAGCGCAAGGTTCTTGAGGCCTCCCGACTCATTCGTCAGGCCACCAGCAACCCCGATGTCCTCCGCAGGAACGACGCCCAGATCCGTGAAGCGGAGCGCTCCCTCTCCTATTTCGAGGACACCCTCCGCGAGCTGCACGCCCGCAAGATGGCCCAGCAGCAAGGCCGCGACGATCATGTCAGATCTGGAAGCACGGGTTCTGCAGGGACTTCACTTCCTGGGTCTCCCAACATGGGTCGCCCGCCCGACGGCCGCTACCCCGGAACCTCTACCGCCTCCGAGTACGCTGCGCGTGCTGGTCGCTCACCCGACATGAATTCCACAGGTGGTCCACCCACGGACGACTCCTACTGGGCGCCGAAACCTAAGACGTATACCAATCTCGACCTGATCAAGGCCGACACGCCTCATACGACGGCCAAGATCTCGCGCATGCTCCACCAACTCGAGTACAAGCTCCAGGTCGAGATGCAGTACAAGAAGGGTATCGACAAAATGGCGAAGCTGTACCAGGCGGACGGAGACAAGAAGTCGAAGGCGGATGCGGAGAACAAACGTTTCGAGAGTGATCGTAAGATTCAGCTTCTTCAGACCGCTCTCAAGCGCTACAAGACGCTCCATATCCTCGATGACGCGGCGGAGGAGGAGGGAGAAGGTGCGTCATCGCTCGTTTTCGTGCATGATTTCGGTTAAGGATCCCGATAGGTTCGGGACACGTTGGTCCTGGTGTCGACGGCGAGCGCAAGGACAATCTTCGGTCGAAACCTCTCTCCGGAAAGCTTCAGGTCACTCTTAAAGGTGCTCGTGAGTTGGACCATGCCCCCGTCGTCTCGACGTTCCGCTCTCGATCAGCCTCCAAGCAAATGGAAACGTACGTCTCGTTCCGCGTTGAGGGTACCCAGGTCACACACTCGCATCCTACCAAGACGGACCGCTGGATGGAGAACTTCGAGATCACTATCGATAAGGCGAACGAAGTCGAAATTGCTGTGTACGACAAGCAGGCAAGCGAGCAGCGCCCGCAGCTCATCGGACTCTTGTGGGTCAAAATCAGCGATCTCGTAGAAGCGCAGAGAAGGCAGAAGGTGATGATGGAGAGCGGACAAGGTGGCTGGGTTACCGCAGGTGCTATGAACGGTGATGCGCTTGGCTTCTCTGGACAGGTTGGGAGCGTCGGCGACATGAACGCTCCTATCCCCTTTGGTGATGGCCGGGTCGTCCCCCCAGGCGTCCCAGGTGGGCCCGTCCCCGGAGCAGGCCAAACTGAAGGTATTGACGCGTGGTTTGCCGTTGAGCCTGCTGGTGCTCTCGCGTTGGGACTGAACTTCAGTAGGTTGACGTGTGTCTGGCACATCTCCGTGTATGCTAATCCTCGCTACAGTCAAGGAGAATGTTCGCAAGCGGCCACTCGATGCGCCTGGTGGTCTCGGCCGCCAAGGTGCCGTCCGCAAGCGTAAAGACGAGGTCCACGAGATGAACGGCCACAAGTTCATCCAGCGGCAGTTCTACCAGATCATCCTATGCGCCTTCTGCAACGAGTTCTTGCTCAATGCGGCCGGGTACCAATGCGAGGATTGTCGATACACGTGCCACAAGAAGTGCTACGAGAAGGTGGTTACGAAGTGTATATCGAAGTCAAATACAGGCGTAAGTGGCCAGACTCCTAATTCGATATATGGGCAACCCCTCAGCTCTGCTCTCGTATATAGGAAGACGACTCGGAGAAGATAAATCACCGCATCCCCCATCGCTTCGAGCCCATCAACAACATCGGCGCGAACTGGTGCTGCCACTGTGGCTACATGCTGCCCCTCGGCCGCAAGAACGCGCGGCGTTGCACTGAGTGCGACATTACCTGCCACGCAAACTGTGCCCATCTCGTCCCTGACTTCTGTGGCATGTCCATGGAGACCGCGAACGCTCTCCTCCGGGAAGCCCGTGAGGTCTCGCGCCGCAAAGAGGAGCAGAAGCGTCGCCAGACTCAAGGCCCACCCCCTCCGGCCCGCGTGTCGCCCCAGCAGCCCTACCCTCCGCCCGGACAACAGCCGCCACACGCGATGGAGCTGCCCCAACCGCCTGTCGAGCAGATGGGCGGGATGCAGATTGGGGAAGTTCCTCAACAGGCTCCGATTCCGGATTACGGGTATCAGAGGGGTCAGAGCCCAATGGCGCTCTCACCAGATCAGCGCCTGCCACCGCAGGCGATGCCGCCATTCACCCAACAACCCCCCGCCGGTCCTGGTGGCCGTTCCTCAGGTCGCCCGCTCATGACTCCGCCTTTCCCGACGGAGCCCAATGCAAGACCTCCATCTGGGTATGAGATTCCGGCACCTGCACCAGAGGGCTACCCGGTATGTTCCTATCCTGTGTATTCCGATGTCCTGAGCGCATGTGGATTGACTTACATGTATTATAGAGCGGACCTCCGCCGCCGCAGAAGCCGCCCTCGCCCCCGATGGCTCCCCCTACTGGTATGCCGCCGCGTATGGCTCCCGGGGATAGGCAGCAATCATTGCCCCCCGTGCAACAGCAACAACTACCAAGGCAGCAGCAGCAACCCCTTGTACGGAGGAAGGTCGGCCTCGATGACTTCAACTTCCTCGCGGTGTTGGGTAAGGGTAATTTCGGAAAGGTCATGTTGGCGGAGGAGAAGAAGACGAGCAGTTTGTATGCCATCAAGGTTTTGAAGAAGGAGTTCATCATCGACAATGATGAAGTAGAGAGGTGTGTGATCGTTTCTGTCCTGTTCCCGCCCCCGTTCGGTTTCTCCGGCCTTCTCCGTGCCCTTTCTCTTCATGACCGGTCCCCCCACACTTCCTTGTGGCATGCTGACGTGAACATGCGTTTGTAGTACGCGCTCAGAAAAGCGAGTATTTTTGACGGCCGCTCGTGAACGCCATCCATTCCTTCTCGGGCTGCACTCGTGTTTCCAGACTGAGACGCGTGTCTACTTCGTCATGGAGTACGTCAGTGGCGGTGATCTCATGCTGCACATCCAGCGCAAGCAGTTCTCGCTCCGGCAAGCGAAGTTTTACGCATCCGAGGTGCTTCTCGCGCTCGAATACTTCCACTTGAACGGGATCATCTACCGGTATGTCTGAGATGATATTTCTTTATGATCGTCTTATTGAAATGGCAACATCCAGTGATTTGAAGCTCGATAACATTCTGTTGACTCTGGACGGTCACGTCAAAGTTGCCGACTACGGTCTTTGCAAGGAGGAGATGTGGTTCGGCTCGACTACGAGCACGTTCTGTGGTACCCCTGAGTTCATGGCTCCTGAGGCATGTCTCTTTTATCGCTGAGTAGCCTCATTTCTGACTCCATACTTTTTTCACCAGATCTTACTGGAGCAACGCTATGGGCGTGCCGTCGATTGGTGGGCGTTTGGTGTATTGACGTACGAGATGTTGCTCGGACAATCCCCCTTCCGTGGTGACGACGAAGATGAAATCTTCGACGCCATCTTGGAGGATGAGCCGTTGTACCCGATCACGATGCCTCGTGATGCCGTCTCAATCTTGCAGAAGGTGAAGAGCGCGCCGCCGGGTAGTATGCTGCTCACTGATTGCTGACACCGCTCCGTTTTATAGTTGCTGACGCGCGATCCCACACGACGTCTTGGCTCTGGCAAGGGCGACGCGGAAGAGATCAAGAGACATCCGTTCTTCAAGGACGTGAACTTCGACGACGTGATGCACAAGCGCATTCCCCCGCCATATTTCCCTACCATCGTACGTTTGCCTAAACCTTTACCTCTGGTCAGGGCTGACGCCACATGTTACGCAGAACGGGACGGCAGATACCAGCAACTTCGACGAAGAATTCACTCGGGAACAACCCACACTAACGCCTGTGCATACCCAGTTGTCCTCGCGCGACCAGACTGAGTTCAACGGCTTCTCTTGGGTGGCGAGCTGGGCCGACATCTGAGCGACGAGTCATTCGCCGCCATTTCACGATACTTATTACGTTTTACCCGTTTCACCGCATTGTGTTTGCACTCTTGTCACCGTGTCCTTCCACTGTACTTGGATACCTGTTGTATTGTTGATGACACTCGCAAACGCCAATCGCCCCCAGAGAAGTCCCCACCTCATGTATCCAATGTCTCCTTTGTCAATGCCCCCACTACGCTGTACATAGGTACCACTCCTGGGTATACCGCATATACCTCCTTGTTCCAGAACGTGTGCCTCGTATTATACATACAATCATGAATCATGTTGCTCTTCGCGCACGGCCCCGACGCCGCCGGACCTCGACGCCGCCAAGACGTGGCCCCCTGTGCCAGGGAGGCCGTGTGGTTGCTGCTCCACCTCGGCGGAGAGGTCGCCCTCGTCGCGATGGCCCCGCATGAGCTCGTGGAAGCTCTGCCACAGGGCGGCGATGGTCTCGTATTCCCGCGTCATTCCGAGGACCTCTTCGAGTTTGCGGTTGAGATTGTTGCTGGACGAAAGCAACTCCTCAAAGCCCTACGATCGATTTGAGCCACTGGTTGCCAACAGGACGACTTACGCGACTTACGTTGGAAATCTCGGCTGTTAGCTTGTCGCGCTCCTTCTCAAAGAACGACGTGTCATCTTCCATGTTGGTCATGTAGGTGGTCTCGCCGTTGCTGTTGGGATACAAGCTCGGCACCTCGTGGTGGCAGCGGAGAGTTCAACTTGTAACAAGAGGTCGGATGCTATCAAATCGGGCGTAATTGGGAGAAGCTCAGCAAGAAATTTAGAGATCAACCCACGGCCAAGTTTCCAATTTATAGGCGTTGGGGGGAGCGTGCATAATTGAACAGGCGCCGGTAAGCTTTCGAAGTCAGTGAGACTGACGCACTCCGGTTCCCTTCTCGCCGTTCTCGGGACCGCGATCGGCCTGTAGAGTCATCTGGTCCTGTTTTTCCTCGAGCTGGCTTTTTTTTTCTACTTGGGCTCGTCTCTCTGCTTCACCTCAACCTACTCACGCGCATATACCGACCGTCCTGGTCTTACTGTCATGGCTGCCGCAGAAGCTGTGGACGTGCGCAATGTCACGACGATCGGCCATGTCGACCATGGTAAGACAACGATGATGGACGCCCTCCTCGCCGCCAACAATATCATCTCTACACGGATGGCTGGCAAGATCAGGTATCTGGATAGCAGAGAAGACGAACAGCAACGAGGGATTACTATGGAAAGCAGCGCTGTGTCGCTGAGGTTCAAGGTTATGGAGAGCGGTCCGGAGGGAGGTAAGTGCACGGCTCCAGTATTGAGATGGTATCCGTTTAACGATAGCAGAGGCTCGCCCCAAGACCTACGTTGTCAACATGATTGACACTCCTGGGCACGTTGACTTCTCGAGCGAAGTCTCGACCGCATCTCGCCTGTGCGATGGTGCCCTCGTCCTCGTCGACGTTGTCGAAGGTGTCTGCACTCAGGTATGCGCCTATATATGTCCGTATGCGTGGTAGGGTGTTTGTATCCGCCTGACACGAGCTCGCTAGACAATTACTGTGTTGAGGCAGGCTTGGCAAGACCATCTCCGGCCAATCCTGGTCATTAACAAGTTTGATCGTCTCATAACCGAGCTCAAGTTATCGCCCACTGAAGCCTATCACCACCTCTCCCAGCTGATCGAACAGGTCAATGCTGTCATGGGGAGCTTCTTCGCAAGCGAGCGGATGGAGGACGACCTCCGTTGGCGAGAAGAGCGCGAACGCCGACTAGCCGCCAAGAAGGAGGCCCACGCAGAGGAGGTCGACGCGACCGTGAACGAAAAAGACGAGTACCAAGAGAAGGACGATGAAGACATCTACTTCGCACCGGAGCGAGGCAATGTCGTCTTCGCGTCCGCGATTGATGGCTGGGGTTTTCGCATAGGCAAATTCGCACGTTTGTATGCCGTAAAGCTAAACATCAAAGAGGCAAACCTCCGGACGGTGCTGTGGGGAGACTTCTACCTGGATCCCAAGACGAAGCGGGTCATAAGTCATAAGCATCTTCGCGGGCGGTCGTTGAAGCCGCTGTTTGTACAATTCGTGCTGGAGAACATCTGGGCTGTGTATGATGCTGTAGCGTTGAACCCGTATGTGCTAATATATTTCGTTTGCTCCATTTACGCTCAAGGGAACATTCTGCATGTGCAGGAACCCGGACAAGATCGCAAAGATTATCACCACGCTCGGTCTCAAAATCCTCCCGCGCGACCAAAGGTCCAAGGATACTCGCCAATTGCTCTCGCTCATCTTCTCTCAGTGGCTCCCGCTGTCGACTTGCGTTATTCAGACCATTGTCGACATCGTTCCCTCGCCCTCAGACGCGCAACGTACCCGTATTCCCAAGATGCTCTACCCCGATCTCTATGAGTCGACAATAGAGCCTAAAAATCGGCTCGAGGGAGCCCTGTACACCTGCAACAGCAACGACGATGCATCTGTGGTCGCACTTGTCAGCAAAATGTTTGCGGTGCCAAATAAGGAGCTGCCTGGTAACAAGAAGAAGGCCCTCACCGCCGAGGAGATGCGCAGCCGCGCGAAGGCCGCCAGAGAAGCCCGCGCTGCTGTTGCTGATGCGGCCGCGTCTCCGGATACCCCTGCACCCGAGACGACTCCCGTCCCTCTTGAAGAAGCGATGAAGAATGCACAGGTTGAACAGAAGGAGAAGGCGGAGAAAGCTGAGGCCGAGGAGGAAGGGGAGACGTTACTCGGGTTCGCGCGCATCTACTCAGGTACCATCCGTGTTGGGACCACCATCGTCTGCGTCCTTCCGAAGTACAACGCGGCCCTCGGGCCCGTTCACACGCGAAATGTGCAGCACCTACTCACCGCGCAGGTGGAGGAACTCTACACCATGATGGGACGCCAACTCGTGCCTGTGGAGAGCGTCCCTGCTGGGAACGTCTTCGCGGTGAAGGGCCTGGAGGGCAAGGTTTGGAGGAACGCCACACTGTGTGCGACCCGAGCAGCAGGCGTTGGAGACGTGAAGGACCTGTCCGAAGTTAGCGATAGTTTAGTCAACATGGCTGGGGTCATCCATCATGTGCGTACACCGGTCGCGACATTCATGTCTACGCACCGTTCTGACCTGCCATTTCAGGCTGCGCCGATCGTGCGCGTTGCGCTGGAGCCAGAACACTCTGCTGACATGCCCAAGCTCATCCGAGGGCTGAAGCTGCTAGCCCAGGCCGATCCGTGCGTGGAGACGTTCCAGCAACAGACCGGAGAGCACGTTATTTTGACTGCGGGCGAGTTGCACGGTGAGGTGGGTGACTTATCCTCTCTCGCTGTTTGTTGGGATCGTGTGCTCATGGCGAATACAGAGGTGTCTAAAGGATCTGCGTGAACGGTTTGCAAAGATCGAGATCCATGCGTCGGAGCCTATCGTACCCTTTCGGGAAATTGCTGTGAAGAGCGTCGGTGAGTAAACCCACAGTCCAACATAGCGTGCGGCTTCACCGTCTCATAAAGCACCCTAGACATGGCACCGCCTAAGACGCTAAATGCGAAGCGTGGCACGATTCACGGAGCTGCAGCTCAAAACTTGGCCAAGTTCATCGTCCGCGCTTCCCCCCTGCCCTCCTCCATTCTCGAGTTCCTTCTTGACAACCTCGCCATCCTGCGCCACATGCGGCTGGAGCGTAAAGCCGGCCAAGCAGACTCGAGCAATAACACTGAGGGCGAGGATGAAATGGCAGGCGGAGATGAAGACTACGACGTCCAGGGCGAGTACATCAAAAAGCCTACAGTGAAGGCGGAAGAGTTCTGGAATGTGCTGGCCGAAAGGTGCACGGCCGCGGGCGGCGAATGGGCCGACGTAGTGGAGAAGATTTGGGCGTTTGGACCACAGCGTAAGGGGACGTGTCTGCTGATCGACGCGAGACTAGGAAAGCCCAACTCGTGAGTAGATATTTGTTATTATCGGTTGTTGAATGAGCCCTAACGTCATGGAGAAGCTTGAAGCACAGACTAGCACATATTAAGTCGCATGAGGAGGTGAAAGAGCAGGACTCGCTAGCGCTGGCTTTCGACAACTATCTCGAAACCGGGTTCCAGTTGGCTACCTTCCAGGGCCCATTATGTGCGGAACCCGTTGAGGGCATGGCATACTTCGTGGAGGCAATTACCCTTGAAAGGGAAGGCATCGAGCAGGAGCAAGGTATGTATATCGTTCAAGTTCCTGTTCCTTATTGCTCTAATCACCTCCGTGATAGCATCGAACAGGATGGCGCATTTGACCGGTTCTTTTATCTCTGCTGTACGGGATGGTTGCCGCAATGGTTTGCTCGACTGGTCCCCAAGACTGATGTTGGCCATGTACACCTGCGATATCCAAGCCTCTAGTGAGTGATATAAGTCGTCAGTTTCGCCCCCCTGATTTATCGCGTCTAACAACCCCCTGCTCTAGCGGACGTCCTAGGCAAGATGTATGGTGTGGTTGCCAAGAGGCGCGGACGTATCGTCTCGGAAGAGATGAAGGAGGGAACCGAGTTCTTTACCGTTCGCGCGAAGCTCCCGGTCGTCGAAAGCTTTGGGTTCGCAGATGGTACGTGCTCCTACTCCGCACGGCAGGTCCCGGCCTTTGTTTTTCTGATTATGATATGCGCACCTTCGGGCATTAGATATCCGGAAGCGTACTTCGGGCGCTGCTAGTCCACAACTGATCTTCAGCGGGTGAGTGTTCTCCATTCGCGCTAAGGCTCCGGGGTCCTGATGGAGCGTTGTTAGATATGAAATGCTCGACCAGGATCCTTTCTGGGTCCCCACCACCGAGGAAGAGCTGGAAGACCTAGGTGAGAAGGCGGACCGTATCAACATTGCAAAGTCATATATGGATTCGGTGCGCGAACGAAAGGGTATGTTCGTAGATAAAAAGATTGTAGAGTTCGCGGAGAAGCAGCGGACGCTGAAACATTAGAGGATGAATGCCATCACCGTAGCCTATAGAGCCCTTATGGAAATGAAATGAATGTATCTCAGTCTGCAAAACAAATACGGTGTACCTGTAAACGATTGCCGCGTTTGCGAGGCCGATATGTCGGAAATGAGGGCGTCATTTACCACATATAGTAAGCTGCGCCAGTGTGGGACAGAGATGGCAGTGGACACTGGAAATAAGGCCACATTCCATCTCTGACCCCAGTCCAACCTCTTGCCCTCCCCTACGCCCCTCCCTAGGCTCTTGTCAAGCCTCCTAGCGCATGCGACGCTGGTGAACATGCACGACCCACAAGCTTCCATGACCTATGACGATTCTCAAGCTGGCGGCGAGTACCCCTCTACCTTCTTCTGCCGCGCTCTTTACGACTATCAGTCCGAGGACCCTTCTTCCCTCTCTTTCAACAAGGGCGACATCATCGAGGTCCTCACGCGTCTTGATTCTGGCTGGTGGGATGGGT
Organism: Ganoderma leucocontextum; assembly: GCA_020736865.1. Lineage (NCBI taxonomy): Eukaryota > Fungi > Basidiomycota > Agaricomycetes > Polyporales > Polyporaceae > Ganoderma > Ganoderma leucocontextum. The sequence goes on from JAHKGY010000006.1 coordinate 1,190,299, forward strand.
TGCTGAACGACGAGCGAGGATGGTTCCCCTCCAACTACGTTGCTGTGATCTCCGACCAGGAGGCGGAGGCTGCGTTCGGTGGGTCCGAGTACCCAGGCTCCCATGCGTCGCTACCGGATGATTCGATAGTGGACATAGTCCAAACAATGTCTCAGGCACTATCCCAATCGGACCCAGACGGAGATTGGCTGAATGGTGGAGGTGCAGACTATCAGGCCTTACGGACATTAGGTTCCACGAATGGCAGGACTGTCGACGGTGGGGGGACGCACCATAGCGATTTTTGGGTGCCACAGGTATCACAGGACGGTCGAGTGAGTCTCCATTAGTTTCCTCCGCGAAATACGCCTTAGGACAATGCTCGTAGATATTCTATGTCAATACCCACACTGGCCAACAATCCGCAGACCTCCCCGCCGAAGGCGAGGTAGACGAAGACTCCGCAGTCGCTGCGCTCGCGCCTCAGACATCATCTCGTACAGGACCGACCACTGCCTACGGTCTTGCAGGTTCGAATGCTCGGGACAGCGCGGGCTTTGACATTCCGCAGAGGACACGGACCCCGGAGCCATGGGTGAGACGCCTGGCGGACGACGGTCAGTCGTATTACTACGTGAACAGGCTTGACGGGACGGTCTCCTGGACGTTGCCTGAGCCGGCCGCCCCACCCTCTTATACTCAAGACGAATACTCGGGACCCCTGGCCTCCAAAATCACCACCTCTATTTCCAGTTCCTCTGTTCCCACCGCTACTATCGCTTCTTCCACCCCACCCAGCGGCAGCGCGAACGGCATCTCACGACCGCGGGTAGACTATTCTCTCTCGCGGACACAGAGGCGGAATGGTAGCAGCACCGACGTCCACTCCGATGATTCTGACGCATTCTTCTCAACGCGAGACGGACCCGACTCTACGACCACCGCCGGCACGTCCACAGGCGATGTTGCGCGCCCATCTGCTTCGCGTCCCATCGAACCCAGTGCCGCTGCTCTCGAACCGACCCCTGCTGAGAAGACGGCGAAGGCGCTCCAGAGCGCCCTGTCACCATCATCCCCTGAAACCGTGGTTGAGTTGTCGGACCGAATACGAGACGCTGTCGCAGCGGTTCTCCGTTACTTGCAGAACTCCTCCAGCCCAAGGCGCCGGGAACAGTACCAAGAGGTAGATGATTTGGTTCTTGAAGTGGTTACAGCGGTGCGCAATCTACTGTACGTGACCGCAACACCGAGTGGCCATGTCCCCAGTCATCTATACCCTCGCGACCTTCGTGATCCACGATTACCAAGTGGTCGCCAAACCCTGCAGGCCCACTTGAAGGCAGCACACCGGAAGGTTGCTGGCACCCTCTCCAAACTCGTCCTCTCCACTCTCGCTTTGCAGTACGATCCGGGTCTATCTTCCCCCGACAAACCGAATCGTATGGAGTCCGATGTCCTGGAGCTTGAACGAGCAATCACCGCGTTCGTACAGGAAGTGGTGTTCTATCAGGAGCAACACGCCCTATCGAGCACCCTTTCACCGAGTGCCGGTGGGAAGCGCCTCCATGGTTCCTTCTCTACGGCGAACATCGGTTTGGGTCTTCCTGGTGCTGGAGTTGCCGGAGATTGGCGAGGGTTTGGCTACGTTGCGCCGGATGATGGTACCGAAGTTCCCGAGCGAATGCTCACGGACGACGTTGTCATCGAATATAAGGGGAGCTTGAAAGCCCTCGAGGCGCGGTTAGGTTCTCTAGTAATTTCGTTGAGATACTTAGACAACCACCCAGGTATGTGGAGAGTCTGAAATCTCTAGCAATATTACTCAATTTCGGTTATTTACAGAACGAGTGTCTCAGGAAGGCCAGAGTGCCTCCGCTTACCTGTCATGGTTATTGCAGTGGCTTTCTGGAGTCAACGTCGCATACCATGTGGACGTTGATGGGGTTCGTTCCGACTCTAGCCCACAGTACAGGCAAATGGTGGATAGGGCCCGCCAGCTCGTCCGTACCCTGGAAGCGGCTACACAGGCTTTGTATGACGATGGCGCAACGATCTTCATGGCGGCGCAACACCTCAGCTTCTCACAATTTTTCGCTCAGCGAGATCGGAGCGCCCTGGTCAATACTGTGGAAATCACCGCCCCCACCATTCGGTCCAACTGCGTGCTTGCCGCGCAAACACTCGAGTCACTACTCGCTATTGGTCATGATCAGGCGTCGACAAGTCAAGGCGATTACCGGAAATCAATCGAATGGCGAACATCCCGGATCAACATTGGCGACAGTTCTATAACCGCCATCTCGCGTCTGGCGGACGGCAACGACGACGAACTTGTCGACATGGAGCACGCGTTCGGCCAGCCGACAATGCGCGCCACTCTGTCAACGGGTTCCGTGGGATCAACCCTGTACAGCAATGTGAACCAGCCATCCAAGACGTCCCTTGACATGTCACAGCGATCAAGGACCGATAGCGTCAGCGATGCGGGAACCTCTTCGTATGGGGACACCACGTTCAATGGACCGCCCTCCCCAGAATATCCTTCTCCGTTGGATGATGACGCTGTGGCATATCTGGACGAGGATGATCGTAAGTGTTCTTCTGTATGGGTCGCCGTAGGCGATGACATTGACCTCTGAGTAGCCGTGCCCATGGGCAAGTCCCCGTCGCGGAGGGGCCAAGGCAACAAGCTCATGAAGATCCTCGGTTCTGAGGCACCACGACACTACATCAGCGAGTTGAACGCAGACCAGAAGCCATGGTACCTGCGCATGAACTACGATCAGTCACAGATCCTTATCGACCCCGACGGCCAAGTTCGGGCGGGTACTCCGGCCGCACTGGTTGAACGGTTGACGGTGCACGAATCAATGGGCAAGTACCAGGCTATCCTCAATGGGTACAAGCGGTTTCTGAGCATCTTTATAGACACGAAATACACCAGGAACTTCCTAATGACGTTCAAGTCCTTCATGACAGTCGATGAGCTGTTCGAGCTATTGACAAAGCGTTACTGGATCTCACCGCCACCCAACCTGAAACCGGCTGAGCTTGAGGAGTGGACTCGTCTGAAGCAGCAGATCGTTCGTATGCGGTGAGTTCGGCGCGTGGACTGTCAACCACTTACTATTGACATGGCGTAGTGTATTGAACGTCTGCCGCACTTTGGTCACGGACGACGACGTCCTGGAGAGGGAAGATATGTACATCCTCGCCCATATGAAGGAGTTCGCATCCAACGAGGAGGTCGTAACGTCCCCAGCGGCGAGGCAACTTCTCGTTCTCATCGAGCGCGCTGTAAAGTCTCTTGTTTCTCCTCGCCGCATATTGCTCTGATACGTGTTCAATAGCAACGAAGCGGTGATGCACCCATCAAGACCACGAACACGGTCCCGGTCGCACCCCCAGCGCCGATTGTGCCGAAGACGAAGAAGCCCAAGTTGCTCGACATCGATCCTCTTGAGGTAGCTCGGCAGCTCACGCTTATGGAGGCCGCGCTGTACAAGAAGATACGACCTATGGAGTGTCTGCAACGATCACGGGAAGCCAAACCTAAGAGCGCAGATAACATCACTGTTATCATTCAATTAAGCAACAAGGTGAGGGACTTGGGTACTCGTCAGGCAGTTTTACGATAGTGACCGCTGCATACAGATTGCCGATTGGGTAGCTGAGACTGTTCTTGACCGGGAAGATTCTCAGAAACGCGCGCGGGCGGTGAAGCATTTCATCAACGTCGCCGATGTGAGCGTCAATCTTACACTCTGCCATTTTCGGAAGTATCTAACATGTTCATGCAGCGGTGTCGCGCATTGCAGAACTTCTCATCCATGACTGCGATCGTCTCTGGTCTGAATAGACCTCCGATTCGCCGACTGAAGCGGACTTGGGAGCAGGTCAACGCGAAGTTCATGTCGCAGCTGCAGATTTGCGAGTCAACGGTCGACACGAATAAGAACTTCAACAACTACCGCTCTACCTTGGCAAGGATTCAGCCCCCCTGCGTGCCCTTCATTGGTATGTGTCTTCTAAGGCAGAATGAACCCAGCACTAATATACCGACATCGACAGGGGTGTACCTCACCACACTAACATTCATCAACGACGGCGCGGGGGATAAGCTTTCTGGCGGCATGATCAACTTCCGCAAGCGGCAGAAGGCTGCGGAGGTCATCCAGGACATCAAGCGCTGGCAGGCCGCACCGTACAACCTTCAGACAGTGGCGTCCGTGCTCTCGTACCTCGAGGACTCCTTCCATGCATACCAGGACGGCGTCGATTACGGAGACCAGTTCTGGAACCTCAGTCTCGAGCGCGAACCCCGCGAACGAGAGGACGAGAAGATGGCCAGACTGCTCCAGGAGAGTGGCTTCTTGTAGGCGGGCGTGCCCGGCCTGGCGTCCCCCCGTTCACCTTCCTATCCTTGCTCCCTCACGCCACCCTCTTTCGCCATATGCATGCCCTCCACTGCCTGTCTCCCGTACAAAGCATCCATCCCTTTCCTGGCGTGGTGGCCGGTGCTGCTGGCCGGTTTGTCCGCGCTCTTGGTTGAGATGGTTGGGAGTCCTCTGAGGTGACGCCCCAGGCACACATGCCGGCACCTCATCTTCGAACCCTTGGCGTTCATGATAGGCCATGTCACCTGGTTGATTGACAGGAAGTGGCGGCCCTCTCCTGCCCAAACACCGAGTGGGCGTGTCCCCCTGGCCTGTCCAGACGGTCACTGTGTCGCTTACGTTCACGACGTTAGGCGAGTCCGAAGCGCGAGAGATACTCGCGCATCGACGCGGAAGGCAGCGCGTTCGTTTCTCATGGACGTGCAGCAGGACGGGGCTCTCGTTTGCATCGAGATTTCATTTCAAGCGCAGGCTGTTGTGGATGCGTTCGCTTGCGTGGTTTGATGAAGAGGGTCTGGGCAGTCAGATATGTGGGAACGGTCAGCAGGGACTTGTCATGGAGTCGCACACAGGGCGATCTGTGGACTTGGTTACTAGTTAGACATCGATCGAGTTCATAGAATGATAGGCACTACCAAGTGAATGGTGGTCTAGAACTGCCCATGTTCAGATCTCCACAGCTGGCCCTTTGCTTCGAATATCATGGGCGCAACCTGGGTTTCCAACTGCAACTATGATGAACGTCCTTCCAACGGTATACTACATCAAGTGAGCAGGAAACTACTTCTGTTATGATTCCGGGAATTCCTTAGTCCTACAATGTACATGTACAATCTTTCTTTTGCTTGAACTTCATGCTAAATCAGGGATGGTCAGCCCCGCCGCCATCGCTATGCGGACTATCCTCTCGGCCTACATACAAAGACGCAAACACAGGTCAGCCTCCGCTCACATTGACTGTATCGAGATGCGCCTGCAAACGAAACCGCACCTGCTTGATCATGGGAGCGTCGATCATTTCCATCCCTCCCCCCTCTAATTCCAGACCGGCCGCGCCCCGGCTCGCAAGGTGTGCTTTCTCCATCTGCTTCAGTATCCTCACAGCGCGGACGATCTCTGCAGCGAGTTTTGCTGACGTCAGTACTACTCTATGATAACCTCATACATACTTCATGGGGAGACTTGCCTTTGTCGCTCGGCATAAACGTCGATTGGATCACATCTACTTGGTTAGGATGGATGGCTTGCTATATGCGCATAATGAGTGGTATACTCGTGCAAGACAGATATGTGTAACCGCTTACCTTTCCAGTAAAGCCGAGCCGTCGCCCATCTTCACATTCGTTGCGGAGGTATTCGAGATCCTTGTAGCTCACGCAGACCTGGACCAACAGACTCGGTCAAGACCACCTCAAATGAGTGCATCGCACCTAGGGACGGAGCGCACCATGTCAATGGCGCTGAGGCCGAACGCCTTGGCCGTCACCGCAATATGCGAACGGGTGTATAGTAGTTCCTGGCGTGTGGTCGTACGGATGATGCCCGTGTCCGCGCAATCTGCACCACATCAGCTACTTAGACTCCGGCATGCACTTCTGGACCTGGACCGAACATACAGTCTTCGGCAGCAAACTAAACGTAAGGCCCTTGTGTCAGCGGTGCGCCTCCACGAGGCCCACGAGAAAAAGGAAAAAGGACGTACCAACAGAGCAGCGAGCTTCCCGCCCTGAGCGGGACCCCACGTCGACTGCCACGAGGCGATCTCGCCGAGGTTGTACATGGCCTTCGCGCTCTCGATGCTCGCGACCAGTTGTATGGGCGGCCCGTTGGGGTTCCGAATCTTGTGCGCGCGGTAGGCAATGTATATCTCCTCAGATACATGATGCAGGTCCTGCGCTGAATGAATCTTGGGGAGAACGAAAGTACGGATGCAAGGGAGGCGCAGCTGTTGGCGTGTGACCGTGAGCCACTGTAATCTCGCAGAATCGTTGTGTGAGAGGTCGTGCAGCTGCGTACCGCTTGGAGGATGTCCTCAGCAAAGAACTCCGTTGCGTTCGAGTTCAGCCTAATGGCAATGCGCTCTGGGGAGGGCAGGCTTCCTGATCTTGTCTGCAATGCATAGGTCATCTCCAGTTGTCGCCGCTATCGACCAGCAGCACGCACCGAGAGGAAATGGGCGAGGCGTGACCTCGCGCCATGCTTGTCCACAGGCGAAGGCGGAACACTGTCCTCAAGGTCGTATATGATCACGTCCGAGCTCATCGTCAAGGACTTCTCCAGCATTTTCTCTGCCGTCGCGGGGACTAAAGCAACGCAACACCCTCAGCTCCGTTCCCTTTTCAAAACATGGCAAGTCGTGAGCTGAACACGAACCGTACAGGTATGACCGTCCGAGACGGCCAGCCATGCTGCTCGCTAAGGCCGTATGCGCCTTGTCAGCCTCTGCGCTGATCCTGCAGTCCTCAGCCGTGGGCATCGCGTCGCAGTCTTCTAGTGTTCCAGTGCTGCCCGGGCCATGACTACAGTGCTTTGCAGTCCAGTCGGTCGTCCTTGCGGGCCGAGAACTTGTGGAACTCAAGTTGGCAGCCAGAATTCTAGCACGACATGAACGAATGAATGCTGACGATGGGAGAGCACGGAGGATGGGCGGTTTAGGTCGGAACATGGTTACCACTGGTCGTCGGGGCAATGGTGGTAGTCCAGCACCAGAAGAATGACGCAAAGCCACTCGGCCCGCCCAAACATAAGAGTATACCCATGCACCGCCACCGTCCTTCCACACTCCCGCACTGAACTACTGTACATTCGACGCTACCCAACACCTGCATCCGTCATGCGATATCGGTACAATGGTAATAAAAAAAGTACATAGTCTCTGAGCAATAACGTCCGTCAAAAAAAGCCACAGCCTAAGAACGCTCGATGAGCCCGGTCCAGTCGAACTTATCGTACTTTTGCTTAAACCTCTTCACCCGGTCCTTATTCTGCCTGAACTCAATCTTGCGCGGTCTTCGCCATCTACGAGGCTCGGCGTCGACGAGGTTCCCGATTATCTCTGCAGCGAACCACCTGCGAAATGAATCAGCTACTGAAGCCCACAATCGTTATAGCTACTGAAGCCAATAGGGTGAAAGGAGGCCTCGCCCGGACATGAAGATGAACTCATAGTCGCGGACGTGGGCGTCCATCCCGATAACCCTCCACCATTGACGACATTGTACACTCACCTCGGGAACTCGCCACCACCTCCCTCGCCTTCGTCGACGTCTTCCTCGCCGTTGCCAGTCGCCTCGCTAGTCCCCTCGATGACGTGTCCATACCCCTTCTCGCCCTTGTAATCGAACTGCACCATAAAGTAGGGGAGGTTGGGGACCATCGCTCGTCGGAAGCCGCCCGGTCGCGCAGAGAAGTCGATCAGCTTCTTATGCTGCGACCACTCGGTTTCGGACATGAGGATGGATTCCTATATGAGGCAGTATAAGCTCCAATCCCAGGAGACATACGGTAGAAAAGTGCGAACCTTGAAGTACCCAGGGAGCAGCTCGAACTGCTCCCAAGGGAGGGGGACGCACTCGATAACGGTGTGTTTCTGCGCCTTGATGGTCAGCACAGTCTCGTAGAAGACAACTCCCTTGTCCTCCTCTGCGAACATGCGCATCAGACACTTCATGAAGTTCTAGGTGGGCAAGCAGGTCAGCGCGGCATCTTCGTCAGGGAATGTTTGCTTACCCGAACTTCGTCCCACATGTCGTCATCGCCCTCGAGCGTCGACAAGTGGTGGGAAATAGGAACGATCAAGCAGTGTCCATCGACCAACTCCTCGTTCAATGTACACGAGAGGTAGACGCGAGTGCCCATTGCGACCATGGGTGCTTTGGGAAGCGAGTCGTCTTCCCCATAGCAGAAGGGACATGACGCGAGGACCTTCATGGTCTTCTTGTAGTCTGCGAGAGGGAGGGATTAGAAAACGTTACCATTCAACAATCCTGGAGAGTCACGTACCATTGATGGCAAATTGGCGCTTCATGTTGTCAGCCCGCATCTTCTTCCTCGCGAGTTTGTCCGCGTTGTCGTCCATATATTCAAGGTTGTTCTACCACGAAGACAGCCCTTTCAGCGTCTTGGGGGCGTCAGAGAGGGATACGAAGACGAACCTGGAATCCGCCGTCTGTCATTACGGCTCGCGCAAATTCCGCGTCGAGGTTCTTCTGGTCGGCCATCCCAGCCCCGAACTTCTCCTGCCTGAGCATCTCTCCGAGTGTGATGTCGTCGGCGTCAGAATCAACGCGAAGCATCTCACCCGTCTTGGGATCGCGTTGCTCGACCTGACGCAACTGTTATCGCGCGAACGCATTGCACGGCATACGAATTACCCACCTTCGGTTTGGGCCTGCGATTGCCCAATGGTGGAGGTGTATCATGCGCGCCCTGACCTACATCATACAACCGGCCATGGACGTCCAACGTCGGCAACACCGCGACCTGCGTCCTCACGTTGCCCTCTTCTGTGTCTCCTCCATTCGCCTGCCTCTGCGCCTCCTCATACTCCTTCTCTAGCGCCGCGGCGTTTGGCGCGCTGATGAGCTTCGCGCGGAGCACTTTTGCCTGGAGCTTATTGAGTGACGACGGCGACATCGCGCGCGTCTTCACGCCCGCAGACGTCAACGAGGCCGGCGTCATCGCGGACGGAATGGGTGTCCGCGCCTGCGTGAGTGCACTCCCCGTCGTCTGCCCAAGCTTCGACGGCTCCAATCTCCTGGTACCCTCGGAAAACCCAGCAGGGGTCGGGGGTCCACTGCGGTCCAAGTCTGGACGGCGGAACGACGAGCTGCGGCTCGTCCCTCCGCTCGGTGTCGAGAGGTCCGTGAACATCAACCGCCGCTCGCCCTCGGGCTCCCTCCCCTTCCCCTTACGATCCCGCCCGCGGTCATGGTCACGGTCCCCGTCCCAGGACCCGCGCTTGCCCTGCCGCTCGTCCAGTATGCGTCGCTCCTCCCTCGCCTCTTCGAACAGGTCTAGGGAGCCGAACCGCTCGACCGCGACCTCCTCTGCTGGTCGCCCCTCCTCCTCCGCCGTCTCGTAGACCCTCCGGAGCTTCATCATGCGCCACTGCGAGCCCGGACCACCCACTACGGTCGGCTTCTTGGGGGCGTCGGGGAGGTCATCTATGCCCTTCCCCTCCTTGAGCGCGGTATTGAGCTCTTTGTGGTGGACGATGAGAGGCTGCGAACGCGACTCGAGTCATGAATGGCGATAAAATGATTGTGCAGATTGTGGGTACTGACCTTGTCCGGATCTGGGCGGTCTGGACGCGGCGGCTTCTTGCGCTCTGTGCCCAAGCTCGAGAAGAAGTCGACGGTGCCGCCCGTCGTCCGCGCATTCGTTGACAGTTCCCCGTAGCCGTCCATAGGGTCTTCGTTCATCGGCGTGCCTCCAGTTGAGAATGCTGGTGCAGGCAAGTCGCTCTGGGGCATGAGCATCCATTCGTCGCGCTTCAGCTGAGTCTCGGTGCGTGTGGGTGGGGGAAGGGGGGGATCACCGGGTAGCGAGTATGCCCTAGTCTTCAGCTTGAGGTCCTCGGGAGATGGAATGTCCGTCGCGAGTGGCTGCCGAAGCATCCGCGCGCGCGTTACAACAACGTGTACGAGGAGACAGAACGGAAGGCACGCACCACTTCGCCGTCCATGTCAATGTTCTTCTCCACCCACATATCCTCGTCGTTGACATCATCATCTACGACGTGCAGGTGGTCTCCGGTCTCTTTGCGCGACCGCTTCCTGCCGGAGCTCTCCTTGTCCGGCTTGTGTTTCCGCTTGCTCTTGTGCTCGCGGTCGTCCTTGTCATGGCGGTGTTTGTGTTTTGACGAGCGTTTCGATTCGTCCGCAGGCATGGAAGAAGTCCTTTCAGGGGAGATAAGGGAGCAGTGTCTCGGAATGAAACGGCCGACTGGGTTGTCTGGACAGTGGAGACGACTCGGAGGTGCGCGAGCCACAACGTTAGTGCCGAAAGTGCGCTCAAGCTATTACATCACACACACCCGGCTCCAAATAAGGCAATTCTCTGAGTATGTTGTGGTATAAGCGCTCGCGATCATCGGTATGGTTTACTCGGATCGACGTCTGACGGCCTCACCCTTGCACCCTGAGAGGGTAGCTAAAACCTTTCTAAATTACCACAATGCACCAGGCCTGCATTTAAGGTCTCCGCGATCAACGTGGTCAACATGGGTTCTCGAAGAAGCATTCATGTAGATGTAGAGGGGAAGCCGAGGCCAAAACATAATGTGTTCAGTGGGTCAGTGCTTAAACCACCATCTGGGAGGGTCCTATGACAGGATAAGACGTACTCCTACATTCAAAGAACCAACTCAAGAAGTTTCTACATCGCATCAATCCACTGGCACACCCGTCGCAACACCTCCGTCCGCTCCGGCTCATGCCACTTGAAAATGAGGAAGTCATGCACAGCGTGCGGTGAGAAATCGACATGAACCTTCACCCCGTCAGCTTCTAGCCTCTCCACCAGCGCCTTCGAGTCGTCAAACAACCTCTCCGCCCCTCCCGCCACGACATACGTCTCCGGAAAGCCCTTGAACAGCGTAGACCCCTCGGCAGGCTGCACATGGAGCCCTGCGGGGGAGAAGTAGCGATTCGTCCTCACGACGTCGAAGTCCAATGGGCCGCGCAGCGGCGTGATCGCGTATTCGCCGAGGAGGTCCCCCTTCGGGCGGTTCGTCGCGAATATATCCGAGGCCGCGTTCAACGCGTGCGATGATTCTGGCCCGCTTCGGGAGGCGGTTAAGTCGATCCAGGGAGAGACGACGAACATGCGGCCCGGGGGAGGGAGAGACGCGATCTCGTTCTCCACAAGGTGCCGCGCGAGCGCGATGGCGAGATTGCCCCCTGCGGAGTCCCCGGTGAGGATGATGTTTTTCGGCTCAAACCCGCAGTCTTGCACGAGGTAGCGGTACGCGGCCAGCGAATCTATGATCGCGGTGGGGAACGGATTGGCGGGGAGATCGGGAGCCGATGCCGTCAAACGATAGTCAACTGAGAACGTTCGCTCGAGGGTCATCGAGTGCTCGAGTAGCCCTCTGCTGATATTTGCCGTCATGTCTGATGGATGAGCTGAGCCGTACTGTGAAATGAAAACGCGAGTGAGACTTCGGCTTCAACGAATGCTTGAAGGCAGCGAGGCTTACAATGAATGCACCACCATGTATGTGTAACACAACCCTCTCTCCAGACTTGGCCTGAGGCCCAATCCATGTTGCGCCCTTCTTGAGGAACCAGTACCCAGCGATCTTCGCTGGCTTTGCCCCAGTGATTTCGGCCACCCGGCGGATTTCACCGCAAAAGACGGTCAAATCAGAGTCCGAAATGCCTTCCAACCAGACGAATTTTGCATCTATCAGGGAGCTATCCCCGACTTCTTCCAGCGGGTCGCCCTTGTTGGCCTTGGGGCGGACCTTCATCCCTAGGAATTCTTGCATAAAGCGGAGAATGATGGACCGTTTGATTGACCATGCGGGGCGCGGTCGGCGTGAAGGCAGAAGGTATAGGATGAACCAGAATGGAGCTTTGACGAGGACGAGGGAGCTGAGAAAGTACGCGAGGTAGAGTGTCTTGATGGGTTGGTGTTCAAGTAATTTGGCCATCGTTGCCTATTATGCAAGTTAGGCCGGAGCTGTAGCAACCGTGACGTGGCCACGCCAGGGATGGATGCTACGATGGCTATCATGCTGCCGATCCCGAATGCGAGACGTGTGGGAGCGGTTGACAAGACAGCCGGGAAGTTGATGCTGACTACAGACTCAGCACCTGTGCACTGGGACTGACGCCCAAGAATCATTAATCAGGCCCTACCCTCCGTACATTCAAGTTCACGCATTGTCCTAAGACCTCGTTATGCCCCCAAACGAACGAGACACAATGTACGGTAGTGAATGGGATTCTAAGGGAATGGCGCAGCACACTGTACTAGTAGTCTAAGATGCCATGATAATGTTACAGACTATGTCAAAATCCTCAGCGTAGGCCGATACTATACAGTGGGATCGAAACCAAGCAGAACGAAAGCGGGACAGCGCGACAGTGATGACAATAAGATTAGTGTGAGCTATGTGCAGCGTTCCGGTTGATAAAACCCGCGAAGCTCGGGGAATCGAATTCAAAGAGGTCCGACTCGGTGTCTGAGTCCGAGTCTTCAGAGTCCTCGTACGTTGCGGACAAACCACCGCCACTGACGTTGAAAACATCGACCATCGGCGTCTGCGGGATGGAGTCCATGGCCTCCGTCGACTTCGCCAGAATCGCCGCCACACGCGCCTCGAGCTGCCGATGTGGAACGGATCCTACGGACGTGTCCTCTTGGAAGTAGCTGCTGAGCTCGTGCAGGTTCTGCACCATGTCGCCCAGGTCGTCTTCCAGCTGACTATGCAGCAGCGCCAACTCCTCGTCTGGTTGGAAGTCGATCCGCGACGGGCGCAGGTTGCCCTTCCCGAGATCGAAGACGGCCACGACGTTCGCTCGGCACGTGCCGCGCATCTCGCCCGTCCGGGGGACGCACCAGCCGGACTCCTCTGGGATACCAAAGATCTCTGCAATGGACTCGACTTCCTTGACGTTCGCGCGCAAATGGTGATGCAGTGACATGCGCAAAATGTGCTTGGCCGCGGGACCTCCAGAGATTTGCATAGGTTCGTCAAGGACATCCAAGGCCTGGGAAGCGAGATCCGTTTCCAAGAGGCGGAGTAGTGGCATGAGCAGCTCGGAGCCTAACCGATCCACCTGATTCTTCGTCTCGCGTTGTTGGAAGAGCACTTTGAGGATCTGCATGGCTTGGATCTGGAGCCAGCGCTGCTTGTTGAGAACCAGGCCCATGAAAAGTGTGATGACCTCGGTCCAATGGTCGACACCGTAATGTTCTCGAAGGCTTGAAACGGATTGACGTAGAAAGTCGTCCTTCGTACGGAAGCGGGCTTTCGCGAAGGAGATCATGATGCGCTCAATGCTTGGACGTTCCTCCTCATCGGCCAAATGACTAATGTTGAGGGCGAACTCGGGGAGTGACTCGTCCTTAATGTCTTCGGACATAGCGTGCAAACACCATGGCAAGGAGAGTGTATAGAGGTCCCGGACACGGCCTTCTGTTTGGTCGATCAACCTGGGATCCCTGACCCTTGTCAATCGCTGCAAGATCTTGAGAGTCAGGGCAGAAGTGACGGAGGAGCGCAGGCCGATGAGCAACCTCGATTGCATCGTCGCCGGTCCACTCCAGTTAGCTGGCATATACTGGAGGAGGTGCTCGGTAGTGTTTGGGTCATCGAGATTTATGCGCGATAGCACTGTGTCGAGGAGATGTAATGTTTGCAAGAACTCGGCCTCTACCGCAGTCGACAAGCAAGCCACAGCGCACCAATACAGTTGAGGGACTTGATTTGCCTCGAGGCCGTCCGAAGACGCAAGCGCCGTGAGGGTTGAGATGATCTCGACGTTGAAGCTCTGGATGGCAGGGTCGCAATCAGCAACGGTATTCGCGAGACGGCCGAGCAGCATGCTGATGTGTGTTGGGCCGATACGAGGCATCAGGGCTCGGTAGAGCTGCAGCGAGCGGAATGCGACCGGTCGTATGGAGCACGCCGTTCCCCAGTTCAGAGCGAGAGTGCCCCACTGCTCCGAGAAGGCGGGATGGAGTGGTTCAACGAGGCTGAGCACCGCGTTTCCAAGCCACCTGAGCTTCGGCTCCGCTTCCGCCCCCTTGTCGTCCTCCTTCCACAACCTGATCTCCACCTCCTTCTCCAGATCCAGTATCGCAGCCTTCAGTTCGGGTCGTGACCGAAGGAGTGATCGCTCGGAGAGCTCATCGTATCCAGTGAGGCACGAACGGAGAAGCTGGAAGAGCATGTGGCGGCACCGGAACTGAACCGCAGGCTGGCGGTGATCAAGGTGCATGAATAGCGCATGGAACAGTATAGGAAGCTGGTCTTGGAACTCCCAGTACCGCTCAAGCGCTGTCTCGGAGAGGAACAGGAGCGCGAACTGTGCGACGCCAAGCGACAGCCGAGGCTTCTCGGAGAATAGCATGTCGAGGTCGGACCACAGCTCAAGATCTTCATTACTGGGAGGCGCAAGCTTGTGCTCGATGCTCGGCAACATTCGGGCAGGTTCCACGACGCTGCAAAGCTCCTCCACGATCTGTCGGCCAATAGCGCTCTGAGCGAGACAAGCCACAATCTTGGCAGCGCAGCTGATGAATATCGTGCTCCCGACTTTGTGTGACTGTTCCAAAAGGAAGCGAATGATCGCATGGCCGTTCGACTGGTTAGGGGGATCGACGAGGCGCGTCCAGAGCACGAGCACCTGTTCCGCGTAGGCCTCCGAGTACCGCAGGGTCAGCGCCATCAAGTGGTAGAGAGTGAGGTGACCATCCCTCGACAGCTCCGTTTTGTCGACGGTCATGAGGTCGATGTTCGGAACCCAGTGCTCGAGGCACTGCAGGAGCAGCACGACTCCGCGTTCAGGACGGTTGTCGAAGACGCTCGGAATCCAGACCGCGAGCTGAGCAAGGACTTTGACGGCTTGCTCTGGATGTTCGCCAGCGAGCACGTCCGAGATGAGCCGGTGCGCATAGAGATACGTGCTAGGGGCAGCGCTCTCGATGGCGGCCTCGTACTGACAGAAGGATATGATGCCAGCAGATTGCTCGTGGATCATCTCTAGGATATTGAACGCCTGGCGGCGTATCTCTACGAGAGGATGGCAGAGGTTCGACAAGCCGAGACATACGGTTTGAGCGAAGCGGAAGGCAGTAGTTGCGCCACTAGAAATAGCATCAGCGACAACCTCGAAGAAGCGTGCGTTGCTGGTATCGAGCTCCCGGCTTGTGACAAAGGCCCTCCGCAGGCAGTCGTCGAGGAAGGTCGGGCTACATCGGTGGTAGGACAGTAAAGCACGCAAGGCTTTCCTGCACGCAAGGTCAGAACTATATTGAGCGTGGATGAAAATGCACACTCACTTCCCCGCCATCTGATTCGGTTCGTGGAAAGAAGCTAGTATTGCTGTGATTCGGTCAAGTGTAGGGCCAGCCTGTAGAGGTTTCACGTAGTCCAGCGCTTGGCGATCCGTCGGAGAGCCATGATCCACGTCGGGCGGAAAGAAGGCCTTTTGCTGTATAAAATATGTCAGAAACGTATCGTCAATCTGACCACCGCAGTTCACTCACACAAACTGCTGCCATAGCGCCAATAGCAGCATGCGAAAGCAATCGAGTCTCCGTCTGGAACTTCTGGATAACACCTGCTTGATCCGAGATTGTAGTGAAAGACTTGGCCGCCATCGTTTGCATATGTACAAGACGCTTCTTGACCTCGTCGGACTGCTTGCCCAGCTGGCACCACTCTTCGCACATGGTGTATAGCGCCAAGTAGAGGTTGTGAGGGATGAACCGATCGGAATCCTTCAGTGTTGCGAGAGCATCGAACACACGCTCGATGGTGCCACAAAAGTATCGTCGCAAACGCTGCATGAACCACCGATCCCGATTCTCCTGCGAGACGAGGAACTGGCGCGTAGTCCGGACGTACTTCAGAACCCACGTCAGTGCCGCCTGTTTCCCCGACGACCGCTGATCGCGAAGTAAATGTGCAGTTAGGAAATAGATACGCGCGACGGCGGCCAGGAAGCGTTCCTGTCGGCGTAAACGCCCGATCATAGGTGCAGTTGCCGCGCCTTTCGATCGAGGATCATCGTAGTATTGCCTAGATTGGAGTTTGCTCAGATCCTCGAGCAGCTGAGAGTAACCGTTGGCAGGGAATGAGCTGATACAAGATACGGCTGTGTCGCGGATGACGATGAACTCGGTATCGAGGAACTTGCTCAGCGCCCAGAAGAGGTCGTGGGTCGTCTGCATTAGTTCTGGTCCTAGCTCGGCTTCCGACCGGGCGCGAGAGTGGTCCCGCATGCCACCCATTGCAAGTCGCGAGTCGGATACCGACGCCGTCGCGCAGACGATCTTGACCCAAATCCACCATTGTTGTGCGTACTCCTGATGCTCAGGTACCAGCAGCTGCCCATCGCCAGACGAACCCGTACGCTGAGGGGCATTGCTTGGAAGCCTAGACGACACACCGGAAAGCTGTTGCATGAGCGGCGTCCCCCGTGCCGCGGCAGCAACCAGCTTCTCTCGCAAACCGGTGACGGTTGACGGAGCGGAATCGAGGCATCCCTGGACGAAGATAGGAAACACGTCTCTCCACAGCGCTCTGTCTTGGACATCTTCGCTCCCTGCCAGGCGGACAAGTTTGTGCGGTACGGACACCTTTTTCCAATGGACCAAGCGGTTGAGCTCCTCACCCTCCAGGACCTCGTCCAAACTGCGGAAGAGTGTGTCGGCCGTATCTTCTTCGAAGAGCGCTTCGATAAGAGCGAAGAGTCCGTGCGGTAGAATGGAAGGCTCAGAAGGTTCCGGTCGCAAATGTTCCACCAAGACCTTGAGCAAGCGTACAACCTTGACCCCAGTGGTAAAGGTGTTCGGCTTCGTACTCGCCAGCAGGAATAAGGCGCCACCCTCGATCTCCTCAGCGCGCAAGAGTATATCCTCGGTCTCCTCGCTCGTCCAGGTCTGGAATGGCTTCCGATTGACGTCGTTGATCCAGCGTTCAACAAAGCTGTACCATAGGTTGAGGAACCGATTACAGTCGATCGGGAGTCGGAACCCGTATCCCTCCTGGGCGATAGCAGCTGGTCCGAAGAGGAGGGCAGAGAAGCGTTTGAGGAGGAGCGACGCATGCGAGGGCTCTGCCATAAAGCGCTGTAAAGCGAGTGTCGCTGCCTCGTCGACCGCGGGTTCAATGTGAATGACACCATGGATGAGCATATCGAACGCCTCTTCCAGAGCGAGGGAGGGATGGAGGCATCGGGGCCACGACTGAAAAATGACCTGCAACATGTGGATGTGGGAGGAGTATTGGTCCGAGTATGCGATGGAGCCCTCAGGATGACGGCGGATAATGTAATTGTGCGCCTCTTCGTAGGTAGGACCGAGGCGAGAAGTCGCCCACTGCTCGTCAAGGACAGACCATTTTCCGACGATTTGATAACATGCGACAGCCATGAGGTTTAAGCAGGAGGTGGCTCTATCCAAGAAGTCTGACCAGCTAGCTTTCGATGCAATCGAGGCAGGGAGGGGAGTCGAGGATGAGGGGTAATCCTTCGGAGTGGGAATGGTAGAGAAATCGGCGCTTGATGGCCAGGAAGGAAGGGGCTCTTCGCGTTCGATGAGGTCCAACGAGAGCAAAACGGCTTGAGTGGCAATGGTGATCCTGTCCGGGGAGAAGGAATTCGAAGCTTGCCCAGATTGTGAATTCATCAAACGCTCCTGGAGAAGATCGAGGCAGAGCTCGCTGCCAACGTCGAAATGGCGTGAGAGGACGAAATGAACGATGTAAATGAATGGCTGGAGGTGCTCTTCTTGTGTGGTAACCGCGAGTCGATTCGGCGGGAAAATCTGTTTGAATATGGTGTCGAGTTTGGCAGAGGATGTGGACAGAGGCTCGTGGCAACGGTATAGATACGTCCATAGTAGCCGCATCATACCATTCAAGACGGGGACTCGATGGATCTTCTCCTGTAATCTCAACATGAGAAGTCGTTTTCGTAAGCATGCTCGTTCAATTTACCTTGAGCTTCCCAAGACCAGCTTCGAAACAAGCCACCCAGTTGCGGAGAAAGAACTCTTGCGGTGCAACGCAGAGGGCCGTAACTGCGAGAGGATACGCAACATGCCAATATCGGGGTTTTGCCATCATGTCTCTGGCCTTTGGGTAGATCACGTCCATGGCCTTGGCCCAGTCTGGATGGTTGACTTCCGCTTGCGCCGTCTGCACATTGCATTAAAATAACTCGTAGTCACATAGAACATAGTCGTACCTTGCGTATTGGGTGCAAAATGTGAACCAAAGTCTCGGCAAATATCGTCTTTAGGCGGTTTCCGTGGGCGTTCTCGAAAGACTTAGATAGCGAAGCCAGGAACTCTGCGCCCTCTTCGAAACGCTCAGGGGGCCACACCTGCAACGTGTCAGGGCGAGATTGCGCTTCACATATAGCCTGTTCTGACCTTGATATTGATATGCCTCAAACCTTTGACCAGGTTCTCGTATCTCAGATCCACATCCTTAGTGACCTGACCCGCCGCAACGGGACCGAGCTCAGCTAAGAAGCGATCTGCGACACTCTCGAAGCTACATGATCTGGTTTCAGCTAACATATTAAAAACAAAAAGACAAACTCACCGGATGTCCGAAATCTGTCCGAGAAGCGCAGCATGCAAGTCCAAAACGCACCGATAGTTCGAGGACTGGGAAGACAGCTTCACGATCTCGTGACTCTTGAAGTGCCCAAACGTCAACTCCTCCAAGGTGTGTCCGGTTTGCTCTGGCAGGCCGTCCTTCCCAATAGAGCGTGTCACAGCAATGAGGGCGCGACACATAATGTACACGGAGGCCAGCGACTTTCGCTCGTTCAATGTTCGGTTGATGTCTGGCATGCGAACGGCGCGGGCGGTGGAAGGCGACTGCGAATGGTGGTGGCGGATCAAGTCTGGGTCTATGCCATCCGTCTGGCTCTTCCGCCAACGCATGACGGACTCCACGACAGGCTTCGCATGCCGTTGCGCGATCTTGCCCAAAGATGAGAGGATGTCGTCGAACTTCTCGTCCACACCTGGACCCAGATAATTTTCGAGGTGAACATCACGATCCTAGCGTCATGCCCATTAGTACAACGCCCCCGCGCCGAAGAATTGCAAATACGTACCACCGGAAAACGTAGAAACTCGTCAATGTGGGATTCCGCAATAGCAGCGAAGCGAATAAAAATAGCATGAAGCGCGTAATCCGAAGGTGTCCGTGGGTCGAGCACGACCTTGTCCTCGACGTCCGAATGAGAGCTGCCCTCCTCGGCGTAGGCCCCGACCCCGTTTGGCATGGGTGGGACGGGCGGTGGCGAAGACGAAAACGGATAGGCGAAGCCGATATCACTCCCTCCATCGGAGGCGTGGAATAGTGAACCCGAATGAGAATGCTGCGACCGTGCGTACTGGTGGTCCTTCAACCGTGGCGTCCGCGCCCTCCCATCCCCGCCTCCAGGTGTGACAGGCCGTACCAAGTGCGGCGGACTTGTGCCCATCGTCTGCGCGCGCTGTGGCATGGGCGGGTTCTGCGTCAAGGAGGACGTTGACCGGTTGAAGGGGTTCTTCAGCACCGGGTACGCCTGGTGGTCCAGAGCTGGCATGGGGGGTGGGTCGCTGAACTTGTTGCTCTTGAACGCGTTCCGGAGAGAGGCAAAGGAGGACTTCTTCGTGAAGGGGGAGCTGCCTGTGGTAGCGACGGAGGACTGGCTCGAGTGCGTGAACGGGGCCTTCACCTTCTTCGTCGTATACTGGATCGACTGCACAGAGTCTTGCGATGTCCCAGAGTCCCCACGCGAGTGGAAGTACGACCCGGACCTCTCCGCCTGTGGAGTCAAGATAGTCGGCGACTCGAGCCCAGAGCTTGAGTTACCCCATAGGCTTTGCCCGCTGCGCCCAAACAGCGGCGTCGACTGGAACGTCACATCGTCGTCATCGTTGAAGTCTGCGAGTGCGTTGTGTGGTCGTCACGACCACAGATTATGTGTAGATGAGCTCGACGTACCTGGGATGGTGATCTGCATTCCCTCGGAGCCCATCATTCACCAGTTTCGCCCTTCGTTCGACCTCCGTTGTGCACTTTGGGCGTCGCACAGCACCAGAGAGAGGTGACAGGTCGTCAGAGCAGCCGAACGCGAAGTCAACCAGACCTGCAGGTGAGCGTACCGGTGCAAGAGCACAGGAGAGCATGTTTAGACGCCCATTTGTCGACGCGTACAACCGATTTGGAGTATCTCGAACACGGCCACAATGCTCGCGGCAAGCACCTCTAGATCAGATGGAATACATACAGGATGCCTTGCTAAGTACATGTACAACAGACACAGGTGAGATGGATCCGAACGTCTAGTAGTAGTCAAAACAGAATATGTCTATGCGGAACCATTCACGCCGTTCGCGCCGTTCACCTTCACCGCAACATCGCCACGCGCACTCTTCCGGACGAGTGCCCGGCGTCCGCGGACACCTTCGCGGAGCCTCTCCAGTACAGGAACGGTCTGCTCCCAGGAGATGCAGGCGTCTACAGAAACCAATCAGAACATGTCCAGCCGAGGAAGACCGGGAGCCACAAACGCACCTGTAACAGACTGGCCGTACTTCAGTCCGGCAGGACCGGAGACAGGGAGGTCTTGACGGCCCTCAACGAGGTTCGATTCAATCATGACGCCCATAATCATGGAAGAGGTATCGCCCGACTCTAATTGCCGTGCCTGTGTTACGGGGTTCGCATTAGCGACTGACTACCTCCGCCTCCAGGACAGCGGCAGAATGGGAATGGGAACGTACGATGTCCTCCGCCACTTCGATTTGCCGGTGATGCTGCTTCTGGCTGTTCCCGTGGCTGCAGTCAATCTGTAGTGAATGGCGGGCGCGGCGGGGTGAGTGCGAGACGCGCGGGTGTAGTTGCTGTGTCAGACACACCATGATCTTCTGCGCAAAGCCAGCTTTTGCAAGCTTCTCGCCACACGAACGGACGTACTCCGCCGAGTAGTTCGGGCCGCTGCTTCCCCCACGGAGGATGACATGGACATCAGGGTTGCCCTACCATGGATTGTGAGATCGCATCAGGACTCTCGTAAACCGTCCGTCAGTTATGACGCACCTCGGTCTCAACGATACTGCTCAAGCCGCCCTTACCGACAGATAGGAAGACGTGAGGTCGGCTGGCAGCGCGGCAGGCGTCAATGGCGATGCCGACCGTGCCGTCCGTTGAGTTCTTGAAGCCAGTTGGCATCGAGAGCGCCGACGTAAGTTCTCTGTGAACTTGCGATTCCGTAGTACGCGCTCCGATCGCACCCCAGGACACGAGGTCGGCTGTGTACTGAGGGCTGATCGTGTCCAGGAACTCGCAACCAGCGGGAAGGCCCATCTTCGCGATGTCTAGAAGCAAAGTGCGGGCAGCCCGGAGACCTTTGTTGATCTGGAAGCTGCCGTTCATTTCAGGATCATTGATGAGACCCTTCCATCCGACCGTCGTGCGAGGTTTTTCGAAATAAACACGCATGATGATGTGCAAGTCATCTTTTGCGCTCTCGGCGTAGTCGCGGAGGAGGCGTGCGTACTCCTTGGCAGATTCAACGTTGTGCACGGAGCAGGGGCTGTAAAATCAAGGTATCAGTAAGCGTCAACACGAGTCCTCTTCCACTTCAGTGGGAGGCGCACAGAAATGGGACGATGGTCTGGGGCGTGGCAGATAGACCAATAGCACAAATGCGCACAGTCGAACGCGCGCGCGCGATCCTGTCCTGTACTGAGACGGCAAGGTCGCCCCGCACATACGCCGTGGAGTTATCGATGTGCGCCTCGGGTAGCGTTCAGACACCGACCAGGAGAGCGCTAACGGTCATTGAAAATGTACGGGAAGGTATTGGAGCGCGCAGCGTAACCAGCCAAACACTCACCCGACAACGACGAGCAGGCGGTCATCTCTCGAATGGAGAATGTTTTCGGCGTGCTTGCGTCCCTCGAGAACGGTTTCAGCCCCAGTAAGAGTCCTAAAGCAATATTAGGCACCGAATTGAAAGGGCGCAATGTGACCTACAACGGAAGGTCCTCCTGCAGAATCGCAGGCGGGATGAGAGGCCGGACGACCTTCACGCGGCGATCGTCGAGCTGCGCGAGGGCATCCCTAACGGTAATGGTCATTTCCGCCGACACTGAACGCGAGAGAGGTGGAGTGCGAGTGGTTGAAGGGCAGGGCGAGGTCGGGAGTGTAAGTGGACGAACGTGGGTGACCCGAGGGACGGTGCGCGTGCAAAATGCGGGTTTGTGAGGATGCTGGTTCAGCTGTGTGTAGGATGCAGGATGTTTTATACATACTGGTGGACTGCTTCCACGGACTCGGATAGACGTGATGCACAGCACTCGACCGGGGCAAAGGCCGGATAGTGGAAAAAGACGAGGAGGTGAGAATGTTGCACGGTGAGGCCGGGTTTTGACTCGGACGTCTTCTCTAGCACACCGCAGGCGCCCACCAGCGCTCCCTCCGATCGCGATCGGGTCTGTGGGCGTCATAGAGTTAACCTTGCGGTCCGAGGGCGGTGGTCCCTCCCTGCATCGCTAACACCTTTCTGGGGCTACATCCGACCTTCCTCCCGCATGCTCTCTCTACCCGCTGCCTAAGTATGCCACATATCCTCAGATACATCTCACGAGAATCCGCAACGGCGTCGTGGCGTGGGATGACGCTCGCGCCGTCCGCGGCTCAGTGCAACACACGGTGCCCGAGTCCGCTACGCTTGCTCTGTCAGTTGACACCCATTCAACGCATGCATTGGCGTAAACGTACAATCGCTATTCTCCTTCGATCAGTGCTATCGCCACCCCTACTAGTGGCGTTTGACCGCTGGTCTGCGCTCTGACAAAGCTTACCGGCGCGGACCTCTAAAATCCGACTGCAACTCAGAGACAATCCGCCGCAGTCCAAGACGTCAGATATGCTCTGGACATACGACCCTGTAGATAGTTTGCCAAGAGTGCTCGCGTCGCCGAGAAGTTGGTACTAGGGCCGCACCCGCAAAGACGGATAATGACTCCGATGGTGGGATTTGCCAAAATTCGGAGACGTTAATCGTCGCAGCGGGGACCTATTATACTGCCGAAGAAAGATTAAATTGGATAAGCAACACCATCCGTTCAATAAGCGTCCTACTCCGGCTCTATTTCCGGAGACAGATGTGAGCACATCGAACGCACATAAGGAGGACAGATGTTATCTCTGCCAGAGGGTGTAAGTGCGCCCCTCGGTGGACGACGCTCCATTCGCTATCAACGCATGTTCACTAAACGTTGAGGGCATCTCGGCTGGGAGTGTTGTGGCAGGCATATCTGACAAACCACGGTAGGGAACAATCGCCTGAGATGAACCCTAAACTTTGAGAGCAATGTGTTAGCGCGCGCCGCTAGTAGGCAGGAGTAGATTGAATCCCATACCCTGACACTGCACGTCAAAAGAGTCCTGTGCCAAAGTAAATAGATCTTTGCTCATGCACGAGGCAGACCTTCGACGATCGGCCGTAGTTGGAAGGTCGTGGGGTATGGGTTGTATCGCGACCTCGTCCACTTCTGGCGAAACTTGGCCATGTCAAGGTGGATCGGTGCCATACCATGAGAAGGGGGTGTGGCACTTGACACGGGTGCCAATACGTCTGCAATGGCTGGTGAACGGCTCGAGCACCACACGTGTTCTGTGTGGGATTCCTAGTGGTGCTCCTCAGTGTTGGGACTCCGAGTCCGGACAAAGCACGAGCAAGAAACCTGAAGTGTGCCAGGAAAAGCGCATAAATTCCCTCGAATGACCACCTTCACCTTATCCTGAGAAGGTGGAGCCATTCTGGGGCCGGCTACTGTTTCAGCTGAGAGCACCTGTCACCGGTCGCAAGGAACATCGTTTCGTCAACCAATAATCGGTTAAACACCACGTACTCGTCGTGATTCTTGAACACAATCACCAGCCATAGAAGGCCAACGGGTGGGTTATATGTTCACATATGACAGTTGGGACTGATAGAGTCGGCAGCTGACCGTGTTCAAGGGCGTCCAAGTACGAAAACCACTTACCGTTGACTGAGAACGGAGAACGGATGGGATAAGACCGACTACGCTACGTACAGCAGGCTCCTACCCACCGTCGTTGTCGGTTGAGGGGCCGATATCCAGGAGCGGGGACGAGTGGAATCCGAGAAGTAGCACAGGCTGGATCATGTAAGCGCTCACTCAGGCTAGATCACGTGTACATTGTGTTGCCCCTCAACAGGCTCCTACCCACCGTCGTTGTCGGTTGAGGGGCCGATATCCAGGAGCGGGGACGAGTGGAATCCGAGAAGTAGCACAGGCTGGATCATGTAAGCGCTCACTCAGGCTAGATCACGTGTACATTGTGTTGCCCCTCAACCTCCAACGACGGCTGGCACCAAACTCATGTAAATAAACGGAGGCCGGCTGATAGACGCCAAATACCCTCCCCATTTGGAAATCAGGACACCGCTCGGTAAACTAATTTTTTGGCCTTACGTCTCACAGAGCCCACGCGCGGGCTTGGTATATCAAGCTTACATACAGTACATCTTCACTCCTTCTACAGTCGAGATACATATATTCGTTTGGACGCACGCATTCCAATGTATGTAACATGATTTTGTGAACAATATTTGGACCACTCAAGACCACTCCACCCTATGTCTGCATTCCCATCGCTCACCGCCGTCAAGAGCGTCGAGGAGGCGTTCCCTGCTCACCTCCCTTGCGCAGTCAAGCGTGGGCACGGACGGAGCGGGTACGGTGTGCCCTGTGGGTGGCTCGCCCGTCCGGCTGCACGAAGGCTGGCCAAATAGGTTCCACGCGACGTTAGAAGGAGCGGCGAATCAGGGACTCGGAGAGTCGTCTGTCCGACCTACGTGATTCCGGCGGGTTTGTTTCCTTCACCCCCCACACTCTGTTTGCCCTCCGATGCCTCTTCCCGCGTCGCCCGTGAATACCAGGGAACGTGTCCCGCCGCCCCATCTATGATTCGGACGGATAAGCACTCACTGGTCAATATGAACACAGCATCCGAGGGTTGTCTTTGGTGGTCACAAACACGGCGATGAGTGCGGTACTATCCTTGAACTTGTGTGTAGTATTTCTTGTACAGACAGCCCAGTCAAACTGAGTTCTAGCCAGGCAAAACCAGGAAGAACAGAAGTGAGGACAAGTTGACATAAGGTGGACTGAAGTCCGTGAACAAGCAGGATGCCGCGAAAGGAGTATGAGTAGTAAGCCCAGAACCCACTGGCACGCGCGCGGGCGTAAGGCCAAAAAATTAGTTTACCGAGCGGTGTCCTGATTTCCAAATGGGGAGGGTATTTGGCGTCTATCAGCCGGCCTCCGTTTATTTACATGAGTTTGGTGCCAGCCGTCGTTGGAGGTTGAGGGGCAACACAATGTACACGTGATCTAGCCTGAGTGAGCGCTTACATGATCCAGCCTGTGCTACTTCTCGGATTCCACTCGTCCCCGCTCCTGGATATCGGCCCCTCAACCGACAACGACGGTGGGTAGGAGCCTGTACGTACAGCAGCTCAGGTAAGTAAGCTAACTGGAGACCACCCACGCGACGGGCGCCACGCGTTACGCGTTACGCGCTATTACGCGACTGTGACGCGCCACACGCGCTCCAGAGAGGCGCGCACTAGGAGAGAATGTGCAGACAACGCGCTGTCGTTTGCTTTCACCCCGCTCAGGCCATCCCTCCTGCCCCCTCCCTCTCCTTACGTCCTAACTACACTCACCATGGACTTCTCCGCCATGAACTCGGCCGAGCAGGCCCACATGACTCGGGTTATCGAGCGGAAGCAGGTACGTGGCACGTCTTCGCACCCCCATGCCACCGCATTTACGCGTCTTTGCCCTTCTCGCCAGATGCAAGACTTCATGCGCATGTACTCGAACCTCGTCGAGCGCTGTTTCAATTCGTGCTGCAACGACTTCACCAGCAAGGCCCTGTCATCAAAAGAGGTACGTCCTCCCTCGTCTCTCGTTCTATCACCGCCCGCCTCCCTGGGCCCCTTCCCATCCGATCCAATCAATATTCCGGTCTTCTCTCCGAGTGTATGCGGTATTCGACGTTGATGGCGGACCTGTACTGCTTTGTCTCCCCTCAGGAGCAATGCGTCCTCAACTGCACAGACAAGTTCCTGAAGCACTCGGAGCGGGTGGGTGCACGGTTCGCGGAACATAACGCCGGTACGTGGCTATCCAGTTCATTTGGCGAATTTACCGAAGCCCAACCTCTTCCTTTCTTCCCTGCGCTTCACAGAGATGATGAATGCAGCCGTGAACAAGTAACGCACTGCCAGCACTCCCTTCTGCCTGCCGAGGTCTTCCTGTATCGTATAGCCTCCCTGCTCTCGCACGTATAATCGGATTCTAGACTAGAATGGTTCCTGTCCCACTCCATGCGGGAAGCGAATCAGGCAGTTGCGCCGTCGTCTCAGATGACAAGGCCGTACAAGCTGCGTGGCTCAGACTCGGTGATTACCTCTTGTCTCCGACTCCCACGGAAGCAACCCATTCGAAGCTGGCAAATGCTCCACGAGGCCGCGGATGAAGAGCAAGTTCAATCACCATTTCAACGCTCATTACCAAATTACGCGGGTGTATGTAATATAGGTAGGTACAGAAGCAACGAGATACGGGACAATCAAAGCACGAACTACACGCGCACAGACGTTTGCGTGATGAGAACCTCGGCTACAAAGCAAGGACTTCAACCTGCACCTTTTGTCACGCTTGGACAGCTTCCGCTGCCCGCCCAAGCTCACCAATTTGTGGGTCTTCGGTGGGGCCAGGAGCGGCGCCGTCGGGAGCATCGCCCGCGGGGGCCTCGGTAGCGGCGGCGGCGGCAGGCTGCTCCGCGCCCTTCTTCTCCTCCACCTCGAGCTTGTCGAGCCATTTGGATACGAACTTCACGTGTGCGGAGTAGTTGAGGGTCGTGTCGAGGACGTCTCTGCACATATGGTAAAAGAAGGTCCGCACATGAGCTTCCCCAAAGTCCGTGATGCGGAGGCAGCGTTGCAATCTCACCTCACAGTACCTTTGTTGTCAACGAAGACCGTAACCCGAGCAGTCTCTACAAACCCGAAGAAACCCTTTCCAACGTGGTATGCCTTACGCGCTTCCCCGCTAGCATCACTCAAAACTGGGTACTAGAACGTCCGATATAAGTCTAGACAAACGGGAAGCGGCGGAAGCGGGCCTGTGCACTCACGGTGAGCTTCTGCTTCTCGACGAACGCCTTTTGCTTGTCAACGGGGTCGGAACTAATACCGACGATTTCGACCTTCGTCCGCTTGTACAGCTCGTTGTCTGCGTATCGAAGGCGCGCGATGTTGGGTTCGCTGAGTCTGCAATGCGGCGCGTGGGGATCATGGGACACTCACCTGCGAGCGCATCCCGGAACTGGCATGCCTCCTTCGTGCAGCCAAACGATCCTGCGTGCGCACACCGTGAGCATGAACATTCGTCCGCCACCACGGGTGGGCAAGTCACGCACCAGACTTGGGATAGAAGAAGAGCGCTACCGGAACGCC
The DNA here is from genome assembly GCA_020736865.1 of Ganoderma leucocontextum. NCBI lineage: Eukaryota > Fungi > Basidiomycota > Agaricomycetes > Polyporales > Polyporaceae > Ganoderma > Ganoderma leucocontextum. The sequence continues at coordinate 1,217,930 of JAHKGY010000006.1, forward strand.
TTTCTGCCCTGGCGTCACCGTGTAGGTCTCCCCGTCCGCACCGGGGGCAGAGATCTGAGGAGCGGGCTTTCCAACGAGAGGGTGCACCATTGTTCAGCGTTCAGCGTTCAACCGCGGGGGTCGGTCGTGAGGGTCGTCAAGGGGGTCGTCGTCGCGGCTTGGAGAGGGGGGGTCTCAGGGGTGGGGGCACGAACTCTGACCGCTTATATACCCCTTCTGCTACCCGAACCCTGGGCGGAAACAAACGAGGCTTCTGAACCTTGCGGTCTGGGTGCTGGGTGCGCGCGGCGTGCTCGGGATTAGTTGCGTTAGCGAACTTGTGATTCTGTTTCTGGTAGATTCTATTCTATTCATGAGGCCTGGGCGTCCCGCGAAGTCAGAGGCGTGGGTCGCGTAGTTGCCTAGAGGCCAAGAGGGGCGGGTGCAGCTGTATGGGCGGGCGGGTGTTTGGGTGGGTTGCGTCGACGTTGGCCGCCATTATTGGGATGTCAACGAACGGGACGTCATGATGCATCATACCCTGGTCGCCTGACACGCGATCTACTCCTCGATCTGAATTCAAAATACACGTCGCCGTCGTCGTCGTCTTGTGGCGATTTCTGGCGAAAAGAGAATTCTGTGGGATAAGTGCGGGACTGGAAGCACAAGGCACAAGGCGTTATATATGTAAGTAAGTACGATACGCCGCCCAGCACCGTACGGCCGGTTTGAAGTTGGTTTGAAGTAGTACTTACTCTACAGTAGTAATATAGTAATAGGGTCAAACGGTGATTGCATCCGCGACCCGCAGTCGTCGAGTATACGCTTTCGTCGCCGTCGGGAGCGCGTACGGTGAGGACTCATGCGCTCACGAGGTCACCGAAGATCCATATTTGTTGACGGGACGACGTCGGGCCGAGCGCATGAGGAACCCCATCCGGTGATTCCATCCTGTCCACTGTTGGTCCACTGCAGTCTGCAGTCATTCTCAGCAGTACTGCGGACCCAAGCTGACGGTGACGTGATCCTTCCCCGGCTTTCAGGATGCCGGAACACTACACGCCCAACATTCTCGCACAGGGGCACATACAAAAGTCCCTCCTGATCTCCTCGACTCAGACCCCGCCGCCTCTCGCTTCCCCGCTCTTCTGTTGTCTCCGTTTCTGCCCCATCTATCAGCCCTAGACAACTCTAACTCTCGGAGATGCACCACAAATCTCTCTTTCCGCCGCTTCCTCCTCTCCCGGAGACGAATATTCACAATTTCATGTTCAGCTCGCCCGGCCTAACTGACCCAGCGGACAAGGTCCTCCTCATCGATCCCCTTTCCGGAAGACGGTGGCACAGGGACGAGTTCAAAGAGAGGGTATACGATGCGGCAACTGCCCTCCTTACACCCGTACCAGAGGGCGGTCTGGGGCTCGGGCCGGAAGGAGAGATGATCGCTATCATGAGCACGAACTGCCTGGTGAGTGTCGATTCCCGTTGCCGAAGAACACACCACCAAACGACTGGGAACGCAAGGAATTCATCACGCTCGTGAACGCGTGCTTCAGAGCCGCAATACCCTTCTCGCTCATACCGTCCGGCGCGACCCCGTTCGAACTCGAGCATCTGTTCCGGACATCGGAAGTGACGCGTCTGTACATCCACCCGAATCTTCTGCCGAACGCGCTCGACACCGCCCACAAGTTCGGGGTTACAGACGACCGGATATACGTCCTCGACGGTCATATTGAGGGCCGGACGTCGTTAGACGCTGCCATCCGGGAAGTTCGGAACAAGAAAGTCGCTCGCGTGCCTTGCAGGCCCGCCAACCGCGATACCCTGGCCTATCTCGTGTACTCGAGCGGGACGAGTGGGCTACCTAAGGGTAAGTTGTTCTGGTGTGAGGTTTTTCTTACGAGACTAACGCGCAACTTAGCCGTGATGGTCTCACATCGTAACGTCATCGCAAGCTTGGTGCAGGTTGCAGTCGCGACAGAGGCGGAGGGACCTAACCCTCTTCTAGAGGTTTGTTCTCTCAGAATTCGTGGACCGCACGACGATGGTCTGCAGCGGGCATCCTTGAATTCTTTGGTGGACTGTCAATATATGCGTGCACCGTTCAATGTTGCGTTACGGGTCTTCATGTATGCATCCAAATGCACATTCAAATATGCTCGCGGCAGGCTATCGTCTGCAGTCTTCGTATTTCTTTGTGGCTTATCAGCTTTTCACGCTACTTGACTTGCGCTAGACACACCCACTAGTCACGCTCGCTTTCCTACCCATGTACCACACATACGGTTTGCATTTTGGATGCATCCGCAACGTCTGGGCCGTGATTCCGACAATCGTTATCCCTAGATGGAACCCTGACCACGTCCTCGATCTCATTCCGAAGTGAGCACACTTCCATCTATGTTTCCGACCTTGAAATTCCATGCTAAACTGTGCCTATATCGCCAGGTTCCGCATCTCTGTGTTACCCATGACGCCTCCCGCCATTCTCCAGCTCGTAAACCACCGGCGTGTACGCGAGGTGGACCTGAGCTCGCTCGTGGCCTCGGGAAGCGGCGCCGCGCACCTGCCTCCGAAGCTCGCCAGGGCATGGCAAGCCCTCCTCAAGAACGTCGACGCTGTCGCAGAGGGTGAGGAAGCATCTCCGTCGATCGTGTGCCCACATTGACACCCACTTTGCGTCACTTTGCAGGATACGGCATGTCTGAATGCGTGAGCGACCCTTGTGTACAGACGGTCTGGCGAGGATTCCGACTTTTTTTCTCCACAGACCGTCTCGGCGACTCGCGCGGCGCCCCAATACGTCGGCCCGATGAAACCCGGCAGCTCGGGCGTGCTGTTGCCCGGGATTGAGGCGCGGATCGTGAAGGAGGACGGCACGCTCGCAGGCCCGAACGAGCCCGGCGAGCTGTGGCTCAAGGGCGAGAACGTCGTGCCTGGATACTGGCGCAACGAGAAGGCGACGAAGGAGACGTTTCTTGACGGCTGGCTGCGCACCGGCGACCGCTTCCGCATCGACCAGGACGGACAGTTCTTGTCAGTGTTTCCCTCCGTCCCTGCTTGCCCTCGTTCGCTCGCGTGCAGCCCGCTCACCCTGTTTTGCGTGCAGCTTCGTCGAGCGCTCCAAGGACATCCTTAAGGTGTCCGGCGCCCAAGTCTCCCCGACGGAGATCGAGAACGCGCTGCTCGCGTACCCGGATAGACTCGTCTCGGACGTGGCTGTCGCTGGCGTGTCTGGTGGACGTACCTCGGACGAGAAGGTGCCCCGTGCGTGGATCGTGTTGAGCGACGAGGGTTGGGGGCGAGGCGAGAAGGCCGTGGTTCAGGCCCTGCATTCCTGGATCCAGAAGAACCTGAGCAAGTACAAGTGGCTGAGGGGCGGGATCGAGGTCGTCGACGAAGTGAGCCTCTCACAATACTCGTGCGTTCTGAAGGACTACATTCTGACACCCCCCGGCCGTAGATCCCGAAGAACCCGACAGGCAAGGTATTGCGTCGGGTTCTGCAGGACCGCCATGAACAACGACTTAAGGCGCCGCAGGCCAAGTTGTGATTACCATCAAATGGACTTGTATGCTATTACCCCTCTGCGACATCTCGCCGCTCTTTGTGTGACTGTCCGATACAGTGTTTACTATGTACTGTGATGCTTGGATACCACGCTCTCGATTTTAGATGCCAGTGTAACCCCAGCCACTTATGGATTGGGTGTGCTTTGCAAAAACAAGACGTGTGTATATATGAAACTGCGACATACAAAGAGAACCACCTCCCTTCGATGGTTTATTGGGGCTAAGCGGCGTTACACACAATATCACGAATAATCCTGTATACAGCCGCGTCGTCGGAGACCCCCAACATCTCGGACCACTCCCGAATCAGTTGTACCGTATGTGCTATATAGGTGGAATCCGGCATCTTGATGATTTGTGACTGGACATACTCTACTAGTGCCACCGCCCGGCCCACCGGCAAGCCCAAACAACAACTTATCATTAGAGTGATTGACACATGAGATTGCGGGACCAGCCACCTACCTGTCATCCGGTCCTGGCTGTGTTTCTCATCATGAACCTTCCGACCAGAGCACCACTTCTCATGTTGTTCTGTGGTGTACCACTCTGTATCTTTCATCTCGTTGAAGACTGCGCGCTTCTCGTCCTTGGTCGGCATTCGCCCGTCCGCAAACAGGGCTGTTATGACGTCACATCAGTTGGGGTGTGAGAATTTCCAGATCAGGCAACACCGCATACCAAGTCTCCGATCTTTGGCCTCCTTCGGGAGGCTGCGGCGGGAGTGGCCTGGTGGGAGGCATGACTCTTCATCATGTTGGATATGCACTGACATTGAGGCTGGCAATCACAGTAGGAAGAGTAGACGTGGGGGGGTTTGAAGCACAACCGAGCTGTACCCTGCCTTTTACGGTTCCCGGGAATGTTACGTCATATGTCCACTGCCCAATAATTCCCCTAAGCCCTAACCCTGGGGCAAGCAATCCATCTCCCAAATTGGGTAGACCAACTACTCCTCCAATATATTCCCCCTCTAATGCCGTGTTGAACCCAATGATCGCATGACAGAGTGTGGGCTAGCCGCTACCCTTCACTGACATGAACCTCGCTATAAAACTCAAGAAGTGCCTGGATGCATCCAGAATCTTTCAGCCCAGTCCGAGTCAGTGTTGAGTGCAAGGAAGTTGTCAATCCCTTGGGAAGCGAATTGAGGCGAGATTTCGAAGAAGAAGACCAGACCAGGTGACAGTGGTCCTGATGGAGTCCAACTGCTTTACTTGCCATTGGTGGGCTCGTAGGCAATTACGCGACAGCCGTGGCGGGTTACGGAGGGTGATCGAAGGCACGGGTCATCGGTGGCCCGCACGGCGAGGGCTTCCCTTCGCTATATCTCGCGTATCTAACGAAGTCGGGATGCCGACAAAATGTCATCCAGCGCTCTTATTGCCTTCCTAGCGATCTCAATATTTGTATAAGTAATGCATCGTCCACTTCCACGAAATCATTTGACATTGGTCCATTTTGAGGAGAATACCCACAGGCATGCCCGAGGAGCATGCTCTGTCAGCAAAACATGGGAACTCAGGCCTCAGGTCTGTACCCCATAAGGAGCGATATGTGCTGTTGAATCACCCTACCTCACAGACATCGAGAGCTTCACGCACCGAGGCAGAATCCATTGTATTCTACGACATCGATCACATGGTGATAGTCAGGGCCTGGAACCCCAACTGCTGGAAAATGAGGTACTGTACGTATGTCGTTCACCACCTACAGTTGAGTGACGTTGAACGATGACATGAACACACGGCCTCCTAGGTACACCCGAACATCAAGGGCGTCCCCTACCGCATCGTCTGGGTCGAGTACACCGACATCAACTTGGCCCTCTGCATCAAGATCAGCGCGCCCCCGCCGAGAAGCACCCTGACGGCCCGCCGCTCTCCACCCCCCGCTACGACCCGAACACATACACACACCGCCGTCGCGGACTCGGCCGCGATCGCGCGCTACCTCGACGCGACGTACCCTGCGCGTGTCCCGCGGCTCATCCCCGCGGAGGCGGATGCGCTGCAGGCGGCGTCCGCGCAGACGCTCGTCCAGGGCGGGCACGTCGCCGCACTGTGCATGCCGCCGTCGCACGCGCTCATGAACGAGCACAGCGCGGTGTACTTCGGGCGGACGCGCGAGGCCGTCTCGGGACGGCTCGAGGACCTGGCACCGCCGAGGAGCGAGAAGCGAAGGGCGCACTGGGAGGGGCTCCGGGAGATCTTCCGGACGTTCGCGGGGTGGCTCGAGGTGGACAGGCGGGATAAGGTGTTGTTCTCAGGGGGCGGGGGGCGAGAGGATCGTGCATGCGGACGTTACGCTGGCGGCTCAGCTCAGGTGGATGAAGGCGGTGTTTGGGGAAGAGAGGCAGGAGAGGCAGGATATTATGCGGTGGGACGGGGGACGGTGGAAGCAGTTCATGGAGGTGTTTGAGAAGTACGAGGCGGTTGACGAGGAGACGGTCGTTGGGCTTTGAAGTTGGAGTGACAGCGCTAGCGCTAGAGCAGCGTACTTACTTGGAAACTTGAACAGTTAACGTTGCCCAGACATCGACATTCTATCTAGTTAAGTCGTATCAGCGATCTGAAGTTCAGATTGGCATAACGAACGACTCTGTACTCACTACCAATATGCACATTTGAACCCAGATTTTTGGCGGCTCACCCAAAAGCGAATTGGCGCATGGCAGCACAGCTTGCGGCTCCACGCATCCCACCAACCGGCCGTTATCTTTCCTGTGCTAGCCCTGGAGGATTTTAGTTCAGGAACGCCGGATGTCCTCCAGCCGCCCGTCAGGCCAAGCAATTGTAGGAAAGCTTTGCGATCGAGCCTAGACAAAGCCTAGAGGGAGCGTTGACTGGGTTGGGGAATGCGGAGAACCCGAATCCCGGAGTGAGTGTAAGTGGAGGACAGGCTGCAAGATCGTTCCTGAGGGCACCGGATTTGAAAGTCCAAATACTTACTCTCTCGCGTTTGTGCAGATCCGCATGGGCGAGAGTGGTGCTGTGGAGAAGCCTTCAGGCACCCGCATACAGTACGAGTTCACTCACGGACAAGAGGGTGGACGACATAAACGCCCGAGGACCACGGGCGATCCTAGCTATTTTCAGGGTACCGGTGGAGTGAATGCGACAGGGAGGGGAGGAGTTCCAGCTCGCCGACCTGCCGCAGTCAGAGTAGGTTCTGGGCGATCGGCGGGTCGCGTGCGAAACGAGATTTGGGGGAACGAGGATGGAAAAGGATCTGATCGAAGGTGAATATGCACGTCGTTTTGTGGCATTTTGTTAGGGGCTGAGATCGAGTCTCTGGCGGGTGGCAACCGAGAGGGGAGAGTGGGCAGTGGGATTATCAGGGCTGGTGGATGGGATGTGGATGGGGAGGTGTTGGTTGCGGTGTTGGTTGGATGCGATACTGACGGGAGAAGGGGGCGGAGCGGGGATTGGACGGATGTGTCTAGCGCCGGCGTCTGGTATACTTTGGCGTCCACACCGCCACCTTTCCCTCCCAGGCTCTCCCCGTCTCTCACTCTCCCTTTTCTCTCCTCTCCCTCCTTGTCCTCCCCCCGCTCCCCTCCCTCTTCGTCGTCCGGCTCTCAGGAAGACCGCTGCCATGTCCGACAACTCGACTGACTCTGGGTCGTCCCCCAACCTCTCCGATATCCTCCCTCCCTACCTCAACCTCCCTCCCCATCTCTCCGCTCAGAAGTACTTCTTCGTTTGCACGCTCACTGTCGCTGCATGGGACACCCTCGTTCTCTCCCCCCGCACATGGCGTCTCCTCCGCACCAAGGAATGGCCCCTCTTGAAGATCCTCTTCCACTTCCTTCGCCTTTTCATGCCGATAGAGTTCACTATCGTCGGTCAGTAACCATCCACCCGAGCTTCCTCGTCCTCGACTCACTATTTGAGCTTTAGGTATCGCATTCTTCGACACCAAGTGGTCACAATCTGTGAGTCATCCCCACATTCGACTTGCCCGAGTGCATTGGGACCCTCCTCCCGGCGAGCGTCCAAAGAGCGGGGGAAATTCTGTCGATGCCCCCGGAGGTTGATTCCACCTCACCCCCCTTCGCGAGCGCGCGAAGCAATGCAATCTTTGGGCATGTCACGTTTTAATGGAACGATGGAGCTAATCATCCTTGTTTCAGCAATGCTCTAAGTTCTTCCTCTTTGAGCCCATCTGCACGGCAATCCTCCTGGCCGCCTGCTCTGCTATCCATGTGATCCGAGTCCACGCCATCTACGAGAAGAACAGAAATATCCTCTTTGGAATGGGTGGTCTCCTCGCTCTCCAGGTTGTCGTCACCGCCATTTGCTGTGGATTCTACCAACGTAAGTGTCAACTTCAGTCTCGCAAGTTCGCGTTTCTATTCGAGTATGCTCGTTGGCACGCCCTGCCTTTCGGCCCGCCTGTCAGACTGATGTGGCGTGTGCTTGGAATAAAACCTCCGCGCTTCGCTCCTTCTCGTGATCAACCCTCGGTCAGCCTCAGAAACCGAACACAATTCCTTGACTTCTGAACTCCTGTTCCTGTTGAAATGCTAATGCTGACCCGTTTTTCCACAGCAACACCACTCCTGGAAGGACAAGGTTGCATTGCGGAACCCAAGGCCAACTGGGTCGGCATCTACTGGCTGTCTGCCACCCTCACTTACACTGCCTCCGTACGTTTATTCATCTCATCTTGTACCTATCACGAACCCAAACTGACAGCCGCTTCTCATGGCGCAGTTCGCTCTTGCTCTCAACCGCTCCCTCCGCTCACTCTCGATCAAGCCCCTCTCGTACTGGAAGCTCATGCTCCGCGATGGCCTCAACCTGTACGGCGCGATCTGGGTCGTGAACATGGTCAACATGCTCTTCTGGTTCATCATCAAACCCACCGGCCCTGAGGACCCCGTCCGCACCATCGTCACCTCCATGGCCGCCGTCCTCACCGCGTCCATGTCGATGCGCATCATCCTCGCCGTCCGTGGCTCCCTCGCGTCCGGCGGCTCGTTCGCCGTGTCGTCCTCGAGCAACCCCAGCCGCTCGGGCAACACGACGCACGTCATCTCTGCGAACCGCGGCGCGGGCCTCCCCCCCGCGAACCCTGTGCTGTCGCTCCGTGGGAACGACCAGGGAGCCATGTATGCTGTTCCGCTCGCCGATGGCGACAAGGGTGCCGACTGGGACGGCAAGAGCTCCGTCAATGGCAGCCGCGACCAGAAGGTCACCGAGATCTTCCCCATCGACTCGCCCACCAACATTGGCCAGGAGGGCGTGCACGTCACCGTCGAGACGGAGAACGACTTCACGGGGTACCAGAAGGAGAAGAACTGAGAAGCTGAGCGTTGCTGCGCTCCCCGTGGTTTCATCATCAGCTTCTTGCTCCTACCTCGTTCCGTTGCGATAGCGCTCAAGGGGGCTTGTCGTCATGCAGGTTTATGCATGGAAGGGAGGAAGGAATTTCGGGACGCAAAAGGAGGGGACGATGGGGCGAGCGGCCGATAGAATCGCCCGCCTCCCCGCCTCGCTGCTCTATTTATTTCTTGTTGTGATGTGCCCCCGATCCCAAACCAATACCGGCGCAAACGTCGAGTGTTGCTCCCTGCCCCCCTTCGTTTCTCCGCTGCTGCTATACAATATACACCCCATACATGATTTCTGCTACGTATGTGCTACAAGATCCGAAGCTTGAGGCTCGCCCTTGGTGTTTCTTCTGTTCCGTTATTCTTGACTTATCCCCTCACTGCGAGGGGTGTTTAGCTACTTCACTAACCTTTTCTCTAACCATTTCTCTAGTACCGCCGTTTCCTGCTTCCTTCGTGTCTGTACCACCTGGCGTTGTATATATGTAACATATCCTGCCTGCCTATGGTCCAAAAACCCCGCCGCTGTGCCCTGTGCCGTGGATGGATGCAAACCGTCAGATCCACAGAGTGCCTGCGCATGCACGCGGTCGCTCTGCGAGGTCGATGCATGCGCTTCTTTGAATCCTTGCTTCCTTAGCGACGCAAAGTTTCTGTGAGCTCTCAATTTTTCTCAGCTCTGACAGAGCGGCGTGAGACAAGTTCTTTAAAAGTCATCTGCGTTTCCCTGAACGCCCCATTACTAGTACTGGCCAGTGGCGAGCACCGACGAACCCGTTCGAGTCCCCGATCCGACAGTCGCAGCAGTAAATTTGTCAGGTACCTCTATGCTTAAGCCTCTTAAGCCTTACTTGATGTTACACTGTGCAACACACGCATGCATGAAAGACTCCTCGAGATGGGTGAGACAGATGAGTAAATATGAACATGCATATATAGATAGCATTTTGACAGTGACAGCAGACGTGCACGACACACCGACGCGGCTCTGAATCAGCGAAGGGGAACTGGGACTCGGAAGAAGAACAATAAACAACTGACGACAACATTCAGAACTTGGTGCCAACGGGCCACGACACGGACGATCAACAGCAACGATACGAGCGAGCGAGTGAGAGGAAAGCAACGCGACGATGATAAGCTTAGACGATCGAAAACGGTTGCAACGGAGAAGCGGATGCGAAGAAATTTTTGGAGGGATTTGGTTGAGACGATGCTGGTACTGTAGATCATACAATTGAAGTGGCGGGCGGCATGACATGTGTGTGGTGTATACTGTATGCGTGGACGTGCGTTGCGTTGCAGTGCGTGTTGTCAATGTGCATATGAGACAGCGAGGTTGGATGCGGGACTAATGGTGGTACAGTATGAGGGGACGGGCCTGGGCGAGGGCTATTGCCACCGGCGAGGTATAATAGGCAGGGACACAGGGACAGGGTGAGACTACTTAGACTTAGTCCGGCTTCCATAGCGAGTAGCGAGACACAAATGCGAAGTGAGATGGGAATGCAGCGGATGCGCCGGGACGCAACGGATGATGGGGCGGTACAGGTGTGTGGTAAAGGCGTGGAGGGAAGATGATGGATGAATGTCTAACAGAGACATGCTTGGAGGCGGGTGTGGTGCGAGGGCGAGGACGAGGGCGTGGACATGCAAAGAGGAGTGTGGAAGGACAAACGACAGCGGCTGAGCGAAGGGCATAGCATAGCGAGATAATCAAACAGGTGCGACCTGGGACCCGCAGCGGACGCGGGTGGCGCTCTTTGTTGTGGCGGTCGTCGGCCATTCCTGACAGAGGGGAGCGCTGTGGAGGTCCTCGAAAGATGAGAACCATATCCACCGCGCTGAATCACACTGCCGTGACAGCAGATGCCTGGGATGTCGCCATGGCGGTAGGGAAACGAAGGCATACGAGGACAGCGCTTGGGCGTGCGATCGTACCACATCCACATCGCGGTTACGTTGATCGTTCACGATAGCTGGCGACTCATCGACGCCGCTAGCGCGGCGTCTCGGTTGATGTTCTTCAGCTCGCTCACAAGCCGCTACGAGAGATGGTGTCAGCCGATTCCAGACGAAGCTCGACGAACCGTGCGAACCTCAGCTTCTGCCGCCATGCGCTCGTCACTCCAGCTGTTGAGCCCGCCATCATGACCCATCTTCAAACCGTACATGAGCAACTGCCGCATATAGTGAGGGTTGATGATCGTCTCGTCGTGCCGGAGCTCCAGCTCAGGGAACTGTGATGGCGGGGGAGGAGGTGGAGTTGGGGGTGGGCACGGTTCGGCTAGAGAAGAACGCAGTAAAAACATAAAACATAAGACACGTCGCCCACATCCCAGAGACAGCACTCCATCCACTCACGCTCAAGCCAGTTTTGCTGCAGCAGCTCCGGAATGGTGACCCGCGCCTTCGGATTCCGCACCAGACAGCTCTTCATCGTGTTGATGATGCTCTGCGGCACGCGCACCTTCAGGTGGTCGAGCTTCTGCAGCGGGGACCCGGTCGGGGGCGCGTCCTTCTTCCGCTGCGCGACGGGCACGGCGTATTCGGGGAACTCGATGACGTGGCTCTCGTCCGGGATGACCTTGAGCTTCTGGTACACGGCGAACACCTGGAAGGGCGGCTGCCCGTACACCATCTGGTAGAGGATGCACCCGAGCGACCACACGTCCGACGGGCGGCCGACCTTGAGGCGGCGCATGCCCTCCGGGAGCTCGATCGCCTCGGGCGACATGTAGTTGACGGTCCCGATCTGGTGGTCGCGCTGGATGTTCGTCGTGTCGTTCGCGATGGCGTTCGCGATCCCGAAGTCGATGAGCTTCAGCTGGCCCTTCACGAGAACGAAGTTGGCGGGCTTGAGGTCTGAGTGGACGATCTTCTCCTCGTGGATTACATGGACCGCCTGCAGCATCTGTCCGGCACAAAGTTGAGCACCAGGACCATAGGCATGACTGCGCCGTAAGATGACGCAGGACTCACCTGCTTCCAGTAATACGCGACCCATACGGGGTCCATGGGCTCCTTCTGCTGCTCCTGCAGGAGTTTCGCGAGGTCAATCTCGCCGCATTCCATGACGAGCAGCAGCGCGCCCTTCCCCCCGCCGCCGCCCTGCTTGACCTCGCTGTCGTACAGGCGGATGATGCGCTGGTTGCCCTCGAGCCGCTTCAGGAGCGCGATCTCGTTCATGTATCCGTTCATCGTCTCCGCGTCGAGCTTGTCCAACGCGACGCGCTTCAGCGCAAAGATCTCGTGGTTGTGCGTCATCACCCGGAATACGCGCGACGACCCGCCCTTCCCCAGCATGTCCAGCCGCGAGTACCCCTTCTTGTTGACGACGATCGTCCGTGACCCGCCCTGGCTCGGCATCGACGCAAGCGGCGGCGGCGGCGCGGGTTTCGTCGGCTGTAAAGGAGGCTGCTGGAGCTCGCTCTCTTCCCAGTGCGCCTGCTTGTGTGCCTGCGGGTCCATCGCCGTCGGGCTCCGCCGACTGCGCGAGACCTCCACGGCGGTCGGCGAGCCCGCCCCGCCCCGCATCGTGTCCGAGTCCTTGCGCTGGTGCCGGAGGTGTGGGTGTGCGACGTGTGTGGGGGAGGGGGCAGGCACGTATCCCTGGCCCTGCGCGCGGGCTACGAACGGTGCCGCTGTCAGTCACAGAGCATCGATCAACATGGATTCACACGCACCTGCCGCCTCCTCCGCTTCGCGCCGCGCATTCGCGTAGCCCTCCTCGAGCGCGATCTTCCGTTCCTGCTGCAGCTTCTCCTCGAGCGTCACCCGCCTCGCGCCTAATGCTGTCCCCGGCCGTCCAAGGCCGACGATGGGACGTTCTGGCAGAGGGTCGATAGGCGGCGGGGCATCGCTGAGGCTAGCTGATCTTCGGGGTCGGATGGCCTGATGTGTCGCCGCGGGATGCTGTAGGTTGGCGGGAGGGAGCTCGTGGTCCTCGCCTGCCTCCGCGATGCGCTCGAACGCCATCGCCTTGCCCATCGACCGCGCGGGGCGGATGACACGCGCGCGCTGGTTCTCCTTCTCCTCGAGCGTGCTGCCGGCTGCGGTTTGGGCGTTTGGCTTGGGCTGGGCTTCGCCGTCGGGGAGGTCCTCGACCCGTACGCGGCGGGGGCCGCCGACTTTGCGGCCGGTGCCCGCGTTTGTGGCTGCGAGGGTCGAGAAGCCGCGCGACGTCCCTGCGGGGGTGATCGAGAGCGAGCCTGAGGTGGTCCGTTGGAGTTGGCGGGGGTAGAATGACTCTTGTGGAAGGGACTCCGAGCGGGCGAGCGCTGGTGGGCGGGCGTAGTTGGTGGGGCCGAGGATGGGGGAGGGCGGTTTGGATGGAGAGTCGGAGGGCGTGGGAGGGGTGGATGATTTGGAGGAGCCTTTGGAGACGCGAACTATCTCGCCGCGGGAATTTCGTTCGTAGTTGAAGGAGAGATCGGAGAGGTCGCAAGCGATGGAGGAGTCGTCCGAGTTGGCGGGGGAGACTTGGAACTTGGTGGGGCCATCGCGTGTTGGAGGGGGTGAATGAGAAGGCGTACCGGGCGAAGCTGTACGTCCTTCTACGAGCGTATAGGAGCTGGTCAGCATGCGGAGTTGAAGGTGGTGGAGTGGTCAGCGTCCGAGGTGCTACTGGAAAAGGTCCAGTGAGTTGATGCCACCGGCAACGATGGGCAGTACGTACAAGTAGTATGACAAGACAAACCTTCTGTCTGTTGGGGGCGTGCTTCCGATACGCGCAAGAATCTGTGCAAATTGTTCAACAACCACGCGTTGGAGGGGAGGTGGAGGCACGAGGGTGACGGACGGGGTCGGAGGTTGCACTTGCGGGGAGGGCTGGAGCGGTGGTTGCCGAGGATGGTTGAAGAAGGGGTGGCAAGGCGCTGCGTCGGAGAAGACTTACTGCAAGTAAGATATACAGGCTGGGAAGGACCAAGACGGGCTGCGGGGAGAAAGACCCGACCTTTGTTGGACTTTGCTAGACGCCCGTCTCCAGTTCAACTCATGCCCCACACGAGGCAGCAACGCGGTCATGTGCCTCACCCACCACCCGTCCTTCGTACGCGTCCTTACGCGTCTCCTGCCACTCGAACCTGTTCTCTCATCTGCCCTCCCTCACGTCGAGATCCCCCTACATCGCGCCTCTATGCATTCTCACATGGTGGTCAGAAAATGCTTCCCCGATGGGTGCTTGACCTCATCAGGCCGCTCTACGATTCCTGGTTACATAAGTTCGCCCAGTACTAGCATGCTTGTTCCACACCCCCACTTAAATCCGCTGTTCCTGTAGGAACTCCAGAATGTCGTGCCCTATCTTTTCGACCGCGCTTTCCCTATGTTAAGCGTAATTAGCCTTGGCCTCAACGACGGACAGGAATTGCACGTACAAAGCGAAGTGCCCGTCATCGACGAACTTGACCGTCGCGTTCGGATTGTCCCTCTTGAACGCCTCCGCGCCAGGGGGGACGAATATCGCGTCGTTCTTGCCCCACACCGCAAGGAATGGCGGCTTGTACTCGCGGAAATACTTCTGGAACTCGGGATACATCTTCACGTTGTTCCGGTAATCCATCAGGAGGTCGGCCTGGATCTTGGCGTTGCCGGGACGCGTCATAAGGTAGTAGTCGAGATGGTACGTCTCCGGAGGGATCGCCAACGCGTTCGGAGAGCCATGCTCGTACTACAAGAACGGGCTGAGCCAAACTCCGTTGAGAAATGCGGATGTGCCTACCTGCCACTTGGTGACCCCGAGACTGGTGACCTGTTCCAAAGCCGCGAAGTTCTCCTTGGACGGGTTCTCCCACAGCTTCTTCACTGGAGCCCAGAATTCCCCACCGAACCCTTCCTCGTACGCGTTACCGTTCTGGCTGATGATCGCGGTTATCGCCTTGGGACGTTGGAGTGCGAGCCTGGACACCGAGTCGTCTCCAGTCAGTCGACGCACGTACACTGTTACGCAAGCCACGTACCTCCAAGCCGTGGGCGCGCCGTAGTCGAACGCGTAGACCGAGAACTTCTTTATTTCCAGCGCGTCCAGGAACCCGGCGATGGTGTTCGTGATCGACCCAAATGTGTACTGATACTTACGTCCCTCGGGCACAACCGTGAAGCCGTACCCGGGCAGGTCGGGCGCCACGACGCGGTACTGGGTCGCGAGGATCGGGATGAGGTTGCGGAATTGGAACGAGGACGAGGGGAAGCCGTGGAGGAGGACGATGATGGGGAGAGCGGAAACGTCCCTCACTGCGGTGGGGGAGGCTTCGCGGTAGAAGACTTCGACGCCGTTATCGACTGTAACTGTCTTCACTTGGGTGGGATGTGCCATGGTGATGGTGGTGGGTAGGGTGGAGTTGGTGAACATTTGTGTCCCTATATACCCGCATCGTTGACCGCATGTTGAGACAGATACTCAGTCGGGGATTCCACCATGCGTAATAGAGTACACCATTACCCCATTAGTGACGGCCCCCTGAAGCTTAGGGGAACTGACTAAGCTCGGGATAAGGGGCGGAGGGATGGGAGGTGTGTTCGATTTCGGACGTCGTTTCCGAAAAATCGACAGTTGGTTGCGCGTTCGCTTCGGGCATGGTGGATGAGAGTATCCGAGGGTGTTCAATATGGGCATACGTGGTGACGACGCCAACTAACTACTCGGGGGAGCAGAGACGGGCTCGGCCACAACGCCGAGGCTGATCAGTTCCGGACCATTCGTTGTATGCATTTGTCCGTGCGTTGAAGATGTCTAGGGTCACGATTGCCTGAATGGTGCGTAAGTCTGTGACACTATTATCGATATTTAAACAGGGATAAGCATGATGCCAATCCTTGCCTCCCACCTATGAGAGCATCATGTGCGATTGTACAAAGAGCGAACCTTGTCTTTGGATGAACTTGCAGTGACTGTAGAATCGTTGGTGTTAAGCGCCTTGCGCACATTCGTCAACCAAAAACGGTCATGAGGGTCAGTGGTGAGACTAGAGGGGACCATGGGGGATAATTGAAACGAGGTTGAGGTATTAGCCGTACTTAATTCTAAAGTGCACGTACGGCCTGCCATCAGGGGATGCTTGTAAAAGGGAAATACGAGGCGTCCGTGATGGCGAAGGAACTCGCAGATATAACCCCTAATCGAGGGTTTTGAGGGTTTCGAGGTGTGCTCAGAGGCGGAGTATAAAGCTGACCACCTGAGGGGAACCGACATAGCAACTTCTGTTTCAGAGTCGTGCCCATATTCCGGGGGGGGGAGGGTCGCAATGCCACATATTGAGGTTTCTTACCCCAAACAACGATGTTTGGAAGCAAAGTACTCGCAGGTTAGCCACGGAGACTGAAGCTCAGTAAAGCTCCGCATTCCGTCGTGCTCACAAACCCAGGATTAGGGTCTCCATCTAACAGTTCCTCAGCCATCAAGGCCGCCTCGTGTTTCCCTTTTACGGGCATCCCCTGATGGCAGGCCGTACGTGCACTTTAGAATTGAGTACGGCTATTGGAAGCCAAAGAAGAAACCATACGGAAAGGCTTGATGAACGGTCATATCGAGTCAGCAGAGATGTTATTAGACGCCAAGGATGTCGGATTAGGCAACCTAGACGCCTGATGACCAGTGGCGGGTGCGACAGTGGAGGAACCGTTTGACTAGGACCGCCGTGTCCATCTCCCTTCTCTTGCCACAACCTTCATGTCCGATCTCGAACGGTACATCAGCGACAATGCTCTCCGGGTATGCACTTATTTCGCTTACTTCTCAACTGCCGTAACTCATGCTATTTGCAGTTCTTCGGACTCGCAGACCGAAGCATTGTGGACTACGTCGTAGCGTCGGGTGAGTACATCGCCAAACCCCATTTCTTGTCCATCAACTAAATAAATCCACTCTGTTCTGCATGTTGTCACCGCTGCCGTACGCCTCATCGTCACAGCGTCATCGTCCAAGACCGCCGACGCTTTCTTCTCCTCACTCCACGGCTCCGGCCTGCCGGACACGCCCGACGCACACCAGTTTGCCCAGGAGGTCTTCTCGCGCGCCCCGCGCAAGCACAAGCACAAGAAGGCGTCGGACGCCTCGCGAAAACAGGCCGAGCAGGAGACCAAGGCCCTCCACGCGCAGAAGTTCGGCTTCCTGCTTGACGAGGACGACGCCGGTGCGGTGGAGGTCGGCGGGTCGAGGGGCGCGGGCAAGAAGGGCAAGGATAAGGATAAGGACAAGGACAGGAAAGAGAAAAAGGAGCGACATCTGCGGAAAAGGGAGGGGGACACGAGGGAGTGGGAGAGCGACGAGGAGGAGAAGGCGAGGAAGCGGCCAAGGCAGGACGGTTATAACGAGGGGACGAGGCGGGAGCGGGATCGGAGTGCGGAGGACGACGACATGGACGTGGAGATCCCCGAGGATGAGGACGTGCGGAGGGAACGGGAGCGGTTGGAGGACTTGCGGGAGCGAGACGAGTTTGCGCAGCGGGTTCGGACACGGGACAAGGATAAGACGAAGAAGGTGGTGGAGGACCGGTCGTCGAAGGCCGGGGGTGCGGCCGCAGAGGCAGCGGAGCGACGTCGACTCGCGGACGACTCGGATGCTCGTTCGTATGCGATGCCTGGCCTGCGTGAACGGTCGCGACAGGACTATCTCACGAAGCGCGAGCTTCAGCAGATCGAGCTGCTCAAACGCGAAATCGCGGACGACGAGGGGCTGTTCCACGGGATGAAGATGACGAAGAGGGAGCAACGGGAGTTAGAGAAGAAGAAGGAGTTGCTGCGCCTGGTCGAGGAGCGGTTGAAGATCAACGACAAGTGGGAGGGGTACCAGCTGCCGGAGGACTACTTCACGGAACAGGGGAAGATCGACAAGAAGAAGAAGGAGAACGTGCTGTATAAGAGATACGAGGAGGCGAAGCCAAAGGACGACCAATTCACTACGGACGTCGACCAATGGGAATCCGCGCAGACGAAGCACAGTACGTTCAAAACTGGCGCGATGGACAAACCGGACATCGTGGACGACTACGAGTATGTCTTCGACGAAAGCCAGACGATCAAGTTCGTCATGGAGTCCACTCTCGGCGGAGAGAACACGATGAGTGCCGCAGACAAGTTATTGCAACAGCAGATTGACGAGGCAGAGAAGCGAGGTGGGCACCATTGATATCTCGCGCACATAATTTTGGGCTAATCGACGCATGCAGCCCAGACCATCGAGGAGACTCGAAAGTCCTTGCCCATTTACCAATACCGCGAACAACTCCTCGAAGCCATCAAAGAGCATCAGGTCCTTATTGTTGTGGCTGAGACTGGCTCCGGGAAGACGACACAGCTCCCGCAATACCTTCACGAAGCTGGCTACACGCAAGGTGGTCTCAAGGTCGGCTGTACGCAACCCCGTCGTGTTGCAGCAATGTCCGTCGCCGCCCGTGTCGCGGAGGAGGTGGGCACGAAGGTCGGGTACGAGGTCGGGTACTCGATTCGTTTTGAGGACTGCACGAGCGACAAGACCGTCCTCAAATACATGACCGACGGGATGCTGCTCCGAGAGTTCTTGACGGAGCCCGACTTGGCAGGATACGCGGCGCTGATCATCGACGAGGCGCACGAGCGGACACTCAGTACGGACATTCTCTTTGCTCTCGTGAAGGTGCGTGCTTGACTGCTCTCACGCGCTTCTAACAGGTCGTTAATCTTCCTTGTCCGTGGATAGGATATCGCACGATTCCGACCTGAGCTTCGATTGCTCATCTCAAGTGCCACCATGGATGCCGAGAAGTTCTCCGAGTACTTCGACGATGCTCCTGTCTTCTATGGTAAGTTTGAAGAGTGATGTGTGCGCGTCGATATGCTGATGTTGTGACCAGTCCCTGGGCGTAGATACCCCGTAGACATCCACTACACTCCCCAACCGGAGGCGAATTATTTGCATGCTGCGATCACTACCGTGTTCCAGATCCACACCACGCAACCTAATGGGGACATCCTTGTGTTCTTCACAGTGAGTCCCAAGATATATTGTCAACGAGTCAATGACTTAAGAAACTGCCTCAATAGGGTCAGGATGAAATAGAAGCTGCCCAGGAGAACCTGCAGGAGACAGCCCGAGCACTGGGTAACAAGATCAAGGAGCTCATCATCTGTCCCATCTATGCCAACCTACCCAGTGACATGCAGGCGAAGATCTTCGAGCCCACGCCGGAAGGCGCGCGCAAGGTCGTGCTCGCGACTAACATCGCCGAGACGTCTATCACGATCGACGGCGTCGTCTTCGTCATCGACCCCGGCTTCGTCAAGCAAAATTCGTATAACCCGCGGACGGGGATGTCATCTCTTGTGGTGGTTCCTGTGAGCATCATCCCTGATCTATATGTGCGTCAAGATAGTGACTTATGGCCTTACTGCTCGACAGTGCTCTCGTGCGTCTGCCAACCAAAGAGCAGGCCGTGCCGGTCGTGTCGGTCCTGGCAAGGCCTTCAGGCTCTACACCAAGTGGGCGTTCTCCAATGAGCTTGAAGAGAACACGGTGCCGGAGATCCAGCGGACGAACCTGGGCATGGTCGTCTTGCTGCTCAAGTCCTTGGGTATTAACGATCTCATCGGCTTCGAATTCATGGACCCGCCTCCGGGTGAGACGCTCATGCGTGCTCTGGAGTTGTTGTATGCGCTTGGTGCGCTCAACGACAGAGGGGAGCTAACGAAGCTGGGTCGACGAATGGCGGAGTTCCCTGTGGACCCCATGTTGTCGAAGGCGATCATCGCGAGCGAGCAGTATTCGTGCACAGACGAAGTCCTCACCATCATCTCCTTGCTCCAGGAGTCGTCTTCGCTCTTCTACCGCCCCAAGGACAAGAAGCTCCACGCAGACCAGGCGCGGCAGAACTTCGTCCGCGCGGGCGGCGACCACTTCACGCTGCTGAACGTGTGGGAGCAGTGGGCGGAGACGAACTACTCGCAGCAGTTCTGCTACGAGCAGTTCCTGCAGTTCAAGAGCTTGAGCAGGGCGCGCGACATTCGCGACCAGCTCGCGGGCCTGTGCGAACGCGTGGAGATCGTCGTGGAGAGCAGTCCGAACACAAACGACATCACCCCAATCCAGAAGGCGCTGACTTCGGGATACTTCTACAATACGGTAGGTTTCGTCTGTCTCTGTCATCTCATCAAGATTTCTGATCCCCGTGTCCTTGTAGGCGCAGCTGCAGAAGAGCGGAGACTCGTACCGGACACTCAAGACTAGCCAGACTGTGTACACCCACCCCTCTTCGAGCCTCTTCAACCACACACCACCCATCAAGACTGTGCTCTACTACGAGCTCGTCATGACCTCCAAGTCCTACATGCGGCAAGTGATGGAGATCAAGCCCGCATGGCTCATGGAAGGTACGTCGTTCATCGAATGAATGCTGCCTCATCGAATCCAGGCGTGCTGACTGTCGCTTTGCAGTCGCTCCACACTATTTCAAAGCCGCGGACCTGGAGCAGCTCGCCACGGGCGACCGCAAGATGCCCAAGGTGCTGGGGAGCAGAGGGGAAGGGCCGTCGTCGTGATTTGTGATCCGGGCCGTACTTAATTGGCTGTCTTCGAGTCCGGTGCATGTAACTGACTGATGACTGACTGGTCGCGCGTCTGGCGCAGTGCACTCATATGCAGTGTACGATATGTGCTTCATGACTCGGCGCGCACTTGCTCGCCAAGTTCCGTTGAGCTAGGTCGACTGAGAAGGGCGAAGGCCGGATCATGGGGCAAAAATGGACTACCTTGCGCGCTGACGTCATTCGTGAGAGGAACATCTGACTGACCCATTATTCAGTGAATTATTCAGCCAACAGTGGCCATCCTTTGCTAGTCGTACGCCATTCAAATACGCGTGCGACGTTTGGCTCACGTCCCTCGCTGATTTGAGCTCTAGTCTCTTTACATGCTACCTAGGATGATTCGCAACACCGTCACTGCTCCAAAACTGCCACCCACAATCCGCCAGGGAATCCTGAACTTGCCCGGGACGACGCCAGAGAGCAGGCTTGTCGCCGAGAGGCTCCTCGAGAAGGACAGGGAGACACACCATTGCTTCTTTGGCCGGGTCGGCTTCCACAACCATCTCAGCCACCAGTGAGTAGTTTTCATTTGTGCTCTTTTGTGCTTTGTGATCTAACAGATTTTAACTGGGGCATGCATGTAGTGTGCTGGCAGCATATGACCTAGGGGCGCCCGCTGCGCTCCTGCAGAAGATATACGATCAGGACGCACCAGCCCAGTCGGACATCAACTCTTGGGAGAGGAGAAGCGGCAAGGTTGAGGCAACACACGAAGCGATCACTATTGAGAACTGGACGAGGTTCCTTGGAGATGAAAGGCGAGTCTATACTACTATTCCGTCGCGCGGGGAGTGTTGTTTATTTGGTGTGCTGTCAGATACTACCCAAGCTACCTCGACTTCTTCACGCAGAAGATTTCCGAGCTGGGTGCCGGAGACGTGCTGGAGAAGTACGTGTTCTCGGAGGCTGCCAATGGGAATGAGGCCTATATGCTGCTAAGATTCGTCGGGGGAGCGTAAGTCGTTTGCGAAATATTACATTATGCGCATCTATTCACTCCCAACGACTTCAGCGTGCATCCGCTGATCCAGACAGGGGTAGGCCAGTTGTGCTTATTGCTCGGATCTCAATATTGACGTGACATGTTTCTCTTCAGTACGGTGTGGAGTTCGGGAGCGACGCGATGGTAGCCCAAGGTTGGTGAACCCCCCCATACAGTTGTCGAGCGATGTACCTATTGATTATTTCCAGCATTGGCTCAGACAGCAGTCCATAACGCATTCTACCCGGAGGTCTTTGACTTAGGGAACGCACCTCCGCCTTTGAAGACTCTCGACTACAAGTCAGGGAACACTGCTCATAGGCAACCACACAAGGGACATTCCCTGCTCTCCATCCTCCGCCAGGCGTACGACTCTGACATCATGAAGCCCGTCATGCCATACGACCCCGACGCCCTTCTCTCTGCCCGGTTCAAATCCTCCCTCGCGGACGGCACCAGGGGAGCGGAGATCCGCCGCCTCTCCGCACTCTGGCAGATCGACGCCTCGCGCGGCCAGGCCGAGTTCGACGAGAAGATCGAAGAGCTGTTGTGGACGACGACGCTCCTCCTCGTCGGCTCCGGCAAGCCTGGCCGCAAGCCCCGCCTGGACTTCTTTCTGATGCACATGCTCAACGCGTCGCTCTTCGTGCCGTCGCTCCTCCGCGCCATCCTCACCACCGAGTCGAAGGCGGCGTTCCTCCGTGTGATACCCCCGGTGCTCCTCATGTACCTGACCGTCCGCGGCCGACCACGGATCGATACGGATCTCGCGATGTCGTACACTGAGTTTCCGCGCCCGCCCAACAGCAAGGTGGCCGAGCCGCACGCGGACGCCATTGGGGACCCGCGGGACGCCAAGGACCACAACCCGTGGCCGGACGTCGTCGCGGACGTCCTCCACGCGCCGGATGCGCATACGCTGAAGGCAATCCGCACGCTGTACTACGCGTCGCGCATGTACGGACGGACGCCGCCCGGGGAGGTTATCGGCGCGTTCGACACCGAGGGGCGAGAGACGCACCCAGGGATCGCGAAGGTTGACGGTACGCTGTTCACCAGGGCGGCGGGCGTCGTGATGGACACGCTTGGGTGGGTGGCCCATGGGCAGAAGGAGGGGGGTTGGGATCGCAGTGCGTTGGGGTGGGAGGATGCGTGGAAGGGCGGGGACTGACTGTTACAGCTTGAGGAGACAATTTCGCTCGAGCCTTCAGAATTGTAAGAACCGAAGTTGTATTTGTATGTCTTACTTGTATACTACTGCTTGGGCATGGAGGTTAACGTTCATCTTTCACAATGAGATGGGAGCCGAGGAGAATACGTGCTTGCCGAATCGCCGATGCAACATACTGTACAATTGATTTGATTGTGGTATCGACTACTTGTCCATGACTTCAAAACACCGTGCCATCACTCTCAATTTCGATGGGAGGGCCACCGGTCGCAGGACGCTTTCGCTTCGCGATTTCGCGGCCGCCTTTCCATGTTGCACTCTCCAGGATCTGGGCAAGCGAAAGGTCCTCGACTGACAACCCAAGTTGTTTCCGTATTTCGTCGGCAATGCGGTCCCTAGGCGGAGCCAACCAGCGAAACTCGAGTTAGGTATAACACTGTAGTCAGCGACAAAAAGACGCACAGTTCAATCACTGTCATTGCTCTCCACTCGATTATCGCGGGGTGCGACGGAGGCAGCTTTGGTAGCCCTGTGCCGGGATCGTATAGCGAGGCGTCAAGCGCTCCAGACCGAATGGAAAGTACACCGAGGTCCACGAGCAAACCACCTATCAAGCAGATCAATTGATCGGTCGATAACGCGAAAGCAGGAAGATGACCGTACCATTCCTATATTCGGGTAAACCGGTCATATACTCGATACCTTCGAACTTCCATCCCAGCACCTTCTCGAGCGACTCGACGAGACTGTACGTGATCCATCCGGTCAGTTTGTGGAAGGGGACCAACTCGTCTCCTTCCTTGTATGCTCCTGTGGCGTGCTTCTTGAGCGCATCGCACGGCCAAACGTCGCCGAGCGGGACCCCGCCTAGCGTCGTCCGCGTCGCGGGCCATATGGGGGCGAGACCCTCGATGAGGGCGGTCCAGAGAGCAAAGATGTGTACGCGTCGAAGCTCGCCCTCTGCGATCGATTCGGATTCAAGGAAGTCTGCGGAGCGATCGAGGGTTGTCAGAGATCATCATTTTTATGCATGTAGGGGCGGAATACACACCAACGATGTGGCCAGGACGACCCGCGGCTCCGAAATAGGTGGTGTTTGCGAGAAGAGCCTTGCTCAGATTCGCCAGCAGGGAAGATCGACCCTCGAGTCCGACGATGGGATTCGCGTCGGACACTTGCATCGCCGAGGCGACCTTGGACGCGGTGATGCTCGATAGACCCTTCGCTACAACGATTTCATGAGCACACCATGGATAGAAGCAATAATAACACATGTTTGACGACTGACCATCGACCTGATACGGATTGCTCGAGTCTCCGGAGAAGAGGCCTTGCTCGAACATCGCAATACTTGCGACACCGAGGCCTTCTGATCTCGAGAAACTCAGACCCGATGACTGCTCCTTGAAAGACCACGAGTTGCCGGCCCCCGCATCGAGCAAGACGGATACAAGGAAAAGATCAATGAGCCGGCGGGAAGTCTCTTTCATATCAGGAGGATTAGGGGTGCTCTTCCACCGTGCGATGAGGGGATCCACCCGAGAACGCCCTGCATCAAGGTGCCTCCACCTCCCGTGGGGCGGGATCTGTGAAGATGGCCAGGGATCAGCTTGGTGCAAGGAGTATGCCGTGCTGTGCTTACCGACGAGAAGTTCGACCCAAAATCATGCTATCGTCAGGTTAGCAGCCTATAGTAAAATAGAGTAAGATGGGAACGTACCCTGATTACCTCTATGCAGAAGGCTGCTGCGTCTTGCTCCTTCTCCGGGTGGTAGTCAAAGTACTCAAGCTTACCCTCCTGGGCGAGGGCATGCACGCGATTGCATCTCTCGCGAATCGCGGGCAGTGTGCGAAGGTAGGCGGCGGTGGAAGATGGGGAATCAAAGGTGGCTAAGTTCATTGTGGATATAAGTACACGACGGTGAGGGCAGGAGCGAGGAGGTCGGAATCGCAGGGATCCGAGGCTATCATCTCAGACATCGCGATCACGTGTCGGACGCGCGACATGATCCACAAAATGTCATGGGGATGCCGGGCCATCGCGCATGTCCCGCTCCCTTCCTTTGCGACACTGGCACCCCCACCTACATAATCTCCGCTAGTAAAAAAACATACACCTAATTATCGGTGAGTTTACTGCAGGTCTCCAGTAACCCATGTTCGTGCCCTCACTGCCCTTCTTGTCAAATATTCAAGTTTTTATACGAGATCGAATAAACAATGTCGTACACTTACACTCCTGCAGTCCTGAACAACAACGACCTTAATGTTCCGCAGCTCCCACCTACCCAGCACAACAGCGTCCTGCAGGGATCTTCCAAGCGTCCCCTCGAGGACGCCGGCCAAGCCTCAGGCTCGGCGGAGCCCCCCGTCCAAAAACGTCCTCGCCCTCTGTACGAGTACCAACTCACGCCCACGCCGGAGCCGGAGCCCGACCCCTCCTCGACCATGCCCCCGCCCAGCGAGCACATCATTCAGCTCCGCTTCCAGCTCTGCCGCTTCAAAGGCGTCTACCGCACCGTCCGCGTCCCGCTCACCTTCACCTTCGCACACCTCTACCGCCTCATCCTCCTCCTCTTCGGCTGGTCCGGCTACCACTCGCACCAGGCCGAGGTCCTCACCAACGCGATCATGTACGCCTCGCCGGGGCGCACGGGCGAGGTGAAGAAGCATCGGTACTGGAAGACGCCCCCCGAGCCGAACTGCAGGGAGGAGCGCGACGAGTGGAGGGACTGGTACTTCAAGTACGGCATGTTCTACCGCGAACCGGCGATGCGCGTCGCTAAGACCGTACGATATGGCTCTTGGGAGGTGGGGCCGCGGAAGGAAGACGAGCCGGTGAACCCCAACAATCCTTTGGAGGCTTTGTGGGACGAGTTGGTGGTGCCGAAGAAGAGGGACGAGGATGTGCGGCTCGGGGATTTGTGGGCGCCGAGGAAGAGGGATAATTTGACCGGCGGCGATTGCAGGAACGAGGAGATCGCGATCAAATTCGAGTATGACCTTGGTGGTGAGCATGCTTGCTATATCTTTACGTGCGCGGCAGGGTGCTGACCGTGCCTTTGGATTGGCAGCGAGCTGGGAGGTCCACATTACCGTCGAACCAGACAAGGACGACTCGTACATGTGGGAAACCAATCTCCCCACCAACAGACCCATCGTCACTGTGGCCAAGGGAGGGGTAAGCCTGCACTTCGTACTCGTCTTACTTACCATTGCGCTAACGACTCGGTAGGCACCGGTTGAGGATGCGCACAGTTCCAACGGCGTAAGTTCCCATTTTCGACCCCTGCGATGCTCGTGCTGATAGGCTATATCCTCGGCAGGAGCTTGGTGGAAATAAGAAGAAGGTCTCAAACATGCTCTTCCTGCCTGACGTATTCGAGCGGTACCTCAAGGGCGAGGTTGGCTCTGTGGCCCGGAAAACGGAGCTTGCAGTGTTCAACGTTGAAGAAGAGCGGGCCCGCCGGCAAGCCGCAGCTCAAGACAAGGAGAGACGGAGACAGGAGCGCCAACAGAGCCAAGCCAATGCATCCGAGGATGATGGTGAGGAATATTCCAGCGATGAGGACGACGGTAGCTCCGACGAGGAGTGATGGACATTCAATGCAACCTAGCATTATGATTCTGTTCGTTCGCAATACCTAGTAGTGCTTCATGGCATTGTAGTCACCTGCATATTATTACCACACGTTAGTATACCTTACAGAGGGCTGCATCTTACTGAACTTTTACCGAAAATCGATTCTCTGTGGTTCGCGTCCGAGTCTCGGTGGACGGTGGTGGTCTGAACACAACTCCCGATTTTCCGTGGAATATTTAAGCAGGATAACCCATTCGAGATTACAGTATTTAACCCTACACTGGAGCGCTCACCAAACGCGGAACCCTAGGCTGACCCTAGGTGTGAACATCCCGTACGCGACGTCAACAACCTCCACGACGTCCTGCTCAGGCTCTTGCAGCCATCATCCATTACAGTCTTTCTAGTCAACATGTCCGTCTGTCCGCCATATGCTCCCTTCTTTGGCTTCGCGGGCGTCGCCTCCGCGGTACGTTTGCCGTCGTGCTTGCTATGTCATTATGCCTCTTGTGCTGACCCAGCCTGGACGTGCGTAATGTAGATGATCTTTAGCAGTGCGTATTTATCCTGCATACGAACAGGTCCTCCGTGACGATGACGCGTGGGCTCACATGTTGCATGGTAGCGGTCGGAGCGGCGTTCGGGACAGCCAAGTCGGGCATTGGTATCGCGGGTTTGGGGACGTTCAAGCCTGAGCTGATCATGAAGGTGCGTATGTGGATGCCTGGACCAAATACCGCTCTCATCTGACTTCCCTTGTCGCTCCCAGTCACTCATTCCTGTGGTCATGTCTGGTATCATTGCTGTGTACGGCCTGGTGGTGTCCGTTCTCATTGCTGGTGCACGTGAGTACCGTTTCTTCCTGCGCGTCCTAGCTCCTCTGGGTGGAATATCGGTCGACTGACGCTTTCTATCATCTGTAGTCAAGCCCACCGACTACTCGCTATATGCTGGCTTCATCCATCTAGGCGCGGGTCTTGCGTGCGGCTTCACTGGACTTGCTGCGGGCTACGCGATCGGGTTTGTGGGTGACTCGGTACGTCCTCATCGTTGCACACACCGCGGGTTGTTGAAAGAAATTTGCAGTGCGTGCGAGCATATGTGTTCGAGTCCAAGGTGTTCGTGACGATGGTGCTCATCCTCATCTTCGGAGAGGTACTGGGATTGTACGGGTGCGTCCTCCTAGTCCCCTTTCGAGAATCCCAGTGCGAGGCTGACACAACCACCTTCCCAGACTCATTGTTGCGCTGATAATGAATTCGCGAGCAACAGAGGCACCGCGGTGCCCTTGAGAGACTGCTTGCTCGCCACTCCCATACATATTCTGCCACCGGTGTCCCTGCTAATGGACTTTGCATGGAATGTCATATTATACATACCCAAAGCATACTCGGGCGACCTACATAACATACAGAGAGGCGTGGAGGACGAAACAGCACGAAGAACAAGAAGCAGAGTGTGAGGTAGGTTCGAATTTCGTCCATCAGCGTCTGGCCGTGGGGCTACGGCTCCTGCTACGGCTCTCGCTGCGGTACCGCTTCCTTCGTGGGCTCCTGCTGCGAGAGCGGCGCGAGTCGCCAGAATCAGATGCAGAAGAGGAAGAGTCAGATGAGCTTCCAGAGTCGGAATCGCTGTCGCCGTCCGAGTCTGACGAGCCTGACGAAGATCCTGAGCTGGAGGTGACATGTCAACATACACGTGGTAAGGATGGAACCCCATGGAGGAACGTACCGCCTCCGTTTGCGCGAGGACCCTTCCCCCTTGTCCTGGTTCTTGAGCCGCTCCTTCTCCTTCTCTTCAAGTATCCGGTTCGCAGTGCCAGTCCTGGCCGCAGGGTCAGTACGCACGCGCAGCACAAGCACATAGGCTGAGATGGATACTCACTTGGACTTGAACTCTTCGGGCACCTCGACCGACGGCTTTCCGTCCGCCTTCAGCTTCGCGAGCACCTTCGGGTTCTCGAGCTGTTGCGTGCGTGAGGGACGGGATATGTAGGGGCGTGAGCCTTTGCAATCGTAGATGAAGTGTCCTGAGAACGATGGCGCAAAAGTGAGTTCTAGTTCTCTTCCCGTTGTCCTGCAGGATTGTCCACGCACCAGGCTTGAGACACTTCTGACAAATCGTCGTCGCGGAAGCTCTGGGGTTGGTGGAGGAACTGCGATGCGGCGCATACTTGGACATGGTTCGTGAAGGGTATTAGAGTAGATCCGAGAGGAGCGTGAGCACGTAGAAAACGGAACAGAGAGGATGCCTGTAGAGATGGTGCCGTTGAACTTGAAGAGCGCCATTGGAAGGAATGCGGTTGCGGTGGTATGTTCTAAATTGGGCTTATCTGAGAAAAACGTAAATGAAGTATTTCAATTGTCAATTATATAGGCGCTTGTATAGCGCTTACCCCCAGCACCCCTGCCCGCCAATCATGGCCCCGAGTCACTGCAGCACAATAATTGACCACAGCCCTAGGCCTCACTCTCCATAAATGACGCGACCTACGGCCTGACCCCAAGTCTCCCTTCTTCCCTGCCCAAGTATCAGTTGTCGGCCCAAGCCAGCATCATGGGCGGCAACGCGTTCAAGAACCTCCTCCCGCACGCGACCTTCCCTCGCATGCACCCTACCGTCTACTGTGCTCTCAAAGCCCGATTTCTTCCCATTCTTCAGTCTTTCTACGCGCATGCCACCGTCTCGCCCGAGGCCCCGGGCAAGGTGGACTATGGCGATCTGGACATTATTGTAACCGACCCGCGCGATGGCCTGACTCACGAGCAGATCAAGGCTGCGCTACGCGCGACGTGCAGCGTGCCGATGGAGGGAAACAGAACGAGCAACTTCGCCATCCCGGCAGACGCGTTTGAGGACGTCGCGGAGGCGCATCGGAAGGCTGCGGCATCGAGCACGGAACATGTAACGGATGGAGACGCGACAGACGCAGGCCTGTTCTTCCAGGTGGACGTGAATGTGTGCGCGGACCATGCGCAGTGGGAGCGCACCGTGTTCTACTCGTCCCTAGGCGACCTCGGGTTCTTCCTCGGGCTCTTCGCGCAGACGGCGGGTCTGTCGTTCAACATCTTTGGCATGAAGGTGCGTGTGTTCTCGCCGCCTTCCCCATGTGACCACATGTCGTCTCATAGCGTCCGTGGCTCGCAGCTGGCAGAACCTATCCCCACCTACCCCGCGCAGACGTTCTACGTCTCGTCCTCCATGGACGACATCCTCTCGTTATTCGGGCTCTCCATGGACCGGTGGAAACAGGGCTTTTTGACCGAGGACGACATCTTCGCGTGGCTCGCGACCTCCCCGTTCGTCCACTCCCTCGCCGCGCGCTACCGCTCCCCCACATACCAGGCCGCGACGAAGGACCGCGTCCACGAGCGCCCGATGCGCCAGCACTTCGTCGAATACCTGCGCGCACACGACGTTCTTGCCCCCGCGACCTCGCTGTTCGCCCAGGAGGGCAGCATACAAGAGAAGGTCGAGGCGGCGCTGAAATTCTTTGGGAAGGACGAGGAGCACGCGGCCCTGATCTATACGAGCCGTGCCCAGAAGCATTCGAAGGAGCTGCTGAACGGGACGAATGTTGGCGCTTGGACGGGGGTGTCGGGAATGCCTATCCGGTTCGTCATAGACGAAGTGAGGGAGCGCCTTGCACGCCTCCCCACGGGGGCTAGCGCGCCACACGCAGTCGGCGAGACAGTCCCAGTGTGGCAGAGGGCGCTGTTGGTGATGTCTGAGGAGGACGTACGGGCGTTGGTAGTGACCGTGAAGGAGGATATGGCGAAGGATGGCCGACTGCAGTTCGACTGGAAGGCTGCGAAGGCCGCGAGGCTCGAGAAGAAGCGGCAGAGGGAAGATGTGGCGGTTTTGGTCGAGGAACAGACAGTTGCGGCGGTTGTTGTGGCATGATACGATGTCAATGTGATTGGAAAGGATTGTACAACAATACCTCTACGATACGACCTGGTATACCCAGCATACGGTATCCTTAGACTACTTGTACTCACTACTGGATCTTGTATGAAAACCCCTGCTCGGATCTAAACCCCCTTGCCTTGTCCAGTGCCGAACCATAGGACTCTAGAGCTTATTCTTCAATCCTGTCTGCCATACGCCAGTCGTGAGCTCGTTTCTCTCTTGTTGTGACATCCATTCGAGTACGGTGTCAACGACTTCTTCCGGCATCTAGCAGAGATCATGTCAAGACGCGATCACTCCAAAGTGGCAAATCCGTACACCAGTGAAGTTGTGGTCGGCGTCCTCGACATAGCGCAGCGTATGCGTGCCAGGGGTGCGTGCACCATACGCACGTGCATATATGAACGCATCATACGGAGGGACGACAGCATCACGGAGACCTTGCAACGTAAGCACGTCAATGTGTGCCGGGAACTGGGTCCAGACGACCGACGTGTCGACTGACGCGAATGCCTCGTAGTCTTCTTTCCTCACTCTAAGATGCAGCCGCCGTCAGGATGACATCAATAACTCAAAGTTGACGGACCCCACCTTACGACGAATGGCTTGCGAGCAACCATCGCCCGCTGCTCGATGAAGCCTTGCCGCTCAAGTTCCTCCTTGTGGGAATGCGAGTGGTCTGTCATTACCTCAGTTCTTGCTCAGACGGTCGGCCGAATTGGGCGTACCGTATACTTTCTGCGCTTTCTGAGCTTAGCTTCTGTCCCCAGTAGGAAAAATGTAGACGAAACACACCTCCATCCTATACCGCCCGCAGACGTTCACATACCTCGTCACGGCCTTTGCATCGTCGTCCCTGTGCTTGCACAACCATAGCAGGGAGGTGACACTTCCGCGGGAATGCCCGACAAGCATGTCCACGGCATAGCCGTATTCCTTCTGGAGGTATGCCACCACGACCTCGAGGTCAGTCACATCCTCTGAGAAGCCGGCGAACACCCATGGCCCAGGTGTTTCGTGGTTGCCTCTGCGCACGAACGCTCATGCTTGAGAGACAAGAACGCGTGGGGGTAGTGAGAAACGCACCTAAAGTCGAAACGGAACGAGTCTATGGGCAGGCTGAGAGCAAGACGCTTCTGGAAGAGGTAGTCTTTATGACTGGAGGTTGTGTGCAGGGCAGAGCTCAGCGAATAGCGGATGCGTGTGTCGATCGAAGCTCACCCCATAGAGCCATGGAGGATCTACGTTAACGGCTCAAATTAGGACCAAACAGACTTCGTCACGGCGCAAAGGCTTCACGGACCAAGGCAATCTTTCGTCCGCGCGTGGACTCTCCCGGAGCGACTTGCTCGAGCACTCCAGCGATAGCGATCCCTTGCTGAGCAGTGTGGGGAACCGCGATCTTTGTCGTCTTCTTGGACGTCTTGTCGTCCGAGCTCATCTTGCAGTCCTCTCGGGTAGATTGGACTGCGTCGGACGCCGTCTGAGGGGATAGAGAGCAAGCAGGTGTCCATCTCGTTGGTCGGCAAGGTGAGAAAGCCGTCTCCCGCAGATTCCGCCGTGTGAGCACTGTCCCGGCCCGGCTTCAGGGCGTGGGAAATGCCGTAGTTACTCCCAGGTACCGACGAGCGCCTAACGTTGCGTTGCTCGACATGGAGGCCCTCTTATTCAACGTGCGCCCCGTTGTCCGCTCTTTCTCCCGTGCTCGCTCAATAGTGCTTCGATACGCAGGTTTCTGGTGGCTTCTTGGAGGCCATCGTCAGGGGGTACAAGGCCGGCCTCCTTACCCAGACCCAGTACAACAACCTCACCCAATGCGAGACCATTGAGGGTATGTCCACGCGCTGCGCACCCAACGCGGTCACTCGGCGAGTGGGCTGAATGTCTTGCATTTTCAGACTTCCGGACACAACTATCCGCGACGGACTATGGCAACTTCCTCGCGAACGAACCGCTGCCCATCTCCACTTCGACGATCTCGGACAGGGCGACGCAGGTGCTCGTAGACCAGTTCAACTACCTCCGGAGCAATGCGACCCAGCCCTTGAACAAATTCTTGGAGTACATGACGTGGGTCCAATACCTCGGTGAGACCCTCGCACATCCGCCTGATTTCATGAGTTGCTCGCAGATACGCGTACATGATCGACAATGTCATCCTCATCATCACCGGAACGCTGCACGGACGGAATACCAACGAGCTGCTTCAACGGTGCCACCCTCTCGGTGTGTTTGATACCATGCCTGCTCTCTGTGTCGCGACGAACCTGGAGGAGCTGTACCACACCGTCCTGGTCGAGACGCCTCTAGGTACGTCCTAGCCTGATCCTCCCCCACAACCCTCACAACCTTACGCACCTTCCTCCCCCCCTTCTCCATTTCTCCCCCTCCTCTCGTCCACCTTCAGCCCCCTACTTCCGCGACTCCGTCTCCGCCACAGACCTCGACGACCTCAACATCGAGATCATCCGCAACACGCTCTACAAGTCGTACCTCGAGGACTTCAACGCCTTCTGCACGAGCATCGGTGGGCCCACCGCGGACATCATGCACACCGTGCTCGCCTTCGAGGCCGACCGCCGCGCGATCAACATCACCATCAACTCCTTCGGCACGCAGCTCACCAAGGAGCAGCGCGCCAAGCTCTTCCCCACCATCGGCCGCCTCTTCCCCGAGGGCAACAACGCCCTCGCGCGCGCCGACGACATTGAACAGGTCCGCCAGGCCGTCGACCCCGTCGCCGAGTACCGCCCCTTCTTCGACACGTCCCCCGGCGCGCGCCAGGTGAACGGGAGCGGCGGAGAGAGCACGGTGAACTTACTTGGGGACTTGGGCGTGAGCGACGAGCTGGGCGCTGCGGCGGATCTCGAGGACCGGTTCTTCGTGCACGAGGTGCACCTGAACAAGCTCGCGTTCCTGCAGCAGTTCCAGTTCGCGGTGTTCTACAGCTACATCAAGCTCAAGGAGCAGGAGATCCGGAGCATTACGTGGATCGCGGAGTGCATCGCGCAGAACGCGCGCGACAGGATACACGACTTCATCCCCACCTTCTGATTATGAGGACCGTGCTCGGAGCTGACGGGATGGATGGGGCAGGGCCGGTTGGTGATCACTCAGCTCACGCTGGCTGTTGATGGACTTTGTACGACAGGAACTGGCGTAATCATATACCTCTTTCCCGCTTGCATCCCTGAGGTTGCCGATTTGGTCCCGACTAAATTTGAAGACTGGATATGACGAAATATAAATACTTATGCTAAGCCGATGTACGCAAGCTCAAGTGAAACCAGAGCCGAGAACGGAGAACGGATAAGATTGAACCGACTACGCTATGGAAAATAGCTCAGGTAACATTACGTAATGATACCTCGCCGGCCCCTATTACCTTGTGTGCAAGGTTACCTCCTCCCTTAATTGTGGCGCTGTGCACGCGACAATCTCCGACACCGCTCCGACTTGCCCCGGCCCTTGCTCTACGAGTCCGAGTCAGTGTTCGCGCCCGCGTCCAACTCTCAAATCCCTCGCCTGTTCGCCTGCACCTCACCGAAATTGCCCGGGGGGCCGTGCGCCAATCCCTCTGGCAAATTGCGAAGTTCGTATGTCTGCGTGAAAGGGACACGCCACTCACTATATAATGACTTCTGCGACGTTCAACGGGGCTGAACTGACTCCTCTTCTCCAGCGCCGCTCCCGCTCCCGCCGCTGTTTGCCCGACCCACATCGCTACTGCGACAACAACTCAGACCACCTCGATTGCTACGACAGACACAGAGACATGTACATACGCCTCTGACGGCATCCAGGCAGACAATGACAGGTACTTCGAGTGGCAGGGCGGAACATACCCTCCGGTATTCGAACATCGCTCTTCTCACCGTGCACGGCGTTGCCCAGACACGACCTGTCGCCACGGTTCAGCATGCTCGACACTGACACGCAGATCCCCTCGTTCGATGATGTGGAGAAGATCAACTCTAGCTCAACACGTTCCCCGTTGAGTTCCACCCGGATCCCACAGTGCTGCTGCTATCTGCCCCGGGCCTTGATGATCTGGGTCCAGCTTGACGATGTACCGGTTCTGCTTCTTCTCGCCCCTGTGCACGCGACTAGGACTACAAGATCCCTTCCTCGGACTCCACTGGACGACATGTGCATGCTCCCGGGACGGAAGCTCCACCGCGCAGCGAAGTCGCTGAACACAAAAGGCGCAGGCCGTCCCCGCGATCGCAGACGCTATTCATTTGTCAGCGCCGTAGTACTGGTACTCACCACGCTCCGCACTCACGGCGTCAGCTACTGCAACCGCATTGCTGTCGCCTCCTCCGACTTCGAGTGCAGTCTCTCCCGTTGCACCATTAACAGTCGAGAGCGCGACCATGTCCAAGAGTGGCTTCACACCCTTCCTGCTTTCCGCTGACAACTTCCGAGAGACTCGTATTGATCACGACATGACCCGGTTGAGCAGAGGACAGTGTCGCTGATACGTGATTCAGGATACCGCTCAGGCTCCGTCCCACCGCTGCTTCGGGTTGAGGCCCAGTGAAGACCTGCTCTATTTGGGTAGATCTACGTATTTCTAAGTCTACCTACATCCATCTAAATTGATCGTACTCGTTCTATTCTACACACTCGCATCAAAAAGTAACTCGATTGTGGACGTTGGGCCTCAAAATTTGAGTCAACACCCGTTTTCTCTTCTGTTACAGCCGGGTTACAGCTAACTCGCTCGTCCGTCCCACTCATCAATTCAGCAAGCGCTCGACGAAGGAATCCGAATTCGGCCTTGGTCTACACGGCGGAGTCATCGCGCTCGCTTGCGCACCTTGCCCTCTTCCCAATACCCTACCCGTCCCGACCCCAGTGCCGGCTGTCTTCAACGAAACGCGCCGGAGTCTATTCTCTTGCACTACATAGGTCCGTCTATAATAAGTACATATTCCTCACTCGACTCGAAGCTGACGAACATGGACAGACTGCCAGCGCCGCAGTGAAAGGGGGGGGGGACCGGCGCTGACGTTGGCGACGGGACGGATGCAAACAGGGAGGCCGACCTCTTTGCTGGATAATGCCCCGCCCAGTGGGATGTACGGAGGACATGGATGACGACGAGAGCGGGAGCTGCTGCGCCAAGGCTTTGGTAGGGTGGGCGGGAAGAGGAGGTCGGGGGCCCCGGCGACGGTCGTCCGGTAAGTCATATTATGTCGAATGTCCATATTCTCTCGCAGACCGTGTGCGTACAGGTACGCCGGTTTGTTCAAGCGACTGGCTGCGTACGCGCTGTGCGTCAGCGCAGGACCACCCAGGCGACGCATGGCGGGGGGGGGGGGGCCGGGCGGGAGAGCGTCGAAGGTCGCTGAGGTATGACGCAATGCGAGTCGCTGTAGTACGAATGTATTATACCATATGAAGCAATGTGAATACTATTTCCGAACGCATTGGCCGATTTGGAGCTCCCAACAGCTGTAGAACAATTATATAGTTGTAGACCGAAGTAGTTCGACGTAGATCGTTTTGGATCAAATTAGCCCCGCATAGAAACATTTTTACTCGATATATGGGACAATCCTAGATATACATCGACCTACCACGGTCTACGTCGATCTCCCCGCCGAATCGTATGTATATCGTCGTAGATCGTTGTAAAACGCTGTAAATAGCGCGGGTTCTCACTGGGGTTGAGGGGCGATTTCTGGGAGGAGGACTCAGGCTGAATTACTATTGAGCGTCTGTAACGAATCGATCACGTGTTTTAAATCCTGAACCTTATTCCCCCTCAACCCTCAGCAGCAGCTGGCATCAAACATTGGTAAACACCCGGAGCCCGGAGATTAAGCGCCAGAACATGTCCCCCTTTTGACACCCACCACCTGGCGACGTCAATCGATTTTTGATTATTCCATTATTCCCCTTCCCGCTTATACATCAGCGTACTTGCAGCATACTGAACACCCTGCTACTGGCTACCCACCCAGCGCACTTCAATGTTTGCGCCCCGGAAGCATGGATACGCATCGCACCGCCAAGATCTGTTCTGTGTTATCTCAACGCCCACTGAAATGCAATCGCACGTGTTACAAACCCCGACAGCATCAGGAAAGCGCTCAGTCTCAGGGCAGAGCGGGATTTTCCGTGGCTCCGGTAGACCACGGCTAGATCGAGTTGATCTAGCCGACGCCCGCTGGAGACACCTGCCTCCGTGCAGAGAACTTATCAGTAAAAATCTCTATACTCCTGTAGTGCTCTGTAGTTTATATAGCATGTGTTGCACAGTTGCAACCCCCCCTCTGTGTAGTGCACTGTAGCACCAGGCCACCATTCTGTTGCACTCTGTAGCACGCCGTTGCACACTATAATGACCGGATGAGAACTAATAACGAATACTAATGGAAGGTCATATATCAAAAGCTTACTCTAGATTACCCAGTCTTTATACCATGTTCTACTTATAACATCCGATAATTGCCCTCACCGGGAGTTGAACTCTCGGCTCGAGCACTCAAGAATCCAATGCAATGCTTGATACCACTACACCAGACTAGCTTGTTTTCCTAGGCCTATTGACTCCTTATATCAACTCTCCGATACTATAGGCTGGCTTAGGCACTTTACTGACTTCGCTTTTCCGACCTCACTGGCCACATATGCTGCCACTCTCTATCCAGGTAGTGAATCAACAACATTTATATTCAAGTAGCCCCTGTATATTGTCTAATACATGTATTCAATCAAAGCAACTCACTAACCTCCCGGTACATTGCTATTTAACCTAGAGTTGGACATGAGTAAGATATGAGGTGCCGGGGCAGTAGATGTCTGTAGCCCTCTGTTGACACTATTGCATAATTCATTACTATGTCCAACTACAAGACATTAATATATACAACAGCCTACAACATTGTACAACATTGTATATAGGGCTGCTACAGTGTGCTACAGAGTCTACCGGTGTTAATATCTATACTATAGTGTACTCCGGAGACTACCGTGATCTATATATACCCTATTAATAACTACAAGCCGGTGAACCTTTTACTGATTTGAAGGAGTCTCTATCAAGACTGTTTGTCTCCATCAAAGCCTCACCTCTCTCGACTGCTGGAATGTGAATGCTAAAATTATCTACCACCTGTTTAACATCCATCCTCCATTCGGATTTCGCCCGTGCATCCAAATAAACGGTCTAAAGCCAGTACAATGTTTGGCCGGGCTAAACTAAGTAGGACCAAGGTCTCACACATGAACAGCTGGTACGGCGGCAACGTACCTTCGCATGTGTCTAGTCGAGGGTCCGGAGAGCCGGTTTTCAAGTTTTGGGTGTGGCCCAAACGGTCGGTGATGAAGGAGGACGCATAGAAGTCAGTCGCGGTGGAAGGCAGGCACTGCCTACCAAAACGGGTGTCAAGCGCTTGTCTGGCGCAGGGCCGAGAACAAGTAAGTACAGTAATTCTTTCGGAACTTCGCCACTTGCGCTTCAACGTCGAAATTCCGAGTTGGAGTTACTTACCTGTGCAAGCATGCGCGACCCTTGTGGCACCCAGAATTTTGCACGGAAAGGCTGATTGCATTCAGGTACTGTCAGTTGGAGCACGGGTTCCATTTGACTAAAGGAATTTAAATATCTCCGCTTGCAGGACGAATGGCCCAAAACTGCGCTGCATTTTGATGGAGCAAACAACTACGAACATGTATACACAGTTTCGAAGCTCATAGGTGGGGGTGAGCCTCCGATGGAGACAGCACCTCCAGATGGAGACAGGCGCCTCCACCTGGAGCATGGCGAGTCCATCCAGCGTGGGCCGGAGCCAGCCGTCTCTATCAATTGGGGGGGCGTCTCCAGGGGACCATCGCTCCGGTCGGCGCTGACTGGATGCGATATATCTTTGGCGTTTTCCTGATGAGCGGCTGGCATCTCAGAGGTGTCCGAAGCCTGATATTCCGAACTTCAAGCCTAGGGTTTTAGATAGGAGACATCGCTGTGCAGATCGTGTGGATGGAACTGGAGCTATGGGCCACGGTGAGAAGCCTTCTTGGTGGTTCACGCGCGTGCCAAAGGGAGCTTTGCAGGATCCACTGGACTGTGCCATGTCCCTCTCGCCCCAAAGCCGTGCTGCGCTTCCTGACATGGCAGTCGTCCGAGCTTCTTAGGAGTCCATGCACCATGTGCGACTCTTCTCTATGGTTTGCAGCGCCGACCCGCCTTCCTCTGAGTGAATGAGATCGGTCCTTAGGCTTGTGGTAGAGAGTCCGCCTATTTCGATTTTCTCAATAAAATGGTAGTGCCGCCGGAGAGAGTTTCCAAAAGCAGATGGTTTTTAATGGCTGTGCCCCGCCCTCTGGTTGTTTACCAATGTTTGATGCCAGCCGCTGCTGAGGGTTGAGAGTTGTTAAGGTTTCGGAGTTGGAATTGCGTGGGGAGATCAAGAGATAAGATAACACAACACTACAGTAATTCCAGCCCAGGGGGCGTTCAGGCGAGCGTCCAGTGCACCAACCCCAGAGAATGAAAATCAGGACCCCGGCCACCAAAGTGGGAGGAGGACCCCTCTAGCCGAGATTAGATTACACGAGCCTTGCTATCGAAGCTTATCTCTAGCAGTCCTTACCCTCCGCCTTCACCGACGGCGGTCTTCCCTACTTCCGAAAGCCCTTGTTTACCTCTCGCTCGTGCACCGTCTCACAGGACTCACTACCTGGGACTCTGGATCCATGATCATCCGCCATATGCGGATTTACAACCTCCCACCAATATCCATTGATGTGCGTGTAAGTACTACGCCTACAGCTCGCCGCATGGGCCAACTTGGGCGCCGCAGGGCCCTGTTGCTTGAGCTGGAGGCAGTTCCAGGCAGCTGGTTTTGGTGTATTGGGGGTGGAACAGGTAAGTATTGGTGTTGTATTCAATCGAGACCATCGTAGGTCGACGTCGTTTGGAGCGAGTCAGATGGGGAAGGGGACAGTGGTATATGGCGAGGTCTTGGTTGGGTTTGCTCTTGGAGCTCGTTGAATTATAGTAGTAGTTGTGACTAAATGCAGCCGTAGTCTCCAATGCGGAGACCCTGCCAGTAGCTGGTTCAGGCTAGCGCTGCGAAGACCTTTGGTTTAGGGGATGCATTTCGACATTATTATCTGTCCTGGAGTCACAAAGGCCATTTATGAGGTCGAGTGTACGTATGTTCTCCCTTGGTATCATATTCACGACGGAAACGAGTCTGAAAAAGACAAGTCGCCTGCTCACACCGGGGCACTCGATGAGCGCTTGACGAGCTGCGAAACGCGCGCCACGGATGAGCGCTTCTGGCCCGATTCCTTCGCCTCGTCCTGGCTTCTGCAAATACCCTGGTTCAAGTTCGATTTTCCTCTGAAAATGTATCAGGCATGCTTTCTAATATTATGAAGATGCCATGGTTTCAATCTCAAGCGAATTCCTGCCCTTCTGAGTGAACACTTGGGGATTCCGTAAAAACTAGCAGAATGAGTGAAAGTCAGGACCCCGGTCACCGGTTTGATAGGACCAGGACGAGGGTTGGAGCGGCGGCAGCTCGCCTGAACGCCCCCTGTTCCAGCCTATCCAACGCGTTCAGAATTCGCTCTCAACCCGAAGCAGCGGTGGGACGGAGCCTGGATACCGCTATCTCCTGCTGCACGACTCAGATGCTCAGCTCTCCCAGTACCTGTTCTCGACGCTGTTCGTCAAGATGGAAATCGGCACGCATAAACGAAATAGCTGCCGTACCATCGTCCCGACTCTCGAAGCTTCCGGCCCCTCATTGCACTCATCGTCCCCCAACTATCACATCGCATCACCGTTGCTACCTCATGTTGTCCATACCACTCACGTCATTGCTCGCGCTGTGTATCACCGCGGTTATGTGTACTTGTAGAGGCACTGGCACCGCTCCTTCCGCTTACTATGTTCCTTCCGCATCCCACACCAGTATCCACCATGACAAGCATAATCAACTCGCACCTCACCAGACCAATTCTTCGAGCAGTGCTCGCTGCACAACATAAAGTGCAACACGATGGTCGCCGTGTTCCTGCGGCACATCAAGTACTTCCGCGGGATCCTGTTCATGACGACAACAGACAAGGTGTCCCTGTCGCGCATCGATGGCCATGTCGCGCAGCACTTCACCGAGCTCAGCGTGCCGACGAAGGTGCAGATCTGGCAACTTGAACGCCGGACTCGAGGAGACAGAGCTCGAGGACGGGCTGCTGGTGAGGAGGCTCGCAGAGTGAGACATCAATGCATCAACTGACGGCAGATCAAGACCGCGTGCAACATGGCGACATCGCTGGCGGCCAGTTGCGGGGAGAAGATGCGGTATGAGCATTCGGAGCAGGCGCTGAATGCAATGGAGGAGTTCATATGAAGGACTTTGCCGTGATGAACGACACGCATGCCGCACGCAAGGTGGCTGCCGCAGCATGCGGCGCTTCTCTAGTAGTAAGTAACGTAAGATAAAGGCGGCAGCTACACTACTGTGAGCGGGACGTTAGCCGGACTAGCACTCCGCAACTCTGCTAAGCAGAACCACCGGTGGTCCAGAAATGTAGGGGTAGGAGAGGAAAGCGGCAGTAGGAAAGGGCTACATAGGTAAGACAAAGAAATCATACTCGGGATTCGCGTCACGCAAAGCAGAAATGCCAACCGCGTCGAGATCGAGTACCCAAACTGGTGCATCATCCACCAAACCATTCTTGCGCCAGGGTGGTGTAGAGCATAGTTTGAAGCTCCATATGAGCAGACAGCAGAGAGCAAGGAGAGCATACCCTCCGAGCGCCCATAGGAGATACCGAGGACAAGGATGTTGTGACTTGCGACGGCGCGAGCAATGGGCTGGATGCTTTGCGAGAAGGAGGCTGAGGACAACACTGAAAACTCGAGGTGTCTTGAGAGCGGGAAAACCCTCGCAAAGGCCAAGGAGGATAGGCTGTGCACGATGGGACGCGCTTCGAACCGAAGCGCAAGCCCGCCGAGTAGCACAACCAACGCCAGATGATAGGCGGCACGTACACACGGAGGTGAGCGACATGGTCCGTGTGAGGCTCCGCAGAATACCCAGCAGCGGGCGAGGATGAGGCACGACAGCGGGAGTGTTGTTGCCTAAGGCGCCTGCAGTGGACCACATCGCCGAGGCCTTCTTCCGAGCGAGCCGAAAGCGGGCACAAGCCGCCTTGTCTCGAGGAGAAGGTATGCGGCGATGACAGTGCGGGCGGTGCCTTGGTGAAGGGGCGGCGGAAGGGGTGGGCGGTGGAGGATGCGAGACGGGTCGACAGGGGCGAGCACCAATGTCGACACGGGCCGAAAGACGGTGCGGCATACCGGATGAATAGGTGCTTGAAAGATCATGCCAGCCGCTATGGCAGTCGCTCTCGGTGATGGGGGCGTGGCTTGAACCGGTTTGAGGGCGCAAGCTGTGGTCGAAGAGATAGGGGCCAAGTCGTGGTTGCGGTGGTGGTGGTGGTAGCTTCATAACGAAATGATATCCTCGCTATGTGGTTAAACCTCACTGTATAACAGTGGTAGTCGTAGCGGTAGGCATTGCTAGAGTAGCGATGAGGGAGGCAGAGGCAGAGGCAGAGGCAGAGGCAGTGGTCCGAGACGAGTATACAATGGCCATGAGCGATAAATAATAACAGCCTAATGGCCTAGCCGACAGTAATCGGAGGATGTAGCGATACAACACCGTACGCAACGCAACAACGATACAGCGCTACAATACACCACACTTCACCCACAGCGAGCCCTGTCGGGCTCCTGCCCTGCACAACCATGCGCCTGCCGGGATACGCAGGTATGCACATGCGTACAATGCACCATGCTCGATGTGTGCAGGTAAAAAGAACACAGCGATTCGCGTGCTCATCACATAATAGACCTCACCTCCACCAGTACTGGTGCCGAGGGGCTAGTGCGCAATAACGTGCACGGAGGCGTCGTGATGGAGGTCGCCGCCGTTGTGCACCTGCCGTGCCTCGGGGTGCGCATCGTACTCGTACTGCACCGCGAGCTCGAGCTTCGCCAGGTCCGCGGCCTTGTTGCCCTCGATGCACGGCGGCGGCGTCGCCGGCGACGACGTCTCGACCGATGACGTGTCGTCGGAGCTGCTCCCGCTCCCGGCGGAGAGGGTCGGCCCCGCCTGAGGCGGGGGGAGCGCGCCGCCGAGCGCCTCGGCCCCAAGCTCCTCCTGGTCGTGCTCCCCAGGGAGAAGCGCGGGGGTCGTGCGCGCGCCGTCGAGCCACAGGTCGCGCCTGCGCCTGCGGTTGTACATCCAAGGCCCGGCGCTGCTCTTCATGCAGCCACCGGGGCCGTCACAGATGCACTGGCCGCCGAGGTATGCGGGGAGGCTCTCCGGGTCGATGATCTCCAGGAGCTTGTGCTGGTAGTCGGCGCCCATGATCGTCACTTTCTGCGCGGTCTCCTTCGCGATCCAGGGCTTCATGACGTTCCAGATCGTCGCGAAGCCGCGCGGGGCGTTCACGATCGCTAGGCGGGCGACGCTGCAGAAAGCACGCGTTAGGTGGGAAGACGTGCAACGTATGTGCGAGACTCACGTTTCGGGGAAGTAATCCTGCGAGACCTGGAAGGACCTCCGTGCGAAGTCCTTCATCTGCCAGAATTGGCTGACGCTGGGATAGAGATACGCGGGAGGTATACGTTAGCCGACGCGTCACCCGAGATCGACCAGGCACCGAGGATACAAATACGCACCCAAACCCTGAGAGGTCCACAACGACACAGGTACCGAGGATGGGCTTCCCAGCAGCCTGTGTAGCGGCGGGAAGTACTTCGCGTGGGAGCGCTTCGCAGTTGACGAGGACGGTCTGCCAGAAGTGCTCCAGGCTCATTTTGCCCTCGAGCTTCGAGAGGTCGATGCCACCAAAGTGGTGGAGGTTAATTGGATGGCCTTCCTATA
The DNA here is from genome assembly GCA_020736865.1 of Ganoderma leucocontextum. Taxonomy (NCBI): domain Eukaryota; kingdom Fungi; phylum Basidiomycota; class Agaricomycetes; order Polyporales; family Polyporaceae; genus Ganoderma; species Ganoderma leucocontextum. The sequence continues at coordinate 1,260,952 of JAHKGY010000006.1, forward strand.
ATAAGCACACATACACAGCATGAGGATAGCGGATCGAGGCGGAGGCGCGGTTCTGTGCACTAACCTTGTCCAGCTATTCATAAATCGGGCTCTCGTCAACTTCCACTGAGATATGAGTGTGTAAATTTTTGGAACATACTTTGTGGAAATACAATGGCCAGCTCTCGAAGACGATGTCGCGCTCCGGGTACTAAGTGAGCGCGGGCGTGAATTTGGCGTTAGTGGCGGCGGCGGCGGCAGGTATAATTGAAAGGGTGCGTACGTCAAACGGGTCGATCTCGCGGTAGAGCTCGTCGATGCCGCGGCCCTCTACGGTGTGCCGCCACTCTTGGCAGTTCTTCCACATTATGAGGGTTTGCTTGAGGCTGAAGTTGCGGGCTCGGAGGAAGCGGCTGCCGAACGCGTGCGACAACGATGGGGAAGCAGAAGAGCGTCAGTTCGGCACCGAGAGAATATGAATAGATCGGAAAAAAGGGAAAGAAGGCTACTTACAGCAGCGTCTCGTCATCCGTGCCAATGGTATCGCCGTCATGGATGAGCTCGTGATGGACGAGCTGCTCGCGAAACTCCTTCAAGCCAACGTGCTGCTCCTTGGGGGACATATCGCAGAGCCGATGAGATGATGGATAGAGTGTTGTTTAAACTGTAAGAAGGTTGGGGGCAAGAGAAGAAAGTGTGGCGGGGGTAAACGGAATGCGGGATGGACAGAAGGGCGATTATAAAGGAGGAGATGGTGGGCCATACTGGGAGTATCAGGCTGGTGCATCATCCCGATGACCAGAGGCAGCCGTCGCCAAGCCGCTGCAGTGAGCCGTCCGTCCACGCGCCACCTCCGCTGACAAACTTTCTTGGGTCCGCCAACAAACGCCTCCGCGCTCAGCTCATTCGAGGTGGCGCTCGGTGATCGCGAAGGTTTGCCTTTGGAGCGCAATTGCAATCCTCTTACCCGAGGAACACATTGCACAGGGGGCCTCTTACACATACTTATGAGATAAGGATTTTCCTCATATCCCGGATACGAGGTTAGCACTCGCACGGTGGGTGTGTAAGACGTCATCCTAAGTATCTCCTAAACTTCAACTTCAGAAGAACAGCTGCTTCGGATGCTTTCATTTTCCTATGATCGATGACGCCGTTCGTAGTAAGTACTCGGGAGGAGGGATCCTGAGGTGGCAGTGGGTGCGGGGGTAGTACAGTACCTGGCAGTTGCGAGTGGCGACGGGTAGAAGTTGGGTTGACGTGCGTCGTGGAGGGATTGGTCCAACAAGTACTTAGTCACTGTCCATGGCCAGCCAGTGTCCAGCGAGCCGGCAGGCGGGAACCTACTCAATTGCCTTATCGGGACTCCGAGGAGCTCGGCAATGTAAAGGCTTGTAAAAGGGTGGTCCGATCGCGTCGTGTCACTGAGAGATCGAGGCCGGTGCATGCCCGAACTTCTATCGTTATCTGACATCTACAGCCTCCACACGCGCGAGGAGCGATGCGTATACTTGGAAAAAACAATGTATAAGTTTCAATTGAAATATCGTTGACATATGTTGGGGTTTGAAACACAGTACAGTGAGGAGGTAAATGTCCGAATGCGAGCAACCGTGAACGGAAAAGGACGGGCAGGCATTCCGCCCCCAATGCGACGAGCGCGACTAATTCCGGTCTGAACCTGAACGCAAAGGTCAACGGTCTGAGACATAGGGCCGGGCGAAAGAGCGCACCAGATTGACCATCCACCGCGGTCGTCGAGCGCGCATGGGAGCTCGGCGCATACCTCGCTAGGCCCTCGTTCGACTTGGCGAACCACGAGCTCTGGCTGCTCGCCAACCGGCCGCCGTGGCTGATGTGCTGTTTCGTCAATGGTTGAGATGTGAGCACATGGTTATCATTTCGGCCCGGCCAAGTTTCAACCCGGACGCACCGGAATCATGGGCGGTGTATCCAGACGCGAATGGAATTCGCCGTCCTGCTGCCACAACAAGGACCCAATAACCAAAACCAGACAGTCAGCGTGCCGCTCGCCGGGTCACGAATAGCCGAGGGATACTTGCGAGCTCCCGCTCGATGCGGTATCTGAGCCTGGCGTCGACGATCTCGGGGTCGTGCCCGACCCCGTCCTGAGAAGATCTTGCGTTCAGGCTAACGACAGGGGCTCAGTTGGGGTCATATCAGGCGGGGCGATAAGACATACACCGATAATAGGGACATCATGTGCACTGCGTAAAAGTCGTTAGACATAACTTGTAAGGTTGCGGCTGGCGCGGCTGGACAGACCTTTGCTGTTGGCCATGTGGAATGCGATCCAAACCAGGCGAGGTCGACAGGCGAAATACTACCTGGGTATCAATACAAAGACCAGCTGAGCATTATGGGGGAATACTCACTGTCAACATGGTCATGATCTGCAGTAGTCTGTGAGAAACAGTGATCAGCGGAGTCCTCTGAGATGCGTAGAGGGTTGTGCCGCGTACGCCGATAGTACACCTCGGTTGACCCCCATGATCAGGATATGCTTGATGAGGTTGCGCTTCCTAGAGTCAGGCGGTGTAAGCGGGTGGGAGCACTACCCTCGCAATGGGAGGCCGACATACTGCATGCTCCCTGACCGATTGTGACAAAGCCAGTACAGCGAACCGGCGATCAAGACGTCGGTGCCGATCCCAAGACCCGCACTCGTCGTCGACAAGACCTGTACGTGTCGATGAAAACGTTGAGGACGAAGACGAGTACATTGTTGAACACGTACATTGATAGCACGAGGAAGCGAATCGTTGAGGTTGAAGTTGTACTTGGAGCTACACCACGCTTTCAGTTTGAAACGTAGATAACTCAGATCATTGTGCTTACCCTTCGACAATCGCCGCTGGTGAAGGATTAAACTCGTCAGTTGAGGAAAATATGAGCCGAAAACGAGGTACTCAACCCAATCCCGTTCCTACAAAGCCGGAACGATATAAGTCAACAGAGAATCTGACAAACAACCTTGATCATTGGCGACGTACCGATCGCACCAGTGGCCAGTAGACCCTTTAAAGTCTGTCATTACAAACACAAGTGCGACGCGGCTGAGGAGACGTACGATTGCAGTTGGTAGATACCAATATCGTCTTCCCACTGCGCACATTCGTCACACCGTCACCTGAGTCAGAGGCAGTTAGAGAGTGCTTACATTGTCGTATGCGCTCGACGTAAAACCTGTTCCACGCATGTTAGACATATAAAATCCTTGAATGAGCACACAAAAAAGTACATCTGAACTCCGTATACCACCGCATACTATACCCCTCAAGTCAGTCGGTGGGCTCAAGGCACAAGAGACTCTCAACGCGAAGGCTTACAGACAAAGCTCGTTCGATCTGGAAGCTCCTACAGGACATCCAGTCAGACGTGGGGGCTTGCATGCTGTGGAGTCACGGACGTACCAAGGTATTGGAACAAGGGCGAAAAGGGTGCCACTATAGGACACTGAGTAGGTGTACAAGCTGCATGCTTCGAAAATCATCGTCAATGTCTCAAGGAGCCTGCCGCCGCGCAGTCAGTCTCTGCACGTTAGTCCCAGGGCAATCCGGCAACGGCCGCACCAGAGCACAATAACCTGTGTACGGAGAGCGAGCGAGTTTTGAGGAAGACGTTGGGTGAAGGGACAGCTACGACGCACCAAAAACTTCAAGATCGAAGAGTCTTTGTAAAACCTGTCCACGCATTGTACAGTCTGGAGAGTGGTAACGCCGTACAAGCTATCGTTGCTCGGTATCAGCATACAGCCGTCGGAATCCTATGTGAACCACCCACATGCCAGCGATGAGAGTCGAGAGGAGGAGCACGCCCAGTGTGCCACCTGGAGCGATGGAGTCGGATACCGATGGCCACCACATGATGGATGTGTCGGGAGGGAGACCGAGGGTGAGCGGAGGGGGGAGTAAAGACCGTGGAGGGTGGGCAGTAGGACGCGCAGAACCACCTCCACTGAGCCGTCTAATAACCACGATAAAGACGTCGACCGGGGAACGGATCTCCTTCCAAGAGGTGAAGCGAAGAGCTGACCAAGGACGAGGGCTCTGGAAGGGTCAAATCCTGCCAAACGCTGGCATGTATGGCACGTTGGGCAGATATGATGCTTTTCCGCGAAGGGCAAAACGGAACGCCGCTGCAGAAGTTGCTCAAAGGGTCCTAGACATGGCAGTCGACGAGCTAGCTATCGTGCAAGAACGAGACATACCTTCCAGTCAGTTCGGACTGAATGCGCGGGTAGGCGTCGGGCGCGCTGCTAATGCGACCCATGGAAGGGCTAGCGGCGTCGATGAATCATGCTGGAATACACCCGAAGTTTTACTGGAGAGCATCATCGAATGTTGCCGGAAGGGGACGCGGACGTTAGGCAGCTGCCTAGGTCTGACCCACATTGCAGATGGCTACGAGGCAGTAGTGAGAAAGCATGCACATTACGGAGGCGAGTAACATAACCAAAGCGGAATGCAACCATGACCATATCTACTTCTTCTTCACGGTCTTCATCCTGATCCTCTCGTTGCCTACAATGATACCCTACGTGTAGGGCATAAGCCACGACGGACGCCGGAGCCAAGAACATGGCACGACGCACCTTGCCCTTGTACGGCTCTGGCGGCCGCCATTTCCTGATCTGCGCGGCGAACAGGCCGAGCTTGTGCTTGTCCGTGCAGGCCAGCACGATTTTGGTCGGGAGCGGGACCTCCGCCTTGATGTGGTCCGGGATGGGCACGAAGACGGAGTGCGAGTACCCGAGCTTCATGTTCAGCCGCTGCCCACTCCGCCCGTCGCCCTGCCCGCGCGGGTCTGGCTCCAGTGCCGCACGGTAGCCGACGCCGACGAGGTACACGGGCGTGGTGAAGCCCTCGGTCATGCCGACAATGGCGTTCTGGATGAGCGTGCGGGTGAGCCCCCACATGGCGCGCTGCTTGCGTTCTCGCGGGTTCTCGACGGAAACGGAGAGCGTGTTTGGAGCGGTGTCGGAAAGCTTCAAGAACGGCATAAGAGGCACGGCGGTCTCGCCGAGCGGGCCCTTGACGGAGACCTCTGTCGGGGAAGGCGAGACGGTGACGGAGGGAGGAATGGTGATGGGCTGCCTGCCGATGTTGGAGATAATGCCGGCGCATGAGGGCGCAGAGGTGGAGAAGGAGCGGAGGCCATGGCGGGCCCCCGTCTGCCACTGAGAGAACATGGCTGGCGAGCGTTGCTGCCACCGTGCCCGTCAGTGCACCTGTGACACAAACTTGGGTCACACCCCAGGCGAGTCACAGACAAAGTCACGGAACGCGAGCAGTCACTCTCTGTCGGACGCCGCGTGCACGTGAGGGGCTCTGCCAAAATGCGTTTCTTGACTCGGGTGCAGCTGCCTGGCCATCGATCGCTGCTCTCTGCTCCCCTCGTATTCAGAAAGATGTCCGTCCAGGCCGCACTCGCAAAGCTCGCCCCTCCCCTCCGAGATCTCGTCTCTGCGGCCGCCCCGGACGGCAGCGAATCCTTCGGCAAGTCCGAGAAGGACAAGGTCGAGGTCGCGCAGTGGATTGACAAGGTCGCACAGGGCGACGTCGCGAAGGCGGAGAACCTTGAGGTGTGTGGTATTTCATCGGCGGATTTTCTAGGTGGATGACACGAAGTAGGACCTCGAAGCGTCCCTCGTTCCCCGCACGTATCTCGTCGCGAACTCCTTCACCGCTGCAGATGTTGCCCTCTATGGTGCGCTGCACCCAATCCTGGTATGTCTTCCATGATATGTGCATTTTATCAACCCGCTTACACGTCCGGGGCAGTCACAACTGCAGCCAGCGCAGTACTACTCCCACCCCGCTATCACCCGCTACTTCGACCATGTCCAGAGCCGGTCCTCCGTCCGCAAAGCTGCCGAGTCGCTAGCACCTGCCTTCTCTGTTGTGTCGTTTAACCTCGAGAATGCGCCGCCACAGGAGCGCAAGGCCGATCCCCCTAAGGAGAAGAAGAGCAAGGCATCCACCCCAGCTCCAGACGGTATCGACGCAGCCGTCAAGGCTGAGAAGGCGGGTAAGGCGGCAGCGAAGGCAGATAAGGCGGCGACGAAGGGTGATGAGGGCAAGAAGGTGGCCGAGAGCGGTGAGAAGGAGGGCAAAGCACAAAAGAAGGAGAAGAAAGCGAAGGAGCCCAAAGAGCCCAAGGCCGCAGAGAAGAAACCCGCCGCTGAGGACGCTGGCCCGCCTGTCCCTTCTATGATCGACCTCCGAGTGGGTCACATCGTTGATAGTAAGTGCTTAGTGCTCGTGTGACGTTTGGGGTAACTGTGTTTAACGATGGAACACAGTCAATAAGCACCCCGATGCTGACGGTCTGTATGTCGAGCAAATCGACTTCGGTGAGCCGGAAGGGCCCCGAACAGTGGTCTCTGGGCTTGTGCACTATATCCCCATTGAGCAAATGCGTGACAAATACCTTGTCGGTGTGGTGAGTATCCATGTCCAGCCACCAGTGGCGACCTTAATTGACTTGTGTATTATTAGTGCAACTTGAAACCGGCAAACATGCGAGGAGTGAAGAGCTTTGCGATGGTCCTCTGCGTGAGTAGCTCAGAGAGCATTGAAATTCAAGTCATTAGTCATTCAAACTCATTCTGGTCCGCTCTTTAGGCAACACACAAAGACGGTAAGGATGCAGGCATCGAGCTCGTCCAGCCTCCAGCCGGCTCGAAAGTTGGTGACCAGATTTACTTCGACGGGTTTGAAGGTACGTCCTTACTTACCCCTCGTATGCTGGACATAAATCAACGTACTTCGCCGTGCAGACAAGGAGCCTTTGTCCCAACTCAACCCCAAGAAGAAAATCTTCGAGACGATCCAGCCCGGTTTCACGACGCTGGAGACGCGTGAGGCTGCGTGGGTCCACCCCGAGACGAAGAGCGTACATAAAATCCGCACGAAGGAAGGCACTTGTGTAGCACCGAATTTCGTTGGGGCTTCCTTGTCGTAGAGCATTGCATAACCGGCCGACGTAGACGTAGATATCAATATACATGTAGTTTTACTGACCCACTCACTATTTTGCAGGTCCTACATGTATCGTCCGCTTCAGTCAAGGTATGTATCATGTGGTACGGATATTTCACCATTCAAACCCCACGTTTGCTCATCAGTACCGTATCTCCCCTTACCGGAAGTCGCATAGTTGCCGGCGAGCTTCTTGAGCAAGAAGTCGCCGTACACAATAGGCTTGTACATCTTCAGCGGCTCCTTCACTTGACAAGTTGCGCGGTCCTCGTCCTGAATGAGTCGTGCGGCAGCGAGAGGCTCTACGAGCGCATCGAAGTTGGCTTCGAAAAAGAACGGGATCCTGAAATAACGCTTGAAATGCACAGATAACAAAACAGTGACTGTTGGACGTACGAGACCCGGTAGTTCGAACCTCTATGGATGACTCTGTGTAGTGTGCTCTTGTACAGGCCATTTGTCCAGACCTCCCACACTGTTTAGCGAGGCCGCTTAATTAAGACCAAGCATTGGAAGGATTGGGGAGTGTAACTTACTTTCCCCGATGTTGCAGACTACGCAGCCGGGGATGGGGTCGGCATTAATCCATTTTCCTCCTTCGTCTGCATGTTCCCTATGTACCGCGGAGTCCGTCTGTTGGAGACCAGGCTGCTGGTTGAGGAATACCTGTAGAGCACCAGGTGTAGGATCGGCGTATAGGAAACTGAAGAGGATACTGAATTTCCTTGACGCAGAAAGGAAGGGACTTAACGGATTCGAAGGAACTCACGTTAGACATCCGTAGTCTTTGTGGGCACCGCAAGAGAACCCACCGAAATCGTTAGGAAGGGGAGGGTATCCTGTATCCTCGTGTATCATAAGTTACCGAGAAACGTTGGTCCGGCTTGGCATACCGATTATTCTCATAACCCAGAAGCTGTCGTCAACCTTGCTCCGGAGTTGTGCCCATTCCTCTGGCGCCATACCCAACCCAATGGACATACTACAAATCCGACCCTCCTCAGCTCGTGTATGCGCAAGGACCAGAGTGGAGCTTACGCTTCCATCACAATCAGGCCCAGCTTCTTCATCTTCTCAATCCATATGTCGTACTTCTCCTTGAAACCCGGTATTATCGGCCATTGGTTCTCTCCCCAGACTGTCTTCGTCTTGTCCGGATTCTCGACGGGTCGGAAGAAGTCGATAGCTTCGTGGTTGTCCGCCTTTCCGTTCGTGACGTTCTCCTTCAGCCTCTGATACCCTAACGAGACAATCTACAAGATGATTTCATCAGGCAGAACCGGTACGCGCACGCACCTCGTACACCATCCTCGTTCGAGATAGATATCTTCTCCTTCTCCTCTTGGGGCGAAGCAAAGAACTCGCGTGCGAGGTGAGTCAGCTCTTCTGGCTCCGATGGATCTACGTAGGAGGAGATATCAAGGTAGAAGAAGCCATATTCGGTGCAAGCAGCATGCAGTGCGGCAGCGGCTGACAGTCTCTCTGCAGGGTTATCCGAGTGCAAGAACGGTGCAACGCTGATGATTGGGAGTGAAGCAAGTCCTGTTCGCCCTGGAGCGCGTCCCATGCTTGAGTGAGCTATCGCAAAGAGCCAGAAAACATAGGCACCTTTCCACCATGGTCCCCATGACAGTCGTGATAAGCAGAGCTTGGAGCTCCCAGGGGAGATTAGATTACATAGCTTCCCATTGTCCGTCGGGTAGAGATTAGATTAGATGCAGAGACGCCCATGCAAGCGGACCTTGAGACGAACACCCATCTAAGTCTTGACGCGTAGGAACTCCTTTTCGTACACGTTCCCTCCTCCCCCAGTCTCTTTACGCGCCTCTCCTTCCCACACAAGCATCCCTGTCAAAATCCGGCCCTCCTGACAGAAAGTATGGCTCTGAGCTTCACAACCATCTCTGGGGACGGCCGCCACTCTCTCGCCAGCACCAACTCTGGCTTCAACTCCGAGATCGACGAGGAGGAGATTGACCAGCTGGACTCTGGCTTGGATGACGAAGGGGACGAGATGGAGCCAGAGGTGGAGGAGGAGAGTGTGTCCACGGCCAAGGGTCGGAGGAAACTTGGTGTCCGCATTCCTGGTACTACTCTGGTACCGCAAGACAGGTTGGATACCATTCTACAGGCAGAGGGTATGTTGGGAGCCGGTCCTGTGGCTGGTATTATCTGACATATGTGCCACGCTTAGGTGCTGGGGCGCATATGTCAAAAGAGGCTGTCTATATGCTCTCGATCGCTACCGTGAATATGGTCCATCCTCGGATGTACAAAAAGTTTTGTACTAACTCATGTCGCTCAAATAGGAGGAATTCGTCAAACGCTTGGCCGAGGCTGGTTATCAACAAACAATATCGGAGAACCGTCAGCATATACAATATCGAGATATGGGTGTGTCCTTCGCGGCTGGTGTACTAGAGGAGACCACTAAAGCACGCATATAGCGACCTTGACACGCAAACATTCCAAGTTGAAGTTCCTAGAAGGTACGCGCAGTTCCCACCGCACAATAATACCAGTACGCGAACAGCGCGACTATTGCAGACACAATACCGCAGCCTATGTCCATCGTGGAAGCCATACAACGTCGCGCAGCCAAAGAGCGCGAGGGTCTTGAGGACGACTCCGCAATCCCCGCGACCGCGCCGTCCTCTCCCCCCTTTGTTCCCGGCCAGCTGCCCAAAAATTCCGACAGTGCGTCCACCCCCGCGAAACCTTTGCCCAAGAGCCGACGGTCTCTTCCCGCGCAAACCAACGGAGAAGGACCGAATGGGATCGCAAGCACGAGTGCCAGCGCCGCCGCCTCCCCAGCTGCCAGCACAAGCGCGCGGGCGGCCACCCCGCGGTCATCGCGAGCGCGCGACCGCAGAGGGCGATGGAGCCATGGCCCGTCCGCCAACGGGTCGCACGAGGGCACGCCGGAAAGCACAGGACCGACAGGTACGCGAGGAGGTACGCGGGCGAGCAGCGCTCGCACTAGGAACAGGTCCAACAGGTCGACACGAGCGCGGGAAGCCGTTGAGACGGCGCCGTCGGGCGGCGAGCATGCCAATGGTGCTACGAACGGTCGGAGTGCAAGCAGTGCTGGTGCTCATGGTGAGTAGAGCTGGTGAGCGCAGGCGGCTATGCACTCGCTCATTCGTGTGGCACGGTTAGTAGAGTCTGCAGGTGCTGGAGGTCCCCAAGGCCATGTTACATCCGGACAGGTCATCGGTCCTGCCAGCGGGTATCTAGAGGAAGGTGGCCGGTTAGTTGCCAATGGACGGAATGCCATGACGGACAACCCAGGACGGACGATATACTCTCAGCAACGCCCTCCTGCTCAGCGCTAGCATAGAAAGTCTCTAACGCACTCACACCTCGCCTTGTTTTCCTCGCATACCACGCTTCAACTGTTCTATTCGCGATTCTCATACGGTCCTACCGCAACAGCAGCCACGCCAGTTCGTATTATTAGGTGTGCATCAAGGTTAGGGGTTGTGGGTCATCTAGCTGAACAACATTTTAGATGCAATCATATAATGTACACAGTCTTCCCATTATCGTACACAAACTACCGTGTGCCCGGAGGTACACCAGCGGACGGTCCTTCACTCGACGTTGATTTGGACGCTGCCGACCTCTGGCGCCTTGGGGACCGTGACGGTGAGTATCCCATCAGCGAGTTTTGCGGACACCTTGCTGCTATCTACAGGGAGTGGAAGCATCACGGTGCGGGTGAAGCTCGACGTTCCGGTGAACATCCGCTCCGTGGAGATGGCCGTCTGCTCCTGCTGTGCTGCAACTGCGGACAGCGCGTTAGCATCATGTAGAACTCGCAGGGAATGTCTCGAAGACATACCTTCCGTCGACTCCGAGGTTCCTGTCCACTCCTCTGCCGCCGGCGAAGTCTGCGGCTGCCCCTCCTGCGAGGGCGCGGCGCCCTGGCGGAAGACCTTGCCCTCGACGGTCAGGCTCCTTCCGCCATCGCCGACGCGAACGCTGATGTTCTCCTTCTTGACACCAGGGAGCTCGGCCTCGACGATGTAGTTGCCGCCCTGCTCGTGGACGTCGATGGCAGGGCGGAGGGCGGACGAGGACGCGAAGAAGGGGTCCTCGAAGAACGAGGAGCGGGTAGCGGGGTTCCAGTGCCAGTGGGCGGGCGAACGGCCTAGGGGCTCGTCGAACATGTGGAAGAAGGGACGGAACTCGCGGAGGAATTGGCGTGAGAGAGACATGGTGTGTAATGGGGTTGAGGATGTTGTTTCGGTTGTTTGAGAAGTGTTGGGGATGTGAGTGCCAGTGGGTGATGAGAGAACGATTAGTAGCCAGGGAACAGCGGTCGTTTCGTCGACATTTATACCCTGGGGAATTATTTACTCTGGAAGTGTCCTGAAGCTGCTTGTCCATTCTAGTGCAGCCACAGATCTAAGCTCTGGCTAATTCTCGCTCTCCTCTCACTGGCTTCGTCATAGGGGCGGCCCAGAGCGGCCCGCAGGATCGAGACAGATCCAGAAGCCGATGGCCGTCGACCGTAGAAGCGCCGACCACGTGCCCCGATATGGCAACTCTCCGAGCCGCCCCGAAATGTGTGCACATTTTCCCAGGGCGGACAGCGCATGGTCCGTGCCCTGGGTGTGTTGATAGTTTGATCATCGACATGGCCGTAAGTGGAAAACGTGCATGACATGGGTAATCCTAAACAAAACAGTGCCGATAAAAATACATGTATGATACAAGGGGAGAAACCAACGGGGAATGTGCCAGAACCAACTTGAAGTCCTACCGGCATCCAAGACAAAACCCGAAAGCAAAAAAAATCCTAGTCCTTGCCTGGCCACTCAACTACCCACATGGCCTGCACCATATGTTCTTGATCGTCGTCGTCCTCAAACTTGAGCTTATACATGGGGACTTGAGGTTGCTTTGCTGCCCCTCCGCCCTACACCGAGAAATGGAATGATCAGGAGGACGGCTTCCGGGGGCAAAAATCAAAGGAAGCTTACGCGGCCTGTGGTGTTGAGGTCTTTAGGGCCCGCTATAACCTCGGCACGATAGAAGCAGCTGGTATCCGGGTAGAGGGCCATGACGGTCGCCCTCGCGGCGAATTCGGGGTATGCGCTCAGATGCGCAGCGCTCTCTGGATGCGCGTTCGGGTCGGGTAACGGGATTATCGCACGCAGCGTAGTATTGTACCGCCTTCCGCCGCATACATGTCAGTGCCTGGATACGTAGGAGGATACTTGGTTTACTCACTGTCCTGGTTGACCGTCCTCCTGTGGTTCGGGGTCTTGGACCTCGTATCTGTAATCCAGGTGGTTAGCCACATGTCACGGCGTTCGGCCAAGGGTTGTACCGATTCTTATCTTGGTTTATGCACTTGGTGACGACAGCGAGGATCCACTCTTCGTCCTTTCCGCCGGTGATGATGTCGGTCTTACTGGTATTTGTCGGCGGATGGAACGCAACTTTGCGCCCCTCTTGAAGAGGAAGTTGCTTAGCCAGTGCTTCCCGCCGCGCTTTGGGTTCACGGGAGAAGGGTATTGGCGGCTGGGGCCCGACTGAGCCTCTCGGTGGCACAGTGATCGACATCGAACGCGATGGCGTAGCTGCGGCTGGCGTGACAGCTGGCGCAACGGAGGGCGAGTGTGCCCTCGGTCGCTTGTTACGTTTCTCCACTACACGGGGGTTAGTTGGTATCCGAGCGGCTCGATTTGTCAGCGCACCTTGTGGTTGTGGCTCTGGCGCCTTCCGGAGGGCGATGAGCACGCTGAGTCTTTCAATGACCTCGTCAATGGCCCTGTGGTGATACATCAGAATCGGACACGATAAAACGAGCCATTGTCGTACTCTGTCTCCTTCTCGGCATTGGTCTTCACCTCTTGGAGGCCGGATACTAGTTTCTTGTAGATGCTCTTCACGCCATCAATACCTTCCGATGGTAGCGAGTCGTCCGAAGGCCACTGGGAGAGCAGCCGATGTACGCGGCCGATCGTGTCGTTTCGCTCCGGCTTGGAGAGCATCGTCGACAGCTTGTTCAGCGACGCCGCCGCCTGCGACCAGCACTCGACCTCTGCCAAACGCACAATCGATGTCCGTCAGTAAGCACGGAATTGCATCTTCGATGACGACCCCATCCTAGCCCGAAGGGTTCCGAGGGGCCAGACACGGGAGGAAGGGAACATTTACCTTCGGATGACGCAGGTCGCTTGGAGACACCACGTCTGCTGGCCATGTCCGCTCTCAGGGAAATATTATGGGCGGAGGGAAGTGGGCGAGGGACAATGTAGGCCGGGTGCGGTGCGGCCGCGTTGAACTTGTTGTATTCCATCCGACACGCCGGTTCCGCAACGGTGGGCTTCAGAAAGTCCGCGAGCACTTTTCGATCTCGATCGCCGCCGGTTTAAGGCTCATCCTCCTCGCACGTGACCCTACGTGACCTCGTAAACAAACCTTGACGCCCAACCCCGTTTGGCGCCCACGGAGACGATGATGGTCCAGGGGAAGGAAAAATGATTCCCAGTCCACAATGTAAGCCATGTGTGATAATAGCTAGTGTACATGCGATATTAAAAATCAATATGATGCAACGGAATCATCAGGGCGTTGCTACTAGATCCCGGTTCGTCACCAGCAGGTCCAGCACTTACTTACGCCTGGCCCGAGTCCTTGGAGGATGGAGCAAGCTTCCTGAGGGAAACATCATACACGACTGCACATGTGCATCAGCATCCGACGGTATGTGTAACGATGTGGATGGGAGCCTACCTTCTTCTATCTTCTTGATGTCATATTTGAGACTATCATAACGGCGTCGTAGCGTATCGTTCTTCAAGTTGAGCTGAGAGATAACGGAGAGTCAGTGCTACCTCATCAAAGTACTACAGGATGAGAAGAGACCATGGCAAATCCAGCGAAGATGTCTTTGACAAACAAGGATATCTTGATTGGCTGTTCGAAGTCGCCCAAGGTAACTGAGTTGACGGCCAACCGCGACTGTGCGCGAACTCGTTAGTGGGTGCAAATTCCATGTAGTCGTGCTACCCACCAGCTCGTTCACGAGTGTAATAACGCCATGCAGATAGTCTTCCACCGAAAGTACAATTCTATCCTGCCACTCCGGTTTGACTGAAGAGGAATTGAGTTGCAGTCCCCAAAATATTCGGTTCAAGGGGACACTTACTTCCGAGGGTCTCTGCAACCGCAGGCAATGACAGAAGGGCACCGCTTTGCAAGTACTCCACGAGCGTCGCTGAGAACACAGCGTTTCTCAATGACATGTGCCACATGTCCTTCCACTTCCAGAATTGGTTCGGTGGAATAATGTCCGCCAGGGCAGCGGTGGATTCACGACAGCTTTGAAGCACAGGACGGGCCTGATTGAGCAGGGTTGGCACTGTGATCTTCGCGTCAGAAATAGTTCCGTAATTTGGAGACGCATCACCTTCACTTACTCTGTTCCGAGCGTGTTGAGTGGACCCTATTGAGAATGCCAGACAATGTTCTTGTCTTCTTATCGAATTCGGTCACTTGCTCCTTGATTTTCTGAGCGTAGAGCGGGGGTCACGTCGTCCTATAGCCCTCGCATGGGAGATATGGATGTACTTCTCTTATCTCGACCTCTGCGTCGAGCATCTGGTTTATGTTCTCGAGATTCTGGGGATCCATGACGAGGATGAAGTTCGAGTTACCGTAGCAAGCTTAAGATCAGGTTGGGCGCCAATGGACGTAGACTCATTGGAAGAGACGCTAGGAGCAAACTGGACCAAATAACGCGCCTTGGCCTTTGACGCGTCCGGGCGATGACCCAAGTTGCCGCTTAGCCTTCCCTCTGCTGTCTGGGTCCCTCGTTCTGCATCCCACACACTTGGTCTGCTCCTCGACTATTCGCTTCGCCTCTGCATCCTGAGCCGATCCCCATCCAAAACCTTGATGGCAACGCAGCCACCACCACCGAAGCATGAAGTGAAGAAGAAACTTGCTGAACTTCGCGATGCTCCAGTGGCGATCGTGCCGGACGACGTTCTCAAATTTCTATCTACCTACCTGCTTGGAAGTCTCGACAAGCCTACAAATCCTGCAACCTTCTTTCTCGCATACAACCACTGGTTTTGCTCACAAGCCGACGAGGTGACAAAGGACGCGGCCATCTTCCTCATCCGCTTGCACGCGTATAACAGCAATTCCGTCCAAGTATGGAGGCTACATTTGAAGCGAGTGTTGTCGCGATGTTGCTACTGCGTCAGGGGTTTGCACGAGGCGGAAATCATGTCAAGACACACGTGAGTGCAACGTTTGTTGGGGTCGAATCGTCGGTGAACACTGCAATAGGTACTTCGGTGCTTTCAGCGATAGCATCTTGAAGACCTTCTATGGCAACTTTCATCAGTTCCTCACGGACTTTGTGGTTCAAGCTCTGGCAGAAAAAGGTCTTACTGCGGTCAAAGACTCACCACCACACGAGTCCGGACCAACCCTTGCGGATGCGCCACCGGCCATCACCTTTCTCATGACCACATATCTACATATGCTTCAAGACCCCCGTATCATCTCCCTGCTTCACAGCTATTGTCCTCGTCTTTCCATCAAGGCCTGGCCCACAGACATTCCTTCCTCGGCACTCCTCGCTCTGCTCTTTGACGAATCTCACGACATCCGTGCTTGGGCCCAGAAACAATGTGTATCTTGCGAGGTTGCTCCTATCCCAATGGAGAACTTCTCACCGTCGCACATCACCCTCTTAAAGGCTGTTTGTGATTCCATTGCTTCCTCGCGTCCTCTGTCCGACTGTCTAGGCGACGAGTACAAAGTCTCATGGTTGCAAGAGATTCCCGCTCTCTGGGCGGGCTCTGCTATTCTCCTCCGTTTCGTCCCTATCGAACTCCTCCGAGCAAGTCGAACGTTTGACCTCGATATCCGGCATATAATAGTAGGCCATTTACACGATACCGGAAAGCGTCAGCAATTTTGTCATTCTCTGTTTATTATCTACTGACGTAGTTTCTATGGTTTCCATATTTTACACTACTGGCCAATAGATTTCATCGACGTCTTAAAGAGTTTCGTCATTATTCTGAGACGTATGGGGCCTGGCGCATGGCAAGACGAGGGTCCCGAGTACGCGCATGTTGTCTTCAACTCGATAAAAGACAATACCCGTTTTGGAGATGTCCTCTGCAACCTCACCGCCCCCGTTCCGAAAGACGACTGGCAGCTGAAGTGGCTCGAAGTCTACGCGAACTCCGTCGGAAAGCTCCCTGTGTTTAAGGATATCCTCCCGTCCATCCTGCAATTCCTATGCGAGCAATTGCAACACGTGCGGTTCAAGGCGGTCCGTCCGAATGCCATGGTCATCGCGTCGAAGGTATGTAGGTCTTCACAAGTTTGAAAACTCTTCACCGAACGCGTTCGTTAGCTCCTCTTCGCAGTGCTGGCGCATCAGGGCAAGGACGGGTCGACCAGACAAGACCTTGCACTCGACCTCCTTACTGTCCATTCCGCCGTTTATGTCAACGTTGCATTTGGCAAGGGCTACGCGGACGAGGCCTGGAAGGATGCGCGGGAGCAGGCACGCAGACTGATCAAACAAGCCCTCCTGACGGACGTGCGGAGGGTGGTCTCGGCTATCACCTCGTTGTGCTCCCCTAGTAGCACTCCTCCTCCTCTCGTATCGCTCATCCACAAGCAGGTTTGGCAGAACATCTATGAAGGCGTGGAGGCCAACGACTCGGACGCGATCTCCATGTTGGTCTCCGTTCTCGCGCACGTTGCGCATGTAGACGACCTGAAGAAGGTTGTGTTCGAGGATACCTTCAAGAAATCGCAGTCGCCCGCCACATCACAAGCCACCCTTGCGGCTGTTAACGATGCTCTCGCCGTCTTCCGCAACGGTTTTCGAGACGTTCTCAGCCGGTACACCGATGCCAGCCGAGCGTCCACTGCGATCGAACTTCTTGGACAGGACGACGTTGTGAAACACGTCGTGGCGATCATGTTCTCCCCTGTGGAAGCCCTCCAAGGAGCTGCACAAGCCTTGGTATCTCTTGCATACGACGTCGACGGCCGTCTGGATTGCTTCCGTGCCCTCCTGGAGCACGTCCCATCCGCGTCGTTCGCCGGGGTCTGCGATTTCCTTACCACCTATTCCCGCTACGCCACCGCTGTACCGGAAGCTTGCTCCCTCTCCCAAGCCCTCGCGCGCTGTCTCACCGACATTATCGAGGGTCTTTGTTCCAGCCCAGACGGCCTCCTTCTCCAACCAGCGTTCCTCAAATCAGCCGGAGAGGTCTTGGAGGATAAAATCCCGAAGTGGTGGCACCTCATGACAGAGGCCCTCTGCGTCATCTTCCCGCAGACACCGCGTTGGGCACGGTACTTCGAGAACGAGGAGATGGTGCTCTGGATGCGCGACGCGCTCATCTTCGGACGCGACCTCCTCGCCCAGCGGCGGACCCTCGAATCTGGGGCCCTTGTGCGGACTCAGAAGGAAGTCCGGGCGGGCAAGAAGCTCTCTGGGGTAGGGAAGAAGATGGTGGACGACCTGCAGCAGGTGCTCTACGAGCTGACGAAGTGGCTGCGTCTGACGGATGAGGAGCTGCTGCACCAGTCGTTCGCGCTTCTCGAGACGCTCCTCGACTGCTTCCGCGACACGAACATTCGCCCTCGTGAGGATACGTTCCAGCGTATTCAACGTCATATCGATGATGCGCGCAAGAACGACCCGAACAAGATGAGGTCGCGGCTAGATTCCACGCGGCTGCTCCGGCTGCAGGAGGCGATCGGGACGTTTGACGAGGACGAGGACATCCAGATCATCTCCCACACCTTCGCACCGAAACCTGCCAAGGTCAAGGAGGAAGGGAAGGTCAAGGCGGAGCCGAGACATATCCTCAAGTCTTCGACGAAGGATGTCAAAGGCAAGGGCAAGGATAGGCCATCGATTGCCGGTTACTTCTCCAGCGCAGACGTGAAGATGGCAGGGGCGAAATCCTCAATACCTTCTACCAGCATCCGACCTGCACTGGCTCCCGCACGAGGTCTCAAGTCCTTCATTAAGGACGAGAGCGCGAAGTCTAGCACTGCAGCGTCTAGCACCCTCGACTCGTCGAGTAGCGAAGAGGAGAGCGACGAGGAGGATGAGGAAGATGGGCCGAAGGGTCTGGCTGGCCTCTCGAAGTTGCAGAAGACCCCAACTATCAAGAAGCCGGCAGAACGGCGACAGGTCAAGATCCTCGACCTCCCTACGGACGGCAAGCACCCGAGACTCGAGATGATACGGAAGCGCGAGGACGCGCGGCGGACTCACATGCGCCTCAAGCCCGACGTTACCGGGCTCTACCACGCACTGCTGTCGTGGAATTATGAGCACGATGGCCCCATGCCTCCCGGGGAGAAGCCGAGGCTCTCGTCTGTGCCAGAGCGGTTCAGGGACTACGTGCATTTCCGGAGCATCTTCGAGCCGATGCTCTTCCTCGAGATGTGGAACCAGTTGGCGGAGTCGAAGGAGCAGCCTCTGGAGTCGTACGACTGCCGCATCCTCAGCCGCCAGTATACGGACGAGTATATAGATCTAGAGATCTCGATCGACGGGTCGGTTGGGAAGGAATGGAGTCTCTCGGACACGGACATCGTGCTGTTGTCGAGCTCGAATGCCAAACGGAGGGTCCTCGGGAAGGCGCAGAGCTATCGTTCTTCGTACATGGGCATACAAGCCACCGTACGGTACCTTGCTGGCGGCGGCGACCCAGGGCTTCAGGTGGGGACGTCATGGAGTCTGGCTAAAGTGCTCAGGTCAGTTTTGCATCATATCGTGCTCAAATGAAGTCCCTAATTTGAATCAGTTTGTCGACTATCATCCGCGAGTATGCTGCCCTTATGGCGCTTCCACACTACGACCTCCTCGACAATATCCTGCATACTCCATTGTCGAGACCAGGGAAGGTTGGGGCTGAGGAGGTGCAGAAGGTCATGAAGACGTACAACGTGAACGAGCCTCAGGCGAATGCCATCCTCAAGTCACTTGGCACTGAGGGTTTCGCCCTCATTCAAGGGTGAGTTCTTTTGTGACTTGTGGTTGCACCGTATGCTCAGTTATGCAAAGTCCTCCGGGAACGGGAAAGACGTCGACTATATGCGGTCTGGTACAACTCTATCTGTCGCGGCGGTCGAAGAATGTTGGACGACCAGGCGAGAAGGAGATGCCTAAAAAGATCCTGCTCTGCGCCCCGAGTAACGCCGCCATCGATGAAATCGCATTCCGTCTAAAGGAAGGCGTGTCTGGTGCTGGCCATCGCGCCGAACATCCCAAAGTCGTCCGGATCGGGTCCGTCAAGACGATGAACCTCAGCGTTCGAGACGTTTCCTTGGAGCACCTCATGGACCAGAAGCTCAATGCCCATCCCGAGCTGCAGAACACGAAGGAGGCCGGAACCGAGCTCGCTCGCGTTCGTGCGGAGCTGGAGTCGGTGAAAGTGCAGCGACAACAGAAAATGGAGGAGATGGCGCTCATTGAGGACAACGCGGCGAAGGCGCTCGCCCTCGAGGACGATATCAAGAAGCTGAGCAGGGCGAGGGTCATGTTGATCCACCAACTGGACAAAGTCAAGGACAAGCAGAAGTCGGACTACCGCACCCTCGACGCCACCAGGCGGCGCTTCCGGAACGAGGTCCTTCAGGAGGCCGACGTCATCTGCAGTACCCTGTCCGCGTCTGCCTATGAGTACCTGGAATCATTCGACTTTGAGGTCGTTATTATCGATGAAGCCGCCCAAGCCATCGAGCTCAGCTCCCTGATTCCCATGAAGTACCGCTGTAGGACGTGCATCATGGTAGGAGGTAGGTTGACTCTTTAGGAACAATTGCGGCGTTGGGATGCTGATGTGAGAACAATAGATCCTCAGCAGTTGCCGCCGACTGTGAAGTCGCAAGAGGTCAGTGCTCTCACAGGAGACCGTAGCAATGGCGCGAGGGTTGACTTTGGCCGCAGGCATGTAGGCTCGGATATGACCAGTCACTGTTCGTCAGACTCCAAAAGATTCAGCCGGATGCTGTTCACTTGCTGAGGTGAGTAGGAGCCTTCCGCCACAGTGCAGAGTCACCGATGCGGCACATCTCGCAGCATACAATACCGTATGCACCCGGATATTAGCCAGCTGCCGAGCAATCTCTTCTATGACGGACGACTTAGCGACGGACCTGACATGGCTGAGAAAACCACACGGTCCTGGCACAGTCACCCCAAGTTCGGAACCTACCGGTTTTTCAGCGTCGAGTCAGGAACAGAAGAGAAGATGCCAGGCGCTGGTCATTCCCTCATGAACCGTTCGGAGGCACAGGTTGCGGTGGCCTTGTACAATAGGCTCATCAAGGAGTTTTCGTCAACGAATCTCGACTTCAAAGTCGGCATCATCTCTATGTATCGAGGTCAGATCATGGAGTTGAAGCGCGCGTTCCGACAACGATTTGGTGAAGAGGTCCTCAGTACGGTTGATTTCAATACTGTCGATGGTTTCCAGGGTCAAGAAAAGGATATCATCATCCTGTCCTGCGTTCGTTCAGGTCGGAACTTGCAGACTGTTGGTTTCCTCCGAGGCAAGTACAATATCTATTGTGGTTGACCTCAGCGATGTAACTCTACGTGATAGATGTTCGGCGAATGAACGTCGCCCTGACCCGCGCCAAAGCCTCCCTGTTCGTCCTCGGTAACGCACCGACCCTTGAGAGGAGTGATGACATCTGGCGAAAGATTGTTGACAACGCGAGATCGAGGTCGTCTCTCATCAAGGTGAGTTCCATACTGGTATTCTAACTGTTTGGTGCTAAGTCGCTTTCACGTTCGCGTAGGCCGATGTCGCATACTTCACTGCTCCCACCTCGTACACGAAACCTCCATCACAGCCAACTAAGCCTAAACTCAAGCCGCCGTCGAACGGCCCTGCAGTACCTCCGCCACCGCCAGACCTCGCCACGCCTCGTGAGTTAAAATCACTTGCAAACCGCTCAAACGCCCCTGCCTCTGCCGCGTTTCAGCCATCAGCCCCGAGCGCCCCGAGCAAGGGGCCGATGCCTGTCGAGCCACAATCTGCCGCCGTATCAGAGGATGCGCAAGTGGGTCAGAAACGGCGCGCAGAGGACCCGCCGAAAGCGGATGAGGCAGGTGATGCGGGATCAGCCCCTGGTGTTTCGAAGCCGAAACCGAGGCCACCTCTGGCAAAACGCCAGAAGCAGGGTCCCAGTTTGTTTATTCCCAAGAAGGTACGCTATCATATCTTGACCGTCGAAAAATACTGTCGTTATCGACCGTCCTGATGCGCATTCCTCTCACAGCGTTGAACTCCCACCACAGCATGACCATTCATCGTCGCATACCACATCTGCTCATCTTGTTTGCACCTGCTTTCGTTGCACATTAAATCATTGGCACGCACATATATCGCATCCTATCTATCTTGCATTGTATAGATACACCCAGTACCTGTAGGATTCCCTAATCATCTATCATAGTTCCTTCGACTCGCATATGGCGGTAGGCCACAACTTGAATTGTCACTGAGAGCCAAATTTCCTGACGTGACGTCGTTCTCCTTTTCTGGCGAACTCAGTCGTGCATCCCACACTCGCCGTGCAATTCCGTACGATCACCGCCCCACAACGACCGTGAGTGCTCCTGGGGCGCTCTCGTCGTATCCGCATCACGGTGTAGTATCTGCACAACTCTTTTACTCAGAACTGTGCACTGTGCCGAATCCGCGGTCAATTGAATACTGTATGACCTATCACAAAGCCTGCCATCCTCGACCAGCATCACTCAAGCTGGCAACAGACGGCCGTCGAGGCTCGCGGTGCGCCGGGTCCCACACCGGACATATCAACATGTACATGTTGACGGTGATCGATGATCTGCGGTACCGTAGTAGGAACAGCACATTGATAATTCGGTGCACGCCGCCGAACCGAACCGAAGAGATTACTTTGCTTATTCGGCCTACTCGTCCTCGGACCGAAGGCACTGGCAATGGCAAGATGCGATACTCGCATCCTTCCCGCCATGGGCCAGGCGCATCACCATCTTGCGTCAACATCACATCAAGTGCTGTAGTATAGCAATGTACTTACTTACGTATGTGCCGCACGGTGAGTGCGGTTGTATCGTAGATAAGAGCCCGACCTCCTGTCCCAGAGTCCCAGACCCAAATGCCCGCTGAGCGCTGATCAGCGGGCGGTCCAGGGCGCGTTCGAGACACGAGAACTGGCGGATTGTCGCCCCCTGGTATGGCTATGTAGAGGTGCAATGTTAATCACGATGGCGGACTCGGATCGCCCGCTAAAACAACGGGCGTAAACGCTGCTGCGGTCTGCGAGACGGCGTCCGCGAGCCACCGCGCGAGGAGGAGGTTGCTTACATACCGCTGAATCATAACTTGTGTGCGAGTGCAAGGATCACTGCCCTTAGCGGGCAAAGCACATAGCTGAGATGCAAACGCAACTGCTGTCAGTGTTGAGCTTGCTCGAATGATGCGCCGACAAAGAAGTAGAGGAAATCACCGCAGCGAGCTGGAGAATCCGGAAAAAGACAGCATGTCACCGACGATCGAAAGCAAGCTAGAGATACATGCAGGAGTACAGCGCTAATGACAACAGGGTATCCGTCCTCGATACCGGCCCCGACCCGCAGAACAACAATCAGTAACTGGACGTGTCCTAGGTACGGGAGTGGGGGCGGGCCGAGAACAGCAGCGCCCACTGCAAAGAGAACTCGAAAACATAACGACGACGAACCCAATCACCCCCAGAAACGAACAGCGGACGACAGACCACGCTTATTGCGCGGTGGCGTGGGCGGTGAAGGCGTTGTAGTTGAACGCGGGGGGGTTGGGGTTGAAGGTGAAGTTGTCGGGCTTGAGGTCGATGACGCTCGCGCCGTTGCGGGTGAGGACGCCGTGCATGAATCCGTTGGGCTGGATCGGGAGCGACAGCTTGTTCACGCCCGCCTTGACGTCGAACGTCTGCGCATCGCTGTCCGTGCTCGAGAGCGAGAGCGTGCCGTCGGCCGTCGCGAGGACCACGGCCCACATCTTGTCCTGGAACTGTGTAATTATCGCGCCGCGCGGTCAGCATAGGGGTCCCAATCGGAATCGGACGGATGTAGGAGCGGCCACACGCACGAGCTGGAAGTCCTTCGGGGCGCCGACGGCGTCGGCGGGCGTCGCGTTCTTGGGATGCGGCCGTGCCCACATGACGAGCTGGTCCTTCGCGATGGCGGGGGCTTGCCCAGTCTTGAACTGCGTCGCGAAGAAGTTCGTGAGGCTGAGGAAGCCTGTTTGGCGGGGTCAGGGGCACCGTCTGCGCGGAAGCATGATGAATGGACGTACCTTCGTGGCTGAAACCGTTGACCCACTTCTCGGAGCCAGGGGGGAGGTTGCCGTGCTGGGGGCCGATGTAGTGGGACTCGCCGAAGTCGTTCCAGGTGCAGATCTCGACGAGCGAGACCTTGTCGCGGTTGGCGATGAGGGTCTCCCAACGGGAGACCCAGAGGTGCTCATCGCCGTCGAACACGAACTGAAAAAAAAATCACAATCAGTTTGGAATCAAGCCTCCCTAGCCCACTCGAAGTCACTCACGTTCTTGTTGAAGGTATCGGCGCCGAAGTGGGTGAAGAACCACGGCGCGACCGCAGCCATGTATGTCTGGGCGCTGCCCTGGACATTAGCGAGGTTGGTGATGTGCTGGGTATCCGTGTCGAAAGAGCCGATAAACGTCTGGAGCGCCGTCTCGCCTGCGGCGTTGATGTTGTTCAGATCAACGCCGGGTAGGGTCTGCGCCGCATTCTGTGCCGTAATCGCGAGTGGCCATCCAGAGTTGAACTGCAATGGTAGGTATAGGCGTCTGTTACCCTCCGGCCCATGACGACCAAAGAAAAGCTTCACAACACTTACGTTGAAGTCGCCGTCCATGACGCCACCGAAGGTGCTGAATGTGGTGGGGTCGATGAAGAAGGACGGGACGAAGTGGACCTTGCCGGTGGTGTCGGGGTGCTGCGTGAACTGCGCCTTCCAGCCGGACGGAGCGTCGGCAGCGCCGAAGGTGCAGGCCTCCCCGGCGAATGTCGAGACGAACGCCTTGCCGCTGACCTGGAGCTGGGGAGACCGGCTCGCAAACTGGTTGGTCAGGGAGCGGATGGTGGCGCCGTCATCAGCGGTCGTGCACGGGAAGGAGCTGGAAATATGATGAGTCGGGGGTGAATCATGCAGCGAACGCCGAGGGATTTGCAAGAGATTGCCGCCGTTGCGTACCTCATGTCAAACGAGAAGAAGAGCTTGAAACCCGAGTTGAGCTGCTCTGCGGCCTGGTAGCTGTGTAATAGGATGGTCAAAACCGAAAGCCGAACAGTGCTGTTGGAGAGAACTCTTACGCAAGGTCGGACTGGGAGCTAGTGAAGGGATCGTTACCGATGTTGAGCGCGAAACCGTCGATGCCGTTCGCCTGAGCGAGCTGAATGTCGCTCTTCCAGTCGTCAATCGTGAATCCAGACGTGAGGCCGACAATGTGATGTGCAACAACGATCTTGGGGACACCAGAATCGCGGGCAACCTTGGCGGGGGCGGCATTAGTGAAAGCAGCGGCAGCAAGGAGGCCTGCAGAGATCAGGATAGAGCGGAAGTGCATGATGGTGGTGGTGCTGGCGTATGCGTGAGTCGTAAGGACTGTGTGGCAGGTCTCTTCGTTAGCGGAATGTGAAGGAGAAAGCTTGTGTGATGACGGCTAGCGTCGACAAAGAAGAGAATAAGTATAGAGGAAACGGGGAATGAAAGGACGTTGAGAAGGAACGTTGACGGCACAGCGGACAACGGTTGGGGCGTGGCAAGTGGAGTACTGGAAGACTTTATACACGGGGCGCATGGCGGCAAGGAGACTGGGCGCGAGAGCGGTAGAGGGAATATGATGCCGGAAACAATACGTGAACGGGACAATGATGCACAGTTGCAGAACGGTCGGGACTCGAAGTTGGATCGAATTTTCATCATGAGCGGTTGATAGAGGAGATGGCGGAGGGCCGGGCGCGGCGAGCTGTTCTGAGCAGTAGAACGCTATTGTCGCCCGCGCTCGTCCGCGTTTGGTTGTTTGACCACCCACCGTACCCAAACACTTGCCTTATTGGGTCATAGGCGCTCGCCCATAACAACGCCGCCCCGGGAGCGCCCGGGGCAACGTGCGACGTGAAGCCCTTGTTCGGCATACGCGCGGCGCCGGAAAGGCGGTGGGTCTATCTGCGACTTGGTAACCGTTAGAATATGAATGGCTGGCATCCCATCGTTCGAGGCAGTCCGATGAATCGTACCCACCTCTCACTATACATTTCAATTGCAGCACCAAGGCATAGCCCCACGTATGCATTCGCGCAGTTTGAACTACTAGTTGGGAACGGTTGCGTATACAGTGTTTGCCTCACGTCGAGCTCCCGCCGCCTGCCGTGAGAGGCTGGACTCAGCATCGAGTTGTGGGAACTATCCAGCATCTCTCTTGATTTGTTGGTAACCATCTACTGGCGGCAATACTCCGACGGCGCGAGTGTCTCATGACGGTAGAGCAAGGCCGAGAGGCGGGATGGGTGGTCGAGAGACGACTCAGGAGACAAATTCCATCCAGACGGGATGAAATAGGATGAAATTCGAAGCTGGAGGCTGTACGTGGGACCGGCGTCTTCCGAGGTTGCAAGACGCGCAAGTGCCGGTCCGAGGCCGGGTCCTGGTCAGAGGCCGCGGACGCGTTCGCCTTCTTGCTGCCGACCGACCATAGATATTGCGAACCGTACACGATGTCCAGCCAAACTCTGCCTCGTAGGCGGAGCATGACCGATGCCTTCCACTTCACACGGAATCCCGAGGCAGCCAGCGTGGTCCGCAATGATCTCATCACCCTCGTCCAGGAAATGCGGTAAGTCGCAGCCACGAGAGCCTCCCCATGTCGAAAGTATAGCTGACGTTTGCGATGCACATAACTTCTCCCAACAATGGGGCGACCATAAATCGCATGGTTCTATCGTCATTCCAGGCAGCGCAATGCAGACCTCGACAGCTTCGCTGGAGAACTCCCCAAGCTCACAGAAAGCGACCTAGCGTCCCTGGGACAATCTGGTGCGTACACGACATGGTAGTCCGAGCACATGTGGTCGCACCGTCACTCGGTCGCATTGGGCGACTTCTGGCCGGCGCTCCGCAACGCATTAACATGCCGTCCACAGATAGCACCTGTCCGATCTGCCTAACATCCCTCCTCGCAATATTGGCGGAGGAGGAAACCGCGCTCGCCATGGACTCGCCTGCGCACCCGGTCGAAGAACTCGGGGTCACACGGCTTGTGCGAACGTGCGGGCACATCTTCTGCCGCAAGGAGTTGAGTACCACCTCCGGCTCGCAACCGCCCCCGCAGCTCACCAACTCTCCTAACCATCTGACTTTCCCGACGCAGCATTCGTGGATGGTTGTATCAAGGCGTGAGTGTCCCCCATCATGTAAATTGGGCGGGCTTTCCCCCCCGGCGTGAGACCGGCAACTGACGATCATTATCCGCATGCCCCTGATTCGCGTTGCGCATCACGCAGAACACTACCTGCCCCACATGCCGCACACCGTTTATCGCACCGCCGCCCGGTGGCGAAGAGCGCGTAGGCGAGGAGCGCCTCCCCGAAGGCCAGCAAGCGCCCTTTGCGGCATTCATGAGCAATGAGCCCCTCGACGTATTGGCGGCCATCTTTCGTGACCCCGGACCAGGCATCCCCCTTCTGGGGAGTGAACGCGGCGGCCAGGTATCCGCAGACGAGGACTCCCGGGGGCCGCTCGAGGAGGCTCACTTCGAGTACGACCACGACCGAGAGGAGTTCTCTGGGATGTACTCGTGAACCAGGAGCTGCGTTTCCCGGAATCCCGCGTAGCGATTGAGTCGGACATCATATACAGATGACAGGCGACTTGTGGAGATCGATGGACTTGGATGAGTAAATTCGGCCCACAGTAGTTTTCCTGCCTTTTAGTGTGCACATGGAACATACCGATGATTTGGCTTGTATCATATTCTACGCAGTGTCGGTGGATAGATCGCTGATAACGCGGGGTGTTGTGGTGCATGTAATGGATATGTTTCCCACTCCTGCTTACTGGCACCGTCATCATCGCCCGACGCAGTAAGCCTGTCGAGTATGTCTAGGCAATGAAGTCAACGACAGACGCAGTGGCGGGCTCTTCGGTAGAGATTAAGCCAGGCAGGAAGTCTACTCGTACAGGGCAGCGCCAACCGCAGCGACTGCTACGGCGTGGTTAAGTCGTTCCGAGGCCGAGGCTTCACAGCACCCGATCGAGGCCCGAGCGAATCATCCGCCCTTGAGCCCTCGTTCGGGTGCGCATTCGCCGCTGGAATGGGCATGCATCTCATTGGACATTGTTTGCTCAGTACAGCAACGGGATCAGAATTTGGAGCATTGCCTAACGATGATGCAAACTCAGCAGAATATCATTATGGGCGGCCGCGGCGACGTGCCGGCGGTGTAGTACAACTTAGCTGCCAGTGTAGATCGCGATATTGAGGTTCATCAGTGGTTCATCATGTCAAGTGATTTGTATGTTCGAACCTGTGAAGCTGGTGTCTGCTGATAAACATGAACGGAGGCGCAGTGGTACAGCAAAACCAAGTTGAAGCCGCAAGAAGCCGAAAGATGCAGCGGCGTTGAGTAGACACTTCACAAGCGCCGAGTTCGCGGTGGAGTGTCCGAGAAGGGATACGAGACGCCCGAGCCTTGGACTGGTCTCCGACGAAGTGCACGCAATGGGCTCGGACCTCTTTATCGCTGTTCTTCACTTGCCTAGAGGCTAAAACACCTTCGCCATGTCTTTCCCCGAACCCAATCGCGCACTGCTGAACCCTAGATTCGACGGATACAAGTTTCATCGGCTTGAGCACGATGAGGTCATCTCGCACTACCCACTTGAGCACAAGGCTTCGCAAACCAATGTATCCGGACGCGCTCCGCTGTCCTTCCAAGAGGTGCAGAGCCGAGTAACACACAACCATCTTGCGATATGCAACCGATCCAGACGTGCCGTGTACGTGGACGCAGAGCTGAGGGTCATTGGGATCGATGTGGACGAGGTGAGCTGATTTCTCTCTATTGCGACCCGGAGAACGGATGGATTGATGAACTTGCTTTTTGCAAAGTAGGCCACGCTCACGCCCGTATTCCGAGTACTCTACGATCTGCCAAAACCCATCCAATCGTCCGCCGTTCAGTCCCTTCAGCGGGAGTATCCTTCCGCTGCATTCGTGGACGCCTCATCCCTATTCGTCTCCGACGGTCAGAGTTCACTTTATGCGCTTCGCATCGGAGACATCGGCCCTGCCGAGTTGGTGGCAACGTACGGACTCACCATCCCAGCGGACTACGAGTCGTCGCAGAACTCGGTCCCGTTCCGACTGCATCAAGCCGTCGCTGCTGACGGTCGGGCCGCCATCCTAGTGCTATCTTCCAAGCACTACCCCAAGGATGCGCCACCAGTCACGAAGCCGTCCAAGCAGGCACAACAGGTTAAGTTCGACTTGTGGGGCGTGCAGATCCCCGTCCCTCTCGCTCACTCCCCCGAGGCACAACCCCTGCAGATCCTCTGGCACAGACGCGGCACGGACGTCCCGGTCCACACGGCATACGAGACTTCGCGAAACTCCTTCCTCTTCGTCGGCGGTTCCGCCTATCTCCCGATGGCGGCCGCCCCTGTGCCGTCCTACGAGCCCTCCCCAGACGAGATCGCGCCGATCCCCCGTCCGGGTGAGAACCTCGACACCTCGGGCAACGGTCTCCCCCCCCCTCCCCCGCTCTATTCGTGGACACAGACGTCGGACTCGGTGACGGTCGCGATCCCCCTCCCCGCCGACACGCCCACGGAGCACATCAAGGTCGCATTCTCCCCGCGCACGCTCACCGTCCTCGTCGAGGGCGACGCCGCGGCGGGCTCGGGCGGCGCGGACGTCCCGCTCGTCGTACCCCGCTTCACGCTCAGGCAGCTCTGGGACGGCATCCACCCCGCCGCGTCGCTCTGGACGTTCGACCGCGCCGCCGAGAGCCGGTTCGGCATCCTCGCGCTCCACCTCGACAAGCAGCACGAGGACACCCGCTGGCCGCAGGTCTTCGCCACCGCCGCCGCCGCGGGGAGGGCGGGGCGAGGCGGAGGTGCCCGAGACGCTCGACCCGACCGAGCTCTACAACATTCGCGAGGCGCTCGAGAAGTACACCGCGGCGCTGCAGGGCGGGGCGGACGCGGGCGGGATGGGGCTGGGCACGGGCGTGCCGAGCCTCGCGGAGGGCGAGCGGGACGACGAGGTCGACCTGGATGTCGGCAAGTCCGTGTGCGCCACCTGGGTCGGCGTCGATGGACGCAAGGACGGGCACGCGGATGACTCGCCGCTGCAGGTGCTGTCGACGCCGTTCCCGGGCGCGGCCGAGACGTCGCTCGTCGTCAAGAACGGTCTAGACGGGGTGACGTATACGCTGAAGGAGGCGGCGTCACCCGACGATCTCCCGGTGTGGGAGCACACCTCCACATTCTCCGCGCTCTCGTTCGTCTTGGCGTCGAAGAGGGACACTCGTTTTGTTCACCACGTATCGCCGGAGGCTGTCTTCGCGTTCGAAAGCGGGGCGCGGGATCTGGGCGGGAACGTCTACATTTATCGTGGGGCCTCTCCGAAGGAAAACTGGGCGAAACAGGCGATCCTCAAGATTGGCGGCGGTTCCGCAGGCTCGCTCCTGGGTCTTGGGCTGATGAAAGTGCAGGACAAAGTCGTCATCCTTGCGCTTTGCGAAGGAGAGTTGGTCGTCCTCCATGGGGTGTTGTGATGAAGAGTAGCTAGGCACAAAGCCGCTGTATTATGTAGTCACGATATTCGACATCTCACGTTGTCAAGTGTTCCCATTCAGGTTCGGATGCGGGCTTACGAGCGTGAGTGAGGTGGATCAGTGATGGCGGGAAGTAAATACAGCTTGAACCCTACAGCATCGACTTGTCGACCTGAGCTATCATGCATGATGGCGGGGCAACATATGCAAACCATAGCGGGGCGCATTGCCATCAGCACGGCACTTCGGAAGAGATAGAGTCCTGAGAAAAAGGAGAATGCAGGAGGACCGTGGACACACCACCATGATGGACATGAACGTTAATCCTGAAAACACACGCGTCGAGCGTCGAAAGCACTGCCATGGAACGCATATGTACACAGATGCTTGAACCGATTGGAAACGAGGGTAGTCCGAGCCACCATTACAGACACGTACCAGAAGAGACCGTGACAGAAACCGCGGGAGGGCGAATAGATAGCAGTACAACACGTTACGGGGAACTCTGCTCCCGAGTGATGAGTGACTAGTGGCGAGAAGACGCTAACGCAGACAGGAGGAGCGGGACGTAGGATTGGTCGTGAACGGGGATGCGAGGGGAATGGGAGATAGTAGTAGGATGTCGTGACAAAATACAACCATGGGGTACCGATGCGCTCATTAATACAGTGCAGTAGACTAACCAAAATGCCATTCTAAACCTTGAGCGGGCTCTCGCTCGAGTCCAGGAAACCCTCCGCCTTCAGTGCCGCGCTCGGCGCGTCGCCGTCGGGCAGGTGCTTGAGCTGCACGGGCGTCACGTCTCCGTTTGGCGGTGTCGGCGGTGGTGGGGGCGTCTCTCCGCCTCGCGAACCGAGCGTCGTTGACGTGCCGTCATATGTGTATGTTGGAGATTCTGGGTCGCTGGCATGCCCTCCCTCGCCTTCGGTCTCCCCGTGACCGTCGTGGTCGTGGTCGCCATGTTCTCCCGGCTCGGCACCGTCGATGTCGTTCATATCGGCATCGTGCTCGCTGAACGTGCCCATATCGTCTAGCTCCTGCAGCTGTTCCCGCAAGCTCTTGGTCACGTC
Source organism: Ganoderma leucocontextum (assembly GCA_020736865.1). Taxonomy (NCBI): domain Eukaryota; kingdom Fungi; phylum Basidiomycota; class Agaricomycetes; order Polyporales; family Polyporaceae; genus Ganoderma; species Ganoderma leucocontextum. The sequence continues at coordinate 1,291,863 of JAHKGY010000006.1, forward strand.
CAGCTGGACCGGGCCTCCGAACCCTGCACTGCTCAGGAGTGAGCGGGCGTTGATGCCATGGTTGTCCAGGTCATCGTCGTCGCTGTCCTCGTCCTCGTCGGGTGCTGCGTGGAGAATGAGCGAACCATCGGTCCCGAGGATGTTGGCGAAGCCACCGAAGATGGACGTCGCCGGGGCTTCAGCTACCGGTGTCACGCCGTTGGCGCGTTCCCGCGCCTCGCGTTCACGTCGTTCCCGTTGGCGTTGCTCGTAAGCCTCGCGCTTCACCTTGAACGACATGAGGCGGCTCGTGGAGTAGAGCTGTGGAAGCGTCTCGGGTGTGTGGTATCCGTACTTGTTCTTCACCCGGTCCGTTACCCAGCTATACCACTCATCCTGAGTCCTGCCATGCAGAATTGCGACGATCATAATCGTCATGTTGTCGCAGCCAATGCCTGCACCAGTCGTGGTATCGGGCGCGAGACAGAGCTCGCATATTATCTCGCAAATTTGTGGTAGACGGCGCCCATGCGAGATGAGCAGTCTAACGACGTTCACAGCTTGTTGCGACGACAGGCAATCCCAGATACCTGTGAATATACATATTAGCTCGATCGCGCCATGCAACCGTATTTAGCCGTCAACCTACCGTCGCACGCGATGATGAGGAATTCGTCCTCACTCGCCATTTGGTGATCGATAACTTCGGGATTACTTGTGATGATCTGCGCCTCGGGGGTAATGGACGGGTTCTTCTTGTAGTCGAAATCGCCCAATGCTCGTGCAAGAGCGAGGTTACCTGTCCAGAACGCTTAACAGTGAGACAAGGGCACTGAGCTATCCACGAACCATTCACGCGACCATACTCGATGTACCCGCCAGCGGCAACGATGCGGTTTTTCTCCTCTAAAAGCGGAAGGTCAGAAGAAGCCTGAGGTTGAATGAAGGGGCATGTACGTACTCTCGTTCTGGGGTTTGTGGTCGAAGCTAAGCTGCTTCGCCTCGCCCTTGATGCAGATCACCGAACGCGAGTCGCCGGCATTCGCCTAAAACCATATTCGCGCTGATACTTCCAACACAGAAAGGGTGTAAACCACATACGACGTAGATCTTGTTCTCGTTTGTTAGTAATGCCGCCACCGCTGTGCAACCAGAGGAGTCCCTCGAAAATTCAGGACCTGATGGGAAGAACGAAGGAGGCTTGCATCAGATACGGGGAAGTATTGCGAGGGTCGGGGTGGCATACGCACTCGATCGCATATCCGTGTCCGTGCCAAGGAAAGCCTCCTTGAGGGAAAGTGCGTAATCCTTGTTCTTGTATGCAGCGCCTTGGACGAGACGTTTGTGCAAGTTCTGGCCCGCATATTTTGCTACAGCAGAACCTACAAAGACAGACGACGGGAAATGGAGACGATAAGGCGCCGCGGAAAACTGTTCGGACTGGAGAAAAAACACGCACCCCCGTGCCCATCATATACAGCAAAGAACGTGTTCCCGTCGGAGGCGTCCTTCTCGAGGTTGAGGATGGCGGTATGTGCATCCTCCATCGCTGCACGCAAGCATGTCAGCATAGATCACAAAATCGAAAACGAGGCCCTCGACACGGTGTAGCCGATACACGTGAACAACGGGAACGGCTACGAGGAGGGCCATACGTTGCCGAGAAGCACGAAACGGAAGCTTACTTATTCTCCATCCCTGCATCTCGGACACACCGAAGTGATACTTGTCACTTCCGCCCTGTTCCGTCCCCTTGTCCGTGGCTGCGGAGAATAATGAACGTCCAGCCAGTCAACGTTTTTACGCTTGTTCGAACGACATGTATGCGTACCCGGTATCGAGAGGGTTTGACCCTGTGGCCAGAATATGGATGATTCGCATGCAGAACAAGGCAGGAAAAATGAATCACGCACCATCTTTGTTCAAGTCGTGGTCCGGAAGGGAGGCGTCGGTCCGTCGTGGGGCGTGGGGCGGCGCTGGGCGATCGAAACGACGGGATGCGGGTGATATGGACAAGCAGAAAACGTGTGGAGATGGCGGTCGTGTGGAGTCTCGAGTCAGGAATCTGTTGACAGCTGTTTGCGGAGCAAATTCTCCTGCACCCTCCCCGGTGGTGAGTCCCTAATGTGGCAATCGGCCCTAATCCCCCTCCGCCACGCATCCCACCGCCCGGATCGGCCAGATAAGATAGCCATGTCAGATAACGCTCCAGCGCTTTCCTCAGTACTGTATGCCAACACCTCTCAATCTGCCCTCAAGTCAAGTACACACAGCTAGATCACAGGATATTATGGATACAGCGACGACAGCAATCGGACCGTGTACATGGCGAAGATAACTAATAAGATTACAGAACAGTACGTACGCCTCCATGGGCGTCCACAACACCTGTTCCACCCCGACTCAGCCCTTGCGTTTCGCCGTGCACATTGGCCCTTTTGTGGAGGAGGAAGCTTTTGTTGACGTGCGCGGGACGCTCCTCTCACGCTGCGACGGCGGGCCGGGGGTGCGCGCCCGCGGCGGCGGCCGTCCGCGAGGAGGCTCATCCTCGCTCTCCTCTTCCTCTTCCTCTTCGCGCTGAGCATGTTCGGCCCGAGCTTTCCCCTTCCCCTTCGCGGAAGACGACTTCGCTGTTGCAGAAACAGAAGCCCTGGCGCCACACCTCCGCGCCTGCAATGATAAAGGCTCGTCGTCACTCTCCACTTCCTCCTCGTCATTGTGCCGCGGTGAGGTAGGCGGCAGCCGCCGGTCGTTGTCATCTAACTTGAATGAGACACGCCGACCTCTGGACCGGCTGCGCTGCCCGGGCGCTACGGAGGCGGGACGGAGAATCGGTGACGAGCTCGCTGGGGAGGACGGGATCGGCGAAGAGGGTGGAAGTGTGCTGCTCGAGAACCTAGGGTCATACGAGTACGGGTACGGGTGTGGGTGGTGTGTGGGAGTCGAATATGCCGAAGATCGAGAAGGACCTGCTTCGGAAAATGGTGTGTCCAGGACGTGGGACGGGACAGTGTGGTGTCGATGATGACTGGCGGTGTAGGGCGGCCATGGTGCAGGTGGGAAAGGAAGGCCGGGGGGATAGCTAGGGGCAGGCGGGGTTGGCGGAGGGTGGAACACTCCCGAAGCCATGAGATACGATAGACTGCGCCACGCTTGGGCCATATGATATTGCGCCTGAGGGTCAGGCAGCGGAGAAAACGGCGTATGTCGTTCGTCGCGTTCTGAATGGTGACGATGGCCGCTTGCCGATGAACTGTGATCATTATGTCGTGGGGTATACGGGGGGTACGTGGGCGGGTATAATGGGGGGATTTGTGGCACTGGCGGAACAGCGAGACTCCTTGCGTGGGAGTGGTTACGACTGGAGAGCTTGGGAAGCACTTCTTCTGTGCGATCCTCCTTAGCACTCTCATACGATCAGAAGGGCATCGCGACGTACCGTCTTCATCATATGCACGAACGGGCGACGATGTTGGGGGAGCGACGTCGGGTGAATAGCCAGACTGAACACTACTCCGCGTGTTGTGCTGTTTCCGAGCAGAATGCGAGACTGTTGGGAGAGGCTCTGGGGTGACAGGCTTGGCTGGAGAGCCATCGGACAGCGAAGACAGGGAAGATACTCTTCTGCGCTTCGTGCCTCTCGATGGCGGACGAGGCTGAGGGGAACTGAATTCCTCCGTTGATTCTCTCGTCGGGCTGCGCGGCTGAGACTGAGAACGTCGCGGCTTTGCCGAACTGCTAGGTTCCGGTGCAGTGGTTTCCTTGTCCTTGGCCTTAGCACTTTTTCGCTTGACGACAGCCATACTGGGTGAAGACGCTGGTTCAGTCGAGGCCGGCCGAACGGAAGTTAGTCGACCATGTAGCCTCCTGGGCGAGGTCGTGATCACGACCTCAGGCTTTGGAGGGGGGTGTTTCTTCTTTGCGTTCCTGGGAGCGCCGACAGGGAACGGATCCTGCGTGGCCGTTCGCTCACCGAGATCAAGGGATGGAAGCCTGTCATGTGCATCTTCACCATCCTCGTTGGGAGTACGCGGCCGCGGCGTGTACCGTGGTCGCTGTTTGGGCAACTTGGGACTGGGCGTCTCCGCCCGAGATGCTGGCGAATTATCCTGCTGCGTGTCCGGAGTGCTTTCGACGGCAGAAGACGAACGTGGAGGGGTGAGTAATTGCAGCACCTGTTCAGGAGAAGACGGCCGCTCGGGCATCTTGGCACGCTTCTCCGCCGCAGGCGCAGGCAGTTTGGATTTGGAACGCCCACGAGAGGGTGCGCTGGGCTGCATCCTAGGAGGTTGAGAGTGTGGTCGACCACGATGAGCGCGTACAGGGGAGGGGGAGGGTGAGGTGGTCAAGTCAATGATGTCGTCAGTAGGGGGTATAGATGGGCGTGGAGGGATGGGCGTATTGTCGACCTCTGCCGCTGCGAGCTCGTCTTCGGAAGATTCATCGTCAGCGGGTTTGCGTGGTCTGGATTTGCGACGTTGGGGCATAGGTTTTCGACTTGGTGATGGACGGCGTTCATGCTCGTCTTCTCCCGAATTGGCCTCTGCCTCCTGTTCATCCGCCTGGCGAGGCTGGACGCTAGGGTCCTCCTCTTCCTCCAACCCAACCACCACATCCTCCTCTTCTTCATCGACGTCTCCATATAATTCCCTCCGCCTCTTCTCCGCTTCCTCGAACTCCCTGAACGCCTCGGCATCTTCAGGGTCCCTCTCGTCTGCAGGTGGCACGTACCAAGTCTTGTAGTATTCCAACTTTACCGGCACAATCGGGGGCGGTGAAATCAGATCGAGTTCGTCCGCAGAGTCGTCTTCTCCCTCCCCTTCTCCTTCCTCTTCCGCATTCCCTGCACCCTTGTCCTTCCTGGCATCTTCCGGATCCGCTTCAACGTCTAGGAGAGACCCGATGCTGTACGGGCTGGCCGCAGAACGCACGACCCCACGGTCCTTAACTATTTTGAAGTTCCGGAAGTCGACGATATCATCTTCGTCCAGAGGTTTGTTGTAGCGTCCGGCCAGCTGATCCCAGAACTGGAAGAGTCGGCTGCTCGATTCTAACCGCAAGTCAGCTACGCTTGAGGAGGAGGAAGGGGGCTGCGCCGAAGATGAACTAGATGGGGTAGATGAGAGTCTAGGTCGTTTGGAAGGTGGACGTCTGTCTTTCCGTGGCCAGACCCGAGAGACAGGAGGCGAGGCAGATGGAGTGATCAGAGGCGGTCTGAAAGGCAGCTCGTTCTCCGCTGAGCGGGCAGGAATGTCGTCCATAGCGTCGAAGGGGGTCGGATGCGATAGCCACTGTGGTCGACGTTGACTTCCAAAATGGCAATCGCATTGTCGTCGTCCAACGCGCACGTGATCCAACGCGCTTCACGCGTCGTGCACTGGCCGCCAGTTTGCCAGTGGCTTATCCTCCCCTCCCATCGTCATTCCAACCGGTTTCATCCGTTTTTCACCAGCCAGGATGAAATTTTTCTTTGATATGATACGAGAATGCGGAAGTCTTACTCCCAGAGACGGGTGCAACGAGTTCTCAAGCTGACGATCGGTAGCAAGTGCCACCCCCTCACACCAGTATCGCAGTAAACGCGGATCAGATGAGCAGGTCAGTAGCATGACGAAGGGTGACTGAGGATGAAATAAGGGGTGTTTCGTCGTCCTACGCAGGCAAAGAGAACGAGTTCTCTCAGATCACAAGAGATAGATACTAAGTAAGTTAGAAGGATGATATACTAAAGCTATTGGCTCGCGAGTTTGTTGAATGTTAGTTTGAGGTAGCCACACTTCCGGCAAACATATCGAATCGACGAAGTATCCCTAAAGTATCGATATCGAGAATACACACCGACCCCAACGTTAGCTCCCTAGTACTATTAATCCGCCCTCCTGCCGGCAAGCGAGACGGTCGCCATACGCGAAGGTAGTCCATGACCAAACGGAGCGGGCCTACTCTGGAAATTCGGAATAGCGGATATGTCAGGATGTAGTACGTCGAACCAGGATCCTCGCGGCGTAAAGAAGACTAGATCGTCCCGGCTGTGGCCCAAAAGATGTCGCGCATTCGTTCATACTGTATGCGCACCTCAAGTGGCGGCACTCCGCCCAAGCATCTTCGCAGCACAACGGACAATACTGGTCGTGTGACACCTATATCCTCGGGGTTCAGGGTGCTCCGTCCGGCAAGGATGCAGGGCGGAAGCGATCGTGCTGCTGGCACAACAACGCGAGGCTCGCTCGCAGCCGCGCAGCTTCAGTGGCACACGACCACACCTCTCTCAGCCATTCGACTTAGGATCTTCATGATCTCTGTGCCCTAGGCTAACGTCTTCTCGAGTACATCTGTGAGGGATACTGTTAATTAGTCCATTCTCGAATGTTTGTCTCCCTGTGGATGGAGTCAGAAATCGAACCGACAACCAACGTTATCGATAGCGCAGTACAAGTCCATTGCTCCTTCTTGCCAGCGGTAGGAAGAAGCGTGGCTCTGGCGTATTCCTTCCCACCTTCATAAGCGTGGTTGACGAGGAGTGAGAGTATGCGGGTCTCTGCGAGAGCGTCGCGACTGTGCGAGGAAGAGGGAACATCGCATTCGGCGACTAGCCATACTGTTGCCTGTACAGGGTCAAGGTCGGGGTTTGTCTCGGAACCTTAGGGCGAGTCCGTGTATTCTATCGCTCCTGAAGAGACACCTTGTAAATTCCGGATTTTGGATGCTTCCTGCAATCAGTGCTATTATCCACTTCAAAAATGGAAAACACATACTCAAAATGCGCCCGCGCCCGTGAGTTTGCTCCGTCAGAAAGAAGCCGACGTTACGCATGGCAGACGTCACGCACTCGACGGCTCGGAAATGAAATGAGAGAAGCAGGGAAGCCGAGAACTGATGACATGAGCTCTGCGAAAGGGTCAAGGAGCCATGCAACATTCTCGACCATCACACAGTCATGCACGCATCTGTTTGTAGCACTGTCGTGTCCTCTGGCAGAAGCTACACGCGCCAACCGACGTTCGGGTGGATCTGGAGCTTCATGATCGTGGTGAGCTAGGACGGTCTAGGAGCGGCACTTGAGCTAAGGCCTACCTTCACTGCAGAGGAAATGAAAGATGAACGCTCGATAACCGCCAGGATCTGGCCACTGCACGTCCTTCCCAGCCAAGTGTCGATCGCAACGGTTTTGTTTCTCTTCTCAAGAGCGCCATGCGCGTCATGGGGGTCATGTCAGTCATGACCGGTGCAACCATACGTACTCAACGATCTGGCCCAGTCGCACGTTCGTGAGGATCCTATCCACTCGCCGAACTAGACATCCACCTGCGACGGTAGGAAGGTGTTTATGCGTCCAGGGTACAACAGTTCGAGCAGCGAGCCGGCGCAGAAGTAGCACTGCGTATGTACACAGGGAGGATGACGGCCACTGTGTCACCAAGGACAAGTAGCATACTTGGCTCTGGCCGGCTTTTGATTCTTGTACTTGGAAAGACCTGGAAAACAAGTGAGCCGGGCAAGTAAGGAGGACGATCTCCGTGCTCACCCAATTGCAATCTTATCTGGAGTCTCGCCGTGAAACAATGTAAACGGCAGAGATATCGGAAGATTACCTCATGTATGTATCATTCGCCGATGGACCGCAGGCGGTCCTACCTAGGCACAAAAGCACGTTTTCCATGTGCCTCGGAGCGGCCCACGCAGGACGCATGCGCATACGAGGCCGCGACCCTATCCAAACTCGACGATCCGAGGAACGTTCGAACGTCCCTTCCCGTCGCGCATTCCGACCGCTGCGGGTCCCTCATCTCGAGAGGCAGAGCTCGGCGGCTAGTTCATGGTGGACGCGGCGCGCGGAGGAGCTTGCAGCTCTGCGGAAGCCCGTGCTTGACGTCCGCACATCCCTGGCTGCATCGTGCACTGGGCGGAAGTCGTCGTGTGGTGCCAGAAGGGGCGCTCCCGATGCCCCGTGAAGACATTTGAATGCAATGATTCATGGCAGCGGTCTGGAGGCCGGGCACGGAAGACTCATGATTTGCGCTGCGAACAACATGAGTGCTGTGTGCTCCGCGATGTCGCTCGTCGCCGCTCAAGTCTCGGCCTCTGGAAGTCGACATCGGTACTTCTGTGTCTCCAATCATGTCGTCAGATGACCTGGTTGGAGGAGCAATGAAACCCTGACACCTTTCACATTATTCCGAGGCAGCGCTGCTCTTTTGTGGACGAGATCCCGTTATGTGTGTCTTGTCACACGAGCTACGACCTATATTCTTGCAACTTTGTATGTACGCCACCTGCGGAAGATAAGCAAAACTTTCAAGAAGTCACCACGGGCTCGGGACCACGGTGAGATTCTAGAATAAGGAAGACGGACCTGGAAATTTTTACAACAGACTCCTTATAGTATCTGCTATCCACGTCGGGTGGCGGGAGCTCCTTCCGCAGCATGCACGAAAGTGGGGGTTAGGTGTTAGTGTTGAGAGAGGCCGTGAACGAAGCCGCAGGTCACCAAAGAAAGCAACTGGTGTGGCTTTGCCGCCAGCGACGTGGTGCGAGCGCTTGGGGGCGCTTCCACGGACCACAACTAGTACTGGCTCACAACCACCACCACGGTGGATTAGCTTCGCCGAACTCTAGCCCAGTTGACCTACCAGCCTCATAATCCATTCAGCTGCTCAATCGCGCTACGACAACTGAGTGGACTTGGGCAGGGGATAGCCACAACGCTTGCTGCACGACTAAACATCGCCACGAATACGCAACCCGTCAAACGCTCCAGTCCCGTTGCAATTGAGACGCCGCCTCGCGCCGATAGAACGCGATAACGTCATGTACTATGATGTAGCGGAACTTCCTGAGGATCTACCAGCCGGTGAGTGCCTAGTCAACAGCTGGCGATAACTGCGAAGCCTTTAGGTCAGAAAAGATGTGCTCCAAGCTCCCGGAGTAAGGCGTGGAGAGCTCAGAGAAGACTCCTTCCCAATTTCATATCGATTGTAAAGGAGTATGAGGGTCCAGGGGTCAACCCCTGCTCGAAATGAAGGTATGTGGTCTCGTGAAGGAGCGGCATGATGCTCAACCCCCAGGCTCGGTACAATAGCACAAGTTTTCTTTTCGCTCATACACGTGGCAAGTGTAACGCAGAGCACGACGCGTTGTCACCTAGATGACTCCCTCATGAAGCGAAGCAGCGATCCTAGGGCGTGACACGACTGAGGGTCGCCTTCAACGTACAGCGACTCTGGTCAAAATCCTCCTTATCGACCTCCTCTCTTTGGTCGCCGCAGTTTTGCCGAAAAAAGGACCGAGCCACCAGTGAGTCGTGACTTCGCTTCATTCAGGACACGGGGCGTTAGCTCGGAGCAGCCCGTGTGATCTCAGTCTTGCGCTCATCATCCGGTATCCCAGATTCGCGCATCCCTCGCAGAAGTATATAATGTCGACGAGCAGGCTGGGCTTTCTCTCACCTCACCCAGAGTTCTCAGTCTAGCACAGGGATTTTCTACACCCACTTATCGCCAATCGTCGACATGTATTCCGCTTCGACTTCCACCCACCCGACCAGCATGTCGCGACCCACCCCGAAGGTCAGTTTTATATGACATCATTGGTCCTCTATACGTCCCGACTGTTGACCTGTTCTCTTTTCCTTTGTCATACAGCGTGCAGCGTACACATGGCCGGGCACTCCCTTGTCCCGGAACCACTTCGAAGACTTCCTTCGAGAGATCGGTTCAAATGGCGAGTCAGCGCACTTGTGCTGCGTCCCCAAGAGTGAGCCTCTGTTCTCGCTATAACCACCGACCTTGACTGATTAGTCAAAAACCCCGTGATCGTGGATATAGGTGCCACGACGCATCCTCATGTCCATGCCCATAAAAGATCTACTTCCAACGCCCGATCTGAAGCTAGATCATCACTTTCCCGACCTGTGAGTTGAATCTAGCGTTGAGTTTGATATCGCGCCGCTCAACGTTGCGCTTCTGCTCTAGGTCGACAACGCTCGTGCATCGTCACACGACTCTTCCGCTAAGGGGTCCCACCACGCCCAGCCACAGCACCCACAGGCGGAGAAGAGGGGACGAACCTTGCCCTCTCCGAAGGTCTCTGGTACCCTCACGAGTGGCCTTCCGGTTTCTCTGAAGAGCCCAGCTCTGTCCTCCATCGATCTAGAAAGCCACGACGCGGCGGCGGCTTATGACTTCTTCCCATCCGCACGCGACTCCCTCCTTTCTTATATCGGCCACTCGCCCCTGGACGAGCGGCCGTCCCGTGCACTCACCAGAACCTTCCGCAACCACGCCGCCAGTACCAGCCGCTCACCTGACCCGCAAGGTCTGTCCAGTCCCTCGCCGCCGTCGTCTTCTCCTGCTTCTTCTCGCTCCCGTCGGGAGTCGGAGCAGCACTCTCGTACGAGGTCCTCTGCGCGTTCGTCGAGTCGCAGTCCTTCCATCGACTCGCTCGACACGGCGTCGTCATCGGAGGCGCCTGCGACCCCGAAAACGCAGTCCATGCTCCCGCAGGACCTCCCTCCCGTGACCGTTTCCCCTCTCGAGGAACTCGAGCGCAGTTCGCGCTTTCGGGTGCCGTGCGTCTGCATGACCTGCAAGCGTGCTGGTTCGAACTATCCCTCGTGCGGGAAGTGCGGGGAGATGTGGTGTTCGCGGGAGTGCAGGACGGGCGCCGCTTGCACTCACGTCTGCCACGGACGCATGGTCACCGCCGTATGAGTCGGGAGAAGATGACGCATGGCGCGCTCAGCGGCGTCCATGGGGGAGGCTTGACTGCTCGGTATATGCAGAGGAGTCGAGCGAGTTGGTATCGTCTTGGTGACAGGCTCGCCGAGGCGGTCGGTGGTACGCTATCATATGACCATGCTAAAATCTATAGCACTATTACAGTAGTATGCAAGGTATAGAGTTGTACGTCTTTATTGCATTGCACAAACGTGTGCCGCAGATCACCGCTTTAATGTCGAGGACAGAAGCCTGATGATACTAGTACTGTACTGTACCCATGACCGATAGGCAGCCATCAAGGACCCCCCGTCGTCCACAACAAAATGCTACGAATCATCCAACATACGCAAAAAACCCTCAGTGGGACCTGCAAACGGCTTTTGGAGCGATTCCCCTGTCGCGATACATAAACGCTGCCAGTGGTTCTCTTCGCGACCAAGGTACCCTCCCGCGATAAGGCGGAGGGGTAAGTATAGACTATATTAGCCGTACGTAACTGGTCTGTCGTGCTCTCACGTTCGCCGTTCGGCTTGAGGCTTGAGGCCGAGGTACGTGGTCGTGTGCCCAATCGTTCGTCGGGCGCATGCATACATGTTGATAGCTGTACTTAAGAGAGAAACCGACGGAATCTTATACACGCAAGGTTTACGTACTCGGCGAGATAAGTAAGTAACTTGAAGATTACAGTAGTATCAGCGACGTGGACCTGGAACATTAATGAGCTGGTAAGTAGGCATCCCAGTTCGTGGGTGCGAGGACGTGTGTGGCTGAGTATGCCAAGATTATGCCGGCGGTGAGGAGACAGAGTACCTGGCTGGTGGACCATTGCAACGAAAGCGGGTAAACCGATCACTCGACTTCAACTGTTAGACGCCAGTGCGGAAACACAGGACCCCGATGCTTGGCGCCGAGAGGACATTCTTGGTCGTGTGACAGGCTGTCGGGCCATAAATCCTCTCCCAATCCACCATGTTCTCTTGAGTCGCCTACAACCTTGCCTACAACTCCCCACGATGTACTCCTTCAAGCTCACCATGTCCGCAGTCATCTGCCAGACGGTCCAATCCACCTTCTCCGTGCCACCCCACGCAAAAATGCATGGCCCTCTTCATTGGGTAAGTTTTATCGACGACATGCTCCTGAACAACGCTCACGGTCTTCATCGCCCCTTGTCCCACCCCTTCAATCTTGTAGCCATCCGGGTCTACTAGAGAACGAAACAATAAACCTCCTGCTCTCCGTATCGTTGCTTCCGAATCTTCACCGAGTCTCCCGCACCACGACTCCGATTCTATGGCGGTCACGCCAGCCAGGAGCCCCCACACCCACGCTTCCTCTTCTCGCGTGAATTCTACCGACGCGCCGAATGTAAAGCGCCATCAACAACACAATGCAGGCGAGAGGGCGGAAGTGCCGTTTCCTGGACGTCCTTCCGCACACCCTCGCACCCAATCCACTTCCGTTATCGGCGAGTCCAGCGCGGACCTGGGCTCGTGCGCGGTGCGACCGCATCGTCGAACTCGCGCCGCGTCCTCTCCTGGTATCGAGCGCCGTGCCCGTCCCCGTCTTCCTTCCATGCTTGCAACAGTTTTGACCCAGAACAAAGCCCCTGCACAGCCTCGCGAGTCCACGAACGATCCCGAACTCCTCGGCTCCTTCACGCCCACGAGCAGTCCTCGTCCGCGCCTTCGTAGTCTGCTCTTCGGCACCAATGCGCCCCCCGAGTTTTCTGGTGCGCCGTCGTCCTCGTTCTCCTCGCCTTCGCAGCTGCCTACACCAACTCCGCGCCGTCCGTCTGCGTTACGTGTCGGCCACAGCTACGGCACGGAGCCTCGTCGTCGCCGCCAGTCCGATGCACCAAGGGCCAGGGTAGGGATCGGGAGGCATTGGCGTTCTGCATCTGCATCCGAGGCTCCTCCTCCCATTGACCCCCCCGGCTCGCCGGACCTCCCCTCGATATGTCGGACGCCGTCCTCATATTCCAGTTCCGACTACTTCACAACCACACCTTCGTCAGCCGGGCCGACGACCCCTGTGCACACCGGCGTCGTGCTCCCCATCAAGCCGGACGGCCGCAAGTCGGAAGCGTCGTCGCTGCACCCGGTGTTGGAGAACCTGGAGCAGACGTCGATGTTCCGCGTCCTAACCGCTTGCGCGACGTGCGGGAAGCGCGGCTCGAATTTCCCGTGCTGTCCCAAGTGCGGCGAAATGTGGTGCTCGCGCCCATGCCGGCTGCAGAAGGGGAACGGGAAGAGGCATATATGTTCCAAGCATACCGTATAATTTTCTCCGCATGTGATCTCCTTATCCTCCTCTTCTATACTTATGTTGCGTTCGTCTCACTACTCTGTTTCTTGCACATGTGTGTTTGGAGGTATATGACAATCTAGTGGTCTCGTTCACTGTCATCGGCTCTTGCTGTAATGGTTATACATTCCTGTTGTTCGCTCGTCCTAACGCTCGCTATGTTGTAGATGTCAGCCTAGACGCTTCGACTCACGCACTGTATTATATCATAGGCACGTCTTCACATCTTTCCCCATTTTTCGCGACGTTCCCCTCGTTATGACCGCTCCCGCTCCACACGGAGTGCTATGCTCCAATGTTACGCCATTCTGATGAATATATGCCCCTCGTTCCGAGCATCCGACGGACGCTTTCCAGCCTTTTCCAGCGAGGAACGGAGGGTAAAGTGTGTTGCCGCAGTACGTACAACCTCGGCCCGCGGGTCGATAGATACTCTGCTAAGCAAAGGTGATCTTCTTCCCCTGAGCTAGCACGATACCAGGATTCTGCTTCTCCTTGAGTTTTTTCTTCGCCTCCCAGGACGGGTGCAAAGGTTTCTCCCCCTGTGCGCCGTTCCCGCCATGCCCGCCTCCAGTCCGTCCATCAATCCTCTCCAGCCCAGCGCCACCGGCATGCCTCTGAATCGGGGCGCTTCTCGAAACCCCGTCGCGGTTCGCATTTTCATGTCGTGGGTCGCGGCCCGGACGCGGCGCGGTCGGGTTGAACTTGGCTCCACGCTCGTCGCGTTCGCCATGCAGCTTGCCCTTCTGGATATGATGTTGCGGCGGGTATTGCTGTTGCTGTTGCTTGACGTGGTTCGCATTCCCCCCGTACTTCTTCTCCCAGATGCTGCAACCATAGAGAACGTTGAGCGATGATCGTACGCGCTGCAATGGAGAATGCAGACAGGAACGTTACGGCGCGAGGGGACGGAGGCAACGGTGGGCAGAGAAGGAGAAGGAGAAACGGAGGAGGAATGCACGTACGCTCTGCGAGCACGCTGGCCGCGTCGGTTCTTCCGTGGCACATCGGCCGCTGCTCCTTCGCCGTCACTGATGTCTGACGCGTCTGAGTCTCCGCGAGTATAGCCAACAGCGAGGGAGGGGAGGAACGTCGACACGCCGCCGGCCGTCAACTTAGGCCTCGTCTCCTTGCCTGATGACTTTGCTTTCTTCGCTGGAGGCATATCATCGTCGTCCGCAGCCAGGTCGCGGTCTTCGTCTCCGTCCGAGTCTTCATCCGAGTCTTCGTCGGAAGAGTTCGCGACCGCGATGTCGCCGTCTTCATTGATTGAGCCGGACTCCCATCCTGCGCCATCGTCAACCTCGCCTCCGTCGACCGTCCCAGACTCCCAGCCGTCGCCATCTACCTCGGCCTCGCTGCCACTCTCCTCGTCGTCAGAGCCGACCAATACGGCCTTCTTCCCCTTCCGAGAGTGCTCGACAACATCTTCCTCGTCCTCGTCTACTTCCTCCTCTCCTTCACTCTCCTCCTCGCTCCCCTCTCCCGCGTCGTCGGCCTTCGCCCTCTCCTTCGCCAAGGAAGGGTTGAGCACCTCCTTCAGCGTGTCCACGACCGCATGCACGGCGTCCGCCAGTATCTTCGAGCTCAGCAGCCGCGCGTACACCTTCGCCGCAGACGATCCAGGTTCCTGCAGGTCGACGACGAGGTCCTCTGAGAGCTTGTCCTCCACCGCCGCCTTCACGTCCTCGTTTCTGGACAGCAGCCCGTCCTTGAGGATCTTCGTCCTCAGGGCTGTGTTGCCAAACCGCTCGTGGTCGGCACCCTGCCAGGCAAGCCGGATTGTGTATCAATGTGAGGGGGTGGTGCAGGACCGAGTAAGCGTTTCATACCTTCAGCACCTCCCACTGCCGTTCCATCTCCGCCGGGTCGTCGCCTTTGGCGCTATTGTTCCTACACGGCGTATCGATCGTGACTTAGCCATGGCATGTAAACGCGATAGAGAAAAATATTTAAAAAAAACAGTTCGAAGGCGGACTCACCGTGCAGCCTTCAACCGCTTCACCAGCTTCCGGACCTCGAACGCCTCCGCCTTCTTCGCGGCTTTCCGGACCTCATGTATCCCGTGGTGCTACGCGAACAAAACAAAACTCACTGCATTACGCCTACACAACGCACCTCGCACACGCATCGGAGGGCCACTCACCAGCTTCTTCGCGATCACCTCCGCCTGCGACTCCTGCTTGACCTGGGGTCTCCTGGCTGACGGCCGCTTCCTCTTTTTTCCATGCTGCGTGGATGCGTCGTGTTTACGAGAATGCGCCATGAGTGCCCACTCGCGGGTCGAACAAACGATAGACGGAGTAGCGAGATTTGTATGGTACAACGGTGAGTGTAGATGAGAAACTTCGGCTCCTGTCTGAGTCGCTAGCTCACCGGCGTCTCTATTGCCAAATTCATCGCACCGGGCCGACGACCGATCATTACTCAACGCCGACGAAGAAGATGGGCAGTCTGTTTATGTAGGTAGGTTCTGGCGGCGGAAGAGCTAATTAATTAAAATTAATTCGGGAGCCTGAGGGAGAGGAAGGAAAGAAGGGGGTCTCAGTGTGGCCACATAGGATGGATGGCGGGGGCTTTTAACATATTCAAGAATCACAAAAGGACCAATCAGAGCGATGTGAAGGAGCGAGAAACGGCTCGGATATAATTTTTGCGGCCGGCGCTAGCGCGCCGGAGGAGGGATCTCCCAAGTGGATTTTTTTTGCACCCCCACAGATACCTGTCTCGCCACCAAATCTTGAGTGAAGTTTTATCTACTCTCCGGAAATTGGTTCGCATGCCAATGATGGCCAAACTAAAGATGCCTGGGTCTTTAGGCGCAGATATCAAAGGTTCAACGACGAACCAGAAATGCATACAATCAATGTATACGGTTTAAATACAGTACTATTACACGTACATATCGTGACCACAACCAACAGAACGACGAACTGGATTTTACGTAGCAGATTGGGGCCGTCGTCGTCCATGATGAAGAAGCATCACGACAGTAATAGTAAGTATAGACTAGCCACCATTGGCGACCGGTTGGGATAACGTAAAGAACGACCACATTGCAGAAGGTCCATGCGATGGAACGCGACACACGGGACACGACTGGCGGCCCTATTACTATTAGGGAGAGACAGACACGGCGAGGATTGTAGTGGGCGAGTCCTCGAAGGCTCGGGAAATCGTACAAGTACAACAGGTAATGCTTTGACGAGGGGCCTCGAATCAAGCTGGGACGTACTGTAAGCTACAGTAGCGCAGTCCACGTGGGAGGCGCCACCACCAGGATGTTCAACAACAGAGGAGATGCATGGTCGTGCGTGGGAGATCGTGGGCGACGAGTCAGGGAAAGGGCAGGACGCCAGGGAAGGGGATCGTAATACACGACATCATTCCAAACTGATAGGGAAGTTCACCCCGTAGCGCGAAACAGACACGAAGTGCAGGGGGAAAAGGGGGGGGGGTTGCAGAACGATAATGACAGTAAAAAAAGGGCAAGTTTCTTGCATAACAATACGACTCCATACCTACCAGCAGAGGTGATCGACCCCTGCTAGAGAACGTGTGTCTCAGGCGCAGCCACCAACCCCCCGATAATCGCGGCACTAATCACGAGCGCAATGATAGCGCTCCTCACCACGATCTCCCACTGCCCTCTCGTGACGATCGGGTTCAGCACTGGGGTAAGGGGGGACGCGAATGCCGGGACCTGCAGCATCCGTCTTACCCGCCCCCGCCACGACGTCTTGCCCTGCGGCTTTGCGGGGAACGAATCCGGAGCCTTTTCCGACATCGACGACCGCTGCCAGTTGACAGACGGTGGACGCAAAGTGGATGCGGGCGAAAGCGGTCCGGTGATGGATCCACGCATATCCGGGGGACGGTCAGGACCGCCGACGCTCTCGGAACCTGTCACCGTCGACGTCGAGTTTCCCGCGCTACCGAGGAAGTACATCGCCACATTGCGAGGGCCACACTTCTGCTGCAAGAGACCGACGGCTGTCCGCCACCAAGCCGGGGTCCCTTCCCGATTCCCGGGAGTGGCTGAAGCTGATGGACGCTGACTAGCCTCAGTATCGAAGGCGAAGTGAACGCCGCGGGAAGGCTTCTCCAGGTCGATCGCGGGAGCTTGTGGGGCCATATTAGGAAGAGCGAAAGCTGGTGTCGTGGCAGATGGTGATGAAGGAGCTGTGGACTCCGAGCGACTGTGCCGTCGTGTTCGCTTGGGCAGACCATCGAAGTCGAATGCATCGATACGCTGGTGCTGCGCCGCACACTGGGCTTGCGATTCAACATCGTGACGGCACGTTGAACTAGTTGTATTCAGCAAATGGAAGACGCCGTGATGCAAACGTACGCACTCTGCCAACTGGTCCCACCGGAAAGGATGTATGAAGGTTGCACCCGTTCCAACGTCCTCGTCGCTGCTCCCACCCCATACCGAACTGCGTCGACGTTCTTGAGGGTCTGCGGTGGCTGGTCCCTCGGGGGATGGATCCTCGTCGAATATGGCATCCGAGATGTGGATTTCAGGTTCACGCCGCCGTCTCCGATGAGCCCGCGGACGTTTCTCATTACCGGTAGTCGTCGTCCGGGCGTCCTCCGTGGAACCTCGAGAGGCGTGGGATGCCTCCGAGCTGGCGTCGGTCTCGGATCCAGTCTCATAGTCAGAGCAATCGGAGTCGGAACCGCTGCCATCATCATCTGCATCGCAGGCAGAGTCGCTTGCGTGAAGGAGATACTTCAACCTGTCATGGTGCGAGGGGGATGACATCGAGGGCATGTTTGAATATGTTGAGTCCGCACGTGATGATGTCTGAATATGCGTGAATGCATGGGCTGGAGGAGGGGGGACCAGGCGCAGCTTGGGCGGTGGAAGGCGTGACAAGGGCGATATGGAAGCATGGGACATCGGGGAATTTGGGGGAGAAGCAGCCAAGTCTCCAGACAGGGACTGCCTGGCCAGCGGAGACGGCCCAGTGAGAGGTTGGATACTGTTGCCCTTGCTGTTAGATCCGTCCTCAGGCGGTTGGGGAGTAGAGAACAGCCTCAAGACGGGCTTCTTTTCCTTCTCTGCCTTGGGTGATGAAGAACTTGACGGGTCGGTCACCGGAAGGCGCGCGAGCTCGAATGAACGAAGCTGTCGCAGGTCACCGAAGACGTAAATCATCATGCAGACCTGAACTCCTTCGTGAGCATCATGGGCGGCATTGAACCACAGAGATCACGGCTACGCACCCCGTACATGGCGGAGATGACAATCGTCATGCCGAGCCAGAGGCCAGGGAGGGCCGAAAACCGCCACCATCGAGAGCCGCCTGCGAGGAAGTTGGCGAGAAGGATGGGGGCGCTGGAGAGAGAGGGTCAGTCAACAACTTGTTGAGGAAGCCGCTGCCGCTCTTGGTAGTGATCCCAGATAGAGCTTAGAGTGCTTCAGCCGCTATCAGAGAGAGCTAGAGCCGTCTTCTGACCGCCTTCTCGCCCCACGGGCCCCGGGCCCGGCGGGAGTGCGGACCAAAGCGGGCCAGAAGCCGGGTGAGAGAAGCATGGAGATGCCAGGGAAGGCATGCACTCGGCTATATTGGGAAGAGGTGGCCGGGGGAAGAACGGGCGATAAAAGCCCCGGCCACGGGGGAGAAGCAGCACGACGTAATGCCTGTTCACACACCGAGCGGCGAAGAAAATGGACGAACCTTCCTGTGAGACCAATGACTGTCCCCCCTGCGCAGCCGCAATACGCCCGAGGCATGCCGACGTTATGGAATGTCGCGACCACGAAGCGGTCCAGGCTGTCTGAGAGCATTGCCGTCACGCGTTCTTCGAGTTCCTCGAATATTTCGGGATATGGCGGAAGAGGTGGCTGCCCGGGCACAGTTAGGAGAGGATCTGGGCCCTGTATCGAGAAGCTTGACGGCCGTCGACCGTGGGGGTCGAGATCGAGCAAGGAGTTGAACGAAGCGAGAAGGTCCGAGGGGATGGGGAGGGCGTAGGGAGCGTACGGGGTAAGGAACGTCTCCTTGGCACGCATGTAGAACTGTGCGAGCGCAGGGTTTGGAGGTGGGGGAACAGAGACTGAGCGGTATGTTTGTGCATGGGGACTCGACGAACAACGAATGGGCGAACTTGGCTTTGACTGCCGCCTCCAGGCAGTGTAACGGGTCTTGTACTCCCGCAGCCAGAGCATAAAGTACCTGCAAAGCGGTGAGGCGCGTCCAATGCAAGGTTAACGTTAAGACATTACGTACAGACACTCGGGCATACGGTCGATGAACAGTAGCCATTCTTCAAAGTCCTTCAGCCCAAGCGGTGGAAGATGCTTGCGGTCGAGAATCTCCTCCAGTGGTATGCGGAAATGGGGCGTGATTCCCCATGTTGAAGCCTTGGGTTGGGGCGGTGGGGGGTGGGTGAGACGGTATGGAAGAGAGAGAAGGGAATGGGGCCTAAGTTTGATGGTCTTGGGGCCGATGGGGGGAGGCAAGGCGCGGGAGGAGGGTTGGGGGCGGGAAGACATGAAGGGAGGAGGACATACGGAAGAGAGGGGAGGAGGACAGGACCCAAAAGCCTGGAGGAGAAGAGGACAATCTGACTACTTGGTAAATATGGCGATCTTCCATGCGTGGCCGGCGCCACGTGCGGAGGAGGTCCTCTGCAGCCGCCTTCGATGCACGTCAACGGACGGAGTCGCAACCCTGCCCATATGATTGCTCCGCCGCCTTCCTCCAAGTCGCGTCTATGGCCACCCCTTCCTCTCTGCTGGACCCTCCAGCCGCGACGCGCAGAGACAAACGTAGTGTAAGTAAGCGTACTCAAGGACTGTATGTACTTATTCCTGGACCCCTCTCACGCGTATCGATGATAGTGAATGGCGATCTCCCAGGCCTCGATCGATCGCTTCGCGCGGTAATCTCCGCTCCCCATGGTCATACACTTGCTTCGCACCACGGCCCACACTACTTAGTACTCTCGAGCTCTCGACAACTCCCTCGCCCACGGCGGCCGCGTTTCTCTCGGGACGCGGGGAGGAGGCGGTCAGCGCGGCTTCTGGCGGCGCGCCCCGCCGTTAGAGGGGTGTCGCAAGCCAGAATAGGCGTCCAGAATCCTACCTTGCGCATGGTCTGTCAGTTCTAGTCTGCCACTGCTAGTGAGGAATGTAAGTACTGTACTTATTTCAACCACTGCAGCGCTGATCCGAGCGGCGGCCATCAATTGCCTTGGGGTCTACGTGGCTATCTGTCATGCCAGTCAGAAAGCTCTAATTGAAACCTGTATGTGTAAGTTTATTTACTTGGCACAGAGAGTAGTAGATTGCTGGGCTGTCTGCCAGTGAATGCTTGTCACGTATCATAGCAGCGCTGAAATTTCCTATGCAGTTCCTGTTCGACGGGAGACAAGAGAATACTTGAGAATCTGTCGAGGCTTCGGTCCTGTGTCATCGAAGGATCATCCAGGGTATGTCATCGAAGGATCATCCAGGGTATGCTAAACGTCGGCAAACCTGTGTGGTTCGTGGCCCAGAGTGTTTCAAGGGTAGGCTATAGCTTGTTCGGCATCTGGTTCTCTTCAACCGGATTTGCTGTTCGATTTCGATGGCGGTTTGTTTCCGAGTGGTTCTGAGGCTCAGGTAACTTGAAGCCGAGGGCCCGCGGCCCCGCCGGGCTACACCACAGAGCCAAATTTACCGGGCGTCTGTAATGGATCGATGGCCACGTGGAGAGGGAAAATGATTTGGAGCGCGAGAGTAACGCGCCTCGCAAACCCTTCAACGTGCGTTCAACTCTCATTCTCCCCACCATCCTACACCGTATCTATACCCATTCGCGACAGTGCGCGTAGATTGTGGCGGTGATGATTCACCGGTATGTACTCATCTCTGTTCCCTTATGGTGATTCAAATGTCCTCACCGCATCTACATGTACAGCGCCACCAACGACGACAGCAGGGATCTTCCCGAACCCAATCCTTTTTTTCCACCCGAAGGCGGACGCTGTATCGTGAATGAGCTGCCCTCAGAACTGCTTTCGCACATCTTCACGCTTGGATGCGCATGGGAACGCGACCAGCACCCAGACGAGGATGACTTCGAGGACGTTGATGAAGGGGAGTCAGATGACGGTACGATCTCTACCTCATCTTCCCTCTCCGGCGACGACCGAAGCTCGACGCGTAGCGAGCTGGACAACGAGGACCGTAGAGCGCGCAAGCAGCCTTTCAACGTGCTCGTCTCCCATGTGTGCGGACGCTGGCGCGCCGTTGCGCTCGACTCCTCTCTCCTCTGGACACACATCCGTTTCGAGGGCCCTCCTCCATGGGAGCGCGCGTTGATATACCTCGATCGCGCGGGCAAGGCGCCGCTTTCCATCTCCATCGACCGCACAGTCGAAGAGGACGACGATGGGTCCGAAGGCGATTACGATAGCGAGGACGAAGACGAGGCCAAAGACAACGACCCTGACCTCGCCATAATCACTGAGATTATGGACACCGTGGTCGAGCACATCGAGCACATACAAGCCCTCGAAATCATGGTCTCCTTCTATCCCCACATGCATCGATCCCTCGTAAAGCTTGGCGCGACCCCCGGTGCGCCCATGCTTGAGGTCCTACAACTCTACCATTACGAAGACACGGATGATCACGACCACTTCAAACTCCTGGAGCTCCGCGATCAGCCTTTCGTGTTGTTCAGTGGAAACGCGCCGCGTCTAACACATGCCGCGTTATGGGGCGTGCACCTCAACTGGTCGATGGAAGGGACACCATTTCTCGCTGGGCTGGTGGACCTCGAGCTCGCGTACCACGCGCGCGACGTGCGCCCGAGCTTCAAGGACTTCACCCGCATACTACGAGCGTCGCCGGACTTGCGCACACTGACCCTCTCCCTATCCGGCCCAGGCGGCGTACCAGGAGAGTGGGCGTCCGTCAACGTTTCCACCGACGACGACGAAGACGACGGGTCAGCCATGTTCGTACATTCCTCCGCGCCCCTCGTCCTCTCGAGGCTACAGAACCTCGTCCTCGCGTACCTCGAGCCACCCTACCTCCTCACCCTCCTCCCGCGGCTCTCCCTCCCCGCCCTCACCGAGCTTGTACTCGACCTTGAAGACGACGACTTCACCGACCTCCTCTCCTACCTCGCCTCGTCCCGCTCGCTCCCACAGCCGCCCCCGCCCCCCTTGTCCCTCCGCGGCCCGGGCGTCGCGGGCTCCCCGTCCCCGCCGCCCCGCGCGCGCTCGCTCCTCTCGAATCTCACCGCGCTGCGCATCTCGAGCCTGCCGTGCGCCGAGTCCGCCGTGCTCGACGCATACAAGCAGCTCGACAAGCTCGTCGCATTCAACCTTAACGTCGACTACCTCGGCGGCCACTGGTTCGACCTCCTTGTGCCGTCGCCCACGCCGTCGACGTCCGCGAACACGAACCAGAACGAGCTGTACCTGCCGAGATTGGAGGTGCTGACGACGACGGGCGTCGACGGCGCGCGCCTGCGCGAGCTCGTCGAGGCCCGTGCGGCGCGGGGCGCCCCGCTTAGGGAGGTGCGCGTGAACGACGACGACGACGTCGAAGAGGAGGACGAGGCGTGGCTAAGGAGGCACCTGGACCGGTTCGACACGTTCGAGGGCTCGGACGAGGAGGAGGTCGATGTGGTGGACGAGTTCGACGACGAGGACGACGGGTGGGAGGACGCGGGGGACGACGAGGACGATTTCGACGGCGGGCCTATCGTCTTACTCCCGTTCTGAGGTGCGAGGGTGGTTTCCCGGGCTGTCATAATGGTACTGGATATGGGATATGGGACCAGCGAGAGGAAGCGGTGCACATCATGTACATGCGTAGATGCGCGGTGGTACAACACATTAATGCATGCGAACATAGAGTAATACTGTACAATGTCAAAAAGAACGACGTCGTTCTCCAATCCGAGTCGATGCTGCAGTCCTTGAGGGTCATATACGTAGACATGGTAACTATAGAACAGCGCAACGAACAACGCGACAACAGACACAGCAGCTTCAGAACCCCCACGAGACGAGACGATGTGACTAGCACCGGTCATCGTCACGATAGCAGCTCCGTGGAATCCTGTGGACTCGGAGGCGGGGGCGCGACTGGCAGCATCGCGAGACCAAAGACGATGTCCGGCACGCCCGCCTCCTCCTCGCCCTCGTCTCCCCACCCCTCCAAGCCACGCATCTTCCCCTTGCCCCCAGGGGTCAGCTGGTGCAGCTCCTCGTCCACAAACGGCGGCACGTACGCCGAGCGGTGCGGGTTCGGCATCGCGATCATGACCGCGACGCGCACCTCGGCCGCCCGCTGGACAGGATCCAGCTGCTCGAGCGGAATGGCCGGCGCGTCATCCACACCGCTGCCCGTGCTGGGTGCGGTTGCGGGTGTCGAACTCGAAGGATTTGGCCGAGTGCCCGTGCCGTTCCGGTGGAGACGGTTGCGTGGGAGGATGTGCGCCACGCCCTCGAGCATCGCGCGGAATCGCTGCTGGCGATGTCGCAGACCACCAGACACGGCGGCGGAGTCTGTCGCGGAGGACGTGTTCGCATCGGACTTTTCGGCGTGTATGTTGCCAGAGAAGGGCTGGGACCGGTCGTGGACGCAAGGTCGGGTGCAGTCAATATGTGCCACGGACATATATCACAGTGCGAAAGAGGGAGGGAAGGAGACTCACCATGAGTTTTTCCCAACTCCCGTCTTGCGGACTGGAGGTCGAGAAGTACGGAGGGAGGACGCTGAGGTCGAAGAGCGTCGGCCGCTGCACCCTGCGGCGGTGCGAGCGGCCCCCAAACCCGCCTGAGCCGTCATCCGAGAGCACGACTCCGGCGGCGATGGCCTCTTCTAGGCGGCGACGGAATCGGCGACGGAGGAAGATGCCTCGCATGATGATGGCGGAGGAGATGGCGAGGAGGAGGAATAGGGTCGCGAGGAAAGTGAACCTAACTCACCCGCCGCGGATATACCCATTGACAACGTATGGTGGTGCGTCCGAGAGCGTTGTGCGAGCATGTTTTGTGTGGAATGGGTGGGGCAGAACGTGAGCAGCCAATGCAGCGTCAGCGTAAGACCGAGACAAGCCAGACATAGGGGCCCAATGTGTGGAGAGGACCAGCCGCGGACGATGCGCAGACGCAGATAACCGCGGTGTGCGGCATTACGGTATGCAAAACTTGCATCCTCCCGCGCTCTTGCACTCTCAGACATACAGAAGATATGTTTACGTACAGGTACAGCGAGGACGAGGGGGGACCCAGCGGCCCTGTCCCTGGGTTCTGCGTGTTCGAGGCCGCCGCATCGCCCGTCGTTGGCGAGCCTGGAGAACCACCTAGACCCGAGCTGGGATCAATGGTTGAACTTGGACTAGCCCCATCGGAGGACACAATGGTCGAGCTTGCAGAGAAGGACGTGGATGATCCAGACACCAAGCTCGTAGAGGACGACGAGCTCGACGAGGAATCAGCCATGGCGCGAGGCGGATGGGAGAGATGACGAAGGAGGGCAACGCTGGGATGGGGAGGAGACTGGTGAGCGCCGTGCAGCTGAGGACGACGGCACAGATTCGGAAGCCCTCCTCGTTCTCCGCTCACAGTCTTTGCTCGACCTGGGACTGCACAGGCTCATCCGATCCCATCCGTGCCCGTCCCTTCCTCTGTCCGTCGCCATACTTACTCCCTCTGTCACGAGCGTCCAACGCGGATCTCCCCTGTATACGAACCAGGCGGTGCCATTCAGAACAGACAGGGAACAAGAATCTCCATCCATCTCACGCTCGACGCCCGGACTCCCCGGACTCCCCGTGCGGGTGGTCGCACACTGGTAGTAGCGGCACTCGACCGTCCTTTTCCGTTTCCAGTCTTCTCCCCCACTCAATTGTCAGAATACAGCCACGGAGCGGGTTTCGCCTCCATTTCGGCGCGAAGGTCCTATCCCAACGCGCCACCGTGCCGACTGCACCCAGGCTCCACCACAATAGCCAATAGCCACTTGCGACTCGTGGGTGACATTCAGTAAGCAAGCATTCCACAATCGTATCGCCGCGCGACGAAGCTTGTTGTTGCAACTTGCCACAAACGCCGCAGTCCAGCCCTGGCGGTGAAAATAAGTCCGCAACCACTTTCCGAGGTCACGGCGTCGGGACGACAATTGTCGGGCGTGCATCGCAAAGGCCTGCATGACGCTCGCGGACACCCTCAGATATGCAACCATCCTTGTACGTACGTCATCTGAGGACCATAACATATGCACGTAGGGTCCCTACTCATGCTCACCGCATGCATGTCACTGTGTGGCCCTTCGGTGTCCATTAGACGAGATAACCCCGGAAAACAGAATGTACTCCCGTCAGAACGTCTGTTGGACGACTGAGCGATCGAGTGCGCAAGCCACTAAGGCACTCAGCGAACCGAAGGGAGTACTAAATACCGGGGCGCAGCTTGGCCGGCATGCCCGCCTCGTTGCCAGTTGCCCGCGGCGCGCAGCCGGCATAAATGGGACACCTGTGCGTGTGTCTGCCCGGCTAAGTTAGACTGAGGAAAGCTACACGGTGGAAATCTACATGTACAGACGTCCGATCGACATGTTACCCAACGTGTATGGCACACGGGCGTGTACGCATTCAGCGTTCTCACTAGTTTTCAAACTTCAAGGAAAGGAAAGGACATTGCCACCTGGGGAAGGGGTGCCTTGTTAACTGCGTTTAGGTTGATAGTGTAAACTTCTTCTTCATTTCATTACTATCCACAGGTGCGACGATAAGAGGGTAATTATGTACAAGTAACGACGAGAGACGCAGAGAGTATAGAGGTAGAGAGGTATAGCGAGGGACGAGGAAGTCGTCAGATCTTCAAGGATGGACAACGAAGAAGACTCAGACAACCGGGGCAGAGGGGCGAAACGGAGGAGCGATCGTGTCGATGATAGCGCGCGTGAACGCAAATACGAGTAACGAGCAACTCGATTGGAACCTGGAGCTAAGAGCTGGGCTAGACGCAGAGGGCGGAGGGCGGAGGGTAGGGGGCAGCAAAGCGGAAACGCGTGAATGCGGAGGAGAACGGGTGACAGGGATGGGGTGAGTCCAGTATGAAAGGTGACGAGGGTGACGGCGGCGGCGCGGCGATAGAGACGCGGCACTGTCATGGATCATACCCATACTTGGTCGCAGATGCGATGTCGTACTGTCAGACGGTCGGAGGAGGACGGAAAGAGCATGTGAGGGACGAAGGCTAGAAGGAGTACCGCGGAGAAGAGGGAGCGTCTGTGCACACAGCGAGGTGCGAGGTGATCGCGTGCTCGAAAAGCGGGTCATGTACACGAAACGGGGGTATATGTGCATGTGCAGACAACGTCCGGCTATGGGGATGCGGGCGCAGGTGTCGCGGAAAAGAGGCCGAGGGCGGGCACGGGCGCGGGGTCCGACTCGGGCTCGCCTTCGGGCTCTTCGAGCCCGAGGAAACCCGGGTGCGCGTACAGCGAGCCGTACACGTTGGTGTGGATCGTCACGAGCTTGGCCGCGCGTTCCGCCAGGTGCCTGATCTCCGGCATGAGCGGCTCGAGCCCGCTAGACGTGCTCTGGCTCTGCGCGTCGTTTTCGCTTGGGCGTTGGGGTTGTGACAGCGAGGGTGGGCATGACGTTGGGGATGAGGATGGCGCGGAGAGGACGATGTTCAGGACGGCGTCTTCGACGCACTCCCGTATGCGCTTCTTCATGAGGGCGCTGAGTGGCGAGCCCTCGCGAAGATTGCTCTGCGCCCAACTGTTCGCCAGGTTGAGCACAGAGGCCTCCGGAACGCGCAGCGTCTCCGCGCTCTTGGTCGGAGGCTCAGGAGCCGGATTTTGGAGCGACCTTGGTTCCGTAGCGCGCATCGCAACCTGAAGCACGACATCCCCGATGTCCGACCGCCATTTCTTCAACTCGGCTTCTCGATCTCGCTCGCTGCGTTCGTGTCGGCTCGAGGACGATCGACTGCTGCTGGAGCCCGGGCGCGGGCGATTTTGCAAATAGCAGAGACCGAGATGAGTGGGGCCGATCTCCCAGATCTCCTTCTTGAGCTTGAGCAGCTCGTCGTTGGTCACCTGCGAATGAGCATTCTGCGATGTTCGGTGGGAGTGAGAGTGCACAAGCTGCCGGTAGAGCATGAGCAGCATGTAGAGCGCGGTGAAGTCAGCTGCATCTGTGCCCAACGTCGCGAGACGACCGTAGTCGAGGAAGAACGTCTCGGGGTATCCGGCGAATTGCGGTGACGAGCTAGAGCTAGAGCTACTGGAACTGTGGGAACGGGAAGAGGCAAGCGGGGTTGACGAGACCGTAGGCGTTGACGCTGCAGAGGAAGCCGGCGTTGACATCGACGATGACGGGACGGATGGAGCTGAAGATGGGGGCGGGACTGAGGGTGGGTCAAAGATCAGGTTGACCATGGCTTTCACGACGGCGATAGTGACACGGGTATGGTAGGAGTGCTTCAAAAACTTCTGCGAGTGCAACGCAGAGCTCTCCGCGGCCTCCCGGTACGCCGACCGCAACCATGCACGAGTGCGCTGCAGAGTTGCCAGCTGCTCGTTCTGTCGTGTCTCCTGGAACGTCCTGATCTCGTACTGCGCGGCGGTCCGGACGAGATACGGCCGCAAGGTCTGAAGCTGATGGTTGGCCACGTCCTATCGCCGATGTCAAGCATTGACGGTCCCCAGAACACGCGAGGGTTCGCAAAACGGCCACACACGCGGCACGCACAGAGTTAAAAGAGCAAGGAAAGCACACGCATATCAGACACGCTCAAACATCAGGCACAGCAAATGGCACCACTCACCAGCTTCATCAATTCCATGATCTCGAAGCACATCCGGATCGCACGCACCGCGTCCAGTTTTGTCCCGCTTCCCCCAGGTGCACAACTCCGGGCGAGCGCCACCATTTGGTCGACGGCGGCGTCGCGCATGGGAGCGCAGTGACAGCGGATGATATCCCCGATCGCCTGGAAAACGCCAGAGGGGTCAAACAGTCCGTGGTCGATTTCCTGCTGAATGAGATCAGGGTCAAGAAGCTGTCGCAGAAGCGCGACGTGAGTGAGGTTCTGCTGAAACTGCGGGTGCTGTGGGGGAGGTGGGAAGAGCAGCTCCGGGGGCCGGGTGTTGGGAGGTTGAGGGGGCTGAATGATGGACACGAGCACCTCCAGCAGCTCGTGAAGCAGTGACCGGATGCGTGAAGGTGTGCGGACGGTCATCGTGTTGCCCGTACCCTGAGAAAAGGCGATAAGTGGTCGGTCAATCGGCATCGAGAGGATGCTGCAGGCACATCGCCGCTCGGTGAGGCGTCCGTTAGCGTCAAGCGTGGTACATGTGCACCCGCACTCGAGCTCGCGGACGATGGCGAGCCAGTAGTTGTCAGCAAGGTCTCGCTTGCGACGACTCGAAGTGGGACGGAACTGGAGTCCGGAGTCGAAGAGCAAGTCATGGCCTACAAGGAGAAACGTACATGGGTGTGAATAGGATGCTAGGTAGGGGAATAAGGAAGAGGAAGGGAGACTGACGGAGCTGGGGGTTGCGGAGGATAGCTTCGAGGTCGAGTTCCTTCAAGGTCTCTCTGTTAATGGGAGGTTGGTGAGGGGGTATATGCGGAGAGATTGTGATGGGCTCGATGGGAGAGACAGGGACAGAACGGGAACTCGAAGAGGGAAGAGGGAGACTCGCGGTGCGCAAAAGAGAACCTCTGCTGGGACCGGGTTCGGTGGCAGAGACGATGCCGGTATCGCGGGTTTCTCCTGCACGGCGCTGGCGACCGGCATGACGAGAAGCGGTTCTGTGAGGCCTGCGCAAACGGTGTGGCGAGGCTAGAGGCGTGCAAGGGATCTCTATGCGAAGACGTTTGGGAGATGGTTGACCTTCGCGGGTGCGTGGAGGGATGAACGGGGAGGGTGCGCAGGGAGAGGATGGCTGGTGCCAAGGACTCATAGCTTGCCTTGAACGTGCTATCGGCCAGGGAGCTGTGGACGGGCCTGGGGTGGCAGCGTCGGCAGGACACCTGGGAGTGGCCTGGGGGTCGATGAGCATGGAGTCGGGAGGAGAAGCGGGATCGCTGGGGGAGGGGGAGACATTGTGGTCGTCCTGGTCAGCCTTGCGTTTGCGGTTGAGGGAGTGGATGGGGCGGGACTCGTGGGCAAGGTCGTCCATGGGAGGGGGGACGGGGGGCAGATACGGGAGGGAGGAGGATATGACGGACCATATTTAGGGAGACGAGAAGGAACGCGTGGTAGCAGCCCGCTTGAGGGACACGCTGCCATAAGGCCTCTCAGCCTCCCGCACTCGGCCTGAATCCCTCAGCCTCGCGCGCCCTGCGATTCAGATGCCCCTTTGTTGGGTTCGCCACCTCTTCTCCATTCTCTCGCCCGGCCACACCCTGCATGCCTCCGTTGCCACCTCGAGCTCACGGCCTGTCCACAAAAGTGTGTCGATAGCCAGCGTTGTTTCCAGTCTGAGACCGAGCGGCCGCGAGATCTGAATCGTCGTACCCGCGCGCCCGAAACGGAACACCTAATTATTCGATGTTGGCTGGCGCCTACGCCGGGCGTTGTCCATATACGGCAGCCCCCAGCTCCTCCACACCCGCTACTAGCAGATCGTCCCACATGCACCCACCCCGGAGGCCATGCATGCAAGACCCTCCATGTCTCTCCAGACGCTTCACTGGAACAAAACTCATCTGTGACCCCGCCTTCACACGCCCCTGCCGCACGATCACCACGTTGAGACAAGCACCATGATTGAGATTCTGCGCGGCCGAGCTCGGGCTCCTTCTCTTGCCGCGAATACGTAACTCGCCGTTTCAAATCAGATGCACCCATGGCCGCTTCCTCCAAGCCTCCTCCACCCTGTCCCTTCTCCGCGCGCCGCCCTCCTGCTTCTCCAAATCGCCCCCGCCCGCCGTTCCCCATGCCATTCCCCGCCTGCATCCACTCGCCCGAACCGCGCACGAACCACCGCTGCGGCCCACTCCGCGACCGCTAACAGTGCGTTCACTACGCTCACCCACGCGGCCGCTACTGGTACTGACTTGCCATCTTTCTGATTTTTTTTCTTTCATTTCAGATAGCCATCGCAAACACGAGGCTCTCGCGTCGCCAAATCCCGTACTTACTGCAGCTTTCCAGGTTTCCACCCTCATCCTTCTTCCCCCGGTCCGGCCTGTCTCACCCCCTACCGCCACGGCCCCGCTCCCCTCCTAGACCGCTCGCATGTGTGACCGGATTTCCTCCATGCGACTAGTATGAATCCGCACTTACAGATCGCCAGCGTTCCGGATCCTTCGGGAGGTGGTTCTCCGTGGGCCGTGGCGTGCACAAGCCGCCACCTTCCATCCTTGTTGGCGCTGCAATCTCAAACACAACACCGAAGCTGATGTGCACCCATTCATTTCACCGCACGCCATACCTTTCAAGTTATCCCCCGCCGGCAGTGTGGGCAATGTGTTGATGCCGATGCACCCATTAATCTCATGGCAGTGGCGATTTCTCTTGCCCCTGCTACGCTGATATGATACGACGCAAACCTTCAGACCCGCTTTCAATGACGGTGCCTCTTTCTACGTTTCAACTCCATCGCTGCCTGTAGCTTGTCAAAGTCTAACAACACGTCTCTCTGCATCGAAGGTTCCGACGTTCCGACCATAGACACACATGTGATCTGGACTTCACACTCCAATGTCCCACGTCGCGATAGGGATGAACGTTTGAACACGAAGCCCCGACATATCGTAGCCCGATCTCCCAGGTCCGGTACACTCTCCTAGTCGGTCGCAGCAGGATCGGCTTCTGTCATCGTCGGGGAGATCACTACCAATTCCACACCCCTCTGGGACACAAGCTCCGAGCGGCCGTCATGTCTTAAATGAATCGAAGTTGGCTATCGCACACAACTCTTGCCGCACATCAAGAACACGATCTTGTTCAATGACCGCCCTCTTCGAAGAATGCGTTCATATCTGTGGCACAATGTCAGCAATACACACACATCACAACACTCTCACTGGCAGGCTCCGGGAGGAACAGAGTACTAATACTAAGTACTGAATGGCGACGCTGGGCTTCGTCGGACTTTGCTCGTGGCAAAACTTTGATTCCATCGCACTATCCGAATCCAATCCCTCCCATGATCAACTTCCCATCTCTGCCTTGCCCAACGTTCTTCCACGGACCCTCTCCAGATCAGGCATAGCCCTCCATACGCAGGCATATGTCGTCGGCGCACCGGTCGTCCTCAGCGGCCGCCTTCCCCCACCCGGAAGGTCCTGCGCTCGAATCCGGCTGGTCGCTTGGCTTCTCGGACATCTACGCCTTGCATTGCGGACCGCTCCTCGGACTCGTGCACTTGTGCAGGCTACGAAGACAATATTCTCCCGGAGCTCGACTTCGTTCGTTCATGGGTCTCGCAATCTCGCGGCGGTGTGCATGAACCTGTCCCGGATCCCGCGCCAAGCTCCATCCTGGCGACGGTTTCGACATCCGCAGGACCGCAGCGCACCTCCTTTCCGCTGCTCCATCTTTTGCCTGCGATATCGGGGACATCTTGCCCGTTTCCCATCCGGTACTTTCTACCCTCTCATTCTCCGTAGCCTCGTGCACTGAGCCGCCCCTGTCAATCAGATCCGGTCGATATATCCAATGGCGACGCGGCTCTGGGTACGCCAGCGAACAAGACCACAGTCCAAAGATCCCAGCGTCCGACGCTAATCTGGCAAACCCCCGGTGCCGTTCCCACCGAGACGGCTCGGATAGGAAATTTGCGCCAACCAGCGTCGCACGAGCATCGACATCATGGGGCCGCAACATACCGTCCGTCGCATTGTCGCGTTCGTCTTGTCATCCAATACCAGCCGCTGGTGGATGCGTGCCGCGTGCGGTATGACGGAATCACCGTGAAAGCCGCCCCCAGCCCGGGACAGGGTTTCCAGTCTGCCATTAGCGTCGTGAGGTGATCCGAGTTCTATCCCGCCTTTCCCCCGTGTCTTGTCTCTTATTTCACTGTTCTGAATCCCCAGGTTCCTGAGCTTCCATCGCTATTGCCATTAATCCCTGTCCATGCTGCGCACGCACATCTGACTGTTCGTAACCCTACCAGTGCGCTGTTGATGCCAGACGCAATGAACCGACCGAGCAGAAGGCCGATTTCATTTTCTCGGAGCCAGTTGCACGGGCCATCTTATGCTGTTATCGGTATGTCGAACAAGACTCTTCGAAGGCCCACGACGTGCCCCTGTCTCTGTTCTCCACTTGCTAATTCCGGGCACTCCTGCTAGGGCTTGTCGCGCTTAACGCTCCTGCCGCGGTCGGAAGGAAGAACCTCGTGCCACGACGAGGCCTGCCACTGGCATTACGGGGGAATGGTCCCTTTCGCACTGTGCGGCGCAGCGGCGATAGCGAGCACGCAAAGTTGCCCGTGCGTAGGGGAGAGAAAAGGGATCGACGGCCTGAGGCTTGAGGCCGGTTAAGCTCCAGCACCAACGCGCAAGGCGTACTTTAAAGCATCCGCGGCGGTTGCTGACTCAGGCCTTCGCACTAAACTCTCATGTATGTACTTCAAAGTCTTTCCCTATTCGCTCGCGCCAACGCCCGCCTTTCGCCCGCGTCTTCTTCTAAGTTCTCTGCTCCGGTCTGGCGACACGTTTCACGTCCCAGAAGGGCCGGCGGGTTCTCTGTCCTGATCACGCTAGTGATGCATCCTGAACGCCGCAGATATCCCTGCAAATGATAGGGACATGGAGAGATACCACGAGAGATTGGTCCACACATGCCTTGTACGAAACACCGGTGCGCCACGCTCAGTGCGACTTCCCCGCACGCCATGTGGAGCGCCCGGCACTCCAGCAAGGGCCAAAACATACGCTTCGAGCCTTCCTCTGGCTCCTCTGATCACCGGCCTGCGCTCCCGCTCCCCGGGGCGCGAAGCGGGCTGCCGCCGGGGCGGGACTGTCAATGGTCTCCACGACTGGAGATGAATTACGACAAACGACAACCCGAGACGGGAAGATCTTCCCCAACACGGCGAGGACGACCACCACCCGTGTGGAAGGCGGTCAGAAGTGGCTTTAGCGGGCAAGCGCGGCCGCATTCACCGCTCGCTGTGTACGTACAATGCGCGCGACTGTTCCCTCAGGCCTCAGGCCTCAGGGCCACACGCGTCACGGCACCATTTGTCGGGCCCTGCAACAAGCTCAGGCCCAGCTTGAAATTTCAGAATAAAACAACGCTTCGATTCCTCTGAGTCGACACACGCCGCCGCGCCACCCACAATGCACGGTGCGCGGCAGGGGCGACGGCAGCCCGAGCTGCTCGATTCCTCGACGCTCGGCGACGCACCCAATCCGATCGCGAGTCAGGTTCCTGCACCTGAGGCCTGAGGCCCTCGCCCTGAGGGTCCGCTCTACCACTTCGCGCTTCCGAGTACTTAGCATGAGAGCCGCAGGGCCGCAGAGGGACCCCTCGAACCTAGAGCCTAGACCCCAAAACGGGCCTGCAGCTCTCTCTCAGCCTGCAGGCAGCCCGCGCCGCGCACGGCTCGGGCGTACGAGCTTCCCACGGCGCGCCTCGCGCGGCCCAAGATAGGGCCTGCACGATTGCACGATGCGCGCGAAGCAGCCTCTGGCCTCCGCCCGGGGACGCACATGCGCGAGCGGGGGAGCCGTGCTCTGGGAATCGAACCCGGGACGCACGGTTGCAGTAGGTAGCGTGGCCGCCGCCACACAAAGACCACGGCCCCCCTCACGCTCGAAGCCTCGAAGTTCGAAGTTCGAATCCGCGGTAAGCCTGCCTTTGGTTGGTCGGTGGCGGGGCCGCATGTTCTTCTCCGGATCTCAGGCTGACATAGGGTTAAGGGCATTGCGAGCCTTTCGAGCGCTGCGTGTGCGCGCGAACGCGAAAGAGAGTGGGTGCTGGACCAAAGTTCCGCCGGGCTGCTGGCAGGGTGTCCCAGGCGTTGGCCACTTGCGTGCTCGTGTACACAGCGGTGCCACCCGGGGCTCCCGCGGTCGCGCGGCGGCGAGTAGACGGTGAACGCTTGAACGTTACTGTAGTTGGCGTGTTAAATGCGCCGCCGTGCGGGTGTATGCGTATCGTTCGAGGGCGTTGCGGTCTGTAGGTGCGGCCAGGCTCCTGTAAGTATGGCAAGGTTCACAGGTAGGCGGGAGAACAATGATCCAGCACCGGCATGAGAACGCACGCGTCCGCAGAGAGTTGCAATCCTGAACATGGCCATGAAAGATAAAGAAGACGCGGATATGAAGTTCTCGCTTTGCATTGTTCGATTCGAGATTCGAGAGACCAAGGAAACGTGGCGACAGTGTCCGATTGGCTCATGTCGAGGTCAGATGGCGGATATCTGAGTCTGCATCCCATCAGGCTTGTACCATACGCATTTGTACGTATGAGCGATTGTTTGTTGGATTACTGCGGCCAGATAATCGTCCGTGCACGCCGGCAAATAGAGCTGTGCTTGTGGGTGATGGGTGGAGCTCTGAGGATGTACATATTGTGCTTGAGAGGCGTTGACGCTGTCGACCATGCTGCGGTGTGCATATCCATGGATATCCTCTGTGTGCGTACTTACGTCAGTTGTCAAATTTTCGAAAAAAAAAAAAACCACCACAAGACGCACTGCATAGACAGGTCATCAAACTCGGGATGCATGGCTTGGCTGAAAGCGCATAAAATCACCGATACAGTACGGCCAAGCTTTGCCGCCGGGTGCACCTCTACATTAACGCTACAGTAAGCCACGCGGAGAGAACATTAGGAACCACACGCAGCGGCATGCACGTACCACGCTTCCATCTCGAGGCGAACCTCGTACGATCCACGGAAAAACCGCAGCAGACCACTTGTGGCTTACTTATCAGCGTGCAGAATCTCCGCGGTGCGTCGGGATGGGACAGAACAAACGTCTTCCTGCTGAAGGTAATATGTACAGATATTATTGGTAAAGGCAATATTCATGTCATCTGCATACATTCGTGCCACCTTACCGATGCCCATGCCGGACGTCTTGTCTCCACGACCTCGCGATCACGAAAGACCATGGCAATCGCGCCCCGAAACATGAAGCTCATGCTTACGCGTCGTCAACGAGTCTGTCATCATGCGCCCGTGCCTTGACGTCCTCCGTGGCCTTGCGGCCCTTGCGAGCGTAGAACTCGTCGATGATCTTGGGACTAATGCGGTTGAGCTGCTCCTTCGGGAAGATGCGCAGCAGCGACCAGGCGAGGTCGAGCGAGTCGAAGATGGACCGGCTCTCGTACGCGCCTGTGAAAACACACAGGTCAGCAACATGGACGTAAACTCACACATTGAGTACAAGATCGGCGCGGAGCGCCTTGTCGGAACGAGGAGACTGAGTGGAAGAGGGATGGGGAGGGAGGCACGTACCTTGGCCGACGAACTGCTTCTCGAACTTGTCGAGGAATTCGAGCGCAAGCTTGTCCTCTGGTGAAAGCGCTTCCTCGCCGACGACAGCCTTCATCGCCGCGGCGTCACGACCGATAGCGTACTTTGCGTACTACAGACACCGTGTTTGTACACACGGCAGGTACGTCAGTCTAGCTCCGGCCACACGCAAATGCACCGTCACCGCTTCACCAGCAGCCATGTGGTTACGGGTAAAGGGTTTCGGAGGGAACACGCACCAGTTGGTTTGAGACGTCACTGTGATCCTTGCGAGTGAGCTTCTCACCAATGGCACTCTTCATGAGACGCGAGAGCGAAGGTAGAACGTTGATCGGTGGGTATATTTGCCTGTTGTGGAGCTGACGGTCGACGAAGATCTGGCCTTCCGTGATGTACCCGGTGAGATCGGGAATGGGGTGGGTGATATCTAGTAGACACAGAGGCATGCCACGAGCGTGGAGAGCGGAGGCGAAGGTCGGTCAGAAGGCCAGAACCCGAGCGCGTGGGGAGAGACATCGTGTAACGGGATAATTAACGGAACTGCCTAAGGGAACTGAGGCGAGGACGCACCGTCATTGGGCATAGTCAAAATGGGGATCTGAGTGATCGAGCCGTTACGACCCTCCACGCGACCTGCACGTTCGTAGATCGTGGACAAGTCGGTGTACATATAACCTGGGTATCCACGACGACCAGGCACTTCTTCCCGTGCAGCAGAGACCTGGTTGAGTCAGACCGATTAGATGAAAATGTATGATAGATAGGTGAAGGCAAACACTTGCCTCACGAAGGGCATCCGCGTAAGACGACATGTCTGTCAGGATGACCAAGACATGCTTCTCGAGCTGGTACGCGTAGTACTCGGCCGTGGTGAGAGCAAGACGTGGCGTGATGATACGCTCGATCGTAGGGTCGTTGGCAAGGTTGAAGAAGAGCGTTACACGGTCCAGACTGCCGTTCTCCTCGAAGTCTTGCTTGAAGAAACGCGCAGTCTCCATGTTCACACCCATAGCAGCGAACACAACTGAGAAGTTGTCTTCGTGGCCGTCGTGAATGTCCTTCGTGGGCCCCTTCACCAAGCCGGCCTGTCGTACAATCTGTGCAGCAATCTAGATGGGCAAGCCGATAAGCATGCCTTCGCCTCGATGCACGGCACGAGCTGCTGCAAACCTCGTTGTGGGGCAAACCG
Source organism: Ganoderma leucocontextum (assembly GCA_020736865.1). Classification (NCBI taxonomy): domain Eukaryota; kingdom Fungi; phylum Basidiomycota; class Agaricomycetes; order Polyporales; family Polyporaceae; genus Ganoderma; species Ganoderma leucocontextum. The sequence goes on from JAHKGY010000006.1 coordinate 1,328,475, forward strand.
GCAGCGGAGAAGATGGGAATCTTCTGTCCTCGTGCGATAGAGTTCATAACATCAATGGTGGAGATACCGGTTTGGATCATCTCCTCGGGGTATATACGGGAGTAGGGGTTGATGGGCGAGCCTTGGTGTACCGCGACATGTTCAAAATGAAGGTCTCGACTTGGCAGGCAAAAGACGTACCGTTGATGTCCAAGTAATCCTCCGCAAACACCTTCGGGCCGTTGTCAATCGGCTGTCCGGAACCGTTGAAGATACGTCCGAGCATGTCCTCTGCGACTGGGAGCTTCATGCTGCTACCAGTGAACTCGACATGGGTAGCCTTAACATCGACGCCGGACGTGCCTTCGAAGACCTGGACGATCGCCTTCTTGCCTTGGACTTCAAGCACTTGACCCCCGCGTTTCGTGCCATCGGGAAGGGTAAGTTGTACAATCTCGTTGTATGAGGGGAACTGATGGTCGAGGTGAGTACCAAAAACGGGCCCGGGATTCACACCTCTGGGATCGTACGTACCTTGACGTTGTCCAAAATGACTAGCGGTCTGCATTGACGTTATTCACGCAGTTTGCCATGCAAGAAGTGATTATCACTCACCCGTTAACCGCTGAGACTGTCCGGTAGTCTGCACATCCCTAATTCAGTACCTCGCCTCCTTCGTGCCTGCCTCGGAGATCCTCACCGAGATGGGGCTTGACATTGTATTCGCGCGTCACGGCGGCGGCGTTGATTGTAGCAAGCTCATGATCACTTAGACGAGGACTTGGGGGCATGTCGGAGGTCGTGAGTCGCAGAGGGAAGGGAAAGACCTGAGCCGTTCAGAAACAGTGACGTCCGGCCCAGCGGCAGTTACGACTCTCTTAGCGCCCATCTGCCCTTCCGTTCTTTTCCCACGCTTACATACATGGTCCTTCGTCTCTACGGTACATTATCCTCCTTTCGCAGTAGATAATAGCTCAACACACCGCCCAGCTTCCTCTGTTGACACTTTAGACGACCTGTGAAATACCATAGACGTGAGTGACGCGTAACTCGGGCAGAAGCTCAGGCTTTACCACTCGGTCTCCAGGAGTATCTCTTCCACGTCGTCTGTTTCGAGACCCGTGTCCTTGCTTGACAACACAAGGTAGAGGTACTCTGCGGTGTCTGCTCTGACCTGTGCCCCGAAATTAGTCGCCGGTACAATATCAGAATGTCCGGACGAACCCGTGGATATTGGTGTCCAAGATAAGTGGACAGCTGGGAAATGCACTCATGCTGTAGCTCGGAGATTAGGAGCAGGTTGACGAGACTGAAAAATCGCTATCGCTGTGAGCATTTATACAGTCCGAACGGCCAATAATCCGCTCACCATCTCATAGACATATTGATCCGCTGTGGGTTCTTCAGCCGTGAGGCATTCTTGGTAACCAGTGACAGTAGAGAGCGTAACCTGCGAGCATTTTCAATCGAGCTACTAGTTTCACAAAGATCATGCCCGCGTACGTCTTCATTCCCTGACGGTCCTGCGGCAATCTCTCGAACACATCGGCCTCGAGAAGCACATTGAACGTCTGCAGCACCGGCACGACTGCATTGTTCGAGCCGGTATTCTGTAAAGCTTGACATAGCAAGTCTTGTGCGAGTTCTCGAAGATCGTAGCAGTTGGGCTCCGCTGCAGTAACAGGGATCTTCAGCGCCCAAGCCACCAACGCGGAGGCTACCGGCCGTTGCTAGAAGCGGTGTGTCAGTACTCACAGAACCAAGATGTAGTGAGCGACATAGATGGCGACATGCATGACGCACCGTGCTATCGGTCTTTGTGCTCACGCTGAGCACTATTCCCGGGAGAATCCGGTTGCGGTATCGCTCTATATCCAGAAGCTGTACAGCTCTGGGGAACAGCCAGCTGCCTTCGTTCCATCCCACTGATTCTTGCTCACTACGTCATCCCCGTGAGTCTCCCAAACATTGTCGTGGAAGAGTAGAGCGACGTCATTGCGCGTACCTGAGGAACAGCTCCTTCATCAACGCTTCTCCCCGGAGTGTCCACGGCGCCGGGTCTGAGACCGCAGGAGGAGGCAGTAACAGGAGCGTCAAGAAGCTCTCCCCTGCGATCTGTCTTACGTTGTCTAGACGTTCCACGCCTTGCTTGAGAATTCCACCGGCTGCGTCATGATACTTCTCCGGTGGCAAGTAGCTTGCGAGGACCGGCAGAGAGCTCGCCCGCGAAAAAAGAGTTCGAGAGAAGGAGGTAAGGCCCTTGACACAGGATATGCGGACCCAGGAGCCGACGTCTCCCCTCTCGTCGCTCGTGTAGTCAGTCAGACCGTCCAGGAGTGCGTCCTCTAGCTCGGTGATGAGCTCCGCAGAGAGATCTATGGACAAGTTAATTGGAACATGAATTTTCACGCGGAAGAAAGCATACCCTCTGTCAACTTGTCTGATACGTTGCCCAGTATCAAGGGCATCGCGTCAAAGGCGTTTCGCCGAGCTTTGACATTCATGCTGCCACATCCGTTCTATTGGCGCAAGTCAGCGCCACGAACGAGTAAATGCCGAGGAGCAAGGTACCACCTTCCGATCGACCATCCGCAACAGACACCGCACGGCATCCTGCACCCCATGCGGAAAGGCCGCGTAATCCAGCACCCCCAGGACCCTGGCCAAACTTTGCTGCATCAGCGGGGTCTGCCCCTCGAACTCCCTGATGAGCCTCTGCACCACCGCAGAACAGTCGACCAGGCGGCTGACCGCCGCAAGTGCAGACGCGGCGGCCTCCCGTACTGCAGCGTTCTTGTTCTTCAGGCCGGAATCCACGACCTGACGCCAGTGCGGTACCGTGGTGTGGGCGTGCTGCGTCTCGGATAAGGAAATGCCGGAAGCGATGAGGGTGCAGGCTGCGGCCGCGATGAGCTCTTGGCGGCTAGATTGAATTGTGGTTAGGGGGACTGTGGACAGAGCGGCAAAGATCTGACAATGTTGGGGGTTACTGTTTTGTCGGAGATGGAAGGCAGAAGGGTGGTACGGACCTTGCGACGCTCCGGTTCCAGTTGATCACTATGAGGTGAACTGCGGAATGCTGCCGCAAGGTTTGTGAGCGCGAGCAAGCCGCCATGGACATCGCCGTCATCGGGCATCACCAGTAGCTGTGACTGCAAAGCAACTTTCAATGAAGGACGTGGATAGTAACTCGAGGACGCTCATTACGTACAGCACGTTTCGCAACATCGGGCCCCAATTTTACCAGATCAAGTTCGCAAATGCACCGCAGGGACTGTGCGCCGATTTCTCTCATCGCCGGGTCCCAATGCCTCAAAGTTACAGCAAGAAGGTGGTCGATGAGGCAGCCGCAATATTCATCGTGTCTACCGGCACTCAGCAGAAGTTCAATCGGAATATAGCGAGATGACTCACTCCGCAACTTCAGGTGCTGCGACGGTGAAGGCAGTCCTACGAGTGCCAACCGCATAGAAGTCGGTTTTACGCAGTACATCAATACCATGAGGGAATAGGCTCTGATTTCCGATATCAGCTATCAAGCTGCCTCGTTGTCAGGGCCCACAGCATACCGAACACTTACCGTGCGGCCGACATACTCTTGGAACGCAGCGCTTGCCGCCCTTCGGATGTGGATCTCCCGGTCAAACAGCGAGACTGTGACTAGCTTCCGTGCAAGCTCTAGGGCATGAGGCTGCAGGGCATCAACTCCCTGTGCCCGTGCGAGGGACCAGAGGACATAGGAGGCAGCGTCGCGTACGTTCGATCCGATCGAGTGTGCGCCTTTCCGTATGTCGAACAACAAAGCCTGTTCACCGTCAGCATAGATACAACCGCACGACCACCGCGAGGAGGAAAGGCAGGAACAGACCTTGTACAACCATTCTACCAGCTCCGAGAGTCGCTCGTCGGGGATAAGACCGCGTCGCGCCATTTCCGCGCAGGCAAGGCACGCCCCATGCCATGTTACCTCTGCAATGCTCGGGAGGTCGTATATGCTCGCAATGCCGGACGAGTGGATGGAAAACATATGCAAAACCTGCTCTAGGACTTGTTCGGCGAAGTCGACGGGGAGGCGTTCCGCAATGCGCGCAACACCCTTCGCCGCGGAGTAACGGACGACCGTATCCTTGTCGCGGAGTGCCTTGAAGAGGCCCTCCAGTACGGATTCGGCCTCTTCCGGCACGTCAATGTCGTCTTCATCTGCGACGGCTTCTCCTCCGAAAGCGCCTTCTGACGCAAGCGTTCGCCCTTCATAAAGAAGGTCTTGGGTTAGGCCTGCGGGGACGATTGGGCGCTGCACGCACCTTTTGCACGGCGCCGGCGTGTCTTTCCAGGAAGCAAACGTATGGCAACCCTTGCGATCAGCTTCGCACGAAGCTGTCGGATGATCGTGTTATTCATGAGACTTTGGTTGCCTTCCAACGTGGAGACAACTTGGAGAAGTTGTTCCTTGCATGTTTGCACCTGTTCGGCGGAGCCAAGCTTGGTAACCTCGCACAGGACACGGAGCAGTCCTGTCACCTAGAATTGTAGCTGGTGAATAGCGGGACGGAAGATCGCATGCACGAACGTACCGGGAAGGGGTCCACCGTGCTTCCAACGGTCACCGTTGCCCACGACAGAAAGTCAGGGAACCGTGAAGCGGTGTCTTTCCTACACATGGTCAGACAAGGCCTCGCACGAGAAATTAACATTGTACCTCATGTAAAATTTCGAGAGCAGCAGCGCGGCGGCTTCACGATCCAAACCTGCTTTGGCCAGAAAAGACTTGCCCACGCCCTCGACCCTAGAAGCTGTCTCGCCCTCTTTCCCAGCCTCATCAAATTGCTCCAGATCAAACGGGATCATGCAGACCAAGGATAACCAAAGAAGCAAGATATAACGAAGGCTCCATCGCGAGGTGTGGTTGACCGGGCTTCTGGGACTGGTCATGCAGTCGAGAGCTATTGTAAGATCGGCTATCTCGTGAGGAAAGAACTTCGCTGACAAAAAGGATGGTGAGATTGATTGCTGACAAAACATGTGAGGAGACTCACTGATTGTCTTGTACCCGCGAAACTTGACGAATAGGTATGGGATCCTGGAAAAGAAATGGAGTCGCACGTCTGACACCGTCTCAAAGTCGCCATTTGCGAATCTTTTAGCGTGAACTTTGAACATGTCGACAACAGGTGTGACCAGGGACTCCAAGTACGGATCCCAGAGATAGGATTGCTCCTGGTAAGAGTCGAACTATTGAAACAGGCGTGAACTAGCCGAGGTTCATGTAAAAATGGTTATGAGCCACGTACGATCATAGATATCCTCTTGTAGAGACTTGCTTCAACACTTCGTTGCTCTTGGGTAGGTTCGGAGTAGACGTCGATCGACAAGAGCCTGTCTCGGAGGGCTACGAACTCGTCCTTGTTCTCGAACCTGGTGTGGAGCTTGAAGTCGGTAGCCCCGTCGGCATCCTGTACGGTTTCCATAGCGGGGCTCCTTGGTTTACGAGACGTGGAGGAGCACACACTCGATCAACGCCGATCGTTGGTATACGTATGGGCGAGGTCTTTCTGAACGTAATGTTGAACGCCCGTGACTCGCTGCCGGTCCCTGGCAAGGGCGGGATTTCCCTCATTTGGGGTGTGGGAAAGATGGATTTGCACAAGTCCACGGGCGTTTACTTAAACTATTTCGGGTAGCCGCTCGACAACGTCATAATCCCCACATCGCGTCTTGACACTCCCGTCCTCTCCTCCATGTCTCATCATGGCCATACAAACTGCTTCAACTCACGCGCCTGGCCCGTTGTCGTCCCAGGATGTCATCAAGCGGGACGATGTCCATAAGTGGCGTCGAAGATTCATCGGACCCATCCCAGTCACCGCATTGGACATGGATTCCAGGCGACCCCGGAATCAAAAGCACAAGCACACCTTCTCGGAGAGGAGAGAACCTAGTGAAGATAGCAGCTCCAGTGATGGCGACGATGACTCTAGCAGTCTGTCGCATGTTATCCACCGCCACGCCCTCGAATTCTTCCTCCGACACGGTGGCCAGCCCGAGGATTGGGGTGAGAGCCAGCAGAAGAGCGTCCGGAAGGAGATGCGCAAGCGGTGGCGGCAGAGCGATTGGGCCCGCGCGCGGAAGGAGCAGAAGCAGGCGGGCAATTCGCACAAATGGATAGGCACTTCCTTCGACGTTGGCGTTTTCCTTGGCGTGGACATCATGGATGAGAATCCGCCCTCGTCCGAGCAACCCGACGCACCCAGTACCTCCGCCCCTACGTTCACGGTTCAGCCCACGGCTGGTGGCGCCTCTTCTTCCACAAGACCAGAGGCGTCCGTTACGACCCGAATCGACGTCCCCACCACCGAATCACCATCACCCCTCTCGCGGGTTGCCTCTCGCGAGCAAGACATCTCGATGAACTCTGCCACCGCCTTAGTGCCGTCGACCAGCTACCGGCTAGCTGATGGATCTGCTAGTCCCCCAGCCGACGAGGAGGGATCTGCGGGGGGGCCTGCTACACCTCTTCCCTCAACACAAGCCAACGGGACCCCGCACAACGGTTCCTCTTACCCAGCTATTTTGCGCAAGGGGAAGGGCAAGGCTGTGCATGTGCACTATAGTGACCGTCCTGCGCCACCCTCTGAGGTTCTTGCGCGCACTGGAAGTGCTGTTAATGTGACGAGCGCGGGTGCCGTGGAACAGACTACTTGTGAAGCCAGGACAAAGTGGGGCGACGTGATCATGCGAGGTAAGTGGTTTGGATTGGTTGCTGTATGCGCTGGCACTCACGGAAGTTAGATCGAATGATGGTCAGAGTATCGTACACAGAACATAGCGTACCAGCGCCCTTCGACGAGGCGCAGAATCGAGTAACAAGGCATCTCGATAATGAAGGTTGGGCAGAGTACATCGTGGCATGGCGGAAGGATCGATTAGAACTTTTTACAGAACATGTAAGTACTCCTCGTAAAACAGTATACAATGTGTTGATTGCTTGCCTCAGCGTATGTTTGGCCGGGCGTGGTTCGTCGACAGCAAACAGCTAGCCTATGTCGCACCTCTGGGGGCTTCGTCAACCAAGCTATCCCTCTATTCCCACCTTGACATGTCATTCTGCATCACATGTCCTCCAGCACACTTGACACCAGAATCGTCGCGGGTTCGATACTTTCATGGTGATAGAGGCACACATATATTCGTCTTCAAGCTGAAATGCCGCTCTCGTGCCGTCGACTGGATGTGGCAGCTTTGGTATGTGCTAGATAATTATGCGCTTTTGTTTACTTATTGAGCTCGTTCCACCCTAGGCGTCACAAGGGCGGTCAGCTTCCACCCTTCATCGAGATACGGAATCCAGCCGTGGAGATACGGATGAGGGTGGACGTTCCCGGCTTCGACACCGCGGATATTGACGCTGCGTATAAAGTCTTCCAGAAAGATAACATCGTCCGCCTCTGTGAGAGGTATCTCCGGAGCGCACCCGAGTATCGAGCCGTCTTGGAACACGAACTCGGAGCAGGCGCGACATTCGAGCTGGCATGGCGGATCAACTCAGAGCTCGACTGGGTGTCGCACGACACTGACGTCCAGGGCAATGCTCGCCAATGGGCCGTGCTCTCCGGTCTGGCACTCAAGCAGGGGGACAAGCCTGCGCGCCTGGAGTTCCGTCTCAAGCGGCACTCTCCGACCCGTCTCTACCTGAAGGACGGCACACACCTGGACGAGCCGGCGGCAGTCGAGGGATACGTCGACCGTATCCGTCTGAACGCGCAACTACGGCATTCGGTATACCTGGTCACACATGACGGATATCTTTTCTCCCTCGCACCTGCGCAGGCACATCCCCCGCACCCCCCTGGGGCCCCAGGGACGTCTCCAACTGCCTCACAGAGCGTACTCGACACCGCGGGATTCGTGGAGTCCGCAGACACTCGACGTAAGGCGGAGATACGTCGCGGACGGGAGCAGGTCCTCCAGGCGACGGGCATGTTTGACCTGCGGAGCGTTGTCGCGGTGCGGCGTGCCTTCCAGCACGTTCCTCAGGGCACAGAACAGGGAGCAATGCCTCACGGCGCAGACTGGGAGGACACCGAGGCTTTCTGGGAGCAGGTCGATCGGAGCGAGAGCGACGATGAGGATGCTGGAGGGGAAACGGGTATGTCGAAGTCCACGGACAAGGCTCGCTTGCGGATGCGGCGGTCGTTCGAGCTCGTGCTGGTAACCGGACGGGTGCTGAGGTTCGAGGTACTTATCCGTCCTCTTCCCCCTCTGTGCGCCGAGCTCACAACGTCCTCTCGTGTATACAGGCGTACGCATGTGCAACCGCGCTGGAATGGATCGTGCGGCTCCGCCAGCTGGTTTCCTACTGGAAGAAGCGCCACCAGGTGGATGCGCGGCTCGAGATGAAGATCGCCCACGCCAGCACGGGGCGCGAGCGCATTACGCCGCAGCGGCCGCGCGAGGACCACCCGCACGCCCCGAGACACACGCACGATACGCCACCAGAACCGCTGCTCGAGCGCGACGCGGCTATGCCCGACCTGTCGTCATTCTACAACTGGTGTGTCATGGACGGCTGCAGTGTGATGTTGAAGTGTGGACGGCTATACAGCCGGAAGGGCTGGTGGGGCCAGTACAAGTGCGTTTTTGCTCCTGCTCTCTGATCATGATCGGTGTAGGGAGACTGATTCTTGTGTGTGTGTAGCCATGTCCAGCTCGTATTGCTTTCCGGCCACCTCGTGGAATTCGACATCTCCCCACAGCACTCAATGCACCACCGCAGAGGCAAGACCATCAACCTCCTCGATGCGTATGTGTGCTCTGGGTACTTCGCCGCGCAGTACCTCCCGGCGGGCCAGTACGACGCGAATGCGCCGCCAGTCGCACGGCGGTACGGAGACGGCCTGGAGACAGACGACGGCGAAGAGGACACGATGTTCATTGTCTGGTATCGGAAAGTCCCCGGCGTAGCGGAGGGCGTCCGGAGGAACAACGATGGGGCGGACATTCCTCCGCTGAAAGCGAAGCGAAAGGTGAAGGTATTCCGGACGAGGAGCAAGCTGGAGCGGGATGCGTGGGTGTGGGCGATCAATGTGGAGGTTGAGAAGGTCGTGAGGGCTTCGAAAGACAGGGAGGAGGCGGTTAGGCAGACAGGCAGGTTGTGTTACGTCTAACTCGGACTTCGGAGTGCCGTCAATTCGCTTTTCTCATTGCATGCATACATGGACTCGCGCTTCCTTGGGCTCACGGACTTGGAGGGCTTCTATCCGCTTCATCCCTTTACCTTGCATATACCAATGATACCCGTTCAGTATTCGGAGCCCAAGTTATATCGTCTATAGTAGGAGTAGGATGTCTGGAGAATGTACGTTTAAACGACAGCAATGGAGTAGGGTTCGAGCACTAGCGATCATTGCTGCTTTGGTCGTTTTGCTACCGGTGCTTGTCAACACACGCTTCGCGGAAGCAACTACGGTTCATACACACCTCCGTACTTGCTTCGCGCCGATACCCGACCCACAACACCACTGAAGTCGAGCGTTCCACGGACGATCTTGTAGCTGAGTGTCACACATTGTCAGCACATGCAGCGTCTGCACCCAAAGTTCGTGTCACGCACCGGACACCAGGAAGATCCTGCGTACGCCCGCCGCGGATTAGGACCACGCTATGGTCCTGCAGGTTGTGTCCCTCTCCCGGAACGTAGGCCTGCACGGTCTTGCCCGTCGAGAGCTTCACCCTCGCGACCTTGCGCTTGGCTGAGTTGGGCTTCTTGGGCTTCGCGATGAAGATCTGGCTGACGACGCCCTTCTTGTGCGTGTTGCCCTCCAGGAGCGGAGACTTTGAGGGCTTGACTCTCTTGTTGAGCTTCCGGCGGGTAGCCTGGTTCAAGGTGGCGGCAGCGGGGAGGGTCTGGTGGAACGCGCGAGAGAAAGCGAAGGGAAGAGCGGTGCGGGCAAGACTAGGAGCGGCAGCCCTTTGGAAGAGCGTTGAGGCCGTCCATGGCCTGGCGATTTGGGCCGTCAAGCGGAGGGCGGAGAACATGACAGCCGACACAGTGAGCAGACTGACAGAGCAGTGAGCGAGCGCGCTGCCGACGACACTGTGGCAGAGGGCGCTTAGGGAAAGCAGTACAGACGCCGTAAATCGCGGTGAGCCCTGCCCTGAAGTGGTCACACGTTCGGGGAGTCGCGCTTTGCGACGCGTCTTGCTCCTGACCACTCCGCGCGACAAACGCGTTTGATCTTGCTGTACCGGCTATAAAAGCCTCATTCCCGCCAAGAAGCATGCCCGTCGCCAGCTCCTCCCGCTCGAAGAAACGCCACACGCGAGCGCCTTCCTCCGACATCGAGGAGGATTACGGCCCGAGTCAGCGCAAGCAGCACACGCAGGAAGAAGACGTAGAGATGGACGAGGAAGAGGAGCTGCCGCGCAAGTCGAAGAAGACGAAGAAGGAGAAGAAGCGCGTCGCGAAGGATGACTCCGACGCGGAGATGGACGATGAGGAGGAGGAGGAGCTGCCTCTGCCGGACACCCGCGACCATCCCCTGGACAAGAGCCAGGCCGTGAAGATCCGCCAGATGGCGGGCGACTGGGCCATGACGCGCGAGAAGGTTCATTCCGCCAGCTATGGGTTCCTGAGGGAAGTCGCCGCATCTGTGGCTGAGTTCACTGAGGGTGACAAGGGCGAGAAGGTACGTTTGCAAGCCGCTACTTGTTGTGGGCACTAGGACCGATAAGGCTCGGTTTAGGCTCTGAAGCAGATCGACGCGCTCATGCGCGAGCTGCTGGATACGGAACAACACTTGAACGCCCACGAGCAGGCACTGGATGAGATCCATCAGAAGCTTCATAGGGGTGAGGAGATCGTAAGTTCTCTCATTGCTGTTGATAGTACCTCGTGTTCAGTGTTTATTAGGCTGGTGTCATCGATGTTTATGAGAAGGGTGTCCAAGAGAAGATGGACACTTACAAAACCAAGACACCACGACAGAAGTACGCCAAGAGCGACAACTACTCGAAGTTCAAACAGACGATATACGTTAGTGATGTTCTTCGCAACCATTGTTCTGGAGCTGACGACCTCCCGTCTTGCAGGAGGTGCACCATCCTGACACTGCGATGCCGCCACTTACCGACCTCATTCCTCGAGGTACGCTCATCCGTTGTCACAGTTTCAGGGAGCCGGGAATAACGGTATATTCCAGAGGAGGGCGACGACAGCGACGATGAAGACGATGTTCAAATTGGTGGCGTCACCCAGGACTATAAGTGTCCCCTCTCCCTCACCCATCTCGTTGACCCATTGACTTCGTACGTGGTCCCGTCCACTATAACGAATCTTCCGCTTAACTCCGTATCTCGCTCCCCAGCAAGCTGTGTGGTCACTCCTACTCCGCTGCGGCTATTCGAGAGTACCTCGGCAGAGGAGGGAGCAAGCAGTGTCCTGCGACCGGCTGCAACAAGATGCTCGTACTGTCCGATCTCGAGGTGGACAAGGGGCTGGCCAAGCGCGCAAAGGAGGCGGCACGCCGTGAGCGTGCCAGGGAGGACGACGACGACGACGATGACGATGTTATAGAGTGAGTGATTCACTTCAGCATATCTCATGTCCCGGGCTCTCGAAAGGCGAGTCGAGTGTACATACTTAGCTCCTTTGTACCTTATTGTGACTTTGTAATGGTACACTAGAATCTATGTGCGTATACTCACCTTATGTTATGTGTACCTGCTATGTAGTCTTTTCCACATTCCGCTCGGCGCTAAGTTATCCTTGTCGCGAACCGTGACATCCTCCGTGTGACCTACTTGCGTGACACGCTCGTCCAGCCCTTCCTTAGACGCCCGACGTCCAGCTGGTCAGAGCCGGGTTAGAGTCTCAGCCTGTCATCTTCACCTGTGCGGTGTCCAAAATGCTCTCTGTGCCTGCGGTCGCGTCTCGGGCAGCACGCTCTGTCTGCGCTCTCTCGTTACACTCCCGTCGACTGGCGACTCAAGTCCCTGCCACGACTGCCGGTTCGAGCTCACAGGCCACGAAGGAGGATGGTCCCCTACGCCCGCACCTCCAGATCCCGGTGAACCCGAACCACGGGCTGTATTCTTTCTTCCGGAAGAAGGAGAAGGATGGAAAGACGTTCTATGACACGGTGGAGCCTGCGGACCTCATCGCGGATAAGAGCGGTGCGTTTCTTGGTTTGCTGCTGTCCCGTGCGCTAGCTGACGGACCCCGCGTATCGACGTGTTGCAGGGCGTGCATGGACAGCTGCAGAGCTCAGGCGAAAGAGTTTTAAGGACCTGCATACGCTGTGGTACGTCGTGCTCCGCGAGCGAAATTTGCTTGCGACACAGCAGGCGGAGGCTCGGAGACTCGGCGCGAACGAGCAGGCTCTCGGTTTGTGGGCGAAGGCGTTCAGGGTACGTGTCCATGTTCTAGTCACCCACCCTCAGCCTGCACCTTGCATCTCTTCCTCTTCTTTATCCCCCACCTATGTTCGATTCACATCCGTCCTTCTCAGTCAATCCCCCTAACGTCCTGCTGTTCTGACATTTTCGCTCCCTGGTATCTTCGTTTGCTGAACACTCTGTGGTATTCAGTGTCGCAAGACGATGGCCCGCATCAAGTATGTCATCAACGAGCGACGCGTCGCATATGAGGGCGCCCTCCAGATTTACAACAAGCGGCACGAAAAGCTCCTGCGGAACCAAAAGCCAGCTCCCGTTGTGCGCTTGACAGAGGAGGAAGAGGCACGCCTTGCAACCCGCGCACGGAGCCAGGAGGAGTCGATGAGGCAGCGAGCTCACATTGACGACATCGTTACCCGGTCGTTCTTGGAGCCCGAGGTCGCACAACAGAAGGCATAGAGCTGGGAGGGGGGTGGATCTATATTGTACTGGACACGGTAATCGCATGATGCTCCCCGGAGACGCACACCGGCCTCCAAGTTGGGAGTGCTACTGCCCAGTCCGCGTGAACTCCAACAACCGCTCGCGCCCGTTGTAAATCCTGGATCACCGCGGACGACAGAGAAGCTTGGGAGGATATGTCCACGGCCAGCGGTCGACGCTCCCACTGCGCATTTTACCTGTCAATGCGAGGTCATCCTGCCTGGGAGACACTTGGCCAGGACCTGGGACGAGAGAAGGTTGAGAAGGGAACCCCGCCAACATGACCGAGAACTTTACGCAATCATGAGCTGCGCCCGCGACCACATGAGCAACATGCAGCAAGGATACACACAATTCGCCGCAGAGTTCCCCGGCCCGTGCGGTGGGCTTCGGTCAACCGTCATGATGTGCGTCCGATGGGGAGCCTGCGTCCATCCTCTCCGCTATCCCCGGGTTCTGCGCCCCCCAGTGAAGCATCTCGGTGCTCACGAAGCAGTCGCGGACTTTGAGGTCCTCGTACGTCTCGAGCTGGCGGCGCCCACGGCGGAGCATGTGCTCGATCGCTGCAATGTCACGGGGGGAGACGGCGGCGGCCTGGGTCTTGAAAGTGTACCGCACAAAGAGGCGGAACTTGGGCTGGACGGCGGGTGGTTTTGCGTTCGCCATGCGCAGGGCTCTGCATCCATTTGATACAAAGTGGGTGGTTGTGGTTTGAGATGTAAGATGTGAGATGAGGGTGCGGGGAGCTCGGGGAGGGGGGAGGGACGAACCGTCGGTAGAGCGAGAGCACTTCCTTCTGGAGCCCCGAACGCCTCAGCGACATCGTTTCCACCCCAAAGGATCCTTCGCCTGTTGAATGTTACTTGAGACAGCCAGATGGAGGATTGGAAGGACTGAAACGGTGGACGGGACGAGCACAAGCAGGCCGAAGTCTTCCGCTCGGGAGACTGGAAGGCCACACCGGATGATCGGCTCCTTTTCCCGACTCCGATTCTCCAGTCCGCCTGTTACTATGTCACATACTGTGACGACATAACGGGGAGGGTGATGGGGTGACGCGGCGCGTCGGGTCACGACACCGAGTCGCGTCACAGGTCTGCTTGTGTCCTCCACCAGGTCTCCAACTCGTCCACCCGTCTTCTGTCTGCACGAACACAGTCACTGGGGGCTTTCTGGCAGTGCTGAGACTTGAAAATGCTGAGGCTTTGGCAACGTTCTCTGCGGCTTTCGCCACCAAGTTCAGCGCGTTTAACCTTTATCTCTTCTCCGAGGTCACTTTCGACATCCATGGCTACCTCAGAGGCTGGTGTTGCCGTCGCAGACCCGGCCGTCTATTGCAGGGACTATGTGCGCAAACGCGACTACGAAAGCTACCTCATCGGAGGATTCTATCCACGGCATTTGCAGGGTGCATTCTTCGCCCTTCGCGCCTTTTATGTGAGTTGGATCGTTCATGCTTCTCTTCATTGCGGTTGTATGCAGTCATACGAATGCTTGCGAGTTCCATACCACTTCCTTTCTCCAACGGTCTTAGTTGGCGTTTGAATAATGGGATCTCACACATTGTATCTTCGTGAGAAGGTTTACACTCCACCCCTGCGAGAATGAGATAATGGAATGGCTATTCACAACGCCGGCCATATGCCTGCGCCTCAGCCGGGGGATTCTGGATATCCTTTGAAATGTGTGGTGCTATGCAGCCGAGGATTCATTCGTCACTGGCAGCGCATGGACTCGAACCTTCCATCCGTTCACACCTACTTTTTACATCTCTCGTGATCTTCATAGCGCTAAACAAGAGACATTCTGACAGCTCAACGCATTTTAGGTAGAGCTTGCTTCTATCCAAGATACCGTCTCGAATTCTATGATTGGTAAAATGCGTCTGCAGTTCTGGCGGGACGCCATCAAAAGCATTGCTGATGTATGTTCCGTCGCCACTTCTCCATACCCAGCCTGACCGCTGTCTGACGTAGGGCAGGCCGCCACAACATCCTATTGCGCTCGCATTACATGATGCGTCACAAAGAGCGAACCTCCCTGCATACCATCTCCGCAGGATCATTGATGCGAGAGTACGTCTGACTTCGGATAGTCTAGTTCTGAGATTGTGGGCGTGACGCTTTGGTGTGTTTTGCACAGGACGCTGAGCTGCACTCGCCGACACATCTCACCGTGGAGTCTCTAACAAAGCACGCCGAATCAACATCATCGACATATTTCTATCTGCTGCTCTCGCTGCTTAACCTCTCATCGTCGGATTTGTTCTCTCATGCCGCCTCACACCTCGGAGTCGCGCAGTGCATCCAGATACTACTGCGCGCCCTGCCTTATCATGCGTCGAAGGGTAGGATGATTATCCCCGCCGAAATCACAGCGCGCCACGGCGTCCGCCAGGAGGACGTCTTTCGCAGGGGTGGGAACGTAGACGGGATTTCGGACGCGGTATTTGAGCTCGCAACAGTCGCCAACGACAACCTGCTCACCGCACGCGAAATGTTTAAACAATCGGGCGGCGATGGCGGGAAAGTCCCGAGAGTAGCCATGCCTGTCTTCCTTTACGGGGTGCGTTCTTCCTTCTGCCAAGTTTCTTATCAAGCATCCTTCGAAAAACTTCCTTCCGGTTCACCCGTGACATGTTTCGCGCAACGCGCGCACACGCCTATATGACGGGCCGGGGGGATGAAGGATGCTGACCGGGGTTTGTCGATTGCCTGATGGCTTGACGTTGACGGACTTATTTTCACATAGGTGCCGACGCGCGATTACCTTGGACGCCTCGAGGCAGTCAATTTTGACGCATTCGACCGGTCATTACAGTTGCGGGACTGGAAGTTACCGTGGAAAGTCTGGCGGGGGTATTACAGGGGAGACTTTTGACGCTAGAAGATGAGACAGGGCTAGGAATTTAGCAGGCGGGGTTCGGCAGGGGCGGATGGTCGGGGTGTTGGTATTTAGCAGGATATATTGTCAGGGCCACTGTAATGCAAGAGTGCGGTGGCTATGCCGACGTTGCACAAGGTTGCGGGCGTGGTGGCTTTTGAGGACAGGTGTTGCAGGCGTCTGAGACTGAGAGCGTGCCCCAGCCGATCTGCGACCGGATCCGAGAAGGCAGGCGGACCTCCAAATCCCGCAACTCGTCCAAGCGTTTTGGTGGCAGATCGCTCCTTGTCTCCTCCCTACCATCTCCGCCCTTCCCTCCATTTCCCCTTTCTACTCCCTCTCCCGCCGCCGCTGTAGTGGCGAGCTCAGCACATCTAGTGGGCCACACTCATACCACTCCTCGTGTGCACCTCTTCACACCGCCTTCCACTCGCACATCACCTGGCTGCTGCTGCTCCGGTTGACTACGCTCAGAGACCATTTAAGGCCGATTGACACATCTCCTGACAACCGTTCCGCAACTGGCCACAATCCTGCACTCGAAGGCCACCAGTCATGGATCGCCTATGTGGTACGTCATCGGCGGCAGTTTAGAGCACTCTCGGGGGGGAACTCACGCTGGATGCAATAGATGAGATCTTGCAGCTCATCCTCAACGAACTCAGCCACCCCGCCGCATTCGCCATCATCTCCAAACGCCACTATGAATTCGCTAAGGACCCATACATCCGCGCGATGTATTTCCTCGCTCGCCATGGCCGCATCCAGGCGCTGTACTGGGCCCTGGGGAGGGGGAAGCTGCTGAACGAGAGGGTCCTCGACGTGAGTGTTCCTTGCGTGCTTCCGGTTCTTTCTCGCTTCTTCTGGCACATCCTCCCATACCTGCCGCCATGTCAGGCCTCCTCGTCAGTCTGGTCTGGCTCGGGTTCTCGTCCCTCGTCTGCATCACCGTAGAGGCAGCAGTGTCTGCGGCGGGATCGGCGCTCTCCCCTCCCGTCTGCGCTCCGTGGCTTTTCCGGGCTCACAGCGTCGGGGATATGTGCAGGGCGACACGATGTGCCTCCGCGAGCTCCTCAGCTGTCAGGAGGAATGGTCATGGTTTGAACCTTTTGTAAGATCCGCTGGAGGTGGTCCTTTACCGGTTCGGACGTATCTTCCCCCAGACGGGGGAACTGCACGCATTCCTGTCACGTATGCTTACGCCGCGCGCGAACGATGGCTGCAGGCGAGCAGGCTGGCGCCACACGAGGCGCATGAGCGATGTGGAGGCGTGCGTCGCGATTCTGCCGTTTGCGGCCATGGCCACCACCGGCCTGTCATCAGAAGATTGCGTTGTGTCGCATCCTGTGCTGCATCCCGATGCTCCTCGTCCCAGTGCGTGGCAAAGTTCTTGCATATCCATCACTGCCATTTGCCGTGTTTTGCTCCTTCTATGCGGCGCAACCTGAAGCACGACCAGGCCCGTCGTACGCAACGGAGTGATATCTGCGCATTAGTCTTAAGATATTCACCCGAGCCTGGGGGAGCATATGCGGCGTCCTGGGTCAGTCCCGCAATCCACACCTATAATCGAAGCGGAATGTTCGCTCCTAAAGCATGTATGGGGCCGAGGATGCCGCGCAAACTACCCATGGAATGTCCTTGGGAATATCTAGCGCAGACCTTTCACGTCTAGGCCCCCCGTTGCAGCATCCTAACGCTACGCAGAAGGTCTGCTGATCATTGCTGACGCTGGATGACAGATTCTTTTGGGAAGCGGCGCCCATCTATCGCGATATCTAGTACAATGCGCCATGCACCATTATTTCCGGACGCAGGTTCCGTTCATAAAGACACGCTGGGTACGAACCCTCAGTTTCCCCGTCTTCACACACTTCCTCTCCATTGCCTCACAAACATATGGCGACATACCGGCGGGAAAGGGCGAAGACGATGGGACGATCCTCAATTTGTTCTTGAAGCAAAGCAGGTTCCCGACTGAATACCGAGCAGCCAAGTGGGAGCAGGTGAGGGATGTGGTTGATAAATACAAGGTGCGTGGCCGTCACTACTGCTATAGGCCCCGATAACTCAATCGCTCGCGCGTGTAGTTCATCCCATTCTCGGACAGGGTACGTGCTCGAACTCTAATGTAGGATATAGAGCGAAGGTTTGACTGTTGGACATCTTTGCTTCAGGATCCCATGCTGGCTCAATATCCTCTCGTGCTCGCCATTGAACCAAGATTGTTGCCGTTTGCTCGACAGAATGGGTTTAATATGGATCGCAAGGTGAGTGAGGTCATAAGCCTCCGCGGTTTTTACTGTTCGTACGCTATCGTCTAACGCTGACGACGATTCAGTATCGCGATTTTATCTTCCGCAGAATGTTTGAGAAGCCGGCCATCATGTTCGAATCCCGCGCGGATGAGATTGTACAGAATGTACGCGAACTTTCGCGGCTAGACCCTGAGTACGGTTCCGTTCCCTTGCGAGCTCTGCTCCTAGTGTTTCTGTGGCTTGCTCATGTCTCTTGCCTTTGTGCTGTCTCCGTGAGAGTAGGATGTTTCTTACTCGGACGGTCGCGGCCGAGATCTGCATGGAGGCAAAGACGAACGAACCGGCGTATACGGCGTTAAAGCGTCTCGACAAGGAAGGCGTCCTGCGCTATGAGCTATCGTACGTCATCGCGTTCCCCAACACGTGTATCGCACTCCTGATCGCTCACGTTTCCCTCACTAGCTCTGTCGTTCAGGACCTGATTAAGGTCAGCGGAGACCGAGATTGCGGATGTAAAACAGTCAGATTGACATCTCAACAGCTCTTCCTGAATACCCGGTCCGTCACCACGGCGCATACTGCATTAGTCCTCCGGGTGCTCTACAAGGACTTCCGCACTGAGGATCCGACCGTTCGCCTTGTAATGTTACTCACCATATTCCTCTCTGACCCGACACCAGTCCCCCCGCAAATTTGGCACACGACGGAGACGTCGCCAGCGATCGCGCGATTCGTGGACGCGTGCAGCGACGAGATTGAAGAGATGGAGCTCGGGCCGCTCACGCGGAAAGACATCGTCGACGTTCTCCTGAGCAAGTTCGTCCCGGAGCGCTTCGGCGGTATCCTCGCGTACGCGCGCTCTATCCTAGACCTCAATGCAGAAGCGACACGGAGCATCATTACCGAGGTCGCCCTGGGGTGTCTCGAGATCGGCTGCAAGGGCAAGATGCTTGCCAAGCTCGTCGACGCGTACGCGTACCTCTCGGACGTGATCGCGGTGCACATCGTGAAGAACTACCGCGTCCAGGTCGAAGACTTTCCGCCCGCGGAGGACGAGAAAGCGTGCAGGGAATACTCGGCACCGCTGTGTGCGGACTTGATGAAGAGAGGCATCCCACTGACCTTCGAGGAGGCTATCGCGCCGCCTGCGCCGGTGGTTTCGGGCCCTGCGCCCCTGCCTGAGCCTGCAGAGAACGAGGATGAAGTTGAAGTAGGCGAAGATGAGGTCGAGGAGGGAGCGGAGGATCCAGAAGCACCTGGTGGAGCTGACGGAGAAGACCTGGTATGTGCCTTTAGTCGTATGTGCCCTTTCGGGCAGCCCCTCGCTAAAAATGCGCTCTTGCACGTTCGGCAGGGGTCCATTGGCCAAGACAGCCTATCTGCGATGATCCGTAAAGACGAAATGACGCCTTCCCGCCGACGGAGGTTTCACGAATTGTACACGACCTACCACGACAGCAGCAAGTTGCCATATCCGGCTGGTATGTCATTGTGGTTCTGCCTCCGTCACATTCGGTGGTCCGAGTGCCACCGGTGCTTGACAGATCTTTTCTCGGCTCACACGCTGCGTTGCCCAGATTATACCCAGGTCGGCTCGTGGCTCCAGAACCATTTTGGACACCTCAGCCCAGTCGCTGCAGTGGTCCACCTCCACGCCGTCATCAATCAGAACTATACGGTACGTAGGCGCAGGCCCCTCGCTCCGGTCTCCCGAGAACTGAACCGCTGACCATCGCATCTTATGTTTTACGGCACTTTTCGCTCGGATCCTGCGCATGTTCGCTTGTCTGTTTTTTTCTTCGTCCCGCAGGTACTGCACCAGCACCCGTACAGCATCGACAGCCCGCTGCCCTCGCGCCGAGTGCCGACGACGCTGAAGCACTTCAAGATTCTCGCGCGGCTCGGGCGGACGCCGAGCATGTCGCTGTACGATGACATCGAGGCAGGCACGGAGTTCTACTTCAGCGAAGAAGACTATCTTAGTCAGGAAGAGTTGAGCGGTGCCGCCGCCCATGCCCACACCCCGCTCAAGAATTCCAAAGGCCGCCGGATGAAGGCTCATAGTAACAATAATAATAGGTCGGAGCAGGCGGTCAAGTGCGAGGCCAGCCCGACGCCCGGGCCGTCTACCGCGGGCCCTTCCACGTCGAGACGGGCGGAGGCCTATGGGCCAGGGTCGGGCTTGGGGTCGGGGCCGGGGTCAGCTCAGGGGAGCTCGAAGAAGCGGCCGCGGCGGAGCGTGGCGAGCGCGGTGAAGTCGTACGTGGTGCCGGACAGCGACGACGAGGACATCGTGATGGAAGGCGAGGACGAGAGCCTGCAGAAGTTTGCGAAGAAGCGCCGGCAGGAGACGAACATGCAGCGGTGGATCAAGCAGCTCACGATCCTGTACAAGGACGAGCAGAGGAAGGTACGTACTTTTCGGATATCTTCGCCCATTCCCCGTTCCTTGCGGTGCACCGTGCATCACGCACCTCGGAATATTGCGGGCGGCAGTGGACTTACGTATCTCCTCTCCATTTGGGCAGTATAACGATAGGAAACGCCGGATACACGCCTCGTCGCCCCCTGGTGTGAAGGTGAAGGTGCCTAAGGTACGTCCGCATTCCGGAGCGATAACGGTGTTTTATGGATGTTAATGTGTTTGACCGTGTCGCGATGCACACACTAGACGGAGTTTCACAAGTCGCTCGCGTTTAACCTTCCTCGCCTGCGTCGGATCGATCGGGTCAAAAGGGAGAAACTGTATGGGACGGACCTCGCTGACGTGGAGTTGAGCGACAGCGACGAGGACGAGTATCAGTATCGGACCACGCGCTCGAAGCGACGCAAGGTAGAGGATTAGGATATGTGAGATGGGCGTACGGATTAGCCTGCGCCCTTGCCCCATGAGCGATTTCTTCCACTTGCATGATCATCTGTTCCTCTCTTGCCCCCTCTTTGCCCTCACGTCCCTTCATCGGCCACTGATACTGTTTCGTTTCTATCCCCGCACGGACATTAATCTTCCCGCACACTACCTCACGGCACGGCACATCCTTCGTTCTCGTCATCTCGTGTCTCGCGCCTTGTTGGGCGCGAACTGCCGGATCTTTGCATATTCCCAGTCTGTTCGCTCGCATTGTGCCATCGTGGCCATGTGAAAGTCTACTCGTATAGCCTAATTTTTGTCTGGTACTCGTGGAGATAATGGAAGGAGCGTTCCGGTTTGCGGACCGGGGCGCGAGATGGGATGGAGTTCGGGACGAAAGCCGGTAGAATCGCTTGCGGTGTGTAGCCGGGAGAGGCAAGAGAAGAGACCCTGGGCCGGGGCGAGAAGAGGAGGGCGATCCGCACCGTCGGCTCTTGGCGGGCGCAGGCAGCACAGACCTGGCACAGACTCTGTGGCCCGCGGCATGGGGCCCCGACCAAGCGACCACCCTCTCCCCAATTTGCCCGAGATCCCGAACAAAACATCACGATTCACCGGGGAGGGCGAGGGGGAAATTCGCGCATAAATACCCCTCCTCCTCCTCCGCCCGCCCCGCGACACCTCCAATTCTACCAAGCATACTATGGACGTCGACGTCGACATGCCCGCCGCGCACTCCCCGCGCCACCTCTCGTCCCATTCCTCCCACCACCACCGCTCGACGACCCCCGCAGACTACTCCACACTCGCGATCCGCAACGTCCATCTTCCGTTCGAATCTGACGATCCCACGCTTGCCGACCCGCTCTATAACGTCTTCTGCGTTGGCGGCCGTGTCGACCGCATCGAGCTCGCGACCCCGAACGGATCCAGGAGCGTCAGCAGCAGCAGCGGGCACAACTCGCCCGCGCGCAACCCCGAATTCTACTCCACAAGGAGCGCGAGCCCACGCATTGCCGGGGCGGGGGTCGTGACGGGGTTGGGCCCAAGGGATCGTCCAGGAAGCAGCAGCCATGCGGAGCTCGATGCGCAGGGGCGGGGAATCCTTTTGCCAGCGTCCGTTCTCCCCTCCCTGCCCATCCCCCGTCTGTAGCACTCACACCGGGCTCGCGATGCGTTTCTTGATCCCATAGGCTCGTGCACGCGCATATACACCTAGACAAGTGTTTCTTGCTCGACCAATGCGACGAGCTCGTTACTGGGTACGTAATCGCTTCGTGTCCCTGGTGGTCTTAGCGTCGTGCCGCGGGGCTGACATACCAATTTGTCGTGTGTGCGGATCGTCGCGACTCGCAGCAACTTCTCAGAGGCCCTGCGGGTGACCGCGAAGGCGAAAAGCGGGTTCGCAGGCAATCTCGAGGATCTCTACGATCGAGGCCGGAAGCTGATCTCGCAGAGCATCGAGTGCGGGGTGACGCTCATGCGCGCGCACGTCGAAGTCGACGAGACGGTGCACTTTGCGTGCATCGATGCGGGGCTCCGTCTCCGGAAGCTGTTCAGGGACATCTGCCACGTCCAGATCGCAGGTGAAGCACCCGTCCCGTCTCTCTCTTGTCCGTCGTGGCGTTAATGGGTCCTGTACGCCAGCTTTCGCCCAAGAGCCTTTCTTCGCATCAGCGAATGACGACCGGCCGGGGCTCAATTACGTCCTCCTCCAGAACGCGATCCGGCGACATGGGGTCGAGGCTATTGGGTCCGCGCCCTATGTCGAGCACAGCATCTCGCACGCGAAGCGCAACATCGAGCTCATCTTCGACCTTGCCTTCGAGGCCGGCATTCATGTCGACTTCCATCTCGACTACAACCTCGAGCCCTCATCGGAGCCGCTGATCTGGTATGTTCTCGAGCAGCTCCGGCAGCGGATCCAGTCCGGGCGGTGGCGCGCCAGCTGCCACATCTGTGTCGGCCATGCTACTCGGCTCACGCTCTTCTCGCCGGAGGAGTGGGCCGCTCTGCGGGCGGCCCTCATCGATGAGCGGCTTCCGCTGACTTTGGTCGGCCTCCCTCCAAGCGATCTGTACATGATGGGTCGGGGCCTGGACTTCGCCCCGCGGGGCACCCTCAATGTCCCCAAAGTCGCGACCGAGCACGGCTTGCGCGTCGCGATGTCGGTGAATAACGTCGAGAACGCGTTCACGCCCCAGGGCCCTGTCGATCCCCTTGGGCTTTGTCCACTCGGCGTCGCGGTCTTCCAAGCGGGGACCAAGATCGATTGTCGAATGCTGCTGGTGAGTATAGTACTCCGGTCGTCCACCTCCCGGCTGTCAAACAGCCTTCCCGCCCATGCCGTGATGCTCATGACTACCGCAGGAATCCGTCACGATCAACTCCCGGCTCGCCATCGGAGGCTTCCACAAAGGCTCGCCGACCCTATCGCTCACGCCGGCGCCGGGCATGGTCGCCGACTTTGTGCTGTTGCATGACAACGACTCGCTCCACTCGGCCGCCCTCAACCCGTCCTTCTCACGCACGACCATCCGACATGGCGTTATGGTCGCGCGCCGGATCCAGCAGAGCTGGATCTTGCCACAAAAAACGCCATCTCCGGATCCGATCCCTCCAGAGTAGAGCGAGGGACAGCCTCAACCCACCTACGCTCCCACGTATATCTTTTCTGCCATTCTGTTCGACTTCTTGTTTCATGACTCGACCACGCCATCCATTGTAACGCCTGCATCTCCCCGCGCATGTCCCCATCTAGTGTAATTCAAACCCCCACCGTTCCCCCTTCAAGCTTCAAGTTGCATCCATCCTGTCTTGTTAACTACTCTCGGTTCTCGTTGCTATATGCGCCCCGCAGGAAGAGTGGTCGTCGTCCAGATACCAATACCCCAAGTCCGGCTCGCGTGCGACGCATCCCGCCGCGCCCCCTACGCCATCCAATCTTCCGCGGCTCGGGCTGGGCTGATTTATTCTGTATCATATTCCGTGTACGTTGGTGTACGTGCTTCTTAGACCGCGCCCCTCCCATCTCATATTGTCTATTGTACTTTGAAAATGTTCGTCGCCAATTGTCGTCTCAGACGTAGCAGCTATATTGATGTCTCGGTCTCTGGAATCTCTAGGATATTCCATCTCTACCTTCTATCTCTTCAGACCTCGAGGCGATTGCAAATCTTGCTTCCACCGTGTAGACTGCCAATGGACTTAAGTGCAGCTCCTCTCGTGCGGCCTTTGTTCCATCGTTGACGTCTCGTACAGCGCTAGAACGGGGTAGACATTGTCGAGTTTGAATCATGTTTGCGATAGCAGGGCAATGTGACGGAACATAAAGATAGTCGCTGACCCCGTTCAGCGTGAGGTGTATCTTTAACTGCATTTTTGACCTTATGGCTTGTTGTATTGCCTACCTAAACTACACAAGGACATTTGATATACATAAGGAGGTAGGGACAACTACAGAGGCAGCAGACAAAGGATGGAACACGATTGAAAAATCGGGGTCACGAGTATCCGCCATGCTCACGGCACCTCAGTAATTTGCTGCGAGGCGCTGCAGTATATACTGCTGAACCTGCGGGACAAATACTCAGCAAGACGAACGAGGACAGTCAAATTTACGGATGCCTTACAGAAATGGGCTCGTATTTCGGCGGGTTCCCATCCGAAAATGTTCCGGGGAGACACTTGACCACCTCGGAGAATTCCTAGAATACCGTCAGCCACATGCCTCAGTCTCAAGATTGACGGGGGACTCACGGGACAGCAGAACTGCGGGATGGAAGCACTTGTCAAGGGGAGTAAAGGAGGGGGGAAGGATAACACGTACGTATGGGATGGAGTACCGGGAGGGAATCATGCCGTCGACGACTTTAGCGTTCGGAGGGGCTCGGACGCGGTGCATGGTGCTCTTGATGACATCGTTCGACCCTTTCCCACAACAACGTAGTCAGAAGCCGGGGTTGTTAAGAATGGTAGATATATGCGTGCTCACATCGCATCATGAAGTCACCAGCGTTCACGATGAGGGCGCCATCAATGGGGGGAGCACTCTGCACCGTATTCGAGCGATCAGCCGAGGGTGTTTTGAGTAAGGTCAACATGAAGTTCACGCACCATGAATTGCCCTGGCTTCCCGGGAATCTCGACTTCGAGTCCTCCGACATCGTCCTGGAGTAGGAGAGTGATCGACCCGAAGTCGGAATGAGCGTCGATCCGTGTGATCTTCTCATCCTCGAGGTCCTTCGCCGGGACGCTAAATGCGGGAATGGGGTGAACCTGTTAGGACTGAACAGCTGAACAAGATCCGTGACGCGGACCTTGGGTAGTGCAGCAACCGAAGCTGGTTGTCGTGTGCGTGGTGATACTTCACGAGATAGTCCTCGGAGATACCAAGAGCAACAGTAATCGCCCTGAGGATTTGCAGCTCAGTCTCGTGGCAAGTCTGCGAACAATTGTGTTTTCAGACTTGGTATGCCAGGAACGCAGGAGGTAGACAACGGACCCAATAAAAGTCCATGCACGCTTTCCTGAAGCCCGGCAGGACATCCTCGGGAAGCCAAATATTCGGCATACCCGCGTTCTCTTCCCAGCCGCACTCGAAGTTTTCCTTCACGTCGGGGGGGGCTTTGGCACGGGCATCCGCAACGACTTCTTTATCGTAGACCTGCGTCACTTTCTCGACACCCGGTGCGGAGTAACCTGGATATCACCATTAGCAGGCGACCCCACACTACTTGGCATGAGCTCGGACTTGCCCCTGTGATGAGTCCCGGAAGGGGGATGGGGCGCAAGCTGCTTCTTATCCATAGGAAGAGCGAAGAAGCGCTTTGACTGTGAATTCGAACCTCATTGTGAGTACAGCAATCATGCAGCTAGTGGCCCATTTCGATGACGCACCCACTCAAACATCGCCTTCGACTTCTCGGGCGAGATACCGTGGTTCACGAGGTACACAAATCCGACACGCTTGAACGAATCGAGGATGGCTTTAGCTACATCCTCTTTGGCGGATCCGTCGAGGAAAGGCTTGAAGTCGACCACAGAGATACCGTCGGCATCTCCGAGAAGCACAGTTGACATCTTGCGAGGCGTAGAGCTAGGTATCGAGGCGACCTGCGGGATTAAGTAACTTTGCCCGGGACAGGAGAGCGGCGGATGAGGATGAGGTGTAACTGCCGAGGAGTCCGGGAGCTAATATTGAATTTCGTCTCCTTGGTCTTAAGCTTACCAATTGAGCTATCTGGTCGCACGATCCCTGCTCCCTGAGGCAGCACCGTCTGGCATCGAGGCTTTGATATTGAGGCAGCACTGAGACAGGTGGACACTGGAAGAACTGGCCAGCGACGTCGAGGTAGCAAGTCACAGCACATGCCCTAATAAAGCAATTCCCGCCGTGGGCCGGATTGGGTTGGCGCTTCGCACCGGCAACTTGCGAGTCAGCGATCGGACTCCGACGTCCTGTTTCATTTGGCAGCTTGTACTGATATCACCCGACATGGCCTCCACCAATCGTCCAGCAGCGGCGACCAGCCGCGTAAGCCCAGAGCCCTTTCTCACAGCGCGCGGGTTCAGCGACGACTTGAAATTCCCCATTTGAAACAGGGTGAGTGCAAAAACACAAAACCGTAATGCCTGGCTTGATCCTCAGCATACCAGATCCAACGTGGCGACGACTCCGACGAGATGCCGATGCAGACGTCTACTGTGATATTTCCTCACCGCCGACACAAAGGTCCAGGGGAGCTCAAACTCGTCGCGAAGCGCTACTTACCCGGCAATTCCAACCCGGTCGGACCCACTCTGCTCTTCTACCACTGCACGGGGTCACGTAAGGCCTTGCGTAACTGTCCCAGACCACTCCTCGCTGACGGACGACGTCTGGTGGACTCGCAGATAAGGAAGTATGGGAGCCTACGATCGAACGCCTCTTCCAGTTCAACGACGGAACAGGCCCGTGTCTCGTGCGTGAAGCATGGTCCTTCGACATGCAGAACGTTGGCGAGGCGGCCGTGGTCAATGCGGACGTGTTGAGCGACGAGAATGTCGTTTGTGAGTGCTCCACGTTCTAAGCAGTTAATCCGACTGCGCCTGATAGCTTGTCGTCAGCTATAGAGGACTGGGCGGACGGCGTCAAAGCCTTTGTTGCGTCAGGCAGACTAGACGACCACAAACTCGTCGCTATCGGCCACTCATCAGGGTCCTGTCTAACGTGAGTCCGACGATACCCCGGGAGCGACGAAAGATGTGAATATGCGGGGTCTGTCGTGCTGTAGGGCCTACACCAGCAGCAGCGATGGATTCCCAGCTATACCATACAAGGCCATTATACTCGTAGAGCCCTCGATCGCCGAGAAGGAGGCGTACCTCGAGAACCAGGAGGAGCGCCAGATGGCCGTCGACTTCATGATTAAGTCGCTCTCCACCAGAAGGGCCTTCTGGCCCGACCGCGAGAAGGCGCGGGCGTTCTTCGCCAAGAGGATACCCTGGCAGTTGTGGGATTCTCGAGTCCTCGACTTATGGGTGGTGAGATCGCCCGGCTCGTCGTTCTTGCATGCCATGTCCTCACTCTCCATTTGTTCTAGCAACATGCCCTGAGAGACGTAACGACGAAAGACACGAATGCAGGATCGAACAAAGTAACGTTGTGTTGCAGTGCGAAGCAAGAATGGTCGCAATATGAACGTGGAGAGCTGCACATCCAAGCGGTGGCCCTCCTTGCGGCCCATGTCAACTCGACCATCCAAATGCATCTTGTTCTGGCAGAACGGGTTGATTTGATGTGCGTGTTCCGTGCTGTTCCCTTCGGCGAAGATGACTGACTTCGTGAAAAGTCCTGAGTGGGCGTATGAGTCCATCCAGAAGGCACTTACGTTCGTGTCTGTCCGAACGGTTTCCGATGCCGGACACTTTGTAGGCTGTTTCCATTCAGAAGAAGCGCTTGCTATACTTATATGCATCATCAGGTCGTTCAAGAGAACCCGATCGGTGTTGCTAACGCCCTTGCTGAGATCCTCGCTGGGATGTCCAGCGCCACGAAGGCGCGAATGTGAATGTGCAGGCAATTCCAGCGGCTGCAGTCACTGCATTGCGCTACGAGAAGTCTCGACGATTACCTATACGGAAAGATACCTTGGTTTCTCAACTACACATTGCGTGGGCTTTGACCGTACAGAAGTGGGTGACTTTGATATATGTCGAAACATTCGAAACCTCTATGATTGGTTGGGAATTGGCTATGAGTACAGTAACTGAGGGGGGATTATAGGATGATACGAGGCCATAAAATAAATACCCATGGCAAAAAAAATCCTTCCAGACGCCCATGCCTCTTCGAAATCGCGCCTGTGCTGAAATTTTGCGAGACCAGTCTACGGGGAACTCGTAACATGCAGCACGGGTGTCGTCCTCACGCCAAATGTCAAGTCTCGCAAGGCGCGATGAGCATCCAGACTCTTTAGGTCGCCTCCCCACGCCTGTCGGTCATCTGCTTGTGCGCGTCCTCAGCGAACTTCGCCGACTCGTCGCGCTCGAAGCTGCGCCGCACGCCAGGCAAACAGACAGACGAATAGCCTGTCAGCACAGCCGTTCTGTAGGATGATGCTGCACCGGGGCTTACCAGATGCGCGAACCCTTGGTCGTCATGTCAGGCTCCTCGAGCGCGAACGGGTTGATGTCCGACTCGTACTTGAGGCTCGCGAGGCTGTGGTTCACGAACCGGTGTGTGGACTCGTCGCTGCGCACCGCGTAGACGACGTCAATGAACTTCGCGCCGGGCTCGAGGCGCCAGTAGTCCTTCGCGATCTCCGGGGCGGGGAGGTCGGACCTTGGAGTTTCACGCGAACGTTAGCACGGAGTTTGAGGCGCGCAGCAGTATTTTTGGACAGGGGAATGGTGCAATCGAAGAACCTGGAGCGACGTACCATGCGGGGAGGCGACCGGCCTCTATCTCCTTGATGCACCGGGTGTAGGTGAGGACGGCTTCTTCTTCGAGGTGGCCGACGAAGCGGTGGCAGGTGCTCGGCGAGACCATGTAGCAGAGGACTGAGGGCGCGCGTGAGTGCAGCGCACCTTGCGCGATATGGCAGGCGGACTTACAGAACGCGTTGTAGAAGACGCCCTGCGCGGCGAGGACCATCGCACGGAAGAACCTAGACGGTTTCTTGAGCGTCATGAAGGTCATGAGGTGCATCCGCTCGTTCTCCGCCTCCTCGAGCAGGGTATGGATCCAGCCTTGGTCCCGTCGCTACACGATCGCGGGCGGATTGCGTTGGTCAGGCGCGCCTGGTACGATAAGCTTCCGAGGAGGGAAGTGCGGACGTACCATGAGACGGAGGCTACGGAGGTGACGTAGGGCCGCTGCCACCATTCCAGGCACAGCCGCGATGCTCTCGAGGAAGAGGATGCGCTATTAGCCGGGGGCGGGCACCAATCAGTCGGGCCCACAGCCGTATATGGAAGCGTATATGGAACGTACCCTGAGCCACTGAGTTTCGTCCATTAGGTAACCGTCTTTGCGGAGTTCCTCGAGGGACATGGAAGCGGCATTAGGGGGGAGAGGCTTGTGCTTGTATCCAGAGGCGACGTCGAAGCCCCATCTACGTACCAATCGAGTTAGTGACTACGCATGCAGGGTCGAATAGACCACGCTGACCTTGCTATTTTTACGAATAAGTGGGCAACTCTGTCGGAGAACGTCATTGACTCCCTGAACAGCACCTAGAAGCCATGTGTGACGGCATGTCAGACTCTGGAACGTATTAGAAAGTTCCGCAGTTCACACCTCGACGGAACGAAGCTCCTCAGGGGTGTACACCGGATGGAAGAGCACCCAATCGCCACGGACCTCCTCGGTAGTGGGGGTGACGGGAATCAGTGTCTTTGGGGGCAGGTCCTCTGACAGAAGCAACGCGGAGGATCAGCGACCGCATACAGGACCACATCCAGTAAGTTAGGGTCGACATGATGTACGTACTGATATGGGGGCCTTCAGCGCCAGGGCCGAGATAAGATTTCTCATCCGTCTTCTTGACCTCCAGGACGTTCTGGTCATGCCTCGTGGATGAGGACATAAACGGACGCCTGTAATAGAGTGTGGAGGAGGCGATGCATGGGGTACAGAGGGCCCGGTGCATAGGTAGCGCCCGGGCTGCCATGGGCAGCATGCGAGCCATGGCACGGTGAGTTGAGGGTAGGGCGTGCATGGTATATGAGAATGTCGAAGACCAGTGGTACTGGGGTGGTGGTGAGGGGATGTATGGAGAAAAAGAAAGCGGTGGGGCGCCGTGGCTATATAACTGTGGGGTCCGTAACGTTCCGACACCCTTTCCGTGAGTCACCGTAATCCAGTGTCAGAGTGGGGTACGCGCCGACTTAGTCGCTCTGGCGGCTACGCACGGCTCTAGCGGTATAGACTGCGAATTCCGAAATAACCCAGGCGATAGCGGAACCTCGGTTGTCATGGACTGGGACGCCTGCGGCCACCCTGCGGCGTCCACCAAGTGCCAAAAATTCGAAGCAAAGCAGTGCAGCGTTATATACTATGATTGCCTGTTTTGGCAGGACCGTAGCCAATCATCGTGAAAGGATTGTTGTCCAATCCCTGTCGTCCAATCCCCGGGTGCTCGACATATGGAGGATTTATCAATTGCCCCTCCATGCATTTCACAAATTCGGCTCGATGACGCAAGATACTCTTCGGAAACGGCACTTGGTGGCTCGGGAGGTTGTAACTATTTAACCACCAGGGGCATGCTTGATGTTGGGCGCGTGTGGTGCATTACTTCCGCGAGTGTCGGAATTGGTGTCGGAGATATGACATGACACACCGAGCAATCGGACCAGGACTCGTCGCATATCGTATGTCAATACACGTCTCGTGGCAATTTGACGGACGATGAAGGCAGGAGATTGGGAACCCGTCCCAATTAAAAACGACTTTTCTCTTAGAATGCGTCACGTTACGGGTTGGACGGAGTCGGAAGGGCGTCGAATGTGCCCGAGATGCTGGGATAACAAAAATACCGCGTTCGGCTTCTGGCGATGATGCGAACGGACTAGAACCGCACGTACCGGAGTTCCTGCCCTGTCCCGACCCACGCTAGCGCCTTTCAGTGTTCTTCTGTCTCCGTTCCCGAGGGGCTCGGGTACTCACGGGCGTGGACAAAAGCAATCCTGTGACTTCCGTAAAGCGTCACTGGATACGCAAGGCACAAAGGATGTGAATAAATCCATGACCGTTGTATCAACGCTCGCGCGGCGCTTCGCATAATGAATGCACCCGAAATTCCTGTTGATTAGATTGAATGGCCGACTGGGTGACGTACGATGCTCCAACGGAGACAGGGAAGGTCGACTGGGGGAAGGTGCTGGCACTGGAAACTCAGTCTCCCCCAAGTCCGAGGGAACGTACGTTCGGTGATTGAGTCTATGCGATACGACATCTAGTCCCTGCAGCCCACCGCAAGGGCGCCGCATGCCATGGCTGCCGGAGGAGGAAATAAAGATGCGGTGTCGAGCGAGTCGTTTCCAGCTCCGGATCTGACGAAACTAGGCTCGAGGAAGATCTTCCCACGTTCGCCAGCCGGCATGTAAGTTGTAACCTCGGACCGGACCTGGTCGGACGCCAACATTGTACTTAGGTTGGGCGCAGGAAATACCAAATATTCGTGTATCATGATGGCATGCCGAAAGGTGCTGGAATCTGATAGGAAGGGCGAACATTTCACGGTCAGCTGCTTCGTTATGTGGGACGTAGTGCGTACCACTAGGGAAGTCCTGAACCTTGGACGGCGGCAGGCTCGGACTTGGCCGTATCCGCGCCAGCAAGCTTTTGTTCCTCAGGAGAGAGAGAAAAGAAGGCCGCTTTCTGTGCCTCCAGCCAGCGCCTCGGCTTGACGCGAAATGTCAGGTGGCGAAGAGGAAGAACGGCGGAAGGGCGAACATACCGGCGAGAACACATGTTCATGATCCCCAAAGTCGGCATAAAAGACGGCGTAGAGGATCGCAGCTAAGAGGGAGGTATCAGGACATGTCTGCTAACAGTAGTAGTATGCCAGCAGAACACTCACTAGGCACAATGAGGAAGTTCGCTATTCGCGACACGGGAGCGACCCATGTCCTGACCTTGGGCTGTTCACCGGTAGCGCCCTGTATCTCTGGCCATGGACTTGACTTTCTGCTGGCACTCCTGGCCCAAGGACGCAGTTTCCTTGGCCAGGGATTGGGCCTGAGGAAAGTGCGTAACGAGGTGAACATGATGGAGGACGACCAGGAGACGGAGCGCCCGGGTCGGGCGAGTGGAGGGGTCGGCTCCGATCTGGGCCCGATGGGGAGTTGCCGGAGGTAAATAACGCGGGAATTAAAAGCGGTTTGTGGCAGACTCGGAGAGATTGGCAATTGTCACCCAGCGGTCCGCTCTTTTCGGTCAGTCGGAACAGACGCTGGCGCACTGTCTCCCCGTTCCTGCGCTCGTCTCCGGCCCATCCTTCTCTCTCGTCCTCGAGCATGAACTCCATCCATGAACCCCCTCTCGCCGACTATCTCCCGCCCTCTAAGCGACCTAGGGTCGACAACCCCCAGCTCCCTACCCCTCAATCCGTCATCCCTGGCCCCGCCGGTCCAAGTACCGTTGCCGTTCCCGACCTGGACGGAGGGGCGGACGCCGCGTCGAAGAAGAACAGGAAGCGGCCCCTTTCGTGTGGTGAATGCAGGAGGTATGCATCCTTTGTCCTTCGCGCCCCCACCGGCTCATCCGCGTCGTCCTCGTGTCCAGGTTGAAGCTCAAGGTGTGCCCCGACGCGTAGCGACGCATTGACGCCCCACTTATTTTGCCGACACAGTGCGATCGCGTGTTTCCTTGCCAGTCTTGCTGCAAGAGAGGATGTGCAGAAATATGTCCGGATGGCGCATTGACCGGTGGCAAGGGGAGCAGGTACGTACTCTTCCCTCTCTCGGGCATCAACATGTTGGCTCAACGCCGCCGCTCCGGGAATTCGCGGCCCATGGCAGGTTCATCTTGGCGAACACGGAACAGCTGCACGAGAAAATTAAGTCGATGAGCCTTCGCATACGCGAGCTTGAGGACGCTCTCCAAGACCTTCAGTCCGGCCACCCCCTGCTGCGCGAGGACCTCCTGCTCATCAAGAAGTCAGCCGACCTTTTCGGTGTAGATCCTAACCAGGCTCAGTCGTCAGGAGGGGAAAGACACAACGACGCACAGCATGGATTAGTCAACCCAGTTTCCCCTCCCATGCTAAGCGACGTGAGTCCTACTTTGTTCCCAGACCAAAGTTCTAGGCTTATTATGGTAATCGCAGCGACAAAGTCGTTCGCCCCCCGTGAATGGTCATCGAGAGGACTGTGGCATTCCACCAGACATTCTCCAAGTCAGCAATAGGTTCCCAGCTCCAAGCCCTCTTAGCGTCGACCTGAACCCGACCCTACGCAAACGCATACTGGACCTCCTCCCCCCTCAGAACGAGGCTCGGTATCTCTGCGAGCAAGCAGCAGAACATGCAGCCTGGCAGTGCGTCTAAGTTCTCCTCTTCCATTTTTTGCCCGCCGCTTTGGTTACCCTGTATCTTCGCGGCAAATCACTCATCCCGATGACTAACTCTTGGCACACAGCCAGAACTCGGACGGCAGCGATGGCGTGCCGAACTTGGTGCACAGCGTCTACAATGGGCCTATTGAGACGATGAACCCGCACCGACTGTCCTACTTCCTCATCATCCTCGCCATTGGTACATGTGTGGATCAGCGGCGCAGCCCTCGCACATGGTCGAACGACGCGGAGAGGTTTCACCATCTATCACGAGCGGCGTTGTGTGAGACGTCGGTCATTAATGAACCGAGTATAGACGCGATTAACGCGTTGGTACGTACAGCTTCATACGGTGTTGTTCCATGAGCTGACGCCGTTCCAACAGTTCTACATGTCGCGATATCTAAGCATGTTCTCAATAGTGAAGGAAGCGGTCGAGTATGCCTGGGCCGTCATGGTTCGTCCCACGAGCCGACACGCTATTATCAACTGTAAAAATTGATGTTGCCTTTTTATAGGGAATTGCTACTAAGCTAGCTATTGGTGTGCGTCTTAATTCTCCTTCAATCGCGCCTTAGCCGTTTCTAACCCTTGTGCATTGACAGATCGGCCTAAGTGAGTATTACCGTTACGGCACATGCGGAAACATGTTCGATCGTTGACCCTCATGGCGGCGTCAGATCGTGCTAGCACGCGTTCGAAGGTCATACCGGAAGAGCTGGACAAGCGCAAAACGCTGCTCTGGTGCATGCTCAACGTTGACCACCGGTTGGTGAGTCTTTCCACCGCCTATGACCGGTTGCCGAAGCTCGGCTTAACCTTTAACGCTGTCGTACAGAGTTTGATGCTGCGGCGCCCGCCTTCCATCTCGTTGCGGTATGTTGACGTAGATCCTCCTACTTCGAGTGAATATCCTCCACAGGGACCTCGGGAAATATGTGCGCATTTCATTTTGCGTTGACGTCTCCCACCATCAATGCTGACGCCTCGTAATCTCCGGTGTTGTTCGACCGCCTTCAGACCAACGATGGCACTATACGTTCACTGCGCAGTGCATCTCCCCGATTCTGGAGATCGTGGCATCCACGACCCCTGCGCCCTACTCGGAGATCCTCATGCTCGACGCACGGATACGGGACTTTGAGGTACCTGCTTTCATGCAAGTCACACCGAGCACCGCGTCTGGCAACGCATTATGCGTTGTGCAGGCGTGGACACACATGACCCGGGAAGTTGGTGCGCGTGCATTAGGCTAATAACCGAGTTGACCGGTTACTTATGCTATCTCCGCAGCGATCCTCAACCTGCACAGGCAGTACTTCACACAGGCCCTCGGCGAGGGCTTTTGGGCAAATCACAAATACGCCACCTCGGTCGTCGCCGTGTACCAGGCGGCGCTGAGTTTGCTCTGGTGTCTCGAGACTTACTACAGGCAACAGCCCGAATACTCGGTTCGGTCGCAGATGCTGTGGTCAAACGGCTTGTCCTCCGCTGTGAGCTCCGATGCCGTCGGACCTTCTTTGTTGTGCCCCTGGGCTAACCACACCGTTGGCAGATCGCACTATCACTGTTGGTCACTCGGGTTCCCCCATCGGTGATGGCATCCAACGCGTTGCTCGAGCTCGCGAAGGTCCTCCGACTGTTTACGGACGTGTGCGACCGGTGCCCGCTCGCAGCGAGGTCTTGCGTGAGTAACGCTATCGCATTGCCTGTCCGCTCCTGACCGATCATGGCGGCCACAGTCCATCCTCGAGACGCTCTTCCAAAGATCCCGGTCGACGTACCTGTACAGTCGGTACGGCACGCACCCGGAGTACCCGCTCCTCGAAGACGACTTGTGCAAGATCGGAGTCCGCTCGGGGGTCTTCGTTCCGCCGGTGCGCATGCCGGGCCCGGTGGGCACCGAGCCGGAGCTCGCGACGTTCCCGCTTGAGGGCACGCACTCAGCCCTTATTCGGGCATACGAGGAGACGACGTCGACCGTGCCCCCGCCCAACGATCCGATCCTCATGCCCGGCCAGCTCCACCTTGGGCCGTCGGCGTCCAGCCCGAACTCCCACCGGAACGGGACGTCGCCCTCCATGGGGGGCTTCGGCGTGTCGGCGGAGCGGTCGGGCTGCCAGAACGACGCGTCATACGGGAGCATGGCGAATATAAACGTGCCCATGCCGACGGCCGGGTTCAGCGCCGCGATCGCCGCTGGGGGCCAGCCACAGCCACAGCCGCAGACACAGACACAGAACTTCAAGTGGCTGAGCGCAGAGTATAGCGATAACGGGTGGATGACGTGGTTCTAGCCTGCTTCGGTTTCTGGCGTTTTTCTCAACTTTGGCTGCGGGCTACCGTCGGGGCTCTAGGACTGTCGTTCCTCTTTTATTACTCTTGCCGCTCTGTTCCTCCATGCGCTATTTCTGATCGTCCGTAGAGTTCCCTCTCGCTGTTCTTGATATGTACGAGTCTTTGCTGTGTTCGTGTTTGCATAATGCTATCATAAGCATATACATATTGGGCTTAGGCGAGGCGATGTCGTGGGTGTTAAACTAGATGGATGCAGCTTCTGTAGCTTAAATGTGTGTATGATCTCAAACTCCTTCTGAGGTCCAAGCTAGTTTATATGCTATTGGGTGTGATGTTACATTATCCGTTACACTTATCATTACACCTTCTCTACTCCAGGGTTCGGGGAGAATCGGATATGACCCAGGTTATGGGTTGCGGTCGCCATGGTCTAGGATTTGATCCTTCTAGGTTCCGAG
Source organism: Ganoderma leucocontextum (assembly GCA_020736865.1). Lineage (NCBI taxonomy): Eukaryota > Fungi > Basidiomycota > Agaricomycetes > Polyporales > Polyporaceae > Ganoderma > Ganoderma leucocontextum. The sequence continues at coordinate 1,364,622 of JAHKGY010000006.1, forward strand.
GATAGACTGACATCTATCTTTTAGCTCAAGGTGAGAGCCGGGTAATCTTCCATTGAGGCGCATCATCGGGTGTGGCTTGTACCCGTGTGTAGCACACGCGATCATGGAGACGAGAAGGCTTCCCAAGCCAGAACTCGACCTCACTACGGCGGAAGCCATAATCAGATCTACGTTTTCCATGAGTTCTAATAGTACTCACTCTGGGACGATCCTCCACCCGCCCCAGAAGTCCGGTGCGGGGACCTCGTTGCCGAACTTCTCCTTGAGCCTGTCGACCCGCGCCTGCACCTCGCCCTCAGCCACGACGCTGCTCTGCCTGCTCGCCCACGCGCCGATCTGCGAGCCGAGCGGGCGCGAGAGGAAGTACTCCTCGCTCTCCTCGCGGGAGACGCGCTCGGCGCGGCCGACGACGCGCACCTGCTTCGAGACCTCGCGCCAGTAGAAGCTGAGGGCCGCGCGCGGGTTCTCGGCGAGCTCGCGCGACTTGCGCGAGGCGTAGTTGGTGAAGAAGACGAAGCCGTGCGCGTCGACCTGCTTGAGGAGCACGGTGCGCGAGGAGGGCACGCCCGCGGCGGTCGCGGTGGAGAGCGTCATCGCCTCCGGCTCGTGCACGGCGCTCTGGATCGCCGTGAACCACTGCCGGAACTGCGCGAGTGGGTCGGGGAGGACGTTCGAGGGCGTGAGGTGGTCGGGGGTGATGTACTGCTCGTGTGCGGTCACTTTGAGCGAGTCGGGGGAGGGCTGGATGATCACGGTGCCTAGGGTCATGGTGTATGATCTCTGACCTATTGATGGGGGTTGCGAGCGTCGACGAGCTGAAGGGTGTCGCTGGAAAGAGAGGGCGAGCGAAGAGTGTGTGGATGGCGGCCGAGTCAGAGGGCACATCATGAGCTCAGAGTTTATGATGGTGTTTGATATTCAGAGATTACCGGGCCGCTTCGGATCTCGGAGCGGGAAGGAATCGGGCGTCTTGAACTTCGCCTTACCCTTCTGGACTTTAGAATAGATAGAGTATCGTTCTTGTCGCACACGGCAGCATCACTCGAGGTATCGTCTGTTGTAATATATATTTGTATTTTTAGGAGCATAGAGCAGGTGCAACAGCGAGGTCTCTGCCCATTGAAGAGAGGAGCGCGGGGTATAGCCTGTCTCCTTTGAGCGTCGTAGATGACATACGTCCGCCCTGCCCCCGGAGGGGCGAGGATGTTCAACTTTTCCACAGGAATGCCTGCTCCCGGTTGCCCCGGACAGTAGCGGCCAAAATTTCCCCCGGGGACGTGGCATCATGCGGCCAGACGCGTCCCTTCGAACGCCCGAGACCTCGACTGCGCGTGCCTGCTCCGTATGGAGACCCAATGAGCCATAACGACAACGACCGCCAAATACGCAACACCACCGACACCGACGACGAACTCGAACATGGAGGGAGGAACGCAGGGACAGCGAACGCCAAAACAGACAGAAGGACGAACATGAACCCGAACCAAGAAACGAGAGAAGCGCCGCCGTGGTCTTGAGGAGAAGTCGGAGAAGTCTTGACGACCGATTGGGTCAGCCACGTTGGTGGCGTCGAACTGCCTAAGAGGTGGCCGAGATGTCGAGCGTCGCCACAGAAGAAGCAATACAAAGAAGCAAGCAAGAGCCAGATAACAGCAGCAGTCACTAGCCGACCGGAGAACCAGGGGTGGCGAAGAATCAAGAGGCGACCAGGGATGCGAGGCCAAAACGAACCAAAACGCTCTGTGAATGGTTGCCTTGAGTATAGACACGGTGGTTAGAGAGTGGCGGAGAAGAGGACTCACGACGACTTGCGACGGAGGAAAGGCGTAGGAGGTGAGCTGTGTGGAAAGGTCAGTGGTCGAGGGCAAGTTGTGAGGGACATTTGTTGAGAAGGTGAAGGGTTTATATATGTGTTCGGAACCGGTGGCTTGCAGCACACCAGTGAAACTCCGCAGATGTCAGCCCCAGAGGACACTCGATATGGCAGGAGGCTTTCCTTTCTGGCTTGCGTTGTACTGAACGCACAAGGAGACCCGAGCGGTTGCCGAGCGGTATGTAGGACTGCCGGAGCCTGGGCACAGGCGGCAACGTCATTTGGCGTGATAGTCGATGGTTGTGTATTTGTCTTCGAATTCTGTACACATTCAAAGTGGAGTTGTCACGATGATCACATTTTGAGCGGTCAGCACGCACCTTGTATCCCTCCAACCACAGACACCTCAATCATCGTGCACTGTAAGTTAACTTAAGCTGACCATTCTGCAATATTGCGAGAAGCCTAAGCAACTTAGCCTGACCTCTGCTGGCATGGCGATCGGATAACGGGCTCACCAGAGTCCCAGTAGCTGGCGCTGCTGCCGTCGATGTTAAAGTCGACGCCAGTCTGGAGGATGGTGTTGCCGCAGGTGTCGCCGTAAATTTCGACCCAAGAAAACCCATAGTGCGCCCCGGAGGTCTTGGAGGGCTCATTGGGAGCGGGGATGACGAAAATGCCAGTGCTCAGCCTGCTCGAGTCTACACATGACTCCCTCGTTGGAAGCCTGTTGAATGGTTATCCATCATTACAAGCTTCGGAGCTGATTGAAGGCACTGTAGCAACACCGTATAGTGTCTCGTTCCATGAATGCAAAGATGAGATGGTAAGTGGCGGTCGCGAACTCGGGAGGCACTGTGCCAGCGAGTCGGACTCGGAGTACCGGCGCTAGATATGGACCTAAAGTGGAAATCTAAACGCACGTCGGTTCGCCATGCGCAGTGGCGGTGTGACTCCTCCTGGCTTGGCAAATCTGGCTTTTTCACACTTAAACTCGCCCTATGGGAATCAACGTCTCGCAGCCATTCACAACATTTGATAATTGATGTGTCTAATCACATATCCACGTCTACTAGTAGCGATGGTACTACTACGCGGCGCTGGCCCGCCGGTTGCATCTCTTCGGTTGGAATGCTCCCTTCAAACCTGTCGATCACTCTCCATCTATTCTTGTCCTCCATGCCAGAGACTCGGAGGACAAGAGCCGGTCAGATATCTCACCAGGCGACTTGAATACTAATCGCCCCTTGTTTCTGCCACAGCCTCATCAGAAATATCCCAGGCAGCGGAGGAATCAGATACTGGACTCAGTCGAAGTCTGGGTCCGGAGCGAGTTTTGATCACCGCTGAGGTGGCACCGAGCCGATTAGTACAAGGATGATCCGCTGGGCGGTGTTGTGGAACGCACGCAGATGGCAGGACACCGTGACGGACTGCCCACGATTCATCGCAATCAATCGCTGACTCGACGAGCCACCAACAGAATCGCGGGCCTTCTCGACCCGAATACCGCTGACCTCTTGTCCGATTTCCAGCCTCACTCCAACATCAACATGCCGACATATGCCGCACATGCTAGCCTCTAGCGTATAAAGCCAGTCATCCTCGCCCATTCCCTCTCCCCTCAGAACTCCCATGTTCACTTCTTCCTCTCCACCCTCTCTTAGGTGCGCCGGCGACTCGCATTGGTGTATGCTATGCGGGTCGCTGGTCGTACGCTCCCTCGCCGTGAGGGGCTGAATGTCGGACTGGGATGTTTCTCCCCCACATGTCCTCGCCGTCTCTGGCGAGGACGGGACCACTGGGCACCTCACCATCGACGCGTATGTCGCCTTGTCCTCGTCTGCCATTGTTCCTTCAACTAACCTTCAATATCAGACTGTGTCGGAGGTGGCCACTCACCAACCCTTCTCGGTACATCCTCTCACATCCCTTCCGATAGTAGTCGCTCATCATTGCACGGGCAGGTTTCTCCTCCTTTCCCTCTTCTCTGTGGCGCGTCCACTATCATGGTGACGGCACGTCACGTCGCATGGCTGACCCACCACCACGTATGTTCATTCCATTCCCGAGTTTGCCGCCCAAGACCAAGCCTCACTGCCTCGACTCCAGCACCCTCCATGCACCAGGTGTCAGCCGCCCCGTCGATGGTAAGCCTACCTGGTGGCTGTCGACGTTCGCGGCGCGTCGCACTCAGGCTCCCACCCTCGCCGCGAATCACTTCACTGTGCCGGCGAAGAGGTGGACGAGCCAACGCCCTTCCGGTACAGTCGCCTGTCGGGGACGGGCGACTCTGACTGTGCGGGGTGGGCGCGTCGCATTGCAAGGCTGAGCCTCTGACTGGTGAGTATCTCTGAGGCTTGGCGGTATTCAGTAGGAGACTTACGCAAATGTTTGCAGAGTGCACCGGGATCTTCAAGACTGGCCGTGGATATATACAAGTGAGTTTTGATCTTTGACACGCTCACTGACATTTGTGAGTTACTTAGGTATTTTACCCCGATCTGGAAAGTGTCCGGTAAGTGTTCCGGAGTAGAGTGTCCTAGTAGGGGAGGAGAGTAGATCGTGTCAGTACCATGTAAATACGGTAGCAGCCTAAAAGTATAATATACCAAGGCAGCAGCACTCTCCCTAAGACTCCGCCGCATAACAAAGACTGCCACGCACTCGGTGAACGTTTGTTCGTCAGCATTGAAGTTGGTGACCAACGCTCGCCGAGCCTGCAACCGTAGCACAGATTCGGAATGCACAGTTTTGCTTCCGTTCTTGAATGTTGAAGGTTGAGCAGTCGACAACGGGTAGCCAGAGTATTGCGGAGGTTACTGATAATACGAAGGCATGGTCATGGTCATGTATTTTCGAGAGCAGCGAACTATCTGCGGAATAAGAGACACGACAAAGTCCACAAGGTGAGGTAGAAGTAGAGGGACGATAAGATACGGTTTACCTCGCACGATCGCGAGGTGATCTAATCTGCTGTGTTCGTCGAACCCCGACTCGTCCAAACAGCGTGACGGGGTGAGGCTTGTAGTTTAGCGTAAGCGACGGACATTACTATGAAATCGCCTCCGTCTCGGATAGGAGAATGTTTGTAACGACCGGTCTCGCCAGGAGGGACGGCGGTTGTCCGAGTCGAAGCCATCACTGCCAGTGGATAGCAATAGCCCGTATACTCATCCCCGCGCCACTTGTCGTCCTGACAACTGGTGGCTGGCTGAGACGAGTTTCAGAGCGTTGCAAAATTTCAGGGAGGACGCTCTCGAGCGACGTCATGGGGCCAACAGATCAGATCGGTGAACATACCCCATAAGCTTTCGAACGCAGTGGCTTGAAAGCGGTCCCATTTAAGGTACTAGTCTGCAGCCACTTCAGTCATAGCGGGGTACTCACACAACTCACACTCCTCCATTGACCGGGCTTTATACATTTTCACCGTGCCGTCCGTATCCTTGCGCCGCCGGTCCACGCATGAATCATGACGTCAACACATCGACCCCCCTCTCTTTGTCGTTGCTTGAAGCGACCAGTGCGAGTGGTAGAGCGTGTCCAAGCGACTCGGCGGCCATTTTGCCAGCTTGGCGGCCGAGCGGAGACCATCGTCGGATGAAGGTGGTTGACCGACGGTGCGACCATCTTTGACGGTGTCTAGATCGATGAGACCTCTCCCGATCGCGCCTGGTCGGACGGAGGATGGGCTGTCCAAGATCCGTTCAGGTGCAAAACGTTCGATCGTGTTTCTACTTAGTAGCGGTCACTCACATAGGGCATACGTCGCGCGTCGACTCAAAACATACATAAATTTCCTGGGCTCCCGCCTGAGATGCAGATTTCCAGCCAAGACAGACTATATACATTCCCGAGTGAGTGCGGCTGCCAGGACAGAACATGAAAACGATAGGACACGTACCGGGATGACGCGTAGCGTGATGGCCTGGGGCCTGCCGGGTGCTTGACCAAAGTGAGGTCCCATGCCGTGAACTAATCCTGCGTGGGAGCAGCATGGCAACTGAGACGGATCAAAGCCTGCCAAAGAAAACGCCAACCCGTGGTTAAAGTACTTTTGACTAGCAATCTTCACGATGTGGGAGGGTACAGATGGAGTCATTCTTTTCTTGAAGAAGCCACTGGGAAAATCAGAGACGAGCTCTGCGGCCTTGATTTGTATAATCTCCCTCACATTTAATTCTCTTGGGGCGATGGGTGGTCGTATATGCTGCGCCTGACCTTGGGTGGAGTTTGTGAGGGAGCGGCAACGACGTGATCCGCCAGCGTTTGAGCCAATTGCCGAAAGAGGGTGTGATGTCAGAAGAGAGATCGGACAGCCGGATCGGGAGGAATTGGAACCCCGCTGTTGCGGGTGGACAGTGCACAATCACAATTGCTGTACTAAACCCGTCCCTCGCCCTCCCTTAAGTTACCTCCTCACTACTTCACCGTGCGGCCCCGTTCTGAGTGTCTGTTTCCCTTACTTCCCGACTGAGATAGCCATGTATCCTATCTCCGATCTCACCGCCTTCTGTCGCAAGACCACCGGAGATGTACCCCCCAAGCTTGTGGTGCGCACTTGGTTCTCTGTACCCTGGTACCTCTCGCCCATAACGTGCATGCACACGTAGGGTGCTTCCACTACGGTCGTAGGGTCCAAGATGTATCTCTATGTGAGTGCCCATTTTATTGACATATAAAAACACTTCTCCTAAACGTCACCATGCACGGATCCACGAATACAGGGTGGACGTTTGGTCTCGGAGCGCAAAATGGTCTCGGATATCTACATGTTCGACCTGGACTCCTTTCGGTGGGGGAGAGTTGCCCAGTCTCCAGAGGACGACATCCCCCAGGCGCGTTACTTCCACAGCGCAGATACCTGTACGTATCTCTTGAGGCGCACACACATCGCTGATGTTCCTCCGAAACTAACCTCGCGCGCGGACGCATGTAGGGCGGAATCATCTCATTATATTCGGAGGTATGGCCATCAAACCACAGTCAGATAACCCGGAGGACCTCTGCGTGTTGAACGACGTCCGCCTCTTTGACCTCACCACCCGACACTGGCTCCCTGCTGTTCCCATTCCTGCCGATTCCTCCCTCATCCCAAATGCACGTTACGCCCACCTATCTTCCGTGACTGCGGATCGACTATTCATCATAGGTGGCCAGGACCTTGCGAATGTCTGGCTAGATGATGTATACATCTTCGACCTCCTCGCCAAGACCTGGATCCAACGACGCGACTACCCCAGGCATTGTGGCACATACCGCAGCGTCGCAGTCACAGCCGACGACCGCGTCCGCCTCCCCCAAGACGAGCTTCGCGGCGTCAGCCAGTCTTCGAGGCTAAGTCAGCCCGGGACGCGGTTCAGCATCGACAAGAAAGCACCCCCCGCCCCCAACGCGACTCAAAGTGAATCCCTGATCCACCTTCCGTACTCCGCCGCTCCAAATGATGACTACCCCTGTGACATCTTCCTCTTCAGCAACTACAACGTGAGTTCGTCATCAAGACTTACGTGGGATGAGCTGGACTCACATTCGCTAACAAATCCCGCAGTTCACCGATGTTCAGCGCGAACTGGAAGTCTTTACCCCACTCTCAGATGGTGATTTCACTGTCTCCGATCGGTCTTCCTCTATGACCGGCACCTCCTTCCCTCCCGGACTGCGTTTCCCCACAGGCGCCATCCTCGGCACCTTCTTCATCGTCGCCGGCACATATCTCTCACAAACATACCAGTCGTTCTCGATATGGGCCTTGGATCTCATTAACATGACATGGTCGCGAATCGACCCTGGTAGTGCTCTTGCGACAGGCTCCTGGTTCCGCAGCTGTCTGTGGGCGTCCGCCAACAAGTTTGTTGTATTCGGAAACCGACACGGGAACCTGGTAGAAGACTACAACCGCCGCCTGCTCAGCTGGGATCACGTCACCTGCATCGACCTGGAGGCGTTTGGCATCTACCAGCCGCCACCTCTGCAGCTGGACATCCCGATGCAAGAGCTCGGCTTAGCGGCGTTGGAGGAAGGTCTCATGGCCGACTTCGAGATCATCTGCGACGATGGGCGGAGGATCAAGGTTTCGCGAAAACTGCTCGAGGAGCGCTGGCCGTGGTTCAAAGAGCAGCGGAAGCTGTTCGTCCAAGCCGCCTTGCGCGCGCTGGATACGATGCCTGCCGTTCCCTCGCATACGCCCGCTCCGGACGTCCCGACCACCAATCGCCAGGAACCTCGGCCGGATCCGCGCCTTGCGCCGCGCGCGTTCAACCTCTCAGAACCATATCCTATCACGCTCGCGTTCATGCAGTACTTCTATTCCATGGCTTTGGTCACGCCCCTTCAACACGCACCGGCTGTCCTAAGCCAGCTCTTGCTCCTCTCCAGCACATACCAGCTAACGCACCTGCAATCGCTGGTCAAACACGCGATGCATCGCGCGCTGAGCTACGCGACATCTGTCGGCATTTATGGCGTCTCGACACTGTGCAGCTGTCGAAGTCTTCAAATAAGGTGAGGTCCGGTTGCGTAAACACGTGTCCCGCGTGCTCACTTCGGTCTTGTTATGGGCAACCCAAGAGCACTGCGCGTCGTTATGGTGCGTCTTTGTTCCTGAAGGTTTTCCTAAGGCTGACAGGTACCACAGGCGTACTCGCAGAAACGGCCTGCAGGCGGGCGTCCGAAGCACGACAAAGACAGCGGCGGGGGCGGGGGAAGAAGCTCGGATGTGAGCGGGGGCGGGGGCGGGAACGGGCGTCTAGACTTGCCGGCGGCGGCGCGTCCACGCGGGATGTCCGATGCATCGTTCATGCGAGGGGGTTCTGATGGTGGTGTTGGTAGCTCAAACACTCGGGGGTTTGCGCGTGCCCTGGTGTCATCAGCATCAGCGAGCAGCGAGTATGCTAGCACATAGCATGGCACCGCGGGCACGGGCACGGGCGGTACGGGGCAGCAGTTAGCTACAGTATATATTCGATCTTGGTCGCGTCCGGTTTGCGTTTTTTATGCCATGCCTCGCTTTCGCTCGTCCTCGCACCCACCAGCCCCCTCGGAGCCTCTGTTTGTGCTTGCTGACCTCCAAGAGTTCGGCGCACCCGGTCAGGGGGGCGCTGTGGCCCCTCTGGCTTCCCGAGCAACACGAGCCGACGCGACGGCGACGCCCAGTCCAACTTCTTCGAGCTTCAAGAGGCTCTCTGATATGTCGATAGCATCGGTGCTCTCTTTCAGGGATGATACAAAGTTGGATTACACTCGGGCGACGACGCCCGTGATCCTTGGTACGTTCCCTGTTTGGCGTGCGCTATTGAACGTCCTTGACTTTATGTACGCAGTTCGTCCGGGTTCGTCTGCGCAGCAGCAAGAGATGCCTGCCCTGAACCGGATGAGCTCCTTTGGTGCTCTTCTCTCTCCCGACCCGCCTCTCGCTAGTGAGGCCCTTTCATTGCAAAACCTCCCTATTCCCCGTCGAAAACCTGTCGCGTCCCCGGACACAGGTTCGTCTTCAACAACATCCAGGCGCAATGGGCGAATTTTCCCCCCTCCCTCTTCCTTCGGCGCCCGTCCGTTCAGCGTCATGTCTGCCTCGACAGAGCAAGATTGGTTGGCCTTCACGGCGGAGTTGCGATCACCAAGAAAGCCCATCCCCGAGGCGCCTCCTATGAAAGGCCTCGACTCGTTCAGCAACATGTTTTCTGGGGAGATCATCCCGCGTGGTATGATCCGCGATTCTCTGGGCTCTGCCCCCGCCTCGGTCCCCAATCGGTGGTCGGAACGGCAAGCTGCGTCTACCTTCCACAACCTTCCCTTGCTCTCTCCTCCGCCGCAACACGCGCACAGCTCTGAGCCTCACCGCCTCTCGTTTGTCCCGTCGTTGGACTCCCCACTCTCCTCGTCGACCTCTTCCAGCTCCCTCCAGACGCCGAGCCTCCCCCGTGGATCTTCTTCATCTTTCTCAGCCCACATAGCATCGCAGCCCGTCACTCCGGCATCTTCTTCTGCACCAAACGATGCCGCGGATCCTTCTTCGAACGCGAAGCTTGACGGTATCATCGAGGAGTCTCTGTTCGTGGAAGAAGCCGCGGTTGACCATCGCCACTCCCGTCGCTCAACTGACGAGACGGAGACGATCCGCCTGGAGGAACTTATGGACGAAGAGGTACCACCTCCGGATCCGCCCCACTCGTCCCCGAATCCGCCCCGCCTCGAGTTGTCTTTCCTTCGAGATGAAGATTTCCTACCATCGAGGAGTGATTCGCTGCTCTGGAGCCCCTCCACGTTCCGCGCCGAGCCAAGAACGCATTCAAAGAGCGAGCCTTCACGAAATCCCAAGCCCACCCGTCGGCCACCTCCACTGCAGCTCATGGCATCTAACCTGGCTACTTCCTCGGCGTATGCACCTCCGGCTGAAGCAGCCGCCACCTCGTCCTCCAGTGCCGGCATGCAGCCCACTATCGGGTCGCAGCGGAGACCCGCGCAGGCTCTTCCGCCACAGTCGCATTCAAGTTTGCCAGTGACTGGCAGTATCGCCGTCCAACCGGCTCAGCGCTCGTCCGTCATTATGATCGAAGACGTCCTTGAGAACGCGCAGCAGCACTTCGTGGTGGAGCGTGGGACACAGCCGCCGTTTGGGAAGCTTCGCTCGCGGCGCTCGTCGGACTCGCTCCCCGCCCCGCAAGAAGGCTCGCCGTACACCCCCTGCACGCCCGAGTTCGCCCCACCACCCTCCGAGTACTCTCCGGTGTCTGTTGAGCTTCCCAGGTTGTCCGTCGACACCCCGTCGCCATATGAGCCTGAGCAGCCCTCGCTTTCGCCTTCGCCCTCCCCCTCGCCATATGCGGAGCACCAGCACCAGCATGCCAATGCTGCCTGGGCAGGAATGAGGAAGTGGAACTCGCAGACGCCGCTGCCAATCCCGTCGTCGTCCCGGCTCTCGCCCTCGGCCTCGGCCGCGCCGCCCTCGCCCGTCGTGTCCGTCCACTCCGACCACTCCGTCAAGGGCAGCATCAGGTCCGGCATCACGAAGCTGTTCGGCATCGGCGGAAGGAGCCTCAGCGGGAGCAGGAGCGGCGCGGCGCCGAAGAGGAGCCTGGACTCGACGTCGACGTCCGACGGAATCCTGCCGCCCTCGAGCACGTCGACGGTCAGCCTCGCCTCGCTCGTCAAATGCAAGAAGAAGGAGAGGCGGCTTAAGGAGGCGGCGGCGAGGGCGCGCACGGAGCAGCTGGCGGAGGAGCTCGCCGACACGGCGAGGCGGCGCGCGGAGGAGGCCAAGACGCAGAAGGCGGCCTACGTCCAGGAGAAGACGAGGCGTCCCTGGGAGGAGACCGGGTCCATGCACATGGGCCTCTCCTACTTGTGATTTTGTGCTCTGCTGTTGCGTTTTGCGTTACCTTCTGCTGCACCTGCGCCGGTCGATCTAGTGGTTGGCGGCTCCCGTTCCCTTCGGCCAATCGCCCAAGATTCTCCTGTAATTCGACTTTCTGTACATATCGTCCTCTGCTTTTAATTTTATGTTCCATGTGCATCCTTCCTCAAATCTTTCCCGCAGGGGTGGCGTGGGGTGCGCTACCTCTTCAGGACCGTGTTGTCTTGTCGCCATCGGCGATATGTTCTTCTGCGTACCACACGGGCGTGTGCTTTGTGATTTTGACCCAGCTGCCTGAGGAAAACCGTGATTATTTCCCTTTTTCTTCAATTAGCATGTTTACTTAGCATTCTAATCCGATCCGTGTTGCACTGTAGTCTATCATCCCGCAGCTCTGTATCGTCACATATGATCACCTCACTCATTGTGCGTCAGCGCGGACACAGATAAGGCAAAAAGACCACGAGACATGATATTCCATGAGCTGCCGTACGAGAAAGCGTGCGTGTAAGATAGTAAGTAGTAGCAGTGGGTACAAGTACACGATGTGACGTAATCTTCCAACCAATCCCCGATAGCAGATTGGACAGCATGCATAACGAGAGACGCGAAAGATACAGCAAGAAGACCCGGGACCGATAATCGAGAAGATCGACGGGAACGTGTAATTAATGACGCACGACACGTTGTCGTAAGTAAGTACTTCGCGTGATCGCAGCACGAAGTGTGGTGGGTGGAAATTCCAGAAGAAAATGTGTCGTTGGGACCATCGAGACGTCGGACTCAGAGCAACGCATCGACCTCGTCGCGGAAATCCTGGGAGGAGGGAGCGGAGCCGTACTCGGCGAGATCTGCGGGATACTCGGCCGGGGCAACGAGGAACGGGAGGAACGACGGTGGCGGAGGAAGGTCGTCCACGAGCGGCAAGGGCCGTCTCGCAATGGGGCCTGCAACACTTGTACTTGGTCCGGCTCGAGGTTCGCGCACCCCTTCTTGTCCGGGTTGAGGGGCAGCAGGAGCCGGCGATGGGAAGTTAATGGAGGAGCGGACGTCAGGTTCGCGAACGGGCGCTGGTTGAGGTGCGGGCTCGACAGCAGGCTGAGATTCGTGCAGCGCAATGATGTGGTTGACTGGTGGGAGAACGCCAAGAGTCAGTTGGCAAGATTACATAACATAATCAGGACATGTCGACCATGTCTATCACTGATATCCAAGGAAGGGCAGACTTACATTCCTTCGCATGCGCTGGTGAACCCGGGCCAGGTTTTAATACACGTAGAAGAGGAGGAAGGATAGAGAGTGATACACACCGTGGTTCTTCTGTCGCGGGCATTGACTCCCATCGGGACAGTCTGGGCGGGCCAAGACGTGCGGCTCGAGGAAGCCCTTCTTGCGTTCGCGTACCCACCACTCGCGGAGGCCGTACAGTAGGATCTCTGCCGCGCAGACCCTACAAATCTTGCGACGGGGAGCACGAGGATCAGGATCGATTCCACTTGCTACTGGGTGGACGTCCATAAACATCTCCTGCGCGATGAGCGGCGCGAACTGGCCGGGTTGATTTTGAATATGCTGTACAATCTGTGCAATGATGTGGGTTATATTTAACCCGGTGAAGCGAATTAGCTTCTTATGACGACATACCTCCTTGTAGATGTGCTTCGGCATAAGACCTTGTGCGCTCAAGTAGTCCAGGATCAAATCGACCTCGACCGTATTGCCGTCAAAGCACTCGTAGACCTCCCCGGATTGGATCAGGTCACCGATGTCTGAGAAGCTTTGAGGCTGCTGCGACTCCAATGGACATGCCATGCAGCGTTGGGGCACGTTGATGCCGCAGAACGAGACTTGACAGAAATCACACCGGGTGGTCGTAGGTGCTTGCAGCGCGAGGATGTTCTCGCTGCCAGAACAAGTCAGATAGAGCTTATTCTATCAAGTCAGGGTCACGTACCAATTCCCACATACACCATGACCGGGAGGGTTGCCGTCGTCGGCTAACCACGCATTATTCGAGTCCGCGTCAGGGTCAACAATAGGCTGAGGACACCTCCACCCCCACTGGTTTCCCTGAAGGCAATTCGGGCACGGCCTGACATAAATACTGTTTGCGGAGGGCAGAGCTGACTCTGGAGAGGCTTCTCTGGGGCTAGGGATCTATACGCAATCGGATGTCAGCACCGTGGCGGACTGCGAGACTAGAGGACGGAATATACCCGGAGGTGTACACCAGGGTGGTAGAGAGCGTCCGCTTGCATGCGTTCAGAGACCGACCGAGCTTTGTCCGGGGCATGTCGCAGGAGCGTGTCGACGACCTTCTGCAATGGCCGTGAAAACGAGACGCTCGTGGACAGGGTCCGACAGGCTGGGCAGCTTGTACCGCCATTCTGCACGACATCCATCCGTCAGTACACTGTCGTCGCATACACGTGAATACATGACAGCGAAACATGCGGAGGCAATACGACTCAGAGTATGAAGACCGAAGACCGAGAACCGACAGCCGAGGCCGAAACGCCTCCCGCTGCTTCCCAGCATCCCACCAGAGACCCGAAACCGCTCACCTTGATCCAGAGCATAATACAACTGCACGGCACGCCGCCACAGAAACTTCAGCCCCACCGTCCGACAATCCGCGAGGACACAGAACGTGCGCACACACCTTCCGCAAAAGAAATGCTGGCACGGGGTCACGACCACCGGCCGGTACACGATCGCCGAGCAGCAGCCGCACTGGAGCTCTTCTTCCAGGTTGTCCGCGAGCGTGACACCGTCCGGGTTGGCTCTGCCATCGTGTGCTTTTGCATTCCCGCTCGAATCCTTCAGCTTCTTATGCTTCGACTCGTCGTCCGATACGTCCTCGAATGCCTCCGATGCACTGCGCTTGAGAGGTGCGGTGGCGCTCGCGGAGCCTTCAGGGAGTGCTACCGACAGGTCCATCGGGCCGGACCTGGCACGGCGTTCGTGGGGAACGGGGTCCAGCACAGGGCCGTCCATGGTGATGCTGCGGTGTCTAGGATGTTCCGATGAGCTGGGAGGACGTCGATGGTGGATAGAGACAAGAAAGAGAGAGAGAGGTGCACGCCCGATTAGGAGCAGAAATATACGCAGGCGCTCGTCACACGGTGATGGACGCCAGATTAGACGCCCTGATCGACTTCTCTCGCCAAGCTCGAGGGGGAGAGAGCGAGTGTATCAGATTGAAAAGGTCTACAGTACCGGTCTGATTGTATACTACAAACATGCGTGCAATATTGAAATGCGGGATACACTTAGGATATAACTTGAAACGCAGAGGTAGTAAGTAATACATTCCATCGAATGAATGACGCGTGGAGTGGAATAAAGGAAACTGATTATCGTGAGACAAAGAAACTAGGAGAGCACATCATGTGCTAGAAGTAGCATAAGATATGGGAATAGGAGACAAGGGGCCGTGTTCACTAGTCCGTGTGGACACTGGAAGATAAAAACGCAGTAGGGTATGTGCGCATTACAAAACAAAACAATACACAAAGTATAGAGTATCCGAAATCCGCAGACGAAAGCAAAGCGAACGCACCAGAAAGCAATACAAACACATCCGAGTCACAACACAGCAAGGGGTCAAAATCCAGAAAGGTGTCCTTTGGAACGAGGGAAGCATGGGGTCGATCATCGCGAACTTCCTATGGGCGACAACATGCAGGAAGTTCTTATCGTGGGTGAATCCTGCCCTATACGGGCACGGATAGCGGTTGTGGGATGGCGACGGCGGGGGGAGGGACAGGAACAGCAGCCGCAAAAACTGAGTTGTTCAGCTTCCCTTGCAGGCCTTCCCATCGACGACGCTGCTCTGCGAATGGAAGAGAACCATGGGTCAGCTCACACAATAGCCGTGCGCCAGGCGCCGTGTCAGAGCGTACCTGCACAAGGCCACAGCGTCATGAGGTATTCCACCGGCTGCGAAAGCGCCTTCGCGACATCGAGCGCGAAGACAAGAGACCGATCGTACGACCAGAGCGTCAACGCTCTAAATGCGCAAGCCGGAGAAGCGCGCGTTCATCGGAGTCCAAGAGAAAGAGAATTAAGGCACGCCGCCCGACGAGACCGGCGGTGACAAAAAAAAAGGGTACAGGAAATGAGGTATAGTCAGGCACGCGCTTTACAAACAACAAGGCAGACAAGCTGAACACGTACCTCTCAATAAGAGCCATAAACCAGAATAGCAAGAACGGCCGTTTGGTCAGATCCGCGGTGGGCAGGCCAGTGAGCGAGCCGTAATCCGCATGGACGAGGCGTTTAGCAAGAATAGCATGGTGCGTCACTGCGAGTCCGATTGCAGTCAGGGGAGAAGAGAAGGATGTGCCCGAGACGTGATGATCAGTGGTACGTCCGGAAAATGTGCGGCTCGAACACTTACGCCATTCTTCCGCTTTCTGCCGGTAGAACAATATATTGTCGTGCCTACAATCCCACACATCAGTACACCATGATCACCCACAACTGCGACAGCTCGTCGCGAAGGAAACAAAGAAGATTACGTACTGTGTGGGTTGTGGCAAACACCGTTGGAATTTGTACGCGATGACCATCCGGGAACTGGAGGTCACGAGCACAGTTCGGTGCGAGGTACGTTGGCCGAATCGCGGTCGGTCACATATCAAATACGCATACACGCGCATCCATGGCGATCGAAGCAGGACGGAACCGAGCACGACGAGAAAGCAGAAGCAGTCAAACAAACAGTTAGTTTGAGCTCAATGCGAACAGAACATTCCTTAAAAACTTACTTGAACAGGAGCTCCCGACCCTGGAAGAGGAAGGATCGCTCGATGCCGCAGGTATGCTTTCCCAACGCATCTTCGATGGTGTCGATCTCCGTCCACGCCGTGAGCGCAAACTGCGCCTTGTCGGCTTCTGGTATGCTGTTGTTGGTGCGGATTTGAATGCAGCTGTTCCACAGCAGCATGGCGCGCATGTAGAGTGCCCAAACGGAATCCTTGGATGGTGGCGGAGTGTCCGGCGCATCGTCGACGTAGTCGAGTGATTCGCCAGGAAAAAGGAGCGCGTACTACAGGTCGAGCAAACGCGCATGATGAAACACGGTCAAAATATTTACGATGGCTAAGGCTGGCGGGGCACTCACATTTCTTGGATCCATTAAGAACAGCTGTTGCACGTCGTCCTCCGAGCGCGCGGCGGTGTACGAACTATGGCCAGCACTGAGCATCACGCTGCTCCAGACGAGGCGCCGGCACTCCTCCCTACGGATATCGCTTTCAGTCCATTCGCTTTGCCAGGTAGGTGTCATATCCCACAACGGTGCGAATTCTTGAATCATGCCCCAGGAATGACCGAGCGTGAACGTGATGCAATCGCAGGAGGAGGGGCTTGCGGCGCCGGAAGGTTGGTTCTCCGCATGGGCACGGGAATGAGGAAAAGATTGAGCCGGTGGTTGCGTGTGAGTGGTGATGAGTTGGGCGTCAGGAAATCGTGGAGTCGAAGGGAGTGTCATAGGGGGGTGGGTAGCTACAGGCGACCACTCATGAACCGCCACTGTCGATTCTTGGGCCGGTGAAGGAGGAATGCGCTCAGGCGACGGTCGCCGGAGCCGTCTTGGTGAGCTGGATGGGATGGTGGGGACAGCGGAAGTGAACACGGATGTAAGAGGGTTGCCTGCGTCCAATGCCAGAAGGTTTAGGCTCCGCAGCAGAGAGTCGAGCCAGTCCATGGACGAGCGGACGCGAGCGGTGGAATGCAGTGGATGCGCACAGATTTCAAAGAACGCGAGGAGCTTGAAAACCCGCCGTGACACTTCACGTCAACGTCGGCTCATGATAGCAAGGAAAAAGAGATAACCACTCACCCATGCGGCTTGAACAAGGCCATGGTCAACCCATCGCGAATTCAAACTCGCTTCCAACGCACTCTGGGCTTGGTCCCTCAGCGTCATCGCCCTTTCCCTGCCCCTCGACCCAAGCTCCCCTTCATGGCTTCTAAAGAAGGTAGAAAGCGCGAGCGCGCCCAGGATCAAGCTTGGCTGGATACTGTGGCGTGCACGCGGATCGAGGAGAGAACCGAAGAACCGCGGGAGGTTGATGAAGTGTAGCCAATGCGGGGATGCACGAAAGATGAAGCGAAGATCCACCGTGACCCTTGTGGTCGTCGTCTCCCGCATGCCCGATGCTGTCGCCGGTGCCATGTAGAACTGCTGCCCACTGCCATGCTCGCTCGCGTAGAGGGAAAGGAGCGCATCCCACCACGTCTCGCGGGTAAACTGTAGGTCAGGGTCCCTTGCGATCACCACGCTCTTGTCCTCCTCTTCCCCCGCACCACTATCGTCATAACCATACTGGTGGTCCGTGGCTGTGAATCGACTAAGAGGGCGTCCGCGTGGGTCGTGCGCGCCTGTTGGATAACCGAGGGGAGCGGCGGGAGTGTCGGACAGAGGGGACCCGAGCGACAGCGCTTCACAAGCCGCCGCTTGGGTCTATGTGCGCAGGGTGAGTCGAGGTGCTGATGTCAGCTAACGAAGCTGATGAACCTACGAGGGTGTGCGAGTGGGGGTAGTGTGACCTGAGGACGCTTCCGGACATCGAAGCTCGGTCGGGCTCAGGTAAACCATGACGGTGTCGGGTATACTGGCCGGGCCCAACCTCCTGGATAATGGTCAGGTTGTCTGGGTGAGGGGCAGGTGCGTCGGACAAGAAGGTCTGAGTCGTCGGGCTGAATGGATTCGACTTCGCGTCCGCTGGGCTAACAGGTACACTCTGCGAATCCACGAATAGCTGATCTGCGCCGTCCTGAGGTGGACGCCTTCGTCGCCTTGTAGGCTTATCGCCATTACTCCCTGCAGCACGCTGCCGTGCTCCAGGGACTCGGTCGGGACCACGTCGCTTGGGCGCAGTGTCGTACGTGCAGATGTGAGGGTTCTCGGTCCTACGGCTGCAGTTGTGGCAGATAGGTTTCGCTCCATCGCAGCGAATTTTTCTGCCTCGGCTAGGTGGTCGTAAGGCGTAAGCACCCTCTGACATCGCGCATATAGCGAGGGAAACTTACCACTGAGCACATGCAACATACACACGGGTCCGGGGTTTCCCCTGGGTAGTCAGAGGCTGATCCGGGGCCAACTCGAGTCGAGGCTTCTCTCGTCGCGAGCGGCCCGTCCCGGATGCCGAGGCGGTTAGCCTGTGAGAGGTAGGAGATGTGTTTGCCAGGATATTGTGTCCATGGGAGGTGCTCCCGACGGAGGCGTGAACCATGGAGCTCTGATATTCCCTCGCGAGATTCGTATCGAGGCTAGGATGGTCAAGACGCGCGCGGGGGGGGTCCGCGACTGGATGGGGGTATTGCCATAGGTGCTCCCTTTGCTGCCCGTGACCTTGGGGGTGTGAATACGCGTCGGCAGGATGAGCCGGGCGAGCGTACTGTTGCTGCGGATCATGGTCGGCGTGGTGGAACATACCAGAGAGCGACGAAGACGTTCCAGGCGCGTCCATCCTCCCATGATTAGTGTCGAAGCCTGCGCTTCTAGCGGGGAACGAAGGGTAGGGGTATTGGGGGTTGGCCTGAGCCGATGGGTATGTCGGAGAGTGGTCGCTGGAGTAGGCAGCGCGATTGTTGGAGAGGGGATAGGGGAGGCCGCCGGACATGGCGAACTAAGCAAATAAGAAGGCGGCCAAGGTTCTGAATCGAGTTTAGCGTTTGGTACAGCACCCGCCGGGCGAATATGTGACGAGTGGGGGTGGGAGGAGGAAGCGCAAGGCCCGGGTGCTGTAAGAAGGTGTTAGCAGCGCATATGCTCGGGGCGGGATGGCGGGGATGGTGGGTGCGCGTCGGGGGGTCCGTGGTTGGGTGTGGACTGGGAGAGACAAGACGGAGCGGGGGTAGACTGTTGCGATTGGATAAATAACATCTGGCCGGCGAGAAGGAAGCGACGTCCATATTTGAATACACACCCTCGTTCGTTCGGGTTAGTTTCCTCATTTTCTAGATGCTATTATGTAACGCGCAATTAACCCTCGGAAGCGGCGGGGAAGCGTCCCGCGCTGTTCTCCTCCTCCCTCCACCCGCCCATGTTTTAAACTTCCCTCAGTTTGCCTCCCTCCCGCGACCACTGGCAGCTCGTCTTCTGCAGTGGCCAACCCTCCACGCACCCCACTCCGTCCCACGAGGCCTTGCCTGCACGGTGGAGCAGCCTTTCCGGCTGACGCCCCCTGCGGGCCGAACCGAGATCCGCCTGGTCAAGAGTGGCTTCGCTCGAACTCGAATCCCATTAACTCTCTTCTGAGAACCTTGTTCTGGCTGAAAGTTTTGCCCGTCTTCTCTCGATCGATGGGGCATATCCGGTTCGTCTCTATCTCGTACCCTCCCCATGTCGTGACATGGTCAATGTCACCGCGCGACTCGCCCCGTTCCCCTCCAGGCTCTCCATGTCCAGAGCCTGCTCCCAGTGTCCGACCCCAGCCTTCTCTTCATCCATCTCGCCCTCCAATCTGCGGCTTCTGCCGACCATCTCATCCCACCCCCAGGTGGCATCGCCCACACATGCTATATTTCCATCGCCTCGCCCCCAGTCTCGTATACTCTCTTACTTCCCTAAAGCCCCCGCACGCGGCCCCTCCCCCAGCCGTTATCCCAAGTTCCACGTCACTGACGCGGCCGCTCCGCTTCCCTATTCAACGTCAACGTTCGACCAATGGCTACTGACCGGCGTGGTGAGGTCGTGATTGGATGAGCGCGCGCGAGTAAGGTTATGCCGACATGTGCATGACACCATGGCTCGCGCTTGCCCACTCTCTCGCCTGTCCCCATTCGTTCCCGGAGAATAGTCGCTGTTCTCGTTCGGCAACGGGAACCGTCTATCAAAACATGGTGGGAGCGCGCGGGCCATCCCAGACCCTTCGACTTCCTCTGGATGGTCTAGCGGCTTTCCGCACTCCAGGCCTGTCACCTTCTGCCTCTCCAGTTCGCGCTTCGAACCGCGTTCTCACCTTCCCTGCTCCACCCACGGTAAGATGCTTTCTTTCTCCCTCTCCTGATGGCTTTCCTTCGGAACACGTCCTCCCTCATCAAATGTAACCCGCTGCTCAATTCCTGCAGACGTTGTCGCTCTCGCGAGATCTTCGCGTTCCATGCATACAGTTCACGTCAACCTCACGTTCAGAATGCCCGAAGCGGCTCCCGCACTGAACGATATGTCCGAGTCGGTCGACGCATATGAACATTCTGCACATTTTCTTCTCACTGGTAAGCTCCCCATCCTCTTCCTCCCCATATCAGAACTTTCCCCGCTGAATCTTCGCTGCCCCCGTCCCCGATCCAGCTACCCCCCGCCCCGCCTCGAACACCGGACTCCGGCTGGTGTCATCCAAGAAGTTTGGAGCGCTACGCGCTCGGTATGTTAGCTTGGGACGAGGCGCTGGGGCCATCCTTCCATCCTGACTCTGCTCAGAAGCCTTGATTCGATCTGCTAGTCCAGACAAGTCAAAAGAACAATCGAATCGCCAGCAAAGGTAGGCCCCCTTCTCCAATCACTGTCGCTCGTCGTCCTCTCTGCGGGGAGAAGGCGGGCGGAGCGGAACGCTATCTACGGCGATCAAGATTCCTCGACCGTTAATGAGTGAGTACCGCCATCTCGGGCACCGTGTGGGAGGGGCCCAGCCGCGCGCAGTATTGGGACGTAATGCACGACCCCAGCGAGGACTGCCCTTCCGCGGCTGGAAGTCACAAGGTGCTCGATATGGCGCGCGAGTGAGGGTGGGAGACACGCGTATGTATGTACCGTAACAGAAGTGCCGTGCGAATGCCCCCCCCCGCGGCGACAATAGAACGGGCGTGGATCGCTCATGACTTGTATGTCTTTATTGCGCTTCCCCCCAACTTCTTCTTCCTCGGCAAGCCGCGCAACAAGGCTCGGGGCATGTATTGTCGCGGGACTCCAACAGAGCTCGGCACACTCGCTACAGGGCCTCGAATGTTCACGCCCGCCGCGTAGCCCCCGGTGCGTCTGCAGCTTCTGCGAGCCGAGTGGTTTTGGCCGCCACCGTGCACGGCAGGCTCGCTGGCGGGGTTGGAATGTCGAACATACGATGGCAGCTGTCCCACGAAGTCGTCTTCGCCGCGGCTGACGTCAGACCCAAGCTTGCAATCCAGCGCGTGGCGAGAGAGAAGATGCTCGGATAGCGCTCGCAGTCGTCGACTCCCACTTCCCTGGCGATTTTGCCACTTCACCCATGGCTGAGTTGCGCCTGCATCTCACTTCCATGAGCTTCGCCTGATGTCAGCCTGCGAACACACTTTGCACGATCGCCACCGGGACATCACAACGCGAGCTGTGAGCCGTAAATGCCATGTCAGGATCGCCTAGCGTGTGACATTGACGCCCACAAGTCTCTGGCAAGACTTGAGCGGGTGCAGTGTACGTACTTGTCGTGGTCCAACCGTCTTGATTAACAGCATCCGCCATACTAGTGGCCGCCGCCGCACCCAGGTCGTCCTCGAGCATCCTCGGACTGCTGCTTCGACTCCTCGGGCTTGTCTGGGCCTTACGACATGAGCAGGGCCGCTTTTGATCTGGGCTACTCAACGCCGGGCGGCATGATCGGATATGGGAACGGCGGAGGCGGGCCACCGCAAGCGGGCCGGGGATTCCGAGGAGTGATTTGTTTTTTCCACGCTTCTACTTAGGACGCCGATGTCGCGGGAGGTTGACGGGAGGGGAAACAGAACCTTGCACCTAACATATATTATATAGTCCGCTAGCCATGAAATATATCAACGATGACTTGTTGTCGTGATTATACTACGATTCTAATACTGCATGGCCCATCCGTAATTGGCATACTGTGGCATGCCAGCCTATCCGTAGGGTTTGCAGAGCAATGCGGAGTCCCCTTCAAGTCGCAAGCTTGTTGTCTGTGATTTGCTATGATATTTGGGTGAACAGTGCATACGATGTCCCCTGGGTTCATTGGCGGAACGAGGTCAAAGGCGCTACAGGCATTGAGCATCGCTCGAGCACCGGTGGACCAAAGTATGTGATCAAGCGAACAGAAAGGTAAGTAACCATACCTTCTATTTTGGTGAGTACTTAGCGGTCGCACAGAGGCGCAGTACTTATTATTAAGTAGTGCGGGGCAAGTGCGGGGCTCCAGAAATGTGGTGATCAAAGCATCATGCATCATGCATCATCAGTATGACAATCAGTGCACGCCGCATGGGCGAATCATGGGGCTCCCTGACCATCTGCTTCGCCCCAGTTCTCACGGCGTCGTGAAGCGTCGTGTCCGCAGAGACCGTATGGTCGCTGCCAGCAGATCCCCTTGGCGGCTTGCTGGCGGCACCATTAAAATGGTAATAAATACCAATGGATGTTCTCCTGGTTCAACTGGTTGGACACCCTCCACATCGTCGGTACCGCTCCTTGACCTTCTGTCGCGGTACGAACCGAATGGCGTCAGCGGTCGACCCTTGAGGCCGTTCAGAGATGCAGGAAGCATCCATGTATGGGTTTCACAACGCGCCGCAGACGCCAGTAAGTCCACAGTGACACAAGTTCAACCTGCGGCACGCCCAGTGACCTGGAGACCAGTGCAGTGTATCAAAGTGCGAAGCGGGCTGCTTAGGTGTGGCCCGGATGCAATTCCCTGAATGCCGGCTGAGCAGCCTCTTCGAGTCCTCTTCGCTGTCACCATCAGCTCTGGCAGTGGTTGTGGCAACCTCTTGGCCATCTTGCGAACATGAATCCGGCCAGCATGCCACTGCCTCATGCTGCGGCGACGCCGTGATGTCCGAGCTAGGTCCCTGTGCTATATTCCACACGCTCGCAACCATCCAGTAACCATCCCTCTCCACTAGCACTCCGCGATCCTTCCCCTCACGACTCACGAGCTGACCTCGCGGTCTTCGCCGATCCCGTGGCAGGCTTTTCCACTAGCGTCGTCCCGATCCTTGCCTCTCCTTTTAATTTGGATCGTCGCTCCTGGTCGTGCTAATAAGTACTTAATAATCACTGGATCCACTGGCGGGATCCTTGTCCTCCTCGTTGCAGTCCCTCGCCCGCTCTCGCCACCGACTTCGGAAGAGGCCTGCAACAAGGACCACCGGCTTGACCGCGTATACCCTGGCACGAACCTTGCACGCTCTGCTCCGCCCGCACACCCTCGACGATAGCCATGCGTTTCTACACCACTGCTGTCGCTGTCCTGGCCCTGGCGTCGGCCTCACTCGCCCTCCCCACCTCGAAGAGGTCGGTGTCGGCCCTGTCGGCTTCGAACCTCGCGGGATTCACGCCGTTTACCCAGTTCGCTCGCGCGGCGTACTGCGGTGCCGACAAGCTCCAGAACTGGGACTGCGGGGAGGCCTGCGAAGCCAACCCCACATTCCAGCCGTCGTTGGTGGGCGGTGACGGGAACGCCATCCAAACCTGTAAGTGGTTTGTCCTCTGCGTTGGCGTGTTGGCTGCCACGCGGGTTTCATGTACGGGGTTGACCGAGACGATCGTCCTTTTCTCGGACAGTCTTCGTTGGATTTTGGCCAGACCAGAAATCTGTCGTGGTGGGCCACGAAGGCACCGATCCTATTGCGCTGTAAGTTCTCGTATGGACGAAACTGGAAAAGGGAACGTACTGAACGGGCGTCCGACGTTTCACAGCGAGTCTGATCTCACGGACGCCAACTTCTTCCTCCAGGACCTGGACACCACGCTTTTCCCTGGCGTGAAGTCGAATGTCCAAGCGCACGATGGTTTCCTCCAGGAGCACGCCAAGACAGCCCCGCAGATCCTGGCTGAGGTCAAGAAGCTGATTTCTACAACCGGCGCCAAACAGGTCATCACGGTGAGTACTACAGTCTTCTGCCCTGGACTAGGTGTTCATCCCGTCGGCGACAAAACTCGCTCACCTATTCTCCATCCTGCTTAGGTCGGCCACTCGCTCGGAGGCGCACTTTCTCAGCTCGATTCGCTGTTCCTCACCCTCAACTTGCCCTCGTCCATCCATATCAAGTCCGTCACCTATGGCACCCCGCGCGTCGGCAACTCAGGCTATGCGGCCCTCTTCGACTCCAAGGTCTGTCATAAGTCTCGTTCAATCTCACGTTGGGCACGAGACTCACCATCTATGCGCAGGTCCCGGATTTCGTCCGCATTAACAACGAGGACGACTTGGTCCCCATCGTCCCCGGTCGCTTCCTCGGCTTCAAGCACCCGCATGGCGAGATCCATCTCGTCTCCCCCGGCAACGCCGTCGTGTGCAGCGGCGACGACGACGCGTCGGACAATAAGTGCACGATCAAGACCGTCCCAAACATCTTTGAGGGCAACATCTTCAAACACGTCGGCCCCTACGAGGGCGTCAGCCTCGGTACGATCTTCTGCACTTGAGAGCGTGATCGCTCCACCCCCATCTTGCTTGCGGAGTGCGACCATTCGATGTTCTTGATAACTTTATGATCTCTTGGGGTTGGTCCAGGAAACGTGTTGCGCGGCTCCTGACTCCGTGCCGCGTTGTATTTGTACCTTGACACATTTTATCGTACTGCATGACGCCATAGTCCCTAGCAATGCCATCGCCTTGCGCTTCCTGTGGCCACGTTGTACCCACGGAAGCATTCCTCTCGAGGCAGAATCGGAATATGGGAGAACTCACGACTATGTACCGGCGCCAGTGCGGGTGATCACCGGTGTCCGACCCCTAAGCCTAATACCCCGACATGACGGCCGAAGGAAGTTGAAGGCTTTGCAAGGCAAGTATCAAAATGACGGAGTCTCGGGAAGTGCTCTGAGCAGAATCTTTACTGTCGCGTGCAAGTCGTCCGAGTTCAACCGGAGGTTGTCTCACTGTGGCGCTTCCCTTGACTGACGTTCATGAGCGCTTGCTGCATTCCC
This sequence comes from Ganoderma leucocontextum, assembly GCA_020736865.1. NCBI lineage: Eukaryota > Fungi > Basidiomycota > Agaricomycetes > Polyporales > Polyporaceae > Ganoderma > Ganoderma leucocontextum. The sequence goes on from JAHKGY010000006.1 coordinate 1,389,663, forward strand.
CCCAGCGGCCCGCGCGACGCCAACACTCTTGTCCGCCTCTGCCACTGCGACCTGCTTCCCGTATTTCCTCCCCGTGTCTTCAACGCGCCATGCCACCCGATTCCCCAAGAAGAGGCGCTCAAGACGACTCGTCGCGCTTCCGGGATGACCGCAGAGATCGCTACTCTCGCAAGAACGACGACGACTACCGTGGTGGCTCCCACCGCGGCTCCGAACGCGGGCATGGCAGAGGCAGGGGCGAGCCATTCGGCTCCAGAAGAACTGCCCAAGAACGAGGCGGAGATGCGGATAGGGACAGGGACAGGGACAGGGACGGGAAGGGGGACCGGGACCGTTACCACAACGGGGACAGAAACAGAGAGGAGGATAGAGGGTACGGGCGAGGAGGGCGCGGCCGTGAGGACGACAGGCGGCGCGACAGAGACGATGACCGCCGACGAGATCGGGACCCAGACCGCGACGCCAGACGTGCTGGACCTTCCCGCCGCTCGGCTTCCCCACGTCCGCGCTCGTCCAAGCCTGAGTCGCGTTCGCGTTCGAGGTCGCGTTCGCAGGCCGCTGAGGACAAGGCGAAACCGAACTTCGGCAATTCGGGTCTGCTCGCTGCGGCGACGAAGACGGTGCAGCATGGGGATGGCACGAAAACGGTCCTGAAATACCACGAGCCCCCGGAGGCACGGAAGCCTGCTGTTGGCTGGAGGTTGTACGTGTTCAAGGGGAAGGAACAAGTCGGTGTGTGTTTCCTCGTCGCGCTTGTTCCACCGCTGTATTTCTAACCAGTTGGGTCTCATGTGAGGATAGATCTGCTACACATTCAACGACAGAGCGCGTACCTGATCGGGAGGGACAAGGCTGTCGTAGACATACCAATCGACCACCCATCCTGTTCGAAACAGCACGCTGTCATCCAATGTGCGTATTCATACCCGCTGTATCACTGTCGTGCTATTGAAGCTCTCGCAGACCGTCAAGTGCAGGAGAAGAACGAGTTTGGCGACGTAAAATCCGCCATCAAGTGAGTGCTCTTGCCGTATGCGTCCAAGTGTTACTCGCCTGACCATTAGCTCTTCCTTGCATTCTCTGTGTCCAGGCCCTTCATAATTGACCTAGAGTCTACGAACGGAACCATTGTCAACGACTCCCCGATCCCGACATCCCGGTACTTCGAAGTCATGCTCGGTGATGGTAAGATCAAACCTTATCCCCTCATCTCCGTATGGACCTTACCCCGACCCCTCTCTAGTGATCAAATTCGGCGAGTCTGTGCGCGAATACGTCCTGCTCAGCGAAGATGCCGCATAGCCTACCGCTGATTATCCGACCTCGTTGGTCGTCGTCTTGTTGAGCGGAGACCCCGTCTCGTGACGTCATGTCTATTGTACGTCCCTGCTTATTGTAGAACAAGGTGTACTCAGACCCTGGTGATCCTGCTGTATATAGAAGATCTTACCACGAAATTGTTCCCGCGACGTCGTGCAACGTGCTACTGAACGTGGCGCTCGAGCACAAGCCGAAATGAAGTGGACCACAGGACCGAGAACGGATACAATTGCCAAACAAGAATAGACTACAAGAGAGTGATATGGTATGGATTTGAAACGATACGGTCGATGCATATGAAGACAGAATGGGGGCTGGGATTGGGTTGGGATTGGGAGAGGATGAGATGGGATATGATACACGATCGTCCGAATGTCCGTGTGCCCAGACCTGCGCTGTCGCCCAGGTGCGTACAACAAAAGACCGCGTAATACAGGGTATACGGATAGCGATGGTTGAGTTTTCATAACGAAATCCGGGTCTAGACTATCTCATTTGGTCAGTGCTCTGGTCTCCGCGGGGAAGAGGAACAATCTGCGACTCACAATGATCATAACAGGTCGTCCAAGGCGTTTTCGACGTCAGCGTCGAGGTATGAAGTCCCCGCGCGGCGTTCACTCGTCAGTCGGGCGCGAGTACATCGTGCTCCCGTTGCACTGCACGTTGGAGTTGTTCCAGTGCCGCTTGAGCGCGTCCATGCGGCTGAAGCTCTCGTGGCACCCGCCCACCATGAGCTGGCCCTTGAACACCCACGGGTTGCGCTCCACGCCGACCCCGTACACCTCCGCGTCCTGCGCCGGCACCCCGCAGCACACCCACTGCGTCTGGAGTTGATCGCGGAAGTGCGAGAGGATGTGCCGCTCCATGTCCGGGGCGCGCTTGTTGCCCTGGACGTGGTCGCACCACCGGCACTGCCACGCCTCGTCCCCGATCTTGGACCACCCCTCGCCGCGGCGCGGCGGGGGCACGTCGAACACCTGCCGGTTGCGCGACCCGGGGCGGCTGTTGGTGCTGCCGGACGCGGCGCTGGAAGACGCGTACGACCCCGCGGACGACGAGCGGGCGGAGGACGGGTAGGGCGAGGAGGAGAAGCGGTTCCGATAGCGCGTCTGGCCGGACGCGCCGCGGTGGGCCTTCTTGGACTTGCGGCAGCTCGCGTCGGGGTCGACGTAGTCGTCCTCGGAGTCGGCGTCGCTCTCGAGGAAGAAGTCATCGTCACCCTCCTCGGAGGGCTCGCGCTTCATTGTCTTGGTGCGCGCGGACGACCTGATGGGCACAGTGCGGGAGAGCGGAGAACGGCGTGCGGCATGAGTGCGAGTGCGCGGAGTGGAGACAGAGATGGGGGCGGCGTTGGGAACGGAGAGAGACGCGCCCACGGCGGGCAGAGGCTTGCTGATCTCGAGCGGGGAGACGGTTTGCGGCAGCTGCTGAAGTAGCTCCGGGTAGCCGTGCTGGTTATGGGCGCAAGGCTGGGGGGACTGGTTGGACTGCGAGGGGAAGTTCACGGCGGAATCGAGATGGAGGAGGGGACTAAGGTCTTTGTCCTCGACCTTCGGCACGAAGGGGGCGTCATCGGTGGGCACGTGGCCGTGTTCCGGCGCGACGCTACAAAGGAACACGGTGAGCGATCATACAAGACAAAGGAACGGAGAGCGATGAGATCACTTACAAGCCTTCCTGCAGCTGCTCCGCGTCGTAGACGAACTGACCGTTGGAAACCCACTTCTTCTGCGGCTCGTCGATATTGTAGGGGTGGTAGGGGTCGTCGTCCGAATCGGATCCCGACGCGTCGTCGTCGGTTCCGCTCGCGTCGTCGTCGTCGCCGTCCTGCGTGAACGCGTAGTAGGACGAACCGGGCTGGGTGTGGAACTGAGGTGCTTCAGCGGCCAGCCACTGCAAGTTGGAGTCGAGGACGGCAGAAGAGTTGCGGGCGAGGCGCACAGAAGGCATTATGGTATATGGTGGGAATGGTGGAGCGTGATGTCGTGGCTATGTAGGCAATGGTCGTTGTCGGCGAAGGCGAGTGCGAAGACGAGTGTGCGGGTGGACAATGCGGCGCGGTGGTCGGTGGTAAGTGGCGGGACAGGGCATGACGAGAGGCGCATTTATAGGCGGAGGAGGAAGGAGGACAAAGGTAGGTTGTACGGTAACGAAACCCCTCGGCTGTTCGCGAGGTGGACATTGCAAGGGCCACTGGGAGGACCAAAGCTATTGTGACGGTCCGTGCAAAGCGGGTTGCGTTCTGGAACAAGGCAGTCGATCGCGTGCTGCAGATCGCTGCCGCGTTTCCTCTGGTGCCACTCGCCTTCCTTTTTGTCGTCGTCATCAGTGGTCCAGAGGGAGGACCAAGCTGCAAGCTTTGTTGTCGACGTCGCTTTGTCCGCGTTGCAACGTTGCGAGCTGTGAACATGTGAACATTAAACCTTGGACCACGCGCAGTGGCACACAGGATACGCTGACATCTGGTTGGCTGCTCCAGAGCTCCTCGTTGCCTCAGCCTGTACTGAATTGGATTAGCACGCCACTCGGCCACTCCGAATAGGGTTCACAATGAAAATCGCGCGCCCTTGCAACTGCCATCCCCCGAAACGTTCGGAATACAGATTATGGAAAGTCAGATTGAGTTATAACTCTGAATGTTCTAACCAATCCGATATGGTGTAACGGCTAACATTACCGCCTTTCACGCGGTAGCTCGGGGTTCGATTCCCCGTATCGGAGCTTTTTGGGAGTCAGAAGCAACACTCCAGCACCAAGCAACGAGCAGAACTCGCCCAGGCATTCGAAGCACAAAGGAAAGCACGGTGCGCGCGCGCAATGCACGCAGTGATTAGGGAAATGAATTATATGCATGCAGGATATGGTCTGGTCTAGGATCCACAAACAGTTGCCCACAGTATTGCCGGAGTACAGGCAACATGCCATTATTGCTGTCTTCTCGAACGCAAACGCTTGCCGTTCTGCACAGCCGGTCCACGTCTGGAAAGGATCTTGTTGGTGAACACTTGTTGTCTCAGCGGTGAGGAGTTAGAAACGTACCCTCGGATTTTCTTCTCTGGTTGAGCCCGATGGGCGAAGTCTGCCGGGTCCTGACCTTGACGGAACTTCTCCATGCTCCATAGAATGTACCTGACAAGCACCGCGTCACCAACTCAGTACAGCGAACAAGCCGGTAACCGTACCATTACACAGAAACGGCCTCATGGTAGGACACTAATACGAGTGAAGGACACATACCTGCGGTCCCGCACACCGAGTCCTGCCTTCTTGAGCTGGAAGCTGTTAGTCTGCCATAGTTGACTCCACGACTGAACACCGGTAAGCTTGGTCTCGCAAGAGCGCCCTATTGCCTTGAGGAAGGCCTCCGGTGTTCTAATGCCGGCTGTTTTCGCAAGAGCGAACCAAGGTCAGCGTGGACGTGTCTAGACGAAAAGAGGTGACGCACCGCGGGCGGGCGGCGTTGAATGCTGAGCAGACCTATTCACGACGGAACGAGTCAAGGAGGGAAGGAAGGGCTGTATTCGAGCAGCGAGGCGCATAGTCATGGTCCCGCCTTGGCCTTGGGTCAACGAAGCAGAACGCAATGTGGCAGAGACGAGCAGAGATGGGCGGCTATTGTTGTACCGCTTTCCGTTGTCGCGCGCTTCTCCTCCAACCCCCGCCGCAAACTCAAATACCGATGTCGGACAATCTCAGCAGAATAATCCATATAACGAATACAACAATGCATACAGTCGATAGCTAGAACAACATGCTGAGAGCTACAGATACATTCAAAGTCGATTCATGCACCACGCGCCCTGTACCGCAACTTCTCCAGTTCCTCAACGTCCTTCTCTGCATCCTTCATCCACTTGGTCGCAAGCGCGACGATTACTGTCAAGAATCCTGTCGCACTCCACCATAACACGTCAACCCTTCCACGTCCGAGCAGAATGGCGTACACAGGCGCGACCATAGGCAGGATGATTGAAACAGGGTGCGAGAGCGGCAATGGGAGGGACAGGGAGCGTAGTAGCCAAGTGTTTGAGACTAGCCGTTGCGGAAGATTTTTGGGTGGAAGACAGTATATGATGAGGTTCCCATGCACTAGAAACTGCAGGAGCAGGAGCGCGTTGGCGAAAGGTACGGGCTCTGATGGTGTCGGGAAGAGCGGAGCCAGAGGAGACAACTTCGATGAGCTGAATGTAATATGACTTGCTCACCACTTTGTCAGCATCATTCAGACTGGAAGAGAGTAGAGAACATACATCAACAGCGAGAGGCCGATGACGACTTGCAGGCCCATGTAGTAAACGGTATGAGAGTCCTCGTTTTGTTGACGCAAGCGGTCTATCACCTCTTCCTGTTCTGGACGAATTCTGAGGGGGCAGTGAAACACGGAAGAACACCAGCACTCACCTTGCTCGTCCAGGACACGTCCATCCGAGTCACCATCCTCGGAGAATCGGAAAGGCACTCTCTGCCGCATGGCAGCAGCCATAATCCAGTCGTTCCAGCCCTGATTCGATTCTCTTGAAGCTGATTTGAATGAGAAGTAGTGGAGGTATTAGGAGAAAGACTGGCCGACTTCGTGCGCTGAGGAGATTGGAGGCGAGCTGAAAGAGGGTTACAACCAAGTTACAACATGAGGACGGCTGCTGTAGATTAGATTAGATTGAGGTGAACAGCGTCGGATCGAGATTAGATTACTGACAGCTTTCACATTTTCTCCAGATTTGATCGACTCCTGTTCATACCGTGCACCGACTCGTACTCACCGGTTTTCAGCTCCCGCTCCTAATCCAGCCATTCAACGACTTCTCGTATCGTACAGCATGCCTACTGCGCCTGCAATTGCGACGCCAGAAATCGCGGAGGACGGCCAATTCGACGACGCGCCGGGAGACGAGTCCGCACCTGCATCCGATCTTCGACAAGGACACACATTCATCGACGATGAGGGACTGTTAGAGTGGTCGTCGGAGAGCTCGGGGGAAGACGAGAGCGAGCCGGACGAGTTCGAGCAGGAGGAGGATATGCTAGAGGCGGAAGCGTTCCAGACGCTCCGCGCCGAGGACGAGGACTGGGAAATCGCCGAAGGAGGTGCGTACCCTCCCTCGTCCATCCAGTCCAGCCGAACGAACCGCCCATGCAGACTTCACGAAACAGTATAACCGTATACGGCAGCACGTCGCCATCCGTACCGGTGCGGCGCAAGGCGTCGCCTCTGCCCTGAACTCCAAGGCCGCGGTAGCGACCCTCCCTGCCGTGAACCGTCCCCGTCCGCCAAAATCGACAAGCACTCAGACCTCGCAGCAGCAACAGCAACAAAATGCAAGGGATAGGACGGAGAATCAGCTCCAAGCTCTGTCGAAATATTCCTCGCGCCTTCGGAATCTGGACATCCCTTATGACCTGGGTGTGGGTGTAAACCGGAAAGGCCCCTCGGCTACTGCGAACATGAAGGACAAAAGCGATCGGGCGACCAGCGAACAAGTCCTTGACCCACGCACACGGATCATTCTGTTCAAGATGATCGGGCGAGGGCTCATATACGAGGTCAATGGGTGTGTCAGCACCGGGAAGGAGGTCGGCGGACGAGATCTTTCAAAGTACTTTCGTAAAACTAACGTCACTCACTATCAGGCGAATGTTTACCACGCGCACACACCGGATTACAAGCACCTTGCTCTGAAGATATACAAGACGTCTATCCTTGTGTTCAAGGATCGGGATCGCTATGTTTCGGGAGAGTTCCGTTTCCGGAGAGGTTACAGGTAAGGAATGACTCTGTGTAGGATGTACCAGATGACGCTAAGGGGTAGAATTACAGTCGTCATAACCCACGGAAGATGGTTCGTGTCTGGGCAGAGAAAGAGATGCGGAATTTGAAGCGACTCCGCACGGCTGGCATCCGGTGTCCCGAACCTGTAGAGGTCCGCGAGAATGTCCTTGTTATGACATTCGTCGGGGACAAGGACGGATGGTACGTTCTCAGCCATTCTTAATGCGGAGGTTTTAACCATCCATTTCAGGGCTTCCCCGCGTTTGAAGGATGCAGATATCCCAGAAGCTGCATTCCCTGATCTCTACGTCGAGCTCATGCTCATGACCCGCAAGATCTTCACAGAATGCAAGCTCGTGCACGCGGATCTCTCCGAGTACAACATCCTGTACCACATCGACGATACCCCTCACGAGCACCCGTCCGATACCCGTGCCGAATCAGACCAGGCTACGTCTTCTCCTACAGGAGGGCAACAGGTGCCATCTCCCCGCGGCCACCTGCACATCATCGACGTCTCGCAGTCCGTCGAGCACGACCACCCGCACGCATTCGACTTCCTCCGCTCGGACCTGCGCAACATCGAGGACTTCTTCTCGAAGCGCAGCGTCCCCACCGTCGGCCTCCGACGCGCGTTCGAGTTCGTCACGCGCGAACGCATACACGACGACGATGAAGACGCGGGCGCGGGCACAGGCAAAGACGAGGACGCCATCCTACGCGAGTGGATGGACACGCCCGAGGCCGCGGATGGGGAGGCAAAGGCGAGCGACGACGCGGTGTTCATGCGATCATACATTCCGCGGACGCTGAACGAGGTGTACGACCCCGAGCGCGACGTTGACGTGCTGAGCCGCGGGGAGGGCGAGAAGCTCATCTACAAGGACACGATCGGGATCGTGGGCCCAAAGGAGGGCAGGAAGGACGAGGACGATCAGCGCGACGCCGCGAAGGCTGCCCCTACTATTGCGAAGGCCGGGGACGGCACGCCGAAGAAGGTGGTCACGTTCGCGGGCGATGACGTCGAGGAAGGTAGCGAGGAGGGCAGGGAAGAGGAAGAAGAGGACGAGGGCGGGGAGGATGACGGCAGCGAAGACGAGGGGTCTGGGGAAGCGGAAGACGATGACGCGGACGCGGACGGTTTCAAGGACAAGAAGCCCCGGGGGCACCGACACGAGGACAAGGAAGCGAAGAAGGTACGTCCGACTGGATGGTGCGAGTGCGATCCAGACGCGGAATCTCTGGGCTGATGGTTCTCCGGTTTCAGCAACGCAAGAAGGCGGCCAAGGAGGAAGCACGCGAGAAGCGCAAGCACAAAATACCGAAGGCCGAGAAGAAGAGAAGGATCAAGACGACCGCACGAGGCGGGTGAACATTGCATATTGCTGGTGCGCACAAGACCGGAGTCGAGCGGCAGATAGATGAATGAAAATGTGCCGCAGAACCCTGAATACATGTAGCTCTAGACTATGATCGCGAATCTTCCTCGGGACAAGTGGGAGGGAAAATCATCTTTCAATTTCAAGTAGCAAGCATGCTTCAGACAATCTGCAACAATTCGACCAATCGATATAACTTATGGATATACATACAAACTCCGCTCTAGGTATTCCCGGACACTAAGCATCGATTCCGAGTACCGCTGCGCATATGCATGCACAGCAGTAAGTATCATGTATGTGTGGCTGGCGCTCTGCGCACCCGTCCGAACACCAAGTTACTCGGTGACCTGCCGCCGAGAGCTATGCCATAACTGGTTGCTTCTATAGTACATCAGCCGTATGGGTCGACGAGGTGAGTATACCGTGCCAACGAACGTGCTGGGACATGTTTCAACAACGGCGGCGTCTCGCGCTTCGCCGTGCGCGTCAAGATGGATTGACTTGCGATAGATGGAGATGGGAGATGGAGGATGGCAGGGACGGGGGGACGGGTATATATTTGTACATATGTTGCGGCGACTGCGACTGCAAGTTTGAACGAATGGAGATATTTGGATGGTGTACAACATCGGACTTCGACGCGGATCCTCTTCTGGCGTGGAGTACACATCTACACGCGGCGGCGGCACCGACTAGAACGTCGATGCCCATGCCTCGAGGTCGATCGTCGCCGTCCTCGAGCGTTCAATCCATGAGTGTTTCTGACAGATATGGCGTCGGTTCCTGCGTCACAGAGACGACCAATAGCCAAAATGAGACGCACCAGCAGGTCCTTCGGCGTCTTCCGCATGTCGGGATCCTTGAGCAAGCAGCTATCCACGAAGTCCTCGGCCTCCTTCGGGAAGCGATTCTCGGGTGTGAGACGGGGTGCAGGCTCGTTCACAATGTGCTGGAGGAGCTCGAGAATGCTCATCGTCATTCCTCCACCCTGGAGGCTGACGCCTTTACTCTTCCGTTTCTTCTTCTTGTCCTTTTGCTCCCTCGTCAGCGAAAGCGCCGGATGCGGCCGACTGGGTGAAAGAGTGCCCTCGAAGTCGGAAAGATCCGAGTCGTCCGAAGACGACTCTGCGAATGGGAACCGGCCGAGCGCGAGCTCGATGAGCGAAATGCCGAGCGACCACACATCTGACTTGACCGTATACTGCGCGCCCTGTATACGCTCCGGCTGCGCAAAGTAGACCCATCCGCCTTCTCAGCATCTATGATTCTGTGCTGCGCTGGTAACGGGACACTCACGCTCATGTAGGTAGACGTGCCAACAAAAGTGTCCGCAATAGAGTTGATGAGCTCCCCAGAAACACCGAAGTCACAAATCTTGATCTGTCCTCTGGAGTTGAAGAGGATATTCGAGGGTTTGATGTCTGTACGACGCGTTACGGGTGGCTACCGGGAGCATGCAGGCTGCCAAGACGTACCACGGTGAATAATCCTGTGAACATCGTATAGATACGTAAGGCCCTCGAGCACGGCGAGCGCTACTTTGCCCACAACATCGATATCAATAGGACCGATCTTCTTGTAGATACCGTCGAGGGACCCCTTGTCCATGAACTCCATGCAGATGCAGATGTTGGGGTCGGAGATGAACGCGCCGTAAAAGGAGATGATGTAGTCGGAATGACAGTCGTGCATGATTTGCAGCTCGCGGAGGATTTGTTTCCGCACGGACGGTTTCGCGTCAATCAACACGATCTGGAGGACATTGTTCGAGACTCTCGCGCCGACTAGTGCAGATGGCAACGAAACGCACCTTCTTGGCCATGATAGTTCCGGTCGGCAGATGCTCAACTTTCTTCACACTGCCACCGTTGCCCTGGCCGAGCTCGTGAAGGTCCTTGAGGTCCTCATTCCGGAGGTCGTGGTACTTGTGCTCTGAGTTGAGCTCGAGGTTGGCCAGGGTGGTCGAGAGGGTCGTGTGGTAGGTACTGCGATGGGCAGACGCAGAGCCCGTGGGTGGCGCCGAGTTCGGGCCATTTACGGTCAAAAGGTTGTTCTCGGGATCGACGGTCGCTGCATTGGTAGAGACCTTGGGGGCAGCGAGCTTCATGGGCGGGGGCCTCTTCTTCCCGCCACCCGCAGGCACGGGCGCGACGCGAATCGGCTCGGGCTGGGGCTCCGGGGGGGCTTGGGAGACGTCGAGCTGGAGGGCCTTGAAGTTGCGCTTCTTGCGCACGGGGCCAGCAGCGGGGGTGGGGGTCACGGTCGCCATGGTGCGCAGTCTTCTACCGGGTGCGCCTGAGGGAGTGTCGTGTGGTTGCGAGGGGAAAGAGGAGGCGCAGGGGGAGGACGAGGACGCAGGTGGACGAGAGACGAGGGATGAGACGAGGAGAGCCTTGAGATGTTCGGGCGGCGATGCGACTTGTTCAAGGACCGAGCGTCTCAATTCGATCATCCAGCCACAATCTCCGCTGACTAAGCAGCGGTCGCCTCCGTCCAATACGCCCGCGCGCATCGCGTAGCGCGCAGTGCCGCGTCGCGCTCGCGGGCGTGTCCAGCAAACCTCCTGCTCGCGTCTTCCTTCCAGCTCGTCCTCTACCACCATGAAGCTCCGCGCGACGTGCTCGGTCGCCGTCGCCGCCATCCGCCGACGTCCTATGCTCGCGCTGGGCGCGGGTATCGGCGCGCTTGCGGCTGTTCGCCCGTCACTGATTCAGAGTGCGGCCATGCGTCTGGTGCAGGTCACGCCCTCTTCTCATATAGGACTGAATGGCAACCTCTGGCACTATCGATCGCAATCCTCACTCTCAGGGTTGTTCCCGCTCTCCCCAGCTAACTCCCTAATGGCATCGCTGAAACCACCCCAGGCAGCTCCCAAGTGGTCCCACACCCCGGAGGATGTCCTAAAGCTCACCAAGGAGGCTATCGAGGAGGAGCGCGCCCGTCTCGACAACATCGGTGGTCTCAAGTCCGAGGACTGCACCTTCGAATCTGTACGTCCCTGTCGCGATTCAATCATCCGCTGTTGATCACCGGGTTGTACGTGCCGTTGGCCTCATATTGATTCTTCCTTTTCGTCATCGGGCTGTTGCTAGGTGTTTGTAAGTGACTTAGTCCCCTCAGTGACGTCGCTTGGTTGCGGGGGTAACAGGTGCGCATACAGCTGGCTCTAGCGGAAGGCGAGCGCACGGCGGACGCCATCATCGAACCCTTGACGTTCTACCAAAACGTTTCTCCATCCAAAGAGCTCCGCGATGCCTCCAACGAGGCCGAGGTGCTCGCTCGTGACTTCGGCGTCGAGGCCTCCATGCGCATCGATGTATTCCGGGCCAAACAGGCCGCCGAGGAGAACATCAAGAAATCCGGGAAGGTACTCACCCCGGAGGAGCAGCGGCTCGTGGATAAAATGATCCTCGATGGAAAGCGTGCCGGCCTTGCATTACCTGAGGATGAGAGAGAAAAGTTGATGAAGTTGAAGAAAGAGTTGTCCCAGACTTGCTTGGAGTTCAGCGTGAGTGTTCTGCACTATGTGAAAACGTTCGCATACGGTACATGATGCTGAACGTTGTTACAGAAAAACTGCAACGAAGAGAACGTATGTCTCCATCGTTGGACCAGTCATATGAAGGATGGTTGGCAGAGCCAGGGTTAAGAATTGGGGGCACAAGTGCCTTCGAAGGTATTCTGTGGGCCTGTTTCCTGCGCACGCGCCGGTCTTTATGTTGTACGGCCAGGATGATCCCGCGACCGCTTCAGTTTTGAGCGACGCTTCATGCTTCGAAAAGCATCAACCCGGGCTTTGCCAAACATTTCTCGATCGCATTGCAGTTTTCACTCACTTCTTCACACATAGGGCGTCGTTACCTTCACGTTGGACGAGCTCAAGGGCGTCCCCGAAGATGTCATCTCAGGGTATACCAAACGCACTGAGAACGGCAAGGACGTGTACGATGTCACCTTCAAGACTCCTGACGTCTTCCCCCTCGTACATTCTTCATCGACTTACCCGCTTCACCATTTTTCTGACGGTGGTACAGTTCAAATACGCGGAGAACCCGGAGACGCGTCGTACCGCATACGAGAAGTTTGAGAACCGGTTGGCTATCAACAAGCCCGTCATGGCCAAGTTCCTCGACCTCCGCCGTCAGATTGCGAAGCTCTTGGAGTATCCCACATGGGCGGACTACGTCACAGAAGTGAAGATGGTCAAGGACGCGAAGGGAGTGAAGGGGGTACGGTTGCCCTACGACCAATGCTTTCAATGTTACTCATTCGTGTCCGTGCACAGTTCCTCTCGGATCTTGAACAGAAGCTGCGCCCTGTCGGCATCAATGACCGCGATACACTGCTTGCGCTCAAAAAGGAGGAGCACGATCAAAAGGGCTTGCCTTTCGACGGCGAGTTCTACCTTTGGGATTATAGGTACTACGACCGCAAGTTCATCGAGCAGACCTTGAAGCTCGACGACTCCCTCGTCAAGGAGTACTTCCCCGTATCCAAAGTCGTACCTGCTATTCTTGACATCTACCAGAACCTTCTCGGTGTCAAGTTCGTGGAGCTCAAGGGAGAGACATGGCACCCCGGTAGGCGTTCTTTACCCTAAACGTCATCGCAAACTATCCGTACTCACTCTCGCCGAAGATGTCCAGATGTTCGCCGTATGGGAGAAGGATGCCAGGGACAAGACTAGCTTTGTTGGGTATTGCTACCTCGATCTCTTCCCTCGTGGTATGTCCCCAAATCATATGCTCCATTGTCTCGCTCCCATGTTCATCCTCTATTACAGCATCGAAGTACTCCCACGCAGCGGTCTGGCCGCTCCTGGCCGGGTACGAGAAGGCGGACGGGTCGCGTTCGTACCCGCTCACAGCGATGGTGGCGAACCTCGCGAAGCCGACGCCGGCCAAGCCGGCTCTCATGCGGCACGACGACGTGGTGACGTTCTTCCACGAGATGGGACACGTCTTCCACGGGCTGCTCTCGCGCACGAAGTTCTCGCGCTTCCACGGGACGAGCGTCGCGGGCGACTTCGTCGAGGCGCCCTCGCAGATGCTCGAGAACTGGTGCTTCGAGCCGAAGGTGCTCGCGCTGATGAGCAGCCACTACGAGAGCGGGAAGCCGCTGGACGCGGAGCTGATTGACAAGGTTATCAAGAGGTGCGCTGGCGTTCATCTCGCTTGGCCTGATCGGCACTGTTGGAGGTGTGAGGGTAACGGAGGCTCATGATTGTTTGCAGCCGATATGTCAACGTCGGTTTGTTCTACCTCCGCCAGCTGTTCTTCGCCAACTTCGATCTCAAGGTCCACACAGACCAAGGTATGCTAATCATATCGCAACCCGTCACTGTGGCTCAATATTGGTGTGCTCCAGACTCGGCCGACTACACCGAGCTCTGGAACTCGATGCGGGAGAACATCTCCCTGGTCAAGGGCAAGAATCTCGGCTCGGGCGAGGGCACGTTCAACCACATTGCGAGCGGGTACGACGCCGGCTACTACGGCTACACGTACTCGCTCGTCTTCGCCGCGGACATGTATGCGACAATTTTCAAGCCGAACCCGCTCGACCCCCAGCGCGGCAAGCAATACCGCGACAAGATCTTACGGCCCGGCGGAAGTCGGGACGAAATCGACTCGCTCAAGGTAAGCCTGTGTTATGGCAGGTCGATTGGTGCCCCAATCCCAGGTGGCTTACATACCATGTCTGGTGACGTACAGGACTTCCTCGGCCGGGAGCCCAACTCGGACGCGTTCATTAAAGAGCTGTTCGGCAGTCAGAGCTCGTGAACGGGGCCGGCCGTGTGCGTGATCCGTTGGCAAACACGGGAAGCGGGTTGGCATGAGTGCTTGGCACCCATTCAGGTGAGGGCCGAGACTGGGACATGGACAGCAACGTGAATTCGTGACGGCCGCGAAGTAGATGAAATCATCATGTACATAGCACGCATACGACGGACCATACAAACCGACGCACCGCTCCCAAAGTCTTGTGGTCGTGTGATGGATAGGCGAGTGCTGGGTCACAGCTGCGTTGAACGAAGTCGGCTGGTTATTGTAAATTTAATTGAGTCGTGTGCCTCGACGGCAGCCTGGGAAGTGTGACGGCGAAGCTCTCGGAAGCGAAGGAGGTTGGACCAAAGATGGGAAATGCTAAAATGTGCATGTTGCGAGAGGTCATCCAGAGACAAGCCACTCCGATCGATGTAGTAGGTACAGTGAATCAGCTGATCAAATCCAGCGGAAGCAAAATGGAGCTCCTATCGATGCCATCGTGTGCTGCTACTTACTAGGCGTGTTTCTCTAGCTTGCAATTGATTCCTCACCCCCCGCTACACTTTATATTGCAACCTACTGGAGTCCGGAGATGGCCAACCCCTCGCGCGAAGACGTTGCGCGTCTGGGGGAACTGGGGATCGAGGAGAAGGTGGCAATAGACGCACTGGAGGTGACTGCCTGTTCCGCGTCCGCGCTCCGGGGCGGATCGTGTTCATGTCGCTGACGGGAATTGTGTTCTGAATCGGACACGGGCCAGGCGACGGGCGGAAGGTTGGACGCCGCAGCTGAATACGTGGGTCTCTCTCCTTACATGCTGCTTAACAACTTTGCCTCCCCATTCCAAGCATATCCCAAGCTTTGTCCCGTTTCTTACCGCGTTCTTGGCAACACTGCTTAAATTACGTGAACGACTCGCCCCTCCATATACTGCCCTTGGCCCTCCTTTCCTTCCAGACATTTCCAAAGCTGACCGTCTCCTCGACCTTGCACAGGCTCTATCCGGGGTAGCTGGCAGGGCCGAGGTGAGCCCACACTTCATATCCTTCTCCTCTCTTCCCCCTCCGCTTCTTCTCTGTTCTCGTACCCCCCTTTTGTCCGCAAATCCCGCATCATGTCAGTGAGCGAGCAACGCAAAGACCGCAGGCGTAGCTGGTTGGGCCGCCTGTCCATTTCCAACATGGACTCAGTGCTCCCCAGCCCGCAGGAAGGCAAGGAGCAGAGCTATTTTCCCAGCTCGCCTAACCCCAACGGCCCTGGCGGCACGGGCGGCGGCGTGGGTGGGATCCTGCCGTTCATGAGGAGCAACTCCGGCCAGTCCCTCGCCTCGGGCCAGTCCCCACGGCCCTCCACGCCACTGACCGCGAAGAGACGCTCTGGGTCGTCGACCTCCTGGGCCGAGTCGCTCTCACAGGACGGTCACAACGGCGATTCCGATCAAATCCAGAATGCACACCAGCTCGAGCGCACCATCTCATCCGTTTCCACACAGTCCAACCCGACCATGTCCCACCCCGCCCCTTCGCTCAAGGGAGATGCGCGCGGCTCATTCTCCAAGATGTCCCTCGGGTCCATGTTTTCGTCGCTGTCGCTCACGAGGAGTAACCAAGGGCACGAGGAGGAGCGCGGGCGGTCGCAGCGGAAGGACAAGCAAAAGGACGACGGCCGTTCCTCTTCGTATTCGGGCACCCATGCAGACCGCGACAGCTCCGGCTCGCGTGCACGCAGCCAGTCCCCATTCCGCCTCCGCCGTCTGCGCCGCGATCCCTCGCCTGCGGTCGAGGCGCTGACGCAGTCCGACGTCGAGTCGGATGCGGAGAGCGCCCGCATCCGGCCCCGCAACGCCTTCTCGTTCTCGTCCGTCTCCGACGACGAGTCCGGCGACGAGACGGAGGAAGACGGCTCGTCGGACGAGTCCTCGGACGCCGACGAGGAGAAGCTCGACGACATCACCGAGCAGAACACCGAGGCGAACGCGCTCGTGCCCGCGGCGTCTGTCGACCAGGACGTCCCCGACTACCTCGGCGAGGGCGTGAACGTGATCATGCCCCCGGAGCCGTACTTCCCGTCGACCCTCAACGGCGGCCAGGGTCGGAATCCGAGGAGACGGAAGTCGATGAAGCCGCAAGATACGCTCCCGTTGAACACTTCGCGCCCCATCTTCCAGAGAGACCGTTGTATCATCACCGTGACGCATGGGAGTCCAGGGGGCATACACAACGAGACTGGCCGGCCAGGGAGGCGGTACGTCCTTGCAAGCGATCTGAGTGAGGAGTCGCGGTACGCGTTGGAGTGGGGGATTGGCACGGTTTTGAGGGATGGCGATGAGCTGTGAGTGGTTTTCCGTCTTGTACCCTCCCGCATACGCGCGGGTGTTCATGATCTTCCGGTCCAGCATCATCGTGACGGTGGTAGAGAACGAAAGCAAAAGTGCGTGTCTGATGCGCGTACGAGAAGGATTCGTCCTGACCTTGTGTTCTTCGTGCTTTATCTAGTCGACCCCCAGATCCCCAACCCGGCCGATCGCGCCACGAAGCTACGCTCGCAACAAGAGGTATGGTGCGCCCGTGCCTCACTCGAGAGCTGAGCTGAACCCGATGTTTCTGCAGCGTCAGGCCTTGGCGTACATTCTCGTCCGCCAAGCGACAGGCCTCCTCCAGCGCACGCGGCTCAACATCTCCATCCAATGCCAGGCTTGGCATGCTAAGAACTCGCGACATATGCTACTCGGTGCGTGCCTGATGACCAACTTGGTCCATCCGTTATCCCCGAATCATCTGCTCAACGAGCTTTGCGTCACGGTCATTCAGACATCGTGGACCACTACGAGCCCGTCATGCTCATCGTCGGCTCCCGCGGCCTGGGCAACCTCAAGGGGTACGTACCGTCCCGCCTCGTCCACCCTCTCCCGTTCTCCAGCTGACGTGCTCCGTCTGTAGCATCCTCCTCGGCTCGACCTCGCACTACCTCATCCAAAAGTGCTCCGTACCAGTGATGGTCGCCCGCCGGCGGCTCAAGCGGCCCCGCGGCGCGCGGCACACCTCAAGGCGCACCGCGCGCGCGTGTCGCTCGCGCAGGCCGCCGTCGACCGCGTCGCGTCCAAGGTCGACCAGGACGTGGCGAAAATGCGCAGCGAGATCGCGCGCGACGACCAGCGCCGAAGCGGCGACGGGGGCGGCCACACGGACGTCGAGGACGACGTCGAGACCGAGGTCGAGGGCCCCGAGCCGGGCCCGCCGTCCCCTGACCGGGAGAACTCGCTCGGGGAGAAGATCGGGAGCGGGGAGTAGATTGGGGTGGGATAAGGGCGTGAGGGTGAGATAAGGGATGGGGACAAGGACGTTGATGGCCGGTACCCGATGCTTGCTAGGGAGGGTTAAAGTTGGGGGAAGTCTCGAGGGAGAAGATACCTGCTGCAAAGGGTTTCGAAGGCCGCTCGATTGGTTTCCCGTCGTATATTATACGTTACGCTGTAAAGTTATTGAGGCGGGCACCCTGCTCTCACCGACCACTCAGTGCTATTTGATTTGTGGTACTCAGCTAGTACTCATTATATGTAATTCAGAGCGATGGTCCATGTATTACACATTATAGATTTTGCTATATGCTGACCAGTGGATATGATAAATCTAGTGAGGTGGGATGTGCGATGATGACAATGCAATCGAATGCGCCTTGTATCTGTGTCTCGTGAAGTCTGCTGGAAGGGGCTTGAAACTAGCAGGAGGTCAAGCAGGCGGCGCGGTCTGCGCATCCTTCCCTCCTTCGACAGGCGCAGTGACAATCTCAGGTTGCGCGGTGAGCTCCTGGTCGTCCTTGTCGGAGTCCTCAACCGTCGCTTTTGCGACATCAGTTGTTAGTTCTGCGTCTGGGAGGGAGCTCTCCATCGCCTCTTGCCGCCGGTACGCCCGCTGCCGTCTCGCGATGATGTCCCTCTGCGGTCGGTCAAAGCGTTCGAGACGGTACTGAATCGACCCTATAAGATGTTGAGCATTAGTAATGACGATAATCTAGATCGAAGCAGACACGCACAAGGGGTGCTGGTGTGGACCGCGAACGGGCCTTTGGCTGGCTTGCCGTGTATCATGTTCGTGAGGGACAGCCGGAGCTCGACCACGCGTGGCTCCGCCTTGGGATTGGGGTTGACCACAGGCTCGACCCACACATAGAGGTGCTTTCCGCGCTTCTCGAACGTGGACTTAACCGACTGTGGACACATCGAACGTGATGTTAGCAACCGAACCCGCCTCGCGACTCTGGACACTCAGAAAATAAAACGCACCTGTTTCGGGAAGCATTTCGTGATCTGCTCGTAGAGCATCTCCATGATCCAGATGCACCGCTGGAACACCTGGGTCCCCGCGCCCTCGCGGCCGAACAAGCACAGGTCCATCTCGTTGAGCGAGACGTACTGGAAGCCGAAGATGCGCGCGGTGTTGTGGTACGCGACGAGAATGCCGTCCATGTTGCCGATGCGCGCCTGGAAGGAGTATTCGAGGAAAGCGGCGCGGATCATGTCGAAGTACTCCTCCTCGAACGAGCCGCGCCGCCCTGTGAGCGTAGCGAGCCCGACGTCGAGGTAGTTCACGTAGTTGCGCACGTCGTGCCGGATGGGCGAGATCGCGCGCGTCTTGAGGTCAAACACGCCGGTACCCGGGAGCGAGTCGTCGACGCAGTCCAGCTGGGAGCGCATGAGGAACTTGCCGTGCTGGAATAGGGAAAGGAGGTGATTTTAATCCGTCAGCATGATGAGAAGAGGTCGTAAATCATACCTTGGCATAACGATGGACGTCTTTCAGGGTTGGGTGGTTATCCTTCGTATGTGACTTCAGGAACTTGCTGAAAGTCTTCTTAGGGAGAGTGAGGAATTTTTCTAGTAACGTGCCCTGGTAGCACATTAGTATCGAAGCGGAGCAGTATACAGAAAAATGGCTCACTAAAGGTAAAAGGATTATATCCTCTTTGCACTCATCGCGTGAGCTGTCGTAATCCGTTGTATAAACGCCGTTTTGGTTCTGAAGAATGACAGACGCTGGTATCCGCTGCCCCGGCGTGAAGAACCGTGGCTAAAGCTAACTAAGTTATTGCTACAGCTAGCGACGTAAGACAGGACTTACGGCGTCCACAAAGTCGGTGCTTAGGTTACAGAGGTTCACAAGCTTCTCTTCCGACAGGAGGAGGTATATTTGGGTAAGGATCCCGGTGAGGGAGGAAGTTGATCCAACGTATTTGCACTGGGCTTGTCGAGCGTACGCAACCAAGGCCTTGTCTTGCGAACTGGGCACGAACCCTGGTAGTCTATCAAACGCAAAGTCGCTGACTTGAGGGATTTTCTCCACGTAATTGTCAAAGTTGTACTCCTTGGTGTTTGGATCCTGAAGCCAATGGACCCCTGGTCTGTGGATCTTTGCGTCACACATGCAAACGTCGGGGGAACGGTGAAGGAGGACGAACCTCGAGAGGACTTTTTCGAGACCATGCGCCAGCCTTGGGACATGATTTTTTTGATACTTGTTCACATCTAATGATCAGATAATTTGCAAATGTGCAACGAGGTGGTTTGACGAAGTACACACCCTCGAGGGATCGAAACTTCCCGTCAGGGCGAATGCCCCACTGTATAGGGACTCCGGATGATGATGATGATGACTTTGACTTGTCCATATCTGTAGCAGGGACTGGTTTCATAGAATCCCCTGTAATGTGCTGAGACGGAAATTTCGCAGAAACGGCAACCGCGGCATACCTTCCATTGGCTTGAATATTCTTCGCCCTGGCTTCTTCTTCGCGGCGGGCACGGCAGCATCCCCATGTGCAGCAATGCCTACTACAACTTCCTGGAAAACGTCAAGGATTGCACACAAAGAAGAGGTGGGTGTTTGCACACCTTAACGATTTCGTCATGCTTGCCCTTCCCTTTGCCGTTCCCATCGGTGTCCTTGTCCGCCATTGATTGGA
Source organism: Ganoderma leucocontextum (assembly GCA_020736865.1). Lineage (NCBI taxonomy): Eukaryota > Fungi > Basidiomycota > Agaricomycetes > Polyporales > Polyporaceae > Ganoderma > Ganoderma leucocontextum. Next base: position 1,409,858 of record JAHKGY010000006.1, read on the forward strand.
ATGCCTCCAGCAACTTTCCGGTGGATTCTTCATCTCGACTACTTTCAATAGCGGAGGTTGAGTAAGCAGTGCTGCTGGCGCGAAATGAGCTGGAGGCAGCATGTGCCCTCGGAGCAAGTGAAGACCATCGGGGTAATGAGCGGAGATGCATGGGCGAAAAGTCGCTGGCAAGGCTCAAGGCTCGGAGAAGAGAATGCGCAAAACGGGAATGCGGGGGGCAGGAAGGGAAATGACAAGCTCAAGGACGGGTGCCGCCAGCGCAGGAAATGGGACCGAGGAGAGCGAGACGGTGGACGGTGGACGCAAACCCGACGCAGAGCCTGTGGCCCGGGCCTCAACAGGAGCCACGTGGGCGCCTCTCCGCCGGCGCGTCGTGGTCGCGACGGAACGCGGGTCCGGTCTCCTCATTCGTCTTCATCTCCATCCCTCGGTCTTCTCCCGCAATAATTCGACGGCTACCCTACGCTCATCGTATCCTTCTCGTTCTTCTCTTGCGGTACATATGGCTTCTTTCTTCTCTGCCCTGCTTCAGTGGTTCAGCGGGTATGCATTTGGCGCGTCTCTCGCCCGGCAGAGCAAATGCATTAACACCGCAGCAGGTTGTTCTTCTCCAAGACGGCTGAGATTGCAATCGTAGGGTTGCAGGTGAGTATATATGCTCGGATACACCTTATTTCGCACCCTCATAGTAACCTTCGTGAAGGCATCCGGAAAGACTTCGTTAGTGAACGTCCTGGGGTCTGGGCAGGTGCGTTAACACTGTGTAGACCGTGCACATAGAGGCTACCCTAAGCTCGACGCGTGTATTCCAGTGGAGCGAAGATGTTGTGCCCACCGTTGCGTTCAATCTGAGGAAGGTCAGGAAAGGGAACGTCACCCTGAAGATATGGGATGTAGCCGGTACGCATCCTCCCTACAACTTACGCCCGTTCCTCGCATGTGCAGACCTGCGTTAGGCCAACCGAGGTATCGGTCAATATGGGAGCGGTATTGCAACGGTGTCGATGCTGTCGTGTGCGTTCATCCGTCCTTCAACTTGGACAACGGTGCACCCCCATACTCACTGAAGTTGCGTAACAGGTTCGTCGTCGACTCTGTAGATGTAAGGATCTCGACAATCATTGTCTACATGATCTCTCTAATGCCCGGTGCCCGCAAACAACAGAAGGAGAAATTCGAGACTGCACGCTTCGAGCTGCATCAACTCCTTGCACAGCCTAGTTTGACTGGCGTCCCCCTTCTGGTGGTGAGTGTGCTCAACTTGGTCTCTCCGCGGCACATTAACACCGGATGTGGAATCACACGTTCGATAGCTTGGGAACAAGAATGACCTTGAAGGCCATGCCACCGTACAGGAACTTATCAGGGCGCTGTAAGCCTCGTCTACTCTCAATTCGACTTCGTCAGGCGAAGTAATGACCATGGCTGTTCCGCGTGCAGACAACTAGATAAGATCACTACTCGACCTGTCTCAGTACGTGGATGTCGGTCCATTGCTTCGTCCTTGTTCTGCTAACATTCCTTCCCGTAGTGTTATTCGGTGAGTTGCTTTGGCAGAAGATTGCGCCTGCTCCCTCATCCCTCTACAGTGCTCGATGAAGAGCCAACACAACCTGTGCGTGTCTCACGCACGGAACGCGGTCCACCTGCTGACTGTGATCATTATTTCAGAGACATCGTCTTGCAGTGGCTGGCCGGACGGAGTCATTGATTTCACATGCTCACCGACATACACTACATACATCCCTAGTGACTATTTTGTATTCCGGAGGACGCTTTCTCGGTTTACTTACTGTGTATTGTTTACCTTGTCGACCCGTCACCTAACACAGCCTCCTGCGTTCTGTGTTCTCTGCTCATGCACCTATTGTGCGGTTCCGCTGACTGCAGCAGTGCAGCTGTCCACGTTCAAACAAACCAGGAACCGTGTATACGCTTTGTCCTAGCTCTAATAATCAACACGTCGGACCTCAAACAATCCTAATTCAATCTGTATCCATCCTGTCCCCACTCCCCTCCCCGTCCCGTTCCCGCCTCGCCTGGTCCTGCAGCGCCCTCAAGAACGGCTCGACGCCCGTCCCCGCCTCCGCCGGCAAGCCCAGCGTCCTCACCAAGTCCCCCAGCAGACCCGTCCGGAGCGCCATGTCGAGGTTACGCACCGCCCCGCGGAACTGCGGCGACGCGACGACCTGCTCGAGCGTCTCCGCCGTCGGTGGGTGCGGGAGGTCTGGCGGCAGGTGCGGGAAGAGCGACTGCGCGAGCTCGGGGTGCGATACGAACAGCGGCCGGAGGTTCGCGGGCGTGAGGACGTCTGTGAGCGAGATCTCGGGCTGTTGTTGGGCGGCGGCGGCGGCGGCGAGGCCCGCGCCGGCGTTGGTCCCGAGGGAGGTGACGATGGAGCGGATGCGGGCGAGCTCTTCAGGCGTGGGTTGGTACTCTCCGGGCCGTTGTGATCTGAAAGCGGAGCGGATGGAAGAGGGAGCGTTGGGGATTTGTATGGGTGTGGGTGTGAGAGAATGGTGGGAAGGCACTTACGCGGCGGGAGTGGAAGACGACGCGGCAGGGGCGGATGAGGTGGAGGCTTGGTTGTTGGGGTTGTAGCCGGCGGAGTACCAGATGGGGACGATGCTCGGGTCCGCGAGGAGGCGGTTCACGTTGCCCACGAACTCTTCGTCTCGGCTCCCGTCAGCATCCTATTTAGCATTCCGTAGCTTTAACCAATCTGCAGTAAGGGAACGTGTAGCGCAATTCGCTCACCTGCATCCAGAACTGCAATGGGGTGCAAAGTTGTGTTCAAAATGCTGGCCGAAAAAAAGAGAGAGGCAGACGTACGAAGTGCCGTTGGTTCGACGAAGAGAATTTGAGGACATACGTCCGCCCCCACGCAGACTGCTCAACCTTCTGGAAAATCGCGTCCCCCGGGAACAGAATGAGGTCCTTCGCAGCCATGCATCCTGTCAGAAAATGGCATGGCTATCCCGCAAGAACAGCACGGCGCACCTCCTCAGCGTCATCGTTCGTCCGGTTCTTCCAGATGAAATGCAGCAGACTGTCCTCGCCGTTCTGGAGGAGGATCGCGCCCTTGGTCGGGTCCGGGTCGATAAAGTTGGTGTTCCCTCGCCTGAACGCGCGGCCGGCCTTGAAGGCGAGTCGAGTTTCGGCCATCGTTTCTCTGGTCCAGGACGAGTGGGCGTGGGCGTGAACGTGGTTTGGGAAGGCCCTGTCCTCCAAAGGACGCGTCACCTCCACGATCGGGCGCTTGCGGACCTGAACGCGACACGCGCTTTGACGCCCATTTATTGTGTGTGCGTCCGTTCCTCTCCGGACTACCACCACTGCAGCTACAGCAGTGGGCCTCTGTTTTTATCACATACACTCCTCACGAATGGTAGTCGCGGTAAGGAGGGGATTTAGAAGGTAGTACTAACGCGTTGCATCAAAAGTTGCCTCAACCCCACTCATCCGACCGAGGACTTGTTTCTCCCCGGGCCCTGCGACGATTCACTGTATCTTCCTTCCTACACTATCATTAAACCTTGGTACTTGGTTTTCTCCAAGAAACTTTGCTTGTCACGGGCGATAACTCAACGCCAACAGCTTCGTGTGTGGGGCGCGCACTGGTTCGCTGCATAGCCAGACAAAGTAGCTGCGCCGCTTCAGACTCTCACAGTTGTATATCGATCGTATAAGTGCGTCCAGACTGGGACGACCAGGATGACAGGAAGTCTACTGACCCACATGGTTCTGAAACCCTCTAGCTTTCCCCTCGCGAAGATGGACGACCTCCCCGCAGAGCTTATCGACGCTATCCTGGAGCACACATACTACGAGAAAGGTGTTCCAGACAACGACACCCTCCGTGCATGCGCTCTTGTGTCTGCGACATGGCGAGAGCCCGCGCAGCGGCTGCTCTTTCGACGTGTTACCCTGCGCGGAATGCATCACGGACGCGAGCATCTATCGTTCCTCGGGGCCACCGACTTACAAACCGAGTATAGTCGCACGCTCGGGGGCCATGTCCGCGTCTTGGAGCTCTTCATTGGAGACAAAGCTGGTCTGGACTTGGACGACGCAGACCTCGCAGATATCCTCAGTCGCACCCCCAGGTTGTACGAACTTGTCTTGCGGGCGACAGGCATACACCAGTTTGCGACGGGAACGATGGAGAAGCTCCGTGCCCTCGCCGGCCTCGACGCGAACACCGTTGACGGCCACACACACTCAGCTCACACCCCTCTCCGCATTCGCGCCCTCAGTCTGCTCTCGTGCGGGATCCAGAGCCCGATCCTCTACCAGCTCCTCTCCGTCTGGTCCAGCATCGAGTTCCTCCTCATCGGCGTCGAGATCGCCGCCCCCAGGTCGCAACCCCACCCTAGCTTCAAGCTGTACCAGCTCACGGTCATGCGCACGCCCCGGCTCTACATCCTCTCCTGGCTCCTCTCCGCAAGCATGGACAGCCTCCGAATCGTCTCCTTCCGCGACGCGCCGGGGCGCGAGCTCGACCCAATCCTCGACGCGGTCGGCCCACGGCTGCGCTCGCTCCGGCTGATGAACAACAGCGTGCGGACCCCGAAGGTGCTCGAGCGGTGCCCGAACCTGGAGGAGTTCGTGCTCGTGCAGCTGTCGACGCTGTTCGGGCTGGAGGGGCTGCCGAAGACGCTGGAGCACCTGAGCTGCAGGAATCTGCCGGAGGAGCCGCAGTCGCTGGACTCAGTCATCGAGGCCGTGGAGGTGCTACCGCGGCTGAGGGTGGTGACGTGCGACAAGAGGGCGAGGTTGGATGAGCGGTTCGGGGCGCTGGAGGGGCTGTGTGCGGGGAAGGGGGTGGAGTTGTTTGTGGACGAGACGCCGTTCTGGGTGGTGAGTGCACCTTCATGATTTTGGTGTGGACGATATAGCTGAGGATTGGACGTAGAGAGACGACCCAGTGCATGTGGATCGCTTTCCGAAGAGAAAGTCCGTGGCAAACTTTGCGCTCATGAACTGAACTGAAGGATAGGAGTGCTGGTGACGCTTGTAGCATCGCAGTGGGAAGATGGACGGTCTCAAAAGGATGTGTAGAGTGCTTGAATCATACCAACGTATAACATGACTAGGGAGCTGAGATCAACGACGTTTCGCCATTTGCATGGTCAAGTTGTCGATGTACATCTGCAAGGTCTCGTTGCCGGAGACGAGCTTGTCAACGTCCGCCTCCACGCCCTTCGTCTTGGCCATCATAGCTGGCGAGGGGTCAGCCACCACTTCCGCACGCAATGTGTCAGGACAACACCAACCGCGCAAGTCATCCTGGGCAGCTATGATCTCCCTGCAGGTCCATGGTCATTCAGAAGTGTTCACATATTAGCCAATCACCAAACGTGACGCACTTGATCAATTTCTCTTTCCTAATAGCATTGGTGACAATGTCGCCCGTAGTAGGAGTGGGTACGCCCCATCCAAGGGTAGTATCGTCAAAGCCGCCGAAGGACATGCCCAAGTCGTTCAACTCGTCGTCAAGGTCACCGTCGTCCGCTGAGAAACTGAGTCCTGGCCGGTAGCGCCAAGGATCCACATCGTGACGCAGCCTCACATGACTTGTGTAACGCGTCGAGGCGCGTCTAACCCGACCACTCTCTGGAACTGGCACTGACGGCGCCGGTCTAAACTTCGCTTGCTTCCCCCCCATTCTCCCGTTTTGCCATGGCGCATCTCAACAAACTGGCTATACGGGGTATCAGATCGTTTGACGACAAGAACATATCCGTCATCGAGTTTTTCTCGCCGGTCACGGTCATCGTCGGCCACAATGGCAGCGGGAAGACGACTGTCATCGAGTGCCTCAAGTACGCGACGACGGGCGACCAGCCCCCGAACACGCGTGGCGGCGCGTTCGTGCACGACCCGAAGATGGCGAACGAGAAGGAGGTGAAGGCGCAGGTCAAGCTCCGCTTCTACGCCGCGAACGGCGCGCGGATGCTCGCCGTGCGGAACCTCTCCGTGACGATGAAGAAGAATGGGGCGCTGACGATGAAGACGCTGGAGAGCATATTGGGGCTGGCTGAGAATGTGGAGAAGGGGAACGGCAAGGTGCGTCTGCTCTCCTATATGCGCGCGGGCGGGCCGGAGTCTCAAGGGTTGTGTAGCGAGGTGTGATCTCTACGAAGTGCGCAGAGATGGACACGGAGATTCCGCATTTGCTCGGTGTCTCGAAAGCAGTCTTGGAGAATGTCATATTCTGTCACCAAGAAGAGTCGTACTGGCCCTTGTCGGAGCCGGCCGCGCTCAAGAAGAAGTTCGATGATATCTTCGAGGCCACCAAGTTAGTTTGTCCGCCCGAAGTCTCTCGCTTTTCCTTGACCTCTGAATTGTACAGGTACACAAAGGCACTTGACAATATTAAGGCGCTTCGCAAGGAGCGCGTAGCTGACCTTAAGGCCGAGACCGAGCGACTGGAGTCCCTGTCGCGTGAGAAGGCTCATGCTGATAAACTCAAGGATCGCATTACGGAAATGAACGACAAGATTGCTGCTCGTACAGCGGAGTATGAGGATCTCAAAAAGGCTTACGAGCAGCAAGTGCGTTCGAACCAGATGCTGAACGACACCGGGAGCAAGTTCCGCGAGATCTACGTGAAGGTCGACCAGCTGAATCAGCGGAAAGACCAGTACAAGGAGGAGCTGAATCTCGCCAAGGAGAACCTCCAAGAGATTGATGGTATGTAGAATTTCGCTGTGGTTCGACGTGGTAAACTGCTGACCGTTTCCCTGTCAGGAACCGACGATGAGCTTGCCGAGCGTGTGCGGACACATGATGACTACATCTTGAACCAAAAGCAGAAGCGAAGAAGTCAGGAGGCGCGCCTCGAAGATGCAGAGGAGTCCATTCGAGCAGCACGTTCCAGCCATGTCGAGCTGATGAGTAAGCAGGGAGAGTTGCATGCGGAAGAGAGGGTAGACTTTTTTCTCCGTCCTCATGTGTGATCAATGTCTCACTTGGGATCGTCGATGACTGCAGGTCATTGAGCAGCGTATGACGGAGCGAGAAGAGCTCATTCGAGACCTTGCGGCTCGGTTCCACATCAAGGGATTCGAGCAGTCGCCAATCGAACGTGAGGAGGCGCAACAGTTCCTCGTAGCTCTCAACGATGTCAAACGCCGACAGCATGCGGAGACGGACAGATTGCAGGTGGAGAGCCGCACGCGGAACGATGAGTACAACGTCAAGTCGCGACAGCTACACACAGAGCTAGAAAGTCACAAGCAAGAACGACGGACTCTGCGTGATCGTGTGGTAAAGTGGATTCAGGACTGGGGATCCGTACTTGTTGCTGAAGTATCATGTTCCACAGTCGACCCTGCAAGGCAAGATCACTGGCGCCGAGCGCGACGTCGACTCTGCCCGCGCCCTTACGTCCCGTCTTGCTGAGCTCAAGGCCGACATTGAGGAGAAACGCAATAGGTTGGCAAGGGCGCAGGAAGAGTTCAAGTCGGCGGGCTTCGAGGAGAAGATCCGGGAGGCGATGGCGCAGAGCTCCAAGCTGAACGATCGCCGAGACGAGTTGAACGAAGAGCTGCGCACGCTCAGCCTGCAGGCGGATAGCAGAGCAAAGCTCGACCTCCAGCGCGCCCAGATGAAGACAAAAACTGGAGAGATCAAGACGACGTAAGTCACGCAAGTGAGAGCTCAAATAGGCTGCTAACATACTTTATTTAGAATTGACTTGTGCAATGCCAAATTCCGCAAGTTGGTTGGCGTTGACGCGCGGCCTGAGACTATGGAGCAAGAACTCGACCGAGCGGCGCTGTAAGTCTTTCGCGTGTAGCACTCGTTAACCGAAGCGCTGAAGCCTATTTCAGCGAGAAGGAGCGAGAACAGGGCGAGCTAGAGATTCAATCGAGTAACGCCAGCAAAACCCTTCAAGCAGCTCAGACCAGTCTGTCGAGCCTGAAGGCGCAGGCGAAGGTCAAACAGGACGAAATCAAGAGTGGGTTCTTCTCGTGATCATTCCTCGCTATCAAAGCTGCTGAACGTTGATGATAAGGTCTCGACAAGCGAATACACGCCGGTCTCAGAGACGGCGAGTACGATGGTACCGTTAACGAAGCCATTGACAGCGCGACTAAAGAGATCGGTGTTCGTAACGAGTGCGCGTCTTTACTTCGAACCAATATCTTGGATCGTTGACACGGCTTTCAGAGATCTCGGGAAGTCTGCTGGATCGCACGACGTCTACGAGCGTTTTCTCAAGACTGGCAAGTCGAAGAAATGCTGCCCGCTCTGCGTACGAGGTTTCGATGACCGGGAGATGGCGACGTTCGAGAAGAATGTGCGTCGACCACCTGATAGCTACGGCGGACCGCGCTAATCTTTCCTGTAGATCCGGGACGTGATGAAGAAGTCGACACCAGAGGCCATCAAGGAGTTGCAAAAAGAGCTCCAAGACTGGGAATCTGAACTCAAACGGCTTCAGGACCTTGCCGTCCTGTCGGCGTCTAAGAACAACTTCGAGACGGTCGACCTTCCTTCTCTCGAGAAGCAGATCATGGCCAAGGAAGCGGAGATCCCCGCCTTGACGACTGAGGCAGAAGAGGCAAGCAGGGTTACCCCGCTCTTCGGTCCGGCGTGCTGACGTTTTAAGTTGCCGACCTTATCAGACTGCTACGCAGCTCATACAGGTCACTCGGGATCTCAAGGAGATAGTTGCCATGCGCCAACATGCGGCCTCTGTGTCAAAGGCACAGAAGGATATTCAGCGGCTGAAACAGGAGATCGCGGCCCTCGAGAGCGACCTCGTGGCGACCGGGTCGACTAAGACCGCTGACGACGTGCAGCGTGAGCTGGACCAAGTCAAGGATGAGCTGTGCGTCTGTCTGCGACGTTTTGAAATGTTTTCGTCCCTGACCCTGGGTACAGGAAGACGAGCGATCGAGAGAAGGACAACCTGGTTCGGGACCGAGAGAACAAGAACTCCACCCTGCGGCAGCTCGGAGATGAGCTGCACAAGAAGGAGCTCGAGGAGAGCGAATGCCGTAACCAGCTCCGCGATAAGGATGAGCTGGAGCGCCGCATCCAGGAGATGCGGGCGGAGATCACCACGGCTCAAGCCCGGCTTAAGGTTTGACCTCTCGGATGCAACACGGCAAATCTGCTTTCTGACGCAGGGGTGGTATGGGCAGGATCTCGATACCAAAATTGCAGAAGCCCAGGAACCAATCGAGATGCTCGAGCGGGAGCACAAGGAGCTGGAGCGAGAACTCGGCGCCAGGATCTCGCAGGCACAGAAGGCCTCGCAAGACCTCAACATGAGTGCCGACAAGCTGGAGAGTCAGAATAAGTGGTTGTCCAAGTGAGTACCGATGTGCTTCTGGCCCCCAGTAGTGCAGCTGATGACACTGCGCAGGAATGGCAAGGAGAAGATTGCCCGCCGCCTCAAGGACATCAACGAGCTCATCGAAGAGAAGGAGGCGGAGGTGCAGGAGCAGGCTCTGAAGCTCGAGCAAATACGTGCGAAGCTCGGCGAGATCGACAAAGAGATCAGCGAAGCCGCCGTCACCCTGGCCAATCTGCGCGAAAACATCCGGTTCAGAAGGTTGAAACGCGACTTGGCTGCGACGGAGGCGGAGCTCGACGCTATCGACATGGAGGAGGCTGCGAAGGCGAAGCGGATATGGACGGAGAAGTGGAATGTGGAGAAGCAGAAGGAGACAGACCTCCAGACTAAGGTACGTTTCATGCGTAAACTTAGTGGTGCGAGATCAACTGATAGGAAATGAACCGGCAGTATGCACACATCGGCGGAGAAGTGAGTTCTCTGAAGTCGCAGCTGAAGACATTCGAGAGCGACATGTCGGACTTCAAGAATGTCAACAAGAAGTATAAGGACCAGCTCATCAGGGTCAAGGTATGTCGCAACGGATTGTCATCACGTTGGTCCAAAATGATCAATACATTGTCAGATGTCTGACATGGCTAACAACGACCTGGAAAAATACGCCAAAGCCCTGGACAAGTGAGTGTGTCACAGCCTATCGCATGACATCGCTTATGTCGCTCCAGTGCCATCATGAAGTACCACTCACTCAAGATGGAGGAAGTGAACGACACCATGCGGCACCTGTGGAACAAGACATATCAGGGCACAGGTGACGTTGCCGGTGAATGTTGGGCGGAGCCCTTTCTGACGTGTTGCTTCCACGATCCGCAGACATTGACGGCATAAAAATACGTTCTGACAGTGAAGGCGGTGTAACGAAGCGGTCGTACAACTACCGAGTATGTATCCGAGCATGTCTACAACATACCAGTGCCATTGGGACTTATTTCATCTGTCTGCAGGTGGTCATGACCAAGGACCAGGTGGAGATGGACATGCGTGGACGCTGCTCAGCTGGTCAGAAGATGCTGGCGTCGATTATTATTCGCCTCGCGCTTGCAGATTCCTTCGGGCAAAACTGCGGTATCTTGGCGTTGGACGAGCCTACGAACGCCCTTGACACGGAGAATATCGACGCCCTCGCTGCCAGTCTGGTTGAGTGAGTGACCATCGCATCTCGCTATCTGCTCGGAGGAAGTCGCTGACACCATGCGACACGCAGTATCATCAATGAGCGCAGAAATCACGCTAACTTCCAGCTCATAATCATCACCCATGACGAAAACTTCTTGCGGAAGCTTGGTCAGAGCAATGTGATGGAGTACTACTGGTGAGCTGACGGCCGACGACTCGCCGACGACTGACATATCTGACTTGTGACAACTATTCTCAGGCGCGTCTCGAGGGATTCTCGACAGAAGTCAATCATCGAGCGACATAGGTTCGGCTAGTCCGCGGATGGTCGTCGGTATGGAACTTGCTACTGTATATAGTCTCCGCAATGCATGTCTGCTTCTCATACTTCTCCGGTAAAACCAAATGCGAGTCCACGGATTGTCGTCGGTGTGGGATCTGTTCCTGTACCCTAAATCTGCTTCCTCCTGATAGGCTAAATCTCGCAGTTTGGCCCGTTAGATGTCTTCACGACACCAACCGCCGGTCGGCCTCCGATAATATAGGACTGGTGGTCCGCGCGGGACCGTGTAGGTTGAGAGACTTCTTCGGTTTTCTCATACGTTTGCCGAACGGGTGCATAGCGAAGTCCAGATTGGCAGGTATTATACATTTGAGCAGATTTAGGTTCGTAGTTTCCCGACATTTGGCGAGAATAGATCCAACTCCGTTGTGAACATTGTTGTCACCCTTCAGTCTGAATCCGCTGATGCGTCCCGTAACACTGAATCGAGCGTGTACTTGGTAATTGCGGTGTCTGCCCCCCCGCGTGAAGAAGGCGACCTGGAGCACGGTGTAGCATCGCCATCCAGCTGCCCGTACCCTCGGTGACTGTTGTCCCAGGATGTGCGCAGTTTTCAATTGGCAAGTTGTCAGGTTAGCATACGCTGCGGCCTTGGTATGAACGGGGACATTTTTGTCTGGTAACCATTAAGTTCCACTCACATGCAACTAGCCCTGCCAAGGAGAGTCAAATTGTCTCCATATGGCACGCATTGATTCGAGAAGTTTAGAGACCCACATGGATTACGACACGGGTAGCGTCAATCGCAATATTTTTCGGCCGCGGCAGAATGAGAAGGTCCGATACAACGCTTCGTCCGAGGAATATGGGGTGGCTTCTGAATCTACTACTCGCCGTTTCACTCGGTCCCCAAAGCTCCGATGTCGCTGTCGGTGCACGTCCGTTCTATCGCCTATACGCGGGGAAGCGAAGCTAGCACGAATCTACCGTCAGTGACAGAAGCCTGATACACATGTCTGGAGTGTTTGAAAATCGACGCTCACCGTTTGGCACGATGCGCGCTATAATTGATCCGACCGCGGGGCTTGACGTCCACTATTTGACACCTGCCACAGACCGATCAGGATGCAGTTGCAACCGTGCTGAGTTCACAATTTGACAAAGTGAGTGGCATAAACCATAGAGTGGATTGTCTCGTACCCACCCGCAGTAAGCTCGCACCCCACCACCGCAGTGTTAGCTGCGGTGGTGGGGTGCGAGCTTACTGCGGGTGGGTACGAGACAACAGAACTCCACGGCATGCGACGTTGCGGTGTTGACGGTTGACTAGGCTTTTGAAATCATCTTGAGGGAGTGTTCGCCCCGACAGCCAATTAAAGGCAACGCTGTTAAAATGCTACGTCCCTGGGAACTGTTTGATTAGGTTGGGGATGATGGTCATCGCATACAGCAGCTGAACCTCGAGCGAAAGCTACTTGAACGTGCATGTCTAAAACCTGGATCAGAGCAGAGGGGGTTCTCGATAATTAATTTTTGGGGCACTTTCTCCGAGCCGTCGAACATGGGATGACTAGCAGTCGCAAGGTTAAGGGCCGGACAACTGCCGACTCTATCGGGCCAGCTGAGCAAGCTGCTAGTAGCACAATCCCAACATGAGTTGACTCACCTTTACTCCACCTTCGCCCCGTAAAGTCTATCAAACCCATTTGAATAACCTCCTCGGACAATCCTCTCCGTGGCTAAAAGGACGTTTGAGGCTGTACGAACCTTCGCCAGCGTTGCGCTCAGAAGCACGGCAAGGGAAGCGAGCATGCATTGAGTCGTCCGACAGTCGCACTCCGGTGTTGTTCCAATAGAACAGGCCTGTCAATGTATGGCAAGTGTACTTCGTACACGCGCATCCGTGTTCGATGTCGCTGTGGGGTGTCGAGCCCGAGGTTAGTTCGGGATTAAGTAAAGTTTGGAGCAGGCGACGATGCTTGACTCACCGCTTATAAGATTTGCCTCTGCCACTGCCCCTCGCACAAGTCCTCCCTGGATGCAACTAGACCGTTACGTTCCCTTCGTCTTCCCCACGACTGAGGCTGACGAGGACTCTGATTATGGTGACTTGACGGCGGACGTCGCCTAACTCACCCTACCCTGTGCTGGCGTCTATTCGGGCGTGACAGCGACCCTCAGCGCCGCGCCGTCTCCTGGATCCTCTCGTTGTCTACACCGTCATGCAGCATGCTGTTATTCCATGGTTGATCATTGCGCACGATTGATGCCTCAGTCGCTGTCTGCGCTGTAACTCTCAAGTCTGGAGCGGTCCTGCTTTTCATTAACATTGCGTAAGTCATACATATTATTGCGTCACTGGCAGCTCACCGCTCATCATCATAATGAAGGATCCACGCACCGCTCGTTGTCGCTTTGAAGTAGACAATGTCATGTTTCATGATGTCGGAAACACTGGCCACACGGAGACAGTGAGTTGAAACGCACGGGAATTTGTCACTGCCACTGTCACCTTTCATTCTGACCACTGGCTACCGTTGTCCCGTTCTCGACTCGAAGGGAGACTGGAGGGTCAGACGTTGGTTGGATCCAGCGCGGACTATGGGATCGCTCATGCTTAGATAAGTCGGGGGATCTGGTGAGCGGATGTGTTCAGGCCGTGTGTCCACTCTGTTCAGTGTTCATCCTCCTGCGGCCGTTGTCCACCCCTTCAACCCCTCTCACGCCAAGCAGAGCTTGGAGTGCAGTGCAGTTTGAGTGCAGTGGTGAGAGGGACTGTCCATACCGAGGTATGCATGCGTACTTTGCGTATTTTGTGGGAAAACCTCGGCCTCGAGTAACTAAGACGAAAGCTGGTGACACTGGCACTGACTTCCTATGAATGGCTTGCAGAAAATAGATTGGCCACTTGGGAACCAGACACCTCTTTATGGTATGTCTTGGGTATGTCCCCGATCCATCGAAAGCGGCTTTCACGCGTGATCTCGGCCCCGTCGAACATGGTCCCTCGAGTATCTGCCGTCCAACCCGCAATTGCTGAGGCCTGCGCTGCGCCTCGGGCAATGCTGCACTCCGCCCACCACATGTCTCGGCTCCTCTTACAGGCTTCCCGTTGGCAAGCATTCTGCGGAGCCCCGATACGATCTTTCAGGGCGACTCGACTGCTCAAGCAAAGCCTAGGACCCCGGACGATGCACCCATTTGTCTGAGGTCTCAGGCCAATTTTCAGACATTCTTGGCCGATGTGGATCCACGCCGAATACGCTGGAGAGGCTGATGAACGTCTGTCCATTGGACGCTGGTTGCTTGACAGTAAGTAACGGTTGGAGTCCCTCCGAGTCGGCCGGAGCAAGGGCTGTCATCCGCGTGGGTACCGTCCGAAGAGCTACTTCCCCGTAAGCAACCTCCTCTTCTCTTTCCTCGCATGTAGTATCGCTGAGGTAGTGTTCGTTCGTCAAGGACGACTGCTAGGCCCCAGTTTTAAACCTTGCGACATAACTGAGGCAAAACCAAACGTGACACTCTCGATCGCGCATCTGGACGCCCCATCCCTCCGTCCGGACAAATTCCCCTGAGAAGGAGGAGGCTTGGTTTCGAGGTGCCTGACCTCCGAGACAAATTTGAGACGCCTTCTCGAATAGGAACCAAGTCTTTTGGTGGATTGTCGGGGTCCTGCAAACAACTATGCGGAGCTTCCTCTCGGTTGAATGATCACCTGCCGACATGCGTGGATCTGGCTCGAGTTTGTGACACATGCTGGCAAATTTCTGGAAAGGTGAGCAACGGAGATCTAGCTACCTTCTATGACATGATGGCTGAACATCGGTTTTGGGCTTCGTAAGGTTCGGCCTGGTAACTGGCAGTGAGTTTCAGCCACCCGGCGATGCTGCCCGAATCCGTGTAGAGGAACCAACTCCACAGCTGCGCGCCTTCACTTCGGGGTATAAACATGGACGGCCTTGTGTCTTAACTTCCCCTCAAACCCGCCTCCCCATTTCACCCTTGTCCGGGGACAGCTGCACGCTTGGCAGACATGGCCACCGCCACTCTCCGCGCCCTGACGCCCGACGACCAGCAACTGTTCGATCGGTTCAGCTACGGGGCTCGCGAGCGCGCACCCTTCGGCTGCGTTCACCATGCCTTCGAGCACCACGCTGGCGCACAACCCGACGCGGTCGCAGTGGAACATCTTGGCGATTCCATCACATATGGCGAACTGGACCGCCAGGCGAACATCCTCGCCAACCATCTCCGCGCCCTCGGTGTTCGCCCCGGCGTCCGGGTCTGCCTTCTAGTCCAGCGGTCTATCCTTATGGTCGTCGGCATCGTCGCTGTCTTGAAGGCTGGCGGCACCTACGCGCCATTAGATGGCTCGATCGTCACCCAGTCAACCTTGGAATATGTCCTGGAGGATTCGCAGGCCAAACTGGTGCTGACCTTGAAAGACTATGTCCACCGCGTCACCGGTATCCCCGCGTTTTGTCTGGAGGACATCTCGGAGTTACCACCAGATGCTGCGAAGCCGAAGGATCTGAGTGCTCCGACGGATAGCATCTACATCATTTACACTTCTGGTGAGTCATATGTCCGCCGAGACCAACTGATAGAGCTTGACTTACCTGTTATGCGCAGGGACAACCGGCAAGCCAAAGGGTGTCGAGGTCATGCACAGCAACGTCACCAATCGTAAGCATCCATCCACTTGATTCACATATGGCAGCAGTTGAATTTGTCCCCAGTCGTATGTCTGTCCCCGGGCAACATCGAGATGCGCCCGGGGCGCAGGGTGTCACAACTGCTGAACGTTGCGTTTGACATGGCCGCATGGGTAAGGTTCGACATTAACGCTCACAAACCTTCTCTGATGCCTTTCAAACGTCTCAGGAAATCCTTGGAAGTCTCAGCAACGGATGTACTCTGTGCGTCCGCGGGAAGTCGTCTAAGGAATGGCGCGCGGTCATGAAGACTGTCGACATTGTCATTGGTTAGTGAACTCCGGTACCTATTATGTGTTCCTCACCTGACGTAGTGGGTATTTTCAGCGACGCCAAGCATGATGGGTACGCGTTCGTGACGGAGCTTGTCTGGGACGAACACTGAACTGTTCTCGTCTAGCTCCTCATGACCCCGTCGATTACCCCAATATCAAGGTCGTCGCAACAGCTGGGGAGCCATGTCCTTTACGTACGTCTGCACGCCGATGCCATGCTGATTCTGCTCATTGCCACTAAAATGCAGCACTTGCGGAGAAGTGGGGCAAGGCCGCGCACTATTATAACTGTTGTGGTCCCACGGAGGTGCGTCTCTCTCACGTCTGCTTCCTATGCCTATGGTCGCAGGTTGATCGCCGCCCCTTACGCAGGTCACTATCGTCAACACTATCCACTTGCACACGGCTGGCACTTTTCTGACCATCGGCGGGCCCGTACCTAACACAAATGTCTACGTCCTAGACGAGAACATGAACCCGGTGCCTATCGGCGAGCCTGGAGTCATGTGGGGTGGAGGGGCATGTGTGAGCAAAGGTTATCTAAATCTCCCAGAGAAGACGTCCGAGCGTTACAAGCTGGATCCGTTCAAGAACGACGGGTGAGTTACCCCATACCGTTCGAAGCTGCGCAGCGAACTCAAACCGCCCTCATGCTCCAGGAGCTACATGTTCAATACCGGAGATCTCGGAAGGTGGCGCGATAACGGAGAACTCGAGCACTTGGGTCGCGTCGATGACCAAGTCAAGGTCAAGGTACGTCAGAATGCAGCTCATCAGAAGCATGCTGCTTAGTACCTTCTTGTCCACATGCGCAGGGCTTCCGTGTGGAGCTGGATGGTGTTTCTGCGGCGATGCAGGTAACAGATTCCTGTCCCGCTTGCTCCCTGAAACATGTCCCTAATGCAGTGTCCATACAGACCTGCACTTCGGTCAAGAATGCAACTGCCTTACTGGTACGTCGTCCGCAGTCGAACTCTGAAACCCACCTGACCCCACACACTTGTCAGATTGAAAACGATTTGTGGGGTTTCGTGACCCCCGAGACCGTCAAGACCGAATCTGTAAGCGCTGCTGCTTCGCTCATCCAGCCTTACTATGCGGTTCCGACGCAGTACATCACCATGAGCGACTTCCCTTACACCAGTAACGGGAAAATCGACAAGCGCGCTCTCCGTCAGATGGCGCTTGACAAGATGAGCAAGGACCAGGCAGAGAAGGAGCAAGCCGCCCTAACACCCACGAAGCCAGCGTTCTACAGCCCTTCTCCATACGATGGCAAGCTCCTCGCGGACGTCCTGTCCTCTTTGCCACATCCTGTTCCCGTCTACAAAATGGACATCAAGGTCGACGCAGGCGCCGTCCTCACCCTCCAAGCGAAGTCGGAAGTCACTTCAACCTCCTCGATCTCGGCCACTCCAGAGAAGAGCGAGGTGTCCTCAGCCCACGAAGCCGGGAACGTCTGGGATGGCTACGAGGACGACGAGCTCCCGGAAAAGACCAACGGCCATTACTTCCGCAACATCCGCCACCAGGTCTTCTCGTTGTACCGCAGGCTCTTCAGCGTCATATTCATCGCCAATATGGCGGTATTCATCGCGACGCTTGTCAAAGGCGGCGCGAACGCTCAGGAGTTCGGTCTCATCGTTGTGGCGAATCTTTTCTGCGCGATTCTCATGCGTCAGGACTACGTGATTAATGCCTTCTTCACCGTGGCATGTTCGGTGCCAAGGACGTGAGGATTTTGTTCGTTCTGTGCCGATTGTACCCCGTCTGACAGCGTCTGGTCAGGTGGCCTTTGGCGATCCGCCGAGTGGCTGGCAGAGTTTACCACATCGGAGGCTGTGAGTGTACCTTTCCTTGTTTGAGCCAGAACATGAAGTTGAAGCTTCCATTGCCCGTTCAAAGTCCATTCAGGATGCGCTATCAGCGGGCTGGTCTGGCTCATCCTATTCACCGTCCAAGCTACAAGGGAGTTGCTCAATAAGGGGCGGGTGAGCCTTGATTACATCTATCACCGTATGAAACGATACTCATCCGAACTACAGACATCCATTGCTACGGTTGCAATAACTTATTTCATCCTCATGATCGTGATCGGTATTGTGCTCTTCGCATACCCCAAAGTTCGCACCAGCCATCACGACGCCTTCGAGCGCACGCATCGTTTCCTGGGATGGTCTACTACTGCCTTGGTGTGGTGTCAGGCACGTACGATATGCATGGAGTATGCGCGCGAGGGCTCACCTTGATTTCAGGTTGTACTTCTGACGAACGACTACCGCTCTCCAGGCGAAACTCTGGGACACGCGCTCGTCCATGCGCCGCCCTTCTGGCTAGTCACAATCATGACATGCTCGATCATCCTCCCGTGGTTGAGGTTGCGGAAGGTTCCTGTGCGCGCAGAAGTGCTTTCCAAGCACGCGGTCAGGCTGTACTTCGATTACGGTACGTTAGTGTCCCTTCACCACTCGTTCGTCTTCTAACGGGTCCCTACATGTACAGTCACGCCGCGGCCCGGCCACTTCACTCGCATCTCGGATAACCCCCTCATGGAATGGCATGGCTTCGCCACTATCTCTGAGCCAGGGAAAACTGGCTATTCGCTTGTCGTATCGCGTGCTGGGGATTGGACGAGCAAGATGATCCAGCAACCGCCCCAAAAGCTCTGGGTCCGTGGTGTTCCCTGCTATGGCGTGCTCAGGATTACGCCGCTCTTCCGCCGTGTGGTGTTCGTGGCGACTGGAAGCGGCATCGGCCCGTGCGCGCCTTGCATCCTCGAGCAGCGCGTGCCTATTCGACTCCTTTGGACGTCTCCCAACGTCCGTGAGACGTTCGGCGACAAGCTCGTCGACCAACTCCTTGCCGCCTCCCCCGGGGCTGTCGTCTACGGTACGCGTACTTTGTTCTCTTCCATTGAATGCGTAACAGATGAAGCTGACGGCGACGGCGCTTCCTGGCAGACACGCGCAAGCACGGCAAGCCCGACATGGTGAAGCTGACCTACCGCCTGGTCAAGGAGTTCGACGCCGAAGCGGTCTGCATTATTTCGAACCAGAAACTGACTCAAAAGGTCGTGTACGGTATGACGAGCAGGGGCATTCCTGCGTTTGGAGCCATTTGGGATTCATAATAGGCTATAGCGACCTCCACGAGTTCGAATTGTATCCATTTCTTCCCACACACATTCCTTTCTATCATTTCTTCCCTCACACATTCTTTTCTATCATTTCTAACCTATAGACAGTGTATAATACATGCATCGAATGTATCTATTGCTTGCTCTAGATATGTATTTATCTATCAAAGTTGCCTTGAAGCATCGCGATGGACACGGAGAGAATGGAAGACTCGTCCTTAAACTCGAGATAAAATGTTGCTCATAAGATCGTTCTTCTCTGCTGTCTGTGACCCGGAGATTGCACAGTAGGACTCTATGAATATCGATAACCCCTGCAGGCCTGCTTCTTAGCATCCGTTTCCCAAGGGTGAAGCGACGCTGGGAAGCAAAGGGTAGGAGGGTTACGACGGGATTGGGCTGCATAAGTCCTCAGGCGAGGGAAGTCATATCACAAGTGGTAGCAATGCTCTTCAATAGTGCCACAATTAGTCAGTCTTAAAGTGGATCCAAATAACGGTGTGGTAGATAGATAGTCGGACATTGCTTTTGAATAAGAAATGCGGGGTCCAAGGAACAGAAAAGCTTGAACTAAGCGAACCGCAACCAACGATCCTACAGAAGAACGAATCCCTCAACGCCAATGTGCCCCCCAGTCGCCATCAGCACCCCACGCCCGCCTTCCGAGGATGAAAGCGTCCTCGGGTCGCTTGATGACTTCAACACCGCTGCCGGCGCTGCTCACTTGCGCGACAAAGTAGGCATGCAAGGCCGCGAGGCGTGCCTTCTCGCTTACGTCGCTGTCGGTGCGTTTGAGGAGACTGTCGTCAAACGAAGGTGCCGGGGTGGGGGTGCGGGATGGAAGACGGCTTGCTTTGGAGGAGGCGCGGCAGGAACTGAAAGGAAAGAGAAGAATGCCCGTCCATGCACGAAGTACATCCTGAACGGTGTCAGATGTAGTCCAGTTGGTACTTTAATGGGAGAGGTACATACGGGCTGTGTAGCGAAGACAAGGAAGAACATCATCCCGGCTACCAGATGCAAGTGAGTCAATGCAGCCAGCATGGAGGAGCGCAGAACGCTCACCAGAAGTACCGAACAGGTCAGGAAAAAGGCTGGTAGCACGAGAGAAAGTGGACAGCATCACACTATGTCATTTCCGTCAGCGAATCAAGTCCCTCTCGGCGTGGGGCCGACCTTACCTGGAGGTGGCAACAACATAACCTACGAACACTCCAACGCGGATAGTCAACTGAATATCGACGCTGGTGGCGGGGGCTATACGACGAAGGGCTATCCACCTATGCGATAGCATAACGAGCAGATGTCCTGGCATCCACATTCGCATTCCAGTATCCGTATTTCAATATCCAAAAGCGATTCGGAGAGACTGTACTGCCGTAAGCGCACCTTGAAGAGCAGTGGCCAGAAGGCAAACACCTGCTGTGAAGAGAGCGATCACGTTGTTGCTGTCGCATTCATGGCATGATAAGCGAATGTCAAACCAGGACCTGAAATATAATGCTCACTATATAGCATCGTCAATGGAGCAATAGAATAAACGCCGTGCACGATCCACCTTCTCCGGATGTTGCAGGCCGAGCTGGAACTGAAGATAAGTATAAGGCATCAACATGAACAGCGCCAAATCCGGGCACCCATACTTACGTATAGACCAAAGGCGACAAAGCAGACATATACAACATATGGCGCTACGAGGAGCTACCTTGGTATCTCAGAGAATGCTCGTTAAGGCCGTGCATCAAGAAAACGCACGCATATAGTGGTCAAACGGGCCATCAGTGCTCTTGGACCAGTATGCGGCTTGGAATGTCGAATCGTAGACCAAGTGTAATATACGAGCGCAAGTACCGCGACGGAAGTCCTGTGCGGGAATACATCAGCAAGGACGGCATATAGGCTACCGGTCGCTTACATAGGCGGGGCGGAAGCGATGAGGGCCATTTGCGCGATGCATACGTCCTTTTCTGGCTCCGGACCAACATGCTGATCTTTGTAGAACCTTCGGGGGGTCAGCGCAAATGATCTCAAGCCAAGGTTAAGATCGGGCAGACGCACAGGAGGGAAGACGCAATGCCGGCGATGATCCAAGTTACACAAACATTGATGACGTTTGGATTTCGAGTCACAGTGCGAGAGAAAAGGAAGGTGAGGACAAGAAAAGGAAGGAGAATTTGGTCTCCGGCAATGTTGAAGAACAGCCAGATATCGAGGACGGCGGGGGAGGCTGATGCTTCGTCTTGAGTGCTGACGGCTTGACACGGATTGAACATCAGAATTTACTAGACAAGACTATAGAGCTCACCTTTGCTGCGGTAAGGAATGTAGCCCATCTCTGCACACAGAGGAAGTCGGGAGCACGAAAGAGAGGACGTGCAAGCTGTCAGGATAAAGGAGACCCGCAGCTGCCTGCAGCCGGGTAGACGGAAGAGCACACCCCACGGATGTATACTCTTGAGGAGTGGTCCAACCTGCGCAGGCGCAGGCGTGATGCGGGTAAATGCAGGTGAAGTTCCTGTGACGAACCAGGTAAAACCGCAGAAGAAGGGGGGGAGGGGGGATAGCGAAGCGCAGTTAGGGCGCAATGCGAGTTAAGTTATGCGACTTACATAGTGACCGTGCCTGGGGGCGGGAGAATACTGAGGTTCCGCCGTTGCAACACCTTCGACACGGGCGCGCGTCGAGACGTCAGTGACGTATGGAAAGCCTCTAGGCCTCAGAACCACGTCACCCACTGGCAGCCAAAAGTGAGACATTTTTAGCGGACATGGACATGATGGGTCAATGGACAAGACGTAGCGGTCGCGAAATACAGGACAACTTCGGGTTGCTGGAGATGCGGCTGGGTGCTTGGTCGGTGTCTGGACCAAAACAGCGGCGCATGGGCAGTGAAGCCTTGTAGGAGAGGATATTTCCAACCTCTCGCAGCACGCGGCGTTAACACGGGGTTGAATCCCTAGCACGAGCTTTATTTGTATGGCATATACAGCTGGGCTCCCTGGGAGCTAGCGAACAAGCCTATGTAGATGCATATGGACCTGGGACAGTGCTTGTCAGTATCATGCCAGATTGGAACTGGAACGTGCATCTCACCTGAAACGACATGTCGATAACTCCTTCATCGCGCACGTCGTGTATATGTATATTTGGAAACGTATGATTTCCTACTTTCTACGCTGACGATGGATGATCCCGTTCGCTGAGGCCACTTTGAACTTGGACGCGTGGCTTCGAAACGCAGAGAAACCGTGCGGTAAGAGGGAGTCACTGGCTGTATGTCAGAGATCTAGACCACAGGACCGGTACTCTTCGATGACGAAAGTGTGAAAAACATAGCTTAGACGATGGCTGGGATGGTTTCAGTCAAGGGTCGAACTGGGCTCCGAGGACCGAGGACGGAGCTGGACCTAGTGGGAGCTGGCAGAGAAACTCCAGGCACACAGACGCCGGAGAGGACAGCTCGAGGAGGCTCTCGACCACCTCCGTCGCCTCCACACCTTCTCCTTGCGCTGTCGACAATCTCAACTCTGAGGACTCTCGCTCAAAACTCTGAGGTGACTTTGACGAATCCTTGCTCAACAATCGGCGGGGCTGCTCGGAGGGGCCTCTCCATATATGGTTTCCCGGCTTGTACAAGGACCGTGCGAGCAGGTACCGCTCAAGACTGGGGTAAACCGATAGGTGAGGTTCCGATCCTTGTCCAGACAGCTCTTGGACACCCAGTTGAACGCCGCCTCGATTGCTCTGGATTCCATCTCTACGCAATCTCTACACCGTGTCTCATCGCTCGCCCACGTTCCCGTCTTCCTCCGAAGCTAAAAGCAATTCCAATCTCTTGCACCAGGTGCCCCAACGCTCTACTGCCTTCTTTCCGCCTTTCTATTGATCTACTATGGCCGCATACTACGTTCGTCAACGCCCATCATCAGTGTCGAGGACACCTTCATTGGCTACAGAACCTGACGGAAATGACACTCGCGACAACTTGAGGAGGTCCTTGAACCCCTTATCCCCCGACCATTCCATTTACATCTTCCCCGACCCACCCTCAAGCCCTCCCAACCCCCTGAGCCCAGGGTCAAGCCTCTTCTCCGTGCCCACCGATTTTGAGCCCTCAGATTCGTTTTCTTCCCGTTCACGCCGCCGGACTTCATCTAACGGCGCGGGTGCTGCGGCATTCACCTCCGACAGTGGTGAGGAGATCCCACGACAACGCATATCCCAAGTTTCGGACAACGAAGTGGAGATTGACGTCGAGTTATGGGAGCTCAGTACCAACCCGGACCACATTGCAGACTCGTCAGCCACGGACGACGAGTCGTGGGTGCTCGAGGAGCAGGTGCAGCGCATCGGCGCGGGGAACATCGACGTTTCTTTCGTGAGTCCACTCCGAACACCTCATCGCGCACGCAAGCTCTCCGCACCCCAATCCCCCAACACCGCCGCAAAACATCACTGGGTCCTCCGACCACAGCGACGTTCTCGCTCGCACTCTCGCATCCGGACGAACAGCAGCGTCTCGTCCTCCCTCGCGCCCCCCTCTGCCCGCCGGGCCTCGCCCCATCCACGTATCCACATCCCACTCTTGTCATTCTTCTCTTCCCTGCTGTCTGTCGACATGGATAGCCCCGCGCTACATCTCCTCACGCATTCTGACCCAGGAGAAGCCGAGTCGGTCCTGTTCCCGGGGCATACGACCGCGCACCTTCTATCCAGGGGCATGCCCCCCGCTGGCGTAGACGAGCAGGACGGCAGTAGCGAGAGCGAGAGCGGCACAGACACAGATGCGGGCACGAGTGCGGACGAGGAGCAGCATGGTCTGCCAAGGCTCCTCCTTGCATCCTTCTCGGACCCGTCGAAATCCGCTCTGCGGTCGCTCCGCGCGGGGCTCGCGGTATGCATACCCAATTCGCCCGACATGCCGCTCCCTATCCTAGATGTGTCGGGCCTCGTCGGGCTATGGCGCGTCGTCGGAGAGGTGTGTGCGAAGAGCAGTCAGGCGTGGAGGGAGGTGTGGGGAGGGTCGTCGTGCCCGGAGGCGGGTCAGCTATGATTCGAGATTCATGTTTCGCGGGACAATCTATCGGATTTGCTCAGCATCGGAATAGTAAATTAATAATGGTATGTCCCCCAGTCATCAAAACGCACTGCATGTATTCAATGTACCAGTATGTTTAGTGGTTTTCATCAGGATTATCATCCATGCCTTCCCTGGACCGCGCCAAAGTTATGGACTGGTCGCTGCGACGGCGAGGAATGGGAAGCATCGGCAGTCTCGCCCATGTGCGGCCCCAGGGCTAGCGATCAAATTGGGAAGCAGTCCGGCCGTTATCCTGGCGGAGCCCCCCTACGAAGCTGCTGAACGGGTGGGTGCGACGACGCCTAAAATAACAGCGACATCCCAGGTGGCAAAGGTTATTGTTTGCCGTTAAGTATACATCTACTGATGGCTGGGCTATCAAGGTCTCGACTCTCCAGGATGGCAGTCCGAACTCGGCAAAAAGGCAAGTGACCACAACCCCGCGTAGCGTTTGCAAAGATTGTCCTCGCATTGCCAACGTCACCAGCCGGCCTAGCAGGCAACTTGGCGGATGTAGCACTGTCACAGCTCCCTGCGCGCCAGTCCGCGTACGAAGACGGGACGGAACGGCCATGTTGACTTGATGTTGACTACGTACTGATTCGGCATCTCCGATCGGATATGGCAAAGGCCGGTGGACGATGTGGCAGTGTCGTATACGACACGAAAGCTTTCGGCAAGAGCTCCATCTTAAGCTTGTCTCGATTGGACTGGTATTTTTCAATCACTGGAGTCCACCGTCTGCGTTGATACTGATTCAGAGACTTACGCTCTTAGTATGGTCATTTAGAATTTCGTGTTCAACCACACGTCCCCTTCTAAGTCTAGCCCAAAGATCCATACAATGGACAGTGAGTTGTTCTCCATGATACAGAATGTCTTAAATGTTGAATCGACCCCGCGCATTCCAGGCTACGCTAAACCCGGCGCGACAAGCGGCCGAGAGGAGGCGCGTCCGACCGGCCGGGCAATAATGCACTTCCCCACCGGTGAGTAAGGAAGTTGCACACTGGCAGACGGTTCATCTGTGCAACAAATTGAATTTCTCTGACGTACGGAGCTGCGAAGCTTCGCCAATATGACATTGAGAACCCTTGTCCGACCGTGCGTCATCTGAGGTTACTCAGCTACCACCGTGCGATTGTGGTATAAGAATGGCATTGCTCAGCGCAGGCCCTCCAACAGACACACTCTTCTCTGGCTGTCTCAGACACCGTGACTCTACCATCATGTCTTTTCCCCAGGCACCTCCTCCTGCAACCAAGCTCGGCCGCTATCGCCAGCTCGCCCCCCTCGCTGGCATCCACGTCTCGCCCATCGTCCTCGGGGGCATGAGCATCGGAGACAAGTGGGGTCCGATCGGCATGGGCGCAATGGACAAGGACTCTAGCTTCAAGCTGCTCGATGCGTACTTCGAGGCGGGGGGAAACTTCATCGACACCGCGAACAGCTACCAGGAGGAGTCCTCCGAAAAGTTCATCGGCGAGTGGATGGAGGCCCGTGGGATCCGCGACCAGATCGTCGTGGCGACCAAGGTTAGTTTGTTTGTTAGTTTTACATTACTGAGGCAGTCATACAACATTTTGTAAATTAGTATACCACGCTCTACAAGTTCACCGACCAGTCAAGCAGAAGACGCACTTTATCGGGAACAACCTGAAGAACCTGCACATCTCGGTCGATAAATCGCTCAAGAAGCTGCGCACAGACTACATCGACATCCTCTACGTTCACTGGGTACGTCTGCCTGCTATTGTCATTTACGAGCGTGTTCTCATTTAACTACCCCAGTGGGACTGGACGTGCGGCGTCGAGGAGGTAATGAATGGCCTCCATCACCTCGTAGCCTCCGGAAAGGTTTTGTATCTGGTATGTGCCATCCTCAGTTGTATATAGCCCTTCTTGATCATAAATTCATTCATTTGCAGGGTATCTCCGACGCGCCAGCGTGGATCGTCTCCAAGGCGAACATGTACGCTCGCCAGACGGGCAAGACACCCTTCGTCGTCTACCAAGGCGCGTGGAGCGTCGTGGAGCGCGACCTCGAGCGCGACATCATCCCTATGGCCAAGGCCGAAGGCATGGCGATCTGTCCGTGGAACGTCCTCGCCGCAGGCAAGATCCGCAGCGATGCCGAGGAGGAAAAGCGGCGCGAGACCGGCGAGAAGGGTGCGTGTCACGGGTCGCTCGCTTTTGCCAGATTGTCAATGGCACGGAGGCTGACGGAGGTGCGTGGACAGGACGCCAATTGATGACTCCGTCTTGGGAGCGGGACGAGAAGCACAAGAAGGTGGCCAAGGTCCTCGAGGCGGTCGCTGCTGAGGTCGGCGTGACCAACATCCAGGCTGGTACGTTCAAGTTTACGAACACTACGCTCCGCTCTCGTCCATGCGTTCCTGTTCCCAACGCTGATTTGTAGTACTTGTGCCCAGTCGCGATCGCATATGTGATGCAAAAGGTCCCCTACGTCTTCCCCATCGTCGGTGGCCGCAAGGTGGAGCATCTGCACGCGAACATCCAGGCGCTCGACATCGTGCTCACCCCGGAGCACATCGAGAAGATCGAGGGCGCCGTACCTTTCGAGCTTGGCTTCCCCCACGGCTACATTGTGAGTACTTATGCCCCTGAATTGTTTAGCTGCGAGAACTCGGATTCTGACAGCGCTTGTACCGAAGGGTGATGGTTCGGAGTACATTTTCCACTTCCCGATGGCTGGTCGCTTCGACAAGTGGCCCGCTGCTCAGGCGATCCGTCCGGCGACGGCTGAATGATAGAAGTGATGGCCGGGA
Source organism: Ganoderma leucocontextum (assembly GCA_020736865.1). NCBI lineage: Eukaryota > Fungi > Basidiomycota > Agaricomycetes > Polyporales > Polyporaceae > Ganoderma > Ganoderma leucocontextum. The sequence goes on from JAHKGY010000006.1 coordinate 1,436,625, forward strand.
GGTCGCAGTAACCAGTCATTATTCCGATGCTCGCCTTCGTCGATGTAAGGTAGACGCATGACCTTTTGCTCAATTTAATCATACTGGCCAACGCCGAGCAGCCGGATTTGAGGATCGGAACACGCAGATGGAGCGGAGTGTAAAGGAGCGCACAAGTTGGCACAAGTGGTGTATATCTTCAATAATGCAAATGCAGGTATTATTGATACAATTGTCAAGGACGGGGTGAATCCTTGTCGATGGCGTTCTATAGTATGGTACCGTATGCAATATACGAGGAATGGGGTTATGCAGTACGCCCGGGGTAGCGCTCCGTTATATGGGAGATCCGAGAAATACGAGAAAAAGTCCGCTGCGTCCCGCACAAGCTGCGCTCAACAGGCTGGGTCCTGTCACTAAGGGCCAGGCTTCGAGCCTGGATCCGGACTCGAACTCGAGCTCGACTTGGAGCCCTTCCACCACTTGTTCACCTTCTCGGCGGCGTATCGGACGCTCTTCACCGGACCTGCGCTGACGAGGCCCTTGAGCGTTTGAACCGTGGACGGCCCGCGCACGATCTTCGCCAGTTCTATAAGCGCGTGAAGGACAGGGTCAATCGTGATTCCTCAAGTTGACACGGGGCTATCAACCTACCTCGCTCGATCACAGATGAAAGGTTGGCGGAGCCGGCGAGCTTCGACCAGTAAACTGTCTCGTCCGCCTCCTTCGCGGGGATCGACGGCTGCCCCGCATAGTGATTCGTGACAGGCGTCAAAAGGTTGGACGGCAACTTCCGGAGATGGGCCGCACGCGCATGCGGACTCGTATCCTGCTGGATCGTCGTCGCATGCGCAGGCCAGTGCACGCCGGGGAGCGCAACGACGAGGCGGTGGTAGAGCTCCTTGAACTGCGGGGCCTGTTTGCGCACGATGTTGCCCACCTTGCCGCGGTTCTCGGCGGGGAGGACCATGCGGACGTCGCCGCTGTACGAGAAGCCGGCGATGCGCTCGAAGAGTTCGCGTTCCGAGAACTCGGCCGGGAGGGTGAGGAGGGCGGTGCGGACTGCGGAGGTGAGGTTGACCTGCTGGGTGAGGCGGACGCGGGCATCATCCTTGATGATTCGGATGGGTTTGTGCATCCGCCCCGAGAGATATAGGGACTTCCAGTTCAGGAGGTCCGAACAGAGATTATCGACTGTCGTCACTCCGTACTTGATCGTCTACCCAGTCCGCAACGGACGTTAGTGGAGAGCAGCATAGAATGGCGGCCTCAAAGAAGTAGTTGGAACGGACACGCACCACTCCGTTCATCTTCACCATGGAGTTGAACCAGACCCCCGGAGGTATGTCCTCCACCCTCGCAACAAACGACGACCCTAACGTCCTCACACCCAATGGATAGTGGCCGGGGTATTGGTTCATGTTGATCGAGTGCCAATGGTCGGGATGCGTCACTGCGAACATGAAGTCGAGCATGGGCCCATCGTTGCTCGTCGGGTTGCTCGACGTGTACCCATCCTGCTCGAACACCCCTGAGCCGTATGCGAACGCATACCGTATGGGGGCGTCGAACCGCGCGACGATGGCTTCGAGCAGCGCGCGGGTGGAGTCCGCAACGGGTAGGATCTGGTTTCGTCCGAACGAAGGCGGGAGGTGTGCGAGCACCTGGCTTCTATGCGCGACGGTAGGACGAGGAGCAGGATTCAAGCGAGAACGGGAAGCAGGCTTCGCAGTGGGGTGTTTTCCTGGGGGTGGAGGCGGGGGTAGTGGGCCGGACGAAGTCGCCGTCTCGGTAGACAGAGATCGGATGACAAGAGTAGGGAGTCTGCGGACATTGGTGCGGGCGAGCATGATGGCTATGGAGGAAGAAAGGAGAGACAGTGCAGTGCGAGATAGTAGCCTTGGAAAGTACGATGGTCGTGGTCTGTGTGCATCCGAAGTTCGACGGTTCCTCGACTGGAGGATGGAGCTCGAGGATGGCTCGGAATGGGGGACTCACGTCACGGGACCTCCTTCTTGCCGTCCGACGCCTCCGCGCGGCTCGGAAACTCCTTCCGATGGACAGTGCCCACCCCATATTCCAAGTTGCGTGCTCAACATTTACGAGACTCCCTGGCAGTTGTTAGGGTGGGTTACTGTACATTCCACAAGTCCGGAACTACCGTTACAGTTACAGTTGCCATAAAAAACGATAAGTATACTCCTCAATATCCTACACGCACACAGCCGCCAGGCCTTCTAATGCACCAGCCCAGGCCGGCGTTCAACGACCACGGGCAAGTACGGCTTGATCATGACCAACCACTCCAGAATCTGCTTGTCGTAGACTTTCGGGTCCCAATCGTCCGCGAGGCGCAGATGCAGTTTCTGCATGAGCAGGCAGATGACCATCCGAAGTTCTTGCATCGCCAGCCCCTTGCCCACGCAGTTCGCCGGCCCATAGGAGAACGGAATAAACGCAGCAGCGTCATGTATGAACTCCTCTCCAGGTGCTCCCTCGAATTTCTGTAGTCCGGCGGCAATGAGCCACCGATCAGGCCAGAAAGTGTCCGTCTTCGGGGAGAAGTTGCGCGGATCGTGGTTCAGGACGTAGAAGGGCAGATTGACGGTCGTTTCTGACGGTATGTAACTCATGTCCTCGGTCAGCCTCCCGAACGTAAGAGAAAGGGTGGTGGACTTTAGCACATACTATGGGCCAACCATACGTCCACCGGTCTCCCTTGTAGTTGTGCGCTGGCTACCGCTCGGCAGAGGCGGGTACATCCGCATGGTCTCGTTACTGAATAGAGTCTGTTAGCTCAGTTCTCCATGGTGAAAAAATGCGCGCCACTCACATTATCGCGTTCAGCCATAGCATGTCGGGGTGCTTCGAAGTATCCATCGCGTTCTCTCCCGGAGGGAAGTAAGCGTCGACCTCCGCCTGAAGACGCGTGTACACGTCCGGGTTGCTGAGAATAAAGTAGATGGTATGGGCAAGCACGCAAGAGCTCGTATCCGATCCTGCCACTATTGCAAGTGCCCCATCGATCGCGACCGTGGCAAGCGGGGGAGCCGCCTTCTCCATCCCATCTTCATTGTTCTGCGCCGGGAATCAAAGTCAGACTAACCACCACTAGGATCCAGACGATACATGAATCTCACCAAATAATAAAACAAATCTCGCGCGAGCGAGCCATTCTCGATCCTCTCCATTGCACGCTCCTCGCCGAAGTCGAGAAGCCTCTTCATCAAGCGCGCCGCGAATGGCACATAGCCCATATAGATGCCCAACCAGGGACAGTGGCCCATGACCTGCGACGCCCTGCGCTCAAAGTTAAAAACTGGCCAGCGACACCTTCCATCGCGAAGAAAGAACTCACGCGAGCCCTTGCTCCATCAACGCCCACACGCTGTCCTGGTCCCCATCCCGCATCTGCTCCGACCCACCCCCGAACGCCATGTCGTTCATCAGGTCATACCTACACCGTCAGAAAAGCCGCACCGCGCGGCCATCCGTCAATTGAGCTCTCATCAGCTTCTTCACCAACACGCGGAACGCGAAGACGCGGGGAGAAGGAAGAAAAACGGAGACGTACGTGAACGACCCGACGCACTTGCCCGCGTTCGCCGGCCTGCCCTGCTCCGCGTGCGCGGCCAAGAGCTCGACGAGCTGCTCCGCGCGGCGCGCGATGACCTCCTCGTACTCCTTGAGCGCGGGCCCGCTGAACGCGCGGTTCCACGGCCGGCGCCGGCGCGTGTGCTCGCGCACGTCGACGAGGCTCACGAGCTGCTGCGCGCTGTCCGTCATGTTCCGCCCCGCCCAATCTGCTCCATCCGCGCGATGTTCACAGTTGACAGCCACGCGGGGGAGGAGGCGTGGTTGCCGGCATGGCGACCCCAGAAAAAAAAAGGGAGAAGCACGAGAAGGTGAGAAGAGAGGTCAGTGCCAGCTGGGGGTTGTGCATTCATGGCCCCATCCTCGGAAAAAAAAGGGGGGGGGGGCACCGTGAACACGCGAAGGCGCAAATGGTACGTACGAGGACCTTTAGGGAGCCCGTTGGGCCCCAGGACTGGGATAATTGCTGACGAGTCCCTTATCGACACTTCGTTCGGGCCTGCCGGGTCAAGCGGATTCACGTCAGCCCCCGATGCTATTTGCTAGTCCGCTCACACGCCCCCGCCAGACCCACGCGGTCGTGCTTCCAGCTCGGAGCTCGCGGGGCGGAAGACGGAGTGCGGATGCGGGGGTGAAGTGAACTCACCAACGCGCACGATGTCGCCGTAGGTGTCGTGCATCCGCTTGAGGTGCTCGAACTGCTTCCCGTCGCTCGTCACCGACGCGAGCGCGAGCTTGGAGAGCCGGTACGCGAACGGCCCCGGGTATTGCGCGAGCGGGTGCCATGGCCCCGCGCGGTAGGCGAGGGTCGCGCCGAGGATCGTCGCGTAGTGCAGGCCGAACGCGAGGGCCGCCGCGCGCGGGAGGGCGTGGTGCGGAGAGAGTACCAGCGCTGCGACGAGGGAGGGGGGGACGACGAGTAGCCAGAAGTGCTGATGGACGAGCACGGGCTCGAACCGCTTGAAGATGAGGTAGACGGCCTGTGAATGGGGACGAGACTGGTGAGAACACGTCCGGGACGGGTACGCCTGCATCCCGACGACGCAGTGTGTGACAAGGCAGACTGGGGGACTTACCACGCCGACCCCGATGGACACTGCGAGCGCGTCCTGGTGCGCGAGGTGCACGCAGGGGAGCCTCGACGCACGCGTGGGGAGTGCGTCCATGGGGAGGGAGAGGGAGAGGTTCTGGAGGAAAGGCGTCGCGGATGGCCAGGTCATGGTGAACGTTCAGAACGTTGTCCACAAGAACAGCAGTAGGTTGGGGTGCGAAGGGGCACGTCAGTCAGTCTGCACGGGAAACCACGGGCATGGAAGGACGTCCATGATGTAGCAAGCCAATCATCAGTATGGTTGTTCGTGCGAGTGTAGAAGCGACAGGCTTCGCGCTTACCAAACCACAAAAGGTGGTACAGGGCGGGCCTTGTTTCCTCGAAGCGTTCCGAAGCGAAACGAGGCGAGGACGCTCGGGGGTGCGGGGGTGCGGGGGGGAGCGAAGGCCGCGTGCTCCTTCGGGAGTTTCAGAGCGTTGAGAGCGGGAGACCGTTCGTTGCTTCGCTGAACACCAGGCGTTCCGAAGGAGTTCGGCGAAGCGCGGTCGGGAGTCTTGCGGGTTCGGCGTACACACAGGCCAGAGGCTTGGGTACTATTGCCGAGGTTCGAGGTTCGAGGAGTGTGACTCGCCGGAGGCCACAACGTTTCAAAGCAGGCCTTGGGCGAGATGAGGCACAGGGTCGAAACAAAGGGTCTCCAGGCTTACAGCGCCTTTCATATTGATACGGAAAACGCGTTTTCGTGCGAGCCAGCGTCTCCAGGGCGCTCCCCGAGACGCCAGGGGATCACGAGACCGGAATTCGGGACCGGGTGACGAGTTACTCAGTGTTACATGAGTGTGACCAACGGCCACGAACTTTAATCCCAAGGGTTCCCCCTTTTGAAGAGGACTAATATCAAGTTTTCATACTTTAGTCGCAATTCCATGCACCTAGAGGTATTCCTATCCCATTTCAGAGGAGCAACATGACACCAAAGTGGACTTCCGCCAACTCCATGACAGAGTGACTGTCCGGTTCTCCGGCTTTATTCGTTCCCCGCCAGCCCGGCACAGCGTTCGGGTCCCGGAGCGACCTTGAGACGCTGGCTCGCACGAAAACGCGTTTTCCGTATCAATATGAAAGGCGCTGTAAGTACTAGCGCGTTTCGCAAAAGGAAACGTTGAAATCAACGCTGTTAACGAGACCGTCGAGACGTGAGCGGACGGGGGCTCGGGACATGTTGACCATAACAGGTTGGGTCCAGGTGAGTGATGTAGACGGAAGGCGTGCCCGAGGATTGGGATCCAGTTCATTTCCTCCACCTCCCGGCTACGAAACGCTCCTTGTTCGTCGTTGTAAGTTGAGCATGATCGAGTCGACGCTGGGTGGATTTGGATGAAGGGGATGCGTGGTAGCAAAAACGCCAGTGGCAGACAAGTTGAGATAGCTTGACACAACATATGGTGCAGAGGGTATAATGGTATGTAAGTACGTATATCATCCCGGCCTGATGATGGCTGCAGCCAAAGCCTCAATGTCTACCATGTCGACCACAGCCATCTACGGTTTGAAATGCTCTACAGCATATGGGGTACCTGGGGACCATTGTATCATTACAAGGTAGCCAGCCTCTCTTGGCCCCGTCACGCTATCTCCCGAAACGTACCTGAGCGGTTCAGAGTGCCCGTGACACAGGCCGCACATAAGTTAAAGCAATATACTGTATATGTACGGCTGAGTGCATCGAGTCTGCCGAATTGTTGCCAGCATAAGTACATCCGGCGATACTACTTATGGTCAAACATTCGACGCCACCGTCTCGTGCTGATCAATATTTCAACCTCAAACTGGTAGGAGCCTGTGTTCGAACTTCGCTCCGGGACCAAAACGCCTCTCCTGGAATGAAGTGCGCAATAGATGTCATGGCTCAGCATAGCTCTGACCCCATTCAGAAAGGACTCATGACGACCACAAGGTTGCGCAGCGGAGGCCTACCCTGACGCAGCGACGCTATTCTCCGTTGCTGACCATGTACCAGATGCCACATCCGGAGATATCAAACACCGCCGGGGTCCAGACAATACCAGGGTGTTTGCCCTCCTCGGAATCAGATCGTAAATCACTGCAAGTAAAGGAACATACGATGGGACGACGGGTGTCTCGACCGCCATCCGCCGATTTCGCAAACCCGGCGCAAGACCATCAACGTTGACCCAGGTCGTGGTGGCTTCGTAATGACGAGATCGACCTGACCTCACACCGTTTAGTGGTCACGAGGAATCCAACATATTGCTCCTTGACAGCCAGGCGAGTGGTTAACGGAAGTCGATGTTGTTGAAGAGGATTCTGTACGGTGTGCTGTAAATTAATATGACCTATATTGCGAGCTTATCATTTGCGAGAAATCTGAGGAGGAATTGGCCTCGGTACACAATCAACAAGTATAAGCTTAGAGCATCCAGTTGCCCACCGTCTGTATCCAGAAACAGTTGAAGGAACATGTGAGGATCGAATTGGCATCGGACCAAGGATCGTGCACTTCCGACTCGACCGACCGAGCATCAAAGTGTTTGTAAGCTCTTGTAATTGCAGTCTATTGCCGACTTGGATAAGCAAGATAAAATCAGGTTTGCTAGTAGAGCTGTGCATTGTGTTGAGAAAGGCGACTCTCCAGTGGCGAGCCACGAGTCTTGGGACAGTGAGAGTGCACGTGCAGCGATGAAGGATGTGGAAGAAACGCGGACAACGTTAACGGGACGCCCACGTCTCCAGGGTGACTATGCCATGATGTACGTCACGTTGTGACGGGGCTGTCACAAAGATGAAGGATGAGTTCCATTCAACGGCCATGGTCGAGAAGAAGCCGAATCCTGACTGTGGAACTGTAACATAGCTACGCACTGGCAGTGCCGATATCGCGCACGGTCGAGAATGCAAAGCAATTCAAAGGAATATATACACTTGCATTTTACAAGCGCCGAGATGAGCGCGTGTCAGGAACTCAGGGGCGTCGGCGTCGGGGACTGCGGGAGTGTCTTTCAACCAAACCTCGTCCAACTTGAACGGTAGATATCCTCTGCATCTCGTCCGGGGCCCTTTCAGTTCATCCTGCTTTCTTTCTCGAGTGTTTCTGGCGGCCTTGCTTGTCTATTTTCTTTGGGTTCTTTTCTCGCTGCTGCTCCCCTCTTTCCGCTCCTTCCACACATCACGCTATTCGGTCAAATACCATGTCTGCCCCTTCATCTCCCAACCAAGCTCCCGGAGAGATAATTTCCAGCCCCATCACCCCCACAACGCGCACGGTCGCTATTATCAAGAATCATGCGCTCCAACATAGGTTTGAGATCGAGTTGCGTATCTCAGATGCCGGTTTCGAGGTGAGCCTCGCGCCCCAAATTCCACAGACGTCCGAGGCTGACGCGACGTAGATTGTGAAAGAGCGACAGATGGAGTTCGACATCGACACGGATCCCGACACGCTGTTCGAGCTCTTTGGGCCAGATTTCGAGTCGTTCGCCGAGTGAGTGCCCCGCGCCCATGCCAGCCTCTGCCATTTGCTGAATCGTCCGACTTTTCCTCATTCTCCCCGTGCGATATATTCGCGATAGAGGCCCTGTCTGGGTGTACGTCCTCGAGCGTCGTCGCGCCGTCGAAGTCTGGCACTCTCTCATGGGCGACCCCGACCCCGAGGTCGCGCGCAACGATACCCCCAACTCCATCCGCGCGCTCTACGGCCTCTCCGCAGCGCAGAACGGCGTCATGGGCTCTCCCGACGCACAGACCGCCGAAATCCAGATTCAGTCCATCTTCGCCTCTTCGCCGCCATTTCCGACCACAGATCTCCCTGATGTCGGGCACGGCATTTTTGTGGGCTCCATGAGGTCAGTCTCATCGTCGGTACTGGAGCAGCTGAGAAACGGAGGCGGGGGATCCGAGTATACCACATCGTCGCACGCGGGCGGGTCGGCCAACGATGTTCGCAAGCCGGGGTTCAAGGCGCGTGCTCTCCCTGCTACCCACGGTGCTCCGGATATTGTCCCTCGCATGTCGAAGGCCGCCGCGCTCCGTGCGGGGATTCCCATCCAAGAGAAAAGGCGTGTTCCGCCGACAAAGGAGCGCCTCGCGCAGACGTTTGCGAACGTCCCTGGACACAAGCGTTCAGAGACGATTACCGTGGCCTCCACCGCGGCCCCTACCATTGCACCTAGGATGACCCGTGCGGCCTCCCTGAGGCTGGGCATCAAGCCGGAAGACAAGAAGAGGCCTACGCTTGCCAGTGCTGCAGACGTGAAGACCACGTTCGACGGCGTGCCAGGACACAAGAGGAGAGAGACGATTGCTGTCGCAAGCACGCGCCCTCCCACCGTCGCGCCGAGGTTGAACAAGAGTGCCGCGCTCAGGGCGTCTAAGGACGCCGCACCGCCTTCTTCCTTTATGTGTACGTCATCCCCCGCATCTCTGTGACCCCTTCTTCACTGACCGAGTTACGGCACATAAGTCCGCCAGCCTTCGGGACAATCTGTGCCTTCACGCTCTTCGTCACGACAGTCATTCAACGGCACGTCTTCGGCCCGACCCGTCATCTCTCGGCCCCCCTCCGCTGCCGCTCCTTCGCGTCCTCCTCTCTCTCGCACCACCTCCAACATATCCACCGGTCCAGGTCCTCGTCCATCCCTTCGACCCGCCCCCAAGTCGACCAGCGCAGTCCCGAAGACAAACGGCGTGGCACTCAAGACCAACGGTGCGGCACCCAAGACCAACGGCACCACCAACGGCGCTGCAGCACCCAAGGCAGAGGCACCCGCGAAGCCGCGGCCCCGTCCGAGCAGCCTGCAGGCACCGACCATTGTCCCCAGACCTAACAAGAGCGCGTTGTTGAGAGCCGCGAAAATGGCAGGGGCTGCGCTGGGCGGAAACCAGGCGAAGCCCAAGGGCGCCCCCCCTGCGCCGCGAGCCCTCCGCGCATAGGTTCTCCTTACCATCCATCTATCTAGGTCGCGCGTAGAAGAGACGCACAATGTTCCCGAAATCCTGCTTTACCAACTACCCGATGGGCACGGAGGGCATGAATACATACATGCCTTCCGCCTGCCTCTCACTCGATTCCTCTCGGTCACGACACGCGAATACCCCTGCGCGATCTCACAATCTCTGGCTGGACGTTCACGTATGGTATATATAAATCCTTGTTTATGCCCTCATCTATTCCCCCATCCGTCGTCTTTACCCGACTGTATCTTCTGTGATACCGAGATTTCGAGCACTAGCACAGAGCACAGGCTGCCTTTGGAGCGGTATATGACGCCCCACCTTCCCCCGACCTTGGTTTACTGGTTTTCAGCATGGCAAGGGGCAGTGCACACACAGCTTTACCCTACTATACGTAACGAGAATGCGCATCCAGGTCGATCGAATCCATTTCGCTACTCTCGGTTTGTTTGGTGTTGTACGAGTATGCTATCGTTCCACAATGCTAGCTAGGTAGTGCGAAAGCTCACGCGCCGTCGCGTGCAGTCGCGTGCGTGTGCATGGAGGCATTTGGATATGGTGCTGGCTACGTACATGTCGTGTGCTAATGGTACACTCGATTTTGGCGACAGATAAGTCGGCTCTCCCTACCAGTACCAGTGGACGCGTTTACTTATACCCACTTCATACCCCTTTCCTCGTCTTATCAGCTAAGTACGGTCCCACACCGTTCTGAGGTGTTTTATGCATTCAGGCGACGATCTTCCCGTCGACGATGTGCGACGTCTCGAAGATGCGGATCGCCTCGCGCGCGGCCTTGATCCCGCTCGCCATCATCGCGCCGAACGTGGGCCCCATCCGGTTCGAGCCGTCGTGCTCGCTCAGCTCCATGCCTGCACACAAGCAATCCCACCTCGTCGTCAGCCCCGCAATCCAACCCAACCCCATACGCTAGTGAGGAGCAGACGCACCAGTCATGATCAGGCCCGGCGCGACCTCACGCGTCCCGTTGACGATGGCGGGCTCGGCGCGGTTCATGTCGAGCCCGCGCATGTTGCCGAGCTCCTTGAGGAGCCCCATGCTCACGAGCCGCTTCGCCGAGAACGCGCCCATGGGCCCGTCGTGGCCCGTCGCGCTGATGACGACCGGCGCGGTGATCACGTTCGGGTCCATGCAGCTCTGCGTGTCATGGTTGAGCGCGACGAGCGTCCAGTTCGTCACCACGCCCGCCACGCGCTGCCTCTCGCCCTGTGTGGCGGGGTCGGGGCGCACGATGAGGTCCTCGACGGCGGTCGCGTTCATGAGGACGACGTTGGGGAGCGCGAGCACGCGCGCGAGGACGGTCGCGGTGAAGAGCGCGGCGTGGCGCACGACGACGAACGCGCCCTCGTCCTCGAAGGGCACGCCGAGCTCCGTGAGGAAGCGGTCCGCGGGCTTGCGAACGACCATGGGCGTCATAAGCTGGCCCCCGAGCCACGCGCCGCCGCCCGGGGCGACGTTCGCCTCGATGATGGTGATTTTGAGGTCCGGGCGGGAGGTGGCGAGGTGGTACGCGCAGGAGAGGCCGGCGCTGCCCGCGCCGATGATGACGACGTCTGAGACGGCGCGCTCGTACATCATGTTGAAGTACCTGGCGGTCGGGGGTATGCGTTAGGATGCAAGGAGGGGAAGGGGGCGGACGGGTAGGGAGGCTCACCGCTTAATCATGGCCCGGGAGACCTGGGCCTCCTCGATGGGCGCGAAGCGGTAGTCGCCATTGTAGTCTTCCTTGCAATCGTATGTCCCGCTAACCCTGGGCGGCGCATCCTTCAGGCCTGCTTTGTCCATGAGCTGGGGGGCCTGGTCGCGCTGCGTGCTATAAGTTGGTGCAGGGGCCATAGTCTCGGGTGTTAGACGTCGGGAGGGGTTGAAGGTGGACAGTGAGAGCAGAGCTAGCAGTTCTGTCAGTTTGGTCCCACCTCCACGCTGCTATATATACCGCACTAGCTTGAGATCGAGAACTCAGCTTGGTAAAGAGCCTGGGGTGGATTTGGTCCGCTCAGGGGACAGCGCGCTCCATGAGTCCAAGGTTGACGGAGACTCGGCAGGGTGCCGAGGCTTCTCTGGCAAAACGGGGCGAGGAGCATTCGCACAGCGATTACATGGATAGAGTCCTCGATAGCTGCGATAACTTGGTCGACGGGCAAGACGGCCAGAGACGGAAGAGCGCACCACACCATGTTCCGTCTGGTTTGAGTTTAGAGAAGTCAATCGGAGAAGCACGGGCGCTGGTTCTTGGATTGCCTAAGCATTCGGACGTTCGCATGAACCGGACGAGACGAAATGCTTGCTGCAAACCGCCTGGGACCGTTCCGCGATTTTCACTCCATTATATCGATTGAGAGATGTCCTGTGCGAACTACTCGTAGTGTTCTTTCAGTGCCGTCATGGATGAGATATTTACACAGGTCCTACCATGCTCAATCCATCCAACCAACGGAACAGCGAGAGGTCCCTCAGAAGGTGCGTCCTCGAGGACACTGCCGTGACTATGGCATCGCCGCATCGATATCTCGGCACTGTTCTACGTGGACGATGCAGGAATATCCCATCCTGGCAGGACTCGACTGGCTTGACTAGATGGGCAGATCCTGACCCAAACAAAATAGGCAAAGCATGGCGTTCGCCGTTCTCGTTTGGTGCGTAAGATGCCTGACTGCACTATCGCCTATGGCCGATCGAAGGGTGCTGCATAAGCTCAGAGGAGCGCGAAGACCGCGGCGATATCCATTCTTGAGCGGAGGATTTCTATGTGCACTGGCGACTGTGGCGTCCTTCCCAGAGAGATAAACGTCGTTAGTAACTGATTTCTTCTATTCCGACCAGTGGCACCACTTGCGAAGTCGACATGCAGCGGTGACGGTATCATGACATCCAATGGGTTATCACCAGCGGGGAGAGAGAGGCGGAGCCAATGTGCCCGCAGCCACTGCTGTTTTACTGCATGCCCAGCAGACCCAGAACTTAAAAAGAGTCATCCTGCCCCACGAGCGACCACCTTCACCCTCCCCTCGCACTAGACCGCCAACACCAGGAAGCGACTCACCTCGAACTTCAGCGCAATGGCCAGCGTGCCGCTCCCAGAGCAGAACTTCATCCTCGGCGGCGACCCGCTCTCGCTCGAGCGCATCCGCGCCATCCTCACGCGGCTCGAGGACACGATCATCTTCTCGCTCATCGAGCGCGCGCAGTTCGCGCACAACCCGAAGGCGTACCGGCGGGGGGAGTTCAAGGAGCTCAAGGAGAGCGGCTTCAACGGGAGCTGGCTCGAGTGGTTCCTGAAGGAGACCGAGTCCTTCCATGGTGAGCTCCGTCCTGTCGAGTCGAGGGTCGAGATCCGGCCGTGTGCTGATTGCGGCGCGTGCGCTGGATCGCCGACGCCGCGCGCGCAGCGAAGGCAAGGAGATACACCAGGTGCGTCCGTCCATTCCCCTCATCCGCACCCGCGCTCTGCAAAGGGGGAAGGGAAGGGAAGGGAAAATGAACAACTGAACTGAGCATGGGGATGTGCCCTCGGTGTCTGTGTCTGTCACCCTCGGACGGCGCACACACGCCCACAGCCCCGACGAGTACCCGTTCACGAACCCGAGCGAGCTCCCGCCCCCGATCCTCAAGCCCTTCCCGCACCCGCCGATCCTCTACCCGAACAAGGTGAACGTGAACGCGTCCATCCTCTCCTTCTACACGCAGGCGATCGTGCCGCGCATCACCCGCCCCGCGACGCAAGCGCTCGCCGCCGTCAAGCGCGCGAACGGCATCACCGGCGACGACGAGTACGAGGACGACGGGAACTACGGCAGTGCCGCGTTCGTCGACCTCGAGGTCCTCCAGGCGATCTCGAAGCGCGTCCACTACGGTACGCTGGGCGTTCCATTCCGACGAACTGCACGCTAACCCCGCGCGCTTGCTTCGAATGCCGCATGCATGGATGTTGGACGTCCTGGCCCGACAGGGAAGTTCGTCTCGGAGAGCAAGTTCAGAGACGACCCCGCCGCGTTCGTCCCGCACATCAAGTCGCGCAACCGCGCCGCGCTGGAGGCGCTCATCACGAAACCCGCGGTCGAGAAGAAGCTCCTGCAGCGGCTCCGGAGCAAGGCGTCGCTGTACGCCATCAACTTCACCCCGGACGGCGAGCCGCTCAACGACTCCGCCACGCGCAAGATAGACGTAGACGGCGTCGTGGAGCTGTACGAACACTATATCATCCCGTTGACGAAGGAGGTCGAGGTGCGTCCTCACTCGCAACCGATGGATTTGGATCTGCGCGGGAACCCCGGTCTGAACAGTTGGACAGGTGGACTACCTCATTGTACGATTGGACGGGCTGGCGCAGGAGGAGATAGACGCACTGGCATCGAAGCAGAAGGGCTGATCGTTTCTGGGTGTAACGCATATATTCACGAGCACCTCCGGTATCACAATGAAGCAGGTATTAGACAACGTCGACAACAAACGGGTCAGGCGAGAACGGCTCTGAACAGCATGAACGGGTCGGGTAACAACGCGAGAGGGGAAACAAAGGGAATGACAGGGAGAGTGAGCATGTGCAGGCTGAAGGTGAACTTGATCCAGATCCAGCGATTGGTATGGTAAATGCGCATAAAAGGTGAACGTAACGCGAACGTAAACGCAGAAATGAGCGGCGAGAAAGGTGGAGAGAGGGAGTCGAGTGAGCGATACACATTATATGCCCGGGAATGCCGACGAGAGGGTCACCACCACCAACCTGGTGGCTTGAACGAAAATAACGTTACGTCAGTAGATACAGAGCAGTCTCCAGCACTGTAAAAGGATGACAACCACCAAACACTAATCACAATCCCAATTCTGCGAGGAAGGTATGGTCAGACAGATGAACGTTGAATGCACAGCATGTCGATGGGACGCACCTTCCAGCAGCCTCCGGGTCTCATCCTCGCCGATGTTGCGTGTCGCACGCCTCGCAAGCAGCTTCTCTGTCCTGTACTTCTCGTACAGCACCTCTTTCGTCCGGAGTTTGAGCAGCTGAAAAACAGACACCCCGCCCGTCAGCATCCGTCCGTCCATCCCCACGATTCAGAACAAGGGACAGCACCGCAGCAAAGAACACGAACCTTGATGTGCGTCGACATGACCGCCGTCCGCATCGCCGGGAAGTCGCAGTGCTCCGGGTCGAGCACGTCGACCGTCCCCCACCGGAACCGCCGCACGAACACGCCCCGCAGGTCCGCGGGCGGGCCCTGCAGGTACGGATAGTGGCGGAGCGACGCGGGCGTCGACGGGCTCGCCGGCGCCGTCGCCGACTGTGCGTGCCCGTCCTCGGACGGCGCGACGAGCGTCGACGCCCTGCGGCTCGCTGCCTCCCTGCCGCCCCGTAGCCGCTCACGCTCGACGGCGAGGCCGCGACGACGCTCTTGCCGTGCCGGCGGCGCGCGTGCTCGGGCGTGATGAGCGCGAAGGGGAGGTGCGCGCTGAGGTCCGTCTTGGCGACGATGTGCGCGGAGAAGCGCACGCTGGCGACGCTCTCCGTGTCGTTGACGAGCTCGAGCGAGTTCGGGTCCTCCGCAAGCGCCATCTCGGACATCTCGAGCCGGGACCGCGACCGCGAGGGACGGCGAGTGAACCGTGTGGGCCGCAGCTTGATGACCGGGCGCGAGGGCCGCTCCGCTTGCGCCTGCTGCTCCTGGTCCTCGCCGTTCTCCTCGGCCTGGGTGGAGGGCTCGGGGGTGGCGTGTCCGTTGCTGGTGCTGTTAGTGGCGGGCTCGGCGCTGACTTCGCTGACATTGCTGATGCTGTTCGTGTGGTTGTGGCCGTTCGCGTTGTGCCCGTCAGGGCTCTTCGGGTCGTCTGCGATGGGCCCGAACACCCCAAAGTCGATGTCTGCTGCGTGGAGATCGCGGTGGATGGCCTTCTTGACCGCGGCAAGCTTCGCGTCCGTCAGCGAGTCCGCGCGGGCGACGACTGGCAGAATGTTCGTGCGGGCGGCGATGCGGCGGAGGACGCGGATGTCGACGGGGGACATGGTGAGGCCGTTCTCGTCTTCCTCCTCTTCCGAGTCCGTCTCTTCGGACATGGAAGAGAGGTCTGGCGGCTTGTAGGAGACGGTCGTTTCCGAGCGGATCTTGGCGGGGAAGGAGGACTGGCCACGCCGTGTCCCCTCCGTCACAACGGAGGAGGGATCGATCATGTAGATGCATCTGCAGAATGCGCGTGAGCAAAGGGAACCGTCACAAAGCTCGCTAGAAGTGTGTTTGGCACTTACAAATGAATGTGTTGGTCTCCCTTGCTTTGACGAACAACCTTTGATTCCTGCGTAGAACGTCAGTTCCCAAGAACCCATACTGGTAATCGTTCACATGGCACGCCGCGATGCAGTTGGGAACAGCGGTAGCTACGCACCTCATTCATTGTGTCCGCGAACTGCGAATCAAGGTACTTGACGATCGTCGAGACCTGGCGTTCCATCTTGAGCTCGTGTCCCTCCTGGAAGTCGAGACCGGGCGTGTCAATGACGGAGAGCAGCAGCCTGTCGTACTTGCTCTCGCAAATCTCGACGCATGCAGACTGGATGGCCACCGTGCGCTTGGTCGAGCCACGGAGGAAGCGGTCCATCGCGGCCTTCTGGTCGGCGGTGGCGGTGGGGGAGACATCTGCGGTGTCCAGGAGCAGGCGAAGAAGAGAAGTCTTACCAGTGCCCTGTGCACCGGCAACCTACCAACCAACAAAGCGACAATGAGCACGCTAGATGCGCGAGCGAGCATGGATGCGAGGGGAAGGGTGGCACGCACCATAAGGTTGAATGTGGTTGGGTTCCTGTTGCGCTTCTGGTTCGCGCGTTGGCGAGTGGAGCCATGGTTGACCTTGCGGGGGTCCAGCGGGAATGCAGAAGGCGGATGAGACGCGTACAAGGACGCGATCGGCGGGCCGACAGGGCTGCTTGTTGCCTTTCCGGGCGAGGACCACGGCTTGTGGAATGGAACTGGCCCGTCGGTGGTGAACGACGTCTTGACAGCGCCTCGGGGATGGCTCGGAGGAGACGCGTCCTGCGGGAGCTGGGAAAGATCGACGAGGTTGCTAGGCCATGGAATGCCCTGTGAGGAGAGCTCCGGGAGGGAGGGTGAGGTATGGATGAAGGGCGGGCCAGAGGGGTTTTCCACGTTTTTGCTGGGCTTGCGACGGAAGCTGAACATGGTGGGGGACGGGTCGGGGGCGGGGGCGGGGACGCGGGGTATTGGTATCAGTGGCTGAGAGAGGCGATTGGGGAGGCAAAAGGAGCGAGACAAGCGAGGAAGAGCGATATGCGACCAGCGACGAGGAGCGGAAGGAGTATGTGCATGCGGCGGCGGAGAGAGAGCGGCTCGGAGCGAAAGGCTGTTTGCGCTCGCGACGTCCAAGGGGAATGCCAACGAGCCCCTGGGCGACAGCCGACGTCGCCTTTGTTTCCAACATCCCGCGCTTCCCCTCATCTCCCATTTGGCATCTTCCCATTCCAGGCCCGGCTCAAACTGCGGTTCGTCCGGGACCATCCCGCTCTCCCACGCCTGACGCCAGCTGCCAAGGCCAGCGGAAGCATTAATCGTCTCTTGATACTGTAGTGCTGCAGGATATATACTTATCAGCATTGTATTAATGGCCGGTGGAGGACAGCAGAACAAACAGACTCTTGCATGTATCTCGACCTGCCACGAGGTGGGCAACCGGCTGCGCTTCGTTGTGACGCTGCTGGCACGGAGCGGACGCACGGAACGAACATGCACATTCGACGTCATGTCCGTCGTTCAAATTCGCAGGGCGGGCCACTGTTCGAGTCCGTTCTCTGGCCCTCTGGGAACGTACAAAGTTACCAACAAACTGTCCACCCCGTTGTGATGTGCACGATGCCCTCCGCCATCCCAGCTCTACGCATTCGGTCGAGCGGGTCCGAAAACTCAAATCCCATCGATGCATCTCGCCATCCAACGTGCTCCGTGGATGCTCGATTTCTGGCAGACGGGTCCTGTATGCAATCGTACATGTACGCACTGGCGAGAGTCTGAGGCGGAGCAGCGGCACTTGGAACGCGTATCTGGAAGCAGCAAGCAAGCAAGGAGGACATCTGGCAGCTAGCAGCAGAAGCAGGACATGGGAAGGGGCTATAGTACAAGTTCCGATGCACAACGAGCGTGGCGACAATCCTAAGACCCAAGACAAACACATGGGGCAAGGCAAGTGAGGGGGGAAAGGCAAGGAGGGGCGGAGCGATATTGGTAGCAATCAAATAGACGAGAATATGGGGATATGGGGTCTGCAGACGGGGGGGTAAATGCTATGAAATGGGTAAGTAGTGAGAAGGGAATCAAAATATGATCATACGCGTATGCGCTTTCTACCAACAGGATTTCAGCGATATATCCGAACAACGGTCCATTGCGTGGAAAAACAACAAACATGATCCGAGTACGAGGTGTACCCGACAACGGGACACCGAGTGTACACACTGCGACGATACACACTGTTTGTACACGTCGCGACGCGCTCTCGAGGGAGCGCGACTCATTGCCCGAGCACCGCGATTGGCGGCGTGCTCAGCTGGTGCGAGAGCCGCATTTTCTTCGCCGGCGCCTGCATCATGTCCGGGTCGTACGAGCTCAGCGGCCGGCTCCCGACGAGCGACATGGAGACCGTGTCTGGGATGCTCGGCGTCAGCGCGACGGGCGACGCCCGCGACGACGCGGACGCAGACGTCGATACATCAGGCGGCGACGCGCCCCCGCTCGTTGCGCTCTTCGAGCGCCCCTTCGCCCCGGGGTCGTTTACGTAGTTGCACCGCAGCGATCGCCGTGAGCAGCTGCTGCACGTGGGGTGCGCGCCGTCGCACCTCGTCTTCCGCGCTGTGCAGGACGGTGACGATCAGTCAATATGCTGCACTGCAATCTGCATGATCTGCAACATGGGAAAAAATGGCGTACCTCGACAGAAGTTGCATGCCACAATCTTTGATCCGTGGCCCCCACGACCACCGCGGCCAGAGCCAGAGACCGAGCCAGAGGTCGCAGAGGACGTGCGTCGTCGCGACGCCGCGCTCTCCGCCTGCTTGAGGGCCACGAGCGAAGGCGGCTCCTCCTGCGGACGGGGCGGCGCCGACAAGGTTGCGATGGGCGGCAGTTCGGTGTTGAGCGACGGCCGGCGGGACGCAGGGGACACGCCATAAGCAGCAGCGGCCTGAGAGTTGATCGGAGGGAGGACCGCGGGGGCTTCTTCGCGTGGCTCGACCGCGGCGCTCAGAGGCGGGAGCGTGTCCGTTAGAAGCATGCTGACGTTCGAGCTTCTCCGGGAGTGCGGAGCGGACGATGACAGTTCGGGGGAATGGGACGGGTGGTGATCCAGGTCGGCCGTGCCTTCCTCGATGCTGTCACCCTCGCTGTCGCTTCCGTACTGTTTCCGCGCTTTGCCAGAGTTGCGGCGTTTGTTGCTCGCGGTGTAGTCGCACGGGTTCTGACGTTTGAAGCACTGGCCGCATGCCGGTCTGCCGCCGTCGCACTTGAGTTTCCGTGCTGCGCCCGAGCCGAGCAGAAGGTGAGAACGCGCGCTCCGACTGAATGCGAGAATGGGGCTGGAACTTACATCTGCAGAAGTTGCATGCGACCGTTATCTTTTTGGCCCGCTGGCGCTGGGATCCTAGGGAAAAGAAGAACGTGGGCGGCGAGCAAGACAAACGATAAATGAAACCTACTGGAGGATGTGTTCATCTTCGGCGAGAGCTCCGCCAACGCAGCAGCCGAAAGACCCTGAACAGGTAGTTGCTCCCCATGGCCATTCACAATACCTGAGCGCGGCATGGAAACATGCCTGTTCCCATTCGCATGGGCTGGCGCAGTTTCAATGGCGAGGATAGGGCGGGAATCGCGCATGGGCGGCAGGCGGTTGTCGACCCGCGCAGGCTGCTGAGTCGGACGAGCGGCGGGCGGTGGCGCCTGAGGTTGCACCTCCGCCCTAAACTTCTCAAATAAGTACTCTCGCGTGTACTTTTGCAACGTCTGCAGGCAAGATTGAGGCGGATCAATAAGTTGCAAGATGGCGGAGCACTGAGACCACGGCATACCTCCATGTGATGGAAGACGGCACCACGCAGGTGAAGGAACTCGCAATGGCTCGCATCCATGACGTCGAGCGAACCCCACCGATAATTCCTCACAAACCTGCCGAGCGCGGTCTTCGGTGTTGACTGGTTTTTGACGGTGACGTGTTTCGAAGGATCGTATTGATGCATAAGCTCGTGACGGGACAGCTGTGGGCGCCCGACTCCGTCGCTATGTGAGTAAATGTCGGGTGAAATCAAAGAGAACGGTAGCCGCAAGAGCGTCGGCGTGATCGGTGTCGAGGGCGGCGAGTTGCTGTTACCGGTGAGATGGTGCTTCATGAAACCGTTCTCGGCCTTGTTCTTCGCGACCTTGGACTCCAGCTGTGCGTACAGTGGGATGTCGAGGTCGAAGATGCCGAAGCCGATACCTGCCTCAGCAAGGTCCCTGCGGATAGCCATCTTCACCGCGTTGAGACGGTCAGCCGTCAGAGTGTCTGCACGAGCAATGACAGGCAACACATTAACGCGTGCTGATAGCCGGCGAATGGCGGTGATGTCGGAGGCTGGGAGGATGGGTCGACAGAGCATGGGGTTGTTGCTGACAGGTGGTTCGAGGATGACAGGTTCGGACTCATGGGTGGAAAGACTGTTGGTACGTGCACGAGGTACAAGAGGGACGGGTGGTGCTGGCACGGAGGGTGGTACAATGTAGTCCGGGTCCAGGAAATAAACGCATCTGCAGACAAAGGAGTGTTAGCTAGCAGTTCAGGATAACCTATCGCAACTCCAATCGAGAGGCGCAAAGCACCGCATACAGCTCGCCTAGGAGCGGACTCGCGTCATCCCGCGGCTATGCCCTGTTCACCCTCCCGCGTAGGTATCCCTGCAACCCATCCCGATAAAGAAAGCTATGAAATCTTAGTGGGTTCGGTACACGCAGCGGTTCGCCGAACTGCAGGGCCTGCCGATTTGAGCGTCATCGCCCCAGATTCCTGAAGCAATGCGGAATCGCCGAGATCCATCGGCATATATCCACATGACCTCCCAGCCTCGACTTCCCAGCGCACTCCACGAGGATGTGCACGGTGCCGTGCAGAAGACAGAGAGGACGCAGCAGCAAGGTCCACAAACCAGCTTCAATTGGCCAACTTCCCAAGCGCCTGGGAAGCGAGGAACAAATGCGATACCGACGGATCGCTCCGCACTTAGTCCGTGGCAGCGGGAAGGGGCCCGGCCATCCCTCATCAGCAAGGGATGCTGGAAGCGACGGAACTCGGCCGTAGGACGGAGAGCGCAAGAACTAGAAGCTGCGTCTAGCAACCATCGGGTGCGTCGGGCCCTGAAGAGGCAAAATGCGACAGGGTCTGGCACCGCGGCGAACAGCGCCAGCCTGGGGCGGGGACGCGACTGGCACCGAAGATCTCGGACGACCCGCACTGCACGCACCCCGGTCGCCCCATCCGCCTCAAAGCAGCACAAGGGCCGCTCGAGATGACGGCATGAATTCAAGGGGGAAACCCGAGGGTGAGAGCGAAGACAGGCAACTCCGGTTCATGCGGCCCCAACTCCGTGACGCGTGAGGATCGCTTAACGTGACCCGAGTGCCCCCCATAGTGCAAGAGCGTCATAAAAGATGGCCATGCTCTCGCAAGGGCGAGACAGCAGTGATATGTGAGGGAGAAATGAAATGGGGACGTACAGATGGACAAGGTGGTCGCCAGCAAGGGTTCTGTGTTCCTGTTGGGCGACGCGGAGGTCAGGCCACATGGGCGCTTAGTTAACGGACGGACGACTCACGTCGTCCAAACTCTCCCCCAACCGCGACTCGACATGTCTGAGGATCTCCTGAATGGCGCGTTGAGACGAGGCGTCGTCCTCGAAATCCAAAGAAGGCGTGTCGATCAGTGTCAGGGTGAGGGGGAATTCTTCATCCACCTCGTCAGGCGCCAGGTCAATGTCGACAGACACGGACCGGACATGCGCAGTGTGACCACTGCAGCCCTGGACGAACTTGGCCACGGACGCGAGCTGGTCGCTGGTCACGAAAGAGGACACTGTGCTGGTGTCGAGGAGCAAGCGGAGGAAGGAGGTCTTGCCTGTGCGACGGCCAGCGACCATGAGCGTGTAGCCGGAGATGTCCTCGGCTGGCATCCTGTCTGCGCGGGGCGGGCGGGTCTGACAGCGGGCGTGGGGGTGCTTGTGGTTGGAGTGGGTGCGCCCGTAAGCGTCCAGCTCATGGTCAACCTCAGCGCGACGATGGCGGGGGTCGATGGGGTCCATGAGAGGAGAGAGAGAGGGATGACGGAGGGGATACGGTGCGGATGTGCGGGGATGGGGACGTTCTCGAACGCATACAACCATCAGCGAGGTTCCGGCGCCGACATAGCCGCTCGCTCAGGCTCAGCGATCCGAACCGAATCCAGTGCCCCTTCTTCTGGCCAATCCCCGTCGGAGCCCCCTTCCGCCCTCTCAACCGGTCCCGCCTTCCGACCTCAACTCGGTTTCACTGACATGACTCTCTCCTCTCCCCGCGACAAAAACGCCCCGCCTCCCCGGCTCCAGCGTCTCCTCTCCACTGTTCACTCCGCGTCGGAGGCCTCGAACAACACATGTACCACGCACATTCTCCCCGACCACGGCCTCAATGCCGACCAGGCTCGAGCACTACATACTCATACTCGCATATGTTGCAAGCCAAGGCACGCGATCACCGACGACGAGATCGCTCTGTTTGCCATCAACCCTTTTCACTCTGGAGACGTGGATCCCCTCACCTGGCGGGTCATACCCATAAACGGTAATAGCCGCCTGTCACAAATACCCGAGGGCGCGCGGGAGTGCCGTCCAAACCAGATGGGCCGTGGTATAATGACAAGCGTCGCGAGATGACGCACTTGCACACAAATGTTGTTTGCTTCGATCGCGAGAAATGAATCGACCCTGTCCAGAGTGCCTGCAACGAGGGAGCGGGCATGAACGCTTCTCTACACAATCTGCGGCACAGTGTCGCCAAGCCTCGACTGGACTCGATCCAAACCCGGGCCCGCAGCATGGTGTTCTTCGTCCTGGCTAGCAATGCCAGTTTCGCGAAGCCATCGCGCAAGCTATTTCGCAACCGCGCGGTACGGACATACATCATCCTCATGGCACGATCACTAACCATTCCCAGCACGTCCGAGAGGCACTGAATTGGAGAAGAGGGAGGAAGTTTCGGTGTGGTTATATCGGTTCACCTCTAAACTCTGAGTGCGGACCGGAGGGTCCTGTCCTCACGCGCGAAAGGCGACGCCGAAAGGAGCACGAGGCGCCGAATCGTCGGAGGAAAGGGAGTGCTTTCCCATCGGACGGAGGGAGCGCCAGCTGCCTATGCCTGTGCCCCGATCCCGAGATGAGGGAATCGGGTCCAGCGCCCGAGAACTCAGAACTGCAATGGTATTAAGCGGATTAACTTCTGTGGATCTACACTACGCTATACCGGGAGTATACTACGGCTTAATGGCACTTAGGATATAGCTTAGTTGATGTATCTTGTGGCAGTATGGATAGGATAGCAAAGATGATGGTCTTGGTGGGGGATTGGGCGTGGCCGCCGGCGCACGGCAAGAGCGTGGAAGGGCATGAGAATCAGGGCGAGCGCGAGTGCAGCTGTCAAAGTTGCCCGGTTACGGCGAAGCCCATGGGAAATGAACGGACCCTGACCTGGTCGAGAGCGAGAAGCACCAGAAGACGTCAGCGTCCGTCCCACGCCCTCTTCCCGGCATCCATCCGCCCGCCCACTCACCTCGTGTCCGCCTCCTACTGCGACGGCCTACCGCGCGGACTGGTATGCCCATAGAACTCGTCGTAGTCGAAGTAATCCATGTCCTCGTATGCACCGTCCTCGGAGTCGGGCACGGACGAGGCGGTCGACGACTGGACGCTCTCGGGCGCGGATGTGTTCGACGACTGGGTGCTCTCCGGCGCGGACGCGGACGACCACTGGCCGCTCTCTGGGGCAGAGGCCGCACTCCGACTCGGACCGGGGCGAACGCTGAGGAACGTGAACGCAACGGGCTCGGCGCTGTATGACGACGAGGGCGGCGGCGGACGATAAGACAGCCCGGGGTAGGTGGGCATTGGCCCGGACAGACGTGGTTCGAAAGCCGATCGTGTATATGGGAACGAAGCTGTCTGGCCCAGACCTGCCGGCGCACTCGCAGACATTCCTTCCGCGCCTTCCGCCGGGCGTGCGCCGCTGTACCTCGCCCGCCGGGCTCTTGCACCGCTCCCACTCGCCCGACTCCGCCTGGCGGCCCGTTTCGCCTTGTCCTTGTCCTCGTCTCTGTCCTCGTCGTTGTCCTCGTCCTCGCCCTTGCCCTCGTTCTTGTTCTTCTTGGCAGGCCCCCGCCGCCTCGGCTCCGGCTCGTATGTGCATGCGTTGCCGCGCCGCAAGCAGTTTGCGCATCCTGGCTTCTGTCCATCGCAGCGTAATTTCCGGGCTACCGTCCCGGAGCGATTCAGAAGACGTCAGCTCCCTCCTCGTGCGCGAGCCTGGAACGGCCGCGGATGGGGCGACGGCTCGAGTGTGTACTCACCGCGGCAAAAATGACAGGCAATCAACGTCTTCTTCGACTTCGGCGCATATGCGTACTCTGAGTTCTCCGAGCTTCCGCCCTCTTTCTCCTTCTCCCCCCTCCTCCGTCGCCTCCTCTTTCCCAGGACACTTGCTGACCCTTCGGCATCTGTATGTCTCGCAGCCTTTGACTTTCCTTTCAAATGCAGCGTCTCGGTGCCGTGGGAGGTGGTGGCTGAACGACGGTCCGCCGGAAACCCAGGACTGGGTGCCGAAGGTCCTGGTGTGGGTACTGGCTCGCCCGCACGAGAGAGGACCGTGGCCGACCGCAACGGCGCCAACGTCGTGACATGGTAGGCAGTCGGCCCGATACCGACGCTGTAGCCTTCGGGGAACGCGGGCGGTAGACTCCCGTGCCGGCTCTCGGACGCTCGCCTCTGAACTGGGGGGGAGCGTGCACGTCTTGACCGCCGCGCGGGAGGAAGGGGGCGGATCTCCCGCTCGTCGGCAGGAAACCGTGATGGGGGCGCCCAAGAAAGGCTCCCCGAATCTGCTCGACTCGTATTCATGCATCCGGATGGGCGATCCGTAACGAGGGGACTCACCGTACGTGCCATCTGCTGATCCGCGCCACGGGATGTCTATCGGCTTGCTCACAGTTGCGTAGGGAGCCTCCGGCGACGAGTTCGCTGTGTGTGACTGCGAAGGCCTCGCGCTGCGCGGGGTAGAACTCACCGAAGAATGTCCCTGCAGTCGCGATGGCCCCGCGACCGGCGAAGGCGGTGGAGAAGTACGGCGCGGACCCCGCGGCGGAACGGGATAAAATGACGATGGATCGCTCCTATTCGGGCTCGCGCGGCGCGGCGGATCTCTTGACGGTTGTGGCGGGGGCCACGATATTGGCGGGAGAAGCGGGCCAGGCGGGGGGACAGTGTAGGTCGGAAATCCAAACGTTGACGCATAGTACACAGGGTCGGATCGGACGACGCCCCAGGCGGGCAGGCGGGAGGGAAGGGAAAGGACAGGTCGCGCAACGGTATCTCCATCTTGGTCATTACCCCTGGGCGGAGGAGACGGACTCGCTCTCCCGCCCTCCACGCTCTCGACGCTCTCTCCACTGTCATCGAAGACCGCCTGCGTGAGGATGAGCGAGGGGAGCTGCTGGCCTATCGGGACTGATACGATCGAATGCGCGTGGGGGGCGACCGTGTTCCTCGACGGGCTCTCCTGCCTATCTTCTGACCCCGAACCCGACAGCCCCGCCGTCTCCTCTAGTGTCGTGCTCCTGCGTGCTTGGGAGGGGCCCTGGATTATTAGGCCATGGAGGCAGGCTGGGAGCGAGCTCTGTCGTCGGTGCGGCGGGCCACCGCGTCCTTTTCGGTCCATGCGGGCGACCGTGATCCTTCGCAGTGGCTATCCGCAGCTAGTGGCGACAGCTCCAGGACTCGCGCAAAGCAGAAACAGCCGGGGTGACGGTCGTGGATAGACGGCCCATATGCCTCAGGCGTGAACCGCGCAGACGGGAGGGCCAAGAAAAAGAGGGGTGCCAACCAGAGCCCGCGGATGTCTCTGCCTGCTGGGAGGTATCGTGTCGCCAGAGTTTGCTTCCGCTACGGTGACCAGGTGGCGGGGGCAAATCGACAGCCCGTGCAGCTGATGCGCCAGGAGACGAGGACCATAGCAGGCGTCCCAGGTTGCTGTTCGGCAAGCGCTGGTTTGCAGAGATGCGGACGAGCAACGATCGATTTCAGCCACACTCCGACGCGAAACTCAGGTGGATACTCCGCGCTGTCGTCCTAACGTCGCTCGGGATCGGAATCAGCTTGCGGCCAAGACGATCCGGCCGGGCGGTGACTTTCATGTGCCCGCAAAGGTACAGAGGGTGGCGTTGGCAACGCAGGAGGGGAGCACGCTGATTTGTCGGGGTGGAAATTGACTGCAGCGATGCTGTTTAGATGTTGCGCGGTTGAACGAGTCACGGTCACACTGTCGATTCGAAACACGATCGGGTGACTGACGCTTGCTGGCTTGGACTGAATTAGTCCATGTGGCGCCGCGCCTCTGGTAGCATCTCTGCCAACTCTCTCCACCACGCGCTCCCTTTTGTAGCATCGGGATCGACGGTGGGGATGGCGAGTTCCCCGGCGGTGAGTCCCAGTCACTCTGGGCTTGCTCTGGGCTGTCTCGGAGAAGTTTTTCCTCGGACTTGTGGCGCATATTACACAGAAACGAATCCCCACCACATGGGGCAATATCTGGCTGCATTCCGATAGGCTCGATCAGGGAGGTCGGGACCTAAACTTTTGGGACCCAGCACGTTTGCGCGAAACGCTATCTCGATCGGTAGAAACTTTAGAAGGCGCCTGATTTTGATATCGGCAGCTCCGCTTCCGCGCGCGTCATACTTACACTGGGGATGGCACGTCCGGAAAGACAGGGAGTGCGCTTTTCTTCCATGAGATCTTTGCCTCCTATTCCTCTAGTGGAGGTCAGTATTGAGTGCAAGGTGACGGCGACCGAACCGGCGGTGCTATGCCGATCGTCCTGTCGACGCCCACCGAGATCGCAAGTGTCGGAGTAAATCTCTAACAGGCGCCGAAGCAGTGCTCCGCGATATCCGGTGACCGGTCCGCATGTGCTTGTCGACCGATTTGGATGAGTCACAAAAGGGTCACGCTGACGTGTGGGTTGTCACAGCCAATGGTGACTCGACCTTTGGAAGCTGCGCTCACCAGCCTTCACCGCGGCCATGTTCTCCTCCTCCTCCTTTCCCGCACGTTCCTTCCTTAGACGAAGTCCTCATAGACTGTTCGCCACCTCTGCACCAGCATGTTCAGACAAGCCGATCCTCAACCGGTATAGCCGGACTGTTACAAAACCAAAGAGCCAAGGCGCGAGCCAGGCCATGCTGTATGACACAGACGGCATCCAGGGCGATGAAGATTTTGATAAGGCCATGGTCGGAGTAGCAAGTGTTTGGTGAGTGGCACACGAGAACATGCGTCTTCCGGACCCAGCTGACCAGGTCCAGGTACGAGGGTAACCCGTGTGTGCTATATTTCTCTCCATTTCTTCCGTGACTCAACCGCCACCAGATGCAATAAGCATCTCCTCGGCCTCGGTCAACACGTCAAAAAGTCCCTCGTTGACGCTGGGCTGATTGGATACCAGTTCGGCACCGTCGGCGTCAGGTATGTTTCTCCTCAATAAATGCCTTTTCGCGGTCAGAGGTTGAGTCCTCAAACGCGTTTGCACAGCGATGGCATCAGCATGGGCACAGCGGGTATGACGTATTCTCTACAATCCCGGGACCTCATCGCGGATCAAGTCGAAACCGCCGCTGGAGGTCACTGGCTGGACGGAATGGTCGTCGTGCCGGGATGCGACAAAAATATGCCCGGCGTCCTCATGGCTTGTACGTCGTGTCACCATACGCGTTTTCCCCTCCCTCTCACTATGAAATTGCAGTGGGAAGGCTGAACCGGCCTGGTATCATGGTCTATGGCGGCTCTATCCGACCCGGTTCCTGCGAAGGCACACCTCAGTTGGACATCGTCTCGGCGTTCCAGGCGTATGGGAAGTACCTCCAAGACGGCAAGACGGAGGTGGCCGAACGGGAACGGTACAACACCATTAGACATGCCTGCCCGGGTCCTGGTGCCTGTGGTGGTGTGAGCATATGCGCGTTGGCGTCAATCAACTTTCTTCTGACTGAGTGTGTGCGGGACAGATGTACACTGCAAACACGATGGCTAGTGCGGCAGAGGCGATGGGAATGACGCTCACCGGCTCTTCCTCATTCCCCGCTGATCATCCTGAAAAACTGCAGGAATGTGCCTCGGTCGGCACTGCCATTCGGAACCTTCTGGAGAAGAACATTCTGCCTCGCGATATCATGACCCGTTCTGCCTTTGAGAACGCCATGGTGAGTGATGCCGTCTCTCAAAACCCATTTAATTCATTAACGTTTGTCGTAGGTACTGACTATGATCTTGGGTGGATCGACCAATGCTGTTCTGCATCTGACAGCTGTCGCCCACTCCGTTGGCATCAAACTCGCCCTCGAAGACTACCAAGCTGTGTCCGATCGCATACCTTTCATCGCGGACTTGAAGCCCAGCGGAAGGTATGTCATGGAGGACGTGTACAAGCTTGGCGGCATTCCTAGTACGTTATTACGTCTTCGCTTAACCATTTACATACACAAGTGCCAACACGTCACGCTGTGACAGAGGTTTTGGCATATCTCCTCAAGAACAACCTGATCGACGGAAACAACATAACGGTTACAGGCCGCACGCTTGGCGAGAACCTTGACAGGTGGACGCACGAGCACGGAGAGCTAGAGTTCAGCCGTCAAGATGTCATCCGACCTTTG
Source organism: Ganoderma leucocontextum (assembly GCA_020736865.1). Lineage (NCBI taxonomy): Eukaryota > Fungi > Basidiomycota > Agaricomycetes > Polyporales > Polyporaceae > Ganoderma > Ganoderma leucocontextum. Next base: position 1,465,207 of record JAHKGY010000006.1, read on the forward strand.
GAGAAGCCGATCAAGGAGACTGGGCACCTGCGGTACGGATCCCCTTCATTTACGCGATGGCGTGGCTCTTGCTCATGAAATCCGCTCGGCAGAATCCTCAGGGGCAACCTGGCACCCGGCGGCGCTGTCGCCAAGATCACTGGCAAGGAAGGCTTCGGATTCACGGGCAAGGCACGCACGTTTGACTCGGAGGACGAGTTCGTCACGGCCGTCGAGACAGGCTCCATCAAGAAGGGTGAGAAGACTGTTATCGTGCTCCGGTACCTTGGCCCCAAGGGCGGTCCTGGTGCGTGTTAACCGGCCCTGGCCTGGCAGAGTGTACAGGGCTACGTTATCTGACCCCTCAACCCTCGATCGCACATCTGCCCACTGCTCATTCTAGGTATGCCGGAGATGCTCAAGCCTACTAGTCTGATCATGGGAGCCGGCCTGGGCAACGACGTTGCCTGTCTCACTGATGGACGCTTCAGCGGAGGGTAATGTTTTCTCAGCGCCCTGCTTCCGGCCAGTCGCTGACCCTAGTCTACGGATCTGCCTTCCTTCCCCTTTGCCCGTATCTGTTTGCACCCGTCTCCGTCTCCGCGCAGGTCCCATGGGTTCTGCATCGGGCATGTCGTTCCTGAGGCGCAGGTCGGCGGACCCATCGCGCTCGTCCGCGATGGAGACGTCATCTCCGTCGACGCGGTGAAGAACACGATCGAGCTGCAAGTCCCACCTGAGGAGCTCGAGCGCCGTCGGGCAGAGTGGAAGGCTCCGCCGCTCAAGGTCAAGCAGGGCACGCTTCACAAGTACATTAAGCTCGTCGAGGACGCGAGCCATGGATGTATCACCGACGCATAGAGGCTCTATGCGGCTGTATGATAGAGCTGGACACGCCATGTCTTCCTGTATAGAAGCGGTGGTGCGAATGACCCAGATCTGCCGTTGGCCTGACGGGAGGGAGGACCCTGGTTCTTATATGAAAGTACCTTACGCACAGAATACAGTCTAATCTCGTTTCAATATTAGTTTAGGAGTGGGTGTAGCCCATGTGTCTGGACGGACCTTTGCGACATTGCCGTAAACAACACGAGGTCGGTTGGACCAAACCTTACACGCAAGAAGGGCGTCCTGCTGGCGCTGTCCGGACCTGCGGGAACGTTGAAGCTGTCGAATCGACAGAGAGAAACTCTCTTCAGTTCACCTCGCGATCCCCTGACCCATGTTTATCGTCGCAGGACTACCGGTATCTACGCGTATGGCACTACGTTTCCTTAGCGCAAGATCAACTTTAACAAAAGGCCCTTCGTTGCGATGAACTCAGCAGAGGTGCGAGAGCTATACATCCCACATTTGCGGATAACTCGTCTCTAGATCTACTGAAGCATGCCACGCCGTCTGACAATATTTCGCTGTTCGCCTACTTCTTGAAGGACGCTTTAAGTACCTGGTTTTCTCGTGGACCAGCTATAACGACATGGCATTTGGATCGAGGAAAAACATTCATTTCGGTCTTTCCTACCAGTCCTCGCTGATGCATTGTCATGACGGTCCGTCCACCTTGGCTTATCCGGCCGGAGTGTCCGTTCTCCCTTTCGTTCCCTTGCTCGACGGGATGCGTCAGAGACATCCCCTTGGACTTTGTGAACATTTCTTTCAACGATTCGTGAAGGTCAATTGATCAGTGATTTGATCAATGATATATATCTTGTTTCTCCAATGTTGCTCATAATCATACACGAGGTTGATCCGATTTTTTCCTACATATATACCCAATACCAAAGAACATTTCCTCTTTGCTGAGCCTCCTATGCCATCGCGGCGGACCACGAAACATGTGCAATTGTGTAGTGAGGCAGGTGGCTTGATGATGACATGTCTGTGTATTTGCCTAGTACGTTGTCTGTGACTAGTCAGTCTTGAGGCAACTCAGGCAGGAATCAAGGAACCCTCACCTCTTCCTCGAAGACCTCAGTCTCCGTTTCGACAACCTCACCACCGAAAGCGTTGGTTTCTACCGTCGTGTCCTGTTCAGTGTATTCGACCTGAAGGGGGACAAAGCGGGTTATGCCACAATGCGCAGCACAGAAGGGGGAGAAAGTCTACCTCCTCGTCGCCGCGACCGTCGTAGACGACCTCTTCTTCGACATCGCGGGTCTCCCGGACGTCCTCAAAGCCGTTGTTGTAGTCAACCTGAGGATAGGAACCCATCGATTAGAGGCCCAGAGTGGAACATAGACATTGACTATGTCTACGCACGTTCTCGACGATGGTTTCCTCCTGGTAGTAGGACATGTCGGTGTAGGCAGAAGTAGATGAAATGTCGGAGTGGCTGGGGTTGGCTACGCAGGGGAAGATCGGGAGGTTGGCTGTAGGGCACTCCTTGAACCGGATTGCCTCTTATACTACGACGCTTAATGCTTCCGTACTGTGAGCGGTTTCCAAGGTTTCGAGGCGCTCCGACAACGGCAAGATGCGTCGCCTTGAAGCCCGCATTCAGGAAGCTATTCGGCGGAGCTCGCCAGAGAGCCACGTCGACAGTTATGCTGAGATGTGGGAGGCACGTTCCCAAGGCTGGACAGCTAAAGCTGCGAACTGTCCGTCATTTGAGTGTGGATGCTCAGCCTCATGATCGGATGCCTTTGGTGGCAAGGAGCTTACCTGGATTCAAGCGATAGTATAGATTGAAGGGCGACCGCAAGGGACCGCAATACAGTATACACAGCCTGTGGTCAGTCGATGGCGTGTTCGAGAAGACTGGGAGCGCGAAGGATATTGTACAGCATCACCGAAGGCCGTGATCTACATATGTAAGTCGGCGTCGGCGGCACAACTCAAAGAAAGTTACTGCGGATGCGGCGTGAGTACGAGACCCACTGCCATGTCAACATATCGATATTCCCATTATAGGTTTCTTGTGCGAGACGAGCAGCGGGTGGGCAATGGCATGCACATCTAGAATCCTAAAAATAGAGCCATGTTAGATCTTACATACACATGGTGCACGTAACTACCGTTAGAGATGTCATGCCTCCTTACGCTGCTTCGGAAGGGGGGTTGAACGGGCCCGAAGGCGATGTTTGTCCTTGAGACCGTGCTTCTCCAGGCCGATGCCACTCCTTGATAACATTGAGCAGTCTTGGTACTCCCTCAATCAGGGCTTGAGGGCTTCGGCGCAGAGTGAGACTGAGTCTGAGCCCTAGAGGCCGATAGAAGTCGGCGAAAAGACTTCCTAACCACAATGTAGCTTCGGAAGTATTCCTTGAACGCTACCGCTGCAATTATCCTTTAGGCAGCATGCGTTCGCCATCGTTCGTACCGCCTGTCGAAGCCCCGGTCGGAGCTCGCGGCAACAGGGGAGCGTTCTACGCATCGTGCTGGCTGCGTGCTGTTCACTAAGCCTTCTACGAAACCCACATATACGGAACTTCGCCTATTCGTCGTTCCAGCCTCGTACTCCGTTCTGTAAACTGGGATCTGGGTGTCGCCATCTCCACAACTGTCTGAACTCCGGATACGATCAATGATAAGGTTGAACACACAGACAAGTAAAGGCGGACTCACCCTCTCAATTCAACATCTTGCACTCACACGCTATACCAGCATCCTCTTCATAATAGTCGAGTTTAGAGCTCAGGAGTGCAGCTGGCCGGACGGTCAGTTCCACAACTACTGAACAGGGGATTTTTCGTGCGCATGTTGCCATCGAAGTCGTTTTGACAATGGGGATGGGTCAGAGGATAGACAGAGGTACTGGAACGCTCCATGTTGGGCGGGGAAAGGTGGTGGTCATTGTCCAAGGACTGTCAAGGCTCCCAGGCGCTCGTTCACGCGCATCTCACGTCCGACTCTGTCATCACCCTGGACGACCCGACGCGGCTCCCGCCACCGACCGCTCTCCGATCTACTGCATCCTCTCCTGCTTCCTCTCATCGCCTCGTTGTTCGCTCACATGGCGACAAACATGGACGTCGATGAGCCCGAAATCCCCTGGCTGGACACGGTCGAAGGCGAGATCGCGTTCTTCCGCTCTCTGACGCGCGCGCGCCCTGTGGGCATACACAAGCATTTCCACGTCCTCACGATGCGCAACGCCATCCTACGCGACACCGGCAACCTGGTGGAGGTCGACGACCTTTGGAAGAAGCTGCGCGCATGCTATGATCTTGACAATCTCGAGAACATTGTCAGTGAGCCGCTCGTGCCGTTCTTATGCTATGCTCAGTCCGTTCATTGTTCTTGTCCGTTGTATGCGGTTGCTCCGGCGTGAACCTGTCCCTGGGATGCACACGGCGTACAGGAAGCGGACGGCTACGACGTCCCGGGCGAGAGCCATGCAGGCACCCCACCCTTCCAACAGCCCGCCTCCCCCACACCCTCAGACAACATCTTTCACCACCCCTTCTTCCGCGGAGAGTACGCGCTTCCACATGACGAGTTGATCGACCAGCTCGTGTCCGTCCGGCGCATGCGCGCCTCCGTCTCGTTGCCCTCGTCCTCCCCGGCGCCGTCACCAGCGGCTACGAAGTCGGGGCGGGGTGGGCGCAAGGGCAAGAGCAAACTTAAGGTCATGGCGGGGCTCGTTGGCGGGGACAGCGACAGTAGCGCGCTGACTCAGGAGAGTGGGGACGAGAGTGTCGCGCCGACGCCAAGAGACAGTGTTGCGACCGGAACGGACGCGGGAACGGAGTATGCAGAAGAGGAAGAGGATCCCAGGCAGTCTCCAGGTACGTGCTTACGGAATTGCTGGCGTTGCCCTCTGGTTGCTGAAAGCGAACCTTGCACAACAGCTGCTTCTATAGCGTCGAAACAACCACGCAAGGGGAAAGGTAGACGAGGGTCTTCGACGACTCGCGGTGGACGAGGCGGCTCAACAACCCGAGGAACCAAGAAGAAAAAGAAGTAGCCTTCTTCCACGATACCGACCCACCACTACTTTATTGTCGTCCATGTCGTACTGCTCTGTATTCATAGTCACCTCATTGCCGATGATTCACGTCACGTATACACGTAATACCCATCGTTCTTGTGCATGTACAACTCAGGCTCAAGGAAAGATGCATAATCCATGTATAGTACCGCTTGCTCACTTCTCGTTTCGGCGACATGGCATACGCATACATATGAAGACAACGACGCGCGGCTAGCGGGTCGCAAGTAGATATCATGACACCTACGAACAACCTCCTCCCATCGTCCACTCTGCAGAAGGATGGAGGAAACTTACGCAGTCCGCGCAGCCTCAATCCGTCTGCGAGCGACCTGCCGCCTGTTGAGGCCAGAGAGTGATGCAGTAACGACGTCCTTGTCCTTCGCCCGCTCGACCTCAGAGTCAGATGCCGAGAGGATGATCTCGACGTGACAGGGGTGACCCTGGTAGGGGTTGATACGACCGTGTGCACGGTATGTGCGGCGGCGAGTTTTCTGTTGCAACACGAAGCCATCATGATCGTGAGCAGTGTATAACCATTATACAAACTACAACAGCGACGTACGGGAGCCTGTTGGACGACGATGTTCTTGATGTAGAGGTCCTCAAGCTCAAGGTTTTTGGCGTCCGCGTTGGACTCGGCGTTCTTCAGGAGACGGAGGACAAATTTAACGGACTTCTCGGGCCAGCGACCTTTCGAGCATCCCACCTGAGCCCACACGCCTCTACGCCTAGCATACAAGATACGACGCACCCTGAGTAGCCTTGAATTGCTTGGCTTGGCTGGCACGGCCAACACCGCCAGAGAATCGGCGGAAGGGGATGATCTGCTTGTGATCGGACACGTCGCTGAGGTAGGTGTACGCCTTCGTGAGCTTGAGGCCTGCACCCAGATTCAACCCGCTCTTTGAGTCTCCCGCCCCAAACCAATAGCCGCATATAACCAATGTCACTGACCAGTCAAGGCAGCCGCGACCTCGCGCATGTTCTTGAAGTGCGTCCGGAGGTATTCACCCCGGGCACGGGAAGCTACGAACACACCGGATGTACCGTCAGTCTCCCTCCTCGCAAAATGAGCATGAACCTGCGGTCTTCAAACGCACTTTTCTCGGGGTTGGTGGCGAGGGCAGCGGCGGCGTAACGAACTGCATTCCAAACATACCAGAGATCAGCATTCTGGACACGTTAAGCATGAGCATAGTCTCTGAAGACACACCCATCTTGAAGTCTTGCGTTTGTCGTAACCGATTCTTGGTCGTCAGTACAGTCCCGTATGGCAGGCGTTTAGTGGCTGAACTCTGTCGGCCACAACTATGCAGTTATTCGGCATATTCCGGCAGGGCGCTTCCCTCCGTTGGCATCCTCCGACTTTCTCGGAGGTTAGCAGTCAGAACCACCACCGTGTTGCAGTGATTCCTCCTCGCTCAGGCTGTTGTTGGCACACCCCCAATATATGCTCTTCTTTCCATCCAACTTTACCGCATTGCTTTTCTGCCCTTGTCTAAGAGACATCGCTGTCTATAGCTTCTCAATGCTGTCCACGTCCCCGTGTAACTCGCACGGACTGTCGCACTGCCAACGCGATCTTTAACGCCAGAATAATCGATGCAGGTATACCAGTCATATTCCTTGTGACTCACCCACCCAGTCTGGACAGGAAGAGCTTCACAGTATGCAGGATGGCCGTACCCTCAACGGAGACGAATTTGTGAGTGCTTGTAGACCATGTCTGGAACTTATGTAACATTCTAACCTCTGCCTTTCCAGGCCAGTCGAGAGGGTCCCACCAACGACATGTCCCTAAATACGAATGCGCACTTTGTAAGTCTACTTAGAGACTGTCAAGGGTGGATGCCTTATCATCCATGGCATTGAATCCCAGAATATTCATACCGCCCCCGAGAGGCCTCAAGATCACCTGCATAGCAGCATTCAAACCGCGGAGGATTGGGAGCGTTGCGCCCGTATACTGGCACAGCACAGCGACGAGATGGTGCGAAGGTGGAAGAGCGAGATAGACATGCTCCTTGTCTTTGTGAGTGTTTGCATTCTGTACCTCGAGAGCTACGAGCTGATACCCCCGCAGGCTGGTCTATTTTCCGCCGTCTTGACGGCGTTCAATGTGCAGTCATACCAGTTGCTTCAACCTGACGAGCAAGGCGAAGTGCTCGCCGCCCTTGTCACAATCTCCTCGCAATTGAACGGCTATACATACTCCCCGCCTTTCATCAACTCCACCTTCAACCATAGACCGGATACGGAGAATTCCTTTACACCCCCGACGTATGCCGTGTGGCTCAATTCTCTATGGTTTTCTGCCCTCATTTGTACTCTTTCCGCATCCTCCATCGCTATCACGGTCCGTCAGTGGTTGCATCAGTACAGCTCCGGTCTCTCCGGAACTTCTCGGGAAGTGGCCCGGCTGCGGCAGTATCGCTACGAGAGTCTCATTAAATGGCAAGTCGCAGGGATCGTCACAATGCTTCCGGTTCTCCTCCAACTCGCCCTCATGCTCTTCCTTGCGGGACTTCTTATCCTCCTTTGGACCATCCACCCTCAAGTCGCCCTCGTCGCATCTATCCTTGTCGGCGTCCTTCTGTCCTTCAATGTGACAGTTACGGTCATTCCCGCGTTTAGGGCCGACTGCTGCTACCAATCCCCCGCTGCGCTGTCCTTCTTCCGTGTGTTGCAGTACTTCGGTGGCTTCATCAGGCTAGGTCTCGTCGCCGTCGATAAGACCGCATACAGCATCGGCGTCTGGCGTTCACGGACGATTCAGAATATTTGCTGGTCTACCAGACGCGCCGTCCGTCGGGCCCTCCGCTTCCAGGGAACCTGGGGTATGTTCAACACCTGGGAAGTCCGGGAGAGGCACGAAACGCATAGGCTTGCACCAGATCTCGACTTTAGCTTGCTGGAGAAGGTCTACCAGATCACCCTGGACGACCATCTACTCGAAACCGCAATGGCACGCTGCTTGAAGAGCCTCGAGCCCGAAGCCGCCATCCGGGGATGCATCGAATTCCTTCACAGAAATACCACGGTGCAGGATTTGTTCGCCCCCAACGACCCCGATCGCGACAACTCCGCAGACGTTCGCTTCGCTCAGGGTCGGCGCAGAGCGCGTTATCAGACTTTCCTTTTCACACAAGTCCTCACTCTGGTCCCCAGGTGCGCAGCATCTATCGGGCCATCTACGAGGCGGCCCTTCGAGGATGTTGCTCGGAAGGTTTTAGCGCTCCTGCCGCCAAAAGTGGCTGGCCCGGCCAAGTACATTTCCTATGGAGATCCTGAGCAAGGGGTCGATAATGCGTTGATGCTCCGTGCCTTGGCGAGCCTTGTGTGCCACGATCTTGCTCCAGCAGAATCCTTCCTGAAGCTGGTGGTCAACGTCAGACAGCAGTTCGATGTCCAACGCGGATCTGGTGGGAATCAGTGGATTCAAAGCCTCGATATGGATGTCCTCCAACAAGGTATGCAGTATATCAACGTTAGAGGTTGGGACTGATACTTCTGGCCGTGCAGTGGTCAACGCTCTTCCTGCGACTTACCAAGAAGTGTCCAGAAGGATCGATTGGCGATACGCTCTTCTTGCGGAGTACTACTTCGCTGCAGTCACTAGCATCATACACGCAATCCTGCGTGTTCGGTCTGCTCATCCCGGAGTTGAAGATGCGCGTACTCGAGCTCAACTGCAACGCGTCATGGCATCCGTCGAGGCTGTCCTTTCCCATCCTTCGTGGAAGGCGAGCTCCGATGCACAATCGCAGGTCATGTGGGCTGTTTGCAACGCGGGCTCCCATTCATGGCGAACCAACGCTCATGCATTCCTTCCGACGCTAGCGCAGCTGGCGGCAGATTTCTCGTCCAGAGAGGTCACCGATCGCGCCCCGGAGATCGTTCCAGCAAGCTTGTTACGAATTATCCAGGACTGCTTAGAGACATACGGTCAAGCTCAATTATCGGAGACGCCTGAGCTCGTAGGTGCTCATCATCGGCTGGGATTGTTGTCGACACGGACAGGAAGCTTGCGCAGCGTTAACGTTCTCCAGGGTAACGGTGGGAACGGAACTCTGACTTCGGGCGAGTTGCACGGTATGTTGTTCATCTCTCGCTCTAGTTATATGACTCAGCCCCTCTTCAGTCTCTAAAGGTGATACCGATCCACCAGCTCCACGTATCGCGGTTCGTTCCTCACCAGAGGTAGCCGCCTTGGTCCCATCCCTATCACTTCAGTCCCACCCGATCCCGGAATCTGAGGTCGCCGGTAAATGTCCAGGGAACCGTGGACCAGAACCGGCGACGGTGCCAGCAGAAGATCCTTCGATGTCGTCCACGCTGCTCAACGCAGGATTGTCGGGGCTTGCCATACGCACGAATGAAGGCCCATCCATATCTTCTAGCATGCAGGATTAGGATCGCCTCGTAGGTGCCGTTCCTTCTCGTACACGGGCGGAGAATTCACGTTTAATTCTGTGCAGTGAGTGATCGCAACGGCTTCTTGGGAAGTTTTCTACCTTGTACTTCCTTGATTTGATTTCTGGACATTAGGAGTGCTCAATTATTGGTGTCCGCCGTTTGTCGCCCGTCGACTCCTCTTACGTACCTATCTACCCGACGTGCTTCTAGGCCGTGTACTATGTATACCAGGAGCTCGGGCCTTTGATTGTAATATCTGTATCGAATCCCAGCCTCACAAAGCGACTCTGTCCATCGTCTCTACACAATGTCTAACAACAAGCACTCCTGGGAACGCAACCCGCCCCAACCGCTCGGTGAATCGTGCTCTAAGCCGTTCCACGAGGGCCTCAGGTCGCAGATCTGGTGCATCGGCAGCCATCGCTTGCGGACAAGAAAATTTGAGCATGACGTGCTCCAGTGGGGATGGCGAGATTTGCACCAGGACACATTCGTATACGTCGAGGGGTACACCTGCAAGGAACGGATCTGAGCCGTCGCCGATAGGGACATACGCAACTGGAAAGTCCAGGAGACATGCCGCCAACGCGACCATGTCGCCCAGAGTCCGGGTGCCGTGTTCTGGCAGATGGAGGAGCAAGGGTGGCTCTGCGTTATTGGTAAATCCTGGAAGGGCATCCCCGAGCATTTTTGGTAGGCCGGGTGGTGGAAGGGATACCTGAACATCAGCGTTCGGTGGAAAATCTCTGCGACGTGGAGATGGAAAGGACCTTTGTCTTCGAACCGTCCAGTTCAAGGAATGTAACCCAAGACAGTAGTGCCGGACTCAAAGCCTCACGAGTCGAGTCGTAGTATGTTCTGAGCTTCGGCACATTCACGACGAAGACTTGGTCGGAGACCGGATCATGCAAGGCAGCGATGCTCAGGAAGACGTCGAATTCCTGCGTTGCACCTTTAGCTCGCGTTCTGATGAGCAAACGTCGGGAATCGTGCACCTGTCGTAGCATTGCCAGAAGCTCCGCGATAAAATCTTTCAACCTCTTCCTTGTATTACGCAGGGTAAACGAATCGACGAGGTACCCAGACCTGACTAATAGAGATAAGTTTCTGGGCAGACTGGGGCGGAAAACAGGGTCGCACACTCACCGAACCCCAACAGCTACGATGCTGATGTCGAAGGCGGCTTGGTTTATCTTGACTTTGGACACATGTCTGACTTCGTAGGAGGTTTGAAAAGCCTTACGACATGCGCGGTACACATCGTTAAAGCCTGTAGAGTTCATGGTACCCTTGTCCCAACCACGATTTGAGGATGATGGCGGCAGATGTCGAAAGACAGCTCAAGCATTCACAAGCGCTCACATGTCGTCTCTTCCGCGCGCCATGACCGAGTGGCCACACTTGAAGCTTGAAACTAGCTTGATCATGACCATCTCCACAATGTCTCCGCCAGCATCCTAATGTACACAAGAGGATCCTACTTAAACGCGATTGTAGTCGTACAAAGCTCTGAACGATACGTATAGTCCGTTTCGACACGATCTTCATTTACTTCTACGCTCCTTGCGGTTTGCCTTCCCAGCCCCTCAAAAACTTGAACAGCCGCGTCTCCATCCCCGAAACCACCTCGCTCAAGATCCTCTTCGAAAACTCTGTGCCAATCGCGTGCTGGAACTCCGGGCCACCAAGCGCTTCGGGGTTCTCCAACTCGTGCAGCGCGAGGATTTTGGCAGGAGCCTTCTGCGGCGCCGACACGTCCACGCTCGTCCCCCACACGCTCAGGACCTCCTTGATCCGCCATACCCTGCTGCGCACCCAGCCCGGTATATTCTTCAGATCGGCAAGGTGCTCCTCGTTGTACCACCTCTCCACCTCGGCCTCGGCATCAGGGGTGTCGTTCACGGCGAGCTCCACGACCAGCAAGAACGGCCCCTGGTTCCGCTCGTCATATCCATCCCTCTTATCGCCGATGGGCTCGCGTCCGAACGGCGCGTACACCCGCCGGTCGAGGTACGCGAGCTTCGCGAGGATGTCGATCTCGCGCGGGCTGCGGGAGCCTCCCAATGCGACGTACGTCGGGTGGGAGGTCACATCAGGCAGGGAGAGGTCGTAGAGGGCGAGGTGCTGGGGGGTTTTCCCATCCGCGGCTGTCCAGCGGGTGACGCCGGAGAAGAGATTGTTCGGGAGGTCGAGGCGGAGGGGGATGTGCTCGTTGTCGTACCAATCCTCGAAGAGGGCCTCGTCGATGGCGGAGCCGCGTTCGGTGAAGACGAGGAGGTTCGCGGGGCTCGTCATGATTGCGAGATGGGTCTGGAAGTGGGCACTTTGAGGAATGTGAGTAAGTCATCCTCGGTCCGAGATCGCTACTTATATGCAGGAATAAAGTTCGGAGTCGAATGTTCAGAGTGTCAGGCAGATGAAAGGTCCGCATCTATTCCCCACACCCGTCAAAACGTTCCCGTACTCGTTAACAGGATAGCACAAGCGTGAGTATAGTCAATGATACGGATGGTCATGCGCACAGCATGTGGGACGTACGTTGACCAAGACGCCGAATCGTTGCCGATACAAGTAAGACCACCTTGTCTCGCACTCCGCTCGCACCACCCTGTGGACCAGTTCCCGAAGGGAGAGCGGAGGGTATCTCAGCGTTGTTTCGTGCTCTTGGTGCGAGCTAAAGTACCAACCGTGCAGTTCCCTAGTATTTATTACTACATTTGCCGTCGCGGTGGGGATTGTCAATGTTGAGACATTGTGGTGGGTTCAGAGTTCACAGGATGCACAGTACATACCGTAAGTACTCCGCTAAGAGGTACCAGTTGAAGATTAGATTGGAGTGCAAGCTTGAGTAACGCCCCCCGACTTGTCTGCCGCCGTCACCTTCACGCTTAAGCTTGCTCTGAGTTTGACGATTCGCGCCGTGATTGGAACATTGTCGCCGACGATCTGAATCGTTGCCGATACCATACGTAAGTGCTCTGGCACCACTCCAAATGCATGCTAACGTAACATTGGCAGTCCTATTTAATAGTAAGCAGTACAGTGCGCCCGCCTCGCTCTCACACTGTGGCTGTCCTTCGGTGATGTGAGCCGCATTGCTGTCAATGCAGACCAACAGCCCCGCTGCGGCAGAGTAGGCCCGCAGTATTTAGCGGCCTTAGCTCACCAGCGCAGGAGAAGATCCTTGGGAGGGTGGATGACTCCATTTCCGGTACCCACGGTGGGGCTACGGATCTCCAGAAGTAACAGAACGCCGTCGACTGCTCAAGTACTCACGCATTACGCCCGACGCCGCCCAGTCGCAGCAAGAATATCGGTTATAAGGCCTACCATCCGGCCCTCCCCCAATAATCCTCACTTTCCTCCCTCTCACTGTAGACCATATGACATCCCCTCTTGTGGTTGCCGCCGCGGGTGGAGCCGCTATCATTCTCTACGCGATTTGGGGACTCTTCGGGCACTACCTGGCCCGATCCCCCCTAGATAACGTCCCAGGGCCTGCTCCTGCATTCTTGTTCTTTGGTTCGCTATCATCAATCTGTATTCAAACCTGGATACAACGCTTACCCGACGTCGTGCTTTCCAGGTCAGTTGGGACAAATCAATCCTCGACAAGCGTGGAAGTTCTGGGCGAACCTGGCCAAGACGTATGGCTCCGTTTCGCTCATTCACGGACTGCTCGGAGTAAGTCGTGACTCGCGTAAAATCCATGGTTGAATTGTACTTATGGCCAATCCACAGAGGCGCGTGCTCTTGGTACATGACCCAAAGGCCCTTCATGCTGTTACGGTTAAAGATCAGGATATATTTACCAACGGCATCGCCCCTTCAAAGTACGTCGTCCGCGCTGGCTTCGCCCAACTTCTGATACAAACGACAACTCGCGTTTACTGCAGCGATTTCATGGTGCTCCTTGGCCCTGGTCTACTGTCCACTCAAGGTATCCAGCACAAGAAGCAGCGAAAGCTATTGAATCCGGTGTTCTCAGCGTCTCATCTCCGTGACATGAGCCACATCTTCTACAACGTCGCCCACAAGGTTCGCCTGTCTGTCATATCCACCATGGCGAGGAGAGTTAACATCGGCGTAGGTGCGGAAGGCGATCGGCGCCCGCGTTCCCGTGGATGGGGCGTCCGAAGTACTAGACGTGAACGGCTGGATGGCAAGAACGACGCTCGAAATGCTCGGGCAAGCCGGCCTCGGGTACTCGTTCGACAACTTTGTCGAAGACTTGACCGATCCGTACGGCGAGTCGGTGAAGCTGTTTTTGTACGTCCAGTCCGAGTCCCGAATGGCCGTACCTAGACTGATCCGGTGGCTGGATTCCATGGGGGTTGAAGCCCTACGCTCAGCCGCTTCCCGTTCTTCAGCTTCACCGTCCACTTCTTTTCTCATTACATGTCGGACGCAACGCTCCGGCGATTCCTTTCGACGGTTCCCAATAAGAACCTCCGTCAGATCATGGAAATATCGAGCACGATGCACAAGCGTTCGCAAGAGATCATCGACGAGAAGAAGGCCGCGCTTCGCAAGGGCGACGATGCGATGTTCCAAGAGATCGGGGAGGGCAAGGACCTCATGAGTATCTGCCGTGAGTAAAGCGCACTGGAACACAGTGCAAGACCGCTGACAGGATTGTTAGTCAAGGCGAACATGGCGGCTTCGGACGCAGAGAAACTTTCGGACGAGGAGCTCATCGCGCAGATGTCGTGAGTACTAATAGTTATCGTCCTGGACTTCACTACATATGCTCATGCATCGCTCGCTCATCATTGTATCACCTGTAGAACGTTCATCCTCGCCGGGATGGACACGACGTCGAACGCACTCTCACGCATCTTGCACCTCCTCGCCCAGCACCCCGAGGTCCAAGACAAGCTCCGCGCCGAGCTCGTGGAAGCCCGGGGCGGACCCGGAGCCAAAACAGACACGCCCTACGACGAGCTCGTCAAGCTTCCATACCTCGATGCCGTGTGCCGCGAGACGATGCGTGCCTACGCGCCCGTCACCCTGTCCGGTCGCGTGTCAGTCTGCTTCTATGCGATGCCTAATATTTAAAGTTTATTGGTATTAACATGCGCTGGCCCGCAGAACGTCCAGGGACGCCGTGCTACCGTTTTCGAACCCCATCCGCGGACGGGACGGCCGGGACATGCACGAGGTGGTCGTCCCGAAGGGGACGGTCGTGCTCACGCACTACCAGGCGAGCAACAGCGACCCGGCGCTGTGGGGCGAGGACGCGGAGGAGTGGAAGCCCGAGCGATGGCTCGCACCGCTGCCCAGTGCCGTGGAGGAGGCCCGGATTCCCGGGGTATACTCGAACCTGTAAGGCGTCGATCACTCGTTCTGGCTTTGCGGACTTGTGCTGACGGGTGTTGTAGTATGACTTTTGCTGCTGGCTCGCGTTCATGCATGTGAGTACTCTGCGAATGTTGCAGGGCGCACATGTGCTGATACCCTTGCTTCGACGCGTGTAGTGGCTTCAAGTTCTCCCAGTTGGAGATGAGTGCGTGCTTTTCGCTGGGTACTGATCTCCGTTGTCGCAGCTAATCGCTCGTTCGTTGCTTTTAGAGGTCGTCCTGGCTGTACTATTGCCAAAGTTCTCGTTCGAGCTGACCGACAAGCCGATCGCATGGAACTCCTCCGCGGTGAATTATCCGACTATGGGTGAGGAGAGCACGAAGCCGGAGATGTTGTTGAAAGTGAAGGCGTTGTGAAGTCCCGTGTTACAGGCCTTAGGGATGATGCCTTTAGAAGTATTTACACTTTTCGCACATACGTGGCCGTCCTGGGCTAAGAACGGTTTAGAAGGGGTTGATCAACGAGAGGAGAGGAACCATACAAGCGGATCTCCTGGACCTGGCGAAGCTTTCTCTCAGACACTGCTTATTACGATACCGTCAAGACGGTGGACATCGCACCAAGGGTTTAGAGCACAGGTCGATCTGCCGTACATACACAACACGTCCACCAGAGCCCCAGCACATCAATGGATATCAACACTCCCACTACGTCCAGACGTCTTCCTCAAGCTCCGCGCCTGCGCGTATCCCAGACTCATAGTCCGGTACCCATCGCTCCTCAAAGAAGCAACCCCGGTAACGGTCCGCACCTGCCCATCCAGAGACGGATGCTGATCCGATGGGCCGTTCGTGGAGGTAGATGCAACGATAGGCTTCTTTGCTTGCGATGAGCTTGTCTTGGAGCATGTCCCGAGGCCCCCGAGGGCCCAGCTGACTTCGACGCCGCGCTTGACGCTCCAGAGCCAGACGAGGGCGAACACGGGTGTGCTGACCAGGACGTTAAGGACGGGGAAGATGTCGGGGAAGCGGGGTGGAGGGGCAATGAGGAGCTCCGCGACGTGCACCGCGAAACATGCGGCGTAGACAGCCTAAAACGGACATGTGTTACTTTGTAAGTGACATTCATGTAGGCATTGCACATAGCTTACGATAGAGAGAAGCTTGAGGTAGGAGGAGCGACAGCCGTTGATGGGGTTGTAGCCAATTAATTTGTTCCATAAAATGAGGAGGGCAATATATTCGATGCCTTGACCATCGCGTTTGAGAAGCGGCCACATACTAAGGAGGCGTCAACTCGTCATTATTGATATTCGTTGGACTTTGTGAACTTGCCTAAACATAGCGACGTTGTTCATCAGCATGCCGAGTTCGAAGGTCTGCTCGTCGGGGGAGGAGCCAGACAGGAGCAGCGTCATGGGGAGAAGTGGGACCAAGATAGTCTTCTCATGGACTTGGAACGAGAATAAGAAGAACGAGAGTGAAGACGTAAGAAGCGCGTAGGGCAACAGGGGCAACAGTGGTGTCGGCGGGGCAGGTGTAGTAGCCTTGAAGAGCGTTTTATCATCGGCCTTTTTCTCGTCATTCGTGCTTTCGTCTGGAGACGTGTTAGTCGTAGACCAAATGCGAAGCTTGTAACCGCTGAAAAGGAGCGTAGCCACTGCCGGAAGGAAGCCAAGAGCGGTAAGAGCGGTCGAAAGCTTGACTAGCACGCCTTGCCCAGCCCATAGTCTCCACTTCAGGACGACATTGGTCGCACACCAGAAATTGGCGACTTTGTCTTCGAAGAGACCGCGGTTGAATGGGAAGATACGAGTAATGGGGTCGAGGATGGCGCGCAACGGAGCAAATGGGGGTAGCCAGGGGAGGAAGAGGATAAGGAATGACGTGAGCGTGGTGATGCCTAAACGAATGAACAATTTGGAGCTAATTCTATCGTGAGCGGCAAGTGAATCGAGTGAAGAGTGTGAACGCACCCTTCGGAAGGCCCGAGATACAAGCACTTGGCTAGGAGATACGTTCCGATAGCGGGAGCATAGTACAGAGCCATCTGCTTGAAACCAAGACTGAGCACGAAACATACTGCGCCGATGAGGTCTTGTCCTGTTGCAAAGAAGTTCATGGCCAGTACAGTGAAACCTGAAAGCGCCATTGAGACCTCAGACCTCACTACGCGCAGATATATGAAGGAGCTCACCGAGCATGACCGAATTGTATTGGAAGTGACCAAAATCGATGATAATCAATGCGGGTTGGAGCAACAACAAGAGGAGGGCGAGATTCTAGAGGGTCAAATAGCGTCACACCGACTTCGTAGACATCGGGGGAGGGCATCGAGCGCACCTGTGTTCGTGACGACCGCGTGCCTTGCCAGACTCTCGTGAACATAATAAGCGCAGGGACATAGACTAGGGTATCGAATGCCAGGACGGTAGAACGCATGTACACTTTGCTGTTCGGGGTTTCAATCCCATGCGAATCGTCAAGGGCAACCCATGAAGGATCTATCCATGAACCACTGTGCCCGTATAAGCACCGGGACAGACAGCAAAGAACCTAGGGGACGTACACGATGCTGCACAACCACGATACATAGGCAGTCAATGGGGGGTAGTCGAGACCCCAGTATTGGAGGTCGTAGGTATACCACAGCCGAGTTGGTAGATGCCTTGTCAGCTCCATCCAGTGCCGTTGTGCCTCGTAGTCGCCGAACATAGGCGGTGTCCCTTGGCCTGTGTGTCTGGTAAACGAACGTGGCACTGATGAAAGCGTATAAACTGCAGACCAGAATACGACCCTAATCCTACAGCCCACTTCACCCATAATGACGCCAGTATCAGGGAAGGGACCACATAGGGCTTCATGTGTTCATGGTGCATCCACCTCAGCCATTGCCTTGCCATGCTTCCTTCATCTTCTGGCTTGCGCTCCTTGTGTGGGTGGAGCGTCGCGGGGTATGTGATGGAGGTGCCGCGTGTTCGATCATGGCTTGCAATTGCGTTCAAGCTGACGGTTTGGCTCAACCGCTTCTTGCGCCGTAATGGTGAGGTTGCGGAGGCAGAAATTGGAGAGGTAGGTGGAGAGTAGGGAGATAGTGGAGGGGTCTTAAGCCAATGACGGCTTTCCGAGGTCTGGAGAATATGATGTCGGAGAGGGACTGGCGCGACAATCTCCGAGCGGTCTGAGCTGCGAGCAACTAAGGGTGGGCATGACGGGAAGAATAAATGAGACGTACGCATCGCTCCACACACTGTTTGACGACAGATGGTGCTTGAGGACAGGTCTGGTGGCTTGTGATAGCCCGTTGACTGAGGCTTGTGATGGCCAGACTGGGGCAGTTTGGGCGGAAGTTTGGGTGTTGCCTGATGCCCCGTCAGGCCTGCGTGTCCTCGGTTGCGAAGAGTAGCTTCCTTGAGCAAATTCGTCCATGCTGCCTAGAACCAGGAGCCAGAGAGAGAAAGAGCGGAAGGAAAGGAGGGGTTTACGAGTTCGCAGGCAGAGAGCGCGACGTGCGGGGACATTTACAGCACATTTCCATAATTGGATCCCGCGTAAGCATGGCAAGGGGAGCCGCCCGTCTCCTCAAGTTCAACTTCCTCCTCTCCCTCTCTCATCATCGGTAATGGGATTTACGCTGCCACCACGAATGAACAATACTCCATCTGCTGCACATGTCCGCGACCTCATGGCGCGCAAGGACGCTATCGAGGAGGAGATGGAGGCACAGTTTTCCATCCTGCAGAGCAATGGCATAAACATGGACACCCCTCTCGTCGATCCGGACGGCTTTCCTCGGGCGGACATCGACATCTGGGCCGTCCGCCATGCCCGCGTCAGGATCATCGAGCTTAGGAACGACAGGGACGCACTGATGAACGACATTGGGCTTGCTCTACAAAATGTTTACCATCCTGCCACCCTCGCAAGGGAGCCTCTGCCCAGTAACGCCGCACTTGATACCCCTGGTATCGCTTCTGAGCCATTCGCAAAAGTCGATGGCGTCGCCCCCGGTAGCCCGGCCGCATCAGCGGTACGTTCCTTTTTAGCTTTCCGTGTCATTCTACTTACCGGACTTGATTATCTCATTCGCAGGGATTGCGGCGAGACGATCTTGTTTTGTCGTTTGGACCTCTTACCAAGACGTCATTCACGTCTTCATCATTGCAACCATTAGCAGAGCTAGTAGCAACCCATGAGGACGTAAGTCGTCTTTCGAATTCCGCTTCCCTCCTGGCACTAAGGTCTGTTTTCTGTCATGCAGCAACAAATAGGGATCGAAGTCCTCCGATTCAACGACGAAAAAGTGAAGTTAACGTTTACTCCAAGGCGAGGATGGGGTGGACGAGGTCTCTTAGGGTAAGAAGACGCGCCCTTGCCAGCCAGAACGTTGGCACTTACCCGCGTTCGCAGCTGCCATCTCGTGCCCTACGACAGTTAGCCCCACATACCTTCCTTGTCTTGAAGAGGTGCAGGTGTATCAATATCATGTTGTATCTCTACCCAAGAAACCCCACGACGCTTTGTACGATAGTCACGACGGGCTAGTGCGGAATGTCAAATTGACATTGTGATTTTACATTGCGGTACAGGTCATCCCGCCGACTCGGAAGTGGCGGAACTATCATACACTTCCAATCCGTTGTCCCTGTGGTTATAGTACAACTCCAAGGAACGTATAACACATTCCGATCCGAACCCTCTTGTTCACAACTTTGCTGTCGCACGCAAGTTGCCTTGTCCGTATACGATACCAGCATCCAACTGGACGCGGTCCTTCTGTGCTCTCTTGGTCCTCCGAACGGTCTCTAGCGCCGCGTCGAGTCCCTCTTCCAAGACCCAGCGGCGGAACACCTCGACGTCAGTTTGTACCGCAGGCTCTTCTGTGTTGACAGCCCAAACGGCCTGTTCGAGGAGGTACAGACTGGACGCAACATGGCAAAAGAGGAACAAAGCGGGTCGAGGGACGAGCGGGTGGATCGGTGCTTTGTAGGCGTTTGCCATCTCGTCGAGGGCGAGGCGGAGGAAGGCTAGAGGACCCCCCAGTTGTTCGGTGAGCGAGCAGGGGCAAGACTTTAAAACCTCGTAGGCCCACTACGACGGATGCAGTCAGACAGATGAATCCTCGTTCGGCGACAACGCGACATTACGTACCGCAACGAACGCATCCATAGCATGCGACTTCTCGGTGGCCCTAAGTAAGTCGAGGGAGAGCACAGTAATCGTACCCTCCCAGATCTTCTCCACTGCCCCGTCTGGGATCAACCTGTCACGGACAGGCATGAGACGAAAGCCCAACATGCTACTGCGTGTTATGATTACACTCACTTAGCGATCCCGTTCTCCTCCATGTATCCTTCTCCCCCAAGGCAGGCCATGCACTCTTCCATAGCGGTCACGCACTTCTCCGCCGTGAAGGCCTTGATCGCAGGCGTAAGCAACCGCAGCCTCAACTCCTCGCTCTTGCTCGCCACCCCGCACTCCGTCTTGCCCAGCAGCACGACTGAGCCGAACGTCAACTGCAGCAGCGCCCGATACAGCACATGCAGCTTCGCCAGCTCCGCGACGTGCAGCGGGGTGTCCTTCAGCAGCTGCTTGCCGCTCCGGATGGCGCGCACCTCCGAGTACGCAGTGGCGATCGCGAGGCACTTGCGGAGGTACCCGACGGAGCCGACGGCGGAGTGCGTGCGCGTGATGTTCAGGACGGGCGTTATGAGCTTCACGCCCTGGTTCGGCTCCCCGAGGAGGTACGCCTGGGCGCCCTGGATGGAGAGCTCGGCGGTCGGGACGATCTTGGTGCCGAACTTGTTTTTGAGGCGGTGGATGAAGATATTATTTGTTACAGCGGAGGGGCGGGGAGTATCCGGGGGGCGCACGAGCGGGAGGCGGACGGGGATGAGGAAGAGGGAGAGCCCCCGGGAGCCGTCCTCTGGCAGGCCAGTACGGGCGAGAGCGAGAGCGACGTCGCTGTCGGTCGCCGAAGAGAACCACTTGAAGCCCTGCAGCTCGTACTGAGGGCCGTATTCGCTGAGCTGAGATGTCGGAGCTTGAGAAGCCACAGTCTCGGTGCGCGACACGTCTGAGCCTCCTGGACGCTAAAGGTCGAGAGGTGGAGAGGATGACGACATCAGACCATAGCGCGTCTCTTCCGTTGGCCTGCTGGTTATGATACGCACCTCTGTCATCCATTGTCCGGCAGTATATGCTTGCGAGGGGTCGCGACTGATACCAATGTTCAATTGCAAACAAACGGAAATGGGGATGAATGCGAATGCCAGTGCTGTCGTCAGGGCATGTGATTAGGGCCGGAGGAAGCGAGGACGAACCTGATGAGTCTCAGAAAGATATCTCGCTTGAGTGCCTCGGACCCGATGAGCTCAATCACTGTGAGAAAGCAGGCAAGGAGTCAGCCATCACGTAGAGGGATGCATCGGAGAATGTTTGCGAGGACGGGGATGGTAACAAGTCTACAGTAGATCAGCGGTCCGGCGCTCGGCGCTCAAATCTTGCGGACGCAGCTTTCCGCTGGGAATCTCTCCCGGCTCCGATACGCTCACAAGAAATAAAGGACCCACCTCGTGCGACGCCATCGCTCATACTCATGGGACAATCGGTCTGAAATTGATGTAATTAGCCAATTCCAGGAGCACGCAAGCGTCAGCGTAGACAGAACACACGCACGACGTCGGAGTCTGCAGCAGCGAGAAAGACCTTCGTAAAGCCATACGGTCTGCTATATTCCTGATACTTGCGTTCGTATGGGATGGCGACAAGCCCCTCGCGGTGATAGATGTCCTTCAAGCGACGCCAACCCTCGGACGTTCGGAGTTCGTCAACGCGCCGACCCCAATTATCGTATTGGACGAGCTGAGGAGGGGTACAGAGTTTGCTCGCCTCTCGTAACGCTATTAACATTCCGGAGTCAGCATCCTGCGGTGCTTCATGCATCAAGCACAGTCGCTCTAAAGCTACGGATGGCTTGATACGTGGGTATACTGTGGCTCACTCGTCAACACTTCTCCGCCGAAGCGCTTCATTTCTCGGTCCGCATCCTGAAACACATCCGGCGGAAGGATGCGCCTCAACAGCGATGGAAGAGCCGGATCTGTGGTGTACGGATTTCCTTCGACGAAGGGGACCTGACGCAAGAGAGAACGTGGCCGCATGTCAGTTCGATATTACATGTTCAAAAGATCAAGATCGCAGCCGCGTCTCACCGGTTGAAATCCTTCCTCAACGCGCATTAAGTATGCCAACGGTACAAGGTTGTCTTTACGACGAGATACTGCCAGAACTCGAGGTGGAGGGCCGAGGCCGTGGAGAATTCGAAGCCTTGACCGGTGCGGCCGTAATCCTGCCCGCACTGTGCACATGATGGGATCCGCATACTTACCAACCGACCGCGGGAATAGTCCATGTCAAAGCCGGAAAACACGGGCTCGCCCGCGTCGTAGTTACCGGGGCCGGCGAGGCGGTCGAGAGTGAGACAATGGAACGAACCGACCCCCTGAATGCTGTGCTGAGCCACCCGCTACTCACCCGCTTTGGCAGGTGTCGCAGTTCGCGGTCCGCAGGCGCATGGAGCCTCATGGATCCCAACACGAGTTAGAAGTCGTCCACGACGATAGCAAAGATACGAGGGTGAGACATACATCACTTGCAATTGCAAATTGGGCGGAAATACGGAAAACGCACTCCACAGCATTGAACTACGCAGATAGTAACAGGATCAATTTGCTCCCTTCTTGGACAGAATCTGGGCTACTGTAGGCGCATGGATAACCAGCATAAATACATTATGAGTATGCAGTCAGAGTACGCATGTATATGTATATCTAAATCTATGGTCTAGAGAGTGTGAAATAGCACAGATAGACTGACACGTCGTCGCACCGGGCGAGACTCACGAATCCCAGATAGCACCGAAAGCGGGAATACCCCTGCTCATCATGCCGTACACCACCTTCCTCGTTAAGGGTTCGTTGGAGATGATTACGACGGCCTCCGCATCGAACTCACGTACGAGGCGGTACGTCAGCTTAACCATGTCTGGCTTCCCATGCACCCGGGTATCTGAGGAGCAAGAACGTCAGCAAAATATGGGCGCGAAGTCCGGTGATCGAAACACACCGTAGATGGCGGCGTTCGGGTTCGCCTCGATCAACGAATCAACTAGGGGGTCGCCAAAGGTCTTCCGGACGTTGGGCGCAACCCAGAGGAGCTGCAGCGGCACCTTCTTGGCGAAAACGACTGGGGCGATAGGAGCGATACCGCTCCCGGTGGCTACGAGGACAACGCGACGGAACAACGGTGTGACCGCAACGACACCGAAGGTGGGAACGTCGCGGATCCAGATCTCCTTGGGCGGGTCTGTGATCTGCTCACTCGTCCAGTCGCCCGCGCGCGAGACGATGACGGAGTGGCCCTTCATCCCGGAAACGGAGATCGTCGCAAAGGAGTGCCACTCCAAGAGTGGGCTGTGCGACATACGGGTGAAGTGCCCTGGCTGGGTCTCGACTGGGGGAAACAGTCAAACGATCAGCGAATGCGTCGGGGGCGGCAAATCCAAACGCGAGATGGCAACTGACCGTAGTCGAAATTAAACTTAACGCAGTGTTCGGAGAGAACTTCACTTCGGACCGGGACCTTGCGGAGACGCAGCCAGGGGAGGATGATGGAACAAGACATGATCAGCACCAGCCAGAACGGTGCCGCGTGCACGACTGCTTGACCGAGCGTCTGGCCAGGCTGCTTGTAGTCCTTGATGAGGAAAATGACCTATAACGCGAGATGATTTAGACCGAATCGTGCGCCGGAGCATTCGAACTTACGAGGCACCACACGAGGGCAACTGCAGTCCATCCACAGAACCGATGGACCATCTCGAAGGTGTCGTGATGCCGTTGCCTGGTGCGTGGGTACGCGAAGAATATCATACCAAGCAAAAGGGCGAGAATGATGTATATGAAGATGATGGTGGGAATAGTAATCTTTCAGACACGTGAGCCCATGTTCGCATCCAAAAAGGGATTTCTTAGCATACCTTATCCTTGTGGACGAACTGTTGAGTGGCCTTGGCGGCGAAAAGGACGAGCCATATGGTGCCGCTCACCGCGGCTCCTGAGTGAACTGTAACGTGCGAGGGTCAGCACTCCAATGGATTCAGTGAGTCAACGATATCTTGGACTCACTGCCTCCGATGGAGTAAACTCGTGCAATAATCCTCCGGGTCCAAAGGGGCCATCTAAGCACAAATCGTTAGCCCAAACTATCGTTCTTGTTATGAGCGCCAAACATGTCTACAGACGAGCGAGGTGTCCAGCAGGCGACGGTGAAGAATGCGTTGATCACGTAGGCCTGGCGCATGAGGATGGCGACGAAGAGGTTCGCAATGGTGATCATGGCAAGGTGATTGGCATCCGTGTTCACGCCGCCGCGGACACATGCGGCGATGAAGATGGCCATGTTGGTAACGAAGACGATGCCGAATAACCGCCGGTAGAGAGAGAAGATCTGGAAACGGACGTTGCGGAGGAAATGCCCGTGGTTCTTCTCGGGGATCTCGTCCTCCAGGTACCCCTCCCAGATTGGGCCACCCTTCTCCACCTCGACGGACGACTCTGTCTTGTCATCGTAGATAGTGACTCCCGTGGAGGAAGCATGAGATCCCTCGGTGATGTAAGGGAAGGTAGGCACAGCGTTGATGTAGGCTGGCTGAGAAGCAGCAAGAGTGGTTGCAGCAACTCCTGCGGCCTTTTCGTCGCGAGTGACGACAGAGCCGGACATGGCCGCCAGCGGTAGTCAGGTAGGGAGGAGGGGGAGGGGCGGTGGAGGTCTCTTAGGTAGAAGACTGAGGAGTCCGAGAGAAGCTGTGGTGGTAGATATATACCCGCTCATTCTCCAATCTAGCCCCGGGCGGGGAACAGCATCTCGGAGTATAGGTGTGAATTCCTGGAAGCGCGCTGTGAGTATAAGGACCGGTAAGTAGAACCAGTCTGAAGGTCGGACCTTGATAGACAACTCTGACGGCGGATCTGGATTCGGAAGCGCAGATTTGCACGTCACACTAACCCGTTTCACGGCGTAGATTTAGGACAGCCCACGTCCGTGATCATGGAGCGCAGGGCCGATGGAATCCATGAGGTTGGAAAAAGGGCGGGCGAAGGCGGTGCCCTATCGCACCCCATAGTGAGAACTCTACAGCTGCGTACAACGTACCTCGGGCTCGCACAAAGCGAGCACCGGAATGACGTTCGAAGGCGTAATGTCCCGCTGACGAGTAACTGGTCCCGCCTATCTTGGACCTGCAGCGGCATGCTCGCGGAAGAGCCGCGTGGACCTGCGAAGGAACATGCGTTAGTGTTTACCACGAAAATTGTCATAATATGGCACTTAAATGTGTTTTTTCTTCGAGAGTGTCCACGTCGTGTCGATGTCGTGGCATCGCTTGTTCCCTACTTACCTACTCCCCGCCCGGCCCGACAGGAGTTGACGACAGTTCTACAACCTGTGGGACTTGGAAAGGAAGGCTGATACGCTCACAGATAAGATAACTGCCGGCCATCGGAGCTGGTGAGGCCTGCGTCGTGTCGTTCCGTTTCGCATACTGTACCGGAAGTTGGACGCAGAATCCAGATCCACAACTCAAGGCGCCCGCAGAGATTGAAAGATGGCGATCCATTTTATACTATTATAGTGGCGTCGTTACGATATATGTTCCACAACTATTGAAATAGAAGATTTTTGCGGCCACATAACTATCTATTGCATCACCATCAGCACTGTGGTGTAACGACGAGTTACTCGTAGCAAACACTCAGCTGCGGAACATGATATTGACACGCCCAGACCCAAGAAAATGCTGTCGAGGGCTGTATCCAATGCATGCTGTAGGCCTGGCGCAACTCGAGCAGACCGTGTGGTTGATGAGAAAGCGGAGTGAAAAGAGCTGGGACACCACACGCAACCCACCTCGTTACCACGTGACCTATTCCGATGCTTCTCCGAAAGCTTGAGACGCGGGCGCTGGCTGCCACTGGCACCTCCAACCTGCCACCGGCACTGCGCATGCCCACGCCAACGTTCGTTTAACCTCCACACAGCTTGCAACCCGAGCAGAACTGCAATATGGCTGCGTGCCTTAGATTCACCCGCCGGGTAAGCGATATGAATCAATACCGCCGTCGAAGGTTGTGTCTCACGGGCTCTACCAAACTGCTGGCAGGTCTGGCGTTCATTCCTGGATAACAAAGGTGATTGCCCTTCTTTCTTATCGCTGTGCTTCTGGTGCACCTTGTGTGTCGTCGGAGCAGCCCCCTTTTCTAAAATTTCAACACCTCTAGGGCATGACCAACAGTGCTTCCCGAACGTGCGTTGCCCATTGTCTGTTTTCCGTGTTTCCCACCGCTGAATGTTGTGGACTGTACCGGTCCTCTTTTTTCAGCTGCGGATATTGGACGCCAAGCCCGGAGAGCTTCGTGCGTCCCTCAAGATCGAACCCTACAACCGTGAGTGACTGTTCCGCTTCTCACCTACCGTCTCAACCTTGTGGTACTCATCAGCTCTGGTCCCTAATATCCAGTCAACCGTGTCGGCGTGAGTGTCAAACATTCATTTGCAATCAAGTCCGCCGTCATTCCCGTACGGACCCGTCGGACGTACACAGAGTAACTGAGACATAACAGACTGTGCATGGCGGGCTCATCATGTCACTTACGGACACGCTTGGATCTCTCGCCGTCGCGACCAAAGGTCACTACATGACGGGGGTGTCAGTCGACATCGGAACATCTTTTGTTAAGCCGGGCGGCCGCGTTGGAGACGAATTGATAGCAAAGGCGGTCATCACGGGAATCGGTGAGTTGCACTCACATCTCCATCCGCCGTGTCGGGCTGCTAACTGCGCGGTATCATAACCTTCTTTGCGCGTTCCTTATCTGTGCAACTAGGCAAGTCACTTGCGTATACCCGAGTCGACTTTTACAACGCCCAAGGACAGCTCGCTGCGTACGGCCGTAAGTACCACTGATTTTTCATTAATCGAAGGTGTCTGGCATCGACGTCGCTGACCAATGGTCGCATCTCCTGCATTCTTGATCAACGCCTTCGCCCACGTCATGTCTCCCATCTGCTTCTCGACCACCACCCCGACTGTGCTAGACCACACCAAGTACGTCGGAAAGTCGGCGGGACACCAGGTTCGTACCTTTGGGCCGCTGAACTTTCAGCCTCTTCCCATGCTTTTGTGGTGGCACGCTTGCCGCAATGCTTCGATGCTGATCTCCTTGCCACGCCACCGCATATCACAGAATGACGTGAAGTTTTCAGAGGATGGTGAGCTCGTTACCGAAGGCGAGGACGTCGAATAAGTAGTGCGCTACCAAAGTACGTACTCCCTCCCGCTCGGCGTGTACAATCGGGTCAGTGGCATCTAAGATTGGTACCGTCCTGCCAGTCCGTACTCACACATCGTGTCTCGCGCGTGGTACGCCGCGTAGATAAAGACGTTGATAGGGACGTTCCAAGTTCCATGCCCGATGTTTCAGGCTAATACTTCGCTGCTTCATCGCCCTGGAATCGCTTGCCATGTCTGCTCGACCACGCATGCTCCTCCGGACATGGTGCCTGCCGCCTTCTCGATCGACCATCGATCATCTAAAGCCGAGTTGTCTCTTTGGATGCCTTTCGCGGATGTACACGGGCCTGGGAAACGCTGTCTGAAATTCATGCAACCCCGTCACTTGGCACTTGGAGGCCGTCGTGCCTGCACCGAGTGCGCTCCATGATAAGATATACATAGGATTGCAATTTGCGAGGAGGTTCCCATTCACCGTATGCGCCGAGCAATTGGTATTTCAGCTCCAAGGAGAAGGGGGGAAAGATAGCTATAGCTTCCCACAGGTGAGTGGGCCATTCTGGACTCGGACGCCAACTTGAAAGAACCGGGTGCGCTGCGCTCACTGCCAAACGCAGTCGAATGGGGCTATCACAAGCTACCGTCGCAAGCCGATTACGAAGGTATACACTACGGAGAAACTAACGTCTCCCTTTCCATTCAAGTTTCACTAGGACGAAAGGGCTTTGGAAAGGCATCAGTCCAGAGCGGGTCAAGGCAGGGCAAGGCCTGTCCGACAGGTATTCAAATCGTGCTAAGGAAAGGAATAGCGCCTTTCCAAAGACTCCCCTCCTGTAACAGTATATGTGAAATATCTAGCAGGTCTCCATTTCCGAAGCCTTTCCTCCCCGCGGAAACGTTGATTTGTTCCCAGTGATATGTCATTGAAGTGTCGTCCTGCAGGACAGATGTCGCGTCATAAAGTACTTAGACGCGAGATGCCTTCATTTGGCACCGTTATCGCACCGGTGTTTTTCGTGAGGGCTGGAACGTGGTTAGAGTATATGTAGTCCGGCGGAAGGAACTCCGTTTCCACCGATGTATAGTACAGTGCAAAACATCCTCCATCTCGGATCAAACGTCACCAAAGAGGCGCCTCCTGTCCCGGCAAACGTGAAGATCAGCCGTCTTGTCACTTGTCAGCAAGAGCGAGAACATACAGAGCTTCTGGCGGGTCGCTGAGGATGGTCGGCCCGCCCGTCATCTCGCGCATCCAGACGTCGCGTACGAACCACCCTACGTGGCCGACGGCGCATCCTAGAAGATCTGCGGCGGCCGCTCTCCAGGTGCCATTCAATATCCATGAGAGGCCGACAAGCGCGAGCGGGAGGTACGGGGCGGTGATTGTGATGAGGCCGAACAGGGATACAGGTGTTGAGGGGTGTCGCCGGGACCACAGATATATCGGCACGAAAGCGAGCGGTGATGAGAGGAAGGGCATGTTCACCAGGGGGGACAATGCCTGCATCGGAGCAAAGAGAGTGGGCGATCAGTCAACGTCCGGAGGGCGACAGAAACGCGGTCGGGTATTGCGACCTTGATTGAAGGGATTGGACTCACGAGAAGCATGATGGAAGAAAGGAAGAGGAGCCAGAAGTAGTCTGCTCTGCGATTCGCGAAGGAAGATTCCTCGAGCATCCGACTGTAGCGCATGCTGCCATAACATATGTCATTTTGGATCGGGATGACGCGATGGGGAGAGGTCGACTCACAAGAAGAACATATGGAATACGAAGTCAAGTGATATCGTTCCAAAATAAAAGAAGGTGGTGAAGGCCCTCCACGGCTTTGGCACCGTCAAAAGACGGTAAGCTGGTACACCAAGGACATGCTCACCTGCGCATTTGTGAACGCCGCCTTGAAGCTGAAATACAGCTGCAACGGCGTCACTATTTGGGTTTGCTATAAAACGTACCAATACGCTTGCATCAGCTCTTGTGAACATAAGAAGGGGACTCACGACTGCTAAACTTGTTAGCACCGAGAGTGCAAGCCATGCCCTGGTTATAGGCGGAATCTGAGTGACCCAAGCTTCAACCCCGACTGGCATCGTGTCTTCTTCTAGCTACCCTCCAAAGGAATGGGTTCGAACGCTCCGGTGGTATACAAGCAGGCTAAAGGCGGCAGAGATGACAAGCAGGGCACGGGAACATGACGGTCGGTGAGCTAAGGGCGCCTAACAATCGCGAAACGTGGCGTGCGTCATGTCACGTGCATAAGTATCGGCATGGATGGGCGCTAACTGCCCTTCAAGTTGCCATCGGTCACCTCCGCCACGAAACGAACCTGGACGTTGAAAACCTATCGACTACTACTCTATATCCAACTGTGATGCATGCATGCATGGCAGGACGTAAGTGTACAGTCGGGATCTTTGTTCAGATTTGACTTCCAATAGTAATAACTATAGTGCAATATACAACATTGAAAACAGTCCAGTCTACAACAGTCCAGGTGTACAAGGCTGTATGTGTCCGAAACATATGCCAACTACACAACATATAGATCTCCTACATTCTAGGCATACGACTTAGGTTTCTGAAATGACTGATATCCACGGAGGATCCTCCTCTTCGCATCCTCTGAAGGCCAATCGACAAAGGCGCAGATGCTTCTTTTTTGAAGTCCGCTGGAGGTGGGGGGGCGTCGAGGTACTGTAACTCCCTCTTTACCATCATGGTGAAGAGTATGATGGCTGATACGCCGCAAACTAGCATCTGAGGGAAAAAGCCGATGGCATCTACGACCTTGGTTAGTAAGTGTCCACGGCCCTTTTTCCCCAGCCAACAGCTGTTTTACAACTCACCGATTAGGACGCCTACGGTACAGAATCAGAACCGTCAGTAAAGAGATCGCCGCTGGACTGCACGTCGTACACTCACCATCAAAACCGGGAGCGTCAGGCATCGCGTTACGCATCTGCGGTATGAGCAGCGTAATTGCGAAGGCGACAACCAGGTACTGCAACATCTTCTCCTGGCGATCCGCGCGCCAACCGAGTACCACCAGACACATGGTCGCGTGAGCGAGCATCCAGCTGGATGCGAACAGAAGCAACGCGTACGCCCGAGCCTCCGCAGGCCGAGTAATTCGGAGGTTTAGATCTCTCGCGGGTACCGTCGACTCCGATCCGTTCGAGGCGGCGACAAAACTCGCCACGTCGTTGGAGATCGTCTCGAAGTTCGACGTGAGCGAAACCGTGCCTAACGATTGGATGGGCAAGGTTGCGTTGTCAGCGGTCGACACTGCCCGTACCGAGGTCGTGAGGAGGTAAGTGTCGAACGGGTAAAAGCGAGCTTCGTGCACGTCCAGGACGTGATCCGCATCGAACTGAAACATGTTCTGTATGCTGGAGGTTCGAGTACTCAGCTAACTTGTATTGAAATTGCACTGTAGGTACTTGCCTGTGTCGCTGGCCACTCCGGTTGAAAAATGGAAGGAGGTCGGGGTTGTATGTTGCAGCGGCTTCCTCATTGCTGGCTCTGGTGAGTATTCCCGAACACACTGGAGGCGCTTGGCTGTCCGCTTACCCATCGACGAAGAACTGCAGGGTCATAGGGGGTAACCCGCATTTCTCGGTGCCATGGGTCCCCTCGGATCCCTCGAGCACAAACCCCTGACCGCAACCGATGATTGTCCAACGTATAGTCACCGACGGCTCATCGACATCAACGTCGACGCTCTCGCCGAACAACACAATCTTGCCCCTCTTGTCAGTACCTCCGTTGAGTCGATGACAAGCGTTCACTTACCCCTGGAGCGTTGGCGGCAACATCCTTTAAGACGGCCACTATAACCGGTGGTTTGTCTTCGTCGGCAATGAACGCAAGGGATATGGTTCCGATGAACAGCAACGACAAGGCGACTGCCATGCAGACGAGGAACGTCGGTCCCAAGGGGATGATCCCGGCTCTTGTGGTGAGTGGCGTCTTCGTTTGAGGTGGTGGTATCGCCGACTTGTGCATCCTCCTTGACGTTGGGACGCCGGAAGGAGCGAATTGGTCTGGGAGATAGTCGTCGGCTGCAGACGCGAAGGACGCAGTAGATATTGGCCTGATCAGGCCGGTGGTGGAAAGAAAGGAGTGACGGGTCGACATCGTCGACAGCAAAAGGAGGGTGGTATCGCAAGGAAGGTGGGGGTGTCGGAGGGGATGGGCGGGGCGAGTGAACGGCCCACCGATGGCGTTGAGTCGGCCGCTAGTTCTGTTATAATCCCTGCTGGAATGCTTCCATAACACCCTCCAGCTGACATTCTTCTGTCTCGCCATCAGGCAGAACATGACGCTAGTACTGTGCAGGGCCATCCGACAGGAAGCATCTTACCCTTCTTCGGAGAGGGCACGCCGTGTGACGCCTCTCGAAGAGCGCATCAGGCAAGGCGCCTTACGTGTCGCCGGGGTTCGCGATGTCTTGCTCGACTCATTATTGCATTCAAGTCAGCCGTCTCACTAAACATTCTAGCGGCTGCAGTAGCGGCTATGACGCCAAGTTGTCCCGCTGTGCTTTGATCCCCCTCACAAGAGCCTATAGTCGAACTCGAACCCAAGTCTAGCGGTGTAAGGCTCCACGCCTGCGCGCAGAACTCCTTCCGGTCGTCCCGGTCCTCTCAATAGATGTGTGGAGGTTGTACTGAGACATTGGTCCTTGGCCCTTTCAATTACGCTTTCTTTGATCTACAGTAATGTATGTATTGTCCTTCCTCGAAATGTTCAAGTTCATCACGAGGACGTCATGCACTGCACCATTTACGGCTGGGCATGTCTGGCCCGCTCTATTCCCGCTGCGCAGGTCGCTGCCAGCTCTATCAGTCGGTTCCGCCCCGGGTACGGCCTCCATTCAATCCATCGCCGCCGGTCTTGCCCTTTAAGGGATGTCGCGCCTTCATGGGTGAAAGTCAATACGCTTCCCGACTTCGCGCTTCCGACCGTATGGTCGACCATGACGAAACCTCTCGTCGTGTGGGCACCAATAGAGCGCTTGCAATTGAAAATCGGGTTCGTCTTACTCAGGTACCGTCGACCTAGACGGCAACATTACAGCTAGCTACGTTTCCCCGCTGACAAACACTACGGTTGTAACAACCCTGCCAAAACCCGCACCTCCTCCAACGGTCCCCCACGGTCCCCCTCTGGACCGAAGTTCCGTAATACCGCAGCAGCGAAGTCAAGTGCGGCCCTAGCATGCGTTTTCAGCTGCCCCTCATCCACGCCCGCGATTGCGCCGACGTCTGTGCAGATGACATTCCAGAGAGTCTTAGCCAACTCTAAAGTGTGCATTCCTGCGCCAATGACACGTCAGCCATTATCGAGGCGGTTGAGCACTCACGCCGACGGCTCTTGCGAACTCGGGACACTTACCGATCTGCGGGTAATTCGGCGGATATATCATGGCGTAGAAGGCGAGCAGCGTAAGCCCGCTCTCCACCGCGTCCGCATACGGGCCTTCGTGCGACGTCTGGCTGAATGCTTCGGAAAGGGACGGGAGGTACGATTCGTGCAGAAGGCAGTGAAGTTCCTGAGGAAGCCTCTCGAACGACCCAGGGGCCGTCGGGACCCGTACCCCTTGATTGAGATCCCCCAGGGAGAAAGAGCGGATGGCAGCCTCCAGTGCTCGTAGTTCCGCCGAACCCCTCGCGGGCGGGTTCGGGACCGGCTCGACGCGGCGTCCGAAGGCACACAACCTGCAGTCGCATTCGAATCCGTAATTCGCCCGGAGTGCGTCCTGGCGGGTCTGGAACGGAAGGGCGGGATCCAGGTACGGGATGGTGACCTGCAGCCGAAGTGTGAGCACCAGATGCTAAGGAACACGACAGTAGTGCAATCGCGAGATCTTACCTCCTCTCCTTCGTCGATTTCACGTAACGCGACAACTTCCATCTTCACTAGCTCCGCCGGGGTGATCACATACTTACAGGCAGCATTCGGCACACACGAGTGGTTGAAGAGGCGGCTTGCGAGCGGGAACACGCCGTGAGCGTACGAATCGAGGTGGGAGTGGAGGACGAAGTTGTTGTTCCCGAAACGCGTGTAGAGGTCCTCCGCCAGTGCGACCGTCTCTGCCGTCTGCGCACCTTTCGACAGGCACAATGGAGGCACGAATCCATCAGGCCTGGGGACCTTGGTCAGGTCCAAGAACGTCGACGTGTCAGAGGGAGGGCTGACACGCCAAACGTCTGGGTCGGCGAGGAGTTGGGAGAGGAGCAGCGCATCCACTTTGTCGTGCGTCGTCAACGCTTGATATTGCCCCGATACGACGAATGTGTTATAGTGTTTGCATATCTTCTTATGATGCAACCTCCAGTCCCTGTTCTGACCTGGCTTACACGCTATGTAAGCCGATAGGATCAGCGAGATGGTATATCTTCGCACATGTTGTTCCACAGTACCAGAACGAGGCGCATCCAGAGCATCTCCTCAAGGTCACGGACTCCGACTCCAGCACATGGCACCCATCACATCGTCTCCCCTTCTCCGCAGGTAGTAGGGAGGTCGCGAGAGCTGGAACGGACGCGACCACAGAACTAGATCGGACGGGGACTTTGGTGAGCGCGGCATTCCGAGACACGGGATGGGGCCCAAGTCGAACGAGGTCGGCCATATGAACTGGCAGAAATTTTCAGAGGGAGAAACACACCAAGAAGTGTGGCGATAAAGGAGCACAAACGCTGTGGAAGTCGGTTGCGAGAATCACAGGCGCCCAAGCGACAGACGATACGGTCCAGCTGCCTTAGGGTCCGCCAAGCTCAACATGAGAACATGGCAGAAAGCGAGCGGGTACATATGGCTACATATGTAGGTACATAAGGATACATCACTCCACGTCAATGTTAGTAATCTTGATGTCCTCGTACGGCTTGTCCAGCTTGTTGGTCTTAGCGTTCTCGATCCCATGTACAACCTCCAGTCCAGACAGCACACGCCCAAAGATCGTGTGCTTCTTGTCCAGCCACGGCGTCGCGTTCGTCGTGATGAAGAACTGCGACCCATTCGTACCAGGACCCGCGTTGGCCATACTGACAGTGTACGGTCTGTGCCCGGGCATCAGCTCGTTGTCATCCACGTTAGCAAAGGCTGGAAATGAGCTGACCTATCGTGCCTCAGGTCGTCCGTGAACTCATCCTCGAACTCCCTATTCCAGATAGACGTCCCGCCAGTACCATCCCCAAGCGGGTCTCCGGTCTGGATCATGAACTTCGGGATGACACGGTGGAAGATCACACCCTCGTAGTACCCGCTGCGCGCATGGCCCACGAAGTTCTCCACCGCTTTTGGCGCCTGCTGAGGGAACAGGCGAAGGTGCATGTCTCCCTGTGTGGTGTGTATCGTCGCACTATTGGCAACGGGCGATGGGCCGCCCCTGATCGCAGGTGCGGCGGCAGCGATGGTCTGCTCATCGCGGGTTGGTCGCTCATTGAAGATGTCACGATCGCCAGACTTGTCGTCCCTGCCACGGTCTCAGTGACGACGCTCAACTAGACAGAGAGGAAATGACATACTCGGGCTGAGAGCGAGTGAACATATAGAACCGTGGACGTTTGTATCCTGTGCACACCAGGGTGGGGTCGCGCACGCCTTTTTCGGCAAGGAGGGGGTTAGCGGACGCGGCTGCGGCCTGGTGAACAACGCATTCATCAGTACGAAGAATGTCACAGGAACCTTCGTGGGCGACATACCGCTGTTGTAAGCCCCTTCTTCGCTGGCGCACCCTGGTACAGCGTGAGATTCATGAAACGAACTGTTTCATCCTTGCCCAACAACCTCGAGACCCTATTCGTGACAGTATTTACGACTGCATATTCTCATCAGTAGCGTACGGACTGTAGTTGCTCGTGATGCTTACACTTGATTCCGAGCAGCGTCGGGTAGATCACGAAAGAACCACTCTCGTCCCAGACTGCGTTTATCCACATACCCGGTACCCTGTCGTCTGGTCCAGGTAGCTCCAGTTCGCGCTCGACGGCTAATCGCCGACCAAACTCCATGTCTTCGACCTTGGATATCGCCGTACCCGCCTGTTGCATCTCTTGAACAGCCGCGAGGGATTCATCATACTTCCGCGTCATCTTCCCTGACAAAAAGGAGAAGATACGTATTTGACGGTCGGGGAGGGAGAAGGTCACGAATTGCGAGGAGTCTGGAGAGAGTGTGATACAGGTTGGGATGGATTTTGACTGTGTCAAGTTAGCATATGATGGAGAGCGTAACAAAAAAGGACGTACCTTTTTGAACTCGTACAAATCAGTGTCACTCTTGTAGTTCCACATGCCGTGAACGTTCTTTGGTAGCTCAAATGGTTCTAATGGTTGCCAGTACTCCACGAAGCCACCCTCGTCGGCGGAAATGACACAGTCATACCTATCACTGTACTGAAAGGAGGACTTGGGCGGAGGAGACTCGCCTGGAGGGAAGATCACATACCGTCATGATGTGTACTGGGAAACGGTGCAACTTGTCAATGGTCTCCAAAGGCTTGTCGTCACCTCTTCCGTCATAGAGTCGGATAGTGCCTGTGCCACGTTCTGAACTACACGGCCGTCAGGAAGTCGGTTTCGCAAAGAAGTCGAGAGAACATACATCGCGAGCACGCCTAATGCTTGTCCACGCTTGTGTACCCAACAACACGCGTGCGGCGTGTAACCCAACTTCAGAATGTTGATTGTGTCTGGGAGCAGTCAATACAGCGCCACCACGAGATCCGTTGAACGCGACAACGCACCAAAGTTGATGACATCGAACACCTTCACACTCCCGTCCTCCGCGACGCTCGCAAATAGTTGCCCATCCGCGCTGGCGGATACCCCAACTACTGGACAAAGGTGAGCTCGATAATGCTTTACAAACTCGATGCCTTGCTCCTGCTTCTTCCAGAACTTGACGTGGCCATCGATGGAAGCTGTGATCAGGAACTCCGTTCTATGGAGGTGAGACGCTTCGTTCAGCAAGAAGGGCAACGGTGTAGGCATGGAACACGTACTTTGTGACAATGTTGAAGTTGATCACGTCTCTATGCATGAAGCTCTTGTAGTAACGGTCTGCGCTCGGAAGGTGCCCCAGGTAAAGCTTCTCGTGCGGGAGTACTACACGGTCTGTTTTCAGAGCGCGCAATGCACAAGATACGGCGCGCTGGGCAGACCTTTTCGCTTCTTCTTCACAACATGCCCGTCCGCACCGGCAGGCATAGGCATGGGACCCACATCGTCGTCGTCGTCATCATCCACATCCATTTGCTCGCGGGATTTGTCGACATCCTCCACCGTCCCGTTCTCCAAGTGTTGACCATGTCTAGACCGCTTCCCCAAGACAGTCGCGTCGTTCTCCGAGTCAGACATAGTGCATAAACGAGGTCAGAGAGTTGGATGACGTAAGAACGAGCAGAGTGTGGAGGTGTGAGGGTGAGGCAAGCATTAGTCGGGTCGACTTCGCTGTTCGCGCTGGTGGCGGAAAGAGCGTGACGCCGCTGCGTGGACCGCTCGGCAATAGCCGGAGTACACCAGCACCAACCATCATCATCTTGCAATTGCAGGCCGAGTTCCGTGACTGTTTGGCCTCGAATATCGTCTTGCAATCATGGGATACGGGATACACCACTCAAGAAATAAACAGGCCCATTCAAGGTGCGCATTCATTCACCTCTGCCGCTCCCAAAATCCTGGACCGTTGTCCTCATTTTCTTCCCCAGCGACTTCAAACCGTTTCACGATGCGGTAGTAATATTTCCGACCCTCCTCGTACTTCTCCCGCACTCGCTCGTACGCCCGCTGAATCTCGTCCACGGCATCGCCGCCCCTCAGACGAGAGCCGCCGTCAGCCGCAGATGGGCGAAGGTGCCTCACCAGCACGGAACCGAGGAACGCGCCTGCATTCAGAGCGGTAATGATCCCCTGGGACGAGAGGGGGTCGAAGGCAAGCGCTGCGTCGCCCACCGCGCACCAGCCTCGTCCCGGGGGATCCTCCTCTGATTCCGATTCGCCCCCGACTTCGCGCTGTGGCTCCCATGAGGCGTACGACTCCAGGATCGACGATGCTGCCGAGGTGCATCTCGTGAACTTTGTCCCGGGAGGGAGTTCGTAGAGCGGACACTGCATGGTCGCGCTGGCACCCGCAGGGAACACGTCTTGATGCGGAGTGCCCCCAAGAGAGCGCGAGATATGCACAGTGTCTGAGTGGAGCAGATCGAGAAAGCCAGTCGCGGAGCGTGCCACGCGAACTGTCGGGTTGGATGGCGAGGTCGTGTACATAACGAGCCGTTTACGATGCGGAAGACGGGCGGAGTACCACCAGCCGTTCGCCGCAGCTTCGATGAGCGTACGGGTGTCGTCGTCGCCGTCCGCCAAGTCTGTATCCCAATTGTTTCCCTCGAAGACGACGTAGAACGAGAGAAGGTCCGAATGCTTGCGCGTTTTGGCTCCGATCTGGTCCTTTAGGTGAGTTATATCCTGAACAGCGTTTAACTCGCTCTTACTAACCTTCTGTGCCACAGAGGCTTTGCGACCGGTCGCGTCGACTACCCATTTGGCGCGGAAGGTTTCCTCCTTATCAGACGCCCCAACTTTTACGTCCACCTCCCACCCCAACCGATGCGATCGGTTGGCAGTCTCGATGTCCGTGCGGCGTACGGTAACGACCTTGCCTTTCAGGAGCATGGCACCGCACGCTCCGCGCAGCATCTCGTCGAAGTGCGCCCGGTCAAGGTGCCAGCCCACACCGTAGGGATTCATGAGCGAGTACGTTTCGTGCACCTCGGCGCTCGCCCATGCGGAAGCGTTTCCTGTGCAAATGTCGTGCAGGCCCTGCGAAGTATCGTCGGTGAGGCGGGGTAGTAGCGACGGATGAAGTATGGACAATGGACGTCTTGCCGCTGCAGGCAGCGACTCGCCGATCTGTATGTGTGTTAATCAGTTGTTGCCTTAGTTCGTATCTAACGCGGCCTTACCTTGTAGGCATGTGGATCTGCATCGTCAACCACTAAGACACGAACAGGCTCTTCGGAAGTGTGCCTCACAATCGAGAGCGCGGTAGCACACCCTGCGGGTCCTCCGCCGATTACGATTACTTGATAATGTGTGCGTTAGGTTGCAGGACTTCTAACGGGCCATCTGCCAGGACACGTACTGTCGTGGTCGCGGGAAACGGCACTCATCATCGCTTCAACGTCAAGCATCCCTAGGAGGAGAGTTAGGGGAGTGTGGCGGTATGTGGGGTACTTGGCTCTACGACGTTTCAAAAAATGCTCACGATGTCCCCCAGCTGCAGTCCGAGATATCCATGCCTGCTAACCTACGGTCAACTGACCGCCTCGTGTTGACCGTAATGCATCGTGTCTCATTCGGTAGAGACAAGGACGCTAGTGCCTGACGGGCACTTCCCTCCAAATGCCTTCGGAGCCTTTGCTGCCCCAGTATTACGCCACTACCCTTCACATCAACGCTCAACATGGGTATCGAACCCAGACCGAACCTTAATATCCGGGGTTGAGGCACGCACTGTGCGCGATGAATGGAAGTGCCAACGCGAGAAACTCCATGGAACCTTACGCATGTTGTCACCGACGGGCAAGCAATGTCACACGGCAGGCGTTATGGGTGAAGCCCAGCGCTAGAGCAATCATTGGTATAACGCTTCGCCTGGCTGAAAGACCCCCCCCCCACACCCTTCTAGATCCAGCACCGCTCGTTCGACACACAGTATCAGCAATGCCTTCGTATACCCCTGTTTATGGAGCCCCCGGGCAATGGACCAAGGATGCCCTCATCGAACATGTTAAGACGGTACGACTGCACATACCAGATACTTGGGCCTGTCATTCGTTTATGCTCACTACGGCTATGTAAACAGGGCATGCAAGTAGAGCTGGGCACGCTCCCCATCTACTTCTGCGCCTTGTACAGCATCAAGCGCGACAACGGGCAATGGGGCTCGAAAGCCCGCGCCAACATCCTCGGTACGAGTCGTCTTCCAGAGTGCCATCGATGTGCTTGTCTTGGCTGACCAACATGCCCCACTCGCAGCGGTAGCCGAGCAGGAGATGTTGCATCTCGCCCTCGCTGGGAACATGCTGCGCGCGTTGGGCGGGACTCAACTCCTGTACAACAAGTCGTTCATGCCGGAGTACCCGTCCCAGATCCTGTTCGACAAGATCGACATGGAGCTGCGTCCTGCCGACAAAAAGAACCTGGAGTGCTTCCTGAAGGTGAGCATTGTCTCGCTGATGATGATATTGAACGCTGGCTCACCGACGTGGATGTTTGCAGATTGAGGCCCCCTACCTGCCTCCCCCTGAGCTCGAGGGGAAGCCTATGTTCTACGCCGAGATCCTGCCCAGCTACCAAAGCATCGGAGAGTTCTACAAGGAGCTTCAGCATGGTGGGCGCACGGTGTGCCTTGGTGCGCGACGGCGGTTAACGTAGCTTTCGCATTGCAGGTATCCTTGAAGTCTCCAAGAACGACCCCCATCTCTTCTCGAGCAACAACGACAAGCAGTTCACGGGGGAAGAGTTCTTCGACGAGAGGATGACGGTGGTCGTCGACACCAAGACCGCCCTCCAGGCGCTCGAGACGATCGTCGACCAAGGCGAAGGCAGCATTGGAGTCCCCGACTCGCACTATTCCATCTTCGTCGAGCTGTACCAGCGCCGTAAGGAGTGGGTTTGTATCGACTACGTCGACAAGCCCCACACCGCCGACTACGCGGGCAAGAGCGAGGTTGCATACCGGGTGCGCTATTCGCCGTCTTGCTTGTCGCGAGGTGTAGCCGCTAATGCAATTGCGATGATACCAGATGTCGCTGGCGGTCGACGCTTCCTTCTGCTTCCTTCTGCAAACGATCGACCGCTGCTGGGCGGAAGGGTCGGCGGTCAAGCGGACGCAGCTGTTCCGGAACATCCACCGGCTCATGGTCGAGATCCTGTCTCCAGTCGCGCACGTCCTCGTCGAGCAGATCATCGAGGGCGAGAAGCATGCGGCGCCGTGCTTCGAGTTCTACCCTCCGGACTCACAGGGGAAGGCGTTGAGCCCGAAGGAACTGTACGACCGGTTGACGGCGGAGATCGATCGAGCGTACCAGGCTGCCGGCGGGGAAACAAAGGAGGCGATTGGGAAGATCGCGTTCTGCTTGAAGGCGTTGGCGCCTGCGGCGTGAGCGAAGCGGAATGGGCACATTGATGATTGTACGATACGTCACCGGTGTTTGTGTCTCGAAAGCGCGTGTGTTTGTTGTACGGTGTACCAGTTCAAAATAATGAGAATCCCACACCATGTCATTCTTGCGGCGGTCGACTGAGGGTAGAAGAGTCCAGCTGCACTTGGTCAGCCAATCAAATCTCATCGACGCGCGCTAGTGGCGCCTCAACGTCCACGGTCATCCTTGCCACGTAAGTAACCCGGGTCATTAACCTGCAACCTCTCCGACTCTGGCAACTGTCCTTCTTGACGATATTCCGAACTACCAACAGATCCAAGGAACTTCCCGGAAGCATTGCGAGTGGTCGGCCCGTTGAGACACGTGTTCGCCCGCTCATTGTCGATATTAATGGCGTTATCCAATCACCCCGAGTAGGGGCTGCCAGCATAGCCGCATGCCAGAACAACTTCAAATCTTTACGTTTTGGAATCCTGTGTTCCCTCCTTCCCGTACTATACATTGACGGCCAGCGCATCGATTGGAGTAAAGCCGCGATTAACCGACCACTGGCAAACGTTGCTGGGGGCCTGGGCCCGGTGATACTGCCATGGGCCGGTGAAAGTGTTGAAACCCCGGTACCCCTTACGAGGTAGCGCACATCGACTGTGCCACTAGTACTCTCTTCAGCTG
Source organism: Ganoderma leucocontextum (assembly GCA_020736865.1). Lineage (NCBI taxonomy): Eukaryota > Fungi > Basidiomycota > Agaricomycetes > Polyporales > Polyporaceae > Ganoderma > Ganoderma leucocontextum. The sequence goes on from JAHKGY010000006.1 coordinate 1,506,035, forward strand.
ATGCAAAAGATTACGTTTCAGGAGGTTCCATTCCGTTCTTCCAAGGCCCAAACCGAAATGTTGGCCGTGGATGCGCGTCTCTAAGTACATTCCATACATCCCATATGTGCCCTGACTTACCACTCTTACTACCCCAACACGTTCCTGTAGGTCGAATGGACGTTTCTCCGGGACGAATCTGGATGCCTGTTCATGTCAGCGGCAGCTATCCGAACTAGACGGGGCTGAGTGCGCCTTGGGCGTCCTCGGGCATGCGGTGATTCAGAGCTTGAAGTGTGGTTTATGAACGTCTGCCCACCCATTTCAAGGGTCCCCCAGAATCCGCCCCCAACACAGACTCCAGTTCGCTGCCCTTTCGAAAATGGTCTCTACGCCGTTCGCCCCCTACGATCCCAGTGCTGGCAAGACGTACGCCAACGTCGATCCGTCAAAGATCGCCCGTCTCGAGATATTTCCTCCGATCGGCGTCGCTCGCGTCGGCGACTCCGGGACGTTGCCGAACGGACAACCCGACCCCGAGCATCCCGACATCGAGTACTTCTACGGCCCCGAGGTCCCTGGTCTCAACGACCACCCGTTTGGATTATTTCGGGACCCGCAGTACCGCATCAAGCGACAGGTTGAGTGATGTTCCGTTCGCTACACTCTCAGGCTTAGCACAACTGGGCTGACTATTCACCAGGCTGCACGGTTCCGTGTGTACGCGTACGACAGCCAGGGGAAGGTTCTCGGGGAGGTTAACAACGCCCAGAACTACCGCCTCACTTGGACTGTCCACGTTGCGAACAAGAAGGCTGCATACTATATCTTTCGTGGTATGTTACTCCTTATTTGCAATACATAATTCTACTCAGGCCACTTTGTATGTATTCAGGACGTCTGGCAAAGGTAGACACAGACCTACGCAACCCCGATGTTGATCCCGTTGTACGTTGTCCATGCTCACGTCTCAGCGATAAATCCATACCTACAGCTGCCTTGTTAGGATCATGTTTCCGGCGACCCGTTCGACTTGGCTTTGGAGTCCCGGAAGAGACTTATCATCGACCCCGGCCCAAAGACCATCGTGCGCGCCAAGGCCGACCCTAAGCCGGTCCCGCTCAATGGGAAGTTCCAGGGCACCGCGGACAAACCCGTGGACGTCAACCTAGGAGAGTTGCGCACTGACGGTCTCGGCCGCCTAGTCTTCCTCGGAGGGAGCGGTCACGCGCGCTCCGTCCAGACCGACTACCTTCTCAAGGACCAGCCGAACATCATCTCCGAGTTCGACAGCGTGGATTGGTACGACAACGCATGCGACGGATGGGTCGAGGTCTCCGTCTCTCATCAGAATCGCCCCCAGCTCGCTACTCTGTGCGTTGTTTGATCTCTTTCGGCTGAGCGCGATCTTCTTACCTTCGACCGTGGGGCAGAAAGCCATATAGGGCGACGGTCCTGAGTGGGCCGCCCAAGTTTGCTTGGGGCGTCGATTCGCCGACATCGCTCTACGACATCATGGAGGACATCTACAAGAAGCATGCGAGCTACGAGGAGCACTCTGGCACGGACTTCTTCAAGGACATCTGGCCGGTGCTCTCTGGGACGTACAAGTTGTCCTGGGTTAACGAGAAGGCGTTTCAGGGTCACGGTACGTCGTTCGAATCTCTCACGCAGACTTGTCCGCTAATTCTTTGTATCTAGGCCCCGGTGGGTTTGGCAACTTCTGGCCGCAGCTGGACAATCTTGCTTCTAAGGACGCCCAACACAAGGCGTTACGCGAGCACATCTTCAGTAGGCTTCGCCAGCCCGATTACCAGAACAAGGACCAGGCCCACGTCATTTTCATGCCCCGGTTGTCCGGCGACAATGGTACAGTGGCGTACGCTTACACATAACACGATGAGGGGCTTACGCATATGTTCTTCAGGCGATGCCAACGAGCCCGGTACGGTGCCCAAACTCAACGAGAAGTCCATCGAGCGGTTTGCGGCGCTCACCGCGCTGCAATATGAGCGCTTCCTCAACTGGAAGGACGGCAAGTTCGCCGTCGGGACGCCGTTCGGCATCAAGAAGTCCATCGAGGAGTACGATCTGCAGGAGCAGCCCGTCGTAATCACGCGCGCGGTGCTGGAGCAGACCATCGGCGACCCGCTGTTCCCTGGAATCGAGACGTACTGGATCGCGAAGCTCCCTGCGACGTTCGACACGGGCATCAAGGGGCTTCGCCCGCCGTTCAGGGTGAACCACGAGAAGGTGCTCCCAGGCTTCTTGTCGCGTGGCTTGAGCTTGCCGTGGCAGAGCGACTTCAGCCAGTGCAACACCCACTGGTGCGTATTCTCCCCTGCATGGATCGGCGTGACAGTTGAAGTTAGACTTCATATCTCCGAATTAATAGGTGGCCGTCCGCTCGTCCTGACGACGTTGCCGTCCCCCTCATCGATTTGCACGACGAAGACTCCAAGCCCAAGATAGGGACGACGGTGGCTGAGCTCGCGCAGATTCCGCGCCGCAAGTGGACCGAGGGTCTGCGGGACACCCCCGACGGTGAGAGTTTCGCCTCTGATTGCGTCGGTTCAGGATATTAACTTTCCGACCGATGCTTCTGCACGCAGATGTGTCGAGTGCCTTCTTCCCTGGTTGTACCGATATGGTGCACCAGTGGACCGAGCTTGGTTTCGTTGCGAAGGTCGACGCCCAGCCGCTCCCGGTCTGGCTCGAGACGGAGCGGGGGCTCTTCCGCGGCTTCCGCCCTGCAACGACGAACTGAACTCGGTGAGGGTTTTGGCCTCTGGTGGAGCTGTAGAGCTGCTGGCGTCCTTTCCGAATGTTATGCCAACGGATTCGATCTTATGTCAGATATGTTTCTCAATGTGATGTACTGGTAGTATGAAGTCAGATGTAGACATTTGTTTGCAGCCGAGCACGGAGGCCAATTGAAGTCAAACATAAACCTCGTTCCAGCTAGCCTCATGCCAGCTGGAGCTAGTTCATATCATCAGCGGTGTAGTAGGTACAAGCCTATACCAAGAAAGTTTGAATCCATAACATGATGTCTGCGCGTACATCAATATGAAAGGCAGGAGTCGTAGATTTGCAGCTCACCCTCGCGACATGTGTTGACCTCCGAGTCCTCCCGTCACGTTTCCTGTCCATCCATGGTCGGCGGGTTAATCCACATCCCTCTATTCTGCGCCCATTTTCAGCCTAGCACGATGGTCAACTGGAGCAAGGTATAAAATAATGTTCGGATGTCGAGCCGTAGTAAGCGAGTTCGTACAAGCAAGTCCGACTTCATATGTCTGTAAGACAGCGCGGCACCAATACGAGGCTAAAAAATGCAGTTCACCAGCGTGACGTATGCTGATCTCCTCCACATCGCCTACCGCCAATGCTTGTTACATAGTAGCCCCGATTGCCAATCTTCCCGGCTATGGTCGTCACACTTCGCTATCGAGGATCGATCCGGAGCATCCTGGGGCGTAGGCGTTGCCTTCGCTCCTTTCTGATTGTCGCGTTGCACAAGTACGGAAGAAGCTCAAGCTGAGCAGTTCACTTCCACCAGGTGCGGTGAGCATTTCGGACATATCGCGCCGAATGTTCAGCCTGGAAGCGTGCAGGTTAATGCCCACGTATCTACGACCCTTCTGGAGAACTTACGTCACGAGTGTCGCATTTGCGTAAACTGTCGGCCAGTGTTAGTGTTCGTGTCGGTGGGCACACTGGGCAGGAGTTCAACGGGGAACTCACTCTTCGCGACCGCCAGGCTGAGCGGGATGATAACGACGTTCGTCCCTTCGAACACTGCCTGTGGAAAATTAGCATCACGCACGGTAGACCGCGAAGGCAAGGCACTTACGACGAGCAAGCACAAGATGCTCAGCATGCTGTAGACGGGTGTTAGGGACACCAGCGAGACTTGGCGGTCCGACGGACAGTACCTCGTGACAATTCCACTCCTGAAGGCGTTGATGATGATCGAGTTGAGGAGCGCGTCGGTCCTACTCAGCCGGAACCGATCAGCTCCCAACCCCCAGGCGGACTCGGATGCCTCACCGTTTCAAGCCAGTACGGCTGACGTGCAGGGCTAAGCTCAGGATGCACGCCAAACCCAAATCACCCAACACCGAGCAGCCGAAACTGGCGGAGACAAGCCACTACATAGCACAGCTGCAATCAGCAAGACATGTCGCGTTCCCCGTAGTTCAGACCGACCTTGAATTCGAGCCATTGCTGGAAGGTCGGTTGCTTGGCTCTAATGCGCCGTTAGCGGCGTATATCCAAAACAATTCGTATCTACTTACATCTGCACGGTGAGAACTAAGGCACGAGCGGTGAGGCTGAAATACAACTCTCTTGATTAAGTGGAATGGATACTTACTGGTGATGAAAACTGCATCATTGGGAGGTATCAACAACGAAGCGTATCTCCGATTGGGGTCAATATGTGACTCACTTGCGGCGGAGGAAACAAACAAGACCTTGGAAACGAATCAGTAAAGTCGTAAGCATCGAGAAGGCGAGTGGGGTCTCACGGCAAGCGCAACAAATATCCATCTGGATATCTGAGGGATGACTGTCCTAGTAGTCAGCATCTACGAAGAGGAAGGACAAGCCACAACTCACCGAGGTAGGTTCGTCGGATGTAAACGCTGTCGACGAACTGTAAGTGTATTGTGGGGCGACAGACGTCCTAGGGCGCACTATTCGCAGAGTAGAATGCAGAGGAACTGGCGAGCGTAGCTTGGTTAGTAGCTGTTAAAGAAATCCACGTGACGAACTCACTATAGAAATAGGTGTCAACTGCGAAATGCATCAATGGCAGGCTCATTTGAAGCGTATGGAAAGTGCAAGGGCGTACCACGAGAGACCTGTAGGTATCAAGATCAGTGAATGCTGCTGCAGAAACAAAATGGATGGCCCACCATGATATGTGTTCAAAAGCGTTGGGCGTCGCATAGCCCTTGATGGCATAGTAGTAACTGTGGTGTACACACTTAGCTCGTGTCCGCTGAGTACTCCGACTGGAACTCACCAGGTATACATGATGAGACCGAGGTTGGCGGCGTTGGCGAGCCTACAAAGGAACCGATATGCACTCATTCGGACCACAGGAAACCAATAACCCCTGTCACAGTATTGCAGCAACCTGTACACGCCATTTTCAGGACGGGCTCACACTGCGTATGGTAGACGCCACACGCCGTAAGCTTGAGATCTAGAGGGTCTTCTCGGTACGTCCGGAAGTACGAGTGTCCTTGACACAACACGACGCCATAGAACCTACAACGCTGACCGTAAGCCCACGTCGTCAGATCGCTCTGAAGTTTGAATCACTTACAGCAGCGCAAAACAGAGACCGAACAACACCCAGGCAGTAGTAGCCCGTACTGGCGGAAAGACCATGTCGTCAGAGAACACCATTGCGGTATGAACGGCGTGAAGGGAGACGAGGGTGAGTGGGTGGGGGCAAAGGCTTGTACTGTCGAGAGCTGGGCAGGATTCTTTAGGGCAGATTGCGATGAGAATGATAGATCCGCGCATTGTCTGGCAGGAAGAGAAGAAATGTCTTCAGTATGGGCGTCGGAGCTCTGGAATCTCATGCCACCGGAGAGCTTCCATTCCGCGGCTAGTACGGAGCGCGAACACCGATGTGCCCTCGTTGTGGCCGACTGATGGCCTGCTAGAAGCAGCATGGTCCACCGCCCCGCCTTCGAGTGGATACCGGGGAGAGGTTGTTTTGTGAGAGTGTGGTCCATCGTCTGCGCAACGGTCCATAATCTTTTGATACCGAGGCAGGGAATAGAAGAGAAGAGAAGACCAGACCACAACCCATTGCCCTATCGCTCATGGTCCGAAAAATCAAGCTCTCGGCGACATCGACAGTTTAATTTGCGAATCCTATGGAGGGGAAAGGGCCATATCACGTTATAACAGACGTCCTACATGATGACGCACTCTTCCTTCCTATCCCCTTCCGCCAAGAAAGCCTTCTCTGCCTCGGTCGGTAAAATACCCTTCCGCGCCCGGGCTTCAATAGCCTTCCTTCGGCTCTCCCGCTCCGCCTTCGCGTGCCTACAACGTGAGTGATAATAGGTGATACAGAGCAAAGCAATCGAGAGACGATGATATCGATACAGTGGTGTTGTCCGAAAATTACGCCATGCCAAACAATGGCGGCGGTACGAAGGATAGCGTAAGGGCATTAATCGACGCGGTAGGTTTCGGCGCACAACGTTCGGGCGGGTTGTTGGAATCATCAGCGTCGTCATGGGTCGAGGCAGCAACGGAAATAGAAGTTGGCGAGGACAGCGTGATGGTTTGACTGCACGTCCATAAGTAATCCACTGAGAACAAACGCAACGGATGTAACTCACCGGTCTGTCGCGGAGAATGGGTTGGATCGGGAGGAAGAAGAACTGGCCTTGCTGTCGGAGGATGGTGGTTGCGGTTTCACTTGCGTCGGTGCCCGAGAACCTGTCCGGACGGTAGCATTCGAGGATGCCGCAGCGCGTTTGATAGCGGCCTTGGCAGCGGCTGACGCGGCACTCGTCTGGTGCTGAACATTCGCCCATGCTTTCGTGCCAGCTTGTTGAGGTGAGCCAGACGCCTTGGACGTGGAGCAGGAGTGATCCTTCGGAAAGCGATGCTCGGGGCAAAACTGTTGCTTACACGACTGTCGAAGTAGTATTAGGAAGCGAAGCGCAAGAAGGGAATCCAGGACGGCGTCAGGATGGGGATGATACGCCGCACCGAGAGATAAATCACTCACATCGCAGCGGATGGGCGAGAACAGCACTTTGCCACATTTGGGTCGCGCACAGTGGGGTGTAGACTTGGCTTTACCCGATCTCCCCGTCATAACAGAACACTCGGTGTTGATATGCCGCTCCATGCGGATATTGGGATCCTGCCCTGGAGGTATGGCCACAGGAGTGTTACACAAGGGACCTATACTCGGGCGTAAGTGGCACGCCGATAAAGCGCAAAAAGCAAGATGAATGGTGGACTCACAAGAGGGCGCGACCCGATCATGTTTCGCTGCATCGTACTTGGAACAGTGGTGGGCGGCAGGCAGAAAGTGTTCGCCGCAGAACGGCTGCGTGCAATGCTGACACTTGAATGGGAGGAATTCAACGAGAAGACAAGTCGGGTCAGAGCATTGCTTCCCGATGTCGAGAAGCTGGACGTCGCGCTCCGGGGCGGCTGAACCAGGCATGACTGAGGAGGTATCCAGGAGTTCACGTTTGGTGTGGTTGGGGGGTAGTATGTGGTACGAGAAAGAGGATGGAGTGCAGCAGTCCAGAACGAAGCTTGCTTATATGAGGAAACGTCGGGGGACGCGCGTCCACCGACGAGGAAGACGACGCGCAAGCTCGCCTGCTTGGGTGTTGTCAAGAGGCTGAGGAGAGAAAGCGAACCTTCCCGTCCCCCGCGCTTAGTCATCCAGGCAGTATTAGACGCCAATGGCGGCAAACACACGTTGGACTCGGGTCATTCGGCTGCAGTGCCTGCAGGCGGTTCACCATGCTGCATGCATTATCATAGATCGTGTGCATGCTCTTTGCCATGTCGTCCGAGTCCACGCCCACAGTTATCGTCACCTTTGTGAGTGGAAAACTGAAACCTTGAAGTGCGATGAAAGACTTACAGCCAAAACATAGATTAGACACGGAGAATCTACAGATAACCTGGTACTGTACTTGGCAGTCTCATTTCTGAGCACCACAGAGGGCTGAACTTGTCGCCGTATGTCCAACTTATAGCTTGATGTTTGGGCAGGGTGGAAGGATGCGCCTTTGAGCAACCACGGTAAGCGTCCAAGCTGCCCGAGTATACAAGACACTCACTGATCATTCTCTAGGTATGAACGTGAGGCCTTAGGCAATATCTTGAGGAGGAAAGACAGATTGGATAACAACCTAACGTCTGCAGCAAGCCAGAGCGTTGGGCAAATCCTTATCCAACACCCGCTTCGCCGCCATCTACGCTTCTCCCCTCAAGCGCGCCCTCTGGACGGGACAAGCCGTCCGTGACGCCCAGCCCGACCCCAAATCTCCGCTCCGAGTCGCTGAGTCTCCTCTCCTGCGAGAGCAACACTTCGGTGACGCCGAGGGAGAGCCGTGGTCCTGGAACCAAACCGCTGGTTTGTCCTTGGAGGAACACTTCGCAAAGGGTATTTGGCCAGTACTTCATGGACGCTCGCAGAAGTTCCCGGGAGGCGAGAGCCTGGACGACCTGTATGCCCGCGCGTCGAAGGCGATTGACGAGCTGGTGATGCCCCACATCTGGCAAGCTGCACGAGACGGGAAAGTAGGAGTCAATATTGCTCTTGCGAGTCATGGCCTGTGTATCAGCGAGCTCATCCCAGCCCTGCTCGTCAAAGACGAAAGCGGACACCACACTGGGGACAAGTACAAAGGATTGTATAACACGGCGTGGACAAGTTTGACTGTCCAGGTTCAGGTAACTCTCCTTCTGCTTTGGGCTTGAGGTAGAAGACTGAAGCGTGGTTCGTAGGGAGCCAGGGAGGGGCAACCGTTGGATTTCTCGGAAAATGACCCTCCGAAGCTTCACATCAAGGTCACCGACGTGAATAGCCGTGAGCACCTGGCCGGTGTGGTAAGTCGCTGCAGTCGTGTGTAGAGTCGTCGGGTTAACGGTGCGCGGGGATCTAGGTACGCCAGAAAGGTGGCATAGGCAGTGCCGCTCACGACCTCAAGCAGCAAGATATTCGCGCGTTCTTTGGTGGAGCAAAACTGGAGGAAGGTCGTGCGGCGAGCAATGCGCTAGATGAGGTAGACGTAGAAATGAACTAGTGGTCTGGGAGTTTCAGAGTCCAACATGCATTAGACGACAAGCGTGTGGTATGATACAATATATTGCGGACTGGGAAGGCTTTAGCGAAGAGAGACGTCAGAATGCGGAAGTACGCACCACAATCCCTGTCTATGTGAATCGGGGCCCTCAGAGCTCAACGCATCATGGTGAACCGTAAGGGAGTAGCTTCTTCAGCCGTGACGTTTGTGAGACATTCGAGTAGGCTGTTTGCCCTAACGCGTTCTTCCGTGAAGGACTCTTGTTTACGTTCAAGTGTTTATGACCTGCTCTCCCCTACACAATACATAATGTGTTAGAACGCTCCCAGGTTGATCATGTGTACTAGAATGCATACCCGCTTGAAGATGCCGGATGCGATTGATCTCCACCTCTTTTTGGCTCCTGAATGCGACTTCAACTTTGGGAATTGTGCGGTCGCCGATGTGGAGAAGAGCCGTGCCGTCCCTAGGACGCGCGTAAACAAGAACATGACAGTGAACGCGAAGGAGAAGGTTGCGCCAGAGAGGGTGGACAATGAGCAGAGCACGACCAAGACGGTTTCGTGTCAAGGACGCAGGCGGTCGCGAGACCCTGCACTACGGGCGCTTCGCAGCAATCCGAGGACGCGCGCCGATCGAGTCCACCTCGTTTGCTCCCCCCACCTCCAACACCACTATGGCATCGAACCCTCAGGACGACGCAGAGAGAGTATGTTTCACATCCTTGGAATTTTACTATCAAATGTGCTGATGAGCGGGATACAGATTCGCTTGAAGCGGTTAGCTAAGCTGGGAGGGCCAGGACCATTTGCCTCAAGCCCGCCGACCGCCTCCACTTCCACGTCTCCCCTTCCTCCATCGACGCCTATCCCACCGAAGCAGGTGCAAAAGGCTACCCCGCCCCCAGCTGTGCAGAAGAGGCCCGTGGTACAGGCCGTCGCTGCCCCGCCGCCCGTGCAGGTCAAGAAGAAGGCTCTAGCGGTCGCTACCCCGGTGCATCTTGATCTGCCCACCTGGGAGGACGAGTCCATCTCCAGGGTGTTCAATGTGACTTTGAAGGTGCGTCTGTTCCAGTTTCGATGCATTTAGCGCGTCCGACGGTTTGTTGTAGAAAGAAGTTGCAGAGAGGTCATCGTATGAGGTGGTGTGGCTGAAGGATCTGGCGGAGGAATTGCAGGGTGATGGTATGTCGGTCTACTGCGTCTGGAAAGTGCGATTGTGTACTGAACGTTGTCAGGTCTCTCCCCGCAACTGAACGCCGGAGTGGCAGACCGTGCATTGATTGGCCGACTGGAGCTGGACCCACAGACGATGTCGTAAGTTCACTTTCTTGTTCTCGGATGCACCCTCTCATGGAGGTGCAGAGACGACCTCGAATTTCTCCCCGTGCTTGCGTCTCTCCCATCGCAGCAAACGGTGCTAGAGTACTTGATCGGATGCTGGAAACGACTGAACGCCGCTAGGAATGCCCTGCTGAAGATGGTCAGTGCATACCGCAGTCCTCTTCTGCGCGGTATTGATGGCAACACAATCGCAGAACTATGTACCATTAGAGCAACAGCAAGCACTCGATGTTCTCGACAAGCTCCGCGACCTCGTAATCAGCTATATCGGCCTGACCATCCAAGATCCAGAAATGTTCCCTCAGCCAAGCGTCCCCGGCAAAGAATTCGGCGCAGCCGAGCTCGTTCCGTCCTTCATGTCGCTCTCAGCACTCTCAGGCCCTTACCTCACTGCGAACTCATCCGGTGCCCTACTTGATTCGCCGGAAATCGAGACGTTCCTCCAGGATCTCGTCCGCCGGTTTGAGCCCGACAACGAGATTGACGGAGTCCTCGGCCCTGTGGTCACCCGGATCTGCTCCCACCAGTCCCTGGCCGTCGGCTTCGCCAGCGGAGACGGCTGGCGCGGTGTCATTAGCGGCTTGGAGGCGCTTGTCAGCGTCAAGCCCATCGCTGCGATGATTACTCGCCTCCCGGAGTGGAATCCGGAGACTTTGTCCGCGCCCGAGTTCGAGACAAGGAGCCTGTTGGGTCCGCTGCTGAGGCTGGGCGTGTTCCACCGAGACTGGGTGATCATTTTTCTTTCGAATGACCACCGCAGAATGGCTCACTCACGTGCATATGCAGCCTTCGATCTCGGGATCCTACTTCATGAACCACGAGACGCGTCCACAAGGCGAGATCAGCTCTGCCATAGCTAGTCTACGGGGAACTCTCAAGACCTTGCAGGCTAGTATCAGTCAATCATCCCACCCGACCAAAAGGTTGACATTACTTTGTTAGGGCTCTCTCTTCCAAGTGTTCAACACCCTGGTGCGCGCATCCGCGGACACACGGGAAGCGGTCCTTCAGTACTTCGCCCGCGCCATCAATCTCAACCGCAAACGCGCCGGCATGCAGGTCGACATGCTGACGGTCTCATCGGATACTTTCATCATGAACTTACAGATCATTCTCTTGCAATTCTGTGAGCCATTTATGGACGCGCAGTATAGCAAGGTATACACGGCTTTACGTACAATTTGGGGTCGAAGATAACCAAGCATGGTTTAGATGGACCGAATCGATCCTGCGTACTACGCGCACTCCTCTCGCATTGACCTTACCGACGAGACACGCGTTAATGCCACCAATGACGAAGCGGAAGAGTGGAGGAAGCAGAACGAATCGGCTCCTGGTAAGGCGCATTCGGTATATATATATGAAAAAGCGTTCGCTGATTTTCTCATATACAGCGCCACCAAACTTCATCTCGGACATCTTCTACTTGGCACTTGCTGTCAACCACATCGGTCAGATGAAGCTAGTGAACAACGTCGAGGATTTAGGCAGGCAGTACGATGACATCCGCAGACATCTCGACGTCCTACAGAGTGATCAATCGTGGAGAGGGGTGCGTTTCATCGATGTATGCGCACATATAGTGGGGGCACTCAAATGTCATGGCGGCTAGACTCCGTTCCAAGCTCGCACAGAGGCCGCGATCAATGCCGGGAAGGTCGGTTTGCTCGCATACTTCAGGTTACCCTCGTTACTGACTTCAGTATAGGCTGAACAAGACAAGCTATATGCGGCCCAATTGACATACGAGACACAGCTCGCAGATCCGGAGCTCGTATTCCGCTCGATTAGCTTTGCCAACATCGTCTCGACATGGCTGATCCGGCAGGTCGACCCGCGGAAGAAGCACCCCAATCCTCTAATCGAGTCCGTCGTCTCTTTGTTCTGACGACACTGGTGCTAACCTTTGACATGGTAACTAGGTTGCCTCTCTCCAAGGACGTTCCCATGTCGTGGCGAGTTTTGCCCGAGTATCTAGTCGAGGATGTGATTGAATACCATCTCTTCGTCATTCGGTATGTCTACATGGCCACCAACCATATATCTGATACTGAATTAACCGCGACTGTTATTAGGCAAAGCCCGAAGAGCCTCGAGCTGTCCGGAAGGAACGAGATGCTCATTTGGTGTCTTGCCTTCTTGACGTCCACATGGTACATCAAGAACCCCTTCCTCAAGGCGAAGATCGTCGAGGTTTTGTTCTTCGGCTGCTGGAACTGGGGCGAGCAGCGCAGTGTCCTCACGACCCTCCTTAACACGCATCCTGTTGCTTTGCAGCACTTGATGCCTGCTCTCATGCACTTCTACATCGGTAGGAGGCGTCCGCCTATGTCCTGACGACTTGTCTGATGCGTACAACAGAGGTCGAGCAGACTGGGGCTAGCTCCCAATTCTATGATAAATTCAGTACGTTGATGCTTGATAATGGGCCAATGGCATACTGGCGTGGGGCAGGCTGACTGACTTGAACAGACGCTCGGAGGAACATCGCCTACATCTTCAAGGTAATCTGGAACAATCAGGCACATCGCGAAGCATTGAAGAATGAGTCAATGTGAGTGTATTGGCTGCCCCTCTCTCCCTCATCAGCTAGGGCGCTCATGACCACTTTTTCTAGTCACAACCACGAGAAATTCGTCCGCTTCGTGAACCTCATGATCAACGACGTTACGTACCTCCTAGACGAGTCGCTCAGCGAACTCGCCAAAATCCACGACATCCAGATGGAGATGAAGGATCGTGAAGCGTTTGAGGCAAAGCCTGCTCAATACCGTCGCGAGCGAGAGAACGCCCTCCGTCAGCTCGAGCGGCACGCAAGCGGCTACGTCCAGCTCGGCAATTCTACCGTCGACTTGCTCAAGATCTTCACTGGGGAGACCAAGGCGCCGTTCATGGTCCCCGAGATCGTCGATAGGCTCGCGGCGATGCTGGACTACAACTTGGAGACGCTCGTGACGCGCTCGCGGGGGCTCATCGTGAAGAACCCGGAGAAGTACAAGTTCAACCCGAAGACGCTCCTCAGCGACATCATCCAGGTGTATCTCAACCTGAGCGACCAGGACGAGTTCGCACGGGCCGTCGCGGCGGATGGGCGGAGCTACAAGAAGGAGCTCTTCGAGCAGGCCGCCGACGTCCTGAAGCGGACGTCGCTCAAGTCCCCCGACGAGATCGAGAAGCTTATGCTGTTCGTGGTCAAGGTCGAGGAGACCAAGGCGACCTTGGAGGCGGAGGAGGACCTGGGCGAGATCCCGGACGAGTTCCTCGGTGAGTGTATGCGCTGCATCGTCAGGTCGCTTGGGCTCACTATTATTTTGTGTCACAGATCCCCTCATGTACACTCTCATGCGCGACCCCGTCACTCTCCCCTCTTCCAAGGCTGTTGTCGACAGGTCCACTATCAAGTCTCACCTCCTGTCCGACTCTAAAGACCCGTTCAATCGTGTCCCGCTGACCTTCGAGGAGGTTACTCCCAGTGCGTCTCCTACATTCGCATATGGTTGTGGCTGACCCTTTACTGAATTGCAGATCTGGAGCTGAAGCAGCGTATAGACGCGTTCATTGCTGAAAGGCGCAACAAGGACACTGCGTTCGACCGGCCGCCGGAGGATGTGGTTCACATGGATGTATCACAAGACTAGAAGATCGCGCTGTGTAGCATATAGTGTATTTCTGAACATTGTACCTCTGCTTTCTACCATCAATGGACGATCATCACGTTGCACCAACATGTCATCATGCAGCCTCAGTGTGCGTCATACTAACATCGATAAATTCTGCAGCCTAGGATATCTTCCTATCCAGCACTACTAGAGTGTATCCTAGAATACAGGCGCGTCTCTCAGGAAGAGCTGTTTATCTTCCTTCTGCACCCAACGTGCGATGGCGTTCGCAGCGCCAACGGCAGCACTCTTCGGAAGTCGGGGAGAAAGGGCGAGATACAGCTCGAATGGCTGCGTGATCTGGCAACAAATGCATGTCAAATGGGGGATTTTACTTGCAGAGAGGATGTGAGATCGTACCCATCCCATTACAGCTTCCTGGCTGGTCTTGATGTACTGGAGTTTGAGCGTGGACTCCTGTCCGGACTTGGCATGTATCGCATCGTACAGAGTCTGGTACAGTGTAATGAGCCTGACCACAGGTGCATCAGCGAAAGACCACGTCGCAAATGTGGGAAGCCAGACCTTCGCTTCTCGTGAGGACTGTCGTATGGGTCCTCGAAAAGCGGCATCGTGATTTGTACATGCGACCGTGACTTGTAGATGAAGTGGCGCAGGCCCGGGATACTGAGGTTCGAGACGGAGTACTCCGTCAAGCCTTGGGAGATGGTGTCGTTAAGCGTCTTCAACAACCCTTCGCTGGCCAGTCTCTGTGATTGATCGTCAGGGAAAAGTTTTCTTGTGGTTGCGAAATAGGTACACGCCTGGATCGTGCTGTCTGCCCATCCCCTAACGAGCTCGAAATCCGCGTTGCCACTGACAGCCACCAATGCTACTTCGGGCGGACGATTGGTCGAGACGCCCGAAGACAAGCTATGCGAGCTGGCGGCGTCGTCCGCTTGATGCTCCTCAGAGTTGGACCGCGTGCTCTCGGTATCACCCTCAGACGTCGGCTTCCTGGCTGCGCCCTGCGGTTCACTTCGTGGAAGGAACATGACATACGCGTTCACGAAAGCGGAGGGATTGAACTTGGGAAGACAGACAGGGATGTATGACGCTGTAGCGGAATTGTTGAGGATAGATGGGGAATGTATGGTGTTAATAAGTATATGAAGATCTGGTGATTCGGTCAGTAGAAGTTTTAGAAGAGTGTGCATATTTTGCATTACCTGACGGATGGATGGAGTGTTTCCTAGGCCTGACCAAGGTGATCACCCGTCCTTGAGCAATCAAGATCACGTAGAGCATGTCCTATAGTGTGTGAGACGGCAGAAATCTACCGAGCGAACATGCAACTCACCTTGATTTTGGATGTGGGTACGAGAACGTCGGCCACGGACTTCCGTAGTAGTGGATCAAGCTTCAGGCAATGCAACGACGACGTCCCCATTGCCAAATCCCACTCCAAACGAGACAACAGCGAGTACAGGAGCGGCTCTGCGCCTGAAATACACGTGTCAATTGGCGGCATGTGCATGAAGGAAAGTTAGTGCACCTCTTAGGAGTCGTCCCAGGTCGAAATTCCGTCGTTGCTCAAACATTCGTCGGAGTTGTTCCGCGGAGAAGACGCTCAGAATTTGCAAGTGCAGATATTCAAGGTGGAACCTAGTCTTGCGTCATAAACATCAGTATCTAATAGAAAATTGTGTGTTAAATCACTGACGACTGATTCCGGTTCTCCCCACGAGGATACGCAAACGTAGTATAATGGTGGCCTCAGAAGGAATACAATGCGAGTGTTTCCCGCATTAATAGACCGCAGCTTGTCTCCGTCGTCCAAGAAGACAGAGACGAGAGCTTGGATGACGCCGAACACGGAGGTAACGCTGTCCAAGTTTGCATCTTGGTCGCTGTAGGTTGTAGGACCACAGTTCAATAGCCTACCTTGCAACAAAAGAGATGAGTTTACCTCACAAAGACGGGCTTCCCTGCATCTGTCAAGACAAAGTACTGCCGGGGTACATAGTGTTCCGCTTCAACGCAACTTGATGTGAACATAGTTGCATCCAGTTGAGTGGCCATGTACTCACCCGGTGTAAATGTGACCTCCTGCATGGACGATGCGGTTTCGCTATATCGTCGCCTAAAGGCCGAGATATCTGGGAGTGGATAAGGCACCAACTTCCACGTCGACTGTGAACATTCGTCTTTTACCTGTGAACGATTCCTTCTTGCTGAGTGTCCTCCTCAATTGCTCCCGCAGATTCTTCTTCGACTCCTCGTTCGCAGCGGGGGATTCGACCAGCCCAGCGGCACTCCCTTGCTCCCCATCTATGATATCAATATCCGCGTCTTGTTCTTGGACAAGGATTCCCTCCACAACGGAGGAACCGGAGCTGGTATCCCCGAGTTCTGGTGGCCCGGTCTGGGACTCGGCCGCAGAGGTTGAAGCGCCATAGCTATATACTCTCAGATTCGATACTGAGGGCATAGGAGGGACGGCAGGAAGTGACGCTAAACGCGATGGGGACCGACCGGGCACGGGGGTACCAGAGCGGGATGGTACACGAGACGGTGCTCGTGAGCGCGGAGTACGCGGTGTGGACGACATGGAAGCGTGGCTTGTGATCTATCTCATTTCCGAGGAAGAGAAGCTGGAGGGAGCAAGAGGAAGAGGATGACCCAAGGTGGCAGAGAGAGAGGTTTCTGGCGTCTACGGACTTTGTGTTCTTGACCTCGACCACATCCTTCCTTGGGACGATCAGGGACCATCCTGGCATACATCCCACCGCTGCCAGCTTCCGCGACTGTCTATGATTCCACGGGCCACAATACCGCCCGATCAGCGAGGAGAGCCTTGGTTTGAAGATGGCAACATCATCCTCCTCACCGAGGACATCGACTCGGATACCACTGTTGCATTCAAGGTGCACAGAGGCGTGCTCTCCCGACATTCTGAAGTGTTTCAGTCGATGTTCGACATACCTTCCCCTGCGGCGACGGCCGTTGAGGTAGCAGACGGCTGCCAAGTCGTGCGGATGCACGATCGCCCGACGGAGCTGAGTGCGCTCATCCGCGCACTGTACGACGGACCGTGAGTCTGACTTGGTCCGTCGTGCGCGCCCCTTAGTCGGATCTCATAGTAACGTCCCGCTTTTCTTTCCTCAATATTTCGTTATGCATCGCGGTCTGTCGCCCCATCGATACGTGACCTTCGCGGAATCCTCACAGGACCTTCCAACGTCGAGGCATCGAGGACTTCTACCATCTCGCAGGCATCCTCCGCCTCTCAACCAAATACTTCATTGCCCACCTCCGCCGCCAGGCCATCCGGCACCTCCTCGAAACCTGGCCACATGCCCTCCAGGGGCACGATCAGTTCATCGAGCGCGCAGTGAAGGCGCCGCTCGTCAACGACCTCACCTACCCGTACGTGCATCCGCTCCACGTCCTCAACCTCGCCCGCGAGACGCACGTGAGCGTCATCGTCCCCTCCGCGCTCTACTTCCTATCGCTCTACACCCTTCCTGACCTCCTCCGCGGCGACCACCCGAAGCTCCTCCTCCCGCACCCCTCCCGCCCGTCCGCCCAGCTCTCCGCGCGCGACCTCACCGACTACACGCTCATGTTCCAGCACCGCATCGCCGTCGTACTCGACTTCATCCGCCAGAGCTGCAGCGCGCGCACGCCGTGCGAGACGTGCGTCGGCGCGAAGGGAGTGTGCCAGAAGGCGTTCCTCCGCCTCGGGTCGCGCCTGTCGCGCTCGTGGGTCGTCCGCACCGGCCCGCTGCACTACATGGTGCAGGCCATTGACGAGCTCGCGGACGACCCGCAGGTGTGTGCGCAGTGCCGGCGGGCGTTCAAGCGCGATGTTGTCGCCCTCCGGGAGAAGATATGGTTTGAGCTACCGGGCGTCGTGGGACTGCCGTCGTGGGAGGAGTTGGAGAAGATGGACATGGCGGGCTGAGCTCGTCGCGGGAGATACTTCTTTTCCCCCCAGATCGATATACTTACCAGGAGTTCCTTGATGTACGGCGGCAAGGAGATGGGTCTGTACTGACACGCACTGCAACACGGCGGACATCTTTGGGCAGCTGGAGCATGCCTGTGGCACACTTACGTAGATGTAGTTTAGCTGGTTAAGTTCAGGAACTCCCTCATTCTCGTCTCGAGTAGAGCAAAAATGCATGTGCTGTACAGATCCGACACAACTTCTGATCCTACGCTCCCTCATATGGTCTGCACCTCACGAGGTATCTCGACGCGCCGACCTTGGACCCACATCCCGCGACGGTTCCGGAAGTCTCCCAAACACCACCACTTCTCGACTAGGTCTTCCGTTAGTACTTGAGGCGAAGGGTCGTCGAAGAACGTTATCAACCTCACGACCCCTTCCTTACTTTCGCGGTACAGCTCAACTGTCAGGGTGTCAATCAATGTGGTAATTGCACATCTAGTCAGCAAGGCATCAAAGGACTCACTGGATTGCGCATCGAAGGGCACGCCGACCGCAAACGTCCCGCTTCCTTTGGGCAAGGCGAGCGCGGCCGCTCCGCCTGTCGTTGCGAGGTACAGGGCCTCCTTCCAATCGATTGACAACGGCCCATCTTCATTCTTGCTTGTGCTGCCAGTGCTTGCCGGATCGGCTTTGGAAGCCATGACCCGTGTGCCCTCGCGCATGCGCGAGACGATGACCGCCTGGCGCATGGCGTTCATGATGTCGATCGAGTACCCGCCCGCGATGTCCGTCCCCAGCCCGACGGGCACGCCCGCGTCGAGAGCCTCGCGGAGACGGAAAGGCTCGGCGGAGAAGTAGGCGTTGGAGAGCGGGCAGTGGGCGATTGCGGCTCCGGTGTTCGCAAGGGTCGAGAGGTCAGATGGGCTGAGGAAGGTGCAGTGTGCTTGGACAGTGCGGGGAGTGAGGAGGTTGTGCTGTTGCGGTTATTAGCATCTGAATCGAGCTGAGCAGCGAGCACGAGGGATAGATGAATCACCTGGGCGAAGACGTCCATGTCTTCTGCCTTGCGTTCCGCGCGGACCCACTCGACTTGGTCGTGCGACTCGGCCATGTGGCTTTGTATCCGGAGGTCGTTCTCTCCGGCGAGCTTCCCCAGTCCCGAGAGGAGCTCGTTGGAACATGTCGGGACGAAGCGAGGGGTGAGCACCGGCTCGACCAGGCATAGATCGTCCACCTTTCTGGCCCACTCTCGACACCCGTGGCAGAAGTCCTGCGCCGCCTCAAGAGCAGCCTCTGCGGATGCTTCTTTGTATGACGGGCGAGAGGACACATCCATAGAGAGTTTGCCCACGAATGCGCGGAGCCCAGCATGTTGCATCGCGCGGGCCAGGATGAGGCTGAGAATGGGCCCCGTGGGGGGTATCAGGCTATGTCACGAACTTGGATCATACGGCGAGCGACACTCACTTTGTCTCCGTCTTGATGGTCCCGAAAAGCAACACGGCGCCGGTACCGTGCTCGATTAAGTTGTGAGCGAGCTTCTCGTACACCCGCTCCGCGAGTTTGGGATCCGCGTCCAGTCTTTCTTCTGCCTTGAAGGCGTACTCGTCCAACCATTGCATCAATGGGAGGTGGAGACCAGTGCCCTGGTAGAGGAACTGTGGTGCATGAAGATGCAGATCGCAGAAGGTCGGCAGGATGAAGGAGCCATTCATATGCAGTTCCGGGTTTTGGCATGGAGTCCGGAGGATAGCCAGGGACGTGGGATGGGTGGCGTTAGCGAAGTGGTCGATGATTCCCGACCCGTCAGTTCCTGCGCAAAGGATGCACAACAAGCATCTCCATAAGCAGGGCACTTGGGGAGAAATGGGCGATCATCTCACGGAGGAGATAGTTTGAGAAGATCTCGAGCTTGCCAAGTGCGGGTGTCTGAACGAAGTCACCCTGAATGAGGACCTTGCGTCGACGTTTCAAGTCATCCGCCCGCTCCTTGTTTAGCATTTCCGGGATGGCCTGGATTGGCTCAAAGGCCATGAGAGTGCTATACAGAGGTCGGGCTCTGAGGTAGTTATCTGCCGACTGCGACGACGGAGAGGATGAGACTCTTATCGCGGCGACGCGATCGCTGAATTGGGACGCGTCGCGCATGTGACCGTGTGAGGAGACACAAGGATGCCCTGTCCTGCCGTCCTCCCACCTCCCATCCCACCTTCCATCCATCGCCCACCATGTCCCCAACCCCTTCCATATTCACGGCAACCTCCGCATACTCACTGGCTTTCGTCGCCGGGGTTGGCGCGGTCGCATACGTCGCTTCCAAGGCCCTCCTTCCCAAGAACGCGAGCTGGCAGGATCGGTTTACGTTTATATGGTTGGTACGTTACGCAACGTCTGTGTGAACCTTCGAAGAGTTCCTGATTGCAATGGGCACGGTGTAGGCATTTGACGGAATTATACACTACACACTCGAGGGCTCTTTCTTGTACTACTCGATGTTCGGACGGCAGGTGGCAACCAGTTCGGGACCCATGGCTCAAATGTGTATGTCCCCATCGACTTCCTGCCCTTCTCGCGAGTGAACCCCCGTCGTCTTCAGGGAAAGAATACGCCCTTGCGGACTTCCGTTGGGGTGTCTCGGACCCGACCGTCGTTTCGCTCGAGCTCCTCACCGTCTTCGGGGTCGGGACCATGTGCTTCTATGTCATCAAGCAGCTCGTCCAGGACGACCCCGCGCGGCACTACTGGATCATTGTTTTGAGCACTTCGGAAATCTATGGCGGGTATGTCCTCGCTGCTCTCACATGCCATCTGATATGAATGATTTCTTGCAGGTGGATGACCTTCTGCCCGGAATGGCTTACCGGCAGCCCGAACCTCGACACGTCCAACTTTCTCTTCCTCTGGGTGTACCTTGTCGTAAGTCCTGTCCGCGCGCTCTGCTGTATGACCGCTCACGCGCACGTCCCTAGTTCATGAACGTCATGTGAGTCTTGTCGCACCGCGTGTCCAGGTACATGTACTGACCAGGCGCTCCTTCGCAGCTGGGTCGGCATCCCCCTTTGGCTCATGTACGACTCGTACGGCCGTATTGCGAAGTCGCTGCGCCTCGCCCAGGCGAGCGCGAAGGTCAAGAAGAACTAGGTGGACACCGTCACGTACCGTGCCTTTCGATCTAAGTAAGTTATACCTCACTGCCTCAGAGACGCCTTTACCACGAAAGATCACGCATACTACCCGGAGGCTTGAAACTGTTTCTCGTGCGGTATACCTGCTCCATGTATCTCTACTCCGCGTGCTCGACATACTCCCGCGCCCGATATCTCGGTTATGTACTCAGTACGTACATTGCTATGAAATGACGTTGGCTTGACCTCGCCTATCGGCGCCGCCGTTGTGCCTCACTTGCCTGCCATCTTGTCAATGCGGGTCCATACGTCTCTAAATCAAAGCTCTCCGCCTCTGCCTCTCAGGCCTCGGAGCTACGAATACCAGCCAATGAAGTGCTATTCCAAAATGGTTGCGTGCACAAAGTCCTAATCCATACGACGATGAACCCCACGAAATCCAAACGAGTAACTCACAAACCTCGCTTCCTCTCACGTCTGGAGCACTACGCAGCCACCCTCACCGTCGCCGCCGCCGCCTTCCACACGTCTCCGCCCGCCCGCCGCACGAGCTCCTGCCATTTATCCTGCCACGGCTTCAGCTCCCGCTCCAGCCGTGAATCGCCCTTGAGCCACTGCTGCTGGTCCGCGAACACCGGCCTGCACCTCCTTCTCGGCGGCCCGTCCACCTCCTCGCGCACTGTCGACAGCCGCGGCCTCCTGCTCGGCGTCGTCGGTGCGCTGCCCGCCTGCGATCGCGAGCGGACCGAGCGTGGTGTCGAGGAAGGCTGCGAGGGCGTCGTCCGCTGGCGCCGTGGGGTCGACGGCCCAGCTGCAGGTACAAATACAGGTGGGAGGGCTGCTTCTCGCGCCGCGGCGACGTCCGCGAGACGGGAAGACGAGCGCGGGGTGCCGGACGGGAAGGGTTTCACGGGGGTGGAGAGCTTGCGGCGCTTGGAAGGGGTTGCATTCACGTCGAACTCCTCCTCCTCTTCGTCCTCCTCCGGGATGGGGCCGTCGAATGCGACTTTGCGCTTGTGAGTGGGGGTCTTGGTGGGTGTCAGGCCTACGCTCGGGGCGCGCAGCGCGGACTTGGATGGGGAGCGGCTAACCGCGCGTGAGGGTGCGGGGATAGGTGGAGGCAGGGTAGCAGTGGAGCCTTTCGTCGGGGACGCAGACAGGGCCGCGGCGGGGGGCGCTTTGGGGGCGTAGGTGCCCGTCTTGATCGCGGCAATGTCCTCCTGAATGTTCTTCGCGACCCCTTTGCACACTTCATGCAGGGCATCCATGAGCTCGTCGAATTGGTCCCGCGGGGTGGCGTACTTGTCCACCAGCGTCGGTGGCTTGTCCTTCTTGTTCTGTCGTAGGCACATTACTCCATGCCGTCAAATAGGGTCAAAGCGCAGAGAAAACGCACCCCCATAAGTCCACAAACCCAGCAAAACACCGCGAGGGTGATCGCGTCGTACGCGCTTCCAAACCGCCTTCGCATCTCCCGGTTGTTCATGAGCGCCCGCTCCGCGTCGTTCATCCACCCCGTCACCATACCCTTCCGCCCAATCTTCGCGTCATCGACAAGCTGCTTATAGCTCACATTCCGCAAGCTCTTCTTCGTGGGCGAGGTCGCTGCAGCCGCAGCGGCGAGGGCGGAGCGGACGGTGTTGAGGGTGGTCTTGAAGACCTTGGGCTTGAGACAGGACGCGACTTGCGCGGTCTTCTCGTCGACCTCGTCGTCTCCTAGCCTTCATGCATGCTTTAGTTTATCACTTACGAGTACAAACGCGAGAAACACGTACTCTTCTGCCGCAATGTACGCGCATATAGCTGGCAGCCCGCTCGCACCTGGACCAAGGTCGTAACCAGATCCTGGCGTCGTCTTAAGGCTCGCAGTGTGTAGGATGGCCTTGGCCTTCTTAAATGTTGCATCGTTATGGCAAAGCAGTCTCACCAGTTGGTCGTGGTGTCGAGACATGGTTGATTATCTCAGTAGGTGCAGTGAAGCGAGAGTGGTTGGGAGACAAGACTCAGACGCCAAGCGCGTGTCTCCGTCATCAAGAATGAGGGTACCGTTCACGCGTCTCGCGTCGGTTCGAACCCCGCTCATACTATATTTCGGAGAGCAAGGCAGATGGGACATTTGAAAGCATAATGTGCCGTATACCATTCCAATAACTTCTACAAACTTCATGTAGACATTAATTTACAATTTCTAGGAATCCTCTGCACAAGGCAGCTCAACGATTTGGGAGAAGCCCGGGTACTCCGGCAGATTCAGCTGGTACGTCTCCTCCAATGTCCTGCCAAGGAACATAAATATGTTAGTTGCATGCCCCTGGACATCAACGGATGAAAACAGCGACTCACTTGGGAACAAACCGGCCCCCCAGGAAATGCCTCCCTTTGTATGCCCTCACGCCCTCCTTCGGTGCCGTCAAGCTCACGAGCACATCCGGCTCGAGAGCGCGCGCGTCAACC
Source organism: Ganoderma leucocontextum (assembly GCA_020736865.1). Lineage (NCBI taxonomy): Eukaryota > Fungi > Basidiomycota > Agaricomycetes > Polyporales > Polyporaceae > Ganoderma > Ganoderma leucocontextum. Next base: position 1,529,309 of record JAHKGY010000006.1, read on the forward strand.
CTGCCCTCGTCGACGTTCCACCCCGAGGGCACGTCCACAGAGACGATCGGCAGGCCGGACTGTGAGAGGAGGGGCAGCGCGTCGTCGAATGGGGCGCGCACGGGTGGCTTGAACGAGAACCCGAAGATCGCGTCGAGGATCACGTCCGAGGCTGAGAGGGCATCCTTGAGGGACCCCAGGTCGGAGGTCGGGTCGAGGGTTCGGATTCGCATGTTGTCGCATTGCGCTTTGAGACGCTGCGTACGAGGAGGAGAGCATGGGTTGGCCCAATTTACCGTCGAAAGATGTTCTCCACGAGACCACAACTCACCTGGTAGATATCTTTCGATCCTGGCTGCTCGTCGAGTCGCCAGTATGTCAGTCATACCGTCTAGGGTGGCTTTTCCAGTGGGTGCGTGTGCCGCGTCGACCTACCTTGGGCATCCAGATTGTTGGCTTGTACCCGAAGAGGCCTGCGCACCATGATCTCATTCGGGAGCCGTTGCAGAATCACAAACAGACAACGCACCAAGGTGTCGCGCAGCAACCAGCCCATCCCCTCCCTGGTTTCCTGGCCCACAGCACACAAGCACGCGGGGATACTTGTCTTTCTCATACACCGTCGCGAGAGTCTGCGCGCACGCCAATCCAGCGAGCTCCATCAGCTGGTCCGTGGGTCGACCATGAGCTAAATCTTGTCGTGTGCGAGACCCCGTCCCGAAGAAGTGTACAAGCAACCGACCTGATCAATGCTGAACTTGCCCACGGAGCCCATGAGCTCTTCGTCGATCTATCGAACAACGGCATAGCGTGAGCTCGCCATGATCAGGTTTTCTGTGGATGGTTGAATCACTTGCTGGGCAAGCTTTGAGGTGAGGTATCGCATTGCCATAGCGCAAGTGGATGGATGGACCGGAGGAATGTGTATTGCCGCCGGGTGCATCATGATCGCAAGTCACTCCGACTCGCAGTTGATCATAGCGATGACATCATTGACAATGCATACTTCTGTTCGATCCCGCCGAGCGCACCAAACTTCATATTTTCTTGGAGTCTGCAAATAAGTAGTACTGACTGGCATTAAATACGCGGAGGGGCAAGTTACAAGTAAATTATACGTGAGACGACACTCAATATTCCGCACGGGCCCGGGGTTCACAGAAGCCGAGTTGAAGGGATCGCGCCGCGAGAGCACTGCAGGCACCTAGTATTACCAACAGAGGGTTTGCTGCTTGGCAAGCACTGGAGGCCACGGTAGTCCACGTTACCCGGATGAATGTCAGAAGGGTTAAGCATCATCTCGTTCACTGGCCGTGGCGTAGGAATTACAACAGAACAGTCGACCGCCTCCCTCGAGATTCTGTCTAATCATCGACACCTCCAGCATCGCTTGTCGGGACGGCGTCCCCATGCGGTGGTGTCCAAATATCAAAGCCAACAAGCGAGTGCCGGAGGAACTATGAGCGGGGTGCGTACTTAGGCGGCGAGAGAGAAGTTCAGAGCACCGATATACGATTGCGACACACACGCTGTGCGAGGATATCGTGCAATCGCCGCATCCGAAGCGATCCTAAACACGGCCTGTGTGCCGCTGCGGTAGATATATGCGGGTCATGTCCTCGGTGTACGTCCCTTCGAGAAGCACCCAGCAGTCGCCGCACCAAACGAACAAACGCTCAGAGTTCGATCCTCATCTTCGCCAGTACTCTTTTCTGAAGAGACATCAAAGCACTGCTGTTGCAGGCGGACCTAAAGGAAGAAATACGAGTCAAACGCGCCAGGGCTCGTACAGCGGCGTCGTAGTCAGAGTCAGGGAACCGCCGACCGTTGACGGCGCTTGCCAATCGTGTGCGCGCGGCAGACAAACCAGCTTCAAGCATCCGAGCAAGGATAGCGTCTGCTGTACTCGTGGGAGCAGCGAGGAGATGAAGGAAGGCAGAGGCGGTGGCCCCAGGACGTCAGGAGAAGAAAGCCAGGTACGTGCGCTCGGACAGTCGGATAGGCCAATGGCGCTAGCCAACTGATGCTTGTAGGACGGAGAGCAGGACAAGGACAGACGAAGCGTACCAGAAGACCGGTAATCAGGATCCAGATGCTACGACCGCGCGTGAGGTAAAGGTGCGCTTGAATGCAGTACCGCCGTAACTGACGGTCGGCCCCAGCCTTGAGCTCCGAGACTACGGACGGAAGACCGGTATTCGCTGCTGAAGTCAAGGTCAGCGGGTACGTGTCGTGGCCGCCATTCGCCGCGCGGCAGACCAGGTCTTCATTGGTAAACTTGAGAACGCTGCCCCCTGGAAGGATGTCAGGGATGTCGGTGACAGGCAACGACTGGACAACGAGGAGAAGGCGTTCCATTACTTGCACCACCGCCTTTGTGGGGTATGCAGCAATCGGCAGGACGTAATCTCAAGAACTTGAATGGAACATACCTGAATTCTCCAGAAGCCCGCGACGAAAGCCGGATACCCTATAGCATTATGTCGAAGCTTATACGCACGCTTTGATGAGCAGCATCGTTGCACGGCCATTGTGAATGATTATAGATAGCGGTGCGTACTGGCGTTTAGAACCACTCACAGGTTGAGCTGCAATCAAGGAAGACCTAATACAGCGAGCATCTACCCGATGAGGTGCAACGTGGATAGGGTAGTAGAGGTACCGCAACGCATTTCACATGAGGCCTTAAGGGAAGATGATTAGGGCGACCTGCATCCAAGTCACTGGCAGGCGAGCTGAATACTGTATCCGCCGTGGTCCCTAAGTATAAGTACATAGGATGAACGTTGCGCACCCTCGCCAGACAGCATGCATCACGTCGGACCAACGAACCTGAAAGGGTGAGATTTGCCGCAGCGAGCGCAGATGTGCGGGTCGAACACCGCATCCAAGGAACTTGGCTGTCCAGAGGTCCGAAGAAGGCGTCTTGGGGGAGCGAATGGGTTTCTTGCAGACGTGGTGGACAAAGGCTGTGCGAGGTCAGTGTGTCTGGAATGCTGGACCTGCCAGCAACTGGGAGAAAGATTATTAGGACCCAGAGGCTACATATACGCAGGGTGGGCAGAGGGAAGTGCATGCCAGCAGCAAGCAGGATGGAGACGCGTCAGTCGCAGAAGAGGACCCAGTTTAGGGCGGGCTTTTTCGCGTCCGATGGGCTGCCATTGGGCGCCTGTCTGGGATCAGACTCAGACCCACCCTCGCTTCCGCCTCCTTTCACCTTGACCGACGACCAGGCTGGCCTCCACCTTCACATCTCCTACTCCCTCGCCCTTCCGCCCTCTCCCGCCCTCCCTCGCCCCCTCTCCCCTCCCCCGCGTGCACCCATGCCTGCGCGACACTACTCCAAGTTCATCCCCCCGAGCCTCGCCATGAGCGAGCTCGTGTGCCAGAAGCTCGACAACGACGCTACAGACATGCTCATCGACAAATGGCTCGAGCGGCCCCACCGCCCAGACTCATACCACGACTGGTTCCAGCGCGTCCGCGAGCGCAAGCACCTCGCCAACGCCAATGCCCACATAACCCGCCGCGACCAGGTCCTCCTCTGGAACAAGGGCGTCTTCGTCCCCGAGAACATCTTTACCCGCACCGTCGATACCGGCCGCCTCATTCCCCTCGACCGTACCTGGGTCACTCATGTCTACCACCACCGCTCCATGAAGCGGCTTACTATGATGCCCGTCATTTTCAGCATGGTGCGTGGATTTCGTTTGGCTTTTGCGACTGCCTGCCCATTAACACGAGCTTGTGTTTTCCTCCCTATGACAGCTTCCGGAACTCATGCTCCTCCGCGGCATGCACGACCGCGGCTGCGACGACATCTATGTCATTGTCACCGATCTCAAACGGAACGAAATGGACCAGGTCACAGAGTACTTCAAGTACGTTTGCCAGAATACTGCGGGAGGCCACTGCAAACCGAGCGTGGAGCAGAAGATTAATCATGATTGTGAGTGTTGTTCTTTGTACATGTAGGCTTTCCCCCTTTTCTTCCGTGGTCGTAATAAGCCAACCAGTGCGACGATTTTTCGTGGGATATTATGGTCCATAATCACGACGGTGGGGGGTTTCGAGGTTTACACCTCTCTCTGTCCCTTCACACCCGTTGGGTGGCCGCAGGCTGTGGGCGGATAGTGCCCCACTGCCATAGACTCAAATTTTGACACCGTTGCTCTTTCACAGACATCGTACTCAACAATGCACTCGACCGCCGAACACCATGCTTCCCACAAATCGACCTCACCCTCCGCGCAATATTGCATGAGAAGCGCCCGCCCTTCATCGTCCTCTTCTCGCACCAGACCATGTCATACTCCCAGATTCTCTTCGCACACCCTACCTTCGTCCCATCCAAGGACATGTACCACGACTTCCCCTCTGGCTGTCCCAATCCTGGCTGCACAGACAACTGCTGTGAACTCGTCCGCTTCCCAAAGCAAGGCCCCGAGAACGCTGCTGTGCTCTGTCCCATGACCAAGAGCGCACGCCGGAAAATCCGGCATCGGTACGGCAGGAAGGCGCGCCCGAAGGAGATGTGCAACTGGATCGAGTGTGACGCGTGCTTCGCCGATGACCCAACCCCTGCGGGCTCTGTGTCCGAGGGTAGCAGTGAGGGGAGCATCGAGGGCAGCGAGGCCAGTGAGGAGAAGGGCGAGCGCGCCTTCGCGGGTCTGGTGTGCAGCCGGTGCAAGCTGGTCAAGTACTGCTCGACGGCGCACCAGAAGCTCGACTGGGAGGAGCACAAGCGCGTTTGTGCGAAGCCCTTGTCGGAGTAGTCTTGCCCACTGCCGAGCCCTGGCCTCTTTTCGACTTCCCGAGACCGATTGATCCCTCCGACGGAGGATGCTGGTGTACGATTGGACCCCTGCGCGATTCCCGTCTGACTTGCATGTGTTTCCAACCCCATTCATCTCCCATGATTATTCGCCAGACCTGCACACATATATCAGACTCCTTTCTGTGTACGAGCGAGCTGAGCGTCGTCCTTCTGACCGACGAGATAGCCGTGTATTCGTGTAATGGTATGTAGCATCGCAGCAGCACTTGTAGTTTCAGAACACACGACATGCACGATTACTTTATTCCCGGTCTGTTTACTTTTTGTCGCGAATATCATCATACCTGTAGCTTTGTCTCCCCGCTAGCTGGTGACCGGCTAAGATTCCCCGCGGCGGCTTGCCTTTGCCTCGACGTCCTTGAGAGTATTCCAAGCGCACACGTGATTAACGCGTCTCATGCCGACACGCCTCCCGCGGTACCGCGATGGTGTGAACTGTTTATCTCGGTCCCCACGCCGACGTTGACCTCGACTTCGACCTCGACAATCATGGTGAAACGGCGGGCATTCGTCGCCCTCCTCGCGCTTCACGCTCAGACTGCTGTCTGTGGCCTCGGCATTTCCGACCAGATCCGCGTCCTCGGTCCTCAGGCGGTCAACCTCTGGAAGCTGCAGAACACGCGTGCCCGCTCTCAGGCTCAGGCCCAGGGCTCGCTGGTCGTCCAAGGGCAGGACTACGTGCAGGTGCAAGATGGGGGCAAGAACGACTTGAAAGGAACGTTCCCCGAGCACTGGTTCCAGCAGCCGCTGGACCATTTCGCGGGGGAAGGCCAGACGGAAACGTGGAAGCAGCGGTACTGGATCAATACGCGGCACTACGTTCCGGAGCCGAGTGCGCCTGTGTTTGTCATTGACGGAGGGGAGACGAGCGGGGAGGACCGATTGGGGTTCTTGGACACGGGCATTGCGGACATATTGCCGAGGGCGACGGGTGGGGTGGGTGTCGTACTAGAGCACAGGTGCGTGTTTTTGCTTGGGGGGCGGTTTGGAGGACGTTTGTACTGGAGCTTGGTTTTCTGTGCAGATACTATGGTGCGTGTTCGGCGCGAAGGTTTGTATCGCTTCTGGGAAGAAGCTGATGTGTAGGTCAGGCAATTCCCTACCCGTGAAGAACTTGACCACGGATTCCCTTCGGTGAGTTCATCCCTCGTCTGCCAATTTTGCCTTGCGATATTCAGCCAGATGCAAAGCTTTTTGAACAATGCGCAATCTGCCGCGGACTCTGCGAACTTCATGGCCAATGTGAAGTTCGAAGGTATTGATGAGGACCTGACCGCGCCCAACCATCCCTGGATCTACTACGGTGTATGTGTCCATGCCGAAATAAATTTGCTTGATAGCTCACAACTCTCCTTGATGTAGGGCTCATATGCTGGTGCTCGCGCGGCCCACATGAGGGTTCTTTACCCTGACCTCGTCTGGGGTGCCATTGCTTCAAGTGGTATGCCCAGGTTCCCATGAAGAATCTATGGTGAACCATAATGATAACCTCCGCCCTCTAGGCGTCACCCACGCCAGCTTAGAGAACTGGGAGTATATGGAGATCATCCGACGCGCCGCGGACCTCAAGTGCTCGGGCAACATCCAGCTCACGGTTGAGCTCGTCGACTCGCTCCTCGGCAACCCCATCACTAGCAAGCCTATCAAGGTCCTCTTCGGCCTCGCTGGCCTGCAACACAACGAGGACTTCGCCTCCATCTTAGGGGTACGCCCGTCTGTTGATCTGTTCCATAGTGACTGTGTGAACACTGACCCTCGCGTTCCGTCCCTACACGTAGAGCCCTCTTGGTAACTGGCAGGCCCGCAACTGGGATCCAGAAGTGGGCACCACGGGTTGGGACGACTTCTGTGCTGCTTTGGATGGCAAGTTCGTTCACGACCCCAACATGGACATCGTCTCGTACGACGAGGGTATGGACATGGTGACCATCGCCGAAGACCTCATGGTCCCTGTGCCTGTCTACAATTACGCGCGGTACATCAGGGAGGTCAGTCGTTTTTCAACTGGATATGCTGTGTCATGGAATTTTTATACACGCTTCCGCGGTTTAGAACTATGTCGCACTTTGCCCTGATGGTGTTGTCGAAGATGTATGTGTTGCTCGCTCACTCCAAGCTGGGATGCGTACTGAACATGGGTGGAACCTAGTGCTTCGGTACTTATGATGATTCGAAATTCCTGGATACCGGCCTCGACCAGATCTGGAGGCTTTGGCTTTTCCAAGTCTGTACGGAGTGGGGATACTTTTCGGTCCGTCAGACACTCTTCTTGAAGAGTCCTCCTTCGACTCTGATAAATTGCATGTGTAGACTGCTCCGCCCAAGGGCCAGCCTCGCATCGTCTCCCGCCTGCTGACGCTCGAGTACGAGTCGAAAATCTGCAAGCAGGCATACCCCCCAGGGAAACACTTCGTTGTACCCTCGTTCCCGAACATCAGCGCTGTGAACGCGCTCGGAGACTTCGACATTGCGGCCGACCGTTTGGCTATCATTGACGGCGAAGGTACAGTGCTCTCGTCTAACGCTCGATCGTTCACAGGCCTCACCTCTTTCTGATATCGCAGTCGACCCTTGGAGACCGGTAACACCTCATAGCGACTACGCGCGGGATAGGGAAGATACCATCTTACGCCCCTTCAAGGTCATCCGTGGCGGCGTTCATCACTGGGACGAGAACGGACGCAGGGATCTGCTCGAGGAGCCCTCGCAGATCCAGATGATCCATGAGGACATCGTTGTTTTCGTGACCTCGTGGCTAGAGGACTGGGCGGCGAAGGGCACCGCGCGTGTCCAGGCATGACGTGCTGCACTATGAATGTATACGGAGAAGTCTTTGTTCACAAGCTAACTTGCCGTCGAATATTTGAATACCCTGTTCTACCCTGTTCTACATATAAGATGTTGGGCGTTGAGTATTTTGTGACGTCAGCGCCCGATATCGCCGGCGGCAAATGGGCGTTTCGGTGTCACCGCCAGAGGATGGCCAAGTCCCGCATCCGCCACCGCGTGAGATCTTCGCACCTCTAACCTCAACTACTACAGCGTTTGGATGAGCAGACATGGGGAACGAACAGTCCGCTCCATATGAAGGCCCGCCTGAGGTCCTGGATGGACGCGATGTGCGTGCTATCGTGAAATACATAAAATCGAAGGAATGTCGGAAGGTATTCGTCATGGTACGCCATCCGCTTATCTTTTGTCCAGAATGAGGCTTGTGTGCTAATTCTGAGCTTGTAGCTCGGTGCTGGTGAGTGATGGTGACCGTTGTAGACCGAGACAATCCATCAGTATGTCTTCAAGCTGAGGTCGCCCCACTGACTACATATGTCACGCAGGTGTGAGCACAGCAGCTGGCATTCCAGACTTCCGTACTCCTGGAACAGGTACGCGGTCGCCCCCGAGCATTGTATATGCCGGAATCTCACGATAAACCCCTCCTAAGGACTTTACGTACGTCTTGCGAGTCGCGAAATGGGGCGCATATCCTAGTACCGCTACTAACCAGTTGACCCACGGTGGCTTTTTAGTCTAATCTAGAGCGGTTGGACCTTCCACACCCAGAAGCTGTCTTTGAGATCAGCTACTTCGCCGAGAATCCCCTCCCATGTACGTGGATCCAACACCGCATATACTCAGCTCTCTCTAACGTCAAAGCCCATTCCAGTCTACACCCTTGCCCGTGAGCTGTACCCAGGCAAGTTCCGGCCCACGCTCACCCACACCTTCGTCAAGCTCCTCGCAGACCACTCGCTCCTCGACACATGCTTCACGCAGAACATCGACACCCTCGAGCGCCAGGCAGGCGTCCCCGTGCACCGCATCGTCGAGGCGCACGGCTCGTTCGCAGACCAGCACTGCATCCAGTGCAAGAAGGGCTTCGAGGGCGCGAAGATGAAGGCGGCCATCGAGCAGGCCGAGATCGTCCGGTGCGGGGAGTGCGGGGGCCTCGTCAAGCCCGACATCGTCTTCTTCGGCGAATCGGTGAGCGACTTTAGCCATTCGGTGCCGTTCGTGAACCGTGGGACGGCCGACGTGCCCACTGCTGAAGACCAGTGAACGCTAAATTCCCTCGTCCGCCTGTCTAGCTCCCACCGCTGTTCCAGATGAGCGTGCCACGGCTGCGCGAGGCGGACCTGCTCTTCGTGATCGGGACGTCGCTCAAGGTGCACCCGTTCGCGTCCCTCACGGGCCTCGTCCCCGCGAGCTGCCCGCGCGTCCTGATCAACCTGGAGCCCGCGGGCGACGTCGGGTCGCGGGCGGATGACGTCGTCCTGCTCGGGCGCTGCGACGAGATCATCAAGGATATCGCGAAGGAGCTCGGCTGGGAGGAGGAGCTCGACCGTGAGTGGGCCAAGACCGAGTCCCTCGTTCCCCTGGAGACCCTCGGCAAGGAGGAGAAGTGGGCGGCAGAGTTGATGGAGGAGGTGACGAGGGCGGGCGCAGCGGTCATTGACCTCAGCGCGGCCCAAGAGCCCGCAGCTGCTATCTCCGCAGACGGTCGCGGGGGACCCGTTGTCAGCGTTGGTAAGGCCGAGGTTGAAGACGCGCGGGTGGAGGCAGAGATCGAGGCGTTGACCGAGAAAGTTGCGCGGGCCCTGGAGTTCTCGGAAGACAAGGGAGTGGAGGCGGCTCGGACGAAAACGATCACCCCATTGGGTGCTCCTCCGAGCGGCGCGACGACGCATTCGTATTCTGGGGAGGCTGCAGAAGCCGACCCAGGAGGGATAGCGGCCAACGGGGATGCGGACTCAAACACAGCGGTAAATGACAAGGAGAAACTATGATGGTCATTTGGCCATGTCCAACATCCATCTCACTTCAGCTCGTGGACTGCAGCTGGGATTCGCAGTGGGGTTGCTTTACTCCCCGCTGTTTCCTTGGTGCAGAAGGGGTTGGTGGAGAAGCTCTATATCTTGTATATGTGTGACATACGCCGAACTTAGAACACCTTTTTGTCGTGGGGGTGAGCGGACAAAGGAGCACGTTCTCTAGCTAAACCGGGCGCCATTCGCCAGACTGAGTCGGTTGCACCTACTGTATCTATCCCACCTTCCCGCCCTCCTCCCGGCTCTGATCGTGAACCCGTTCTGGGGATGTACCTTGCCTGTCCTCGTCGTGCAACGACGTCATATCCCCGTCACTGCGGCAGTGGGTAGGCATGCGAGTATTTGCCAGTGAGTGCATGCGATCGGATTTGGCATGGCAAGGTCTGATCGAGGTCGTTGACACCGTACACGCTCCCCAGTCTTTTCACAATCACAGATGCCAGAGCTCGGGGAGGAGCGAGAGGGGGAAACATCTCCCCTGCTGCCCTTCCAACCAACTGCCAACATTCACTGTTTTCACCACCCTGTTTCCTCCCCCATCTTGGCACCCCCCCCGGTCCTGTCCGCACAGGTGCGTCTACTGACCTCGCGGAAGCTTTATGAGCAGGAAGCAGACGGACTGAACCCGCTGACAGTCTCCCACCAGGCCAGATTGTGTTCCCTTCAAAACCCCGCGTCCGCCCGACTTGAATACGGAAGCATCTGTGACCCGACTGGGGGCTCAGAAGCTTGTTGGACTCGGTGCCAGCGTGCAAACTCCCTGATATCTAATTCCAAGAGTGTCCTGCGACCCTCCCCCGCTATCCGAGCCCCGGCTTAGGTACGCTTGGGACCCTGCAAATGCATGCATCCACCTGCTGACCGTGCTGGGTCCCTGCACCCAGCGTCGCGCAAGGGGACGACGACAGCACGCACCGGGACCGAAGACGCCTACGGGACGGCCTGGACGAGAATGGACGATACGGACGAACTGCTGATGCTTTACGATGGGCCCACCACGATCCTCGACGGTCGAGACCTCCCTTCGATCGCAAGGTTCATGAAATCTCCGCAATGCAAGCGGGTCTTCGTGATGGTACGCACCGTCTTCCCCTCTTTCCATCGACGTTCTGACATTCTCTGAGGTATCTCGCAGCTGGGCGCAGGTGAGACATTCGATGGGGGGGAAAGAGCTTACCCATCCACTGACGCCAATCTGCTGGCAGGCGTGAGTACGGCAGCCGGAATCCCGGACTTCAGATCCCCACGAACTGGTGCGTGCGCTCTCCGCGTTTGGCTCGCTGGATCTGCGACTGACATCCTGAACCCAGGACTCTATGTACGAAACCCCCCTTCGCTTCTTCCCCATGGTCTTCTAAACGGCTAACCCAACTCAAATCCCTTCACGGCGCGGCGGCACGCAGGCAAACCTTGCGAAACTCAGCCTTCCATACCCCCGCGCCCTCTTCGAGCTCAACTACTTCCGGTTCAACCCCGTTCCCTGTACGTCCGTCCGGCTTTCATAAATTCTCCGTCCTCGGAATTCTGATGTTCATCATGGTTGATCGTGGGGGCTCACATCCCTGCCTTCTCCCTCTGCGAACGGGCCGCAGTTTTCACCTTGACGCACGAGTTGTATCCCGGCAGGTTTCGGCCAACGCTGACCCACACTTTCGTAAAGCTGCTCGCTGATACCGAGTTGCTCCACACATGCTTCACACAAAACATCGACACCCTCGAGCGCCAGGCCGGTGTCCCCCTCGATCGGCTCGTGGAAGCCCACGGGAGCTTCGCGTCGCAACACTGCATCGACTGCAAGAAGGAATATGATTCGGAGAAGATGCGCCGGGCTGTGGAGAAAGCAGAGGTCGTCCACTGCGACGATGAGTCTTGTGCTGGGCTCGTGAAGCCTGACGTCATGTTTTTCGGCGAGTCGGTGAGTGTCCGAGGACAGGAATCAAAGACCCCGACGGTCCCAAAAGACCAGAAAGCTAATATAGCGACACAGCTGCCCGAGCTGCTCTCGCAGTCGATCCCTAAGATCAGCAGCGCAGACCTGCTCTTCGTCATCGGCACGTCGCTCACCATCCAGCCCTTCGCCAAGCTCGCCTCCATGGCCCCCGAGACGTGCCCGCGCGTGCTCATCAACCTCGACTTCGCGGGCGACATTGGCACGCGCGCCGACGACGTCCTCCTCCTCGGCAAGTGCGACAGCATCGTCCGCGACCTCTGCCGCGAGCTCGGCTGGGAGGACGCGCTCGAGCGCGAGTGGGCCAAGACCGAGCTGCCGTCCTCGCGCCCCTCGACGGGCATCCTCAGCCCCGTCGCTACGAACGGCGCGGACAAGGACAAGGACAAGGTGTTGAGGGCGGCGCAGGACGCGCTGCCCCTGCACGAGCAGGTCGAGATTGGCCGGCTGGGGCTTGGGGGCGGCGGCTCCAACGGGACGCCGACCGCGGCGGAGTGGCAGGAGAAGCTCGACGCAAAGGAGAGCCTGACGGAGCGGCTGTGCGTTGCGCTGGAAAGCTCGGAGAAGATCGTGCCGTTGATCGAGGAGGCCGCGGTCACGTACGCGGCGCGCACGCTGAGTGCGGAGGAGCTGCTGCTCGCGACGAGCGCGGTGGGCGATTCGGGCGACTCGACGCCGGTGGATGAGGCGTCGTATATCCTTAGGGGAACGGCGATCCCTGTGGAGGGGAAGCTTTAATCGTTATTTGGGTAGAGTTGAGGGCGATTTGGTCCAGGACGGACGGTTGTTGACCGACCACCGAGCTATGGGGCTAAATGATCACGGGTTTTGTTTTTGGTCTTCTTGCTCTGGTATTTTGCTTTGGGGATCGCATTGCATTGATGTGTAAAGATCTACGGCTGTACTTCTAACCTAGGCTTTTCTCCCTGTGAATCCGGTGTGTGGGTTGAGGGTCATGATGGGTAACATCGTTTGAGAGTCATCACGCACCCATACAGGTGTTCCTTCAGGAAGTCTATGGCTTGTTCAAATAGCCCTCCGGGTTGCCCGAACTCTTCTTCAGCTTTCGGCTCGTAGTCGAAGTTATGTTCCTTCCCCTCCATGACCTTGAGCTCTGAGCGCACACCAGAACTCTTCAGTTGCGCGTAAATAGCCTGTGATTCTCTAACGAAAACTGCGGTATCGGCGGATCCGTGAATCAGAAAGGTGGGTGGAAAGTTGGGGTTGACGCTGAACTGAGGAAACAAGTGGCGATGTTCTGTAGGTATGTGGGCTGCGTATTCGGCGTCGGTATCGTCTATGTTAGGATGTTGTGTTAATCTTCCGTCTTTAGCGAGTAGATCCCGCAAGGAGCTACTGAGACCAGGCTCGTGGGCGCCGGTATAGTAGTCAAGAAAGGTGCCTAGCTGGAGGTAGAGTCGACCCAGCAGTTGTCGAGGGTTAGAGGGGTACCCGGGTATACGGTATGTCGGTGGATGGTACGCCAGAGGAGAATCCGAAGTAGGCCGCAGATGCTGACAGTCGGGATACAGGAAGTCGGAGAACTCGGCAGGGTCAAGCATCTCTCGACCGCGGAAGAAGGGCGTGGTTTTGGTCGCGAGATATTGCCACGTCTATGCCAGTGAGAACGCAGAAACGCATGTGGGTCAAGGTGGCGACGTACCAGCATATCGCCACCCATGCCGTACAAGGAGAGAACGGCTTTGGGTTTTGGGGACGCGTGTGTTGCGGCGAGGTATGCGCACAGCGCGCCCGCGCTGCTTCCAGCGACTGCGAGAGCGTGGCTGTCAATTTCGAAGGCGTGTTCTCCCAGGGCCCCTATTATGAACTTGTTCACGTCGCGATCGAGAAAGGTGACCAGGTCTTTGATATCGGCGAGGATATCATGTCCGGTGGCGGGGGGTATGAGTCGATAGTCCGCTGAGATGAAGACGATGCCGGAGGAGACCACCCAGCCTTTGTGTCCCACACGCACAGAGAGCATGTAAGTGCGGGACCCGCGACCGCAGGGGGTCGCTTGATACGCGACTCAGTCGGGACACGCACGATGCAGCCAGGCCGGGAACCAACTTCTCCTATTCCCTGCAGTCAATGCTCCTCCGTGGAAATAAACCACTGCGGGAAGCCGAGGTGGGCTTGCGAGAGGGTCCTGAGAGTGTGGATTTGAAGGGGCTGGAGGGTAGATATCAACATTGATAGGGTGGTCCGCGACGCGTTTGTACACCAGTGACAACGGTTCGGGAGTTCTCGCGGAGGAAACCAAGTCGGACATGGCGAGTAGAACCAAGCAGGGGTCAGGCACGGAGAGTCGTTGTGAAAGGAGCGAGCCTGAGCGAGGTAATTGATCGTCGTGGGTGGAGGGAGAGGTCCGCGCGTCTGTTACGACGCGTTCGACGCGACTCGACGCGCTCCCGGCTTCCTTGTTCTCGACCAACACATTGCTTTCCCCCTGCAACGATCTTATGTGATGGCAATGTCAAACACGACCCTCGCGAACGAAGTCCAGTTGAAATGGAATCAATCCCTCAACCGCCTCAACCGGGGCGAGCCTGGGATCACTGGACTGCTATCATTCAGTCAGGTCCGCCACCCACGCTTTCCGGAGTTTATGCCCACTCTGATAGGTTGTTTATAGGCTTGGAGGATAGCCACAGGCTTTCTCTATCCCAAGGACTTAAACAACCCCTCGTCATACAAGGAATATGGTGTGTAGATGAGCTTCAGTCGTGCGAGATGGCGCAGACTGAGACTAGCCACCCAGATATCCAAGATGTAAGGGCGTCGTTTGACATCCTCGGCAAGCCGAAGATGCTTCCGCTGCTCATGGAGAACTTCCTTGGTGAGTATTTTCGCTTATGAGAGCGTTTCAATCTTATTTACAGCGACCTAGAGAACATGCGACAGCAGCTGTATCTTGTTGAGCGGGACATCCACAAGTACATGGCCGAATACGAGGTGAGTAACCCACAGGTCCATTGGGAAGTGCTGTTGATCATGAACAGGAGACAGATTCTCCAGAGGCCATCGGAAGGCTGCTATTTCGACTAGTGGAGTGGTACAAGGCTTGGTCTCCAATTCCTGAGTGAGTCGCTGCTATACCCTTTCTGATGAGCCTCGCTCAATTATCTCCGTAGGCTCGGCTCAACGCTGCTCTCTGCATACACCCTCACCTTCCAAACTCACATATATGCGACCTTCCCGCCAACCTTCTCGTATGGGTTTAAAGCCCTCATTGCGTCCACATTCACCCTTGCAAGCGCGTCTTATCCGCCTCCATGGGCAGTACCATCTGAGCCACAAGCTGCGTCCTCTTCGTCGCCACAACGTCCAGACCTGTCGTTGTGGACTGCCTGTGAGACGCTAGGTTTGCTGGATAGGTACGAATCACTCATCGCGAGCGTATGCTACGAGTATATCGAAGGGCACGTCATGGAGACATGTGCCAAGAAGTGGGACGAGTCAATGCTCACCCCCTTGAGAGAGTGGATGGCCGAGAAGATCGTACCATGGATGGTGATGCCTTATGCTCGAGGGGCGAGAAGTGGTGCGTCTCCAGCTTTGGGGTATACTTGTACGTGCTTGACAAACACGTTTTCGTCTCTAGCGGATGAAGCTCGTTCGATGCTCCAGGGTGTTGGATCGAGATTCGATTATCATGTCTGCAAGACTCTCTGCGACCTCAGGACGGAAGAGATCTTCGACATTATCATCGACTACCCCGATTCTCAGCCGGCTTTACAGGACTTGAAGGAGTGTCTCATCCGGGTTGACCAGCGTAGCGAACTGGTCATGACCCTACGGAAGGCGTAAGTATTGCTACCATCCATTTCACTATTTACTGACGCGTCTTCATCCGTCTCAGAAACAAGAAGCGTCTTCTGCACCCAGGTGCTGACACCAAGGACATCCTTACCCAATATGTTTCTATCATTCGATGTCTACGCATGATAGACCCGCCAGGCGTGCTGCTGTACAAGGTGGCCGACCCTATCCGGAAGTACCTGAGAGAGCGTCCAGACACCATTCGCTGCATTGTCGCAAGCCTTGTGGGGGACGGGGAGAGCGGTGACTCACTGGTGGACGAGAACGAGCCCATTCAGCCTTTACAACAAAGGCAGGCCGATGATTTTGTCGATCCTAATTGGGAGCCAGAGCCCATCGATGCTGGCCCAGGTATGTCCATCTAGCATAGGCACCTTATCTCCCCAGCGGCTTAATTGGCATCAACTGCAACAGACTTCCGTACAAACAAGCCGACAGACGTCATAAGCACTCTCGTCAGTATCTATGACTCGAAGGATCTGTTCGTCAAGGAGCTCCAAGTTCTCCTTGCCCAGCGTCTCTTAGCTGTCACAGATGGCAACTATGAACGGGAGGTGCGTCGTCATGCAATTGGACGGGGGTCTTGGCTGTTGACGGGTGGCATACAGAGACGGAATATCGAAATCCTGAAGATTCGTTTCGGAGAGGCGGCGCTGCAGGTGTGCGAGGTCATGCTGCGCGACATGACGGACTCGAGGCGTATCGATCAGCATGTCCAGCAGAAGAAGCCGGTGCGTCTACTGTCCTCCAAACCCTACATCTAGCTAACTGGTCAACATAGATGACTCTGCATCCGACAATCGTGTCTCGCCATTTCTGGCCTCCGTTGCAAACCGGCAGCTTCAACATGCCGGGACAGTTCAAGGAGTACGTTCTTTACATTGGTTTGTACGAGGTCGTAATGGACTCATGTGGAGGACACTAGGATTCAGGACGCGTACGCCAGAGAATTCCATACGTTCAAACCGGACAAGAAACTGCATTGGCTGCCATACCTCGGAACGATCTCCCTCGAGATCGAGCTGCAAGACCGTACGGTCAATGCGGAGGTCCCACCCCTCGAAGCTGCTGTCATTGAGCTCTTCTCCACCAAAGGTGCGGCTTGTATCATCGCCAAGCCTCTCGAGGATGGGAAATTGACAGCATTATAGA
Source organism: Ganoderma leucocontextum (assembly GCA_020736865.1). Taxonomy (NCBI): domain Eukaryota; kingdom Fungi; phylum Basidiomycota; class Agaricomycetes; order Polyporales; family Polyporaceae; genus Ganoderma; species Ganoderma leucocontextum. The sequence continues at coordinate 1,545,873 of JAHKGY010000006.1, forward strand.
CACATGGGATGTCACTGCGCTAGCGGCGGAGATAAAGGTCGATAAGGCAGCGGTTCTGAAAGCGCTGATGACATGGGCGGATCTCGGCGTGCTTAAGGAAGAGGACGTGACCCATTACAAGCTGCTCGAGGTCGCGGAGGATGCGCCTGCTGGCACGAAGACTGTTTCCAGACAGGGTACGCATTTCTAACTTGTCGCGCAATCGTTGATCGTCTGACGAGATGGGCCCTAGTCATCGAGGAGGTGCCGGCAATACTAACCGTCCAGCAGCAGCAAGCCGAACAGATGAAGGTGTACTGGAAGGTATGTAACACCAATTTCTGTGCTTCGAATTGTGCATGGGTGACTGATTCTACCTTCTTGTTAGTTCATCGAAGGCATGCTTACGAACCTTGGTGCGCTAAGCCTACAGCGCATACAGGGTATGCTCAAATTTGCGAATGGTTACGACCGTACGATTGAGCAACTGGCGGAATTCATGGAGGCGGCCCGGAGGGAGGGTTTGGTGACGGTTAAAGACGGTATGTGGAAGCTGCATCGGTGATGTGTGCAGGACTGTATGTTTGGAGCTGTGACATGTTGATATGTGTGTATATTGGAACGTACTAAATTCTAAGACATGGTGATGAGTTATAGGAAGTCAACTGAACAGACAGCCACCGTAATCTAGTTCGCCCCTTTAATCAACCCATCCCGGTGTCAGTGGAATCCATGGTTTGATGACCAGATTAAAAACCATATCAAGTATGGTCGTTATGTACAAGAGCAGAAAAAGCGCTAAACATCCTCCATGAGTGCCTCCTGGCTGGATTGAACAACCGACCTCACCATATCGCATAACTTGATACGAGTGGCGCGCTCTACCACTGAGCTAAGAAGGCTTAGACATGGTGGCGTTTTATTGCTCTAGGTCAGCTGCATCTATCTTGCGCATGCCGTAAATGTACCGAGTAGCCTTGACTCATGATCGGCCGCCAACGTTCCAACCCTCACGACGCAAGAAGTAGAATGACGCACTGTCCGCTAAGTATAAATATATCGTCCCGAGCATCGGCGCAGGCGCATTTCTATCAAGGTCATAGGACATGAACATGATCTAGCTTCTTCCTGGCTACTTCTGACAAGTGGCATACCATGGCCAGCGTCCGCTAGTCGCATCAACTTGGCGGAGGCCAGCATGCAGCATGCTCAGGCATTGCTCATTCATCATGGTCACCCCGCTCTCCGGCCCAGTCATGTGGCAAACGTGGTCGCAGCCTAGGACCGGTTGCACTCATGGTTTTTCCACTCACGAAGCGGGTGCGAGAATAGTTCATATACATATGTCGCTCACATCCATGTCTACTGACAGCCTCTTCTCATTCCCAGGCCGACGCACTTCCCCACTCCGGCTCCACTTCGGTTCCTAAACTGCATTGGACATTGACCCGCCTTTCCTGGTCATAGGCGCACGCCCCGGGAGGCTGACGGACGTGCATCGCGCCGTTATAATTTAAGTACTCGCCTTCTTATTACTTATTCCGAGTCTTACAGCTCCCCTCAACCCTGCGCAGCTTCCCCATCCTCTTCCTGTCCTCGTCCTCGCCCCCTTGCGGCTCGCGCCTCCTCATCATGTCCCACCCCAGCCAAGTACGCGAGGACACAGCGGGGAGCCAACAACGCAAGCCCCGCACCCTCATTCTCTGCTTTGACGGGACTGCAAACCAGTACGACGGTGATGTAAGGAAGCCTGAGGATCTCTTCGCACTCCGCCTCTGGTACTCATATTCCGCTCCTCAGAACACCAATGTTGTCAAGTTTTACTCACTGCTCAAGAAGGACGGTGCATCCGACCAGCAGCTGTGCTACTATCAGGTTCGGATGCCACCCCACATCCTTGCAGCCATCCCTGTCGTTGCTAACAATCCCTACAGCCAGGCATTGGCACTTACCTCAACCCTGGTGTTGTGTCGCCCATCTTCCAGTGGTGCGCGAAGATACTGGACGAGGCTTTCGCATGGTTCGTAAGCTCAGCGAACGTGTACTCAAGGGACTGCTATTGATCAAGGTTCTCAGGTATCTCGATGCGCACGTTCGTGGGGGTTATCAGTTCCTCATGGAAAACTACGTCTGCGGGGACAAGATTTGTATATTTGGTGCGTCTTCCCCAGCGCTCGGCATTCGACCCGCGTGCCTGGACCACTTATCAATTCCGCATTCGTAGGCTTCTCGCGGGGCGCATACACCGCGCGGGCATTGGCAGGGATGCTGCACAAGGTAAGTAGCTCCCTGCTTCTGTTCAAGGGGTCCATTTGGGGGGGGGGCTAAAATGAGAGGCGATTTGCCATTTAGATCGGGCTTCTGCCTAGAGACAATCCAGAACAAATCCCGTTTGCTTACAAGCTTTACAAGAGCACCGACGCCAATAACGTCGCTCTCGCTGCTGGGTTCAAACAGACGTTCTGCAGAGACGTACAGATCGAATTTGTCGGCGTCTGGTGTGTGAAGCGCGCTACACTCTATGCCCAGAAAGAAGACTGACTGATTGGCTAACTCAGGGAGACAGTCGCTAGTGTCGGCGTGATCATGGGCCGAACCCTTCCATTTACCGCCGCGAACACGACCATCAAGACCTTCAGGCATGCTCTGTCTCTGGACGAGGTATATGGCTTTTCAGGAAAGCCAATAAATAGGGTGTTCTGACATCGCTTCCTAGCATCGTGTCAGGTTCCAGCCAAATCTTTACCACTGGGGCGACGCAGACAGTAGCTCTGGCAATAAGTCCAGTGATAACACCAAGATACCTGTCAGCCTGGCATCAGACAGCGCCAAAGAGAAGTCGTCCAAACGCCCAAACACACGCTGTGTGAGGTCCTTCCTTCGATGGTGGCCGGCGAAACACCGCAAGAATCGCGCGTCCGTGCCACCATCCAACGCTCAACAGGCCACAGAAATCGACCTCGAGGCTGCTGTAGCAGTGAAGATCGGGGAATCCGCACCTTCGGACCATGCAGAGTCCTCGTCAAGCGTGTCCTCCGGCCTGGGCGACAATATTGATGGAGGGACTGACGTCCTCGAAGTCTGGTTTGTGGGGTGCCACGCCGGTAAGACTATTTTCCGACAGGCTCAGATCGCGTCCTCATGGGTGTACCCTTGGCAGACGTTGGCGGAGGTTCTGTGAGCGACACGACGAAGCTCAGCCTCTCAGAAATCACACTCTGTTGGATGGTCCGCGAAGTCGTCCTGGCGAAGGCCGGCATCGAGTTTGACCCGGCCGCTGTTCAGCGCGCCAATATCCCGGAGTCTATCTTCGACTTGAAGGACGAAGGTATAGATCTCCCCGACAGTACGGCTACTCGTCCATCTCCTCACGATATTATTGTACTTTTTCCAGAGGTCAAGACAAAGACCATCGAAGATATTAACCTGCCCGGGCAACTCGACCCCTCGACTTCGAACCCGAACAAGACCCAGGACCCAGGGCCGCAAGCACCCACCAGCCCTACCGAGGGCAGCGGAGGAGACCCGCTGAACGTCGACGTCGACGCGCTGCAGCCGATTTATGACCAGCTGAAGATCAACCCGGCGTGGTGGCTCCTCGAGATCATCCCTCTCACGCACACGGTCAAGGATGCGAATGGGAAGACTCAGACGAAGTGGTGGTACGTCGTTGCGTCTTCGTTCGTTCTGACTCTCGTCGATGGTCGCGGTTCTGTTGACGATCACTTGTCTTTGCGATTGCCAGGGTGCATCTTGGACGGGGTCGGGACCTCCCGGAGAAGCCGAAGTTCCATGTCACCGTCAAGGAACGGATGGAGGATGCGGACCTCAAGTACACGCCTCGTGCGCAATGGGCTGCAGGAACGGAGACGTATGTCGACTGATCAGACTCACTTGCCATACATTCTCGTTTCCCCTCGTCCCCCAGGACGATTATTACCTCCTTCCTTCATGCTTTCCATCCAATTCAGTGTATTGTTATTGGCAGTATATCCCCGGATTTCGTTGAATCTGTCATTATCCCCCACGACCTCACGACCATTTACGAGCTTAATGACTTTCATGATTAGTTCCCACAATAATGAAGAGTTCGAGAATAATGCCGGAGGGTCCTGTGAAATGCAGTTAGCACAATACCGCCTGTCACCTAGCCAAATTTAAGTAGCGCTAGGTACCCGTCGTACCACTGAAACCTGGAAACAACTAAACGTACAACAGACAGCAGCAGAAGGTTGTTAATGTGATGTTGATAGTATATTCTATCGTACAACAACCACTACGTTACATACGAACAAACGACGCCTCTACCGAGGCTCTACAGCGTCGTAAACTCGAGCAGGACAGCCTCCGTCGAGTGGATATCGAAGCCCTCGCTCAAGTCAACCTGTTCTGTCGCAAGCCTACCCTCCGGCGACACATGACTGTTTTCGTAGCTCTGGCCAGCCCAGGTCAAGCCTTCCGTGTCGTCCGCATGACCGATCACGAGCCTCTTCAGGCTGGCACGGCGGCCATCGAAGGCGTCTACGCTTGCGAAGCCGAGGTCGATGTGCACTGACGGACGGTCGCCCGTACTACTGATGAGCCACGCGTGGAGGTTGACGAACACGGCGCGCACGAGGACGCCGTCCTCGAACGCGGCGTAGCCCGAGACGTTCGCGTCGCCGACACCGAGCTCGACGAGCGTCGACGAGCCCGTGCTGCCGACGAAGGTGTTGATGACGAGCCCGCCGTAGAAGCCCGGCTGGATGTGCGGGGGCGCGGGCGGGTCGAGCGGGGAGCCGTCGATGGTCGAGCGGTTCAGGGAAATGGGTTGCATCTGCCGCCGCGGAATCTAGTGTAAGCAGAGCGAGCGAGCGTACTATATGGAGAAAATCCGTGACACTGACGAAGTTGTACTTGTAGCCGATGCCTTCGTGGAAGAAGAGCTCCTTGATGCCCAAGGTGGCTGCCTGCAGGGTGAAGTCTATTGTCCAGAGCGCCGCACCAGCAGTGTTGCTAACACCGGGAGCGCCATGGCAGGCAATGCTGTTCGTCTCCCTGCGGCCCGGGGCCGACGTTAGCACCCGCCACCGGGCCGCACCTGTGACCAGAAGAAGCGACGTACCCAAGGACATATGTGAGACCGCGGCGGTGCGTCTCCGCAATGTCGGCGTTGTATATCGTGAGGTTGCCCCGGACGGCTTGCTTGCTCATGAAAGATGTCAGGGGGAAGTCACCCCCATCGCAAAATGCCGCAGAGTAGCAGTGCTGGGATATCCTGTCTTAGGGTGAGCCTTCTACGTGCGGAGGATACTTAATCGGTTTCTACATACTGAGTGATGGCCTGCCCAGGCGCGCTGTCCAGGATACCGAGCTCGAAGATCTCGGTCGGGGTGAAAAACTGGCTGATGAACGCAGCCCCTTGCACCGAAACGGGACCACTGGGTCCATGAATGTCTACCGCTTCTACGGCTGGGCCGGCGATGGATATCCAGTTCGGGACGTAGTCTTCGACAGTCCAATTGCTAGGACGCAAGCCGTTGCTGCGGAACAGGTCCGCCTCGTTGCCGACTTCGATGAGATCGAGGACGACCCCAGAAGCCTTCATGGCATCGGTGCGGAACGCGCGTACGATCGCGTTGGCCATGTTGACCGCGTTCGTGACGTTGTCCGCCCCCAAGTCGATGCCCCAGGTCATGCGTGTGCCGCGGGGGAGAAAGCGCGAAAGTTCGTAGTACGTGTTCCCGACCGCGATGTACGTCGCGTCGGGGTAAGGCGTGATGGTATTCGTGGGCAGGAATTCGTCCTCGTTGATCGTCACCGTAGGGGACCAGACCGTGCGGTCCTCGGAGTCGGCACCAACTCGGATTTTGGGCGGTGCCCCAGTGAGTTTCCCGAGGGTGGTGAGTGCGCTGTGTGTGAACTCGTTGCGAGAGCTGACGCCAGACCAGTCGGGCCAGCGGTCCCCCTCGATCGAGAAAGAAACGAGGGTGCGAGCGAGAGGCTGCGAGCCCGATGGAGGAGTGATGGGCAGGGAGATGTTCACGGCGAAACATCCTCCCAGGTGATGCGCAAGGATGGCCACTGTAAGCAACCGAGGACAGCGACACATGATGAGTAGAAACGTGCAAATACGGGAGAGATCTGACGGGACCTGGGGATTCAGGACGAAATAGCGAGGACTTATATGCTGGTCTAGTCAGGAAGACGATAGATGTCATGAGGGTTCGTTCGAACGAGAAACAACGCGTAATCGGGGTCGCTCGCTCCGGAACACGCTTCTGGCAAGCCCGCCGTAGAGCAGAAGTTCATAGACGTCCTCGTGCAAGGAGATGCCGTTCGATTAGAAGTAGCCCCAGGTCCATTACTTAGTCGCCAAGGGGTCATCCTAAGGTGCAGTTGTATGAAATTATGAATAAGGCTGGCGAGGGCGAGAAAAAAGAAGCACACCAATACACTCCAAAATATGGGACAGATGGTTCCAGCGGAGGCATTCAAGTAAACGGCGGAGGTCGTCGTCGTTAAGAAGTCTAAGAACGCCAGGTGTCCTTAGCACCACGGGCCGGTTTCCGCCATCTCGTTAGCGGAAGCGCTTCCTTCGGACCATCGGCCCCGAAAGATCCCTTCTGAAGTTGCCAGTCACGCACGGGTCCACCCAAGCGACATCCCCCATCGTTCAAAACACTCCCGTGGATAATACTATGTCTGTGCGCCCATCGCAACCGCTGTTACTCGTCCTCAGGCAACCATGGCTTCTGCTCTCCTCAGGCGCGCGAACCTACCTCTCGTGTCTAGAATCGCGCGCAGTAACCAGTTGATTCACAATCGTTTCCTCAACGTCGACCATGCCCAGTTGCAAGGTATCCCACCCCCACTCCAAGGCATCAAGGTCCTAGACCTGACCAGGGTTCTCGCCGGTCCTACGGCAACCATGCTTCTCGCCGACCTGGGAGCAGACGTGGTGAAGGTCGAGGAAGTCTCTCGGGGTGATGACACAAGTGAGCTCGTCGTGTTAGACGTTTGAATCCTCTTCTGAAGTCCTCCGTAGCTGACGATCGTGCCCTCTGAGGATCCTGGTACCCGCCTGCAGCGCCCCTGTCGGAGACCGCACCCAACGAGGCGTCGCACCTGCCCCCCGAGTCTGCATACTTCCTCGCGGTCAACCGGAACAAGCGGTCGATCACGGTCAACTTCAAGGAGCCGGAAGGTCTAGCGATCGTACACAAGCTTGTTGAGCAGGCCGATGTCCTCGTAGAGAACTTTGTGTCTGGAAAACTCGCGTCAATGGGATTGGGCTGGGAGGACTGTAGGAAGTTAAACCCGAGGCTCGTATATGCCAGTATTACGGGTACGTACACCACGTTGTGCCCAGCATTGTGCATCATTTTCAGGGTTGCGTGCGTCAGGATACGGTCAGACAGGGCCATATCGCAAGGCTGCCGGATACGACGTAATTGTTGAGGCTGAGGCCGGTCTCATGCACATGTGAGTCCCTGACACGGCTCCATGTTTCATGTTGCCTGAACTCTACTTGATCAGCACCGGTGAGCGGGATGGGCCGCCATGCAAGGTCGGCGTAGCCGCAACAGATATCGCCACCGGCCTATACGCTCACGGGGCAATCATGGCCGGATTATGGTCAAGAGCAAAGACAGGGCAGGGTGTTTGGATCGACTGTAATCTGTTTGAGTCTCAGGTACGTTCCTGTTGTTATGTTGTGTTTAGAGACTTCCGTTTATGCGGACACAAATGGCAGCTTGCCGGTCTAGCAAACATCGCATCAAACTACCTCATCGCCGGACAAGAGGGCGGTAGGCACGGCACCGCGCATCCTTCGATAGTTCCGTACCAAGTCTTCCCATGCAAGGATGGATTTATCATGATCGGTGCAGGGAACGACAAACAGGTTCGTGCCCGGGATGCCGTACAGCTTCTTCTCGGAATGAGGCGTTGGCTGAACTCTAATACTTGGTCAGTTTGGACTCCTTGCCGAGACTATCCTTGGACGACCTGATCTGCCGGTGGATCCAAAGTTTCGTAGCAACAAAGCTCGGGTTGCCAACAGGCAGGAGCTTGTCTCCCTTATCACGGAGACATTACAGAAGGAGGGGCGCAATTTCTGGATCGAAAAGCTCACAGGCTTGGGGTGCGTTACGCAAACTTCTTGAGCCAATTCTTCGGCGCAGCACTCATCTATCGCCATCCAGTGTGCCGTTCGGACCAATCAACAACATCGAACAAACCTTCGCTCACCCGCAAGTGACCGCACGTCAGATGATCACTGAGGTGGAGGTAAGTAGGGACCACATCTGGTTTCCCGTGCGCAGATATCTGATTTCCTGTAGCACCCACGCGCGGGCAAGGTTAAGCTGGTCTCCCCAGCGGTCACTTACAATGGGAAGCGTATGCCGATTACGAGGGCCCCTCCTTACCTATCGCAGCATACAGCTCAGGTGAGCTTGGCCGCTCCGTCTCACCAACTGGGGTTGATTGTACTCGATTTAGGTGCTCACCGAGTTGGGGTACCGAAGCGAAGAGATAGCGGAACTCAAAGCGAACAAGATCATCTAACAAAGTTCGACGAGCGATTCCGCGCTCCGTTGGTGGTGTTCGATTACGCAGGTACCAGCTGCGCGCCGCTATGTGGACTAAGTGAGACAAGACACATACCGGAGTCCACAGTGAGTAGACCTTGTTAGCACAATGTAATAACCTGATCCATTTCTTTGGATGCACGAGAACTTAATCAATGTTCAAGTCATCTACATAGCGTTCTGCCAGCGCTTGACTGTAGCTTTCCCACTTCGAAGCTCGCAGGCTGAGGCTGCGTCATCCGGGCTTTCAAGGTTTGATATGACGGCGTACTGGTTCGAAGGCACTTGCTGTGTACCTCCATGCATCAAAACGACACCGGAGCCTGGAAAGCGGCGTCAGCGAGTCGTGTCCCCGTGTTGCACCCTGCAATAGCTTTTCAGCGGTTCTCCGTCCTATGCAATAACTTTGCAGCGGTTCTCCGTCCCGTGCAACAAACTTCTATCGGCCATACCCATCATCAGGTTCCACGAATCGCCGTCCGAGGGGCAAGTTGCGTTGGCCGTACATTCTCTCTGTTCATCATTACTCTGAGAAGCAAGAACATCAATGATCGATGTGTTCCTCGACCCGCTCAGCGGTCTTATATCTCCCTCCGTTCGTATCTCACGGGATGTCCTTTGGCAGCTGAACTTGAACACTTGACACCTATTGACATACTTTTCCCATTAGTCGTCTCTCTCTCGCCCCCTTGACCCCTACCTGCCACGCCACGCCCGCCTCACTCCCCCAGGTCTTAACTCTTTCTACACTCGTTCAAGATGCTCCATCCATTCGCCGTTGTTTCATATCCTCGGCCCCCTTCATTCCTTCCTTTTCATTCCAAGCCTATTCCGCCGGGGGGCAATGGCCTGCCACCAAGCAAACGACGGCTCATCGACGATGAACGGCCATCTCTGCCTCCTTTGCCAGTTTCCGTCTCTCAGGCTGACTTGGTGGCGAAAGGTCCCACTGCACCACCTCCGTCCAGAAAGAGCAACACGTGTGGACATTACGTCAAACATTCGAGCAAGCTCACGTTGTTGCTGAGCGGACAGCGGGAAGGCACGTGCGTCCCGCATTACGCCAACGGAGACACCATTGAGGGCATCCTCGCCATCGCTCGACCAACTGGGGTGCTTGCGGTCGATGTCAAGGTACGTGGCTATGCATTCCGACTACAAGATTATGCTCAACTTTGATTAGATTGAAGGGAGAATCTACGTTGAAGAGGTTGGGGGAGGCGGTTCGGTCAGCGTGAAGACGATTAATACGAAGATATACTCCTGGTCGGCTTCGGCTTCAAGCTCGTTTCCCCCCAGAGCCTCTTTTCGCTATACCATCCCCAGCAGCTACCGCGACTCGTCGGTCGGCAAAGACTACCCACTGCCCCCAAGCTACTCGGCGGACCTCCATGGTATTCCGGGGTTCTCGGTTCAAATCGCGTACGCCGTAGTCGTCAACCTCACCCTGCTGCGGGAGCCGTCGACGTTGTGGCGCGGCGTGAGCAAGTGGGTCTGTTCCGGCGTACCAATACCTTCCGTGGGCGGTGCTGATCGTGCTGTGGGGTTCGACCTCCCTTGTTCTACCCTCCCGCGCGCATATAGCATCCGCGTCCCGTTCCGCTACTCCCACCGAACACGGCCGACGCTTGCCCCACCATTCCCTTGTAGTCCGCACAGAACGGAGACGCCGCCGTGCCCACACACGCTATGGATGTTCAAGATGAAGGCGCGGAAAGAGGACATGCCTGGGATAAAGGTTCATGTGGGTACTTCTATTTAGCTCTCGCTCTTAACGCTCCTGATTGACAGGTTGACACGACGGACGTAAACCCGATGTTGTGCAGGTGTACCTACCGTCCTCGTCGGTATGTTGCCAACTGGAACCAATCCCCTTCCACATCACCCTATTCGCGGATGAGCGCACACTGGAGCCCTTCGCGGAGTACCGCCCTATGCCCTCGTCGTTTCTCCCCATTTCCGGCTCGCCGTCCTATGCGTCCTTCGAATCCGTTCAAACCCACATATCGTCGCGCAAGGCCGCGCACAAGTGCCCGCTCAAGATCAGGGTGCACCGCACGACCATCGTCGACGCGGGCAGCGCGGGGCTCGGTCTCGCCCTCGAATCGCCAACGCAATCGCAGTCAAGGAGCGGGCGGCAGATCGAGGCAGTCCGCGATCTGTTCACGCGGAGCGATGTGTCCCATTCCTCGTCCACGTCGGGGAAGCCACGGTGGGAGAAGGATAATGCTTCGATGCACAGCTCGCACGCGATTGGACAGGGCATCGTGCACAGCGCGAGCAAGCGGGCGAAGTCTGTCGTGTGGTCGGGCGCGATCGTCATCCCGCCTGGCGAGGAGGGGTTCAGTGGGGGGTTCGAGGTTAACGGGTTGAAGGTTGTGGTGAGTTCTCAGTCCGTGATATATCGGCATGCTCCACTTCCCCGCTCCGTTCTTTATCGACCACTGGATCATTCTGGAGTATGCTGGTTATCCCGGAATATCCTGGTCTGCCCTTCGAGGCAATCCGACAGTGCATCCGGAAACGACTGTTCATGAGTACAGCAATACTGATGACATCGTGTGGGTGACAGGACAGTGTTGTTCTCTCGATAGAACCCCCGCCTCCTCTCAGGTCGCAGTATCTTCCACTGAACGAGACCATACCCATAGTCTTGACGTCGGACTCGGCCAACTACCGCGCCGGCATCCCAGTTTCAAACATAAGATAAGGTCTGGGTCACGACGTCGCTGCGCCTTCCGGAGCAAGTAGTCTAACATTGTCAGTGTACTTACCTCCGGGGCAAGGTCCATATTGTGATTCGTGCCACAGGTCTGACACAGCCAATCATTGCGACCTATCTCTTCCCTAATATTAATCTTATTACATCTCGGACTCTCTGGAGACATTCGGTATCTACCCGCGCAATTATATCGCTGACCAAATGTGTTGTACTGCATCGATTTTACTTACTTATATAGAATGTGTGAGAGAAGCATGGATGTATGCGCAGCACTGCGAGAGAACGAGCGTTAAAATACTACGGAGGCGGCCGCAGCGTGCGTAACTCTCGTCTCGTTGTTCCTACGGTCGTCCATGTGCTCCCTTTCTTCATATGATGGTCTCCCCTGTGCTTTACTTCTGTGTCTGATATGCACGCGGTCGGTCTACCAGGATTCCTACAGCCCAGTTAACAACTTCTAGTCCGGACGTATCTTTGTTGATCCCGAGGGCGACCAACGTTCGATCAGCGGGCATAGGCAGGCTTGTCGACGTCGCTCCATCTCAGTTCCATCTCTGGACTCCGGACGCTTGTCGGACTCGGACTCTCGGAGTTGTCAGAACTCCAAGGCAAGGCCGAGGCCACGCCACAGCGACAGTGGGATAGCGAGCGTTCGATGCCACCGCTGCTCACTGGTTGGTCACAAACGTATTCCATCTGGTCCCGAGACATCCCCACACCCTCCCAGTCTTCACGGTCTCGTCCGGTCGCAAGTCGGTGTCAGACCACTCTGCTAATCCAGTCCTGCACCACGCGCAACTCACCACGGCGACGTCTTAGTCACCGCCTCTGCAATCCTGCGGCTTCCTTGTCCCCGCATCGCCCCGTCTGCCTCAACGCTCGTTCTCTGCCTGTCCTCTGCTGTCGTAAAGGAGGAATCCACTCACCGTACACTTCCTACTTCCGCTCCTGCCTCAGCTAGCTGAAACACGATGTCCACAACAAGTCTGCCGAGCTACGTTGCGCAGCCGCCCTTCGCCCACACGCCGTCCTACTCGGCCGAGCCGCACGCATACGAGCAGCGCCTCGCCCTGAACCGCCCCGCCCAACGGCCCGCAGGGAGCTTCGTGAAGCAATCGAAGAATGTGAGCCTCCGTCTCTACGCTCAAGAGGACAACGTCAGCTTGCCGGTGTATGGATGCGGCGCCACCGTCGACGGCGCTGTCACCCTGTCGAAGGTGGAGGGGGTCACCGCCGTTGACGTGAAGGTGCGTGTTGCATGCTACTGTCGACGAGAGAGGACGATCGCCGATCTCTATTCCAAACCCTCTTTTTGGTACTTGGCGTTGGTAGATAGAGGGTAGTCTGATTCTGAGGGAGGTCGGGGAGGGTGGGGCGACAACTTACAAGCTGTGTTTGGACACGGTCACGCTATGGGGCAAGGACGCGGATACGGAGCCATGTCCGAGCACGCTTGAGTTCGGCTTGAAGCTCCCGACGACATTCTCGGATGGCAAAGACACTTACGTGAGTGCATGTATGCGCGTTCCTGGAGCCACAACGATCCTCACCAGCGAATACGCCGCTTTCAGCCACTACCACCCACGCATGATGTCCATCTGTCCGGTGTCCCTGGCTTTAACGCGACCATCGAATATACGGTGAGCGTGTCGGTGGCGAAGAGCAAGGCGTCGCTCCTACGGATCGGCAATGGGTTAGTGGTGGCACTCCTTATTGAGAACTGTCTGCGGTTGACTGACCCTTGGTTGTAGGAACGTCTCGACTCCATTCATCTACCACCCGCGTTCACGTCCGAGCGTGCCGCTTCCTGCGCCGATGCGCCAATCATCTGACACCTTCAAGTTCATCCCGAATCCGGAGTGGTATCGCCACGAGTCGGTGATGAGGGCGCGTCAGGCTGGTGGCAAGGACGTCGTCTGCGAGGTGCGTGCAATTCCCGAGCGCAGCGCTGTGGCACCTTTTCTGAGCCTCCATGGGTGTAGCTGTACCTGCCCACGTCACGGGTATTCAGCATCACGCAGGCGATCCCGTTTCACGTCATGTTCTGCTCGTCGGCGTTCTCCTTGGCCGCGTTCATGCCTTATGGGCCGACGGCGACGATCCTGGCACCGAACAAGCAATTCACACGCCTGTGCGTCCGCAGGCAGTCCACGGTGGATGTCCGGTACGGATGTTTCTTTCGGCTATGCCCTTTTCGTGGTTGCGGTGCTGAAAGGACTCCGGTGTGATCAGGAACGAGCTTGTTCTGGGAACGAAGACGGATATATGGAGGGTGGACACGATCGGCGAGGGTGACTTCAAACATGCTGTGAGTCCGACATCTCCGTTAGGGCGAGGGTGCCGATGAGGATCTCGGGAGGTACCTTTCGGGAGCGGTGGCTGATCTTGCGGCGTCGATAGGGTGACGGCCACGAATGGCTCTGCTTCAACGGCGAGATTCACCTGGACAAGGATGTCAAGGTGGGAAGCTTCAAGGCTGGCGGCCTCATTGTCAGGGTACGGAGATCCACACGCTTCACCGCGCAGCCTGTGATACTCATCGTCTATCGTGGTAGGATTTCCTTGAGTTTACGATGCACCCGCCCGAGCCGTCGAAGGCGCCGTTCAAGGAGATGCGCTTGGTCATCCCCATCCGTCTGACCACGGACCCGTGGTCAGTCGACGGCATGACAAGCGCCGTCGTGGACGATTGGTCCGCGCCCCCGACCCCGCCAGATCTGGCCTACGCTTATTAGCGACCCGAAGATCCTGTACGCATATCAAGCCTGACCAAGATGTTGACGAACAGTCTAGACCTGGACGCCGGATGAAGACTAAGACTACCGCGAACGACCTGAAGAATACATGGACAAGCTCTCTCGAACAGAGCATGTGTCGGTATGCGCCCTTGTGATGTTGTAGCATACGATTGCAAGTTCAATGGACGATCTGGACCGGATTTGAGTTATTGTGCAGGGCAGTGGTGGGCGAGGGGACGATACCGGTGAGCACAACTCTCTGCCTCTCGACGTGATACCGGAAAAGACTAGTGCGGTTCGAAGCTTGCTCGCGTGGCGAGTCTGGGGGTGCCGGCTTATTGGACGTCGTGGCGCCCGACGACAGCTCTTGTTCGAACGTCTACCAATTTGTGGTGGCCGAGGAAGCTATATCCGGAGATTGTGGGGCCCGGTGCCCTCGTCTTGGTGCTCAGGTGTCGGCGCTGCGCATGTCCAGGCACCCGGACGGCCTTCTAGTGGTCTTCGTCGCTTTTCATTTGACTCTCACGTGGGAGCGTAACTGAAAAGAGAGAGACAATGAAGGATACGAGGCTGTAAGGCGATGTCTCGTCCGGCGTACTCGCTTGGCCAAGAGCGATCGTCCATAATCGGGGGCAAAGGCGGCAGCCGGATCTGGACCGTGGCGATCCACCGCATGGAAACATGGTTCGCGGCGCGTACAAAGAATGGTCGTGAACGTGAACGACGATGCACGTTACATCACATATGGGGCCCTCTTGGTCACAGAGCTCGCGTGTGACCTTGTCTGCGCCCGCGGGCCACGGAGGGGAAGATTTAGAGGGGGTGGAGAATGCTCATCATTAATCCGAATCCGAATCAGAGCGTTGCGTCTATATGACTGGCACAGACACGTTAGAAGCACGCTGACTGGCAGGGACCTATTATTGGGGTGCTTGTGCATAGGCGTATTAGGCGGCGGCGTGGATATCCGTCACTACCTCGGACTGGACTGTTGTTCATTTTTATTTTGTTCCTTCGTTCGCATCCGGATGGCTTCCGCGACTTCGTTGCACGGCCTATATAAGTCTCCCTCCCGGTTCCGTCTGTCGTCAGTGCCCACCTCCGCAACCCTCCTGCCAATCCCGCCCCTCGCGGCCTAGCGAGTTCCTTCGAACCCGCCTCGAACCCGCCACTCGTCGATACCGAAAATCGTAACTCGTGGAGGTCCCGAGATGCGCCCCACCGCCTTCTCGTTGGTTCTGACCTTCGCGGTCCCCATCTTGGGTCAGCAAATCTACGACATTGTGAGCATGCCTGCTTCTCCATTTCATCCGCGCGACGTCGATCTTGGTCTCGGAACCTGAGCTAACTTCCAGCTTTCTAGTGGTCAACGACGTGGGACAGGTCCGACCTGTTCACGTATACGAACCTCTCCCCGAACCCAATCACCTTCGTCTCCCCGGGGGCCATCGGTGACGCGGACATCGTTATCACCGACACCTCCACTTACCAGTCCGTATGGGGTTTCGGCGCTAGCCTGAGTACGTCGCGTTGCCATGCTTCCTCGATACTACGGCGGCCCTCGTGCGGAGCGCGAGGCGGCGTATATTGCGTCATCTGACTGCGCCCGCTGATGTTCCCTCATGCTCCAGCTGACTCTTCCGCGCTGATCCTCAACAATCTCAAGGCAAGTGCACCGGTGGAGATATGCGGGGCCGAACGCCGGAGACTGATCCATTTCGGTCACATGTGCAGAGCAAGAACTCGGCCAACTACTGGACTCTGCTCGACTACCTCTTCGACCGTGAGTGCTTCCTTTGGGCATGGGGTGTTGCTCCCGGAGACGACACTATGCTAACTTTACTTCGCCTCCGTTGCTTCGCCACCTCCGATGGCTTCGCACTCCCACCCTTGTGCTCTCCAGCAACGGACGGTGCGAATTCCGCGGGCTTTTCCTACCTACGCATCCCCCTGGGGGCTTCCGACTTTTCGGCTAGCCGTGAGTATATCAGAGATTTTTTGCGTCACACGCCGCTCTGCGCCTACTTTGCAGCACGCGGTTGTCGGTTTGTGTGCGTCATCGATGGGTCACTTACGAAAACCACGTTGCCATCCATGCATGCAGTTTACACTTTCGATGACACGAGCGGCGATACGTCCTTGTCCAACTTTGACATCGGCGAGGCCCCTTCCTATCTTTATTCCGTCCTCAATGACATCCGAAGTATAAATAACGTCCTTCGGATCCATATCCTCCCATGGTCGCCGGTGCGTCTCCAGGCACAACACGTCTGGGCCTGCATCGGGACTGACGTTAATACAGCCAGGATGGATGAAGGATTCCGGAACGATGAACGGCGGGAACTTCCTATCAAATTACACCACTGTTTGTGAGTGCAGTCTTGTTTCGGAAAGCTGCCCTGCACGCCGCGAGCGCATGCGGTTAACGTTCAATGATCGTGTTGGACCGTGTTTCATGCAGATGCCAATTACCTGCTCAAGGCCCTGCAAGGCTACCAAAGCAAGGGTATCTCGGTCTACGCTATCAGCATCCAGGTTCGTCGGCCTCGCAGCTCAGCACTGCCGAACAAAGCTATCTTTCATATTTGACGGGATGCTAACTGTATGCACACCCTTTGCAGAATGAGCCTGAAAATAGCAACCCTACATTCCCAAGTTGCACGATCTCAGCGTCTCAGGAGGCGGCGATCGGCATTGCGCTGCGCTCACTCATGGACAACAATGGTTTCTCCGCCACGAAGATCGTTGGATACGACCACAACTGGGGCGATGCTGCAGGATACCCTATTACTCTGGTATGTTTGGCGTTTCATTCGGGATGCTGCTGGTGAAGTACGCCCACTCTTAGCACGGAAGTACTGAAGCTGCTGCTTTCGTAGATGGAAGACGCCCCGGACGCTTTCGCTGGCGTTGCATTCCACTGCTACTCTGGCTCCGTGAGCGAGCAAGACACTTTCCACACTGCGTACCCCCAGAAGGAGATCTACTTCACAGAATGCTCCGGCACTCAGGGTACTGACTGGTGGAGCGACATCAAGGTCCGTCCTTTCTCACATTCATTGTTTCTCTTCCCGCGAGAGGGTTAATCCTTCCTGTTCCTTGTCACAGTGGTATATGGATAACCTGTGAGTCCGCCGCGGCATTTCGTGCATCTCAGATTGAGTCTGATTTCGACATTTCGTGCCTGATTCTTGACATGCGACACAGCTTCATCGGGTCCATAGAGCACAACTCCCACAGCGGCCTGATGTGGAACCTCGCCCTCGACGGGAACGGCAGTCCGATGCTCCCTGGTGCGAACTCGTGCGGCACACCCTGCCGCCCGGTTGTGACTGTCAACAGCGATGGAAGCTGGAGTGTGAACCAGGAGTGTGCGTCTTCGTTCCCCTTCACTTCTCCCCGGTCTTCCCACAACCTTCCGTTCCTCGGGCATTGCGTTCGCCTATTGAAATTAGATTCTATGCTCACCTTCACACTCCCATGCACAGTCTACTCAATGGGCCAAGCCTCGAAGGCGATCCTTCCCCGCGACGTCGGCGGCCCGTGGGGCAAGCGCATCGGCGTCAGCGTCGGCGGCACCCTCAACTGGGCCCTCATCGTCGGCGCGTACGTGACCGGCCGTGTCAACTCTGCAGACTGGCTGCGCTACAGCCTCGTTGTGCTCAACTGGTGCGTTTCTGCGCTTCTCTTCCCCCCCCTCTCCGTGGCTCACCTCGGTGCTTCTCGCCATTTGTATGCAGGGACGACGAGCTGAACGGGTCGTGGGATCCCACGCCGGTGCAGACGACGATCGAGTTCCGCGACATGCAGGCGACGTACACATTCCCCGTCGGCGTCACGACGCTCTGGTGGTACGCGCCCAACGAGGGCCACTCGTTCGACGGGGATTTCGTCAACGCGACGGCCGCGTTCGGCAACTCCACCGAGAGCGTCGTGTTCAAGCCCGCGGACCCGGAGAGCAAGAGCGACGCTGCAGTCAAGATTGACGCCGACGCTGAGTTCGGTGAGGACGACGTGAAGTATGCCGACAACGTGGACGAGCAGACGCGGCTGTTCAGGTTCCGCAGGCACCTGTGAGCTCGTCGCTTTCTCGCGGTTGGAGCCTCGATATTGCTCTCCTTCCCTTTCCGCCACGCTCGCGCTCACGCTGTATCTCGACACGCTATCGTCTGCGCCCTGGATACCTTGCGCTCGACGCGCTATGTCTTCTTGACGACTTCATGGCATGATGATGATATTTTGGTTTACTTACACTGGAGGTTAACACGGTTCTCTGTAATATTTACCATGACGAATTGTGTTACCAATGGGAACGGGTCCGTAGCCGGCGCAAGATTTAGTCCCTCGCGAGATGCTCGCGCAAATCTGAAAAGCAGCCGTGCACGACCTTAACACTCGAGCGTAGTACTTTTAAAATCGTGTTTCCCCGTAGTGCCACTAGTACTTGATGTTTAAAAACAGCACCGTGCATGTAAGTAGGCATAGGGGACGGTCTCGGGCTAGATATTTGGTTTGGGTCGTCAGGGCGAGTTTGTGCGATCACAGTCTAAGACTACCACGTCTGTATCTGTGAATTACGACTATGACTCTAAACTGCACTCGGTGCAGAGACAATCGCAATTAATATGAAGGCGCACAATATGTATGAGTAACCAATACATGTATATGCGACGAAGACGAATACAGATAACCCTGAAAACACATATGAGGACGTCATATGAAGGGGCGACATAGAGTGGTATATCCTGAGGGGTCATATATGTCGCCAGACGACGAGTAATAACCCAAGTGTAAAAGTTCCCGATGCGGGACAGGGGACAACACGGGCCCTATAAAAGCAAAAAAAAAAGTTAGCCAAACACCGAAAGGACCGTTGGCCTGCCTGTCTGCCCAGAACAGACCGGGTGGCACCGTCAGCATCAGCGCCTAGGGCGGCGGGGCTATATTTGCGGCCCCGCCGGACCTAAGGCGACGCTTGTAGGCCGCAGATTGAGCCCGATCGACGGAAGCTCGCCTCCTCTTCCTCCGCACAGGGGCAGCAACTTCAGGATCCTCCGAGGAAGGGTTGCCCAGCCAGATCACTTCAGTTGAGTATAAGCCCTCCGAGCTTCTGGGAGTGTATGTGCCACTCGCAGCGGGATGATCATGGGTCATGCGGTCGTCGTGCGGGAGGTCATGAGTCTGCAGGAAGTTGCCCCAGAACGTGTCAAGATGTGCCGAATTGGACCAGAACCCGTCATATTGCCCGGCAACTTGAGGTGAATGGTAGTCCATAACCGTTTGCAACCACTCATGGAGAGGCTGATTGAAGGTGATCAGCTTGGTGTATTGACGATCAAAGGCGTTCAGCATCTTCCCGTCGCCTCCGAAGTAGTGATCGCGATGCCAATCCCTCTTCTCGAACAACCTGAAGAGAATGAGCGCAAGGCGCGCCTTGGCCAGGTTGTGGGGCAGCCATAGGAGGCTACAGTATAGGACGACGTAGAGCAACGACTCCATATCGTCCTCGAGCGTGGGCTTCCGCTCGCGGCCCTCGGGAGCGAGCAGTTTGTACGACATGAAATGCCAAGTTCCCTGAACCAGAGGGTTCAACATCAGAGGACAATCATGACGCGACGGCAATGACTCACGACGCGTCCTCCTTCTATGCACTCCCCGGTCTCTGAGACTGGACAAGAGGCGTCCCAATCGATCAGATACCCTGTCCGAATTGCTTGATCGTTCTCTCGCACTAGGATGATATTTCCGATACTGACGTCACGATGGAGGCGAGAGGCTTGGCCGACGGCATCTCTTAACGCTGTCCTGGCTGTCAGAAACGCCGAGTCGCCGCATACATTCGACTACTCACCATGAAATGCATCATACGTAGCGTGCAAGAGCTCCTCTGTGTCTTTGAAACGTTTCAAGCTATACCCAACGGTGCCCATAACGAGACGATAGTGCCATTGCTTGCAAAGGGAGACCTCCTTTCGCCGGACTTTACGCACCCATTCGTCAACGCAGAACTCATCGGTCAATGTGCACTGCATCTCGTTCGCTACATGGGACGTCAAGATGGTTGAACGGCCTTTCTAAGGGGAACAGGTTACTCACGAACATAGGTGTGCTCTTCTATCCGTGGTAGCACTCGAGGGACATCCCCGTGACACACAAGGGATGGTATGTTCCTGACCCCCTTCCTGTGCAACAGCTCGACCCTGTCCCCTTCTCTCACTTGGATGGGAGGTAGGCGCCACGTGTCTTTCAGGAAAACAACGTCGCGCGTGGACGGATCGACTGCCCAAAAGCCCTTGGTCCCTTTCCCAGTTGGACGGAGCGAAGACGCAATAGGCCGGGAGACGATGAACCGGCGAACGGGATGTTCTGGAGAAACGCGGTTTCCGTCCAGGACGTGCATGACGACAATGTGTCCCCGATCATAATGTTCAGAAACTGCGTCCTCGAGCGCGAGTCCGTCCACCTGCAGCTGTAATCGCACATGACGCCGAATTGCATCAAGAAAGATGCCTTCCTCTTCGGCGGAAGCCAACTCGACGGTGGGGTCGTGGCCACGCCCGACGCAAGTAATATGAGCGAATCGCCACAAGAAGTCGCAGAGTAAGCTGGGTTGGTCACGGATGTCGAAGGATTTGGAAACTATGCACCCCGCACGATCCCATCGAAGAAGTCGAGCGCAAGAACCGGACATTGAAATGGAAAAGATGAATGAACGATGTTGACGTGCGAAGATCTCAGCGACATAGGCAATATGTTGACCGAAGGCCCTGTCCCGATGCTTCTCGAGGAACTCGTCAGGCGACTTAGCCAGGAAGTCGTGGGCAGCGCGGTCCTCCGGGCTGGCGGCAATGGGGGGATCGACGAAGAAATCATGAGATGGATACGGCTTGACCTCGATGAATAGTTCAGCATATCCTAGCTCTGCCCGAAGACCTGTATCGGAATCCTGTACGGTCTGGACGTTCTGCTCGGAGTAGCAGCAGATGTGAGGCTTCATGTGCCCAAGTTTCCGGGGAAGAGAGGCTCGCTCTGACGCGTTATGGAAAGAAAAGCCGGGACACCGAGCCTTGTACTTCGTCCTCTTGTTCATTGCACGGATCTAACGGCAAGAGTGAGCATTTACGGTGCTGAGAAGGAGCATGAGGCACGTACCAACGGCTCGAATATCCCCGAAGGGGTGTCCGCTTGGGCGGGCACAGATCGGAATGCCAGCCAACTGGAGAGAAGACCAGACCTGGATGGCTCATCATCCAGATGCAGGAATTCGTCTATGAAGTCACGCACAGGCATGGGGCCCACAATATGCTCTCGAGCACCATCAACGAACTCGAGGTTCCGATTCTTGGCACGTAGTGGCTGCAGGGGTTGGTCCACAGCCAGAGGAACGTTATAAACGCATTTCGAAAGAGCAGGGTGGACTGGTTGAGCCATGGAGAGCGCGTGGCACGAGGGGCATCGGCTGGCTGGACAATAGCGGGAGCCTGGCGGGAGCAAGAGCAAACGTACGAGCGACCTCGACGTGGGCCCAACGTGGGCCAATCCCGACCGGCGCTTCTCGACCTTTCTCTCTTCCCACGAAGTTCAACATTTCGCTCGTCTGTACTGGTGACCATCTCAACATGCATATGCATACATTCGCTACACTCCAATCCAGTCTCTGCATGGAACCAACATGGAACTCTGCTCCGTGATTCGTGAACGCTACATTTGCTTACAACACCGTATCCCACATGATTCATACTGGATCCGGATCCCTGGAAGATGTGATACGGCGCTCGCAACATACATACCAGCAACAAAAATCCAAGTACGTAGCCGATCTTTGTCGTGTTAAGGAGGATTCGAGGGCCCTGCAGAAAGATAGTCCATCTCTGCAGCCAGAATCGGGGGAGGGAAGCTGGCTAGTGTTGACTCGCCGGGACGAGTCTTCTTTCCCTCGGCAGGCTCCACGCAACTCGCGAGAGACGTCTCAAGAGAAGGGTTCTCTCGAGCGTCGTGCCAGTTGGTCGGGTTTGTCAAGCTGGCACTGGAAGTGGTAGCGGATGATCCGACACCAACATGACTTCCCGCCAGGCGCGAAGGCCCAGCCTCCGCGTTCGTTGCAGCCCTTGGGACGCGCCGCCTTGCCGACGTCTGTGTCAGGGATAGGCTCATTGCTGGGAAGGCGATCGATTCAGCTGAGGAGTCATCTGTGTGGGTCCCCTCAACTGTTCCCTCCGTCTCAAGTGTGAGGTCCCTCTTCACACGTTTGACCAGGGAAGTCCCAACCGGAACCGCTCCCCCGTAAAGTTGATCCAAGTCTCGTTTCGCTCCGAGAGATCCGAGGCTGGACATGGTGGGGAAGTTGGGCTCTGCAGTCAGAGCACGCGGTGCATGCTCCTCGCGCCCGTTAAGTGGCGGTAGTGACTGCATCCTATCATGCTCCTCTGGGGTTCCTTTGAGTTCGTCGAGGAGATTCTTCCAAGCCGTCTTGACGTTGTCATACGTCCACTGACTGGTAGGAGGCTGGAGGGTACGAAACACCGTGTCCATCCAACTTTGCATGGCAGGATGCTTCCACTGGACATTTCTGGTGTATCGCTCAGAGCGCTTGTTCACCCCCTTCGCTTCAGAGCTCGGCCGTCCCCCATTGACGCTCTTTATTTCGAACATATTGATCACGTTTGCTGCGGCGTCGTCGTTACCACTCTTGGACGTGGGGTTCAGGCAGAGGACAGCGAGGTATAACACAACATAGAGTAGAGCTTCCATGTCGTGAACCATCCTATACCTCTTTATTGGTTCGGCGTCAAGGGTTAAGTCTGAGCAAACGAACTGCCATGGTGGCTGTCAACCGAGGCTCCAGTGAGCGCATGGCGTTTGTTGCAAAACTACTGTCTCACATACCGAGAAAGGGTTCTCGTGATTCATATCCTTGTCCTCATCCCATGACTGGTCCCAGTCAATCAAGTACCCCGTTCGACGTGAAAGCGGCTTGGCCGGCTGTCTATATAGGATGATACTTCTCGGACTTAGAGTCCGGTGAACGATCTGACATTTTCTGGATGCAGCGTTCAGCGCTGAGATCATGAGGACCAATGAGTGAATGGGCTAAAGTTCGAAGACGAGGGTTGCTCACTTTTCAAGACGTCATAAGTAGTAGTCAGGAGTTCATGTGTCCCCGAAAATTGGACCAGTGTGTGGCCCGGAGTATCGAGCACCAATCGATGGTGTGTACGCTTTCTGACCCTTACGTGGAACAGATGATCATTGCGCGCGGCGCCACAAATCCAAGGTGAAATCAAGAATTCTTGCGTTCGTGTTGATTGATAAGATCCTGCGGTGACAGTCGATATTTGTTTGAGTTTGGAAAGTAGAATGCGGGACGTACGGAGGTCTTGTATCGCCATGTAAAATGTGCGATCGGGGTACTGCGTCGGAACTTCATCTCGTTGGATGACATCTCCATAGAACAGTACTGAAGGTACACCGCGCACTCCAGCGACACCAGAGAGGTGTTGCAAGACCTCTCTCTCGGTCCGTTCGCTCGAAGGTGGGTCTTCCCGCCACGTATCCTTTAAGAGAACGACCTGGTGCCCGCTATCCCGCGGGGCAGTAGCGTCCACAGCCCAGTATGCACGAGTTCCGCTCCCAAACACAGCGAGAGGGTAGACAAATGGGCGAGACACGAGCAACCGTTTGACTGCGCTCGAGTTGCTCTGCGGGAAGCGAATCGCAGTAACATGGTCTTGAAGGAAGTGGATCTTGAGCGTGTCTTCGATCTGTTTAGCCTTGCTCCCAGTGGCCGCCTGCGAAGCGATATGTCGGCGGATCACAGACTCGAAGAAATCATGCTCGTGGGGATGAGCCATTTCGACGTTAGCGTCATAGCCACGACCCATATCGCTCGCGAGCGCAAAGCACCAGAGGAAATGGCACAGATGCTCTGGCGACCGATGAATATCGAAGGCAGCGGTCACCAGGGCTCCAGCACGATCCCAGCGGATGAATCGGGCCACAGAACCGCACTGCAAAATGGAGTAAAGGAATTGACGGTGCTGGCGGGCCAGGATCTCTGCGGCATACGTGACGTTCTGGCCAAAACACTGCTGCATGACCCCCTGCTTCGTAGCGCCGACTCCTTGGAGATTCAGAACGAACCTCCACCTCGAGCGGTCCTGTTTTGCGGGAAGATCCGTGAATGGGTCCATGAATCGATTCTTCTTCACCTCTACGAAGAGGGCAGCGTATCCCATGACCGTTGCCCCACGGTTATGGTTCTTTGCATCCTCGTTCAAAGCCCTCTGCACCACCTCGATGTGGGGCTCGGCATAGCAGCACATATCGGGCTTGAGTTTGCCGACGTCGCCATGCGTTCTGTCAGGCCGGTTGGATGTGTCGAGAAACTGGAATCCGGGGCACCGAGACCACCGCTCACTCGACTTCGGATCAACATACGAGTTGAGTGACTCGAGCTATCCATACACTCTCATCAGATATCGCTAATGCTACTCTCCTTGATGACCACCTTTACTCACCAATGGTTCGTAGATCTCAGACTCCTTATCAGCCTTCTCCGGGACATTTACGAAGGCATCCGTCGACGGAGGCATCCGATCTCCCCAGGTGCGGAGGACATGCCCACAGTCCATCAAAGTATCGAGAAATTCCTCGACAGGGATGGGGCCAATGAAGTGATGAGGGCAATGCTGTAAAGCGCGCTCGAATCGCATCTTGGCTTCCTTGTTGCTGAACCCGAACGTTTCACTGCTGTCCTCGTCGATCGCCAGAGGAGAAGCCCACACGCCTAACTCTGGGCTTTCAGGTGTTTTACTCTGCGGGATAGAAGGCGTATTCGAAGGGAGGGGATCGCCTAGTGGGTCGTGGAGCTGTGATATCGAGTGCTGTAAGGTGCATAATAAGAATGCGCAAGTGAGGGTGATAAAAGCAGAACGTACACCGCTGGCGCTATCAGCTTGGTCTCCAATACTCGATGACATTGCGGAGTGAGAAAGGTTGATCAATAAACGCGAGGTGGGGGGACTTGGAAGAGGTCGTCGTCCTAAGAGAAAAAGAGGGGGGGCTTCAGTCTGCGGGATAGGTCGGACACGATACAGCCTTCCGAGGACGATGCCACGCCGAACAGCCTGTGGGAAAGAACCTGTTATAAGTACAGAAGGTCGGTGTTAGACTCTGGTTTCGTTGAATCTACACACGGACACACAAATGGCGTCATAAACCGTGAGCGATATGGTGTCCCCTCGGGGGAAGAGAGATCCACTGACGATCCTGAACGCCCTCCCCACAGTGCCCCAAAGGGGAAAAAAGAGAATATTACACGAATCACAGCGCGGATGCGAGGTTAGAACTTAGAAGCGCTGTCAGCCAACGAGCGCCCAGCGCCGAAAGTATCGGTATCACTGAATACAAGTGACTGACAACGACAACAAGGCTACCATTGCGACCATTTTTCCAAGAATGATGAGCTTTGAAATAATGGAATGGGATGTGTAGACGGACAGCAGCACAGGACAACAACACTGGCGCATGACTCAGATGGACGAGAAAGGCATCTCGATTTTGCCAAATGAAGAGGCGTGGTTGAGATAGACCCTCTAACGGCCAGGGAGAACGCGCGGTTCGACAGGTCAGCTATGAAAGGGGAATGTGGACACACTACTCACTGTATGCTGGTCCTTAAGTCATCATGTGTGACCAGGGTTCGCGACGGTCGGAGCGTCGGTGTATACGGCGACTAGATGCCAGGGCTTCTGCCTTCTGTCTCCAGAAGAATCTCAAGCTTCGACTCGCCCGCAACCAAAGAAGTGATCACACGGTGCATATCGCCGCAGGAGAGAAGCTCGTTCACTGTGTTATAATTGTCAACCGCCCAGACTCGAAACCGGGGGAGATGGCGCTTGCTTACAATCTACAGACTATCTTCCGAGCGCAGAACATTTTCATCTTGTTCAATGGACGAGATTGGAATGTTGACGCCAATTACTACATCGGCGGACGGTAAGGTTTGTCAGCGTCATGGCAGCTAGAGTTGATAAGGCCACTTACGTGGTTGCACGCGAAAACAAAGCCCCAACAAGCCAAGGGGGTGGGTGTACAGTAGATTCCGTTGCGGCACTGAGGGCACAGCTCGCCAGGTCCGTAGACGACTTGACAAATCCTGTCGGCAGTAGAGCTTGCAATGTCCGCCGACGGTACGGAATACTTGATGCCACAAGGCAGATGACGGTGATAGCATCTGGCGTCCCGCCGGACACCCCGAGGGAATTTTTGCAAAAGGGAGAGAAGCTTGCCGGATGGTGGAGTCCAGCGCTACGCAGCCCTCGAAATCCAGGATGACGCTTAAATTGCGATCCAGCCCATGGGAGAGCCACTGACTACCCACCGGCAATTCCTCTACCAGTCAGGTTACGGTGGTTGGACAACAGGGCAGCAATACTGAAGTATGCCTCGGTTTACCTGGGACCAGGTTTGGAGGAGACACCGCGATTCGTAACCAGCGTCCACTGCGAAAATGCGGCGTCACCTACGCGGATGGTGAGATCCCCATGGAATGCATCACCCAGTGCCAATTGGGTGTACATACAATGTCAAACGTGGGGCTACCGGTGGAAGCGGTGGGCGCGAAACGAAATGGGAGTCTGAATCGATGGCGATTGGGCGGGGCGTCTGAATCGAGTGCGGCGGTGCGAACTGAAGAAACTTCTTCGCTGCGGGGAAACTTCTTCGCTGCACATGTTAAGGCCGCCCTGGGTGTTCTGCCAGGCCTCGGCGGGCTGCGAAGCGTGTTGAGTGGCCATTGCTTACGAGGTACCGAGACTCCTGTCCGGAGGCGAAGTCCGAGTAAACACGGCCGCCAGCTGCAACGTCTTGGCATAAATATCAGCGCGATTCAAAGCTAGTCTGCGAATACACTCACCACCTATCCTTTCGCTGCAGTGGAGCGCAGACTTCTCTGTATTACGGACCCAGTCTCGTCGAGTCTCGTGCCCAATTCACCGACCGTCGAATCACAGGCCCTGGCCAAGGAAGCGTGGCTAGAGCTGGGTGCGTTCTCGACCGTCGTCACCAGGACCGACGGATATGGCAGGCAGCCCGCATATTTTGTGGTCGCTCTCGGCAGGCGCCCCGCGATCGGCTCTCCCTCTTTCATCCTCACCATCATCCTCGAGCGCGGCCTCCCTCCCTGGCCGACGCCTCATCGCCCTCTCCATGATCAACCTCGTCCTCGTCCTTGCACTCTCATCTTCGTCTCTTATCGCCCCCGCCCGCTGCTCCCCCGTCGACTGGCTCCGCAAACTCGCAGGACCCACCGGCCCCGGCAGCGCCCGAGACGACAGCAGCTGGCTCTGGGGGTGGGCTTGGGCCTCGGACGGCAGCGTCTCTGTCGTCGACAGGACACCGCCGGTCACCTTCCCTGCGCGCCCTGCCTCGTTCGGTGCGGAGCTTGCTGATCAGCTCCTGGGCTATGTGATCCCGCTCTCCTCGTTCACCGCTCCATGTCCGAAGGAGCCCGCGAACGAGACGGTCCTCAGCTATCCGTTCGACGCCGACCCTGTTCTCGGGTGTCCGGATCTATGTATTAGCGGCGTCCACCAGCCGGAGGATGCGGACACTTGGATCGCGTTGGTTCAGCGGGGTGGTTGCCCCTTCGTCGAGAAGGCAAGACAGGCGCAGAAGTTGGGCGCGAAGGCAGTTGTGGTCGGAGGAGACAGGGATAACCCGGACGCATTGCTCAACATGTTCAGCGAAAGTGAGTTCCTAGCTGTTTTCTGTCGCTTCCATCTGTTGACGGCGGCTTTTGCGCAGGAGATTCGTCGGACGTCACCATCGCCGCTACCTACATAAAGTATTGGGATTACGTCCAGCTTTCGGCTATGATCGCGACGTCCAACACTACGCACAACGGCCTCAAGACCCTTTCCCTTCGCATCAGCACCGAATATTCCGCTTGGGAATGGTACTCGTAAGTCCTACCTTTGCTTATGCGCCTGGAGCCGACAAGCCCTGACTTGCGTACCCTCAGTCCCATAATCACCTTCATAATCATTCTCCTACTGCCCTCTCTGCTCACGTTCCTCACCCTCCTCGTCCACCGTGTACGGGCTGCTCGCTCAGCTCAACGCGACCGAGCTCCGGAGGACATCGTCCACAACTTCCCATCTCGAGTGTGGACCGGTACTGGCTGGGAGAAGCACGAACCTCTGTTCACTCCTGCAGACGCTGTCAACGATAGTGGTCAGCCCGACCTTGAGCGGGGACCAGACGCTTCGTCCAGCTCGCATGACCAGCAATTGCCGGCATGGGTGGAGGCGCAGGTGGAGTGTGCGATCTGTTTGGAGATGTTCGTCAAGGGCGATTGCGTCCGAGTTCTCCCTTGCTACCATCTTTTTCACATCGACGAGATTGATGAGTGGTTGATTCACAAGAAGAAACTTGTGAGTTGTTGGCCTGCTAATGCACACGTGATATCAACCGTTCCTGACCTTGTTCCAAACAGTGTCCCATTTGCAAGTCGGATGTGACGAAGCCACACTCGCAACCCTCTGCATCTTCAGCTGAAACGCACGATGAACAACATGCGCCTTCACGAGCTCCGTCTTCATCCACACATGCAGACGAACGGACGCCTCTCCTCCAGGCCTCCTCCGATCAACCAGCCGATTCGTCGTCGTCGTCATAACATATGGTTGTTGGACGGATTGTGAACACCATTCACGACAGTCATGACCGATACCCCCGGACTTGAGGCCATAGGACCTCATCCATGTTACAGTATGTCGCCCGCTGGGTTCTTATTTGTAGGTATACTTGCTATGCTATGGGGAGAGTGAACAGCGCAGTCCGTGTAATACATAGGTGTACTCCTCAGATTGACGCGACTCCCAGCTCGAGATGAAGCCCGTTACCTTGGGATGCTTCCGTGGCAGAGAGCTACGGACATGTGCATGAACTGTCGCCCAGCACCAGCAAAGCACCAGGCGAGGACGTTCTGAAGTCGGGTTTCGGACCGGAAGGGCGGTACCGTGGGATGACGTCGAAGGACCTGGTGCTTCAAGTTGTCGTCTTCCACATCGCCCTCACCGTTGAACGTTGATCTTCTCCTGCTCGCCAACCGCACGCCCTGATGCTCTTACCCAGACATGTCGCACTTTTTCCCCGCATATATCGGCAAGCCACCGCCACACGTCCTGAGGAAGCGAAGGCAGCGAGAGCGAGAGGAGCGGGCGCGCGAGGAGTGGGACCGAGAGCTATCGCCCGTGGTCCCTGATCCCGAACCATCGACGCCCGCACATGACGGAGGGGTCAATGTCTTCGGCACGCCGACTCGTTCTGTATCACGCGGGCACAAGACTTACGCTCACAAGCGAGCAAGATCTTTCACAACGTCTCGCGCGGGGGCGGGGTCTGATGGAGAGCAAGAGCAAAGGTGTGAGTGTTTCTCCGCGAAATGATATGCTGGTCAATCTTGGTTGGGTTTCTGTCGCCGTCTCGAATTTCCATCTGAGATGATACAGTAAGATTTCTCATAATGCATGGGGTCAAGCAAGGTAAGATCCCCCATTTCCTATGCATCATGGGCCGTTACTTATGCACGATGGAATGGGCACTTGGGTGTGAAGGGCCCATTCGGAACCTTCCCTGCGCTATGCATTAAGAGAAATCGTACTGTAGACGTCGTCGTCGCACCGGCGATATCTATCTACATGCCCATTCTTCCCAATGTTGTGCTCCGGCGGGTCAATACTGACACCGTTTCCAGCATCCTCCCGCGAACCATCCTCATCGCGTTCTCCAACCAAGGTTGTTTGGAAGAAACACGCCCACGACAACGATCCCACTAGGCTAGCGAAACGCCCTAGATTCAACGAGAATGACGATAACGACATGTATGCGGATCCCCTGGTGTTTGCAGGTCACGATGCCATCGCACCTGCTGCATCCTCTTCTCGTAGTCCAATGCGCCATCGTAAGGCGTCCGTCTACGTCGAGATTCAGACCCCCGTGAGGCGCTCCCGGTCACAAGCTCAACAAGACGTGCGTGTCGGGAGCCCGGAAGTCCCAGCACCACCGCCGAACACTCGCCGTCCCAGAGGCCGCCCTCCAAAAGTCAAGCCAATTGCTATCCCAATACCCTCCACCGCTTCCGACGAAGGTGCAGCGCAGAATGTCAAACACCGTCGTCACACATCTGGCCCGGAGATGACAGTGGGCGAGGCCCTTAACCAATCGTTTGCGCTATCTATAGCGTCGTCCAGCCCCGCCGCTTCGTCATCGCGAGCTCGCGGAGCAGGAGATGAGAACAAGGAGATCGCCGATCCTTCACGTCCTGAGCCTGTTCCAATCAAGCGCGGACCAGGAAGACCCCGCGGTAGCGGGCGTGGGCGAGGCCGTGGAGGAGGTCGTGGACGCGGGCGAGGTCGCGGGGCTGCTTCTTCTCTGTCATTGGTCTCTCATGATGCTGACAACGCTCCCCCTCCTGCACGCGCGCATGGGTCGGAGGCCTCCCTCCCTACCTGGACTACACTCTCGACATTGAACCGTGCGGACGCTTCGTCACGTCGGCCACCGCCTGCGTTCGCCCCAGAAGAGGAGGAAAGTAGCAGTGACGAGCTCGCATCTGTTGCTCAGGCCCCTGTGAAGCGGACTCCTGGTCGTCCTCGTAAGCATCCTCTTGAGAAGGCTTCGACAAGCGCAGCTTCAGTTGACGCGTACCGAGTGCGACCGCCAACTCCTGGCCCCTCCGCAAACGCCGCAGAAACCCCGACCAAACGGCGTGGTCGGCCCCCAGGCAGCAAGAACAAGGCTACGCTTGATCGCGAAACTGCGGCTGCCGCGATGGCGCGTGGGCGGGCGAGCCTCCCGGGGGCTCTGCCGGCATTGAGCGCGTCGATTATGACGGGCTATCCCGCCGTACCCGGCCCACCGCTCGCTACACCTGTCAATGACAGTGTCAAGCGCGGCCACGGACGGCCGCGGAAGAGCGCGCCTGCGCCCACCGTCTTTGGGTTAGACACGATCGATTACATGGAACCGCTGAAGGACCCCGACGACGACGACCCACCGAACCCCTTCCGCCGCCGCACGCGTTCACAGTCGCGCCAGGGAAGGGGCAGCACGTCCGGAACCCCAGCAGCATCCCCAGCCCCGAGCCCCCAGCGTAGGACCACCCGGGCCCCTCGACGGAGCAACAACACCCCCTAGAGCGACGGCGGCAGCGGCTTCGACGTCGGCGGCCCCGACGAGCGGCCAGTCGTCGTAGCACTACCTTGACATGAAGACGAAGATGCAGAGGCGGCCGCGCGCGCGTTCTGCGTCCGCGTCGCCGGCGAAGCGTCGGGCTCGATCTGCGCGGGCGGCGAGCGAGAAGCAGCAGAAGGCGACGGAGCTCCAGACGCGGACGCAATTGTGCAACGCGCTGAAGCTCAAGGACGTGGCGGCCGAGAACGAAAAGCAGAAGCGGAAGCAGCTGAAGGAGAAAGAGAGACAGACAGATGCGGAAGCGGAACGCGGACAGGCTGCGGGTCGCGCCGGACGACGTGCTGTTCTTCGGTGGCGACAAGAGCGAGGGCGGACACGACGACTAGGACGACGACGGTGAGGACAAGGAGGAGCAGGGCGACGCGACGGCCGTGTTCTGCGGGTCGTGGTCCGTGCTCGCGGATCCGGCGGCGACATTCGACGACTCGCTGGCGACGAAGACGCCGCACGAGGCCGTGATGGGCGTCCGCGCGTACATCGAGTAAGTCCGCTCTTGTCTTGCTTGCGGCCCGCGGACGGTGGTTGACAGAGAGTGCGTCCAGGTTGGACAAGGGGGCGTTCACCAAGTCGGACGATGGGCAGACGATCAGCGTCACCGTGCCGTGCGGGTGCATGTCGGTGCGCGGGCGAGACGGGGAGGGCCAGGATGCGGCGGCGGTGGCGTTATCGTCGTCGTTTCCGCATCAGGCGGAGTAGTGCGCGGGGGAGATGGCGGTAAGCGTCGCGCAGGACATTGTCTAGTTTCTGTTGTGTTCCCTGTTGTCTAACCTTCCGGCCTGCGTGGATGATTCCTCAAAGAGTCGCAAAAGGATCGATTGAGATAGCGTGTGGTGTGAAACGAAACAAACACAACGGTATGAATGGTACAAAAGGCGGTGACACCAAACCGGAGCTGGATAGTACAGTACTGTACGCATGCAGTAAATATCCCAAATAACAACAGTTCCGTAGATTGACAAGCGAAACACTCCGAGTGAAAACGTCCGTCCAAGTGTTCGTGAATGCGTGAATCATGAAGTAGACATGTGTAATGAGGATTAAAGCCCGCCCCAAATGTGACAACTGGATTTGGCAGATAGGAAAGCCAACTTTAAAATGCCTAGCCACACACTGCAGGTACCGTCCACCTGCCACCGTCACAAAAGCAGGACGACGATGCACAGGGACACCGCGACGGTGACGACGCCCATATGCATTGCTTGCGCCGCGGCGCCGTTCTTGCCGGGGGACCCGAGCGCCGCCCAGTCGCGCCAGGCGGCATACATCTCGACGACGAACGCCTGGCCCTCGGGGCTGTGCTCGCCCTGCACGCCGACGTTGTACGGGTCCACGACGGGCTGCAGCCAGCCGTCGGACGTGAAGTGTGCGAGGCTGCCGGTCGGCGCGGTCGCGGTCGATATTGGGGCGGTCGAGGTTTGAGAGGAAGAGGAGGCGGATGACGAGGACGAGGACGAAGAAGTGGAGTTGGGGGCGGAGAGGGAGGCACGGCTCTGCTCGGCGAGGGGGAGGTGGGTGTGGACGCCGGCGAGGAGCGCGAGGCGGTAGACGGTGCTGGCGATGAGGGCGGTGCCGGAGCCGTCCTCGAAGGAGGCAGCGTCGTCGGCGTAGTTCTTGAACAGGCCGGTCGTTTGCTGTGTATGTATGCGGGGATTGGGTGCGTGAGTGCCAGTGCGGAGCGAGGTCAGGTGGGGAGACGCTGAGGACGCACGAGGTGGGGATAGATGCCGGTGTGGATCTCGGACACCCAGCCTGCGAGGTCCTTCGACTGCTGCTTCATCTTCTTGGAGTACTGCGAGTTTTGGATCGTCCCGAGCACGCGGAGCATGCCCGCTGCAGCCCACCCGTTGCCTTGTGGGGAAGATCAAAGATGTAAGTACGCTACTTAGACGAGACGCAGCGCACGATACGCTTACCAGTCGTCCAGTGACCGTTGTCAGTGCTGTTCCCCGTGATGTGCCTCCACATCCCTCCCGCGTCGTCGTCGACCAAGGCTTGGCGGTAGAGCCGACATTGGTCGTACGCCGCTTGTAGCAGGGACTGATTCTGGTTGAGGACGCCATAGTACGCAAGGAAGGGGGGGACCATGTACACAAAGTCGGACCTGGGCGTCCCGCGAAGGTAATGTCAGTCACAACTGCACACGGGGAGTGAGCCTTCCACACGTCAACCGTAGATCCTTCTTCCACACAGGCTCGGACGCCTGTGCGCCACGGCCCCACGAGGGACAGGATGTGGGAAGGAGAACGAGAGAAGGTGCAGAAGGCTCGGAGGAACGTGTTTCGTAACTCACCAGAGCTGGACGTTTTCCACACGGTGAGAGATCGCGCCGTCGCTGGACCGAGGCACGCTCTCGAGGAGGTAGTCGAGCTGATCTTGCGCGGCCCCCGCGTAGTCGAGGCCGTCCGATGAGCCTGCCCCCGTCCAGTTGGCGAGCAAGACGGCGACGCCGATGCTTGCGGGGTCGGCCGCTGCCTCCCCGTTCTGTGTGCCGCCGATTAAAGGCTGGGGTCCGGTGCTGTTACGGGAGGTGACTACCGAGTGCGCGATGGAGAGCACTTCATCGAGAGAGGATGGTGCAGAGCTTTTGGGAGGGGGAAGGCTGGTGGAGTTGAGGACGGAGTAGGAGGGGGTATCATACTCGGTGAGTGCTTGGGCGCGGGTGCCGATCTCCCAGCTGCTCCCTCGACGTCAGTTCCTGTCCGCGGAGTCGAGTAACCATTACGAGTAGGAGATTACACACCTGTGTGTCGCGCCCTGCGCGAGACGGGCTTTGATCTGGTTGAGCTGGTCGTCAGAGAGCTGCTGGGCGGACGCGAGCTGCCATGAGGCGGTGAGGAGGAAGATGGCAGCAGCAGCGAGACTCAGTTGGGGCAGCGGCGATCGGCGCCAGGCGAGTCGCGCGCTCATAAGTTCACCGAAGCAACTTGGACACGACCGTCGTCGCTGCAGGCCTGGGGCGATCAGTGCAGCTTCACGCAGACTGGAGGAGCAGTGTTACTTTTTAACGCGGGTGGGCAGACAGATAGATATTTGTGATATTTCCGGGGTCGACGCGATGACCGGGTCTGCCGAAGCCGGCGCGCGGGGCGCAGCGGTCTCCACCTCTCCACCCAGGCCTTCAACGTTGCAACAAGTAGCACATTGATAAGCATCCTTCTCGCTCCACTGGGCTTGATCGCGAGCTTCGCGACCCCACGGAGATGATCCGTTGCGCACAAAGAGCGGTGGTTAGGCAGGTTAATCTGCTGTAAAAGTAGTAAGTAGCCACGGAAGGCGTGTCCATATACTAATAGAACAGATCACAGACAAACGCGCTGCCTGAACGCCTCTAACCAGCTCTAACCCTTCCATCAAGCTCGGCGGCCGCGGGTTCTGACTTCACGACCTGACCCGCGCCAGATAGGAACTCCCGCGCCTCGTCCCAGCTCACCATCCGCCGCCTCGCCCCGCCACACCTCCTCCGCATCGATCCTCTTCCAGTCCTTAAAGTCCGTTACGCGCCCCTCCCGCAGACCCTGCTCGACCGCGGGCGGGACCGCATCAAAGTTCACATCCGCTGCCATCGGGAAGACCTCCATCACGTCTTCCGGCTCCGTGCCTGCAAGTTGTTGCGCGCCCTCCCCAGGGAAGTGGTCGCAAAGGATGGTGTCCGCGACGGCGTACGCGTGGAGCATCGTGCTCGCGAGCACGCCGCGCGCGCCTCGCTCGCGTACGCGTTGCGCACGACGCGCCCGTTCACGCCGACGATGCGCCCGCCCGCCGTCCGCACGTGCCCCGGCGCGAGGTCGTACCACGGCGCGGACGGCTCCGCACGGTGCCCGAGCGGGGTGACGACGAGGTCGGTCGCGATCGTCGAGGTCGCGCCCGTGGGCACGGCGCGCTGCGACATGTCGAGGGTCGTATGTGCTAGAGAGAGCGTGAGCTGGGACCGCTTGGGGATGCGGGTGCGGGTGCGGTGAAGCCCGTGGGCGAGCGGAAGAAGTCGAGCGACCATGTCTTGCGCGTCGTCCCGAACGCGTTCTTCGGGCCCTTCTGCAGCAGCTGGAGCGTGCGCGCCTGCTGGCGCGTGAGCCCGTTCCCGTTCTCCTTCTCTGGGATGGCGAGTAGGATGGGGTCGAGCGGGACCATGGCCGCGTCGGGGAGGTTCATCATCTCGCGGAGCTCCTTGGTCGTGAAAGCCGCCTGGAGCGGGCCGTGGCGGCCCACGATCAAGACGTGCTCGACCGCGGAGGCGCGGAGCACGGAGAGGACGCGTCGTACTGCGAGGGAGGGGTGAGGAACATACGCGCGACGTCGAGCGAGACGTTGCCTTGACCGATGAGGGTGACCTGCCTGACGTGCGAGAGCGGGTGCGAGGGGTGCTAGGTGTACCAGTGCACGAGGGAGAGCGCGGGGATGCAGTATTGCGAGGGGGCGCAGGGCGGGGTGGAGGATCGGCACGATGTGAGTGTAATAAGGGCTTGGAGGGGGAGGGGAAGCGGTTGGGAGATTGGGGAGGTCTCGCCGACGTTAACGTTCCCGAAGAAGCGCAGGCGAGGGTCGGCGGCCGTGACGTCGAATTTGTGGGTGTAGTTCTGGTAGAGAACTAGTTGTTAGCAGACTGAAAACACGAGAGGTAGAATATATAGTATGATGACGAGGAGTTCTGCCCAAGTAACACAACCGCTCACCTTCACTTGGGGATGGTACGAGGTGTGCATGTGATGTACAATGTAGTTGAGGGTACGAGAAGGGCTCGTCCACAGTAACCAGTAACTTTAAGTTGCGAGGGACAGGCGACAGTCGTGCACGCTGAGCGACTACTAGTAAGTATACTTAGTACATAGCAATGATAGCATAGTCGCGTCCAAACATGTCCAAACGATGGGCCGGGATCTCAAGCGCTCAAATCCGATGGGCGCGTCTCGTCACCTCTGGGCTACCTCGTCTCCACCTCTCTCTCTCATACACAAGCTTGAGCCATCGGAGCGTCGCGACTCTTTCTTATTGCATATAAGACTCTCCTCTCAGCTCCTTCCAGAACTTCTCGTGCGCCAGCCACTTCTCCCGTCAAGACTCGCAGTCTGTCACCCCGCTCTTCAATCTTGCTTCTTCGCAACGGGAGGTGTAAGTGTCTTCCGACCCTCCAAGTCAAGTCAACCATCATAGCTCTGTACTTGCCATGCTCCGGACCACAATTAGGGGAGCGTAGGATTTGGGCTGGGTTGCAGAAGGGCTCGGATGTCGCGCCTCTCGTGAAGGTACGTCCTTGCTTCACCATATGGGCCCCGCAGCTCGAGAACGAGCCGAACGATAGTGTGTATCTCAAGGCGTCCGCGGGGAAAAGGTACGTACTTTACCCGTTTCAATGTCTTTGTCTTTGCCTTCGCCGACCTGCCGATGCCACGGAGGCGGTGGAAGGCAGCCCATACATGCGACTGTAGCAATCGCCTTGCTGATTGTCCCATCGATGCCCTCGGCGACTACATCCGTACCAAACTCAAGGCCCCGTTGGACACGGTGGACCTCTACACCGGGACTACCCCAGGTCAGGACTTTGATACTGCGTTTTCTCGGTAGACGTGCATGATATGAGGTGGCATGTACTGCGTTTTCGAAAATAATCAGGCATTTGACATATCTACATCAACGTAACCTAAAGTTATAAAAAAGCAATGTAGAAACGCGATGCGCATTTCGGCTGTGGGAGCCTCGTTCAAGGTTGTTTGCATGGACGACCTCACCTCGCGCAGCCCAAATTTGACGACGTCATATTGCCACAGTCATGGCGACCTTCCTAACATTCGAGGTAACCCCCTCCGGACACGTCCTCGCGATATTAGGTTATTCACCCTGGACGACACTCTACGACGTTTCCTCGCACAGGCCGGGCAACATGGTCCTTCACGCAGTGACTGGACTACTATGCTCAGCTGCCAGTGTGGATAAGTCAACGGTGAGAGCTTCAAGTTCAACTTGTTCTGGACCATTTCTGGAACTGACACGTGGGTTCTTGTTCTGCCAGGTCGATCACGTCTTCACTGGCCTCCCGCCCAGACACATCCACAAAACTTGGCCCCGTCTACAAGTCCCCCCATCCCCGAAGGCCCGACTCATTCTCGCAGGATGTGGCAGGAGGACTTCAAGAAGACGCATACGACACGCATCAGAACCCATCTGGCTGCCTTCCCAAAGCAATTGTTTTGTTTGAAACGTGGACCGTCCCCCTTCAGGCGCGATGAGCGATCTTATTGTTTCGCGCCATCTTCGATCGCCTATCCCTAGCCCCCCATGCCCCGCGACCCCCGCGGCAACGGCGGTGAGGACAAAAGAGTGCAAGAGAAACGCATTAGAGTTGGAGCTGACTAAGCGCCAGGGGGCACATTGTTCGCCATTCTAGTGAGCCGTAGTTCGCAGAGCGCTGCCTGGACAAGACCCATGATGAACGAAGTTCACCCGTAGATGCTCACCGATGCAGGTATAAGACAGGGCCCGGCCGTCCCCCTGCCGCTGCAGCACTCTCCTCGCGTTCTCGAGCATCGCTGCTGCTGCTTCACCCTGTTCACGTTGGCCGTTGCGTGGGCCGGGCCTATCGATCCCCTGACGTATATCTCGGACCTTGGGTTGAGCTTGGGTGCGCTAGCGCTGCGGTACCGGCACAGATCTCCGAGTCTTTTGGTCCGCGGACGGCGACGACTCGAACTAGGCGTTTGACATCTGGCTTTTGTGGCCCGGGACCCGGATCGGTTCGACTCCTCTCTCTCCAGCTTTTTCCAGGTCGCATCGTCCCTTCCGTGCATAAAAACGCGCCTCGCGAACTGCATTACACTCCGGCGGAGTGCTTGAGCGGCATTGTACCGCCTCGCACTGATTCATATCGTACCGATCAACCTTTGCACACGGCGCGCTATCCCTATTTCCTGCTGTTCGGAGCACTCGGGTGACAGTGGCAAGACAATAGTTTTTGGGCAAGGTGAGTATGGTGCGCTTATCCACGCTTGTGACGGGTCGAACGCTCATTGCCTATCTCTTTTTCTTGTTTCGTCTATATATTGGCCTGCTGCAGGTGGAGGGTTGTCGTCGTTGCGTTCTCAACTTTCTCCCTTGTGCCCACTTCGTATCGTCGCCTCCTTCGAACACAACCTGGAACTCCTTCGAAGCAGAGACCCCATGAACGGAAACAGGAACGAATACGCAGACGGTCAGTTTACCAATGGCAACGTTGGCTCGGCTGGCCAGAAACCGCGCAACCCTCGGTATCGGAGTACGTGTCAGACCACCTATCTTCCAGCTTCTACTAGTCTCTGTGGAATGCTTACTTGTGTTGTATGTCTAGCCAAGCTCTGCCGCAACTTCCCACTAGGCACCTGCCGCTACGGCCACAACTGCTCGTACCTACACATCGCGCCCTCCGCCTCCTCCCCAGCAGCACCCCTCGTCTCCCCAATCCCCACCGCAGCGCGCTCGTCCTTCTACCCTACGCCCTCCATCCCCAATGTACCTGTACCCTCCGCTTCGTCCGCATCTCAGCAGGCAACCGCGCCCGACGCGCTGGCGAAGGACGCCCGCCCGGGTCCAGGAACGGGCCCGGCTCCGCTCCCACAGACCCACGATGGGCGGACCCGCGCGTCTCGCCGGGACCAGCCCCACAGGAGGGACCTCCTCCCACGAGCGTGCACGCCCGCCGGCGACTACAGCACTAACGAGTGCCCGGATAGCCAGAACCTGAGCTGCACTGGTACTAGCGTGCCGTGGAGATGGCGGCGCCAGGAGAGCACGTCGTCGGAGAGGTGTGCGCCAGCCACGGAGGACGCGGCGATGCGCCAGTTCCCGCCCGCGCCGCCTGCGACTCCTGTTTCGTTCGCATCGCCAGAGTCGCTGTGCAAGGAGATCGGGATGGCCACAGGAGGCGGGGCATGGGAGACATATAGGTGGGCGGGGAACGGGGTGCGGAAGTGGGCGAACGCCACTCGCAGCCGCGATTCGGAGTCGCCGCCGCCTTCGCAGCAGCAGGTACCGTCGACGATGGCGGGACACGCTCAGACGTCGAAACTGTTCAAGCATAGGAACCAGTTCTTCAAAAGTATGTGCTTGATACGGTCAGGACGGGAAGACGGGAGAGCTGATTGTTCATCTTCATCTGTGATCTAGCGAAACCGTGTCGGTTCTACGCAGAGCCTGGGGGGTGCATCAAGGGCGATAGGTGCAACTTGTATGCGTTTACGGACTTAAGCTTTGGTGATGTGGGCATTGCTGACTGTTCCTCATCAGCATTCATGAACACCCTGACGAAGGACGCCATCCAACCGGCCTCGTTGCCCCTGTGGAGGCGTACTCGGAGAGCGAGCCTGAACCCGAGTTGAGCGGTGCCGAGTCCAGCGTGCAAGACGATATGTTCTCTCCTTTGTCCCCCAGTACTGCTGCGACGTCCGAGCACGTGTCAGAACATGCAGAGTCAAAGAGGAACTTCTTCCCTGTGACATGGCGGGTGGTAGGGGGTGGCGTGATGATGAGCGGCAAGCGTACGTTACAAGATGCATTCTCCGGAACATCTTGCACTAACCTTATTGTCTTATGTCAACAGGCGAGGTGTGCGAGGCCTTCATGGCCGGGCAATGTTCAGAAGGCACGGAGTGTCGATACGCTCACCCCGAGACGAGTACGTTGTGTTCTCTTTGGTTCGCCTTACACGTCCAAGAACCTGACGCGCACGTCCTCAGGTGAGCCCGAGTACCTGGCCACATACTCGGAGCCCCCACCGATGTACAGTCCGATATCGCCAATGGTCTCCCCAGTCTTCTACGCATATCCCGTCATGTACCCAGCGATCTCCCCACCTCAGCCGTTTGCGCTCCCGGCAATGCCCGGTCACATGCCTTCGGTTCTCCCCTTCCCCGCAGCAGCCATCCCGCACACCCAGGATGAGACTGCCCAAAATGGACACACATTCAGCGTCCTGCCAAGCTCGATGACCTCACCGGACGCTCAGCCCAGTGGACTTCTGTATCCGGCTTACTCTCCTCACCGGGTGGTCGACGGCTCCACACTAATCGACCAGACGCAACAGTCGTACCTGTACCCCGAAGGCGGCCTGTATGCCGAAACGCTGTTCGCGGCGAGGTCGATGGTCCGGCCTGTGTCGACGCCGCCCAACGCTATCCATGGGTCTGGCGCAGGGGTTGCCAGAGTGCGTCCGGACCGTCCCTTTTCGTCTCTATCGCCGCATCTCTGACGATGGCCTGGTGACCTTACAGCTGTTCGCTGCGGAGATGCCATGACCCTTCGGAATCCGGTGGTGCAGCATTGTGGACAGTACTGAACGCTGGTCCACGTCCGTTCATGGGTTCGGTTTCTCAAGACGCTACAGCTTCCGCCTCGGTGCGGCGGTGTGCCTGAGGCGGTTCTGTCATTCGCGAAGGCGTCAGTCATGGCGTCGAGACGGTATGGATGCGCGCGGCGTCCACATTCGATGTTACGGTTCATTTTACCTTTCCAACTCAGCGCCTCCAGGCCCTGGCTACTAATCTGTGTACGTTCCCTCTCTCTCTCCATGGACGAAGAGACACTCCTCTTTTATCCCACGCAGCTCCCATGCTGCAGTGTGACCCACACAGACCTGACCTACGTTATAGTTCATATTCTCGTATTGCTGCACGTTCGGATATGTTCGTGTCGCTGTACCATTCCAGCCCCTCCATGTGCGATGTATTCTAGCATAAGTTCCAGGTTCCGGTACCGGTGTACACGTGGTTTCTTCCTCTGCTGTAGTTGTGTTCTTGCGGCGATGCCCCGCAGTAATGCCGGTCGTGTCTATAGATGTTCTGTATTTGTCTCCCGATGTCTTCCTGATACATTGTCATGTACTGATCAGCGTCCCCAATTCAATCTGAACATGTGCTTGCATGGCTTTGGATCCAAGTTCCTGTGACTCTGTCGACGAGCAACGGCGGCCCGGGTCGAGTAACTACGAGGACGATCGAGGCAGCAATCAAAATCTTATCAGATAAGGGAGCAGGCGTGACAGCGGTCTTGCGTGCTCTCCCTCGGCCTGCTTTCTTGATCCTCTTTCCCCTTCTTCGACCCAGCCCTGCTTTCGGGGATCATCACAGCCTCCTGGTGGGGCATATCCGACTTCCATATAAACACTCTCGCCTGTTTTTGAGTCCACCCCTCCTTTGTCCGCCCCACACAACCTCCTCCGCCTCCCTTGGCAACGCCCGTCGTCCTCGTGTAGTCTCTCCGTTCCCCTCACGCACTTCAGAGCCATGACCGCCAGCAAGACTTCAACTGCAGACATTGACCTTTCACAGCCCATCGCTGTCATCCTTCGCGAAGGCACCCATGCAGCGCACGAACGCGCCGAGCACTCAAGGGGCGCACAATGGCTCACGCGTGGCGACCTCGACCGGGAGGAATACGCACGCTTCCTCATGATGCTCTGGCACGTTTACGAGTGAGTTCTTCATCCCCCCCCTTTCCATCAGCTCGCCACAGCTGAATCCCTGTTTCTAGTGCTTTCGAACGCGCCCTCGAGCAGCACGCCACGCAACCCGTCCTCGCCCCGACGCACAACCCCGGCCTCTTCGCACGTTCCGCGAACCTGGCGGCCGACATCAGCTACATCCTCGAAGTCCCCGAGTCGTCCTGGCAGTCCCACCCCATCCACATTGCGCTGACGACGACTGCGCAGCCGCCCGCGCTCTCACGCTACGTCGAGCGGATACAGGAGCTCGCGGGTGGCCGAGACCCCGCCAGGCTTCTCGCACACGCTTATGTTCGCTACCTGGGCGACCTCTCTGGCGGGCAGTTCATCCGGCGGAACATTTCCAAGGCGTACGGCCTTGAGGTCGGCGTCGGGGGCCTCAGCTTCTATGACTTCCGGACCTTGACAGGGGCCGTTGGCGAGGCTGCGAACGCCGGTGAGATGAAGCGGATCAAGGAGTGGTACCGGGAAGGGATGAACACGGGCGTTGGGGACGACGCGGAGCTCAAAGGTCAGTGACCACGGGTTTGGCGGCGGCGTGGGGCGCGCGGGGAGGGTGCTTATGTGCTTACTGGTATTTGACAGCTGCGATCCTGGACGAAGCGAACATCGCGTTTGAGTTTAATACGGCGCTCTTTGACGAGCTGAAGGCACCTTCGAAGCCTACTTCGATCGCGACTACGGCTATGGTCGAGCTCCCTTCCCCACTCCACTCGCTTATTAATTCTGCGTCTCCTCCGTCGCCGTCGTTTGTGGAGGATATGGGAGACTCGCCTCTCCTCGCGTCAATCAAGGCGCAGGGCCGATCGAAGACGGTATACGAAGCGGCAGAGGCCCCGTCAACATCCTATTCTGCGACATCTGTCATCGCGTTCATCGCCGCCGTCTCAGTAGCCCACTTCGCTCTGGTCATCGGTGGTTTCACTGGCGCAAAGGGATTCGCCAAGCTCGAACTTTTCACCCAATGGCTGGACGACTTCTTCGCCTCTACTCCTGCCCAAGCATGACAGCACCTGCCCTAGAAGCAGATATTTGGCCAGTGCTCCACATCGCACTAGATCATGGATCTTTGGGACACACATGTATCACGGATGCTTGAGACCGGACCTCTGTATATCCGGGTAGACGGGTTTCTGTTGGCTGCACGTTGCATGTACATACACCCAACCTGTACCATAACCTCTCGCTTCATCATCATCGCATCATACTGCAACTTGCATTGGTCTTCGACTGAGAGCCTCAACGAACCGCTCAAAGGTAATCGTATGTACATACTGCAGGAACGTGATTGTCGCTACCTTACGCTGTGGGAGTTTCAGGGTTCAACTTCCTCCCCCTTCCAGTCCCACACTTTCCCCCTTTGGTCGGCGCGGAGGCCGTCCACGACCTCCGCGAGCTTCGCCGCCGAGTACTCGGGCGAGAAGAGCTTCTCGGCGCTCACGCTCCTCCAAAACCGCTCGCTGAGATCCGTCTTGACGGTTCCAGGGTGGACGCCCACCGCCATGGCATGCAGCTTCTTCGCCTGGAGGTGCAGGTCGAACGTACGGATGACCTGGTTGAGCGCCGCCTTCGACGCGCGGTACGAGTACCACCCGCCGATGCGGTTGTCGGATATCGAGCCAACGCGCGCGGAGACGTGCACCCACTTCGCGAGGGTGAGGGGGTCCGACGGCGCGGACGTGGACGCGGAGGCGGGCGGGAGGAAGCGCGAGAAGTGCTTGATGAGCAGGAGGTGGCAGACGACGTTGAGGCGGAACGTCTCGAGGATGTGGTCGGGCGCGAGGTCCGCCGGCTGGCGCTCGGGATGGAGGACGCCCCCGGTGAAGAACGCGGTGCGGATGTACGACGGCGCGTCTGGGCCTGGGAGCTGGGGGAGGGCGCGGCCGAGCGCGTCCGCTGCAGACGCGATGCTCTCTTCCGAGGTTAGATCGAGAGGAAGGAGGTGGAGACGCGCGGGGTCGATGTCTCGGAGGGGGCCCAAGATGTCCTCCCGTACTGACTCCGGGGTGCGCGGGCCATCAGGACCAGAAC
The DNA here is from genome assembly GCA_020736865.1 of Ganoderma leucocontextum. Lineage (NCBI taxonomy): Eukaryota > Fungi > Basidiomycota > Agaricomycetes > Polyporales > Polyporaceae > Ganoderma > Ganoderma leucocontextum. The sequence goes on from JAHKGY010000006.1 coordinate 1,589,637, forward strand.
CGCTGCTGTTGGGCGGGTTGGGGCGGAACGTGGCGAAGATGGGGAGAGAGGTTGTGCGGAGGTAGTGGCGGGTGAGTGCGAGCGATAACCCGCGCGTGGCAGGAGATATTAGGATGAATGGAGGCATTCGTAGTGTCGTCCCTCACGCACAGGGATTAGGGAGACAGTTGTTCTGACCGTGCGAGGGAGGATGTTAACGTTACAATGATCTCAGATATTCGCCGATGCAACCCACCATGATGTCAGCCGATCGGGATGGTCATCGAATTCAGTTGGAAGCCTTATGAGGCTGAGAGTAGGGGGGCGAGCTTACGCCGGCTCGGTTTCGCTTGCCACATGTCTAGTAGCCTGCAGTATGTGGGTCTTGCTCGTAGTTAGAGTTCGAAATGCTACATCAGACATGCGTGAACCGTTAGACGGAGACTGGCTCGTGTAAGTATATGCGAGCCTCGAGGTGACCATTGCCTGCCAGTCCCGGCCCACGTCCTCCGAAACAGGGCCGAGGTTGAGCGTCGTGAGCGCGGTGGCCACTGTCGACCACGTCCAGGAGGTGAATGAACTTGGCAGACTCTTTAGTAGTGCCCGAGCCATACGTATTCGCAGTTTGAGTTTCTCCCAGAGCGAAAATGGTCAGATACCTGCGCAGCTTCTCAGGTCGACTCTCAGGGACAGTGATGTTCGAATGAGCCAAAAGATTCAGACGTCGCGTCCACTGTGGGGCGCCTGCAAAACGTTAACGACATCAGCAACGCTCCGAGCCTCCGGCTAGGGTCGTCCGACAATGACTGCGGAACACCTACTACCGTCTCCTTCAAAGCGACATGGTTCTCCAGATTGATTAGGAGTGCCGTTCCGTGAGTTTGCCAGTCTTCACGAGGGCCAGGTGGGAGGCCTTCAAACTTGAAATCCTTGCCCCGCTGAAGGTCAGCGATGCCGGCCCTTGGTTCAAGTTCGCACGTCCATTCCAACACAGCAAGATCACGTTCAGCTGGCAGCGGCCCCGTCGCGTCCATGACGTCGTGCGCTCCATGCAGGAAGATGCTCAACATGTTGCGGATGATATCCGAGCTTATGAGATAATAAATTAGACTCGGATAAACTGGGAGGTAACTTACTCTCGACAAGCACGCATGAAATATTTGCCTCGATCTTGGAGGCTAGAAAGGCGTAAGGGCCGGTGGGCTCAAGTATAGACGAGGATCTAGTCGGCCCGAACGGCAGCCTGACGGAATTCGTCCTTTCGGGGAGGGTGTTACACCCGTGATCGGAGCTGGGTGTCCGAATCAAGGCTCTAGAGCCGTGGATGTGATGCCCATACGAACTTCGGTCTACTTATTGAGTGCCGCACATGTCAGGTCAATAATGAGCGAACGCACCCGTTTCGAGGAGAACCATTTTTCGGTGGTAGCCTCAGCCTGAAACTGGGAGGCCTCGGATATGGCCGAGGCGGGGATTGAATATTGGTGACTGGTGCGATTGGCCATGAACGCCACACTCTTAACCTCGCTATCCACTGCGGTGGTAGACACAGCTCATGAAAGCGCGACATAGATCACGGTCTGGCCCCGCGAACAAGTTTTGGCTCGACGGCGGGGACGACGATAGGCTACTCCGAGTCTTGCTTCATTCAATTGATTGCAGACAGCTAATCGTCAACCGGCGACAAGGGTGCTTGGTGAGTACTTGTATACATCTCTGTGTGGTTCGCAACCGCACTGGGATTCTGTTACATCATAAGTATGGTGAATCGGGTACCCGAACAGGCGCCAGCGGTGGAAGAGATGCCATGCCGCCAATTTGCGCATAGTACCGGTGTAGCCAACGATATCCTGCACTCCGTTGACCCTTCGGAATCATCGCACAGGTCCTCGCGTATACGGCAGCATCAGCTGTATGCGTTGCAATGGTTGACTTGACGATCCGCGTCAGTCGGACGTTGCTCTAGATCCGTTTTCGTTCCACATTCTAGGTTGTGGTCACGGTCCCGTCTGGCGACGTAAAATCAATTCATGCACTTCATGGTACGTATTCGTGGTCGTTTCTTGGAATAAAACAATAGATGATAGCTCGCTTATCCCTAGGGCTTTACCCGGCCATGACAACCTGCAATATTGAGTAACACCGAACAGCGTTTCATGTACTATGCGAAGAATGCGCCGCTTGATTTTCCGGTTCTCACACGGAGTCGTCCCTTACTCTGTAGGGTCGATTTTGAAAACATATGACATACAAGCCGCCCTCGGGTGCGTGCCCCAGCCATATGTTGCGGCACGAGTTCAACCCCCGTCATATATTAATCCCGAGCCCAGGGGCAGAACTGGCTGCCACTCCGACCGGAGGAAACTCATCCGTCCTATGGCCTCCTCCTCGACGCTGTCACCCCTGAACAAGATCTATATCATCAGCACCTGGATTGAGACGGCTCTCTGGGGTACGTCATTCGTTAATGTCCACTCAACTTCGTGTTCTAACTCGTCCCACGGCTAGGTTTCAAGTGAGTGGATAGCCCCGATGCGTAACTGTCCGTTCACCTGTCGCCAGCACGATCGTATTTGCAGTTGTGTGCTACCTTCTTTTCGGACAACTACGGGGCCAACGGAGCCAGTGGTACGTGCTTGACCTGACCCAGTCTGACTGACCACCCAAATCCGACCACCATCTCGATTTTAGGATCTTGTTTGGGACGTCCGCTCTCTTGTACCTTTGCGCGACGGTCAACGTCTCAGCATCGCTCCGTCAAGAACTTGAAGCCTTCATCTTTATTCCCCCCGATGCGCCACCATACTATGCATCGCTCTACTATGCGTCCCAGTCGCGTAGCATGGCACTGCTCAAGAACTCGACCTACGCCATCGCGGTATGTTCTATGATGCAAATGTAACTCCACATAGCGATTGACAACTCCACCAGATGTTCATCCAAGACATTGTCCTGGCAAGTCGTCTCTGGTATGTTTTGTGCGACATACTTACAAGTTGGCGCATAGACTTGGCGGATGCACGTCGTCTGGGCATATAATTGGAAGGTCATCGTGATACCTGTAAGTGCTATCTCGATATCGCTCACATCTGGGTGGTGACGGAGAACCTAGATAATCCTTGTGCTCGTGCGTTTAGGTATGTAGCCACCACAAACAACATTGCGCATCGACCAACTGACAACGAACTCAAGGTGTCTCGATCGCCGGCATCGTCGTCTTCGCGCAAGGCGTGAACGCCACGGAGTCCATGGTCCGCGTGCTGAGCGACGTCGGCTGGCCGGTCGAGCTCGTCATCAACATCTCCGTCACCGCGGCCATCGCGTCGCGCCTCTGGTCCACCGGCTCCCGGATCACCCAGGCGATGGCGCAGCCGTCCCGCACCAACAAGTACATCCGCCACATCTTCCTGCTCGTCGAGTCCGGCGCGCTCCTCATCGGGATCACCATCGTCGTGTTCATCCTGTACAACCTCGACGACCCCGCGGCGCTCGCCGTGCTGGACATCGCGACGCAGATTGCGGTACGTCACTGCGCCCGGTTCATACTCCACTGGATCTTCTGGGCTCTGAATCCCTGAGCCTTTTGCTGACGCCGCCGCTCTGAACCTGCAGGCCCTCGTCACATATCTCGTTATCGTGCGTTCCGGCTTCGGTCTCATGCATGGGCTGCCCGGGTCGGCGCCAGACAAGTCCATAATGACGTCCTCCGCACTGAGCGGCATGGTCTTCCGAATGGAGCATCTCGAGCGCGCCAGGGCGGATATGTCGTGCATCCAGGTCACCCGCGAGGTGGTGACCGACGGGGACAAGAGCAGTGACCCGGCGGACGACGTCGACTACAAGACCGACCGCGGATCGCATTACGCGGTTTAGACTATTATGATACTGATACTGGCTGGTTCACGCTTCACGTACAGTACTTGCATGCTCACTTGTTCTATGTTATATACGATCTAATTGGGTTAAGAGCACGACATAGTCTGCTGACGTGACCGTCGCACTGTGTTCGAATATCTAAATCGCCCCGCCGTATTGATTACCCCTAAGGTGTATATCCGTGTAGAGCGTCAGGCTGGTGAACATGAGTACGTCGAAAGCACGAAACAGACCCTCTCGAGAATACAATCCGTCATGACCTACGGCCTCTGCGCCCCGCACACCATAAGCATAACAATGAGAACAGCGAACAGAAGAACCGCAACAAGAATGTACTTGTTCTTATGGATCTTGGCGAGGACATTGCCAGGAGGACCCTTCGCCCCCGCTTCGTCAATCGCAGCAATTTCTTCTTCCGTAAGAGGAGCTGCCAGTGGCGAAGGACGCACAAGCTTCAGTTCGTCATGTTGCGCGAAACACGGAAGCGAAACTTACGAAGGTCAGCGACGGCGAGATACTCCTGCAAGTGTTCCTTCGTCGAGCTCGTCGTGACGATGGCCACGCCTTTGCTCCTGACCCACGACAAGAGAACTTGGGTGGGCGTGGCATTCAGGCGCTCGGCTGCAGCTTTGAGAGGTGCATCTACTGCACCACCAGGATATCTCGTGATGGGGCTTTAAGGGATAGAATGTTAGAACAAGGGGGCAGAGAGAAGAAGGGCAAGCGATGACCTACGTAAGGCTACTGTAAGCTTCGGTAATGATACCATGCTTCGCGCTGTACTCCAAAAGCTCCTTGGTCTCGGCGTAGTTGTACGGGTGGAAGAGAATCTACACTATTGTTCAATGCACCCACAAATGACTCCATCGTCCTAGAACGCACCTGGTTGACGGTGGGCTTCACCTTAGCGACCTTGACGAGCTTCTGGAGTTGTTCAAGATTGAAGTTACTAACGCCTATACTCCTGTATTCACGCGTAGTCAGAGAAGAGCTGCGGAGCAATAATACATCGAAAGGCACTTCGAGAGACCGGCCTCCTTGATCTTCTCGAACTCGCGCCAAGCTTGCTCCAAATCCTCGACTCCTCTCGGGTTGTGGATCAGGTAGAGGTCGACATACTTCACGCCGAGCTGTAAACCGGACTTGTCATTGGACGTGGACACAGAGGGGGAAGATCATAGAGACGCATACCTCTTTGAGACTGTTGTTGATAGCCTCAGGAATCGTAGTGAGGCCGGACCACTTGGTCGTAAGGTACAGTTCGTTCCGATTTAAGGCGCTCTCGCGGATCGCGTCCCCGACACCATCCTCCGTCTGGTACCCTTGTCCGGACCCACGTCGCATGAATGAGTGCACGAATATGTGCGGGAGAAAACGTACATTGGGCGGAGTCAATGTGAGAGAAACCAGTTTCGATGGCTTGGATCACATAGTCGGTGACATCCTGAAAGGACGCGATAGTAGTAGTACTTCGGTAAATGCTTCCGCGTCGCGATGAGGACGCAGACGGACCTTTCCCTTCCACTTGGATCCTGTCCCGAACGCTATGATGGGCATCTAGGTGCGACGACGCGTCAGGACTATTGTTGTCCATCCTGGGGGATAAGGGCGTGACCTGCGCACCTCATTTCCATCGTTGAGCTTGACCGTTCCAAACGCCATGAGGGGAGCACTGTCGAGCTAGGGGAAGCGAGGCAGGCGGTGGGAGGAAGGAAAGGCGTGCAAGAATAGGACTGCATGATGCTGAGTGAGATGGAGACTGGAGAGGGACCGTGAGTGCCCGAATCTGTGCGCGAAGCTCGCCTCCAACGCAATCACCGCCGCCTGTGCCGTATATGAGATAAGATAAGCCCTACTTAATCTAATCTAGTACTACCCTCACCTCGGCTCTCTCTGAGTCTCTCTGCCACATCCCGACACGTCTCTACCCGCCATCTCTATCTCTCCGCCACATCCCGAACATGGCTCATCTCACGCGCCCGACAAAGTACAACATCGAGGACTCCAATATCGCGCTACTCGGTTCGGATGTATGTCGGACTTGATCTCCCCGGTCCGACACTCAGCACATCGCGCTCACGATATCATCCCCTTCGTTCTAAGTAGCTTGAGAAAGAGGTCAGGGAACACGCGGGGGACAAAGAAGCCGCATGGCAGTCGGCTGGTCAAGAGCCAGGCTTGCAGATTTGGAGGATCGAGCAGTTCCACGTGAAGGAATGGCCCAAGTCGCGTTATGGCCACTTCTACGATGGCGACTCGTATATCGTCCTGCACGTACGTCTCATTCTTTGCTCCAATCGCACGACGATCTCTTACAGTATAAGTACCTCCTCAGACTTTCAAGAAGGACCCTGACAACGAGCAGCTCTCGTACGATCTGCACTTCTGGCTAGGATCCGACACTTCGCAAGACGAAGCCGGCACTGCGGCATACAAGACCGTCGAACTCGATGACCGTGCGTAGATCTCATCATCTCAAGGAACAGTACGCCCGTATAAAATGTAACCCAATGTGTCTGCACAGACCTCGGCGGGGTGCCCGTCCAATACCGCGAGGTCGAAGCGTACGAGTCCGCCCGCTTCCTATCCTACTTCCCAAAGTTCGTCTCCCTCCACGGCGGCGTCTCCTCCGGCTTCCACCACGTCACCCAGCCGCCCCCGGATAACACACGCCGCCTCTACCGCATCTCCTCTGTCCATGCACCGGGCAAACCCACAGTGCTCCTGCAGGTCCGCCAGGTCCCGGCCGATGGCGCGAGCATCCAGCAGGGCGGCGTGTACGTATTGGACATGGGCGAGAAGGTGTGGCAGTTCAACACGCAGGGCGCGGTTGGGAAGGTCAAGTTCAAGGCGGCAGAGTTTGTGCAGTCGCTCGTGAACGAGCGGGAGAGCCAGTGCGACACGACTGTCTTCGGTACGTGAATCTTAATATCGACCGCATTCCCATTCTCTACTGGTTCTCCGTACGTCGAGCTGACGGTGACACAACAGACGAGCATGGCCAGGGCTCTGGCCAATTTCTTTCCGAGCTCGGGCTTGAAGCCGTCAACCCTGCGCAGCCCACATCCTTCGCCACCGAGAAGGCGCTCTTCCGTCTCTCAGACGCGACCGGCGAACTCGCCTTCGACCCCGTATCCCCGCCAACCGAATCATCGCTTTCGCCTGACGACGCGTTCGTCCTGGACGACAGTGCCAACCCCCATGCGCCCGCAATCTACGTGTGGATTGGGGCGAGCGCGTCGCTGACGGAACGCCGGCTCGCGCTCCAGTACGGGCAACACTACCTCCACAAGTATCGGCAGAGCGGGGGGAGGGCGGCTCTGTCTATGCAGATCGTGAAGCTCAACCAGGGTCGGGAGACCGAGGCATTCATCGCTGCGATAGCCTAGAATTTGGGAACGCTTCAAAATGAGGCTGGTGGAGAACGAGGCCAAGAAGGAATACCAAGACCGTGGACACGTCGCATGACTGGATAGTGACCCTGTACATGTATAGCTACGCGGTGCTCTGCAATCGCGACTTACTTATGTTGAGTCGTCCTGTATGCCTACTCCAACTGTTTCCAGTTGACGGAGGGTTTTGAAAACGGGGACTACAGTGCGGGACCGATCGCCGGCAGAGTCGCGAAAGATAACCTGAGTAGGAACCGACTCGGGGATCGCCAACCATGGGACCACGAACGCGAAAGCAAATTATTATGGCATCCCATAGTTAAGATTTTTCAGCTGCGCCACCACCACAAGAACGATTGCGGGACTCAAGAGCACGAAGATCGAAATGACTAACCTACTGGTACAGAGTGCCCTCGTCCTTCTCCGAATCCTCGTCGCTAGTGTCCGCCTCGTCCTCCCTCCACGGGCGGATCGCGAACACGTCCCCGTCGCCCTCCATCCGCAATATCCTACCACACGCGTCAGCGCACTCATACCCCAACCCACAACCAAAACCCCCACGTACTGGTCGAACAGCGCGATCGACTGGCTGTCATCCTCGTCCGGAACCGAGTCGTCCAGCATGCCCATGGCGCGGAGAAATATGTCCTGGGAGCTGGGGCTGGAGGACGCTATCGTCCGCACGGTCTTGGGCGTCGGGAGCAGAGGTTCGGTGCTGGGCGACGCTTCGGTCGGACTGTGGAGGCGGATGGAGCGCTCTATACCCGCGGTCAGGATGTAAGGTTCGTAGGGATGACAGAGCGCGGTGTTGACGATCGAGTCGTGCCCTGGGCACAGAAGCCTTGAGATAGGCGGGGAAGAGTGCGTGTGTAGAGAATCTCACCGGTCAACCGCGCAAGGGGCGTAGAGATCTCCTGCGGAACGTATCTCGGTCCGAGAAGGGTGGCCGAATATCCTGATTGAACGACGACATATAAATGCATCCCATGCGTCGTACAGACGGTAGTGGAATTCACCTAATTCTCCCGGTCTTCTGGCCTTCATCCAATCGGAGTGCTCGACAACCATGCGGCTCTCCAGTAGAGCAGACTCCTCCGGTATCTTCCACACGTACGTCCGGAAGTCATCCGAGCCTTGAGCGTAATACATGTCTCTATCGGAGCCCAAAGAGCCAAAACTTCCATGCTAAGACGGCACGGTAAGCGCAATCGACTGTTCTGTAGCGTGTCGTGCCTACCTTCATCGTGCAGCTATTCGAGTACGTCTTCTCTCCCGGGGAGACTACGGCTCGGTTCGGGTAATTACGTCCACTGAATACGGCAATAGGATACGGGTCATTCAACGCATACAGCGTTGGCAGATGGTGCTGATTGTCAGTGAGCCTCCGACCTACGGGCACGACGCCACACGGGATACCACTCACGAGCATGGTGACGGCTAATCTTCGTCCTGGATTTGCCGATAAGCACCCAATCTCGATGATGCTCGGCGAACGCTCACCTTCGCGGTCAAACACCAGACTGCTAGCCTCCGGCCGAGCCATATTCGAGACGCCTTGTCTGGCCACTGTTGTTATGTACTATTGCAATTATGAGTTTCCCTGAGTGCACGCGATCGACTGCCGACGGCCCACTTTGTGCACAACGCCTTCATCCCGGCGTTGGGACAAGGGTCCAAACGCCATGCGAATATCGCGCAGGCACACATGCCCCTGGTTATCGCTCGTCGCGAAGATGTTTGTCATCGTAGGATGGTACTGGAGGCCCGTCAATTCCGCGCTGTGTTGTAGGATGCGCTGTGTCCGGGTGTATCGCGAGTCGGCGCGCATGTCGTGCAAAATTATGCAGCCGTCTTCGCTAGATGTTCTGGACTTGAGCGGCTACAGTGAACGTGAACAAGGGAACGCTTACGCCGCGCTGAGGAAAAGAGCATCCTGATCGGGGTGGCAAGATATCGCGCGGAGGCTATCCTGAGTTACGTTAGCGTGACGATCAGTTGAGATGAGACGCGGTGCTCTCACGTCATGTTGGTGGTTACTCCAGCTTGGTGAACCGGCTTGAGAACCACGCTCTATGCGGGATACGGGGTCCTTTAAATTGGAGATATCATACTGGTGTATGACATTTCGCGTGTCCCCGCTATCTAAATCGTCAGCACTAGACATACAATGGGACAGGGGAAGGTAGAAGCACTGACGAGTAGACAAACTGTCCCGAGGCTGAGAAGGCGAGGGTGAAGACGTTCCCCTACTCGAGGAGTCGTAATATTTAGCGTCGTGTCCTGATACGACCCAGGTCCCGGTTCCCGGATACCCACCCTTGGTCCAACGAATCTACAGGCTGGCTCTGATAGTGCTTCTTGGTGGAAATCCCATATCTGCAAGTATGGGTCTAAATGTAGAGTAGCATGCGTATGAGCATATACGGGTGACCCGAAGGGACACGACACCTCACCGTCGCCGGCACTAGCAAGCCACCGTCCATTTTTGGAGAATGTCAGGGCATTGACGCATGATTTATGCCCAGCAAGCTTCCTGGATAGAAAAGGGATGGGTCAAAGGGGTGTCAAATCATCATGTGTCTACGCCTCAACTTGGAATAGGGTAGCCCATCTCGGAGCAGTGTCTCTGCAGCCTGGCGTCGAGTGAGAACAGGGGTTTCGTTGCTTAGAGCATCGGATGCGCTCAATCCATCGAAGCAATGAGAATCCGAGGGAAAGAGGTCCGCCATAGCCGGCGGTGGAGTTTGACGATCGCGACTTGACGGGATCACTATGGATCAGCTTCAGACTGAGAGTGTGAGATTTGTGGATGTGCTCCCATGGGATACGGTACAGACGGAAGAGCAAGGGAAGAAGATTTTGAGGTGCCCGTGCGGCGCGGTTGCACTCAGAAGTCGGCGCAGACAGGCTGAGATTGGTGCCCAGTCGCGATCAGAGACGCGCGGTCGCCGCTTGAATATTGAATCGCCGCTACCTACGTCATACTACCTCGTTAAGCCTCAGCCTCAGCGGTTAAGGGGCTTGCATATAAGTCTCTCGAGCTTACCCCTCCTCATCGTCTCCGGTCTCTTGCATTACGCCAAATTCGCAAGTCTCTCGTCGCCGCCATGTTACCAATGTCTGGCAAAGGTTCAGAACGTTCACCCTCCGAGTCGCACCTTCCACTTGACCGTACGGACGAGGAGTTCTGTCCTCGGATCCTTCATACGATGACGATTCTTCCTCGACTGAGGTCATTCCTTGCCATACGACTCAACCCTGTCGCTATGGTACAACAACTCCCCTTCGTCGACCTCGAGGCACTAGCCGCGGCGGAGGCGATGGAGCTGCACTGCCAAAAATATTTGGTATTCATTACCAATGCGAGCTTTCTCGCCCATTCTTTAGCCCCTTTCCCTCCTCATGTTCATGCTCCTTGCAGAGCATCGGTCTCCCCATGCCCCCTTGTCATTGGGGGACATACACTGGCGTTCCTGTCGCCACCACCTTGCGTCCGGCGTGTCCTGAGCTGGGTATCACGCCAGATACAGTCCTTCCAATCCCCCCAAACGACGTCACTGCTGGACTTTCCTGGCCTACCGTGGACAGCGACCCCCCTCAGGAGAGCTTTCAGCTCCCTTTTGGCAATTGCTACTTCTGGGCGTGTAGCTCGATGAATTTGCGTATCCATGCGAGATACTCAGATCTCTTTGACGACTGCAATGTCGTTAGGATCCCCATGAGCCTCATGCAGCATCTGTGGAAGTTGGATGCAGCGCCTTCCCGCCCCACCCCTCTTATCAGCTATGCCCGTCTTGCATCCCCGTACATCCCACCGAACCCTGCTTTCTACGTCTCTGAGTCCTGTTGGAGGACGGCTCCCCCCTCCGCCATGGCTGGCTCCTCCACCCAACACAACCTCCCAAGCCCGATAATCAACCCCGACGACCCGTACTTCGCCTTCTTTTCGATGCTTGGTACGAGCTTGACGATCATCTCAACGAAGACACGATCGGCAGTCCGACGATGTTGTGGCAAGAACAGCACACCATCTCCAAGTGAGTACGACACTTTCACATTATAAGGTTCCATCCATTTGGCAATACAAGCTGAGGAACCTTCTTTCTTGTAGGATCATGAGCGATGCTGTCAGGAGGCATGCTGCCACCACCGAACTTGAAGCATGCCCTTCACAGTCCCTCTCCCCTGATGCACGCTCTGATCACCAGGAGCCCCATCCGGACGACCCGCAAGCAGTAGAATACTAATTCAGTTGGGTGTAGTGACTTGCGCCATTACGTCCAAGCCCGTGATTACTATGTATACCCGGACTCCCGCGTGTCTCTCCCTCTCTTCCGCGCTTTCTCCCCTTCGCATGCCAGGGTGGGCGGACATCAATCATGTACAGAAGTGTCAGCTTCAGTTTCAACGTCCGCGTCAACGTCCAAGATCCGCTGCGATCTGCGCCTCTCGTGCAGAGGCATCGTGTACCGTATACGTATCTGCGTAGGCAGGAGTCGCGCGGTTTCGAGGCTATAAGTAACCGACCAACACCACAGAACAGTTCGTTAATCCGTCTATGTAGAAGGCAGCTGTCGACTCAACGAGTGGGAACGGGAGCACAATACCATACGCACGCTGCACTGCCTGGGGATCTCGCAACATGTCCCCAACTTGAGCGTGTCGGTCGGGATCACCACACCGTCACGCGGTTATGTCCGACTCGGCTTCTACTAGGGTCAAGGACAACGTCTTTGCAATGTTGCCAGTCATTCTTGCGGATACGCGACCCACTTTCTTGGACCGTTTGGAGTTGTTTGGTTAGCTACACACGATGTAATGACAGTAATGGCACCTATCGAGATCTAGCATTGGGTCTTGTCTACGTAAATGGCGTCGGGCGGAGAGACGTGAGCAGGAGATGGACGTCGGTGGCAAGGAAGGGCGGTGTTTAGCGCCTAGCATCATTGCAGTGGCTTGTGAGGCGTCGTCCCCGCAGAGCGTCTTGAATGACTTATACTTCCCACAACTCTCTCTGCCCTCTTGCGCTCAACTTCTATGTCGATTACCTGATCCTAGCGAGCATCGCTCTGTCGCCGCCGTCCGACCCTTCTCTTCGCCGTCGCTTTTCTCCCGCCGCGCCGGCACAAGTGCATATAAACGGCACACACGTAAAAATCCCACCTGGTCTCTGCCCGAGCTCCAAGCTTTGACCCACCTCGTCCGTCCGTTCTCCATCCCTCTCTTCCGTGCCAGTGTCGACCAGCAACCTCGCCTTCCCCCACCATGAATCAGCACGGCCAGCCGACGCTACCTCCCGATAGCCCGCTTATGACGATGACCAACTCCTTCTTGAACGACGATATGCTTCTGCTCTCCATGCCTGGCCCCAGTAGAGATCCCTCGTACTACATCCACGACGGAAACAGTGTCCTCCTTGTCGAGAACACGCTCTTCAAAGTGCGTATCTACCCACAGCTAGATGTCTGACTCCTGGACATTGACCATGCCGTGCTCTAGGTACACCGATCGGTCCTCACAAAGGACAAGTCCGCGTTTGAAACCATGTTCCAGCTCTCTGGAGAGACCGACTCGGCGCGCTCGGACTCCAGTATGACTGTTGCGCAGGAGGGCGAGAGCGATGACAACCCCATCAGGCTGCAGGGTGATACCGCGGACGAATTCCGCGCCCTCTTGTGGGCACTGTACTCCCTGTAAGTCACCACCGCAGCCTTGTTCGAGTACTCTTCTCACCGTGCCAACCAATCACGCGTCGTACATACGTGCGCGTTACTCCCCCCTGCTCTCAACGTGTCATCACACAGACCACACGAACTTACGATCGCGATGACCGCCGAAGCCGACTGCACCCAGCTAGCCAACCTCGTTCGCATCACTCACAAGTACCAGTTCCGCAACATCATGACCTGGGCACTCTCCGCGCTGCACCACTACTACTCGCGGCCCGGGGCATTCGACGACATGCTCACCACCCTCCCCTCTAGCAACGCCCCAACGCCGCTCGCCACCACACATCATCCCCCGATGGTCACCGCGGGTGGCCTCCCCGCCGCGTCGTCCTCGCATCCGCCCACGCTCGTGCAGCTCACGGAGCTCGCCGCGCTCTGCGAGCGCGCGGACCTGCTCGACTGCACGCTTGCGCGGTGGAAGCGGCTCATCGGCGAGGGCCGCGACCTCGTCCTGGCAGTCACGATCGGGGAGCGCTTCAACCTGCGGCCCGTCATCGGGCTCGCGTACCACGCGCTCATGCTCCGCGGGAGGCCCGCGTGGGACGGCGAGCGCGCCCTCACGCGCGCGCAGCGCGTCCGCCTCCTCGCGGGCTACTACGCGCTGTCGAAGCTGTGGGACGTGCTGCCCGCGCAGGCGCCCCCGCTGACGCACGGAGCAAGGTGCACGAGCCAGCAGCGGTGCGCGAAGGCGTGGGGCGGGCTGTGGCGGACCGTGTTGGAGACGGGGACGCAGTTGATGCCGGGGCTGGCGCGCGAGGACGTGCTGGGGAAGATCATGCTCGCGGAGAGCATGATGAAGGCGCTGGTGGAGAGGGAGATCCCGAGCCAGGGGTTCTTGGACGGGATGCCGCATTGTAGGGAGAACGCGCTGGTGGCGACGACAATGCGGATGCGGGAGATCAAGGAGAGCTTGGCGGATTACTTCTCGGACGACTTCTAGAGGAGGGGCGAGGAGAGCTGGTTCGACTTTCTTTGGCCTTGGCGTCTCCAACTCCGACGCCCTTGTTCGCCTGTTGCTGTGGTTTCATGATGCCTTCTCTACATCGCTTAGGACATCGTTACGCGGTCCGTCCGCGCACGATCCGGCGGGGATACCTTACTTGACGACTTTACGACGTATGATCCATGCTATGCCCTAATTTACTCGGCCACTCCGGATTTCTGCAATAGATGCCCCCTTGTATTTGAGTCTCCTTACTCCTTACTATGGCCGTGTACCTATACCTCCACGAGATTGGCACCTTGTATCATTATCATCATCTCACTGGGGCTCCGTCTGCTGCACGCCAGAGTCTTTCCGAAGAAAGGTCTTTGTGTTTAACGTTGTTAGTATTAGTTGTCGCTTCGAAAGCGTGTTACTCTTGACTCCAAGTCAGCCTACTTGAGCATCTTTCTCGTCGATATTCGCCAGCGTTTTCCAGTCTGTTTGGAGAGGAGAACGATATGCTTCGAACACGGTCCCAGAGCTCGTCGTCTGCATCCCGGTATCCTGCAGCGCGGTGCGGGCTCAGCGATCAGCAGCAACGATGGCGCGGCGAGTCCCGCCCAAGGATTCTGGCACTCACCGTCATGGCCTCACTGGGACGGCGACTCGGATCCGAGTCGACATTGCAGAGCTGGCCGAGGGTGGTTGATCCGAGCTCCTGAAAATTTCCCGGGCTGAGTGCTCTGATCGACTTGCGGACGTTGAGTCTGCGCGGGATGGACATGTTCAGTTGACCGTGACGGAAGGACACATTGTGGCGGTACTAGTACGACTTACGTCGCGAGGAGCGCGTTGCAGTACACTGGTCGGGATATTGTACGTCAGCTGCGTTCTAGCAACAACAGGGCCGCGATGCGAGCGGGCGATCGCTCACGTTTTCCCACTACGAGCTGAAACGGGATGAACACTAGTCGCCCCGGAAGGGCGGCGAACTAGAGGCGACGCGTCGGACGCTTGAGTAGCGGGGGACGCGAAGGATTCCGCGGGCACGTACCGTGACCAAGATGCACGTTTGGCATAGGCTGTGAATGGCATTTTCGACGCGTCACAACACGATAACGGAGAAGACGCATGGCATGGTGCTCACGCGGTGAGCGCGCCGCACTCGATCATGTACAGCATCAGCCGGTCGATAATGGTGTCCGAGCTGTAACAATTCCAGCATGAGTTATCAGCTAAGCGGATGGGCGGAGGTGTGAGACGGACTTTTTAAATCCCGAGCGACTGATATGGAGATAGTAACAGAGTCCCAATGCGATGAGGATGTCGCAGATCGCGCTCAGGCCGTTCGCCAAGCTTGCGATGATTCTGACCTTGGTGGTGGCTAGGTGAAACAGACTGCTCGCATCGAGGCTTAGTCGCGTTTCTCATCAGTTATATGTTGCCGCGGAGAGTGTAAGGAACGTACAAGAACGCTGCCGTCCCTGATGCGGAAGCAGTATTAAACTTATCAGCTACGCGTCAGATGCTCAGCAACTTACATAACCCGGGGCCTGCACTTATGGGTTGAGCCAGGTCGACGAAGACTGCGATAATCGAAGCAACGCACCAAGAGAGAGTAGTGCAAAGGCAACCTCACCGGTCCTGTGAATCAGCCAGATGACCACAGCACGAAAGAGTATTTCGGACTCACGATGGCGCCTGTAAGAACCGTGTTTTTCCCGCTAACTATGAGTTGCTTAGCGGATGTGTCGTAGGCCGTTCAACAACACTCACAGATCCACAAACGATACGCGAAGAACCTGCAAAGACATGACTGTGTCGAACAAAACAAATAACGAGTCGAGATGCACTTACAACTGTGTGAGCGCTGCTATGAAGGCCTGAGTTGCGATGAGACGGGCGAAGGTGGACGGAATGCGCAAGACTCACATTTGCTCCGGTCTCCAACTGAGTAAAGATAAGGTGAGCTTCGATGGAGTAAGATGGGAAGGACACGTACGGCCAGAGCCCTGCAACGTCATGCTTTGTCAACGAATGCACACATACTAGCATTTGGGCGACATACGGAGGGCCTTTCACCACTGGCATGGTTGCTTGCATGCTGAAGTCTTCGACGAAGAATATCCAGGCACCAATCGTAATCGACACGGTAGCAACCGTATCAAAAAAGCTACTCGCGCATCATAGTTTAAGTCTATGTCATCTCTAGGACAGCAGGATTACTCACCACAGGAGTCCGACCTGGCCGTCGACGTCTATTTGGTGAGAAATGACGGATAAAGGGCATGTTTCGACGCTCACTAAGACCTTCACTCTCATAAAATCGTTGACGTTTTTGCGGTAGTATTATATAAACGTCTGTAGAATGGTGATGCCGTAGAGACTGGAAGCGGTCAGATTGTAGGCCAATGTAGATAGTTGGTGACGTACGAACATCGAAGACACAACCATACCAATAACTATGCACCCGAGAGCTTCTTTAATCCTGGCCAACTCTTGCGGCGTACTGGGAGAGCTCATCGTTACAATGGACCTTGAAGGGAAAGATGTGGGCGACGAGAGGGGGTGGTCCCGAGGACGAGGAGACATAAATAATCCTTGGGTTTGGTCCGTCTTGACTATGGCGCACGAGAGCCATGCGCAGGGAGCGAGCGAAGGTAAGCTAGCGTTGGGCTATCATGCTTGAACGTTGAACGCTGAAGGGAAAGCGTTGACTCCCGGGAATCCGGGATACCGTTGAATTCTACTCCATCGGTACTAGCGCCAACCGTCGCCACAGATACAATCCCCGATCCGGGGCTTATACTACATAGATAGACCCATTCTTCGCGGGTAGCAGTACGATAGTCTCCGTTGCTGACCAATATCCCGGATATAGATGACAGTCGATCTATATACCTAAGATTGGGCTCATCCACGATCCACCACTTCGCCTAAACGTGACCAGTTGTGACATCACGGTGGCACTCCGTTACTCGAGGATTTATCCAAGCGCCGACCCAGATATCAGTTCTCAGTTCCGCGCGACATGACATTAGGAGGGTTGATGGGGGGAAAGGACTGTGCTGATGTCCGCTACTTCAGTAAAGAAGACGAATCGAGCGCATTGAGATCATTTGTCATGGGGAGCATTGGGGGAACTTGACTGAGATTGGTGCCGGGCGAGATGTCGGGTGGATCGAACGAAAGCAGGAGATGCGGGAAGGCGCATGTATTAGGACTACTGTAAGGTATGTCGGGATCGCAGGGAAGCCAGAGAGGGAGGTTGCTCTCGGGAGAGATCTGAGCCAACCGGACTGTGTTCCGCAGGTGCTGAGGTTTGAATATTTGATCCTCGATCCGGGCCCTCTTCAAAGGCCCGCCAGGGACCTCCGAGGATCCTAGCTCGCTCTTTGCATGAATAGGTCACCATTTTATCACGAAAAGCGTCAGGTTAATGACCTCTGCGGCAACCACACTGGCCAGTTTGTCTTGTGTGGCCCTTTTCTGCGCATATTGACCTAGATTGTTGTTTGTCCGCCATGCTGCAGCCTTGCGGGGCATGAAGCACGACAGCCTCCGAGGTCGAAAGTGCAGAGAGACCTGCGTATTATCCCGAGTCTGACCATGGGCTGAGTCCGAGCGGCCGGCGTGTTTTCGCCTGGGGGCGCCAATGTCGCTAACTACCACTTGCACCCATGTTTAGTTCGTAAATCTATCTACATTTCAGGGACTCGTTCCCAGCCGAAAGTACGACCGATTTGTTGTCCGTATAGGTCCTATCTACCGATTATAGGAAGCCGTTTGGCATTTCGGGGGAACTGTGAATTCTAGATAGATTTACGATCGTTTGTCACGGCGGCCGGCGCTCAAATAGGCGAAGTGGTGGATCGTGGATGAGCCCAATCTTATATGGTCTGCTCCCCCACACGTCGCTTACCCCCCTTTCAGCACCTGGGTCCTTGCTTTGGCGCTAAAGTGCTTGTGAGCCAATGAGATGTCGTCGCGGTCATGTATATTACGATACTTCCTGTCATGTACATTACGATACTCCCTGTCATGCAGTATTACGAGCCCGTTCCCTGCCATTGCATCAAAGTCAAGCAAGTCTGTTTGGAATAATATGCGCATTCCTCCATGGAGACCCAGTCAACCGAAGATACCGAATTGTCCATATTCCTCTCATCATACAACATATCTACCACCTCAGGCCGCACCAGTCCTTCCCCCTTCGTTCATTCCTCGAGCACTCCGATCCACCACCACCGCTACCATGAAATTACGGAACCAAGTGCATTTGCGACACCCTCCCGCCCCTCAAATATTTATCGAGAAAATCTGCCTGGTATTCCACGTGAGCAATGCATTATCCGCGAGAAAGAAAAGACACTGACCTACTGATCAACACGATCGAATAGAATCAGTGCCTCCAGAACACCTCAGCGCGAACATTGCGGCCCCCTCTGAGACATCCCCCCCACCAGTAACTCCCCCACCCCGATTGCCAGTGCCACGACCATCCCGGGAGATAGGCGTGCAGACTGGTGGTATACGGAGGTCTCCGGAAGAGAAGCTGACCGCCATCCTGGATGAACTGAAGGCTATGCGATGGTCGTTGGGCGACTTCATGTACCACCTCTTCCGGACGCACGATGAGCACAAGAATCGTGTGAAACGGTCACAGCAGCATGGATCAGTCGTCGGGAACTTCCTCAGCGGCAACACGAAGTACACACCAATTCAAATCGTCGACTTCTGGCTGCATGATGCTGCTGGTCAGCCCAAATGATCCAACCCCGAGTTTTCCCTTCGATACTCACCCACCGTCCCTTATAACACTCTCAAACGAGCCTGTGTAGCGTTAACCGCTATGTCTGTGCAGCTCTGCGAGAAGCGTATGTGCCTCGAACGGAAGCACGCTATTCGGGGGTCCAGCGGTCTCCACGGAAGTGCACCAGGGAAGCGCGGTCGGAAACAGCTCTGTTGGGAAGACATCAGCAGCAAAACCGTGGCCCAGGTTCGTGACATCCTTACCGAGCACCAGCCCGTCACTCTCCACCTCTTGACCCA
Organism: Ganoderma leucocontextum; assembly: GCA_020736865.1. Lineage (NCBI taxonomy): Eukaryota > Fungi > Basidiomycota > Agaricomycetes > Polyporales > Polyporaceae > Ganoderma > Ganoderma leucocontextum. The sequence continues at coordinate 1,608,590 of JAHKGY010000006.1, forward strand.
ACTGGCGAGCCCGCTACCATACAAGAATGAGCACGGTGTAGTGGTCGTACGGAAATCACGGCCTCCAAAACAGGTAAGCAATATGCCGTACGCACCTATAGGGAGGGATGTTAAGTTGCTGTAGGTCGCAATCGAGCTACTGAGCTCGGTGCTCTTCACACACACCAAGTTTGCCCGACTCCTTCCTGCTGCACGTGCCATTCTGTTTGTTGCATGCGGAGTCCCAAGAGTGGTCTTTGACTACTGCAGTCGGGTTGGCCTCACGCAGAGCTGGCACGCGACGTATAACGCACTCAACCGTCTGGTAGAAGATGATATGGCGTACCTTCGGGAGCTTGGGCGTTCCCTCCTCCGTTGGTTCATTCTCCGATTCGACAACATACAGTCCTACCACAAGCAGCGCGAGCGCCGCATCGGTCGTGAGAACAGCATGAAGGTCGGAATTGCGGCAACAGTGGCCGAGGTGTTCGACTTTGTCCCAGCAGCCGCAGATCTGAAGGACAGGATCAGACGCATCGAGGCAAACAAGCGGGAAAAACTCACGATGCAACAGCTCCGAGACCTGGTGGACTGGGAGAACAACGAGCTTGTTGCTATCCTTCAGTGGGTTCAAACACTCGTCAACCACGTTCCTGCGCTTGCACACTATAAGCCCACGGTCACAGAGTTGTACGAGACAGATGGAGCTAAGCTCCGTGTTCCTCCACGAAAGACGAAGCTTCACTCACTGAAGACCGTGGCGAAGAACGAGGCGGTATCGACTGAGCTTCGGGATGCTTTGGTGGACTTCCTGCGTCAACTTGGTCAGGAGGAGGGAGACTACATTCCACGGCTTATCCCAGTCGGCGGCGATGGTCTCACCTTAAAAGCTCGTTCAACTGAAGGAGTACCTCCAGTTCCACCCAGACGAGTTCCAGCGCTCGATATCCTCTATCCATTCCTCGAGATCTGGCATACTATCTGGACCTATCTCAGCGCAGTCTTTGAAAGCGCGCCGGAGACTCTCTTACCCCTGATCCATCTGCCCTGGGCCATAGCGCGACCCAAATCAACCAGAAGGCCCCGCCAAACCTCAAAAAGGTCGACTATTACTCCTCCATCTACCTCGCGTTCACGGTGCTCGACGCCCGCATGCTGGACTGTTGGAGGTAAGCAAAATACCGTCATTGTTCTTTTGAAAGGTTGCTTACACACTGGTGGACCTCAATGGATAGAATTCACTATGGATGCGAGGACCTGGCGGAGTATTTTGCTGGATTAGCAGCCCGTGGCCAGCTGCCAACGCTTAATGAACTCGACTCACCGCGACGACCTTGCATAAGCGTTACTCAACGCAACGAGCATGGGCTGATGCCATGGCTGGTGGCGAGGCTGCAGACGAGGCTGGCTGGACGGAGGGCATGCAGCGGGGGGGGGAGACGACTCGGAGCGGTCTGGCCATACAGAAAGTGGTGGTGCGACGCAGGATGTGGAGCGAGGGGCGACAGTGGGAAGGTCGGATGACCCCGAGGAGAGCGTCCAGCGCCCCGCTCGAGAAGCTCCTGTCAGTGACACAATCAGGGAGGATGCACGGAGAGCTCCGGATGCTGATAGAGGAAGTGGACGGGCTCCACGAGATGCCTCAGACGACTCAGCATCAGACTCGTCGGGCTCGACAGAGACCGACGAAGAGCCGTTTGGTGGTGATCGAACGCTGGCGCAGTCTATCCTGTTCATGTCCGATGTGATCTTGCTGCGGGAGCTTTCTCAAGCGGTGGCCGAAGGGGATATTGGGCGGGTGTGGAACGCGATGAAGGTTAGTGCGCAACATTTCTCGGATGACGGCATGAGAACAACTTACGAATGGCGAGCACATGGCACCGTGACTTCCCTTCCTCAACCAGATTCTCATCTTCCGATTTGCCCGGCACGAACCATTCGAAGTACACGACCTACCTCCTGGAAATGACTTGCAGCCTAGAGCTCGAGTCGAGTCCGCTACTCCGAGAGATCTTCCTGAAGAACTGGCTGGTTAATCCCTCGGGTGAGCCAGGAAGGAACCAGGAAGGCGACCTGTTTCAAGAGCATGTCAATCTCGAGATCGATGAGAACGTCACGCGGAAAGGAGCCGAGTACGACAGTCCGTTCATCCGCGACGTTATGGCACCATGCGCAATCCACTTCATGGAGCTCCGGGCGAATGGGGTTCAGGTGTAGGCCTCAGCTAAGCGCCGAGGAAGGCATCCTGCACCGCATAGCCGCCCGGAGATCCGCACTCTACTTCGTGTGTACAGGGAACAACAACTCCACTTGTTTCGCAAAGGGCGCGCGTACGTCACAAAGCCGGTCACCAACATCATGCGCGAGGGGACTATCAAGCTTCAAAAGCAAAAACTTCAGAAGTTCAAACTCGCATCAACACGCTCGTGCTGTGGCACACGGCAACCCCACCTGCGCCGACACTTAACACAGACGCAAACACGGGCACGAGAGTTCCACTGGAACAGGTGATTGCGGACATGCTCAATTCCATCTCTGATAGCGACGACAGCACTGAACCTGACAATGACGACACTAACGACTGTGACGAGCTTGAAGGCGGCGACTCCGATGGGTATGGAGAGATGGGGAATGGAAGTATGTACTGGGAAGATGGGGAGCTCGTGATCGAGGGGGGTGAGGGAGACGACGAGGGGGTTGACGGGTTTGGGGATGGCTTCATTTCGGGGGAAGACTTGATGGACGACCTCGAGCTTGACAATGAGGACGTATGGGACTAGTTACGTGCTCGGGTGTATATTTTCCTTGCCCTTCTGAATAGCACAACACATCAGTGATCTGAGCAAATCAACGCGAAATATTGCTCACATTCAAGCGAGCTTTCGCCCGGGGCCGGGTATCGATCGTTGTCGACGTACTCGACCGTTTCCGAGATGTTGGCTGCGAAGTGCCACTGCCTTTAGCCACTCCCGTGTTGTCCGAGACGAGACTCCATTCCATTTTGTGCGTGCTATGCAAATTGTCAGTGTGCCCATGTTCGTCAATGCCACTGAGGTTGCTTACTCATTATCCGAGCGTTCAGCCAAGACAACGCCGGGCGAAATGGCTGCTTGGAAGCTACCCAAGCAATCCTCCATTTGAAGTAACTGCGGTTCAAGGAACTCACCAGGCACCCCCGGGGTTGTGCTCGGCTGCCCATCCTTCCGTCTCTCCCATGCTCCCTTCTCCTTCTCCACACGCATGTCTTGAAATATACCTTGGAGACCCTGGACTGTCCGCCACAGCTCGTCAAGCCATGGCGCCAAGTCCGCGTTGTCCGCGAGAAGCTCGTGCAACGCTGCAAGACTGTCAATAAGGGCGAAGCGGTCGAGGATGAGCTTGATGGTGGTATCTGGGAAGAACATTTCGGGAGGGAGTGCACGGGCCGCGGCCGAGTCCATCTTCCGGTAAATACTCATGCGCGTCGCCTGCAGCTTCTTGACACCAACGGCGCGCATCGGCCTCGTCAGCCGCTGTTTCCGAGAGACAGGGTTCATGTCCGTGCGTTTCCGGGGTGGCGCTGGCGGGGGGTCGTCTTCGGGGAGGCAGCCACTGCAGCGGCAAGGAGGAGGATTGGCGACGGAAGAGGCGAGCGTTGAGCAGCGGGGGCATGAACACGGAGGGTCGACCGCGGGGTTGCTGTACAGGATATTCTGCTCGGCGGTTGCGCACTTGGCGAGAAGGAGCCGGACCATACTCATCTCCATCTGGACGGTCGGCTTCTTCTTCCCAGGGGTCGACTTCTTGGAACCAGGAGGTGTCTTGCCGTCCAATAGGGCGCGTGCGGTCTGGACAGTCTTCTTTGTGACATACGTAATGCATCTTGCATCCTTGACAATGGCGGGATCCCGCCCGGGTCTTCCTTCCCATTGGATGTGCTCGTCTGCGCTGACAAGGGCCCCGATGATGACGACGTCTGCGATGTTGGGTAGATCGAGACCGACCATAAAGGAGGCTGTCGCAACAATGATTTGTGCGTCTGGGTCGTGTTCCATAAGACGACGTGTCTCGGTGTTGTACGATGGCCAGTTGAGCGCGTTGTACATTCGCACACGCTTGGCACGGTCCGACGAGGGTGGGCACAACAGCCAAAGATAGATCGCCACCCGAAAGCTCTGGGCGATGGTGCGGCAGTGAATGACGGTCTTGCGTCTATCCTGAACGATCCACGGAGATCAGGGAGCGTCCAACCTCCGAGTCGCGGCGTGCTTGTGCGAAAGATGGTCTGGGCGTTGTGGCGGACATTTGAGCGGCGGAGGAGATAGAACTCCCGTAACGAAGGCCTAGGAAAGAGAGGATTGTTTCCTCTGGATGACCACTGAGCAGAGTCGCAGTGGTGCCTATGAACCGGGCATCTCGGCGGAAGCGAGCACGAGAATGGCGAGCTGGCGGAAGGACTGCGGAAGCCTTGTCCCCATGAATAAAGGAGATGGATCTCATCCACTCCGGCGCACGCCGAGATTGAAAGCCTGAATGTTGAAGTAATGATTCAAACGCGGCGGCGTCAACTGCTCGGGAGAGAGCAGGATTACCGCCACACCGCTGCGAGCTACAGTCCACAAGTCTACCCGCCCTTCCTCGCCTGCTCTACGCTCCGGCATTTATGACAAGAGACCGAACTCCTGCCTTTTCAAAGACAAGTGACTGCGATGTGTGATATTGTCAGAGCGGATGCGGAATGATACACCGCAGCGAAAATGCGCACCTGCTCCTCCTCTAGGCCATTAGTCGGATAGACCACCACGATGCACGGTCCTTCGGAATGGGCTTGTAGGGAGGCTGACAGAGTGAGGGGTCTTCCGAGAGTTCCAAGAGTGTGAGGATGTAAATTAGGTAGAAGCCAGTCTTCCCGGACCCAGTAGCAAGCACACCAACGAGGTCGGAGCCGTCAAGGAGTCTACTAACACCCTCTAGCTGGTAGTCATGGGGAGTGAATGGGATTCGCTTGCGAGCAATAGTTGTCAAGAGGGTATGTCCAGAGGGGGTGTTGAATTTGTATAGCGACGGAGGGGAGAACGAGGAGTCTGGCATGCTCCAGTCGGGAGCGCGAAGACCGTAAGATGCGCGTCCCCGGTTGGCTGCGCTGGACGTGTTCTTTGGCTCTGTTGACGTGTAGACGGGGTGGGAAATCAGCTCGTGACCCGGCGATTCCCGAAGTGTTGAAAGGGGGGTAAACGCTCTGAAGGGATCAAGACTAGCAGTACGATGAATGTGATGGCCTCCTGGAGACGACATAAGTAGGGACCCCTAGGTCAGTGATGTGCACAAGGTCAAATGCTCACAGCACTCACTGCTAATTTTAACGTTTTACGGGCCCGAATACTCGCAAGTCGTCTGCCACTGGACAAACTCCCAAGCAAGCTTGTAAATTAAAGCTGCGCTCCACAACCTTGGGGGGGGGAGGTGGGAAAGATTTTGGCATCTTCCAAGTCCGCTTACATACAGCTATGGTCCCTTACATATATAGCCACGTAACCCGGAAGGCCGCGAACCCGTACTGAAACAACGCATCGAGTCTCAATCCCAACCTTGGCACACTGAAGTGTGTGATGATAACCTTAATCCCTTCCCCATGAAGGGGGCCTTCGAGATTGTCGTCAGGCTCCGGCACTCATCACTCACCACATGCAGGATACACAGAACCCGGATTTTGCAGGACCCGGTCAGGCCCCTACGCCATCTACCAGCAGTCAGTCCCCCAACTGCCAGCAACGAGAAATGTATTCCAGGCTGTGAAGGACAGGTCGTCATTGTGTACGTTGTCGCAGGGCAATGAGCATACAGGCCACCGCTGTGCATTAGCAATGGCAGGTCACTCACCGCCCCAATATTTGGGACGACGGGGTAGGAGAAGAACACTGTCAAATTGTATTTGAGGTGGCAGCATTTGAAACATCAACGATATATAGCACCAGAATAGTTTTAGACCACTCGAAGACGTCGTATATGTACTTGTACTTGTACTTTGCGAAGCGAACAAGGAGTTCGTCCCTGGTAAGTTCGGGGTCCCTACCACGGCGGGATGCGCTCTATCGTGATGTCGAAGACGGCGCCGCGGCGATGTACGCTCTACTAGAGAATTGTAGACAAGGGTGTGGCAGAGTGGAGGGTGCGGCAAAACACATTCTGCGCTAGGGTGCGCGACTAGCACTGCATCATCCACTCGGCCTGGATGCCATCCATCCTCAAAAACAATGTCTATGGCTTTGAAGTCGCGGCAGTCGTATCATATGGGGCTCAGGGACTCAGCCTCAGGGTTTGGAGGGGGTGTTTAAGTCAGAGCTGCGAGCCGTTGTATGGAAGATGAGCCGCACAGTTACTGTGGGACCGGGCCCCTATCGATGGCGAGCCACCAGCTGCCGTGTTCCTCGACAGGACTGAACACACCGTGGCGAATTGCGCTCTTCAGTGCGTCGAGTGACCCGACACCCAATCCCGATTCCCTGCTGTGGCGAAGTACGCTCTGCAGCAGTCCAAGATCAGCAACGGACGGAACCACTGGGGGGAACTGCGCTCTCCAGTGCGACGACACACGCGACCTCTACTTTCCTCTGCGGCGAACTGCGCTCTGCAGGGAGTGAGGTTGGTGTTGTCGTCGATGTCTACGTCTCGCTGCCTGCGTAGGAAATGTGTTGAAAGAGGGATGGGGGCGGATGTTTCGAACTGGCAGGTTGACGGTTGTAGGCAAATCCCCAGAACTAGGAAGCTTTGTGTCTGCATAAACAAGAACGGTTCATGATTTACGGGTTCGGAAAGTATCGGTGGGAGGGCGTTGTATGCGTTTTCGAATTGTCAATCGAGACAAGACATTGAACGTTAACTTAAGATCGGACTCGATCGCAGGAGAACATCCATACGTAGGATATGCAGTTATCACCGCCCGGCGTGTCCTGCCAACGCCATGCTGCCTGCGATATACGAAAGCTAGATCGCGAATTGAATCGACGATCGCGGTCGCCGCCAACGTTGTGCCAATCGTCACCAGCGGGCCCTTTGCGACAACTGGCAGGTCCCATCAAATTCTGTGCAAGAATGCCTCCCAGCACCGGCGGACAATTTGACAAAGAATTATGTCCAGCACTGCCGGATTGCAAGTCCAACATGGTTGTTCAAAAGAAGATATTACAAACACCAGCTGTAGCATACGAAGTCCGTGATCATGAGTCCGCCAAGTTGTCGGGACCAATGGTATCCTGGTCCACACGGGTGGACCCTCTACTAGACTTTAGTTAGTCTCCGCCGTCGTGTACGGGGTCTGCGCCAAGCCGAGCTGGCTGTTGCCAGTGTCGTAGACGCTGTAGAACCGCTGGAGGAACGCGAACCCGTCTGTACAAACGTGTCGTCTTTCGTCAGCGGCGGCGCAACACCACGCATATCTGAGGCTGAGCACAGCGACGTACTGATGAAGTCGAGGCCCTGGCCGCTCTCGCTGCCCAGGTCCGCGGTGATGAGGTAGATCTTGCCCTCCTGGCCGCCGATGGTCGAGTTGAGCGAGCGGGGCCAGATCTGCGCGTTCGCCGTGAACTCGTACTCGGTGCCGCCGACGTTGAAGACGAGGCTCTGCAGCTTGCTGAGCTGCGACTCGGAGATCGTGAGGAGCCCGGTCTCGTTGTCGAGCGTCGCGCCCGTCGCCTTCTGGTACGCCTGGAACGCGTCCGTGGCGAGCAGGAGGAGCGTGGTGCCGGTGTCGACGATACCCGCAGAGCCGGAGAGAAGCGTGGTCGAGGTGCCGTAGGTCAGGTCCTGGTCGATGCCCCAGTAGTTTGAGGCGGGGGAGGTGGAGGTGATCGGGACGTAGGCGACATCGCCCGAGGTCCTGCAGATCCGCGTCGTGTATTAGCACCGTACTTGCACGACAGTACTGTGCTCCATGAAGAGATAAGACTTACTTGCTCGAATCGACGCCGCCGAAGTTGAGCGAACCGTTGAGCGCGCCAGCCTCGGTCGTCGGCTGGTAGAAGATGCCGATCGAGTTGTTGGCGATCGTGCCCTGAGCATAGAGGGTGTCGGTCACAGTTGGGACGGGGGCGTTGTCGGAGACGGTGCCCTCGGTGAGGTCCGCAGGACCAATGCCGAGAATACCGTCCACGCCCTGGAAGCCCTCAGCGGAGTCGGCAACGCCGACGCCCTGGTTCTGGATGACCAGCGTGTCCGAGATCGTCACCTGGTCGGTGTCTGCGGCATGTGTCAGCTCGATATCCTCCGTTCCTTCTACATAGCTGGGAAGCGGAATACGTACACTCGGTACCTGAGAAAGAACCAGAACCATAGCTGACTTGCTGTAGACGGTATTATAAGAAACACGATAAGTACAGCACCGATATGCGGACTTACGACGCTCTCGCCCGTGTTCTTGCTCGTGCTGGTCTGGACATAGGACTGGTCGGCACCGACCCAGGTGTTCGAGCTGCCGGTATCGATGAGGAGGGTGTACTGGGTAGGGGGGTTGCCTACACCAACGGACGCGGTGTACGTGACACCGGCATCGGTCACATCAACACCACCAGGGGTCGGGGTGGAGGGGTTGCCAGTGCTCGGGTCAGAGGGACTAGGGTCGGAGGGGGCACCTCCGCCACCGTGGTGGTGGTGATGGTGGTGGTGGTGGTGGTCATGACGCTTCCGAAGGGCCTCGCGGAATGCAGCGGGACCGTGAGGGTTGATGTTCTGGATGATCTTCTGTGCGCGAGCACGGTCACGGATGAGGATATCCTTCGCGTGGCGAGAGGCGATACGAGCAATGAAGGGGATGGAGGACATGTTGTGCTGGGAGGTGTTTTGGAGAGAGGACGCTATAGCGAGGCATTTATATATGGTGCGTCCGAAGCTGAGGCGTCGTCATCGCGAGCCTGGATTTGGTAGACACGGAGGGCATGTTGCCGGGAACAGTGAAGGAGAGATAGCACGTCATGCTGGGAAGTAATCGTCTCAAAGCTCAAAATATCGCCCATGAGAACGAAACGAAACGAAGGAAGGCCCAGATCCCAGGCATGGGGCCATTCATTTCCTGCGGATAACAACAGCGAGTCAAGGTCGCGTCGGCGTCTGACTGGCAGAAGGCTGACCTATCCCGAGTATGACCACAGAGTCACCCTCTCAAGGGTCTCTGGGAGAACATACGATCCATGCTAAGTACAGCATCTGAGGCTGTGAAACGGGATGCTTCTTGCGCAGCAGGAGAATCGGTATTGCCGATGATGTTGTGACGAGAAGACGAGGGATTTGCGTGTAAGTTACCGTAGATGCCATAAAACCCCACCAGCGGGCATCGCAAGGCGAGATACGGAAGACACGGGAAGTGGGAGTGATGGTGCAACGGTGTCCGATAAGCCATCCCCGGTAACTTGCAACCAGCGACTCCGCGGACAAGATCGTCATAAGCTCCCCAACTGCACAGCCGTCTTCTTCAGCTCCGCCGGGACCATATCCAAGTTATAAATAGCGCACCTCTTGAATGTCTGCGCCCCCTACGCCTCTCAGTTCGTATGCATTTGTGTGTGATGCATAGCTCGAACGGATGCAATACTGCGAAGTTGTCCAGAATGACCGAACACTCCCAGTGTTATCAGACGATTCCATGAAAGCACTGGACAGCGCAGGCTCGTGGAAAATATGATGGAAGGCGCCGCTAACCTTACAGTAAGCTCACAACTCTGTACCTGGCACCCGCAAAGAGTGACGGTCCATACTCACATGGTGGTGGCCCCATCACAGTATTTCCAATGTGACGGAGGTAGTAGTGGACGCACGTGGCGTTGCATCGACACGAGCCGCTGGTATCTAGAATGGTCACCGTATGAACTGTGGACCAATGTGTGTAGACGGCCGCGGGTTTCCCTTCCGTCGCTTCCACATCACCCTCTCAGTGAGCCTATCGGATGTCATTCCAACCGCATCGCTGGCATCTCGCCGTCGCTTCTATGCTGTGGGAGCGCCATAGGTTACGGACATCACTGGAACTTGTAAGTATTAGTATGCCCGATTATATTGTCCGCGCTTCAAAAGAATAAGAAGATGCAATCGTAACGCACTTGCGGATGTCTATGGAAGCCGCCCCTATGGCCGAGTCCTCCACGTCGCTGTGGACCCCACGGGCCCCGGCCATTGGACCCTAGATGGGCCGCACAAGTTTCGCGCTCACGGTCCGACATGCCTTCTCGCGTTCACCTGAGAATCAGCGAACGATGGGTGCAGTGCTCCGACGAGGAACACAACGTGTGATGGATATTAATCCGACGAAAAAATGTCTGGGATATCGCACCTATGATAGGATGCTAGGTATACGAGTGTTGCAGTTGATAACAGCGGTGACACGATAGACGCATACTGGGACGACAAAGGGTGAGGTTGCTGGAGGCAGGGATCGTCCACTTGGCAACTTGGGCTAGCTTCGCGCGAGGACTTGGAGGTAGAAGCATCAAGGGAAACGTACTCTTCAGTCTCGTTCCGTCCGAAGGTCATCGCGATTGCCTTGACATTATAAGAGCCGTTCATTGAATTGACCGGATGGATGCTGCTATCAAAGGACACGCCTAGAATCCGTCGAGCAGCGCTCCCATTTTGCAAGACAGGGCACGCCCCAATGAATTGTGTCCACACAAGCCTATACTGCAGAACATGAATATCAAGGGTACCACAGTAATCACCATCGCTGGTAGGGACTCACAATTTCGCAGATAAGTTCTATGTAGTTCCAGATGAGGATGGTGGTCATGGTGCAGCAAGCTTTGTGCTGGGCTGCGCGCGCTGTCTCTCGGCTAAATCCGCCTGAGCCACGTGGCCCTCCGGCTGTTGGCTCAAGCGCTCAAGCGCTGAAGGCTCAAGCCCACCCATGGCCAAGCGTACGCAGGGCCCCCGCTCAACACATCCACCGTTTAACTTCGACAAGGGCTCCCTATATACTCATCCGAGATGCTTTATATACTCACACCGAACGGTATTTACCCGTCAAATCCATTCTACAACCCCTATCTACTAACTATAACTCGCCTCATCTATAGACCAGTGAGGCTCCAAGGTCTTCAGAAACCGTGACGGCATAAGGGGTGCTCAATTCTCGTCGCTCGCTCGTTTCGTCGGGCGCCCCAGGGCCTCCGCATGAAGCACCTCAACCTCGCATGTCGCACGAACACTACCAAAGGCTGCCAGTAGCTCTCGTATATTATTCTGCAAACTCCTGCGAAGTTTGAACGAGAACGGTGGGAGGATGCCCGAGATACAGAATTTCGGTCTTCCCGTCGACTTGAGGCTGCATTCCCGCGCCAAGGCATAGGCGCCTTATAAGCGCGCGACGAAATGAGCGAGCGACGAGAATTGAGCACCCCTATACGGTCCAGTTCTGGTCCCTTGTATCCTCGACTCCTTTTCGTTAGAAGGTGTGATTTGAATATTGCCATTCGACGGCGCAACCCCCGTTATTATATGCCTCACAAAGTCGCCGATTATTGAGACGCATTTGCGCCAAAATGTCGCCATAACGCGTGCTATAGGTGTTGCGTCTTCCGTAGGTTAAAGATCGACGTGAGCTCACCTCGCCTTCCTTCCGTCTCCTTCCTCCCCGCCACCATACTCTGCTCAATTATTGGACCTTTCCTATCTCCTTCACCATTCGTTTCACGTCCTCGAACTTCGCCCATAACACTGTTATTTCGACAACAGTGGCATCGGTTCTAGTAGCGGATGGAAATGTATCAGGTGCACGAGCGGTCGCTGAGCAGGTGCGTGCGTCTACCTTCACAAAGGCTGCCTATTGCTGACGTGGACTGCGCTCGACGTAAGGGCTTTTGTGATGCAATAACTTGTCAGCCCGAAGGGCGACTACGCCTTCTGCAGTCCGCTATGTGGTCCGAAGTACGACACGAATTGGCCTTTACATCATACCCCAGACCGTCCAATATATCCATTTCGTTCATCTATCCCGGCCCTACCCCATGAAGCTTAGACCGCCAGTTGCTCAGGGAAGCGTGGGCGCAGAAAAAAATGGTCAACGTTAATTATAACCGGTACGCGCGCTGGGCTCCAGGCCTTTGATTCTAAATCGGACGGGACAAACGCGGCGATGGTGGATCATCCTCCAGTCTCCGTGAGTAGCGAAGGTCTAAACCCATCTAGTTTTTCTGTTCTGGAACACCACGCGCATGCGGCAGTGACTCACAGGAGTGAAAGAACGCTTCTGGACTCTTCAGGTATGTAAGTGGGGTTCTTGGTTACATACCAAGAAGTGCTCACTACATTGTTCCATCAGGACATTCGCTCATCGAAGTCACCCCATTGTGTTTGTATATGAAGGCGTTTGTCCTCGGGCGCTCCGCGAAGCCGCTCGTAGTAGTAGCACTGACAGAACGTACACAGACAGGTCCTAATTCTATCCAACTATACGTTCTCATCGATGCCGAATTCTCCACAATGCCCGTGCCCCTGTCGTCATAGGAGGACCACATACCTGCGGCTTCGATGCGATGATGGTGAATGTGCAGTGCGACTCCGAGTCCGCTCTATATATGTTCGGCCCCCACTGTTCGACACATGCACGAGCTAAGCCAGTTAGTTAGTTGGGCGTGGACCGGCCGGGACATGTTGGGTGGGTGGGGTCAAGTGATGATGAGGCTTATGTTGGATGGCGGGCGTTGGGGGTGGCAGTCACAGGAACGAAGGGGATGCTTACATAAACTGACAATATAGGCAATTACAGGCAGTGTTCGGAGGATGCGGTCATTGTCCTCTGGATCCCCTCCTCTCGCGTCACCGCTCAGTCCCAGAAGGTATATATTCAAGCAGACTCAAAATGCACCTCCACGTTCCTCTTCCGCACTCCCTGCTTTCTGCTGCTCCCCATGGCTTCCAACGACCCTACCAATGCTGTCCACATTTTGGACATACGCGCTCGTGGTGCGCCTTCCCCCGGCTCTTCGATCCGCGACCAGATCGCGTCGGGTCTCACCCAGCCTGTTGGACACAAGACGTTGCCTACTCTCCTCCTCTACGACGAGCGCGGCCTTCGCATCTACGACGAGATCACAACCGATGCCACGGAGTACTACCTGTTCCCAGCTGAGGAGGAGATCCTCAAGAACAAAGCGGATGAGATCGTGCAGGTCATGCATTCGGGTATCGCCGACGGGAACCCCACGGATGAGGTCGTGGTCGAACTGGGCGCTGGGTGAGTCTTTCTATGCTACATTTCAACCTCAACGACCACGGCATCGTCGTTGCTCTGGCGTGCTTGGACCGTTAAATGCTCGCTGGTGTAATTGACTCCCGCCCCGAGATAATCTTGCCCTCTATTCAAATCTCTCGGCGCGAATCACGACCCTGTTTTCCACGTACGGTCATATGGACCAATAATGACATAACATTTCTTTCGCGATCCGTCACCGAATGTACCATTATGTAGCCCTCTGACCCCCCCTCTTTTGGCAGGGCACTCAGGAAGACATCCCTTATCTTGAGCGCATTCGCTCGCCTCGTCCCTAAGTCTTCCCCTGTTCCCCTTATCAGCTACCACGCCCTCGACCTAGAGAAGCGCGAACTCCAACGTACACTCATGGAACTTAACGCCTCGGATATCGGTGCCCAGCTCAAGGGCAGAGTCGCTACTGCTGGCTTGTGCGGCACGTACGACGACGGCCTCAAGTTCATTGAAGAGGGTGGGCTTGAGGATCGCCCCTCACTCGAGAGCATCGACACTTCTTTCGCGCCCAAATACCCGGTGGAACGGATCGGCAGAGATGCGTCCCCTAGCTCAGACACTTCTTCCCGAAGCCGCACCGAAGAGACGGAGGCCACCCCTCCTTCGACCCCCGGCTCTCAGCACCCTCTCCATATCCTCTTCCTTGGCTCATCGCTCGGAAACTTTACGCGCGGCGAAGATGCCGCATTCCTGAAGTCCCTGCCGTTGCGCCCTGGGTCTGGCGATACGATCTTGCTTGGTATGGACCACGGGAACGACGCACAGCAGATCGAGGCAGCATACAACGACTCAAAGGGTGTCACTACGAAGTTCATCATGAATGGCTTGACTTGCGCGGGTCGCGCTCTCGGCGACGAACACTTGTTCGACCAAGATAAGTGGGAGTATGTTGGCACGTACAACGAGAAACTGCGTATGTGCGCTGCTTGTCTGCGTTGAACAGACGCTTACCGGTGTACGCAGGCCGTCACGAGGCATACTATAAGTCGACTTGCGACCAAACGGTTGTTGATCCCGAGACGAAGGCGCACTTCCCCTTCGTGAAGGATGAACTTATCCGTGTCGAGGTTTCGCACAAGGTATGATGGATGTGTGTTCTACCATTTGCTGTTACTCAATCTACCTACAGTTCTCCGAGAAGGACGCATACACGTTGTTTACCGACGCTAACCTTCGTCCGGTCCACCGCTGGACGGACAGCTCGTCGCAGTACTCCCTCTGGCTTCTCGAGCGCCCGAAGTTCTCCTTCCCCTTGCTCAAGACGCCGTCATCGTTAGATCTCAAAACGGTCGCACATTCGCCGTTCTCGCTGCCTACCGTGGAGGAGTGGCGCGACATGTGGGCTGCGTGGGATTTCGTCACGCGTCAGATGATCCCTCCGTCTATGCTGTTTGAGAAACCCATTGACCTCCGGCATATCTGCTTGTTCTATTGCGGACATATCCCTGCGTTCCTGTCCATCCATCTGTCGAAGATGCTGCAGGAACCCGATACCGAGCCCATAGAGTTTAAAGTACGTCTTACACCTCAATGTTCGCGGAATGTGTGCGCTAAATTTTGGTATCGAAGTACATCTTCGAGCGTGGCATCGACCCCAACGTCGACGATCCTGCCCAATGTCACGTATGTGTTCTGGCATCTGTTCTCCCAACGTTTTTCTCATCCCCATCTTCGCTCCAGCCGCACTCCGAGGTACCCCAGAAGGATGAGGATTGGCCATCGTTGTCGAGCGTCTTGGAGTTCCAGTTGAGGGTTCGGGAACGCGTCATGAATCTCTACCGCGACATCGACTCCAGGAAGGTTCAACTCACTCGCAAGATTGCACGAGTGCTTCAGATGACACTTGAGCACGAAGCTTTTCACGTCGAGGTTGGTATCCTACCATTGTATTGTGTTGAAACGTCTCGTGATATCTTGCTTTTCAGACCTTGTTGTACATGCTTCTGCAGCGCGCCGGCACTGGAACTATTTCTCCAGGTGGTTTTCTTCCCCCTCCTTGGGAGGCTCTCGCCGAGTCCTGGGACAAACAACCCCTGCCCGCCACGGAGACAGTCACCCTCGGTCCTGCGGAGATCAGTCTTGGTCACGACGACTATGAACGTCAAGACGACTCCACCGATGTTCTTGGCCACTCGTTCGGATGGGATAATGAACATCCTCAACGCACCGTCAATGTTGAGAAGTTCAAGATCGAGTGGCGTCCTGTCACGAATGGGCAATTCTACGAGTTCTACATTCGCAGCGGCAAGGATAAGGTCCAGTTCCCGAAGAGCTGGGTCGAGCTCAATGGGGAAGTCTTCGTATGTCGACATTCGCTTGTTCGTTCGGCATGTGCTGATCCTCAGCCACCAGATTCGTACCTTGTACGGACCTGTTCCGATGAAGATCGCCCAGCACTGGCCCATCAAGACCTCGTATGACAATCTGTCAGTCTACGCCAACGTCAAGGGCGGGCGGATCCCCACCGAGCCGGAACTCCGCATGTTCCTGGACAAGTTCGAGTGTGGCTATGAGGGCGGTGCCAACATAGGCTTTAGAAACTGGCATCCCATCCCAGCGACAAGTGGCGGTCCCCACAACGGCGGAAAGGGCCACAACGGCGGCGTCTGGGAGTGGACGTCCACCGTGCTCGACAAGTACGAGGGATTTGTGCAGTCAAAGATATACCCTGGGTATGTGCGATTTTGATTTTCCGTCCGCTTGCTCATTCGGTTGCTAACCGGTCGTGGGCTACAGGTACTCCACCGACTTCTTCGATACCCACCACCAGGTCGTGATCGGTGGGTCGTACGCGACGATCCCGCGGCTCGCCGAACGCCGCACGGTGCGCAACTACTACCAGCACAACTACCCGTACGCGTGGGTCGGCGCGCGCATCGCGTACGATGCTTGAGATGGAGTGGTGTTTGACCGGTAACATGTGGAGAAAGAATTTGGCAGTTGTAAGGACAGCTGTAGTTGTACCAGACTCGCACCGAAACGTCGTCAGTCAACCCTTTTGTATTCCCAGCTCCTTCCGTCAGGTGCTCGGTACTTGAGACCTGATTGACGGCGGGGTACATTATACTACTACATAAGGCTGCACCGAGGCGGCCAGGTGGCCTGCACTGATGTACCGATCGGGCAGTGAGCTGTGCATGTAAGAAAACAACGGACTCCTGTCAACGGCTCTAACGTCAAGTACACGACTTAGCTCAGTATAACGGCATTGGAGAAACGTTGGTAGCTGCCGCATGCATCGTTTACTGACTCCGCCACAACCAGAGCAGCATTCAAATTGAACATGCAATTCCTAGGTCTTGTGACGGTAAGTCCAACCTTGCTTGAGCGACGGTACCCATTCCTCGAAGCTATATTGACAGGTACCGGAACGCCTGGAAGACTACCATACGTAATTTTCTACCGTATCTCGGCAGTCGCTCATGCTGACCGTTCTTTGTTGCCAGCCCGCACGGAGACCATACATATTGCCTCACTCACTGTCCCAAAGGGCTTCACCAAACCATGGAACCGGCTCCAACTCCAACTCTGCATGTTCCCCTACCCTTCGATATCATCATCCATGTAGTGGAGCGCCTTGCGGGGTACAGACCTCATCAATTTCGCGATGGCCTCGCAGTACTTCCATACCCTCACGATCCCCCAACTATGCAAGTCCGCGACTTGTCCAAACGAGTAACGCCTGTCATCGATTCGTCCTTGCGCCACTATCTATGGAACGGAGACAAATCTTCGGAGCGTGCTCTGCTGCTACGCGACCTCGCCATCCACGACGCGGCGCTGTCCGACAGGTTCTGGGCCCCCCAAGGCACTATCGCGACGACGATCCTCCTCGTGCCGGAAATCCTCCAACGCGCGCAAAACGTTCGCCGACTGGACCTCCACTTCTTCTACTACTTCGTACGCTACCAGCCCCGCCTGAACGACGTCCATGCAACCTGCGCGAGCCGAGCCGAGCCCCCGTCGTCCAGGACACGTTCGGGATGCTCGCCGCGCTCGAATGCGATCTGCGCCTGCTACGGCTCTCGCATGTGAGCGCGATGGAACTTCCCGCTCGCGACTTCCTCGTGGCGCTGGCGAGCTTTCAGATCCTCGAGTACCTGACGCTGGTCAAGGCGCACATGGCTGTCTGCCCGCGAAACGGGGAGGACGCGCCCTGCCCTTGCATCCCGTCCTTGAGGGTCCTGCGCCTGGAGGAAAGTAGGCTGGGCTACCTCACTGAGTCGGTGCTGGCTACGGCCTTCCCGAACATCACCGAGTTGCGGTACGTTGCAGTCCAGACCGAACCCGACCAGAAGCACGGCCGCACCGCACTCTGGGGACATAGCCTCCGACCCGGACACATTGTGTACCACCCGGCTCCGGGCGGTTCGTCCACGCTGGGGAGCCGTCTTGGGCTCAGGGTGCGGCTGGAGCTGGTCGGGCGATTCCACGAGTTTAGGGAAGGCTCCACGCGGGACGCGGTGCGGGTCCACTGGAAGCACAGCGGGGAGGTCGTCGCCGGTGGGGCTGACGTTAGAGGTGTGCCGGGTGATGGAGGAGGCGCCGTGGTTTTGGAATTTGGTTGTGAGGTCGGCGACGCGCTTGCGGTGGCTCGAGCTTAAGCCCGTGGACCGTGCTGGTGCGTAGGGATACAGTTGTGCACGGAATGGGGTTGACAGTTGACTCGGTTTGCAGCGTGGGCTTAGGTCTCTCTCTAACCCGTGCCTTAGGGTGGACAAGCACTCGACAGACGATTCGAGTGGTTTGGTGCTCCCTACCCTTGGTGTATGCGAGCGTGCTCGTCACTGCGAGACCTGTGCATCATCCTGCGGGTACACTTGCGGAGTTGAGGATTTTAGAAAAGGGAAGCAAGGAGCTGATCGTGAAGTACTGATGGAAGTCGTGAAGGAGGTTGTGTAGGAGCTTGCGAAGTCTGTCCCATCGATTCGCTATGTCGCTCGTATACCAACGGATTACGGCGCGGGGTCCCCAGTTGCCACGTGGTGGCGAGTCGTGGATGGGACGGAGAGGAGGAGGACTTCGGAGAAGATTCCGATTTGGCTTGGGGAGAAGATGCAGGACTTCCTCTACGATGCTGATGCCGAGTCAATGGCGCGATTCAATGGTTTGCATACATCCTTACTTTGATTCTATGTGCTCGCTGTGGTTCACTCCAGCTCTGTACATTCCCATGAGTGCACTTGTATTTTGGATGAGTATCCCGCTAGATATGGCGACATGCCTTCCTGCATTCAGGGACACAACCATGACCATTAGGGTATACATACGTACATTGGTCTCAAGCGCAGGACATTATCAAGCCCTCGATGACCAGCCGAATGATGTTCTGACTGGATGTGAGGGGCCGCCCCAATGCGGAGTCACCGTCTCCGACCTTGAGGTAAAGTGTGCACTAGCATTGGCAGTGGCGTTGGTGGTGGCATCGTTCGAATTAGGCGACGCTGAAAGCCCCATGAGGCTTTGCATGATGGCGTCAACATCCTCTGATGACGCGGTGGGATCGTCAAGCACAACGTCGGCGCCATTGACGGCGGTCTGCTCGAACAGCTCGTCTTCCTCGAGCTGCTTCACGGCAGCACGAAGGTTGTTCATGACTTGCTCAAACATCTCTGGACATTCTGTCAGCGGATAATCTGAGGGCATGCGAATGGGAAGGACGCACGCTTCTCTTCCAGTGCCGTGAGCTTGTGGCGCGACATTGGTCGGGGGAGGATGAGAGGGTCTCTGTTCGCCTCATCTTCATCTGGCCGAGGCCTGTTGATGCCAACCATCTCCTCGCATTTCCGAAAAAAATCGTGTTCTGAGAGCTCAGAATCGACGATCGTGGTCTCGTCGGGACCGTAGTCTGTGCCGATGGTGCTCGAAGGGGAGGGTGCTCTCATGATGGTGGGTACATACTGCAGATCGGCTGGGTGGACGATGCACGGTTGATTGGGCATATTGGCGGGCGTCGAGATGACTGTCCGACTCCGAGTCTGATGAAGAGAGGGAGGACTGGCAGTGGCGGCCTTGGTCGAGGAGATTACGCGAGAATACTGTCCGATAAGTAAGGCTTTCTAATGACGCGACGCTTCGAAATACAAACACAAACAACGCGTCTGTTGAAAGCGAATCGGAATCACGCGTGCCTTAGTCAGCCCCTGAGGGACGCGTTTGTATTATAAGAGCGCGCGTCGTGTCTCAGTAACTCTTCGTCGCATACCACCACCTCCTCCCCTTCATCCCCCTCCTTGTTCTCCCACTAGTGCCATTTTATATCTGCTCCTACACCTTCCGAGATGGCCTACGTGTTCAAGCGAGGTAAGTTGCCCATATGTGGTTGGGTTTCACGCTAAGATCTAACTCGACGCGACACTTCATCCAGATGGGTAAGTCGCGTCATAACGCGTCTCGACGCCTTGATGATCTCTTGTATTGACCTTGTATGTCTCCGTAGACGCAAGGAGCGCGTCCAGTTTGACAAGGTACGCGTGTCACCACGCGTCTGGCCACGCGCATAACTCATGTCCGTCGCAGATTACGGCTCGGATAGCCAAGCTCTGCTACGGCCTCGACAAGGATCATGTCGATCCAATTGGGTGAGTATCTGACCGTTCTATGGACGCGGTTGATGCTCATAGATTATATAGCATTACCCAGAAGGTCATTGCTGGTGTCTACGCTGGTGTTACGACGGTCGAGCTCGACGTGAGTAAAATCTTGATTCATGCTATGTGTGACAGCCCCTGAGGTAGTGCATAGAACCTTGCTGCCGAGACCGCTGCCTACCTCACAACAAAACATCCTGATTATGCCATTCTCGCTGCTCGTATCGCCGTTTCAAATTTGCACAAGGAGACGAAGAAGAGTTTTTCTGCTGTCATCAGCGATCTGTATCACTATGGTACGTGTCTTTTGTGCGCTGTTGAAGTACGAGACGTTCATCGATCTGCAGTCGACCCTAAGAACGGCAAGGCCGCTGGTTTGATTTCCAAGGGGACGTATGATATCGTCCAGGCGAACGCCGAGGTGCTCGATTCCGCTATCATCTATGACCGTGACTTCAACTATAACTTGTGAGTGGTTTCTTATCATGTATCGATTCGCCAATTTCCTCACGGGCATCGCATAGCTTCGGGTTCAAAACACTGGAGCGCTCTTACCTCCTAAAGCTCAACGGTCGTGTGGCCGAGCGGCCCCAACACCTTCTCATGCGTGTGGCCGTCGGTATCCACGGGGCCGACATCGAGCACGTCCTTCAGACATACCACCTCATGTCTGAGCGGTACTTCACCCATGCATCACCGACCCTCTTCAACGCCGGTACTCCTAACCCTCAGATGAGCTCATGCTTCCTCGTTTGCATGAAGGACGACTCCATCGAGGGCATCTACTCGACGCTTATGGACTGCGCCATGATCAGTAAGACTGCTGGTGGCATTGGCCTCAATATCCACAACATTCGCGCCACTGGGTAGGTTCCTTAAACCTTCATTCACATGTACGCGCACTTACGCACTTGAGAAGTTCTTACATCGCGGGCACAAACGGTTACTCGAACGGCATCGTTCCTATGCTCCGTGTCTACGACTCTACCGCGCGTTACGTTGACCAGGGAGGCAACAAACGTCCCGGTGCCTTCGCCATCTACCTTGAGCCATGGCACGCCGACGTCTTTGAGTTCATCGATCTCCGCAAGAACCACGGCAAAGAGGAGGTCCGCGCGCGTGACCTCTTCTACGCACTGTGGATCCCCGATCTGTTCATGAAGCGTGTCGAGGCTGGTGGCAAATGGTCTCTCTTCTGCCCTAACGAGGCACCTGGACTCCATGAGGTCTGGGGTGACGAGTTCGAGGCGCTATACGAGCAGTACGAGCGTGAGGGTCGTCCACGGAAGACCATCGAGGCTCAGAAGCTCTGGTATGCTATCCTGGAGTCTCAAATCGAGACTGGTGGTCCTTTCATGGTCTACAAGGACGCCGCTAACAGTAAGTACATTCTCTATTACTCACGTGACAGCTGCTGACAATTAGTTTAGGGAAGTCGAACCAGCAGAACCTCGGTACCATCAAGTCATCCAACCTGTGCACAGAGATCATTGAATACTCTTCGCCCGATGAGACTGCCGTCTGCAACCTTGCTTCCATCGCCCTTCCCTCCTTCATCGAGGACGGCAAGTACAACTTCCGGAGGCTGCACGACGTCGCCAAGGTCGTCGCCTTCAACCTCAACCGCATCATTGACGCCAACTACTACCCTATTCC
The DNA here is from genome assembly GCA_020736865.1 of Ganoderma leucocontextum. NCBI lineage: Eukaryota > Fungi > Basidiomycota > Agaricomycetes > Polyporales > Polyporaceae > Ganoderma > Ganoderma leucocontextum. The sequence continues at coordinate 1,630,040 of JAHKGY010000006.1, forward strand.
TGAGGCCCGCCGCTCGAACATGCGCCACCGTCCGATCGGAATTGGTGTGCAGGGTCTTGCAGACGCCTTCATGGCGCTCCGTATGCCGTTTGACTCTGTCGAGGCGCGGAGGCTCAATCTGCAGATCTCCGAGACCATCTACCACGCCGCCGTTGAGGCGAGTTGCGAGATGGCGCAGACTGATGGTCCCTACGAGACATATGAGGGTAGTCCCGCATCTCAGGGCCAGCTCCAGTATGACTTGTGGGGCATGACCCCCACGGACCTTTGGGACTGGGCTAGCCTCAAGGCCAAGGTCGCTCAGTACGGTCTGAGGAACTCACTCCTCGTTGCGCCGATGCCTACAGCCTCCACGTCGCAGATCCTAGGAAACAACGAATGCTTCGAGCCCTACACGAGCAACATCTATACCCGTCGCGTGCTCGCTGGCGAGTTCCAGGTCGTGTGCCCGTGGCTCCTGCGCGAACTCGTCGAGCTCGGCCTCTGGAACGACGACATGAAGAACATGATCATTGCCAACAACGGGTCGGTCCAGAACATCGACATCATTCCCAATGATATCAAGGCGATCTACAAGACCGTCTGGGAGATCTCGCAGAAGAAGGTTCTGGATCTCGCCGCGGACCGTGGGGCGTTCATCTGCCAGTCGCAGTCGCTCAACATTCACCTCCAATCGCCGACGACGGGGCAACTGACGAGCATGCACTTCTACGGCTGGAAGAAGGGCCTGAAGACGGGCATGTACTACCTCCGTACGCGCCCGGCCGCCCAAGCGATCAAGTTCACCGTCGATAGCTCATACCTCAAGAATGCGGTGAAGAATGCGGTGAAGAAGCCGCAGGCGAAGGTCACCGGCATCGTTACTCCCGTAGCGCCTTCGACGCCGATCAAGGAGGAGCCTGTTACACCTTCGCTCGCTACTACGTTCTCGAATGGCAAGACCAATGGTTTTAACGGGATCAATGGCGCCGTCGCTTCGGACCCGCCTTCGCCCTCCTCTGCTGTCACTGCTGCGAACGACGCAGCCCTCGCTTCCGTGACGACGCAGCTATCCCTCGACGAGCGCACGCAGAAGGCGGCGGAGGCTGATCCCGAGTTTGCTGCCGCCCTCCAGCGTCAGCGAGACCGCGAGCTGGAGCAGGCGAAGCTGATGTGCTCGATCGAGAACAAGGAGGCGTGCCTCATGTGCTCTGGTTGAGCGTGTGTTTGGTTCTTCGGTGTACGTTGAGACGGACTGGCAGATTCCGAGTCCTTGTATCGTTTTCATCCACATGTTTTCCTGGCTCTTGTCCATGGCTGTCGACTCGTTGCATATGCATAGCTTGTTGTAATTGTATGGTCCGCATACTGAATAGATTGTATCGCCTCATTTTGGTCGGGTGTTTCGTGTTTGGACTGCAACGAGTGAGACAGGAGGTGAGGTGCGGGGCGTGGGAAGGAGGATCCATTAGGGTGGACCGGCGCGACTGGAATAGGTGAATCACTCTCTCCCTCCATCTCAATCCACATCTCCGATCCGGTCGTGTCCAACGACCTCGACAACCATGACATTGACCGCCTTCTGTCCCCCGCAGCCCCTGGATATCCCACCCGTTCATCGTCTGCCCCCCGAGCTTCTTATCGACATCCTCGTCCACTGTTCCGACGAGCCTTCCGACCAACTAAACCCTATCGTCTTCGGCCGCGTCTGTCGCTACTGGAAAAACGTCTCTTGCCTCTCGCCACGCATCTGGCAACACGTCTATCTCTTCGAGTCCAACGGAACCACCCTCTCGCACGACCAGGCCATCTGCTGGATGGACCGCTCCGCCCCGCTCCCATTCGATGTCCGCATAGAGGCAACCACCCCGGACATGATCCTTCCCCTCCTCTCTCCCGTGTTGTCCAACATGCAGCGCCTGCGCCGATGCGTGATCTCCGGGAGGCACGAGGAGGAGTTCGACTTCGGGAAGTACGCGTTCGACCGCAGCCGGGGGTGCCTGGTCGACGAGCTGCACCTCCTCATCAAAGGCGTGTCCGCACTGGACCCTCTCGGCCTCAATACCGACGCCGTCTCGGACGCGGCCGACGACAGGATATACTCGACCATCTTCCGCGTGCACGGCCCGACTGAGGGGCCCTCGGAGCTCGCGCTGCATTTCTCGGTGTATGCGCTCCCGCTCGAGAGTGTCATGAAGCCCATACCCATCAGGTCCGTCTGCATCACGGAGTTCTCCCTGGAGGTGTCGACGGACGTCGCGCGCATGGTTAACTTCCTCCGCTGCACGCCCCTCCTCGAGACGCTCCACTTCACCGGCTGGCCGCAGGAGGGCGAGCCCATCCAGCCGGAGGTCCTCGTCCCCGTGCGGCTCGACCATCTCCGCACCCTCCTCATCAGGAGCACAGTGTCGGTCCGCGCCATCCTGGAGCACATCGACGCGCCCGCGCTCGAGGAGCTCTATCTCGAGCACACGAACGTGGACTTTGAGCTCCGCACGGAGCCCTATGTGGCGTTGCGGTCGCCACCGGACGAGGGCGAGTCGGACGACGAGGCGCAGGATTTTTCTCAGTCCCCATGGTCGGACCACGCCACAGGTACGATAATCCTTCCCCGCTACGATCCCGAACACCTTCATTCATCCTACCGCTTGCTTTTTCCTGCATCTGCATGCGTATATGCGGCCGATCCGATTCGGACACGGCAGGCATGGGCCTCCGCGCGCTCCTCAAGCGCTCCCGCCCGCCCCTGCAGCTCCTGCACATGGACTACGCGGACATGCGCACGAAGGACTTCCGGTGGTGCTTCGAGCACCTCCCGCATCTGCGCGAGTTCCGGATCGTCGGCTCGGACATGTCTGACCGCGTCGTCGGCATGTTCGCGCCGTACCCGGCGCGGCGGATGGCGTACGGGCTCGCGAACGCGCGCGAGAGCGACGACGCGAGGGGCTCGTGGGCGGTGCGCCTGCCCAGCCTTGCGAAGCTCGCGGTGTGGCACTGCCAGCGTGTCACGGGCGACGCCGTCGTGCAGGCGTTCCGCGAGCGGGTCAGGTTCACGGACAGGGCAGCGGAGGAAGGGAGGGGAGAGACATTCGAGAGCATCGCCGTCGTTGGGTGCTCGGAGTTCTTGTTCCAGCACGGGCAGGCGCTCGCGGAGACGTTGGGAGAGCGGTTGCGGGTCTCGTGAGATTCACTGAAGGTGTACAAAGCCGTTAGTAGTGGTACGTTTCTTTTTCTCTCGCGGTCAATCAGCCATGGAAAATCGGTCATGGAGGGACAACACGTCGGCGGCGTGGAGTTGTATATTAGCTTTGCCTATGACATTGTATGATGTAGTTCATGCTGTATATCGTTTTCTTCTAGCTACGTATTTACTGATTGTACGCATAGTTTTCGATACGGCGTGGACTTAGCCACGGATGCAGCCAGCGCGCGGGACCATAAATATCTAGGCCCATTCTTCCCATGTATTCTTACAAGTCGCCCTCGGTTGAGCGGCGTTCTATCAGGGTGTCTTCTCCAACCAAAGTCACAGAGTGTTTGAAGGCCAGCTGCGTCGATACTTCCTGCACCCGGGTTCGATCGGTCCCTTTCCCGCTCTCCACGTCTGTGCAGGGTGTGTTGCGAAGGCCGAATAAGTCTCCTGCCCGATTGTACTCTTCCAGGAGCGACCTGCGCGAGTTCAGTCTGGGGTGGCAAACATCGTTAGCTCGGGCTGCAGGAATGTAACCAAAGACGTACACCCCAAGGACCGCGATGGTGTAGGCTGGGAGTTGTGTTGGTCAGTAATGGCCATGTTTATGTTCCGTTCACGGGGACTACTGTGGATGTGACTTACATCTCGTTGCCGGGGTGAGGATCCCAAAGTAGATCATGTTGGTCGGGAACGCGATCAGCTGTCCTAGAAGGTCAAGCTATGGTGTGCGTCACGCCGTCATTGAACTCACGAAACCGAGGGCAAGGGCATTGATCGCGCTGGAGGGATGCTCAGTACCAACTAATACTGATGTGGTCGGCTTGGGGGGCACCTACCTGGTAAGGACACCTGTTTTGGATCACCATTAGCAGCGTTGACTGATGGGAACGTCGAGTAGGTGACATACAAGTGTTGACGGTGTATGCGATGAGCACATTGAGCAAGGAGTCCGTCCTGGGGGCATATGCGTAAGACGTCCGTAGGGACCGTAATGGGAGAAGATGGGGGCATGAACCTCTTGAATCCCGTGCGGGTGCGATGGAGGATGACAACGAGCGTGCTCGCGAGAAAGAGGTCTACCACCAACACAGCAACCAGAGCCGTCGATTCGATGCGCTGCCGAAGTTAAAGTGAGCAAACCTCAGCAGTAGAGTGCGAGCGGCCCACCGTCAACGTTGTCTGAGACGTGAACTGATATCTTGTGGATCTTTGGTAGGGCGATGCTTGCTTGAAATTTTACGATAGTTTGCTAGGAAGATGGTGGCTCACCCTTCGATCGCCGCAACTACCATGTGTGGACACATGAGCTGAGACCCCCAAAGCGGCCGAGCATACAGTAATACTTACAGGTAGCGGCTCCTTCCCGTACGAAGGTCACGTGTGCTCGTGATAAGTTTAAATGGGAAGCTTGACAAAATGGATCGCGCACCTAGTTCCCCCACAAGGAGAAGGACCTGGGTCTGGATTGAGAATGAAATAAAGGCCGTTGAGTTGAGAAATACGTGCCATGACGACCACCAGACCCCTGTATCTGCTGCTCACTGAAGGTAAAACACGGTGAGCCCCTTAAGAAATACGAGGACGAGAACACGCGGAACCCACGCAGATAGATGCGCCGAACGTAAAATCTGATAGGATATTGTTAGGATGGGAACCAGCACGACAAAAGCGCAGCAGTACGTACACCTGTGCGACAAAGATTATGACGCTCTGGAAGGTCATGGTGAGGTTCACTGCTGCCTTCGTCCATGTCTCATATACGTACCATCACCACACATCAGCAAAAGCCCGAATCTATTACTGTATTACCGATATTGTTCAAATCCTGTAATACGAATAATACGAGCAAGAGTGTTAAGCCTGATAAGGCAGACGTGAGAGCCATGGGCAGGGAAGAAAGCGGCAAATGCATTCATCTTTACATGCATACTACATACTAGTACTCGAATACAAACATCCTTGACATACACTAGAGGTTCTGATATATGCGAGGGCGAGCCTGAGTTCCGCAGGTGGCGGACAGACTGCGCGTATTGGACCTTCAAACATGGAGCTCTGTACACCGATCCGGGTCCTCACCTGTAAGCTCTGGCGCATCTATGATGAGCTGTAGTGCATCCTCCACGGACACAATGACTGCGGGGATGATGAGCTCAGGGGTGGTCGCCGTCAAGCAGCATGCGTCATGCACACTTGAGCGTCATGAAGGTCGGGCTAGAAGTTGGCATACCCATGGCGGTGATTGGCGTCGGTTTGGGTGTGGCATTCATGGTGGCTAAATGCCGATATGGCAGGGAGGGAGGGAGTCAAGAAACAGGAAGGCGGTTGGAAACGACGCAGATGGGTGCTCGGATGTGGCTACTGGGACATTCGGGCTCACCTACTTGAGAGACGCGATCCCTCGGCCGTGTGTGTTGCCGAGATGTTGTCCGCTTGCACAGATGGCCTTCTGGACCATGCCTTGACCAGTGCTCGCCAGCTGTGCACAAGAAAACAGCCCCAAGGCTGGCCCTCATTCGATGAGTACATACCTGATGGACATCCCACCCTCCTCCTGACCCTCTCCTTCAATACCTCGTTAACCCCATTCTCCATCATGTCCTCACCATCCTTGCCATCCTCGCCATCGTGATCTCCATCAGGCCTCCCCAGCGGTGCACTGGACAGGATGAGCCGTTAGTAAGGCATGCGAGTAAAATGAAAGTTTGCATTCCAGATCAGCAAAGAGGGGATGTAATGGCGTCGAGACCAGGTCGAGACAGCGTGGGCAGTGAGAGAGACGAGGATGGCTGCACATCGCAAGTTTAGCCGCCAAGTGTTGCTTGATGCGCTCGCAACACGGGCGGCTAAATTTGCCACTTGTCTTTGGCCTTCACACTCCCTCGAGCGTTCCTGTCCCACCCTCGCGCTTTCCTCTCCCTCTCTGCTCTGGCTGTGCCTATCAACACCAAATACGAAAGGTCAGTTACATGGGGGCTGAACACCTGCATTTGAACATCTGCAGCGCGGGAGGGAGAGGAGGAGGGAGATGGGGATTGTAGAGAGGAGCAGTGGTGGTCGCATTATAACCCAAGGTACGTACTCCGCTCTAAGTCTGATTATCTTCACCTGGCGTGAGGCATCGAGGTACGATGCCCTTTCCTATCTGGAAATATGCACGTCCCGACCTTCCCCTGTTTCCTGTCTGTAGCGCTTCTTCGCTGTGCTGCTCTCGAACTACCGCACTCCATGTCACATCGCTATGCGCCAGCTCATGCTCAGTGAGCTGTATGACCTCTAAAGCGACTGGGAGCTCGAGGACCGGGCTGTGTGTCCCTGCAGAGTGAATATCAGATTGAAGCTTTCGGGTATATTGTAGTCATAGTGTAACACTAGATAGGTGCCAGTAATCAAATGCAACCCACCCACGACCATGGACGCTAGTCGCTATCGAGGGAGGTTTCGTCTGACATTGCCCAACGCCCTGAGCTTTGTGATGGACAGCTCGTCTTATTACTCGTATTACTCAGATTATTGACAGATCCCCCAGCCGTCTTACTGGTCCAGATCGACCATATTACCAGTTCCGTCTTATTGGATATTATACCGTATTACCAGTCTTAACGGCCGGAATAATAGCTGATAAGACGTGATAATAGATTCGGGCTTTTGCTGATGGCACCCATGAGCTAGGCGGCCAGGGAAGTGTCAGTGGCCTGTCATATGTTGCAAAACTTGATTATGCGCACGATTGCAGACCTGGAGGGTGAAATCGTCACGCGACTCCGCAGGAGGAAGAGAGGTTCGATCGGCGTACCAGGTACCAATCAAGAGAGCGGCTGGGTTGAAATAGTTGGTTACAAGGTAGAAGTAGCTTTGATGGGTTGAGCACAACGGTTCGATAGATATGTTTGGTGTTCGACGTTACCATACGTGGGAGCTAGCCTCAGCTGCCGATAACGTGCAGCGTGTCCAAAGTACTGAAGGTAGGGTGAGAGCGCGCGGTTGATGCAACAGACCTATGAACGTACACCAAGGCGAATACCTAGAAACACTGGATGAGCCGCTCTCCGGAGGGTGGCAGATAAGACTGGTTGAGCACACACCAGACATTTCAATCTCCTCGTATCCATCGGATACAGTTTGAAATACTCATAGGCCTGGTAGATGGTAATTCCATACATCCTTGAAGACAAGTCGAAGTTAACGTCAGCGAAAATGTCTACTAACGGGACATCACCGTATACGAGGAGCTAACTCACAACAACCCGACGTCGTTTCCGATGAGGATAGCTCCGAAGGTGTTGTCAATGGGGGCAACCGGTGCCCCCGTCGGTGTCGCGGACACCGCGCTGAGGACGTCATAATGAGCAGCCATACTCCGCGGGCGACTAGGGAAGGAAAGAGGCGCGCAATGGTGTATATGGAACGCACAATATATATACCCTCTGGCTCCGTACCTGACTTGAAATGGCCACCTGTGACGATTGTTGGACTATGTAATAAAACGGCGGGGCGGCGATGGTTTGCAAATTGCCGGGCGGTCGAAGTGACGGAGGCTCTGTTCAAAACTAGTTGATCAGGTTGCTGAGAAGATGTTCAATCTGGTTGGTCACCGGTCAGTATTTGCCAATTTCGTAGACACGCCAGGTTGTCACAAAGGACCACATTAGTTTTTATTCAAGGCAAGTTAGTCCCATCTTCCGTAAACGAGGACGTCAACAATGTCTTGAGGTGGGTCGCAAAAGGCGAACAAGGGAGAGTAACCGACACTCCGGCACGACCCAATGTATGGGAACCGCCAGCGGCGTGCACACGGACCCCAGATCAACGCATTGGAACAACGGAAGGCGGGCATAGAACGGTCTGTCCTATGTTTGTCTAGGAACTGGAGTAGGTTCAGTAGTGCTGACCCTCGTAAACCCTGGCAGCGGCCTTGGTCCTGTGCTGCCATCTACTTCATCAAGAGGGCACGGAGGGCAAGGCCAGCAAACACAGTTAGCGAATAAGAACCGACGAGGCGATCGCGAAACCTATACTTACAAAGTTAATCATTACCTCGAAGTTCTGTGCATCTTTGCTGTCTTCTTGTGGTCCGTGGTACACCGGTCGCCACATCTGTCAATTGGAGATCATCGCTTTAGCTAGATTAGTAGCATGATGGGGACGAACAGCGCAACTTGTTGGGCTAGAGGCCAAGAATGCGAGATGAGCATGGGAGCGAAACCAAGTTTGGCATGCGAACTTGAATTTAGGGCGGGATGCCAAGGCTGACGCCGGCCGCGTGCACCGCAAACCTTGGGTGTGAATCGGCAGACCCCTTGGAAGAGACGGCATGACATGGTTCCCGGACATGCTACATGAGATGAGATTTGAAAGACGAAGCGGGGTCGGTGGGGTCACGGAGAGAAGATCCATGTAACATTGTAAGTACTTAAAACCCACTCAAGAGAATTTCGAGCGGAGAAAGCGGTCTTTTAAGCCGGCAAGTGGCGGCGCTTAGTATATTTACAGTACAGTACTTATGAAGTTCTGAACGACGTCCGGGCTCGAGCCCGAGGTTCAAATAGGGGTCGAAACATATGACAATACACCACATCTGTTGGCTGAGCTGTCCTACGCGTATTCATGAAGGCTAGTATATTCGTCTAGGTTCTATCACTATAAGAGCCGCTATGCGGCGTGGGTTGACACGGATGGCACCGAGTCACCAACTCCTGCGCGTTTGAGAACCTCCTGAGTATGGGTTACTGATCGCATTGCCACAACAAGGGGGGGGGAGAAGACGCACCATCCTCGCGTGCGAGAGCATCGGGTTATATGATATCCTGTCCGGTCACGGCGGGAGGTGTCTGGGAAGAAACCAGGAAGGGTGATAGCCCGCCAGCCTCCGAGATGTATCTTCTCCTAAGGTGGTATGGAGAAGCGGTGGTGAGATCGCCTCTACAACAGCAGAACTGCCTTTACGGGGTGATGTCATTTGAAGTGGCACGTAGCCGGTATGGACTGTCCATCGGCAAATTCCCCAACCGCCTGTGAGCGCGCGCGAGCGACCACGAGCGAGATATTCTGCCGCGAGCTTGAGGTCGTGTTGGGCGCGCATACGACCACATGACGTTCGGTTCTATGGGCCGTAAGCGTGGCACTGTCAAGCCACGAGCAGCGACGAGCTGAGGATGCGCTTCCCTCACTCTCGACCGCTTTTGCTGCTCTCGGTCCCTCACGAGTGTATGTGTCCCATGGATGTCGAACCTGGCCTAGGCTGTTATCACGCCGGTCCGGTACGGGATCATCCTCGACGGCAACACGCTGATGTTTGGGTAGGACACAGTGGATATATTTGATTACGCATAATTACACAGCTCTATTGTATAGCAAACGCATGATTTGAATGACAGATTGGTCGGGGGAAAGGGGTATGATGGAGGTGGAGGGAAAACAAAGCCATACCACGTTGGACTGGCTGATGGATGTGGCAAAGAGAATGGATCAGGGGGAGAAAAAGGTCAGGAAACGATGGATGACGCACTTGATTCAGCGCTGTCGCAAATCTTGTCAAACACCGTCGGATCTCACACCAGGATCTTGTTGAGATGTCTCGCCGTCGGGTGTTGTAGTCGCAGATGATGCGGTGCCTGGAATCTCAGGCTGCTGCTCTGCTTGTGCAGCACGACGACGAGCCCGCTGCGCAGCAAGTGCGTCAGCCTGAGGCTGTGTGCCGATGCGACGTGCTCCGTGAGGCTGGTTGATTTGGAGGTTGGTCCCGAAAACAATCCTAGAACCAATATCAGATCGACTGATGGAGAAGTGGCACTGGAAGGAATAAGGGGGACACTTACGAGTTCCACCATGTGATTGTTTCGAAGGCCCATTTGTCGTCATCTGTGAAGACTTTGAGGATGGCATTGAAGAATCGCTCCCCAAGGAAGTTGCCATCATTGGCTTCCCAAGTTGGGCACGATGAGAGCACGTTCCGGATCTCCGTAGTCGAGTCAGATCACCCATCATACCGCAAAGACAAAGGGCCAGACATACCAAGGTGGCAATGTATGCAATGTGTTGAGGGGTTACCTTGTCGACCTTGTAGGCGCGGGCGAGGCAGTTTCTGCTCATCTTGCCAGGCGGCTTGCCAACAGAGCTCTTACTGGTCCAGATGATACGAAATCCCTGACGTAGATGTGAGTATGAACACGCACTGAAGACAATGTGAAATACCGCTGAAAACTTACGTCTCTCAAGATGTCACCCCGCAGAAGCCCGACATCAACATTCTCCTGGTCAAACTCGTCTTCATCCGAGTAAAGGAAGCTCGGGTAGTCCTTGTGGTCGATGATAATGAGGCCCATATTGACGCTCTCACGGAACCTTCCATTGGGCATTGATGGGGTCACAGTCAGATAGGCTCGCGCAGTTTGCGGCAATGGAACTCACAGAGAAGGATCGTCGTCAAACTCATCTCGCGCAACACGAGGAACCAACAAACGTGCACTCCAATCAGCGTTGAAGCCACGGTAGTCTTTAGATGTGCGCGCCTCCCCACTTGACGGCACCGCAATCGTCTGCCCGCCGACGACAGTAGCTACCGGAATGAAGTCCACAAGGTGCTCACGGAGGGTGTTGACATCGGCGTTCCGTCCCTGACGAGCATGGCTGTGAAACTGCGATTGTTGCGAATCAGCGCTAGATCTTGGAGCCAAGAAGCTATAAGGATGAACTCACGAATGCGGCAAGCATAATGATATCTTGAGGCCGTCGCTCAAGGAAGGGTATCATATCGGAGAAGTGAGTGATGTTCTCCTTCATCCATTCGAAGTGTTTGAGCTGTTCCTTGATGTGGGAAAGCTCGCGCTTCCTCGCAGGGGTCAGTCTGCCGAGTCATCCAGATAGCAGACCGTCAACTTCGAGGACGAATGAGATGAACAAAGGGAACAGGGACTTAACGTGTTCTCAGGAACATCCCACTCAGGCGGAGGGCCCCCAATCCATGTCATACCCGTCGTAATGACCTCAGAGGCATCGACAAACGGTCCTCGAGACCGCTGGATGCCTCTGGCGCCCTTGCTCAATTCAGCTGCAGCACAATGGGGGTCACTGGGAAGAAATATGTCAGAGACGTGTTACAGAATGTGGATTGACGTACTGGATAGTCACAAACTGTGGTACTCCTAATACATTATAAACCGGTAAACCCCAGAGGGTGTTATACATTATAAACCGTCAGACTCCTAATGCAATACAAAGTCCCGAAAGAATGCCCGGGACTTCCTAAAAGGGAAGGGGGCCCTCCGGAGGCCTGAGTTCAAGCCCCTGGGAGAGCGCTTTTTTGCTTATCTCTTTAGATAACACTCCAAGTGAGCGCTTTTTTGCTTATCTCCTTAGATAACAGATATCTACCATCTCCCATCAATCAGGGCTCATTCCGGCTCCTCCTACCAACCTCCCACCCTCCCCTTCCCAATTAGGCAAGTCCCTCCTGTACCACCAGGCAGGGGATCTTCCGGGGCCACCCTGGGCCCAATACTGATCTGTTTGCCTTCATTGTAGGTGCATTTTATTCGCATTTAAAGGCGATTCAAATGGGCATAAGTACGTAATACTATGTGAGTTACTTACTGCTGTATGAGGCAGTGAACTTTCACTATAGGTGGGAAAGGTTGCCCCATGTCTCAGCCGTTTCTTGGCCAATTTGTACGCGTGAGGGCTCGTTCGAACCGTGTGGTTTATGCGGTTCGAACGAGCCCTTATGCGTACAAATCCGTCCAGTGGTTGTTTCGATATGGATACCCTCTCCTCCTGGGAACAGGTATCCATATCTTTGCAACCACTGGTCGGATTCCTTGCTATTTTCACTCACCTGTAACTATTTATTAGCATTCTATAGGCGACCCATTAGTTCGCACACACAGTAGGAGGCCACTGCATGGGGGTACCATCAGTGGTCAGCCACCCACAACTTCCACCCCCCATATCTCCACGACGTCTTGCCCGATTCTTTTGCCCGAGATACTGTTGGAAAGCCCTGGGCTAGGGCTTTCCAACGAGCCATCGCACACCCCGAACGGACCACTGCACGTTCCGGGAGGTCGACCCTCTCCTCCTACCCCCCTCTATATACTAATCCTTCTGTACATTCATCAATTCTTCCTTGTTTCCTTCCTTTCTTTTTGCGTTATATACATCTTGTACTGTACTATATACTGAACTATGTACTGAAATTATCGCCCCACTAGATCTAATTCTGTGTACTTATCAGTGTCACAAAATGCGCCCTCCTTGGACTTATTTCTCTCGCTCTGATAAACTATATAGGTAGTTGATTAAATACTATTAAACTAGAGCTATCCAATGCAACAAGAATGAGGAGAAACAGACAAGAAATGGCTGAGTTATGAAGATTTGAAACCTGGGAGACCCAAGGCACCCAACCGGAGTAAATGCTTGGAGCAGTGTCTGGAGGTGTCTTAATCTGGGTCTTACACAGGCCTGGCAAGACTATCCTAGCCATAACTTGGCTTCCTCTCACCCATTTCCCATGATCTTGGGCTTGTTGGAAAGCTCTGATTTTGGGCTTTCAGATGCAGTATATCATCTATATGTGTGTTGTTTATTGTTGGGGAAAAACAACACATCTTGAAGCATACTGATAAGGCAATAGATATTGGAAACATGGGCTGATAAGCCCCAAACCTGGCTGAGTAGTAGCAGTAATATATATGTATATGTGAAAAAGAAAGCAAAAGAATCGACTGCCATATGCCCAAGGTAGTGGGAAACCAATGCTTGATGGGGGTAGGAGGAGAGGGTCGACCTCCCGGAACGTGCAGTGGTCCGTTCGGGGTGTGCGATGGCTCGTTGGAAAGCCCTAGCCCAGGGCTTTCCAACAGTATCTCGGGCAAAAGAATCGGGCAAGACGTCGTGGAGATATGGGGGGTGGAAGTTGTGGGTGGCTGACCACTGATGGTACCCCCATGCAGTGGCCTCCTACTGTGTGTGCGAACTAATGGGTCGCCTATAGAATGCTAATAAATAGTTACAGGTGAGTGAAAATAGCAAGGGAATCCGACCAGTGGTTGCAAAGATATGGATACCTGTTCCCCAGGAGGAGAGGGTATCCATATCGAAACAACCACTGGACGGATTTGTACGCATAAGGGCTCGTTCGAACCGCATAAACCACACGGTTCGAACGAGCCCTCACGCGTACAAATTGGCCAAGAAACGGCTGAGACATGGGGCAACCTTTCCCCACCTATAGTGAAAGTTCACTGCCTCATACAGCAGTAAGTAACTCACATAGTATTACGTACTTATGCCCATTTGAATCGCCTTTTAAATGCGAATAAAATGCACCTACAATGAAGGCAAACAGATCAGTATTGGGCCCAGGGTGGCCCCCGGAAGATCCCCTGCCTGGTGGTACAGGAGGGACTTGCCTAATTGGGAAGGGGAGGGTGGGAGGTTGGTAGGAGGAGCCGGAATGAGCCCTGATTGATGGGAGATGGTAGATATCTGTTATCTAAGGAGATAAGCAAAAAAGCGCTCACTTGGAGTGTTATCTAAAGAGATAAGCAAAAAAGCGCTCTCCCAGGGGCTTGAACTCAGGCCTCCGGAGGGCCCCCTTCCCTTTTAGGAAGTCCCGGGCATTCTTTCGGGACTTTGTATTGCATTAGGAGTCTGACGGTTTATAATGTATAACACCCTCTGGGGTTTACCGGTTTATAATGTATTAGGAGTACCACAGTTTGTGCCAACTACGCACACTCATATCTCTCAAGACCAGCGGCACCACGTGGATCTCTACGCTTTTGCCGGTGAGAATCAGGACGATCCATTCTGCAAGGTAAGGAACTCGCCTCTTGCATCATCGTAACGGCCGCCTCTGATTTCCCCACCATTTGCAGGACTTTGTTGGCAACTTGAAGAAACATATCCTTACCCGTTTGGTCGGTATCTCCCCCACAGACAACCTCGATCCGCTGCGCATACGGCAAAACCGCCTTTACATCCACAAGGTGATGCGCGTCAACTATACATCTTACGACATGCGGCGCGATCAGGACAGCGTCAATCCGCGCACCCATCCCGACGTGATGATGCTCGCGCCGTCCGGTGAACATCATCCCTATCTCTATGCACGTGTTCTCAGCATCTTCCATGTCAACGCCTATCATCTAAACTCAACGGACCAGAGGCCACAGTCCATCCCTGTTCTCTGGGTACGCTGGCTTGATGTCGACGATAGCGCACCTGGAGGGTTCACCGCAAAGCGACCTCATCGCCTTCGCTTTGCTGCCCTTGACGATGAACCGTATGGCTTTCTCGCCCCCGATGAGGTCCTTCGCGGAGTTCACCTCATCCCCGCATTTCATCACGGCCGCTCCGATAATGGATTCCACGGCCAAAGCCCCGCCCGATAGGATGGACAAGAAGACGATTGGAAGTTCCTCTATATCGGAATGTAAGTGCCGCCGTAGTAGCCGTCCCCGATATATGTTATAGCTCACACATGCACAGGTGGTCTGACCGCGACTTGTTCATGCGCTACCTAGGGGGAGCTGTAGGCCATAAGCAGGGCTCGAATGCGGACAGCGTTGTGGTGCCATCATCCGGTCTCAGTCTGGACAGCAATGGTGATCTTTCGGAAGAGGGGATAGTTACATCAGACGACGAAGAACCTGATCGTGGCTACAGCGCCGCTGAGGACGGCGACAGCAGCGACGAAGATGGGACTGGCAACCAAGGACTGCACACAGAGGAGTTGGAGGATGAGGGAAGTGGAGAAGAGCCTGATCTCGGCCCAGACGATGGGGAGGAGGCCGAGCAGGCAGATGCAGACATGTATGAGGCTGAAGGATTCGCGCCTCTATAATGTTGTGGTGTATACGACGGCAATGTACAACTTCAAACAACGGACTCAACAAGGACTCACGCTATCCATATGACATCCCGCTACTGTGTTCCCCATCGCGATGAACAACTTGACCACCCGACCCCCACACTCCCATCCCAATACATCATAGTTTCGAGCTAAAGACAAGATTCATTAGGAACGAGGACGCGGCGTGTGAGTGGCATTGACAAACAAAGAATACGCACCAAGAGTATGCGGATGGTGCATCCAATCCTCCCAGAAACACACTTCAGCGAACGGGGGATAGCCTGGAAACTGGGCCCAGGATGGCTTGACTACGGGTGCGCTGAGCAGCGTCGACAACCGGGTTCCGAGGGACAAGGGCTCACAGAGAAAATAGGCCTCAGATGGCTTCATGAAACGCACAGCCATTCACGCTGACCTCGCCACGATCTTGGGAATGGGCCTCCCTCAGCCTAGATCGCTGAGCGGGGAACAGTGCTGAAGCCAAGCATGCACCGGAGGCGCGAGGTAGCGGGCGGATTCAAGCTCAGGGCGAAGAGAGAACTGGGAGGTCGAACGACACCGAACCGGTGCTCGCGATGATCAGAGATATGGGACCTCCCTCATCTGACCTGTGCGAGTACCAGCACTGCGCCGGACGTGGACGATGAGGAATGCTGATGAGAGACGAAAGAGATGAGCCGGGCGCCTTGTCGATCCCTCCTCCTCGCGCTACCCACACAACTTGAAGGCACTCGTCTAAAAATGTCTGTCCTTCCACAATTGTAACATAGCTCACTTGTCAGTACAAGAACGAACTGGATCTGCCAGACGGTGCATTATCGCGATAACTGTATTGTAGTAGTATGGGATGCTCGGGAGCGCATCCGGACGCTCCTATGCGTGTGCGAGCATGCAGCTGTCCAACGTCCGTTATCGTCCCTTACCTGATGATCGCACACTCCCGAGTGGCCACGAGCTCCCACGAGCGACCCATCATATCCTGAGCGTCACCCGCGGTTCGGACTTTTGCTGATGTCAGTGTCACGGTCGCTGACGAGTTTGCAGACCGGCTCCTGGAACAGACGCAGCCGCGACCGCAATGTCTGAAAGGTGCATACGTCAGCGAGAATGTCTGCACATTCATCAGTACTTCCCCGAGTATCTTAATGGCCTTAATGCCTCTTGATGCCTCTTGATGCCCCTTGATGGGAGCTCTAAGATGGGTAAGAGCCAAGGCACAGCCACTAGCGCCCACCTCCTAAGCTGAAGGATGGCCATACCATCGATGGACGAATGCGCATCGGCATCCCTGTCCTTCGAGGACCCAGCTACCAATGCGGTTCGTAGACTGACCATAGCCTGAGATGAGGATGTCGACAGTTCTATTGATCTAGTTTGTGGTGAGTTTAGTATACCCAAAGTTGGGGTAGTTGCTGCCCTCCTGTGTCGAGTACTCTTGGGAGGCCAGTCGTTTTCGATGCCCTAATCAGAAATGTCATATCGTGCACGATAGTCGCCTAGGAAGTAAACCTACCACTGTCTGTTGCATGCTGAGACAATCCAGCAGCTTTATTCGCACTCCTCGCCGGCGCTATGAATCGCTGTAGCTGGTAAGTTGGTGACTTGGGCGATATCGTCTTGGAATCTGTAGTTAATGGTCTTCAGTAAAAGTCCACCCCCTGCGAGGCAACCACGTACCGTTGTGTCCTCGCACACCCCGTCTACCAATCAGATGAGATGGGTTGATTTGGAACAACCTTGCAAGCATGTCGACATCGTCCTGGAACATGGCGACAAGTTCTGCTGGGCATTTGTTACCAAAATTGGTAGAGAGCAGCCGATCGAAATGGCGCTTGAAGTACATCTGAAATGCCTTGGTCGTTACCGCCGAGTTGATGTTATAGACATTGGCCCTCCGGGCAGACCTGGTCCCGCCTCAGTATTACTATAAGTATTGTCAATGGGGTGATGCCTTGAAAACACGCTGGAGATTACTTATGTCTATCAGTCCCGGGATGACGCGCACCGTGACCGCGCTTCGAGCGGGCTACCGCCCACTCTCGCGCGCTGTGACAACTGCGAGTCTTTACTGATCTAGAGCACTGAGACGTGCACATATACCTACCAGTAAATTGGCCGAGGAGGCAGCCCCTCAGTTATTCCACCTTCTGGTATAATGATTTAAATCATTTCGGCGGCGGCGGGTACACTACTTAGTACTAGCTACAGCATGAGCACAAGTTAACTGCTCTTCAAGTTCCCGTGCGCGGTGACTGATGTACTGGATGCGGTCGGTCGGAGGTGGAAAGCCCCCTTCTTGCATTTTGCTGGACATTCGCTCTCGCTTTGTGTTTGTCCAGTCAATGTCCAGTCACTGTCCCTGCTCCCTTCGTCCGACTCGCTTCGACATGAGCCGCTGAGTCGAAAGCCGACAGCTGCAGACTCACGGCCCAATTGTCAGGCTGTAAGTGGCAGGGGTCCTGATGATGGATTTACTAAATACAGTCTCCTCCACGTTTTGATGGCACCGTTTACATGGACTTGTAATTACTGCAGTACAGACCTGGTTCACTCACGTGACCAGGAACAGAGGACGTCCTGGTACGTCTCCCGCGATGTCTCGCGGGACGAGTGGGGAACAGTACGCGTCTCTTTTCAACGCGACCACCTGTGCGACGTGTCAAGCCCCACAAAGGGCCCAGAGGGCAATGCTAAGGTTGGAAGGATTGGAGGGTGTCGAATATGGCGTCGATATGCAACTGGATGCGCTCGGTCTCGTGTTGAGAGTCGAGACTAGGCGCGCGAGATAAAGGGTGGGCAGCGTGTGCAGATAGGAATAAACCATTGGCCGTCCCTCAGGGTCCTTGTTACGGATGTGTGAGGCGAATCGTTTTCCCGTCTTACGGTTGGGGTAGATGAAAACACCTGGCACGGGAAGTCGTCAGCGAGAGCGTAGACAAGATCTCGGAAGTGATTGATGCTCACGATGCTCTATGACCTCTTGCTTTACTCGTGATCCGCCGTCGGACGCCAGATACGACAACGTACGTGATACCCTGTAGAATGCGTAGTCCCCTTCCACCCCTCTCGAGACGAGTGTAGCCATAGCCCTCACGAAGAGTTCCCCAAGTTCGGAGGCCCAGGGTCCCTTGCTGCAATCAAGATAAAGTGCAGTGCGCAAGGGACCAGTGGCTCCAATCTATTCGCGATCCGGAACACGTCCTCCAGAAGCGGCGAGAGGCGCTGTGACGGCAAGTCCCACATGCAGGGGAGGAGGATGTCGCTGAGGGCATGGTCGTCCAAGGAGATGCCGTACGCCGTCGCCGCGAGCCGGCGGTCGAGATTAGAGCGCTTGGTTAGAATTTCGGATTTCTCGCGAGCATGCCAATTACGAAAGACGCTCGGCCCACTTTGGTCTTTCGGAAGAGAGTGCGGAGCGCTTGCAGAGTGAGGAGGAAGCCGAATGCAAGCGGTGATTGGTAGAAGCAGTCCGCTTTGATGGCGGGGAGAAGGGTCATTGCCGCTGTGAAAACAACCAGTCCTCCGATGAGAACCGTCGCAATCCTAGCAAGGGCGTGAGAGTCCAGAGGAGGATGAGGAGACCGGCGAGGAACAGGAGCAGGGAGATCTGGGGAATGATGGGGAGAAACGCGACGATCTCGACGACGCGCCACTTCACGAGCGACTCGTAGCGGTACACGGGCGATTTCATGGGGGTTGCCTGATAGGCCTAGATCGTATTGGTGTAGCCATTGTTTGACCATGATAGCGACGGAGGAAGCCGAGAGCGTGCAGATTAACGATGAGAACCACAGTGCATTGATCCAAAGTGCCCATGGAGGGGCGGAGAAGGACGAGGGGACAAATGTAGATGCCGCCGAGCTGATAGTCGCCTTGATGGTAAAACCGTTGAGTTGGGCAGAAACCTGAGTGAGAGCAGCCGCCAGTAGATCTGTGTTATCCTGTGGCAGTAGAGAGGCAGTGTCGTAGATGGGACCGGTATGAGGGAATAGACGCTACATATACGATTACAAGGCAAAGACTACACAAGCAAGGATACAAGTCAGTACAGTTACAGCATGACACCTACGATAATCTATGCAAGGGAAGGAGAGACGTATGCTTGCGAGTCAACGGGCCTTTTCGTCCTAATCATGGCAAGCTCCTCGAGCAATGTCTGGCGGCGGTACTCCAGGCGGGAGTTCGGCACGTTGGTCTGAAGAAGACATGAGGCGATGACCGAATACAAACATGAAAGTCGACTATACTGCCAAAGGTGACGAACCTTGTTGATATCATTCCCCGCAGCGCCAGGAAGGTACCATTTTTGACCCAGCCAGTGTCGCTTGGCTTCCATCTCGAAGCCACTCTGGATGACAGAGTTGCGCGCAAGCTCGGCCAGAGAGCTTTGAGGGAATTTGTATATCTATATACGCATTAGCAACCGGTCGCAACGCTGTAAAGCGGATCTTTCAACTGACGTGAGCAGCCACACTGTACTCTTCCAACAGAGGTTCCTGATTGGACGCATATGAGCCTAACTTAGGATACGAACAGAAGCTTTCACAGGATGTCAAACCTTGGTAAAATGGAACTGCAGAGGGTCGTCCGTGCTCAGGCTGACATTCAAGCCAACCTTAAAGAAGTCGGGCAGCGGGTTCCGCTCGTACGTCAGGAACAGCGCGTTGTTGCTCAGAGGGCTCATCGCAAGACCGATCTGCTTCAGGTAGAAAAGATACTGCAGTGCAGGGACCTTGCGGAGGAGGATGCCGTGTGAGATAGAGTGCGCAGTCAAGAAGGCGGAAGCGAGATGCTCGGGGTCGCCTGCCTCGCCACAGTGGGGTCGGAAAACGAATGTGCCTGAGCAGAGAATAAGCCTCGCACACCCCCGACGTCACTCTTTATCGACGACTCACAGAATCCTCGCGCATGGCGCCACTGGTTGAGGCTCACTATATTCGCATACATGTAGTATACCCTGCCAAACCACGACGTGTGAGAAGCGCGAAGTGAAAGAAGGCAATTCACATACCAGTACGAATACGGGGGTGATTCTTTCGCGTCCCAGAGGCGCGGGTAGGGGAACTTCTTGTGGAACCGGCGCTCCGCCTTCGACTCGTCGTCGACGGTGTCGAAGCCAATGACGCGTTGGAGGAAGGCATGCAGTTCGGGGTGCGACGACGGGTCTCGTGTAACCTCGAACAAAGGTTGGAAAACATCTATTAATATTTGAGTCAGGTACGTGTCCCGCGACGGGCATGGAAGGCACACACTTCGCACGATATCCTCAAAGGTTTTAATGGACCCGTTTTGCTTGTACACATCATACAGACGTGGTATCTGGATTAACCAGCGGACGTTGTGCGAGTAGAGTTTGTTACTGACGATCCACTTGGCGAGTTGGTCCCATTCGTCAAGTTTTCTGCCGTAGATGCTGATTCTCCATTCACAATTCTAGCAAGACGTCAAAATGCGGATAACTTCTGGAAGGGGTGGCAAACCACTTACTTGGTATTTGCTCTGCTCAAGATCCGTCATCACCTCTGATCGCCACGATGAGCATACCATAGAGAACGCCTGCGTCTATATACGCACCTTGCGTCAACTCTGCGAGATATCGCCCTGCAATATAGTTGTCGGTCTTCAGGAAGATCTCCCTCAATCTGGACTCCCCGATAGGGTTGTACTTCAGGTTGAATATGTCGAATCGATGGAATGAGTCATTGTGGGCGTGCATGTCTAGGGTATCGATAGACAGATCATATGCGGTGAGGCCGAGACTCTGGAACACTTCCTCGAGTGTGAGCTCTTTCCCGTCACGGAAGATGACAACGTCCTAATTCGCATGATGAGAAACTGGACAACTTCCACAAAGGGGCACGTACGTTGGGGCTGCGCTTCATCTTCGATTTGATGAAACGGAGCAAGTGCTTCTGGTTCATGCTGCTGGAGTGATGAACGTGCGTATCCACCTTACGAAGGTTATAAAAATCTCTGCGGACCTCTGTGAACGACAAGTCGATGACGCAACGGGAAGTTTCGCTTACCGATGAGGCACACGCTTCATTTCCGCCAACTCCTGCTGCTCGTTGAGTAACGAATACATCGTGAATTTGCTCGCGAGGTAGTTGAGTCTTCGGAACGCGAAGCTCTTCGTTGGGCCGTCACAGATGACAGAAAGGACCATCTCAAGGTCGACGAAGTACTCCCTGATACTAGGTACGTCGAAACGCGGCTTCTTCCCCTTCTCTGTGAAGAGGTAAGCACGAGTTTATTAGCATCAAATCCCGCATCCCTTTGTGCCGCGCTTCTGCGCATAAGCCACCGCGAAGCGCAGCATCGTATCCTGCCGTTTCGAGTGCACTTCAGCGCGAAAAGCGGCAACAGAAAGAGACACAGAAGGCAGGAAAGATATGACCGACCTTCGGTACTGTTGTACACCTGGAATACACCCTTCTCATCTATAGCGAAATCCAACTTGTCGGCACCGGGTATCTCGCACTTGGAGAAATCAAACTCTTCGTCCTCCGTCGCTTCGTGGTCCTCGTTTCGCGGAACGACAGTGCCTTTACCCTTCCAATGCCAGTGAGGCGGAGGGGGTCGAGGATAAACGCGCCATTTCCGGAAGGGGGTCTTTGGGGGTGGACGAGCAGCGTAGTCAGCATCGGGATGCACACCGCACACCCCAGCGATGTCCCCATCCAAACCTCTGAATACACCATCATAGTCGCGAGGGTTGAAGCCGAGCGTCTGGCCGGAGAGCGACATGTATTTGTCCCGCAAGCTGAGGCACTCTTCGAGCGCCTCAAGGATAGGGATGTTCTCGGGAGGCATTACGAGGTCTGTATTGAAACAACAACAAGGTACATTCACGGTCCTCGAAACGTGTGGATTACATACCATGTATTCTCGCCTGACTGTTCAAATCTATTGGGCCAGTTGGCCACATAGCGTCAGGCAGGCGTCCTTCCCAGGAGGGTGGTGCAACGGTTGCAGGCTCAAGTATCGCGGACAGCTTGGGGGTATTCAAGAAAGCACCTTCGTATTGCGGCGCTGCCGACGCAAGGCTAGGGGAGCTGAGCAAAGAGGTGGGGCGAGATGCAGCGTTAACGTCGGAGCCTCGGCGGTGGGCGAGCAGCTTCGCTTCAATCTATATTGAAGCCGTCGTTCGGCCGCATGTATTAAGCCGTTTGTTCCGGTTGGACAGGGAAAATGGGGCAACGTACGTGGTGCAAATGCTTTTCCTCCGTGTAATCGAAGAACCCTCCATTCGCGTCTAGCAAGCTTGCTGGTGGTGATCGGGACTGCTCTCGAGAATCGGGAGAGGACCGACGAGACTGTGCTCCCGAGTTAACGGCGTCGTCTCTGTTGATGTGGAGGGCAGATATGTTGGGCAGTTGTGACATCGCGTTAGAGAGGCACACCGACGTGCGTTGTCGATGTGATGGAGGCAGGATGGAGGGGAGCGTCAGAGCCGGAATGCTCGTGGAGGTGGAGTTGAGGTGGAGGGACAGGATTTAAGTAATTATAACTCCGTCGCCACCACGCCCGACCGGGGCCGAAACCGTCAAAAATGAAGGCCCCGTTCCGGACCATCGCACCGGCACCCGAAATGCAGTGCCCAACGCGTACGGATGAGCCGGTGCCAGCGCAAGAAAGGCAACTCACCAAGTTTGTTTGCCGACAATCCAGCACATCCGCACCATAGTGGACTGCAGATCCAGGCCAAATGAAAGAACGTGTACCACGCAAGTTATACATGATGGCTACAGTTACGAGATAACACAACAACAGCACAGTGCGGACTGCTTCTCGACAATCCCGACGATGTTCCACAAAAACAAGCAGGCCACGGCACGGCGAGACTATCATACACGCTCTACTCCTCAATCTCGAGATCGCCGTATGGCTTTGCCCGGAAGTAGCTCTCGTCATAGTGATGCACCCGCACGAAGCCATCCTCTCCACCAGACGCGTAGCAGTCGCCCTGCGGCGAAACCGCGATGCTGCACGGCATAATGAGTTTCGTTAGATGCGCTGATAGCCACTGTGACTCACGTGTTGACGGGACCAAAGTGACCCTTCACGCGGCCAACCTCCTCCTCGAGGACCTTGTGCCAGAACCGGGTCTCGAACTTACCCTGCCGCAGCGATGTCGTCGTGACGCTCATGGCGTCCTGACCGCCACCAAGCAGGATGTAGGGTTTCAACGGCGCGAGGGCGGCACTGTTGAGGGGAGTCTCCGTAATGAATGTCTTGAGAACGGTGATCGTGCGTGTCTCGTGGATCTACAGGTGACACCCTCAGCATGGATTAGGAAGACAATTGCGACGCATAGACCTACTCTTGCAGTCTTATCCTTGCTACTGGTGATGAAGTATGAACGATCTGGACTGAGCTGCAGGTCCGTGACGACGTCGCGATGGGCGTGCTCGTTCAACGCGATCTCGTCACCTGTCTTGGCGTCGAAGAGTGAAACCTTGCCAGACTCGTGCCCAGTAATGATGATGTCGGGTCGGTGCGCAAAAGCGCAAACGACAGCTTTCGAACCAAGGGGGTTGAACATCGAAAGCGGTTCCTCGTTTTCTATGGCATGCGCAATGAGTATCCGTGCACTAGTGACCGGTCCGAGGGCGTGAGCAAGGTACGGGGAAGTGTTGTCCCCTCTCGGGCCCATGTTGCAGTGCAGTGCGCCCACGAGAAAACGCGGATGGTCAACGACCAAACGACACTCCCTTCCTATCATACAGACCCGTGAAATTCGAGATGAAGAAAGTGCAACTCACGTTCTGTGCCATCCCCCTCCCGGTTGATGTCGAATATCCGAACAGCACCCTGGTGACCCATGCGCTGCTCCGTGATGCAGACCACCTGGTTGTCATCTTCGCTGAATGCTACCCTCTTGACGGCAGTAGGGAACTCCCATTCGAACAAGCACTTGCCCGTCTGCACGGACCAGAGACGCAAAGTGTTGTCGGCAGATCCGCTGACAAGGAAACGTGATTGGGCTGGAAAGTGGATGGAGCACAGCAAGGTGTCGAAAGGAGGGTCAAGGGGACAAGCGAGCGAAAGGGTTGCGAGTCAAGCGCATAACAGACGGCGGTTGAGGTTGGGTGGGAGGTAGGATGAGAGAATTGCAGAACCGTTCCATTAGCGGTATGTTTACGAGACATACCACAGAATGTGGAGTGGACGTACAGTCGACATCGATCGTCCACACCGTTCCGTTATGCCCATTGTATGTGCCTAGCCGCTCTCCATTGTGGGCGTACCACACGTTGATAACATGGTCTTTTGAGCATGAGAAGAGGAGGTCTCCCTCCTTGTTGAACTTGATCTGGGTGAGCGACCGTTCGTGGCCTGCGTTGCGTTCCAAAACGATCAATGCCCCAAGTTTTCCAGGAGTTCAGACACGTGCAGACCTTGTAGAAGGATAGGCCTCTACTCGCACCAAAGGGTTAGGCCCGGTCAGCTCGTACATTGATAAGTGCACACACCATTTTGTTGGAAGGATCGGCGTTGGGAGGTATAAGTGTATGGTCTGAGTGTTGGGTACACCTCCAAGTTTTCGCTCCTCGGCAGTTTCCGGCCCTTCCTGTTTTGGGATACGCTCGCCTCCAACGCCCCAACGCCTCTGTACAAGCACTCAGTCTCCGACTTGTGCCTTCATTGACGACGTCCACGGCATCCATTCCTGCGTCTTCTTCGTCAGACTCTTCAGCCCCCTCTTTCTCAAACGACATACCAGCTTCATACAAACCGCTCAGCTGGTACTCTTGCGTGACTGCAAAATCTTCCGTCGGACCACACCGAGCATTCCTCATTCGACCCCCGATGATTTATGTTGAGCTCCTTTGACTCAAGTTAAGCACTTACAGTCGCCCTAGTTTGGCCTTGTATTCCCGAAACGACACCATACAGCTCCCGTATCAGGAGTCATTCAGACACTCCTGTATTTCCTCCACCAATCGCTAGTTCCGCCTCCCGTCTCCCGATCCGGAGATGCGAGGGCGCAATTCCCTATCGTCTCTCCTGCACACATCCCCCAGCATAGCAGAGCCCCCACGCAAGCGTCCGCGCACCGCCGAGCGCGAACTCAGCCCCGCCACCACCGACTCTAGCCCCGCCCCAAGCCCCAAATCGTCAGGAGCGGCGACAGCTTCCTCCCACGTCTCTATGCCTCTATCGACGCCTCCGTCAACCTCGCGCCCGCGGTCGCGCATGTCCATGTCCCATCTGGGCGACATACTCGACGCAAGCGGTGTTCAAATGGGCGCTCCCTCGTCCTCCTCCGCCTCAGGCAGCAGGAGCGCGCGTCGCTCTGACGCGTCCCGTACTGTCGCCGACGAGTCCGATTCGGAAGCTGACCGCAGCGGAGCGACACTTCTGGAGGGCTTCAGCTCCGTTTTTCCAAGCGCTGGTGCAGGGGGAGGCGATGCCGGCGGGGCTCCACCGAGTATGAAAGGCCGGCGGAAGGGAAAGGCGAAGGCCCACGAAGAGGGTGCGCTCTTCTCGTCATTAGACATGTCGGCGCTAACGCTTACTTCTACGGCCCTAGGATCGGACGGCGAGGACGCGATGGCTTGGGAGTCCATTCAGTCAGATACAAATTCGAATCCTTGTACAGGTCAAGTGGCCGCAGAAGGTACGTTACACACAGTTCCGTTTCGCAGTACCGAGGTCGGCAGAAGTGACCCCAGATCTGCGGCAGGTGGAGCAGGCGTAATCGCGAAGTCACCCTTCCCGACGCGGCGGCAACACCTCGTTGACGACGCGGACGGGCGCGATCTCCCTGCGCGCGAAGGAGGACAGGATCACATGGAGGAACCGACGGTACGCGATGGGGAGTTCTACATTGACAGTGCCGATTGTGTCATTCGCGTGGGCAACACGTTGTTCAGGGTGAGTGATGCTGCGTAGTGCTAATTCCCCGTTCTTCGGGCTTCCGCCTGCTTCCACGCTCCTCTCTTCCTCTCTTCTCGTCGCCTCCACGTGTGTCACCGCGCCGCTCTGCAGCCGAAATGTTTGGAGTACCTGACGTTGACGTTGATCTCGATGCCGATCTCGATGTTCGCCGTATGCCCCGCGACCCTTAATACTGACCTATTGCCGGTACGCAGGTCCATCGATACTTCCTTGGTCGCGATTCGTCTGCGTTCCAGCACATGTTCAGCATGCCAGCGCAAAACCACGTACTGTCGCAAAACATGGAAGGTTGTTCGGACGAGAACCCAATCCAGCTTTATGGAGAGTCTGTGGAGCGTTTTCGCGCCCTGCTCTCCGTGATCTACGATTTGTACGTACATGTGTTGTCCACCGGTGCACTCAAGTCTGACGTTTGCCGGTGGCCAAAATTTACAGGCCGCTACAGCTCCAAATATACAACACTCCAGCCGCGAATGTGGACAGGCTTTTGACCATCGCGGAAATGACGAACAAGTATCACTTCGCGTCCATCGAGACGTGGGCCGTCGACGCTCTGTATAACGTCATATCTGGCTTGCATGGCTCCCCGCAGCCGCAGTACGAGCTTGGCCACTGCTCCTCCGCGTGGATGAAGCGACTCCTCGAAGTCGCCCTCCTTTGCGGACATACCGCGCTTCGCAATTATGTCGCAGAGCGGTGGGTCGACCGCATCGTCGCCCGAGACCTCCGCCCAGTCCATGCCCTGGAGATCGCGGACAGGAGCGGCATCAGACGGCTGCA
The DNA here is from genome assembly GCA_020736865.1 of Ganoderma leucocontextum. Taxonomy (NCBI): domain Eukaryota; kingdom Fungi; phylum Basidiomycota; class Agaricomycetes; order Polyporales; family Polyporaceae; genus Ganoderma; species Ganoderma leucocontextum. The sequence continues at coordinate 1,656,754 of JAHKGY010000006.1, forward strand.
GGGTTACGCGTATTACGTCCAACTCCTCGAGATGGGCGATAGTTTCGACGCGGGCGTGGTGGAAGACGGCAAGCAGTACTCACGCTCCCGGTTGGGCACGGCCGCCACGGTCACGGCGACCGCGATCGCCGTCGCCGGCCCGAACGGGAACGGGAACGGGGACAACGGCACCCCCTCCTCCGCGCGAACAGGCACGCCGGCAAGCCTTACTTGCGAGCAGAGACAACGGCTGCTCTCCGGGCACTGGTCGCTCTCACGGCTCTGGGACACACTCCGGACGAACCCGCCCAAGTTCCAGCGGCCGGACGGGTGTACGTACCACCAGCAGGGGTGCGTGTCGACGTGGACGCAGGTGTGGCGGGACGTCGGGAAGTCGGAGGGGACGCTGAAGCACGCGCCGGGGGACGTGCTGGGGCGGCTGCGGGCGATGGAGGAGCAGCTGTTCATGCACGCGGACCTGTCGTGCGCGCTGACGCCGCAATGCAAACGGGGTGCGCTCATGGCGCTCAAGGCGACTATGAAGGAGGTGCAGGAGGGCTTGGCGGACCATTTCGCGGACCTGACCCACACCCAGGCGGCGCAGGGTGCTGAATCTCATGCTACCGAGGGCACGACGTGAGGTTGGAGCCCTGAGGAGTTGTAGTGTATCACGTACTTGTGTCGTACGCGTCGCGTCGCAAGGCGTTTTGGATCTGGAGGCTGGAGCGGCCTTTTCGGACGAGTTGGGGGTCGCAATGTAGCATAGTTGATTGTACAACATAGAATGCTCTACAGTTTTCTCGTCGTCATTTGGAGCAACATCGGATACGTGTGAGCTGGACGGCCAATTTGTAGAGATGTGAGAAGGGGCCGGAGGATGACGCTATCAGGGCGCAATGGTGGTTTGTGAATCGTCCTGTGAACACAGGCGGAGTGGAGCGCAGGCGTTTAGTAGCCGGATCTGGGGTGGTTCTCGCAGGGGATGGCAGGCTATGACATCATGAAGGTGAGTATAGGTGATCGAATCATATCTTGTGCGATCTCGCAGTTTGGGAGATGGTTCCGGTCGACGCTAACAGTGACCCTGACATCATCCACACACTCACGAAACAGCGTTCACTCCCTCGGCCCCGCCCTACTCGCATCCTAGCACCGTGGCGCGTGGGAAGACATCTGGTTGGGAGAGAGGCCACCATGATGGGGACGCCGTTGGAGGGGTTGGCTCCATGGATCCGCCCGCGGTGTCACGGAAGAAGCCTCAGTTCGAATGTGGCCACGTTGCAGGGTGTAAAACATACGGGATCTCTGCTGCCGGATGGCAAAAAAACTGATTGGCGACCTAGGAAAGGCGGTAAATGACGTCAGGATGAGAATCCGAAGTTTAGATGGTGGTTCGCGGAGGATGTCATGGTCGTTGGGGGGACCCGCGCAGGAGTGTTGCCACAGTCCACTCTGCCAACCCTGCTTGGGGGAAGCTGCACATGCCGGTTGCGTCTCTCTCGGCTTCCCGATCCACACCCCTCATTTCTCCACCCCCATTGCTTACGCTTGCGGCCAACTGGCGCATTCGATCATGGTCCCCTGTCTTCCTCCCCTTCCCCAAGGCTGTCCTCATAAGCAGCCCACACACGACCTGACAACTTCACGTCTCCATAGAGCCATCGTCCACGCAACATATTATCCACCTGCCCACCACCTCCCCGTCAGCCACACCTAGCCCTCCCTATTCACATTTCGGTCCAGGACACCATGCGCGCGGTCTTCGCCGACGCGTCCCTCGCTCGCGATTTAACTCCTAAACCGGAGACGCAGCTGCTGCACGGCCAGGCCCTCAGCCCACATCCACACCAATCATCACCATCACACTCACACTCACACTCACATTCGAGTTCGCCCCAGCCACCTGTTCGACCCGGTAGTGCTGAGCCCTTGCCACGGCCGTCGTCTTCGAGCGACTTACGGTCTCCGGTGCGCTTGCGGATGCCTGGCGGTGGGTTACCCGCACTGCTAGTACCGCCGTCGCTGTCTGGCTCTCGAGGCGCAGAAGGTGAGTCGCGCGTTTGTCATAGGTTTGTCATGGTCGTGTTCCGGTGCGCGAGCAATGTCTTTCGGTGTCGGAGTCCAGGCTGCGCCAGATTGGCGGGCCTGCCACGTGACGGGATCGGGGGATCTGGCGGGAGTATCTGGGCGTGCCGGAGTCTGAATGCCGGCGCCAAGCCGGGCTCGAATTTTGTTTTGTTGCGCCGACTTGGCCATCCAGATCTCGGCCTCAACTGCTGGCCCTGCAGTCGCTCATTCGCCAGTGGCCACCCAATCCCCGTTCCCTTCTGCTTGTTCTCTCCGTCGTTCATTCCTTATCCATATATCTTTTTTCTCATCGCATTTACGGCCTTAATATGTCGATCGCTCACTTGCACATCTAGAATCTGCAGCAACCCCAACCCCCAGCCTTCCCCCCTGTAATTCTCGTCTTTTCCACGTCCGCGCGGTCCCTCGGCTAATCTCCAGCCCCACCCCTTTTAGTTCACCACGCTGTGTATGAGTTGCCTACCTCCGAGGAACCGTCCAAGCCGGCCGTTGCTTTGTTCGAGAACGGTCCAGAAGATTTCATTGATCTTTTACATCTCAACGACAACAATAACTTTTATAAGCCGGCCGATGCCTCCACATCGTCGAGGTTGAATATGTCTGATTCGCATTCTACAAGCCCCACGCCAGAGCGGAGCGGGCAACCTCGCCGTGGCAGAGGTATGTCTCATTCTGGGCAGTTTCGTCGCCCTCCAGCCCGTCCCTCTTTTCAAGGTCAAGCACCTTCTGCACCTCCACATGCCTCAACTATTCCTCCTCCCCAAGAAAACCGCCCTGGTGCCTCTTCCTTTCAGGGTCCTTTACAACCGCAGTATGCCTATGGCGCGCGCGGAGGGTATGACGGGCGATACACGATGCCCGCCCAACCTCCTGTGGGCATGGTTCCTCACTCCCAACCTCAGTTCGGCTATCCCCAGCCGCATCCAGGGCTTCACTCGCACGATCAGCCCATGCTGTCTCCGCCGCAAAACCAGCTCATGACTTACTCTCAGAGCGCGTTCATGCCCATGATGCAAACGCCCTCGCAGGTGTACCAATATCCTCCCCACCCCCCTGAAGCCGGCTCATCTCCCAACCATGGACATTCATTGGCTAGTACCCCTCTTGCGTACTCGGGACACCCACGGCCTCAGACTCACCCCACGCATCCCTCGCCTCCTCCACAATCACCATTAGGGCATCCGAATTCTGGTCCACCGCTCGCCATCCCTGCATCGTTATCTCCACATTCTACGCCATTCAGTGGTCATGCGCCGTACTCACCCATGAGATATTCCACCCCGCCGTTCGCGTACCCCCCACATTCCTTTGCTCCATCCCCGTCGTTGTACGGATCACAATACCCCACGCCCTATCCCCAGCAGTACCCCCCACCAGGCGCCGAGCAAGACAACCGAGGGACGTGGTATTACTTCCCACCGCAGCCCGGATCAGGACAATATGAATCCTTCCAGAGTCCATACGCGATGTCATATAGCCCAGTCAATACACGCGAAGTTGAGCAGACTCAGTATGGACAGCCTGGATCATCCCCGGTGACGCCGAATGCTTTCCACATCTCACCTCCGCACCCACCAGGGCCTAGCCCTGGTCCGATCTCATCCCAGGGCCACAACACGCCAATAGCCCCCAGTCCACAGGTCTCTCCGTACAGCCAACGCATAGGAGAAACGTCGCAAATGCCACAGCAACGGGAGCGTCCGCCAGATACCGGTCCCATATCGCCCAAGTCGCCCATGTCACCGGCCAGCGCGGCAACCAGTCGATCGGGTGCTGACCGCCCTCCTCCAATCCGCCGGCCGTACCACCCCAACCCTCCCGCCCACCGCTCGGAATGGGTGATGTGGGCCGGGAACGTACCCTCGGACGCGACGCACGACGAGCTCTGGCGCTTCTTCAACTCGCCGCCGTCGCCCGGCAGCGGGTCCGGGGATTCTTCCGCCGGTGCTCTCTCGGTTGGGGCACAGTCGACGCAGAGCGCGCCGGCAGGCCCCGTTGGTTCGTCGAGGGATTCTTGGGCTGCGTCGAGCCCGGGGACCCTCTTCGGCGGCGTGTCGTCCATCTTCCTCATAACGCGCTCGAACTGCGCGTTCGTCAACTTCACGACGGAGGCGCACCTGCACGCGGCGGTCATGCACTTCAACGGTGCGCCGCTGCGGGCGGGCGACACGCGCAGCCCGCGGCTCGTATGCCGTGTGCGCGGGCGGGAGGACGACCTGAAGGCGGGCGTAGGGGCGCAGCGGGGCGCGGGCGTGCACGTCCGCTGGGTGAAGGACAAGAAGGAGCGGGAGCGCGAGGAAGAGGCGCAGCGGCATGGCTCGGCGGCGTCCGAGTCGGACCCGTCGTCGAGCTCGCCGACCGACCCTGCGCACTTGATCGGGAGACTGTCCTTGTCGAGCGACGAGGAGGGAGCAGCTGGGGCGGGACGCCGGGTAAGGAGACCGGAGCCGCACTCGAGCAGCTCGGGGTCGTACGCGTCGACGAGCTCGAGCATCCTTACTGTGTACTTCCCGAAGCGGTACTTCATCCTCAAATCGCTGACGCAGGTATGTTCAGTCGGCTGTGCGCTTTCCCTTGGCGATTTCGATTGACGTGTATTGGGACAGTTCGACTTGGACTTGAGCGTGGAGAAGGGCCTGTGGGCGACCCAGCGCCACAACGAGGGGATCCTGGATCAGGCGTTCCGGACGAGCAAGGAGGTGTACCTCATCTTCAGCGTGAACAAGTCCGGCGAGTTCTACGGCTACGCGAAGTACGTGAATTCCCTCATTTTCACCGTTGCTCTCCTAGTAACCTTTGCACCTCCCCCCCGAAAGGATGGTGGGACCGGTCATGCGTGGGGAAGCGCGCGTTTCTTGGGCCTCTCGGACCGACTCACTCCAACGCCGCTCCGCTCAGCATCGCGACAGCGGGTCCCAACGCGAATCGACATTCCTCTCCCCCAGCGAACACCGCTTTGGCGAATCTCCGTACCCACTGTCTCCTGAGCAGACCTTAAAGACTCCTACGCGCAGCCCATCGGTTCAGCACCAACCATCACAGCAGCAGGACCGCAACGCGGCCTCGGCGCCGGCAGAAATGCTCCAGCCCCATCGGGTACTCAGCCAGGCCACCATGGATGAGCCACAAGCGTTCAGCTACGACCATCAGGGTATTCGTCCCGTCGCCCCCGCCATCGCCGGACTCAAGCAGCTCTCGCAGCCCGAAGGGATCGAGCTCGACCGGATGGCGCCCATCCGAGCCATCCGCGATCCGCTCGAACGCGTCTCGGAGGCGGCGAGGGCGGTATCCGACGGCGCGCTGCAACCCGTCGCAGAGGAAGACGAGCGGCCTCACGACCGCACTGCCGACGCCGACGCCGACGCGGGGAAAGAAAAGGCCGCTGACCAGGCCGGCGCCGCGCAGGACGATGGGCCGGTCTGGGGGGAGTCGTTCAAGGTGGAGTGGGTGCGGACAGAGCGGCTGCCGTTCACGCGCACTCGGCACCTGCGCAACCCGTGGAACCACGACCGGGAGGTGAAGGTTTCTCGAGACGGGACGGAGCTTGAGCCGAGCGTTGGGCAGATGCTCCTCGAGGAGTGGGACAAGGTCGACCAACCGCCACAGGCACAGGCTGCGGGCGGGAATGCCGACGTCGGCCGGCGATTGCAGGGCAAGGCCTCCATCTCGGCGGACGTGCTCAGTCCCCCCGGAGGCACATGACGGACGAGGTGGTTCCCCAGCTGAACCTTCTTGCGCGTCATTTGTCTTCAACCGTCCATTTTTTCATTCATTCACGAAACGACACTTGCTGGGCTGTTCTGGCATTCACGACATGGCACACGCACGCATATACACGAACGCACGCACTGCACACGTCTTGCTTAATATTTTATAGTACTCACGCGCCGCGCGCCCGTGCGCCGCCGAACACACACGCATTCGGCCGCACGGGGCGCGATGACCTTTGGTTTCTTCTCTCAATGGTTGGACAACTTCGCTTTGTTTCGTAGGTCTGTCTGTCTACCGGTGTTCTGCTCTCCTGCTATTGTCCGTTCCTGATGTTTTTCGCCACCAGTACCACACACACCACAGGGCTGCTGTCTCTCTCATCCTGGGTCAACTTGTCGTCATACGGATCGTTACGGTGTCTCTTCCACTCGCTCCATTCCGGTTCACCTGCGCTGTCATCCCTCCCTCTCTCCTTACTCATATCCACTACTCATGTTCGCACCACCCACAGACTCGCACGCACACGCAATCCACCCTGAGGTCCATTGGTATTTTTTTTGTCGAAACTCCCATCTCCCATATTCCCCGGCAGCGCTTTCGTTTGTAGCAATAGTAGATCCTGCACATCACATACTGTAGTAGCTCGCATTTGGCATTATACACGACGCGCCGATGTGCGCTGGGCTTGTACATGCAACGGTTTCGCGCAATTTGCGGCGTGGGGGGGCACTGCCGTCTAGATCGTTACGTCAAGAAGTAGTCGGTCGAAGGCGAAGAGCGCGAGCTTGACATTATTCGGGTCCCACACAGACGGATGCAGGTCAAATGTAGGTCAGGGCGTCGAATAGGCTTCGTGGACCTTGTGGTTTTATGTTCCTGGGCCGCTCTTTCTACACCATCAAAAATTGGTTACTTGGGTTTTCACCGTCCTCTGAAGCGATATGCCCTGATATGCCGGGATCATCCTTGCCGAATAAAGACGAGGCCCACTGATGCGCGGTAGTAGTACTAAGTTCGGGGTCAGGGTTGGGGCGCGAACCGTCCAGGCTGAAGAGAAGAGGAACTGGGAGGGTTTGGTGCCTGTTGGTGGCACCCGGGCCTCTTCCGCGATTGTCTCGACTTGAGGGGACTCGAATCGGCGATCGTTCAGAGCCCAGTGTGGTGGCGGTGCTGACAAGCACCGCCGTAACTGCAGCCGTGAGATCTGGTGGACAGTGCGGAGTGATGCTTGCGGGCAGCACAACACCGCCGCTAGTACTTAGTACTTATGTACCACCTGGCGGCGCACTTGAGAGCTTGAGCAGCCACGTAACACAGCGTAACACTACTTAGTAAATGCTAGATCTTTTCCAGGTTCGAACCATTTAGACGCTCCTCCGGTCTGGTCGCGGCGATAGCAAGGGTTGTGGAGTGAGAGAGTGACCTGGAGGACCAGACCCAGCCCTTGGCAAAATGTCTCCCGTGGAGTCCGGACGGCGTTTGTATGTGCGGGCGCCTTCGACTTGCTGATTTCAGAGCCTAGATATCATGAGTGGTATCGTATACATAGTGGCATGCTAGTAGTACATGGGTATCGAGGTATGTAACAAACCGAATGCGTGGGCAGAATGATTCATGGGAGGGGACATGCTAGATCGCATAATGGATACACGAGTGCCAATCTGAAAAAAACCCGAAAGAAGAAACTTGGCATCCTTCGCCCATCCATTCCAAATGCTGAGATATTGATGCCGATTCCATTCGTTGACGAGGATCACACTTCGGTCCTGTGGAAGCGGAACGCCTTGCGCGGCCCGTCCTCCGTCTGCGCATACGCCGTCCCGTCGAACTCCTCGGTGCCGTTGGCGTTGGCGGCGCGGCGCGAGTAGCCCTCGTTTGGCGCGTACCACCAGAGCGTCGTGACGCCGACGGGGAACGTGTACGTCGCCTGCTTGCCGCGGAACTCGATCGTCGTCTTGACAGGCGTGGGATCCCACGCGCCGTTGCTCGTGTCGGCCCAGTTGAGCACGACGAGGGAGTACCGGAGCCAGTCGGCCGAGTTCGTGCGTGCGGTCACGTACGCGGTGACGCGCAGCGCCCAGCTCGTGCTGCCCCCGACGGAGGAGCCGATGCGCTGGGCGAACGGTCCGCCCGAGTCCTTCGGGGTGATTGCCTTGGATGCGGCGGCCATGGCGTAGACTGTGTCAGGACAGGCATGCGATGAGTGTTTTCCCCTTTGAGCAAACCTGGGGGTTGAGACTTACACTCTTGGTGGAGGGTGTAGGTCCCGTCAGTATTGACCGTGACGATGGGCCTGCACGGCGTGCCGCAGCTGTTCGAACCGGGGAGCTCCGGCTTGCCGGTGCCGTCGAGCACAAGATTCCACATGAGGCCGCTCTTGGCGTAGTGCTCCACGGCGCCAACGAAGATGTTGTCCATGTACCACTTGATGTCCGTCCACCAGTCCGTGCCGTAATCGCCCGTGCACTCAGTGAAGTAGATCTCCTTGTTTGGGTACGCCGCCTCGAACGTGTCCTGCTGGCCGACCGAGCCGCTGTAGCAGTGGAACGCGACGCCGGAGAACGCGTTGTACGCCTGTTCCATCTAATGTTTCCGAAGGAGGGGGGATGGGGCGTTAGCAATACTTTCGACTGAGGCAGCGGGGACGCACGGGACGCCGATGCGGAAGTGTCAACGTACGAGCTGGACGGGGTATGCACCCGCGTGGTTCCAGTTGTGGTCGAATCCGATGATCTTGACGCCCGAGAAGCCATTCGCGTTCATGAGCGAGCGGAGGGTGGTCCCAATCTGCGCCTCCTGGGATGCGCTGATGAGGCATGTCGGGTAAGTTGGGTTGCTGTTCTCCGGCTCATTCTGTTACAAGATCGGAGCGCATATAGTCAGCCAAGGTGCTTGTCGCAATAAGCCATGAGGCTGGGACTGGCCTGGATACCGATCGCGTAAGCGGTGATCCCCTTGCTCTTGAACCCTTGCAACGCCTTGAGGAGGTAGTTCGCATCTGAACGCGGAAGTCAAAGAATTCAGCACACATCACACTTCACAGTCCGGGACAACCTAAAACGCACACACTGTGCTGTAGGAGGTAATGAAGCTTCCACCCTTCATTGTGCCGGAGGACTTCATCCAAGCTGGCTGGACGCAGCATGGACGGATCAGCTACCGCTCGGAACAAACACGGAGGGAAGACTCAAGCACTTACGGGCGACCAAGGCAGGAGGTGTACCTTTAGGTAAGGGTTGACGCTCATGATGTCCTGGATGACGGAGAAGACGTAGGATGGCGCGTTGTTGATGTTGAAGTTCAACAACGAAGTGTCTAGCCAGGTGTCATCGAAGCTGTATACTATTCGGGACACGCGTATGAGCCATATGGTTGCATGGATGCGCGATCATCGAGCCGCGCGACTCACCGCTAGCTGAGAAGTCGGAAGCCCCAAGGGGAACTCGGAGATAGGACAGGCCCACGTTGGCCTGGTTATTCGCTACAGGGAAGATACTACGTTAGACAGGCCTCGAGTCTAGATAGATGAACGAGTTGGCTGCTCACGTTCGAACAGCGTGTTGATCAAAGTCCAGTATTGACTTGAATGCGCGCTCTGCAAGACACATAATGTCGGAAAGCAAGCAGGGCATAAACGAAGAAACAATGCTCGTGTTACCTTCATGTTGCTCAAGAGTTTCGCCGAGGAGTCAGCTATGAAGCCAGTGTCAGTTGCCCGATATAGAGAAGAAGAACGCCGTACGTACTGAGAGTCGCGCCGAAACCGGCCATGCTCTGCAGAACGGAGGCATCGTTGACGACGATGTCGGCGTCACCAATGGCGCCCTTAGAGACAAAGTTAATCGGGCTCGAGCCCAGGTTGGTGTAGGTGAAGAGGCTCGATCTATCCCAGGTCGTCGCCCACTGCAAAGGCAAGCGCGCACGTCAGCCGATGTCCCGAAAGGTAAGGGAGGAGATCATCCACAATGTCGTATATCTGTTGCCCAATGGCAACAGGTGCTGCAGTGAAAGCTGCAACGGCAGCAGCCAAGACTGCGATTCGAACCATCGTGTTGTTGAGGCTTGGAAGTGGTGGAGAGAGCCTGAGGAGAGGGGTGTGTGGAGGCCGAGGATGGGACCTGTGCGCTGAGGATGGACATATCTCATCCAGACGGGTTTTATACGCTCGGCTCCCGGAGGCGAAGTACTGTGCGCTCCCAGTGCCGAGTAGAACAAAGTTGCGCGCGGGGAGGCAAGCCGGAACGTGCGGATGTGCGGCCGACTATGCAACGGCGGAAGGCATTGGCACTAGCAACGAAGAAACCTAATTCGCCGCCGCCACTGCGCGGATGCAAAAGTTCCAGGCTTGGGCCACCGGCGCGCACGGCACATATAGAGGGACGCATGAGGGGATCGTCCCCTAGCCGCACGGGCATGGGCGCACTAAACCACACAGTTGTGTCGCAGTGCGAGCATGAGTTACTGGACGGAATGAATCAGCTGGCTTCGGAGGCGGCTGCTTATGCGGAAACTGAGCGGGGAAGAGGACTGCGGTGCCGATAACCAACGGGGAGAGGCAAGCGAGCGGTGGTCGAGTTGCACGCACACGATAAAATGGTGATTTAGTGAAAACACAGCTGGCAGCAAAAGGACGTAATCCAAGGAGACTGAAGCGCACGGACTGCTGCCAGGAGCGGGATGCAGACGGAGTGCTGCAAGAGTGCGGGAGGACAAAGACTGTTTCGTCGGAAGAGGCCATATGCTTTGCACTTGCGTTTAGTTGTCAGGTCTCAGCATGAAGGGGTCACCTAAGTGCGCAAAGCATGCCAGAGGAAGCCTAAAGGAGAAGATGGGCCAGTTGCTGCTCGCCAGTGATTGAGTGTTGACAGAATGGACAATAATTCACTTCGATGTTGAAGGGAGACCCTCGAATTCGTTTCACTGACAACAGACCGCGTTTAGCTGGTGACCTGAGGTCGAAGATGACATTACGAAAATTAGACGTGCCGGTTTATGTGCTGTTGGCGCAAGGTTGATCCCCGAAGCGCACGTGGGCGGCGACTTGGCATCCAACATGAGGGTATTATGAACGCCGGAATCTAAGAGAGTAGGAAGACTGGAGCAGAATGCACGATGACCTTGTTTGAGGCCGTTCACAGTCGAAGAGCTGCGAGACTGTCTCCAGGGCGATGGCGCTCATTCAGGGGCGCTGCCACATGAGTTACACGTGACAAGCACGCAGAAAACACGCCGCCCACGTGACCGCGAGGTTCATGTTCGACTCGCGCGACAGCCTGTCCCTTCAACGTCGACTGGACACCCACCACCCCCTCACCCGCACTCAACACATCCTCATACCGCTCCATTATCCACCCCGAACACATTTGGCATCACGCCAGGCCAGCGACATCTGACTCCCACCACATCCTACTCAGACTAGTATCATCGATCCGGTACCTCTCGGTCACAATATGACTCATCAGCAGAAACAGTCCACATATCCGAAATTCATTGCCAACTACGAGTTGGGCAACAAGCTTGGTGCAGGCTTCTCGGGTTCGTAACACAAGCATATCCAACGGCCCCGTGCATAGAACTGATCTGTCGCTCACTGGCAGGTGCCATCTTCTCCGCACGGAATGTCCACAACCAGAATGAGGTCGCGCTCAAACTACAGCCTATCAATGAATCATGTCCTACGAACAGATATGAGCGCGGCTTCTACCCCGCCCTCCAAGGAGGGAAAGGCATGCCCACACTATGGGCCTCTGGAGTACAGGGACCCTGGGACTACCTCGCCATCGACCTACTCGGCCGCAGCCTCGACTCATTACACCGCGAACTCATGATGAAGCAGGACGTGTGGGACCTCCGCAGTGTATGCTGCATAGCGGTGCAAGTGGTCAGTCCATCTCCTCCCTTCCCTCCCAAAACACCTTCTTCCCCAATCCGAGGAGATGTGGAGTTTGACTCTTTGCCTTGCCTATCTCCCACCCCCCAACCCACCCGTTCTCCTCTTGCGGAAGTAGTGATGTTGACATGACGGATGCTGCCCCACCAAAGATCGATAGACTCCGGTTCATGCACCAACGTGGAGTTCTCCATCGAGACATCCAGTTGGGCAACTGCGTCCTCGGCCTTGCACCGAACGAGAAAACGATCTATATGATCGACTTTGGCTTCTCCAAATTCTACCTCGACCAGCGCACGGGGAGACACATTTCCGACAGCAACGAGCCGAGGGACTTCATTGGCAACTACTGGTTCTCATCAGTGCGCGTTCACTGTCGGAATAAAGGTGCGCATGTCTATTCCCTTGACCCTTCCGTATGTTACGTTGGCGAAGTCTGCGTAGGCGTTTGCGATCCGAGCATTTTTAGATCTCGGGATACAGCTATACATTCATGGTTCGGACGCTCGTGCGCAGGCATGGGCGCGACACAATTATCAGGGCCAGTGTAGCCCTTCTGACCCCGAGCGTACCCTTTACTCGTAGCGCGCACTAGCGTGTCGTACGCGGCTCCGGACATGGGATGTCTATTCTGATAGGCACACTCTTGCAAAGGGCCAGATCCATTGAGTTGAATTTAACAGAATGCCTCGTCCCTCATTTCATGATTCACCTTTGCGTGGGGGGTAGCGCTCGTGCCGATGCCGTTCTGCCTCGTTTCTGCCCCTTGGGTGATTCCCTTTGCGCCATTCGTCGCCTGCATAGCTGATCGTACGACAGTACATCTAATTCTCAGCGAGGAACGGATACACCCGCTCCCCAGTGTTCTCGTGAGCATCCACGCTGACACTTCACGCTTCTAGTGCCCTCGCGGCGCGACGACATGGAAGCGCTCGCGCTCATGCTCATCCACCTCCTCACGCCCCGCGGCCTCCACTGGACGCGCAACGGCGTGCCGCGCACGGACGAGGCGCACGACCGCCTCATGCGCGAGAAGAGCGCGGCACGGCCCGAGGACCTGTGCCGCGGACTCCCCCCCGTGTTCGAGGACCTCCTGCGGTACTCCCGCAGGCTCGACTTCCTCGCGCGGCCCGATTACGAGCACTGGATCGAGGAGTTCAGGGCGCTCGCGGACGAGTATGAGCTGGGGGACGTGGAGGAGTTCGTGTGGCCGTCGCCATTCCCGAAGGTGCGTCTCGTCACTTGCCGTGTCTCTGTCTGTGCGCAGGCACGTTCGTGCGATACACGTTGGATATGCTCGTTTACTGACTGTCGTATGGTTCTGGGCTTTTGCTCCGCTGCCCCATCTTGCTCGGCATTCCCAACCGTGTGCCACGTTGAATTTCGGTATCGGGGATCGCAGCCGACGGTGCGCGTGGCCGCGGCGCCGAAGCCAACCGCGCGCAAGGACTCGGGTGAGCTCAAGGACGTCCTGCACGGGCTGGCGAACCTCCAGCTCGGAGGCGAGCGGCAGGTGCTGGGCGAGCGCCACAACCTCGTCAACCGCGACTCGCCCGGCGCACCCGAGCCCAACGCGAAGGGCACTAAGGATAACAAGGGCAAGGGCAAGGCCGCGGTGATCGACCTCGTGAGCAGCGACGAGGACGAGAACGCCCACGCCCACGCTCAGGCGAAGACGAGACTGACGAAGGCGGCGCGGCTGGCGCAGCTCGCGCGGGAGATGGCGGCGGCGACGGAAAACGAGGCGTTGGCGCGGCTCGTGCGCGCGTTTGTCGGCGCGATGCAGGAGAACCGGTCGAAGATGCTCACGAAGGAGGGCTTTGCGGTGCTCGACGCGCTGCACAAGCAGCTCGGGGACCCGTCCGTGTTTGTCGCGTCGCTCAGGACGAAGGCACGCGCGAGCGGCGCGTCCGAGAACGGGAACGGGAACGGCGAGGCAGACACCTCGGGGCGGGAGACGAGACAAGGGAAGATGAACAAGCTATGGCGGCTCGGCGCGGAGGTGCGCGTCGCGGGGAGCAACGCGCAGCTGGCGGGGATGGTGGCCGAGTTTGGGAAGGTCATCGATCGGAGCAGCGGGCGGACGGTCACGAAGGACGGGTTTGGGTTCTTGAATGCGCTGGCGGCGAGGATCGAGGCGTTGTCTTGAGCGGGTGCGGGGCGGGAGGGTTGCACGTATGATGTAGATTGAGACGACGGGGAGGTGCGGACTCGAGCATGGGATCGATCTACTGCTGTGAGATATAAGCTACTGTATAGTTGTGTTCTTGGTCTGTTCTATCTGTTCTTTTCTCGTTGTATATGTATGCATGTTGTTCCTGTAGCCATCTGTCGAGGGCTCGCCCTTCAGCCAAACACACTGCGGACTTTTGTAAGAAGGACTGGAGCTGGCATGCGCAGGGCACGCGTGTCGATGAGGCACGATTGTACGTAAATCCGTGTGCTGGGAAAGCTGGGGACCGGGCAAGGGGCGTTGTCGAGACTTCACCAATCTGTCCTATATACTTCCTTCCGCAAGCCCCCGGAACACTATGGGATGAAGAGATGCTTCTCCGAAGCTACCGGACGCGTTTAAGGTGGGCGGCACGTCTGCCTTGAGGTCGGCGGCTTGGTCTACGTACGTACCTTTTCAAGACTTCTTCAAGCTTCACGTTACCTTGCTCGCGAAGAGGGTGGTGGAAGCCGGGAAGCTTAACATTGATATGAAGTTATGAACATCTTCCTGTGAGAGTGGAAGTCAGCTGCTGGAGAATTGATAGCATGGAAGGCAAGAAAGAGACGCTCTTTGGACTTTGGCGTTCTATATAGAGCTCACAGCCGGGCGGCATTTTGTCCCCATCGGAGAGAGCGTGAATATGCAGATTCCCCGCAAGGTGGAAAGCGTTGGCGCGCGTCGGAAACATCAATACCTTTACTCGTATTACTTTGTAGCTTTTGTAAATGCGGGGTCATTGCCTGTGGGGTAACGGATCTGTCCCAAATAAGAGTATCAGCAGTGAAGCAACGTTCGTACAATGACCGGACAGAGCTGCGTCCTGCGCGGAGGAGGGTGTTACGTACGAGGTTCATGTACGATCACTGACTGCGTCCGAGGGATGAGGAACAGCGTAGATCCCCCATTATACCGCTAGATCGGGGCTGGGAAGACAAGACAGCTTTAGAACGTGTAGATCGGTCCTGGCGGGACAGGACATGGCGATATCGAGGTAAGATTTTAAGAATGGTGAGCGGGTGACGAGAGTCAGATGATGGTCAGACGGAATCTCTCAGTACATGTATTTACATACCCTGGGCCCTGGCGACGATAGATAACGCAATTGTAATAGTAAGTTAGTACTTAAGGAGTAGAGATGCATGGGTTAGACAGATTGTGTACTTGTGAGGAGAGCAACGCTAACCGACCCAACCAGCAACCCCCCATTGCGCTTGACAGAAAACCGGGGCATCGTCGGATAGCTGGATGAGTGCTGGATGTGATCGAATCCCGGAGCTCCGCATTGCGAATGCATGCGACAACTTGCATGGTACAGGTCTTGGTCCGGTTGCATTGGCATGGAAGCGTCGACTCCGGTATTCACGTGGACGCGGAATCTGCACCGTGCAGGCAGGAAAGTCGAGCGGCGGCGGCGTTTGATGTACGGCGGCGTTTCGCCAATGGCAATGCCGGAGACCAACAAAGACAGGAAGGGGGACACACGGAGATGGATCATGGTTGCGACAGTTGGAGCGATGGGGTCAGTACCTTGGCCTGACTTGGCATGAAACAGGCCTCGGACGACGAATCATGCCGATTGTCGCTGGAAACGCACGTCGCGAGAAGCTCACTCCGCCGCCGCATACAAGGCCATGATGGCGCTGGCACTGAGGAAGACGACAAGACACAGACGGTGGACGTCGGGGACATGGCGATCTGGAGTTGGCTGGAAACGGCGAGCGTGCCCCAGAAGCGTCTTATTCCGTGCGCGAGTGGGGAGACCGAGTGATTGACATGGACCCGACCCCAAAGCGAACGTCGAGCGACTCTCCGGCAGAAGCCGCGTCTAACCGATCTCCCCATAAAAATTCGGCATTCCTTCCCCCCTTTCGCGCCTCTCCTTCGCCCCCTCCATAGAGTCTCTATAGACGGCTCCGGTCCCCTAGACTTCCTGGTCCCCCCTCCTCCTCTCCTTTGCCCCAGGTCACGTCGCCCAAAATGTCCGCAAACACCTCTTCCAAGAGGATCACCGTCGACCAGACGCCATTCGTCATTCCGGACCTGACCATTAAGGACCTCCTCTCCGCCATTCCGTGAGTACCACCAGTCTGTCGTGTATATCCGCCATCGCCGACCCCCACTGTCTCCCAAAGTGCGCATTGCAACAAGCGGTCAGCGTTCAGGTCCTCGACTTACGTGTGAGTGCCCCACCCTCAAACGCGTCATTTGACGTGTCATCTCGCGCCGTGCTCACCCCATCATCCAGGGTGATGGACGCGGTCATTATTACCGCCCTCTACAAGACTACTTACCTCCTCGACGCGCTCCTCACTCCGGAGAACATTGCCCTGCCCCATCCCGCTCTCTACCCCGCAGCGCGCTTTGCCGTCTGGGCGTTCTACACCTTCTTTACCGGTCTTTTCGCGACTGGCCTCTGGGTCATTGCACATGAATGCGGTCACCAAGCATTCTCGGAGAGCAAGGCCGTTAATAACGCTGTTGGTTGGGTTCTCCATTCTGCGTAAGTAAACTTTGTTCAAGCGCTTCTGTCTCGAACAGGAATAATCGGCTCACATGTGATTGCTCTGCGATTTAATTCGCTTTTCACCACCACAGACTCGGGGTTCCTTACCACGCGTGGCGTATCACTCATGCGAAGCACCATGCCTCCACCGGCCATATGACCCAGGACCAGGTATTCGTTCCCCGTACCCGTTCTGAACTTGGTCTTCCTCCGTTCGACCCCACCAAGGAAGATCTAGCCGGCTCCAGCGTTTCGGAAGAGGTTATGAACGAGCTTTATGATGCGCTCGGTGACTCTCCCATTGGCGCTGTTTACGGTTCTCTCCGTTACCTCGTCAGTGTCTCTACTCCTCGGTCGTCCCTCCGTAACCCAACTATATACTTCACAGGTCGGTGGCTGGCCCGCGTATCTCATCGTCAACGCTTCTGGCCAAAGGCGGTACCCCAAGGACTCCAACCGTAAGCCGTCCCCCGTAAATCTAATATGTAGAGGCGAACTGATGAATTCACGTAGACTTCAACCCTGCTTCTGTCATGTTCCGTGCTGACCACCGCGCTCAAATCATCATCTCGAACGTCGGGATCCTGCTCTGGATGGCTGGTGTCGCCTACTCCATCTCTCAATGGGGCTTCTTCGAGGTGTTCCGTGTCTATCTCGTTCCCTACCTCTGGTGCGTTCAATGATACCGTGCGACTGAGCGGGTTCTGATGTTAATTTTCACGCAGGGTTAACCACTGGCTCGTCCTCATCACCTTCCTCCAGCACACCGACCCCCTCCTTCCCCATTACCGTGCCTCGGAGTTCACCTTCCCCCGTGGTGCCCTCGCGACGTTTGACCGCAACCTCCTGGGTGACCTTGGCAGCGTCATGGGCTGGCTCGGTGCATTCGCGACCCACGGTATTTCGGAGACCCACGTCGCGCACCACGTCTCTTCTAAGATCCCGCACTACCACGCATGGGAGGCGAGCGATTGCCTCCGCAAGTTCCTCGCGCAGCAAGGTATCAAGCTCGAGGGTCGCCCCGGCAGCTGGGCAGAGGTCTACCGCGTGATCAAGGAGTGCAAGTTCGTCGAGGACGAGGGCGACATCCTCTTCTACAAGAACGCGTACGGTCTGGCCACCACCAAGCCCCTGTTCAACGACAACAATGCGAGCGACTCGGGCATCGAGATCTTCGACAAGGAGGCATAATCTCGCGCATTCGTTACCTCTCGTCCCCTCCCTTGCGTTTGCATTGTCGCTGTCGATGTTTTGTCCCCGGTCCCCATAGTTACCCCCACTTACATCCACATCGTTGACGCGACACCACTCCCCCAACTCCGCTCGCCGTCACCGTTCCGCATCGCACATGCGTTTCCACACACGTCGATGTTTACGACAAGCTCCGCCAGACATTTGGCGACGCTCCTTTTCTCATAGAAAGAGGTTGTGTATGCAGACGCGCCGTCTGGTGGACGGTGGGCGTGCAAATGCAGTGGGCAACGCGCTTTGTAGTATGATGACGACCCGGAACGAGATAGATTCCCCCACACACGGCATTAGGTTAGAGAGCGTAATAATGAACTGGATTTTTGGAAACTCGATGTCCATTATGTGCCAAGTAGTTTGGAGGATGCGCTAATCCCAACCTCAGCATGCAACATGGCCATTCATCTGCGCCGAGCGGTAGTGTGCGCCCCGGAGGCAAACCGCAATTCGAAGGTGGGTTCTTCGTTCTAGTAACTTATGTATGAATGAATGGACCACTTCGGCCTATCTGACAGCTTATGATTCATACGGGCATATTACTTGCGCAGACTCTTCCAAATCGCAGTAGGCTGAACCCGACGACTTGCAAAACGATGCGATCCAGATCCCACACACGCAAAATACGCCAAAGAAAAATGCCATGGGAATACAGCGTACTGCCTAGTTTTGAAATGGCATGTAGCATACGTCGTGATCGTACCGGTCGGCCGTCTCGCAGGGATGGGCGTGAGGGGGATGGCGGGGATATGGTTCATACAACAGCGCAAAGCAAAGAGACGATGATGATGGATGATGCAGATGGAGGGTGCCCGAACCAGCAGAGCGCAAAACCGTGCGCGCGATCACACACCAGCCTACTCCTCGGAGGTAGTGGGAGTGGGAGTGCGGGAGGGGGGCGAGCATCTACTCCTCCTCCTCTTCTTCTTCCTCCTCTTCCTCGTCCTCCTCGTCCTCCTCGGCCTCGCGGGCCGCCTCGACTACGGCGGTCGCGATGCGGTCGAGGTCGCGCTGGCCGTCCTGGGAGATGCGGCGGCCGCCGTTGTCGGTCTGCTCGAGGACACCGATCTTCTCGAGCGACTGGCAGATCTTGCGCTGGACCGAGGCGGAGGCGTCCGCGTGGTGCGAGGGACGGTTGCCGCGACGGTTGCGGCCGCCGTGGAGCTTCGTGAGGGCGCCGATGCCGACGTCTTTCCGGAGGTAGATGTGTCTTGCGACGGCAGCTGTTGTTTTTTGGGACCAGGGACAGGCGAGATGACATGGTCGTAGATGGGGAGGATGTGGTGCCGATTTTGAGATGGTAGAAGAACGGGGGGAAAGGAGGTGGAACGGGGCAGCAGCGCAACAAAACGTATGAACATCAGGATTTCCAAGGAGTTGTGCAAGTATTAAAAATGAGCGTACGGACCTGCGCGGACGTAGTACCAATCGGGGTCGTAGGGGGCAAGCTCCTTGAAGGAGCCCGTTTTGACGAGGTCAACCCAGGTAGGCACCTCGAGCTTGCCCGAACGTTTCAGGTGGGATGCGTATGCAGAGATGAAGGCCTCCGCGCTGTTCGAAAAAGTCGTTTCCAACATAACGCTCGGTCAGATGTCTACACTCCACGATAATCGCAGTGCGCACCTGATGTCTCGTACGCCCGGCATTTTGAGTCGTGTGGAAATGAGAAAAGATTACCTTGAGGATGAGGCGGGCGGGTCGTTGGCGGCGGTGTGTGGATTGTGGCAAGCGTCAAAATTGAGTTCGAAGCCAGCCGTCAGTTCTGTGCAGTTCTGTGCTTAGTCAGCTCCCTTTTCTGGATAGCGTCTATTCAACTCGCCTCTGGTGAGTTGTTGATTTGGTCATGTCATGCCGCCTGCCGTGGATTCTAACTTGCAGTATCTCTTTGACTATGACGGGCTACGGAGCTTGCTCTAGAGAGACAATCCATCCTAGTGCCTCCTTTCATGTCCTAGGATCGCCACTGTGGCAGATAATACTCTGCTGCGATCTTCTTCAAGTAATTATCGTTTCGCACCTGTATGAGGTATACTATGACCGTCGGCTGTCTTGGAGTTCTGGCCAGATGTGCCGCATGCCCGATATCTGCGACTGGACAACGGCAACGATAGATGCGGCCATGAGCGCTGTGGACGTTTTAGTAGTCGTCAAGTCGCCTCGACTATCCTTTCACATGGAAACAAGACAAACCCAAATAACGTAGTCTGCTAGCTAACAACGGCCCTTCCCAAGTGATTGTCAGGTTCACTTACGCCGCTCGATCTCTGGCAACATAATGTTGCTTTGCCTTGCGCAGCTTATCTATCGTCCCTAGCACACGTCTCCAACCTGCTACCTGGCAACTCCCGTGGCTCCAGACCTTTCAAAATATTTGCCCGGGTCTGGGTGCATTTCCTATGTCCCTTTCCAAAGCTTCCCCCCTGGATATGGGGGCGCGGCTTCTCCAAACCCTTGACCACGACAAAGGGACAGGGAGCGACCAGCAAGGGGACCGTGACACTGGTGCGTTGTATGTGTCATGCATATGCTAAGCCCGGCATCACTGTTGTGGCAGCTTTCGTACGCGCTGCACCCGTTTCAGTGGCCTTGAAAGACGGCGACATGCACACAGCTCGGAAAGAAATTTTACATGTTTCATCTTCTGCGGGTGGTGATGCTCAGTTCAAGCGGCAGCACTTACCGTGATGAGTACGTGAGTGGCGCCCTGCCTCGACTCCGATTCCGTGCATGAGACTAAGGAGCACAGACGCATACATTATTTGCGCTTCTAGGGAGTGCGCCCAGTCGACCGCGCGGTCTGACCCTGTCTGAGCGCGGCCCTCGGCAACCACAGAGCGAGCGAGACACTTTTTCCGGATTTGGGATCGCAACCGCCGCAGTCGCAGTTGCACAGCCACCGCGGCTTTGTCGCGGCACTCGGAGGGTCCAGGGTTGAAGGCACCAGGACGACCGCTAAGAGCTCAAGGTTCTAGCGGCTCAAGGGTGCTCACTACGTTAAATCGCCTGTTATTAACAGGGGGAGCCTCGTGCCTATTAAGCACCAGAGCAGCCCCGACCGCAGCAATGAAAGAGCATTTTCCTCGGCAAAGTCGTTTCAGACCACTCGGTCAGTGACTGACCGAGCGCACTTCTCGAGCGGTCGATCGGGGTATGAAATTAATGGTCTGGTCCTTTCCTGTCAGTAACGGCCACTTGCAGTATCGACTTCTCCTGGAGGCATACCCGGTTTCACTACGTCACCGCTCCCTCGTTGAAACAGCGGGCAACTTTATGATGCATATGGTTTAGAGAAGGTAATCTTTAACCTCTTTTTCGAATTTATTGGAGAATAAAATAGAGGTCGGAGCTCAGCAGACGCGTTACGTGGCCCAAATGTTGCCAACGAATGATGTCCACACTGTCTGACACTGTGATCGGCGTAACTTGAGCATGCCTCATGAGACTGTCAAAATCAACAACGGTGCTCTAGACCTTCGCGTAGCATGGCGACTGATCCGTGTCTTTCGTTGATTGTTTGGGTTCCCGGACGGCTAGCGCTCCGATTCAAGTATCGAAAAGCTCTTGGCTAGTGAAAAGACATAGGGCGATGATCATGCAATGTACGGGACGGTAACAGGATGTAATAAGCTTGGCATCGTTAACAACATTAATGCCCATGGCCCTATCTCGCGGCCAAATTATTAGGCAAGGCAAATTCTGATGAATGTTTTAGACGCAGACAAATCTAGGCAATGCTTGGTGGAGCGAAGGGCTAGGCGAGTATCCCGTAGAGTATCCCGTATAAGTACATATGACAAGGGACCAACCTGACTCCTTGCGCACGTTTCCTTCTATCGGGTCTGCGGGGTTATCCCCAGCGAATGATATGCCTCGCCAGTCCGTTAACGGCGAGAACAAACCGCGCCATAGGACACCATCATCAAGACATTGGCGCAGGGGGACCGGCGCCCTGCCTTCGCTCGAGGATTTTGCGCCGACGCACTCGTCGGCTGGCATCCCATGTCATAGCAACGCGAGTTTCGGAGAGCCGACATTCACAAGCTAGCACCCACAACTACCCGCTGGACTTAAAAAGAATGCCGCGGGAGGAGACGTGAATAGCCCGACGCACCTTCTCGCTCTCTACCGACGGCATACCATGTCCCAAACAATCCGCCTCCCCGAGACCATGGCCACCTGGCCTCTCCCGCGCAGACTGAACCCCCACTATGCCGACGTCGTCCAACAGTCCGCCGATTGGATTAGCAGTTTTGGCGCATTCGGTCCTAGAGCGCAACTGGCCTTCGATAGGTGCAACATTGGTGGGTGTCATTCGACGCCCCCCGGTTGCCTTCTCATGGCTGACTGTTTGCATTCGCGTAGGTCTCCTTGCAACTATGAGCTATCCGACGCTAAGCAAAGGTAACGGCACCCACGCTATCCATGCATGCTTGCTGAAGCTACGGCAGAGCATTACCGTATTGGGTGTGACCTTATGAACCTCTTCTTCGTCTGGGACGATCACACCGATCCGCTCTCGGCGACAGAAGTGCGGGCCATTGCCGACAGCAGTCTGGACGCCATACATCACCCTGACAAGGAGCGCCCACAGGGTGAGTCGGTGATTGGCGAGATGACTAGACAGTAAGCAACGCCCAGACATTGATGAGTTGTACGATATGCTCACAATATTCCGCGCCAGGTTCTGGGTGAATGCTTTGTCCTCTTCGACGTCGGAGACCTTCCAATGTCGCTTCAAGCAGAAGTGGGAGGAATTCCTGTGCGCCGTCATAGAGCAGGCGGAAGACCGGGATTGCGATCGCTGCCGCACCGTCGACGAATACTTGTCCGTCCGGCGACTGACCATAGGAGCGGAGCCGTCCTACGCAGTGGCCGAAGCCAGCATGGACCTTCCGCAGGAGGTCTTCGACCACCCGCTCCTCGTCGCTCTACGGCGCGATGTCACGGATCTCATCATCCTGGACAACGTCAGCCTGCTCGCATCGTATTTCCGTGACGCACCTCTGACGATTTGACAGGACATGTCATCATATAACAAGGAGCAAGCCGTCGGAGACGACCACCATAACATCATAACGATCGTTATGCACGAGAAGGGCTACAACCTGCAGGAGGCCATCGAGTGGCTTGCGGCAGAACACAAGGCGCGGGAAGACCGGATCCTCACCACAAGTTGGCCACAGGTCGCCGCGCTCACCTTCTCTCCCGAAGTCGACCAGTTGCTCAAGTACTACGTGGACCATGTCTTGAACTGGCCACGGGCGAACGACTGCTGGAACTTCGAAAGCGGGAGGTATTTCGGGTCGGATGGCCTCCGCATTCAGAAGGAGAGGGTCGTGAGGCTTTTGCCCAAGCGTCAGCCTGCTCGGGTCGATATGTAAGACGACTTGAACCTGGATGCCTTTCACTTACTACATTACTACTCGTCTCGGGTACTGCCGCGGCGGGCATTGAATATTGCCTTTTACGACTACACCACTACTACTTCAGATTTAGACTCCGATAACAGGCGTTTATATCCGAATACTTACTCAATTCTTCAGACCTTAATCTACTTCTATTACCTTGCATATATCCTGTCCTCTGTCGGTGTCGCACTGCCAGTGGCTGCATTCGACCTTTGCCAATCTCCGTGAGATCCAGAACGTTGAAAAGCGGCACCGGGTTCAATCTGCGAAACATGAGTCCGACGAAAAAGGATCGAATTAATATGCAATACTACAGAGCGGTTTGTGCAACTGTCAGTGTCCGGAGATACAAACATTACATAAATACATGGTTCATGCGCCTCCGGGGCGTGAGCCCTTAAGCAGATTCCATATGTCTCAATGTCCATGATCACAGTCCAATGTCCTCCAAGCGATCGACACGGTCCAATCTCCCTACACCTTCTCAGTAACGACAAACTTCAGACGCTCTCCTTCGACGACAACGCGCACTTGGTCCATCGTATCCACGATGAAGTCCGCCCCACAGCCCTCAATCTTGGACTTCTCGTGGCTCGTGCACACCGCGACGACGATCGCCCCGGAGGCGACGCCCGCACGGATACCAGACGGCGAGTCCTCGAAGACGACGCAGTTGCTCGCGTCGTACCCGAGCTCCTTGGCGGCGAGCAGGAACGGGTCGGGCGCAGGCTTTCCGGCCTTGAGACGCTTGTCGTCGGCGGTGATGGTCACCTTGGGAGGTGTGATGCCGACGCGCGTCATACACCCGTAAGCTAAGACCCCAAACAGACGATTCAGCGATGTCTTCCACGCGAACGGTGGGGGGGGGGGGGCTCTTACCGTAAGTCCTTGCGCCGGAGGTTGCAACGGCATAGCGGCCCTCAGGGATCGAGTCTATGAGTCTCTTCACCCCAGGGAGGATGCGCACCGAGCGATCGACGGCCGCGGCCTCGACCTGCCACGCCTCAAACATGTGCTTCTGCTGACGCTCTGCTCTCCAATCCACGACTGACTCCGGGACCTCTTGGAACTCTGCATCCTCCAGCGTCGCGCCTTCGGAAGTGGTCAGCGCGAGGCGGCTTGTGACGAGACGCAGGAAGGTAGGACGAGTGGCTGAGAACGACGCAGCGCGCGACGACGGAACCGAGGAGTCCGCCGAGCTCGCTGAGGACGCGAGGGAGGGCGTAGCCACGCCAGAGGAGATGGGCGACACCTCGTGCGACCCGGGGCCGTGTTTGCTGTAGGCATCGGCGAAGAAGAGGATGGACTCCTCGAACGCCTGCACCTCGGCGTCCATCTCGTGCGCTTTGATGTGCGGCTTGAACTGGGCGAGGTTGTCCACGGCGCGCTTGCCGTGGGTGGCAGCGATGACATACGCCGGGTCCTGCCCAATGTCAAGCGCGACCTGGCCCCACGCGGCCTCGACGGCAGCGATGGAGTCGGTCAGAGTACCGTCCTGTCAGACATTCGTCAGTACATGTCGCGAAGGAGCAATCATAGTGGGACGTACCATGTCAAAGAGGACGGCGTCGGCGAAGAAGGTCATCTCCACGGTGGTAGACATGTTGAGAACGTTGTGCTGTCACGTACGTTGGGTTATGGCAGCTGAATGTTTTGCGCTTGGGTAGATGGGTGGGATGCAAACTTTGGTGGGGGATTAGAGGCGAAAACGGGCTACTTTTATACCCGCAGGCCTGGGTGTTGGACTTCGTCCAAAAATTCTGCCAAGTCCCCATTTCCTCTTGGGGCCCCTCAGGTGTATACGCAGCAGGGCAGGCTGGTACATGAGTACCGACCGCCTGGTTCAAGTAACGGACTTCCGCTCTACCGTCGGATGTACGCCTGGCGGTGCACTTTACAATGTATACTCAGTAAGATCTACGAAGAGCAACCGCTGCTTCAGTGTCGCAATTCAAGCTACAGTGTTTCCGAGTTCCAATATGCGACATACCGGATCGACGACTTCCCTCCGTCGTGACAAGGAACCTTCTTGACAATTTTTCCCCCGGGTGCCCTAGTAATGCAGGAGTATTTAAAATAAGACCACCTACGAGTACATGTTTTGTGACGCCTGGATTTCGCTTGAGCCTAGACCGATGACTTGGAGGCGAACCTCCGGCCCACTGCGTCCTCTATCGCATTAATATGCGCCGTCAATGAGGTAGAGTAAATAAGAACAAAGGATCAGTTAAAGTCGCCTGGGTTGACGAGTGGGGGGCATAGAGGGAAGTTGAACAAGTTCCGAGTCAGTCATGTTTAGCAAGGCGCCAGTCCGTATACACTCGACGGTCCGACATCCGACATCCACCGGACACGAGGTTACGAGACGACTCGGCTCAGCTAAAACTCGCCGAGTCCTCTTCCTTCCGCCCTCAGATCTCAGAAGTCAACGTGTAGTTTAGTTTATGTGGTAGTTCGGTTTGTCTACAACAACATGCGACATAGCTGCAAAGTCCAGAGCGATCACTTGCTGAGTGGTGGTGGGTGTGTGGAGAGGTCACATATGTACATACATGTTCAGACGGACGCCGTGGAGCAGATGCATGCAGACACGAGACATGGGAGACAATGAGCGGAAAAGAAAAACAGGGTAAGGCCCGTGGCTAGATCAAGGCGACAGATGGATGGATACAGCACGGCACATGGAAAAACAAATCTCCAGACCACATGGGGATGAGATAGAACGTGAACGTTGAACACGAACTTCGGAGCCGAAACCGGGAGCCGAAGCCGAAATCGACTGAGGACCGGGAACTGGGACGGAAGAAAAAGGGTGTTCATCGGGCTAGGCGAAGAAGACGAAGAAGACAATACGACCAACCACTACGACCGGGACTAGCGACTACGGACTACTGAACCGCGGACCGCGCTAGGCCCACGTACTGGTAACTGAGCACGAACGGCGGGGTGCCAGTGACCAGTGGAACGTCCGAGCGTGAAGATATGAGGTGCCGCCACCTGCGCTTCCTTTCACCCCACTCCGATTTCAGCACCGACGACGTGAACCAACCCGGCGGCTGCCGTGCGCGCAGACATCGAGGACCGTGACCGAGTCCCGATCGTGATGTTAGTGTCGTCTTTGCCTCCGGAAGAGTCGGAGCGAAAAACAAGATCTAGGCCGGAAGCCGTGGGTGAAGGGAAACGCACGATCGACAAATTTTGTGCGATCAGGCAAGGGTGGGAGCAGGGTAGCGAACACCCAGGGGGTATTCGGCGAGCCAGGGGGTATGCGGGGCGAGAGGTTACGAATACAGTATCTTTTCTTTTCGTCTTCTTGTCTGTCGTGGATTGCGTCCACGGGACATTGTGGGATGGAGGGGCGAGGAGGTCGAATGCGGATGTCTATGATGATTGCAGTGCAGGCCGGGCACACTGAAGACTAGTCAGTGAGCCGTTTGGGACCACGGATAACAGCGACTTACCGACGCGGATAAATAATCCCTTACCAAATGCCGGGCGCGTGGAACACGGGATATGCACCAGCCAGGCGCACTCCCCTCTATGGCGGAACAGCAGCGCAGGGAGGGGCTCGTCTATGAGGCAGCCAGAACGGGTGAGGACGGGGCGGTAGATGGGACAAGACAACATAATGGCGTAGAAGCATTGCATGGCGTGAAAAGCAAGATGTATGCGTCGTGTCATGTTGGCTTGTAATAGATAGTCGTAATATACTGCAAGCGGTACCACTGTCAGCCACTGCGCACGATCCGCCACGAATCGCATCGGCGTACCTTCTTCCTGTACCGTGTAGTGTTCGCGACAGCGAGGACTCCGTTGCGGATCGCGCTGGTGCTGAGGTGGTGCAGGACGACGTGCGACGGAACAGGCAGGACGCTCGCATCGTCAGATACGCCAAGGCCGTCCCAAGGTCGTCCGTGCGGGTGAGCTGGGGGAGTCGGTGGCTGCTGTGCGAACATCTGCGCCGTCACGTCTGTCCCGCTTGCCGTCACCACGGGCAAGAGGAGTGGGGGCGGAAGCGACAGCGAGGCGGGCCCGTTGAGACCCGCGCCCTCTTCCGTAGCAAGGACACCATCGGCGGATGCCATGAGTGGGGTCGGGCGACCGTCCTTTGCACGCTCGCGTTCACGCCGTTGGCGCTCTTTCTCGCGATTGCTACGACGCTTATCGCGCTCACCCGAGTCTGAGGATGAGCTGACGGGACCGGCCATCGCTGGGGGACGCACGTTGAGAATAAGCTTATCGAGGTGCCGGGGGAGCGCCGGAGCAGGCGGAATGTTCGGTGTGGGGACTCCGCTCGCGGACGAGGTGGGGGAGTCGGCCGAGGCGAGATAAGTCTCTTCTTCTGCCGCAGCCGCGACGAGTTCCTGAGGGATCTCCGTCGTCCATGCAGCATCCCGTGAGCTAGTTCCCAGACCTCCCGCGCCCGTCGAGTCTGACCAGAAGGAGTTGAACTGGTTTGGATAGGTATGGTGTGGGCTAGAGAGGGGTGTTGCGAGCTGGGTGCGCTGGGGAGAACCAGACGATGAAGGGTGTGCGACAGCGACGTAGTTGGCGAGCGACCCGTCACGGTCATCCACGGCACGGGGATAGTCCTCTGTAAGCTTGGTCTGGTCGTCGACGATGAACTTGAGGTGGTGTGTCCCCGGCATCAACGACACCATCGCCCAGTAGGTCTTCGTTTGCGGGCTACCAAAAACCAATCAGGACGAACATTAGGCGGAAACATCAAGGTACTCACTCGTATTCCATCGGCTGTCGCCCCTGCCAATTATCATGTCCCGCACGGATCAGGATCACCTTCTTCCCTCCGCCCCTCCAGACGATCTTGGTGTTGACGGGCTCAAGCCTGTGCACATCCTCCTCGGCCTTCATGAGCGCGATTGGGATCGTGCTGTGCACGACCTCCGGGACGAACTCGTTCCTCAGGGGTGCCTCGCTCCGGGGCGGCGAGTCCTGGGCGACGGTGCTCTGGAAGGAGCGCGTCGACGCGAACGCGCTGAGCGAGTGCTTGTAGCGCGAGCGGCCGTCGCCCATGCGGTCGATGCGCGCGGCCGACGGCATGTTGTTCTGGGGGCGGAACGTCTGCGGGGGCAGGTTCGCCGAGGTGGGGATGGGGATCGGAGACGACGCGCGCGGGCGCCGGTGGGCCGGGTGCGGCGACACCGACACCGACGCGGGCGTCGAGGAGGCGGGTGTGAGGGTGAGGGACGCCAGATCGGGGAGCTCGAGCGACTTCTTCTTGTGCCGGAGGGAGCGGTGGACTCTGTACGAGGCCGAAGACGGGTTCGGAGAGCCGCCGCGGATGGGCGAGTGGTGAGAAGAACGCGCGGGAGAGTCGAGGCGGGAGTGGGCAGATTGGGGGTTTGAGGATGTGTTGCCCATACTAGAAGAAGGGCGTGGGCGATGTGGGCGGGATCAATCAGAGCAAAGGGGACTTTACGGACGCTGTGCTGACTAGTGGTGTTGGAGCTGCGACCAGTGAAGAGCTGGGCAAGCAAGGATCTTGGATCTCTCTCCAATCGAGGGGATCAGCGACGTGCTGGAGCGAGAATCTGACCCGGGCAGGTGGGCGAGAGAAGGGCGGGGCAGGCTGAGGTTGGGGCGGGTGAGCAGCTGCGAGCGGTCGCGGTCGCACAAAACAAGCTGCTCGCCCACTCGGGGCCGTCAGTGTCACAGGGCGACTGGGTTGGAGCTCTTGTGTCAATGTTTTGTGTGCATGTGCGCATTGACAAATCAAACTCACCAGTGACGCCGCACGGATGCTCTCCTCCTCTTGTTCGATCGGCGCGAGTGAATTCTCCCCAAGACGTCTGAGAGGGCGAGTGGTGAAACAGGCAGCGATCGCAGAGGGAGAGCGAGACGGATAATCCTCGAGACTTGGGTGCACAGTCAGCGATCTGCGCACTCAGCCCCTGCACAATCACCTGCACCCTCCATCCAATCGGAGCTGGCGGACATCAATCTCCCCTCGACTTAATTAATTAAAATGACACCGCCCGCAGCCTTTCCGTACTTACCACCGCGATAGACAAGACGTTCCTGCGACCATCCATCTCCATCCGACTGCACTTGTTGCGCGCTGTGAGGTGCAGCGCCATGCGTGTCGCCGTCGTTCAGTTTGCCCCCAAGGTATTTCATTTCGCAATCGTCCCTCATCATGCTACTCGAATATTTTCTGACCCCGAGGCTCAATAACCAACCCCCGCTGTCGTTTCTTTCCCTAACCTAAGATCGGCAAGGTACAAGAGAACATACAGAAAGCGCAGAAGCTATGCGAACGGTTTGTAGCATCCCACCCAAAGCAGCAACAGCAGCATGAAACAAACCGTCCCCCGTGCATAGACTGCAACCCAACTCGGTCGACCTCGTCTGTCTGCCCGAGATGATATTCACCGGTGCGTCCCAATCACCCCTTCAAACCTTCTTCCACAACACTCACAATAAGCTCTCGCACTTACCCACAGGCTACGTCTTCCCTGACGCCGCCTCCATCTCTCCATACCTCGAGGAGCCGCGCATCGGGCCGACCTCCACGTTCTGCGCCTCCCTCGCCGCCCGTCTCCGCTGCTACGTCGTCGCAGGGTACCCCGAGCGCCTCAGGCCCGAGGAGGTGCACCGCATAGTCCTCCCACCCGATCACGAGAACGGGACGAGAGAGGTCGAAAAGGTCGGCGCGAACTCGGCCGCCCTCTATGGCCCGGACGGCGAGTTCGTCGGCGACTATCGCAAGACGAACCTCTACGAGACCGACATGACATGGGCGCGCGCAGGTTGGTAGAGATACAGATACAAGCATAAGCACGTTTCTGTCATCTATATCTGTCTGCCATTCAAATTTGCCTGCCGCGGATTTTGACTGATGCCGATACGGCGGTTTTCATGAATATCCGCAGGCACGGGCTTCACGACGTTCCACCTCCCCCCGCCGCTCAACACCGTCTCGCTCGGGATATGCATGGACCTCAACGCCCAGCCGCCCGCCGTGTGGGACCTCGCGCTCGGGCCGTACGAGGTCGCGGAGTACTGCATCGCGCAACGCACGAACCTCCTCGTCTTGCTGAACGCGTGGCTCGACTCGAAAGAGAGCCCTGAAGAAGACGTCGACTGGCGCACGATCAACTATTGGGCGCTGCGCCTGCGGCCGCTGTGGGCGAAGGTTGTCGAGGAAGATGCGAGGGCCGAGACCAAGGCACATGACGGGGACGCTGACGGTGTTGGCAGTGACAGCGGATCTGACTCGGTTTCTGATTCGGAGGTTAATCTGCCGGTGGACGGACGGAAGCCGGGCGAGGAGCTCATGGTGGTGGTGTGCAACCGCTGCGGAGAGGAAAACGGTACGTTTTCGTGTTCTATGTTCAGGTCTGGCGTCATAGACAAGAGCGATTGCGATGTGCCTAGCAAAACTCAAATGCTTTCTTCCAATCTACGACTTATTCATTCGGTTTTGAGTACTGTTGTTTTCCTACTAGCTGACGAACCTGGTATCAGGTATCACATTCGCAGGATCATCCTCCCTATTCAGCCTCAAGCGGGGAACGGGAAGGCCAAGGCTGTTACACGCCATGACGCGGCGGAAAGAAGGCCTCGAGGTATGGACTCATCCCAAAAGCCAAGAGCCAGCCTGAGCCAGCCCACCAGTAGCCACCCATCTCACAGTCGGTAAGGGGTACTCATTACGCAACATCACAAAGCCACTGACAAACGTGGCCCAGGGAACCTCTGTATTGGAACATGGAAGCGGATTTGTACCCTTATCGTTCTGCGCCGTTCACAGCGAACCAGCTATCAAGAATGGCATCCCGACGAGACGGCGCGCAGGAGGCCCCGGAAGTTTTTCTGACAAACCTTGTTCGGTATTCGGAGTACTGTCTCCGCGGAATATGGACTCTCGATTGCCGTTGGGGCACGGGCATGTGCCTCGCCCATACGAACCGGCAATCCGCGTTTGCCCACGAGCCTTCCGGAGCAGGGGCTCGCGACGGCTCTGCAATATGGCGAAATTACGTGACCTTCCCGCACGCCTGTCTCGTTGCCCGAACGGGCAAAGCTTCGTCCCGGTTCACTTCGCGCTTCGGGCGACACTGGACTGGAAGCCCCCTCACCGTCACTATCGAGCCCTACCAACGCATTCGCTTCTGCGCCGCACCCTCAGCTCACGCGCCCATATGCATACTGGCCCTGGAACGTCTGTGTTGTTTCGCTCTTGAGTTCGCCGACGCCCAAGTCGAAATTCCAGGAGGCCCTGAGAGTCCAGACAAGAGTCCGCAGTGAGTTCGAGCCCACATGGGGTCGGCGGGCGGCGATGTTGAAGAAGGGTTCCTCAATATCGACGCCAACGTCAGTCAGGCACGACACCGGCACCATGTTCCATGAGAGGATCCCGCAACGGTGTTGGCCCCTCTCGCCCTAGCGGCAGCAACCTGTCGGTAACGACGGTCTATCCGTAGCACAATCGTTGCCAAAATTGGCACGATCCAGCAACGTCTTTGCCTCGAGAGAGAAACGAAAGTGGCTTGTCAAATAAGCCTGGGGGGCGCTAGCGCTTCCCCGTTGCCAGCGGTCGAGATCGTGGAAGCTGCCAGTGCAAGGAAGCAGTACTCGCGGTCGGGCTCCTCGAAGTGGCAGGGGGCCCGAAACGTCTGTTCGAAACTCTTTGTCACCGTGCGACAGCTTGAGGGGGCATCATGGGTACGTTCTCCAGATCCCAACGTTGATACCAAACGGCGCGGCGAGCGCGCAACTGCAACATGACCGGGCCGCGTCTACTTCATATGATGCCCAGAACTTGGAAGGCACAGTCGGACTAGCGGAGGATAAGGGTGCAGGAGTTTGCATTTGCACGTTCTGGGCCTCGAAGCAACTGGTCGGGTGAATTATTGATGAGGTCGCCGAGGAAGAGAACACACTGGGCTCGGGATGCCGGGAGAGAAGCGGCGAAGCTTAAGGGTGCTGCAGAAGAACGAGCACGAGTCGGCTGCGGGAAGGAGGGTCGACGTCATGCTGCGCTGCCTATTGGACGGACGATCCTCGAGGACTCTTGAGGGCAGCCGCATTCGGCGACAGGCGTAGGTTGGTGGGCTTTCGATTGAATCGAGCTGGACCACTCACGCGCAGCGTGGCAATTCTGCGCATAACAGGAATTTGGTGCGAGGGCAACATGAGGAAGATTCTGGGGATAGTTCTAGTATGCTTCCGGCCGTCTCGCGCAACTCTCCCACTTCTTGATTTTACGTGAAGTTGATGCAATTCGGCGCAGAGGTAGGCAGAGGTGCGTGCGTGCGTGTTAAGTTAGACTACTGTAGAGCGGAGACGGTTGCAACATCCTGATCTGGCGAGGCCCTTGCGATCGCCGGGTCTAGCGACAGCGCGTCGGGATTGCGCCGGATGGGACGTTGCGCGCCCGACGGGCGGTTCCGATGGTGTGGCGGCAGGCCTGGTCACCGGTCAGGAGGAAGTGGTAGAGTAGCCTTATAAGGAAAGCGGATCTCCCGAAGAAGTGGACGCGTCGGGATCGCTGGCCGGCGTTCAGTATCAGAGTCCTAGATCCAAGGGCTGAGACGAATGAGCACAGGAGTGCAACGAGGCTGCGATGCATTGTAACTGTCGCATCACATAAGGAATCGACTCGACTGTTATGGCACCACCTGGCACTACTTGGTAAGGATCCAAGAGTTGGCGAATAGCCGCCCGGCTGAGGGAGGGCCCTGGCAAGAAATGTGAGAACGCCCGGGCTTGTTGGCTGACAGATGATAGATTTGGACAAACGGGGATGAACGGGTGAGGAAGAAGAGGTGGGCGAAACCTTGATAGGGCACGCATATGGTGTTGGTGTGGGAGGGGATATTATTCTTGCGTGTTGGCACGGAAAGATGCGATGAGGAGAGGCGAGGAAGGCTGAGGCTGAGGAGGACGGGGTTCTGGGGTCCTTGGACGAGTGGGAAGAAGGTTTCGGCGTCTGAAGGATCCAAACAAGTCAATCAACGCCACGCCGCCCAGTACAGCCGCTCCTTATCCCATCCTCTCCATTTCCGCCATTCAACGCCCCGTAAGTATCCAGCGGCTCTCGCCCCGCCGCGTAGCCGTCGTAGCAATTTTAGACAATCAATATCAGTCGCTTTGTTTGTGTGCATTCGACCATGTGCGGGCGCCCAATGGTGCAATGCGGGCTGGATGTATGCGAGGAGTGATCTCGAGCGACGTGGTGCGGGTTGAGTGAGCAAATGTGGGATCGGACCAAACAGCTGGCCGCTTCCCCTGGCCCCCACCTATATAGCCCAAGACCCCGGGTTCATCTCTCCCCTTGTCTCCCATCACCCCCTCCGCCCCCTTGTCCCTCCCTCGTCCTACCCAGAGGGCTCCAATGCCTCCGCTACAGGATATCGTCATGGGGCCTCCCCCGCTTCCTCCCCACCCAGCCCAGCCAGGCACCGCGAAGCAGAAGGATCCCGACGTTGCTGCAAAGTACAGCAGACTAAAGAGGAAATATTTTGAGCTCGAGGAGGTGTGTATAATCCAATCTTTTCGTCTTTTTCGGTCGTTCAATATCGTTCGTCATCACCGCCAATTTCCAACCTCTCTGCGTCGTTGGTACGCAAATAACGCGTATGACCTGGCGCTCCTCTGCAGAAACACAAGGAGGCGATGCTCCAGCTACGCGGCTCGGGGGAGAGGAACGTCAAGTGGAGGTCGGAAAGATCGTGCGTCTTCGTTCATTATCGGGTCTCGATGTCTAGAACCTCACACTACCCAGAGTCCTCCTCGACCGCATCGCGGAGCTGGAACTCGACCCCGCTCGCAACCCCGGTGCCCCAGTCCCTGAACCCCCATTCACAGCTTTCCCTCGCAGCCTTCTCGACAATCGGAACCAACAGATGTTCGTCTCCAACCTCCGACAAGCGATTGACGAGCTCGAGCGCGAAGACCCAGACATCGACCCTCACCTTCTCTCACGTCACATTAGCCCTGCGGCCCGCAAAAGACAGGAAGTCGAGGCTAGGGAAAGGCAGGAAGATGATCCGCGAGACAAAAGGCCGCCTGCAACGACGCGCAAGCTAAGAGGAGGCGTACCCCCCAAAGGCAAGGACATTGGCGCCCCCCTAACGTACGCCCCCGCCCACAACGCGCCGCCCCCAGCTCCAGCTCCTGGTGGTCCCCCATCGCCGCCTTTCGCGGTCTCGAGTGGTGGTACCCGATTGCGCCTCAAGCCTCCTGTGCACCCTGGTGAAGGGCCTCCGGGTTCGTCGTCTATACCTCCCGCACCTCATCCTGGCGCTCAGCTCGCAGGCACTCCGCATGGTCATGTACGCCGACGCTCCGAATCGCTCTCGCCCGTCCTCTCGCCTCAGGAGGATTACGGCGCCATCCCTCCTGAGGGCCTCTCGCCCTCGTACCAGCACGGGGCCCCGCTCGGGGCGCAGCCGCAGATGCAAATGACGCTGCGGACGACGTCCTCTGCCAGCTCGCGACCCTCGGACATCCAGCGACACACGAAGCCAAAACGTCTCAAGGCACACACCGTCACCACAAAGAGCTACAGCATCCCGACCGTCCCGCGCGACAAGCGGGGGAAGCCGATTCTGCCCCTCAACGTGGGCATCATGACCGTAATCAACCTTGGAGAGGTTTGCATGAGGGAGCACTTCCACACGGAGAGGTACATCTTTCCGGTGGGCTATGAAGTAACGCGGTGCGTTTCCGTCTTCTCAGTAGCTCAGGCTTCCATCTTCGATGTGCTAATCATGAATGTCCCGCCCATCCGGTCTGGGTCGCGTGTTCCTGTCCGTTCGCAGGCGCTATCTATCTACGATCGATATGAATGCCGAAGTCGTGTATCACTGCAAGATCCTCGACGGCGGCGACGGCCCCAAGTTCCAGATCACCGCCGCGGACGCGCCGGACAAGCCTATCGTTGCGGGCACTGCGACGGGGGCGTGGTCAGTGATCGTGCGCGCGGCGAATCACATCCGCAACCGCGTGCACTCGAACTCGGTTTCGGGCCCCGACTTCTTCGGATTGGGACAGAACACGATCAAGCACCTCATCCAGGAGCTGCCGCACGCGAACCAGCTGAAGGACTACGTGTGGCAGCACTTTACAGAAGGAGGGTGAGTGTCTTTTCGCGTTACTTACTCTCTGCGGCGCCGTCTACCCCGTCCCCGCCCGTACGTCCTCCTCCTTGTTTCACTCAAAGGAATGCGACTACATACGGATGTGGGGGCTGGCGCCGTAGGGCATGCGAACGATAGACGAGATCAGATCGCTCACCTTGTCCTACACTGTTCCTTTCTCCTACAGACCGCTCGGCGGGCGGCACGCTGCAGTAATACCTGCGCTCCCGGATGAACAAGACTCGCCCTCCCCTGGTTCAGGAGGCAACGGGAATGGGTATTTCGAGCACCCGGAGCCAGAACCTATGCCCATCCCCATAGCAGTGCCTGCTTCTTCTGGTCCGGCGCAAGCGGTGCTCGGAAGGCATGGAGAGCTGCAGATCATCCAAGTCGAGAAGGAGGACCCGTCGCTCCGTCCTCGGCACGCACCACCTCAGCTCAACAATGTCCCGATGAAGCCGATCACGTTCCACCAAGAGTATCCCAACGCGCCGCCCGAACACCGAGGACGCCGAGGGTCGCGCAACAACAACAACAACAACAACAACAACAACAACAACAACAACAGCCACAACCACAGCGCTGCACCCGCCGTATACGACGAGTATGCTGGAAACGGTATGCAGGTCGACTCGCATTCCCCTGCGCACTCGCGCACCGCGTCGCGTTCGCCTGTCCTGCATCGCGAGCGTGCGGACCGGGAGCGTGATCGTGAGGGAGGCTACTACGACCACCACTCGCACCTGCCCCCTCCGGCGCTGCCGCACTCGCGTTCGCAAGGGTCGCTCCCGTCGCCTCATCAGCGTTCTGCGTATGAGTCGCACGCGCCCATTCCGAACGGCGGGGAAGCTGCATACAGGGAACGTGAACGCGAAAGGTCGCCTCCGCCTCCGCCTGTCCCTGCTACGTTTGCCAGCATCATGAATGCGTATCCGGCTCCGCCCATGGCGTCTCCTCCCGCGGGCGAGGGTACGGGTGGGGACTACGCGAATGGCAACAGCGGCTTGCGAAGGAACGGTCACCCCTCCCACCCATCATACTCTCCTGTGGCTGAGCGGTAACGTTTGCTTGGCCGGCCGCCTAGCGTCGCTCGGTCGCACTCGCACATCGCGTTATGGCCCTCTTCATGTCCCTCCTCCATCTCCCTCTCTCTTTCTCTCCAAGCGTCATCTCTCCTTGGAAGCCTCAGCTCCCGGAATTGGATTTTCCTTGCTCACGGTCACGATCCACGGTACACGGTCACGATCCCTCCCTCCCTTCTCCCCCTCTCTCACCCCTCACCGCCTCCGCCCGACATGCTCGCTCTTCGTCCTGCTCTACCACGCTGCAATTGACACGTTCTTCGCTTTCGGTGCTTGTTGTGTTCTTGGCCTCCCGCAAGCCTCCCGCCCCGTCCTGGTTGAATCCGTCCATACGCTAGATATCCCGGATAATCCTCCCCCTGTTGTTCCGACCGCGACGCGCCCCTTCGTCTGCCCCGCTCTCGTCCCCTCGGTTTGGTGTGTGAGGGCGAGGGCGAGCGGAAGCGCGCGCGCGGCGTGTAATGGTATCGCTGTTTGTGCAGGGCTGTGTCCATCCTCCGCACACCCGTCCTGCGTGGTCCTGGGCTTCGCATCGAAGACTACCAAGTCTCTGAATTTGCCTTGAGGTACGTTGCTTCCAAGTTGCCAATTTGGCGAACTTTGTTCTGCTGTTTGCCTCGATGACGGCCAGTCATCGGCGTACGCCTTCTAGCCGGTCTCCCCTCAGGCAGCTCAACGAGCACAACCCACCCTGCGGGGGAGACCTGGCCTGCCGCGGCCGCGGTGGAACTGCACGGGGCGGGCGTGCGTGCACGTCCGTCCGTGTGGATCCTGCGCGCCGTGTGCGCCCGTTCCTGTGTGCTGGGCGGGGGGCGAGATCGATAAAAGTCGAGTGGTCATAATGACGAGCCTCAGTGGGGACTCCTGCCGATGCGAGGAACGTGCCGGAAATTGGGGTAGTATATGGGGCTGACATTCTTGCAAGTTCGTGGTAAATTCGTGTTGAGGTTGTAGGGTATGTGCCCTTGGTGGGAATAGTGTACAAAGTAAGTAGGTACGTTATGTATTGTGTCAACTTGAATGGAGGACCGGCGCGGATGTGCCTGCCAGTGGAATTGCGGACCCTGGATGGCCAGTTGAGTCCGTATGGGAAACTTCTGTTCTGTTAGGCCTTGGAGTGAGTAAGCGCGTTGGATATCTGAATGTTACGTTCATTGCTCATGCACATGGGTCGGGCTGAATGACTGGTGCATTGCCATTCAATATGGTCCAGAGCTGATTCTTGCCGCCTGAGGTCTGAATGCCAGTGAACAATGTACAGTAATTTTGAAAGTGTTGTGTTGACTATCTGTGGGCCGATCACCGGTCACCTTTCCGGCGTGTTTCCAACCCATCCCGACATTCGGTGCTCATTACCATGGAGGCTGAGATAGTGGCATAGCGATTATCATGGTGCTGATAGGGTGCGTGCTGACAGTGGGAAAGAAAACAGCTGCAGGGCGGACAACATCAATTCAGCAGGCGTTTATGTAATGTCTTTCTGAATCTGAATTGGAGACTTCTTGCGCGGTGCTGGGGCGTCGCGCTGGTCCGTCCTTAGGCTTGCGCTCGAGAGTGGTAACCGGTAAGCCCCGACGGGGCCTATAGAACTCAAGGGCCTTCGGCCGTGTCAAGCTAGCTACGACCTGCTACGACGCAGCTCAGGGAAACTGAATGAATTAGGGCAAGCGACGTCAAACTACTTGTACATCATATAGCACTATAATAGGTCTAAAAACAACGGAGCAATGCTACAATTGTTCAAATACACGCATGTACTACTGACTACCTGTACCAGTACTTGGGTACAGATGGGAACGTGAACTTAAATAATAGAATCAACGCCGTCATGACCAGGTATATGCGAGAGTCAGAGACCGCAGCCGCAGGGAATGGGATGGGGGACAGATGCATGCACGGAGTACGTGAAAGGTAAATGTGGTGAAGGAAAGCAGGATAAAGTTTTGAACAGGTATACAGATATCAATCTGAGCGCGTCAGACGCGAAGTGGGCCCCAGTATGTACGGTGTCCAACGTGAAGGGGGGAATGGGTGCGGTATACACACACAGCAGAGACACGGCGATCAACGGCGGAAGCGGCGCTCGCCGACGGCAAGGGGAGGGGAAGCAGAGAGTAATAAATGATATGCAAGACAGATCATATAGGACTGTCGTTGGAAGCCAACCATAGGGAGGCGGTGTTAACGTGATGTGCGAGGACGGAGGAATGCGGCATTAATGGTGATGCGGGGAGAGCACGGAGTAATGGGCGAGCAGGCAAGCATCGAAGAGACCAAAGTTTTCAAGAGTTCTAACACAACGCGGTGATGGGTACAGGCTGGTCGTCGAGACCAAGTGAGACGCGTGGTCGACGGCCAGCGAGACGGAGGATGAATGTATTGTAGTGCAACAGACAACAGGCACGCTACACATCAGGCGAAAGCTACTATCCGATATTAGTACGAACCCTCCGCACGAAAGAAACGTCGACAACTCACCAGCAGCAGTTCAAGTGGTACAGAGGTGTCAAGGGGGATCGGTTATATAGCCGCTCCGATGGTTGAGGTGCCGCTCATGACGCTGGCGCGGGTGAGCACCGAGTCCCGAGGGCGTACGTAGCTGCTGACCCGTTTCCTCGCCAGAAAAGCAGGCGCAGGCACCTCCTTCTCGTCGTCACGCATGCGGTCGAGCGGGACGAGTCCCTGCGCGCCCGTGCTGACGTTCTGAGCGACCACCCAGCCGTCGTCGAAACGACGGACAACCCGGACTTGATCGCCGACGTTGACGGCCATCTCGTCATGCATGGAAGGCACGAACGGACGGCGGATGGTCTCGATGGCCGTGAAGGGAACCACAGCGGACTCGGGAGAAGACACGGAGGTGGGGTCAGCGAAGGGGTTCTCGGGCTCCGCGAATGGGTTCTCCGCCACCGCAACAGGGTTCTGCGGTTTCTCTGCAGGGAAGGACCCGGAGCTCTGACTAGAGTTGGCAATGGACCCGCTGCGGATCTGGGAGGCGAGGCGGCCGCTCTCATCATCCTTGGGTGGCTTGGGGAACGACCAACTCTCGGTGGGCGAGAAGGGGCGGACGGAGATCGGCGAAAGGCTGGGCGAAGCCTCTGCGGCAGGGGGCGGCACGACCAAGTACAGCGAGGACGCCTGTGACAACGGGCGGCTGCGAGGGCCAGAAGAGCCAGAGTGGATGCTGGATCGATCTGTGGTAACCCGAACCGTCGGAGAGGACGAAGACTCGACAGTGCGTGACGCTGGGGGGACGGCCAGGATCGAGCCGGAGAGGTCCGAGGGCCAAATTTGCTGCATCGTTTGCGGGGTCTGCAGCGTCGTGAAGTCGAACGTGGGCAGACCGCTAGCAATCTGACCATGGTCGAAGTTGGTTGCGAAGCTGCTCCGGGCGGAAGAGGGGCCAGCGGCGGCGTCTCTGTCGGCGTACCCCATGTCCTGAGTCGCGCCGCCGGCGAACCACTCCCTCCGGCGGCGGACCCGGGCAGCAATGGCGCGGCGGCGCATACAGCAAAGGAGGACGACGAAACCGAGCAAGACACTGACAATCACGATCGCAGCCGTGATGCCGCCGGAGAGTCCGTGATGAGTGGACCCAGCCTGAGCGGGGTCTACTGGATCGGCGTCGACATTTGTTGGATTCGTGGGTGCTCCGGTCGCCGACCCCGTCATTGTGCCCGAGTACGTAGGGAGGGACGCCTGGGTGGTGCCGCTTGGGTACGTGCTACCGCCGGTCTCCTGCGCTAGTGAGCTTGTCTGGGAACTGGGGAAGAAAGCCTGGCCATCTCCACTGATCGTGATGACGGGGCTGCCAGGGCGTAAAGAGATCCCCGGCGAAGAGGAGCTATCAGAGGGTGACGATCCGGAAGAAGGCGGCGATCCAGAGGGGTTGGATTCGGAAGGGGAGGACGGAGCAGAGCCAGCTGAGGGCTCTGGGTTCGAAACATTGCTGGACGTTGAGCCGTTACCATTTCCATCGCCAGTCGGGGGGGCATTGGGGGAAGTCGTCGGTGACTGTGGGTTAGAGGGCTGGGTGGTGGTGGGCGTTTGAGGAGGAGGCGCGGCTTGAGTCGTAGTCGTCGGTTGAGGCGCAGTCGTCGGTTGAGGCGTAGAAGGTGTACTGGGAGTCGTGGTTTTGGGAGGAGGACCGTCGATGAGTGGCGTCAGAATGGGGCCGAGCAAAGGGATGGACGGGAGCGAAAAGGGAAGGTCGATGAGAGCGGGGGCACGCTCTGCCAGTTCTTCGATAGGCCTCCTTCGGTGCTGCATGTTGCGAGGCATAGCGTGCACCCCAAGGGTGGAATATGCACAGATGAACGAGTTACGTCGCTGCTCCAGAGTAAAAGGTGAGTGCTTAAAGGAGTGTGGTACCGGACAGCTTAAGGCTGTCGACAGGAGGGGAGAGGAAAGGCGCAGACGATCCTGAGACGA
Source organism: Ganoderma leucocontextum (assembly GCA_020736865.1). Classification (NCBI taxonomy): domain Eukaryota; kingdom Fungi; phylum Basidiomycota; class Agaricomycetes; order Polyporales; family Polyporaceae; genus Ganoderma; species Ganoderma leucocontextum. Next base: position 1,697,413 of record JAHKGY010000006.1, read on the forward strand.
CCACAGTGGGGACAGAGAAGATGAGAGGGAGGCTCGAGGCTCGAGCGGTGGGAGGACCGATTGCCGACGCTATACTTACCCGCCCAATTTCGTGGATCTGATCTTGGCTTCCTGTCTCACGTCCTCATCTGAGCATACTTATTTCCCCCGCACTACGTTCCCAATCCAGATCCCCTTCCGACTCGGATTGCATCCACGTGTTGCGGGCAGGCCTCCACGGAAGTATCGTAGTGGCGTTATCGAGCAACAGGGCCACCGCCACCATTGCGCCGGGCCAAGCCACCCAACTATTCCCGGATTGATTTCGGCGCGGCGCTTTGAAAAGGTGAAGCACTTAGACTATCTGTAGCTCTTGTCAACGTCGAATAGAAGGAGAACCAAGAAGAAGAAGATCAACCACACACACAATTTGAATGCTCCTGCCTGCCCTCCATCCGCGTCCAAGTTGCATGAGCGTTGTAGTATCTTCTGACCGCGGTATGACGTCACTCGCATTAATTGTGCCAGGTGGAGTTCCAGTGATGCATGCATGATGTGCCTCATTGCCGTTGCCGTTGCGATGGACCCCAGATCACAGTCACGAACTCACGATGGCGGACCCTGTCTTCCGCGCAGCTGGATCCTAGTATGGAGGACGCTGGGGCATCTCAGGCTTGAGCCAGACTTTGTCCGATAGGTATTCCTGTTGTATTGAACTTGAGGCATCTACAGACACCGAAGGAGCTAGGCATGCGTACTCTATGCAAAGGGCGTGCGAGGCGCTCTAGCCTCAGGGTGACCATTCAAATGGCGGCGGCTCTTCCATGGAAATTCGGTGCCCAGGGAGTTCCCACCCAGGAGGAGCCTGGGAGGAGAAAATCCGCGAGCGGCTGAGGGTCGTCTGTGAGCGCGAGCGCGAGTATGAAGTGGGAGACCTTAGCACGGAAAGGGGGCCGCTCTGTCTCATATACTTACGCGGCACCACGACAGCTCCGAACCTTCCACCGGTGACCATGCTCGACACTGACAGGCCAGACTCATCAACGTTGAACAGCCGAGATGAAGGTACCGTCAGTTCCAACTTTCCGTTACCTTACCGACGGACCGTTGAACATCTCCGAGTTGTCTCTCATGGGCTCAACTTGGGCTCAACGAGGACTTAATCTAGGTCGGGCGTTACCGGTACCGTCATCTGTCATGATCAAACAACGCGTTCGCTGAGTTCAATGGACGAGGACCTCGAGCAGATGAGTACTGTTCCTTACACACCGGGGGCAGCGATGTAAGCTGCAGGGGAGCTTCCAAAACTTGGTCACTGGCAGCTTTTGATGACAGGACGAGCTTGAGGCAATCATGACTTCGAACGTTCAATTGAACGTTAACACCAGCGCGAATCCCACCAGTTGTGGCAGATATATGTCAAAGTACCTCGGCGCATGCGCGAGCTGAGGAAGGTGCTGACTGGCCTTATTTGAAGTCTCATAGCAACGTCTGCTTCCTCAAGTGCCTGAAGATCAACCGGAGACCTGATAGGCCCATCCCAGCGGGTCGACCAAGGACACCCATCATAGCGAAAGTTCTGACACGACGGGGCATGGGAATATATCGCAGCACTCGATGATATTCTTCTGCCCGTAAATTCAGCCTGTGTACATACGGGTTTGTGTTCTAAACTATTAATTGAGAACATGGTTCCCATATGTGTATGGTGATTATAAGGATGATCGGTACCTGCTACTAGGTTGCTAGATTGTCACAACGGCGTGGCCAACTCGTGGCTACTGTAGGTTGAACAACCATCCCATTACATTGCTATAGCTAATTAGCAAGAAATACTCTGGGGTGGCTCGTCATATCGTGCATGTGAAGCCCATAAACATACGTGCGGTTTCGGCGTGGGAATACAGGATACGAGACTGATGATGGTGGGAGATATAAGAACAGAGGAAAGTGAGAGAGCGAGATATGGAGGAGCGAGACAGAAGAGGCACTGGCATAGACACAAACACAAGATTACCACACTCCACACGCAGCTATCTGCAAGGACCCCACGGTGCGGCCGCTGTGCGTGAAGGGCCAAAAGTGAACAAGAAAAAGGAAGGGATGTACGAACTGTCCGGCGACATAATTACCAGAACGTCTGTAGTGGGAACGGGGGTGGGTGAAGGGTGTACGGCTCGGCGGGTTGGTAGAAAACCGAGAATCGAATGGGATCTGATCTACAGCCTGCCAATGCGACATGTCAGAGAATGGCGTCATGGGCAAGAGAAAGTACATGGAGCTTACCCAATAAAGCGTGCGAAGGAACTCATCGGTGCGAGAATATCTCGGTGATCGTTCGGCGTCGTTCTCTGCGTGCGGCGGAATACGACACGGTGGTGGCCAAGCTCCTTCGTACCGCCTCCACAGGACTCGCCTCACCGCGGCTCGCCTCCATTGACGCTCTCGGGCGAGCGCTTATTGTCCTGGAGCGCGATTCCCTCTCCCTCTCCCTCTCCGACTCGGACCCAGACTGGGGGGATGAGATGGCGGCTGCTGGAGAAAGAGTTGGCGCTAGGGTTCGGTCAGCAAAAATGGAATTAAAAGACACCTTGCGATTCCTCGCACCCCTCTCATGCTGATGCTGCAGTCCAGTCAATGTTGTGGACACCGACGTCGTGGAAGGTCGCGAGAAGGTGACGCCGTTCGTGCGCGAGGAGCTACCCGACTCACTCCTCAGCAGCGGGAATGACGCGGTGCTGTTCTCGGGAGATAGGGACACTGTGGCCGTAGTCACTGCGGTCGTCGGGTTGGAAGGTTTGATGGACGGAGTGAATGGTGTGGGCTCGGGCCGGATAGTGACGATCGAGCTAGCGGAGATCTTGCGCCTGCTCAGCTTGTCCGTTGTAGTCGTAGATGATGTGCTGCTTCGCGTGAGGAGGGACTCGGAGGGTAGGGTGGGAAGAGAAGGGGCAACTGCAAGAGGGGGTAACGCGCGACGGTCGGGAAGGGAGGCGTAGGACTGTCTAGAAAGGGGGGTAGGGGAAGGCTCATAGTCGGCTGGACTGCCAAACTCGTCAGGGCTAAAGGGTGTCGCATTACTGTCTACCCGATCTCGAGGGGTGTATAGGCGGCGAGCGGCAGTCGTCGAGGTAGAGATGGGTGCGGATTGGCGGACCGTCGCGGGAGTGCCGTCGTTCACCTCGGTCACACTGCGGCCCTCGCTGCTGGAATTCGTGGAGCTCCGCAGTACGTTCATAGACGACCCGGGGCGGGATCCCGTTCGCTCATTCTCCTCCAACCCGGACAACCTCGTCACGAGTCTGGCGGTCTCCTTGCCCGGCTCCCAACTTCGTCTTAATGAGCTCCGACGGCCATCGAGGTCGCGGCCGCCGCTGTTCAGGTGTATATCGGGCGTCAGCCTCCGTGTCACTTCCTCGTCTAAACTCATCGTTCGGAGGTGTTGTGTACCGGACGTGGATTCACGGAGGATCTTGCCGACGCCAAGTAAGAAGCCCGTCATGTTCCGGACAACTTCGTCGCTCACGCGGAGGTTCTCCCGATGGTCTGAACCAACTTCGCGCCATAGCTCCGGCAGGTCGACACCATCCTTGAAGTCCGCGAGCTCGGCGTCGATCTGTGCCTCCAGAGCCTTGTTGGTTCCGTCTTTGAGCATAGCGTTCAACTTGTCGAGCGAATGTACGAGATGCTGAGCGCTCTGGAAAACCTCGGGGATAGTGGAGGTGGTCGTCTGACCCATGGGAGGCAAACGAGAGAGATGTGACTCGAACATGGTAAGCGCCTCCAGCATGAGCCTCCTGTGGTCGCCATTCGCCTCTCGCATGCCGCTTTGTGCAGTCGACGACCGCATCGTCCCAAAGGGGGAGGCGCTGTCATGAGCCCGACGCTGGAGATCCTCGACGTTCCTATCTTGAAGGGTGTAGGTTGACCGATATGTTCTGAGCGCAGGAGGGGCTGTACGTGGGGGCGCCGACTCATCGTGGTGAAGAGCGGCCATGGAGGTGCCAGGGCGAAGTAGCACCCCACTCTGTGGCCGAGCCCGCATACTGGAGTTGATCGGTGTCTTCGGATTGCGCGGTGGTCCAAGGCCCTCGTCCACACGGCTTCCTTCCTCGAAGCTTTGGTCGTAGCTGGAATCCCCTTCAACACTTGAAATATTTGAAGAGTTGCCAGTGGACCGCGTCCGTTCCCCGAGCGTCGACGCCTGTGCGCCGCCGTTGGCGGAAACGAACACGTCCTCGTCTCGTCTTTTAGTGAGGCCAGCAGCGCGAAGCCCCTCTCCCACCAGACTCCTCCCTCCTGCGGTCCCTAACAGACCTTCGGAGCTCCCCGTCCGGTGTCCTTGCCGTCTGCCTGTGCTATCGAACGATTGCTCAGGGCGCTCGCGCGAGGGCGAAGAAAGGTCTTCCGACATCCATCGCATCTGGTGTTTCCGCGTGAGCTCCCGTACTGTGGAATATCGGGATTGGCCAAGCCGTCGCGGAGATCCTGGAGGGTCTGATGTGGAAATGCGGGTCTTCCGTGGTGAAGGGGACCCTCGACCCAATTCAGCACGATTAGACTGGTGAGGCGTAGCTGGCTCGAGGTTTGGCGCCTGGAATATGCACGTTCGCAATGAATACTTAGTTATTGGGGGACGTATGCGTACCTTCTCGTCGGATAGCTTCCTATCTCTGAACTCCTTGGGCAAAGGCTGCCTGCCCTTCTTTCCACCACTCCCAGTTGGACTCCTCCGAGATGAAGCCACAGCGGCCAACGCAGCCGTTGTCACATCGTCATCGTCGTCGTCGTCTGAACGGTAGGGCCCATATCCTTCATCTACCGAAAGTGTGACGGATACACGTTTGCGAGGCGTTCGTGAGGGACCTGGCGACCTACGGTCCTTATCTCGGGTTGCGGCGCGAACTTTGCCTGGAGAAGCTGGCGCAGAGATACGGCGCTGTCGTACGGAGGCGGAGTTGCGGGCTTCGGAGAGTGGGAATGCGGAAGGAGGAGGGGTTGATCTATCATCGGAAGAGGTAGAGTAGGTGGAATGGCGCTGACTCTCGCGCTCCGTCTCTGAGCCAGATAGCTGAGAGTCTCGGTGGCGTCCATTAAGAAATGCATTGGTTACAGAATGAGGCCGACTCTGAGACGAGTTGCGCGAAGACGATGTAGCAGAAGCAGACGATGATGAAGTAGAGCCAGCTGTTGGTGGCGACAGCGGGGATCGGGAACGAGTCGACGAAGGTGCTGGTGAATTGAGGCGAGAAATTGAAGTAAGCTTGTCAAGAACCTATTGCACCGCACAGAGCAAGGTCAAGTTGAGATGACGCAGGGAAACGGAAGATCATGGTAGTCCCATCCCGATGAGTTCAATCGAGGCGATCGGCAACATATAGTGTCAGTATATGCGTGTTTCTGAGATGTCCGCCACGTACCATACGATTCCGCTCGGTCAGGGTCTTTACCCGCAGCAGCGCAGACGCATTATCAGCACCTTTGGTGAAGGAGCGTCTCCGTAGGTCCAACCGCGCCGTGTTATCCTCTTCGTTCTCATTCTCATCTGCGTCGTCCTCGTCTGTTATGGCGGATGACCTCTTCTTGCGGTATTCGTAAGACTTGTCACCGAGGCCGCCTCCAGACATGCTACTGGTCGAGGGCGTGAGCTTGGGCGTTCGGTGACGGAGACTGCCGGCGTGAGTACTGCCTTCGCCAACGCTTCCACTCCCCGTAGAGTTGGTTGCTGGTGGAGATGGAAGGCCAGACGTGGAGGATGTACTGGGGCTGGGTGGTTCAGGTAGGTCTGGGAGGGCGGGAGGCGTCGAACCAGCAGAGCCGATGAAAATTGCCGACAAAGGACGAGACTTCTTAGTCTGAGCAAGACGAGGGGTCATCGGACGAAGCTAGAGGGGCAGATGGTCATGAGAAACGAGGGGCGGGCTGAAGGAAAGACGGGGAGGGCGCCGTCGGCGTCACAGACGGCGGGCACCGACGAGGAAGGTGACGAGAGGAGACAAGTAACACACCGGCGTCATGGAGAGCTTCACCCTGATACCTCGTTTCCAAGCACTCTCCCGCGCAGATCTTGTCTTCGCTCAACGTCCGCCCCGCCGCTCTCCCACAATATATCCATTCTATACTGTCCGCCGCTTTCCTTGTGACCTTTCTATCTCTCCTAGCTTGGCGGCGTGTCTCCGAGCCTCCTAAATGCGGCTGGCGCTCCTCGGGGAGCATCGTCCTATCGTCGCTCGACGCGCTGGATCGGGCAACTCTCAGCCCTCAGCCCTCAACCCTCAGCCCTCAGACCTAGTCGATTCCACCTCCAAATGTGTTTCAAACTTCAACACATCGCCGAATTATGCCCAAAATATACAGAAATCTTCATCGCCATCTGTGCATGGATATGATATATCTCTCGACACGCGTTGGACAACGTCGGCCACGAGGCCAATGTGTTCCCACCCACGGACTGTACGCTGCGGTATGCGTCGACTTCCCAGGCCCGAGCTAAAGTGATAGCCAAAGGAGAGGCTTGCTTTGGTGCGTCAGCGCCGGGCACAATTGAATTTGTATTGACCGAGTTTACGTTTGTCATTTCCGCTGGAAGTAATGCGTCAGGATTCTATGTTGCGCCATCACTTGACCCATCACAGAACGGCTGTGTACCCGGTGGCAGGTGCGTTCGCTATTCCGCAAACTTGAATGGCCAGACAGGTGTATGTCTACGGGCCCCCACACAAAGTCCGTCATGGAGCCGCAAGGACGTGGCGATGGCTATAGACGGAGACGTAACGGATGCAGAGGACAAAACCGACTTTAACGCTCCTTCTCATCCGTTTAAGATTTATCTAAATTTGCGTATGTCCTGGGTGTCCTACAGTAACTTTGACAAGATACATGAAATTTTCCAGCGACTCATGTATGTGAGACAAGACCAGGGGAGTTTGACTTCGCTGAGACAGCTGACGTTCTGTCTCAAATGTCTAATAGCTATTAGCTACTTGCTTAGGCGGACGGCGAGGAAACCTTGTAACAGAGTGCCGCGTCGACGTCGGAGGCTCGAAATCCAAGGACCTCCTCATGACCGGGCTTCATGTCATCAACGTATTGTACACTGCACATATCTACGGACAGTGCGATACAGCGATACAGCGATTTTCGTTACTATGTTTTCGTGAGGGTACTAAAACAGTCCAAAGTTATTTCCGCCATCCTCCGACCAGAAGGAGTCCAAAGCTGGGATGTAAGAGGCGAGTAAAGGCATGTTATATAGAGCGTGGTGATACAAGGGGCTCTTTGACCAAGGTTCGACGCATAACGCCGACGAAGCACCTTTGCAAGGCTCCGGATTTGCCTAGGCTCCGACTGCGGCACCCTTTTCGTACCCATGGTCGTACGTGATCTTATCGACCTCCTGTTGGCGGCCTCTAGGACTGTATCGTATCATAGACCATGACAACGCACCTTCGGAAGACTCTGACGAGCCGCCTTCATAGTTTGGACCTTGACGATTTCCTCCCAGAGTGCAGTGTCGTCCGTCAGCGTCGCCATCGAAGAGCGACGAGCAATCGAGCGTGCGTCTGATCGGGTCGGTGCGAGGTTGATTACCGTCGGGCTAAGACCAGTCGGACGATCCGACTCCAGACTGCGATACGGTGCTACTCAGTGATGTCGAGAAAGGGTGTAGCGACGGCCGGACTTACGTCAAGAGAACGCTCAATGTGTACACTTGTCGAGTCCTGTTGTTAGTGGCTGATACATATGCATCGATGGGATGTGAGCACGTACAATTGCCGATCACGAAGGTGCCCGCAAGCCAAAGCATTTCTATATCCATGACGGCGGACTGGATTGCATTGAAAATAGAGAGACAGCTGGGTGAACCACGCGTTAATGCAACGCAAAAGGTCAACTTTGACTCGGACATGGTCTTACAAGGCGCCGAACAGACTCTTGATGGTCCAGTACTGAAACTCCTCCATGAACGTTGTGCGACCATACCTGAGAAATATAAGGCGGTAGGTTGTAATCCGCACCACGAAGAACGACAGTTCTCACTTCTGCAGAACGTAGGGCTTTTGAATCCAAACATACGCAATGGCGGCGATGGTGACGTTCATCCCCGCCTGGATGGAGTACGTCGCACATTCAGTCCACTGTTGCGAAGATAGTCAGTGGGGGCGCCATTCAGTTCAAAATGAATGTTACCGACAATGTCGTCGTCGCCCAGGAGGAGTATATTGACGAAGCCTAGTTGCGCCCTGTGTGTAGTTACGAAATATGTAAGGTCTTCACTATAATGTCAACGGATACTACTCACATCTGTACGACAGCAACTTCGCCCATCTGCTCAATGTCATGTATGCGGATTGGAACATTTTTGATGCTTACCAATGGCGAAAGCTGAGGGTGTATGTCAACACGGAACCCCGGATACTCCTCATAGGAACGTGCGACTTACCGAACTGCAGCAACGTGAAGAACAGCTGCAAGGAACAGGTTGAGTTTTTTTACGTTATGCAATCAAGTATTCGAATGCCCACAATGATCATCGTTAGAATCGTCCTCCGCTTGACTTTGTGAAAAGAGTTTAGCGAGGCAAACCAGGATCTCCGAGTGACTTACCAGCATGGAGACGGAAGGCGAAGAAGCTATTGTGCGCCTTTCAGCAATTGTCTTGCAGGCTAACCTTGTGAACTTACGTATGGGCGATTGAGGCTACAAAGGCCTATGATCGTGCATGTTATTACCTACCCCTACATTCACCAAGTGTGCATGCTTACCACGAGCCCAATTTGGATCTAGGGATCGAGGTAGGTTTCAGCATTGCGATAGAGTCGTAGGCGGATCATATCTCACCGTGACGCTCCTAGTCAAGGCAAGATATTTATCAGGTTAACCAGATAGTAAGCTACCTAGACTCACGTCCTACTATTGAGCCAGCTCTCCCTGTTTCCAAAGTCAACGATCATCGCAGAGTACGCCGCGGCGACCATTGCCACGAATTGTACCAGGTTAAGCAACCTTCGTGTACGGGAGGTTATCTTCTGCATCTCAACTTCCATGATTCCAACATAAACTCACACCAAACAGACGACCTGTTGTTTCGCATATCGATTACCACTGATGGTATGAAGATGGGCAACATGCGAGACTCACCGTGCCGATGACCAGACCACCGCCCCTATTCTTCCCGCCGAGGTAGGTCATCGCCTTCGTAAACACGACTCCGCATGTGCTGTCCGAGAGACGCTTAGTGTCAGGAAACAACACTCCAGCGTGGATATGGCTCCTTACAGGGAGGCGATAACCAGCCCAATGAGCAGTGCGGCCGACGCGATGTTCAAATCGTGGATGCCGTCGAGCAGATTCTGCAGAAGCGCAGAATCGCCGACCGGGAGCGAGGACGCAACGACAGTTGGCACCGTAGAGCTCCCATATGAAACGATCGAGGTCGCGAATACCGTCCCAGCTGAGATAACCGGCAGGGATGCCGCCGCAGTGGCACTCTCAACAGGGATAAATGAGATAGGGAAAGTCTGGATCGTCGTCATCTTCGAGCCCAAGTGCACTGTGTGCAAAAGAGGGGACGGAGCCGAGGAACGTTCAAGCGTGGGGCCTCGGGGATCTCGAGGGGCTAAACGCTCCCAAAGGACGCAGGATGCTACCTTTTATTGGCGTTGGTCAGCGGCCGCTGGCCTCGAACTGCGGTCAAGGAACGCGGGCATCGTGGCGAAAGCGTGGATCATCTGCGATTGTCCATGGTCATGAGAACGGCGGAAGATAGTTGAAGATATGAATCTATGACGGCATACACTCACCTCTCAAAGCGCCGTGGCGAAAAGTTGGGTCTCTGGGCACACAGTCACTAGTAGACTATCTCCGAGTACAAAAACGCGCCTGTTTAGCAAAACGCGCCACTGGGTCGTCTGGATATGTGCTCGCACTATGCTTCTCGCGCTTGTCATCTATCACCGACACGACCCCTTGTGCGGAGCCTCCGACTCAAGCCCGATGCTTCTGCGTGGGACAGTCCAGGCCGAACTCCCACCGAATAAACTCAGTGGCACAAGATTGTGGCTGAAATTCGGCCGCAATGTGCGGGCTTCATGGCCTGTCTGAGAAAGAGAAGTTAGTTACGTGAATCCAGACCTGTGCGCACCGTCATCGTCGTCCCCTGCCCGCTCTTAAGAGCTCGCTGTCAGTGGCTTTCGAGAGAGGATATCCACCATTGTTGCGGAGCGGCGGCGTCAACAGCGCATAGCTTGACCCTGGGTTGAGCATGCACCACAAGCGCGATTGACAGGACGGCATCTGTTACAGTGTCAACACCTTCAAGTCCACTTTGAACGGCCCCTCCCCATCGAAGTGGATCCTCATGCTCCTGTAGACGATGAAGGCGAGCACTTCCCAAGGTTAAATATATGCACTCAAGACGCCGTGTAAGCAGATATCATCCTATTGTTGGTGAAGCCTACCTGAACGAAAGACAAACTTTTCGCCATTCACGTACCCGCCCAGAGGGAGGTACTGATTGCGTTTACGATTTGACACATCAAGGGTCGTAACATCTGCACGAAAAGGCGTCAGTTACTACAACAAGTGAGGTAGTCGGATGCTTACAGTAGTGCCAAAATTTTTGTCTGCCTGAAATCGGTGAAATCAATAAGTAACACGATGGGTTGGCGATGGGCGCACAACGTACCAGGGCAACAGAGGCAGAACTTCATGCTCAGAAGTTCATTTGCGCAGGTTCTAGATATGGCCTTGGATCGAATACCGTTGACTTGTTTCGGTGGTTGCCAGGTTCTTGGCCAACGGGACGCCGGACAAGGTCGATTCCCGGCCCAGAGCCTAGCATAGCATTGGCATAGCGTGTGGGACACGACTGCAGGAAAATGAAACATGAGACCATTGCTTGCCTCGAACAATGTCAACGCGACGGACCTTGGACGACTTGGGCTTGTAGGCCTTGTGTTTAGTATCACTAGCGAGGCTGGCGGCCAGGCTGCCAGCACTTGCGAACCGCGGCACAGCCCACCGCCGCGCCCACCGTCAGGTCGACAACGCGTCCATGGTTCCCTTCGTTCCGAAGAATAAGAACGCGCAGCCGGCATTGTAGAGCACGCGCCTGTGCAATGTGTGTGCGTGGTGCAACGCCGGCGCGCCTTGCAGCGATTGGATACGCTAATTCGGGCAGGCGCACGATGTTCCAAGATTGACAGACACAGGTAAACTGCGGATGTCAACCAGGGTCGGGGTCGGCCTGCGTGGGCTCGTGCGGCGGTGGACGCCGATCGTCTTCGATTCCGCACGTCCGTCCGTCGTGGTACGCGCGCACACTGCGTCAGTGTCAAGAGAGGTGGACCCGGACGTCGCAAAGCACAAGTCGACGCTGAAGTGGGAGATTAAGCTCAGACAGCACGTGGTTGATGTTGAGGGCTCGTTGGTCGCAGTTGACTGGCGCGTGTGGAGACCGAACATGCGAAGGGGGGAAGCATGCACTGTTTCTAATTATTGTGCTTATGTCACTGGAGGCCAAGACGTAACTCGCCCGATCAGGCAGGCGGCTTTTAGATCGTCTTGGTGCTCTTCACACACACGTCGCGAATCCGACCCACCGGCTTGCCGACGATACCCTCTTTACTTCTCCCCCTCCTTCCCTTCTCTCCCTCCCCTCCTCCACACAGAGGGCACATAGACCATCCCACTGCTGACGCCCTTGCCGTTTGCCAGCCAACCATGGCGTCCACAACAGCGACTGCTGCCACTCTCTTAATGCTTCTTCTCGGTGCTCCCACGCTCTCTCTCGCCTACAGCCCGAATCGCGCCCGGAGCCCGAGTCCTCTTTGGAGACGCGCCTCAAGTTCCCGCTCGGTACCCCCGGCCGGCTTTTACGACCCCAGCAAGAACGGGGGTGGGTTGCTGACGGTCAGTCGTACTCTGCTCGTCAATCTTACGATGGGGACTGAAGCCAACTTGCGGAAAACCCGAAGGTGGCCCCAAACACCGGCGGGCTCGGGGAACCACTCAACGTCATCGTCTCGGGCAACTCTGACGAACTGGTGCTTGTGGACAACGAAGACAAAGGTGGCTTCCGGAATTGGATGATGTGAGTGGTCCTGCCCGTCCTCGGTGGCCTGCGGAGTTTGACGCGTCGGCTGCGTGCAGTTCCGTCGGCTTCGCGTCGGAGTGTCTCGGGCAGCACGCGGGGGATGCTCAGACGGCCAACCTCGGCGATGGCAATGGTCAATGTACGTGCGATTTGCTCCGACTGTCACCGGCGCCGGGAGGGATTCTAATTTGGGACCTCCCTGACAGTGAATGAGACTTCGGAGCTTCGCTGGGACTACGGCGACCCGGACCTAGGAACGTGCGAGGAGACGATAAACGGCGGGAACCACTTCCGGTACTGGATCCAAGATGGACCCAGCGGGAACAGGTGTGTGGAACTTCTGTGGTCCTTATGACCGGCCCCAAACTTAGGTCTCGCTTACTTCAGCGGCGCGTACTTTTTGGCCACATCCTACGAGATGCCAATTCAGGGTGCGAGAATTCTATTCTTTAGTATTGCCTGTCATTGAGGCTTGAATGCGTGTTAAGATGGACATAATATTATATTCGACGGGTGCGTTGATCGGTCCTGATACTCGATGGTCGAGACACTGAGTATTGAACGTCAGATACAACCTCGGCCGGTCAGGAACAAGTCTTTTGTGGTAATACGCTGTCGAGACTCACTTGTATTTACTATAGTGATTGGCTTGTTGGAAACGCGACGGCGCAGTCGCACATCATTCCAACAGGCAATATCACGAACGGTACGACCTACTCGGGGACGACATCGTACAACAACTATACCTACAGCACCAACGCGATATACCTCTCCGGAATCTCGACAAATTCCACCACTGGCCTGAACCACGCATCTTCTGTTGGTGGAGACGGGGTTGAGGCTGTGGACGGCCTTGTCGCTATTCTCACCGTCAAGGTGTTGGCGACTCCTTTACCATCGTATGTACCCCCAACACCCTGCCCACCACCACGACTAATTAATTCATGTGTGTGACGTACAGTGGCGCTCTGTCATCACTATCTGCGCCGCGATGGCTACTCGGCGCGACGCTACTCCTCACCACGTTGACATCGTCGCAGTCTCTGCTATCATTATCCACCTAGACCGCCTCCCGTTCTGCTCTCTCCGCACATGATTACGAAGTTTGAGTCGTCGCCCTGGGGGCAAGCACCTTGCAGATACGTGAACTTCCATTTACTCACCTTACGCACAAGCTCCGTCGGATCCAGTTCCAGTTGCTCTACCGCTTATTTACTTACCATGTTCATGTTGAAGGACCGCCACGCTTGTCGTGGCGTAGTTACCTTTGTTCTACTTTATACCCGGACAGTTGCGCTCATGCTCGGCGGCGGGTCCCAGCGCCTGTCGTCTGAGCTTCCGCGCTACCCCTCATATAATATCGCCCTCGCTTCCTTGATGCATCTCCTTGCTTATCGCACTCACGACCTCTCATGACGTTCTGTCTGTATGCAGACCTTGCGTATCTCTTGCATCGTTTGAGGATTGTTGTGACATTGAATACGGGTACAGTCGGATGAGTAATTATATTCATACGAAAGGTACACGTCTACAAGGGCACTGGGCAGCCTATTTGGCGGTGGGTGCGCACGTGGCGAGACTCATGTTCCGAACCTTGGATGGGTCCGGGTACTTAGATCTCGCATTTCTCGGCCGCGATAGCGGAGCCCGCCTGAATTGTCGACCAGCGACGAGGATCGGTGGATAATTATAAGTATGGCGGCAGGAACGAGACCCCGGATAATCGATGATCATTAGCATTTGGCCGTGCTCGAGCAGTGGCACGCTGCACGACTTGATAGAAGGACGTTTGCATGGATGGCTGGACCAGATTGCTCCTGGGGAGGTCGTACCCGTCAAGCCTAGACTGTCCAACAGATCTCCTCAAGGCTGGGGCCTGGGTGCATTGCCGTAAAGAGGGCTTTATCTGGCGCTGACGGTGTACAAAGAGACTGTGTGTGGGCCTCTCTCGAAGTTGTCGGGACGGTAGAAGAACCCGTGCTCGGAATCGGGACGGGATCTCTGCCGCGGAGTGGGCATTGGCTGTGATCTGGGCTGATCTAATCTAATCGACAGAGGTCTCACGTCATAGCTGAGTTAAGGGTCGCCTTTTACGCCCTACGTGCACCCTTTGACGAGACCCAGTCCAGGCGCGTCTTCTAGCACCGATGTCTCCTTTCCCAAGACGGTTCTACCATCGAAAGTCCGTGGGTGCATGAGTATATAAGCCGTCCGTGGACAGACGGCACTGCACAATCTCCTCTCATCTGAAACCGCACTCCCACCACCACCACCACCGCCACCACCACAATGTCCACGCAGGCCGTCGCGTCTCTTCAGGCCGAAGTGAACAAGCTCCGCCATGAGCTACAGACCGTCAGGCTCAATGGCCAGGTCTCTGCGCTCGCCGGCGAGACGATGTACGTCGGCCAGTACCTCGTCGAGCGGCTCGCCCAGCTCGGTGTTACGGTGCGCATCCCGTATCGACTGCAGGGCCAGGCTCTGACGCGGGCTCATGCTCGTTAGAAAATGTTCGGCGTTCCCGGAGACTTCAACTTGGGTGCGTCATGACGTTTCTAGGTGCGGATGTGTAGACTGATTGTCGTTTGCAGGCTTCCTTGTGCGTTGCAGGCATCACGTTGTAGGACGTACATGGTTCCTGACTTCGATGTATGCGTAGGATTTCGTCGAGGACCACCCCAAGATTGACTGGGTTGGCAACTGGTGAGTTGGGCTTGGTTTCTAGACGGCGATACGCAAGGCCTGATCAGGCCTTCGACGATAGCAATGAACTGAACGCAGCTTACGCCGCCGATGGCTACGCTCGCGTCAACGAGGGGAAGCTTGGTGTGGTTCTCACGACGTTCGGTGTTGGAGAGCTGAGCGCCATGAACGGTATCGCTGGTGGTAAGTATATGCATTGAAGGACCCGATTGGCACCTTGATTGACCGGGTATCATTAGCTTTCTCCGAGCATGTGCCGGTGCTCCACATCGCTGGTGTTCCCAGTACATCGCAACAGAAGGCGAAGCCTATGCTCCACCACACACTTGGTGATGGACGGTAAGTGCGATCGCAAGTGCATACTCTCCCGATACTGACCTTCCGAGTGCGTGGCCAGCTTCGACGCATACTACAAGGCCGCACAGCAGTTTACGATTGCCCAAGCTACTCTATCCTCCGTGGAGACGGCCGCTTCGGACATCGACCGCGTCCTTACGGAATGCCTCATCATGGTCCGTCACTGTACTCTTTAGTTATGCGGTGCATGCTAACCCCCCCTTCCCCCCAGGCCCGGCCGGTGTACCTCATGCTCCCAACCGATATTGCCTATCAGCGGATCCCAGTCAGCCGCCTCAAGACCCCCTTGAACGCTGAGCCGCCAGAGAACGATCCGGACGTCGAGGCGTTTGTGCTCGACGAGATCATCAAGCTCGTTGACGAGGCCAAGAATGACGTCATTATCCTTGTCGATGCTTGCGCGATCCGACATGGCGTCAAGGCGGAGACGAAGGAACTGTATGAGCGCACCGGCTACCCCGTGTACGCCGCGCCTATGGGCAAGACGGCTGTGGACGAGACGTATAGCCGCTACGGAGGGGTACGTGGCACGAAATGTCTGAAGCGTCCTGATTCTCAAGGCGCTTTTGTAGATCTACGTCGGGTCCATCTCCAATGCGGCTATCAAGGAGAAGGTCGAGAGCGCGAAGCTGATCCTCTCCGTCGGAGGCCTGAGGAGTGACTTCAATACCGGCAACTTCACTTACAGCATTCCTCCCAGCCGGACAATCGAGGTCCGTGGCACAAGTATCTTTGCCTACCCTTGACTAGGTTTAACGATTCGGATCCATGTAGTTTCACTCTGATCACACGCGCGTGCAATTTGCGGGCTTCCCCGGCATCGGCATGAAGCGTCTCCTGCCGAAGCTCACGCAGCGTCTCCAGCCGTTCAAGGAGGGGGCGTTCCAGCTTGAGGTCCCCAAGTTTGAGCTGCCGGTGCCTCAGGAAGAGGATGACGTCATCTCTCACACGTACTTGTGGCCGCGTGTGGGCCAGTTCTTCAAGTCCAACGATATCATCGTCGCTGAGACTGGTGAGCAATCTTACATTCCAGTTGATGTATGCGGGTCATTCACGATCATTGCTTTGTTAGGTACCTCGAGCTTCGGTGTTCTCGATATTCCGCTGCCCGCCGGTGCGACGTTCGTCAGCCAGATCCTTTGGGGCAGCATTGGCTGGACTGTTGGTAGCACCCTCGGCGCCGCCTACGCTGCACAGGACCGTGGTCTGGGTCGCACCATCCTCTTCATCGGCGATGGTAGCTTGTGAGTGTGACCGTCTGGACTACTCTAGACAGGGACTAACCCTTTCTCGTCCAGGCAATTGACGGTCCAGGAGCTGTCGGTCATGATTCGTTCGCATCTCAAGCCGATCATCTTCGTGCTTAACAACAGCGGGTACACGATCGAGCGGTATTTGCACGGCATGGACCGCAAGTACAACGACATCAGCAACTGGTATGTTGTCCGCCCTCCTTTTCTCTATCCGTCTTGCGAAGGGTGAAGTCTTATGCTCATGGTTTAATCTGCAGGAAATGGACGAAGCTGCTGGAGACTTTCGGCGGGGAGGAAGGCAAGACCGCCAAGTCGTACCAAGTGCGCACGAAGCAAGAACTCTCGAGCCTGCTCGACGACCCGACGTTCGCCAAGGCCGAGGTTATCCAGCTCGTGGAGCTTATCATGCCGCAGAAGGATGCGCCGCGCGCGTTGAAGGTCCAGGCTGAGCTCAGCGGGAAGACAAACCGGTATGCGGCGTAGGGGTCGTCTCAGAGTGCCAGGCTCCAGCAATGGCCTCGCGTGTGTGATTGCCGGGAACGTGAAGGGGCCAGCCTGAGGTAACGAGGCTGTGGAGTCTGTTGGAAAGAGCGGAATAACCTGATGCTGGATGGAGTGTATTCGTTGCAATTCTGTACTTGTATACGCGCGAATCTATAGATGTCCGTTTCTCCAGGGCTCTCTTATATTCAGGCAGCCGTATTACTCCGACGGATCCTACACGTACGAGTACAAGGCAGCATTGTGATGCCTCATGGCTACCGTTTCAGATGATTTCGACTTCCTCGATCTTGTTTTCATCCGCCCCTTGGCTGCCTTCCTTGATGGTGGGCATCTGAACTCGGTATAGCGATGGATAGGTCGAGGAACGCGTCTATACGGCAGTTAAGCCTTACACAAGCTAGGATTCAGGAGGTCGAGAAAACGTACGGCCTCTAGTATAGTCAGTTGCGATCGCGAGCGGAGGCTATTGACCAAGTTGTTCGGGGGCATCTGCAGATCGTCGCTGAGGCCAAATGAACCCAACTCATAGGTTTTGTTCACTAGCTTAGCGAACGACTTCCTGGAGTTGACCCTATTCGGGAAGTGAGTACGGTTCGCAAGCATGATATGGATGATGACAGACACTGCGAGAACGGAAATGGAGTACGCTGCACGGGGTTTAGTTCATCTACACATGTGCAGAGTACAGTGTGAGCGAAACGTACTCTGAGCAGCCGGGATGCTGATCCCAACGTAGATGAGGTCGTTCGGGAAGGCAAGTAACTATCAACAGAGTTAGTGATGCCGAGAAGGTATGGGGTTGATGACCTAGCTCACAAGAATGAGAGTAAGAGCGTTCACAAAGCAGGCGGAAGCTATTAGTGTCAGCAATCGTTCAGTTGACGGCGACCCGGCGACCGCAGCACCTTGTGAGTACACCTGCAACAGTGTGGTGTCATGGTCACCAGCAAGCTCTTCATGGGTACATGGATATCTTACATGTGTTGAGGGTGTAGATTATCAGGAGGTCCAGTAGCGAGTCGGTCCTGTTTGCAGTGGGTCTCATTAGCCATGATCTCCGGTGAGTAGCGTGTTGAGAGGAGAATACCTCTTAATACCAGTGCGCCTCCGGTGGAGGATGGCGACGAGGATGGCTGCAAGCATGACGTCGGCCACCAGCACGATTGCGAGTGCCACTACATCGATCCACTGAAGGGATGGTCAAAACTTTGTCCGACGGTGCATCGCAGACAGCTGCACAACAAGGAGACGTACCGCTGAATGCTCCCATCTTGCGAACGTGCCTACGATAAACCTGAACGTAATCATAATCCACACAGTCTTATCTCAACCGAACACATCAGTATCTGAGAAGTTAACATTGACACTTACGCCTCGACTGCCGCGGCTTTGAGAATACGTCAGTACAGTATCTCTCCTCGAATATTGCTAACTCTGCTTACCAGTGCTGAACCCTGCGATGCGCCGACAGTCGTAAACGTCACACGCGATTGATACGAACGAGGAGAACACGCACCTAGCTCTGCAAGCATAAGAGGCACCTATAATATCGAGCAGACCAACTGAGACAGCGCAATGCTCATTCAAGTAGATTCATCTACTTACCATTGTAGCGGCTAAATATTTGTAGTACGCCGGGGCCACTGGGCGGACTGAGACAACCTGGAACCAATGTCTGTGCCGACAGAAAGGTACTCACAAACAGATATCCGTCGACAATAGAACCTAGTAAGTATTGAAGGTTTGTCGTGTCGGGGCTCAGAGCATTGTAAGGGAACTGGTATGGGGCAAGGGACGTACATTTGTACAATGAAGACACTCATTCCCTGCCCATTGCATCAGTGACCTGTCATATACGACGGAGCTCTGCTGACGGACATACCCTTGTTACGCTGAGAAGCTGAAGATGGTTGGCCGTCAGCACAGTCGTTCCTGCCACGCGAGACAAATCTGCTAACCCTAGTCGACCTGAAAGCGCTATCAATAAGAGCGTTCGCAATGGCAAGGGTCGTCTGTATCAACGAAAGCTGCACTCACCATACTCCTGTGGCCAAAGCGGGGGCGTCGGAATAATGCAGTGCGACGTAATAGTAACTACCGAAATATGATTATTGTGAGCGAAAAACAGGATAGGTAGCTGGAATATTACCAAGTATGAGAGGCCTCGACCATTTGCAGCGTGTCCAAGATGCTGTTGGATTCCGAATTGTCGTTGAGCGGACTGCTCACGCCACGTTGCTGGCGCAGGTACTTACATTAGTACCGTGATCTGTGATACGAACATCAGTCTGAGCTCCAAGTGTATCTGAAGAATGTACTCGCACCATTCCCTTCAAACGCAACGAATCTGTTGGATATAAACGAAAGTATCTGTATGCCGTCTGGACTGTCATGCCGTACATGCTGTCGACCCACTGTGCGTCAGAGCTTCAAGTTCCGTCATTCGAATGATAGCAGAAGTACGTACACAAGACCGATGAAACTTCCAACCAGGATAGGACCGAAGGTACTGTTGATTCGCGGAGATTCCACCATTGGGATATCGAAACCAGTCCTGAAGGAAGCCTTGGCAAGTGGAGTCGGACACTCATGGCTACCGGATAGACACGGTATATAAGAGTGACAGCCTGGGGACAGCGGGCCGACCTGTGCGTGTCCCAGGATGGGACTGATGTTCTTGACCACAAATCCCTGAGCAGTGGCACTGACGGGTGCCAGAGTGACAGTGGACTCACCTATTATGGAGACGCGGCACTGCCCACAGCCAGTGACATCTTCCAGAGGCTGAATAGACTTCTGAAGCTGTGCGTCTCAACCGATGGGAGTCTAGTTGGTAGGTTCGATTGCTGGGATCACACAGACTATTCCATGTCGACGTGTCTAACTAGGATCCAAAGCTGCACCACAGACATCGTAATGCCCGTGGACAGGCCAGTTCATGGCGTTGGTCTGCACCAGCTACCAAGCGCTAGAACGGACGGGAAAAAGTTAGTACTAGTTTATAGCAGGTTGCAAACGATAGCCGTCCGAAAAGAGCAGGTCGGATAGCTAGCCGGCCGAGACGCTCAAGGTTCTGGCTGCCCCGCACGAGTCTCAAGATGAAGCGGCGGGCAAGGTTGGGATCGCGCGCGGATGGTAGCGCAATTTCGGTCTTCACACGCGGGAATGGGTGGCCATGTGTCGCAGTTTGGTGACCGCGCGCATCACCTCTGTCGACGTCAACATTCAGTAGTAGAGGGTTTTGGTATCTTTCACTCCGGGGCGCGATAGGACATGGCGTCTTGGGACATGCTTTCGAGTGTTTCGAGTTCACGGTTGACAAGCTAACACACCTGAATGAGTGCTTTTGGAGACGACGATTGTTTCGCAATCCGCTGTATTCGTACCTGAAGGAGCAACCACGCTCGTTTGCTGACTGTGGTCGCACTCAACCCGAGCGCCGGATGCGCTGGCGGTTCGGAGCATGCAGTTCTGTGGAAGTGGGAGATGATAACTCGTGTAATTGACAGGCCCCGCGGACCTCGTACCGCAAATGACAGATGCGATGCACAGGAAGGCAAAGCTCACGTATCCGAAACAGGTCGCTTGACCTTGCTGGAAGATCCTTCCGCTGGTTCCTCGTTGTCAGGGTCGATAGTTTCTGTGCCCCCTATCTCAAGAAAGACAGGGATATCCGATGCTCGCGGCTGTGTCTATACACTTAAGGTTTGAGTGAGTGTACAGGGTACAGGAAGGAGGCAAAGGCATACCTGTGCGGAATCATCTGAGCTATCACGGGTGGTGGGGAACTGGAGCTCGCTAACGCCAAATGTCCCGAACTCGAACTCCTCCCCCATTTTCTCCGATAACGACTTCCGGGAGTTCAACCTACGGGAACCATGATCAGAAGATCGATGTTTCCGCTGAATGCTTGGATGAGGACCTACACTGCGAGAACGGCGTTCACATACGCTGCAAATGGGGTATTCAGTAAATGGTACCTTCCTGCTCAAAAGCGACGTCCTCACATCTGGAAGCAGGAATAAGGACCCCGACAGCAGCCATGCTGGTTGGGAAGGCGACCACCTATAAGTATCAAGGCATCAGTGACAACAAACGCGATATTCTTGGTCTGGCTTACAAGCCCTAACGATGTGGCGTTCAAAACGCTGCGATGTGAGCAACCTCATCAGCGTCATTCACGGCAGCAGCAGTGGGAGATCCATTACGTCGTTAGCACGCCTGCGACGAAGCTTTCAGTCCTAAAACATTCGTGGGATGGAGAGGAACCAACGCACAGGTGTTGATAGTGTACACAGTGAGAAGGTCTATGAGGGATCGTGTACTGATGGCCAATGTAAGCACAACACAGCAATTATCAAATCGGGGTGGACGAACTTCTTGAAATCAATGGCGCAATAATGGCTGCGCAGGATAATTACGAGTGTGCTGGACAGAACGATGTCGTTCGCGAGGATGACAGAGAGTGCCCAGATGCTAAGCCACTTTGATTTTGCGACCGTGCGCGGTGTAAGACCACATGAAGGTAGAGGGGATTGTGAGATAGCTTACCAGAAAGCCCGACCAGCCCGCTATTTCCACGAAGCGGAAACTGCATTCGGTGTAAATGAGTTTACGCCTCATCTACTAAGATTGTGATGTCGTGTAACTTACGCCAGCAGGCTCTCAGCTGAGTATTCTTCAGTACCGTACGCAATGACATGCAGTTGACCACTCACCAACGCATGTGCCTTTGAGAAATGCACCGCACGCAGCATCAGTTGCAAGTCCATGCGCTCGAGGCATTGAACAAGATACACACCGAGCTCCACCAACATGAGAGACCCCTGGACGAACGGTTATCACCTCTCCGCCCAACAGTGGATATGGAGAGAAGACTTACTACTATAATCACGATGATTATGTGGCACTGTTTTACTGTATTCCCTACTGCCTTGAGCCTCTGTGCAACGTGTCAAGTAAAGGGGGCGCCTACAGAGGTAGAGTCGCCGAATGTAGAACCTGCAGCCGGCAGTTCAGTAAGGATGGAGGATACCTCGAAGGAGAAACCGTTTACAGATGAGCGACGAAAATAATTCCGCCCTGCGTCGTGTGAAGGTCAGGAGGCTGTCCCACGGAGCGTGCTCAGAAAACGCACCATAGTCACGCTAAACAGCTGGTTTTCGGAAGGATAGTCATCAGCCGACGCTTGTAAGATATAGACAACAAAGGCAGTTACCCGAAAAGACCTTCGCAACTGGGTAAGTGCGCTGAATAATGGCCACTAAGTTGCACCTCTCACCAAACATTTAACGCCAGCGACGAAGGGTTAGAGTAATTTGACACCATGTAATGGTAACTGCAAGCATATCAGGATCGTGCAATGTCAGATGGATGATGCGTAGGGACGAACCACGTATGGGCTATGGTAACTGTGTGAAACGTGTCCAAAACGCTGGTCAGTGGTATCGCGGTTTAGTGAACAAAGTCGCGAGTATTTTGGAAGGCGACATGACTCACAGCAGAGTAATGACCTAGAAGACCGAGGAGAGTGAGAATATGTGTTAAACCAGAAAATGAGAACGTACAATGGCCCTCAAAACCAGTCGATCGGTCGGATACAAGCGGAAGTAGCGATAGGCCTGGTGCAGCGTGACACCATACATCCTGCGCGAAAGGCGAACAAGCCCATTATCGTTTGATGTGCTGGTCTGCAACGTAGTTTGTGAACGTACATGAGTCCCACATAGCTCCCGATCAGATAAGGACCAAACGGCTGATCGACGCCTCCAGATGTTGAAGCCACCGCTGAGGCGTCCATAAAGCTTGCAAAGAGGGGCGGCGGGCAGAAAGGCTTCGAGCGACGGGGCCGATATATATGGCGTAAAGGCAGAACTCTCCCGCATGCTGTCAGCCCTGATACGCGACGGGGAAGCGAGAGAAGACGACCATTGGCGGTGTGTGGTGGGGTCGGGGGCTCTGTCCGAGTTGCTAAACGTATTTGTCGAAAGATAGACCCCTGTGGGCTGTCCATCAGTCTTCGCAGTTCACGTTCAACGTTGACAAATTGACGTCGAACGCATTTATTCAGCCCACCACTGCCAGTCGGTGCCGCGCCAAGGGGTGTTACGGTGGAGCTCCGTTGCAAAACATACTTAAATTCAGGTGGCCAGGTCGCGGTGCTGTAATATTAGGCTTCGCTTGTAGCTTGCCCTTCAAGCGATCTCGTCATGATTTCGTCTAGGTCCCCCGCCCACGTCGTCCAGCGCTGAGTAGAAGCGCCGAGCTTTGGAGGACTGAAACATTGGACAATGGACACGCAACACCATGGGGGTCAAGTCAGCTGGCACTTGGAGCGTGTAGGAATACCGGAAGGTGAGACAAACCATACTGGATAACTGGTTCCGCGGGCGGGGCCGAGGCTGCGAAGGTCGTTCAAACTTCAAAGATGTATGTACCGCGACTTGAAGGCCCGAGGGGCGAAAAGTTTGAGAGGGCGGCGAAAACAAAGGTCGCCTAATTATCAGTAGAGGCTCTGGTTCACCGTCGGTTTGATGGTGCACGGCGGTGACGGTCTTCGAAAAGGTAAGTTACCTGAAAGTGCCACTGTGACTTGCTTGACAATCTACTTAGTGGCGCTTACCTCACTCTGTCCCTTATCCCGGTGTCGATGAACGAAAGGGAGACATGAACATACTGCGTACACGACGAGGACGTCGAGTATTGCAGTCAGATGGGATATTGAATGAGTTCAGTAAATTTGAAAGTCAGCGGAAGCAAATCTTGAAACGTGTCAACCCACGTGCACAGTGTCACGTCGTGACTCCCCATTGGCGCCGGCCGACGTCTCTCTGCAAAGGTGGCCATTGAAATTATACTTGCAGCCATGATGACGGAAGGGTTTGCTGATTCAACGCTCTGGTATACTTACGGGAAGTTACGGTATCGTTCGTGGCAAGCATATATGACAGGTGTACATGTGTAGACTCATCGTTTCAACTGTCGCAAGGCGATCATCTTCCAACTTGAAAAACCTCGAGCAATTGAACCAACTTACCAAGTACTCGAATATCATCGCTTTCCACTGTGAGGTCAGCGAGAGTGCAGCCCAACCAGCCTCTACACCACTCACAAGGATCGCCTTCAAGTTCAACGCACGAAGAACAACCCAGGGTCCTATCAATAATGGGACGTTTGAAACATGTCTTGAAACGGGCCCTGGTGACCATCGAAATCCTTCTGACCCAGGCCCCAGGGGGTTCACGCGGCAGGAGGCTCTACTATCAAGTAAGTACTGCTCCGGGGCAAGCACCACATACTAGTACTATGTCAGCGGACCTCTCCATCGGTATCCTCCTACCGAGGAGGGTACAAACCCCGGCAGCCCCTGATAAACACCAAGCCCCGCTGAGATTTCGAGGCGTCCACTGGATCTGGGTGTACTTTGTGGGAGTTATTTCATCGATCGATACTGCTCAACGGTTTTGTCCGGGGGAAGGTTTTCCTCATCAGATACGACCGCATACTGCATCAGAAGGGACGCCGCCGGGTCCACATTTGTATTGGATAAGTTCACGTGTGAGCCTGCGAGGGGTTTGGTACGAACCTATTGGATAAGCTCAATTCCCCGGTGATGCATGCGCACGCGTGCACGATGGTCGACCACAGCAGACACGAACCGCCCCCCTCGCCAACGCACCGTTATGTACCGTACTTCAAACTTGCTTCAAACGGAGCTCCGAGTTCGTCACAAGGCTCGCTGATAACTCCGCGCGCCCACCAGCTGGAATCCTCTGATGGCTCTCTATGGCCAAAGGAAGCTGCTCAGAACTCGCACTACCGCCAAGGTTCGCGCTGACCGCATCATCTCCGTACGGTGCTGACGGCATATTACAATTTACGCCTTGTCGTAGAACTCGAGTTGAAACCCATCGCGCATGGCCACGGTCGATTCTTTGAATGCCCCCTACCGCACCGTTCGCGAGTCTCGAATTCTCTTCCACCACGCCGACCGCGCGCACGCCTGGCCATGGGGTACAATAGCCTACCGGCACCGACTTGGAACTACTTGCGCCGAGCCCCTTCCCACTCAGGCTCAGGCCAATGAATGCCTGAATGATGCCCCGAACGGGCGCGCGCGTTCCCACACCGCCCCCCCTCCCCCACCCGGCGGGGGAGCGAGGACGGCGATTGACGAAAATACCCCGGCAACGCCAGAGGGAAGCACCTCATGACCGCGGGCCGTGTGTCGGGGCCTGAGCTTAACCGCGGAGTGCGACGCTCGCGGGGACAGCTCAATCTTCGTCCAGGGAAGGGAAGGAGCGGCTTCTGGCGCACGAAGATGGAAGCGGCGGACTCCGGTTGGTTGCAGGCCCTGGACGTCGAACAGTGGAGGGCTCTTCGTGTGCAGGTTGGGTTGGCGGGATGGTCCGTGATCGTGGTCGGGTGGGACGTGTAGCCTCGTGTGCGCGCCGAGGAGCGCGCGACGCATATGTCTTAACGTTGTTGAAGTAGGCAGCGATAAGTTGTGAGCTATGTATGCGCCGGATGGGTTGGCTGAAGTTGCTCATGATCAACCTTGGACGTCGCACGACGATCCGACCCTCAAGCTTGAAGTTCCGTTATTAGCTAGGTTAGCGGGTGCAGTTTAGGACCCACTGGAGGAGAGACGATCGTGACCAGCTGGAGCGTCATCGAGCATCGCGCGGTCACGACGGAATATTAACGGTCTACGCCCCAGTCCGGGATAAGGGTCTGGCGTCGTCACCGGCAACTCAGCGAGTCCCGGTTAACATTCTCGTAACAGAGTTAAGGTGAAGTGAAGGCACAGAATTGATCGACGGCGTGAGGAACACTGACTATTCACGGCCCCGAGATGCGTCCTCGGAGTAATGTCAAAGGCTCGGGCGGTCGAGAACTCACCTCCTCGACACAAAATTGTCAGGGCGTGCACGTTCTCCCTAGCGTGGTTCGGGGTTCAGTGCGTTCACGAGATACGGGGATACGCGTCAGGGAGGACCGAAAGGGCTCAGCGCTCAGCGCTCAATTGCCGATCGACCGGTCCCAAGCGAGCTGCCCGCCCATATCGTGGCTTCCAAGACTTGTTGCAATTGAAACGGACGATCACGCTCGCACCGCGTGTTAGCATAACGTGAATTAGACGCTATAGAGTTCGGAATCAATGATCAATAGCAATCCCCGCGAGCAACCTCATCTACATACCCGCCTTCGGAGATATGTGTCCTGCCACGGAATCTCGAGTCTCGGCCGGGGATTAGACATTTGAGGCGCTGCATACATCATTTGTATACGTACACATACACACAGCTGCGGGATATAGCGTGCGACGATCGATAGCCGGGAACGAGAACTGGGGCATTCGGTGATCAAGCGACTTTTGGCCACCGGCACAAGTACCGGAGATGCCAAGTCTCAGTCAAGAGCGACGGTCATGGGCGAGGCGCGAGAGGGGAGTGGGTGTGATGGCACGAATTCGAATGGGGGAGCCAGAAAGAGAGGATGGTGACGACGACGACGACGACGATGATGATGGGGTGGAGGAGGCGCAAGTTATGGATTATCTACACGCATATATGCAAGAGCAATCCGGAGGCGGTAACGATAGCAAGCCGACATGCGGGAGGTGTGGAGACAAGGATACAGACATACGCTAATTGAACTTTTCACTTGCACGCAGGGATTTGTGATACAGCTGGCACCATGTTTTTCGGCTGCCTGCATCATGCCCAGCCGTCAACCAAAGCGCAAGGGTTTGTCGGGAATGCGACCAGCGCTCATTTGCTCGACGGCCGTAGGATAACCATAAGCCCATCAGAGTGCGCAGAGAAGATGGCGTCCACAATGCGTTCATCATCTGAGCGCGGGCGCGTGGTCGTGCGCGAGTCCCGGTAGCGCTCTCGATCGCGGTCGCGCTCTCGGTCTCGGTAGCCCGAGGACGACGAAGAGTGGTACGATGAGCGGGCATCCCGCGGACGCGAGAGATATTCTGACGACCCGTATCCGGCATGCTGCCCACTCCGGTGGCGCGGGGGCACGGGGTCGGCTTGTCGGATGCTGTTGGCGCAAGGAACGTCGTTAGCGTATGATTAGGCTTCGGCAAGATACAGACTGCCGGCCAGTTTGGCTACACCTTACCTTGAGTCTCGTCCCCGCGCGACGAGAGTGAACTTGCCGAATCCGAAGCCGCCGTCGCTGGGCTGGCCTCTCTCGTTCACGCCCCACGATTTTATGACGTCGATCCAGCTCCGAACAAGTTCTTCATCTTTGCGTGAGACGAAGTCAAAGAAGCTGCGCCCCATGCACGTCGTCGTTGAGATGAGGCTGTCGTTGGAGCAGTAAAGAATGCCACAGTTGAGGCTGAAGCGGTCGAGGATGAGCGCGGTGCGTATGGACTGCTCGGGGAGTGGATCGAAGCTGATGGCCTCTTTGCGGGCCCCTCTCCTGAGTTCTGGGCTCGGGGAACGCGAGGTCGGGATAGGGCACGGCGGCATTGGATTGGGGTCATTCCATCTCTGCAACAAGTAAGGGGCGGGCTCAGCGGCGTGATCGCGTCATGGATAGAGGACACTTACTCGGAACTCGAGGTCTTTCGCAGTCGGAGTGATGATCTTGACCTCTTGGGCAGTCGACGCGTTGTGCATCGCCTTTGGACCCGGGGCGGCAAAAGACACGCTTCCAACGAGAACACCCTGGCAGACTGTGCGAGACTATTGAGGGTCGACGGTGTTAACGGGGCGGTGGAGGGCAACTCGGTGTTTCACGTACAATGCCGCAGAGGATGAACCCTTTGCACGAGTCTTTGTGCTTCATGCGCAGATAGGCCAGGACGGCAGCTTGGTCTTGCGATATTGTTGTGTAATGGAGCTCTTTCACTTCGGAGAACTCATCCGGGTGAACGAGGTTGAGGGAAGGGGACCCGATCAGTTCATGTGGTTCATATCCTGGTGAGAACAAAGTTAATGGGTATTGATGCGACCGCAGGAACGGGAGTGGCTGCGGAGATGCGCACCTAGCAAGTCGTATACGGATTCTGAGCAGTACACCCAGTTAGCCTGCGGCGGCAAGGAGAGGGAGTGAGAATCAAGGGACAAGGATACGGGCGTTAGAGTGCGCGCGCTTACGTTCTCGGTAAAATCTACGATTCCAACTGAGAGGAGGGGGGGAGGGGGTGAGAAGGGGCAAGCGGGAAGAAGAATAGAGGATTGGACGTACTGAAGGAGACGCATGGCGGTGACGAGTCCATTGGGGGCGGGGGGGTGAGAGGGGGACGTCCGAAGAGGAGGAAGAAGAGAGGGCAGGAAGATGGGCCAGTTGGACGATAGTGGCGATAGGTGGTGTATTTCTAGAAGCGACTGGCGTCCGGTACGGTTGGGTGGGACACGCTACGTGTTTGTAGGAATTCTTCGCGCTTAGACGGGCGCGAAGAAGGAGAAGGAGAAGAAATGGCCGCGCCGTTCGCGGAGGGGCTGCGGGAAGGGCAGGTGGGAGGAAGAAAGAACCGCACCAGACTCGGTCGGTTGTAAGCGGGAATCAGGGTGCTCGAGCGATGTGAATGGTGCGAACTGCGACAGGCGAGACGCGGGGGGGCCTGGAGGAACGCTGGCCGGTTGTGGGGCTCAAGAGGATTGTCGTCGGGGGGAGAGATGGGTGCCAATCCCGCGCACAAGGAGGCGGCGCAGAAGGGGTGACAGACGGGGAGGGCATTTGCAGCGGGTCAGACAGCAACACGCCTCGGAGTCGGAGCAGACGCGTCCGAGCGGGACTCACTGCCAGCCCCGTCCCAGTCCCCTGGCCCTGGATCCCCGGCGCCTCTCCCAGTCCGCCAGATCCCCTCCCCACCAAATCTTCCCACGCCAGTCATGCGAGATCCCCTTCAGGCAAGATCCTTTCCCCGCCAGCTTTCCTCCGAAGCCACGCTCACCGCCTGCTCTTCCCCTCCCTTGTCCTCTCCCGCCCACGGCCCCGTCCAGTCCCACAGTTTCTCCGCACCATTTGTCTTCCACCATCTCTGCCGCACCCACACTAAACAAAGTGGATCGATGTGGTCCACCGCACGTGAAATCGCTCCTGGAGATGTCGTAATAGCATGGATGGTAATGCCCGCCTTCACCTTCCCTCTTCACATACCCATACTCATCCCCCTCTGCCCGTAATCAGACCCGCGACATCCTCCAACCGCTCGTAATTACCCCCGGAAAGGAATTGAACTCGAAGTACGGCTACTACCATCACTCGGACCTCGTCGGCGTCCCCTACGGTTCCAAGATCCGCTCTCGCAATGGCAAGGGCTTCATTCACCTCCTCCGCCCAACCCCAGAACTTTGGACCTTAGCTCTCCCTCATCGAACACAGATTTTATATCTTGCGGATATCGCCTTTATTGTCTCTTGGCTTGATCTCAAACCTGGAAGCAAAGTCATCGAAGCAGGTATGCTTGGCCCTACATTTTTTTCGTTCTGCCCAACGTTTGTCTTCTTGAACCGAGCTTCAACACCGTACGGCCGTCCCTGGCTTGCTTTGTTGCAGATTGCGCCTCCATCTCCACATATTTTCCCAAGAATTTTGATAGTCTTTGGGAAGAAATATGTGTGGACAGACAATCGGACGGCACCATCCGCTCACTCGGAAGATCCTGCTCTACTCCCCAAGTCTTCCCACTCGTTGGGCGAACTAGTTTTTGGTTTCTGTGCGACCACATTGTCGTAGAATTGGCGCATACAGGACCTTCCTACGATGATTATAGATTTATCTCGGACGACTAAGCGCTGCTCATTGCGGGTCAGCCATGCTTGGTGAATACTTGACTATATGCACTTGTATATGCACGCCACATGTGCATCTCGCGCCAGCGTGCAGTTTCGCCATGAGCGACACGGTCAAACTGTTGCACCAAGGGCACTTCTTTATGGCCCCACCGGGCGGATCATGACATTTGCGGCTACATATCCGCAAGCGCGTCGCTCTCACCATCCTGCCTTCTCGTACGACTCATGCATTTGAACGTCGCTGAAATCACGTGTCATATAGGTACAGGCTCTGGTTCGTTCTCCCATTCCGTGGCTCGCACCATCGGGCCTACAGGTCATGTTTGGTCATATGAGTTCCATGAGACGCGCGCCAGCAAGGCGAGGTGAGTAATTGCGTCGTTATCTCGCGCTGAATCATTTTCTATCTTTCCTCGAATCCGAGAGGAAGGGACTTGTCTGGGCTGGCGCCCAGCGTCAGATCCTGGGCCAGCCATGGATCTCGGACACAAGAGGCAAACGCATTGCTGTGCTCGTTCACCGAGTCCCAGTAATCCGGCGGTGTGTGCGGCGTGGCGCGATCGTCCGCCTCGCTCGCGCACATCGTGATCTATCTTGCCTACCTTCTTGTTCTTATCTTGCCCACGTTTTTGTTTGTATGGATATGGGTCCTCATGAAGCTAATCACCATCGCGATTCGATTCCTATGAATTGTTCAGGGAGGAGTTCACCCGCCATGGTATGGACGACATCGTGACGCTCACGCACCGGAATGTCTGCAAGGATGGCTTCACCGTTGTAGACACTGTGGACGCAGGTATGGACGCGATTTCTGCACCACGCCAAAGCCCCGGACGATGGAGTTGACGACAGCTGACACCGATCTGGCCCACCCAGTTTTCCTCGACCTCCCTGCTCCCTGGGATGCCGTTGAGCATGCCAAGAACGCTCTTCGTGTGAGTGCTCGAATCTTTACTCCTCTCCGCCATATTCCTGTGTCCACACACCCAAGCGACGTTCTGATGGGCTTACGGGCTCTAGAGAGACCGGACGACCCGAATATGCTCCTTCAGCCCCTGCATGGAACAGGTGCTGCGCACCGTGTCGGCACTGAACGAGGCAGGGTTTACAGGTGCGTTTTTACGTCCCACCCGTTGCCATGCGAAGGCCCAGGCCGCTAACCTCCCCCTCCGGACCCACCCATTCTTGTCCTTGTCCGTGTCCAGAGATCACGATGTACGAGACCCTCCTCCGGCCGCACCAGGTCGACGCCGCGCCGGCCCTCACGCCCATCAGCGTCGTGGGCGAGAAGCTGAAGCAGTCCGAGGCCCGCCGCGAGGAGAAGCGCCTCCGCCAGATCGCGAACGCGCGGGCGGGCGCGGAACGCCGTGCGGCCAAGCGCAAGGCCGAGGACGATCCGCCCGCCGGCACCGGCACCGACGGGAAGCGGGCGAGGACCGACGGTGAAGACGAGCACGTCCCGCCGGAGGTACAGGCGCAGGACGAGAGGGACGCGACAGGGGGGATGGAAACGGACGCTGCAACCGAAGCCGTTGGGACGCCTGCCGCCGCCGGCCCAACGTCAGCATCTGCACCCGCCAGCAAGGCGGTTCAGGAGGCGGCTGAAGCACCGAAAATTTGTCTCTCGAAGACGTTTCCTGACGTTCGTGGCCACACCTCGTACTTGACTTTTGCGGTGCTCTTGCCCGCCGCTGTCATACGGAAACTCGGGGCTACGGCGACAATGTCCGAGCAGCCCTCCACCGTCGCCAGCGCAGAGCCTACGCCCCCACCCCCTGGCGTTGTGGAGGTAAGTGGCAACACCAGTTTTGCATGTGCGAAGGGCGGTCCTGACAGGTACTGTCATGGCATACAGGACGGAAAAATGACTGACACCAGTCAATAAAGCGTGTAGAATGTGCGACTGTACTGATTATAAGGGTTCTCCCAGAACTCGGCGTGTACTATAGATGACTTTACGGTATAAAGATATTAACGCTAGTCTGCGATCGCCCGCCGGTAGGCGGCCTTCAGCTCCTTCTCCTCCCGCACCTTGCCCGCGTCCTTCGGTTTGCGTGTTCTGAGCACGCGTGTCGAAGGCTCCGCCGGCGGCGGCGGTGCGCGGGTGCGTGTCTTCTTCGCAGCAGACGGCTGGTCGACTTCCCCGCCCTCCTCCTCCTCTCGATCGGAATCGGAGTGCTCGACCTGGGGTCGCGTACGCTTCCGCGTCTGACGAGGTGCGGGCTTCGAGCTAGAGGCAGCCGATGTCTTGCCCTTGCCTCTCGTGTTCGCGCGAGGGGTCGAAGTGCCGCTCTTGGCCCCGCTTCTCGAAGCCCGTGTGCTCCTGCCATTCGCATTCGCCTTCTCTCCGGCAGGCAGCGGCGGGGCAGCGAGCAGGAGCACGTCCTCGCCATCTACCGGCTGGTTCGTGTTCTGGCCGCGCCGCGCCGCAGCCTCGGCGAGCTCTTGCATCGTCTTGGGCGTCCGGGCGGGCGGCGGTGCGTCGACGACGACGTCTTCCATCACCTCATCGTCGTGTTCGCTCCCGCCCCCCTCGACCGCTTCTGGCTTATCGTCCAGCAGTGATGGCGGTTCTCGCCCCTGCTCGGTGACATCGACGTCGTCCGCGTCCTGTTCTTCGGCAGCGTCGGCAGCGAGAGCCGTAGGCATGCCCTGATTCGTCTTCCGGAGCTCGCCCAGCGCCGTGTGGCTCGTCGAAGCGTGCTCGACGATCTCGCGGAGGTTCCGCGGGAGCGCATACGGCTGCACGACGTCGTCCACCCCGACGAGGAAGCCGCCCGCAATAGGCTCCTGCGGCCCTTGCTCCTGCAAACCGCGCAAGCTCAATCAGCATCGCATTCTGGGTCCGGACCACAAGATAGCGCCTTCGCAATCTGCCGCTCGACGCACGTCACGTCGGACCACAGTGACAAGCTCTCGCCGGGCACGCGTGTGGGGTGCGGGGTGGCGGTATCAAACAGAAGACATGTTATGGAACCACAGAAACAAAGGAAGACACGAACCCCATCCGCCTGTTGATTATCCACCACGACATCGCCATCTAGAGCATGTCCATCTGCTTTCTCTGTTCCTGTGTTCGACGAGGACGTGCCGGCGGCGGGCACGTTGCGGTCGGCGTACTGTTCGATCAGCCGCTGGCGAATGCGCAGGCCCTGGACAAGCTTTGTCCACCGCTTGATCACCTGCTCTTGGCGTTTTGCCTGGCGCTTCGCCTCGGCATCCTGCTCTACCTCCCAGTAGGCCTGCGAGTGGCAAAGAAGGGGTCGGATTCGTTGACAGGTTGCATAAGGTGGTTCAGGTGGGCAGGCGTATACGGCATCGGGTCAGCGATGATCGTCTAAAACCGTTAGTATGCGGGGGGATGCGGTGCGCTTAGACAGCGGCGCACCTCAAGCAGCACAGGCTCGTTTTCAGCAGCGATAACGATGCCGGTGACGACAGGGAAGGCCTTCCGCTTCTTGAACTCGAAGCCGGTCTGAGGTGCCTCGTGAGATGCGAGACGCTAACTGAGGGGTGATAGCACGCACCACCGCTTCTGCATAATCGAAACCGAGCTGGCGGGCGATCTTCGCGGTCCCTTTGTCTGTCGATGAGCGTCAGCGAGTTGTTCGTCCCGTACACGTGTGATGCGCCACAAGGGAAAAAAGAAGGGATGTGGTGATGCGAAGGAGGGAGTACGTACAGGGTATGTGGACAGCACCAGCAGGCAGCATGGAGGGAACATAGAGGTCGAGATTCCCAAAATCGTTCTTCGGAACTTTCCCCTGTATGACGATCAGACAACATGCATTTCCCAGCCAGCCAGCAGAAGAGAAACACGGGAAGATGAGCGCCGGTCGCATTCCAGAGAGACACAGATCGAAACTTACGTCGACGACAGGTGGGGGCTTGTACAGCTCCGTCTGGTGTTCAGCGTACAGACCTTGCATGATGCCCTCCTCAGCCGCGAAACCTTCTCCACTTTCTACGTTTCCACTGTCCACGTCTACGGCGAGCATTCCTGTCTCGTCTAGGCCACCTTTTGTGGATTGAGCAGATTTGGACGTTGAGGCGCGATCGCGCTGGTCCGCGAGCGCCATCTCGATCGCCCGTTTCTTGTTGACGGTCACAGCGCGCTGCTTGACCCACTTGAGTGGCTGCGCACCAGAGATAATCGTCCTGCCCTGACGCATCCAGTTCTCCGCGGTCTTCAGCTGCAGGACGTTGCCCCGCGGGTAGACGGGCTCTCCGCGGAACTTCCCAAGCTCGACAGGGGGCTCGACGACTTCATCGCGCTTCAGATGCCGTTCGAGGACGTAGAGCGGGTGGTCCTTGAACCCGGCCATCGTCGTCGGCATCGCCTCCGTCATCTGGTTCGCCTGCAGCTCCTCATCCTCCAGGTCGTCGCGTTGCTGCACCGCAGTCACCCAAAGTTCAGAAGCAGCGGCCCGAAGAGAAGCCGAGCACACATACCAGTCGATACGGCCGCGCGACCATCCTGCAGATGCGCCCCCACCACTCGCGCCGCCCCTTGCCGCCCTGCTGCACCTTCGCGACCTTCGCACCGAACTCGCGCGCATAGCGCGGCGTGACGTCCCGCGCGTACCCGTCCTCCTCGAAGGCGAGCACGTAGACCATCCGGTTCTCGACGCGCACCGGGCGCCGCCTGTCCGGCTTCGTGGCATTGGGACTTGGAGTCGGGTCGAACGCCTTCCGCTTGTTCACGATGACGCGGACGGGGTCGACCGGGATCCAACGCGCGTCTGCGCGCGAGAACACCTCAGTCCAGAAGACCGGCGCAGTCGTCGTCGGGTCGGGCGTGCGCTCCCCTATGGATAGGGGAGTCAGTAATTCGCGTATACATCTACATAGACAGGACTCACGCCGCGGACGTTGGGGCTCCATGCCCCAGTTCTGCTTGTTCTTCCGCAACTTGATGACTGGGGCCGCTTTCTGCTTCCCCTTGCCCTTGCCGTTCGGCGCAGGGCTCGCGCCATCGACATGTTGAACGTTTGCACGGTGCGGCGACCGACCTCTCGAACCGTCCACAGCAGGCAACCCAGGAATGTCCACCGCCTCCATGTCGTCGTCGTCGTCGTCGTCGTCGTCGTCTTCGTCCTCCTCCTCTCCATGCATGGCATCTGCCTTCGCCTGCCCGTTGCCCTTCGCATCCGCATCCGCTGCCTTCTTTTTCCTCTTCGCGCTCGGCTTTGGCTTGCCCACGCCCGCCTGCCACGGCACGCTCTGCAAGCTCACGACCAGGCGCGCAGGGATGCCGAGCGCGCGACACAGCGCCGTGAACAGCTGCGCGCTCGTGTCGCGCGACCCCTTCCACATCAGCGCGTGCTTCATCAAGCTCTTCGCGCTCCGGATCCGCTCGCCCTCCACCCCGTACCGCTCCTCGTCGTCTTCCTCGTCCTCGTCGCTTTCTTCCAGCGCGCGCCCTTTGCCCTTCCCCTTCGGGTCGGGCGGCGGGGTGGGCTTAGGCTTGGGGAGTGTGCGCTGGACGTCATCGAAGGTGCGCGAGCGGATGTGGCCAGTGGGGACGACCTCGAACGAGGTGGCCCACCAGTCGGCGAGGTGGGTGATCGCGGACTCGAAGAGGCGGCCGCGCTTGGCGACCTCGGGTACGCGGGACTTGTGGATCATCGCGAACGCGTTCTGGAGCGCGAGCGGGGTGAGGGACATGAGGCGCGCCTGGGGTGTTGTTGTGGTCGCGGGGGAGGAGTTGAATTGAGACCGTACACGGAAAGCAGGATGGTAGACGACATGAGAAGATGGCATGGGGTAGGACGAGGTGGGGACGTACATGGAGGAGCGGGTCGTTTATCCACTGGTTCCGCGCCTTGGCGTTCATGAGCAGGGTGACGGTGTGGATCTTGTGGCAGTCGAGGCGGACCGCACGTTCAGCTGCGAGCTGAACCGCTCTCTCGTTCTTCCTAATCGTCAGGTAGGGGTTTATTGAGCTCATTCAGCTTCATAAGATCGTTGACACGCACTTTGGGTCTTTCCGCTTCCCTTGGGTCTTGATGGTGATCTCTAAGTGCGGCCTCTCTGACGGTCCCTCGTCCTGGTCCTGCAAGTCTCCATAGTAGTCGTGCACGTTGGGGGTCGGGGTGGTAGATGAAGAGGGCTGAACAGCTTCCCATGCAGACGCTTGTGCGACCTCGACTTCTTCCCAGTCGAAGTCATCCTCGCTTTCCTCACCGAGAACAGAGTTACTCTCTGTGTTCATGTCCGGTGTCAAAAGCGCACGGTAGGGATCGAAGGGCTCGCTTGACGTTCGTTTTCTGGCAGTGGAGTCGAGGTTGTGCCGCCGTACTTCCTGAGTTCCAGTAAGCTTGACCTTGACTTCCGGCTAGGTTGCCTCGACAGTCAAACTTGCATGGAGTAGACTGTGCTACATTCGCTGCCACAAAAGGGCGTTGTAGGGGTCTCCTCGAAGGGTAGTGGTTGGGAACAGAAAAGACAGTCGGACAAGCCCACCATGCAGTGCCAACGCTGACTGGGAGCGCCCACCAAGTTGTGGAGCCGCGTCGCTGACTCAGGACACGATGTGACAATGGTCCCGTGATTTGAGTCACTCCGCACCCGTGACACTGCGGCCTGGCCCGTCGTCTCTGGCATCCGCTCCTCCGCCGACTCAAGCTGACCTGTTCTTGCTTCCTTAGTGGGTCTCTAACTACATGCTAGCCTTGTGCTAGCCATCGACAAAGACTGGCCGCGTTCACCCATCCCGCTGAGTCTAAGATCTACCACTCCAACTTCACAACTCGTCGAGACAAGTCGACGAATGATGCATGGTCACTGTCAGCACACAATCTGGGTAAGAGTGTTACATTCTTATCCGGCTTTTGCTTGATTTTTGACACATGATGAACGACACAGAGGTTCATGTGCAGACGGACGTCTTCGTTAACCCAACCCTTTATCGTCGATTTGATAGCGGCCGTCTGCACGGACAGCATACTTATACTGCGTTTTACAATACCCAGGCGTATCGCCCAGGTCCACAAAATCAGCTGCAGTAGGCCTTTGGATTGTATCATTTAGTCGTGCGTGCTGCGGTTTCAGTATAGAAACTCCTCATCCGTTCGCTGAGTCTATTTCCCTAGATCCGAGCACCCCCAAACGTTCCAAGACACCTTTCAAGGTAGCTGCTCGCAAACAGCGAATCAAGTTCCCTACAGGACTACGGCGACGCCGGGGGGTTACTAAGCGATTCGATTGGAATGACGGCGCCGGCAGTTGCCTTTCATCACTGCGTATCCCGTCGTCGCCGCACCACAAAAAGGCATGTGTTGTCTGAATATGGTGTGCTCGAGTTACGTTAAACCCCTACGCACCGTCTTTTGACAGGAATGTGCCGCGCCTCGAACGTGCTTATCAAGTGTGCTTCCGGGATGTTGCCATACTAGAACGACGTGCGCGCACGGGACCGCCGCCACACAATTCCTTATATATGTGGACACCCGTCCCTGCTTCACGACGTGCAGCCATAGAGCCTCCATCCAGAAACCCTCTTCCACTCTCATCCATGAATTCTATAGGGCACGACCACGAGCAGCTTCACAGTACTTTTGGTGTGATCCTGGCCGGTAACTTCGTCGGCTTCGCGTACGTGCGCTTTTAATTCACATACATATTAAATTTATTCATCTTCGCACTGATTTTACTATAGTATGTACGGTCTTACTGCATACCAGACGTATCAATATTTCCAGCTGTATCCTCAAGAAGGTCGTGGCTTGAAATTGTTGGTGAGTGGTCGCTAGGGCGCATGCGCCCGAACATGCTAACGCAGTCCGCGTAGATTCTCGCTCTCCTGTAGGCATTTATTTTGAACCTTTCCGTAGATGAGTGACGACTTACCATGTGATGGTACGTCAGCGCCATGGACACGTTACATTTGATAGAGAGCTCGCATATGTGGTATGTTTACAGCACACTAGTACTCCTCGGCTTAAGTTCATGTCTGACAATATCACTTAGCTACTATTACCTCGTCCTGAACTACTTCAACCCACCAGCCCTCTTGTCAGGAACCTGGTGAAATATCTATTTCGCTTTCAATGCGCTAGTCGCCGTGCATGCTGATATTGGGATGACAGGTCTGCGCGGGTTAGTAGTATATGTGCTGTAGCATTGCTGAGTTAGACGGTTTGACGCTCTGCGTAGCTGTTGTCTCCGACTATGGCATGTATCCTTTGACATGAGCATACAGTCATATTATGCTCAGATTGCCAACTGTTACACAGGGTGCAATCGTCTTCTTGACCCAAGGGTGAGCCACACATATATCCACGAGGTTTGAACTTCGCCAACGAGTGGTTGTCAGATTCTACGTCCGACGACTGTATCTTTGTAAGTGGTCCTGCTAGACCACAAACACCTGGTTGATCTCCCAATCTGTTGTGTAGTGAATCAAGATCACTCCCGGATCGTTATCGCTTTGGTGAGTGTACGATGATTATGTATACGTGGTGAGTGTTGCGCTGAGGTAACTGGAAGGTACCCTTCATGTTGACAGCGCTAGGTAAGTTATTCTGCGCCATCGTATATGTGGTTCAACGTCAGCCTCCACACAGGGTTTTCCATCGGTAAGTAAAGGCATTAAGGTCTCCTGCAGTATCCCGTTTTCGCTGATGAATAGTCCCAGCTGCTGGAGTGCAAAGGTGAGGGTATATTAAACTTCGGGGAAGAGCTAAATCCCAATAATTACCGGCGCGATTTAGCTTCGAACTGGTCACCTTTTCCAGGTGGAGTGACGTATTGGTGTGTCATTCTCCCATGACTTTCAGGAACAAATGATCGACGTCCCTACCACAGTGGCTGGACATTACATCCCTTGCGATAGCAGTAGCCGCCGATATTGCTCTTGCCACCACGTTCGTGGTCGTGCTCTACCGAAGTCGCATCCTCTCCCAGAGGTTCGTAGCGCTCATCCACCAATTTGCTCCGTCTTATGCCGTTCGACCCATATCCGAAGCATCAACTCCGTTCTAGAGGCGATCATTCGCTACACGATCAACACTTGTACGTCTACACGAGTCGCCTACTCCCTCGCGGTTGCTCAATGCATGTCTTGCTATCTAGGCGTGCTCACCAGGTATTTAGTACCGCAACGGTTTCATATCCAGCTTTATATTTGTACCGCTCACCGTCCCACAGCACTTTAAACGTGGTGGCCCTGATATTGGTAAGTTTAGCTCAGTTCACTTGTGCATGTCAAGTTGAATTTGACGACTAACATTTCCTAGATGTGTGCTTTCGGCAGGCACAGCCCCATCTACATCGGCTTGCTTATCCCTGCGACAAGATGTAAGCGACTCGTCTTGTTGGTGGGCGGTATCGGATCAATTGATTCGGCCTTGTGCCAGCGTATTCTATTGCAGTTGTGGCCGTGTACGTCTCTTATCTGGCGACGAGGCGGACCACACTGACGTCAAGGCCCTCGGGGTTAGTTTGAATTCCCGGAAGGAGCTCGCGGGACGCGAATTAAGTGGGGAGAGCGAAATTGTCGTGCAACTGGGAACCCTTCAATTCTCTTCTCGCAACGGTGGCGCCTCCACGGTCTGATCTCCACAAGTGAGTGCATCAAAGCTACTCCGCCGGAGTCACTACTGATGCTACCTGTGGGATGTTGCGGGCATAGTGTCCGACTCCTTCCGACCCAGCTCCACCAATACTTAAAGGAAGTGGCATCGTGCGGCCTGCCACATGGTTATGATGTGCAATGTCATTTCTTGGACATGTTTGTCAATCTACCATTACGCACTCGTCAAGACGCCTGCATGCGTGGCACAAATTTGAGGCAATCCATAGCGCAAAGACAGGCGGTTTGCAAACCCGCCCACGCCGTCGCATTGCAGCCAGCCTCAAAAGCTGACTGTCCACTCATGTACCCTACGTTCGGACCGCCACGTACTAGTCTACACTCGTCCCCATACTGTTCTTCTCCCTGCTGTGCAGTACCTCTTCATCGCCATGCCTTCCACGTCCACTAGCCTCCCCTCATCGAACTTCCCGGAGAAGCTCGAGACCTGCCTTGGTAAGCCCCCTAGCAGCGATTCTGGACCAGAAACACTACAGATTTCCCTTGTAGGCGACGAGGTCTGCGACCCATTCGCGACCTCTGGCTCTTCGTTCGACTGGGCCGACGACGTCGAGCACGAATTCTATGCCGCCCCCGACTCCCGTGACACCGACACCAACGACTACGAGCGCGACGTCAGCCTCGCTGACATTCGAGCCAGCACTTTGTCGATCGACCGCTTCTTCGCCTCCGATACCCGTACGTTCGGGGAGAGTGGCTCCTCCTTGAGCGCTACGGGGGAGGTGGATGAGAGCGATATTAGTTCCTCTGCGACCGACTCGGCCGACGCTCGCAGCCTCGCCGACCGCATCTTCGCCGGCGGCCCCGCCCCCAGTCGGTACAGGGTTGCTTCGGTCCCATCCCTGGGCGCGATCGAGGAAGACGATGAGTCTGAGCTCGGGGACGAGGAGGAGGAAGTTGATCGTCCTCAGACCGCCTCCCTTTGCTCTGACTCCGATGAGTCCGCTTCGACCGCCTGCAGCATTACCGAGCACTCGGACGTCGTCGCCCCCAGCCGTTTCGATTCGCTTCACTTCTCTCTTGCCCCTATGTCGACACTGGACGAGGACGATCTAGACTCTAGCTGGGTATGGATCGACATCGAAGACGGGCAAGTGGACGAGTCTCGGACCGTTCCACCAGCGCGTCGTTGCGAGGTGAGATTATCTCGACCGTTCTCCAAGCTGCGAGGCTTATGTGACAATCGCCAGCCTCGGGATTGGCGTTGGTATCAGCTCCTCCGGAGGTTCTTCGCTTTGTAAATGTCGGGTTGCGGATCTGTCCAGGGGGTGTTTCAGTGGGGGGATGGTGTAGTGGGCGGTGGGATGGCGACCTACCGTCGACGAACCTGGCCTCTTCTCGGTTGTGGGACTTGTCAGGGTTCAGCGGGGCTTGGCAGGATTGTGCGGCGGGCTCTTGTTTTGTGGATTCTCGGACCTGGTGTCCACATTCACCGGCTTCGTATACGTAGTTGGGGGACGTGCATGCGGCCCGGGGTTTGGCGGTATCCGCGGACTCTTGCGCGTTCGGTTTTTGTACTTGGAAGTACGCAGTGGGGATGGGGTGGTGGCATGCGCGGGTTACCCGCGACCAAGTTGGTTTTACCCATATTTCATAGCATGGTTGACCAAAAGCGAGGAAGAAATTCAGAAGCAGTCAGTACAGATAGGCAGAAAGTGACCGAGTCGCAGCATATCGCCCCGAATCATGGGAGCGGTGCCAGTGGGCATTGCGAGAGCGTTAGGATTCACCGTGGTCCTTTGAAGCGGAAGGAGGTTACCAAGGGCACCAGCCCCTTCACAGACGACGGTATCCATCCCCGCTCAGGTTCATGGTGTGCCAGCATGTTGGAGCAAAGTCCCCCGGCCGCGATACGCAGTAGTTGTCGTCTTCGAAACACTGATCGAGCTCAAGCTCAAGCTCCTGGACACCGCGGGAGCCTGGTTGGTCACACCGCCAATGCAGACATTAAACGTGCTGACAGCGGTCGCTTTTGTCGGGGTTGATGGACTCTCGGCTGTAGGTTGCCTGTCCGTTCCCGAGGACGTTGGCGACTCGGACAGGCCGCTTTGGAGTGACAAATGACGCCTGGACATAGGGAGGGCCAAATGAGAAAGATTGAGGGGACATCCGGCCAGTGACTAGCTAGATATTCTCGGGTTCCGTCTACGAGGAGGACTCCTTGCTGAACCGCGCATGATGCTGCATGATCAACTTCAGATCAAGAGAGGATACTCCCTTCGGATGAGTCTCGGACAAGTCTCGGCGCAGATCCTGTAAGCGCGCGTAAACGGCCCTCGCCGAGTCGAGCAACATGCGCGTTCGCTGTGACGACGATTCCCTCCTCGGAGCTCTGTCCACCATGGCCGCTAGGCTCGCCTCGCGCTCATTCTCTCTGGCCAAGATGGCGCCCCAACGCACACCAACTCGTCTGCTCTCAACCACGCGGGCCGTGCGCCAGGAGAACACACCGAACTTGGGTTCCGTTCCTCCAGCGAAGAAGCCTGTCGGTGCATTTCGTGGAGGGTCCGTCAGCTATGTGTATTGATCAAAGTGGTCTGTATGCTAATACATACATCGATGTAGTATCGTCGGCTTCTTATTTGGGTTCTCCCTGGCGTCGTCTCTGGCTGCATATCACTTGCTTGAGGAATACAAGCTGGCTTCCGCTGCGTTGCAGGCAAGCGTGGAGGAGCTTCAGACGAGCACGCAGAAGGTATGCTCTCGTATAAGGATGATGCCCGTGGTATGAATATTTTGTGTCAGGTTTCTGCCCATGTTAGGAGGATTGAGACTGTAGAGAAGGAGCTGAAGGCGTTGAGCGAGTCCTCGGCTTCAAAGGAAGACATCTCTCGTGTGCGTGCGGAGGTGAAAAAGCTGTATGATGGATTGCACGTCGGTAAGCCTGCACTACTGGTTCTTGTTTCGACTTGGTTCTGCTTGTTGAATGTGCTATTATCTTCGTCGTGCTTAGAATTCCTTGATTTGCGAGCACACGTATGGGGCATCCGTGAGTGTCTTCTTCTATCAGTAAACTATGTTTATTGATTCAGTGGGTCGTTCCCATGATAGAACAAGACCTGCATGCCCTTTCCAAGAAGGAAGGTACCACCGTTCGTATCGTTTAGAGCAATAGATTGTCTTTCTACTGTGACATCGTGATGGAGGTTACTGAGCCCAACATTGCATCGCTCCCTTGAAGGTTCCACGCTACTAAACTTGCGCGCAACCAATGTTGCCGATTGGTTGTCCATGACCTATGGCACTCCCACATTGTAGCAACATGTGCCGAAGCCGAGCTCACCGCAGGTTAGTTCGTCGTGGCAAATGGTCGGGGAAAACAGTTCCCACGCTACCTAGGACGAAACCCTGTCGACAAGACTCAAGGCGCAAATTAGGAACGTGCGGACATCTTACTTCACGCCCCCCGAATACTTATCAGTGTCATCAACGGCGAAGAACAAGGCGCCGTCCGAGCGCGACGCAGTTCTGGCCATATGCGCTTTCGTTTGGGAAGATGTTGTACCGCCGGCAATGCCATTGGGATCCCTGTGAGGAACACGACAAATCAAATCTTGCTTGTTCCTAGCACAATGACGGCGCCAGGTACAGTCATTTTGGGAGGCTTCTCCAACCGCAATTCCGATCCCCGGTACGGGGCGGGCCGTCCATATCGGGGCGAATTTGCGAAGATGAGCGGCCAGGTCACTTGCCGCGTTTGATTTTAGTTGCCATGAAGAAGGAAGCAGGACAACACTTCCGTCGGAAGCAGAATGGTCGATGTTCTGTTGGGAAACATATCACCCGGATCTCTCACCGTGAATTCATTCAATTTCCGTGCTCCCATGCAACATAGCAACTGCCAGGATCCGGGCACGTTGCGGTCGCTTGACCTAATGATGATAAACGTTTCGTTTCGTCTCTCTCCGGGGTATAAAGGCATGAAGCCGTCGGAGGATGGTCTTCATTCCGCTCACTTACCAGCCAAGAC
Organism: Ganoderma leucocontextum; assembly: GCA_020736865.1. Taxonomy (NCBI): domain Eukaryota; kingdom Fungi; phylum Basidiomycota; class Agaricomycetes; order Polyporales; family Polyporaceae; genus Ganoderma; species Ganoderma leucocontextum. The sequence goes on from JAHKGY010000006.1 coordinate 1,740,635, forward strand.
CGGGTCTTGACGTTCTTCCAGTTCTTGCCCTTTCCTTGTGAGTCTTCCCCACTGGCTGCTGTGGGGGCTTTGCTGACATGCTTCGTGGTAACTTTCATAGGTCGCTGGCGTACTTTCTTTCTTTTGTGACTTCGTCGATACAACCGCACCGGTCAGGTCACCGCACATCGCTTTCACCATGGTCTTCATCAAGTCCTCCTTTGCGCTCGTCGTCCTCTTCTCCGCTTTCGCGTTGTCTGCCCCCGTGCGCCGCGAGGTTCCCCAGGAGCACTCCCACGAACCCATCCTGACCACGGTCCGCACGAGCCTGAACCTCAACAACCCGGACAAGATCGTCGATCCCGTCTTCGCTCTCCTTGGTAATGCAGCTGCTGCCGCTGGTGCTGGTGACATTCAGGTGAGCCCACTTCCTCCATCGCCGCACCCTCTCCGCCCCTCAATCTCACACATCCATCACGTAGAACCTTGACTGCTTGCAGCAAGCCGTCGCCGACCAGGCCTTCACCAACGCCAAGGCCGCCGGTGACACCGCCGGTATGGTCAACGCGCTCCTCTTCCGTGCCCTCGAGCGCAACACGGGCCAAGTCGGCCTCGCCTCCGTCCTCTGTAACGAGACCGCGACGAACCCCGAGGTTGCCGCGATCCAGCAGCACCAGGACGCGGCATCGAGCGGCGCAGCGGCGACGAACAAGGCGATCGTGCTCGAACTTGCGAAGCAGATCGCGACGATCGGCGGTGACCCGACCGACGCGCTCAAGACCGGCACGTTCGCGGCCGGCAACGTCGATGACACGACCGGCAAGGGCAACAGCTGCGATGACGCGAACGACGCGAATGGCTGCATATTCACGGACAACCTTCTTGTTGAGGATGCTACTGAGGCCGAGATCAACGCGGCTGTTGCGGGTATTTCCTCCGGCAGTGGCGCGACTGCTACCGCTACTTCTAACGGGTACGTGCTCCGTTTGTTAATGGGGAGACTCTTTGGGCTCATACGGACCTGTTCACGATGCATAGCTCTACTGCCACGGACTCGTCGTGCGATACCACTGTTACAGTGACTGTCACCGCCGCAGCGATCGCGACTGCGTAAGTGACTGTTTTTCGATTGTTTGTGGCTGGGGGGACCAACGATTGCTGTCGAATGCCAGTGATGCTACCGCGACGTGCGCGGCGCCCAGCTCAACAGTAACCGTCACCGTCACCCCGACTGCTACCGCTCGTCGCTGAACCAATATCTCCCAAGTCTTAGTCAGTAACTGACATACCCGCCTTTTCCACCTCAGCAGGTGAAAGCGATAATGCTGCACCACGGGAGGGGCCCCAGGTCGTACCCCCTCTCGTCACCCGGTTTGACACTGCTTCTTTCTGCTTGCTCGGCTTTTTTGGCTTTCATGTTCTTTTGGGTCCTTGCTTGCAGCAAATTGGGTGTTTTTAGCATAGTTGCATCTGTTTCCATGCCCTTGCTATACCACTGGTGTTATAGGTTGTATCGATACGCCGCCATTGGTTGGCGTTTCATTCTTTTGTGTACCCGCTTGCTGTTCAATACATCGCGCCTCACAAAGCTTTTGCCGGACCTTCATGCGTGCATTTTGAACAACTCTAACTAGATCTGAAGCTCGAAGTACAACCTGAATTGTCTCCAGCGAACAGGCTGCAGTACCTCGCGATAGCGAGGCACGTTGAATTCGGCTTTTGACATGGCGACTTGAGCGGTACTCGCCCGCGAAATCCATGCATGTTGTCTCATGCGCACTTTAGCGCGTTCACTGCGGGTCCACGACATTTGCCTCCGACTTGCACTCGTCTCTTGACCTCCTTACACGTTCTTCCCTCGACAGGGCTACATCATTGCCTACAGGCAGAACCGGATACAGACTCGGTGTGTTCGGCTTGGACCATGTCGGACCGTGGCTACATCAACCTCATCCGTCACCTCACCCGCACGACCTCCACCCTACCTCTCGACACCCTCCAAGCGTCGATCGCTCACTACCTCGCACGCCCGCCCGTCCCCGTCCCCGGCTCTCCTACACCTCTCTCCGCGACGATACTTGGCAGCCCGCTCTTCCGCCCGTACACCTACCAGAAGCTCACCGCGCTTTCCATCGCGTTCCGTCATGCTGTTCACTTGCGCTTCGCAGTGCACAAGGAGGAGGCGGAGAAGAACCCGGGAGGGTTGCTGTCGAGGGGCGTGGACGTGACTCGGAGGTTGGGGAAGTGGACAAGAGCTGTGCTGGAGGGATTTCGGGGGAGCGTGGCGGTCGTGAGGCTTGCTTGTGCTTCTGGGCTGTTGCTCGGATTGGAGGATTGGGAGGCTGAGCTGGAGGTAAAGAAGAAGGAGGCGAAGGTGAGGGCGAAGCTCGAGGAGGAGGTCGTGCTTGCATTCGCCGAGGTTATGGATGCTTATGCGAGGGAAGGGAGTGGGTGGGAGACGGACTTCAAGAGGACCGTGGAGGCCGGTGGGGAGGCAGAAGGTAGGTTTTCATCATCGTTCTGACCTTTAAGTGAAGGTGTAATTGGAGATTGTTTCTTTAAACCAGAGCCTCTCTCTATTGCGGTTCTGCTCGCTGCGCAATGCACGCCTTTCGTTGATCCGCAAAGGTTGCAGGCTCTCCCCTTACCAGTACGTCATCAAAGTGGGTTGACACGTCTAGCATACACTCACAATGCATACAGGCAATCATAGACGTGCTTATTACGACTATTCGTCGCTCATTCAATGGTGGCACGTTCCTCGCGCCCGCCCTTCTATCGGCTGGTACCAACGCCGATGGCAAGGTGACCGTCCATGTAAGTCAGGCCTTTGCTTTCTGAAGACTGTGTCCTGAGTATCTCTTCAGGCGGATGGTACTTTTGCCAAAACCATCCGGACGATCGCAGGGTCGCCATCCATCGGATTGATGGGTTCCCTCGCCAAGTTCACTGCGCTCTCCCTCACCGTTCTCGTCGAGTCAAGACGCGTATACGGATGGGAGGCCATAAGCCGTGCACTTGACCCCCTTAAGATCCTCACAAGTACCGTCGAAGGGGACTGGGCGAGGTGCCCTCTTGCGGGGGTCCAGGATGATGCCGACCTCGCCGATGAGGGTTCGCGCGAGATAGCCACTGCAACCTGGTCCATACTTAAGACCCTACTTTTCACAACGCTCATGCTTTCTCAGTCCATCCTCTCAGCTGTGGTCTTCGTTCCCAGCCCTCATGAAGAGAGGGCGTGTAGTTCGTCCTCAGGGATCCCTTCACCTTATGGGATAGCCTTGGACGTCCTGCATATTCTCTCGCATCTCTCCTTCGTCATGCCGCAGTTCGGTGGGGTAGCGTCGACTTCCGAGAGCGGTCTGCAGGAGCTGAAGCGCGCGTTCTACATGGCATTGGATGTGCTTTCTGCAAGCGAAACCGAGGCCGACCGTTTCGTGGAGGAGTTGTGTCATGATGAGGGAACAGCAGGAAAGGGCAAAGGTATGCCGAACTTGAGTCCACTTCAATACTTGGCTGATCGGCAGTACAGGAGTAGACAATCTTCCGCGTAGTCTGTCGGATGCGAGGAAGGCGTTTGCTCTCGCATGTGCCGAGCAGCTCGTTCCTGTCCTTTCAGAAGGAGTCATTCAGTCATGGGTATACCCCTTGTGTCTCCTGTACGTCACCTTCAACGTGCACCAGGCGCTGCTGACCATCGCTTGTTCACTGCAGACATCTTTGGGACCCTAGTCACCGAGAGACATACGAGTCAGCTCATTCAGTCATGCTGGCTATCTTCGCTTCCCATGCGCAGAGCAGTCGCACTGAGCAGCAGCAGCCGTCAGGACTTGGGTCGGCATTTGCAGAAAAGATCGTCCCCATGTATGCGCGATGTCTCGTCGAGGTAAGCCAGCTCCTTGTGATTTCGCAGACCCGGTATCCGTGGCTAAGGAGCGCGCCAATATAGAACTCGACCGACGACCGACTGAGCACCGTGCAGCTTTGCATGGCCTACGCTGCACTCGTCCGCAGCGCATGTTCCTTTGGGTACGCAAACGCCGTGCCCAGTGACGCGCATGACGCAGGGACCACTCAAGCGGACACCATGGCATGGTTCTGCATAGAGGCCCTCTTGGATGCGATCCGCCACGTCGGCGTCGCGCCGGTCAAAGCGACCTTCCCATACACTTCCGCACCGAAGGCCGAGGCGTTCTCCTCCCCGTTCGCTTCGTCCCAATCAACACAGACTCCATCGGAGCACCTCCATCGCCTGCATCTCGCCCTCATCGCGAGCGTCCCTTCGGTCCCTCTGACGCTTCTCCCGAGACTGCTGACGGAAGCCAAGGCGATCATCCTCTCCGTGCCCCTCTCTTCAAGCGAGCGCGAGGTGGATCGTAGGGCTGAAGAAATGCGGGAGGAGCTCATCGAGGCGCTGTTCGAGGCTATTTCGCAGGACGTCGGTGATGCGGAGAAGGAGTATGCCATAGAGTGGTGGTACGAGAACCTCCAGGCCTTGGCTCGAGCAGAGACCCCGCCAAGACATCCAGTCTTTGATGGCGCGGAGGCAACGGCCGCATCCACAGGAGCATCGGACGTTATTTCACGATTGTAGACTCACACGTGTAATCACTTGCTCGTTCCATGTACATTGAGTAGGTGTTCAACCTGGCCGCAGTCGTCGACCGTTCAGTGCGCGTTTTCCTCCGCGTGAAGAAACTCGTGGACTCGATCTCTGAGGGACGCTACGCCGGTGCTACCTCAGGCGTGAAGACATACGGTGAGCCCTCATCCATAACTATCGCTACACTCGTCGCTGACATTCCGTGTTTCTTTACAGATTACGGCTGTTTCACGCACATCGGCATCACGCTCCCCGGTCGCCATCACCGCCAACGCGCAGCGGTGCGTCGCCTTCGAGGACTCGCCGTTGGGCATCTGGGCTCGCCTCACTTCCGAGGCGATTGTCGTTGCGGTCTGCACGAGCCACGAGAGGTCCAAGATCGAGGACTGTGGCGTATAATTCATCGTCGATACAATGGAGCAGGTGGTGCGAGTCGTTGTGGACGGGGACGACTTGAAGTTCACCATGACGGAGAGACTATGACGGAGAGGCAGGTAGGGGTTGTGTGGATCAATGAGCGTTGAACGGCTGGTGCGCTGGATGCCTATGCACGGACAGTGCAGCGGGCCCGACTGACTGAGGTAGCCACAAGTTAGAACCACGTATGTCGTCTGTTATATCGAATCTACTGGCAACAATGTTCGCTGCGTTCAAGATGAAATACATGCACAAGAACCTCTATCGTCATCACAGTTCTAAGCACCCCGACTCAATCGCCTTAAGAGAGTCACATCAATTCAGCCAGTCGGTATCGCGGCGTCTTCATGTGAAAGGCTACATAGCCCTATTGACCCCTTGAGTAATCATAGCTACGACATGCCGCGTGGCTACTCACCTGCTGGAGCGAACGCCAAATAGCCATCAGCTCACGGTCCTCGCCTATGAGCAGTCTGATTCTCTGCACGCAGGCTAGAGTTTCATCCGCTAGCAAGCGTAGCGTATCGAGAGTAGTCGTTTGGTCCGTGGTGGCTCGGATATGTATGTAGTTGTCGGTCTCTCCGGCTAGTTGTTCCTTGTAGAAAGAAAGGCTTATGCAATATCAGTCTAAGCCCCAGTTATAGCTATTGAGATCCATGTCGTACTCACATATCGCTGGTTACAGGAGGGGCAGCGCGGGTGTTCAATAAGAGCGCTTCGGAACGCGGCGAGAATATCTCAGAATATTTACTTAGCTCCAGCAATGAAAAAATCCAAGTATCTGGGGCACACTTTCAATGACAAATTCGATTCAATGTAGAATAAAACTCACGGTAACAACTGCACGTATGACACCGGAGTGGGTCGCCAGCTCTTCATGAAGCTGAAGTGAGTGTAGGGCGAGCAAAACCCGTTCCTGGTCCGAAAGTAGTTCGGCCACCACGTCGCGCGCGGAGTGACTGTCATGTCACTGGTCGTGTACTCGATGTACATGGCCGTGACGCCCTCCAGAGTGCCGGAGATGATGGAGTCGGCGCCTACCTGGGGCCACAGGTCGTACGACTGCCTAAGAAGGTCAGTGAAGACGTCCAGGGCGGGGTTGAGCTGCTTCTCCCCGTTTGCGAAGCGACGAGAGAACTGGGAAACTGCCTCGAGGTGGCGGGTGCCGAGGTCGTCGACGTAGAGGAAGCAAGCTGTGTAGAGAGCTATGTAGTATTGATGTTCGGGGCTTGTGTGTCCATAAGCGAGTTCGGCTATATTGCAGCCAGTGACCGATAACTTCTGAATGAAATTTGGGTCGTCGCCGGCGGCCTGGATGAAGTCCGCGACCTTGCGGGACACGTCCTCGTACAGTTTTCCGCCGCTGACATGGGCTTCAGCGGCTCGAAAACCGTCACTCGTGACCATGATGCGGTTCAGGAAGACCCGCAAGACCTCCTTAACTTCATTCTGCTGGCGAGAAGCGTCCTCCTGGTATGCCGCAAGACGGTCAGGAAATTTGATTCATTGACGGGGAGAGGGTTAACACACGCTGCCGATGGTGTTGTTGATCAGGGAAGACTGAGTATGGGCCATGCTGATGGGACAAGATCTGGTGAACAACATGTGAGGATAGTGAAGCGGGAGATATTGTAGAGGATACCCTCACGCCGATGGGTCTAGGGCTGGTCCGCTGGGGGATGTCTGGTGTGCTGAGGATGTTAGCAGGCAGTTATATAGTCGCACAAAGGACCAAAGGCGCCGTTGCGCAGATGGTTTGAAGCCCAAGCGTTGTCAATGCCATTCCGTGACTTGGGAATCTGAATCAGAGGATCTCTGACTATAATGCGTTAGAGTCCGCAGACGCGTTTCAGACGCGGTTGGCGTGTTTCGTCAAAGGCGTTAGGGGTACTCAATTCTCGTCGGTCGCTCATGTCGCGCGCCTACGCTTCGGAAGGAGGCCATGAGGCGCGTGAAGAAATGAGTGCCCGACAAGAATTGAGCACTCTATTCAATTGCCAAAAAGTCAGCGCCAGGACGATGAGGTCACTGTGAATCCATACGAATTGTTTTTGGCCTAGCAAGAAGCTCACGGAAACCTTTTAAATGGTCCTGAGCAGTGAGAAATGGCACTCATACTTTGGCACTCATTTCTCTCGACTCGAGCTTGCATGCCAGCTCAACAAGACGGTAACATGGTAATACTCGGACTTGAGGAATCCCCAGGGTGTCCTTGGAGCCAGGGGAAGAAAGGTGAGATGAGGAAAATAAGGAAGTCCTGTGGCGCTACAAACCACATTCTCAGACGTGAGCGCGCCCATCCTGTTCGTTGATTCCGAGACTTCCTCGACGAGATGAGGCAGACGTTCGCTACCTAGTTCAGCTTAGCCCGGAGGCGGACGTAGTTGTTGGTCTCCCCGGCCAGTTCCTCCTTACAGAATGAGAGTACTAGTCCGTGCAATGGTCAGTAGGTAACTTCCAAGACATCGATGACAAAACATACTACGCACATTTCACAGGCCGTGAAACAATGTAGCGATGGACTGTCAGATAACGTCTAACGATACTTGTCAGCAGGTCTATGGTACACGCACTTGGCGCCTAGTAGCGTCCATTTTTTGTGTATCTAACGTAAATGCGCGTCAAGCGGGAGGAGGGGATGTGTAAGTGGTTAACGACGTTGTGTATTAGGCGTTACCACTATGTTAGAGGGTCTTGCCTGATTTTTTACCTTGCTTTCTGATATGACACGGGCACTGACGATGCGCCTGCGGCCAACTGCCGGTCGATGGCGGCCTGGGTCTTGTGTGTCTTGCTTGGAACGACTAATCTGGTGGTGGGGGTCACGGTCAGCACCCCGCTGTCAAAATATTACTATACGTACCGGGAATGGGCTAGCATACCGGGAATGGGCAAGATACTTGATGTGTCGTTTCAGTGCCGGTTCACGGCCTTCTGATGCCGAAATTTTTCTGAAATGCGACCAGAATGCGACCGAGTGCGACCGAGCAGGGCCGGGTCGCTCGAGTGGTGGGAGCCTGGAGGATCATCGATCAAGTCCTTGATCAATAGCTATAGAAGCTCAAACTTCCGACTATACCACTCCTTTCATTCATCTGCGAACTTTGGCGCGGTTGCAATGCTGCATGAAGGTTATAAGTCGAACATGATGAACCAAAATTTGTGGGCCAAAGAACCCGACTATCCACTAAATTGAAGTAGAAATTCGAGTGCGGCCAGAATAGTAACACCGCTGTGTGTCCGCTTTGTGCGTTCAATTGCCCAGCGCCAGACGCTGCGTCGTGCTAAGACACTAAGATCTGTCCCGTTTTGTGAGCGCTCTTGCCAATAAACACGGCGGGGAAAACCAGGCGAAGATAGCAAAGCATGAAGTTCTATTCTAGGGAATCTTCGTTCTTCGCTAGAGGCACACGGAAACCTTATAAATGGTGCCGGAGAACTGTGAAGGAAACGCACATACCCAATAAGATAAACACTCCATATACGCATAGACGTTACACTAAGTGTTTACAACTTCGACTTCTCCGCCTCCGCCTTCTTCGCCTCCTTGGCTGCGCGCACCATCATCGCCCGCGTCTCCGTCGCGGCCTCCGCGAGGTAGTGCTTGAGCTCTGCGGAATTCCGCTTCAGGCTCGTGATCGTCCAGCGGATGTAGTGGTCCCCGATTGAGTACGAGAGGCCGTAGCCGTCAGGCACGACCTCCCCGTATCCCCAGCCGTCGAGGAACGGCGAGGAGAGCTGCGAGGTTGAAAGCTCCCAGTGGTTCGTCTTCCCGAACGCCTCGTCGGTGTAGATCTCGGGGACGGGCTCGCCCTCCTTCAGCAGCTTCTTGAGGCCGAACAGGTGGCGGTCGACGCCCTGCCCGTCAGCGGCCCAGGCGGCGTATTGCAGGTGGCGCGAGATCGCCTTGCGGAAGAGCGCGGCGCGGTGCTCGTCCTGAACCGCGCAACATCAGCTACTTGTGGACACTAGGATTAGTGGCTAGGAAAGGACGACGTACGGTCTGGGTGGGGTCGAGCATGGCCTCCGCCCACGTCTTGCTCTCGTTGCTCGCCGAGCGGATGACCTCAGTGCGGCCAAGTTGGTACTTGCGCGTCTGCGCGCTCTCGTAACACACGCCGGGGCGACTGAACATCTTGTGGAACGCTAGCTGCTTGACCATCTGCGCCCACGCGTCAGGTGACGCCTTGAACGCCTTGATGTGCTCCTTGCCGTAGCCCTCGTAGTGGAGGACTTCCATATCGTGCTGGGCGACAAGCGCGTCGAAGTTCTCCTCCGCCTGCGCGATATCTTCCCGCGTCTTGCCGTCGAGCGTGAACGTGAGCTCCTGCGGGGGCTGGAGCTCCGCGCCTGTAGGCGCTGCAGTGAGGTCGACCTTGCCGGCCACGAGAGCGGCGAGGATGAACTCGTTCATGCGGAGTGTGGGCGTGCCGTCCATGCAGGAATGCTCTCCGAGGAAACCGGACCTGCCATTCTCATACACGATAACTGGAGCGCAACATGAGCTTCATGATGAGAAGGGAAAGACAAGGGTGCACTCATGCTTACATTGGTGCTTGTCGTAGAAGCGGTTCCTGCCGTCGCCGACCCAACATCCCCAGCTGATCTGCTCACGCGTAACGGGTTTGGTGTCATCGAGGGCCACCACCAAGATCGCGGACTCGATCTCCTCGAGTGAGGCGGCGTTGGATGGTGAGGCAGCAAGAAGAGCTGCGCGAGCCTGGCAAAGGTCCATGTCAGTTTGGGGGAAACGTAACATACAATGCCGCAGATTTCATGACACGCACATCCGCCCAGTTGTCACGATTCTCCGAGGTGAGGGCGCCAACCGGTGTGGCCTTCTCGTTGCCCGCGAGCGTGATGACCTTCGCAATCTGCGCCTCAAGCTCCGCAGCTGACAATTCGCGACCAGATTTGTCTGCGAGCTGCACTTTGTAGAACTTGTTCTTCCGTACGAAGACGACGTGGTTGTGAGTTTTAGGGTCGAACTTCTTCGCAGTGTCAACTGACTTGACGGGGTAACGGGATGAGTGGAAGCTGAGTTCGTGGGTCAGATAGGATTCCGGAATGGATCTTGTGAGAGGGTACGTACAGCCATTCGTACGATTTCATCGCCAAAGGGGCACCGCGAACCTTCTCCGGTTCGAGTTGCTGGCTACAACAAGAGTCGGCTCAATGCACCCAGCAACAATAAAAACCCAAGTGAATACACGAACCTCTCCACTAACGCACGGAAACTCAGGATCGCCTTCAACAGCTGCGCGGCCCGCTTCGCCTGCCCCGGCCGTGTCTTGTCGTCCAAATGGACGTAGAAGTAGCTCACAAACACCACCACCGGGTCGCGATAGCCCATGTACGCCGCCTCGTTCCACCATTCCGCAAGCCAGCTCGCGACGCCCGGCTGCGCCGCGCGCGCCTGCAGCCGCTCCTGGAGCACCTTCGCTTGGTCCGATTCGACGAACGTCTTCACCGCTGCCTGGGTCCTCGCGAACTGCTCCTGCGTCAGGTGCGGCTGGACGGTCTCGAGGTACTTGGCGGCGGTCGAGGAGAGTGTGGGGACGGGCAGATGCGGGAGGGAGGCTTCGAAGCGGAGCATGGGGCCCTTGCTGGGGTCGGCGACGTACCCTGACGGGACGTCCGACTTGCGGGGCGCGGAGGTCTTGATAGTGCGTGGTTTTGACATTACGGGTCTATTTGACTGTAAAGAGTGTTAGTTTGGCTGGTCCTTTCGCGGCGACGACCGAGGTGGGGGAAAGAGGACGCAGAACATAATTGCGCAGAGCTGACTACGCCGACCCAGCGCGAGATGTCTTCGCATCGCTTGGGGGGCTGCATTCAGAGACTGACATGTACAAGGTGGGGGCGCACCTTGGACAACAGGGCGTAAGGGATCGAGAGGGGTGTGAGACGTAGCTCGAGCAACGCGGATCGTCTCGTGCATCTCGCGCGGGCAAGGAAAGATGGCTGCCCGAGAGAATATGTGGTCCTCCCGTTCCAGTAATTGGACGGCCTTGTTATGCACAGGAATCGCAGACCAATGGACTGGACCACGCAATGCTGAGGAATCTAGCATAAAGTGCCCTGGCCAAAGCAACGGCGAAGGAGAGATGAAGGGGAGACCGAGGATATCCGAGAAACACATACACATCTGGGCCATTACCCACGCGCATATAGCCACCTTCCTTCTTTTCCGGCATCGCGTGCAAGGCAAGCCGAGGCTCCTCCTGCCTCTCTGGCTGTGCCCGAACCGTCCTGACATTCCCTAGCTTTCTGCGAGCGTTCTGGACGCTTCCCAATTCTCTCATGTGCCCATTCAATTCCACCCAACTATGTTCTCGTCCTTCTACCGGCCCTGCCGTTCCGCCGGTTGTCCCAAATACAGCAGCACCAGGCCCTCTCTCCGTGCACGCTCCAAAGGAAGAAAGGGAGAGAAGACCAGAAGCAGGATCGACGTACCAAAAACGAGAGAGACCGTGCGGAAGCCGTGCGGGAGAACATAAATCGTTCCGTCGTCTAGTTTGCAGGGTACTTGTCCGGGGCAGCCAGCAGAGGTGATTGCGGGGTGTCTGCAGCGGCCGGTCGCAGAAATGTCGATTTAAATGTCGAATGCGGGGTCCGTATGGTGGCAGAGAGCTTGTCCGGGGGGGGTAGAGTGGGTATTCCGTGCACGTCGGTCCAGAGGACGCTCTAGTGGTAACCGAGCCCCGGAGCGGAGAAAGGGTGGAAGACGAAAGGCAAAGGGGCAAGAGTCGTCTAGTGAGCGATGATTATAAGAGCAGCGGCATTTCTGATGTGCCGCGATGCAAGCTCGGAGTCGAGGGGACGATGGACAGGGCGCGGCGTGCATATGTACTCCCGCCCGGCAATTGGCTACCCCGCACATCCGGCGCGTTGCGACCTGGACGGTGCGCGCGCCCTCTCGGCCACCATCTTTCACGAGTTTTCGTCGTTCCCTGCCGGCAGACGCCAAGACCCGACCGACGAACCGCCAAATCCAGGCCCCCGAATCCCGACTCAAGCTCAGTCGGCGAGGACAACACTTTAATACTATTAACTTAAACCAAGCTACATCGATGTCCGCCTTGTCATAGACAACATATGAATCCAAGAAATATGCAACTGCAAGAACAATATCTTAGACGTCAAACCCGACGAACCTCAGCTCGCAGGACACAGCTTCGCAGCTACCTCCTGAATCAGCCTCCGAACCTCAGGTTTCTGCACCCCCTTCTCCCCGCACCCGCCCTTCTGAAGCTTGCTCTCGAGCGTCTGTCGAGACTGCAGCACCTCGAGCAAAGGCGCGAGCTGGCCTTCGTACGACGGCGACAGCCGCAGTAAGAACGCGAGCGCCGCAACCAGTCGGTGTACTGAAACACAATATTCACCGCTCAACACTACATTCCAAAACGGAGATAAGAGCAAACGGCACGTACCAACTTCCTCGCTCTGCACCTCGTTCGAGAGCGCCTCTAGAACCGCACTGACGAGCTCCGCCTCCCACTCCTCGTCCTCCTCCACAGCCACGAGAGCCGCCCCTCCTCTTAGCCTGTCGATTCTGCTCTTCTGCACCGTCGCAGCGACGTTGAACGCGAGGCTCGCAGCGGCAGTCCGCACCGCCGCATCCTCATGCAACAGCGCCGCCACCACCACCCGCGTCACCTGCGACCGCTTGCCTGCCGGCGATGCGCGAGACAGCAGGGCCCGGCCCAGCGCCGGGTGCGCAAACCCGTTCGCCAGCAGCCGCAGGACGGTGAGGATGTAGTTGCGCCCCGCGGACTTCTGCGCGGGGTCGCTCGCGTCGAGGTCCTCGAGGGCCTTCTCCAGCAGAAGCTGCAGGACGTCGGGGTTCGGGTTCGTCGGGATGGCCAGCCAGTTTGCAGCCGCGGCGTCGTCGACGACCGCCAGCCGCCACATATCCACAAGCGGGAAGAGCTGGGCTGGAGCAAGCACCGCAGAGAGGGTCTTCGTCGTCGCGGAGAAGTTGGTAAGAAGCTGGGGAGTGGTTGGGACAGCGGGTTTCTTCCCTGCAGCCTTCTTGTCAGGCAAACGCAACTTCAGGTAAGGCAGCACAGTAGTCGTAAGAGTTTTCTTCGCTACTTGTATGTCTGATGACGACGCGGCCGCGTCGATGGACGCGACGAGTTTACTCGAGACCGTGTCCAAAGGAGGGACCTGCTGGAACAGAATGGGGTTCATCGAGAGCCCCTCTACCGCGGGGAGGGACAGCTTCGTATGGGGGTGTGCTAGGACCCGACAGTCAGGAATCATATCCTGGCAAACGTTAACGAACAGACGTACGGGGAAATGCTTGGTAAAGCAACAGGTCAACTTGAGTACGCAGTTCAGGCGCGTTCACACCCTTCAGTTCGTGCTGCTTCTTCCCGTCCAGGAAGAACAGGAACGTAGGCGTCGCCCGCACACCCAACTCAGCACCGACCTGGCCGCCCGAGCCCACCGCCATGTCCACCTTCACGAACGCCGCACGGCCACCGTTGGGCCCATGTGTCTTCTGGTGCGCGAGCTCTTCGAAGACAGGCTCAATCATCTTGCATGGGCCACACGTCGCGGAGGTGAAGAATACGACTGCGACACGGTGGGACTGCAGGAGGCCGTGGAGCGAGGAGGTGTTCGTGCAGAAGTGGATCGGGGCGGCAACTGTAGAGCTGCCAGGTGCGGGAGAGCGGGGAAGGGATGTCGGGGCAGACAGCGAACCCGTGGAGTATGCCTGGGCCGCGACGGCTTGGAGAAGAGCAGACGCAAGTGCGGGTTCGGGGGACGCGGCCGCTGCTTGCTGGAGCGCAGCAGGGTTGGGTGCTAGCGGGGGTGTCGGCGCTGCGCCCGGGGTTGGGCGACGGAACATTGCGTCTATTGTCGGGCGGAGAGCGGCTCCGAAGGGCGTAGAGAGGAAATCGGAGGGGAGATCTGCTCATGGTTATGGGGACAAGACTGGCTGAGGCGACTCGGCGCGTACGTACCTTTAATCCAAGCTGGTATAGACCCACCAGTGAGGAACCCCACGCAGTCATTCGTGAACGAGTTACAGTTGAAGTCTGCTCCTCTGTAAGCGTGCGTGAACCATATACTGCCTTGGTATCTCACCTAGTAGGTGGTACTGAAAGAGAACGTGAGACATCTCCAAGGAATCCGTACGAGGGGAACTCACTTTGTCTGCCGTATAGTGACTGCTGATCTCGCTTAAGTATTCACTGAAGGTGTCTTCATCTAGTGCTGTCTCTCCCATGTCCACAACTTGCAACGGTGCTCCATGCTATCCTCCGCATTGAGCGTGACAAGGCATGTCAGCAAGGGGCCAATACGCACATGGGATTGGCCGGGCGCGGTGATTGATATTCCCTGGCCATAGAAGACCTCCTTCCCAAAGACAACTACGGAGGTATGCCTGTGCTTGATTCGCATCATCTTCACATGGACCACGCATGGTGGGGGCTGAAGTGTACGCACCAGATGCCGTCGATCTGCCTCCCAGTTAGTTGGCGGGACATCTGCTTGGCGAGGCCATTGCTGAGATCATAAACGTAGAGCTGAACTTTGGACATCTATTGTCTAGTGGAGGAGCGAGAGCGAAGTGAGGATGGCGGTTGTGTGCAGAGGCTCAGGGAGTCGGAAGAAAGACGCGTCGATCGAAAGCGCGAGAAGGGCAACGCGTCCCGTGGCGATGACGTACCCGTACTTTATTTATGGGCGTCTGCAGTACTCACTCGACTCGTCGGAGGGTACTGCGTAGTACGTACGCCGATGGGATATGACTATGTGACTATACATTCTGCACCCTTTCTCACACAAGATCCGTCGCGATGAAGCTTCAAACCAAAATCCAGCAGCGGAGGATGTCACGTATCGATACAGTAAACCGTTTCAAACTTCTTGCTCACAGGTCCGCCCGCAGCTGGACTTCTTCTCAGGGAAGCTCGGCGATGCACTCGATCTCCATGTCGGCACCGAGAGGGAGCGCCGCGACACCGATGCAAGTGCGAGCAGGAGGGTTCTTGGCGAAGTACTGCCGAACATCAACCACGGTCAGTCACACCCTTGAAATGAGTCGGTCAGCACTCACCTCGAGGTAAACCTCGTTCATCGGTGCGAAGTCGGACGGGAGGTTTGCAAGGAAGATGTTGCACTTGAGAACAGCATCGAGGGTAACACCAGCGCCCTGGAGGACCTTGGTCATGTTCTCAATGGCAACACGCTACGAGGACCTACTTGAGCCATGCGTCTCCCCGATGTGAACAACTTCGGGCACTCACCGTCTGAGCCTGGACACCACCCTCAACGAGCTTGGAGTTGCGGTCGATACCAATGCTGCCGGAGACGTAGATAGTCTTGCCGGAGATGATGGCCTGAGCTGTGAGTGGATTAGACCCCACCGATGTATTTCTCGTCTAGAAACCAGCCGTACTCACAGTAGAAGGGGAGCGGGGGGTTAGCCTCCTCAGAGAAAACGACCTGCTTCGTCATGGCGATGGGTGGATGAGAGTGAAAGGTAAAGGTCTGAGTCGAAACCGGACAGTCCTCAATGTACTAGGGACTAAGGAGGACGACCTTATATAGAGGGAGTGAAATGGGATCTCGATGATCTGTAAATGCGAAGTCGATTGAAATTTGAGTGAGCTATCGATGGCACGTTTGAGGTCATCCGCCCATCCGCCCTCCCTGTTTTCCGGATCCATATGGCATATGGACGCCAACAGACGCTAAGAAGTTTTTGAGGGCGAATGCGGTCTGGATATGTTGGTATAAGTCGTCTCTTCAGTTCGCGGCGCACGAACTTGAAGCGTGTGGGTTTCAAGTCAGAAGTACTTACATGAAAGAGGAAACGGACGACCGAGCGCAATGATGGCAGCATGGGCTTCCCTCGGCCCGCTGCCTCGTGGACGGCCCGGCCCCGGCAGCTCCATTGTCCGACTCCTTCGCTTCTATCAACTTTGCTTCGCATCCGCTACTACTTACTGGTTGTCTATTAGGACCATGGAAATGTCGCATTCTTTGGGTTCTTCCCGCAGAATTTTCTCTGGCGATAGTACTTACTATTGGACTATGTAGCGAGTACTGTCGACGTTCGAGTTCAATGAATGCTTGAACACTGATTGTCTTATGTACTAGTTCAATATTTGTGTGACATGCCCTGCTGAGGGCCTGTGCAATACAATATTGAACACATTTCTCTTCTAACGCGCCGTTGCGAGGGCTTGCTCAGAGCTGAAAAGATTGTCGCATGCGATCGGTTGAGCGTTCTGTTACACTGTTAGCGCTGGTGAGCATGTGTGGCTGAGAATCTTGAGGCAAAAACTGCACAGCGGCTGTACAGCTCCATGCAGCCTCCCGCCGATGGTCGACATCACCGACCCTTCCCCTGCTCCTCCTCCTGCGGCATCATCCGCACAAAACGGCACAGGTGCTTGGTATTCCACCCGCTTCGTCTGTTCTCCTATACTTACGATGCCTCAGCCGAGAACACGCCGTCGCTCTCTCCACCGCCAGACGCAAGCCCCGATCGCGATGTCGGTCCTCATGAAGCATCGGATGCGAACGCAAAGGCCCCAGACTCAGGCTCTAGTCCACCTGTTGATATGAAGAGGACCTACTTAAGCCTCCTACCTCAAGAACAGATCATCGAGATTTGTCTGCTCTTCGAGACCCATGTGCCGCCGAATGTCAGGACGACCGCTTGGCCCACCGATCTCGACGCTGCTATCAATGACCTCAAAAAGAAGGCCACATCGATGAACCAGTCAACACCGGCCCCCTCACACCCCCAGCACAATGGCCAGACCGTGCCTTCGCTGACGAACGGGGCCTCCCACCCATCATCTTCAAATACGCCGCCTCCGCATCAGGTACATCCACCGGGGTACTATGCACCTTCACTTCCACCGCCTGGCCCTCCTTTAGAGGAGGACCCACCCATGGGTTCGTTACGAGATCCTGCGGAGGAAGCGAGAGAAAGGGAAGAAAGGGAGAAGGCAAAGGCGAGTGACTCTGCTACGACCTCGCACGCGCCTTCACCCGCCCCTCAAACGAACGGAGAACCATCTTCATCCGCAGCGCCCGGTTCTCAGACTGGGATCCCTCAACCGCCAGGACAGCCCCAGCATGCGACTCTCCATCCCCCCGCACCATATCCGTACGGACATTATGGGTACGCCGTGCCGCCACAGCAGGGCCAGCAGCCCGCCTACCCACACGCGCCCTATTACCCCCCTCCACATGCATATCCCTCACACTATCCATATCCCCACTATCCTCACCAGCCGCCTCCTGGTTACTCACCACCTCCCCCTAGCCACTCACCACCGCCTCCGCACCCTTCAGGCCAACAGCCGCTCTTCAACTCCCAACCGCTTGTTCGCCCACCTCTACACCCGCCTGCCCCTCCTCAACCACCGCCACCCTCCGGCGAGGATCTGCCATCGTACGAGGAGATGATTGTGGAGGCCTTGTTGGACTGTGGAGACGCCGAAGGTGCTGCTCCGAAGGATCTGTTTACCTGGATGGCGTCCCGATATCCTCTTCAAACGAACTTCCGCCCGAGTGCGAGCCAGGCGTTGCAGAAGGCGTACAAGAGAGGGCGGTTGGAGAAGAGATCCGGCGGCAAGTACAGGTTGAATGCGAATTGGGAAGGCGGTGCAGTACGTATCGCTATTCGGGTCCAATTTTGTCTCGCGAATTCATTGGATTGTCACAGACGTCGAAACGTACGACACGGCGACCACAAACGCTCGCGCAGACGACGTACGCGATGCACCATCCCCCGCAGCCGTCCTCCCCTTTCACTCACGCGCCGCTACAACAACACAACACCAACAACAACAACACCAATAACAATAATCAGCCCCCTAAAGGGCAGCAGCCCTCACACTACCCTGGCTACCAGTACCAGTACCCGTACGGCCACTACCCAGGGTACCCCCAGCAACCACAAGGCGCTCCAGAGAAGCCCGCCGCGCCAGCGGCTTCGCCCCCAGCACCCGCGGCAGAGAACAACCCGCCTGCGAGGGCGGGCGAGGAGAAGGACGAGGGCGATGCTTGGGAGGCAGCACAGCACATCCTCCAGGCGATCAACTTTGGCAACCTCACGAGCGGAAGTACCTCCACGGACCGCCCAGGTAGCCCGTCTGGCATGGCCCCACCGCCGAGCGCAGCAGATGACCTGGGTGCCGCGCTGGCCGCGCTCACGAACGCGGCTGCAGCTGCAGCCGCGGCGGAGGCGGGGCGGGGACAGAGGCGCCGCGCAGGACCCTCACAGACGACGAGCGTGCGTCGTTGCAGGCGCAGCTCGCGCTGTTAGCGGCGCAGCTCGCGGAGATCGCGGAAGCGGAGGACGAGGCCGAGGAGCCGCCCCCGTCGGCGGCGGCGGCGATGATTCCTGCACAACCTGAGCCTTCACTCCCCGCACCAGCACCAGTGACACAACCCGCGCCTGGACCCGCACCCGCGAAGACGTTTGAGCTGCCCCCACCGCCTATAGCGGCGTACTCTGGAACACACCTGGTCTTGGACGTCAATGCATTCCCGGAGGTTTTCGAACCGAGCACACCCGCGACTGGAAACGCGAGCGCTGTTCAGACTGACGTGGACGAGCTCGACGGGGAGAGCAGCGAGGACGATGACGACATGGAGGATGTCGTCGTGCCACTTCATGGACATGACGCGCTACGGACATGATAGGTACGGTATGGATGGATGTCGGTAGTTTGTCCCTCGCACTTGGGTATGTAGTGTTTTACGTGCGCTGACGGCGCTCGGCGCGGACTACATACGTTGACAACACGTGCCTCATCGTCATGGGATGCGGGCCTGCTGAAAGCGGAAACCCCGAGGACGCGAAGCAGTGGGGACGTTGTGACGTCTTGCGAGGGCCGCGGGCGAACAGTGTCAATGAGACGCACTAGTACTCCTCAATTGTTGGATGTCGGAAACCCGCACCGGCGATCCAGGCTCGCTGACGGCCGCGGGTATCTGCACTGACGTCGACCGATTGTTCGTCCGTCGACGACGCCAGGGACGTCCGGACTGCCTGGCCGGTCTCCGAGCAGTGTCGAGCAGCGGAGAAAGGGGGGACCCATAAGTGTCCACAAGCTACAAGCCACTGTCAGGCTCCGATC
Organism: Ganoderma leucocontextum; assembly: GCA_020736865.1. Classification (NCBI taxonomy): domain Eukaryota; kingdom Fungi; phylum Basidiomycota; class Agaricomycetes; order Polyporales; family Polyporaceae; genus Ganoderma; species Ganoderma leucocontextum. Next base: position 1,759,757 of record JAHKGY010000006.1, read on the forward strand.
GGTTGGTCTGGACTATCGCGGATCTGCCATCCGAGGACGCGAATATGGACCAGCGCGACGTCTTGAGGTCACTTGGACATTGCTTGGACAGGGCAGCCGCTGTATGTTCGGAGATACGGACTCGGAGGCGTCGAGGTTGTGTCCGCAATATGACCGTCGGTAGTCCTGGGCCCGCTAGGTATTACTGCTGCAGTGCTCGTGCAAGGACGCATCACTGTATGTATATGTCCCTGCTGATCAAGGCTGCACTCTCGTCTTGGCCACGACAAGGAAGGCGGCGGACGAGGCTCGATCGATGACGTCGCGCGGGTTCGGTGAGTGAGTTGCGAATCTCTGTGTTTGAAGTATGTCGGTACCAGACTGGAGCCCCGGTAGCTAAGAGTCAAAATTTTCAAGCTTCGTGCAGAGCATTACACTCTAAACTTTTAGTCCGAGTCCAACGTGCTGCAAGTCAATGCTATGATGTCATGACCACTGACGAATGTCCGCCGCCAACTCAAGCTCCTGCCAGACGGGAGACGGGATCTACAACGAAAGGGAAATAGGACAGCAAGTTCTTCCTCGATGCTCTTCAATCGTGCCTCACCTTGCGTGGGCTTCAGTCACCAGCCGTTAAACTTGTTTGACTTGGGCATCCAATACGTCACCCGCGTGTCCCTCCTCGTCTCGCCACCCGCCCTCTTCTATGGGGGATGTCCAGCTCCACGGCCTCATTGCGTTGACTCGTTAAGCGACGCGGATAAGTAACACTTTGTTCGCACCGTGTCGGAGAGGGTGATGGCTATCAGCCGCCCGGTGGAGTCAAGAAGAATGGCTGTCCGCCCGGACTCCACTGAGCGTCCCGAACACGGATTTGGGGTGCGGACGGACGGCAACGGTGTTCAAACCAGAACAAGGGAGGCGTCATTTGCGCTCGCGCCGGTGCCACCTTGAGCCATTTCGTCGTGCCCTTCTCTGCCCCCCCCCCCAACTCACGACGGCGTTACTGGTCTTCTCAGAGGTAAATAGTGCCCTGAAGGAAGATGATGACGTTTTAGGGGGAGAGAATTGATACCCTCAACCACACCAGAAGTGGCTTTACTCACCGGCATTGGTACGATAGCACCCACGCTCAGCGCGCCGCCCGAGCTTCGGGGTGCAGATAAGGCAGCATTGGGGTGGGCGAGAAACGGGGGTGCAGGGTGTGCAGGCCATGCCGAACAGAAGGGAGGCTAGGGAGCGCACTGTGAAGGAACCTTGCCCACGTCCGCTTGCCACGCGTTCGCGTCTGCCGACGCACGACGAGGACGGCCGGACGTAAGGGTGTTCCTGACGATGTGCGTTGTTTCGTCATGCCCTCGTTCGGCAGGCATTTCCGGGCCCGGAGGTGTGGTACCGGTCCTCTGTGGCTTCAGTGTAGAAACGGGGTGCGCGGGCGTGATTGTGAGCTTCGGACTGCAAACGACGCATGCATATGGTGATCAACTGTTTCCTCGACCCGGATATGTGAAAATATCTGCCCCGCACTACATACCCAGATATCAGTGCCCGGGTCAACGGGTGGAGCACGTAGCCAAGGATACGCAATTCCAGGCTGCCACGGACATAGAGTCAGCGTCTGTCCACGATGAGGATGTGTTTTGGGACGTGGCTGGTGCGTGCAAAACAGAGCAGCGTCGTACCAAAAGGATGGTTGTTCGGTTAGCAAGGCCGAAGATGTCGATGAACTGATGATGGAGTGCGCGTACTAATGGATATGACGGAGCTGTTTTACGAGGTTGCGAACGTTCATTGTTGATCAGGCTCTACCGTGCGACAGATGGAACGTCTGTCGAGTTTCAGGTCTCATAAGCGCACGGAACATATTGCAGCCGCAGGGGAGGCGCGGGAGAAAGCGTTGAAAAGAGGAAAGACTCGAGGCGTCCCAGCCTGAGGGAGGAAGCGGGAGGAAAAGGTTTGTTTGGGCGCTCCGGGTCCGTCGATCGTCCATAGTCGAGTGAGGTCATTGCATAAGCTACTTGTGTGATATTGTCCTAGTCTCGATGCCAGACGCCTTGGTGGGGGAATTACTTGCCAAGGCGTAGTGAGAAGTAGTGTCGCAAGTTGTCGCGACTCGCGAACCATCCCCGGGCAGGATCCGGAGGTGAGGGCTGGCAAGTGATCCCGATATGGTATACGGGGTTTGAATTGTGCGCCCTCTCAGTTCTCTATCCCCCACACCACACCGTTCCCCGTACAAAACAACGCACGGTGCATCGTGGAGAGTCTAATATTGTCCTGGCGTTGCACATCTTCTTACCAGTCAGCGTTCTGGGGTCCATTGTTGGCTTGCATTTATCTGCCTGGCCTTGTTATCATCTTCCGTGCGCTGGAGCAAGATCGGTGCAAGTACGTACGAATACGTGAAGCCGGCTCCAACAGTGACTCCGAATCAGGCATTCCCATGGATATGCCAAAGAGGACGTCGGAGAGCCGGAGAAGGATCGCATCCATCTTCTATAGAGCCATGGCATTGGGAGGGCTGCAGACGGAGACGGAAGCGGAGAGAGGGCGGCGCCACTGCAGCGCTTTCTCAAGCCTGGTAGGACGGACTTGCCCTTTTGGGACTCAACGCCGATCGATGATGTGGTTTCTGCCACGCGCCTCCCAAAAGAGCAGGAGGAGCCGGCAAAGAGAAGAAGAAGAGGGTTTGTCTTCCGTTGCTAACGTTTGCCAACCGTGGCTGCTTCCCTGACCGCCATGGAACATCGCCCCAATTCGTCATGCCGATTCCACCAAATATGCATCTTGGAAATCGCTCCTCCATTGCTTGACGTCACACCCGCCCAACATCTTGCAAGACATATATAAGATCCATGGTTGGAGCCAGCTGACCTCACTTCGCAGCTTCATAGCAAGCCAGTCCAGAGGGCTCATATCTCCCGAACCCGTCTTCGACGTCAGACTCGCTCAACGACTGCCACCACTTCTTTCATCATGTCCGAGACCACTTTCTACGCCGACGCTGTCCTCTTCGATATGGTGTGGTTTTTCCGCTCTACGCGTCTCTATTCACGTACATTGACCCGCATTCTTTCCCTGTGTAGGACGGTACCCTCACCGACTCCATTGCAGCCGTCGAGGCAGCATGGGGAAAGGTCGCACAGGACATCGGCCAGGACCCAGCATACGTGATCGCCGCCACTCACGGCAAGCGTGCCGTCGACAACCTGGCCCAGTTCAAGCCTCACATCAAGACGCATGAGATGGACGCTGAGGTGCAAGCCTTCGAGGAGTCCATCCTTTTCTTCGCCGACGCGTTCAATAAGCACGGCCCGGGTTCCCTGCCTGTTTCTCCCGTTTCGTCTGGCTCTGCCACGCCCTCCCTCACCCCGTCCAACTCCCTCCCTAGCTCCCGCTCGTCCTCTCGTGCGTCGTCCTTCGTCGGCAACCTTGCACAGATTGCCAGCTTCCGTCGCCCGTCCTTCCTCCACCGCGTTTCCTCCCTCCTCACCATGCCCTCCATCATCCCAGAAGGCGACGCCGCGACATTCGAGGACCCCATCATGGAGGAGCAGCACGAGGCCGTCGTCGGCGACTGGCGCGTCAACCTCGAGAAGCAGCACCAGCTCAAGGCGTGGCAGGTCGAAGCCGCCGCCGTCGACCGCTCGGTGCGCATCCTCCCCGGGGTGAAGAGGCTCATGGACTCGATCCCGAGGGGCAAGTACGCCGTGGCGACCTCCGGCGCGCGCACGTACGCGTACGGTTGCATGACCCGCGTCGGCATCACGCCCCCCGACGTCACCATCACCGCGGACGACAAGCGCCTCAAGGCCGGCAAGCCGGCGCCCGACCCGTTCCTCCTCGCGGCGAAGGAGCTCGGGTACGACGCGACTCGGTGCGTCGTCTTCGAGGACTCGCCGTCGGGCATCCGCGCGGGCGTCGCGTCCGGCGCGACGGTCATCGCGGTGTGCACAAGCCACGAGAGGTCGAAGATCGAGAACTGCGGCGCGCACTTCATCATCGACACGATGGAGCAGGTCCGCGTCACTGTTGAGGGGGGCCGCCTCGGGTTCGCTATCACACCCTCCGCACGAGTGTGTTAGAGTCCTGGAGGCTTCCCTCTCTCTGACCGTTTACTTACTTTCATCTCTGATTCATGTACTCACACTGCCCTGTTGGTCGCGATGATTTCCCTTCCCATTAATCCTTAAATTCCATGCTCGCGTATGTTGACCCTGGTCTCGTCTGGATCCCTTGTATATCTAGCTGTACACTACATAGCTTAGATTTCCAACGCTTTAGTCGCATGTTTCCGCAGTCGCTTTCCCGTATGCACGTTTATAGATTGCAATCATGTAGAACACCCCGTTCGTGCTACTTCAAATACAGATAGAAGTGTCGAGCATTTCGATGGGAGCCATGAAGTAGCAACATGGCCATTAAATGAAGCATAAAGTAATGACGAGGCAATCGCGCAATATTCGGAATATATTCTAACAACTGATGTTCCAAGTCCAGGTCTGTGGAATCCCATCCCGGCAAGGGATACAGCTCCGCGCAACTACGTCGCGCTCATCCCCTTGCCCTTCCGCACCCTCTCGCACGTTTGTCGTGTGACGTCGGTCACCTCCCTCGCGTCCTCCAGGTCGTCATCGCCAACCGTGCCCACCCACGCCTCTCTCCGCGCGAGCATCGAGACCGCCCTGATCTGCCCTGCCGCGCGCTCCTTATAGCCGTCCGTCGTGCGGCAGAGCGAGTGCACGCCGAACTCGAGCTCCCGCGCGACGGAGGACAGGACGCCGTTCTTGGTCTCCGCGTCCGCAGGGCCGAACTTCAGGCCGCTCCAAGAGGCGGTCCACACGCTTGTCCCGGGCCTTCTCGAATCTGAGTCGGTCGGTAGGACCTTATGTAGGGCCTTGCGCAGGGCTGTGAAGTGCTCTTGGCGGACGCTGACCTACATGTATGCGTGTTGCGTGTTAGTGTTACGGTCGCTGTGCCAGCCTGGGTATAGCTATGATGTTGGCGTACCGGAATCTTCTGCGAGTATGCAGCGTCGAGCTCGACGTTAGTGTCGGGAATCGTGACGGGGGAAGCTGTCGCAGAAGCATCGCGGTCAGTAAATCCCCACCGTGTTACGGGCATCCAGCAGGAACCCTTACATGCTCGTTGGCCTGCCAGATCTTCGAGCTCTATCTGGCTGTCTGGTCGCGAGACGGTGTCCGATCCTTCCGCGTCAAGATCGATTGTCACTCTGACTGAGGACTTCACTTTCCCCTTCCCTTTATCTGCTGGTGAGGATGGCACGAACTGGATCTCCTCATTATCACCGGCGTCCTCCCCCGTATCATACCGAAGAGGACGGGGCGGTGCTGGTGGAGGCTGCATGCGAACCGCGCCGCTTGAGACATCGCTCCCAATTGTACTCTTCGGTGGGTGCGGATTGAGGAACGGCGTCTTGAATGGCTTTCGGATCGACTGCCTCAGCGACACAGCTATATCCATGACGTCAGTATAAGTATGGCAACACCCTCTCCCGCGACCCACTCCACTTACAAATGGGGAGAGGGACGGGTGGCGGCGCCGTTTTGACTTTCTTCGACGGGCCCGGACCTGAGGAATCGCGCTCCGCTCTGTCCGAACCACCCACTCGTTTGGACGACGTCCGAGAAGGACCGGCCACAGAGCTGGAGGAGTCCGGGAAGGACCCTCCGGAGGGTAACCTGCGGGGCGCGTTCCCCGGGACAGGAGCATGAGATTCTGCCTTTGCGCCTGCATCGTCAAATTGGACGCGGTTTCCTGGTCGCCAGGGCTGTGCGTCCACTTCCTCTTGGGACGACAAGTGCAACTTCCGATTCCGCGCTTTGTTGGGGTATTTGCAGACCTGCACCCCATGCGACGAGCATCAGTCAAGTAGTATAACGGACATTACGCAGAGCCGGGCTTGGACGTACGTCGCACATCCCATTGCAGTATTGCTTGGTCACCTCAGAATCTCGTAAGTCGATCTTTTCTCCGAAGTACCTGCAGATTAACTGAGTGCAGCAAGAACGGAATGTTAATTGGGATTGGTTGCACATCTAACAGCGGGGTGTGCACTTACGACGTGACGGCAGATGTTGATGTTCTCCGCAAAGTCAAGCAGCTACGGTTAATACACAGTTGGTGAACGAATGGACGGTTTATTCCCGGAGAACATTACTTACGACTGAGAGACTATCTGCGGCCCTCTGGCTCGGCTCAGGCCCGTTGTCCGACTCGGCGCGGATGACGCGCTTCGAATGGGCGTCGGATACCCAATGTTTCACTCGCGCTGCGTCTTCTCTTGCTGTGATATCTTCAGATGACAATACTTGTAATAAAACCTGGAGCACTCACAATAGAACAAGATGCACTTCGCCGGCTGACGAATCATAAATGTGAGACTCCTTTAGCACCGTTGTACTTGATGTGAAACGCCACGTACGAGACCATCACGACCTGCCCTGCCCGTCTCTTGATAGTAGCCTGTAGTAGCTTCAGTCCCTACAGAGTGAGTAGTGCGCATGAGCGAGGGCACATACCTTCAAAGCTCTTGGGTAGATCGAAATGAATGATGTAGCTGCTGTATGGTAAGCCACTCGGTCATCGGAGGACCGACAACAGGGATGGAACGTACCGAACGTCTGCCTTGTCGATGCCCATGCCGAACGCGATGGTAGCACAAACCTAGTGATCGTGGTGAGCCTCCTAGCCTCTTCGTCATAAGGGGAACACCTACCAGGTCTACACAGCCGGGGACACCGGTACCACCTTGATCCCACTCCTTCAGTGTCTTGTCTAGGACTGCATTGCTGCATACGCCTCCATTCAGCTGATGCTCGAACTCCAGAATATCCAGCCCTCACCTCAGTCCACGGTGGTACGCCTTTGCCTGGATGCCCTTTTTCCGGAGGAACTCCGCGAGCTCATCACAGAGAGCGCGCGTTCGGCAGTACACGATCCCTGAAGACGCACGGCCTCTCCTTCGGTGCAGGTTCTCGATGTACTCATATATGTCGATCATATGGGCGGTGGGATTGGGGTTGGATTGGTACCGAACCTATTCGGGCGCAACACGTGTAAGTCCACTGTTTGTTGACGAACGTCATGAATCCCGCTCACCTCGTAGTACAAGTTCGCACGATTGAATGGATGGACCGCGATGAACAAACGGTTCGGCGCCATCTTCAAGCTTCGGATAACGTCTTGCTGCACCCTGAAAACGGTCAATGCTGCATCCAACCAGTGTTCGACACCTGGTAACCACGCACATATCCGTTGCTGTGGCGGTAAGGGCCATGATGGGTATGTTTGAGTACTTATCCCTAAACGAACCGAGCCGTCTATACTCTTCTCGAAAGTCATGGCCCCATTCCTGCGAAAATCAGCATATATGCGAGCATACTACTTCCTCAGAGCTTACAGAGATACAGTGTGCCTGGGCGGCTCGATCAGCGTTGGGTCCAACGTACATAGCGTGCATGACCCACCTCATCGACTACCAAACGGTTCAGCTCATCCTTGTCATATAGTCCGGCAAGGACCTGACGGATCTCCGAAGTACAGAACTTTTCAGGACTGACTGCATATCGTCAGATAAGGTCTGTATACGACTGGGGACTCTTGGAGACATACCGTAAAGTAATCGAATGGATGGATCATCAGAACGGAGGTCCTGAAGGACCTATGCAAAGACCCATGAGCGGGATTTTGATGAGTGAAAGACGACGATATGCGCACATAAGCCTTATCCTTAGAGGAGACTTCGGATGTCAAAGACGCAACAGGAACACCCAACTCGCGTAGCTTCGAAATCTCTGGGAGGTACGGTCAGGTGTCCAGTCATGCGCTGTACGAGGTGGTCTCACGATTTTTTATTAGAGCTGGAAGGAGTTTTCAGAACTGGTGGGACCAAGATCGAGCCACAGACATACCGATGAGCGGCGACACAACCACTGTGACGCCATGCTAATTCAAAATTACTGAGTATCGGGCACATGGTGCATAATACGTCACCTACTTCAGCAGCGACAGCAGGCACCTGGAAACACAGGCTCTGTTGCAAACTTTGAGAAAGACTGCTTCCGGTGAGAGGCGCGGACACGAACCTTCCCCATTCCAGTCGGGGCAATTACGAGTACATCAGAGCCTAACGACAAGTGTCAGCTGCTACACAGAATCTTTGGGGAGGGGGGTGTTTACCGAGCACGGCGGCTTCGACGATCTCTTCCTGTCGTCCCCGGAATGCCGAGTGTCCGAAAGCTGTGTATGAAGTTAGAAAGGGTTCGAATTGTGAAGAAACTTTGCGTACTCTTCTGAAGTACGCTGCATACAAACAGAACACAATGAGATGTGAATAAGAGGTGGTTTATAATTCTCTCGCGGACCTGCCTTCTACACCCGTCCATACTACTATGCATGGACTTGCCAGTGAATATCAATCGTAACGTGGTTTGGTGTGCTGGTGAGTTGCTTGAGGCGTTATGAAGAAGAAAGCTTGCAAGATCGTTTGAAGCCGTGTTGGAGGGTCCTCATCGACCGGGGTGTGGCACAGAAAACCGTGCCCACTGGCAAGAGGAAGTTCGCGCGCATAGTCAGACTCACAGCGCTGGCAGACGCGTCGGTGGCGCGGCAGAGTTCTCACGCCCAACACAAGCGCACATACCCGTGACAGGTTCGGATCACGAGGAAACGTCACGTCGCGCCTCCTCGGGGGCTGCCAGTGAGACACCATGATGCACATCGACCACGTAGACGGCCACCGTATCATTTTTTGCACGTATAAATTCCCTGACGTCATGTTCCTCCTGGATACCCCTTCTTGTCGGGCCGGGGGCCAACCAGGACCACGGGAATGATCAAGTTGGATGCATCGCAAGTGCGGGCCTACTGCCATGCAATGTGCTGAGGGTCTTGCGGTGTATTTTGCTCGTCCCTCATGGCCGTATCGGTGAGTATTGTTAGTTCCATGTGAAGGTCACGGAAATCCTTCTAACTACGATCGCGGTTGTACGCTGTCATCGGAACACATAGAACTTGCCAGTGGTACACTGGCAGGTCCACGACCTGATGTCCGAACACTCGAGGTAATGTGCAACATACTCTGTCGATGAAACATGGAACGTTTAGAGTTTACATTTGGCGTCTCCCTTAGATATATACATGGGGAAGTATTCAGCAATGGTCGCTTCAATTACTTTGAATTGAGACCCCAGGTCACCGCCATGTAGATGACCAGAATAGTGTCTACACCCTTCACGCTACTTGCTATAGCGCTGAGGATGTGATTATCCCCCTTCCAGATGTATACCTTCACGATCGACACAAGCCAACGGGTGCCAACACCGCCAAACAACAGGCTACCTCGCCGCGTCTTGGTTCGTTTTCCTAACTTCCAACCATAACCAATTTGTCCCCTCGATCCCCACCTTCGATTGCATCCCTCCTCACAGCAGCCTCTGTTTTACCCTGACAACAATCACTCCGATACCCCCCGCAATGCCAATCTCTGACACCCAACTTCACTCCATCCTCGCGATCCTCGCCATGTTGTGGATCGTCATTACTCTGTCCTGGTTCTTCGTTCCCATTTCCCTGGTCCTCGGGGTCTCGCTCCTTTCCGCCATCTCGAATCTTACAGCTCAGCGAGTCCTGGAGGCAATTTCCAACCATCGCGGCATCCACCCTCCTCCCTTCGTGATCAGGCTCGCAGGTTGGTTCGATTCCCAGGTCATTAAAGTGCGTTTTTCCTCGGCGCGAGTTTGGTGTGCTCAGTTCGAGCCTTCCGCAGATCGTGACCTTAGTTATCAACTGCGACCTCAACGCGATCCTTTCCGCTGCTCTCTGTTGGTTCGGTCTTCTGCGGGACACCGAATCCCCCCAATCCGAACTTGAACGAGACTCTCCCTCGTCGACCGTTAAAGACGAACCTCTTGTTTCTAGCCCTTGCATGCCCATACTCGAGACCCTCAGCCGACGCACGCCTGACTTGCCTGTACAGCTCGACGCTGCCAACGAGGCCATCGCCTCTATGACGTTTAGGATGGCAGTGCTGGCCGAGGAGAAGGACGACGCTCTCACTCGCGCCAATACGCTCGAGAACGTGAAGGAGTCGTGGGCGGTGCGGGAGCGGGCTCTAGTCTCGACGATCAAGAGCCTCAAGTCTTCCAACAAGCTTCCGAGCGACGTCACCGGTCTCCGAGTCAGACTGCAGGAGACGGAAACGATGCTCGCTCACCAGATCAACGTGAGGACTAAGGTCGAGGACGAGTTGACGAGATACCGGGAGATCGCGAGTAGTCAGCAGGACGAGCTGTGCGCCCTACGGGTACGTTCTCGTCCACATTGCCTATCCCCGTTCAAGTCTCAATCTCTGTTCCAGAAGGAAACCTCGAAACGCATACACGAACAAGCCATCGAGATCGCGACGCTCAAGGGCCAGCTCTTGGCGATGCAAGAACGAGAACGCCAGCTTACGCCGCATCCGAAGAGGCGAAAGACGTTCCGGTTCTGGAGGAAGAAGCAGGTCGTCAAGGTCGACTTGGGCATCTCGTCTAGCTCGGCCTCAAGCAGCGCTTTCAACTACTATCAGTACCCGTAATCGGTCTCGTTTGGCGACTCTAGTGTTCCATTCTCCCCCCGCCGCATTCTACCGTGCCTGGACACGCCTCACAACCTATCATTATCCATATCTATGTCTGGCTTTCTTGACTTGGAGGTTTCTCAACGTCATCCATGGACCATCACGCCCTCTGTCTCGTCTTTTGAATGTCTCTTTGTATCTTAGTCATCTGTTCGATGTCTGTATCAATGCGCCTATATTCCGATCAATATATTTAGTACGAACCATGCAGTAATCTATATCCTACGGGTATGTCTAATCACTCTGCCATACACGAACTCGGGATACCTCCCAGACCTTCACTGGCACGCGATGCACGAGCGCCAAAGATAGCCTGAGTGCCGTATACGGAAGCCAGAGCCAAACGGCCAACTCGGAGTCACTCCACACCCTCGACTTGCTCTACCTACTGCTATTCTTGCTCTGACCGACTAGTCGACCTCCTGTATGATATTTCTGTTGCACAATCTAGAACTCAAACCATTCCTGTACGACCTCTAGAAGACAGAATGGACTCCATTGAAGATTCAGACCGCCGGTCGCTGTAGGCCTGACTTTCTGTAATGGTCAATTTTTGTCGCATTTTCGGTGCTGCGGCCTTGGGTGCTAAGGAGGCGGGCTCAGTATGGGTGTCACAGCCTTATAAGTACGTGATTCTTCTGTTGTAATCGGCGATCTACGCGGAAGAGTTTTGGAAGGCCGGGGAAGGGCATTTGCGTCGACCGAACAGGTTCTGGCGGAAAACTCCTGTGCATTCCCGAGCTGCGGGGTTGTACACACACGGTCCGATGCTATATGCGCACTGTGGCGTACCTGAGGCACTCGAAGCTGCGTAGCTCGACGCACACTGCATGATCTGTTGTGGCTAGAGGCTTTTTGAGCTCCAGACTCATCGTCACGAATTGAAAATGGTTGCTATCATACAATTCTTGATCGCCTCCGATATGCATTGCGCGTACTCAAACACCGAGCTTCTCGCTTGCTAACTTCACGCCCTTGACGCGGTTCGCAATTTTCTGGAACGCGACGTCCCTCGCAAAGTCCGGTGAGCCGTGCTTCGGCTTCACGTCCACGCTGAATGGACTGAAGCCGCAGTCGTCCGTCGCACCTAGCTGGTCGACGGGTATGAATTTCGAGGCGTGCACGAGTTGCTCACAGATCTCCTCTGGTGTTTCGACCTCGGGGTCAAGTGGATTAACGACGCCGATGAACGCCACCTGGATCACCATAGCACGGTCACTAAACCCGTCTCGCGGCATCTGTGTCGGATGGGGCGGACAGTCGACTTACTTGCTTCACGCCTATCGCGTCTCTCCGGAGGTGCTGCCCAATCTCCTTGTACACCCTCTCTTTGTCCGTCTCGCTGGCACATTGAATCAGGAAGTAGCCAGCGTTGATCTGGAAGAGGCTAGGCAGCAGCTCGTGGTAGTCGACGTCCTTGCTGTGGACGCTGTCGCAGTCGCCCCCAGGGCAGGTGTGGACGCCGATGTTCCGGCGCTCCTCCGGAGAAAAGCGGTCGAGCACCTGGTTGTTCAGGTCGATGAAGGTCTGTAACAGGTTCGCGCCGGTCCACGGGTTGCGCGGGTCCTTCTTGGCTGCGAGCCGGCCCTCCGTGAAGTCAATGCTGACCCGCAGCGCGCCCGCCTCGAAGCAGCCCCGAATGTCCTTCTCGCATTCGTTGATGAGGTCTTTGACGAACTCATCCTTGGAATACCCATCAATCTCGCCTGCGCAGGAATACACCGCGTGACCAACCTGAGGCCCAGCACATCGCGCTCAGGATGCCGTGGACGCACCTTTCAATGGGTACAGCAGATAGAGCATGCTTGGGGCGATGACGGCCTGCTTCAGCTTAGCCCTCCTCACCAACGGCTTGCTCTTCTGGTAATACTCGTAAGCGTAGGTGTTATATTTCAGTGGGCCCCTGACGAGACGGGGCAGCTGCCTGTGGTGGCCATCGTCGAAGATGGCGAAATACTGGCCACCAGCGATGAGGTTAGGGGCCAGTCCCTTGCCGCCCAGGGTGTCGATGAGGGGATAGGTTGCGAAGGAGGACGCCTATAGAATGGCGTAAACGTCGGCCGTTAGCTGACATGGAACAGTTTCGAGGAAAGACAACACGTACCCTCTGTTCACCGTCCGTGACGATCTCAGCGCCCGTCTCCTCCATTCGCCGCACCGAATCGGCTGCAGCTTTGTCCTGCGCTTGCAGTAGCTCTTCGTGCGTAATTTTCCCCTCATCGTAGGCCGCGAAAGCGTCCTGCAGGTACTGGGGTCTAGGCAAGGATCCGATAGGTTCCGTGGGGATGGGCATTTTTGTGAGTCGGCGCAGCGGGTAGTAATGAGAAGGTGCAGCGTAGGTAGTTTTCTTTTATTGGGAGCATAAGCGGAGTCGCATATATAGGGGAGGGGGAGTGGGAAAGATTTTGGCTCATCCTCTGCGTGGAGTCAGGCGCGTCAACTAGGATGCCAAGCTTCTTCGAGTGCTAGAAGAGTGGGGTCGACGACGTCGTAAGTACAGTCACGAGTCTGTGTTGTGCTGATCTACCGATGGGTAAAGTGCAGTGTCGTTCATCGCGTCCAGGAGGACAAGTCAACTGGACAGTTTGGAGTTGGGATACGGATTTAGAGCGTCCGAAAGGAAGAGGAAGGTGCACCGAGATCCCAATGAAGGTGGAAGTCCTTTCGACTTCGCCATTCAGACAACTGATCGCTATTCATCCACGCGACGGAAATTGTTGTCCGTAACGACGTTAGCCTATGTGAGTGGGCCGCAACGGAACGACATCATATAGAACGGGCAACTTGCAAGTCCAGTCGTGTTTTTAGTACTGTACAGTGATGCTGCCAAAACCTATCCCCTCAGGGTATAGATGCGATCCCAGATGTTTTCTCTCTCGCGTTGTGTGACAACTAAGTGGATATAGATGTCCGTGCCTTCTGGCTTATCTCGGAATCGGTTTGACACTGACAAGTGTCGTGAAGCTACCATCGTGAACCGATCAAGTGCCATCCCGGCCGACGCCCTGGTGATTGTGGTTACCTGGTGGTTCTTGCCTCTGGATACTGTGCGGAAAAGTGGGGAAATATTGAAAGGTAGAGGGTTGATTGATGTCATGTTTCGCAACGGTTCGTCGCCGATCCATTTTTCATTGTGCTCTGCGGGTCCGCTAATGTCTAATGCACTCTTTACAGGGACATTTTACTTCTTGTGAGTATCTATAACTTCATTGACCGTATATGCCAGTGGTCATGACAACAATGGCGAACAGTGTACTACTAATTTTAAACGTCCTACATCTCGTATTCACGGAACGTTCGGTGAGTCCTCTGACTGTTCATCCAATGATTATTTCCTTCCATGATGACCACAATCTAGATAGCAGAAATTTAAAATGGTAGCCAGGCCACTGCTTAGTATCAATATTCACGACGCCGTGCGTTCACTCCGTCTGAATACTTATGCTTACTTCATATTGTACTAATCTCTGAGCCCCGGTTCGGTTTAAGGATTTCATCTATTCTCGTATCGCACTTCTTGCCACTCGATCTACAAGAAGTTCATCAAAGACCACTGGTGGTCGGCTTAGCTTCCGACGACCCCCTTTATACCTCACGGAGCTTCCGTTCAGTCAACTTCGCGCCAGCCCTGGGTTCCCTTGGTGGTATCATAAATCCCCTGAACGATGACATCGAAGATAGTGCGGAGGAAGCGCGTGCGAGTCGTCCGACGGAGGGGGATGCTTTGCCGGACGCCGATGATAGGTCGGCGGTACAAGGCGCGTTGCTTCCCCGGGGAGGCTAGAAGGATGTAGAGGATCCTCGGGTCAATAGGGTGACCGAGGAGGTTTGAGGGGGGGGTGAGGTGGGAAAGATTTTGAGGCGTAGATTGGGTACACCAGCGGTATGTCGATGTAGTCTGAGCCCCCCTATGTCGACCTCACTAATTGTATATTGATGGGTAGAGTGGCCCGTGAATGCGGTGGTGATTTCCCTAAACTAGTTCCTCTTTCTTGGAGACCCATAGACTATAGATGCCGCAACGAGGCCGAACAAACGCTACCATTCCCAAAAGGTAGCCCGTCAAGGATTTGTTACCAAAAATTCCGTACACACGAAATGTTGACCAAATAGTCCATGGATACTACTATACACACACGTTTCATCCTTCTACCGCACTCAACCCCTACTGTGCCCGCGCATGCCCATACTTTGTCACGTAGAACCCAACCCCACTGCTGTCCCTGCGCTTCAGCCCGTCCTCCTTCGGCGGCCTCGTAAGCGCGGGGTACGTCTCCTCCTTCACGCCCGGTCCGAAGTCCAGCACGAACGGCCGCGACTGCGTCGCGCCGAACAGCCTGGAGCTCTCGAGCTTGACCGAGTACACAGGCGATGAGTCGTTCCCCGGCGCGTGCACGCTCCACCCGCGGTTCGCCGCGCGCACGTCCCAGAACGCGACGACGCTGTGCCGCGCGGTGCCCGCCGCGATGTGGCACGCGTTGCCGCCGCCGGCCGCGACGTCGTAGACGGGCTCGAACAGCCAGGGGTCGTACATGCTCATGACGGGGTAGAGCGCCCCGCCCGCGGGGTACGAGGACACGCCGGGGATGCGCGAGGCGCGGCGCGAGGAGCGGAGGTCGTGCACGTTCACCACGCCGTCGTACCACCCGGAGATGATGACGTTGTCGGACTCACCCCAGGGCGCGGACGGAGGCGCGCCACAGATACCGTACACTGCAGAAACACGCGGGTGATCGTCGTGCGTGGAGCTGGTGAGGATGTAGGATGGGGCGGTCGAGACGTGCGATTCTTGGAGAGCGTGGACGGTGAGGGGGGTTAGGGAGGACGCGCCGAGGACCGCATGTCGCTTCGAGAGATGGGTCGCCCAGCTGCGGACACGAAGCTCGATGATCTGTGGTGCGGGATCCGTCACCGAGTTGGAGAAGAAGACCGCAGTGCCGTTCGACGAGAGGGATAGAATGTGGTCTCCGTCGGTCGAGATGCTCTCGACCGCATCAGTGCCATGATAAGACCTCTTCTCCCGGTGCGGCGCCTCAGGGTGCACCGCACTCTGGGCTCCAGGCTTGCACGCGGGCAGAACAACACGCTCCAGCGCGCCATCCGCGTACCCCACGTATACGGTGCGATCGAACCCTCCGTCCGGGACGCACTGTATACTCGTGATATCGCGAGAGGCCTGCAGGACCTTGTTGGTCGTGTACGCGCACTCAAACTGGATGCTCGGAGCGGACCCCGGGTCTTCTGAGCGCCCGAATGTGTAGGAATAGATGTGGCTGGCGGCGGCCACAAAGAGGCGAGAGTTGTTGATGGCGAGGTGGGGTTGGAGCTTGCCCGTCCATTTGGACGCTAGCGGTCGGGCGACGAAGTGGGGGACGGTCCAATTATTGTCCGTAGTTGTGTTGTAGCTGGGAGAGGTACTGTGAGCATCGAGGACTAGGCGTCAATAGATAGTGAAGATGTCGAAGATCACGGCGCTCGTTCAGGGCTTGGATCAGGTTTGGATCCAGCTGTCACGACTAATAGAGCTCCACAATGTGAAGTGCCCAATGCTTGTCGGTTAGGAGGCGCTTTCATTCCCATGGATCAGCGACTCGCCCATTCGGCACGAATCAATGTATATCAGAAGATGTGCGAGGTGGTGCACTAGAGCGGCAGTGCTCACGCGGCCATGGCCAGGCGCGTCGACCCAAGTCAATGCAGCAACGGCAGGCGCAGAACAGCATGCAGACAGCCACTGGGTATCCCAGAAGATGTCCATCCTCATGTTGGTTTCATCATGATGTGAGTGGTTCGTCTCCATGGGTTTTCGTCGTTCGAAGCGTCGGATTATCGCAGAAGATGGGATATTTCGCAACATGACGCGAACACTCACCGAACCTGCGCGTAAGGATTCCATAGCTGCATGGATTTGGCCAGACTCCATGTGTGGCGGGGATTCGCCTTCAAGTGTATTTTCCAGCCGTACTCGTTAACCTTGAATCGCTTGCTTATCAGTCTCAGGTATCGCATTACTGGTGTGCTTGGTACATACCAATGTATGAAAATATCGAGATGTCTGTGAGAGCGTCGAAAGGTCGCCGACCGAGAGATAGTGGAGAATCGTGATCCAGATGTCGCTGGGGAGGACATCGGCGAACATGGAAGGACGGAGCCTGAGTCTACCTTTCAAGGCAGCTGTAGCCGGTGCGGACGATCTGTAGTAGCGTATGCGCGACATACCAGAGATACCCAGGTGTGGTGTGAATTGTCCACCCGGTCAGAGGGTGGGTTTATATAGGGCCTGTGTCTTCCCAGAGACGCTTCCTGTGCGTCAAGTCTGGTGTCGCAAGAACGTTCTTCGACGCCGGGGGTTTGACGATTGTGCAGCGTGATATCTGTTCCGGAGCGCAGCTGGCAGCGTTTGGGATCAAGTGTCCTTTCGGGGCGTCGGCGAGGATCAGCGTGAGATGGAAGCGTGTTCCACCCCGGCCCTCTCTCGCCCGAGCCCCCCGCGCGCCTGTCCATCCTGGCGTCCGGCGCTTGGCCACGATGTATGCGTACCCGGCCAGTTCCTTCTCTACTGCAAGCATCCTATACGCTCACCGTAATCCTCCCCGGCGGCCGTGACGTCTCACCATGCGCAGAGATGTGCGCATCCTCCTCGTCGGCGATGGTGCGTCAATCCTCCGCAGCTGTAAACTCCCCTTCTGTTGCGTGCTGAGCAGCGACCTCCAGACGGCGTTGGGAAGAGCACGATAGTCACGTCGCTCATCAAAGAATCCTTCGTGCCGCGTGTATGTCTCGCCGTTCCCTTGGCGCGTTCGAAACTCGTATTGACTCAGCGACGGCGCCTCCATCCTACTCCTCATTCCTCCTTGCATAGGTCCAGCACGTCGTCCCAGAAGTCACCATTCCCCCGGAGGTCACCCCGGAGAACGTCACCACTTACATCGTCGACTCCGGCAGTGAGTACCGCTTGCTTATTCACGCCCCTCGGTCCCACTCGTTTTCCGTTTCTGTTTTTCCATTCTCCCATCCCATCCACCCCTGCCGAGTTCTTTACAACCGCCGAACCTCCTCGTGTTTACATCACTCGTGCCTCGTACCATAGGTGGAGAAAACGACCGGCAACACCTCGAGAGCGAGATTCGCAAGGCGCACGTCATCTGCGTCGTCTACTCCATCGACAATCCCAATTCTTTCGATCGAATACCCACCTACTGGCTACCTTACTTCCGCCAACTCGGCGTCAATGCAAGTCTCCTCGCATCCTTCCGCCCCATCCTTCTTAACGCGTCTCACATAGGTGCCCGTAATATTAGTTGGCAACAAGATCGACCTCCGCGGCGGCGAGGTCACGAACGAGGCTCTCGAGGATGAGATTATACCCATTATGAACGAGTTCAAGGTGCGCCACCGTCACGATCTCTATCGTTCCCCCCAAGGCGAACAGCATCCGCTAGGAAGTCGAGACATGCGTGGAATGCTCCGCCAAACTACCGTTGAACGTGTCCGAAGTCTTCTACTTCGCTCAGAAAGCCGTCCTCCACCCCACCGCCCCCCTTTACGACTCAAGAGATCACGTCAGTACGTCCAGTCCGCAATGGTTCTCAATAGTTCTCACCGGTCGGCATATGTAGATCCTCAAGAAGGATTGCGTCGCTGCCCTCCGGCGAATATTCAAGCTCTGTGATACGAATAAGGATGGCATCCTCGATGCTTCTGAGCTTAATGAGTTCCAAGTACGTCTCAGAGCTGAGGAAAGTACGGACGACGCTGACATGGTACGCTATCTGGCAGCGGAAATGCTTCGATGCGCCGCTTCAGGCCCAAGAGCTCGAAGGCATCAAGGAGATGGTCCGGCAGCACTCAGAAGGCGGTGTACGCGACAACGGATTGACGGAGGAAGGCTTCTTGTATCTACACACTATCTTTATCCAGCGCGGCCGACTGGAGACAACGTGGACGGTGCTTCGGGAATTCGGCTATGGAGAGGATCTTCGATTGACGGAAAGCTTCCTATATCCCAAGTACGCATGCTTCAACTACAGGTTGTACAGAGCACTGCTAACGTTCAGACAGATTCGAGGTGCCTCATGATTGCTCAGTGGAGCTTAGTCCACTAGGCTACCAGTTCCTCACGGTCATTTTCGAGAACTTCGACAAGGACCAGGATGGCGCGTTGAACAAGGAGGAGCTGGACGAGCTGTTCAGCACATCACCAGGCAACCCGTGGGCCGGCCAGAAGTTCCCTGACACCACCGTCGCAGATGACACGGGCGCAGTCACGCTTCAGGGCTGGCTGGCGCAATGGAGGTTCGTTCATTTCTCGGCTGGACTCCGGTCGAAACTAACATCGTGCGTTTCATCTCGTAGTATGACAACGCTGCTCGACTACAGAACGACGCTTGCATACTTGGCATACCTAGGCTACCCTGACGAGCCTCGAACAGCCGCATTGCACGTCACTCGTCCCAGGAAGGTTGATCGGCGGACTGGAAAGTCGACTCGGAACGTGTTCTTGTGCTACGTGTGTGGTGCGGCCGGTTCCGGGAAGACATCGTTACTCCGCGCGTTCGCTGGGAAGCCGTTCAGCCCGATATACGAGCCGACGAAGAAGATGAACAGCGTCGTCAATTCCGTTGATCTCGATGGATCGGAGAAATACCTCGTGGTATGTATGCACTTCGGTTTCGGCGTCGATCTCCATTTCATTCGTTGATTCATTGTGCGTTTCAGCTGCAAGAATTTGGCTCAAAATACGAGGCAGAAACACTCCGGAATCCGAAGAAGACTGACCTCGCGGACGTGATCGTGTACGTGCACGACTCGAGCGACACGAATTCGTTCTCGTACATCAGCAATCTCCGGGTGCGCAAGTTTCACGAATCTTCACGGGCGCGACACTGTGGTCTGATGAGACGCTTCGTAATTAGCAACAATATAGCCTCGACCACATTCCGACGCTCTTTGTGGCGACCAAGTCGGACCTCGACCTTGCCCTACAGGTACGTTTCCACGTTCGCAATTCCGTCAGAAGGCTCTGACAACGTGGCCCGTCTGTAGAGACACGAGGTGCAGCCGGACGTGTACTGCCGACGGTTATTCCTGCAAGTCCCCATCGCGGTCAGCGTCAAGACGGGGCAGACGGCAGACGTGTTCCACGCCATTTGCAGAGTCGCGATGAATCCGTGAGTGCTACCCTCCACCCTGCCCGGCGGTTTGCCGCTAGCCGATCGCGGCGTGTTTCGGCGTTGCGGCGTGCCATCACGTTCATGCATTGATACTGACACGCACGTTGCGTTTCCGCCTTTCTCTGTCGCCCCACGCACCCACAGGAACTCCGCTATTCCAGGCGGCGCAGATCGCGCGTTGTCGGCGACCGCACGCTTGCGGACGTACATCAAGCTGGCGTCGATGGCGAGCGGGCTCTCGGCGGGGCTGTATCTCGTGTACAGGACATTTGCACGACCAGGGATGGGCCAGGGCTGGAGCGTTGGACAGTGGGTCGCATGGCTGATCGGGAGTTCGGGCGGACGGCGAGAGTTGTAGACGTATAGACACCTCTCATGTTGTTCTGGACGATGATCACGGTCATTGGTGGACGGTTGGGACTGTGCATACACATGCCGCAGCGAGACATCAGCTTTCGACGGTGGACAGACGGTTGAGGACGGTCTGCAGATTGGGCCGGTCGGGGGGAGAGATTAGATGGACGATCGAGGCGCAGCGGCCGAAAGGGGGACGGAGGAGCCAATCGGCTAGATCCGATAATCGACGGAGACGGCGCACGGCGGGGGCGTGGCGTCAGTGGGCAACATAAGTGACATACCCCCCAATGCGGACTACAATACCTCCCCAGCCAATGCACTCCCGTCCCTGCCACCAACTGCCATCCACCATCTAACTGCACCCCATTTTCTGCACCGGGGCACCCACACAACACCGCAAGACACCCCTGACGCGACCAAGACCCGTTTACGACAGGCCGAACTCACGATTGCACGATAATCATGGATGAAGACATGGACATGTCGGGCGCGGCGACTTTCCAGCCCCAGCCCCCGTATCAGCAGCAACTGCCTCTACAAGTCCTCGACGATGGTCGGAAGATGCTGTATGTGCATGCACGCTACACCTCCCCTTTCATGCCCCTGCCTCTCCGCTTTTCCGGAGCCTATGCTGCGCATGTGGCACGCACCCATCCCGCACCGGGTACAGTAGCTGACTGATAACTAACTAACCTCCTCATGATTCCCCACACAGCGACCTCGTCTTCGTGCAGGACTGCACAGGCAGCCAGGGGAGCTACATCGCGTCCGCGACAAAGAACATTGAAGAGATTTGCAACCACATCTACGAGTCCGGCAAGCTGCAGGCCCGCGAGGACCTCCGCATCGGCCTCGTCGCGTACCGCGACCACCCGCCTCAGGACCACACGTACGTGACCAAGAACTTTGGCTTCTCGTCCGACATCTCGGAGGTCCACAAGAACCTCTCGAGCCTCTATGCCTCCGGGGGCGGCGACGGCCCCGAGGCGGTCACAGCCGCGCTCGCGGAGGCCCTCAATATGGACTGGCGGTCCTTGGCGAGCAAGATGGTCGTCCTCATTGCGGACGCTCCCCCGCATGGGATCGGGGAGTACGGTGACGGTAATATCTCGCTCCTCAAGGTCCACCTGGGTTTCGGTGCTTGACTCTGGGTTCCCAGGTTTCGACGAGGGCTCCCCCGATGGGCACGATCCGCTGCAGATCGCGCGGGAGATGGCTAGCAGGGGAATCACTCTGGTGCGTCGTGTTTGCGCGTTACTGACGTGTCTCGCTTACCGGGCAAGTGCAGTTCTTTGTTGCGTGCGAGCCCGCGCTGAGCGGCTATTCGGTGAGTTTGGCTTTCCCCTCTCCACTACCGTCGGTTTTGATGAGTACTGACGTCTTCACATCATGCACAGTACGCGACAGACTTCTACCAAGCACTGACGAACATCACGTCGGGGCTCATGCTTCCGCTCACGACTGCGGACCTTCTCACACACGCTATCGTCGGTAGCGTGCTCGAGAACCTGGACATGGAGCGGCTTGTGCGCGAAGTCGGCCAGGCGGTGTCCCAACGGATACTAGGCAACAACGAGAGCGTGGACGACGTTGCTCGTGAGCTCCACGAACGGCTGCTGCTCCGGAACGAGAGCACAAAGAAGGTCGTGATCGAGAGCATCTACCGCGACTGCGAGGAGGCGAAGCACAACGTCAGCACCTACTTCAACGCACCGTCACTCGCGGACGCCCGATCACATTTGAAGCGAGTAAGCACGGACGCCCGCTTGTGTGCGTACGCCATCGTTGACGCGTTTTGCAGGTTCCTGGCACGCGGTTCACCGACAAGTACCTGCACGCACGGATGTCCTCGTCACGAAGCTCGTATTACTCCTCGCCTTACTCGCTGCCGCCGCGGCCCTCGGAGAAGACGTCGCCGACGAAGGCTACGCCTTCGTCACCACCACGCAAGGTCGTCACGGACTTCAAGGCGTTCGGTGCATCACCGTCAGCGAGCGTCTTCGGCACCGCCGTGCAGTCGTCACCATTCTCGCTAGCGGGGGGCAAGGCCGCGTTCGGTGGCATGCGCAACAACGGCCGTTCGACGATGCTCGACGATGACGACGATGACGACGACGAGAATGGCGGCAGGCAGAAGGTCGAGCTCAGGGAAGACTCGATCACGCTCGATCAGGTGCGATCTTCCCGACGTCCATTCTCAGGCGAAATGCTGACAGGGCGGTTTCAGGCAAGGCGCATCGCGCTGCAAAGTGCGTGGAGAGGCACCCGTATGTAAAGCTGTGAGTTGGGCTGCAGCAGCACGGCGTGCCGCGATATCCCTAGTGACAGACCGCCGGTGCTCTGTCCTGTTTACCGCATACGTATGTTGCATTCTGTACTTTGTAATACTATCTCCGCGTCATCCCAACGTCGTTCTCACGTCTATTTCTTTGTCCAGCCGTTTGCGCGTAGGGCATGGTGGATGCTGGATCCGACCGCCGGAATCCAAGTTCTTCTCCTTTACTTTTCCCCTGTCTTGACCGAGTGTCGAGTCTGCTCGGGGCGCCGTGTCGCTGCCGAGCTTGCTATTTTGCCGACCCTGTTCACGTTGTGGTGGTATTAAGCTTGTAGCACCTCATTGCACCTTCTGTTTTTCAACCTTGTTCTATCTCATTTAACACGGTATTGATTTGTATGACCGAGACGTTTTCCTGCAGTAATAGTAAGTAGCACTGTCGATCCGCTGTACAAGTAGACTGGTACGAGTAATGCACAGGACTTGGGGTAGACGAACATGCATAGATCAGACGTTCATATGTAGGACAATGCGATTACAGTAGCAGATCGACAGCGAATACGGAGAAGGACAACATTACACCAGGACTACGACTTCTTGGTCTTCTTTTTGGCTTTCTTCTCTTTCGACGGGGCATCGTCGGACGAGTCTCTAATTACCCGTTTCGACGTTTTTTCTACATCCAGCGCGACCGGTGGGACTGCCTCTTCTGCACCAGGTGTTGTTTCCTGCGAGGTGGATTCCCCAGTCCCCGCAGAATCGTCGTCAGATGCCGAGTCTCCTTGTGCATCCTCTTTCGCCTTCCCCGCCGCCCTCTTTTTCCTTCTCTCTTCCTTTCGTGTCCGCTTCTCCGCCTTCAGCCGCTTCCTCTCCGCCTTCTCCGTTTTCCTGGCCGCCTTTGCTGCCCTTGGATCCTGCACGTCCTCATCGTCTGCCTCCTCCTCTTCACCGTCGTCCGTAGCCTTATACTTACCCTTCGACTTTGATCGCTTCTCTGCCTCCTTCGCCTCCCGTTTCCGACGTTTCCTTGCCACCTTGTCCTCATTCTCCACATCCGCGACCTTCCGCTTTTTACCCTTAGGCTCCTTCAACTTTTTGGCGACGGGTGCAGGGGAGGAAGAGGAAGAGGGCCCAGGGAGGCTGGTAGAGACCGGCACGGCCTTCTCGACGTCGTCCGTAGACAAGACCGGGCCGCGGTAGAACATCGCGTAGAGCATGCTGCGGGCGGCCTGCTGTTTGGCCTGGGCCATGATGCTCAGCCGGGGAGCGAGGGTGCCGTCGCTGTTCAGGCTCTGCGGCTCGGAAGGGGTCGTCGCGCCGGAGAGGGCTGGGGTACCAGTGGTCGGTCGGCGGTTGGAGATGATGCCCGTCTTGGTGCGCTCGAGGTTCAAGTTCGGAGTCGAGCTGCCCTCCGAGTCCTGTGCGATTCATGAGCACTGGGGGAGGAGGAGGGAGGAGGGAGAAGGAGTCTTACGGATTCGTCGTCCGAGTTGTGGACTTTGACTTGGATGCTGACCGAGGCGGCCTGGAACACACTGCGTGCAAAAGATCATGTTGAATAAGTGTTGTCGCGGGAGAGTACTAAAGACGTACTGATCCCAGAAGGGGAACGCCTCATCGCGGTCCTTGCCCACTCCTGCCAGGGTCTTCTTTTGGACGATGTTTATGGGCTTGGTGATTGCGCCGCTGCGGAGCCCGGAGCCCTTGCCAGACCATCCTTGGGAAACGAGGTGTGCATGACCATCGAGAGGCATCGCCGAATGTGTTGGGCTGCAGAGGCAGGCCAAGTTTGGCGTCGTAGACAAGGCCGGCCGGCTTCGGAAAGAAAGAGAAGTAGACAGGCACACGTGATCCCGGACGCGCGCAAACGGCGCGGGTGGCTGCTTCCTCAAGACTCAACCATCCCACTCATCCGCCATCCCTCGTCCGCCTCTCCCCTTGCACGATGTCAGGATCACGAACACGGAAATTCTCGGGCGAGGAGAAGGAGCAGCTCCTCGCTAACCTCGACCTCGAAGGTCAGTCTCCGCCCACGTCCTGCCCGAGCTCATACACATGATTGTGTTCCGCGCGATACAGTGGCGCACAAGACGCGGCAGTTCGAGGACTGGATGGCGGATACGCTCGAGAACTTCCGGCGGCACCAGGAGAGCTTGATCTCGCGCATGCCGCGCATCGTCCGCAACGTCACCATGCGCGAGTTCGCCAAGTACAAGGGCGACATCCAGGCCGCGGTCAAGGGCCACTCCCGCGAACTCTTGGGCTCCGAGGACGCGACTATCGACTTAACCACACGGAAACGGAAGTGGGTGGAGAGTCAGGAGGTGGACGGAGATAAGCTCGGGAAGGAGGAGTCTTCAAGGGTTGTCAAGAACGGTACGAGGCACCCGCACGCGTCACTTTGGTTGATGTTCACTCTGGTACAGCCCGAACAGTCGCAGCCACACCAAAGAAGAAACCATCATCCAGCGTTGTGCCTGAGTCGGCACAAAAATCCCGTCTCCCAATAACCAAGACTCCAGCCAAGGTACGCACCCCCACCCCCAATGCGTGGTATACCTGGCGTATTGTTGTCTCTCGCCGCTCACCCATAACCACCCAGACACGGAACATGACGCGCGTACCCTCCGGAGCCGTTTCGCCAAGTCCACAGAAAGGCGTCCCGAAACCACTCGGTTTCTCCCGCATGCCCACGCGATTCGCATCTCCCACAAAACCTTCGCAAGCCCGTGCCCCCACCTCCCGTGTACCCTCATCATCAACGTTCAACCCCGTCCTGCCCTCAGAAGCCTCGCATCCGCGCTGGCCACGCAAAGACGAGCGTTTACGCAGCGTGAACGGTTCCCCTATCGCGAATCCATATCAGTTGGATCTGAAGAACTGGTTCAAAGCTATCGCAGAGGAGCCAGAGTCTGGCGACCAGCTGCGCTTTACTGCTGCAGGAGGCGCAGGCAAGAGTCTGAAGAAGCAACGGAGCATCATCATTCGGTCCGGTTCGTCGTCAAGTCTCGGGGTGGCATCCCAGCACGGAACGCATTCGCGGTCGACGTCACAGGCCAGCACGCTCGTCGGCGCGCATTCGCCAACTGACGAACTGGCCGGCAAGGATCAGCGCAAAGGGAGCACCGTCAGCGAGCGGGTCTCGTTGGAGGATCCCTTCGTCGGTCCCTCGTTCTCTGCGCTAGTCTCGGTCCAGACCAAGGATGGACACGTCCTCGAGTTCAACCCTCTGCAAACGTCGCCTGAAGAGCTGGATGCGCTGGAGGGCATCTCGGACAGCGCGAAGAAACAGGCGAAAGAGGATATGGCACGGATGATACAGGCTACGTTCGAGAGATGGCGGATTAGCTAGGACATAGGATGGCATCCTCGTCACTCGTTCTTCCCGTGTCTCTTGTCGTCGACTCGTTCTCACATGGACTGCTATTGCTCACATCACATCCGACTGTTTCTGGCATCAGTTTCCGTCCATCACGCATTGTACAGTATCGGTTGACTACTGTATTTATACGAACGTTCCTTGCTACCGCGAACGATACATTGTCTGATGATCGGTCAATAGAGGAGGCCTACGAGCGCAGCCCGACAAACAGACTCGTCACGATTACGCAGCTTGATGAGTAACTTGTTGTCGTTGTGCAGCCTGGATGGTTGGCATTAAGATTGATGATCCGGCATCACAAGAATGTCCCCTACCTCTGAGATTGTTTCCGGAGCTCCAAATATTGGGCGAAGGGTATAGCACCAACAGCGTGTCCCTCGCCCAGAGAAAGGGAGAAGCTGCCCGTCGTCACGTACCCAATGATACTGTCTTTCGGAGGCGGGACTTGTGAAAGCTAAGGATGCGACACGATCCATCAAATTAGTACATTGAGGTCGAGAATCGTTGTGCGCACCTCAGTCTCGTCAGGGCCGTCCTGAACTAACGACAGCCCGTTCTTCCTCTTCACCTCCGCCTTGACCCACACCCTCGCCTCATCGTCGCCAACGCGGTAGATGACAGCCAAGTCGTCCGGACACCCTCGCCCGCATAGCGTAACGCTGACTTGGACAAGCGCACCCTTGATCAGGTCCACGCCCCGCAGGCTCGCCAGCGGGTCCATCCTACGCTTCGCGCGCACCTGGTTGACCTGCACGAGCAGCCCCGCGGCAGGGTTGAGCATCGACGCGACGTCCGCGACGAGCTGCGGCACATCCGCCCCACGCAAGAGCCACTGCTCGACCTTCTTATCCGACGCCGCGGCCGGCGCACCGTGCACGGTCATCGGCTCCTCCCTTTGCGCGTCCAAGAACTCCCCCTCCTGAGGCTTCGCGGGCTCCTCGATCCCCAGCACGACGCCCCAGTCGGGCCGCCACGGGCTGCGCGTGCCCAACTTCTCGTAGTTCGGCCGCTTCGCGGGGGGCTTCCTCTCCCAGGCGTCGTGCTGCTGCTCCTCCGTGTCCTCTGCGTACATGTCGTACGCCTCGGTCGCAGGGAAGTCGCGCGGGAAGTACGGGCAGCCGGCCTCGAACGCCTGCACCTGGCGCTCGCGCTGGCCGCCGACGCGCGTGCCGGTGTAGATGAGGGACGAGAGGAAGGGCATGGCCCAGCCTTGCGGGACGACGAGCGTCCAGCCGTGCAGTGACGTCGTCGACTGGAGGCGCGAAGACGCAGAAGGAGTCTGCGTGTCAGTGAGGGCGGCGTTCTCGACTGAGCGTTGGATGAGGAGGACGGGGACGCGGTCATCGTTGCGTTCGGATTTGAGGGGTGTTCCGGGGACGAGGTTCTGCGGCAGGAAGGGCGGTTTAGATGTATGCCAGCGCGGACGAGAGTCGTGACTTACGTTTGATCGACGTTGGTCGAGGTCTTTCTTCTTGTATTTGGGCTTGCGCAACACCATCCGGACGTTTTCGTCCCAGATTTGGCTTTGCGCCAACCCGGCGGATGGGAAGACGGTGGACGCAGGTGAAAGCGAGGGTCCACCCTCGAGTTCGAGCTTCGCATTCTTGGGAGGGAAGCTATAGGAAGGTGAGCGGTATTCGCATAGGCACAGACTGCGAGATGTACCTTAACCTGGGATCGTGAACGGTGAAACCGATAACCATCCCTCTAGGCACGGCGCCTGCAGACTGTATGTGGCTCAAGGAGTTCCAAAACTGCATCCATGTCCCGATGGTTTAGTGAATGGACGACAAGAGAATAAATATCATCGCACCTTCTTGAATTCACCTCGTTTATCATCCACAGGTTTCAACGCACCCTTGATGACCTGGCTCGCCTTCGGACCAATGATCTCAAACATGTTAAAGTGCTCCCTGAGATCTGCCATCTCCGCTTCTGTCACGCGCCCCGCCTGCTTCACGACATCCAGAGCGAAGGACAGAGAGATGCGGAGGACCTCGTGCACGTCCTCTGTAATCGATGGGTGGACCCGGACCCAGACCATCCGCGTACGCTGCTGTTGAGCATCCACTACCTCCGTGTCCTTGCCCTTGCCCTTGCCCTTCCCGTTGGAGTTTTGGCCCCGAGTGATCGCTGGCGGTCGTGGCTCAAGGGCGTCTGCGTGCCAGATGATGGTCGCAGGGCCAATGAGGTTGTAAGGGTACTTGTTGTACTCATAGATATGTGTGTCCACCGTACGCGCACCTGTCAGATACCTGTAGTCGTATGAGCTCCCAGCAACTCATCGTTAGCAAGGACGTACCTCTTCGCACCGGGACTGGGCCCTTGACAATCACAGCAGCTATCTAGTGCTGCACGGAGGACGTCTTCAGGTCCTTTGATCTCGATGGTAGCGAAATAGGACGCGTCGTGAAGGATCGACCCATGCACAGACGCTCTATGAGATGGTCTGAAGGACTTCTCCGTTGGCGTAACGGCCTGCAGCACGGTGCGTTAAACCGTGTAGATGAGGTGAAAAGTTATCTTGACGGACCAGTTTGTAACCCCACATGCTGTCCATGTGCATCCTCTTCGCGTGCCATATGTGCGTTTCCAACCATGTCTTATCCTCTGTGATCGATACGCATGAGCCAAAACACCGGTGACCTGGGCAGGCGAACTCACTCTGCCGACTGAGGAGGGAGGTGGTGCGCTTCACCCTCTTTAGCTTTCCTTGCTTGGGATTGCTGCGTCCCAGTGCTTTGCGACGAGCGGGGTCCATCTGAATGGCAACGCATGTCTTTCATTGTACGCGAGATGAACTCGGGACAGAACTCACCTCAGCGCGAGCTTTGTCTCGCAACCTCAGTGGCACTCTTCGGACGTCATGACTTGCAGCTCGGCGCCGCAAGTGTCTCGGAAGTTGCTGCCAAGCACGCGCAGTAGAGTTCGCCCTTGTGTCGACGTTGGCTCGCGAGGTCTTCCGGCAGAGAGGGGTGTGGAACGTACCGAGCATTTTCCATAGCCTGGTGCATAGCGTTCATCTCAAATGCCCTGGACTACAATGTGGACCATGACAACCCCGAAACCTCCCAAGAGCTGGGCACACTCACCTCGGCAAACTTCTCCACGTCCAACGCGCCGGGAAGCCCTTTCATACCTCCACAATCACCCACATGAGACCACCGCCACCACGTTGGGTGAATTACTCACTGTCGAAACGTACGGACTTTGAGGGGCCCGCTTCGGGAGGGGTTCCAGGAGTAGAAGGTCCGGCATCTGGCTGGACCGCGATGGTGCGCGCGATTGCGGTCTTTTGTTTCTTGCGTTCGCGTCCCGAGAGCTCGTCCGTGGAATGAGACTCGTTTTGTCGCTTTGGGGCCATGTCAAAGCTTCTCTGCTATGTGACAGCAGGGTGCGGGCCAAGTCCTGGTGGTCCCCTTCACTGCAAGACTCGGAGGGTGGAAGAGATCATAATAGAGTGGGACGTGGGGGCGTCTAGGCCACATGGAGAGCACATGGAGAGCACATGGTGCCGCGTGGCTGCCATGTGCGCTGCCCAGGGAGGACGCGAAGCATGCAGCGCGAGCTCGAAGCCGTACGCCCAAGCAGGAATGTCACTCACGGGCCCCCAGGCTTCCAGTGCACCTCGGGACTGCGTGTCCTAGAGGCTAGCCCCCTCATTGCGCATACAGGGAGATTTTGGGAGCGAGATCCCCTCAGGGAACCATCATTAATCGCTCTTATCTTTTTAAAGACTACTTAAATCCATTGCTCCCTCGAACATTACTGCATATATCACGGGCGTCGAACGGGGCGGATCCACACCAGGCGCAACGGGCGAATGGTTGGTGCCACTGCCACGGGTGTGCGTAGGTATTACAATTTATCAATGGCTCACCGGGTGTGCATCGGGTGCAACTGGACATGCACCGTGACCCCCGGTGGAGTTCAGGTTCACCAGTACACGTTAATGAATGCACGGGGCGTGAGGAGTTCGAAGCAGCCATTTGAGTTGTGAGGATTCAACTACTGCTGAGCACAAGGTGAAGCATGGTAAACCCACGGGTAACAGAGGGTAATAAGGACATAATGGCGGGTTGTTTTACTCTTGAGTTTTGCTTCGTCACGCTGAGCCGAAGGCGAAGCAATTTATCGTGGCAAAGCCACGGGTCAAAACACACTAGTGTGGATTGTGGGTCGGCCCGGCAGGCACACTAGTACTACTGGGGGTGGCGCACGTGGCAAAACGATCGAATCTGACATACCATGCCCCGCGATGGTGAGTTAATTGAGGTTATGATAGCATACCGACGGTCCGCGACGTTGTACGTGTGCCTTCAGAAGATGGATTCTACCATGACACAGAGAATATGATTCATCGAAGTTAGCATATTGATGGAAATACTTACAGACCCACCTCGGTCCTCCACCGACAGCCTCCTATGTTTGGGATACGCGTACAAAGAGATACGGTCTCGGCTTATGCTGACATCGCGTAAGTCTGTCTTTCTACAAGAGCAACTGGTCGGAGAGACCGACAACTACACGCATATCCGAGCCACTACGGACCAAACGACTGCTCTCGATACGCTGCGCTTGCTAGCGATGAAGCTCTAGCCTGCGGGCGGGCATACACTCAGACTGCTCATAGGCGAGGATCGTGAGCTGATGGCGATTTGGTGTTCGCTCGAGTAGATGAGTAGCCACGCAACTTGAACATGTCGTAGGTATGATCACTCAAGGGATCAATATCGATCAATAGGGCTACGTAGCCTTTCACATGAGGACGCCGCGATCCCGACTGGCTGAATTGACAGTGTGACTCTCTCAAGGCGATTGAGTCGGGGTGCTTGGAACTGTGATGACGATAGAGGTTCTTGTGCATATTTTGTATTTCACCTTGAACGCAGCGAACATTGCTGCTATTAGTGGATTCTATATAACAGACGACATACGTGGTTGTAACTTGTGGCCACTGCCGTCAGTCACGTCTGCTGAACTGTCCTTGCGGGGCCATCCGGTGCACCAGCCGCTCGAAACTCATTGATCATCCCTCAACACCACTCTAAATCTCCACACTAACCCAACCAACTACACCTCTCCATCACGGTGAACTTCAAGTCGTCCCCGTCCACAACAACGCGAACCTGCTCCATCGTGTCGACGATGCCAGTGAAGTGTGCGCCACAGTCCTCGATCTTCGACCTCTCATGGCTCGTGCAGACCGCGATGACGATCGCCCCGGAGGCGACGCCCGCCTGGATGCCCGACGGTGAGTCCTCAAAGACTACGCACCGCTGCGCGGTGCACCCGAGCTCGCTCGCCGCGAGCAGAATCGAAATCGATATTCAACCCGCTATGCGGTTTGGAAAGGAGGAGCCCAGTTGGGTTCAAGATTGGTTCGCGATCGAAAGTAGGTTGCAAAATCTGAGTCGAGTCATATAATGAGGATAATCATCAATGAGATGTTGGTTATTTATTCTGCTGGGGGATCCGTCAGTCGAGTTCCGAACGTCCTGAAGGATGCACGCACAGCGGATCGTCGATCGGCGTCGACGTCGGACACGAAGAACTTGGTCGGGTAAGCGCCAACAGCACGGCGTGATGTTTCGCTTGTGACCAGATAGGTCACGTCCCATGGCAAGTGGTTTCAATGACATCATCGAGAGTTTTCCGTATGTCGAATCTCCCAGCGTGTGCAGCGACTGACTATAGTCCGATGCGCCGCCGCGCCGAGCGCCCAGTTGGCCACTGGCACTCCTCTTGCGGACCTCCGCAATGCCCCTACGGTGCGAGTCCGCACGATTCCTATGCTCAAAGGGATATGTAGGCAGCGAGTCGGTCACGGAGAACCACTCTCCCGCTCACTTCCCGCACGCTGCCTACAGGTGAGACGCGTTCTGGTCTCGCCGCCATCACTCCCTGCTCACGCACGCACGCTTCACACAGCGCTTTCATGAAGTTCCTCCGACTGAGTCACTTCATCCTACTCGTCTCGAGCCCCTATACTTCAGTTTTTACTTCCCTCCAGCCGACATGAACCTCCTGCCAGAGCTCCAGCACGTTTGTCGAGCCCAGGCGATCAAAACGCTCAAGCCAGTATCTGTCATACACCCAGGCTGCCGTCAATTGATTTTCGCTCTCCCTGCCTTTCCCTATCCCGCCACTACTGGTACCAAAATGCCCATGCACGGCGTCGACCATCGCGTTGTCCTGGATGCATGCCGCATCCTCACCAACTACGCGGCCGAAGAACAAGAGGGCTATATCTCAAAGGATCGTGCAGGACCCAGGTCGACACCCTATACTGCGCCACAGCGAGGTCTTGGCTCCAGACGAGTACTATTACCATCCGGCGCCCCCTGCGACCAGGACAGAGGCTAACTACCCGATCGTGACTGACTTCGCTGCATGGAAGTTCCCCGATAAAATTCCCGACCACTGGACACGACCCGAGTCGCACACGTCCGAGCAACTTCTGGCACTTCGACGCAAATATACATGGAGTATGCCGAACGATATCTGGTACCAAGTGACGTCTGGGGACGGCGGCTGTGTGGTTACCAAATATTTGAGCTGTGCGTGTCCCATGGCTTTTGCAGTTCTATAGCTGAGATTGCTGATTCAAACGATAGCTTACGGAGTCTTTCACCTCGTGCCTCAGGACCATGAGGATTGGTTCGTGAGGAACCAAATGGACCGATACATTTGGGGTCTTGGCGATCGGACCGGCATCCATGACCCTGCAAATGGGCTTACGTTGCGCCTCGACTTGGGGCGCCTCTTCGAACGACATGGACTTGTCTTCTTTCCGACCCCAGTAGAGGGCAAGTTCATGGCTTACCTGTGCAGGTGGAACCTTGACTATGTCGAACCGTTCCATCGGCGACTAGTTACCATCTCCCCGCGGGTATCCGAAGAGTTTCTATACGCTCGGTTCGCACACACCATGATCAAACTTGTGAACACACTGCCGAACTCGCATCTCAATCCTTTCCCAATCCCCGAGGGCGCCAAGCCATCAAAGAAGGAATGTGAGTAGGATCACAATCTTGTGCATGGTTTCACAGTCACAGTCGACTGACATGTTTTTGTGCTTCCGTTTTCTTTTAGTTATGCCTAGGAACGATTTGTGCGGCGGAGACGCAGGTGATGAATGTGTGTTCTAAGCAACCTCACTTGATTGAATCCAGAAAGTTCCAAGTTAAATACAAGGCATTAACTACAAAGGGATTATCGCGTACTACTACTATCACAATGTGCATGTTGGTACAATGAATGAATGGGGACTAGCAATGATAGCGGGGGAAAACAGCGTGAAGCGAAGCGAACAACAGGAAGTGGGTACTCCTTGGGGACGTTGGTGAGTTGCCAATACAAACGAGGACGAGAACACATTATGTACTCCCAAGCCCCTCTGGATATGGTACGCATGTTGACTCATGTATAGAGGCGGAGGCGGAGGCGCACTCCCTTGATACAGACAAGGGGCCCCGAACACACACATCACTACCAAGGGGAAGCAATGAGGGCTCAGCGTGGCAAGTCATCGTCAAAGTTGCGACCTTTGCTAGGCCCTTCGGCGTCAGGCCAGCCGTTGGCCTTATCGTTCTATCGCCATAGACGACATCAGCTCCACCATACAAAAGAAGGAAAAAGAGCAGGAGAATGCTGACTACTCACATCCCTGTCGTATACGCCCGCGCGCGAGCTGACCATATCGAGCCCGATGACGTTCGTCGGGTCGCGGTTCTGCAGACATCATGCGCCGTGAGTTCCGCGCCGAGCTCCGAAAGCGGGTAGGTGCATACCTTGAGGGGGACACTGAACTGGACGCTGCGAGTGGTTTCACGCGGGGGCCCGACGGGAACACTAAGCGTGCCAGAGCGGTTGCTCGCCGCCTGGTTCAGGCTGTCCTCCTCATGAACGCCGCGGCCACGGTGGGTGTTACGGAAGTTGAGCATCGCGAGGAGGCTGTTGACGTACACCTTGCTGGCGATCCAGCCGAGGAGGATCCATCCTTGCGAGTGAGGCAAGGTGAGGAAGATGACCAGGAAAAGTATCTGGATTGCGCTATGAAAGATGTCGATAAAATTAGTACAGACTATTCGTTGCGTCAGACAAATTGGGGGAACGAACGTGTAGACAGTCCCACGATTGAAACAGTAAACAATGGCATTCTCGTACAAGCCTTGCGGCTTGGCCATACCGGGGTTGCGAGAGGGTTGCATGTACCAGAACATGGCACCGACAATCAGGATGTCGGCGGCGACCGCGATAGCAAGGCCGATCCCACGGAATATTTTCACGCTGTTAGTCACAATCTCGAAGAATAGGTCTTGTCGTGCACTAGGAATCAAGAGTCAGTACTCCCCACGAGGGTTTGACGTGAACAGTGCGTACATGTTGACGATGCCGACTGCATTCGGGAAGTGAGCGATAGCTGACAGTTGACGCAAAAATCGTTACTCACCGAGATTGAGAGCTATCGAGAGAAGACAAACATTTGTGAATAACCGCAAGAAACCTCTTACGAGTGGATATCTTACCACCAGATACCTGTGCGAGTACAGCCTTTCTATCGATTCAGAAACACGGAACCACTGAAAGAGAGAGTGGAGCAACTTACGATGAATGTGGGAACAGCTATCCGCTTGTTTGTGACTGACCAGAGACGGAAGGCATAATAACTGAGTACTCATTGAATCAGCAGCAACTCAAGCATCACACTAAACAGCTCACCATTGCACAGCAGCTATCAAGATTGTCTTCCGGTCACAAATCAGTTGAGAAAAAAAAGCTCTATAGGAGGTTCCACTCACTGAGAGTACCTCCTCAGCCTGATCATGATTCTTAAGCAATAGGTAATAGGGACTACCGCAAGGGGACTTACAATAAACGTCCTATAAGGTACGATTAGCACTGGCACATTAGAAGCAGGCTTGTGGCTCACTGAGTAGTGACGAGCCGGTCAAAAGCGGTCATGAAGTTGGTGATAAGGTAGCGGTATGCGCTGCGGCGAGTGAATAACCGGACCCAGGCGAAATATAAATGCAGCATCAACCTACGTATGTGATACTAGGGGAGACAAGAGGGGTTACCATGTTGTAAATACTCAAAACCATAACCACTTACTGAGAGTCGTCGCAGCCGTGTCTATTGCCCTATTCGCGCCGGGCGCTCGGTAAGTAGGGTGCTTCTTAACAGCAGGCGATGCACGCGTACCATAATGCACCAACCTGGGAAATGCACGTTTTAATTACAAACACTCTCGGCACGCGAGGAAGCAAGACTCACCGTACACTTGGTCCCCATATGATCTGCAGGGAAGCGGGTGTAGTAGATGTACGTTTCTGATCACGGAGAGCATCATGAGCGGTAAACGGAGGTGCCTAAGATGAGCAGCCAACATACGGAAGAACGTGAGGCCATAAAGGACGACTGAAAAGATGAAACCGATGAGGAGCACACCAAATGTGCTCCCCAACTCGTCTGAGGTCGCGACCGCCACGGGTTCTTGTGTCGAGCTCATGCTAGGCGGCCAAACGGGAGGACGCCTATCGTTATCGCACGAGAGAGAGGTGGTGGAGGCGGAGAGCGAGAGCGACGCGGAGACGCGAGCTGGGAGAGAACAAGAGCTGAAAGAGGAAGAGGGCACCCTCGCCCGCTACTAGTCGCGACCCTTATTCCCATATCGGGTGACGCGTTCGTCTTCCACAGCTGCCGCCATCCCCGTCGAGACCACAATCATGCCTGGCCCCGTCTCCATCCCTCCCGTCTTCCCTTCTTACGCCCCTTCCGCTGTCTTAGCCTTCCAGTTCTCTAGCTGGTACCCGGCATTCCGCCAGCACAGTATCAAATCCACCGTCATCCGACCCCTGTCTGCCGCCTTCCGAGACTATCTCGATTCTGACGGCGTATTTGTCCCAGACGGCGCCGAGGACCTGTCAGTCGTTTGCGCATACACCCCAACCCCAACTCTCATCCAACACATCTCCGCCGTTTCACAGACCGGCCGAGAGCACGCTTTCCGACGATGACGATGCCAGCGATGGAGACGAGGACGAGCTCACGAAGTTCTCGTTTCCAGAGCTGGATGCGCAGATAAGAGAAGCGATAGCGGAATATGGTGCGGTGTTCCCTAAGCTCAACTTCTCTTCTCCGAGGGTGCGTACGCGCAGTCGTTTTATATTCCGGCATTACTGGGCCAAGCGTCCATCGCCCAATGCCGCCGATGAATACGGAGCCTGTAAGCGATGTCCGCTCACACACATCTTCAGGATGCGGCATGGATGCTACCGGCATCGTCCCCATTGAAATGCATGTCTCCAGCCGATGTCTACTTGTTACTCAAGTCCTCTGATTTCGTACAACATGACCTTGACCCCGAGCTCGTGTTCGATGCTTGCGAGCCTTCGCACACAGACGGATCCCCAATTCCCTATGATCTCGAGCTCGTGCTGCGCAAATGGTACCCCGTCGACCGTGCTAGAGAGTTGCGTTGCTTCGTGCGACAAGAATTTCTCATAGGTGGGCGGAGATTGTTTTCCGAGTAAGGAGCGTCCTCCTTCGCTGACCTGACCTTTGATGCTTTCTAGGTATCTCGCAACGAGATCCCAACTTTTACGATTTCTGGAACGAACCCCACACGCAACAGAAGGTCTTTGACGCCGTCACCGCGTTCTGGGAGGCCAACGTCAAAGGAAAATGGGAGCAGACTCAAGGGGACTGTATGTCTTTTTAATCCCACTCATAGCACCCGCATATAGTGACTCCGTTGCTGCTCTCCCGCCGGACACGCGAACGACCGCCGTCTGTTGCAGATGTCTTCGACTTCCTCCTCACGCGCGATCTCTCACGCGGCCACATCGTCGACTTCAATCCATACCACCCTCGCACGGACCCGCTGCTCTTTACGTACGACGAGCTCCACACCATCCTGCTTGCGCGCCCAGAGAAGCCCGAGCTGCGTGTTGTGGACTCCCCCAGCCATCCTGCAGCGACGCGCAACGCGCCTGCTCACCAGCACAACATGATGCCGATCGAGGCGCTGGCGATGAGCAGCGGGAGAGACATCTCGGAATTTGCGGACGCTTGGCAAGAAGAGATTCGGAAGAGCATGGCTGGTGACGACGAAGACGACGAAAATGTATCGTCAGGCTGAGAGTCTTTCTCTTGACCTCCTGCAAGCATAGACTTGAATGAATCCCAGGTGTATCCATAAAACACTACTCGTGTATCGCCTACCAAATACTACGTCCCTATCATATAACATCCACCGTTCCCGTCGCCACTCCTCGTCCTCAGCAAATTTTCAGCTGCGCAACGCTCGGGTCGTGGTCGCTCGCGCGCGCCGATAACGACGCCGCCCAGTTGTTGACGTGCACATGCTCGACCTCGATCCCGCCGCGCGCCGCGATCGCGGGCGAGACGAACATGTGGTCGAGCTGCTCCGCGTTCTGGTCGAAGAGGTACGTGTAGCGCTCGACGTCCGGGACGCCGGCCGCGACGTCGACCTCGGTGAGGAGCCCGTCGAACGGCGCGAAGACGGAGCGCGTCTGCGCGTACTCGTTGCAGTCGCCCGCGACGATGACGTTCGCGTTGGGGTCCAGCTTCAGGAGGCGTTTCACGAAGGTCTAGAATATTTGGGGAGAGAGCCGTTATCAGCACGGTGCACCATGGTTGTTAATGGTTTTAAGGCCGCGCTGTGTACGCGATATATATGTAAGCCTATATCAAGGCGGCTTGACGACGGCTGCCGTTCGGAGTGCATCCTGGTGCAACTTTGTCTGATTCGCAGCCGTCGCGGGCTGCCAAGTCCTTATGTTTTTGTTTCTCGGTCCGAAAGTACGAGTGGAGTTGTTTCATGGCTAGCGCGTTTCGAGAAACCCTTGATGCTCTTTGATTCTGCAGGTTCGCCAGATAGCATGGCGTCATGGCCACCCGGATCAGAGCCCAATAGATGGCGAGAGCGACTCACCGCGACCGCCTTGACTTGGCTCGTCCGCTGGTCCACCCCGGCGTTGATCGGAGGGCGGGAATCGCCCTGCGTGGACGTCCCGCCTAGCTTGGCCGTGAGGTGGAGGTTGATCGTGAAGAACCGTGCTCCGGAGGACGTCTCCCAGTGCGCGACCAGCGGCTTGCGGCTCGCGTTCCAGGCAGTGTTCGTCGGGTCGATGCGGCCAGGGTTGAAGCTGCGCATGAGGTCGGTCAGTCGTTTGAGGGGGAGTCGTGCCCATCTTTAGACTACATATGGAGTTGAGGAAGGGGGAGGAAGCTCACGTCAAGGTGACACCATCGGATCCGCTCTGGGGCACGGTCGCGTCGAGTGCCCCGCCTGCGGGAGAGCCGGGGACGAGGCTGAACTTCGCGCTATTGAACCTGCCGGTGTATCAGTCGAGACAGCCTGGCGCACGCAGGTGTGGAGACGTACAGATACGCAACACGGATGTTGCCTCCCGGTTCGCCGCCGTCCTGGTCGTCCACAGGCGAGATCTCGGTGAAGTTGTACCCCGCGCTCGCGTTTCCTGCACTCCGGATGGCGTTCGAGAGGTTCGTGAGCGTGACATTCGCGATGACGACGGCGTCGTCCGTGGGCCCGGAGTTGTCCTGGACTTCTTGAACAAACATGAGGTCGGGAGAGTTTAAGAAGTTCGCGATGTGGCTCGCGACGGCGGGCATATGCGAAGACGTCGGGGCCATGTTCTCGATCTATGGTCAATGGGATGCATGAGCGTGGCTACTACATGTGCAGAAAACCAGAAGCTGAATGCGCACGTTATAGTCTCCGAGAGTGATAGTACACTCGTCATCGCCTGGAACGATCTTCGCGGGTGGGATGGCGGAGCTAGGGGTTGAAACGACCGTAGGTGCTGTAAATGGTACAAGGTAGTAGAAGCCAAACCTTAGCGGACGAATGAGCTTCTTGAATATATT
Source organism: Ganoderma leucocontextum (assembly GCA_020736865.1). Lineage (NCBI taxonomy): Eukaryota > Fungi > Basidiomycota > Agaricomycetes > Polyporales > Polyporaceae > Ganoderma > Ganoderma leucocontextum. The sequence continues at coordinate 1,798,483 of JAHKGY010000006.1, forward strand.
GCACGAGGACATTGGGCTTACTGGTAAACAATCACACCGGTGATGTCCGAGAATTGCTTGCCCAGCGAGGTCGTCGGGTTTTTCGTACCGTCAAGTGGTGAACCGATGATGACCGTCTCCGGATTGGCATCTGGGACATTGTCCGGACCTATACACGTTCTTAGTTGCCTTGCGGAACATTCGAATGGCGATGGATCTACGTACCGATCGTGATAGTCAGGCCGCCGCGGCTGTTCTTCCCCGTAACGTTCCAATCGCCATAAACCCAGAACTCGCCAAACGAGTTTCCGAAATCCGTGGCGGTAGGATTCTTGACTGTCACAAGCTGCCCCTCCAGACTTTTCCAGAAGTCCATTCCGTACTTGGTCGGTTGGAGCTTATGATCCTCCACCTCGATTTGGCTCCGGTTGCCAGGAACGGACAACCATCCGTCATTTCCCCTGTCGAGCCCGGAGAGCCTTTGAGTAGGAGGACTACGGTCCTGACCGAGGACAAGTGGGGCCACAGTGTTGTTGGACGAGAGGATGGTGATGTTCGCGGGCGACTCGAGCTCGGTGGCGAAGAGGTAGCTCGGATTGCTGGTCGACCGGAAGTCGGTGACCTCGCCTGAGAGCGAAATGAGGTCTCCGACAGCGACGCTCGCGAGAATCGTCTTCGAGGTGGTGAAAACGTTGAGACCGCTTGAGACCGCTACATTTTTGCCCCGCTCCTCTTGGATCCAGAATCCAGAAGTGCCCTTGATATTACCACATGGGGATGAGCACTCCTTGTCTATCGGTGCCTGTGCAGAAGTTATGAAAGCCGCACCTTGGCCGTGACAGTGCCAGTGAGGTTCTGGACCGTCTGCCCTGAGAGCGGGGATACCCACGAGTCGCCCTGGATGTCAGCGATGCTTACCGCGCATGCTACCTGCTGCAGCGTTGCGAGGAGAGCTCCCTTAAGCAGGGTACTGTAGAGCATCGTAGCCAGTCGTAAACGCGGCAGTGGACGGGGACGGAGGCCTGAGGGGGCACCGCGCGCGATCCAGCAAGGTTTCGGGGTACGCTCGGTGCCGGTGGATGATCTTCCCGAGCGTACTTATACTGCCAATGCACATGCCATTGAAGAGAACGGTGTCACAGACAGGAACGGGGAGCTAAAAGAAGCGGTGACAAACGTGCGTCCAATGGCCAGCGAACGATAACTCTTCCGTTTCGTCCACATGGTCGACAAGGCGGGAATCTTCGTCAGAAATTCACAAGGTCCGTCAACGTGTCAGTGACCGTCAAAACATTCGGACTTGGACCCAGGGGTGTCAGTACTGTAGAAGCGGGGCACCGGGGCACGCGCATGCTCATTTAACTGTGAGCGCATCGCATGCAATGCGCATTGGGTCGGTCAGTCGTATGCATAATACATTGTGGGAAGTTCGAGACTACGATCACCCACCATGAAGTCCTGGGTCGCCAGCCTATACGTAACTGGGGAGCTGCTTTGATTCCGCCAGAAGTATCTGAACAACAAGAGAATGTGATAAGACAAGTCGAGATGCGCATATATGAACGTTGGACGGAGGATAGGACGACGTGAAAGCAACTGAGATGCGGCATCACGGCCCGCTGGGCGTCTATTCGAACGCCCATTCATCTGGACGAGCGCATGCTCGGGGGCGTGTCATTAAGTTTACCTCCTCAACAACTTGTAAACCATCGCCGATATCTTACCACCAGTGCTCATATCATGGGAATGGCGACGCCAACACAACATCCCCTCCCAATTTATGTCTACAAGATTCTATCAGCCGCCCCGCCGTCGCCCACCCCCGCAGTGCTGCCATTGAGCGACCTCGATCGCAAGGACGGGTTCATCCACCTCTCCAACGCCTCCCAAATCCCGATCACCGCCTCCCTCTTCTTCGCGCCCAACACCGAGCTCTGGCTCCTCAAGGTCGACACTCGCAAGACGATCGAAGCCGGCGGCGTTTATCGCTGGGTCGAGGACCTGCCCGGCTGCCCGCACCTCTACGCGCAGACGGACGGCGAGTGGATCGATCTGGGCAGCGGTAATGTGGTTAGCTCGGCCTCGGTGGCGAGGCAGGAGGGCCAGGCGTGGGAGGACGCGTTCCGCGGCCTGAAGGCGTCCGGTTGGCTCGTCGACCAGTGATGCCAGTTTATGGTCGTTGTTATGACGAAGTTCCGAGATCGCAAGTGAGTTTTTGTCTAGTCATCATGTCAGCCAGCACTGGCTTGCCTGCTGCGATGCACTGAAGGTTGCGAACTAGGTATGTGTTCTTTCGCCAAACGGAAGCTGCTTGCATATATCATCTTGCGGTTTGTCGGGGTAGCTTGTCACTTGTAACTCGATCAATCCTGTCTCCACTCGAACGTGTGGCTCCCGTGAGGCAAAGCCTGACGTGCATATAACAAGTTTACGCCTCCGCGCCTCAGGTGCGTCTCTGACATATTATTTTATATACCCAAGTGCTTGGAGAAGGTTTCCAGTGACCCATGCTCAATGATGCCATTGGCAAAGTAGCGCACAGAACGGTAGCGCTTGAACTCAATGGGATGGATGGGCCCGTTCTTGCCCATACGATCTCGAGACGACGGGCATGTTTCGGCTGCATTGAAGGATCCATTCCAAATATCGTGAAAACCCATCGGAGTGGATGGATTAATGAGGTGCGTACCACTGCCCATGCCCATTCATAAGTACCGACGTTCCTTACTTTCGGTGTCGTGGATTGCCCTCGACGTGTTGCAGTACGACGTGCATGGTTACGATACCAGGCATGGAGATATGCTATCCACCACATCCCCATTCGTAAGTAGCGCTCCCCTCAAGCACAGAGGCAACGCTGAACGCTGACATACCTCAGGTTTATGAAAGAACAGTGACGGCTATTCGGTGACGGAGAACGCTTCTCTGTCGTACGGGCGCGCGGAAACGTACGTCACCTCCTCCCACAGCGGGTCTGTCGAGAACCTTCGGTGGTCTGCGTAAATGAACGGCAGCTCCATGCCGAGACGAACGATAGGATCCAGAGAAGTTCGAAGGTCACGCTGCGGGCAAAAGAAGTCCTACGACCGACTCGGCGCTGGGGCGAGAATGTACTAACTGGACGCCAACGCGCAGGTCACAGAGCTTTATTTCGTGCCGATATACGACTGACGGACGTGACGGTACTGTGGTCGAGGAAGGTGTTGACGACCTATTACGTGTTCGGCGTAGGTGAGATTTTCTCCTTGTGCCTGCCGGTTCAGGTCAGGATGAGGCATGGTGCACGGCTCAACCGGCTCAGTTGGATTGTCTGATAATCGACGTGCTTACGACATTTTTTACATTCTAACACAGGTGTCTTCTATCTAGGGCCCATCGATAAATGATGTCAAACCCATCGCTGGAGGAGAGACATTGGAAGCAATAATGGGGTCGTCCCATCTTCTCACCAGATGACGACATCGAAGATGACGGAGGGTTCCCTCCACCAAGGCAACCACCGCAGACAAGATGGTTGAGAAAGAGTGACAGTCGGACGGTGGTGAATGTATACAGTATTAATTTGCAGTACTGTACGGTTCGTCTGCTCGCAAGCCAAGCGGTGCGATAAACGGCCCCATGCCATTGCCAAGCGCGAGTGCAAGGCGCCAGCCGTGTGTTGGCGCGTGAGGAAAGATGGATGGAATTTGGGAATATGGACGCGAACCAGCGAATTCCAACCCGATGGCACGTTGCATACAATTATGACTCATATGCAATGAGTACGACATATGCGCCTTATAGCGCACCGAGAGCAAATGTCATCGCGGGCCTCGGAGGCGAAGACTATGTAGGCGAAGGCGTTCCGTAGCGGCGAGGGCGGATCTTACGGGGTGGGAGAAGAAGTGTGCCTGGGGAGTCTTGGTCCGATGGCCCTGGATCTGGCCCACGGTTGCCGCGTGGGCGACGAAGGGGTCTCAGTCAGGTGTCCGGCTCCCCACAATTACTGTGCAGACTCGGGATGTCGATGTTGCGTCGGCGTCGACGGTGTGGAGGGAGTGGACTCGGTGGAGGGCGACATACTTAGGGCTAGCTCTGGCTAGGAAGGAAGGTCATCGGTTCGGGGCTACGGGCAGCGGGTGCAGAGATGGGCGAGGTTCCCAGAGCTATCTCCGGACCGTGCCAGGGCGGTTCGAGGCTGGGCGCGGAAGGCGCATGTTGTGCGCGCTGTGCGCGATGGTTGGAGGGCAGAGACCGGTGAGTGGTGAGCGGGGGCACTGGAGAGGCTGGAGGAGGGACGGGCGGTGGAGGGACGTCGGGGACGGCGGGGGGCGTGAGGAGGGAATGGGACTGGGGTGATGAACTCTCCCAGGGTGGTGATGTCGCCGTTTGGCGAGCGGCAGAGGTGGCCTTGGGCTGCCATCACCGTCCCGTCCCTTCCCTCCTGCCTCTGCAGCCCGCTCCCTCCCCCAGCACGGCTACCGCAGACGTCTTCCTCTCCCCCCGAGGGCCCCGCTCTCCCTGCCCGCCTCGCACCAGATAATGCCATTTTGCCAACATTCGTGCCCTAATCAGCCGTTTTCCGCACCCTTCTCACGACTCCAGCTTTCCTCCTCCCTTTCGTCCTCATCCCCTTCCGGCCTATGTCCGCGTCTTCAAGTCGCCATGCTCCGCCCTTCCCCGTCCCCACCACCCCCCCGGTCCAGCTTCAGCACGGCCTGAAGCGTAGGCGTGTCCGCAACACACCCTACGCGTATGAGGCGAGGGACACCGACATCGCTGATCAGGATGCCATTGGTGCGTTTTTCTTCTATTTCCTTTGCCTATCTCCATCTCAACGCCCGTCCCTCTTCCAATGAATGTCCTCCCCGATCCTGGCTGCTGTCGCGCGTCTCCTCCCGCCGAACCCGTTTCTGTCCTGTTGGTATCCACGTTGGATCCCCGCAGACGAGGCTGCTACCAGGTGTCAATTCGAATCGGCCAACGACGTTGTTTCTTGCTTCCCCAACACGTCAACCGTCTTTGCGCAGGATGAATGGGCAACCTTTGTCTGTACGTCACCTGCTTCCACTTTTCCCCTGAGGTTCCGCGAGTTCAACCGCGTCTGTCGTGCGTAGGGAACAGCAGGCTCCCCCAGTGGGCTCAGACAAATCTTGTCAACATCTATCTCTTCCAGGCAGACTCAAATGACCCGGTCGCCAACCAGACAAACGTCACCAATCCTTCTGGCAGAGCTGGGCAAATGCACTTCCAAATTGATGACGCTTGGTGGGGCTCGCGAGGTAGCAATTGGGATGGCCAGAACCAATCGTTTCCGTTCTACTTTCTCATCACCCGCAATGACAAGACAATAGAGAACACGGACATTCCTCAGGCTACCTTCACTGCCGTCCGTGAGTATCATCCGCTCTCTTCCGTTTTTGCCGAGTTCTGAAACATGACATGCAGAGACGACGTTTGCAAGTTCCGTCCTCGCTTCCATGACCTCGGCTTCCGCCGCGTCCGCTTCCTCTGCTGCCGCCGCGTCCGCTGCCTCTGCTTCCGCCATACTGTCTTCCCTGACGGCCACTCCCTCTTCAACCGGTTCCCGCAATGGTCCGACCGCCACGGGGGCCGTGCAGGCAGATGGCGGCTCCTCGTCTTTCCCCAAGTGGGCGATCGCCGTTATCGTGGTGTTGGGCTTCCTCGCGCTCGTTGCTTTCGGCGTTCTCGCGTTCTACATCATGCGGCGCTTGCGCCAGCGACGCGGTGGCACCCTCTCCCACCGCAACTCCATGGGCTCCTCCACACCCATGATGTCGAACGTTGAGCGGGGCGGACCCATATCCCCCGTCCTCGGCCCAGCGGCGTTTGTGGGAGCGGGCGCAGCGGGAGGAACGTACAGCGACAGGCCACCATCCCCCAGCGGTGGACATGATGGCGCGTCGATGATCTCGCGCACAAGTGACACCGGACCATTCTCGGGCGCTGATGCGGCGATTATGGCGAACGCATTCCGACAAGCCCTGCGGAAACCTGACTTTGCGGACACGCCTGTCGAAGACCCGGACGAGATAATAGGACATGCACATCAATCTCGTACGGAGCTGCTCAACCAAGAGCTTGCCGAGGAAGGTCGGGATATTCGGAGCGTGGGTTCCTCGAGGGGTGTACGTGTCGAAACACTCAGCAGCGAGGACGGGAACGATACAGCAACAGTGCAGGACCACATGCATTAGTATCGGCAGCCACCCCAACCGCTGGTATGATGCATGTTTGGTTTTGAGGTTGCATGATTTTTTGCAATCTTGCACGTATGCGTCATTGCTGCTCGCTGTCCCTCGCCCTTGTAATCTGATGGTCCTCCGTTGTCGTCTCTGCTGTTGTCCACGTTTGCGTCGTCCTTCCCTGTGTCGTCTCTGAAGTTTGTTGCAGGCGACACCGCTCTCCCGTCGTCGCTGGATCGCGCTAGAGTAGTTACTGCGCCGCCCTTCGCCCTTCCTTGCCTGGCCCCTCCCTGCGTGTGCGCTTCCCCTCCTCTGCCTCCGCCCCTTCCCAGCTGTACCCACCAGTTATCCACCCTCCCGTTGGTCATGATAGTTTATTTTACCACGGACTATTAATAGCCGCAAAGAGATTTCGGTCGCTTTTGGGGCTATGGACCCTTCGCACTTCCACCTCTACCACCCTCTATACCTACTCCATACGCATTCTTGGAATCCGCCACAATGTGACCGCGCGCTCCCAGTACGTGGGCCGTCCGCTCGTTTACCACTAACACCACGCCTCCAACCCGCCAGCTCCTCGGACCCGCTCGCGAGGAACGGACACACGCCAAACACCATTCCGTGCATGCCGGCCGGGCCCTTGCTCCTCCAACCTCAGACCTGTGCTCCGGCGCCGCGCTGCAGGGGACCTCTCGCTTGGAGCTGTTTCCCAGCAGGTGCGGGATCCTTGCCAGCTGTCTTCCCCGCATTTGGGTTTCCAGGCATCCGGTCCCGCGCCAGGAATACATCCTTCGTTCTCGGCGATGCGAAACCGCAGGACGGATTGGCGTTGCTGGGCCCTGGCTGCCTCCCTCCTCCGAGCTCGTGCGCGAGTCGAGCACCACCCCTCGGGCTCCACTTCGACCGTTACTCCCTCGGGCCTCGTACTTCCCACCCTAATCGCACAGGCTCCCATACGACTGTATTCATCGCTTCCATGCCACGCCGTTTTGCAAACTTTCCAAAAGAGCGGTTCCGATTCGTCTGTTCTTCCACTCCCGCCGGTTCTTCTCTCGCGTCCTTCCGCACCCGTCCCCCCGCCGCCCCCTCACCTCCCCGTCAACCTCGTCCAACTCGTCGTCCAGCGTGGCTCGGCGTCCTACACTCGTTTGCCCTACCTCCACTCTTCTATCGCGTCATCGTCGCCGTCATCCTCGAATACCCACTTCTCGCTAGCCACTTCCATGATCCCCACTTCCACTTCTTCCGCCTTCACGACCTTCGAACCCTTCGCGCCTTCGGATTCGATATGCTGGTCCCCGTTCGTACTGTGTCTTTCCGAATCTCCCCCCCCTACCAGGAATGTGGAATGTTACAATATGCGCTACTGCTGCTAGCCCTCAGCGTGGGCGTACGACGGGTGTGTAATCATCATGGCATTCGAAGACGTTCTCGACACTGGCGGTCGGAATCTGGTACGGCCCGGGACTGGAGAGCTCGTTCGGTAGACGTAGTAGAACCATGCGTTGTAGCCTTCTTTATTTACTCGTAAGTAACTGTACTGTAGACTATAGAACGGACCCTTCGATTTCCTAGTGGTTTTTTCTTTTGTTGCCGTAATCATCTTGCGTTGTTCTGTATATGGATGGAAATTCGTTCGAAGTTCGTCCGACAATCACGATCAGACGTGATAGAACCGCCACACGTTAACAGCATTAATTAGCGAGAGCTCCTTCTAAAGTTCTATCCCCTCTCAATCGACGCAGGTTCGGCGAAGAAAGCATGGCGTGACCTCACCATGATTTCTCACCTTGCGCCCGGCCTTGCGTGTCGTTTATGTAACAAACGGTTGCGAGAGGAGTGCTAATGGACGGCGGGAAAGTGATATTCCACACTTTCCGGCTCCGGCGATATTTAAGTAACACCCTTTCATGCCTTCACGAGGGATCCATGGTCCTCCTGCTCGAAGGTGGTACACCCTGCCGGACCGCACGACGATCTTGATAACGGCGGGCGTCCTTCGGCACAAGAGAACCCAACAAGACAAAGGGCCCTCGGAAATTTGAGGCGGAAGCAGGAGAAGACGCACTCGCATATTGCTGCCGGACCGGACCGGGCCAATGGGCGTATGTGCGAAGTTCGTCCAAATGCTAACTGTGACCTGTCCAGACAGAGCACACAAGGTAGAAGAAGCAAATGCATCTGCATTACAGCACCTACAAAACCCCCTCGATGAGTACACGAGCAATTACTAAGATGTCAGAGTGAGATGAGAACGAAAGAAAGAACGTGTGGGATATGATACAATGCTGCCTTCTCCCTGTCTATGAGCTGAAGAAGCGTCTCGAGTCTCGACTCTGTGATGTGTACGGGTGAGTGAGAGCACTGAGCGTGGACAAGTGCATGTGCATATGCATGCGCATGGTGCCCACACGACCGTCGGGCCAGCGTCCGTCCGTATGTCGTGACCCGTGCTACCCCGCACGAACCCGCCAAACCCCTCGAAACCGCGGATCCCCGTGGGCCATGGGCGTCCCGTGATATTCGTGCCGGAACGCCCGCTCGTCGTGTCATGAAAAGCTCGATCGACGGTTGAGAGAGCGCACGAGCATTTCGTATCTGCACATACACGGAAAACGAACGCGAGGGCAGGTGACCGTCAGAACCCGTTCCTTCCCGCGAGCAAAGTGAAATAAGGGCACCCACGTGAGCATCGTCACCGCGCTGTTCGGCACGGTCCTCACCAGGTTCACCGACAGTCCCCTGTACAGCGCGCGCCAGCCCTCGTGCGTCACGATGTGCTGCGTCGTCCGGATGAGCCCGCGGCGCTCGGTGTTGGGGTCGTGTCCTCCGTTTCCGTTGAGAGGCCGCTTCTCGGTCTGGAAGCGTGTCCGGACGACCTCGTGCGGATAGGTGACTATGGAAGCGGTCATCTTCGCTATAGCTGAGCACCCCAGGATCTGACTCGCTGCGAGGGGCTCCGTACGATCCCGGCCTGTTTCGTTGGGGCGTCCCGATGAGCGGCACGCGATATGGTGTGGGGGGTGGGGGAGATCGGCACTCACCCGCGACTCGTTTGAGGTGTTCATACAGGGGAAACTGGACCGCGACGTGGGTGATCCCGAGTAGGCTGGGTAGGAGGCCACGGAAGAAGGCCCTCCAGCCCTCGGTTCGATAAATAGTCAGGGCAGCGTCTAGTGTATGTCGGTATCGGCCTTCCTCCCGTGGTTGCGTCTGTAGCGCCTCGGTTGGCAGGCGTGCTCGTACGATCGGAGGACGGGGAAACGGAGGAGGGAATGGAAATGGGAGAGGAGGGGACGCACCATGAAGCGGGTCTTGATGACCCATAATGGATTAGTACAGATAGTGCTGGTCGCGCCGGCCGCCATGGCGGAGAGGATGTGGAGCGTCCACGGGTGCTCGCGCGCGAGCGGCTGGTAGCCCTTGACCTGTGCGGCGGGGTATACGTGCCGGACATCGCCAAGCGGCCGCTCGCCGAAATGGCGCTTGATGCCGTCGTAGACGGCGAAGTAGATCGCCCACGTCGGGAGGTAGCCCAGGATCGTCGGCCCAAGCCCCCGGTACATGCCGCGGATGCCGTCGTGCTTGAGGATGTTCTTGACGGTCGCTGGGAGATGGAGACGGGAGGGGACGCACGTTGAGCTCGAGTCATCGAAGATATGCATACAAAACAGAGACGCGCGCCGCCGCTGTGGGGGGCGGACGGACGCGAGTCGCAAACGTTAAACCCCTCACCGACCACGCCCTCGTAGGCTTCGTGTCCATGGACGGCGCGCTGTGCCTGCAGCTTGGTCTTGATGACGTCCAGCGGGCAGGTCGCGACGCTGGCGACGAGGCCGCCTCCTGCGCCAGCTGCGTTCGGCAGAATGTGTGGGGAGGAAGGCGGAGTTAAGGGAGAGGACGGCATGGTGAGATTCCGGGATCCGGGATGGTCGTACGGGTGCTCACCAATCATGCTGTTTGCGCTTTTTGAAGGCATCCCTCGAGGTAGGGGCCGCAAGGGACGCGGCGAGGTTGTGAGAGACACTCGTTGTGTTGTGTGTTGTCGAGACGATGGGCGAGCTACGGGTTTGTAAGGAAGGAGATAAGTGCAAACGCACGCGAGTCAAGGGTCAGCTAAACCAGAGACGTCCGGTTCCTTCCGTAAGGCGCTATCTCGTCCTCCATCATCATCAGCCTCACTCGGCCAAAATATTCACTTTATTCACCAATTGAGGACCCCCGCTGGTTCCAGCTGCGGGAGCGCCCCAAGACTGCACTTTGTCGTGGTCCATGATGCATGATGCATAGAGAAAGGTCTCATAATCCTACCCGTAACGGGCTTACTCACCCCCACCGCATATGGACAGTATATAAAGGACTTCGGCTTCGAGTCTCCTATCCACTACTCCTTGACCGTTCGCCTTTTCCTCTCCCAGCTCCCTTGACTAGCAGCAAACATGGTCACGGCATCCATCAACGGCGTCATCCTCGCCGAGTCCGACAAGACCGTCATCGTCGAGGGCAACCATTACTTCCCTCCCGACTCCGTAAACAAGTCCCTTCTCAACACGTCCCACACCCAGTGAGCCCTTATTTACCGCATCCATCCCATTTTCGCCAACACTCCTGTGTTCCACGCTGTGAACTGTAGCACGACCTGCCCGTGGAAGGGGTGAGTACTCGCGAGATAGGGGCCGTGGTCCGCGGAGTTTCATGTGTTGTGCGAACAGGGAGGCTTCTTACTACAATGCCACGATTGGCGGCAAGACCGAGGTGAACGACATTGCTTGGTATGTGGTGGCTGATCCTGCGAGCCACAAAACCATGAGTTGACTGGTGATTGTGAGGCAGGTACTACCCGCAGCCCAAGGAGAAGGCCAACAACATCAAGGATTATGTCGCATTCTACAAGGTAGCCCACTCTGTCCTTCATTCATCGAATTGCGTTACTGATATGGAACGTATCAGAACAAGGTCGCGCTGGAGGAGTAAGCGGAGAATACATAGGTGCAGAGAACGAAACGTACATGTAATCTCGAACGTTCTGTAACAGTATGTGCGAACACGACTTCCTGGTTGATGGCAATGTCAGTTGAGAGTTTCTTACAGAAGTCGCTTGTTCTCCATGAATTCATCCGGCCCTGTTGAAAGTACAATGCATTACTTGACGCGAGAAGGCATATCACGCCTGCATGTATGGGTATAACAAGAAGTCGTGTAAAATATCGTGTCATGGCAAACCGTAACTGATAGAGTCGGTGGTGCCTTTTACTGAGCCTTCCCGGCCCTTTGCCGTTCAGCGACCCACCACTGTCAACTCACTGTCAGTCCGGCTATGTATTTCAAGGTAGATATACCACGTACCTCAAACGTCCTCTTGACCCCCTCCTCGAGTCCTACCTGAGGCTCGTACCCCAGGACCCTCCTCGCCTTCTCGATATTGAAGCAACGCCACGCACACGAGTACGTGACGCGGTACCGCGTGAAGCCCGGCTCCTTCCCGACGAGCCACGCCCACCACTCGGCCGCGCTCGCGAGGATCAGGCCCAGCTGCTGGGGCAGGATCCACCGCCGCTTCGTGTTCGGCCGCTGGAAGTGGTCGTCGAAGAGGCCGCACACGACGCGCGGCAGGTCCCAGAAGCCCGTCGGCTCCCCGTTCGTGATGAAGAACACCTGGCCCGCGACCTGCAGCGGGGCGTCCGCCGTCCGCACGAGCGCCGCATCGGAGAACTGGTCGAACTTGCCCCGCACGGCGGGCCGCGGCACGGGGGCCTCGTAGGTCGGGTCCTCCCAGTTCGCCTGGATCTTCTCGGCGTTCGGGGGTGGGGTGACGTACGGGCCGAGGGGGCGCGCGAGTGAGGTGGGGATGCGCCGGCGCTGGGTCGTCGCGTTGATGGAGGGGAGCCCGACGTGGAGCTCTTCCTTGAGGCGCTCGATGTCCTTCTCGGAGTGGGGGACGAGCTTGTCTGCGGCAAGGAGGTGCGCGTACGCGCAATTGCCAACGTACGTCCAGTCGAAGAGGTTCGTGTTGTCGCCGACCTGGATGTGCGACTGGCCGCGCTGCCACACCTGGAAGAGCCCCGCGAGGAATTGTCGGTCTCCGGGCCTAGTCGGAGAATCGGAGCGCAACTTGAGACGGACGCGCTAGACAAGAAGACGCGGAGGGCACTCACCCGAAGATGCCTGCTAGCCGTAGTGCGACAGTGTAGAGACCGCCCTTGCCGTTTGCCGCAATAACAATCCCCTCCGCCTTAGCTTTGGATTCATTGTAGGGGTCCATTGCTTTCTCGAGTCCGGGCAATCGCTCGTCGACGTCAATCAAGTCGTTGCCGTTGAATACAACGCCAGCGGAGCTCGTGTAGACAAGTTTTGGCACGCCGTTTGCCACCGCAGCGTTGATTACGGCCTGTGTCCCGTCAACGTTAACCTTCCAATATAGCGCAGGGTCATCCAGTCCATGGAGGGGGGACGCAGTATGGATGATACATGTCGTGCCGCTCTGTACGGCATCCACCGTTTGAGTTAACGCACAGCAACTATAAGAGATAAAGCACACCTTGCGCAAGGCGTCGGAGACCTGTTCCTCCTCACTGATATCGCCCGAGTAGAACGGAACGTCGTGGTGGCGTTGAACGATGTCGAAAACGGACACAGAGTCGCCGCGGGCGAGGAGGGCCTCCACGATATGTCGTCCGAGGAAGCCACTGCCGCCGATGACAAGGTAGACGTCCTTTCTGCCGGTGGACATGGTTGAAAGAGAGGGGAGGGGATGTGGAGTACGTCGAGCGGAGAGGAGGATGTGTTCGTATTGCAGTCACCAGTGGCCGTCTGGTGGCCGCCTCGAGAAATATGCGCTCTCAGATCTCAGACCACCCGCGATTTCCTTGCTCGTCACGCTCGTCTCATGCCCACGTTTGGTTACCGTGGTCCGACCTCTTGGCACTTTAACCCAAAAATAATCCAAAATTCGGACCGGCACCTAGGAACCTTCGGCCCGCCGTCGCCGGGCCTTGCATCGTGCTACTTGAACCTTGTTGTGGGGAATACTTATGCGACCCATGAATGGTTTCAGAATGTTGAATGATCGTGTACAGCCTGCATTATGTAGAGGCGTGTTTGGCACCATCCGAACTTCAGTATGGTAATACTTGTGCAGTCAGAGACTCAGATCTGACTCATCTAAGTCTGCAGCGCGTTCTGTGGCAACGAGACATGGCGCTCTGACTCTCGCCATCAACTTGGGTGACCGTACCAGGTGAACCAGGTTCGCCGGGCGGAGACGACTTGAGGACGCTGTGAGCCCCCCCCCCAGGTGTCTTCGTTCCCCTCGAGACAGCACTATAATGGGGTTTTCCGTTCCATCGTGGCTCGCATGCCGACGTACGCAGCAATTGGTTGAGTCCGAGGGTTTCGCAAAAACGTCATGGAAAGTCTGGTAAGTCGATGAGCAGGTCTGTTGATATGTCAGTATTCGTCGGATGGCACGATCGGAAATGCTCGCACTACCTACGTGTCACTGTTATCAATTCCTGGGTCGTACCACTACCAGTATTCAGCATCGCTTCAAATGGAACCGTCATCATCGTGAACAAGGGAGGTGTCGCGACCGTCTACCCTCAGCGATTAATGATTAGTAATGGCAGAGTAAGGACTCACTGTCTCCTCAGTAGATAGATAAATACTTACTGCTCTCTTTCGGGAGTTGACTCATCTCAACCGTCCCTCGTGCATCTTAACTTTGTGCGGATGGAAGGTCTCCGCCGGGCTCTGCCAGCATCCGAGTATGATCGTCCCTCCTTCCCGTCCACAGATCATGATCTTTAAATTAGGTCTGCCTAGGGGAGACAATGCCACTACCGATTGAGCGGTACCGGTAAGTGTACGTCCACTGGCGGCGCGGGTCGGGGAGGTGTACTTGCATGGCATTGGCAGCGGCCTCATGCGCTCTCTCAGGACCATCCGAATCCATAGTGAACCGCGACACGTCTTACGGTCACAGGGGACCTGGATCCATGGATATTCAACATTTCGAGATGTCGCACCCGGTGAGTATTTGTTCGATATAGGAAAGTATGGTATATGTAGGTAGGGATGCATCGGATGGACGAAAGTTTTGTCTTCGGTCGAGTACAAAAAATCCTGAGCCGCTGGGATGTAGGAGCATGGGTGCTTTGGCGTGCCTGAGTTACGTTGGACGCGTTGCCACCAGAAAACGCAAAGATGTGCTTGGTCCATGGTCCGAAGTCCGGTATATCACTGCACCCAAATTGTGCATCCGAACTTGAGTCTCTAGATGGCCAGCATGTCGTGCTTGTAAACAATGACTGCAACTCCAAGGGTCACTGCAGAGATATCAGCGCCAGACAAAGTGATGGTTAAGATGCCCGTACGGCTATAACCGTAGCTACATACAGTAGTATGTTCTAGGTGCATCCGATTTGCAGCGCTTGATGGAGTTCATGTGAGTGTACGTACCCGAGGCGATTCTTCTATGGGATGCTCAACTCCTTCCGAAGGCAGGGGCTCTTGTGTCGATTGAACCATTCAAATCGAAGGCACAGGTTACCAAGCTTATACCTCAGCACAACGTAGTCCTATCCGTGCCCCCCAGTTCAAGCGGAAGTTGTAGATGTAAGGCATGCCTATGGCAACATCTTGAAGTAGAACGTCAGCGGACGTGCAAAGCAACTGAGCAAGCACGACGCAGCACACACCGTATCCTTGGACAAGAGTCTCGCATCTCGTACGATGTTCCAAAGAAATGCTGTAGTCTTGGAGTCAAATAACCTCATGAGACGAGGGAAGAATCTCAAACTTTGCAGTGGAGAGCAAGGGAATGACATTGAAGGTGAGCCACAATCACTCCTGTACCACCTCGTAGCCATCCTCCAGCTTGCCGACGGCTATCCGGAGCCCCGCCCAGATTGCGTCCAGCAAAGCTGCGCCGTTGCCCATCCCAAACACAAGCGTAGAAGCATAAAAGAAATTGGCGTTCCCTGTTCCTTGCCGCAGCCAGAGGCTGTTGAACAAAGGTAGCAGGAACGACGCGTGCAAGTGTATCAGTCCAGTCACGATCGGATAGCGGAGGTCTAAATATGACGCAAATTGTTTGAGTTACCAATAAAGAAAAGGACGACGATCATCTCTTACATGGGTACACTTCTGGGAAGAGCGCGAACATCGAAATGAACAGCCCAGGATCGGAGAGTGTGGGATACGGTTTGAAGAGCGCCAGGACGCCAACGAGGAGGAACGAGGCGTAGAGGATGTCGTGCCTGAGAAGTAATGAGGACATAACAAGCCCAAGTAACGGGTGCTGTACATACTGAAACTTGATGCACATTGGGGCAACATATATGAGCAGATGCACCTACAGCTTCACGTCAGCAGCCGTTCTGAATGGAAAACGTTGTCACACACCGAAAAGACCATGAGGAAGAACGGCCGGAAATGGTCAAACATCTCCGTAAAGAAGTACCACCACATCCCAGGATTAGGCGTGAGGTCTGGGAGGGTGACGCTGTTCCAGAAATCAGCAAACATACGCATCTGGCTTATAAGAAAGTATGGCCTACAAGGCTCCCCACGTCTGCCCAATCCAAGACCAGTTCCTACAGACCGCGGTTGATGCAAGGGTTAGGAGTGTAGCGTACCCAAAGAATTCGATGAACAGCGGTAATGCGCGCTTCAGATCTGCATCGAATGGGCGTGGTACGGCGAGGCGAGAGACGGGCCTGGTGATATTTAGGAGCAGGATAGGAACAAGGAGTAGTATTGATGGTAGAGAAAGGTGGATGAGAGCGGCAATGGTGAAGAGCGATGCCGAAGCCCGTCCTGAAGTGGGATGAGAGGGCTGACCGTGTGGCGGAAAGGAGCGCTATATAGTATCACTCACCGCTAGCTGCACACATGACGGAAAGAAGAGAAAGTGCATTCTCGAACGAAGACGTGGAGAACGCCAAACTGGGTAGTAGGATATATGGATTGAATAGATAGCTGTGCGAGGCGAGGTGAATGGTCTGCAGGGCGACGAGACGAGTGAACGTACAGAGCAGCAACCTGCTGATCCCTCGCGGTGCTTTTTGCTCCCGTCCTTAGCCTCCATATTCGAACCAATGCCCATGCAGCGACAGAATCGGCAGTAGCCCACAGCACTGGCGACGTGTAACGCGTCAATGGTAGCGCTGTGGCGAATAGCGACAGCAGCAGAGGGGACTGAGGCGATGTGAGGAACAGAGAAACCAGATGCATTCCAGTCACCCACATGTCTGAATGCTCCTCCTGAATATGGGTCGATCCCATGTTCAAACAGGTAGATGCCCTCGCGTACTGCAAGAGTGTGTAAGCGAGCGATCATGACCTCATGAAAGAATGTCCGCACACCGTGAGTAGGACGTCAGTGGAGACGAGAGTTGCTGGTCATAGTTGAAGGCTTCAGGTAGTGGTGCGAAAGCGAGTGCGAGTCGAACGGCAACAAGGGCAAGGAAAGTGGGGTCGGAGTTGCCGTCCATGAAGAGGCCAAGAGCAAGTTGCAGATGACATAGGCGCCCACGGAACTCAGACCGCGACCATGGCCATCGACTACCGCGGCGACCCACCCCCGCTCATTCCTGCAAACCACCTCAAGTACCATCTGCCGTACTTCACCCCCCAAGAAGTGGAGAGGCTTTCCGAAAAGCAGCGGGGAAAGCTCTCCGTGACACAAGAGGAAAAGGCACGACAGCAGGCATGTGGCCTCATAGAGGCGATAGGGTCGGACATCGGCTTGTGAGTCCTTGTCTGTGGTGCAAAGTGCGTTTGAAGCTGAGCTTAGGAAGGAGATAGCCCAAGGAAGACCATTGCCACCGCGCAGAACCTTTACCACCGCTTCCACTTGTTCTTTCCTCGTAAAGACTTCGCGTATCATGTATGACTCCTCTACTCGTTAAACGTCGCATCCTCCTGACATCCCTACCTAGGACGTATGCTTAGCCGCATTGTTTGTATCATGCAAGATACACGACACCTTGAAGAAAACCCGCGATCTTCTGGTGGCATCGTACGGCGTACGCTACCCAGAACGAGCCGCGAAGGCGAAGTCAATGGGCGGGGAGATTGATATTGACCCCAATGTAAGTTCTGTTGCTTGTTCTTTTCCTCTCAGCTAATGGCGAAAAAGGTTATGGAAGGAGACCGACAAAGAGTCCTTGCCATAGAGCGGCTTATCGTGGAGACCATATGCTTCAACTTCAACACTCGCTCGCCGTTCCCGTACGTTATAAAGATCAGCCGCGCGTTCGGGGGTTAGTGACGGGAGTTATGTCTTCCGTGCGCTTTCTCATACTTTCCAACAGCGACGAAGAAGTTGGCCAAATTGGCATACCGACTAGCCACCGACAGGTAAGTCCTCTCAGTTCGCAAGAGGCGGCCTGTTCATTCTCGTGCAGCTTCCGAACGTTGGTCAATCTCCAATATCCTCCGCACGTCGTGGCGCTCGGCTGTCTATACGTCGCCGCAATGCTGTCATCCTTTGAGCGCGGCACATCGCCGGAACGACCGGGGCACAACACCGCACACCAGATAGCGGCGACCCTAAGTAAGACGGGCGACTGGGGCCGCCAGTTTCAGGTGCACATAGAAGACATTGAGGAGATAGCACACGCCATCATCGATCTCCTCATAGCTGCCTCGCAAAACCCTGCTGCGAGCACCTCTCCCCACACCCCGTCCTCCCCCTCTCCTCATCTCTCACACAACGTCGGGCAACCGGCGCCCCCGAGGCCTCCACCGGTGCCGTACAAGGCGGACCAGCTCATTCGACTGAAGATTGTCATGCGCGAGACGGAGCACCCATCAAGGGTGCGTGAGAGCGCAGCCGCGGGCGAGGACATCAACTTCAACAAGAACGACTCGACGCTGCTGGGGAGGAACGATAAGACGGTGAGGTTCATGTTCGCTCCCCCCGCGATGGTGTATGATGGATAAGGGGCTATGTGATACATTTCGCTTGGTGGATGTATGTGATACACTGTATGTCGTCCATGTCGTCCTGATTGATTTCTTGTTCTATTCTGCTTGTGCTGCGTTCCAGTTGCGCCCCGCGTGCCATTTGCGGTACAAAAATCGACCAGCCGCTGACCACGAAGACGAACGACCCTACGATCGCGGCGCCGATATAGCCACTGTTGTCGTTGGCCTAGAGAAGCATGCTTGTCAGCGCTGCGAATTGCAAACGGGTCCGTACTCCACGTACGCTCGCCCAACCTCTCCACCACCTCCCTGCGAGCCCGCCGCCGTCCGGCGCATTTGCGGCGTTCTGGCACGCGGTACATTGCTCACTGATGAGGGGCCCATCATCGTGATCAAAGAAATGCTGCCGCACTCCGTTCAGTCCTTCCTATCGGGTAATGATATGCATCCCGCTTTACCTGAACGCGACCACGATGCTCATGGTGGTGAGGATAATGCTCAGGTTCGACATCGCGTTGCGTTTTGCGTGCATCGTCCTGCGGTATTCCGGCGCATCGTCTCTGTCCTCTCCCGCGACGGCAACGACCTCGCTGGCGTTGCTCGCCGACGTTTTCGCGGGTTCGGATTCGGGTTCAAAGCGGCCCTCCTCCGGGTCCACTGTGGCAGCGTTTTCTACCGCGCTGGGCCTCCCCGGCTGGGGCACAGCCTGAGGAGGGTCGCGCGGTCTAGCTGAGGATACGTGACCAGACGGCCGTTCGAAAATCGCGAAGGACTGCTCCAGGAAGCTACTAATAGATCGACTGTCATCTATATCAGGTATATGGTCGGCTACGGAGACTACCAGGAAGCCTGCGTATGAATAGAGCATGATGATCGAATCGAGCGAGTCGATCAGCGTCATGCCGACGGTGAACAGGAGCTGCGCAGACGCGGATCGAAGATCGTATGTCAGTAAGTACCTGTCAGCTGTACTGTACATGGAGTCATCGGTTATGCGGCGTCGTCGTCGCCGGCATGAGAATCGGGAATCCAAATTCAGAACCGAGACTCGCGGAAGCACACGCACCGGGAGGACGATGACGTCGCCGGGGCTGATCTGGCCCCCGTCGGGGTCGCGTTTCGCGATCGCTGAGATGGCGAGGAGGGCGATGGACGAGGCGGTGTCGAAGCCTTGTCAACATTATAATCATGGCAGTGGCGTGGTTAGTTCGAGCGGTTGTGGAAATCGGTTGGAGAAAGGACGTCGACCCACCGAAGCCGAACAGAACGCCGACGGGGTACATCTTCCACGGACGGTCGACGAACGTGACGACAGGGCCGATGAGCTTCATCATGATTGTATTTTGGTGCGAGCCGTCGGCTTCCTCTGGATCCTCCTCGACCGTCGCGTTGCTGTGGGTATACTGTTCCGCCCGGCGTTTCTTGATCTATGACGAGAGGCGTGAATTCGTGAGGAGTGCACGATGGACACGCGCGAAAAAGGTATCATCGGCGCGTACTCACCTGGCGGCGTTTCCGCAGAATTCTGTACAAGATAATTGAGTTGGCGAGCCCGACAACGAACAAGAAGCTCGCGCTAACGGCAGCGCCTGATCAGGGTGTCGTCCCAAACGATCGAGTAGCGGCACATAAGACAGGTTAGGCTTGTTGCTTGGCGATGAGAGAAGACACGGTAGCGCGTTACCTATGATACCTCCCACCTGTCCCACGGTCTGCATTCGATCGTAGACGTCTGTGCTGATTGCGATGGCTACGTTCTGTCGGGGCGGATTGCAGGTCAGCAACTATTACATACACGACGAAAGAGAGGGGTTTCCGTTCGGAAGGCGGAGATAAGATAACCACAGAATGCAGACCGGGTTTCAAACTTACAACATGGCCAACGTACGCAACGATGACCAGTAATACTTATACGCTTGTTGAGATAACACCGCCCGACAAGACCTTGCGAAGTGACTCGATGCATACAACAATGGGGCGTGAGATTCAACAGCATATGTCCCTTTCCTTGGGTCCCACAAATCCCCAATTGCAAATGAAGAGCGGAGAAGGGAGAAGGACCGGACACTCACCACTGCTATCACAATCGTGCTGTGCCCGAGCGAAAAGAACAGACCGCAAGTCACCGGAAGCTGTCCCATGTTGATGAGACTCCGGGTCGCGTTATCAATAGCACTTCCCGGCGGTCGAGAGACGCTTTAGCCACGACATATCGGGCAGAATCTATGCGGTAGCGATGATTTCGAGTGAGCTTCCCAGCCTTGGAAGGAAGACCTGATTGACAAGTGGCACGTACGGGATCGTGGAGAACAGTACCTGATGTGGTCCGCGTCGAGAGCTGTTGGATGGATGATGGTTCAGTGAGGTACCGGTGTCCGAGGTGGACGCGGAGGATGACAGCATAATGAACTTAGTTGCCGGGTGACAGTGTAAGTATGTCGCTGGGATCTACCGATAAGTACTGAAGAAAATGGTCATGTATGCAGATCTTCGAGACCCTGCGAAATTTGTGCTGAGGTTCAGTGGCTTCTGCATGTTTTCCGAGTCAACCAGCGCCTCTGCGCTGACATCGCAGAGGCCACCAACTCGGACTGATCGTTCTCGATTCGAAGGAACAAGGGTGTAAGTACATACCATGTCTTAGTCCAATCGTCTGTCAAACATAGTTTGCACAGACGGACGTGTGGTATTGAAGGCGATCAAAACCAAGCACTGGGTCATTGAATGTGCTGGAATTGGAAAGGAGGTGGCGACCGCACTGACCCATGCTAACAGCGCAAGCGACAGAATCGGACGCGTCCCCGGCATCCTGCCGAAGAGAACCGCGGTGACAGTCAAGCAAATGACGTTCGCAAGCAATTCCGTGGCCAGGAGGATGGCGGAGCGGCCAAAGAGCGTGAGTCGCGGGAGAGAGAGTCTTGCCTGGGCGCCAGGGCATGGGTTCGTTATCACGTGCGCAAACTGGAGGAGGAGCGGCAGAGAGCGGCAGTCTGGATTCTGGAGGAACCCAAAGTGCGAAGGCTAATATCCCTGAGGCTGCTCCTTTGCGGTAGGTCACGTAAGAGGGTATATGAGAGAGAGATGGAGAGCCACCATGATAACGGTGCAAGACGAAGGCCTGTCCTCGAGCGCTAGCGATAACGGTGAGCGCTTGAGCTTGAGGACGGAGCGAACACGATACTGAGGCGGATCGATGGCCAGGGCCAATTGTATTATTTAGAATTGCAAGCGAACGGACATCGCCGTTAGACCGGAACTATGGGAAGTGAGCTTGAATCAACAAGGACTCGCCAACATGATCGTAAGTATTGTGAGAGCGCAGGAAAGAAGATGAGATCATGCTTGCGCATGGACCGAGATTCATATAATTACTTCAATCTCGTTCGAGAGTCGGCTGTGTGTTGAACGTTGAATATCGGCCATCGTGCTCTACCCACGCGAATCCTTCCGCGGTAAGTAGATGACGTATGGAAGGCTGAAGCAAATAAGTACTGGTCTGTCAGGAAGGACCCCATCTCCGAGGACACCGAAAAAGTGAGACCCAGTACTAGTCCTGGAGAGGACAAGTTCATGCTACCGGAAAGGCTTGATGGGTACTGTACTCGAACCATGCAGGAATTCTGAACGGACAAAAAAGATGCGGCAGCGGGTCGTGTTTCGCCGCAAGTTGTCAAAAGTGATTGTTAGATGGATACGTGCCTAATAAGTATGTGCCTACTTACAAGCAGCGCTAGCTACGACCGTCGAAGTCAAGCTTAGCATCATTATCATTAAAGTAATGTGTATTTCAGTGACGGTGGTTTGATATGGACATATATGCGGTATTTATGCGCCATGCTGGACAAGGTCGGCTTCCGTGCGGTGAGTGCCTCCCCATGACCACAGCACGGTGTGCGAGCTTGTGGAAGGGCGGCGAGGTCGCTGGTCGAGGCATGTTGATGTTGCCCGGTTTTCCGTATAAGTCCTAGCGCGCGGGGCCGCCCGGATTTGGGACCTTGACATTGGATTGGTGCGGAGGAGATTGGGAGGCAAAAGGAGGGTAAAGCTTGGTGAAAACGGGGTGCATCGTTGGTGCATTGCAGGCGTAGAAGAAATGGAGGGCGAGTGAGGGTTGTGAGGAGGATTGGTGTGGAGCACAGCACAGCCGCAGGTTGGAGGCCGCGGGGTGGCGCACGACGCGACGGTCACAGGCATGTAACGGGGGCGTGACTGAATCCGAACTCGTTACGGACGTCCTCGCGTGAGCGTTGCGTCCGCCGTCCGCAACTCGACTCTGTGCACCCTCGCCCTCTTCCCCGACTCCCGACCGTCTTCCCGGCGGACTGCTTCCCTGGGGCCCTCTGTCACCGCCATCCTTATTTCACGACCTTCACGGCTACTCTTCCCTTGACCATTCCGCTAGTCCCGCTTGCTCAGCCCATTCTCTCTCTCTCTCTCTCTCTTCGCCCGCTTTCGCATTGCTTTCGACTCTTCGCTCCGACGCTCAACATACAACCAGTCCCTCCATCAGCATCGACTCCTCCACCACTACTCAACCGTCCCCAGTTTTGCGAATGCGGAATGCCTATCGCAACTCACCTTAGGATTGACACTTCCATCGCCTCTAGATCTGCTGGCCCTTCATCTAGCCGAGCTCACTCCTCCCGCGATGGTCTCAGCCCACGTCCTCTCCCCACTCCTGCTTCCACTGGCAGCACCAGTTCCATCGGTCGCATCCGCACTCTCTCCTCCGCATCCTCCTCCTCCGCCGTCTCCGCCATCTCTACCACTTCTCGTGCTCCTTCTAGCGCGTCACACCTCTCCGCCCACTCCGCCTACCGTTCTATCCCCACCACTCCAACATCACCCTCGGCCTCGTCCCGTCCAGCTCCCTCGCCCGCATGGCATACAATCGATTCCGGTTCCGAAGACGACGCCATCGGAAACACCGACGAATACGTCCTTGCCATGCATGACTTCGCTCCGCAGCAGCCTAATGTAACCTGCCTCAGCTTCCGCGCCGGTCAGGTCATCCACGTCCTCAATCGCGATTCTAGCGGCTGGTGGGATGGCGAGTTAGAGGGCAGAAGAGGTTGGTTCCCCAGCAACTATGTCACCTCCGAGGTCGGCCTCTTAACAGACGAGGAGCTTCCCGGGACAAAGGTGTGTCCCCATGTCTCTTTTGCATTCTTCTTTCCTTCTCGTCTCGTCCAATCGGTTTCATCGTCGCGATTCTTCCCTTCTTCTGTCCGCCGAGATTTCTGTCATTTGTGTTGCTGTCAGTAAAGGTATCGCGTATTTGGCAAAGGCGTCGGTGATCGGTTCGCTGTGAATGTCATGCTCCACGCGCACAAGTTACAAGCCGTGTGCGCGTTTCGGCGTATGCACCTGCTATTACAGTCGCGAAGTTTGATCTCGTCGTTACGGATCACAACCTTTGCAGATGCGTTCGCCCGGAGCTTGAGGGTAGCAATTGACCATCGATCATGTCCGGCCCCGTTTCCTTGCGTCCCGCTTTTCAACAGTCGTCTAAGCGAGTTCTGAGGGCCAATGTCAGTCTCTAGCACATATGTAAGACATGGCGCCTCCGACGTACAACACTGTAACTACCTTGCTGGAGCGTTTGAACACGCAACCGCCCGGGAATCCTACGTCGGCTGTGAATCACGGACGAGCGTGCATGTCATTTTATCGTGTTTCTGTCAGCTTCTCTTCCTGAATTGCGCCACAGCGGCGGCGTCGGGTCGTTACAGTCGAACTTTACTTGCACTGCTGCTCGAAGTGTTCTAGGAATGGTTGTCGCTCCACGAGTTCAAAAATACTGACAACGGGTGCCATGCCATTTAGAACCCTCGCCTCGGGCACAAACAAAATCTCTCCGTCTCCTCGACCACCTCGTGGGCAAGCAACACCTCTCGGAACGGCAAATCCGCATTTGCACGCAACGACCACCGACCAACAGCGGCGGACTCGTTTGGTCCCACCATCGACATGTATTGCCCTCAACTCATGGTCCCCCTCCTCCGCGCCCTCTCTCTCCTCCAAAACGCAGTACGCATGAACCGTGTGCACCACTTCCAGCCCGCGACCGCCTGTATCATATCCTGCGTCCGCGCCCTCCTTTCAGAGATCGGCTGCCTCTCGCGCGACGCTCCAATACTCAAGCAGCACGGCGTGCTTGCGCAGGAGCGCAAACGCATCCTTTCCGACCTCGCCTCCCTCGTCTCACAAGCGAAGCGCGCGTCCGACGATGCAATCGTCCCGGAGGAGACGCGCGACATGGAGATCCAGGCGATGGTCCGCCTCGCGGGGCAGCTGTTCGCGCACGTACGTGGCTTCCTCGCTGTCGCCGTTCAGTGCGGCGTGAACCTCCCTTCGGCCGCCGCGCGCACAGATCCAGAGTCGTCACAACTGCAGCTAGACCGACGCTGGGACCCACGAAAGGGAGCCCTGAGCCAAGGGGAGATGAGCGAGAACGACTTCGCCACCCCCGGGCGGACTGCCAACGGCATCGCCATGAGAGCAAGGCGAAATACGGACGCTGCGAACACCCCCTCAAGGCCAAAGAGCTTGGGCGATCTCAAGATGTCGAAGCGCGCTGCTATGGGAGCAGACTATCCGCCTATGCCCGTCGGGAACTTCAAAGTGGCTCAGCGGAAACTGTCCGAGCAGCAGCTCACCTCGCCCAGCCGTCGGACGTTCAGCGAGGGCACGCCACGGCAACATCGACCCGCGCAGGACTCGATCAGCAGCGACTCGTCATCATCATCTTTCTCAAGCGACTCGGTCGGTACGCCCGCCACACCCGTCTTCCCGTCCGGGCCCGCGACGACGGCGGAGGTCATGGACGCGCTGCGGCACACGCACGACAACTTCCTCTCGACGATCGCGGCGTTCATTGGGCATGCGCACTCGCACTCGCGCAACTCGCACGCGTCGAGCACGGGCCACATGTACGATCTCGTGCGCGAGGTCGTCGACATGGTCTGCCGCCTGCTCACGATCGTCGAGGCCGTCCTCCGGCACCCGGACATACCCCCCGCCAAGGCGGACGGCCTTCGCGCTGCGAAGGAGGGGCTCTACAACGTCACGAGCACGCTCGCGGACTCGGTGCGGCTGCTGACGGCGCCCCCAGCGGCGGACGTGTCAGAGGAGGCGGAGAAGGAGCAGTTGTTGAGGTGCGCGACGGACGCGCTCAAGGCGGGCTCGGACTGCGTGAACGCGGTCAAGAAGTGCTTGCAGCGCGCGACGGGCGAGCGGCCGTTCGTGTTCACGCTCCCGACGCCCGGCGAGCACGACCCTGAGAGCGGCGTCATGGTGTACACCCCACGGAAGTTCGGGCATGCGCATAGGCCGTCGACGGCAAGCGCGAGGAGCGTGCGGAGCGCCATGAGCGTGAGGAGTAATGGGCCAGGGCCGCGGATACGCAGGGCGAGCAGCTTAAGGGTGATGCACGGCTTGTTTGTGGAGGGCGACGGGGACGGGGAGGAGGAGGACGTGACGATCCAGGCGCAGGGCGTGGACGACTCGGAGCACACGATGCGGGTGAAGCGCACGTCGGACGCGACGATCCCGATCATCGAGCACCCGCCTTCGCCCACTCCGTCGCCTGGCGCGGACGTGGAGGCAGAGGCGGAAACGGAGGGTGGTGTGGAGAGCGAGCTCCCTACGCCGGTCACACCCAGTGTTGTCTCCCCCATTCTCGCGGAGAAGGCGCTGCCGGAGCCGCGTCCGTCGCTGGACAGGGTGACGCTGAGGTCGGACGCGATGTCATTGAACTCGTATGCGCCTACGGAGGACGACAGGACAACGTGGGAGGGAAGCCAACGCCACGGCGCTGCACCAAGCACGACTTCATTCGAGCAACAGCTCCTCAACGGGGAGCTTCCCGCGATTCCTGGAACCCACCCGTTTGGCGCAGCGGTGCTACCGTGGACGTTCCCTCACGACCATGCGCCCGAAGACGTCGCGTACAATTCAGACGGACAGCTCGTTGGCGCGACGCTCGAGGCGCTCGTGGAACGCATGACGCCGCACGACGCGCTCGTCGAGCCACCATTCGCGGCCGTATTCTTCATGACGTTCCGCCTGTTCACAACCCCCGCGGAGCTCCTAGACTCAGTGATCGCGCGCTACAACATTCTCCCGCCGCCCGGGCTCTTGGACGCCGACCTGCGCCTGTGGCAGCAGCGCAAAGGCCTGCCCGTCCGGCTGCGCGTCAGCAACTTCATCAAGACGTGGGTCGAGACGTACTGGCGGCACGCGACGGACGCGCCGGTCGTCCCGACGCTCGTCTCGTTCATCAGGGACGCGCTCGCAGCGATGTTCCCCGGGCCGTCCCAGCGCATCCTCGAGCTCGTTCACCAGCGCGTCGCCGCGGGCAGCGGGGACACGCTCAGCCCGCGCGCGGACCGCGACAGGATGCGCGACGCGGGGATGCCGCTCAACCCGCCGACGCTGCCGGGGCCCATCTCGGAGGTCCCGAGGCCGATCATGACGAAGACGGTGCTGTCAGCGCTGCGCGCGAGGAACTTCGCGGCGGTCGCGGTGACGGACCTCGACCCGCTCGAGCTTGCAAGGCAGATGACGGTCATGGAGTGCTTCCTGTATTGCGCGATCCAGCCCGAGGAGGTGCTCGAGACGGGCAGTCGCGGCGCGAGGACGAAGGACGGCGTGGTTCAGAACGGGAACGTGAAGGGGGTGACGTCGCTCAGCACGGCGGTCACGGGCTGGGTAGCGGAGAGCATCCTGAACGAGCCGGACACGAAGAGGCGGACGGCGCTGGTCAAGTTCTTCATCAAGCTCGCTGATCGGTGTCTCTCGCTGAGGAACTACTCGACGCCGCGCTCGATCCTTGCTGCACTTGACTCGTCGACGATCGCGAGGCTGCACCAGACTTGGACGGTGAGTTCCTCCCTCTATCGTCTCGAGTTGAATACTGAGTATGACGTCACATCCAGGGTCTGTCCCAGAAGAGCAAGCTTCAGCTGGAGGCGCTCCGAAAGCTGGCTGACCACGCGCGGAACTACCACGAGTATCGGTCGCGGCTGCGAAATACTGCGCCGCCTGCTGTGCCATTCCTCGGTGAGTTGTGCGCCGCTCCGCTGGGTCGGGGTTTGTGCTGAGCCACGGGCGTGGCGTAGGTCTATACTTGACAGACATAACCTTCTGCCGTGAGGGCAACCCTTCACACCGCACATCTCCGAAGTCGCTCGACAAGAAACTGCTCAACTTCAACAAGTACCACAAGCTCGCCCGTATCGTACAAGGTATGGCAGTCTTCTATGTTGTCCCCCCTTCGGTGTGTCGCTCATGTCGCCATCTGTAGATATGCAACGTTTCCAGGTCCCATACAACCTAAAGGAGATCCCTGAGGTCCAGGTGTACCTTCGGGATGCCTTCGAAAAGTCTCAGCGGCAGGGCGACCTGCAAGATCTCTACCGCCGCAGTCTTCTCGTCGAGCCGAAGCAATCGGCAGAGCCACCACCGAGCAGCGACGTGCCCCGACAGCTCTTCGCATGGGCGAGCCGATCACAGCAGTCGATGCCCGCTGCCCCGGCTTCATAGCACCTCGTTTTGTTGGACGTTTTGTATCTTACCTGTCCGT
The DNA here is from genome assembly GCA_020736865.1 of Ganoderma leucocontextum. Classification (NCBI taxonomy): domain Eukaryota; kingdom Fungi; phylum Basidiomycota; class Agaricomycetes; order Polyporales; family Polyporaceae; genus Ganoderma; species Ganoderma leucocontextum. The sequence goes on from JAHKGY010000006.1 coordinate 1,826,164, forward strand.
CTTCGTGTTACATTGTCGTTTGGCTTTGCACTTCGCGTTATCGTTTTGTAAACTGCATCGCTGCACTCCCCCTTGTACTTGTGTTGTTTGCATACATACATATCCCCATCAATCCATTCCCCTCTCCCTTCTGTGCTCACGGACTCGCTTGCTCACATCTTTACTGGTGTCGTTTGGGCTTCCGACATGCACGCGGTCTTCCGGGCAGCTCGCCGTCCATCCCTCAGCATCTAGCCATGTCATATCTCATCCCCATTGTTTCGTACACTCCGTTACCCTCCCCCTCACACTACCATCTACTCTCAAACTCTCATCCCATTCCATTTTCTCCGTGTTTGTTCGCAACCGACTGGCGCCGCTGCGCTTGCGGGCAGGGTGGGCGGATCGTCGGGAAAAGGCTAGTAATGTACTGTTCGTCCTCCTAGTTCGCATATTGTTATTGTCCTCCATCCTCCATCGGAATGTATGTCAGTCTAGAGGCTTTCTATAGCGACTTTGTTCTACAGCCGTTTGCGAGAGTTGAGCCGATGGGACGGTAGTAGTAAATGCGTTGAAGGTACATTTCGTCAAGGTTAAAATTCAGAACTTGCGTACTTCGGGGTTTCGACGCAGGTGATAATAGTGCGCGCGATATACAGCTACAAGTACACGGTAACCTTGTTACACAACCCGGGATCATGAACGTCATAGAGCTCATAAGTCACAAACACTGTTAGGGCCGATGAGCGGTCTGGGTGCCAGTGGGTGGCGCATTCGATGTCCAGTATAGTTCCACGTTCACTTGACCCGACATGCATCCTCAGATGGCTATGAACAAGATACGTCTCAGTGGAGTGAAGGTGAAGAATTGGAGTTTGGTGTCGCTCGTCGGGCGATCTTGAGACTGAACACGATGGATCGACGTTAAGGAAGTTGGCTGGCAGTTCAAGTTAGTACGTACCACCTTGAGAGAGTCACATCAAGTCCGCCAGCCTGTATCGCGGCGTGTTCACGTGAAAGGCTAAGTAGCCCTTTTGACTTCTTGTGTTAGCATACGGTGCCTACGACGTGTCGCGTGGCCGTTCACCTGTTCGAATGAATGCCAAATCGCCATCAACTCGCGGTCCTCGCCTATGAGCAGCCTGATTCTCTGCGCGCAAGCTAGGATTTCATCCGCTAGCAGGCGCAGCATCTCGACAGGAGTCGCTTGGTCCGTGGTGCTTCGGATGTGGACGTAGTTCTTCGTCTCTCCGGCTAGTTGTTCTTTGTAGAAAGACAGGCTTCAAGTTAAGCTACGTCAGTCAAAAGCTCTAGTTTCTGAGATGGTCGCCATACTCACACATCGCTGGTTTCAGGGGGGCGGTGCGGTTGTTGAGTCGGTACGACATGGAAAAGAGCGATACCTTAAAACACTCACTTAGCTCCACCGATGAAGAATTCCAGATACCTGTGAACCTTTTCAATGACAATGTTTGATAAAATGTGCCACCACAGAACTTACGGTAACAACTGCAGATACGAATCCGGAGTCGACCGCCAGCTCTTCATGAAGTTGAAATGAGTGTACGGCGTGCAAATACTGGTTCTGTTCCGAAAGTAGTTCGGCCACCACGTTGCTCGCGGAGTGACTGCCATGTCACCGGTTGTGTACTCAACGTACATGGCCGTTACAGCCTCCAGAGTACCGGAAACGATAGCGTCAGCTCCAACTCGAGGCCACAAGTCGTAAGACTGCTTCAGGAGGTGGGTGAGGACATCCAGGGCAGGGTGAAGCTGCTTCTCTCCTGTCGCGAAGCGGCGAGAGAACTGGGCTATGGCTTCGAGGTGTCGGTTGCCTAGATCGTCGGCGTAGGTGAGGCAAGCATTGTAGAGAGCGATGTAATATTGATGTTCGGGGCTGACGTGTCCATAACTGATTTCGGCCAAGTCACAGCTCAACACTGATATCTGTTGGATGAAGGTTGGATCATCTCCGGCGGTGCCGCGGATGAAGTCCGCGACTTTGCGGGAGACCTCTTGGTACAGTTTTCCACCGCCGCCATGGGCTTCAGCGGTGCGAAAAAAGTCGGTAGTGGCCATGAGGCTGTGATTCAAGAAATTCCGCGAGATCTCCTTAACTTCAAGGTCGTTTTGCTGGCGAGAAGCGTCACCCTGGCATGCCGTGCAAGATGGTCAGGAAAATTGATTCATTGATGGGGAGAGGGTTAACGCACGCTGCCGATGGTGTTGTTGTTCAGGGAAGACAGAGGAGGGGCCATGTTGATGGGGCAAGACCTGGTGAACGATATGTGAGGATAGTGAAGGGGGAGGCGAGATTGTAGAGGATATCCTCACGATGGGTCTGTGGTCAATGGAGATGCTGTGAAGACTGGCCCGCTGGGGGATGTCTGGTCTGCTGGAGATGTTAGCAGGCAGTTATAGAGTAGTCGTACGAAGGACCAAAGGCGCCGTTGCGCAGATACTCTGAAGCCCAGCTCAAGCTTTCCCATTATTGTCATTCCTCGGGAGTATACCAGTGAGTCTGATCATCTGTAAGCTCGAACGCGATTGAGACGCTGTGGCGAGGTGATCATGATGGACTGAATTTGGGTTAGTCAGATATAACGCTTCGACGGGCGATTCGGCGAGAGATTCTGAGACGATTTGTTGGCGGATCCGTGACGGAATCCCGATTCTGTCCCCGGAGCCATTAAACGGTACCGGTGGATGAACGCTTGAGCCTCGATGCAGGGGAATTGGACCCCAGTCAAACCCGGCCTTGTGCAGTGGTGCGCTTCTTGCCTTCAATTGCCGGGGCGCCGTACACCGCATAGTGAGAGGAGAAGTGTTGTTATTGTCAGCGGTCTTGCCAAAGATGGGTGGGGTGGCTTGCAAAAGAAGGCCGGAAGCGAAGAGTCTGAGGACAAGGCATGAAGTCATGAAGGATATTACACGAAACATTTGTTCTTTGCTTAGCAAAAGGCTCACAAAAACTTGCTGGATGGTGTCTGAGAACTGGCATGTCGGAGACGTGCACATATGCGACACAGAGAGATCGTCCAGCTTTGCACCTATACCCTCACTTCTCTCGGCTCGAGCTTGCACGTCAAGGCTGATAGCCCAAATCTGCAAGGCGGTAACGCTTGGCCTTGAGGGAAAACTCGAGATATCCCTAGGGAGCAACGGTGAGGTGATGGAAGATAGGTTGTCCGGCGCTACGAACCTGCAGGTATCTTTGCCACAGAGCCGCGAGCTCCGGATCCTCAGACGTGAGCGTGCGTATGCTGTTCGCTGATTCTAAGACTTCCTCGACCAGATGACGTAGGATGTTCGCCGCAGGGATCTGCTCGGCACTGGACCGGAGGTGGACGTAGTTGTTGGTCTCCCCGGCGAGTTCCTCCTTGTAGAAGGAGAGTCTGCACAATGGTCAGCGCGTGACTTGCCAGACATCGATGACGAAAGACGCACATGTCACTGTGAAATCCCGCGGCGATGAACTGTCAGACAACCTCTCACTATATCAGCAGACCAATGGTACACGCACTTGGTGCCTAGCGTCCAGTGTTCCATGTATCTGACATAGTGCACGTCAAGCGGAAGAAGATGTACAAGTGGAGGGGCACTCACGGTAGCACTTGCAGATACGATTCCGGCGTCGCACGCCAGTCATTCATGAAGATGAAATGGATGTACGGGGGACCGAGTCCGGCTCTAGTGCGCAGGTAGTACGGGAAACGGGTTGCCGACGGCTTCACCACCATGTCTTGCGTCGTGAACTCGATGTACATGGCCGTTACAGCGTCAAGAGTCCCCGCAACGATGGCGTCCGCCCCGAATTGCGTCCACAGGTCGTGGGCGCGACCGAGTAGTTCCGCGAGGCGTTGGAGGATCGGATCGGGTTGCCGCTCTCCTCTGGCGAAGCGACTCGTGAACCGCTTGACTGCGTCCAAGTCGCGCTCGCCGAGATCGTCGACGTACATGAGACAGGCCGTGTAGAGGGCGATGAAGTAGCGGTGTTCGTGAGTCGTATGGCCGTAGGTGGTCTCCGCGTAGACACAGCTGCCATCCATGATCTTGGCGACGAGCGTGGGTTTGATATCGGACGGCCATGTGGACAATTCCTCGGTGAGTTTCGTGCGAAGCTCGGGGTCGCAAGGACTTCGAGGTGACTTGTAGTCGCTGCGATTCAGAAAGTCGCGGATGAGAACCTTGACCCCGGCGAGTGGGTCTTCGGGATCCTGCATCCTCCATTGAATACGGAGTCAACGTCATACGGGGGATGAGCACATACTTTGGGGGTGGGTACTGGAGAATTGTAGACACCGGAAACCAAGGTGGAGAGTGTAGCTAGCATTGCGGTGGTAGTGGTGCACTTGGGAGATGAGGGCCTGTTGGATCAACGTCAGCAAGAAGTGGTTTATATAGATGCAGGTCCATCACTATCTCTACTGAACCACGGGTAGGATAGAATGGACAGATGATCATTGACAGCGACACAAACCGGCCGACCGGGGGAAGTTCATCGCGAATACCGATGCTGACATCTGGCAAAGATTCAAATCCCTTACAGGGCAGTGGACATCGGTAGATTTCGGGTGCATGATTTAGGTACAGTGAGCTGCCGGTCCCCGGGGCCGACACATTTGTGTTATCGGGCGCGACCAGTGTTGCAGTGCATCGAGCCTGGGGGGATAGTGAATTTTCGGGTATAGGTCTACGAAAGCGATCAACGAGAATCAAACTCACCACAAACGGCAAACCAGCCGCTGTATGTATCTAATATTCCGTAACCACGACATTGCGCGTTGTCATCGCGGGCCAACACAATGTGCATGTGCTGAACAAAGAGTAGCGGCTAGTCTTCTCGCTAAGCGACAAATACTCCATTTCAAGTGTTCCGCTATTAGCATCGGTTACGCACTGTTTAGTGGCTTGCTCGACAAATATGGGTGGCAACCTGTGGCAAGTCGAGGCCGGGTTTACCGTATCCACTTGCCTTGTGAAGTAATGACGTGTTCGTACCTGCAAAATTGAGAGGTGGCAACCGATACCTTCGAACAGATGAATGTATGCCTCATCGGAAGCGTGGACATCGGTGCGTGACAGCATATGGACTATGTAGCTTCATTTTCTACTCCTGCACGCAGTGATGACGTGACGGGCCCGGGGTAAGTGGAGAATCGACATCGGCGATATCGCGACCGGTCGATACTGAGCCAACGGCTGAGTCCCAGTAGTTGGTAGATCGCGGAACTGAAGGGTAGGTCGTCAGTCCATTACAGGGCTACAAAATACACCGGCCAGACGTCACCTCATGACAGGGCCGCTACCTTAAGTCCTGTGTCCGCCGTCGTGCAAGCGGGGGCCGACTGGAGGATGATCCCGATCGACTTCAACTTGCTCTCGACCCATGCCCCCGGGCCGCGAGCCCGAGCTTCTTAACCGGTAGTACTTATAAGTTATACTTATCGCCTTATTCACTGCCCTTATGCTCGGAAGATGCGAACACTTGCACCACACCAACACTCTCTTCGATCTTCTTCAAGGTGCTGAACAAGGCAGCGGCCCTTCGGCATTTTCCAGATTAGGAACGGAGCATGACACTCTTTCTCCTCGAGTGCTTAGTAGTGTCACTGATACTCTAAGAAACCTCATGGTCGTGTTGATTAAGAAGATACGGCACGCGCGAGCCGTGCGAGTGAATTCCGGCGCCTCCTGTACCCGGGCCGTGGATCACAACAATGGTAGTTCCTGTTCTTGACCTCATCTATAATGGCAACGGTAGAGCCAGTACCGGTACAAGCGAGCTTTCCCTCGTGTATCGCACCGCGCCGCTTGAGGGGAAGGTCTCCTTCAGATGAAATACTATACGTAAACGCTTTATGACTGGCCCACGATCTCGTGTAGGCGGTAGCGGCGGGCTTTGAAATGGAACTCTACGTAACCCTGCCAAATTTCCAAATAGTCAGCGCGCTGGTGCTCAAATGAATACTTTGGACCGAGAAACTTACCATGAGGTAACCAACACAGATGTCCACCAGGCCAGGTTGAGCCGAAGCGAGTTGTTTGATCTTGTACCAAGACTCGAGGTTCTCCTCGACGAGTTCGCGAAGGACCGCCGCCGCCGGTTTCTGTTCTGCAGCTGCGCGCATGTGGACGTAGTTATCTGTCTCTCCTGCCAGCGTCTCCTTGTAGAAAGAGAGGCTATGCGACCTGTGAGAAAACGGACGAGAGGAAGACATGATGACTCGAATACACATACATATCGCTGGCAATTGAACAATACGTCAGCTCGAGTAATAACACAGAACCTAGAAGAGGAGCTAACTTACTTAAAGCCGATGGTCACAAGCTCTAGTTCACTTCCGAGATCGTGAGTTTGAAAACCCGCAGAACAAATAGCCTGGGTACTTACGGTACGACCTGCAGATAGTAGGTTCCGATCGCATCTCCCCAGCCCTTCGTGAAGTTAAGGTGGACGTATGCCGGCGCTATCCCCGTCTTGAGCCGCAAGTAGAAGGGGTACCTCGTCGCGAAGGGGGAGATGACGTCGCCCTGGGAAACGACTTCGATGTACATTGCGGTGACCGAATCGATGGTGCTGGTTATGATGGCGTCGGCGCTGATGCGAGGGCAGAATTCATGCAGGGTCCCGAGCAGCTTCGTCAAGCAGTCCAGGGCCGGATGGAGCTGAGCCTCGCCCCGAGTAAACCGCCGAACGAACTGTCCGAGCGCCTCGAGGTTGCGATGCCCGAGGTCGTCGGCGTACGTAAGGCATGCCGTGTATATCGCGACCACGCGTTGGTGCTCGTAGCCGGTGTGCGCATAGGCGGACTCGGCGATGGAGCAGCTGGTGTCCGTCAACCCTTCGACGTACTCCCAGCTCACGCCGACGTTCCATGACACAATCACGTCTGCGACCTCGCGCCTTAGCTCTGGGTTTGCCGGAACGTCTGGTGGTGTGTATGGAAGTCGGTCAAGAAAGTCTCGTACAAAGACTTTGGTTGCGTCGAGGGTGTCTATGGCCGAGTGCTAGACAACGGTGAGCAGAGGTTGTTGCCGTGACCAAATTAATACTTACGATAGAAGCCGTATCGCTGTCTAGTGCAAAGGCAGAAGTTCGTTTGATATTACTATAACTTGGTAAGTTATTGAAGCATTATGACGTGTAAACCGCGTACGTAGTGGGAGATGCATTGCGGAAACCTCCTGGTATGAACGCCTGATGCTCCTCGCAGGTAGGTTGGAGTGTAGAAGTGTTGAGGTAGGCGAGCATGGCGAGCGAAATAGAGACTGGGAATTGTTCTGGTCTCGAAAGTGACCGAACGGCCCAGGTTATATAGTGCAATGGTACGCTTGCACCACAACATAGCGATCATGATGTCACCTAGAATCCTGAGGTGAAGATCCACCTTCCGAAGATCAATTCCTGCAAGAGATCGAACACCATGAGAGCCAGTCCGGGTATGCGCGGTGGTGCTGGGTAGCCTCCGAAGCACTTCCCCTTGTGATACACCTTGGTTCGCCGCGTCCGTGACTTGTACCTGCCATGTACGGGGAACGAGTTGTCAGGGAAGATTTTTAGTTGGCTACCGGTGACCCCGCTATTATCGTATCGCCCAGCAAAATTTGGATCCGACGCACCCGGGGAGATCTAGTTATCAAGCGAAGACACCTCTCCCACTGGCAGGTCGAAAACCGATGGCCGCAAGACGTTGGGCTCCGTCAAGCGCTGTCGCGAGTATTTCTGGACAAATGGAAGAGGCACTACAGCATGGTGGTCTTCGTCCAAACGATCTACTGTAATCAACCGCATCTGAGATAGTGTGTCAGCCAAACTCTGAAGATTGTCCTGAGGAACATGGACGTGCCTCATCAATATTGTAAAGTACGGGTGCAACGCGACGCCAACTATGGCTTCTGCCGCGGATGCAACGGTAGCGTTTCCTGGACGGATCTCAGCCGGGGGAAATGAAACCTACAACATTGCATTTGAACGCCAGGAACACTCACCACACATTCCCCGCACATGTCGAAGTTGAGCGATGGTGGCAATCCGCGAGTTGTTCTGGATCGCCATTTGGCGCCCGTATGTCTGGCAAACTTCCAAGTTTCTGGCAAGCCAAGCGGCGCCATGCCAATCCCTTCCAAGTCTTTGTCAACAGTGGGCACCCCGATCTTGCACCTCGGTCGCTGTAATCTCCGGCGACTGCTTGGACCCTTCCAACTTCCAGGCCAGGGATGACCCGCAGAGTCCACCTAGTCGATGATAGTCGCCAGAGTCGGGACCGGGGTCGTTTGCCAAGGGTTCAGTGAGTGCTTCCCTGCCGGAATAAGGCACACCGCGAATACCACAACGCTCTCAATGGTATCGGCGTTGGGACCTAGTCCGCAATCACTTCGACTTCAGCATGGGAACGGAGCGGCCAACTTGTAAATTGTATATCTCGTTCCCGCTCAAGAACCATTCATGAGTTTCGATTACGAATCAGCGCTGAACAGTACTCACAACATAGACACAAGGTTTCCCGTCCAAAAAACTTGGTTTCATTTCCCCCAGTCAGCCGCACCAAGCACGGGGTCAGTTTGACTTGTGTGATGCAGAGCTCGTCAAATGGCAATCATGCAACGTCACGGATTTCTCGTCTTGCTTTCCCCCGCCTTGGACGGTGGCCATAATCAGGTCCAAAGGACCCGGTGAAAGCATCGATGCGGAAGGAACATGGTGAGAGATCACAAACACGTAATATGACAAATGTTCTTCCACCGGATCCCCGCCTCGGAATTCCAAGGTACCGTCACACAGGACTTGAATTGAAGCTGGCGAAAGGGATGTCTTCTCAGCATCTCCCATCCCTCAGCCTGATGGCAAGCTCGGTGGAAATAGCTGAAGACCGGAGACATACAGCCGCTAGAAAAACCAATGAGAGGAACGCGGCAGCGCTCTCGCGGTCCAAGTCATTTGACAGCTGACGAGACAGCTAGTAACCGCCTTTCCGCCGACACAGACGCGATTGACGGGCTGGCAGTGAGACAAGGACATCCGTTCCGTGCACGACGAGAGGACAGGACTGTAGATACCGTCATCATGATAGAAGATTGGTTGCACATCCATTTTTGACTGCGATGTGGCATATCAGTCATCGCGACAAGCATCGTACCTCAAAGCAAAGCGACGTACTTACTTGTTACGGCTGGACATTCCATGAAGTCTTCAGAGCGTGAGATGTGTAATCACGACAACGGCCGGAAATCCTCTCCACTCTAGGCTCTGATGGAAGAAGGTATGAAAGCGGCTTGGGTTAATTCGTCCTACTCGAGAAATGGTATTGCTACATACGGCTTGCTGCTGGCAGTCGTGTCACTATAGACACAGGGTTGTTGGCAGAGGGTCTGGACGGATACAACAAAGTGAATCGTACCATGACGGGGCCTGTCTCCATAACCGTGTCTACCACCTTCTCGAATACACTGGCGCTCTGGAATGCGAGCTTTGCTGACGATTGACGGTATGGAGATGGGTAGGTCTTGTGTAGTGTTCGACCCTGTAATCTTGTGATCAGTTGGTCGCCTCCGCACACAAGCTTCGCCTGGTTTCCACGAGGCTACCGGATTTGCTGATAAACCCGAAAGGTGGGTGCAGTCACAACCGTACCAAGGTCAAGGTCCCTTACGCTGCAGAACAGGCGCGTACCGTGAGGTTGTACTAGGCATATCGTAGACTCCATGGAATAGTCCTGTTGTAAGATCAAACTCAGCAGATATCAGACAGCCGAGAGAAACAGAACGCACGCACGAATACTTACTAGCGGACGCCGGCGCGAGACCATCGAAACCCACCCCGGCATCGACTCAATGATCGTGAGGATGCTATCGCAGAGTCTGGTAGCGCGGCCCAGTTTCAAGACAATCATTGTTGGTATCGAGCCAACGGATCTGTCTGCGCCATCTGCACATCCACTTGGCATCCGCAAGGCTAGTAGTCTGGCAAGCAAAGCGCGTCAGGCCACCGTTCACCGTTCACGAACCATTTTCCTCGCGGAATGCGCCACACCATTCCGACGGCATCGCTCAATAAGCTCGTGCACCAACTTAACGGCATATACGTGCGCCTCGCAGATTCTATAGTAGTGGGCAGACCACGGGTGACGATGAGTGGCGAAAACCTCAAAGTTCGTAGATTGGATTTGCATACCTTAGGAAGAGCTGAAACGCTCTCCGAATGATCGCACACTTGAGCTAGAGGAGGAGGAAGACGTTGAGCATTCCATAGAAGCGGTGGCACGGTGCATGGAGGCTGGGGCCAGAGACTCCGAGCAGGACGCTCGGACGCCGTTTCCACCCGGATTCTGCCGAACGTTATGTCAATTTGAATTTTGGTTCTAGGGCGCCTATCCGACACTCCTTCCGTGCACGTTTGCTTGCACTCAGTTCTCCGACGAGCCCACAAGTGGGAATATCGTGTTCTCATCCACGCTGTACAAAGTGTAAAACCTTGTTCTCTGTCGAGTAGAGCACGATAAGGTCCACCCTTCCCCGCCGCAACCCACCTGGCGACTGGTGAGCCTTATGACTCGGATCGCATTTCAAGAACTTCCGTCGTTGAAGCCTGTTTGACAGGTATCCACATTCCATTCCAGAGCTGGCTTGAAGTTGTTGCCAAGTCTACACTGCTGGCATCGTCCCAGAGTCTGCAGGTGAGTGAAATCCAGCGAGCAGAATTTCGAGTCTGATCTAGGATCTCAATTTTATTCTCTACTTCTAGATCTAAGTACCCTCCTTGTGGATCTCCAATCCCGGCGGCGCGCCCAGGGCTGGCGGGCGGTCATGGCCTTCAGGAAAGCGTCCGCGGAAGATAACGAGTGCGGACTCACCGTCCTTGATCGCTCCGTACATGAGGAACTGGCCGGACACCAGGCCAGCGGTCATGATCATCCTCGGCCCCAGCCCCGCGAAGAGCCCACGGAGGCCGGCCTCCTGCCCGAGGACGCGCAGGCGGTGCGGCATGGAACCCTTGGGCCCATGGCCCTTGTTGATCTGCGAGAGGAGCGTGTCCGCGGGCTAGAGACATACGGAGCCGCCGGTATGATGTGCATGGTCAGCGCTGGTACCCCACACTCCAACTTGTCCAACCCCGGGCCCGATAGTCAAGGGCGTGTCTCCGAAGCGCTAGAAGGGAGCGGGGAGGTGGAGACGGTACTGACAGAGACGCACCTGGCTGAGAACCGCAGCTGCGAAGCCGGCGACGATCCCGCTTCCGAGGCTGACCGCGTACTTGGCGGGGCGGCTGAGGGAGCGCTTCGTCTCCTCCGACATGGCGCGGAACGCGAGCTCGTGGCAGAACTCGTTCACGGTGAACTGTCCTATCGCGTATGGGATCTGTCTGCATGGCATCAGGGTGTCGTAACGTCGCACCAATATCAGAACAGGAACCACGGCGAGCAAATGAGCGAAGGAAGGAGTCAGAGGAGCCTGGACTGGTGTGACGTACTTGCAGAGAATGGGTAGGAATCCGGCATAGAAGCCTGCGAGGCCCTCTTCTCGCGCCATGCGCGCGAAGCCGCTCACGAGGCCCGTGGCGTATCCGCGCTGGGACACGAGACGTATGCGTGTCGCCTCGAGAGGAGTGAGGAGGATATCGGCAAAAAACCTGTGAATGGTGAGTGGACTTACGAACGACCCCCCTCGAGACTGCACTCGCATGACTCACTCTCCTGCACTTGACGCGCCTAGGTATATCGCAGTGCGGTATTTGACCGCGTTCTCCTGGCCGCCAGCCAGCTCGGAGAACTGCTTCTTCCAGAACTCGTACCCCGCGAACTTGCCTCCACCCTGCACGAAGTACCCGACGGCGGTTGGCCCGAACCCGGTGAGCAGGGCCGCGGCCCCCTCCTGCGCGACGATCCTCCTCCCGCCCGAGAGCAGAGCCATGCGCGCCATCTCCGGGTCCACCTGTATGCGCGTCTTCACGACGTCGATGGCTATAAAGTCGATGGTTCTCCTTCAACCTTCAAGTTGTAGTAGAACGAGCCACGACGAAGTTCTCTACTCACGAGTCATTGCGCCATGGGTAAGGCTTCAAGAAGGTTTGATCAATTATGTGCGCTGACATATGATGAGGGAAGCGTTGCTCACGTTGCGCACAGGGCCCCGGCCAGGAAGAAGGACGAGTAGTCTTTGGGAGTGAATTGCGGGATCACCGGCGTCTGTGGCCGCTTCCTGGCCTTCTGGGTCTCCTCCGAGTCCGCCATTTTGAGTCGAGGAAGTGAGAGAAGGTAAGAAATGAGTTGGTCCGGATGCGCGGTGTGTGGATGATTTCTACGCAGTGGCGTACCCTATGACGTCATACCCTCAGGCTTAGACGCGGTCACGTATTGCCTCGCGCGACTGAGTGGGACATTGCTTCCGTCATGCTCGTCGACACTGTTCGTGGCGAGCTCAGCGTAAGGAATAATTGCTTTGTGACCAGTCCGCCCCAACGGCGTAATTTGTCCACGAAACGGTACCTACCTCGAGCTCAGCACACGTCGACGATTAATTGTGGTATCATGTCCGTGCGCTGTGTCCAGTCAAATGGTAGGCATTGACGGGCAAGAGAAACACTTGGTGATTAGGGTATACAGTCGCTACGTGTTACAGATAGAATACAACAACGCCAACAGTGGAGCGATAATTACAATGGTCCTTGGTTGGGTGAGTGTCTGGTGTCCGTCGTGCGAGCCAAATATCATGCGTGAATCGTACCATGCGGGCGTCCTGACCCGCCTTTTATATCGTCTCCCGCTGAACCCCGTCCCTGCTTCGATAGCCCTGCCAGCTGTGAAGCGTGTAGAGAAGGTTGCGCGGGTGTCGTTAGAGCTCGTCCTCGTCAAAGGCGAACGGGAAGAGTTCAAGGTCGATCATCTTTGGTTGCGTCTCCCCTTCTCTCGTCGCGCCGCTCGCCTCTCCGCTATCCGCCTCCTCTTGCTCCTCCAAGCTCTCGCGCACCTCCTCCCATCCCTGCCACCACCACTCGCTCTCATCCTCTTCGCTGTTTCCGTTCCCTGGGTCTCCGGCGCCAGCGTGCATCTCCTCTCCCAAGAACAGGTCCGCGGACGGGTAGCGGAACACGACCTGGGGACGCTCGCCAGCGGCGAAGTTCACAGACTTCCTGCTTCCCGAGCGCGACCGAGCGGCTGCCTCAGAGATCCCGCCCTTCTCGAGCGTCTGCGGGGGTGCCTCGAACACGGTGGGTCGAGCCTGCAGAGGACGACCGCGCTCGAACTCCGGAGGAGATTGAGGCAACTCTGAGTCCGAATCGTCGTCGTCGCTGAGGGCGCTGGCGGGCCCGTAGTAGTCGGGGAAGCGGACTCGGGCGGAAAACGGAATGCAGCGCGAATGCACGTGCGTGAGCGAACCATTGGTGGGAGAGCTCGCGGCATCATCCCAGCTGGTTCCTGGCGAGGACTCGCTATCACGGCTGCGCAGTGCACGGGCCTCAACAGGACAAGTTGCCTAGGAACACGAGCATGCATATCAGCATCATCCACGTGACAAGGATAATGCGAGAACGTGCGTACCGCCTCGTTGAATGCCGTGTTCATCCTCGTCAGCCTTTCCAGCGCGCCTTCAGTGTTCCACGTTGGGATCAAGCCAACGACGTCCGTGCGCAGGACACGCACCCGCACGGCGTATTCGTCGAACTCCTCGAGGAACTCGACGCGCTCACCCGCTTCAACGATCACAGGCTCGCGCGAGAACGGCGGGGGCAAGAAGTTGGACGACGGGAAGACATCCCTGGTGTAGCATATACCCGCCAGGGCATCTTGGGCAGCGTTTCGCCAGGTGAGCGGGGGTGGGACGTACACCGACTTGGACGAGGACGCCGCCGGCGAGGGACTCGCGGGGATAGGCGAGAGGGAGCGGCGTCGCGGTCGCTCAATTTCGAACTTGGGTGTTGTTGGAGATCCGTGCTGGAGATCTTGTGTCGCAATATGAGGGAGAGTGTGCATCGGGCGAGGGCTTCTGTGCTGGGCCTGGGTGGGAATGGGCATCCCGAACAATTTCCGCTGAACTTGTGGGAGAGGTAGGTGGAAGGGGGATAGGATGGCCTCAAGAGGTGGTGAGTGTGAGTCGCTGGGAGGTGTCGAGGTAGTTGGGAAGGCGCGGGGAATGTGGGCGGGGTAGCTTATATGACGGGGCGTGAAGCTTTGAAGGGCGAGGAACGACGCGGCCGGAACCGAGTAATAGCGAGTGATCCACCTTCCTTGTCAGCGGGGGCGCGTGCGGCCGAGACGTGCGACGCGGGCCGGTTGGTGTTGGAGGCAATTGTGAGTAAGCACGATCGGATGGCGTCGTCACTGGCGCGGGGAACCTTCTCCTCTGTGCACTGCGGCCAGTCGGACAGCGAGCAAGAGTGAAGGAGGACGGCTGAGGCTGGGCTGATGCTGGGAGGTTGGTCGAGGCAGACGACCTGCCGTGGCCCCAGTAAGCTTTATTTGTGTTCGTGTGCTCGGCCGATTCCAAGCCCATCACAGACACGGTGCATCAGCTGGGTACGGCGACCACACCGATCCAGCAGGCGGGGCAGCAGACGACGGACGTGGTGTGGGGAAAGCCTCACATGTGGCCTTCGCGGGGCCCAAATCGCCTTGATCGTGGCATCTGCAAACAGGGCCAGCGCCGCGCGAACACTTCGATGCACTTCTTTCCCCACACCGTTCCCACCACGCAGCCCCCCATCTGGAAATAGTGCGGGCCTACAGCACTTTCAACCTCTTCTCGCAGTAGGTGGGGCGAGCGTTGGGGTGGCAAAACGATCGTTTGGGAAAGGGGGGACTCCACACCGACGGGCTTTCACCGGGTCTTTCGACCGACGTTCCGAAGAGGATGTGTCGATGGTGTGTCAGAGCGTCCTCGACGCTTGGTCAGCTGAAACGTTTTTGATTAGCTCTCCGGGCGGAGCTGGGTGTGGCGACGATGTGCGACTTGTATGTGGCCAGGAAGGTAAATGCCGCTTTCCACCTCCAGCTGCCAGAGCCAAGGTCATGTTGAGCGTTGAGTAGATTGGCCCGAGGGCTGCGAGTACAGGAGACGATGACACAGGACGTCCCGAGGGGCGCCAGCTGTCGGGACACGAGGCTATCAACCTCCGCCGTCGGAGCGCCCATATCCAAAAGTGGCAAATTTCCGACCTTTCTCGAATCTTCACAAAGTGACTATTCGCGGATAAACACGATGTCAATCCCTATGATTTCAATCCCTATGATTACTTATCCCGGGGCCAACCTGACCTGACCGACTAGATAATTAATGCACCTCTGTTCACGCGTTCCCCATATTCGTCACGCGATTGGGAAGGGGCATCGGCCTGCCAGTGTCAGAACCGAGGGGAGAGACACAGTCCCATGGCCCGGGATGTTCCAAGAAAAATCGCATACCACGATATCTGCTATGACCACATCACACACGCGTCCACCGCGATCCCCAGCTCAAGCAGCGATCCTGCTCCACCCCAACGGCTCGTCCCACGACCGCCACATCCGATCCAGCACCCTCAGCTTGTCCGCCCGGCCCAGGCTCGGGTTCTCCAGATCGGTCACGTCTTCCAAGAAGCCCTCGCGCAGGCGTGAGTTCGCCGGCAGCGCCGTCTCCGCGTATTTCCTGAGGTGTGTGACGGAAAGCAGGAGCAGGCCCGACGTCAGAGGCGACACGGACGTCGCGCTCGCGGCCGCCTTCTCCAGCGCCGGCACGGGATGTGGGCGGGTGTGGCGGGGGTGCGGCTGGGAGATGAGGAGGCGCTCTATTCGTCTGTAGGGTTCATTCGTATCATGCGTATCAGTATGGGATGTTTCAGGGGGCGTAGTGCGCGGGGAGACGACGAACCTCATGTCGGACCAGACCCCGACGCGCTTCGCCTTGCTACCGTACCGCCCGCGGCCCTTTCCGCCAGACCACAGGCGCTGCAGGTTGCTGGAGAACCCGTAGACGATCGCGAGCGCAGGAGCCACGCCCACGAATGCGAACGTCAGTTCTTGGCTCTTGAGCAGCTTGTCAATTCCGGACAGCGCCTGGTTGATGTCGACCTGTTGTGCCACGATTGGGGTATCGCCGTTCGTGTTCATGTCAGTCAGCGCGTCCATTCATCACCAGCACACCCGTGACAGCGGGGCGGTTTCAGAACGGAGAACGCCGTTACGCACCTTCGCCTTCTGGACTTGGATGAACAACGACCGGAGAAGCGACCCCTGCATCGCAGACTTGAGCGGGGACTTGATCTCTTCCTCGTATATCTGCATCACCGCCGTCAAATCGCCCATCTGCACCTGTCGCGCCAGCGCCTCGAGCTGCGGCGAGGAATATTGCAGCTTCTCCTGCGCTAGAGCGAGGGTCATGCGCTCCAGCGACTGATCAAGATGCCATTAATACCACGATTCGCATGGACGGCAAAATGGGAACTTACTTCTAGGTCGGCGCGGACGCTCTCCTTGGTGACGATGACGCCGTCTTCCCTGCCCGCGCGCACGGTGTGCACCATCCCGCGGAGGGGCTCGAGGATCCAGTCTTCCCAAAAGCCCTTCGCCGTCTCGAGTGCACCTCGCGCCAGTTCCTCTAATGACGCGCGTGACGCATATGCTGTGCGGATCCCGTACAGAATCAACGGAGGGAGGAGGAAGAGCCGAGGCCAGGTGAGCGTGAGCCATGAGGGACGTCTCAGCTCCCCCGTCTTGAGCCCGGCGCTGTGCAGGGATGTGTGCGACGGCAGGCTGAGGTGGGCCAGCACCGATAACGAATCGAGCACGCGTCCGGGGGACACCTCTTCGCTCAGCGGTGCGAACTCCTGTCCACTGATGATCGTTTGGAGATAGTGCACGAACCGCGCGAGCTCGAAGAGCGCCTCGTCGTTGTCGACGGTCTCGAGCGCGGTGGCGAGCCTGTCGCGCAAGTCGACGAGCATCCCGAGGACCTCGGCACGCTCGTCACGTATGCGTGTGAGCTCCTTTCGCTTAAATGAACATTCCCCTCGAGCGAGGTCTACCGGTAAGGTTGCGAGGGTGCTGCACACACGCGCGACGCCGTACAGGGACTGGGTGAAAGCACTATATGTAGAAGTCGCGGTTTGGGTTGGGGACGAAGAGGTGGAGAAGGGAGTGTGAATTGAAGTTGTGAGTGAAATGGAATAAGGCTCATGGTGGAGATGAGGGAAGAGCGCAAGAGTTAACGTGTTTGGGCGGAGGGTGCTGGTCGAAGGGAACAGACGGCGAAGGGAGGATGGCTTGAAGACGGATATGTGGAGCGGGATGTTCCTATTCCGCAGCGTAGACAGCACCACGTTAGAGACATTGACAACACGGAGCGGGAGTGCTGGGATGTCATTCATAAGAGCGCGTCACAGGGCAAATAAATGTCGGGCGTACTTTGGAGGAGGTACGTCGCAGCTCGTCTCCGGGACCGCACTATATCGCTCCACCACTGCCCCTCCGCCTCTGCTTCGCTGGCTTCATCCAAGAAAGTTGTCAAAGTCTGGCCGTAGAGACCCAGTGCGACTCTGCTGAGGATTGCACGGCGGAGAGTTTGCTCCTCGCTGTCCGCCAGTTCAGCCGACAGCAACTGTTGGTGATATTCAAGGTTATGAAGCGCGTCGATGGATTCGCGGAGGTTTTGCGGGGATTGAGACTGCTCGAGCTTGATGAAGATACCACGAAGAGCCTCCTTAGATTGGCATGACGCGATCTGTACGCGTTCGGTGCTGGTGGATGGTGCGTTTGTTGGAAGAGCCTTTTGTGAGAGGTCGGCGACAATATGAGACACGAAGGTCGACATGGCGACCGTGTGAGGGTAGAGAGATTCTGAGAGTGCTTTCGCTCACTGCATGATGGCGAGTGGTCAAAGGCGTATGCGTTTCGCCGCCTGCGTCATTCTCCCACCTGCGGCCCGGACAGCGTCGGGCGGCTTTCCCAGAGAGGAAGTCGAGGCGCTCATCGGCCCCACGTTGAACGCCGACTTGACTACTATGTATCGGTACCTTGACAGCCTTGTTGGATGGCCTAGCCACCACTTCCAAACCGCCATCTCCTCTTTTCAGTCGTCCAGCATATCCTAAACTCCTCGATCCAGCTAGGATACACATCCTTATTCGGTCTGAGTCTTTCAAGATGTACGTTTTGGATGCTGTTCAACGAGGATATCTTCTGCCTGCCAGCCTAGCGTCCACCATCAATTGGCTATACCTTACCTCGCTGATGTACCAATTGCGTGTGTATGTTAAAGGCATCATTGTGACGATACGGCACGTGCGGCATAAGGGGCATAGGGTCGCATTCAACTCGGATAACCAACGCAGTTACATGTATCAAGAGCGCAATTGCTCACAGAAGGCCTTTTTGCCTCACCACCGCTTCAGCAAGTGAAGACAGCCGGCCCTGAATGAGCGTGAGTAAATAATGTCGCAGTGTGAATGATCGGAGGCCTCCACTGACCGGGCGGCGTGTAGGTGGCATCAGAGTATATGTTGGCAGTGATTCCGGGACTCGTCGCTAGTCCCCGGACAAATTTATTGAGGACTTTGGAAATATTGGATGATAGGCGAGGACTTACGAGCGTACGCGCCGGGGAAGCTGACGGTCTCCGGGGTTGCATCTCCGCCGCCGGTGACCTCAATTTGCGCGCAACTCATCTAGCTCGAAGGTCAGCATAGATGCCCTTTGTTTCATTAGGATACGGGGAACTCACGAAGAATTGGGCACCAGGGTATTGGGTGGCCTCTGAAAGTGCTGTGTACGGTTGACGGGATGTCAGTCACGGTATCGTTGTACGACTAGCACCGAGAGAACACTAACAGATGTCCTCGACACGGAGCAGGTACTGCCCAGCCTTGAGGCAGGACGGGATGGTGATGTTGACATAGCCGGCGTTGATGAACAGCAGGTCAGAGGCCCATTGGTGAGTCGTGGGGTTCAATCCTTCCTCGAAGATCTGTAACGGGTGCATGTTGGGACAGTTCACTTGTAATCCGGCAGCGGGACTGACCTTGAACCACTGCAAGCCAGACACGTCGGTCTGGGTAGCGTCGGGGACGGCAGCACTACGATGGGTGAACAGGTGAACTCATATCGAGCCAGCAACATCTCGGCTTACAGGTACGCCAGAACGGGCCCTACGCACAACGTTAGATGTATGTGTAGCCCCATACAGCGTGACCATCACTCACCCTTGTTGGTGGGGTCAAGGGGGTCTGATGGGTCGGGACCGACGTAACCAGCGGACGTGTGGTGGAACTCGGCAGCAACGACACCACCGGCGGGGACGGAAGCGACGACGTCCGACACTGGCTGGATGAAGTTGGTGTTGCAGATGATGTCGCTCGAGGTGATGTCAGTGATCGGCTGACCACCACGTTGTCAGCACACGACTCGGAAACCTCGGGACACCGGGCAGGAATCGTTAAGCTCACAGCGTTCGAGGTGGGCACGCGAACGGCGACAGCATGGCCTTGCTCGATGCCGTTGACGGCGATGGCCTGCCCCCGGACATGAGTTTAGTTCGCAGACTTCGAGTGGAGTAGATCGTACCGAGAACACGGTCCTGGCGGAGACCGAGCTGGCGGCGAGGACGAGAGAAGCGAGGCTCAAGAACGACGGCTGCATTTTGTGGAGTGGGTGGGGTCTGCTGTCAATTGCCGGAACAACGGTATGCTTTATATGCTCTCTATAAATATGGTAAAGGTCTAGGTCTTCACCAGGTATGCCCTGGCGAGTAGCACCACTGGCAGATCGGCATTGTGGACGGATTCGCCGTAGAGGACGGTATTCCGTCCATTACAACTTAAGGAAGCCAACAGATCTGTCGTTTCGTCAGGTGATGGGTCAGAGTTCAAGAATATGACTGCTTCAGGAAGTGGGGCTCTCACAGGAATGCCGGCATCTGCTTCTTGGAGCGCAGATTGCGGGTTAAGATATGTTGGACAGCATAGCATGAGGTACGGAGGCGAGGTGGCTGGTGCGGACCTCATGCGTCAGAAGTTTCGTACAACGTCCGAGGGCGAGGTTTATGCGTAGGTGTCTGCGGATTTTCACCAGGCTTAATTTATAATGCCGTACATTGCGTCAGGAGGGGCGTCCATGCACCTAATAGACGTTGTGGGAGGAACACGAGTGTCATGCTGGTATTAGCTGTATGAGCCGAGGCATATGCCTGACCCACAAAGCACAGCGATAGAACCCAACGAAAGGTCGCAAGCATTGGCTATACAAGGAACAACAGCGGTTTAGGCTCGGCTAGAGTAAAGGAACAGAAGTTGAGAAGACCTACGTAGTCGCTCGATCTGACGCAGGTGTACGCACCGCACGGATAGTTGGGTCGTTGTAGCTGAGCAACATGAATGCAGGAGCTGAGGCCGTGAATAGAGGACGCATACAGAGACACTCACGTCAACCACTGCGTGGCCCAGAGTGCTCGACCGTACCACTGGCAGAAACACTGGTGATAGGGGACGCGGCTGTGGTCGTTGTCGAAGCCAAGGCGAGAACTGATGTCGTACTAAGGGCCAACTGCCCATTGCAAGCGACACCGGCCGTACCTAAAACAAGTATGGTCAAAATGGGTTGTTATTTGTCCCGCAATGGTAAGGGAGACATACCAGGATTATGTAGGAACATAATCGATGCGGGGGTCAGTGCCCGAGTACGCGCCAGGGAAGCTGATCGTCTCGGCCCACCACCCGTGATCGGGAGCTGAACGAACTCCATCTAGATAAAATTATGGGCCTTGTGAGCAGATGACCACTATATGCTGCAGAGAAGAACCTATAGAACTGAGCACCAGGGTATGAGGATGCATCGTGAAGCGCTAAACCCGTGACTTAGCATGCGGTACACATTCTGCAGGCACCGGTAGCTTACCGATGAGCTCTCCGCGGAAGTACTGGCCAGCCTCGACGCAGCTCAGGATGGAGAAAGAGACTTTGCCCTTGTTTGCGATCAGGCGGTCGACATCCAACGTCTGGCTGCTGTCCATGCCGTCCGCGTAGATCTTCACAGCCGATTAGTGGGTTTCCCCACGACGAAATGTATGCGCGGCACAGGCCTTGAACCGCTTAAGGCCGGTGACGGTCAGGTCGGTCGCATTGTTGACCTTCGCGCTACATGCCTGATCAGACTCTTCCCACCCTACGGCACCAACAGATAAGCCATCCTGCGTCCTGCGAACTTGAAACACTTGAGTTCGGAAATGCCAATGATCCCAAGAAGCATACTCACCCTTGTGGCTAGATCCGAGTTGTCGCTGGGGTCGGCACCACTGAGGGCCGTTTGCTCAATATCAGACCAAGCTACTGTGAGAAGAAGTTGTGGATATCCACAGTGACGCTACTCAACCGTCGCCCGTGAACCTACAGGAACGCTGATCGCCGTTGCCGAGATAGGTTTGTGGATAAGGTCGGCCGAAGTTACGTTCATGATCGGCTACAAACGCCCTTGTTGTCGATTCTTCCTCGGGCGATGGAGCAAAGACACATGGACCATCTACGCCAAGGGCACGCGGATGCCCGTGAGGTGGCCTTGATCGGCGCCATTCACATACAGCCTACGAAGAATATCCGCATTAGCACTGGGAAGTTCTACAATACGTGCACACTACGGACAAATCACATCCAAAAAATACGTACTTGGAAGATGCTGTGCGCGAATGCGGTGGTGGCGAGTGCGGCTCCAGCGAAAGAAACGAAAGGTCCTCATGGAGCTCAAGCCGCGATTCGACGGATGCTATGGCGTGGACTTTGTTGCCCTGCACGTTCGCCGAAGCTACTATACTGCCAGCGAGAGGTTGGCAAGGGGCTTCAAGCGAGATTGTTACAAGGCTCCTCCGGGCGAGGTCAGGCGAGTCGGGAGAATGAGAGTTTCCCGAGGTTGCTCCTTTTCGAGGATCCGTAAATTGAGAAGAGGCGCCTGGGGAGTATCGAGTCAGGAATGCTGTAAGATCCCCCCGTGCTTTGAGCCGTCGAATATGTTTGCCCAAATTAGATGCCGAATGGCTAATCGTGGGGTATCTGAATGGATTGCATACACGACCAGTGTATATGCCCTAGGCTACAGTACAACAGATGGATAAGCAACGTCAACAGCAACCATGAACAGGGAGGAAATCTAGGGATGCACCAAACGTCAACCCCGGGACCCCACCCCCACATTCCACACTCAATCATCGCGCCAAGCAACCTCCCCGGCCTGCCATTGATCACCCCACATCACCCGCTTGTGGTAGGTCTTCCTCAGCTCCCGGAACTCCTTGACAAAGTCGTCGATCTCCTTGCTCGTCACGGGAACGTCGCCCGGGTCGGCGACAGAGCCCTGCACAAACGTGTTCGCGCGTGCTTCGGACAGATCGTCCTGCGCGGTCGTGGCGTGCCTCAGGCGCATAAGCAAAAATTGCGGGTCAAAACGCTATGTGAGGCACAGAGATGGGTAGTGTGAGCATGTTGTGCGGGTCGCTTCCTAGCCTAAGACTGCGTGGGGAAGGAAGGAGGGGAGGGGACGGACCTGGTAGACCTCGCGCTGCTCCTTCTCAACCTCTTTCCATCGGGCTTCAAGCTGTTTGGCGCGATCGAATTCCTCTTGCGTTTCACTTCGTAGCCTATATAGGTGATCCTGGAGGGCGATATTGTTCTCTGGGACCGTCGCTCGATGTCATAGGGACGGGGTAGGCAGACTCAGAAACGTACGGGCAATCGACTCGTTCGCCGAACCAAGATCGGCCTGTCCTTGGTGCAACAGCCTCACTTGGGGCAATGTGTGGAAGACGGCTTGGAAGTATTGCGAGTCGGCCAGGAGGTCTTCTAGGTCTTCTCTCCTGCGTGGACCGAAGGCCTGGGTGAACGGAGGCAAGCACCGAGCAGTCGGTAGTCTCACGATAGATGGGCCAATTCAGGAAACTCGGCCGTCAACCGAGTGTGAACTGCAGGACTGTTATGTTGGTCCATGGGGGAGCAAGTGACGAGTGTGGGATGATAGACGACGGAGGCGGGGATGGTTGATGATGAAGGTTGGGACGGAGGCAGAGAGCGCTCCGCCACCCCAGCTTGTTCGCGCTTGACGATCATGTCCTGCGTCCTCCCTGGCGAGCACGTCCCCGCTCAACACGTTAACCTCAAACTCGGACCTGGGCTCTTGCAGCAGCCGTCTGTTAATGGACAGCCGGCGGTCGTCTCTACGCGCGCGGGAGATGTGCAGCACTCCGCAAATCGCAGTCGGTGGTGGATAGAGGGCAATTCGCGTCGGGTGAGTGCCACAGCACCTCGCGTGGACGTATGCGCTCTGTTTCGCTCATGGACGATAAGACAGTATGTCCCCGCGCCCCAGGAAGGGGTTGTGGGCCTCGTCGTGGGCCGAAGCGGTGAGAACTGGAGGGTGGACATCGGCTCTGCGCATACAGCGACTTTGGATGGGCTCGCGTTTGAGGGCGTGACAAAACGCAACCGACCAAATCTGAAGGTGAGTTGTAACTCTTCCATCACGATGTATAGTCCGCAACGTAATGGTTTAACCTTTTCAGGTCGGCTCATTGCTTTATGCTCGCG
This sequence comes from Ganoderma leucocontextum, assembly GCA_020736865.1. Taxonomy (NCBI): domain Eukaryota; kingdom Fungi; phylum Basidiomycota; class Agaricomycetes; order Polyporales; family Polyporaceae; genus Ganoderma; species Ganoderma leucocontextum. Next base: position 1,849,673 of record JAHKGY010000006.1, read on the forward strand.
TATCTTTGGCACACAAGGACATGGAGCCAGAGCTCGAATGTTTCGACGCACAGACGCGAAAGGGGGAAGGGTTCGGAGAACTCAAAGGAGGGTTTCTTGTACATTGCAGTCTCAAAATGTCCCGATTGTGCGCCCCTTTGCTCTCGTTTTCCTTACTTCTTTTCGCTCATGCATTGGGCAACATAGGTTGTTGGATCCACAACACTTTTTGTTCCCCTTGCTCGGATCGCGCTTCCCACTGGAGTCGGCGGCAGGCACGAATGGAAGAGTGTGGATCACAGCGAAAGAGCCCAGGCAAGTGATTGCCATTGCCCGATGTATCGAAGCAGTGGATCCGGACGGAGGGGGGATGGATGAGCCCGCGGTGAAGAAGTTTCTGAGCACATTAGATGTATAGTAGACGTACGGGTATGGGCTACACTATAATACACACGGAACGTGACGCGGAGTCTACATAATGGTACACAGTGTGTGGCTTCGTCCACTCTGAATACGGTGCAATGAGCACGTACAGTGACACCAAAATCCCCTCAAACTCACCTAATCGTCGTCGGCTAGACGCGCCCTCTTTGCGGGTTTTCGACCAGAAACACTCTCGTCGTCGCTGGCAGGTGTTGTGGTGCTCCGCCGCTGGGCTGCACGCTTCTTCCGTTGGTACTCCCTATCCCTGTTCTTCTTTTGCTGTGCAGCCGATAGGACCTCTGAACGAGGGGCGGGAGGGACGCTGATTGTGGTGAGACCCGGTGTTGACATCCTTGACTGGTCTTCCCCTGTTGCAGTTGACTCTTCTCCCTCGCCCGACAAGTCCACGGCCTATTGAATTTGAGTCTGTACGGAAATGGGCGAGGTGTATGCCACGTACCTTCTTGTACGTCTGGCTGCTCACGGAGAATATACGATCCTGCTCGCCGATCTCGTATTTCTTCCTTCCACTCGGTTGGTTCTTGAGATAGCCTTCAAAGCCATGGATGATGTTGCCGCCGCTATGAGCAGCAGTATCCGTCAAGTAGGTCGTCTCCAGATTGTATATCTGGACCTCAAGTGAGGCCTACAAGAGTGGCACATGGGCAGTCAATAATGGAAGCAGAGCAGGAGGGGAGGGACACACCAGTTGCTTGTCCAAAGCCCTCTTCTTCGCCAGTGCGTGGAGGAGTTCCTTCTTCGCAGCGTCATATTTCACCTTGTCCTCTGCGGATGGCGGGTCGTTCGACATCGTGAAGGAGCTGAGGAACTTCGAACAAGCCTGGACGAGGAGAACGTGCGGCAAGGAGCGCGGGGAAGCGCCTGGGACCTTGCGCGTAGCCGCTCAGCCAACGCCACAATTTGAATTGAATATTGACTCGGTCATGTGCCCACTGCATACACCAAGAGTACCTTCAAGTTCCTGGTCCTGGTTTTGTCTGTGAGTCGGTTCGTCGACAACCCTAGCTAAGCCAAGACAACCCTCAAGACAATAAACTTGGGGATGAGGTCATACTGAATCCCCGATGGACAGTAGCGTCAGTTCCATCGTCTTCAAGGAGGCGAACTTGAGCCTGAACGTTGACGGTTAGACACTTCCAAGGTGCTTGGTACTGAACATGGTGAGCCTGTTGTTTACAATACTGTACAATTTCTTTCTATCCAAACAACAGGGGCGTAATGTTCCATCAATATCTAGTATGTCCTGCAGGGGTCTCAAGTTACGGTGAGAGAAAAAGGCGCTGCTGTACCGATGGTTATGCTGTCAAAGGTGCTACATACGGATTGTTTGAAGACATGTTCTTTCGCTGTTCCGGGGCCATCATGCACGGGGCGTTGCAATGAGGTACGCAGGGTGGGGGCGAGAGTAACGTCAATGTACGAATGTTCTACAGCTAATCGGAGAGCACTTTAACGATCCTTGAGATACTCCAGGACCTTCTGCACCTTGGGATCATGTCCGCTTGCGACGGTCCGCCTCGCTAACAGCTCTGTACACTATTGTCAGAATAATGTCCGGATACAAGGGGCACGGACACTAAAAGAGGCTGCTGAAAGGTGCGTACTTACCACCATCCGATCCTTTGCGAGCAATCGCGAAGTAGCGTGGTCCCCAACCATTCAGCGTCAAGGGGACCCCTTCGGCGGGGTCCGTCCCCGCATTCCAGCCCAGGACCTCAGCCAGTTCCTGATCGACATAAAGCGTGTCGTTCTCGAGCACGACCTTGAACTCTTTCGGTGGGGCAGGCGCGTCTGGGCGCGTCGAGTACTGGAACCGCAGGCATGGCGGGCGAGGCCGCATGGCGGTGCAAGAGAGTCCGCGAGCTAGACCACGGGGAAGTAACATTGGCAAAGGACCAGGACCAGGGTCTAGACTGAGTAAAATGAGTATTGGACGGAGTTGAGATGCAATTGAGATGCCCGTTCGAAGCGCGGCGGGAGCTCGTGCGCCTCTCCACGCTCCTCTTCCAGGAAGTGTAAGCGCCGAATATCCCGGCTTTATTCCTGCCATGTCCTCACAAGCCATCCGTCTGGCCCGCATCTTCACCCCCGCATACGCTCGCCGCATAAATGCGCAGATCGTGCACCCCGCACAAGCGCAGGTAGTGAAGCCGAACGAACTCGAGTCCGCGTTGGCTCGGCCGATGATCGTCGCAAGATACGAGCCTGACAGGCCGGTGGAATATCTCGCTGCGACTCTTGCTTACGGACTAATCAGAGGTAAGTTATCTCTTCCACGCTGTGGTGTGCTCGCGGGATGGTAATATAGCACGGTCATCGTAGGGCATCCATTCCTCGATGGAAACAAACGAACGGGTGAGCTTGTGGGTGCGATCCATGTGTGTGTTGTGTTCCTGGCTTACAACATTCACTTTAGCTTTCTTCCTTGCGAACGAGTACCTGCGCGCGCATGGTCTTCCGGGCCTTCTAGATGGTTGCGCGGACGATCAAAGCCTATTCGACGTCGCCGACCGGCATGTCGACGCGGCTGCGGGACAACTCGACGTTCAAGGGCTAGTTGGCAATAGACCCGCTCTCAAAACTCGGCAGAAGTGAACACATCCCCGTACAATGCATGGATTTTGGACCTAGAGTTAAAAGGCATTTTGGCAATAAGTGATGCGTGACGATTAAACTATGAATTCTCGCAGAGGAGAACTGTTCTACAGTAGAGAAGGTCCGTCAACTATTCAACCTGAGTACGAACGATTTTGGGTCTCAAAAGCATGTAACAAGAGTCCGTACAGTGTCCATATGACGATGGAGAGTCCGCAACTACGCTGTCCTTGAGCAATGAGTCCGAAAGCAGTGGGAAAGCGTCCGACCCGAACGGAAACAATTAGGAAGAGTTAGTGGCATTATATACGATAGGCACGGAGGTAAGGCTGAACTTCGTCCCCACGGGACCCTGCAAAGCAACATGCGTCAGCATCACACTCCACTACTCCACTCAGGAACCAGAACGCCGCCACGCAACCGCGTGCTCAGGCGCACGGTAGCCTGGCGTGCGTGGTGGTCGGCGAAGCGAAAAGTTGGACAGGGAAGAAAGAACAACACTCACATCCGCATCGCACCCGTCCCACTCCTCGATCACCGCGAGCTGCCACGTCTTGTCGCTCGCGCTCTGGGGCTCGCCCCACCCGCCCAGGGACTTCGAGAAGTTGGGCATCGTGAGCTGCGGCGGCGCGGGGTTCTTTGGGTACGGCACCGCGGGGTAGTTGGCCGCGTCGAAGCGGCCGAAGAAGTAGCCGCCCATAAAGACGTCTGAAGGCGCGAACGACGTCGGGTTCTCCGTGACGAGGAAAACCGAGTACGCGTACGAGGACGTGCAGTAGTCGCCGCGGATCTCGTACGAGAAGTTGAACGCTGCGCCGGGGGAGATGTGCGTGCCCGGGTGCGGGAGGGTGATGTTGCCGTTGCCGGCGAGCGCGGGAGGGGCGAGGGTGAGGGCCGTGAGAGCGGTCATGAGTGCGGAGGTAAGGAGCCTCATGATTTGCGTGGGAGAGGGGATAGGCGGGGCGTAAGGATCTGATAACACTGGAGGTAAGTGAGCCCAAGTTTGTGGGGTAGGGAGGGATGAGGGAAGACCGTTATGGCAGGGAGAAGCAGGGAGTGTAGGCAGCGTCAGGTTTTATAGGACTCACCTCGCCCCCAATCAGGGCCAAGAGCAAATGTTCGCCGATCCATCGTTGCAGTCACGGGCCGAAGATCACACTGCCGCCTGAATGGGAGGAACCCACGGACATATGGCGTCAGCAATCTGGCATCGCCGAAGACCACACCAGGGCCCACATGGACGGAGCGCTACGGCCCACTGAGGCTGTATCGTTATGTGCAAGCAGTGCGTCTGGAGGGATATACTCGGATGCTAACTCCAAATATACCCTTCCAGCTCGCTGGAAACTTGGAAGCACATGCTTACCGTAATGTAATGTTTATGATGGACCGCGAGTTCTACCCAGTTTCTTGACCTCGGGGTCTGAGTCGGCGGGCCTGTGTCATAGGGCGCCCCCCTTGCAGCGCGCCATAGAACGCAAATTCAGTGGGAAGGTGATCGCGGCCGGAGCCTACAAACGTTTCTGTAACGCGAATGAGGCGCCATTGCACCTCCCTGACATCCCCACCGATGTCAAGTCCACATATTGCGGCCGCCAGCTGTTGGACACGAAGTATCATCAGATTGGGCGGACTTAGGGCGTCCAGCGGCGGGAAGTTAGAATGCTCACCTCCCATCGTGATCACGTAGAGTTAACTGGCTTCCCGAAGGATCGCGGCGCATCTCCAGTCTCACGTTCAGGGCTTCTGGCCTCAACTCTGTCCGCTGACGCAAGGGCACGAGGTGTCCGATAGAGGGCTTGAGAATGTGAGAACGCGAAGAGCGGCGGCGGGGACGCTGATGCACGTTGCGCGATGCGAAAGCTAAGAGACAATACATTGCGATGCGAGTCCACAAACCGAGTCCCAAAAGGGAAGATACAGGTACTATGTGAAGTAATTGAGGGGGTTCTTCTTCTTGCTCTGTACTGAAGAATGCAATCGAACGCGGATCAGAATGCGGGGGAAAACGCAACGAGGCAATGCAGGAGCAACGAGGCTCACCTTCCGCGATCCCACTGAGGAAGTGCTCGTGGCTCAGCTTCGTGGCACCTTCCCGCAGCGCGATCATACCGGCCTCCACACAAACCGCCTTCAGTTGAGCGCCGTTGAATTCGTCGGTGCTCCTGGCGAGCTCCTCGTAGTTGACGTCTGCTGATACGGCCATCTTCCTCGAGTGGATTTCAAGAATACGAGCGCGGGAAGTCTCGTTCGGCAAAGGGAATTCGATTTTCCGGTCAAGACGGCCGGACCGGAGCAGGGCAGGGTCAAGAATATCAATGCGGTTTGTAGCCGCGATGACCTGCGGGGTCACATGTGAATACGTGGACGACACAACAATAAAGATGAAATGAAATCAGGTACCTTGATCCGTTCGTCGCTGCTGAAACCGTCCAGCTGGTTCAGAAGCTCGAGCATCGTCCGTTGCACCTCACGATCACCACTCTTCTCTGAATCGAATCGCTTGGTGCCGATGGCATCCAACTCGTCAATGAAGATGATAGCCGGCGCCTTCTCCTTGGCAAGCTCGAACGCGTCCCGGACCAACTTCGCACCGTCACCGATGAACATCTGCACCAGTGAGGGGCCAGCAAGCTTCAAATAACAGGCGTTGGTTTGTGCAGCACATGCTCGCGCCATGAGAGTCTTTCCGGTACCTGGGAATAGGTAAGCTTTGTGCGCACGGTGTCTGACCTGTACTGCACATACCTGGGGGCCCGTACATCAGGCAACCCTTTGGCGGCGTGATACCGAGCGTCTTAAACTTGTCGGCTTGCTCCATGGGCAAGACGATGGCCTCCACCAGCTCCTCAATCTGCTTCTCCAGACCACCAATATCCGTGTAAGTCTCCGTAGGTCGCTCGTCAACCTCCATGGCCTTGACACGAGAGTCGAATTCTGCGGGGAGGGTATCGAGAACGAGGTAGGAGTCCTTGTTGACACCGACGAGGTCTCCGGGTTTCAGCTTCTCTGCAGGGACAAGACCAATGAGAGGGAGGAAGACGGTTTGTCGTGTTGAGGTCTTGATGACGGCGCACTTGCCCTTGCGCATGGAGTCCAAATCACGGTTTGCACCGTCCTCCTCGCCTTCTGGGTCGACATCCAGAATCTACATGGAGTTAACATACTTGTTCTTGAAAGAGTAGCCTAGGACGAGGGTTCGGCGGTACACGAGACACACATGCCAGAATCTGGTGAGCCGCATAGATTTCCAGATGGCGTTTAACAAGAAAGCCAATGCCTCCCCAGAGACGGTGGCATTTGGAGAGAGGCAAACATGTGTCCGTCAACGAAAGTGGGGGGGATGCTCACCTCTACGACATTGCCGACGAGATAGGGCAAAACCTTGTTCTGCTTAATCTTCTCGCCATTCTCCCGAATCTTCTCCTTCATGACGTTCTGTTCGTGCTGTAAACGAAGCGTCTCCGAACGCATAACCTGCAAGCCGTCCAGCCTCAGTTCGGTCCGCGTGGGCTAACATGGTGAACGCACCTTGAGGTCGTTGTCAATCAGCCGTATCCTCGTCAAAATCTCGTCCGTTGAGAGACCCATGATCTCCTCGGGGATGTCCTCCCAAGTCTCCTCCGCGGGTTTGTCGGGAGTGGTGTCCATGGCAGCATCTTGGGCAGCGGATGCTGGAGCAGCAGACGAAGAAGGGGTACTGTCGGGCTTGTTAGCGTTGTCGTTAGGTGGGTTGGGAGGTTGTGCTGAAGACATGGCTGGCCAGTGTGGAGGACGATGGAGGAGGAAAGAGGTTCGGCGTGCGCGTCGCCTCCAATGCTTTGCTCAGCTTGTCTCGCGCGTACGCGTCCCTGTGACGGAACGTCACGTCGCGTCTGGGTCACGCCATGTCACCCTCAGGCTCTCTTGCCTGAGAGAGTTCGCAGTTGGACGAGCACTGAAGAGAACTCGATTCACATCTACAGTAAGTATGTATCTATCACTTATAAATCGAAGCTTTCGGGGTGAGTTTTCCCAGTTCAAAGACATGGGTCACTGTAGGTTTTATTTTATCTGATAAGTTCGTACATCCACGGTGTGCGCCATGTGGCGGCGTAAGTACTTGCGAGGCGGGAATATTTGAGGTCGATGGCCGGAGCATGGCCGGTCTCTTCAACTGACGTGGGATCACGTTGGTCCCACCCATTCGATTTGTCTTGCAGCGATTCACGACGTCTTCCACGATCAGCTCACACATCGATATCCTCCACGTTGCCCTGATCGTGTTCCTTCAAAACGCCCTCGAGGTCAAGTGCCCACGATGCGGGTTCCTCCTGGTTTCCCCGTATCCGTCCTCGGCCTTGCAGCGCAAGTCCCGCTGCACTCGCCTCTCAACTCCACCAACAGCATGACCACTCCAGAATCCGTCTTCAAGGAGGCTGCAGACGTCTTCTCCCCGAAGGATCTCGTCCAGCTGCCCAGGGCTGGGACTGGAACTGTTAATGAGGCCGGAGATTTGGTGTTTGTGCCCGTTGCTCAGTACAGCTTGAAAGATAAGAAGTGAGTCCCCTGGAATTTGTACTGCGCGAGGAAGTCGAGCTACAAGCCCGAACAGGAATAGCAAGGCTCTCCACGTCGCCGCCGTCGATGCATCGATCTCTCCCGTTGAGCTTCCTCTCCCACACGGCGGCGAGGCGTTCTGGTTGGACAACCGCACCCTCGCACAGGCCGTGGCGGAGGGCTCCGACAAGGACAAGGCCATCAACCTCTACGCTCTCTCCCTCAAGGTCGAGACCGCTGGTCTCTCCGTTTCGGACTCCCCTCAACACATCGGAAAGTTCCCCACAGACACCGCAACCAACTTCCGCTACTCGGCGAAGGCCGGCACGCTCGTCTTCTCGGACTACGTTCACACCGATGGCGACCTAAAGAAAGTCAAGGAGAACGACGAGGCATGGGAGAACCGGGGCTACACTGCATTCGTTTATGACGAGACCTTTGACCGGCACTGGGACACCTGGGTAGGGCCGAAGAGGCCGTCTCTGTTCAGTCTACAGCTTAGCAAGGGCTCCGACGGCAAGTGGGCTCTTGGCAGCGACTTGACGAACCTCTTGAAGGAAACCAGCCATGTAAGTCAACGTCACCGCTTTGTGTCTATCAGGCTCATACCAGTTCAATTCAGCAAGCCCCTGTCGAGCCATTTGGCGGTACTGACGACTTCGACATATCTGACACTCATGTAGTCTATACGACTAAGGATCCTCAACTCCCGAAAGCTTGGCACACCAAGCAAAACGTACGCCGTAGGCGCATAGCCAGCTGTCGAACGGGAAGGCTGATTCGCAGAGGCATTTCAGGTCTACATTGTTGATATCCACGGACAATCTGCGCCGCGCGAGCTTACGTCTGGGAAGCATGGTGCGACTCACAACCCTGTCTTCAACTCTGCTGGAGACAAGGCTGCATGGACCGAGCTCGACCGGGATGGCCACGAGAGTGACCGGTAAGTTTTACCAGATGCTTTTCCAAACCGTCTGCTGACCCCTCGCAGCGCGAAGCTTGTGATCTACGATCTCAAGAAGGACGTCAAGTATACCCTCACCCAGCACTGGGACCGCACCGTCGGGTCCATCGCGGTATGCACACAGGTTCTCACCGCTATTATCCCACAACTGAGCCCATCCTTCTCCAGTTCGCGCGCGACGACAAGACCGTGTTCTTCACCGCCGGAGACCACGCGCGCAACAAGATCTTCTCCCTCCCCGTGCCCGAGACGCCGTCCGCCTCGTCGACCGACCCCGCCTTCTCCGCCGAGTTCCGCACCCCGCGCGAGGTCACGTCCTCCGGCACCGCCTCGGCCATCCAGCCCCTCTCGGACGGCCGTCTCGTCTTCACGCGCTCGTCGCTCACGAGCCCGAACGACGTCTTCGTGCTCCGCGGTCTAATTGCGAACGCGGGCGGCGACTCGAAGCCCGCCGCCGAGCAGCTCACGCGCTTCGCTGCGAGCGGGCTCAAGGAAAAGAACCTGGACGCGGGCACCGACTTCTGGTTCGAGGGCGCGGAGGGCAAGAAGGTGCACGGGTGGCTGTTCAAGCCGCCGGGGTTCAAGGAGGGCGAGAAGAAGAAGTGGCCGATCTTGCTTATGATCCACGGTGGCCCTGAAGGAGCTTGGGAGGATGGGTGGTCGAACAGGTGGAATTTGAACAGTGAGTGGCTGCTGCAATGCTGGGCCATGGTCGGCGAGCCGGTTCTGATTATGCGAAACAGTCTTCGCTCAGCAGGACTATGTCGTCGCCGCCATCAACCCTACTGGCTCTACCGGCTTCGGCCAGGGTATGTGGTTTGCGTTGTCCGTCGCCTGCGCCAAGCTCATTCCCGTGTAGCGTTTACCGATGCTATCTCTGAGGACTGGGGAGGAAAGCCGTTCGTTGGTGAGTGATTCTGTTACGTCACCAAAATGCGCACATATACTCAACCGTCCCCTCATAGACCTCCAGAAGGGCTGGAAACACGTCCTCGAAAAATACCCTGAGGTTGATCCTGACCGTGCAGTAGCTGCTGGTGCTAGTTACGGCGGCTACGCTATCAAGTAAGTCCGCTGGAATCGTTCGTCTGTCCGCGACTCACCTTACATTGCTATAGCTGGATTCAAGGACACCCCGAGTTTGGCTTCAACTTCAAGGCTCTAGTCTGCCACGATGGGGTAAGGGGCTATGCACTTCGTCCCAATTCGTGCAAATTTGACTTTGGACTTTTCCAGGCGTTCGGTGCTCAGTACCACGGCTACTCCACTGACGAGCTCTTCTTCTTCAACTACGAGTGGGGAGGACGCCCATGGGAACCTCGTGCCCAGGAGGTGATCAAGAAGTTCGACCCGATCAACTTCGTGGACAAGTGGGAGACACCGATGCTCATCATCCACGGGAGCAAGGACTACCGTTTGCCCGAGACGGACGGCATTGGCGCGTTCCATGCCCTTCAGCAGTACGTCATCGAATCCCCGATATGGGGGCGCTGTGTACTTTGGCTCACGAACTTGGGATAGGCGCGGTGTCGCGAGTCGATTGGTCATTTTCCCTGATGAGAACCACTGGGTCCTCAACCACCAGAACAGGTCAGTTGCGTTCGTTCGGTATGGGGAAAGGATGGATGCTGACATTTCTGTGCAGCCTAAAATGGCACTACGAGGTGTTCCGTTGGCTGGGCAAGTATAGCAGCAACTAGAGCGAGCAAGAAGCAAAAGAATGTGTTGTACAATCTCTACAATCTGTTGGGGGCACAAGGGCGTGTTTCACACCTTGTAATGGTATCAAGAAAAGTTGCTTTCCTTGCTTGGTGTGCAGTTGGCGCGGATACTGGCCTGCTCTCGAATGTGAGTGGCTGGTTCTACCATGCCCGCAATTGGTATCAGGGAACCCTCCGTCGCCGGCGATATGTGCAAAGGCGCTTTTACGGCTCCGATCGCTGCCCCCTGCAGAGTGGAGCATCTCAATATTCCATGCAGGATGACGAGGTGCCGACGATACGAGATGCACATTCCGGTTCTGGCGTCCCAAATGCACAATTCCAACGACCGTTCCGACGGTGACGGTATTGCTGTGATTATCACCGGTCACTTTGTCGGAGGGTTGTGCATGGTCATCCGAGTGGATGATCACGATATCGAGATGTTTCAGCCCAGACCATGCATATGTCATGCTACCCTTAGCTTCTACTGTTGAAGGGTACGGTTCTTGACCTCATGACTCTACTCGTTCCAGCTAACTACCGAACTACACTTCTCTCGGCAGTTAGCTGAGTTCCCGGTGCGTGCGTTTCGGGGAGCCATCGTCCCCCGCTGCTGTGTAGGACAACAGCGCAAGTCAGTCTTGGCTGCTATGATATCTCCAGTTTCCATGCCTATAGGTAGAAACATCACCGACATGTAATGTCTCTGTGTATCTCAAGTTTCCATGTTGAGAGATAATATCCTAGATCCTGCTTTTATGTAAAGCTATGGTATGCGGAGCCGCAGGGATTCACTCGACGCCTCCTCTAGATCTCCGCGACCACACCGGAAGTGCTCGGGCCGGAGCTCCCTGCTGAGCTCCCGCTCTGGTAGTGTCACGGTTGTGCTAATGTCCTGGAAGAACTTTGTTAGCATATGTCGGAGCAGAATGTTCTCAGGTAAATTTTATGCAGACTTTCAGAGAGATTCAGAAAGAGGAACACCGAGTTTTGACTGTAATCATAACCTTGAAGGAAGAGTGAGACGCAGGGCCTCCTGCAGGCGGAGCAGTACGAATACGAGTTCGAAAGGGCCTCGTTTGGCGACACGTGGGCGACCACACATTCTGTGACGCATATGACAGCTGCAAATGAATCAGAAGCAAAATGCCACCGAAAAGCTAACAATCGCCAAAAAGGGTGAAGGACGCCGTGGGGTTTCACGCCTCAAACACGTCTTCAACGAGATGCATCGAGAAAAAGGAATGATGCGCACAGCGTGAGCACCGCCGATACTGTGACGTGTACGCCGAGGATGACACTCCAACGGGTGCACAGGTCACCATGCTCCTGGCAATCAATGGCGAGGCATACTTGCAAGGTTGAACTAGAGTTGATATTGCATAGGATATCATGGTCAGTGGACAAGACTCACCATATTCCCACTGGGGCCCAAATCCGGCAGCGGGTACACCCTGACCATCTCGTAACAGAGGAGGACAAGACAGAATGCATGCATTAGAATGATATACGTAGAACAAACGATGGAGGCAAAGCATGCCAAACGGATCACCGCTTCCGAGACTGCCTCCGACTCTCCGCTGTCGGACAGAACATGAGTGTTGTGCCAGCGCAGCGAAAGACGAAAACACGCACCTGGGGACTTGGCCTTCTTCGGGGCACCCTTTCCTCTCCTCTTCATTTCCTCGACATCTGCCAGCCGCTGGTACTCGTCCCAATCCTGGACCTTGAAGTTACCGCCCATGCGGTTGAAGCGAGCCACGGTGAGCTGCTCGGGGTAGTAGCGGATCATGGAAGGGCCACGCAGGCGTGCGCGGAGGTATTTGGCGCCAGTGCGGACGGAGGTGGGGTTGTAGGACGTTTGGAAGATCTCGCATCTCAGGCGTGTGAGCGCGGCGAGTCGTGAGGGTGCGACGGCGGCCATGGGGAACCGTGGGGGACGACGGGGTCACGGTGGGGAGGTGAGTAGTTTGCTGAATTCGGAAGGCGGGAGCTTGGGATCCTAACACGTACCACCATGGGCGCCAATGCGTCGACGGCCCTAAGTAGTCAATGTATAATTATTGGTGGGCATCGGCACCACTGAAACAAGTCAAGGTCACATATGAAGTGTGTATAGCCGAGTTCCTTCATTCGCACGCGGCTTTACCCTCCAGTCCACAGTTACTGCTAAAAGCTGCATCGTATCCTCGTGGCTTGCATAGGACACAAATAATCATTCACAGAATAACTAGTCAATATCATACAACACGCAATCGCACTTGCACGAGCATCGTCGTCCACGGCATTCTTCAGCTTCCCCCCTTCAATTTGGTCTTGCCGGCCCCCTCCAACTACTCCTGCGTGCGCTTGTCAATGCTCCCTACCTTCTCAACCATTCCACTCGTGCTGGCAGTGGGCCCATCATCCACAGGCATCAGCCGGCCGAGGCACCCCCAACACATCCGCAACCCTCCCCCCAAACACACCAACGTCCAAGAACTGGACGAACACCTCGCCCGGATGCTCCTCGAACCCCGCCGGCAAGTGCCACTCCACCCCGAACCCGGGCTCCTCGTATGGCACGACGATCACGTACGTGACTCTGATCTCCGACCTCGACCAAAGCTGCCCCGCGAGCTCCCTCAGCCGCGCGACCGTATCGAACCCGCCCAAGCCGCTGTTGTCCCACGGCTTGGTCACGATTTGGACCGCCCAGAGGGCGACCCCCAGGAAGAAGTACGCGTCAAACAGCGAGTTCGCGGCGGACGCAGGGCAGTAACACGCCCCGAAGCCGTCGAGGGTTTGCAGATCTTCGACGCGGTCGAATACGATGCGTTGTCGGCGTGTCATATTAGCCCAAGGGTCCCACGCATTGCACCGAGGCGGCGGCGGAGACAGCTCCGCGCCGCGCCATTCGATGCACCGATGAACGTCGACAACGACCGTCGACCGGCGCGCGTTCGCGTCGTTGGGTCGGTAGCTCAACCGGACAGGGGCCCTCGCCCTCGCCCGCGTCGTCCTGCCCGTGCCCGGGAGCGGGCCTATCCTGGTCATGGACGCAAACTGATGGTATGTCTTGCCCGACCAGGCGAGCTTGAGGTCGACGAGCACGTAGCGCACGGCCATGCTCTCGAACAGGAAGTCAGCAAAATCTGCTGGAGGCGAGGGCCACCACTCCATGCTAGCCAGCCTGAAGTCGGCATAAAGCTTCCGCGTCTCCTCCGTGCTGAAAGAGAGAACTTTGGCGAGCATTCGCTCGTGGATAGTCCGGGTCTTGAAGCGGACGACGATACCGTCATTCAGGTTGTCGACCGCATCCGGGGAGAGCGGCTCCGCCCGCGAGATCAGCACGAGCTTGTGCGGGTCCTCGCTCGGCTGTGCCTCTACCCCCGAGAGGAGGAGGCAGATCGCCCTGAAATTGTCAGTGTAGCGGCACACAGCAGCATCTACCAGTTGTTTGTGGAAGCTGGGGTCCGTCAGAAACAATAGGATATCCCCAAGACAGGGGCCGGTGTCTTGTAAAAGGGACCGGACCACGTTTGCGTCGTCAAACGTGGGGTAGCGTTCCGGCTCTTTGAAAGGGAATCCGGTGCGAGACAGCGAGACTAGGCTGATGGGTGCCCAGATAGAACGTTAGCCTGCGAGCGAGTGGTCACAGTCAGAAGTACGTACAGTGCCCGGAGTTCTTCCTCCGACCAGGGCGACATCCACCAGTTTCGAACGGTTCGTCGCTCTTTCAACGTCTTGCAGCGCGCGTCATCCGTGGAGACAGCTGCCACGAAGAACACCTTCTGCGAGCCATCGGTCACGGACGAGGGGATGGGCTCCATCGTGTCCGGACAGTCGACCAACGACCAGACCCGGGTAGCGTCAGAAACAGAAACTTGAAGGTGCTCATCACAATCGAATGCGGAGGTCCATATTGACGAGACGGCACCCTGGTGGAAGAGATACATCTTCCCACGGGAGGACGTAAAGAGCACGGTCTCCTCGCGCGACAGGCACTGCATCAGGAAGAACAGCAGAAAGTAGGACTTTCCTGGAAACATTGAGTGAGGGGAAAGTTGTCCAGAATCAGGATGAAGCCCACGGACCGATGCCCCGCTGGCCGAGAAGCAAGCAGCCTCGCATCTCGGGCGCCGGTTTCTCCTCACGAGCCCTCCGAAAACGATCGGCGAAGAGCAGGTACTCCTCGCGCACGAAGAAAAGACCGTCGGGAAGGAATTCCGGCATGAGGTTTCGAACGCAGGCTTGCTCTACATATAGGAAACGCTCGAGGGGCGGCTTCTCGAGGATGTTCTTGAGGGCGGCTCGACCACAACCGCCCCAGTATGTGTTCCGGAACTCGCGCCAGCCTGGGTTGCGGACGGGCTCCCAATTATCACGGCGGGAGGTCTGGAAAGCTCGACGTCAGATACATCCGTTGGATTATATGCGTATGGAGCAAGCTTACAGCCATGATTAGAACTTTGTCTGGAGTATGACAGGAGGAGAGCGACAGGGGAGAGCGATGTGCACGAGCCTGTTTGTACCTATTTGAAATGTGGCGGAGACGTGTCACTGTAAGTCGACTTACTTAAGTAAGTAGTGTCGAGCGCTCAACGACGCCAGGTGGAATGGCGCCCAGAGCCGCATCCTGAGTACTAACGGAATCGGATCGATGCGACAAAAGTAATGTCTGAGTGTTCCAGTAGGCCCTGGCTGGCCCAGCGGTCAAAGAAGTACGGCAAAGACTCAGATCTCAGAGACGAGAGGCTTACGCTGCTGGATATTATTACCCGCAGTTTCCGCAGCCGCCGCCGGCCTTGGAGGGCTGCGCGACGGGCGTCGACGTGCGCGCACAGCTGGCGGAGCGTTCTTGGAAGACATGTAAATTCGGAATTTTAATACTTGTCCTCGATATCTCACCCACATGCTCCCAGTGCTTCTGTACGTACGGAAAATGAATATCCTGCCAGGCTGTTGCCATGCATGGACGCCTGCAGATCCGGGTAAGGTCTTGGTACCTAGGAAGGTCAAGAATCCCTCGCCGAATTGAATGATGTCTCCTTCAAAGCAGCACACGTCTACAGTTCAGCTGGGGATCGTCCTGCGAACGAGGTCCTTGAGTCATCGGGATTTGTGCCGAGGATAGCTCTATCGCGGAGAACGCGAGCGGCGTGTGGATCGTTTTCTCCATGGGTACGAACTAAGCAATATTCAGCTTCATCCTATCGGGTACAGCCCTCACCCAATTCCATAGATTCAACTTCATGAAGGATGGCGGGCGTGGCACCTCCACCGGTCTTGCTCACAAAAGAAGCATTCCTACTGGTTTCGACTGTCACATACGCCTTGCTCCCAATCGAAGTTTCATCGGATTGTACGCGACAATTCTGAATGTCGGACTCTCCCTTTTTCTCGCTGTCCCGCGCTGCCTGCTCCTGCTTCACCCAACCGATCGCACGTCGTGATTCCCGTTGCAGGGCTCTGGATAGGTCCAGCTATGGTGAGTGTGATCCCACCGAATTCAACACTTCCCAACCTCTTAACACCGGGACCTCCGGACCAAGCCTAGGCCTAACGTTGATCCTGAGGCTTACCTCAAGAATTGGGTGCCCATCGACGCCAAAGATTATGTAGACTTCGTGGAAACACACTGGGCTAACGATCAACTCGCACCCATCCTCGAGCCTGACAAGCCCCCCGTCGACCGGTTCCTTTCTATCACCCAAACCGACGTCCTAGACCTCATCAAGGCATACCCTTCGGACGGGTCCTTCTTCTTGCGGCAGGAATACCGACTTTTTATCGACCGTCTTAGGAAGGCTTGGGAAGAGAAGGGGACGACGGGCATGCACGGCTGCTTGCTTCTCGGTCAGCCAGCAATTGGTACGCAAACTTATTTCTTTCTGCCGACTCGAAATACATTTTCCTCACCGTGTCTAACATCAGGCAAGACCTGTTTTCTGCTATTCTTCCTCATACATTGCTTGTCGCGCCAGGAGACTGTTCTGTTCACCACCTCGTCTGGAAAAACGTTCCTCTTCCACTCACAAGGCGTATCGACGATAAAGACATCCGATTTCACCGCTTGCCTTCATCTCCCACCGCGCGACTATAACCCGGGTCCCTTCTGGTCACTGGTGGACTGTCCTGACAAGAAGGAGCCAATCGCCTCGTCCGTGACATATGGTACGAGGAGGCTGTTCTTCGTTGTGGCTGTCTCCCCAGATGAGTCGCGCTACAAGCTCATGGCAGAGCGTCCTACCATCCGCTCCTACTGGATGTCACGTTGGTCGGCAGAGGAACTCGTGGCACTGTATGTACAATATTCTGCGACACGACTATGATTGCTGTAAGCTGACTTTCTCTCTCTATCTGGGCAATTATCAGTTGGACTAGATCCCGCCCCACCAACATTGCTCCCGAGCAGACAAAGCGCTACAACCTGCACCCGGGCCGAGCGTTCGACCTCAGCACGGTCAACTCCCTCATCAGCGATGTCGGACCGTGCCCCCAGGACATCCTGTCGCATCTGCGGTCACCAGATAATCATCGAGAGTCGGTGGATCGCGCCATCGGGCATTACACATCGGACATCTTCTCTATCGACCATCTTCTATCACACCCTGACGCGCTGTCAAATCAACATTCACACAAGATCGTACTGGTCTCGCGGGTTGGAGGTACCGCCGGTCAGGATACATTGGAAGTCGACGTCGACGACCGCTTCATTGTCCGTTTCAAGACCCTTGACATCTTCAAGATGCTGCACACCCACCTTTTGTCAATCGAGGTCGACGCCACCAGGGCCCTGTTTATGATCTGCAAGGGTCTTGGCCCCGGCTCGGGCACAATCTTCGCTTCTTTCCTGTTCGAAGGGCTGGCGATCCTCTTCACACGCGGATTGATTCCCCTCAACTCGGATCACCCTGCCTTCCATCCCCTGATACTCATGGACCCCGTTGACCCCCCCTCTCCGCCTCAGAAAGCGAAACCACCTCGGGCTCAGAAAGCGAAAACGACCTATCGGTTCGTGTATACAGTCCAGGGCCAGCAACATGATCTCAAGTCGGAACTGTCACAATTGACGTTCGAGTCACACGACGATTCAAAGAAGATGACTCGAACTCGGACGGCCTTGCGCAGACAGCCCGATCAGTCCACATCATCATCCAAAGGCAAAGCTCGCCAAGAATCTCCGCCAGCGCCGCCACCGTACCCTTGGGTCCACCGATATTACGTCGCATTTAACAAAATCCAACTGCTACCCCGCATCGACACCAACTCATACTACTGCCCCATCCAAACCAACTACCCTCTCTTCGACGCATTATTTGCTGAGCGCCCTGAGAAAGACCAGGTCATCTTGTGGGTGCTCCAGATGACCATCAGGCGGGAGCATGGTGGTGTGCGAAGTGGTTTCGTTATCCTCCGCGACCTGAAGGCCCGCATCGAGGCGGAATCGCCAGGGGTAACAGTCAAGTTCAAATACGTTCTCGTCGTCGCAAACGACACTTCCGCGCCCTTTGACGTAGTCGAGTGGCACTTCTCAGAGGAGTTCATGGAGTGCGCAGGAGACGTATACATTCAATTCCTCGATATTTCCACAATCCCCATGGACGATCTTACCCTCGACGACATTATCGGCACATGCGAGCCCGACGAGGGGCAGAAGGACGACACGACTACCATTCCACTGCCAGAGAGCTCAACTGGGAACACCATGGCAGGGAGCTCAACTGGAAACGCCATGGCAGGGAGCTCAACCGGACTGGAGACCCGGTCTCGCGCTGCCAAGCGCAAAGCGTCGGGGCAGCCTGCGACGGGGCAGCCTGCGAAGAAGGCTCAGAAGCAGGCGGATAAGGGGAAGGCGAAGGCGACTTAGACGGTGACCGTATAACTGGTTGTGACGGGGTTACGATTATTAGACGGCGAACGCGATTGTGTGCATCCCTCACCCTGGGTGATTTGACTTCTTTTCGACTGTCAGTACCTCATATTCATTGCGACGAGTGAATTGTTCTGGCTCCCTGCATCACAGTTTGACTGCGATCTCTATTTGACATTAACTACTGTGCGGAAATGGATTCGGACCCGGTAAGGAGCAAGGCTCAGCATTCCAGGCCGTGTCCGACCCTACACGCCTGGGACCCTCACGAAAACCTCAACCAGATGCACATATCATCAACGCATGAAGGAGACAATGTCTTCGTTGTGAGAATATGATCTAGTGTAAAACACTCAGCCGGCGCAATGGTACGTACCCCGCACCAGGTCCTCCTCTGTTACTCACGGCTTAACCACCCCCCCACACACACACGCGTTACAGCGCCCCATCCCACGGCCCAACACTCCACCTCCCCGATGAAGACCCAGACGGGCTCTGCTCCGTACTCCTCATCCGCCTTACCCCAACCATCTCCGTCCACTTCCGCCCAAAAGTGCGACCATCCATACGCCAACGCCAACGCCCACCGATGCGCCGAAATGGGAACAGGGAGGAGCGGGATTACACGAGAGAGAGAGAGGTCGACGTCAGCATCGCGCATGCCGGGGTTGCGGGAGGCCATGGGGAACGAGTTTGCTCGAGGACACAAGGAGGTGAGCTCCAACTCAGAATGCGGCGCGAGAGACCAATCAGGTAGACTCACCGTCATGTTGCAGGCCAGCGAAGGATTGATTCGAAGCTGTGGGAGGTGATAGGAGTGCGGGACAGGGGGATCGTGGGTCAGAAGACGGCAGCCGTTGAACGACCACTGCCAGACGAGGTGGCTGTCCACCCTTCACCCGACTCGGAGTTGCGCGGAAGTAAGAAGTTCCCGCAAAGTTCCCCACAACCACAACGTTTCCCCTGGCTGGCGCCAAATCTGTACGTCTCAGAGCGTATGTATGTCAAGGCATGATGTTGCAAACGCTTGGAATAACCACATCTCTTCCAATACCAGAGGGGGGCCCTGAGGGTGCCACTCATGATGGAATCATCCACTGTGCCAGACTCTGGCCCGATCACCGACCAGGAGGTCCTTGATCTCATCCAGCAGGGCCAGCCACTTGCAGAATTGCTCAAAGAGCTTATATTCCTGCGAAAGTGGAAGGACGAACAACTCAAAGCACAACATCAGGAAGCCCAACGAATGGAGCGCATGCTCTCCCGAATATGCGTGAGTGTAGCCACACGGTTGTCTTTGTCCTACCATGCTCATACAGGACATGCTATTATTCACAGGAAAACTGCAAAGATACAGCCTCGCGGTGGACCAAGCACCAGAACGGTTCGACCGACGATCTTCCCGTAGAGCTCCTCCATACCATCTTCCGCTTTGTCTTCCCACCAAATACCCTCCTCGACCCCATGTCCGCACGGGGTGCACATACGCCGTGGCAACGTGCGATAGCTGCAAAAATGACTCTGGCTATGGTCAGCCGTCGCTGGCATTCGATCGCCTTGACCTTCCTCTACGAAGAGGTCACTTTCCGCCACCTGACCCAAGTTCGCTCATTCGCAAGCGCATTACGAACGAACCCGAACCTACGCCACTTAGCCAAGAAGATCGTTGTCGATTGCCCGGTGACCACGGAAATGCGGGATGTCGCCGTCACCGACCTTGTCTACATCCTCACGCAGTGCACTGAGTTGCGCGCCCTCGCCTTTACCGACAACCTCTTCGCGATGGAGGATGACCTACGACGAGTGGCTCTGTACCACTTCCCCAGTGTCCTTGCGGCCACGGTTAGAGCTCTTTCCGGAACCCTTGTGCGGTTCGAGCAGTGGCCTCAGGGCGGCACGCCCCACTTCACATGGCCGATCAGCTGTGTCTCCGCGCCGCACCTTACCGCCCTCGCCATCAACGTTGACCACGCAGCGTCTCTGGAGAGAATTGAGTTGACTTCTCTGGAGGAACTCGATCTCTCGCGCGAGTACGCCCTCCCCCGCGGCAAGGACCACTCGCAACGGTTCGTCAACTGGAAGCTCCCGCGTCTCAAGCGCCTCATCCTACCGATGGCGACCGACATCCAGGGAAGGGTCCTCCAGCAGTTCGGGGAGTCCCTGACGTACCTCGAGTTCCGCGACCATCTGGACATGTCTTTCCGCTGGAACAAAGGGCCGTGGAAACCCTACGCCGACTACATCCACTTCTGCCCCGCTCTCCGGCACCTCGTCTTCCAGTCGTCCGACATAGCTACCCTCGACGAACTTCCCAGCCACCCGACGCTCGCGTATGTCGACATGTGGATCCACTCACCCGCTGACCAGATTCGTCGTGACTTCGTGGAGCGACGCAGGCATCGTAGGGTCGCGAGAGAGCTTCGGTGGAAGAACGTGCGTCTCCTGGATCGTGCGCTCAGCTCGAATCGACAATTGCCAGAGCTATTCCCGCCAGATGTCCTCGAGGAGGAGCTGCCCTGTGTCCACACCATACCTGGTCTCAGTATCACGCATGCTGCATGGGGGGTGTATGGGAGCGATCTAGACACATTGTACCCTCCAGAGGACCCCATGGAAGAGGAAGATCCAGACGAGTCCTCTGAAGGCTGGGGCACTTCCTCCGACTCCGACTCCGACTCCACTTATACAGACCGCGACGACGTATCTGATGATGATTCGGTGACGGAAAGTGAAGGAGGTAGCCTGGAATCCGAGGTCGCCGCTTTGGCACACACACATACATGACGGCAGGACACACCCATCGCTACTCGTTACACTAGAAGGACTGGAATGCATCACATTGTACAACTAGGTCCAATGACACAGGAAATCGAAATCTTACGTTCCGCACTAGCTAGATGTCCCGCCCCAGTATCACAGCGAGGTCATCTCTGACAGACCTGGACCGGTCGCTAGGATCCCAAGCGATAAACTTGCGGCACACTTCTTCGGCGGCCTCGAGCTCCTGGCGTTCACCATCCGTCATCTCTTCGTCAAGGAGTTGGCACACCGCGTGGTGGGCTAGAAGCTGGCTGCACGGGAAAAACGAGTTACGACTGCATTGGGCGGAGACTGGTCGAGGGCCTACCTGATGTATTGCGCCCGTGAAGTCACTCGCTTCGGTACACCGAACAACTCCGCGCAGGTAATCGCGTGTGAATGGAGGGAGTATCCGTTCACAACCCTGTGCGAATGTGAACGTCGCAGTTGGATAGCGGTCGGCTGAGAAGCCGGCAGACGCACTTGTACAAATACACAATCTTGTCCCCTGGTCCTAACCGAGCATCGCTAATGTCGTCATCGTCGTCTTGGCCCGTGGTTGCCAGCTCTCGTGAATCCAGGGCCCCGTTCCCCTTGTCCAATGAGAGCATGACTTGCATGTGCAGGAAGTTAATAGGAAGCCGATAGGGGCTGAGAAGGTCGTTGTGGAAAACGTCGTGGAAGTGCGTGGTTGCAATAACCTTGGGACACGATGACCCGCGGTCCAGAAAGTGCTTCAGCACTCCGCATAAGAGACCGGCGCCGTCTAGACATGAGTTCCAGGGAGCCGCAGGAAAGAAATACGAGTAGCCATGCCAGAAATCAGCGTGACGACAGAAAGTTTGAAGGTCGCCGAAAAGGCCTACCTGTGGGAAGAGTCCCTTTCCCAAACTCGTCCAAGATTATCAAGGAACGCGAGGTTGAGTTGCGCAAGGCAAGGGAAACCTGGTTCAAGTCGATCATGAAGGCTGATTGCACCTGCATTTTAGAATTACGAGGTTCAGTATCTGTCTGGGATATCGTTCAGATGCTCCAGGACCCATACCCTGGATACTGATTCTCGAGTTTGCACGCGAGTGAAAACTAAGAGTACAGATTAGCACAGATATGGCCCGCTGTGAAGTACTCCACTTTTATCAGCAATGCCGAGGATAGCCGATTCAGCGGGCACAAAGCTGTGATGATCGATTCAGCAAACCATGAAGAACTAATAAACTGGAAGACATACCATCCGATCTAATATAACACGTTGTTTCGGTTCCATAGTATAGGCAGATCATGAGAGGATAATAAACGCACTTGGGCCATGTATTGTATCAATGCGATCTGAGCCAGGAGCTGTTGAGTCGCGACAAGCTAACATCGTAAAGGCCAACGCACTTGCTTCAAGTAAACGCTCTGTGCCAGCGATAGTTCAGCAGAGGGACCTTGTGGAATAGACAGAAGTTTTACCTTCCCGCACGCATTGGCACCTGTGCAGACGACAACGCTGTTCTTCACGTAGCGCTGTTCATCTTCCGATTCAGTCTCGCTCGCGTTATCGTCTAAAATCACGCCGATGCCAGCACCGCCGACCAAGTACGCATCATTTGGCACGAACGTGTCGACGACAAGTTCTTGGAGGGGATGCCTGTTGCGGAACGTGTCCTTCGTCAAAGCTTCGCTGGTGGGGTATATCACGGGTGCGCTCACCTGCCTTGCTTGATATCGATGACGTTTCCCT
The DNA here is from genome assembly GCA_020736865.1 of Ganoderma leucocontextum. Taxonomy (NCBI): domain Eukaryota; kingdom Fungi; phylum Basidiomycota; class Agaricomycetes; order Polyporales; family Polyporaceae; genus Ganoderma; species Ganoderma leucocontextum. The sequence continues at coordinate 1,872,274 of JAHKGY010000006.1, forward strand.
CGGTCATATACGGTCTTCGATAGTCATAGGAACACGCGGCTATTGCAAAAGAAACCAGGCAGTCTAGCTCCGCACAGACATCGCATGCATGGCCTATAATGCCGTCATATGCTAATATTTTCTCTTGTAAAGCTTGAACGATCTCAATCTCGCGGTCTAATAAAATTGTGAGGAGGGGAAAGGATAAATATGTAGGAGGACTCACCGACAATGGCGGGATGAAGATCACCGATGTGCACGTCCATGTCTGTTTTGTTCGTCGATGGAGGCTTTTGTAGCATGAGACAAGAACACACCGTGCATCTCCTGCGATTTGAAGTAGACATGGGAGCTAGAGGGCTATAATTAGATCGCAATTGGGCACACCAAACATTGGGAGGGCAGACTCTGAGGAAAACTGCGTTGGCAGATTCAGCATGTATGTTAGTTCCAAGTTCGAGGCGCCGATAAATTACCTGGAAGCTCCACCCGTCCAGTACCGTGATTCCGGCGTCTGTCCTCCACTCATTTTGCATCGGGATGCAGATCAAGAAACCTAGGGTTATCCTAAACGACCGATACTAGTAGCTGCTTGGAGAGTCCACGTACCAAGTTGAGGAAAGTATACGACATTCAAAGAGGAAGCATAGTCAGGAGGAATGGTGGCAGACATTTGGACGGCAACTTTCGACTAAGGGACGTATGAGATGCGGAAACAACCTGAGAGACATGGCCTACGTAAAACGCACCAGGACTGAGTCGATACCATTGTAGACGTGTTTCAAGTTGTCGAGTTCTTCGTCGACTCGCGGCCGAACACATACACGATTCGCAATTGCGCTCTCTTCCCAGTCGATCTGCAGCACAATGCTGTGTCAGAAATCATCACATTTACGAATATCTTCAGCACAATTTCGTTGACCGCGTTGCCTAATTGACAGAAACTAGAAACATCTAGCGCTTCAAGCAGCTGTGGTAATCATAAGGGATGCTCTCAAATGCGGCGCGGGACAACATACCTTCCGGACGATTGCAATGCCGCTCGCGCACTTCAGCTCGGATAGAGCATCCCGCAACAATAAGGCATGGAACGCGAACTACTCGCTGCGTGAAAACAATTACTATGAGGGGCTCATATTGATTTGCTTACCTTCACTAATGCTTGCCAGTCGGAGACTTTGGCTTTCCCTGTTCTAATAGCTCCAAGGATCCTGGGTACATTCTTCGTCCCGTTCAAGTGTCCTTGCAAAGCGTTTTTCGTGGACGCGTTCTCGGGGCGGAGGAAGCATGCCACCGCGTCGTGGCGGGCATTGATGACTTGAAGGGACATTGACGGCCGCAGGAACCACTCACGCATCAGCGCGCGACCCAACGTCGTTTTCGTGCCGTTGAGAATCCCAAATAAGGAGAGGCCTTCCTTGGTCTTGTCGGAATGAATAGAGGCGTGATTCTCGTCCTCGAAGATCTGCAAGGAGAAAAGTGCGTCCATGTTGATCTGCATGGCGTGGGTGAGCAGCAGAGGCTCGATGCAGCGGACTTCGAGCCCGCTGATGCCTTCGTCCTCGAGCTCCGAAACGGCGCGCGCTCGAACAAGGTACTCTAGGAGTGACCCGATTGAGCCGAGCTACGCTCTTCGTCAGCCGCGAGCAGGTCAAAAGGCTACGCAGGACACCCACGCATAGAGGCGAATTCTCGATCGAGGCAAAGTTCGCCAGCCGGACCGACGCATTCCACTTTTGCATAGTCGGGTCGTTCCCAGTTTCCCTTCGACGGCGCATAAAATCATAGGCATTTCGTGGTTCTGATGCGGAACCCATCTCGGACGCTGTGTCTTGCTCGTTCGGGCAGACAGGCAGCTGAGAGAGGAGACGTAGGGAGAGGAGGCGATCCCGGCCTTTCAAAGGGATGAATTCCTTGTGAGGTCGAACTTGGAAAGTGCCCCCAGAGCCGTCCACTGACAGAATGTTGAGTGTATGCGCGTGGCCCCATCACGCCAATGTTCGCACCATAGTCACGGAGGATATCAATAAAGTTATCGTCCGCCTTCGAACTGGTGAGCACCACATCAGGCACAGCCTGCTCTAGGACTGGGTATATGCGCGCTATCAGTCCACGATGCATCTTTCGAAGGCGATAGGAGGGACTTACAAGCCTTCGTCAGGTCGAAGTGCTGGTTTTCGGGGGTGTCGTCGAAGACATAGATAGTGCATTTCACTGGATCGTAATACGCACATGCAACTCGACCACTAGGCGTTTCATCAGTGAATTACACAAACTCGATCTCTTGTGCCACCCACAACTGGCATGTTGCAGCTAAGCAAATCTGCAGCGCAGTCAGTGCTAAGCTGGATTTGCATGTCACCTTTGGCATACCTTCTCAGTGGTGCCACTCGACGAGGATTCCTCCTCATCCTCTTCTTCGGGTGTTTCGTCGCATCCATCCCAACGAACCTTCTTGCGCGGGTTATCGTCGGTCTGCCTTGCCTCTTGCCCAGAAAGCATCGGCTCTTCATTGAGCTCTTCATCTATGAGACTCGTCGAGGGAATACGGGGGCGTTTAGCATGCTTCAGTCGAGGCATTGATATACTGGTGACCTGGGCTCCGATGAAACACAAGAGGAAGAGGGAGAGAGAACTGAGAAGCGCCACGGTGACCCAGACGCGTCGCGTCTTGAGAGAACATGGGTCACGTGTCCGCGCCAACGGCCCAATTGATTCAGTTGTCCGACGCACGACAATGACAATCCCAACGGAGTGGTGGAGCGGTAAATGTTTAACGGACATGAGGCGGATGTCCAACACGCGACCCCGGCGTCAACACACGCGTGGGGAAGAAAGCTTGTTTGGGAGGGAAGCATGGCAAACACCCAGCAGCCAAGAGAGCGGAGCGACTAGCATCGATATACCAATATCACATAGACAAGGCCGAGACAATGTCATTACTTTTTGAGCGAGAGCAAGTCCTTTGCATCATCCGCCACTGAAACGTGCGTTAGCGAGTGTTCCCGTAGAATTGCATTTCTAAGCACATACCATTCAAGAGCAGAGCCTGCGAGTCGAGCATCACACGGTTGTCAGATGCAGCCAATAGAGTTGCAATGTCCCGGGCAGCCTCGAGCCTTCGGAGTTGCAGGAAGCCCTTGTTCTGGCGAACGGCTTCGCCAATGAGTTCAGCGCTGCGCGCCTCACCCTGCGCCCGAACGATAATAGACTAAAACCGAAGGTCATCTCCGACACCCTTTCTAGCATGGGAAGGAATCTGTACGCACCTGCTTCTCTTGAATCGCCTGATCAACGAGGAAGGCAGCGCGGAACGCAGTTTGTTGTGCGACCTGGATAGACGTAATGAGGATTGGGCCTGCACGAGGGGCGAGACTGGACCACAGACCTGTTTAGCCTCCACGGCGTGGGTGAATTCGGGAGAGAAGGCGACATGTGTAATCGAAACGTCGTCAAGCACGACATTAAAGCGTAGCGCGCGCCGCGTTAGGTTCTCCCGGACCAGTCTTGACACCTACGTGACGGGGTGGCAAGTGCGGTTAGGGCCACGAGGAGCCGGAAATGTATAACGTGTAGCTTACCTGCTCACGCTGAGTGATGATTTGACTCGCGTTAAATTGGGCGACAACGCTCTTGAGCACCTCGTTGACAATGGAAGGCAGGACGCGCTCGTCATAGTCGGTGCCCAGCTCTCGGTAGATTGTCGGCAGTGCTGAAATATTCGGTCGGGAGAGGACACGACACGTAATGTTGACCATTTGCAAGTCTAGAGGAATTGGAAGGCCAGAATGAGCTGCGAACGTAACGCGTAGGTTCGTTATCAGACGCGCCTTTGGTGCCTGTGAGAGAAGCAATGTTTCGAGGCTTTGCACGGATGTCATAGACGATGGGTGTCTCGAGCCATGGGACCTGTGAGGACAACGTGTCAACGCCGCATCATCGTCCATCGGGAAGCACTGACCATGAGATGAGTTCCTTCAGGGTAGACCTCCTCTTTCACGCCGTGCAATCTGAACGGCAGGGGACCTCTAAGATTTAACACGGGTACAGAGTTTGGGTGTCTGCTTACCTAGTGTACTTGATTGCACGATGACCACCGTCAACTATTCGCGCAATACGATCCGTTCAACGACCCCCCAGCCACCATAACAATGGTATGAGATGCGTACCATTAAACAGACTCGCATTGAGCGCAAGACCGCCGCCGACAAGGGCGAGAAGTAGACCAGAGCCGGTGAAGAACCCCCTAACAGGCAAACGCGGACCGCCTCCTCCTCCACCTGTGCTTACACGTTGCAACTGCTGAGACAGCCGCCTCCACGCATCCTGAGAGTTCATGGGCAAAGTTGGAGGGGGAGCCGCAGAGGAGGGCCGAGGAGAATGAGGTCGAGAGCGACTGACGACAGTGCGGCCGTGTGTGGTGGCCAGGCCGGCTTGAGGACGGCAAATGCCGGGGGTGGCTTCTCACCATCGAAGCAGGTCAAAGTCAAAGTTTGTACTGGCAGCTTGCACCTCTCCTCTCCCATCTCCCATCTCCGCGCACATAACGCGGCCCGTCGAGTGCTGCCGGACATCTCTGCCAAGGGCTCCCCGTCTCTCGGTTTGGTTATCCGACCTTTGACCGAACATGGCTTTCGAGGGCAATCCGGAGCTAGCTAATTTCGTATGCAATGTCACCCGAGACGGCCTCGAAGACGTTAGTTAACCTTTCATCTCATGTAGCTGGGCTGGGTCTCCATTGCGTGCTGGTGCGTATCGGGCGACAATCTGTCTCCTTATCTTATTCTCTGATCTACCTCTTTCGCGTTAGGATGGTGGTTTACTCGCCCCAGGTTATCGAGAACTACCAGCTGCAGTCGGGCGAAGGGCTGAGTTTAGGCTTCATCGTGATCTGGCTTATTGGTGATATATGCAACTTTTCTGGAGCCATCATAGCCGGGCTGTTGCCTACTATTATCCTACTTGGCATTTATGTGAGCCAGTTCACCATCCTGGTACACCCGGGGGAACCGGCTGATACGACCTGCACAATGTACAGTACTCCGTGTGCGACGCCACCCTTCTCGCCCAAATTTATTACTATCGGTGGAAGCGGGCGCATCGAGGTACACCGTTCCTTGTTACCGAAGATCCAACGCTTTCTGTGCTCTACGACGAGGCAAGTCCGCTCCTACCGGGAGGCGATCGCTCCGAAGAACCGTACCCGAGGCGGCCCGTATGGCAGGAGGCCCTGAAGTATGTCGCTGCGCTGCTCTTCGTCTTCGGCGTCGGTGTGGTGGCGTGGGGTGTGGAAAAGTGGACCCGTAAGGGCACGCCCCCATCGAACCCTGAAGATGAGGTCGCAGAGTGGCGAAGCCAGGTCCTCGGGTGGATTAGTGCGGCCCTGTTCCGTGAGTGCGTGTACTGTCTGGAAGTTTTCCAAGCTCACAGTTGCACAAAGTCGGAGCGCGGATTCCGCAAATCGGTGCGTGGCTTTATTTGTAGACAGGATGGAGCAGGGACTGACGGCCGAGGCGCACAGTCAAGAATTTGAGCACCAGGTGCGAAGGGCTCTCGCCCTTCCTCTTTGTGTATTCCATCTCGGGCAACACGACATACTTCCTGTCCATCCTCGCGGTGTCGCTGAAGATGAAACATCTTGCGGTGAACGCGCCCTGGATCGCCGGTACGTGCATCTCCGAGAATGGTTCAGAAGCAGCCGTCTGATCAGAGGCACGACGGCTCGCCGGATATGCGCCATCGCATAAGGGAGCGCCCTGACCATCTTCCTGGATCTGTTTGTAAGCTTGGAGTTTTTTGTCGGGGCACGGGGCCATGCGCTGACGCTGCTGCATATGCGCTAGGTGCTGTACCAGTTCTTCTGTTACCGATTGGAAGACAAACGACGGGCGGCGAGTTGAGGGTGCCAGGACATTTAGATGATTGATGGACGGAATAGATGATGCGCACATATTTATCAGAGGTTAGCAGCTGAGTGTCGGGGGTGCGGTCGGGTATGGTAGCAGACTTGCAATGTATACCAGAAGTAGACTGTCGGGCCAGTCGCATGGCTTCTGATGGACTTGGACAGGGCGGGCGGGGTGGGAAGGCGATAAGGGGAATGTGAGGGGAATAGGGCGGGTGACGAGAGCTGGATGAGAGCTGGGAGCGTGCGGAGGGGACGAAGGCAAGAAGCGAGCGTTTGGAGGCGGACTTGGCTCGCGTCCGGCCTCGTTGCGTCCCTCGTGTTGCGGGCTGCTATTCGACGTCCCACGTTGCAGGTCACCACAATCCGTTCTCCATCGCACGCACCGCTCGGCCAGACATGCACCCAGCCTCGTGTCTCCTCCATCACCCTCCCTGCACACAAATCCGTTTATCAATGTCAGATCGCCAGTCTCTCCCATATTTTCGCCCGTTCTGCCGTCCGCCTCGCTCACCGCGCCCCCTCGTCCTCCCCCTTCCCCGTCCTTGTCAATGTCAGTTCGCCACTAGCGACGCCTCCGAGGTGCGTTCGCCCCCTCTTGCTACTGGCCCTCATCCCGAACACCATCCAAATCATACGAAATGTCTTATTGTTTCAGCACTCCCCTCACGCGCCTACTGTCACCCACTGCGTTTGCGGCGCGCGCGGCAGCCTAAGGACTGTGCCCACCGGCTTTGTGCACGCGTTTCGTGTTGCCCAAGGCCTCCGTTTCGTCGCTTTAGCCAAATCAAGCTAGCGAACGCCTTGCGCGGCAGCCGCGCCCGTTCTTCACAACGAGGTTTCGAAACCGCTCCCAATTCTGCCCCAGTCCACCTCGTCGTCCACCTCGTTCCGGCCTCCTTGCCCCGCCTTCCGGGACACCATCCGTTGCCCCGTCCCTGGTCATATCATGCACCAAACACCCCTCATCCATCCCACTCCTCGCCTACACCCTTCCGCCATGTCCTACGCTACCCTCGAACAGCCCCTCGCCCGCGCACCGACCACAATGTCCTGGACGACCGAATACTCCACAGAGCCCCCACCGTACGATCCGTGCGATACCGCCGCCCTCATGGCTGCGGCGTATTCGGACAAGAACTCGTCCCACCGCCGTCCACACGATGCCGCGCCACGACCGGGAAGCCTTTCGCGCGCACCGGCAGCTCCATGGATGTCAAGCCCACGGAGGTCGGCCCTCGATCTGTCGATTCCCCACCTGCGTGAAGCGATACTCTCCCTGGATTCGAAGATGGCGACGCTTCTAAACGAGCGAGACCTCCTGGAGCTCAGGCTCGAGCACGCGGTTCGTATGAATTCTCCCGTTCAACGCCTCCCCAACGATCTCGTCGCGTCGATCTTCTCGATTGCGGTCCTGGAGGAAGAAGACGAGGACTCGATCACGCTCTCCAACTTGATGTTCGTGTGCAGGTACTGGCGGGAGGTGGCGATCAACTCCCCGATGCTCTGGACACGGATCGTAATGGGTACGCACCATTCCATAGACAGGGCAATCCTCAAGCTCGACCGCTCCCGGACCGCCCCATTACACGTCTGCCTGGATTTCAGCCCTCGGATGGAACACGGCACTGTCTCGACCGAGAGTATTGTCACGGCCATGGAGCTTGTGCGCCCTGCAATATGGCGTTGGAAGACCTTCCATCTCGTTGTCCCCAGTCGGCCACAGGCCCATCTCGCGCTCAGTCGGTGCAAGGAGCAGGCGCCACAGCTCGAGGTTCTCTCCGTTCGCGTCTCACATTCGATGCAAGAAGACCACTACTCCAAGGCTCCCCTCCCGCTCTTCGAACGCTCAACACCACGGCTACGGGCATCGTCCTTCACCTCTTTCAACTTCGGTTGGGACCTCGCGCTCCTAAGCAACCTGCGCGTGCTTAAGCTCGGCGGTTACTGGAACGGGTTCTCACCGTCTGTCGATACCCTTCTGAAGACATTGCGATCGTGCCCGCAGCTAGAAGAGCTTGTCCTGCGGAATATGTCCGACGTCGACCCGGACAACTGCACGACGCTCATTTCCGAAGCCTCGGAACACGACGATTACGTCCTTGCACGCGCTTCCGACACCCGTTCCATCTCCCTGCCGCGGCTTCGCAAGGCTGCATTTTACTACTCCGGCAATCTGCGCACCCGAACCGTGCTCACCCTGCTCTCGTTCCCGGCGCTGGAGCGCCTCGAACTGTGCTACCTGGATAATGTCTCCTCAATGCTGGAGGCCCTGCGACGGCAGTCCCTGACAGTTCTCCCACTTCGCCACCTGCGGATCGAGTCGTGCTTTTTCAACGAACTTCGATTTGCCCGGTTGTTGCCGCGTCTCCCGGCGCTGACATCCCTGGAGCTCGTCGATGTGGAGGACGTAACCTCGAACCTTATGCGAGTGAGTACCGCCGTTCCTTTAGCTTTCGGGGATAATGACGATCGTTCCTCGTGCCCCCAGAACCTCGCTACCCCCCCTGTCTCACAGACTTGGGTGTGCCCGAAGCTGACCACGCTGTCCGTTGAAGGATGCTCGTCGCTCGAATGGGAAACCCTCCGCTCGATCGTCGAGTCTCGCTTGCCGCCTCATTCCCGCGCGTTCCCCCGCCAGCCCCAGCCCCCTCTCCCTCCCCCTCCCCACGTCACACAGGCATCGGCGGCGCAGCCGGCCATGGCCATGTCGAGCGCGTCCGGCCAACACCAGCACCAACACCAGCAGCACCGCCAGGGCATGTCGTCAGCGGGGATGGTCTCCTCCGCGTCCTCCTCGGCCTCCGCGTTCGCCGCGTCGGCGCACATCCTGTCCCGCCAGCCCTCGGTGCCCGTCCTGTCGTCCGCGTCGCAGGCCGTCGGCCGGCCGGTCCGGCTCGAGTCCATCGACCTGACGCGCTGCCACCAGATCGGCAAAGAGATGGTGCAGTGGCTGCGCATGTACGTCGCGGAGGTCAAGTGCGAGCCCGTCAAGAGCGTCTGGGGCGAGCCGGACATGTCATGACAGTGGCTGTTCGCGCGTCGGCCTCGACGTTACATTCAAATTCGGATTCTTAGAAGTGAACGTGATATACGTTTTATATCTGGTGGCCGCTGTGATCTCTGAGCTTGGTTGTGATATACCCTCCGGCATTGCGCCGTGCTGCGCTGCTCGGACACTCATATTACTCGAGCTCGTCGTGCTCATCGTTATGCGGTCGTGTACATGTGTAAGTTAAGGCGGCTGTATTTTGTTTATAGCTCTCGTGGTCTCTTCGTTGCTCATCGCTGGTTTTCCCAAAGCCGAGAACGCTTCCCGCTGTTTGCAGTTATACCATAGTAATGTATCTATATTTCCACGAGCGAATGAAATGAACGAAGTGTCCGATCGAAAGCACGGCATGGCGTGTATGAAGACAGATGACTAGGTGTGAACAATCGGGACGTAGGTGGCGTTGGTTCTTGGTTCGATGAGCAATATCGGTATGACCAGGCACGACGGACCCACCAGCTACCGGCTGTCCACCCGGATAAGGGTGTTCTTCTTGTACGTGCCAAATGGCCCGACGGTCCCCGGTGGCCCACCCAGTAATCGCTGTTGCGGCCGCGGGAACGTCGAAAACGAGGGATGCTCGTCGGAACTTCGGCTCTCATCCTCGCCGTTCGGATGTTCGGGTATGGGAATCGGTGCGGTCGACGACGTCGATTCCGAGGGCCGTTGCGCGGCTGTGGAGCTCGGCGCCGCCGGTTTGAGCAGCCCGTTGACCAGCGCACGAAGCTCTTCATTCTCGCGTTCTAGACGCGCGAGCTCGCACTCGCGTTCCAGAGCCCACTCGGCCGCCGCGAGCCGCTTCTCCGGATCCTCGTCCTCCAGGAGGCGGTTGACGTCGAGATCCTGGTCTGGGGACCCTGAACGAGGCTCCTCGGACTCGTGCGTCCCGTCGTCCAGTTCCTTTCCTTTGTCGCCTTCTCGGCTGCTCTCGCCCTCGTCGTCCTTCTTCTCCGGGTGCTCTTGCTCTGAACGCGATTCCAAATTCGAGGGCTCCCGAGATGGGCCGGCACTTCTCCTCCCTGCCGTTGCGTGGAGGCGAGCCATGTGTGCCTCGTATACGTGGGTGTCCTCCCCGCCCAGCCGTCGCAACACAGCGCGCAGTAGGCGACCGACCCGAGCGAGGCTCTCTGAACGGGCATTGTTCACATCGAGGGCCTCGTCTAATGCCTCGCTCTCGCGCTGGATGAGGAGGCTCTCGTATTGGCGCATAAGGGTGAGCTCGCGTTGTTGCACTTCATGCTATTGCAGGGTTGAGGGGAGGTATGCGGAAGCAGAGCAGCGTGGGGGCTTACTGCGCGCATGCGGAACGTTGCCATGACGTTTTCGAGGGTTTGCTCGTACTCGCGTATGAGGGCACTGAGCTGGCGGTTGTCGTTGAGGAGTGCCTGGTTCTCTGCGGACATGGCGGCGTTCATGCGCTCTAGTTCGGCGTCATAGGCCTCTGGGGAGATGAGACGTTCAGAAGTGCACGAGCGAGACTCCAAGCGCAGGACGAGAACCTTTTGGCTGGTCTAGGTTGAAGCTTGGGCTCAATCAGATTGATGCATGTATTGTCAAGAGCAGTGCCCATACACACCGGCGAAGTACAAAGCCACTTTGTGAATGGATAGCTTGAGTCTGGTCGGGCTGTAAATTTATACTGTGCATCACATCCGCAGGACCCACGGACCTTCGCTCCATCGGCAATAGCATGCAAGTTCACAGCGGAAGACCGGTTCTGGCTCAGTTGCTCTGAGACTTCGGAGAGGAGCGACCAGACACGGAGAACATCGGGGTCGCCAGTCGGTTCCATCACGGCCACAAGACAGTACCTAGAACAAGAACAGAGGATGGAGATATAGGCAAACGTGGATATCGTTCGGGTCGCGGTCGTCGAGTCGAGTCGGCCCGTACTTACAGAGTATAGGCGCCCATGATCCCCCGGTCACGTGTCTGCAGGACAGACTTGCAAGGACTCTGTTCTTCTCCGTTCACCGGCACCAGTCACCACCTCCCCTCATGGCCACCGTTACTCACTACATCCACTCCCATTATGACCCACCGAAATACAAGGAGGACGAGGAGGTTGTGGAGGATAGAGCTGAGGAGGATGCGCAGGACACTTGGTTGACTGAATCTACCTTTGGAGTCAGCCGTCGCCTCAAGAACGTACCCCGTTTTATTCCCGCCATCGTTTCCTACGATGAGGTGAATGACATGATAGGCGGTGCTTCATCCTCGCTACCGCCTGCAGAAGACTCTGCCCCTTCATCTCATGTCGGCGACTGGTACAGGTCTTTACCTCGCGCATCCAGTGCCCCTGTGATCGGGTCCCAGGCATCTCCTCCTCCCAGCATCATGCCATCGTCTTCGCCGAAACCATCCCTTGTAGGTGCGTCTACACAGGATCTCGCAGTGCCGTACATCAGGAAGAAGAACGACTGGTTCTCCTCCCGAACAACCATGTCCGCGCCTTCATCATCCCGTTCAACACCCGCACCCATACCCACTCTGGCCGACATCCTGTCTAGAGAACCGCCTCCGGAGCATAAGGACCAGCCTTTCATCCCACCGGTCTTCCTCCACATAGGTCCGTCCAATAAGGGTTTCGCCATGCTCCAGCAGAGCGGGTGGAGCGAGGGCGAGGCTCTTGGTGCTGCCGCGCCGAGGCGCACGCTGAGGCAGAAGGCCCGGGAGAAGAGACCAGCGAGGACCATCTTGGACGACCGGGAACTATCAACCAGCACGGAGGAATGGGAAGTGGCGGTGGGGACAGATGACGATATCCGCGAGGTACGGAGGGTGGACGTTGTGGACCTCACTCTGTCCGACTCGGAAGAAGATGTGGATGTGGATGTGGACGACGTCGAGATGGATATCAGTGCAAACTCCGGTCAGCCGGAATCTTGTTCGACAGTTTCCTCCCACAACCCGACGGCTCTTCTGACCCCAATTGCCACCGTCCTCAAGTCGGACCGTCTGGGGATCGGTCTGAAAGCGAAGACGGTGGGGCCGTACAAGGCGTCGAAGAAGCGCGTGACGCACAACCAAGCAGCTCTTGCTGCGCACACCAAGGCGAACGAGGAGATGCGGAGACGGAAAACTTTGTTTGGGCGCGGGACCAGGTCGTTCGCGCGCATCGCCAAGGCGGAGGCGGAAAGTCGGCAGAGACTTCTCGCGAGTCTCAAAGAGTAGGTGCCTTCCGGCCGCCTTCTCAACTCGTTGTCAATCGACTCCGGAGTCCACGCCAATGCCGCTTGGGTGGTGCCCGTTTCGCGGCGTCGCATTAGCGACGCCACGTCGGGTGGTGCAACGCCTTGCAACGCTCTGGCCTCGACTGTTCTCTGGCACACATGGACAATCATACGTGGCGCGTCAGGAGGAGTATACCTCCGTGAACCCGAGGCCGTTATCTTCCCTCAAGTCCGCCCTTAGAAGTTGGTCGTAGCCAGGTTACAGCGCGTAGCCCTGTTATTACGTCGAGCCGTCATCGTGCCGACCTCGTCTGAGGGCGGAGCTGGATGATTGTAGAGTATTCCCAGTATTCCTAGTCCAATGTAATATGTACCTCGTATGGTATGCTGTATATACTGAGATGCAACGGCATGGACCCCACTGAGCCAATCTGGACCTGGCCGCTCGTGTGTTCTGAAGAGATAATAACCGCAGTGGCGATCGCGGACATAGCGAGATCGCAATCTGTCGTTAGTGCGATCTGTTTCGGCTTTGCACCTGTGGGCGCCAGCTGCGACGGCTTTACTTGTATACAGCCCGTCCCTCCACGCATTCCTCCTCTCCACCCATCGCTCGACAGCAAAGCAGGCTTTGCATCCCCTCTCCACCCAACCCCAACCGCACGCCCCAGCACTAGTCCGCTAGTCTCGCCCCGCGGTCACAGAAGATCATCATGTCTTGGAAGATCGGTAAGAGCAGGACAAAGCAGCCCACCAACGGCCTGTCCATCCAGGACATGGACCCGCGCTCCACCACGCCTACCCCAGGCAACCCGAACGGCAAACTGCAGTCCGGGCTGCTCGCGATCCGCGTCCTGTGGGCAGAGAACCTCGCCCTTCCTGGCGCCGCCGCCGTGCCCCCCGCGGTGCAGGCCGCACTGTCCTCCCAGCAGGCCAAGATCGCCGCCTCCGTGTCGCCCTCGAGCGTGACGCAGAACCGGCTCGCGAACAGGAAGAGCAACAGGGACAGCGTGCAGCGGACCCAGTGCTGGTGGCTCCCGTACCTCGTTATGGAGTTCGAGGTCAACCAGGTGCTCATCACGCCCTTGGGCGGCGAGCTCGGGAAGCCGCTCTACATGTACGAGACGCACTTGTGAGTGTTGCTCTGTTCGCGAACGTTTTCCGTTGGCGCGGAATCCTGGGGGGTTCTGACGTGTGCCATAGCGACGTATCCCGTCATTCGGAGATTTCCATACAGTGCTACCTGCGTACGGAGGAGCCGAAGCGCGGCGGCGATGGCGTCGCGGACGATATGGGCAACGATCTGTTCATGGGCGGCGTCCGGTTCACCCCGGACTTCGAGGACGGTGCATCACAAGACCAATGGTACGACATGGCTGGGGGGTCGGGGAGGATCCAGATTGGTGTTGCGTTCAAGCCGAGTTCTGTGAGTCCAGGCCCTGCATCATCTGTGCAGATATGCATCTTATACCTTTGTTCCAGGGTCAATCACTCACCATCGATGACTTCGAGCTCATCACGGTTATTGGAAAAGGCAGCTTCGGGAAGGTACGGAGATGTTCTTCTGCGTTCTCACCCTGTGCTTATTATCTTTTCCATAGGTCATGCAAGTCCGCAAGCGTGATACATCGCGTATCTATGCTTTGAAGACGATCCGCAAGCAGTACATTGTCCAGCGAGGGGAAATCACTCACACACTGGCAGAGCGACTTGTCCTTGCGCGCGTAAACAATCCGTTCATCGTCCCCCTCAAGTTCAGCTTCCAATCTGAGCAGAAACTGTACCTTGTACTTGCGTATGTCCTCCCTCTGTGCTGTGCGAAACCTGTGCTGACGAAACCGGCAGCTTCGTCAATGGCGGAGAGCTCTTCCATCACTTGCAACGTGAACAAAGGTTCAACGAGGAGCGATCCCGGTTCTACAGTGCAGAGCTGCTGCTAGCGCTTGAGCATCTCCACGAGCTCGATGTCGTCTATCGGTAGGTTTCCGCCCTTCGTTGGAAGAATGCCCAATAATGACCTTTGGTCAAACAGTGACTTGAAGCCCGAGAACATCCTGCTTGATTACACTGGCCACATCGCGTTGTGTGATTTCGGGCTGTGCAAGCTGAACATGAAGGACTCGGACAAGACGAACACCTTCTGCGGCACGCCAGAATACCTCGCACCTGAGATCCTTTGCGGCCAAGGATACAGTACGTATGACGTCACGAGGGTCCGACTGCGGTGCTGATATTATCGCAGACAAGACGATCGACTGGTGGACCCTGGGCGTGCTCTTGTACGAAATGCTCTCCGGACTTCCTCCCTTCTACGATGGTTTGTCAGCTTCCTATATTGCCCCCCAGCTTCTGCTCAACCCTTGACCCACAGAAAACACGGACGTGATGTACCAGAAGATCCTGCACGACCCTCTCGTCTTTGGCGATGATATTGGCGCAGAGGCGCGCAGCATCCTCACTGGTCTCCTCACCCGAGACCCAACGCAACGTCTGGGAGTTAACGGGGCAGAAGAGATCCGATCTCACCCCTTCTTTGCGAACCATATTGACTTCCAGAAACTCATCCAGAAGAAGATCCAGCCGCCGTTCAAGCCCAGCGTGTCGAGCCCAGTGGTATGCCCCTGTGCACCTTGTGTATGCTGTTCTGTCCCTGATGCCATTCCCACAGGACGTATCCAACTTCGATACAGTGTTCACGACCGAGGCACCCCTAGACAGTGTGGTCGAAGGATCGCAGCTGTCGCAGACCGTGCAGGCTCAGTTCGCAGGTAAGGGGGGCGTCGATGAGTGAAATGGGCGCAGTGCTGACGCAACACTGCACTACAGGCTTCTCTTACGACGGCACACACATGCCCGTCAGCCCATCGTAAACTATCACGCTCGTCAGGGGAACCCATCGTCACCGCTACGTCTCTTTCATTGTTTACACATGCATACCATATCATACATTCGTCGTTTTGGAATTCACACATAGCTCGGATATGTTCCCATGTAGCTGTTTGTCCTTGCACACATTATTGTCGCTAATCACTCCCTGCTGTTCGTCGCGTTCGTTCGTCATACACCAACAAATCTGTCTGCATTCGTAACCGCACACGTACAGTAGCATATCAACAAGACACCCCAATAGTGGATGTTCCGTCCTTCATACCCTGCAGTGCAGCGTTCTGCTGTGAGCGATTTGCCATGCTGTGATGAAAACACGGAAGCGGGTTAGGCGTGTATTGAAATGACGAGTTTAATGTCCGGATCCGCCGTGGGCGAGGCGGCAGTGCACGATCGCATGTTCCCCGGCATCATGAGCATGGCGAGGGCGCGACGGTGGTGCCGGGGTGTGTTACGAGAGGGGTATGTGGTTCAGAGGGAGGAGGAAGAGGCAACGAGCATGTTGCTTGCGGGGGCCACGCGGAGGGGGGATGGCGTGAGCCCAGGGCGCGGCTCAAAAGCGCTCGTGAGGAGCCGTGCACCGTCATCACTTGACACTCACGCTCACGCACTTTCCTCTATCTCTCCTCCATCCCCCCCCACACCCCCTGCCCTCCTGCTTCCTCCCCGCTCTGCCGCCCTCCGAAAGCCAAAATGTCCGTCTCCCTCAATCCCAGCAGCGTCCTGGGATTCAACAGTGCGTGGATTAGATCCGTCCCGCGTGCTAGCCCTTTCGCTCAACGATCCTGCCTTATTTCTGTAAACGTTCCGCCTCCGCTCACTTTCCCCTTCATCGCCTTTCCATCCCACCGGGGGACTGTACAGGGCCGTTCACTCAGTCCGTTAAGCGGACGCTCCAGATCACCAACAACAATGCAAACTCAGTCGCGTTCAAGGTCAAGACGACCGCTCCCAAGGTGAGCACACCGCGACGTTCCAACAGCCGCCATATTCGCAAACTCAGGCGCATGTTACTTCTAGCTTTACTGTGTAAGGCCCAACTCTGGTAGGGTGGAGCCGGGAGAGACGGTTGAGGTTGCTGGTACGTGACAATATGCTAGAGTTCGAAAGGAGCCCTCTAGCCAGACTGAGAGCCGCGCCCGCCCAGTCATGTTGCAAGCTATGAAGGAGGATCTCCCAATGAACACCAAGTGCAAGGACAAGTTCCTCATCCAGAGCACTGTCATCACCCCCGACAAGGAGAGCATGTCTTTGCAGGATATCGTGCGTCACCCCTGTTGTCTTCTCAGCGGCCCGTCCAGCTTATGCCTGTTTGATGTCCCGCAGTGGAATGTCGAAGGAGAGGAAGTTCACTCCCAGAAGATTCGTGTCACCTACCTTCCCCCTGAGGGCCAGACCGTGCCTGAGGAGGATGAAAGCCATGCAAATATGAGCTCACTCCTGGCCATACCTGGGCAAGATGTGAGTTCCCTGTGGTCTCACACGTTCATTTCCATTCATGATCCTGAAATGTCGACCGTCTCTGCTTAGAACTACGCCACTGTCCGTCAGTTTCCCCAGACGAATGGCCATGCCACCCGCGAGTACAGTGCCGGGGAGGAGAGCACGGCCCCCGGTCCGTCTGCGCAACCAGAAGAGCACCACGACGCCCCTTCAACACCCCCACCGAACGTCAGTGTCCACCCACCAGAACCCGAGCAGCCGTCGAGCGACGAGGGCGTTGGTATCGTCAACGTGAACGTGCATGCACCCCCACCTGCGCGTCCCTCACCGCCTCCCTCGCCCCCTGCCGCACGGGCAGTGCCTCCCCCAGCACCGCAGGTCATCGTGCAGGACCCGAACCCGGAGCTTCTCAAGAAACTCGAAGCGGCCCAGTCGGAAATCGAGCGTCTCCGGCAGCTCATCGCGTCAATGCCCGAGCCGAGTGTCGCCCCCACATCGGTCACTGGTGCGACGGAGCTCAGGCACCGGAGGCGCGGGCCCGCGTCGGACGACGGCAGCAGCGCGTACGACGGCGGGTACGACGACCGCTCGACGTACGGCGGGCGGACGGAGGTGGGCAGCTATGTCGGGAGCGACATCGGCCATCCGGATGGCGTCCCATTACAGGTCGTGATCATCATCGCGCTTGGGGTGTTCGTCACCACGTATCTATTCTTTTGATTTCGGGTCCCCGCTGTTTCCGTGAGGTGAGGTAGGCGTTGATGTGTAGGAAGGAGCAAGGCGTGGCCAGTCTCCGGATGTGGCTTAGCACCGCGGCCGTTACTTTTCCGCACCTCTTCTTCGTTGTTGATTTTGGACACACGCATACTGTGGTCTCTTCTTTTTATTTGCCTTTCCCTTCCATTGGTCGTGTTAATTGTATCGTTCTCTTTTTCGATGTTTTTGCCTACCCTGTCTGCGGTGACACAGTGACTGCGCGGCGTATTATCTTAAACACCACTGTCGCACTCGGGCGGAGCGTCCACTGTATAGTTGAGTCTCGTAAATCATTGCAGTTGTCGATAGTCCCTTTCCCTCGTTAGCCCTTGATACATATCCGGATCATAGCGATCCCCGCCTTCCTTTCCCTCCATCCTCTCCCACTCCCACACCTCTCGCCCCTGTCCGCCCGTGGTGATCCTATATGGCAGTGTTCAGCTTGTACGTATTTTATTAGCAACAACACCTAAAGGACAACATGACACCGTATGGCGTGTTATATGTTTGGATACCCCCACCCGAGTCTCTCGCCCTGCCTAGCCCCTCCACGCGAGTCATCCTATATCCCCGTCCCCCGTCCCCCGTCCCCCGTCCCCCTCGCACCAAAATCAATTTGTTAGCAATAAAACCCGTTGCCATGTTTACTTCGTGGATCCAGTGGGGTGTCGGCGTCGCGGGTTCCTAAAGGGATCCGCAGGGAAGTATGAAGGGATGGACTGTGGCTGGGCTGCTGGTATAGCGTAATTAGTCCAGGGAGGTCAGATCTGTGCGTGAGGCACGCAGCAGTTCGGCTTCGATCGCACGTGCTAGCAGGCAATGGACGTGCTCCGTCGGATGAATGGTGTCTGCCAGAGTTTGGCTTGGTGAATTGGGTCAAGATGACGGCGGATAGGGGACTTACTGAACCAGAAGTAGTCCGGGTCCTTGCACTGGCAGAAGCTGTCGGAGGGTTCGAGTCAGAACACAGATTGCGGTGTAACAAGCCGAGTGAGCAAGGCTTACCCGGTGGTGTTCTTGAAGCCGTACGCGGAAGCGTTGTCGAGGACGTCGCTGAACCAGGCGTTCGCGTCGAACGTGAGTACGTTCACGTCCTTGTGGTCCTCGGCGAATGATGCGGCGTGGGCGGCGAGCGCAGAGTTGTACTCGGTGATGTTCTGCTTGTAGAACTGGGCGCGCGAATTTCCGAGCCAGGCCGGGGCCCGGTCGATAGGCGGAACGTTGATGAAGAGGTACGTGCCGCGGAGGTTGTGGTCATAGACGTTTTGCTGTTGTTGTTCAACAGGAGTTATCAGCGAGGAACGCCGTGAGTACTCATGTGGACTTGGAACGTACCGCGGCGCCGAAGAGAGACTGCATCTCGAGATCCCAGAAAGGTGTGGAGTCCGACTGGAGAAAGGATGTATCAGGTTGAAATGTCCGAGGCTCAAGCAGATCACGAAGAGAAGACTTGCCGTGCTGTTTGAGACGGTGTCGCCGGTGTCGTTAATGCCAATCCACCATGCGACCATCGTCTCTTCGGGAGGGTGCGGAATGACGTCGGAAGCGTACGTTGCCCACTGATTGACCTGGTCTGTCAGGTCAATAGTGAAGTTGGTGTGCAACGGAAGCCTGCAGAGGGTGGATCGAAATCCCAAATGAACATGACTGAATCTAGTACTACAAGAGTGTCCAGCTTACAGAGCTTTGTCGATCTTGGCACCAGCGAAGGCGAAGTTCCACAGTTGGTGAGGAGCACATTCAGAAGGCTTGCCAGCGAAGCAGCCGGTCAAGAACTCTGCCTACATGCATTATATCAGTGATTTTCGATACTTCGTATAGGATGGTCCAACCCAATTGGAGCCGTCCGAGCTTGTCTAAATGCCAGTGACGGGTCAGATTAGGAAGACATGTCGTTGAGGGGTTCGTTCACGCTCACGTTTTTGGGTATAATTTCGTCCGCAAAAAGGTCCTGAGGCGTAAATGAGAAGTTGAATGCGTCACCTACGAAGCTAAGACGCAATCAGCGAACCTCTCCGAAGTGTGAATGAAGGTGGGATGCCCACCTAAAGTTCGCATGCCCCCTTGTTCCTTGCACAAACGTGTAGGAATCGCCGAATGCGTAGAAGTACTTGGTCCGAGCCCAGTTGAACTTCGCCTTCGTGCTTACAGCGGCAGTCCTAGGCGGGGCCGCGACCGTAACCGAAAGCACTGCCAGGAGGACGAGAGGGGGAATGCCGAGCATGCTGGGCTTCTGGATTGGGGCCACGTAGAGTTCAAAAATGAGCTGGGCATGCAGCAACGATACATGGCCTCTTCAAATACTCTGCTGCACTATCAATTCGCGGTTCGCGAATGAAAGTACGAGATCAGCTGCCCTTGACCATGACCAGTGACCATCCGTCGAATGTCGAGAATCGTCGGCGGGCCGTAGGTGAATCAATATGTCTCGTAATTATACATCACTCCTGAGGCTGGCGGCCGGGGCTCGGGCGTGACAAAATCTGTTGAACGGCACAGGCCGAAGGAGTTAAAAGCGACGGACCGGTCGCGGCCCGAGCAGCGCCAAGTGACCCCGGCGTTGGCTTCGACGACGAGCATCGTTTCTGCAGCTGCGCCGACAGCCAGGCAGCTCAGAGAGCGCTCAGTCCGAAGTCGTTTCTCGATGACGCAGACGGCTCAGGCGAGGTGGAGGGCAAGTTGGTCATGCCAAGGGTCGTGTCGGGCCGCGAAGCGGCCGGAAAGCTGCCAAGGGTGCTCGCTCGAGGTCGCCCGCCGAAGGCGCGCTCTCCTCCCCGCCACCAACACCCTTCCCTCCGGCTCCCCCGTTGCCACTTGTATAATCGGCTATCTCGGCTCATCAAAATACGCTTGTGTTGACTGGCTTCTCGCGGCGGCGCGCGCCGCCGCGTCTCGGTCTGCGGCTGCGGCTTTCAAGACACATCTCCCAGCTTCTCCCTCCTTTGCATCTGAGATTCCCGCGGCTTCAACCATCGCGTTATGTCTATATGAATATCATTAGGTGTATGGATGCTGTCTAGGCTCATCAGGTAAGCCCCGGTTCGATTTTGAGCTTGAGATCTGCCCGCAAGCATTCTGCTGGTCCAAACCTGATATCTCCTTCAATTTCTATTCGTTTTCTACGCATTCTTTTGCGGTATTGGGCTTTACTTCTTCCCTATTTGAAATGTATTTTTCGCGATTTTTATTCCCTCCTATGCAGGTCTACTGCGTTTGCAATGGGGGTCCACCAGCTGGGGCGCTCATCGCGATCTTGCGACGACGATTCCTCCTCCAATTCTCCACCGTTTTCTCTGATACTGAGCTCATTTGAAAGTGGTTAAGCGCACCTTTCAGACGTGCCCAATGTCGTCTCACCAGGTCCTCTCGTTATGACGCAGTTTGCATTATGTTTTCGTTGACTCTTATGCTGTTATGGCCCCAGATTTTTGGCTTCCCATACTTAACTACTATACTGTGTGCTCAGCTATGGTATGAAACATATTTTCTGTCTCTCACTGGGTCCTCAGGAGCTTCCAAACCGGTTGCATCGACCCTCGAGTGCCCTCGCGAGCTATCTCCGCATCACGTGCCCCGGATTGGTCGACCAAAATAAGCGCCTGGACCAATCGCGCGCACCAATCAGGACCAAACCTGGGGCGCCTAGGACCAATGTTGGTCCCACCCTTGGCTCCACGACCTTCCCCTGTGGGGCAAGTTGGTCATGCCAAGGGTCGTGTCGGGCGCGGCGGCGAAAGCTGCCAAGGGTGCTCGCTCGAGGTCGCCCGCCGGCGCGCTCTCCTCCCGCCACCAACACCCTTCCTCCGGCTCCCCGTTGCCACTTGTATAATCGGCTATCTCGGCTCATCAAAATACGCTTGTGTTGACTGGCTTCTCGCGGCGCGCGCGCGCGCGCTCTCGGTCTGCGGCTGCGGCTTTCAAGACACATCTCCCAGCTTCTCCCTCCTTTGCATCTGAGATTCCCGCGGCTTCAACCATCGCGTTATGTCTATATGAATATCATTAGGTGTATGGATGCTGTCTAGGCTCATCAGGTAAGCCCGGTTCGATTTTGAGCTTGAGATCTGCCCGCAAGCATTCTGCTGGTCCAAACCTGATATCTCCTTCAATTTCTATTCGTTTTCTACGCATTCTTTTGCGGTATTGGGCTTTACTTCTTCCCTATTTGAAATGTATTTTTCGCGATTTTTATTCCCTCCTATGCAGGTCTACTGCGTTTGCAATGGGGGTCCACCAGCTGGGGCGCTCATCGCGATCTTGCGACGACGATTCCTCCTCCAATTCTCCACCGTTTTCTCTGATACTGAGCTCATTTGAAAGTGGTTAAGCGCACCTTTCAGACGTGCCCAATGTCGTCTCACCAGGTCCTCTCGTTATGACGCAGTTTGCATTATGTTTTCGTTGACTCTTATGCTGTTATGGCCCCAGATTTTTGGCTTCCCATACTTAACTACTATACTGTGTGCTCAGCTATGGTATGAAACATATTTTCTGTCTCTCACTGGGTCCTCAGGAGCTTCCAAACCGGTTGCATCGACCCTCGAGTGCCCTCGCGAGCTATCTCGGCATCACGTGCCCGGATTGGTCGACCAAAATAAGCGCCTGGACCAATCGCGCACCAATCAGGACCAAACCTGGGGCGCCTAGGACCAATGTTGGTCCCACCCTTGGCTCCACGACCTTCCCCTGTGGGGCAAGTTGGTCATGCCAAGGGTCGTGTCGGGCCGCGGCGCCGAAAGCTGCCAAGGGTGCTCGCTCGAGGTCGCCCGCCGGCGCGCTCCTCCCCCGCCACCAACACCCTTCCTCCGGCTCCCCGTTGCCACTTGTATAATCGGCTATCTCGGCTCATCAAAATACGCTTGTGTTGACTGGCTTCGCGCGGCGCGCGCGCCGCCGCGCCTCGGTCTGCGGCTGCGGCTTTCAAGACACATCTCCCAGCTTCTCCCTCCTTTGCATCTGAGATTCCGCGGCTTCAACCATCGCGTTATGTCTATATGAATATCATTAGGTGTATGGATGCTGTCTAGGCTCATCAGGTAAGCCCGGTTCGATTTTGAGCTTGAGATCTGCCCGCAAGCATTCTGCTGGTCCAAACCTGATATCTCCTTCAATTTCTATTCGCTTTCTACGCATTCTTTTGCGGTATTGGGCTTTACTTCTTCCCTATTTGAAATGTATTTTTCGCGATTTTTATTCCCTCCTATGCAGGTCTACTGCGTTTGCAATGGGGGTCCACCAGCTGGGGCGCTCATCGCGATCTTGCGACGACGATTCCTCCTCCAATTCTCCACCGTTTTCTCTGATACTGAGCTCATTTGAAAGTGGTTAAGCGCACCTTTCAGACGTGCCCAATGTCGTCTCACCAGGTCCTCTCGTTATGACGCAGTTTGCATTATGTTTTCGTTGACTCTTATGCTGTTATGGCCCCAGATTTTTGGCTTCCCATACTTAACTACTATACTGTGTGCTCAGCTATGGTATGAAACATATTTTCTGTCTCTCACTGGGTCCTCAGGAGCTTCCAAACCGGTTGCATCGACCCTCGAGTGCCCTCGCGAGCTATCTCCGGCATCACGTGCCCCGGATTGGTCGACCAAAATAAGCGCCTGGACCAATCGCGCGCACCAATCAGGACCAAACCTGGGGCGCCTAGGACCAATGTTGGTCCCACCCTTGGCTCCACGACCTTCCCCTGTGGGTCCTTGTTTGGCGCCTATTTGTTCCAGGCTCTAGAGTCTTTGGACCGGGACTGGCAGGCCGTAGATACTAAGTATGCCTTTGTCCTCGAGCACTAAAAATTACAAAGCTTCTGTATCTCGACGTGTGTCATTATAGTGTATGCAACTTATCCTGGCTCTGGCCATTGACCTCGCAGGATTCGCAGAGCGGAAACTGCCGACTGAAGTCCAGGCGTCTGTGCCACGCGAGTGACGTCAAAATATAAGTAATATTTCCATTCTTGAACAAATCCACTTTTATTGCTCTCTCAGACTCTGCCACTCTCGACGACGACGCCAACCGCGGCGACGACGACCGCTCTCCTCGACTCACCCACGCCGTCTCTGCTTATAGCAGCCCATCCCCGCCATCCCACTTTCGAGCCCGCCGATATCTGTTCCAGCACCATCCTCGACCCAGTCATCGCTCACCTATAACCCGTATGTGCATCTCACGCAGTCCAGTCCGTCTTGTGCTCCAGCGGCAGCATTATAACCTAACGTCGGTTTCTTCAGCACTCTTTCCTCCGTCGTACTCTTCACGACCATCACAGCTTCCCCCCAAGTCCCCTCGTTGCTCGGCGTTCTCTCTCGGCGGCGAAGTGGCGTAGACTTTTCGCTTCTATTCGTGAGTCCCTCTCACCCCCCGCTTTCCATTCTTCACCCTTTCCCTCTTTCTCCACTCTATCAGCCCCCCCCCAATCCGTCCTCCTCAGACTTCATGCCCGGCACCTCTCGTCGTCTCCCTTCCATTCCGTGACCTCTTGCTGATTTCCTCCGAACAGCTTCCCCGAACACCCGCAAGCCTTGCTGACGCCCTTCACACGATCAGAGCGTACCTTGCTGACATTCCCTCCGAACACGGCACAGTTCCTTCTCCCACGGACACATAGATTCCCTCGAACGGGTGCGTTCATATGGTCCACCTACATGGAAGCATCCGCAAGCTTTGTTCATGACTGCCCATCACCCTCTTAGCTCTTGCGAATCAGTCACCGGCAGGCTCGCAATCCGGTCCTCCTACCTCTTCCAAGTGCAACAAGTTTCAGGTCCGTCATTAAACTTGTTACGACTGACGATCTATCTGACATCCGCATCTTCAGACGCTCGCACTCTACACCATAAAATCCTATTTCACCGCTCCCCTTGCCTCATAGTGTCCTGCCACTTCCCAGCGTAAGTCCCTGTCTGTGTGCTAATGTTCCACGAGCTCATCCGCCAACCCGTGCAGAGGCGAGCCCGCATGAACGACCTCATGAACGTCTATTCATCCTGGTCTCGTCCTCGCGCCAACAAACCGGTCCCCCCGACGTCGTCAAAATGCGGCTCCAAACTTTCCAGCCCAATACCCATACCTCGTCGCCAATCTGTACATCCACCGCCTTGCTCTCCTACACGCGGTCAAGAGTCCCCCGAACTCGTCTTCAACTTCGACTTCTCAATTTCGCCAGACGGATCCCATGCAACTACCCATGTTCTCCTTCAGCAACGTGGCGCAAGCGTGCGACGGCCTCCTCGTCAAAAGGCGGCTTACGCCCCACTCACTGTTTTAGGTACCAACCATCAGAATGCCGCACATCCTTACCCCCATGAACCTTTCCTTTACCCCATCCCCAAGTTGCCACTGTGCGACGAGAAGAGCACACACACGCACAAGTCAGGTTTTGAGGTTAACCATGCTGCTGCGAAGGAGCAAATTGCTCCAACGCCGCCGCCAGCTAGTATTCACTCGGTTTCATCCATCTCGTCGCTCTCCTCTGTTCACTCCTCCGACCCGTCCTGTCCTCCTTCCATGGACGCCTCATGGCAACTTGATGCCGACAGTAACTTCCCGCTTACCTCCGCCTTCCAGGAATCCCTCGTCTCGGATTCTATCACCTCGTCTTCCGTGTCTTTGTTCCAAGCCACCGAGTCCCCTTCTCGCTCTCCATCCACACCATACCGTACACCCTTACCTTCTCCTCGCCCTCTACGCTCTGATATGCGTATACAACAAACCGTACTTCATCGACCTACTGCGCTCCATCGCACGGCTGCTGCCGTCCCCATTGTTTCGCTCAGCGTTGCGCAGGCGGAGCGCTCGGATCGGTCTATAGGCATGGGAAGAGGCGGGCGTTCGCGATCACCAGACTCTGGTCGCGTTCCACCTCGGACAAGGCGTAGTTCGAGCGCCTCCGCTAGACTTGACCTTGAGAAGTTCCGAGAACCTAGCCGGCAGATGGGCACCGTCATCGGACGCGGTGCTGGCAGGGTCATTAGCATGTTTGAGTACGGATATGCTGGTGCGCGCTCGCTTGTGAGCGACGAAGACATAGAAGGGTCTCTGGAGAAGGATCAAGCTGGCAGGCCACAGGGAGCCGACCGTGGCCGGAGGCGGGATGAGGAACGCGAGAAAGAGGGGGGTGCGCAAGGCTGCGGCAATCGGGTGCTTGAGAGAGGCCGGGCGAGAGCCCGTGCCTCCGCTGAGGGTCCTCCTCCCGGCGCCATTCGTACCTCCGCACTCCATGGCTGGCAATGGATGGACGCGCAATGAGTGAGTCCCATTTCCTAACGCTTGCGTGTTAATCCACTGAAAGTCAAGCTGACAGGTGTTGCAAGTCGAAAAGTCCGGCCGCGAATGCTATTCGACCGGCCGCGTCTAAGGACAATGTGGGCACGGACGCATACATCTTCACACCCCTTTCTCCATGACCCATTGCTGCTCAAATTCGTCCTACAACGCAAAAGTCATCTCTCACCACTATTCACGTTTCCCGTACTCTATGGCGTTCACGACTCTTCACGTCACCTCTACTCATCTATCCCGGATTACTAGCATGTTTCGGCATTGGCACTCGCATCAGCATCAGCATTCGCATTGGAATCACTAGGACTAGCGTATCTTTCCGTATATCCAAATCTCCGTATTCTCGGCACGACTCAGGCATTGGCATCTGCATTTTCATCGTCACCTATGCATTCCCTACCACTATTTCTCATTAGAGCATTTACGTCTTAGACCAACTTAGACTCACAATAGCACCCACCTAATCACTGTCATCTCACATCTCGTACAGCTCCTAGTTTGTTCCGGTCTTACTACCAGTGTGTTTCCTTCTTTCGTTCCTGACATCTCTCGAAGAACCTTCGTACACTATTCACGATCTGGTCTATATCGACCCTGGAAGGAAATGTGTTCCTGCCCCATGGATACGGTTGTTTCTACTTTTACATCCTGACCAACACCCCTTTCGGCTGCGTCGTCATACGGACATATAATACATACACATGCATCGCGACTACAACAAAATCTGCCAACATGGTCATATATCAACGTAGTGTCCATTGCACAGTATTCGCGAATAAGACAAATGCATGTTACAACAGGCACAAGCTGGTATGGGAAGCTACGTATACCATGCCTGTCGCACGTAGAATAATAGTCTCCGTTGCTGACCATATCCGGTTATGGATGACAGTCGATCCATATGGTATATGGTCTGCTCCCATACGCGTCGAAAACCCGACCCTCCCGACGTAGAGACCGCTTCGGCGCTAAGCTGGTGATAGAGCCAATCAGCGGGCAGGACGACCAATACTGATGACATGACAGCGTCATGATGATTACATGGATGACGTCCATGCTCCAGACGGAACAAAGGCGCTCGTATGGAACACGCCAAGGGGTGCTACTTCGACACCGACCACGACACCCTGCTGTACTCTGACTTCTCACTGGAGCATCATGTCTTCTCATACGGACAATGAATCTGTTTCGACTCCATCTTCCTCTCGTGTACGCCGGCCGCAGAGCTGGCCCTTTGAAGGGCTGCCAGGTCCTTCCCCTTTCGCAACACCCGTGCGCGGCCGATCCGCGATGGTGGAGGAGAGCATGTTCACAACTCCGGGGCAGTGGAACATGCTTGAGGACGAACAACTGCCTTACTTCAGTGGATGTAAGTTATATGTTTGTATTGTCCGGTCACATTTTGAATGTGATCCACGGCAGCCCCCGAGCCCGGACCCGAGCCCCCTGCGATGCCAGTGGCTGAGGTGCCAAATCACCCGACCACCCCTCCTGGGCCCGAGGAGGCTCCTGCGAGTACCGGCTCTAGTAAACCTAAGCCGCGGCGGAACACGGAGGCCAAGATTAACTTCATGTTAGACGCGCTGCAGGAGGTCAACTGGACCCTCGGTGACTTCCTTTATTGCCTCTTCCGCCCTCCAAGCAACGAGCCTCGCAAGAAGGTTCCCCCTCGTTCTGTGCGCCACGGAACAGTGGTTGGGACATATCTTGGTGGCGGGATGAATCATACGGTTGCGGAGTTGGTAGGGTTCTGGCTGGAGGATCCAAGCAGCCGAGCGAAGCGGGACTCGAAGGATGGAGAGTATGGGTTGAAGTTCTCCCCCTCGGAGCCTTGGAAGGACATGAAGCACGCACATGCCACGCTGACTAGCATGGCTGTTCAGCTTTGCGAGTCGCATCTTGTCCAGGAACAACGCATTGCTGTGCGGGGTGTTAACGGCCTTCATGGTACGGCGGCGACTGCACGCGGTCATCGTCAGATCTCTTGGGAGGATATAAGCAGCCGTACGTTTGCTCAGGTAACGAACATCCTCTCAACCCACCAGCCGTGCGCCTTGCATATGGTGAAGAGGCTTGCGACTCCCACGCCGCGCACAGATGGAGCGGGAGATGTCATTCAGCGGAAGAGGCGGCCACCTGATATTGTAAGTTCAGCCTGAGCATGTACATATATCCGGATATTCAGGGACTTAGGCTTACTGAATTGGTGCAGGTCGCCACGGAAGTTTTAAGCATCCTCAATTTCTCTCACACCATGTTCGCGCGACTCCTCCCGGCGGCGCAGTCGATCCTTTGGTTTGGCTGCAAAGTTGAGAGGCCGATCTTCAACTTCACGAGTCGGGTTGGTATCACACAAGGCTGGGGAACGAGTTACAACCTGCTTGCAAGGTTGGCTGAGGAAGCGGGCGAAGCGGTAGCGGCGGTGGGGAGAGATCCGCTCAAGTGGTTGTTCTGTGTTGGGGACAACGCACAACGGGGACACAAGCAGCGTGAGATGCGCATGGGCCGGGAGAACTCCATGAAGGTTGGGTTTGCTGCTACGGCCATGGATGCGGTTGACTTCGACGGAGATGCTCCTGATCTCGATGACCATTTGCGACGAGTGGCTCAGAATCTCCGCGCGCAGTTGAATCCAGACGGGCTTCGAGACATGATTGACTTCGCACATATTGAAGTCGCATTGGAGCTGCAATGGCTTCAAGTCTTGACAAACTATGTCCCTTCGCTCGCGCGCTATAAGTCAGCCGTCGTGAAGTTGTTCGAGACCGAGGGTGCGAAGTTGATCGTACCTCCGCACAAGACTCGCATTCGTCCATTGGCACCTGCTGCCAAGAACGAGTCAATCACGACAGAACTTCGAGATGCTCTCATCGATATACTAGGTCAACTTGGTCAGCATGCGAACGACTACGTGCTTCGGGTGTTCCCTATTGGCGGAGATGGGCTTACGTTCGAGAAGGCGGTCCTGTTGAAGCAACTTCTGCAGTTCCAGACTGATCCGTTTCAGCGTTTCGACTTGATCTATCCTTTCCTGGAGACATGGCACGCTCAGTGGACGTACCTCAGCCTCATCTACGAGAGTCACTTTGGTCCACTTCTCACGAACGATCCGTCATCGCTGGGGCATAGCGCGACCAAAATTAATCAGAAGCGTCCGTCAAACCTTAGCAAAGTGGATTATTATCCAGCGCTGTACACCGCGTACATCGTCCTAGACGCACGGATGCTTGACTGCTGGAGGTACGTATAAATGTTATGTGTGTCGGAGATCTGCATCTAGACTGATGGCAATAATATCTCCCAGAACGGTTCTCATCTCTGACGACGAAGATCTCTTCGAACACTTCGAGAATCTTGACGAACAGAATGTTCCGAGCCTCGAGACGCTTCGTGAGCATGCACGCACCCTTCACAACCGGTATTCAACGCAGCGGGCTTGGGTTGCGGCAATGCAGGGTGGTGATGCTGCATTGGATGCTGGTTGGGTCAGCGGTGATCCCTGGACGCATCCCTCGACCGAGCAACTCGACCAAGGTCCTATCATTCCACCGGCAGCCGAAGAAGACAAGGACAAATCACCGAGGAGCGCGAGCTCGACGGAGTCGGAAAGCTCATCGTCTCACGCATCTTCTGGCGCTGAGTCGGAAGGACAAGCCTTCTCAGGCGACCGTACTCTTGCGCAGTCAATTTTGTTCATGCGCGATGCTATGGTCTCACGTGATGCCTCTCATGCGGTCGCGATGGGAGATGTAGGGCGCATGTGGGAAGACTTGAAGGTGAGGCTCGGATTGACTCGACGATAACATTGCTGCTTACTGTATACTGACCGGCGCATTGAATGGTGGTCTACTAGATGATGATGTACAACTTTGCAGGGTCCACACACTCCAAATATACGACGTACCTGCTCGAGATGATATGTATCCTTGAGCTTGAGTCGAGCCCGAGTCTACGCGAGGCGTTTCTACGAAACTGGCTTGTGAACCCATCAGGTCAGCCGGGGCGCACGATGGAAGGCGATCTATATCAAGAGCACCTCAACCGCGAGCTTGAAGAAGCAATTTCTCGAGGAGGCTCGGAGTGGGACAGCCGGTTCATTCGCAAAGTAGTTGCCCCAAATGTGCAGCGCTTCATCGAGCTGAAGAACGAGTGGGGCACGGGTGTCGGGTTGGCCGAACGACGAGGAAGGCATGTAGTTCCCCATAGCCGCCCAGAAATCCGCACGCTTCTCGCAACATACAAGGCAGAACATCTGCACCGCTTCCGCAGTGGTCGCGCGTACACCGCTCAAGCTAGCCCGAACACGTTCCGAGATGGAGCGGTGAACTTGGAAAAATCGAGGCTAGCGAAGTTCGTCAGTGACACAACGCGCACCCGTGTTCCACGGGACACGGGCACTCCATTCACCGGTTCCATCGGTAAGTGCATTGTAACTACATATTGGGGGATGAACGCGCTCACAAGTGAACGCAGACATTGACGCAATACTCCTTGAACTGGATGATTTTGAGGATGACGAACTGGAGGATGACGAAGATAATGCAGGGCCCACCCGAGGAAGGGTCGAGCTCGAGGATGGTGAGCTCGTTATCTCGCTCTCGGAGGCTGAAACGATGAGCGCAAGTGATTGGGTGTTGATGGGGGAGGCAGAGGAGCAGGAAGCAGAGACGTGGTTTGACGAGGACGAAGGACTCGATGATAATCATATTGTGTAGCTGGTATCAATGTACTAGTATCTTATCCCATCTTCACGGCACATTCTCCTTGTTCTATCGAGTTTACGAGTTAGCATGCAGGGCACAAGGCAGTGTATAACGCAAACAATGACGTACTTTGCCAGTTCGCGCTCTTGCCCGTGGCCGTGGATTGATCGAGGTTGTGCTGGGAGATCGCTTACGGGAGGACTTCCCTTCCAATGGTAGTCCTGTTGAAGGATCGCTGTGTCGAACAGTTCCCGTTGGACTGTTGAGATCCCATTCCATAAGCGTACTTCCGTCCGGATCTGCGAAGGGAGATGGAAACCTTCTCCCAAGTTGGTGAACACCCGCATGCAAGCTGATAGCGAGATCACTCACCGGCTCCCTGGCAACTGCCACTGAAAACCCAGCGGTGCCTGCCCATCCTCCGTCGAGTCCGTCCCACCCAAACCTGCAGCAGCCCGCCTGTCTAGGCTCGACGCCGATGTCCCTTTGCCAGCCTTCCCAACCACACGCTTACAAGCCGCCATGCTCACCTTCGAGTCCGCTGGAACTTGTTCTGCCTCCTCCGCCTTCTCCTTCTTTTTCAGTGCACGCCTCGCTGCATCCCTCTCCCTCGCCTTCGCCTTCGCCCGTGCGCGCATCTCCTCAAACACACCTCGCAGCTCCACCACCTTCTCCCACAACCGTGCGACGTGCGGAACTAGTAGCGTACGCTCCTTCAGCAGCTCTTGCAGCGTCTCCATCGTCTCGAGCAAGGCGAAGCGGTCCAGGATGAGCTTGATAATGGTGTCGGGAAGGAGGACGTCGGGTGGGAAGGACCGCGAGACACTGACATCGAGAGACAAATACATGGCCATGCGAAGCATCAGGAGCGCCTTGACACCCTTTGCACGCATCTTCCGGCTGACACGCTGGTTGCGTGGGATGGGGTTCATGTCCGGCGCGCGAGTCTTCTCCTTGGGAGGAGATGCTGGCTCCGGTGAGCAGCCACTACAGTTACAGGGGGGCTGTTGAGACGAGGCAAAGGGTGCAGAGGGGGAACACGTCGAGCAGATGCAAGGAGGGTCAAGTGGGGGATTGTTGTAGAGCGAGTTCTGCTCCGCACTCACGCAAGGCGCGCACAGAAGCCGAGCCATGCTGCCTTCCATGCGCGCTGCCACGGTCTGCTTCCCACCGGTCTTCTTGTTGCCACGAGGTGCCGCGGGCTGCTTACCATCGCAGATAGCGCGGGCGACTTCCAGCGACTTCGCCGACACATAGGTGATGCACCGCGCATCTGAGACCAACCGGACATCCCGTCCCGCCCTTCCCTCCCACTGCACATGCTCGTCCGCGCTCTCCAACGCTCCGAGAATGATGACGTCGTGAATGGTCGGAATGTCAATCCCGACCATAAACGTTGCGGTAGCGATGACAATCTGCGCCTCCGGGTCCTCGCGCATCAGCGCCCGGGTCTCGACGTTGTAGGAAGGCCAGTTGAGCGCATTGTACAGGCGCACCCGCTTAGCGCGATTGATGTTTTGAGGGAGGCAATGCCAGAAAAACAGGGCGACTCGAAAACCGAGTGCAATTGTCCGACAGTGAATAACAGTCTTGCGCTTGCTGTCGAGGATCCACTTGATGTCGGGGAAGGTCCAGCGACCGAGCCCGTGCGTGAGAGTGCGGAAGATCGTCTGGACGTTGCGGCGAAGATTCGAGCGGCGGATGAGATGGAATTCTCCAGTGCGGAGCCCCAGAAAGGAATAGATCCCAGTCTCGGAATCTCCAGAGAGGACAGTGGCAGACGTGCCAACAAAGACGTGTGAGGGCAATCGAGCGCGTGCATGGCCTAGCTGGCGGAAGGCCTGACGGAACGCGAGACCCCATGAATTCAGCAAATGGATCTCATCCACGCCGAACGCACGAAATCGGGACTGGAATGGGCGGTGCTGGATGAGGGACTCGAATCCGCGGGTGGCAAGCTGCTCGGGGGAGAGAAGGACCATCGTGATCCCAATGCGTGCGGACAGCCAGATGTCACCGCCATTACACCGAGCTGCCGAGGACGTCTCTGCATTGATGATGAGCGTCTTGAGCCCGACCTTCTCAAAGACACGAGCCTGGTGTACAATGGAGTTAGGATATGAATAGCAAATGCCAGGATGCCGAATACCTGTTCTTCCTCCAACCCATTGGTTGGGTACACCACAATCATGCAGGGATCGCGAGGGACCGACACCACGGGAATACAGAGCGAAGGGTTTCGAGAGAGCTCAACAAGCATTAGCATGTACATAGTGAAGTACCCTGTCTTCCCGGCACCCGTAGGGAGAAGAGCGACAAGGTCTCTGCCGTCAAGCATTTTACAGACACCTTCCAGCTGCCAGTCATGAGGTTCATATGTGATGTGTTTAGCGAGAGTCTCCCGAACCAGACGAAAGCCCGTGGGGCTACTGAACAGGAACCGCGCGCCGGCGGAGGACGACATGGAGCACCGTGAGCGACTCGGAGACCCGAGGACAGCCTCAGGCGCTTGGTTGGGAATGGACGCGTTGTTTGGTCATATTGACGTGTAGACTACAACACGTGATGTACAAATTTCAACGTCGGGAGGGTGGGGTAATCGCTCCGGGTGGATCAAGACTAGTAGAATAATGATATTAGAATCCGGCAACTTCGCTGCAGTGGCCGGGCATCGATATTGAAGCTTGAAGTGCGGCGATGGTGTTGACCGTGCCGCACCTCGCCTGAACTTGTCAAGTTCATAATGTAATTCGTTTTACGAAGTGATACATGCCCCTGAATAGTAAGACTAATATGCATGTCACCACGAAAGCGACGGAAAGCCAAAAATTGTGATAGAAGTAATGCAATAATATGCATCACCCACAGAACCCACTCAAACCCACTCTCAAACGTGGATGGCCAAACCACATTCCCCCGCATTCATCACCGTCCTTAGCAGGAACTATTCAACTGCGTGCATCGTCCAACCTCTGCTCCTCGGTAGACTCTCAGTTTCCCAACAGGCTTCCGCCACCACATCCTGCTACTCGCCACCTGCTCACACCTAAAGAAGGCAATTGGCAATGCAAAAATGCACCGGAGACACACACCGTCCGAACACGACTACTCACGATCAAGAACACTGAACAATATCCTCTCGCATGCTTACGAAAAGCTGTGCTTGCAGTCAGAGTCCTGCTCGCTGCTTGCGCAACGATCCATTAGCTTCCCCTGTCTTCCTGTTTGTGACACTCGCCAGCCTCGTCTGCATACAAAAGCATGACGCACCACAGCTCCTCGCCAGTGGCCTTACACTTCACCTTCCTCAACCCGCTCGCGCTCGAGGCAGAGACACCCGCCAGGGAACACTCTACAGCGACCGACTGCACTGCTCTACACGAACGATAAATCGTGTGTCCAACGTGCGAAATCGAGAACAAATCTCTGTTGGGACATCCCGTAGGAATCGCAACTTCGCTACATGGTGAGCCGAGTCTAGGCATCACTGTACAGGTCCTAAACAGGATGGAACAGCGAGGGAGAGAGCAGGGAGAGCGGTACTAGGCTGCTGGGTCAACGAAGACGGGTTATTGCTAGCCCTGTGTGACGGGAGTCTCGTGCTGATCAAGTATAGGAAGAACAAAGAAGAAACTATAGGAAACGCGTAACAAGCAGGTCTTGGCGGACCGGCTCAATGACAGGGATAGCCAGGCTCTACCAGGTAGTACCGTAGTCCGGACTGGGTGCCAATGCGTGTCTACGCAATGGGCATCACCGCGAGACAAGTTCCGAGTAGCAACGCATCGAACGTGGTGGAGGCTGGGATGGTACGCAACGGGTGACAAAGCCCACCTTCCTGTGAGGGAAGGGCTGGAGTTGGGGGCGGTTGAGTGAGCATGGAGGAGCTATACGTTCAACAAGCCAAAAGCCTGCCGCCGCATACCCGCCCCTCCCTGTGCGGAACTTCCAGGCCAAGGGTGGCGCCCCTGTCTCTCAGACGGCGCCGCCTACACGCATGTGCACCCTGTGACCCTCCAAGGCAATCTGCTACACAATCCTATCGCTGCGTCTTCCTGTATGTTCTCTGAAGCTCGGATGAGAGATGACGGCTCAGAACCCTGGTGCAACCACGCCACGAAGCCATGCCCCTTTCGCTGCGCATACCAGCGCTTCCAGGTCCCTGTCCCGCGAGACGGTCGTCTTGAGAGGAGACAACTCGTCACGCGGGACCTCCTGCGGCGAGCCAAAGTCGGCACAAATATCACCGGGATCGAGAGACGCCCTGTGGCCCTGCGACCTAGAGGACATCCCTCTGGAGTGAGTCGGAGACTCAAGGTCCATTGGACTCTGTGTGGATGCTCGGCTACTCCGGAGAGTGGGAGTGCGCACCGTGAGAGTATGTACGAAAGATAAAGCATACAAGGAGACACTAGTCGCAGGATCAAGCAAGGGAGCAATGGAAGGCAGGTTGACCTGTAAAGGTCTGTTCGTGACCGACCCGCTGGTGGCTGCCCGGAGATCATGTCAACCCAATGTGCGTAACCCACTCGTCCTCCACAGTTGTCCCAAGAAAAGGACCCGCGACGCCTCCCTAGTGCTCGCAGACGAAGTCAGCCCTATGTGGGAATTATCTCGCGCGTGCTGGCGTCGCTCTCCCTCTCTGCTTCGGTCGGCCATTCGTGGAGCACGCACGGGGCGGTGCTCTGTATGTAACGAATGCAGGCCATGACAGAAGCAAAGGCGGGGTCCGGATGCGACGCTAGCGGAGATCTGTTTGTTCTCCCAGGCAAGGTGCTGGTTGTCGCTCGAACGCAAGGCACGTGCCGGGGAGGCGATGAAGAGACACAGTGGAGAAGTCAATGCAGGCAAAGGATTGGGGATGGCAAACGGAACAGCCAACAGACAGCCTTGCAGGATCCAGACGACGTGAACGTGCGCACCTGCATGCCAAATGGTTTCGTACATGGAGTGGCATTGCTCGACCACGCAGTTCTCCCATTCTCCCATAGCGTGGACGTCCCGGAGCAGAGCTTGAGTGCGGATGGACCCATGTAGAACTTAGGGTTAGATCTCACTCCGGGTTAGAGAGTGGAACGTGTGGCTGGGGCGACGTGTCGGCGACCAGGAGAGCGACACCGGATGATCCGAACGAGGACTCGGAGCGTTGGAAGTCTTGGAAAGAGCGCAGAGACAAGAATGGAGACAGAATACCTGGGGTGGAGGGCAGCTGAAGCATGCGGGGGCGGTGGGACCGTCGTCGTCGAGAGCAGGTCGTCAACCGCTGCCAGCCGCCGCCCCTCCCCTGAACAAGGCCCCTTGGCGCCCAACAAACAACGCGTCAACAACCAGCCACACTCGCGTCTATCATAAATTATCAGTGATAGCCTATATAGCTACTGGTGTAGTTAATGCGTGCTTGTACCCTAGCTACTACTTCATTATAGTGTATCTAATCAAAACCGTGTCTAATCTAGTATGACCGTCAAGGTGCCTATCGTCTCAAAGTCATGCCCGTCTCTAAGCTTCAAAAGTGTCGTCTCACGCGTACCCCTTCAGCTCCGGGAAGGTGTCGTGTGCCGGCCCACCCGTCCCAAACATCCTCCGCAGATCGTCCGCCAGCTTCTCGGGCTGCTCGTATGCAGCAAAATGGCCTCCTTTATCGTGATCGGCCTGGAAGACGACGTTCCCCAGCAAACGCATCCACCTAGGTTCGAACATGAGCAAGCCACCGTCAGACGCATAGACAGTAAAACGTACGATTTGGGCAGACGGGCAACTTCACGTGGGAAATGCGATATCCCCAGTGGTACCGATGTCCATCGGATGCCTCGGAAGAAGTTCGTGTTGCCACCAGTCATTTCGTAGTACATCCGCGCCGAGGCTGTCGGTCCTGCGCGCGAGAACCAGTAGATCGATACCCACTCCAGCACTGATACACGTAGTATGAGAATGATCCGGGGTCACGACGGATGGTACAAGTACAGTGACGGAGCTTACCTTCGTCATCAGACCAAGGATACCCGTCGGACCAATTCACGAGCTTCTCATATATCCACGCCAGGAGACCTACTGGGGAGTCGGCCAAGCAATGTCCTATCGTTTGGGGTCTGGTTGCCTGCTGTATCATGTACCCGCTGCCGACAGATAAATGACGCTTCGTCTGCGCAAGTGCCTTCTGCGCTTGCCTGTCGAAAGGGTATGCGAGCATGTTAAACAGCACACGTGGTTGAGACAGGAGCGCAGACACTCTGACATCGGTTCTTTCGTGGATACGGACAAAGGCTAGTCAGATATATGTCAAGGAAAATATGAGGGGACTCGACGTACATCGGGCAGTTGGTATGCCAAGCTTTAATGTGTCGATGCCCGTACCTAGTGACTGCGTTCAAACCGACCTTGAGGCAAATCGTTAGAACGACTGGTTTCACACCGTGAAGTATACGCACGACGTGGCCCCAATCTCCTCCCTGATACACTGGAATGGACTCAATGGAATCATTCGCTGCTAGGATGGCAACTGTACTGACCGTAGTGATTGTACCCCAGGGATAGCATGAGCTTGTTGCAAACCTATGAAGTCGTGTGTGAGTTTTGGAGGACTCCACATGTCGTAGATACTCGCCTCTGCATACTGTGCGCCAGCAAATCCTCGCCGTTTGGGTGCCTCGGAAAAGCCGTAGCCAGGGAGACTGAGAGCGACGACATGGAAACTAGGCTTGTCCACCGAGTTCGCTGTCAAGAGCGGTAGGAGCTTTCGCGATTCGAGGAAATGACCGGGCCCTAATGACAAGTTATTCAGCAAATGCGAGGAGGCATAAGGGGAGAACTCACATCCATGAACGAAGAGTAAAGGAATGGCATTGGCAGCGTTGCTACGCTGGTGGACATAATGAATGTTGAGAGTACCGAAGCCATCGACGTGAATGTCGCGCGTAAACATGGGCAGCTTGTTGATGGCCTCCTCAGATCTCCGCCAGTCGTAGCCATGTCCCCAACGCTCTACGAGCCTCTTGATGTGAGCGAGGGGTACGCCATAGTCCCAACCTGCATCCTCGAGCTCGTCTGGAAAGCATACAAGGTCAAGTTTCTTCCGGAGGAGGTCGAGATCGGCGTCGGCAACGGAAAGCGTGAATGGCTGTTCTTTGACGGTCTCTGACATCGGCAACTAACTATTACGCAGAGCACGGGGGGAAAAGGACCTAGTAGGTGGAAGGGAGGAAAGGGGAAAGCATACGTGAGCGTACCCGGATTGGCTATATACCCCACTCGGACCCGACGGCAGCAAAAATATTCAGGCAAGCAAGTGATTGGGTGAACTTAAGGTTTTTGCGTGGGATCCTGTGGGATCTGACCCGGAGTGTCAGGGTCAACGTCACTGCCTCGACTCACCGCTGCGACCTGGCGGCGACCCTGGGGCCCGGGGGACCTCTCCAGTGGCTGACGCCACCCTCGGCCTCGTGTAGCAGAAATTCAAAGCTTCATACCCACCCGTAAAATGCTCCACATGGTGCGGAGAACGCACAGGCCGGTTCATGCCATACTGGCAGGGGTCGATGGCCACGGACGCAGTCGGGCCTTCTGTCCAGGGACAAGGGTCGTGGGGGCCCAAGTCACGAACGTCGAACTTCAAATCATATTGCAATGCGCCCATCACCTCATTGATGGTTGAGACTCACCTTGATCCCTGGCATATGCCACGAGGTGGCCATTCTGCGGTCGAGAACGCAGCCGCTACATACTTATGAGTATGTCTCGGTGGCACACACCGGTGTACTTATTTAAGAGGCATTCAACGGTGTGGCCTGGGCGACTCGGAGCCCACTGGCAGTGGGCGTGGCTTTCATGCATGGGATTATGTCACTTGCATTACGTGGCTCAAGTACTTATCCTCTTAGCTCCAGAAAGTGCGAGTTGGTTTGGACGCTCGCTCGAAACGTTGAGGAGCTCTCCATCGTCCATTGTCCTCTGCTTCTTCATCTGTGGGCGCATAATAATAAAAAAACATGGTGAACGTAGAAGCCATACGCAAGGTTTTCGCGCGCTGAGCACAGGCCCTGCAGTTGATGACATGATATAACTTAGGCTGTCGTTGCTCGACCACATATTAACACACGAGCGTTATAGCGCTGTTGTCAATCCCAATCCCAGGACTCGGGTCGTGGCTTTCTCGCCCCCGTCGAATTTGAACCCATGAAGCCAGCAAAGACTCGGCGCGCGGCTGTGATCCGGAGCGCTGCAGCCAGCTGCAAGGTCTCGAGTCTCTGACCACATTGGCTTATTTATCGATACCAACCGCCTCAGTGAATTCCTTTGATGAAAGGTGTCTTAAACCAATTGATTCAAGGTCAAAGCATGTGGCCGCACGGTAAATATATGATGTAGATCACCAGGTGTCATACTGCGATAAAAGGCTTTTGGTGCGCAGCGGGGGAAAGAGGCGGATTGGTGACCGGAGAGGATAAGTAGTGATTGCAACTAACTATGTTAGCAAGTCGCAGTACAGTACGCCGTCTAGGAGGAACTTTAGACCGAAGCCGTGGCTGTAGCATGGCCGCTGGTGTGCATCCAGTGCGTGAGCCACCCATGCTCGACCTCCTGCGTCTGGAGCGCCCCTTCGATCCTCTTGAGTGCGAATGCAAGCCACGTCTTCTTATTGTTGGACAGTCGGCGGTCTCTCTGCTGAATGGTCATAGACTGCGGGTCGGTCTTCTCCAGCGTGCGCTGCAGCAACGGAAGCATTGCATGGACCATTGCTGCCGACGGGTCTGTGGGCTTTCTGAGCAAAGCCTTCAAAAGGAGGGCGTTGGACACGAGATCGGAGGCGACAGGAGGTAGGTTGTAGATGCTGTAGAGAGCGGTGAACGTGATGATGTCTTTGTGACGTTGCCAGCGGTGGAGAGAGTGGAGGACAACCTGGGCTGCGTCCAGAGAAAGGTCAAAGCCATACTTGGGGCGGTTGCTGAACACTTTGAGAGCGAGTCCAGGACACCGTAGTGCGTTGCAACGTGCTGGAAGGGTGGTGAGATACTGTTCATGAGACACTCGTACGTGGAAGGAGGGAGGGGTGCGTACGACAAGTAGTCGCAAGCGGGAGGAGATAGATGGTGTTGCGGATGGAAAACTCACCGGCAAAGGCGACAACGGTGCTCGGCCTGAAAGACCTCTGTGCATCTCTCCAGGCGGGAAAAAGCTCTGCGACACGATCCAACTGCTCCGGTGTTGATGCAAGTTGGAAAAGATGATTCCATATTGAGGAGCGTACTTGACGTTTGGTTTCTGTCTTGGTGACGAGACAGGCACGAGCGAAGTGGTACAGCTCATCAAAACGTGCGTTGCGATCGTACTGGCGAGGAGAAGGTAGAGAGGGGTTGTGAGGAGGAATGGCTTCGGAGAGGGACGGACTGGCGGGAGGTGGGGACTGGCGGAGACGACTGGCGTTTGAGAGGGCAGGGTCATCGGAGAAGAGGGAAGCCGGGCCGTCTATGGAATCCGCAAAGAGATCACCTCCATCTGAAGGGGACGCGCTGGACTGCTGTCTCCTCTTCCATGCTGGCAAAACGCGTGTAAGAAGGATATTCTGAGCTGAGCGGAGGAAGCCTTGACTTACCTGCTGGCGTGGCGTGGATAGAACGGATGTTCCATGCAGACCTTGTTTGAATGGCGACGCGGGCGAGGGAGAAAGGTTGCAGAGGGCGGTGGAAGCCGGCAAGGACGTTGGCCATCGTCGTGGACGGCGAGGGTCTGGCGAGGACGCGTGCCAGTGCGAGAGTCGCTGTTCTCCCAAGTGATTGCGACCGTGTGCAGTCTGGCGTCCCAAACAGGAACAAGCAAACAGCGTCGGGCCGCGGCCGGCAACCGAGCCGCGGCCGCACTGGCCGCCTCAGCACGCCTCAGCCTCAGCCTCAGCCCTCTGCTCGCTGCTCGCGCTCTCTGTAAGTACCTACTCAAGTCTCACATCCTCGCCCCTTCGTCGTCCCGCTCACTTCCGCCTCCAATCCTTATGCTTTCTCTTCTCTTCCTCTCTTCCACCGCCCTGAACCTGTCCTCCTCCAAATCTTTCCATCCCTACCGCCGACCTGATCTCCTTCGCCACAAACTCGAGCTTGTTCGCTTTCCCGACGAGCTCGACCAGGATCGGTTCGTTCGACTGGCGCAGAATCGAGGCGACTTCAACCAGCTTCCCATGTTCACCCAAGATAAGGATTCCGTTCCCTCAGCATCCACTACATTCACCAACAGGGCGATGTTCCAAATGCTATTCTCCTCTTGTTTGTGCATGCCAGTAAGTCCCTTCGCCTTGTTTCGGAGCCGTCCTATCCTCAGCTATCACTCCAGGGTCCGGGGCTTCCTTCAAGTCCGCGGAATCCTTCCTCTATTGACTGCATCCTCTCCGGATCAGCCAGCTTTCATGTCGTGGCGCCTAGCTTACCCGGCTTCGCTTTTTCTGAGACTCCCCATGAGCCGGGCCTTGCAGGCACCAGTACGTCGAGCTGCATTTTATTGACTTCAGTGTTCTGCTCGCGGTATGTCATCATCGCATTCTGCGGTGCTCAATAAGCTGATGCTTTCCCTCGGATATGACGAATATGGCGAGGATCACCACCTTACAACGTTCTCGTGCACAGTCGGGAACTCTTGTCTTTTTTCTGCAGTTTACCAAGGTGGGGACTTCGGTCATACCGTGAGTGCGTTGTTGAAGGCGCTGTTATTTTTCACTGAATGCTCCGTGGTAGCTTGGGATGTATGCCGTTAACAAATGTGGTCGCAAGCATATCAAGGCTTGGCATCCAAATATGCCGGTGTATGTCACCCCTCCTTGCCAACGAAGACTGAGCTGACAGTCCTGTAGTTCTGGCATTCCGACGTTCTTTCCCCTACCCCCTCCTCTACCTTGAAATGCTTACGATCCCCATCAACAAGGATGTCGTCTCTGCCGCTCTCAGGCAAAGAAATGGACGATTTCGATGGCCAAGCGACCAAGCCGCAGACACTCGCTTACAGTCATTCTGACTCACCGATTGGCTTCTTGGCATGAATCTATGAGAAACTCGTCAAGGGATAGGATCTGACAACTGCCCGTGGACCGACGAAGAAGGTTGGTCGTTGATCAACCCACTGGTATCACGTTACTCACGACCCACCTATGACAGTGCTCCACTGGGTCTCCGTAAACTGGTTCTCCCAGGCGGGACCGGCTGCCTGTACCCGTATCTACTAAGAGCTCTCACATGGGAACGCGACGGAATTGTTCATCGACACAAAATCGACGTCCTTCCCACTCGGTGTCTCTTATTTCCCCAAGGAGCCTATCCGCCTATACGTCGATCTCCTTTCGTTTCATCCCTTGTCAACGCTGATACATTTGGGATGTCATTGCAGGCGGTCACATACCATCCGGAAGGTGGTGTTCCAAGCGAGACATTCGGATAAGGGAGGACATTTCGCGGCGTTCGAACAGACAGAGGCACTAAGTACTTGGAGACTTGCGAAGCATGCACGGCAAAGGTGGGACTGCGTATGGTGTTGTTCGCGACAAGGATGGGTACCAGATAGCCATGGCTACGTTGGTGACAGTGTTATTGAATCCGCGGCATATAGGGATGGCGAGGGATTGACGAAATACTGCTAGATAGATTGGATCCTGTTGCACTATTGTCGTAGCCTTTACTCTCGGCTTGGGCTTGAGCTTGCAGCTTTGAAGTTTAAAGGACCTCAAGGCCTCATGCACTGTTATTGTCGTAGAAGAGCTGCGCGCAGCGCTCATGTCCAACCTAAACATATTGTGAATGGTCCCGGCTCAGTGAGCTCGTCGAGACTATGAGTGTGTACGCGTGTACGAATGGAGCTGACAACCCGCGGCTAGCTTCCATGACAGAATTTGAGAACGACGTGCTGCGCTCCGCTGTCACTGTCAGGTTCCTGGGACTGTCAGCCGTTCCGGGCCGAGCAACGAAGACATCCCTCCTTGCTCTCCACGATCGTGCAGTCCAAGTCCTGTCTCCTCGCTACTTATTCCATCTGCAACGGCATACTTCGACGGTCCGATATCACGATTGAACTATCCCAGTGCTCGGCATACCCACAGCGTTTTTGTGGCAGGAAAGGGCCTATGGGAGACGCTGTTCAGTTGCATCTTCACGTACTGTGAGTAAGGCCAATCTCCATATCCGTAGTGGGGAAGGAACGACTGAGGATCATGGGCGGGCTGCTTTACAATCACTCTATATATGTACTAACCCAACGTTGTTTCCCTAGGCTCCTCCGTTATTACACCCCACAAGGCAACATCGCCCCATGTCTCCTCTGGACGGCCTAAAGCGTCTTCGATCATTCCCTGGAGCTCCGGCTCCGAATGATGATCCAACGACGGTGAAAACGAACCTGACAGAGGATGCCGTTCGACTGTTGCAGAACATCCTCGCTTATCATGTCGCAGACTATCCTGCTAGTAAAGTCTTCGGACACGAGCAGGGAAAAGGGCTCCAATTAGTCGAGGCATTCGTACGAAGTCGGGGCAGCGACCAAGATGGCGACAAAGCACAAAATCATTTGGAGGCCGTGACCGTTTGTGAGTTGATCGTGGAAGACAGTAAGTCCCTCGGCCATGAGATGGCCCCATTTGGCGAAGATACACGCGGTGCTAAAATACGTATGGAAAGATATGTTGAATGTTCACGGGACTTTTGCTGGTGCCTGTGCGGTGCATATGGTGGATATGTGAGTCCCCTTTATCCGTTACAGTGCGGAAATCATCTCAGATTCTTTCCAAGCGCGACCTTCTCCCCACTTTTTGCCTTGGCGATGGTCACGGGTTTCGACCCTTCGGGATTTTCTACTTCTATGAATGTGATCTGGCACGCACCAGCTTTTTCGTGAGTGCTTTTCTGACAACAAGTGTCTACGCTACCCTAACTGTGAGTGTATCCCGAATAGGGGCTCGACGCTCAGGTTCGTTGGGACATCTCTGTCCTGCAGGACGAAGATGGCTTCAGCGCAGTGCGAGGCGAGGATATTTGGCCTGAATTTGAACGCCGTGCTCACGTCTGACCGTTCCTGATCATAGGTTTATGACGTGGAGAAGGAAACATTGATTGTTTCCGCCACGCACATTATCGCCCCTATTCACGTCCGGGGAGGCGCAGCCCAGGTGGACGACAGAGTTCACCCTAAACTCTAATGCCTTCCTCGGAACGGCGGTGGGTGGCTCCGGCCACACTCGGTTCCCGTGGTGTCTTCAATCGACTCAATTGGCAGTCAGATTTGGTCTTCGTAGAGACCGTTGCGGAGTCGTGGCGCGAGGTGTCTACCTACTCATACACAAAGCAAATGCAATAAAAACACAACAAGTAGACAAGTAGACAGCTCCAGATAGCTGCAAATGAGAGTATATAGTATGTGAGCAACTTGTGGGTGCACTCCATGGCCGATGTAACTTGCGTATGCAACCAGTAAGAAGTCACAAATTAGTTAGCAGCCGGGCGAAATCACGGTCGGAAACTTGTGCAGTACCATAAGGAGAACAAAGGAGAAATAACGATACAACACGCAGCAATAGCAGCAAAACTGGAGATGAACCAAGGCAGCGCGCTCGACGCCTTCCTTGTCTACCGACCGTTAGTACCGGACGTCCGATTCCCATGCGGCAGCACGACTCCATCGTCCATCTTGCCAACTTCGGAAGTATCTCGAAATCTCAGCGTCATCCCGAGTCACGTCGTCGTTGATGCACAGAAGCGCAACGTCTTTGTTTCGGTCGACCGAGGCCAACATTCCACGGACTTGCTGAAGGTTGAGTAATTGTTCGAACATGGACGGCGTGCCACCTGGAGCGCGGACGATTAGCGACTCGGAAAAATTGACTACGACGTTGAGGACTCCTACAGGAGACCAAACACGCA
Source organism: Ganoderma leucocontextum (assembly GCA_020736865.1). Lineage (NCBI taxonomy): Eukaryota > Fungi > Basidiomycota > Agaricomycetes > Polyporales > Polyporaceae > Ganoderma > Ganoderma leucocontextum. The sequence continues at coordinate 1,916,334 of JAHKGY010000006.1, forward strand.
CCAATCACGTATCGATACCGTTGCAGTATCCGCATAGACCATTCTCGTACGCTCGTGTCCGGCACATACTTCATGACGTCGTGAAGTGCGAAACGGCCGTCACGCCAGTCATCGACAAGAGGCAGATGGGGAATCATGGAAGATTCATCCATGGAGGGTGGTGTATCGGATGGAGGCGAGTGGCGATCCGGTTGTGGAAGTATCGCAGACAGACCAAGACGACCGCTCGCATTAACCAAAGAAACGATGACTACGATTAGAAAAATCAGAAAAGAAGATGACACGAAGAGGGAAGACACGTACTGCAGTCTCCACAATGGGGTTTGTCGAAAGCGATGTGTTTGAAGATAGCGCTAGCAGTCGGAGGACCGCCGGCCAGACCAGTGATACCAAAACACTCATCCCGCAGAATAGTGCACTTCCGGTTTTTTCTGTCTTTCTCGTCAAACTTCTCTGGGTCGTATCCTGGCCAACCACCAACTCCTCGCCTCCCGTACTGGTTGTAAGCGTAGCCGTCCAGCGAAGCTGAAGGATCGATGCAGGCGTGAGTAGAAATTACGATAACAGACGTGACCACAAACACTTACAGAAATGATACTCAGTATTGAAGTGGTCACCGACAAGGCCGCCGTCCTTCAAGTGATCTCTAACACGATCGACTCTCAGGGTGTCTCGCAATCCGGACTCAACCTGTACTTCATTGCTTCCATCACCATCCCACGCCCCGCCCACCTCCATCCATGCCCTGGCCGCTTCGCTCTCTCCCCAGCTGTCGTCAGTACCACCAACACGCCCGACAACCCAAGTCCAGAGTAACGCCTCTCGCGAGCGCTCGACGAGATAATGGGCGAACGTGAACGTCTGGTAGAAATCGCCATCGCCATCTTCGGTTTCGCGGAAGGCATGCGTTCCCGTCTTGGCAATCGCTTCGGGCCATAGAAGCGCGATTTCTTGGAGAATGGCAAAAGAGATCGACTTCGCTTCGTGCTGAATATACGGACGATGTCTCCGACCGAAACGTTTACCTGCAAATTTCCAACCACAACGTTGACTTCAACATACACCACATGGAATAGATGAAGGTGGCCACGCACTGAGCAACCAGTTAGACATTCCCATGCTCCGCCATTCGCCCTTCGCTCTTTTGTTGTCTGGCCAGTCGGGGGAAACGGTTATATCATTCTGAATACGAAGAACAAACCCATATTCTACAATAAATCAGTAGCGAGCTCTAGCAGAAAAGACAGGGACATACGATGGGTGTAGAACGTAACGGGGGTGAGGGGGCTCGTCATGTAGAAGTCATCGTTCTAGAGCTCCGTGAGTAGGAAATGTGGGTGTCACCTAGCGGACTACGAACCATGTAAACGCTGGAGACAGAATGAACATGATGAGTGTGGCAAATGTTAACAACGAGATACTCTTACAAGACCTCCGAGACATCCTGCAAGTGGCTGAACTGCGATTCTATGGCGTAGCTAGAACTGCATTTAGAGAGAGAGGGGACGTGGCAGGCGCTAGTTCGACAAACCTATTGAAGATGGTACGATTGTACGGCTCGAAGAAATGGGCGTGGTGAGTGAGCGAAAGCTGGATGTCTCCGTCTCGCCATTCTGGAGTCACATTATCAGCAGTGTCAAGCCACTGTGGTTGTAAACCCAGCCGCCAGTATCCAGGCCCCGGATCTGGGAAAGATCGCATGGATTCGTCCGAATCCTCCGCAGGATAGTCAATATCAGAGGACAGGATGCGGAAACGCCGGATATATGGGCGGAAGTTGGCCAAAACGGACCGCAGGGAATGTCGGAGTTCGTCATGGTCACTGAAGGCAAGGGGTGAACATGGACGTCATGCAGGAGAAGTGGAAAAAAAAACATACCGAAACATCCGGGAAGGATTGTTGGACTTGATTGGCCTGTATGGGTCATCATTGTCGTAGGATTGTGCAGCTTGTTCTCTTGCATCCGAAAAGAGCGGATCTGAGCCGTTGACCCAAGTCCAGACAACGTCGATTGGAAGAGGGCCCAACCCGTCGTGACAGACTCCGCCCAACGAGTAGTATCGATCGAGACAGCGGGTAGGGAGATCACGTACGGGGCGGAGCTTGGGTTGAGAGGGAGCAGGTAAAGAGTTGGGTACTGGGATTGCGATGTAGGATGGCTGATAACTGGGGTTCATGGGGATGCCAGCGTAGTCGAAATCACCTTCGTGGGCATTGGAGACCTTGAGGAAGAGGACAAGGGTAACAACTGATGTGGCGGCTATGAGAGCGAGAACGGCGCGACGGCGAGAGAAGTATGAGGCAAAGGAAGCATGTAGAGGAATCTGGGGAGACGGGAGGTACTCTGAAGAGGATATTTGCGTTAGAGGAATGTAGCTTGCGGATGACATGGGCAGCCTGGACGCACTGAAAGGGCAGATAAAAGGTGCTCGTGTGACGATGTTGAGAGGGATATGAATAGGTGGGAGAGACGCTGAATGATCTGAGATCAGGGCTTCGTTGAGCGAAGGGCGTATAAGCTTCTTGCCTTGTTGGTTGCTGGGCTGCGGATAGTATTAAGTTCGAATGCGCAGTGAATGCTGCGCTGCCGTCTCATCAGGCCAGAATGTGTGAGAGTGTGCGGGGCGTCGGACCTGCATTCACGCAACAGACAGGTTGGAACGGCGGGATGGGATCGATGGACTGCGGACTGGATGAGAGTAGGATCAAGGACTAGACGTCAGAAGTTGAGCACCAGGTCATACGAGTAAGCACTTACTTACCAGAACTTATCCGACGAGGTGCAGCACTGTCTCACCGTCGGATGAGCATCGCACCCGTCTTCCGTATACACCGCCACTCGGCATCCCCATGCCGATACTGATCAACTGAACTAATAATAGTGCTGCTTTATATAGATTTCCAAGGGACGGTGTCGCCCAGGTAGGGCTCGTCAGCGGTCAGAACCGGGAATAAAACACCCTGGATACGGTACGCCCGGTCGCCCAACCGTCCGGTACGCCAATTAGGACAGACGGTTACGGAACGCCCGGAAACCGGGCGGTATTACACCGCCGGGAGACTCGTCAGTCCCAAGCTGGCTTTGATGGGACCTGACGCAGGGCTGACTGTGTTGGATTTTTTGCGAGCAATGTGCTAGCTGCCTTGGCGCTGACTGCCCATCGATTGGGCTGAGGCTGAACGAGAATCAGCCTCAAACAGACCCGCCACGGCCGTCACATGACACGCTACAGTTTGCTTCGTTTGTCGCTATTCGTCGCGTTTGTCGTCATTCGGTCGGTTCTCAGTACATACTATACAGTGAAGACAAACAGTGTACTGCGTATTCATTGACTACAGTGTGTACAAGAACGGTGGTACAAATAGTACGGTGTCTACCAAGCGCGACCCACTGCGCCTACCCAATCCGTGCTCGCAAGCAAGCAGAGGGCAAGCTCCAAGGCCACGGAGGTTCCAGCTGGACTCGGACTACTGAAAGACATGATATCACAGGGGCGGATGATACAATAATTCATGCCAGGACACTCACCTGAAGCATCTTAGTTCTGGATGCTGGCCCGACGCACCTTTGCCCGGACTTGACTGACAGACTCACCGGCTTTACAGATTCCAGGACTGCCCGGCAAACAAACTTACCATCCACGCAATGATGCAACTCAGAAGACACTCACCTCACAAGTGTAGTGGCTACGGAGGAAACTCACCTTAAAAGCGAACGAGAGGGCACAGGTGGGAGAGACGAAGTGAAGATAAGGCCACGAGCACGTACCCATGGTGAACCACACCCCACACCATTCTTGCTAGTGCCTTCGGAAACTATACAGCAGGTGGGCACTGAGAACAGGCGAGAGCTCGGAGGGGCCTCCGGCCGTAAAGGAAAATTTGAGTGAGATGCACAAGGTGTCTAGAGTGGGGAACGGAAAGAGCGGGGAAACAGGAAGAATCCAGGATGAGACGAAATTTATATGAGGCCTTGATGGATCGATTATCGATGACTCGGTGCATGGAGCACAGGAAATGATGACGAGCCCAGAGCTAACCAGCGGACGAGTGGGCAACAAGTTGACGACCTGTGTCGACGTCGGGCGAAAACCCGGTGGGCCAGCCACAGGTGAACTTCATTCCGCGGCGGGCTGAAATTCTGGATCAGCCCGGGGTTCAAGCGCCCAAGCTCGCCTTAAACCCAATGATCCTCTGGCGGTGTACACCGCCGGGAGACTCGTCAGTCCCAAGCTGGCTTTGATGGGACCTGACGCAGGGCTGACTGTGTTGGATTTTTTGCGAGCAATGTGCTAGCTGCCTTGGCGCTGACTGCCCATCGATTGGGCTGAGGCTGAACGAGAATCAGCCTCAAACAGACCCGCCACGGCCGTCACATGACACGCTACAGTTTGCTTCGTTTGTCGCTATTCGTCGCGTTTGTCGTCATTCGGTCGGTTCTCAGTACATACTATACAGTGAAGACAAACAGTGTACTGCGTATTCATTGACTACAGTGTGTACAAGAACGGTGGTACAAATAGTACGGTGTCTACCAAGCGCGACCCACTGCGCCTACCCAATCCGTGCTCGCAAGCAAGCAGAGGGCAAGCTCCAAGGCCACGGAGGTTCCAGCTGGACTCGGACTACTGAAAGACATGATATCACAGGGGCGGATGATACAATAATTCATGCCAGGACACTCACCTGAAGCATCTTAGTTCTGGATGCTGGCCCGACGCACCTTTGCCCGGACTTGACTGACAGACTCACCGGCTTTACAGATTCCAGGACTGCCCGGCAAACAAACTTACCATCCACGCAATGATGCAACTCAGAAGACACTCACCTCACAAGTGTAGTGGCTACGGAGGAAACTCACCTTAAAAGCGAACGAGAGGGCACAGGTGGGAGAGACGAAGTGAAGATAAGGCCACGAGCACGTACTCCATGGTGAACCACACCCCACACCATTCTTGCTAGTGCCTTCGGAAACTATACAGCAGGTGGGCACTGAGAACAGGCGAGAGCTCGGAGGGGCCTCCGGCCGTAAAGGAAAATTTGAGTGAGATGCACAAGGTGTCTAGAGTGGGGAACGGAAAGAGCGGGGAAACAGGAAGAATCCAGGATGAGACGAAATTTATATGAGGCCTTGATGGATCGATTATCGATGACTCGGTGCATGGAGCACAGGAAATGATGACGAGCCCAGAGCTAACCAGCGGACGAGTGGGCAACAAGTTGACGACCTGTGTCGACGTCGGGCGAAAACCCGGTGGGCCAGCCACAGGTGAACTTCATTCCGCGGCGGGCTGAAATTCTGGATCAGCCCGGGGTTCAAGCGCCCAAGCTCGCCTTAAACCCAATGATCCTCTGGCGGTGTACTTACAGTGGGGGCTAGCAGCGCCTTCTACTTAGTGACTTGCAAATCTCGGCCTCAGGCCGTCAAGCCGCCAGGCCGAGCTCTGAATAGGCCGGGCCGAGCCCTTCTAAGCCAGGCTTTGACCAAAGCTTGGGAGGGCCCGCCGGCTCGGCCTCTCCTCAAACGAGGCCGGGCCGCAAAGCTCAGGCCGGGGCCTCTGTGAACACTGTTCTCGGCCGTGTTTGGTGTCTTTTTTATTTTTTATTTTTATAATCTCTAGATGTCGGCAGTACGTAATACATGTATCTACGCAGCGCGTCTCCAGCTATCCTACGTTCGTTTGAGCATCACGCAGGAGGCACCCGCGTGGGTAGGACCACGGCCGTAGGCCAGTAGTGGTCGGAAGGGGGGATGTGGTTGGACCCACACGTCAGGCCGGGGAGGACGATTTTTCTTCGTTCCACTCCTTCCGGCGGACGTGCTGTAATGTGTGTGATGGGCTCGGCAGGCCCGGGTGTGCATATCGACAGCCACGGTGTCGGTCGTGGGAGTTGCGTGGTGTGTGGGTATTTCTGAAACTGCCGACGCGGCTGGGGGCTCTGACTCGTACCCCCGGAGAGGGGAGGTTTGTGGCTACCTCCCGAAGAGCCGGCACCGGAACGACCTTGCCGGGAGCCACCCCATTGGCAAGCACACCTGCTTCCACTGGTGAAATCTCGTCCCGTACCCTGCCGGTAGGAATGCATCAGGAAAACGCCAAAGATACATCATAGCCAGTCGGCACCGACCGGAGCGATGGACCCCTGGAGACGCCCCCCCAATTGATAGAGACGATCCGGTCCGCCTGTACCGCCCTGGAGCTGCCCTTCTCCATCGCGAGCCTGGGTCTCCATCCGGAACGCGACATCTCCATCCAGCGCGAGATGGATCCTATGGCTCTGCAAATCATGGGATAGAGGACGGACAAGGGCCATAATATATTTGTGAGCGCGATTCATGCTCGAGCTCGTGTAGAGACCCAAATTTTTATCTTGTCTTGCTGTCCGTTCTCGCTCCGTGCCAATTCGACTTTGCGCGGAATGGCGGAGATGCATTGTACTGAATTGTAGCTCCCTACAGCTGAGAACGGCGACAAGAAGACCCACACAATTCAAACCTGGACAACCACGGCAAGACTTCGAGCATGTAGGACACATCAGTTCTAAGGTATTGGGGTAAAAACGAGGGATAAGCCGCGAGGGCACCAGCAATGTAACGACCATGAGCCAAAACGAGTGTGCGATATTATGACGGAGGAAACATGTGATATATCACGGAGGGACAGGGCACCAGGGAGATTGTAAGGATATGGGAAGGGTATTAGAAAGGGGTATGAGTAGACGTCGCGGATGTGGAGGAGGGGAGTATGGTGGCATGCTACACAGAACCAGTCCCTTCTGGCGGCGGCAGCAGGCCTTGGGGCGGGGTATGAGCGGGCTCGGCTGGAGATGCCTCCGTCGCCGGCTGTGACGGGTTTGTCTGCCTACGAGACGGTCGCCCTGCCCCAGGATCTATGGTGTCGTCATCGTCGTCTTCGGGGAGGACCGAGCCCGAAGCGCCGCTGCTCGGAACCAAGTCTTGAATCTCGATCTCACCAGAGAAGTCGAACAAGTCAGCATCAACTGCATCGCCCAACTTCACCTTCATAAGCTCCAACTCCCGTTGAAGCTCGTCATCTTGCGCGAGATCGATAACTCCTTCAGCATGAACCTCTTCCTCGACATCCGGCCTGAATCCTGGAAACAAAAATGTGCTCGTGTGAGAAGAGGGCGTAACGAGATATTCAAAGAGACTCACAGCGAGAGCTTGAACCATTCGTTGCGATACGTGCGCCAGGACTGCTGCATAAGGCTCCCATCAAACTGTTCAAGAGCGGTGAGGTACTGATCGAATATAGTGTATTGATTTCCGGAGAAGCGTCGGGCAAGTTTGCGACCTGTCTCCCATTTTCGAAGGGCATGACGAATCTAGCAAACACAACGAGTGTCAGGAGCACAGCATAGCATGACGCTGCAGGAAGAGGTGAACGTACGCAAGTCAATACAAGGGCGATGAGCTCATGGGAAAAAGGCTTGAAGTGGGTCTGGTAAAGGCATCCGAGCGCGTTGCTGTTACTGAAAAAGGCCTCAGAAATCACCTCCCAGATGAACGGATGCTGGAAGCGTCCGATGGCCTGGTCAGGTTTCTATACATTGTGCAAATAAGTATGATGAGCTATGCTCAATGTATGCAAACGACATACCTCGAAATGAAAGACACTCTTCTCCAAGAGCGTCTTCACCTCCATCTGGTTCCGCTCGATCTCAGCTTGAGACCGCGGTGCCTTGATGAGCCCATAGGCATCAGCAATCCGAGCGTTGACAGTCTTGACAATCCGCGATCGTACATTGCTATCTTCGGTCTGAAGCTAGATCAGAAGGAGTGAATACACCATGACGGATGGCATGCGCGCGGACGCACGAGTTTGATGTCGTCGTCGGTGAGCGAGTAGAAGTTAGATGGCAATTTCCAGGCCGCAACGGCGTCGGCGAACGCCGCATCAATGGCGGATTCTCGATCCTCGGGCGCTGGGAAAGGGTTCTGCGTCGCAAACTTGGCCTGCAATAGATGCCCTGTCAGGCGCATCACCCGATAGAGAGTGCGGTCTGATCGAAAGTGCTTGTAATGGAGGCGCGATGCATTTGCAACATCCTTCTTGAGCGCACGACGCAGGATACGCTCATCCTCCTCCTGGGCATCATCAGCAAAGGCTTCGGTCAATGTCCGCTTCTGTTGCTGGAGCGGTGCCGTGGAGGTGGAGACGTTGGGTGAGGCGGTAGTGGATGGCCGTAATACGAGAGCACTCGAAGTTGGAGCTGCATTGAACGCAGTATTGGACTTCGTCAGGATCGAATAATGAGATCATAAAGGTAGGACTCACAGGATGGGCTTCTTATTCTGGCCGCAGGCGTGAACGGGGGCGCAGGGCCTATCGGGGTGTGACCAATAGCATGGACAGGGCCGCGAATGCGCTCGGAAATGGGCCGGTGGTCTGGCACATCACGGATCACTGAAGAGAACTACACGTCTGTCAGCTAAATGGTCAGTACTACTACAGTGTGAGGCACTCACTGTTGGTTCGTTGTCGTGACCATGTGAGGATGTACTAGAGGTGGGAGCTGGCTCCGAGACCCTTGCCCTCCGAGGTTGATGGCGCGCTTCATTGGCGGAGTAGTTCGCGTCCTCATCATCGTCCAAACCCTCTTGACGGAGTAGGTCCTCCATGGTCGCGTCATTGTCATCTTCATCCGACATGAGAGTCTCCTCTTGCCGCTCGACGTGTCCGGAGCGTAGGTTCCTTCCGATTGCTAATAGTCATATCAGTACATATGAAGGCGGCAAGATTGGGAGGATATGACAGACCAGCTGGCATCTTCTCCATGAGTCGCACGCGCCTGGTGGAGGGTGGTCGAGGCGTCACCGGTTCTGCTACTCGAGTAGTACTCCCACCTCTTCCTCTTCCTCTTCCTCTTCCCCTACCCCTCCCTCGTCTTGCCGCTCTCGCTCCGGGAGTGGGAGACGTGTTCTCCTTGTCTGGAGACTCATTGGGCTCATCTGAGTTGGGAGAGGAGACACCTGTACCGGCCGCAACCCGCGAAGGGCGGCCGATGGCCATGAATACTAAATGACGCTGTTAGCCCAAAAATTACTAGTCCATGTACATTTGTGACACATACTATGAACCTGATTAAGGGAAAACAGAACGTAAGAGTGAGGGGGTAGGATATGGTTGAAAGCGGAGAGAGCCTTGTTGGGGGAAGTGGGGATTAGGATGGTTACATAAGCCGATCGTATGGCTGCACTTGGACATCACAATCTGCACTATGCCGGTCAGTATCACATATTTGTCGCTGAACCCTCACTCACTCATCTCTGTAAACCAACCCTCATTTGTCCGAGTCCTTGCCAGGCTGCACCATGCCTGCTACTCGCCGCGATCCAAGAATCCATTCAGCTCCAGACCCCCCCTCGCCCGTCCGACTCCAACCCGCAGATATGAATCCGAAACGCACCTCCGATCCTTCTCCCGAGCATTCCCATCCCTCTGTGGGTCAAGGCGGACCCCACACCCAGATCCCGTCTCACCCGATCGTTGAACCTCTCCCGAGTGTAGCGCCGCGTGCACAGAAGTGTTCCCTCGGTGGGAAGTACTTCTTGTTCCCGTCTGCTGGAAAATCGCTTGGTACATCCCGCACCATTTTCGAGATCGAACGAGACAAGAGGAGGGCGTCGGAGCAGCCTGACTATGCGCCTTTTCGTAGCGTTGATGAGTGGATAACTGCCAAGTGGATCGCCGAGAGTGGATTATCGCAAGGAGATACAGATCGTTTTCTCAGGGGACCCATGGTGCGCAATACAAGTTTCTATCTGTGTGTGGGGCCACATTCTCATCGATCTTAGTCTACGTACTGTCGGACATCAGCGCCCCATCTATACGGTACATTCAAAGACAACAAGTCTTACCAGAAGACCCTCGACAACATCTCTGACGTGCAGGCCTTGTGGAGACTTCTCGAGATCACGGTGAAGGGCGACCTCTGCGTTGCGCAGGGAAAGCCGATGATGCAGATCCTTGACTGCTGGCTGCGGAACCCGGTTGAGCTTGTCATGGAGCTGCTAGGCAATCCTATGTTCACAAATGACCTCACCTTTGCGCCATACCGCGAGCATATCGATGTTCTCGCCGAGGAACTTCAAAACGCTGAGAGCCAAGGAGATCGTGAGCGTGTCATTGAGGAGATGGCGTCGGCAGAGTGGTGGGAACGTGTACAGGTTAGTAACAACGTAATCATTCGAAGATCAAGGTACTCACTGCGAGTCCCTAGGCAAAGCTCTCAGAACGGTTCCCGCATGCTACAATCGCCCCTGTAATCCTTGCATCCGACAAAACACACCTGTCAACCTTCAGCGGCGACAAGCAAGCATGGCCAGTATACCTCACTATTGGTAACATCGACAAGAGCGTGCGGCGACAGCCCTCCCGGCACGCTGTTGTCCTCCTAGGATATCTGCCAGCCGAGAAACTCACCTGTTTCTCTGAAAGCAAGCGAGCCCTTGCAGCATACCAGCTCTTCCACTACGCCATGGCCCAGATTCTTGAGCCCCTTGTTGCTGCCGGCCGCGACGGCGTCCGAGTGACCTGTGCTGACGGCCACGTTCGGCTGGTCTTTCCCCTCCTCGCTGCGTACATCGCCGACCATCCCGAGCAGGCTCTTGTCTGCTGCACCAAAGAGAACCAGTGCCCGACGTGTATCGTGCATCGTGACTCTCGAGGCGAGTTCACTGACAACCCGCTACGCGACCACCATGCAACACTCGACACTATTCGTGATCCGGATGCGAAGGACTTCGAGACCTGGGGCCTGCACGACATTCCCGATCCTTTCTGGGCGAATTTGCCGTATTGCAACATCTTCAACTGTATCGTCCCGGACCTACTTCATCAGCTGCACAAGGGAGTCTTCAAGACGCACCTTGTCAAGTGGATCTCGAAAGGCCATGAGGCAGAACTCGACGCTCGGTTCGCTTGTGTGCCGCCCTATCCAACCCTCCGCATCTTCTCGAAAGGCATCTCCAAGATCACGCAGTGGACAGGGAACGAGTTTCGTCAGATGGAGAAAGTCTTCGTTGGGATCGTGGAAGGGCTACACGAGGATCCGCGCGTCATGGTATGCACGCGCGCTATTCTGAACTTTATCTATCTGGCGCACTACCCTTCCCACACCGTTGCGACACTCGCCGACATGCACCGTGAGCTAACGACGTTTCATGACAACAAACAAGTCTTCGTCGATCTTGGAGCACGATCCCATTTCAACAGTCCCAAGCTTCACTGGGCGTCGGTGCACTATATCTCGTCCATCTTTGACTTCGGCTCCTGCGACGGACTCAGCACGGAGATCTCTGAGCGGCTACATATTGACTACGCAAAACTCGCCTACCGTGCGTCCAATCGCAGGAACTACATCCGGCAGATGGTTCTCTGGCTCACAAGGCGCGAGAAGGTGCAATGGTTTGATGGGTTCCTTCGATGGTGTAGAGAAACAGATGCATCTCACACAAGGACGACGCCGTCTGGATCGCGCGCCAGTTGCGATGTTCCAGCGACGGCCTCGGACGAGCCCTCGCTAGACGAAGACACTCGATATCATGATGACGATGCGGATGGCATGGACGACGTCGACGATACCCTTTATTCTTCCACAGCCACGGGAGTGGATCCCAATGTCCATATCTCGTCTGCGCTGTACAGCTCTACTCCGGCGTCCGACGGGATCCCTCAGGTTACCCAGCAAGCGACCGCAACTACTTCCACATCCTCGCCACGCACTGACCGTTTCGACACTCAAGATGTGCCACAACCCTCGATCGCAGAAGAGGAAGGCATTGAAAGCGACGTAGATGAGGACTCCGAGGTACGTACACCTCGGATTGACCTTTTATCAGTGCAATGAACTTCCTTCTTCAACAGGCATCATTATTCGGCCCTTACAAGATCGCGCGGAACGCTACTTTGGGTGCGCAGACAGGATGATCGATCATCGCAGAGTACCAAGCTCCACAGTTCACCACCGCCCTCGCTTCCTTCCTCCGAATCGAAGGTTTCCCGACCCCGTACACCAATGCCGATAATCTCCTCAGCCACTCATTCCCCATGTACAAGAAGTTCTCGCGTATGCTTCCGTCTCTTCGTGGGATCCGGGGGGAGCTATTTTCGGACACTGTGTATGCTCGAGCGCCCTCGAAGCAGAGTCCTGCCAGGTACAGCACTGTCCTTTTTGTTCAAGACCTCGACGTTGCCGAGACCATTGGTCTGAAAGGTATGCCAGGCTCTAAACCTTGGCTCATGATTCACATCTTACCTCTTATATTTGTAGGCTACCGCGCCGGTCGAATTCGCACCATCTTTGACCTCCCGCGGGAGCTTCAACGGTTTCGCGCGAACTCCACAGAACCTCTTGCTCACTTGGCTTATATAGAACTATTCACGCCGTTTACGGAGAACCCGGAGCCTGATAGCGGACTGTACAAGGTGATGGTCTCTCGCGTCCGTATGCAGAGACAGGCAGTGGTCGTTCCTTTGCACCGCATCTTCCGCAGTTGTCACCTTATCCCGGTTTACGGCCGCAGCCTCGATCAATCATGGACTTCTGAAAATGTACTCGACAAATGCGATACATTTTTCCTTAATTCGTATTCAGACCACCACATATTTCTATTTGTCTAATGGAATATATTGTTTACTTTGCGACGTCTCCGCTCACGTTAGCAGTGCAAGGTCGGACTCATTGCACTCACGTGCACCCCTGACCAGTGTCTGTCATCTGGGGTCCGAATACGCGACGAGAATTAGAATTGGCTTGCTCATTAGATTCTTGACCATACCATAGCTCTCTGTGGTACTATAAATGGAGCATTATGCTCCACCCAGGGCTGGATGGAGAAGGCGTGTCCTGGATGGAGACTCCCGCTCTAGGTGGAGGCCATGGCTCTATCGGACACACGCTGGAACCGGACCATCCGCATGGAGCGCTCCATTCCATGCATAGCCAGGCGGATCAGCGCCCTCCACTCTGTTGCGGCCGGAGCCCCACAAAATCCCGATCTGCCCGGAGACTGGGCGTTTTCCTGATGAATGTAGAAGAGGAGCGGAGTCCTCCAAGGAATGTCACATGAGCCTCGGGAAGGCCGCCGAACCGTTCGGCGAACCTCCCGAGCTCCTGTAGACGAACTCAGCACCTCCATGTACCCGTGCCTCCCTCTAGCGGCGCATTATGGCCGCCTTCACCGAGGGTTTTGAGTGTAGGGCTTTATCCAGGGACCGCCTTGCTACTCGTAATATCACGGGACGTCACTCCCGGGGTTCCTATCCCCGCTTGTTCGGTGTTTCAGGTAAACTGTCGGCCTGTCAAACTGCGGGCAGACGGCCGTCGCGTGAGCGCGTTCTACTCTCCCCATCACTTTGGCAATCCGGACCACATCTCCCAGCCATAGCGGGCGAGCAACGCTCAAACCCTTCTGGCCTTTGGAGGTTCTTTCACCGGGCGTCTTTCGACTCCCCCTCACTTTGGTGGCCGGATCGCATCTTCCAGCCATAGCGGACGAGCAACGCTCAAGCCCTTCTGGCCTTCATGAGTACTTTCACTTGTGGAGCAAGAACTCCCCAGCGCAAGGTGCTTTGGCCCGCATGGGTATTGCATGGGCGTCCCCGCTCTCACACGACGGTGGCGTCCGCCATGCAACAGTCGCATGACCGGGGCTTAAGTGACGTGTTTGCTCAGCAGAGCGAACCTTCTTAACATGCTGGTAATCGGCCTTTGGCCTCCCAACATGTGCCGGCCCTGAGGCGGCCGCGAGTAGCCGCAATAGGTGTCTGACGACGGGCTCAGCGAATAGGGGAGGGGTACAATCCCTGGTGCTCATCCTTGGGGATCCCTCCGCCGTCCGAGCCCGCCTCCCAGTTGCGTAGACGTAGGTGAAGTGAGTTAACTGGAACGGTACGGGTTCGGTCTGGGTCGACGATGACCGAGACTCGTGTGTGTGTCATCCTAGATGGGCCTGGACGGCTGGGGGCGTGTCGGTCTTGCTGGCGGGTACCGCCCCTTATCTGATGCAGGTCCCCAGTGCAAGTGAGAGCGGGCCAAGTGCTCAACCCCGCCAGGTGCTCAGCCCGAAGGCGTCATCGCGACGGAAGGTATTATCGCGACCCAGCTCTGTACGGAGCGTTGGTAGAGGTGGACGACTGCAGAGACCCATGGAGACCGACCGATCCATCCCCAAGAGCGGACTAAGCGCTCGAGGAGATGGTGGTGGTACGAGGTCAAGGAGCGATGCTGTGTTTGGTGTCAAACAGCGATGTGCGGGTTGGGCAACCAGTTACATGACTTTTGAAAAGTCGCCAAGTCGTGGTCGTAGGTCGGCGAGGTGACCCAACCTTTCCGTGTTTGGAAAGTACTTTCACTTACAATGCGCGACCTTTACCACAAAGTCGCCTGCACCTCCACCATGTCTTTACCCCCACCGTTCCCTCATTGTAGATGCTTCAGATAAGTACAGGAGATACACTAGAGCAATAAAACTGTTTTTCAGAGTCGGAGGCAAGCTGAGGAAGCTGACAATCGACGTGTGATCTGAGTCGCTCGTGACTGGCACCTGCCTGTGGTCCTGTCCACCTGCATCCGACGCTGTTCTATGTCGCACGAAGTACAAAAAATATAATTATACTCTGTGGGTGCAGCTATCTTCCTGGACTCATCCTGTAAGTTCCGGCAGCACGTGTCTTGGGGCACGCTGCGCGCCGTGTCTGCCCACCCCCACAGCAGTTTTGTACTTACGGCACGTGACCTGAAAAAAAGATAGTAGCCCGCAACTTGAAAGCCTAGTGCATGGACCAATTGGCTCCGCGTACAGTAAGTACACCCCCCTCTATTGCGCCGCTGCACATCTCCCGCTGCCTCGCGCCACGCACCCGGGTTCACCCCCCACCGGGCCCCACCATTCAGCATCCTCCGCCCTCCCTTGCATCGCGCGCCGTGCACCAATCATCTCACATTCACCAGCCATGTCGAACGTCCTCTCGCTTGCACCATGTGCTGGGCACCGTTCATCAACCATCCCTCACCACCGTCTTCCATTGTGCGCCACGGTATGTCATCCGCCATCCACTGGTTGTCATCCATCGTGTGCTCCATTAATATACAACCTCTGATGTAACACACAGTCTCCCGGATTGGACTTATTAGGCGTTGACCGGGAACATTACGACTTGAAGCTTGAAGCTTGGACTCTGGAGAGTCTTAGGCTCGGCCCATCGATACTGGATCACGAGACACCATGCGAAAGGTTGTGGTTGTGGTCGGTGAGGTGACAGTTACGCGACTTTTGCAAAGGTCACCTCATCGACTTTTGCCTGGGTCGGGCGACCCGCACATCACTGGTGTCAAATGATACCTCGATTCACTCACTTGATGTGTTCCTTTGGTATTCTGAAATTTACAGAGCCTGTACCCAGCAAGTAAGCTGCCGGTGGATGTCTCAGCCGTGGGACTGACCAGATATGGCATGTGAAGCGCCCATAAAATACCCACCAACACCCTAATCCTCCGAATACACATGTCTCAGAGTGTTTCAGGCACTGTAAGTCATTATCACGACAATCATTGATTGCATTAGACTCACTGAGTACTAGTTTTATAGCCTCTTGCAAGAGGGACACAGGCCGGGGCCTCAAGCCGAGCCGGGCTCGAGCCGAGCTTGAGCCGTCTCCCAAAGCCCGGCTCTTTCTCCTCGTGAGCTTGAGCCCTCCCAGGCCGGGCCGGGCTTTGCAAGTCACTACTTCTACTACCCAGGAGCTCTGCCATTCCAAGGGATCAAATAAACTCTAGCCCCACGTTCTAAACCCTAGGCCCAAATATGGAACAGCAGTTGAGCTATAGGCGTAGCGCCATTTAGTGCTGCCGCAGAGTCGGAGTCCTCTAGAGTGCAGACCACACCGCTCCGAACGGCGTCTTGCCGGCAGGTCACTCCAGAGGAACTCCGGAGTTTCTCTGGAGTGGGCGTCAAGGCCTCGGTTACTAGCGACCAGCTATATAAGGCAAGCGAGTTGATGCCGGATAGGGATGCAAGTCGAAAGTTGTTGGTGAGCGATGGAGGTACGCACGGCACATGGCCGCAGACTGCCCTGAGTGCGATATCCATGTCAGGTGCGACAACCTCGCACTGAGACAGCTCCTGCCATGCAGTGCGAGACTGATTCCCTCTTGTTCCCGGCGCCCCCATCTTTGACGTTTGAGAGCGCGAAGGTCAATTCAACTCGATGCTAGGTTTAGATTGATCAACTGCCAAACGTGAGTGGTCCATAACTGGGGAATTGATTTAGTTGAGAATGATTGCACGTGGCTCCTCACACCGCGCCCATCCCAATGCCCGACTCTCGTCATTGAAACTACATCATTGGTGAAATTTGTCAATAAGCAGGAGACATATGCATGAATAAAGTGGCGCTGCGCTTTGTGCGCACTGTAGTCACCAGCATGGCGGGAATATGACCCTCGTGGCAAGGGCAGTTCGGGTCCTGAATTCAAGTGCCAGGATGGAAAATTTATCGCACGTGCTCTTCACTCGTACTCGAAAGCCAACTTGACGAGCATTATGGATGCTGTGAAGTAGCGTGGTGGCAGGAGAGTCACCACATGGCCCACACCCGCGCGCGAGCCTTGGCTTCAACTTATGGACAGTGATCAGGCCCCAGCGCGATCGGCTTACAATCACACAGGGGATAGGCATCAGGAAAAACCCAAAATGCCAATTATGTCTATTCTGTCTAATGGCTGCTAGGGCGATGCTAATGAACTGATAATATAGCTAATGAACAACCTCCATGTTGGGTTAGACATAGCACGCTGCTAATAGATGATAGGCAAGCAATTATAAAGAACCTGGGTCTAAAAGTAGCTGTAAAGTATCACTAGTGAGAGAAAGCTCAGAGAAGCACAACGACACGCTGGTGGAAAAGAAAATAAATATATTCATATTTGGCTCTCAGTACGTAGCACACAGATTGACTAGCTACATAGGACTCAAATACTAGGACATCGTTAGCAGGACTCAACATCTGCAAGGCGTCTCCGGCAGAAGGTGACTTGCGGCCGAACCAGCAGACAGGCTGTGCATGTTGGAGCTACCCGTGACTGACGACAGTCGACATCGATGAGCTGACAGCCAGGGGAAGCAAAAAAAGTGCTGGGTGGGAGCAGAGCGGGGAGATCAGCCACGTCGACATACTGCACAAGCACAATGGCTCGGACTCTCACTGTGATCTTGGCACTGCATCTTGAGGTGGCTGGGACGACGCAAGATGAGAGGGCGTGCCCTCGTTAGGTGAGGACGTACCTGTGGATTTCCTCGCCATTCCCACCTCACTGCACCCCATCCCTCTCCTCGTCCCTGTCACGGCTGTTGTCGTGGCGCCTATCTTTGGTGCTGTCGCCACCATGATCCTCGTCATCCTCTCCCTCCTCTTCTTCTGCTCATCGTGGCAGGCGTTGCGGTTGCGGTTGCGGTCGTCGATCCATCCTTGCGCGACTTGCAGGAGGCCAGATCAGGCTGGGAGTTGAAGGGAAGGCGGAGCGGAGATGGTGGTGAGCTCGGTGGTGAGAGGGAAGAACAGGTGTTAGATGCCTACACCGGTTCTATCCAATCAACTCTCGGTTCTCATGGCAGGCGTCTAAACTTCCTCCTGCCACGTCGCTCTCCTCCTCCTCCTCATGTCCTCTTCTCTGCCACTGCCAGCAGGACTCCCTGTTTGCCCTTATCTCCTCACCACCCTCGTCGTCGCCCTGCTGCTCTCCTCGTCTGTCCGCCGTCCTTGTCTCCCCAGTCTCCTCGTCTCCCCGCCGCCCTTATCTCCTCACCATCCTCGTCATCTCTCTGCAGCCGTCCTGGTCTCTCCGCCGTCCACACTGCTCTCCTGGTCTCCCCGCCACCCCTGTCTCTCTGCCGCTCTCCTGAGCTCCTCACCATCCTCATCATCTCCCCGCCACGCTCCACGTCTCCCCACCGTGCTCCTCATCTGCCCGCCGTGCTCATCGTCTCTCCGCCACCCTCGTCGTCTCTCCGCCACGCTCCTCATCTGTCTGCCACCATGCTCGTCTGCCCACCGCCGTGCTCGTCTGCCTGCTGCCACGCTCATCGTCTCTCCGCCATGCTCCTCATCTGCCCGCTGCCATGCTCGTCTCCCTACCACCGTGCTCATCTGTCCACCGCTGCGCTCGTTGTCTCCCCGCCGTACTCGTCTCCCCACCACGCTCATCTCTCTGCCACACTCATTGTCTCCCCGCCACACTCCTCATCTGCCCGCCGCGCTCGTTGTCTCCCCACCGCACTTGTCATCTGCCTGCCACACTTGTCTCCCCACTGCGCTCCTCGTCTCCTCGCCATGCTCCTCGTCTCCTCGCCACGCTCCTCGTCTCCTCGCCATGCTCCTCGTCTCCTCGCCACGCTCCTCGTCTCCTCGCCATGCTCCTCGTCTCCTCGCCACGCTCCTCGTCTCCTCGCCATGCTCCTCATCTCCTCGCCACGCTCCTCATCTCCTCGCCATGCTCCTCGTCTCCTCGCCACGCTCCTCGTCTCCTCGCCACGCTCCTCGTCTCCTCGCCATCCTCGTAGTCTCACGTCTCCCCACCCGCTGCTGTTGTTGTCTCCTCATCTCCCAGTCCATGGCCCCTCACCTGGGCGCCCATGCACTGTCTGCATACAGTGTGTAGTTATTGGATTGTAGTGTAGTTGTACCATGTATTTGATAGTAGCTCTGCAATATATGATAATTACAACCACTAGTATTTGGTGTGCAATTGTGTGAACATTAATTGAGTCTTATTGAGACTATACATAATGCTTCTCCACATCTAATGTTGTGCTAATTATTGTCAAATTAGCGCTACTGCTGCTACACTAGATGGGGGGCTAGCCAGTATGCAATAATACTGCTACTAGTGACAAATAGCTCTATTGTCTGTAGCTAACAACAAGTAGTGATAATTGGCAATTTGGGTTTTTTCTGATGAGAGTCTTTTACAACCGCGGATGCACTGAAGTTACAGTAATTGAGGCAAGTAGTCTCAGTGGTACACAACTTGTGTGCGCACGAATTATCTTCCCTCGTAGTATGACTCGGACTGACCTCAGGCTCTCCGGTATCTCTGCTGCGTGCTCTCTTTGTATGCGGGACAGTCTGATCATATGACAAACTCTGAAGTCCTCTGGAGTTCCTCAGAGTTGTTCGGAGTTGATAGCCGACACTCCAGCTCTGCTCCACAGCAGCACTAGCACTATTAGGACCTAACTGAGTTTGAATTTGACTTACTACATTTGGGCATCAAGTAACTCGAGTAAACAAAGCAGCTGCCGGCAGCCACACTGGCCTCTTATTCGACTGTCGTCCTCTTCCTCGACCTTTGAGCTTTTAGAAAAATTCATACATACTATCATGACTATGCTTAATGTTTTGGCCAGATAGAATAGTCGGAAATACTGCATACCACTGTGGTATTTACCGAAAAGCATGACATGGCTACGCATCAGCAAAAGTGGAAAAGTGTCACCTAGGTTTCCCTGCCTGCGCCGGCACAGGGAATCATGAAATGACCATGCATGGTCTGCGAAGAGCAGTCTGAGACACAGCTCGATGGCACACCCTTGAAATCCTGGCCCGAGAAGGTGCCACATCGTGCATTACCACCAAATCCCAGGCAATTCTCGCAATACCTTGTGGAGATTGCCTGGGTTCCATAGCTTAGCGGTTAATGTGTCCTTTGTGAATTTTTTGAGGTCGAGGGTTCGACTCCTGTTCAGCACTATTTGTGTATTTTCAAGCTATTTGAAGGATTTTTTTATAAGTGTGCAGGCCTAAGTGGCAGAGGCTATTAGAAAGAGCCCTTTGAACACTTTTAATGGTGGTAGTTTCATAGAATTAGGGTCACTATTAGTGGAGATATTAGGCAAATAAAAAAATGCGCAAATGCCTCATATTGGGCGCTTAATCTATACCATGAACACTACTAAGCCGCTTTCAAACACTTTTAAATACAAGTAATTCCACATCATTTGGCCTGATATTAACTGAGCTATAAGCCAAATGACAAAGTATACAACCATCACCTATATTAATGTATACACTAGTAGTGCCTATTATATCTATTGCAGCTTGGTGTAAACGAGAAGGCTAGCAGCATACCTCTTGTGCTTCAAAAGATCTATGGAAGTCATATTAACAATGTTTCCAATATACTCTGTATCTTCTCCCATTTCAAATCCATCATTATACCACACTTCACCGGACTTGTCTACAAGTTTGGCTACAAAGTGGTTTGGAGCAAAGTATACTATGCCACATAATCTGTACAACTATGGATGTTCTGGAATTGTGATCTGGTTCTCCACTTCAATTTTCAGCTTATAAACTACGCATGTTACAAAATTAGGAGCCTCGGTATAAGTCAGCTGCTTGATCATAGGTCGGGCACAGTTGGGACATTTTTTCTCTGACTTCTGAGTAAAGTATGCCTTTAGCCACAGATTAACTAGCCTGTTCTTGTAAGACCCCATCTTGTTGAGCTGATTCTTCCAGATAAACTTGTCAAATGTCCACATCACCATCTTTAGTCTAATACTAGGGCCCTTGTGATGACAACTTCTGCATAGGTATTGTTTGTTTACTGTATCTTCACTGGTATTCAATAGCTTTTGTCCCAAGGCATATACATCAATGCCTTCACTTCCATTAAAGCCAAGTGCAGGGTCTTGCTAGCCAATATGGCCTCTTATGATGTCCTTTCCATTTCTCAATGTATGCTGTGGATCGAGCCTGGTGCACTTGCTGAATATATCACCAATATAGCCCAGTGTTGCATTGTTATCTGGAACATTGATATTCCAGGCCTGTTGACATTTAGTATATACTGCCAACAATATAGTAAGTAGGGCATCATAAGCACAGCTATGGTTGTTCCAAGGAAACCCTTTAAACTTGGGTGCTTGAGAGTTGCTGATCGGTTGTGCAAACTTGACCTTCTTAGTCTGCCTGGATTCTGAGCCACCTTCAGTTTAGTCCTCTTCTAGACTGCGTTTATCTTTCTTCAAACCAGTGTCCGTGCTAGTGGTAGGTAAAGTCTGGGACCCCTTGGCTGGAACATAGTACGAGGCTGGAAAAACGTCGGTTGGAGCCTTTTTGATGGGCTGGATACCAGTCTTCTTATCAGGGATAATCTCCCAGGGCAGGGCCTCGTCTAACTCCTCGACAGGGAAGGGATTGCTCTTTGACCACTTGAGATCTTTATGCATTGCCTTGGGGATGTAGTTTTCTCCTTTCCACTGTCTGAAAGAATGCACAAGTTCACCTCTAGTGATGCCTGTGACCTTTGGTGAAGATTTCCCCTCGTATCTTAGCCTGGTTATCTCATCCATAATCTCCAGCTCTCTAAACTCCTGTCTCAAGTCCCCTGTTATCCCTCCAGTAAGGTATTTATTATCAAAGCCTTGCACAATAATTGTGCCTTCAAGCGTTGACCCTCTTGACAATGCAGTGTAAATTGACTGATGACTGTTGGCACTATGCAAGTTAACAACATTGTTAGGTCTCGTTCGACCCTGTGAAGCAAAGTCTGTCATGGCAAAGTTGGGAACAATGCTGACTTGCATTCAGTTGATGTATAATAAATATGCTGCCATTAGGCATCCTGCATTTTATTTTTTGGGGAGCTCGGAGTAATGGGCACTACATTTTGTGGAAGTCCCTCGAGTTTAATTGGAGTTGGTGGGCAAGTCAGTCTCACAAATAATGTCTCCAGGGCATTTTTAGTTTCATCAATAGGCCGTGATTTCCAGCCTACCACCTCTGCCTCTGCACTATTTGTCACACAGCATTCTGTGGCCTCATTATATTTGATCATCACTGGCATACCTACACACAGAGACAACTTGCCCGGTCTGTGGTCTATCAAATAGTGGTCCAAGGCCCAGAGCTGCTCTTGCAATGCAGGATTAATCAAGTTGGTTTTTCTCCTAGGATTGACTGCCTTTTTTTTGACCACCTTTGATGCATCATCATCAACCTCTCCTCCAAACTTGTCTATTAAATAGAAATGGACCAGTTCTTGATTAGTGTCTCGAGCAAACTGCTCAGATCCTAGCCGGTTAAGTTCATCATGATGAGAATTGAATCTTGTAATGATAGAGACATTGCAAAACCTGGGTTGATTCAACTTTGGTCTATTGGGCCCTCTGCCAGCAATTCTAGATTCTAGCAATGTAATATCCTCTGGTGTACAGGCTCGGTATCTGAGATTTTCTAAACATTTTCGCAGCTTGACATCATCTGGCGATAAAGACCTTTGTCGCATATTTTCCCTAAGTATAACAACAGTGGTAAACTGATGCCAAACTGCCTTGCCAATAGAACCCTCCTGTTTGGTGTGACTATTTGTGGTATGCACAGTATGTCCAACTTTGTAGTTGTACAACGCTAATCCTCCTATTGTGGGAGCAAGTTGGGCAAAGTCTCCTGCAAATATCATGTTGATTCCTCCAAAAGGCTGGCCGTCATTTCTTAGAGCTGCACACATTCTGGAACAGATGGTGTACAAGGCATGACAATCAACCATACTGATCTCATCAATAAAGATATAGTCTACATTCTGCAGCTTGGCTCTAGCCTGGATTAGGGTTGCCAAAACTTCTTTTTTGGCTGATCTATTGACACCAAGCACTGAATGGTAGGTAGATCTACCAATCAAAGCTGCAGCGGCTCTAGTAGGTGTAAGACATATAAATCTATAACTCTCCTTGCGTTCAGCAAAGAAGTGACTAAGAGCCTTGATTACCTGCGACTTGCCGGTGCCTGCCATACCGCCCAAGTACATCTTAAGTTGCTCACCGTTAGACTCGACTGCATGATTGGCCACTATTCTGAATGCACGTTCCTGGGCTTCATTTAGGCTAAATTTAATAGCCGTGTCATCAATAAGCTTCTGCACTTTTGCATTGCTTGCTTTGAAGTCTTTACTGAGAAAATATTTCTGGTCTACCACCTTTATCTCTCCAGCTTCCTTGTTGCTAGGCTTATAATTTTTAGACTTCTCATTTTCATCAGCCTGAGCTTCTCGTGCATCCAAAATAGCCTGCCTCTTATCTGCCAGCAGCTGCTTCTATTCAGATGGGGCCTTGTCTTGGCTGAAATTCATCTTTTTGGGCAGCTTTGGCGGTTGTTTGATATCCATCTCATCCAGCCAACCTACAGCATTGATTGTAGTTGCAAGGGCTTTTTGTTGGCACTGCCTCATTATCTCACGACTGGAAGGCTCCACCAGAGCCTCGGCGGCAGTAATCAGGGCTTCAGACTCTTCATTATTCTGATCGTAATATTCCCTATAATGCTCAGCTGCTGTTGTAGTTCTGATAGATCATATCACCGCTAATAACCAGGACTGTTTTACATCATATTACGGCAAGGTTTTTGATGTATCAGCACTGCTCCGGGGCTTCCGGGACAGCCACCCAGCCACCTACCGCATTTGGAAGGTATCTGTCCGGAGGCTCTGCTGGCAACTCCCCAGGCTTATCTAAGCCTACTGGGCCCTCTCCCGAGCTTCTCCCATCAATCCCGAGCCTCCGGGTGCCCCTCCCATCATTATACTCACCTCCCGAGCCTATACAGCCCAATTAGGAAGGTGCCCACCCTGCCCCATCCCTCCCCCCATTGTTTTTGCCATTACTCACTCAATTCTAGGCCAATTGACTTCGTTCTTTTGACGTTGTATTCAGCATATTAATGCGCTTCAAACGCGCATAATGCGCCCATACAACGTGGGTCCTAACATATACTAATAGTGCCCTCTAGGTCGCCCTAGGGGGACTTGTTTGGCCTATAGTTCAGCCATTTCTCCATGGATTTGTACGCATAAGGCGCGTCTTGTTTGCGTGCTCAACGCGCACAGAACGCGCCCTTTGCGTAGAAATCCGTCCACCCGTTCCCAAGATAGCTATATCCTCTCCTGGGGTAGAGAGGGTATGGCTATCTTGGGACCAGTGGTCCGTTTTCTGTCTTTCTTTTTTGCATCTTGTAGCTACTAATAACTGTATTCAGGATGTATGATTTGTTCTCTGGGCTCCTCAAGTGCTGTGGTATGGCACACCCATCAGTATCCAGCTATAGAATACTTCGACCATCAATACCTCCACGGGTATTTGGCGCACCAAGACGCAACATATATCGCTGGAAAGCTGCTTTCAGCAGCTTTCCAACGAGGTATAGAACGTAAATACACGTCCGCTACAAGCTCCGGGGCACCCACCCCTTCCTCATACCCCTCCCCACATTAATATCTATACAGTGCAACCAGTTCTTATTCGATTCCCTTCATTCATTTTTAACTGATGTAGTGCATAGCCCTTAACATTGTCACCAAATATAGAAGTTATCGGTCACTATATGCAGCCTCTGGACCCTTATCAGTGCTGCATAGTATACCCCATATGGCAACATAGGGGATAAATGTATCAACAAGCGGTTACATCGACAGGAAAGCCCCAATAAATGGCTTTCCAACAAGCCCAGAATCATAGAAATCGGTTGAGAAACAGCCAAGGTATGTCTAGAGAGATACCAGAGGGTCCTGATGGCTGGTATAAGACACTGTAAGACGGTCCGTAAGACACTATTGTCCGGCTCCATAGCTCTTGCATTAAGTGTCTCCAAGACCAATATATCCATATCATACTCATTTCTCAACCGTTCTCCTTGATTCTTAATGTGTTGGATAGCCACGGATAAGCGCTTTCTGTCCATATAAACTATAAAGAAATCAGAGCAGTGGATAATCGTTGACAGGGGGTGTTCTGGTGACTACTGATAAGGCTGTTGAGGGAGATCTATTCAATGGATAAGGGTACAGGTTGGCACATGGGTATTGCTCATCTATAGCTATTCACTAAAGCAAACCGCTAAAGATTTCATTAGCTATTGACCAAGATGTGCAACAATCAATGTGGGGAGGGGTATGAGGAAGGGGTGGGTGCCCCGGAGCTTGTAGCGGACGTGTATTTACGTTCTATACCTCGTTGGAAAGCTGCTGAAAGCAGCTTTCCAGCGATATATGTTGCGTCTTGGTGCGCCAAATACCCGTGGAGGTATTGACGGTCGAAGTATTCTATAGCTGGATACTGATGGGTGTGCCATACCACAGCACTTGAGGAGCCCAGAGAACAAATCATACATCCTGAATACAGTTATTAGTAGCTACAAGATGCAAAAAAGAAAAACAGAAAACGGACCACTGGTCCCCAAGATAGCCATACCCTCTCTACCCCAGGGAGAGGATATAGCTATCTTGGGAACGGGTGGACGGATTTCTACGCAAAAGGGCGCGTTCTGTGCGCGTTGAGCACGCAAACAAGACGCGCCCTTATGCGTACAAATCCATGGAGAAATGGCTGAACTATAGGCCAAACAAGTCCCCCTAGGGCGACCTAGAGGGCACTATTAGTATATGTTAGGACCCACGTTGTATGGGCGCATTATGCGCGTTTGAAGCGCATTAATATGCTGAATACAACGTCAAAAGAACGAAGTCAATTGGCCTAGAATTGAGTGAGTAATGGCAAAAACAATGGGGGGAGGGATGGGGCAGGGTGGGCACCTTCCTAATTGGGCTGTATAGGCTCGGGAGGTGAGTATAATGATGGGAGGGGCACCCGGAGGCTCGGGATTGATGGGAGAAGCTCGGGAGAGGGCCCAGTAGGCTTAGATAAGCCTGGGGAGTTGCCAGCAGAGCCTCCGGACAGATACCTTCCAAATGCGGTAGGTGGCTGGGTGGCTGTCCCGGAAGCCCCGGAGCAGTGCTGATACATCAAAAACCTTGCCGTAATATGATGTAAAACAGTCCTGGTTATTAGCGGTGATATGATCTATCAGAACTACAACAGATGGCGTAATGCTGAGTATCCAGGTCATCAATATCTTCACGGTCAAGATTCATAGGCATTTTATGGCCCTTCTCCATCTTTTGTCTCTGTGCTGAAAAGTCATCTCTGGCATCGTTGCATTCATACTTGATCATGAAGTTGTCCATAATTTGCTCCTGCCGGGGCGTGAAGCTATGACTGGTAAATGCATCGTGCCATAGGGCATCCTTATCTGGCCTTAGGTCGTGGCCAGAGCATCAAGGCTTGAACAGGGTCAACATAGTCAGGCAATATTCTTCACAACTCCCACCACCATCTCTCCGAGGGATGGCCCCACCGACAAAATTGGGAACTAATCCATGGCTCTCATCCACTAGCATCACATGATGTGTATTATACTAAAGATGGTTGAGGTGGAACTTGAAATGTTTGGATGCGGACTTCAGCTGCTGCACCTCCTTAAACTTCTCAATATCTACGGCTAGCGCTTTATTTGACTTGGTTGTCAAAAGTAGCTCATCATCAGATTTCTCCTCTTCCTCTCAGCAAGTGGATGTGCTCCTCCCTTCAGTTCATGCTCCTCGTTCTCATCATCCCCATGCTCATAATTGATCTCTTCAGCCAGCTGCTGATTTTGTTGTATGGCATCGATATCATCATCATCAATGCCATAATCATTCTCAAAGTCGCTATCACATTCTACGTCATCTACAGGAGCTACTATATCAGGCCTTTTGCCCTTTCGTCTCTTGGCCATTTTGGTTTTCTCGTGCAATCTTATCCAGTCATACAAAGATATATCCTCATATTCCATAGGCCGCCACATATAGTCAATCACAGGCGATAAGGCAACCACTTGTTGTTGCTCACCGGATCGTTTCATTCTTAGCATTATCTTTGTCTGTTCCTCCCCGATAGCTGCTGAATCATCCCAGGCTTTCATCACCTCTGATACATAACTTTTCCAGAAGCAGGTCTTGAACTTGTGATCAGTGTAGTGGTCTGGATGCTTTAATAGATACATTGCAGCCATAGGCCCACCAATTTTAGAGGACGCGGTCAGAGCATTAACAATCTTGGTAATAATCGACCTGGCTTTATCTTTGGTAGACGACTTGCTCCCCAACAGTTCAGTGTTGCGTTCAAATACTTGCTGTATAGACTTGAACATCACATGTGTCTTCAATGGGGTCTTGGTAATATAATCAGCAACATATGCAATTACAGATTTTATTGCCGTGCCAGACAATAAACTTGTGACATCATAATTACAGCGTAACATATAAGATACTGAAGGCGTAAATGTGTTAAGCCAGGCTTCGCCCTTTTTCATGACCAAAGCCTCAGTTTCTGGATCTACCGCAGTGTGTGGATAAGTATCATGAGGAAATCTGGCTTTACAGACACCTGTCTCAGGATCCATACAGCCACAATTATCAAACTCCTCCTTTTTTTATATATTGATTATGGGGATATTCTCTGCCTGTTTTCCTTTGCCATTTTTTCGATATTTGGACGGCCGTTGGCGACACATGTGTCTGTTGGACTGATATAATATTTCATCCACCTCCTCAGCATATTTCTTCCACCACAAATGATATTCAGTGCATGTCTGACATTGATCAATTTCCTGTTAGTTTGTATGCCCAGTAGCACATTTAACAGGTGGAGGCTTGGGCAAGGTTTCAGTAGGACATACGTGAGTGGGGTTGTTTTCCTTTCTCTTCTGAATATCTATGGCAACGGTGTCCATAGTGCCATTGACAAACTCTCCCTGATGTACTCCCTCTAAATACTCCACCATAGCCTTTTGGAAGTCAGATGTGGGATCCATAATTCTATTGCGGATCTCCTGAGGACTCAGTGAATTTTTAACCCACAAGAGCATGTGTAAATGCAATGTCAGACACCCTTATTGCTCCACAGTGCCATAATATCCAGGGGGCGCTGATGATAGTGGTGGCCGATACTGATACTAATACTGTACGTAAGCTGACAGGCGTCTAATAGGTGTCTAATATCCAAAAATGGTAGACACGCGGGATCTATAGTCGGTGCTTCAGCTCCTTCTCTTACCTTCATACTTTCACCATACTCCTACCAGCGCCGCTGTGTATACTGTACACTGTCTGCAATACATTATAAGTCCTAGTCCCAACCTTTCTGCAAGCCCGTACATCATGTTGCGATCTCAAACTGACAAGGTAGGTGTTATATTCACCTCCCGCCAATGCCATCATGTCCCGCCACGGTGCACATGACATCGCTTAGCCACCCCTCTTCTGTGACCAGTCTGTAAGTGCCAAAATATATTGCCAGCATTTAACTCACTCACTGTTCACGTTTCAGATCAGTTTTATTTTCCTCTGGTGATAATGCTGGTGGACGTCCCTCCGAGCAATTTTTCTCTGCCATTACTGACTACCATAAGCCCCCCCCGCTGACTCGTTTGCATCACGAGATGCTGCCATCCATGGACACAGTCGAGGATGAAGACGCAGAGCTGTGGGCCACCTTTGATGAGCTTCTAGGAAGCTCTGGTTGCCCAGAATGGCTGCACGAGGCGAGTACGGAGGTCAGTGGCACATCGAGCGCACATGCGTACATCTGCCGTATTTCTCACTGGAGGGTTTTTTACTTACTCTACTCATTTTTCATGCAGGCCGTCGTCATCTTCTACAACAGATCCTGTCGTCCCCAATGCCGTTGAAGCTGCTGCGAAGCATGGTCGGGACATCCTAAGGGTGTCAAGAACAAGAACTCTGATGCTGCTGAACGGACCAACAGCGCTCCTCCATCAGAGCTGACTGTGAAGCATGGCCTAGGTAGACCACCTGAAACAGGTCCGAGACAACGGGAACAGCAAGCTGCTGAGGCGGCGGGCATACTCCCCACGACCGGCAAGAAGCGGCCTCCTGGACGACTGAAAAAGAAGGACGGTGTGGGGAAAGTTTGTGTTGAGGTTGTACAGGTATGTCCTGCATTTTTAGCAACAGATCAAGCAAGATTCACATTATGAATAGCACAAACTGCATCTTCCCAGATCAGCGATGTCGTCTGACGCCTCCAGTGAACCTCAGTCCATGCCTCCTGATGGCGGTCATCGCCCTTCATCATCCCCTACACATCATGCAGCCCAGCCTAACCACCCAGAAGATTGTGGTCCATCGTCATCTCCAGCTGCTCTTCCTGCTTCTGCTGCTGCCCCTATTGCTCCAGCATTTGACAGCCGCATCCCCGATGAGGATCCGACGCGGCCATTTGAACCAGTCGAACCCGATGCATAAGACGAGTATATGAGCCTTGTTTAGGATGGGCTGGGCACGGAGGACAACTTTGGCATCCCCGACGATGCAGACATCGACCCGGCCGAAGTCAGTGCTGCCGGAGAGGGTGATCTCAAATAAGGGCAACAACCAAGAGCACTTCCAGGCTGGCTCATGGAGGCATTCAAGGTGTGCATTGCTGAATCATGCGAACAAGGTCCTGACAAACTCCCTGCGCTGTATCGCAATAGCACATTCTAGTTTCCACAGCGGTCATCGTACTTCCTTTTACGGCAAGGGTGGCCTTCACCTCAACTTATCTTCGAGCCACGTTTCTTCCTCTGGGATCCTCTCATGCTTCATGACATTGCTTGTCCGCAGTGCCGTAGTACCCAGCTGAACCGGGATGGTCCCGTTCCATATCCTCAGCGAGTTGTCGATTTTGACTCTGCCTTTTGGATGATCGGGTACAGGTACTGCTGTCCCATATGCACCAACTCAAACACAGGTCGCTCAGAAACAGTGACATTCCGTAGCTGGGATTCTCGGATTGTGGACGCTCTTCCTCACGAGCTTCGCACAAAGTTTCCTGCGAGGCTGAGCAGCCGTAGTGGCATCTCGGAGACTACGTTCCATCTAATGGGGTCATGTTTTCAGAACGAGATGGGCGCAAAGCAGTTCTCTGATGCCCTTTGTGTCCAACACTTGCAGTGGTATGATACCCTCCAGTTACAGTACCTCCACTACCTTCATAATCGACGACACGTCTCAGACTGGCCAACTAGACAGACCTTCGCACCCTTCCTCTCCTTTGACGACAAGTCCGTGGATGGTTATCACGGGTTTGTCCCAAGTGCACCATGGCTTTGGGATATGTATGACGACTTCATGGAGTCTCATGCATCTGACATTGACCAACATACGGTGATGCTGAGTGCTGAGGTCTGTGCGATTGATCACAGCCACAAGGTAAGTGTTGCATGACAGACTATCCTCATTTCCTCTCTGAATCCAGCACCGACAGATCACGAAGCACATTTTTAAGCTTGACGGTGTTGAAATCTACTGCAGAACACTCACTGTCATGAACCAGAAAGGGGAGATACGCATCTGTGACCTTGTTCCTACGAAGTCGCACTCCCATTTCCAGTTGGCGCTCTCTCAAAAGCGCAACTCCCTCACTCTCTATGGACACCAGCAACCCTCACTGTTCTACACCGACAACATGCTCAATAAGGCTTTCCTTGAGAATTCCTTCCCTTCCCTTCGTGAGGCTGTCGTCGCTGTTGAGAAGCATGCACACCTTCCAGAACTGACCATTCCTGATGACATCCTCGTCTTTGTGCGTGAGTTGGTGGCATCTATGGAGCAGGCAATTCATTCGATATACGACCAGACACCAGAGGGATCTACAATAGTGGTCGGGTTGGACACTGAGTGGAACATCGATCTCTTACAAGGCCAGGATGAAACTCAACGGCGGTCCTTCAGATTGCGATTGGTAAGCAGATCTATATTATGAAGGTAAGTAATCCACAGTTTTGCTGGTGATCTCAGAGCTCATGCTTTGTCAGATCAGCCCTCTTCTTGCGAGTGGCACCTTGCCGGCATGTGTACGCAACTTTCTGGCAGATCCATCCATCTGCAAGGTTGGACGGATGGTCAACGTCGATCTACGTCACCTTGAAAGCGAGTGCCATTCATCGGCTCCTTTCTTGGGTGGCCTTGATCTTGCCAAGCTTGCAAAGGAGTGGCGTGTTATCTCCAATGCTCGTACTAGTCTTGCCGATCTCTGTGCAGTTGTTCTGAAGCGGTGTCTCAACAAATCAGTTCCTGAATGGCTCAGCACCAGCTGGGATGACTCTCCACTGTCTCACAAGCACATCACATATGCAGCACTCGATGTGTATGCATCTCTGCAGATCTATCATTCACTCATGGAGGTCCCTGCCCCTGGACTTCTCCCATCTATCCCTCTGTCGCAAACTCCGGTCCTCCTCTATCATATGGATAACACTCGTATCATCGCGCATGGCATCATCTCACCCCATTCCACTGAAGCGCAGTACAATGGGATCAATATTACCAAGATGTGAACAGTGATGACAGTGCAAGAGGTCGTTGTTCCAGGCGCAATTGTGACCACACATCAAAAGTGCACGCTTGCATCATTTGGACCTCTACCCTTCAATATTGTCTGTCTCCGCTCTCATCTCCGGACCTACACACCATGCGCTAGCACACAGGCAGTACCACTAGGCTCCGCTGCACCATTCGACTCCACGCTCCTACCAGACTCTGTGAGACAAGGACCTCTCGGAGATGTGAGCACCGCCGGCACCTCTGAGGCTGATGCTGTACAGCAATTAGCGGAGCAGGAGACATGTGTACCGGAGGGTGCTGAGCCCGCTGAGTCTGGCATCGGGGCCTTGTTACTCGATGACTCAGCACCGGATGGCAATCATGACTCCATGGAGATCCCTTGGGAGATCCCTGACCTCAACACCTTTGAGCGTGACTCCGAGAGCGCGAGTACGGGAGACGCAGTCCTATCGGAAGCAAGCACGCACTGGAGTAACCCGATATGCAGCCGTGTTTTGAAGGACCCTTGGCACGTCGTCAATATGCTCTATATTTCCAAGACACACGGATTGCGGTACACATTTGCACGTGCTCTTTGCGATGCCATCTTCATTCCCGACAAGGGAGACAAGCACACTATCTCACAGTACCTGTCTCACCTCGATCCTCCTCATACTTGGGAAGACGCTCTGCGGACTTCTTCCAAGTGGCTGTGGTGTCAGTCCCGATGCCTGATCCCTCCCCCTGAGCTTCTGTATGCCCAAGTTGGTTCCAGACCTATGGCTCACTGAAGGATGCAAAGACAGGGCTTCCGCTTTTCAACCCTGCAACCTGGCGCACCACCAAGAACATTCTTGTGCTTATTCAGATGGGGTACCTCTCTGACCCTCCCGGTGTTCCACTGTACTATACTATTGGCCTCGATCGCAAGGCGGATAATCTTCCGATCTATTGTTGCATACATGGGACTAACTGGACTGAGGGCGGTGTTCACTGACATCTTTGGACGCACTTGCCGACCTTGGGTGTTTTGCCGCGATATATGCTCAATTGTTTGTACGATTTCATCTTGAGACACAACCTCCTTGTAAGCTACTTCAATCTCTGCTCATATATGCGCTTACATCACCCCTATCGTGCCATAGGTCGGAACTTACAATTCAACTGGTCAACAGTATCGGGGACACTATGATATCTGGCTTGTGAACGAGCTTCAGGAGATGCTGGCACTTGTCGCAGATCTTGTTCCCGATGCTCATCAACTTGGTGGCTGGGTCAATGGCAACCTTTATCAGCGGACATCAGAAGTCTTCGGAATTCTTCCTATTCCGGATGATATCTGCTTGAGCAGTGGTATAGAGGAATTCGTCCCTGCAGCTGATGCTTTGCACTGACACAGCTGGCTTGCCAAGAAGCACGGCACACAAAAAGCTGTCCTTCCGCTTCACTCGCCGGCAGAATATCAACTGTTCAGCGATCTAGTGCGGGAGAACCCCACGTTCAATTCAAGGTCTGATCGTGAACGGGACTGGAGCCAAGCTGTCAAGATCTGGAACCACACTGCTGAGATAAACAGCGGTGCCATGTACAAGGTACGTGAATGTGGTACAGTTGTAAGTTGTGTGCGGTAGTGCTCACCAGTTGAATAATTTAGCTTCCCGAGCATCTGAAGTCATACTTCAATGTATGGCAGTCTAACATGAACATCAAGTCCACACTTTTGCAGACGAAAGAAAGCCGACAGTCCGTGGAGCTCGCTGTTCAAAATCCAGAGCAATCAGAGTGTGCACCTCGAGCCCTTGAGCGCAAGAAGGAGCGAAAGATGGTGATCGCCAGCTTGCTTCCATTGGATGATGAGGTGCGTGTATATTTTGTGCATACCACTCTGGATTTATTTGGCTTACTCTGCTTGACTAGGCAACCATCATGACGGGCAGACTTGGAGCAATAACTGACCTGGAATCTGATCACGCCATCCACCATCCATCGATTCCATCACTACATCCTGTTCTCCCTGCTGCACCATTGTTGTCATCATCAACAGGACTTAATTCCCGCTCCAGAGCCAGGTCCGTTGACTATATAGCCTCCGGATCCGTGCTCAAGCGCACTCAATCCTCTGAGTCCGCTGAACCCCAGCCATCTATAACAGCACAGGTCAATCAACACCTTCGCATCCTTGCCTGGAAACGAGCACTCGCAATCACTGCAGAGAGTGAACCTGCACCCAAGAGACGTCGAAAACTGCGCACTTGCCAAAAGTGTGGGATTGAGACGTGTCCCGATCGAAAGGGTGCATCCTTATGTCGGAGCAATTGTCGAGACTGTGGGAGGAAGGAATGCCGTAGGTGCAACAGCAAGCATCCGGATAAGTCATGTTCTCAAGGGTGGGATGAGTGGCACCATTTACCTTTATTATATCACTCAGTCTATAGCAGCAGCTTTGTGCATGGGTTCAAGTACAGCTTGGTTGTACTTAGGGTAGTTCTGAGAATTGCGACCTGCCTTTTTCAGACAATCAAAAGATCTTTTCCGAGTTGTACACTTCCTTAAGGAGCTTTATACATGTTCATCTAAGACTTCCGAAACTGCGACACGCTCTCTGCGTCGCTTTCCTCCGCTTCTCTGAATATTAATATTAATATTATTCAATTATTTATTTTCCGCCCATCTATATCAGTATCGAGCCATATCCAGATATTTCATCATATAATCCAGGCTTATCTAATCCAACTCCAAGAACATATTTGATAAATATATCTACCATGACTTTGAAAAATCTAGCACCAGCAACAGGATTATTGGCAATCAGATTTATATGCTCCTTTTTATCTCTAAACTCTGGAATAAATTCCTGACTAATGTTCGCAAAATATAATGCTAGTGGATGCTTGATATTAGCAGGTGCGAATGTAACAAACTAAGAAGGTGCACCTAGATAAGACACCAGTGACCAAATTTCATTCTGCATGTACTTTTTGCTAGTCACAGAGCCTTGCACTTTATAGTTGACATGATCAAGGTTAGATAATAGTCGGAAACACTTTTTCTCTTCCTCAGTTTCAGGCTTAACACTGCCCTTCTTCATGTGTTCGATAAGACCAACCAATATCCGTTCATTAATGGTCATCAGCCTTTGTGCCACATCATGAAATTTATTCTTGTTAGCAAGCAAATAATCTGCAGTCCTTGAGCTCTTGATTTGTTCATGGTTCAGGGCAACTAATGGAAACAATAGTTCTAACTAAAAACATTTATCATAATACATCAGCAACTGTTCTTTACGCCTTTGTGAATCGAATAAATGCTTCTAACTCCACCAAGACCATATGGGAATAACCAAGGAAACATTTGGGGATAAAGCGCAGGGTTGTTATATAGACTCTCAGGTTGTTTATATTGACCTATACCTAATACCTTCCCCCCTGACTTGAAATGCTCAACTGCACGTGCTGTAATTTCATAAGGTCTAATTTTTTCTAGGTGCTCCAAGGTTTTTCCTGTCAAACTATGTACAATAAATGGACATTCACCCTCTTCAGTGCCTTCATCTTCATCTAAATTATTCATAGCAGTAGATTCCGGGTCTTGATTAGATCCGGTGGTCTTGGTAAAATTTACAATTACAGGCGGCTCATCTTCAGGATACGAATTAAGATTGTCATATGAAATTTGCAAGTCCGCATAATCGATATGATTGAGCTTCAACCACTCCAATGCAGCCATGACTTTGTTACGCCTTAGTACCATAGGAGTACGCTTATACTTCTTCTCCGTGGGTACATTGGGTCCTATATATATAAAGGCCAAAACATCGTCAAGATCCTCTTTGGGTGGAGGTAGCACAGAATAAATCTTTGGCATCGGAAGAGAATGACTGACAATATTAGCCTTCATTTTTGACATACCAGACATATAGACTTTCACAATACACATGTTGTGTTTTACCCCGGAAATCAATAACTTCTCGGTCCAACTAAGATTCTTGAGGGCTTCTGGAACTTCTCCTATCCATAGACCATTAGCTAGACTATTGACTGGAAGCTTGTTATCAGCAAGGTCACATAAACATGTTGAACAAATGTCATCGCAGTTTGGAAGCATGACTGGTCCAGAAATATATTGAGTAGGTCTGTTGTATACTTACATTCTTTGCGGATCACTGGCTATTCAGGTTCAAGTATGCCCTTGTCAAATTCCACGTCTACTATCTCACACAATTGCGACTTTATTGTCAACAATCCACACACTGCACAGGCAGATTCTTTGTGGATATCAGGATGTATAGCATTTGAAAAGTCTCATATTATATCACCAAGTAAATCTTGTGGTGGTGGCTTAGGTGGAAATGATGTATCTGTGTTATTGATAGATTTTGCGATCAGCTTACTTCGGTTTCTCCAGTATTATTATCGTGTTTTGTAGATGCGTGCTTATTGATGGGGTGGAATATGTAGAGAATATCAGAACAATTTTCGCACAAATGTATTTTTAGCTGTTGTATCAGTTAATCTTTATTACTATGAGCACTGGCTCTTATGTTGTGATATTTTGTAAGCTCCAACAAGCTAGGTCGAGGAAGTCTGTTTACCATAGTATGTAAAGGAATACTAACTGCAATCGCATGAGATGGTAACTGAATATCATCTTTAGTTGTGCACCCTGCATATCGATAGTCATAATCATAATCAATTTGACTATCGATGATGAAAGAATCAAGTTCGCTTGCAGCCCACCTTTGTTCATTAGAACATCTTATTGACTTAGACATTGGTGCTCCACCTACCAGTTTTGAGGATATATCTATTGACTTGATTTTTATATAACCAATGCCATATGAATTATAAATAGCAAATATGGCTGCAATAAAGTCATGATGATATATAGTGTTACGGTTTTTCGCGCCACGTTTGATATCCTAGTCACAGCCACCAACCCTAACCCAGGGTTGACCCATTTCCGGACTCCATACTGTCCACTGATCATTGTTATATAATAGTAGCTACCTCTTTGTCCCCCTTTTGGACTGGCTCACCTGCCATCAGTACTCTAGCCTGCCCTGAAGGCAGATGGTCTGTGCACCTGTCATGTATAGTATATAAGGGCTGTGATGTGGGCTCAGAGACCTTAGATTCTGTCTCTTGTTCGCTCTCCCATCATCTGTAGGCAGCTTAACAGCCCCTGCCATCCTCTGCCTTTTAGTCTAGGCTAATCTATCCTCTACTTCTGTTGCCACCCTCTGTGTGTCTCCATCAGTGAGCCTCCCCCTTTGTTTGTTTTGTGGCACAGTCATTCGGCTGTGACATTAGACAGAATCTCACACCTAGGCCCCTGGCTCAGTGCCTAAGACGCTAGCCAGCCGTCTCTCTTCCCCCCAGGAGTTTTATACACATTTATCATTATCCCCCATTCCCTCCAAGGAGCAAGACCTCCAGGAGTTTACCCGTCGCCACTTCAAGAGGCACGGTCATCGTCCAGTCCAGGATCAAATATCCTGCGCACTTGCGGACTCTGCTGAGGATCGCCTTCGCTACCGCCTTCGGGAGCACGCACCTCTAGTCCCTCGTCGCAAGGCTCTGCCTCGACTCATCCCATACACCCAATCTCTGCCCAACGAACCCCGCGTTCAGGCCTCCATGCCCACGCTACCCACCGCCGTCCTACCACCTATTCCCCTTGTATGTCGCATCTCTGCTGCACTGCTCCCAGCTTTCATCCGCACCAACATCAACGACAACCTCACTATCATCGAGCTCAAGGTCCACGCCGTCCTTAAGCGCCTCCAAGCCGTCTTTGACCGCAAGGCACTCCTCGACGACCTCCCCTACGACCACCGCCTGGCCATCCAACGCATCGGCGATCAACTCGAGTGGATCAGCGACAACATCAGTCACAGCGGACACGGCTGGACCCGCAGCTAGCAACAGAGCATTGATTGGTTCTGTAAGGAGTTTGGGAAGATAAAGTTTTCGGGTTTGGGACAGCACTTTCTTAGAGTAGCAAACACAATTTTCGAGTTAGATAAGTTTGGGTACCTAGACTGGATCGTCTTGTAGTTTCCCTTTTGGCATAGAACACCCCCGGAGTTTGGAATATCATGGCTTCTGGATCTCGCTTTGCAATCCTCCCACTAGATGCCTTCGGCCCTGAAGGCCCACGTACCCCACTCAGCGGAGGAAACCCGCCTGAGACGGAAGCAACCCCCCAGCCGGCATCACAGCACCCCACATGCCCACCATCTCCAACCCCAACCTTAGAACTAATGCGGGAACCCACAACCTGGACGTTTCAAGGCGTGGAATACAACACACTCGAGGAAGCAATCTGAGTATCTGGTGCACATTTCGAAATCCACGTCTCATACATCAATTGGTTGCTGGCAGTAACCAATGACATGGTCAGGAAGGATGTTGTGGAAGTTTACAACCAACTAGGAAACAAGATGTACGAGCACCGGAACTCAACTGTTGTCGACCTCCACGACCTCCGAACTCAGCAAAAGAAATGCATCACCCACACAGTATTTTGCAAGAGTGTAGACGACCTGGAAGCCCGCTGCTACGAACTAGAAACAGAGAACGGGACACTCAAAGCGGAAATGGAAGTCCTCAACAACAACACCATGAGACTCGTTGATGCAGTCAAGGAGCTAAGGACACAGGTTGCTTCCCTCACTGGTCGCCCTGGTATGACAACCGCCCACGTATCCTCGACAACTGTTTCCTCCAGCAAC
Organism: Ganoderma leucocontextum; assembly: GCA_020736865.1. Taxonomy (NCBI): domain Eukaryota; kingdom Fungi; phylum Basidiomycota; class Agaricomycetes; order Polyporales; family Polyporaceae; genus Ganoderma; species Ganoderma leucocontextum. The sequence goes on from JAHKGY010000006.1 coordinate 1,954,292, forward strand.
ACTCACCGGCCTAGAATTGCGGACCCCCCCAAGTTTAAAGGCAAAACTCCGGATCTTACGGTGGAGCAATGGTTCCAGAAACTCGGCATTTGGTTCCGATATCAGAGCATCACGGCAGACGATGACAAGATCACCACCGCTCTATTATTCTTAGAAGGAGGAGCCCAGTCGTACATGGATGACTGCGCCCAAAAGGCCGCAGACAACACCTACCTTGGCACATGGACCAGTTTCGTCGACCGGCTCAAGAGTGGATACCGAGAACTCGCACCTGAGAAGTCCGCCCAACAGTCCTTGGAAGAACTCTGCGCCAAGTCTCACTCATCCATCGCCTCGTTTGCGGAGAACTTCCGCCGTTTTGCGATCAAGTCCGGCTATTCTGATGTAGAACTCATTCACCGCATCGATGCTCAGTGCAAGGGTGATCTCCGTACCACCATGATCACCCACCGCTCTATGTCACCATTTACTATTCCGACAAAGTGGGAGAACTTCCTTGACTGGGTGCTCGAGATCGAGATGAACTACCGAGGAAACAAGTACCACAAGGCCGCCTCCTCATCAAGGCCCACCAGGGACCCTGACACTATGGACATTGATGCAATGCGCAAGCCAGAGAAGCTCTCCAAGGAACAAGAGGACTGGCTAGCCAAGAAGATGTGCTTCTGGTGCGGCAAACACCCATACAAGTCTGGCACCAAGTGTCGCAACCCGGTGTACAAGGGGTACTACAAGCTCCCTGACTTCAAAGGCAAGGGTGTCGCACCGACCAAGATATGGGCCGTCGAGGAAGAACCCAAGACCGAAGACCAGGACCGAATGGAGTTTATTGTCCACGCGCTCAAGGAGTTTGAACTCAAGAGCAAGCAGGAGAACCGGGAGACTGCCGCACGGATCGTCAAAATCAATGAGCAGGATTTTCTCCAGCGGATGTGACGGGGACTGGCCGTAACATCCAATCCATATGTACTAGTAATGTTAACCACCTAGAGGAGTCGTTTGTACCTAAATCGAACTATGTATATCTCGCTTCATCATGCAGACAGCGACAGTCACTTGATTTAAAGCTCACCCTCAGGCAAGGTATACGTGAAATCCAGTCAGAAGGGCTCCTAGATTGTGGAGCCTATTCGAGTTTTGCACACTATCGGTTTGTTCAGGAACATGGCCTGGAATTACGATGCCTCTCACGCGAGATACGAGTGTTCAATGCCAATGCGACGGAGAACAAGAAGGGTCTGATCATGCACTACGCTCGGTGTCTCGTCACAATCGACAACCACACTAGTTGGCAGTCTTTCCTGGTCACAGATATAGGAAACCGGGATATCATCGTCGGCATGACTTTCCTCCGGGAACATAACCCAGAAGTTGATTGGAAGGCTGGTCAAGTAAAGTTTACACGCTGTCTGCACTCCTGCCTACCCAAGCTAGTCTCAGTATAGGACGAAGAAATCTAGACGGTGGAAGAGCCCCGACTAGAGGAGTTTGCACGAGACACCTACGGTCAGCTAGACTGCGAGCCCTGGGACAGTACCGAACAGTTTGTATATTGGATGCAGTTTTCTGATGACCCTGATGCCCGCGCGCTGCAAACACGGATCAAGGAGAAGAAGGGAGGAACATCGCTGCCAGGAAGCCAGGACAAGGACTACTGGTCTAACCATGTACCCGCCTACTATCATCAGTATGGTGATGTGTTTTCCAAGACAGCTTCAGAGCGAATGCCTACTCGCAAGCCCTATGATCACCCCATCGAGTTTGTGGAAGGAGCAACACTGCCAAAGCCGGCCAAGCTTTACCCACTCAACCCCCAGGAACGGAACTCCCTGGATGGATGGATGGATGAGCAGGAAGCTAAGGGATATATCCGACGGTCAAAGAGCCCAGCTGCTGCCCCTGTATTCTTTGTCAAGAAAAAGGATGGCAGCCTGCGACTAGTACAGGACTACCGTGCCCTCAACGCCATCACCAAGAAGGACAAGTTTCCCATACCACGGATCCCGGACCTTATCGACCGTTTATCCCAGTTGTCAATCTTCACCTCGCTGGACCTGAGGTGGGGATACAACAATGTCCGTATACGTGAAGGAGATGAAGAGAAGGCAGCGTTTATTACCCACCGTGGTCTGTACGAGCCAACGGTGATGACGTTTGGTCTTTGCAATGCCCCAAGTACCTTCCAAGCTATGATGAATGAGATCCTCAAAGAAGAGATTGCGACGGGACATGTGGTAGTTTACATCGATGACATTCTTATCTTCACGGACAACCTCACACTTCACCGGCAACTCACGGAATGGGTGCTTCAGAAGTTACGAGCAAATGACCTCTTCATCAAGCCTGAGAAGTGCAAGTTTGAGCAACAGTCGGTCAAATTCCTTGGGTTGATCATCTCGAAGGATTCTATTATGATGGACCTGACTAAGGTCGAAGGCGTGAAGAATTGGCCAACATCTACCAAAGTCAAGCATGTACAAGCTTTCCTCGGCCTTGCCAATTTCTACCGACGTTTCATCAAGGACTTCTCGAAGATAGCTCACCCGCTCACGGTTCTCACCTGCAAGGACGCACCTTGGCAGTGGGGAGAAGATCAGGAGAACGCCTTCCAGAGCCTCAAGACTGCCTTCACCACTGCTCCGATCCTCCAAATCCCCAATGACACTGCACCCTTCCGCCTGGAAACAGACTCGTCGGACTTTGCCACAGGGGCAGTACTGGAGCAGTTGGGCGAAGATAAACTATGGCACCCAGTAGCATTCTACTCCAAGTCCTTGAATGAGCACGAACGCAACTATGAGATTTATGACAAGGAGCTACTGGCCATCATACGTGCATTGGAGGAATATCGCCACTACCTGGAAGGCCACCCAGAGTCTGTTGAAATCTGGTCGGATCACCTCAACCTTACCTACTTCCGACAGGCCCAGAAACTCACTCGTCGTCAAGCTCGCTGGAGTTTGTTCCTTTCCCGTTTCAACTTCAACCTGCAGCATCGATCTGGCAAGACAATGCTTCGCGCCGACCCTCTGTCCAGGAGGCCAGATCATGAGAAGGGGGTAAGCAGCGATAATGATGGTCGAACACTGCTGAAGCTGGAGTTTTTTGCCATCAAGGCCATGCAAACCGCCCATGCCTCCGAGGTCGACAATAGACAACTACTGGACAAGATCAAGAAGGCGCTCGAAGATGACACAATGACCAAGGACTACAAGGCACTGCTCGATAGCGGACCACGGGAGTTTGGAAAAGCACTGCAGGAATGGAACTTCGAGAATGGCCTACTGCTCTACAGAGGAAAGGTTTACGTCCCAAAGGACCAGGAACTACGACTGGAGCTGCTCAAACTCCACCACGACACTACACTCGCAGGACACCCTGGCCGATGAAGACCCAGGAGCTTATCAGCCGCAACTACTGGTGGCCTGGAATGTCAGTCGATGTCAAGAAGTATGTCAAAGGGTGTGATACATGCCAACGGAACAAGACCTCACGCAACCCTCCCTTCGGACTATTGCAGCCAAACGAAGTCCCAGCTGGACCATGGGAGATCTGGAGCATTGACCTCATCACTCAACTCCCTGAGTCCTGCGACAGACACGGCAACGTTTACACAGCCATTGCAGTAGTAGTAGACCGGTTGACCAAGCGAGCCCACTTCTTCGCGTGTGATGACCACTTCTCAGCCTCGGATGTGGCAGAACTCATATATGAACATATACTCAAACACCATGGCCTACCCCGACAACTCATCTCGGACCGAGGGACACAGTTTGCTAGTGTGCTCTTCAAAGAGTTTTGTGGAAAGTTGGGTATCCGAGCCTCAATGTCGACTGCCTACCACCCCCAGACCGATGGCCAGACAGAAAGAGTTAACCAGTCATTGGAACAGTACCTGCGGATCTTCACCGAACATCGCCCAGATGATTGGGCCTCCCTCCTATCCACTGCAGAGTTTTCCTACAACAATGCTGCACATGAGTCCACTGGCTTATCACCCTTCTTTGTGGAATACGGATACCACCCCAAAATGGCCCCAGACGTACAGAGAGAACTAGGCTTCCCGACCCTCAAGGACATCTTCCAGTACTGAACAAAAGCCTGAGAACAGGCTCAAGCATCCCTAACCCTCGCTGCAGAACGAATGAAGTGGTACTATGACAAGCACAAGAGTGAAGTACCGTTCAAGGTTGGGGACAAGGTCCTGCTCAAAGGAAGAGATCTCAAGATCAAACAGTCATCGGCCAAGCTATCGGCAAAGAACTATGGGCCCTACGAAATCATCGAGCAAGTAGGGCCTATTGACTTCCGTCTACAACTCCCAGCCAAGAACAAGGTCCACCCCGTTTTCCATGCCTCCAAGCTCGTCCCTTACCACGAGGACGAGATCGGTAACCGTAACTCCTCCAAACCACCAGCCATGGAAGTGGAAGGACATGACGAGTTTGAGGTTGAAAAGATCCTCGACTCTAAGACCTACTATGGATATGTCCAATACCTTGTGAAGTGGGTTGGGTACGACATCAGCGAGGCCACCTGGGAACCTGTACGGAACGTCAAACACTGCAAGGAACTGCTTGATGAATTCCACGCCTCACACCCAGACGCGGTTCAGCCCATATCTCTTACCAACCCGCGACCAGTGCAAGCTCAGTTTAATCGTCAAGTTTGGTATGATCGCTTCGCTGGAGCTCAGCCTTGAGGAGGGGGTAGTGTCACGGTTTTTCGCGCCACGTTTGGTATCCTAGTCACAGCCACCAACCCTAACCCAGGATTGACCCATTTCTGAACTCTATACTGTACACTGATCATCGTTATGTAATAGTAGCTACCTCTTTGTTCTCCTTTCGGACTGGCTCACCTGCCATCAGTACTCTAGCCTGCCCTGAAGGCAGATGGTCTGTGCACCTGTCATGTATAGTATATAAGGGCTGTGATGTGGGCTCAGAGACCTTAGATTCTGTCTCTTGTTCACTCTCCCATCATCTGTAGGCAGCTTAACAGCCCCTGCCATCCTCTGCCTTCTAGTCTAGGCCAATCTATCCTCTACTTCTGTTGCCACCCTCTGTGTGTCTCCATCAGTGAGCCTCCCCTTTGTTTGTTTTGTGGCACAGTCATTCGGCTGTGACACATAGTACCCTGCTGTAGTTGTAGACATATTCTCTTTATGACGATAGTCCGAGATGCATGTAACACAGATGTATGTAACACAGATTGTACCCCGTAGTGAAATAAGCATCCTTTATAAATATTCACATAAGATAAACAGTTGTCAGATTTAGAAGTATAGTTCACATAAGATAATAGGTATATTTTACAATAGTTGCATGTGGAAAGAATGCCGCCCACAAGGGGCTTGGTGCTTACCAAGAGGGTGCTCGAAACCCTGCCCACAAGGGGCTCGGTGCTTGTCAAGAGGGTGCCCGATAAACCTCCGCCCCACCGGGACATTAAAAAACAAGAAGCAATTCCTCCTTCACTGGAGAGGGACCCTATATTATAATGTTGAGATGATATTAATACGGTATAAGTATGGCTTTACTCACCGAAGATGGGTTCTCCATAATGTTTGGGGCTCAGCGGGAGAAAGTTTGATGAACCTCCGTCCCGTTGAGATGATAGATTAGAAGGTATATATACTCCTTCATGGGCGAAGCCTATATATGCATATTCAGAATATATGCAGCAAAGTATTGGGTTGTACACTTACTGCAGGTGGAACTCGCTCTGTTAGTTAAGTGTGATGTTTGTAACAAGGCTATTATCCATGGAAATGCATTAGCCTTCCAGAGGAGACAGCCCATTATCCATAGAAAGAGAGAGAGATAGGCCAGAGGCTTCATAGCGTGTATTTGCGAGTTGGTTGTGAGAAAGAGGATGACAGCAGGATCTAGGCGACTCTAAATGCTCAAGCGCCCAAAGTTCAACTTCGCATCATGTGATTTTGAATGTCAGATGCCAAAGGGGAAAGTGCCCATTCATCCGAACTTCAGCTCATCTTGTTCTCTCATACCCTCTTATTCTATTAAACTGTGTTCTTCCAAATAGTAAGTAATTTATAGTGCTAATGGAGTACACCGCTAATGACTTGATTTATCTTGCGTTCAAACATCTAAAGCCCCACCATGAACACCTTTTCTGCTGCATTTGCTCCCAATATCTCCGATCCTCTTACTCGGGCCTTTAGCAAGTGTCGCATCTCTGACAACATATTTTCTCACCTTGGCCCCATCCAACTCACTCGAACATCCTCCCTCAATCGCATCATTCATCGGGTGGCAATGGACTTCAATATGCGCGCTTACAATGTAAATCGAAGGCTTTCACATTTCTTTGATGACCCTCTTTCCTTCTGATCTCTCATGGCTCAGACTTATACCCTCATCTCTAGATCCTTTGCCCTGCAACTCCTCGATCGCACATATTATCCTGATTTCAACCTGGATGTTTATGTTCTTCCAAACAATGACCTTCTTGACATTGCGGCATACCTGTTCCAGCAAGGATATAGGTACATGCCTCAGCCCGGACAATATATGGACTTCATCAAAGATGCTGAGCTTGTCCTTGCCACTCTTGATAAGATGCTGTACATTATGGACAATGATGATGAGCATCCCTCCTTGACCTTGTACCACCACCATCTCGAGTAGACGCTCGCTCCACCAGCCGTTACACGTCTCCTCCCTCCTATCCCTACCCTCCCCCACCTTCCATGGTCCCCACACACTTCCCACTACCACCGAGGTCACCCCACACACGATGAGCGAGGGCCATAGTGCCCAAGCCGTACACACCGGCACTGACGGCGGGGCTAGTTGTCCCAGACGATCCCCGTCAGTCGACCCCATCGATCGCCCATCGCGCGATCGCACCCAAACGGGCATAGCCCTCCGACAAATCGCGGGCGGCGTATCCACATCCCCGCCCGTCCTCCCGTCGCAGCCTGACGACGACGACGAACTCATTTCCTTCGGGACCACCGAGGATAGATTCGATCCTTCGGAGCCAACAGCGGCCGCCCCCATGGACACTCACGCCGACGACGACGTCGAATTCGAGGACGTCGCACCATCCCCCCACATTACACCCCCGCCGCCATACTCATCCACGATGGTGCCCACTTCACAAACACAGCAGGAAGCCAAGCTTGCAATCTCCCCATCCCACGGGGAGGCTCCGCGTCCCACGCCCTCCGCCTCGCCCGAATTGCATGCCTCCTATGAGGCGAGCCAGAACCCCCACACTGACGCCGAGATGTCCAACGCCCAGTCGGCACCCTGGCCCCCTTCATCTGCATCGTCCGTGGAAGCCGACCTCGATGATTACATCACCGGCGAAGAGACCATTGCACTCATCGCCAATGCACAACCCATCCCACTCCTCACCACCACACACGGTCTCGACTTTGGGATGCACGCATGCGTGCAGCATCTCAACGCCATCAAGGAATACCTTGCCACCAACCGCCGACTCATTCGGGTCTGTATCTCTGATCCTGAACCCGGATCCATCAATGCACTCGCCGCCGACGACTTCTGGGCTTCCGCACTCACTGCAGTCGACCAGATCACCGGCCTCATTTCGTACATCATGCCCGGTGAACGTCGTCATATTGACACGTGTACCAGGACCATCGAGGACGTCATACTTGACGCCGCCGTTGTGACCCGCGAAGCCTCTTCCACACGCCAACGACTCCTCTTCGAAGCGCACACTGTCAAGCACCAGCCGACCACCAACAGCTTCCGGCAGGACATACACGCACGCCGCTGTGACATCGACGAGCGAACAGCCGCGCGACAACACGTCGCCGATGCCACCGAAGAAACCGAGCGGCTGATGGCCCAGCGCGGCACCACCAGTGCCAAAGGCAAAGGGGTCGACAAGGGCACATGCTTCACCTGGGGAAACGCGCCCCCCATCGACCCCACACAGCACATCAATGTCCAGTCACGCACACGCCTCTTTTCCGGCGTCCCTCAGACCGTCCCACCTGCCACACCATCCCCCGACCCCATGCCCGTGACCGCTGTCCGGACCTGGGCCGAAGGGCTTCCACCCACCACGTTGCACGAGCCGCATAAGCGCCTCATCGACAGGCTGTCCACCCCTTTCCCGGCGGACAGCAACACGCACTGCGACGAGCCTATGACGGAGGACGATGAGGACGTCGTACAGAGAGCCCCCAAACCAGTTGCCGTCGCAGCGCCCGCACCAACCATCCGAACCAACAAACGAAAGACGAGGGAATTGCCTAAGCCACGCGCCCCCACGCCCGCCCCAGCCCCAATCGTCCAACCCGCACCGAAACCCGTAGCAACGGACTTCGTGTCCGACTACCAGCGCTTCGTCAAGCGGACAGGCATCCAGAACCCCCTCGATGCCCTTGACTCATACACACACCTCCAGTCGCTCCATCGCCAGGTGACCATGCTTGACGGTCTTCCAACGGCCGCCCACCAACCCAAACCCCCGACAACCGCCCCTCCATCCCCGCGCGCCGGCTCGCATGGGTCCAACGCGGGCCCTGCACACAAGAAGCCGAAACGCGCCCCCATGTCCGTTTCCAAGCTCCTCTACATCTCCTACACACACGCGCGCCTGATCCCAAACATCAACCTGTGCCGTCCGGCGCCGCTGATCCTCGACCAGGTCAAGGCGATCACATCCGCGCTGCTGCACGAACAGCCGTCTCAAGCGGCGCCGCTAGCGTCCGTCACCTACCGCCGTGCGGCTTGGAACCGCCAGGGCAGCACCCTCACACTCACCCTCGATGATGTCCCCAACAAGGACACGGCCGTGGCCGTCAAGAATGTCGTCGCGATGGCACTGAATGTTGCCAACTTCGAACTCAGCATCAAGCACCACGAGTACATCTCGAGCGTGGTGTTCCACAACGTTGCGGGCATCGCCTTCAATGACCAAAACCAGCCGCAGAAGCTTGAGCCCTTGCAGGTGCTCGCCGACGCGATCAACCGATCCACAAATGGCACGTGGAAGAAGGCCCTCCGCGACGGTGACGTCACCGAAGCACGCTGGGCCCCATTCCACACCGGCTCCACAAACACGACACTGTTCGTCAACATCAATGACATGTCCCTCTACGCTATCACCAACGCCCTGCAAGGCTCTCGCCTGTCCTTTGACAACGGCGACAGCACCTGCATGGGAGTCATCGACAAGACCACCATGCCGCAGTGCGGCTGATGCTACCGCTACGGCCACTCGCCGGGGGCGTGCCGCCTCCCGGCACAGTGGTGCTGCCTATGCGGCTCGCACCACGAGGCCTACCACCACGATAACTTTGTCACGATGCACGGAGCCAACGCGTACCCCGTTCGGTGCGTCAACTGCTTCCTCCCCCACCGGTCCGACTCCAAGGACTGTATCTTCTACAAATGGCACGTGTCAACGACCTGGATCAACGACGCCTACGCATACATGTCCCACGCCGACCCCGCACACCCTCCACAAGACCTGACCGCGGTCGTCCCCATCCGTCGCGAGACTAGGACCACCGCCCCGGGCTTGCACATCGACAACCCGCAATACGACCCGAACGCCTGGCACTCCGCTGGCTTCGGTCCACACGGGCGCAAGAACACTGCCAAAGCGCCGGCCCAGTTGCAGGTCCATCCAACGGCCCCAACACATGCACGTGGCAGCAAGCCATGACCGAGGAGGGATCGTACTCCCCGCTCCCTCCACGACCCGCGTCCCGTGAGGGCCCCGCCCAACGAGGCGGACGCAGAAGGGCCCCCAAACCCAAAAAGGTGGCCTATTCCCCTTTCACAATCGTGTCCATCTACTCCACTAACGCACCCCCCTCTTTGCCAGGACCCAGCCCAACGCGGGGCTCGGTACTCGCCCCTCGAATGAGCGATTGTCAAGGGCTAGCGGAGGACGGGTTTCTTACGGACGTACCTATCGTTCCGATTGTATTCACACATGCATACAAATCTGTATCCATTTCTTCATGATCGTTACAACTTCACAATCGACCGACAATGCGAAATCCGCATCCCCGCCATGCGGCAGCGCGTCTGACCAGTTACGTCCCATTGAGTATGTAGATCAGACCGCCGACTCGCTCCAAGCATCTCTGCAACACAACATCACGAGCGGCTACCCCGTCAGCATTTTGCCCGACGGGCACCGCACGGAACCACACACACCTCCCGACCCGTATCGAGCGGCGCACCCCGTGTCCATTGAATCGGATCACCGATACGACGAGTGGGATGACAACCCGACCCCGCCTTACTTGCCGAGAGCATCGCCGCACCCATCCTCGCATTCACATACGTACATAAATCGCCGCCCACAGTCGGAGTCAACCCAATTTGAGCCGATCAGCGACCACACCCCATCACAGCCACCGTTGTCACAGGTCCCCGCCACACCAATGGCCATTCCGGACACGAACTCACCACACCCACACTGGGACGACGTTATTGTCTCACCAGTCACACCGGACACACCCATACCTATTCCGCCCCGGGACCCACTCGACAGGACCATCCCAATCCACCCGGCCCCTCCTACAACCGGACCACAAGGCGACACCCCTGTGTCCATCCGGATCATATACCAAAATGTCTACCACATGTCGCACCAAACGACCATGCTATTGGAACGCTACCAACACACGCACGATGTCATCATAGTCACCGAACCATGGTACGGCACCATCCGAGCGATGGGACTAGACACCAAGTTCACACATGCTCCGAAAGACCGACGTGTTGCCAGCCCCTCCCCTCCGTGCGACCCGTCTCCAGCACCGACACCCAAACTGACTCACCCCGCTATCCGGGAAGTCATACCCACCTCACAACCGGACGCCGACACGGACATTCGCACCAATATGTTCGCTCCAGTCCACATCGCTCCGTCCGGCGTCCCACCGCCCACAGGAGACACCGACGACTACGAAGCCGCACCAACAGTGCAACGACTCCGTCGCAAAGCCCCACCCGATCCCAAAGGCAACCACCTGTATGGAACACAGTCACACCCAAACTGGACCTTGCTCGAAACCGAGCGCAATGCACGCATTGCGGTCTACGTAAACAAACAGATGGTGCGCGCTACGGCCACCATCGACTCCAAAATCAAATCCAGAGACGTGGCACTGCTCCGGCTGCGCCCCGATCGAACTTCCGACACCATCAACATCCTGGGGCTCTACAACGACACGCAGTGCACAGCGCTGGAGTTCCTAGTAGACCACATCAACTACCTCCCCGCCATACACCTATGCGGCGGCGACTACAACCTCCATGGTCGTGACTGGGACACAATATACCCAACCACGTCCATGCGCCACAACCTCATGCTAGTCAACCTGCTCCATGGAGTGCTCGGTCATCGACTCCTCTCCCCCCCGGATGTAGTTACCTTCCTCTCGGATAACAAAAAACTACGAGGCACGGTCATCGACCTCGTGTGGTTGGACGTCGAAAGCGACGCAACCATGCAAGTCATCGCAAACGACCGAGGCTTTTTGGACCACGCCATCCTCGACGTCAAGCTACAAACGGAACCATGGTCATCGCTCGGTGACCCATCGGTTTCCCGCGACTCCGACGACGAAACAGACATGCTCAAGTCGCTCGAAACCGACTTGCCTAACATCCTGCCGTCGCACGAATACTCGTCAGAGATTCACGATGAACACACTGTACCAACCAACACTGTTGACATCGAAGCTGCAGCTTTGCGACTCTTTGACCTCTTCACAAAAACATGGAAGTCGTTTGCCACGCCCAAACGCTTCTGCGGCAAGTCCACATCATGGTGGAACCCCAAACTCACCATGCTCAAACAAACAACCGCCGCCGCTTCCTGGGATGCCACCCCGATCTGGTAGCGACACCACCTCTCCCGATGGATGACGAAGAAACAACGCTTCGCGCCAGAGTTCCTCAACCGATACGGATACCACGACTGCGAGAAGGCCGCCATCAAACACGCGGAATGGCGCCGCCTACTCCGCGCCGAAATGCGCAAAGCACGCAACAAACATATGGAAACTCGCATCCGCGAAATTTCCGAGAACTCCAAGCGCGTCTGGGACCTCGCTGGTTGGACCGGACTCCGCAGGTCCTCCACGATGAGCGAGATTGTCCACAACGGGCACACCCTGTCCAGCCACGAAGAACTGTGGCCAGCGATGAATGAGGTCTTCTAGGGCTGAACACGGATCGATCCACGGATGATCCGGATCCGAACCTGCGGATCAAAGCCCTTCTGGAGGTCTGATCCAGATCCACATGGATCAGATCCGCCAGGTGAGCCGGATCCGCAGGAGCCGGATCCGAAATCCGCGGATCGATCTGCACAATGAAAGTGTAGGAAGAGGGAGGAGGAGAATATCAGTGTATCTTAGGAACCTGTGGACGGATCATGACGGTCTATATACCGCCAGAAAGCCACAGCCCGTGGCATTCCAACGAGCTATAGATCGTCCTAGCACATGAAGGATTGGTCGAGATATGGAGGGAACACAATAGAGGGATGGAGGGGGAAAAGAAGTGATAATAACGCACCATATATTGGACTAAGCAGGATGGTTGGGGGCATGTTCGACGGTGAATTCAAAGAGGTAACGACTCTGAAAAAAGCCAGACAATCTGGGGAGAATTGATCCCGGAAGGTAGGGGAGAAAGGGTGTGGGAGGAGGTGAGTTGGTATAGACAATTGGTGACTAATGGGTGAGCGAAAACTTACGGTCTTGAGCTCGTTAAAAGGCCCTTAGAAACCCCTTTGTGACGAGCCAACAACTATCTAAATCGAGCAATAAATGGTCGAGCTATCATCTAATCTTCCTCCTGGGGAGGAGGAGGAGAACATGTTGATATCTCGGGGTCCCATGGACGGATTGTGACGTTCAATATATCGTCAGAAAGCCACAGTTTGTAGTGTTCTAACGGTGTATTGAACGTAACGACCGAGTAGGAACCCGCCGAGATATCAGCCAAACACTATCTCAGTGAAGGGGAGGAGGAGGGGAGGCAGGTACCGCAACTTGTAGCGGTCTAAAATGAACGATCTCATGCTCGTTCGATAGGGAATTGATGAGGGAAGACACACCGGAAGTTACGAAAGAAACGGACAAGAAATGAATGCGGTATAAAGGAAACAATTGGGAGGGTGGTGGGGCAGAATGTACGCACAATAGCAATTGAACGGAATGACGAAAACGTACGACTTCTATCTCGTTAGAAAGCCCTATTTACTACCTTTCCAACGCGGTATTGATCGTCCTGACCGTCCCGGAAATGAATGAGATATGGCTGGATCTTCAGCCTGGTCTGAGGCTATAGGCCTAAACTTCGAGGTTTTGCTGCAAAGAAGAGTTCCTAGACACAGAAGATGAGCAATAAGATATTAGAGCCCCCAGTAAGGTCGAAACATTGAAGCAAAGATAGTGTAGATGAGAGGTTATAAGCTAGGGAACAGAGTTGCGGATCACCCGCAGCGGATCCTTTGGCCCCTCTAACCCTAACCCGGATCCGCATATGATCCGGGTCCGGAAGAGCCGGATCCGCGGATCCGGTTCATGGCGGCTCCGGCTCCGGGTTTCTGCGGCTCAACCCGCAAGGTGATCCGGAGCCGTGTTCAGCCCTAAGGTCTTCCATTCCGCTCTCAACTGGCCAGTTGACGAGACGATCGTCGAAGACCTTCCCGCCCATGACGAACGATCTTGGCCCCCATTCAGCTCACGAGAGCTTCGGGATGCCATCGAAAAAACCACATCCGCATCTGCCACCGGCTGGGACCACATCCACTGGCGGCACCTCAAACACCTCATCAACCCGAAGAAGAACCCGAAGACCGCGGACAAAATCCTGCAGGGCTTCCGCGCTCTCTTCAACGCATGCATCACGACAGCGTCATGGCCGGAGGAGTTCCGCCGTGCCCTCACGGTCATAATCCCTAAGCCACACAAACCCGATTACTCCAAACTCAAGGCCTACCGGCCCATCGTCCTGCTTAGCTGCACGGCGAAATGGCTCGAAAAAACCATCAACAACCGCTTGCAGTTCGATTGCCACAAACACGGCATCCTACACCCATGCCAATTCGGCAGCGCCTGGCAGAAGTCCACCGTCAACGCCGTCTTGTTCCTCACGACACACATATGCAACGGATGGAAACAGAAACAGGTAACGTCGATGCTTGGCTTCGATGTCGCCCAATTCTACCCATCCGTCAACCACGACCTGCTAATTGGCATATTGCGCCGCGGCGGATTCAGCTACCAGTTTTGCACATTCATGCGCTCGTACTTCGCACCGCGAAAGTCATCTTTCCGGTTCGGGAACACAGAATCGCCCGAGTTTGAATGCCCGAAGGTGGACCTCGGACAGGGTTCGTCCCTGTCCTCCACCTTCTCGGCCATCTACGTCTCCCCCGTCCTCCACAAGGTGGCCGGCACCACGGTGACCGAGGCCCACGGACGCGGACACGCACTCCAGTTCTATGTCGACGACGGCAACCTCATCGCCACGTCTGCATCGACAGAAGCTAACAACTACCTACTCGCCAAATTCTACCACATTCTGGAAACGCAACTCACACGACTCGGCCTCATTATTGAACACGAAAAGGACGAGCTTATCCACTTCACACTCCCGCGCAAACGGACCGCGCTATTGCCCAGCGAACACTTTGCCGCCTTCTGCCCACTCAACCTCAAATCGGGCCCTTGGATGCGCGAAAACCCACTAGCAGCTTCCAGCTGCGTCAAACACCTCGGCTTCTTTCTGGAGCCTGACCTGTCGTTTCGACAACACATCCGTTTCTATGCCAAAAAGGGCAACACCGCCACACTTGCACATTGAATGCTCGGCACATCCATCCGAGGCCTCACACCCACTCAGCGCCGAACACTATACGTGTCGTGCACGCTACCCATCATCACATACGGTTGCCCGGTCTGGTACTGCCCCTACAAAGGCACAACTCTCATGCCGCCGCTCAAAGTCACACAGAACGCTGCCCTCCGATGGATCACTGGCACGTTCAAAACCACACCCTCTGGCATGCTCCCCGTACTTGCAGGGGTCATGCCCATCCATCACTACATGCAGAAACTGCGCGCACGGTCGCTTTTACGCATCCACACTCTGATGGCTACACACCCCATCAAAGCGCTGTTTCCCAACATGTACGAAAGATCGACACTCTCGCCGTACGTCCGCTTCACGCTCCTGGATGGAAAGCCCGCCAGCGGCGATTACCAAGCAGGCATCACGTCGAAAGACGACGCCTTCCACCAAACGTGGGATCATGGCCACGGCGACGTGAGCCACGATCTCAACGCGCCCGCGTGCACATACACATACGACCCGGTAGACCCCGAATGCCGGCCTGGCGACCGCATTTCTGACGTCTTCCACGATCGCATTACACTCCACCTCGAACACCCGAAGAAGAGCGACGACAACGCCCTCCAGCAATGGATCGCCGAAACTCTCACACCACGAATCGAAAAGGCCATGGACGACCCGGATTGTCTCGTCTTCTTCACAGACGGATCCGCTACAAGCAAGGGTGGCTCCGGCTCTGGCGGCTACATCATGCATCACCTCCACAAACGCATACAGTCCGACGCCGCATGGTTCGGACGAGGCTTTTCATACGATATTGAGAAACTGGCGTTTTCATGGGTGCTCGCCGATGGCGCTGCCAGCTCGCTGAATGCTGGACACATCTTCATCTTCACTGACTCGGAATCACTGGGGAGGGCCTTCCTTGACGTCAAAGACGGCAACGCGGCCTCCCTACACATCGCGCGAACGCTACGAAACTGGTTTGGCCGCTCCCCCACGCACCAACTCAGTGTCTCGTACGTACCAGGCCACTCCGGGGTCCCGGGCAATGAAGCCATCGACGAGCTCGTAGGGCGCCGTCCGGACTCCTTCCTACGCAGACACCAACCTCGCTTGCCTTCCTCTGGGCAAAAATCACGCGCGACATCACCGACACCGATCTTCGGTCTCGAACACATCCACAACACCCCGACCGCCTCGCTGCCCACATGGGACACGACATCTCCAAGGGCCACATAACGCAGGTCATCCAAAAACTCACACACGTGTCGAAAAACTCCCCCATCCGCCGATGGAAACACATCAGCATCAATCGCATGTCGCGCTTATTCCACGCCATCACCGGACACGCTCCCATAGGGAAGTTCCGGATGAAGATGCGCGAAAAACACCACGAACCCACATTCTGCCCATGCGGTTACAACCCGCAAGCAGAACCTGGCACACGCGCGATACAGGACTTCGAACATATCCTCATCGAATGTCCCTTCTACTTCCGCCGACCAGTTGCCGATGCCAATGACAATCCAACTGCGCCGGATTACCTGAACGAGCTCGACCCTTTCCCGCTCATTCTACAATTTCTCTTGGACAACCCCACTGCGTTCACGTTCGCGGAGGTACCTGAGAGCTCGATTCTCGAGGAAAAAACATACGACCTACACCACCGCACGGGCGCAGTCGCATGGTCCCTCTTTCGAGAGGACCCGACCGGCTTCCTTAGAGGCCTGCCCAGCGGATGCCCATACACACCCGACTCCGATGATATCAACCCCACGGATTTCATCTGAACGTTCTACCACAACCTCGCGGCATATAAGCCATGGGCCACACACGCACTCAATATACGCATCCTTCAGCCCCATGCGAAGGAAACCACGCGCGTATACATCAACACCCTGATAGCCCTCGGACACTACGACGTCCTGGCCGACCTCACTGACCGTTCCCAGACGCACCAGTCTGGCTCTCACTCGTCAGGCCGCCCGGTTTAGCTGCGGTCACCCGGTCGGCCCTCCCTACCACTACTGGCCTACGGCCGTGGTCCTACCCACGCGGGTTCCCCTCGCACGATGCTCAAACGAACGTAGGATAGCAGGAGATGCGCTGCTAAGTGGATACATAAGCTCCTCATATAATACAGTAATGCCAACATCCTGAGAGTATTAAAAAAAAAAAAAAAAGACAATGATGATGAGATCAATCTGCTCTATCATATGAAGAGCCTCTGAGCTGTATATGCTTTGGAGTGTTACATTGCTTGGGGCAACACACGCAAGGTACAGATCGTCGTGCCTCGCATATCTCCTTTAACCTGTATCTTGGACTTTCACTCCAGTGCGTTTATCTTTAATTAGTATCCTATAACATTTGAATGATAATGTCATTGCCAGCTTGCATTATGAACATGATCACATACAACACCGTCTACTTGCTCTATCCCTTTGCCACATTTGGGCGTTGAGAATCTCTCAAGTTCAATCTGCAGTCCCATTCCGAACAAGCTTTTAACAAGTACACTCTTTGAGGCTGGAAAATGCTTACGAACTCTCCTCCCATCAATCAGTCCTTCGGACACACATGCAAAGCAACCTGAGGTATCCCTCCTGTTTTGCCATCGACTCCCTCTGACACGTTGATGACCACTATTCCTGGGTCATCCTGCTCAACGCATCTAGAGTCCCTCTACCACCCACGCTGTTGTCTTCCCAACCAGATCTCGCATGGGATCCTACGGCTGAGGGCGGATGGAAGCTGGCAATGTCAAACAGTTGGGATAACAAGATCAATGTCATGCTGGTTGGAACAGATGGGGCAAGCACTGGCTAGCTGTACACTCGACCTGATTTCCTTCAGCACATCATCCCTTTCCTGGTCCCTCCGGGGATGTCAGAGCAGATGAATATCCCTCTGGGAGGCTGTTGAAGTCGGCGCTGTAGCGCGCGCTCCTTTGACCGTGCCAATTCCCGCTTCGTACCATACATGCTTCGTACTGTACCCTACCCTCTGGTATTTTCCACATCGCTAGATTCTGTGTTCTCATCGAGATATAGCATACTCTTACTTAGATCACATCCCCTCCCTAGAGTAGACTCTACCTTACTCATTTCTCATCCTTTCGGCGCCACAACGGCGCCAGTTAGTGTAGGGTCATGTGAGCTACCTAGCACATGCTCAGTGCGCTGTCACCTCGCCTTCGTCGAGCTCTGTTGTCCTTAGACTTCTTAGAGCTCGACTTAGGTGAGTAGTTTAGTTTCCTGTTAATGTTAGACTTCTTAGAGCTCGACTTAGGCCATTGTGACCGCTCTGAGGCGCACTGCAGCTAACAGGTTATGAGCCCTGCGCTCTGACCGCCTCAAGACGTCCATCCCTGCCTGTCCAATCGCTCTACAGCCTCCCCTGGCTCCCATTCCATCTCTGCTTCCCTCACTCTTCGCTCTGGGACTTTGTCCAACTGTCCTCGCTCCTGCAGTCAGTTTTCATTCCACCGCTTCGCTGTTTCGCCTGCACGCTGCGTGCCACGTCACCACCCCTCCGCCGCGACGCTGGCCGCTGCGACGCTCTCCAAGCCTTCAAATCGCAACACCTACCTTCCTGGTCCACCCAACGTCAGCTCTATGCTCTCCTGCGCATTCTGTGGTCGCTCCAACCACTCAGAGGCCAAGTGCTTCGCTAAGCGCGATGCCAGCGCACAGGCCAAGCATAGGGCTTTCCAGCGCATGCAGCACCCACCCCTCCCTTCCCAGCACCAGCGGGATGCCTTTGAGGCCCCTCACACATCCTTTGCCGCCTTTGGGTTGCAGGACAATCTCCAGCAGCCTGCTGTGAGTGCTGGTTGCGCCTCTGCCCTCCTCTCTGCTTCAGATCGCTTGTCCTGGCTCTCCACCCCTGCTGCTGCTAACTGGAACACCGACACAGGTGCTTCTGCACACATGACACCCCACCGCCACTGGTTTCGCTCCTACTCGCCCCACACCATCCCCATCCGACTCGCCAACTCGCACATCGTCTACTCGGCGGGTTTGGGGTCTGTGGTGTTCCAGCCTGAGGAGAGGGGCGGTATTTTACCACCTGCTGTTGTGCTGCACGACGTCCTGCATGTTCCTGCGCTTGCTAGCAATCTACTGTCCGTTTTCCACCTCACACGCGAGAAGGGCTACACTGTCAAGTTGCGCGCGTCCTCTGCGCTGTTCCACCACCAGGGGGAGCTGCGCTTTGAGGCCCAGGTCAATGCGCATAATGTGGGGTACCTGCTTGGTCGCACTCTCCCCCAATCGACGACTGCGCTCTCTGCGTCGACCACCTGCAACGAGGACCTCACGCTCTGGCACCAGCGTTGCTCACACGTCAACCTCGACGACCTGCGCTCTGTGATTCGCAAGGAGCTCGTCCAGGGCCTCAGAATTCGTTCCCAGCGCACCCCTGACGCGATCTGCGAGCCCTGCCTTGCTGGCAAGCTCAATCGTCACCCCATCCCTCGCTTCGCCTCCAGGAGGTTCGTCCGCCTTGCCCTCATCCACACTGACCTCAAGGGCAAGCTCCATGTCCGCACACCTGAGGGCTACCAGTGTTGGCTGCAGTGTGCCTCAGAGCAGTCACAATGACCTAAGTCGAGCTCTAAGAAGTCTGTCATTAACAGGAAACTAAACTACTCATCTAAGTCGAGCTCTAAGAAGTCTAAGGACAACAGAACTCGACGAAGGCGAGGTGACAGCGCACTGAGCATGTGCTAGGTAGCTCACATGACCCTACACTAACTGGCGCCATTCTGGCGCCGAAAGGATGAGAAATGAGTAAGGTAGAGTCCACTCTAGGGAGGGGATCAGATCTACACTAAACTGAGTCACTAACTAAGAGTATGGTATATCTCGATGAGAACGCGGAATCTAGCGATGTGGAAAATACCAGAGGGTAGAGTACAGTATGAGGCATGTATGGTACGAAGCGGGACTTGCCGCGGTCAAAGGAGCGCGCGCTACAGCGCCCACTTCAACACTCCCCCCTGACTAGTCAAGTCCCCAGCCCAAGCATCTTCACCATCTCAAGCACCTTTGGCCTGGGCAGCGACTTCGTGAGGATGTCTGCTGGCATGTCTGAGGTGCGCAGATGGACAACCTCAATGCGGCCCTTGGCCACCTCATCTCGCAGCCAGTAAAAGCGCAGATCGAGGTGCTTCATGCGCCCATGGTGCTCAGGGTTCTTTGCCACAGAGAGCGCAGAGAGGTTGTCGATGCGGAGCTTGGAGGCAGAGGAAACATCAAAGCCAAACTCAGTGAACAGATTGCGCAACCAGAGCATTTCCTGGCCACAGGAGACAGCAGCGATGAACTCGGCCTCTGTGGTGGACAGAGCGACAAGGGACTGCAGACGACTCGACCAGGAAATCGCACCTGTGCCCATCTTGATCACATACCCAGAGGTCGAGCGACCTGTGTCAGGGCAGCCAGCGTGGTCTGCGTCGGTGAAGGAGGTGAAGAGCTCAGGCTCAGGCGAGGGGGAGGAGGTCAGCTTGTAGTCGAGTGTGCCCTTGATGTAGCGGAACAGGTGCTTGACTGCCTTCCAGTGCGTCATGCCAGGGTTCTGGGAGAAGCGTGCGAGGTTGCCAACAGTGCGAGCGATGTCTGGGCGCGTTGCGACGGCGAGGTAGAAGAGGGAACCGACGGCTTGGCCATAGTGAATGTCCTGCATCTCACAGATGTCTGCCTTCGACGTTGGGGCCATGTCTGCGCTGAGGTGGAGGCCAGGGTCCATGGGGGTGCTGACTGGGTCGCAGTTGGTGAAGCCGTATCGCTCGAGGATGTCCAGGGCATACTGGCGCTGCGAGATCGACAGGGAATGCTTGGAGCGGTCGCGCTCAATCTTGACACCCAGGAGCCACGACGTGGGCCCCAGGTCGCGCAGCTTGAAGTGCTTGCGCAGGTCGTCCTTGACGCGCTGGATTGCAGCCTTGTCCTTGCCAGCAATGGTGATGTCGTCGACGAATACAGGGATGATGAGACGCACACCATCGCGCAGGTAGATCCAGACACTGTGCTCGCAGGTCAGTCGCTCGAAGCCCAGCTTGCCAAGCACCTCGTCGAGCTTCTCATGCCAGCAGCAGCCGGCCTGCTTGAGGCCATAGAGAGCCTTGCGAAGGCGCCACACCCACTCAGGAGTCTTCTCCTCGAAGCCCTCAGGCTGGCGCATGTAGACCTCCTCCTTGAGCTCGCCGTTGAGGTAGGCAGAGGAGATGTCCACAGACTCGAGCTCGAGGTCCTCCAGGCCGGCGAGGGCGAGGATGGCTCGAATCGACGCCCACTTGGGCGTAGGGGCGAAGGTCTCGTTGTACTCGAAGCCAGGACGCTGGGAGAAGCCCTTGGCGACAAGGCGGCCCTTGTAGCGTTCGATCGAGCCGTCTGCATTGCGCTTCACGCGGAACACCCAGCGGGAGCCAATGGCCTTGCGACCGGGAGGGAGGAGGACGAGCTCGAAGGTGCCATTCTCGACAAGGGACTGGATTTCGTCCTGGGCAGCCTTGAGCCACCTGGCACGCTCATCTGCGTCGAGTTCCATGACCTCAGCGATCGACTGGGGCTCACCCATGTGCTCCTGGTTCGCCTTTGATGCGTGCTCGACCACAGACTCAAATGCGACCTCGAGGGCCTCGTCGTAGGTCAGGTAGTCGTAATGCTGGCCAGAGTAGACGTCCTCGATGCCAGCCAGCATCGCATGGAGTGCCTCTTCGTCGCTGCCATCGCTGCGACCTATGCAGTCGAGTTCGTCGTCTGAGGACGTGGGACTCGGTGGGGGCGACATGGAGCGAGGGGCGAAGGGATTAGCACGAGGAGGAGGAGCTGGCTCGTCGACTGGTGCGTCGATGAGAGGGTCTGGCGAAGAGTCGCGTTCAGGAGCTGGAGGAGGAGCAGGTGGAGCAGGCGATGCAGAGCGAATGCGAAGACGCTGTGGGACGAGGTTCTGGCGTTCCAGCTCTCTGTTGTTGAGCGAACCCTGGAAGCGAGTAGAGCGCGAAGGGAGCTGTTTGCGAGCAAGTGCAGGGTATGGTCTGAAGCCGCCTTCGCCTTGGGCCTGGTGGTGCACAGATGGTACTCGAGGACGAACTGCTGGTGCAGGAGGCGGTGGTGGAGGTGCATGAGCGATCACTGGAGCATGTGGAGGAGCCTGGGGCAGCGCAGGGGCTCGCACATGAGGAGGCTGAGGCGCAGGAGGTGCAGGAGGAGATGGAGAGCGCTGTGGGGACTGCTGACGCGGTGGTGCAGCTGGTGGTGGTGCGATTTGCGGCGCAGGAGGTGCAGGAGGTGCAGGATCATCCCAGTTGTCGTCTCCCCCCTGATCGTGCAGCTCTGGCACATCTGGAGCATCGTCGGGAGGTGGTGCATCTGCATGTGGGCCAGGGACGTCGACATCGTCGAGGGGCAGGCCAAAGACATTGATGAAGGGCGAGTTGCCAGGGAAGCACTGTTCGTCGAAGACACAATGCGACGAGATGATCACCTTCTTCGCAGCAGGGTCCCAGAATCGCCAGGCCTTTGTGCCCTCAGGGTAGCCAATGAAGATGCACTTCTTCGTGTGGGGCTGCAGCGCCTTGCGGTCCTTCTTGCGAATAAGGACGTAGGCCAGGCACCCAAAGACGCGGAAGTAGGAGACGTCAGGCCTGCGCCCATCGCCCTTCCAGGCAGTGTAGGGAATGCCACCGTCGAGCGCAGAGGTGGGCATGCGGTTGCGTGTGTGGACGAAGGTGGAGACAGCGTGGCCCCAGAACGAAGGAGGGAGCTTTGCCTGGGCAAGGAGAGCGGTGGCGCCCTCTGACGTCGTCCTGTTCGCTCGCTCTGCGACGCCGTTCTGGTGGGGCTCGTCTGGTTCTGTGTGCTGCCTGTGGATGCCGTGTTCTGCGCAGAAGTCGATGAACTCCTGACCCATGTACTCGCCGCCCTTGTCGTCGCGTGTGGCCTTGATGCGCAGGCCCAGGCAGTTCTCAGCGTACGCCTTGAACGCCTTGAAGGCAACAAATGTGTCGCTCTTGAGCTTGAGGTATGCCATGGCCCAGAAACGTGTCGAGTCGTCAACAAACACCATCCAGTACTGGTAGCCCTCAGGTGTGCGGACATGGAGCTTGCCCTTGAGGTCAGTGTGGATGAGGGCAAGGCGGACAAACCTCCTGGAGGCAAAGCGAGGGATGGGGTGACGATTGAGCTTGCCAGCAAGGCAGGGCTCGCAGATTGCGTCGGGTGTGCGCTGGGAGCGGATCCTGAGGCCCTGGACGAGCTCCTTGCGGATCACAGAGCGCAGGTCGTCAAGGTTGACGTGTGAGCAGCGCTGGTGCCAGAGCGTGAGGTCCTCGTTGCAGGTGGTCGACGCAGAGAGCGCAGTCGTCGATTGGGGGAGAGTGCGACCAAGCAGGTACCCCACATTATGCGCATTGACCTGGGCCTCAAAGCGCAGCTCCCCCTGGTGGTGGAACAGCGCAGAGGACGCGCGCAACTTGACAGTGTAGCCCTTCTCGCGTGTGAGGTGGAAAACGGACAGTAGATTGCTAGCAAGCGCAGGAACATGCAGGACGTCGTGCAGCACAACAGCAGGTGGTAAAATACCGCCCCTCTCCTCAGGCTGGAACACCACAGACCCCAAACCCGCCGAGTAGACGATGTGCGAGTTGGCGAGTCGGATGGGGATGGTGTGGGGCGAGTAGGAGCGAAACCAGTGGCGGTGGGGTGTCATGTGTGCAGAAGCACCTGTGTCGGTGTTCCAGTTAGCAGCAGCAGGGGTGGAGAGCCAGGACAAGCGATCTGAAGCAGAGAGGAGGGCAGAGGCGCAACCAGCACTCACAGTAGCCGCCCCAGCGGACTCCTGGGGTTTGGACTGCGTCCCAGACGTGGTGTTCGACCCACTGGAGGCCTCGGACGCTTCCTGCTTGCGCTGGTTGCGCTGCGAGCGAAACTGCGTGCGCTGCGACGTCCTGTCCTTCGCCTTCGTGCTGGCATCGCGTTTGCTAAAGCACTGGTCCTCGGAGTGGTTGGGGCGACCGCAGAACGTGCAGGAGACCTGCGACGCGACATTGGAGAGGGCTGGGGTCGACGATGAGGTACCAGGCTGGTTTTCGAGTGCAATGAACATCTCCTGGAGCTTGTCCAGTGTGAGGGAGTCGTCGAGGAGCAGGGTCTGGCGAAGGGAGGTGTACTCGGCAGGCAGGGCATGGATGAGGGCCATCAGGACGAGCTCATCGTCGAGCTGGGTGATGGAGAAGGTGGTAGGGTGAAGGGCTCGCATGTCTGACTTGAGCTGGACTGCTCGCATCGACAGGGAGGACAGGGACTCGTCCTCACTCTTGCAGAGGCTCAGGAGCGCATTGTAGGTGTTAAACCTCGTACCTGGTCGCTTCTGCATGTGCACAGACTCCAGCTTCGCCCACATGGCCACAGGGTCGTCCCTGATGGCCTCCAGATGTGTCTGCTGCTCCCTCTCCACACAACTCCACAGCTCCCCAGCTGCCAAATCCATCCTGTTGTCGAAATCGCGCAAATCGCGACGTTCTCCAGCATCCAGGGGTGCGACGAAGGTGGGCCTGGTCTCAGTACCCTTGATGATGCGCAGGGCACCCAGGATGCGAAGCCTGGCCTCCATATCGAGTCGCCATTGCTGGTAGTTGCGATTGGACAGGCAGGGATGGACGTCTTGAGGCGGTCAGAGCGCAGGGCTCATAACCTGTTAACTGCAGTGCGCCTCAGAGCGGTCACAATGGCCTAAGTCGAGCTCTAAGAAGTCTAAGGACAACAGAGCTCAACGAAGGCGAGGTGACAGCGCACTGAGCACGTGCTAGGTAGCTCACATGACCCTACACTAACTGGCGCTGGTCTGGCGCCGAAAGGACGAGAAATGAGTAAGGTAGAGTCCACTCTAGGGAGGGGATGTGATCTACACTAAACTGAGTCACTAACTAAGAGTATGGTATATCTCGATGAGAACGCGGAATCTAGCGATGTGGAAAATACCAGAGGGTAGAGTACAGTATGAGGCATGTATGGTACGAAGCGGGACTTGGCGCGGTCAAAGGAGCGCGCGCTACAGCGCCGACTTCACCAATAATTGCCTGCACAACCGATACGTGGAAGGTTGATTACGTCTGCTTATCGCTGTACAGCAAGTGTGGCCGCCCTCATGCCAGTTTCCAAGGTGGCTATTGCTGCCGGAGCAGCGGCCTGCAAAAAGGTAGTGAGCTCTAGAGTACCAAGCAACATTATCATGTCTACGATGTAGAGCGGATCCAGTTCCCCTCGACATCATATGCATGTCTGTTCACTCAAACAGTCACAACACTCACCTTAATAATAGCTGCCCTGTCACGATGATGTTCTGTTTCCATCCCTTGAACACCAGCAGCCGGACCGGTTTCCTTTCGCTGGACCTGGTAGGATACCGCTGCTGTAAAGCATCGGTCGCTGTTGGCGATGTTGAGCGCAGAATTGGAACACTCGTACTTGACACCTCCGACATATTTGCCATCAATTTTGACGGCCTTGTAGGAGGTGCGTTCTGCTCAAGGGCCCAGGATCTGGCCGTGAGCATTAAGTAGAGCGTCCCCATCACCAGGACTTAACATGTCTCTGAGATAGTATAAGTTAATTAGGAAAATGAGTTGAGAGTATGAAAAAGCCATACAACGGAGCCACCCAAATGATCAACTTATCTTTCATGGGATTACCATCGCCGTTGAGATCTCTTAAGAACACATAGCTTCTGGGAAACAGCTTGAGAAATCCTGGGGCCCAAGTGAGTGCGTTATTAGTCAAGATAGACACTAATGCGACTTACCGGCAGCCTCAACAGCCTTGTCAGTACCATTGGAGAAAGTGCGACTTTCAGCAGCAAAGTAGGAGTGAAGAAGAGCCTCCATCCGAGTGTCAACTGCCCCAATCAAAACTTCTTTGACGCCTTTGACACCTTCTAACAGTTCGTGGGTTTCGAATCGCCAAAAGATGGGGAGGTTGGGATCTCAGCTGGGAAGATTGATGGGTTGGCCCTGAGTCAAGGATGCTAAGACATCTTCGTCTATGGAAGAAAGGTAAGATCCCATAAGTCCAATGCAGTTTACTGCCATATGGTATGACTTACGAGTCATGTTGACACAATATAACAGAGGGCAAAGTAGAGTGTGATACAGGGCGAAGACAAGGTGAGCAAAAACTCTCCAGGTTCGTAGCGGCTTATATACCCTGGGCATGAGTGTCTATGTACAAGCCCAAAGTCGTTCCTGCGGATGATATCGCATGACACGCCGACCTTCTTACATTTCAAGACATTTTCTTGGCGCACCCCTACTGTCTATGCCAAATCCGTCTATACCGGGTCGCTCATACCCAAAAGCTGTCGACGTGCGTCATCTTCGAAGGCACGTCGATAGTACCTTCCTCTGTCTAACATTTCGTTCATAACGGAATCCTTTGCCAGGCCCCATTCTCCAAAGCCAAGATTGTATCTGGGTGTTGTAGGATCACCCAAAGGCTGTCGACGTGCGTCATCTTCGAAGGCCCGTCAACAGTACCTTCCTCTGTCTACCCTTCATACGTGAAACCTACCTTGGTGTGCCCCTACTGACTCCATCGAGATCGTCCATAGGCGCGGGGCACAAACTCAAAGGACCCGGACTGGTGCCGTCCTCTTCGTCACCTTGAAGCGCGGATATTTCCGGCGAAATGTTAGTATTCGTGAAGTACATGAATGCCTATAAATTTGATCAAGCGCGCATATGGACCCTAGCGTCAAATAGATGAAGTAGAATATGATCAGCGGGAGAGTAAGGAAAAACAGATAAGTATACTTCCCCTCTAAAGCTCAAAACTGGCCATGCGAATGCTCTATGTGCGTAAAGTCGATGAGAAATCTCCTCTCAAAGCCCCGTGCTCCATACCAAATTCTGGAGTGGAGAGCTAGGACGCCTAAGGAGGTAGGGGACCTTGGAAGGAAGTTGCCGTCTCGAATGTTGAAGGAGTTGCCAGGAGTTGCTGAAGAAGATGTTCGCCACCGTTATAGCCTCGCCAAAGAGAGTTAAGCCATTTGCGATGCCTAGCGCACGCAGGATCTGAGCGATAGACCATAAGGGGATTGCGGCAGCAGTCGCCATTGAGTCCAAGGTAAATGAGCCGAGGTCTGCCCTATTGTCATCGTGCCGCCCCTTCCTCTGGCTCTCGCCGCTCTACCTCCAGTGGTCGCGCAACCCCCCCTTCATGCGTATGCTTATGTGCCGTTGGCCGTCGGCGAAAATGCTGGCCACAAGTCCCACGCTGGTCCTGAGCGCATGAAGAACCCCACCATCCTTCCGTCTGCCTCCAAGTAACTTCCTTACCTACATCCGCACTCATTAGGTTCACGTAGGGACAAACTTCTCCTGACTCGGGGCTCCCACGCTATACGCAGCACATCGTACAAGACCACCTGGTACATGACTGAAGGCCATGACTACCTCCCCAAGCCCATCGCTTTTCCTGCATAATGAATCACGCACCGCCGTCAAGTTCATTCCTGAAAGTGATGAAAGGGACAAATCACATTAATCGAGTCTGCCAAGTCCCCTCCTACAGCTAGCACTCCATACCAAATACTGGAGTGGAGTACTAGGTGGAGGGAGGAATTCAAAGCACGGCAAGACACATTGAGGCCAAGTCGAAAGACGGAACCCAAGACTTCTATGTGTCTTCGGCAGTTTCCGGTATCTGCAGGCGAAGCAGACTGAAGGTCTGGAAAATGCCTCAGGTATTTGAGGTCTGTATTGTTGCCTGGCGTCCTCTCATTCAGCTCGTATCAACAGCCCTGTCATTCTAGATCTGGCTCAGCAGCCAGAACCAGACACAGACAAAGCAAGACATTCGACGGCTGGGATCTGCCCCTCTCAGCGGTGTCTGGGTCCAGTATTTGGTATGGAGAGCAATAAGGACTCACAGGGAGACTCGGAGGTGTTTCATCAACTTAAACGTATAACATTCATGTGCCGTTGTCTATTACGATTGATGAGGAACGAAATCAATCGTTTATAATGAGGTGCACTTCCTGCCAAAATCATATAATGCTTGTCAGTGCCCGTGGGAATAAATTTCAGACTCAGAAAGGCTTTGACTACAAAAATTTAGACGCTGGACTACAAATTTCCTTACTCCTCCAGCACAGCTTTAGGGTTAGGGTCAGGATTTGTTATTCTCCTTAGATCAAAAAGAAGGGTGGCAGTGTCTATTTTTATTATCTTGTCTTACCCAACTCTTCTACCTCTCTGCATGAGCACTCGACTGCCTTCAGCTCATTCAACATAGGCACACACTTCAAGTGCCCTATTTTTGTGGCACTGCATGTATCTAAGTTCAATAAATTTATAACTCTGCTACTACTTCAACACTCTATATTCAAACCAGCTTTTGAAGATTTCTTAAGGATGCTAAACATAGGTCCAAATTAAGCTGCAAATAGCTTGCCTCAAAACTAGAAATTTACTAGATCTTGTAGATTTAGATTATGTGCGTTGTATATCAGTTGCAAGAAATAGATTTATATCAAAAGATCATGGTCTATAGGTATCTACCATGATCTGCAAGCTAAAATAGCTACAAAGTTTGACTCATTGTTATAAGATTGTTGTATAATACAACATAACACTTTCTAATAGTGTATAAGCTCTGCTGGTCATATTTAATTGTGGATGGTGATATTGATATGATATAGTAGACATATGCTACACCTATAGATGGTAGGAACATCTAGGTAACTTCATAGATCTAGGCCACTGTAATGACAGGTACCTCAACCTTGACCTCTGGTCTAGGTCTTTGGCGGGATTATATATATATGAAAGCAGATCAAGGCTTTAGACAATAAAATACTTATAAATATTATTGGTGCTATATTGGCTCAGATATAAGCTAAGAAAATATACAAACCTCAATTTAGATGCACTTATTTTAAAAGATCAATGCTAGATGGTCATTTGATTAGTATGTCATTCTAATGATAAATGCTATAAACTTATTGAGCTTTTTTTAAATACCACAATAATAGAGAGGTGACATAGGACTGGCAGACAAATAAGCAAGTCATACAACTATATAAATACTTTCTATCACTCACTATCACTGTTAATCAATATACATATCAAGCAGAAAGATAGAGGCCTTACATTTTGAGCCAAGATTTTGATGCATATATCACTAACAGACTTTTTTCAACCACTTTTTTACTAGCACTAGTTTTGTATCTATTCAATTGTGTTTAGTTGATTTAGTCTTTGCTTGCACAACAATGAAATGAATGGTATAAGCTACTTTGTATTGAGCAGTTGAGTATTTTTATTACTGTTGTATTATTCTCCTCTTGAGCTACATTTACATAGTCCTAAGGCAAACAGTATAAAGATTGTTGATGTTGCATTAATAACTGCTCCCTATCATAGTGGACTACATAATGGGTTATGTGAAGTGTTCAAGTAATACATATCAGGGATTGCATCAAACAAGAAGTCTTTCAAGTGCCTCACTTTGCAATCATATCAATAGATATGTAACAAACTAACTATTCTAATATGCATCTACATCAAACCAAGAAATGTTGGAGTCCATATAAGCACCAGCATAATAGCTATATTGCCCAAACTTTTTCCCCCAAACCTTAGCCTTTTCTCCCTCCATATCAACACTCCAATTTCCTCCCTCTCTTTTCAAGTCATAGTACAAGTAGTTCCCAAGTTCTTCGTCAAAGTCTTCCAAATCCTGTGCACTTGATGGAAGCAAACCCTTGGCCTTGGCCTCCTCCAAATCATCAATATCTTCAAGCTGCTGCTGCAATACAGAATGTCCTCTGATGCTGAAGGGATGGACTGAGACTGCAATAGTGGAGAGAGAACCTTGACCAATATTTTTGATCCATGGCTGAAGGGTGTCTGTAGCAGACTTGGTATTGAAGGGTGGAAACACCACATATTGAAGGAAGTGAATATGGATAGTGGGGACAGTGCTGAAAGCACTGATATGGGCTGCCCACGTATCTCTCTTCCAGAAGGGTTTGTTGGGTCCATGGGTATACTAAAATATATATAATTAGCTAATAGTCAATAAAATAGTGAACATAGTAGTTACAGTCTCCCAGCCTGGTAGAGGATGGGCTTGGCACTGTAAAAGAATCAGTCTTTCTTCATACAATATTTTGAAAAATAACATACCTCTTCTTCTCCATAAGGACGCAAATGAAGAACTAGTAGAGATGGAGGGAGATAAGGCCCTATAGAGATATAAGGCTGGAGTGGAGTGGGTTGCCGTATATTGTAGGCAATAGTGAGAGCCTCAAGGTGGACAAAATTAGTCCACACTGAGGCAGTCTCTGCTAGATTGATATTTTGAAGCATAGGACTAGTGAGGGTGAGGTCCAAGGTTTTGACCCAGGCAGCTCTGATAAGAGGAAGGGGAGTGTTATTGATATTGAAGGAGGTGGAGGGGGGCTGAGGGGCCTGATCCTGAAATAAACATATGTCTATAAAAGCAGCATAGAAAGAAGTAGAAATGATGATTTATACCTGGACTCTTCGACGTTCTATAAAAGTTATAAATGCTTGTGCAGAGAGGATGCATGTATATTTATACACCTCTGGACCAAGGACCTTTTCAGCAGAGGATCCATATGCGCCTATCATCTGCACTTTCTTGTAAATAAATAGCGGCTCGAAGTTCCTCGTTGGAGAAGTGATGAGTGGCAATATCGAATGGAGTGTAGTGATATAGAGTTGGCGACAGAACAGTGAGAGGGTCTGCAGGAGCTTCATCATTGATATCATCCTTAACCTGAAGAGAATGATTTGTATACATTTTATCAGGTGTGGTACTGACATGAATGAAGGAAAGCTCTATTACCATAGTCCAAATGATCCTCCATAACTCTGCAGGACAGATGATGGGGTGGAACACTTGAACTTTAGAAGGGAATGGCATGACTAGAGAGGCTAGGAGGACAGAAGGAAGGCACTGGGAAGGGGAGAAGATGAGGGCAAGAGGCAAGATGTGATATGATGAGTGCTCATGTGCAAACTGATAACGATCTCCAACAAGGATTGATCTGACTGATATTTATGACTGCAATAGGGAGGTTGAGGCAACAATATGAGCATAGGGCTGTAACAATGACTAAATACAGGACAGGGAGTTGGGAGCAAATGGGACCCAGGGGG
The DNA here is from genome assembly GCA_020736865.1 of Ganoderma leucocontextum. Taxonomy (NCBI): domain Eukaryota; kingdom Fungi; phylum Basidiomycota; class Agaricomycetes; order Polyporales; family Polyporaceae; genus Ganoderma; species Ganoderma leucocontextum. Next base: position 1,985,324 of record JAHKGY010000006.1, read on the forward strand.
AATCCATGCAGAATTGGTGGAGATGTGGGGTGCTCTTGTGGGGATGGGGGCAGGGCAGGGAGAGGGCTCACCAGAACGTCCAAGTCATCCACAACCACCTAAAGCGACAGCCTGCTGGTGCCTCCATCAGCATCCCTGATCCAAGGGGCCCCTGAGGGAGGTGGAATGAAGGGAATCCATGCAGAACTGGTGGAGATGTGCAGTGTTCTTGTGGGGGTGGGGGGAGGGCTCACCAGAATGTCCAAGTCAAGGCTATTCAGAGCAATGGCTTACCTGCAGTCATGCCAAACAGCCTGCACATGTGCACCCAGAACCGTTCTCCAAAGCACACAATGACTGCCGAAGTGAATACAATTTGTGAAATGGAAGCAGTGGCAACGCACACAAGGGACTTCGAGCTGCTCATCAAGCTCGAGCATGCTTATATAAGCACTCTTCTATTTAAGCTGATGAGCTGGCCACTTCGCTCTTCTTCTTGCACCACCATGTTCCTATCCACTTGAGCCTGCAGTCTGATCAACTGCTGTCAGTCTTTCGTGCCCAGAAGGGCTCATGACCGTACATGGAGGGACACCTCCTTGTATTTTGTCATATATGAGTCTGGGCCTGGCCTTATTGCAGGTCAGAAAAACCCCCTTTGTGCATGCCCCAGCGGCGTCGGGGTCTGTTCCATCTTCAGGGACTTGTGTGGTTGCCCGGTGGGTGTATTGGGAGCTTCATAGCATGCCTCAATGACGTCGAGGTTTCTCTGTCCATCCACCACTCTCTGCTACTTCTCTCTCCTCCTATGGCTATCCTCTCTTTACTGGGCAGTATCAGATAAGTCTTATGTTTAACATTGTTTCTATTGCTAACTATTGTGTCTGTTCTCCAGCCCACCATATGTTACTCCAGCTATTATATTTGGCAAGTACAGCTCTATGATCCCTCTGTCTTGCTAATATCATGCTGTCTTCTAGGTTTCTGGCTTGTCGTCACTTCAAGAGCGCTCAGTTCATCTTCTATGTTCTCTGATCAGTTCTGTCTGGTGTGTTATTTATCCTTGTGGCATTCCTATTTCTGATATACTTATCATTTCTAGGTCATACCCCCTCAACATACCAAGATCCCTCAACCTAGGCTCATGAGGCTTTGTTCTCTCCTTCAGTACGTCTTTCTTCTCTTTCCTTACTAGTCTTTGATCTGAAACTCATGTATCTCATTATAGAGTTTAGGCTCTCTATGCTCCTCTCTCATCTCTATGTATTACTGCTTTGTAGTTTCATAGCCTGTACGTTCCTGATGTAGGATGTAGTCATTGGCTGCTACCTTCTGCAGGGGTAGCATCTAATGAGTACATGCTGCAAGGGAGCAGTTAGTATAGAGGACTCAAAAGCACTTTGTATTCGTCTGCTGGACTTGGTGATTCAACTCCTTTGAGTGGTCATGTGACTTCAAACATTGAGTGGCCATAACTCTAACCCTAAACTCAAAATAAGCGCCCAAAAGACGAACCCATCAGCTCTGCTTTGCTGGCACTCATCCTTATCTTCCTACCATCACTGTCTCTGCTTTGCTGGCACTCATACCTGCCTTTGGCCTTCTCTACTGGCCTTAGACCTCTACAAGCTGCTATGACAAGGTCTTATAATACTAGATCTGCTGGAAAGAGGAAGAGAAGTCAATCCAACTCTTCTGCTGAAGATGTTGATCAATCTCCAGTAAGTACAGATACCAGCACTGCTACCTTCTCTCTCTTAAGTAGTGCTTTAATACTTGTTGTGCTTACTGTCCTCCTATAATCAATCCAAGCCTGAAGCTGTGAAAAAGAGCTCTAAGAAGAAGACCAAGAGCAAGCAGAGAAAGTCCAAGCATTCAGTAAGAGTATTAATCAACTTCTGTTTAGTATAAGCTATTGACATATCTCCAACATCTAGAATCTTGAGTCTGAAGCAGACTTTAGTCTGGGCAGTGAAGCTGAGGCTGAAGCAGAGAAAAGAGGGAGAGCAAAGGGGGAAAAGAAGAAGTCCAAGGCACCTATAAGTCAAACTTACACTGTTGTATATTTTCTAATACTAATGCAATGTTTAGAAGAATCCTCCAAAGACCAAGGCTTCTTCAGAGAGTGAGTCAGCAGAGACTGAAACTAAAAAGAACAAGTGTCCTGTAAGTGAGATCTAACATAAGTAGAACTATTTTTCTTACACAATCTATAGACCATTCCCAAGGAAGCAAATGTTCCTCCACCTGCTCCTTCTGCTGTAAAGCCAGATCATGCACACTCTCACCAGTCAAAAGAAATAGCTGCTGAGAAGGATGGTCAGAGAAAGGCTTTACTCTGGAGTAAATATGCTCCTGCCTTCAGGCTGGACATTTCTCTGGAAAAGCTTTTTGCTTTGCGTACCAACAATCGGAACGAGCTTGACAAGTATACAGAATACTGCGATGGCCCTCTCCAGTCTACCCCTGTGCTCCCCTTCTCTGCCAAGTACTATGACTCTGAAGAGAAACTTGTTGTGGCACTCTTTGCTTCTAGGCTTGATGAGCCTGAAGTAAGCATATGACTTGAATATTTTAAATGCAAATAACTTACTCTTCTATATCTAGACTATTGCTGAGTACAATGCAACCCATCCTCGCCCTTTAAGTGCTCAATATGCAGGACGCACTGAGGAGGATCTCATTGCTGCTCAAAAGCGAGGTGATAAGATTTATCATGATGGCATCTCGGTATATTGTTTTAGTCAATATTCTTATATATATTGCTTTGGCTAACTACTTTAAATAGAGCACCTGTCTCAAAACCTACTGGAAGGATGTTCAGTGGCTCTCCAGTCAGCTGCGGCCCTATGTTCCTACTAGAGACATCTGCCATGATGCTGACCGTGGCATCGTTGACACATATGTTATACGCAATGGTGACTCTATGGAGCGTATTGGTGTCCATCATCTTGTTCTTGTTCATGCTTGGCCACAACAAGGTCATGAAAATGGTGTAAGCTATTAACTTTAGCTATATATTGAAATTTCACTCATTAGTCAACAGCCTTTAAATGTCTCAGCAGATATGGTCCATGGTAGCATTGCAGCAGCAGCCGTTCGCAAGTACTTTCAGGCCACACGTCCAGTTGCCATTTTTCTAGCCCAACTTTTCAAGCATGCTTTTCCAGAGCATTATGAAGAATACTGTGCAGCTTTTGATGCTGGAGTCTGGTACACTGAAGATCCTGGACCATGGATTGGACGTGCTATTGTCTACAAGTTAGATGTCCAGATCCATTTTGATATGAAAGATGGTGGTCCAACAGCAACCTTTCCTATGGGATGCTTTGAAGGAGGACATATGGAGATTCCTCCACTTCAAGCTCGCTTTAGGTTTATGTTGTACTTGTTTACTTCAAGTCCAAGACTAATATTTCTTTTTTCAGATATGCTCCAGGAGATGTGCTCATCAGCTTTTCAGGAGCCTTCCCACATCGTGTCTCAGAGTGGAGCATACCAAAAGGCCCTCAGACCTTAGATGAGGGTTTGACTCCAGGTCGCATTTCTACTGTAATGTTCTTTCCTCAAACATCTCTACGCCTTTTGAAGGACAAACCACGTCATTGGGGAAAGGACACAGCTTTTGGTTCTTACTATGAGTCTTAATAGTTTTATTCATCTCTAATATATATGCTTTATAAATGTGGTTTATGTCATGCATATTCTTAGATATGCAGATGCTCTTCTATAAAATAGAGTGTGGTGAACGCTAAAATGAACACGAGACTAGATTAACTGCTTATATAATATAATATATGATGCAAAGTTTTTAGACTACAGATGCATTGCATGCATAAACAGATATCTTGTATATTATATAAAAGCTAGGGTGAGGACCTTATGAGTATATGTACAACTTGTGAAATGCAAGGACAAAAAAAGCATCAGCTGTAATTCTAAAACAATAGCAGAAAGTCTACATATAATAAATTCCTCTCTCCCATCCTCTTGCTATAACAGAACTAAAAAACATCTTCAGGTGCAAGTTATAGTTTATCAGCTTTATCATCACTAAAGACCCATACACTATTTAAAAATATAGAGGGTTGTGCAGGAAGATAAAGAGACACAACATATAAATATACGTTGTATATGCTGGAACACAAATTGTCTATTACCTATTAATCATTGCACCAGGCTCTTTGCACCAACTCTCATGCCTCTGGAGAACTATTCTATATCTGAGAGCTCTTAAAAATACCCCAATTCATCAAATTCCTTATACTACTTGTCCATTCTAAACAACCAGTCAATTCCACACTTCTCCAGTCTCTGGTGCAAACAGACCCCAACTTTTATCTGCCTTTCTGAGAACTGACACTCTCTTGTTCAATTTCTAAGTCCCTATTCTGCGCTGAACACATTTTCTGGTGGGGCATTTGCGAGCACTATCATCTTCTGAGTTGCCCTCTTCAACTCTCCGATGCTTCTTGACCACCAGATCCCTTTCTGCTTTTGGTGGGATCTTCAGTCCTGGAAAATGAATGTGGAAATGCACCAATTCAATATCTCTTCCCAGTAGTTCATCAACCTGCATGCTTATAGTGGATGCCCCTAGCCATCGCGATGCAACTTTGATAAGTACATTCATATATATTTTGATACAGATGCAGATTGGTGAGTCTTCTGCAAGGAACACCAGGATACAGTGGATACTAAGGAGGCAGCAGGATTCTGTTGATGGTCAATGGGCGTCTCAAAAGGTACTACCCTTGGTAGGCGATTTACTGGGATATCTGTTGACCACCGACCTCGCGTATACCGGTCAAGTCGCCCTTCTAGATGCACAGATCATGGGTCAAATCCTTTCTGATCTGCAAGGGTTTGGTGCCTGTAGTGGCTTACATAAAGCCAGGCAACTGGTTGCAGGTACCCCTCTGAAGGATGATATCATCGCAGCATTTTGCTGGGTCTATGACTTTCTTGAAGGCATCTCACGTAGGATGAGCAGGCATTGATTCGATTCGACCCAATCATGGTGGAGCATATGCTTTGCAAGTATCAGCGGTTGATGCGCAAGATGAAGGGCAAGTTGGGGGTTGGGGAGTTTTGATATCTCACACAGTGGACAGATATGGGATTGTATTACGATCTGATGCAATGTATACTGGTAGACGATGGCGAACTTGTCAACAGATGGCAGGCAGATGACTAAGACCTAAGGTCAATTAGTACCTCTCATTTCAACATCAGCCTTGTTGTTCTCCAACAAACAAAGACGCTTCATTGCCTTGCTGGGCGTCTTATCTCCACCATCTCCTCCTGAATCCGACGACGATGCTGATCCATAACCAATCTTGCGCTTGACCTTCTTCAAAGGAGACAGTCGTCCACTAGCGAGGACGCGTATAGTAGATAGGTTATAGTCCTTGGACGTGGTAAGTGACTGATGTTAGTAATGTGAACGCATGTGATATGACTTACCGATTCCACCATGCGATTGAACAGACATATAGCGCGCAGTTTGGGGATAAAAGCATACTCTTGACGTGCAACACGCACAATCATGAAGCTAACTTGAACTTCCACCAGACTGGTGAGGGCAAACATGAATGGCTTGACAGTGTCGTAATCAAAGCTAAGTCTCTGGTCATTAGCAGAGGTAGCATACACTAACATAACTGATAGCGACGTACCCTTCGCTATACTTGCGACGCTCCCAGTACTCCACCACATTGTCGACGGTGTGCACCTCACCGCGAAGCAAGGGTCGGAGAACATTGAACGGGTCCACAAACTCAGCCAAATCAGCCAGAGGTTCTTCTCCAGCATCGCGACTCGATGTGAGGTAGCGGCTAGCGAAGGTAAGTGTCAGATCCTGTTGGTCTCGACCTGGAACCCATTCTCTCAGGCGTCCTCCAGATTTGCTAATGTGGTTAGCGAAGACTTGATAGATATTTTGGATGCCTCGAACGGCAGCATCCAAGCCTTGAACGCCTAACCCTGTAAGGGTGACAGATTGCTTGAGGTCGATGAGATGACTACTGTTTCGTGGAATGCTATAATATGTAAGTGTTTGGGCCATGATCACAGTCATATGAATAAGACACTCACTGGTACTTGCGTAAGGGTGGAAGGTTTAGGTCGATGATAAATCCTTGAATATGTAGAACGACTTCATCGAGGGCCTTTGGGTCAATGGGCTTGTGGGCTAGGAAGGCACATTTGCCTGCAGACTGCTCGGCGATGTATGTGGCTTCCTCGACAGTCATTGTCTATATAGACAACTCATGATGTGAGATCGTGTCGTACTGTTCTTTAGAAGACAATGTACTGACCATTTCCACCATCTGCAGCTCTTGAAAGCCATCCTCCTCCTTTGCCTTCTCCAGGAAAACTTCCCTCAATGCCGTTTCTTCTTGAATAAACAAATGGCTTGAGAAGATGAGTATAAGGTGGGTACTCACGATACTTGTCACGTCCATCACGAAGCTGAGATAGAACAGCTATTGAGACTGATATAAAATTGCAGCAAATTTGCAGTGAATTAACAAGGAGGAGTTACTATGAAGCAAATAGACAGGAAGCAACAACAGATGTGGATAAAGCAGCAACAGACTTGGAGCGGACGGGACGCAGGAACAGGGGTGGGGACTCGGAGAAGGGGGGTTAGGTAGGTGCTCCATCCAGGACCATTGGTATATGTGACAGTCTCTACTGACTGAGAGTGGGTCTATGCTAGTGCTTCGGAGGGGGTCAGATCACTAAATCAAATGGTAGAACTGGTGAATACCAACGGACAGGTGCACCATGCATGTAATATCAGTAGAAGGTATCCTGGTGAAACCGCTTAAGTCCTCCCATCATGGCATGTGCTTGACATTTGTGCCCTGTAGACACACGATTGTCTGTCCACTCCTTATAAAATCTGGTAGACTCAACCTCCATTAAACAGACTTGGTACAACTCACTCCTGTCAAAATATACAATGAAAGAATTCAACACTAATCTTGTAATAATGTAAACAATGGCCAGAGTTCCACGGATACCAACAGCTTATTTGCAGCGAGGCAATATCGGCTGTTTGTTCCTGAAACTAGGAGGTTCGGCAATATGAGTGATCTTGAAGCCATTCTAGTTAGCCAACCAGCTGTCGCCATCAGGTTGTTTCCTCTGGATGAACACGGGTGCCTTGCATATAATTTCAAAGACATAAATCATGAGGCAGCATGGCTGGAGCAAATGAGTGCGATTGGTCTAAAATAGTATCACTGGTGCCATCTAATTTGCCTGTGAGATCTATGAGATGTGCTAAAGATGGTCAAATGGACCAGTATGGGTAGGCAGTTTACATTTCCAACCGAAGACCCCAAAGTCATACAAACAAACAAAGTGGTTCTGCAACAATATATAAACCCTCACCTGCATATCCCTCTGCTCTAGTATCCACCGTCCCTCTGCAAATCTTTGCTCCCTGCCTCCATTTCTGCTCCTATCCAACCCGTAGTCTCCTCAATTGCCGTGTCGTCCAACAAGCCTATCCGCCGCCGTGCTGCCATGTCCACTGGAGGCAAGGCGTAAGTCTTCGTGCTACCTGTCTGCAGGTCTCCTCACTGACTTGTGTTTGGTGAACAGTCCGAGGGGTATCATCCGTGCTGATGTGAGCGACAACGACAATGACAGCGACCCTGCCCCTACCCCCCTGTCCGGGGCACTCGTGGCCGGGGACGTGGTCGTGGCCGAGGGTGAGTCCATCTTCTCTGCTTTATGTTTATACTCTTCTGATATTTGTTGTCTAGCCGTGGTGCCACCACGGGTTCCACCCGTAGCACCCGTGCTGCCAAAAAGTACGTGAGTTTATGTTTATTAACCTGACTTAGCTGACCATATATGCAGCGTGGCCACCAAGGTCAAGGAGGAGTCCGAGTCTGAGGATGGAGAAGATCTCGCTTTTGTCGAGACTCTGTCCAAGCACGGGCAGTCTAAGACCATCAAGGCATTAGCTCAGGACGAAGAAGAGACAGAGTCCACGCCCACTCCCCGTAAGCGTACCCGGGCTGCGAATGTGGAGAAAAAGTACGTGGATTATTATAACACTCACATATTATCTGAGGCTGATCACTTGAGTTTTTAGGGACACCGTCCATGGCGACGATGATCTGGAGGCCCCCGTCAAGCGCAAGGGGCCCGGTCGCCCTCGCAAGGTCGTAAAAAGGTGAGCTGTGTTTTGCCTCCTGCTTCTCCAGTATGCTCATCCCAGGTAGCCTGGAAGTTGTGCCTAGCGACGACGACGAGGAGCCCGTTGCTCCCAAGGCCAAACCGGGAGTGAAGACCAGCAAGAAGAGTGTCATCAAGATGGAGGAGTCCGCCGATGAAGATGAGTCATAAGTTCTGCTTATTTGGTGGCAGTCTTTAGATCGTTGGGCTAATCAGAGTATAGGGCGGCGGAGACTGTCCAAAAAACCCCCAAGAAGAAGGTCACCAAGGCAGTGGCGGAGAAGCGCGCAGTTCAGTATGTCGGATCTGTTATCTAGCGCACGCTTTCGCTTATATTTTCCTGTGCTAGGACCAGCACCAAGAGTGCGGTCCAGGCTCCAAAGTCTATTGACTCGTGAGTACTGTCTTTTCTCTCCTTGTCAGTTAGTTTTTGAGTATTGCTAACACTATGCAATCTTAGGGAGGCTGATGCTCATCATCCCGACAGTCGCCCTACCTATATGCGGACCCCGAAGTAAGTAATCATCTACTATCTTTGATGACACATATAGTAACCGTTACCCTTATTCAGGGGGGTGCGCATCCTGGAGGATGACCAAGAGCTTGAATCTCCGGAAAGCCCCTCGCCACGGTATGTTTCCTTTCATTTGCATAAACCCACTAACTAACACATTTGTCTATAGTAAGCAGCCAACCGGTCGCACACCGATGAAGTCCACTGCCAATAAGCGGCGCACCATTAGGTGAGTTCTTTCAGTCTTCTTTCTAGATGTAAACTAACTATTCTACAGCGAGACCGGTAGCGAGAACTCGGATAGCGAGCGGGAGCAGGCGTCTCCCACCAAAAAGCAGCGTCAGCGGTAAGTCTCTTTTAGATCTGCATGTGACTGCAAAGTTTACCAGTTTTTTGTCAGCTCTCCAGAGGTGAAGCTCGTGCTGACTCCAGCTGGGAAGAAGAATGGCAAGACAGATTTGCGGTATGTTCAAATCCTTCTATATCATTGCTCTTTTATACTTAACCAGTTTATAGCGCTGTGGGCTTTGGGAAGGCAGAGGTCATCATTACGTCTAAGCCGAAGGGAAAGGCTGTGTCGCAGCCTAAGGCTGTTGCGACAGGCGGTAAGAAGCCTGCTCGCACCAAGACCTCTGCGGTCAAGGCCCCTGAGTATGTTACTATGTTTCGATGATACGAGTTATGTGCTAACCAATGTTTTAGCTCTGCATCAGATTTTTTTAACAAATCTCCAGTCAAGTACGTCTGCTTTCCTTTACTTGTCAAACTACCAATTTTCATGTGATCTATTTATTAGGATGTCCAAAAAGGGACTGTTCTCCAAAAGGGAGGAGAGGTATGCTTACAATGAACACATTTATGTGTCATCGCTGCTAATAACACTCTTTTAGCCTGATGGACGCAGAGGCTGAAGAAAGCGACGGCACACAGGAGAGGTAAGTTTCACCTCACACTTAACCTACTGTTTTGACAACTTACATCCTTGTATCTTAGTGACGACGATTCAACTACGCATATCGAGAACGATCCGGAGGATTGGATTGTCAAGTCGCGCGGCCCTCCTCTTGCAGAGATGCCAGACGAGGATCTTCCCGAGTACATTCTGAGGAAGAAGGATGTGCTGTGTAAGCCTCGCTCGCCTACTCCTGGCATGGACTTGGACCAAGATGAGGCGGATCCGTCTGCCCAGTTGGGTAAGTTTTTTGCTTTCTACATCAGGCACTGGTTGGACTCACCACTCTCTGTGCTAGATGTCATGTCACTCGTCACTCCTCAGAAGGGCAAGAGCCGTGTCTTCAGTGATGAAGACAAGGACATTGAGGACAAGCGAGGCAGGATCTTTTACTCGAAGGATGGTATTATCGATCTCTCTAAGCATCCGGAGATGGCCAAGATTCTTCCATTGTTGCAGTGAGTTTGTTTCAGTTTCTTTTCCGTCTCCCTTCCTTATTGATATGCAAAGGCCTTTTAGCCCGGTCGAGTATGATTTCAGTGGCTATACGTTCTTTACCGTCGATGTCCACAAGACTATACTTGACATCCCGAACTATAAAATGCATCCCACGTATGTCTCTGTTTAAAATTGTGTGCTGGTCAACTCTAACCGCATTTTGCAGTGGCTTGCTCTTGACTCTCGGCTTGAGCCACGACAAGGCCCGCCAGTTCGCACTCAACCCTTCTCGTGCTGATCCCGAGCTCGCCACCACCATCCAAGGTGCCTCCCCCTCGGAACGTGTTCTCGCCATTCAGACCTGGACCGGTCCTCATCGTGCAATCCTCTTCTCTCTTGGCATTGTTCTGCAGAGCAATGTTCGTTTCCCTACCCAAGCCTACGCTAGCAGCGACAGGCTTGTCAAGCAAATCATGTTCGCGCCCTTCCAGCAGGAGTGGCTACGCATGGGCGACTTCATCGGCACTGTCTTTGAGGTCAACAAGCTGAAGGCGCACATCTTTGGGCCCAAGATAGGTGATGCCAGAATGAACGGTCTTGTTGTCCGGACCATGCCTATGGACGATCCGAACATGGCTGCCGCTCGTAAGTCTGCATACCTCTCCAAAAAGCCCAAACATTTATGTTCAATTTGCTTTGTAGCCCCCAGCTTCATGCTCAATGGCGCTAGTAGCAGCCAGGGGAGGGTCAACAATGACCGTCCCGCACAGGGAGCTCATCCAGGCCAGAGCTTTCACGTCATGGCGTCGACGACGTCTTGGCCCACAGATACCACCAGTAAGTCGCACCAGTCTATGCTTTTTGCGACTACAAAGCTCACACGTATTATTACAGTCCCCATCTGGGATGCCCAAAAGCAGTTCCGCAGGTCCAAGTTCGTTCTCGATGGTGTCTTCACCATCGAGAAGACTTACGAGCTCCCTCTGCTGAACGGCAAGTTGCGCTACGGGGACATCGTTATCGTCTATTATAGTGCGTCCACGTACAAGCTGAACAACAAGGCGAGGGGTGCATCGACCTCAGTCTCTGAGGACGCAGGTCGGGGCTTAGGTCTTCAGCTCTATGGTGCTGTTCTGTTGGGTCGTGCTGATGACCCCGAATATGCCTAGTTATACTGGGGCCGCATGCATATCCTCTTTCTTTCCATGGCGCTTCTTATTTGTTACTATGATCCATCTCTCCTATCCTGCTACCCCCATTCCCCTTTTCGCATATCATTGACCTGCTTGCCATCCTCTCGTATCTATCCTTGTTTAACGCATTTTCAGTAATCCTCCTCCCACTCTCCACTCAATTCTTACTCCCTTTTTAGCCCTTTATCTATTGTTGACGTGTTTTCCTACTTCTTCCTTCTTTCATCTTTTAATGTGTTTCTTGAAGAAACATTTTACTTTTCCCCCTTGGACGTTAGGTACCACAGTGCTGATACGCAGTTTATTATGTTGCTATATCATACATGTTATAGGTTTCTTTGTATATGCTCTGGTAGTATTGAATAAGATTCCTGTGTTATGATATGAATACCCTTGCATTGTGTTGAACGAGAGGCTGCGTCCTTTGCAGCGAGTATTGTCAGTTATGTGTGCAATCAACTTTCAAGCTCATGAAACACATTACATAAGATCTGGCCTTCATAACTATACACTTGAATAATGTGCATATGCCAACATTATCCATACCAAAATGAATGGAGCACTTGAATCCAGACATAGACATCTAAATCTATTGCAATCATCACGAATGGTCTAATGTCTGCCTTATAAACTAGTAAACAATGATTGAACGTACTGTACCATGCTCTCTCTGTATGAATTTTATCCACTAGATGTGCTTCCCAGCAAGATACCATTCTCTAAGGGCAGATACATCAGTAAAACCGGCAAGTTCTGAACGTCTGGCTGTGCTGGATCGGCGCCCGTTCAGAGCGCCCAGACCATTCAGACCCAGAGCTTCGAGCGCCTACCTTTCCACCTTCACGCTCTGCTGTTCTTGCCTTGTGCACTTTTATCTCTTCCAGTTTTCTCTGTCCCTCTGAGCTCACGTCTCCTCCAAAATCCTCTGGGGCTGTTATCGGCATCTACCGGGCCTGTTTCTGGACCACACCGATCGCTGAGGCTTCGAAGACTCTGACTGTGACCGGTCATCGAATACAGGAGGGATGGGGTGGCGGGACAGCAACAGATGATAGCGACGGGACAGCCGAGGCTGGCATAGGATGCCTGGAATAGGGTGGGGGCTCTCGAGATCTCAGGTAAGTACCAATTGTATCTATGCATGCCTCGCACACAAGAACGAGACGAGTCCCGAAGCACTCGTCTCTGTGCTCCTTTGAGGCCTTGCCCCAAGTTATTTCCCCACCTCCTCGCCATCATCGGAGATCTCCCTGTCTGCTCCTGTCCTGTCATGTCATTTTTGCCTACCAAAGTCTGTACCAAGATCCACAGAGGAGGCCGAAGGATGCGAGGATTAATGCCAATGGCATATCCTCCCATTTCATTATCTCGCCGCTCCCGGTGACCGCGTAGCGGCTTGACGGCTGATCTAATAAGTTGTAGACTAGTTGTCCTGTGTAGATTGCTATAATGAGTCAAGATATCCATTGCATACAGCGGGCTTGCACTCGGCTCTGCAAACTATGTCCCAGAGGCAACAGTGAGGTCTGAACACACGCGCGCTACTCAGCTCTGAACGCGTGTCTGATCAGTCTGGTTGCCGAGAGATCTGAGACACCTGGAACGGGTCTGAAAAGTCTGGGGAGGTGCTTATCCAGATCGTTGTGATGCTCACGGGGGACCTGCGCGCGTACGGAGGACGCGTGGGGAAAGAACTGGCCGTGAATCGAAGGGTGCGAGTGGGTCCAAGCGTGCCGCAGGACAAGGGCGAGCAGGGAAGGAAACAAAACCCAATCAAGAAGACCGGGCGACGAGCCACCGAAGACCCCACGGGAGACTGGTGGACTGGAGGATGAGCGTGCTGACAGAACAGATCGATGGGCGAGGATACAAGGGCACGCAGATATCGCACTTCGTGTGCGATTTAGCGAGCGGAGACTTCTTTCGCGCGAGAGACCGCGAGAGACGAACGAGACTGCACGAGATAAACGATGAAATCCGGAGAGACGTAACCTGGGGTCTGGAATTCAGAATCTACCTACTAAGTACAACTGGGAACTGTACACTACGACATTCCTACAAACTCGCCTAGATCAGATGGCTACCTGAGCCTGGGTCATGCCCTGGCTGCCCACTTGCCCTGACCGTGCGGAACGAAGACTCGCGAGCCAACCAGACGCGCGCCATGCAGACGCGTGACCGGTCTCTCGCGCAGACTCCAGCGGCTTCCGGGCGACTCATCACGCGCCTGACCTATGCCATGCTCGACGGCCGCATAGCCCCTCCGATGGGAGCTGACTCGACGGGCTGTAACCGCAGGCAGACCGGAGCCTCCGTCGGATAGTGTCTGCGCCGGATGCCGGGGATGCTCGTGGAATGAGGCGCGTCCTGATCGTGCGCGTTCCAGCTCGCCCGGACTGCTCGCGGGAGACGATGCCGCGCGTAAACGGTGCGTGCGCTTTCTCGCGCGATGGGGATGCTCCCGCTGGAACCCTGTCAGCGGTTGGAGCTGTCAGGTGTGCTGAAACGGGGCCGCGAGCGTGCATATTGCGTGAGTCTTGCGTGCGCTAGAGTCGGTGGTCTGGCTGGGGAACCCCCTGGCGGGATGCGCTCAGAACGGACAGAGGCGCGAAGATATGGGGTCAGACCCTGTTCGGACCCTTACATCGTTCAGAGCTGTGCAGGTTTTACTGATGTACCACAATGTCCCACCTACCAACAAGGATAAATCAGTTATAAGCTTCATCGAACCTACATACCAAGTCCACGCTTTGGCGACGCTCTCCCTAGTGCCTCCCAGAGGGATATCCATCTGCTCTGACATCTCCGGAGGGACCAGCAAAGGGATGACGTGCTCAAGGAAATCGGGTCGAGTGTACGGCTAGCTAGCACTTGTGCCATCCATTCCAACCAGTGTGATGTCGATCTTGTTATCCCAACTGTTTGACGTCACCAGCTTCCATCTGCCCTCAGCCGCAGGATCCCATGCGAGATCCGGTCGGAAAGACAACAGCACGGGCAGTAGAGGGACTCTGGATATGTTGAGCGGGACAACCCAGAAATAGCGGTCGTCAACGTGTCAGAGGGAGTTGATGGCAAAATAGGAGGGATACCTTGGGTTGCTTTGCGTGACGTGTCCGAAAGACCAATTGATGGGAGGAGCGTTTGCAAGCATTTTCTAGCCTCGAAGAGCGTACTTGTTAAAAGCTTGTTCAGAATGGGACTGCGGATTGAACTTGAGAGATTCTCGCTGCCCGAATGTGGCAAATGGATAGAGCGAGTAGACGGTGTTGTATGTGATCATGTTCATAATGCAAGCTGGCAATGGCGTTATCATTCAAATATTATAGGATACTAATCAAAGGTAAACACACTGGAGTGAAAGTCCAAGATACAGGTTAAGGGAGATACACGAGGCACAACGATCTGTACCTTGCGTGTATCGCCCCAAGCAATGTAACGCTCAAAAGCATATACAGCTCGGAGGCTCTTCATACAATAGAGCAGATTGATCTCATTGTTGTTGTCCATAACATGCGGCATCTTGTCAAGAGTGGCAAGGACAAGCTCAGCATCTTTGGTGAAGTCCATATGTTGTCCGGGCCGAGGCGTGTACCTATATCCTTGCAGGTACGCCCCAACGTCAAGGAGGTCGTTGTTTGGAAGAACATAAACATCCAGGTTGAAATCAGGATAATATGTGCGATCGAGGAGTTGCAGGGCAAAGGATCTAGAGATGAGGGTATAAGTCTGAGCCATGAGAGATCAGAAGGAAAGAGGGTCATCAAAGAAATGTGAAAGCCTTCGATTTACATTGTAAGCGCGCATATTGAAGTCCATTGCCACCCGATGAATGATGCGATTGAGGGAGGATGTTCGAGTGAGTTGGATGGGGCCAAGGTGAGAAAATATGTTGTCAGAGATGCGACACTTGCTAAAGGCCCGAGTAAGAGGATCGGAGATATTGGGAGCAAATGCAGCAGAAAAGGTGTTCATGGTGGGGCTTTAGATGTTTGAACGCAAGATAAATCAAGTCATTAGCGGTGTACTCCATTAGCACTATAAATTACTTACTATTTGGAAGAACACAGTTTAATAGAATAAGAGGGTATGAGAGAACAAGATGAGCTGAAGTTTGAATGAATGGGCGCTTTCCCCTTTGGCATCTGACATTCAAAATCACATGATGCGAAGTTGAACTTTGGGCGCTTGAGCATTTAGAGTCGCCTAGATCCTGCCGTCATCCTCTTTCTCACAACCAACTCGCAAATACACACTATGAAGCCTCTGGCCTATCTCTCTCTCTTTCTATGGATAATGGGCTGTCTCCTCTGGGAGGCTAATGCATTTTCATGGATAATAGCCTTGTTACAAACACCACACTTAACTAACGGAGCGAGTTCCGCCTGCGGTAAGTGTACAACCTAATACTTTGCTGCATATATTCTGAATATGTGTATATAGGCTTCGCCCATGAAGGAGTATATATACCTTCTTCTAATCTATCATCTCAACGGGACGGAGGTTCATCAAACTTTCTCCCGCTGAGCCCCAAACATTATGGGGAACCCGTCTTCGGTGAGTAAAGCCATACTTATGCCGTATTAATACCATCTCAACATTGTAATACAGGGCCCCTCTCCAATGAAGGAGAAATTACTTCTTGTTTTTTGACGTCCCGGTGGGGCGGGGGTTTATCGGGCACCCTCTTGACAAGCACCGAGCCCCTTGTGGGTGGGGTTTTGGGCACCTCCTTGGCAAGCACCAAAGCCCGTAAGGGCAGAGACATGCACTTAGAAAGTGCTACACCTTTGATGAACACCATTTTATCACGCACCTTTTGGACAATTGTTCATCGATTCTACAAATGCGATGATAGTATACCTCATATAACTATCTGTTCTTCTACCAAGATGTTGATAAAGCGCATTGGTATCAAGCTCTATCAAAATGTGATGACTGTTTGGGACTATAAGGTCGCTGTTCTTCAACTCTATTATCCTTATCCAGTGTGTAGGTCTATCATTTCATCCTCTTACATTTTGAAAGGAGGGGCCCCTCTGCCTAAACAAACACAAATGCGATGTCCTAGCGCTCAACGCTGGTCTGCTAGTAGTATTCTTCCTTATATAATTGATGGTGAAGCTGATGATAATCACGACTATAGATATGCAGGCTGCATATATCAAGATGCATCAGTGGTTGCATCTGATATGGTACTTGTGAATATGCCTTTGCAACAACTTATATGTAGACTTCCCAAGGCTAGCTTATTAGACATTGCACAGAAGCATAATGTCCTAGGAACTACTACCAAAAGCAACAAGGATAGTTTATTGTCTGCGTTGCAAACACATATCTGTGTAGACTGTCCAAAATTGATATCTTTATTTCACTCTATTGATAAACATGTATCTATTAAGACACGTGTGCAACAGGTGCGAAAGAGACAAAATAGCCCAAAAAAAATATCAGATACCTCAGGTGCATTTCCCCCTGAACCACCCACTAAAGACTTGATTTCAAATATAATACAAGATTTTTCAACAGCCATAGATCCTCACACTCATAAAGAATCAGCTTGTGCAGTATGTGGATTGTTAACTGCAAAGTCTCAGTTGCATAAGATGGAGGATGTTGAATTTGACAAAGATATTCTTATTGCTGAACAACCAGTCACCCGCAAAGAACGTAAACATCTCACTGAGCCTGTTCACTGTATTCCAGGTCCAGTTATGCTGCCAGACTGTCATGATATCTGTTCAACTTGTTTATGTGATCTAGCTAACAACAAATTACCAGTAAACAGTTTGGCCAATGGCCTATAGATTGGTGAAGTACCTGATGCTCTCAAGGGTCTTAGTTGGACCGAAAAGTTATTGATTTCAAGGGTCAAACACAATATGTGTATAGTGAAAGTCCACATGTCTGGTATGTCAAAAATGAAGGCTAATGTTGTGAGCCACTCCCTTCCGATGCCAAAGATTTATTCTGTGCTACCTCTGCCTAAAGAGGATCTCGATGATGTTCTTGCCTTTATATATATAGGACCCAATGTACCTACTGAGAAGGAGTATAAGCGTACCCCTATGTTAGTAAGGCATAACAAAGTCACCGCTGCATTGGAGTGGTTGAAGCTCAATCACGTCGACTATGCAGACTTGCAAATTTCATATGACAATCTCAATTCATATCCTGAAGATGAGCTGCCTGTAATTGTCAATTTTACCAAGACCACGGGATCTAATCAAGACCCAGAATCTACTGCTGTGAATAATCTAGATGAAGATGAAGGCACGGAGGAGGGCGAATGTCCATTTATTGTACGTGGCTTGACAGGAAAAATCTTGGAGCATCTAGGGAAAATTAGACCTTATGAAATTACAGCACGCGCAGTTGAGCATTTCAAGTCAGGGGGGAAGGTATTAGGCATAGGTCAATATAAACAACCTGAGAGCCTATATAACAACCCTGCACTTTATCCTCAAATGTTTCCTTGGTTATTTCCATACGGTCTTGGCGGAGTTAGAAGGATTCATTCGATTCACAAAGTATCTGAACAAAAGCGTAAAGAACAGTTGCTGATGTACCACGATAAACGTTTTCAGTTAGAACCGTTGTTCCCCTTAGTTGCCTTAAACCATGAACAAATCAAAAGCTCAACGACTGCAGGTTATTTGCTTGCTGACAAGAATAAATTCCATGATGTGGCCCAAAGGCTGATGACCATTAATGAACAGATATTGGCCAGTCTTATTGAACGCATGAAGAAGGGCAGTGTTAAGCCTGAAACTGAAGAAGAGAAAAAGTGTTTCCGACTATTATCTGACCTTGATCATGTCAACTATGTGCAAGGCTCTGTGACTAGCAAAAAGTACATGCGCAATGAAATTTGGTCACTGGTGTCTTATCTAGGTGCACCTTCTTGGTTCGTTACATTCGCACCTGCTGATGTCAAGCATCCACTAGCATTGTATTTTGCAGACACTAGTCAGGAATTTATTCCAGAGTTTAGAGATAAAAAAGAGCATATGAATCTCATCGCCAACAATCCTGTTGCTGGTGCTAGATTTTTTAAAGTGATGGTGGATATGTTTATCAAACATGTTCTTGGAGTTGGATTAGATAGGCCTAGATTATATGGTGAAACATCTGGATATTATAGCACTGTGGAGCAACAAGGGCGTCTGACATTGCATTTACACATGCTCTTGTGGATTAAAAATTCACTGAGTCCTCAGGAGATCCGCAATAGAATTATGGACCCCACATCTGACTTCCAAAAGGCCATGGTGGAGTATTTGGAGGGAGTACATCAGGGAGAGTTTGTCAATGGCACTATGGACACCGTTGCCGCAGATATTCAGAAGCGAAAGGAAAATGACCCCACCCATGTATGTCCTACTGAAACCTTGCCCAAGCCTCCGCCTGTTAAATGTGCTACTGAGCATACAAATGAACAGGAAATTGATCAATGTCAGGCATGCACTGAATATCATTTGTGGTGGAAAAAATATGTTGAGGAGGTGGATGAAATATTGTATCAGTCCAACAGACACATGTGCCTGTTTTCCTTTGCCCTTTTTACGATATTTGGACGGCCGTTGGCGACATTCAGTGCTTGGTGTCAATAGATCAGCCAAAAAAGAAGTTTTGGCAATCCTAATCCAGGCTAGAGCCAAGCTGCAGAATGTAGACTATATCTTTATTGATGAGATCAGTATGGTTGATTGTCATGCCTTGTACACCATCTGTTCCAGAATGTGTGCAGCTCTAAGAAATGACGGCCAGCCTTTTGGAGGAATCAACATGATATTTGCAGGAGACTTTGCCCAACTTGCTCCCACAATAGGAGGATTAGCGTTGTACAACTACAAAGTTGGACATACTGTGCAAACCACAAATAGTCACACCAAACAGGAGGGTTCTATTGGCAAGGCAGTTTGGCATCAGTTTACCACTGTTGTTATACTCAGGGAAAATATGTGACAAAGGTCTTTATCGCCGGATGACGTCAAGCTGCGAAAATGTTTAGAAAATCTCAGATACTGAGCCTGTACACCAGAGGATATTACATTGCTAGAATCTAGAATTGCTGGCAGAGGGCCCAATAGACCAAAGTTGAATCAACCCAGGTTTCGCAATATCTCTATCATTACAAGATTCAATTCTCATCGTGATGAACTTAACCGGCTAGGATCTGAGCAGTTTGCTCGAGACACTAATCAAGAACTGGTGCATTTCTATTCAATAGACAAGTTTGGAGGAGAGGTTGATGACGATGCATCAAAGGCAGTCAATCCTAGGAGAAAAACCAACTTGATTAATCCTGCATTGCAAGAGCAGCTCTGGGCCTTGGACCACTATTTGACAGACCACAGACCGGGCAAGTTGTCGCTGTGTGTAGGTATGCCAGTGATGATCAAATACAATGAGGCCACAGAATGCTGCGTGACAAATGGTGCAGAGGCAGAGGTGGTAGGCTGGAAATCACGGCCTATTGATGAAACCAAAAATGCCCTGGAGACATTATTTGTGAGACTGACTTGCCCACCAACTCCAATTAAACTTGAGGGGCTTCCACAAAATGTAGTGCCCATTACTCCGAGCTCCCAAAAAATAAAATGCAGGATGCCTAATGGCAGCATATTATATGTCAACTGAATGCAAGTCAGCATTGTTCCCAACTTTGCCATGACAGACTTTGCTTTACAGGGTTGAACGAGACCTAACAATGTTGTTGACTTGCATAGTGCCAACAGTCATCAGTCAATTTATACTGCATTGTCAAGAGGGTCAACGCTTGAAGGCACAATTATTGTGCAAGGCTTTGATAACAAATACCTTACTGGAGGGATAACAGGGGACTTGAGACAGGAGTTTAGGGAGCTGGAGATTATGGATAAGATAATCAGGCTAAGATACGAGGGAAAATCTTCACCAAAGGTCATAGGCATCACTAGAGGTGAACTTGTGCATTCTTTCAGACAGTGGAAAGGAGAAAACTACATCCCCAAGGCAATGCATAAAGATCTCAAGTGGTCAAAGAGCAATCCCTTCCCTGTTGAGGAGTTAGACGAGGCCCTACCCTGGGAGATTATCCCTGATAAGAAGACTGGTATCCAGCCCATCAAAAAGGCTCCAATCGACGTTTTTCCAGCCTCGTACTACGTTCCAGCCAAGGGGTCCCAGACTTTACCTGCCACTAGCATGGACACTGGTTTGAAGAAAGATAAACGCAGTCTAGAAGAGGACCAAACTGAAGGTGGCTCAGAATCCAGGCAGACTAAGAAGGTCAAGTTTGCACAACCGATCAGCAACTCTCAAGCACCTAAGTTTAACGGGTTTCCTTGAAACAACCATAGCTGTGCTTATGATGCCCTACTTACTATATTGTTGGCAGTATATACTGAATGTCAACAGGCCTGGAATATCAATGTTCCAGATAACAATGCAACACTGGGCTATATTGGTGATATATTCAGCAAGTGCACTGGGCTCGATCTACAGCATACATTGAGAAATGGAAAGGACATCATAAGAGGCCATATTGGCCAGCAAGACCCTGCACTTGGCTTTAATGGAAGTGAAGGCATTGATGTATATGCCTTGGGACAAAAGCTGTTGAATACCAGTGAAGATACAGTAAACAAACAATACCTATGCAGAAGTTGTCGTCACAGGGGCCCTAATATTAGACTAAAGATGGTGATGTGGACGTTTGACAAGTTTATCTGGAAGAATCAGCTCAACAAGATGGGGTCTTACAAGGACAGGCTAGTTAATCTATGGCTGAAGGCATACTTTACTCAGAAGTCAGAGAAAAAATGCCCCAACTGTGCCCGACCTATGATCAAGCAGCTGACTTATATGGAGGCTCCTAATTTTGTAACATGCATAGTTTATAAGCTGAAAATTGAAGTGGAGAACCAGATCACAATTCCAGAACATCCACAGTTGTACAGATTATGTGGCATAGTATACTTTGCTCCAAACCACTTTGTAGCCAAAATTGTAGACAAGTCTGGTGAAGTGTGGTATAATGATGGATTTGAAATGGGGGAAGATACAGAGTATATTGGAAACATTATTAATATGACTTCCACAGACCTTTTGAAGCACAAGAGATATGCTGCTAGTCTTCTCGTTTACACCAAGCTGCAATAGATATAATAGATAGCACTACTAGTGTATACATTAATATAGGCGATGGTTGTATAATTTGTCGTTTGGCTTATAGCTCAGTTAATATCAGGTCAAATGATGTGAAATTGCTTGTATTTAAAAGTGTTTGAAAGCGGCTTGGTAATGTTCATGGTATAGATTAAGCGCCGGCATTTGTGTGTTTGTTTATTTGCCTAATATCTCCGCTAATAATGACCCTAATTCTATGAAACTACCACTATTAAAAAGGCTATTTCTAATAGTGTCTGTCACTTAGACCTGCAACTTAAAAATAATAAGTCTTCAAGTATTCAAATAGCTAGAAAATAATCAAACAGTGATGAAGGGGAGTCGAACCCTCGACCTCAAGAATTCACAAATGATGTCTTAACCACTAAGCTATGGCACCTCAAGATATAATCCACGCTAAATGTATTTATAGGCTACTGCACAAGCAAACTGACTATAAAGAAACAAATACTCATCTAATGCCATGTATCTAGCATAACATTATTATAGTGCAGTGCATTGCAGAGTCGATAGTTGTTGATGTATACTATTAATATACGGTGTATCAAAGTCATCAATATGAGCAATCTCATGGGTCTCGTTCCTCATCAATCGTCACCTGCCAGAATTGGCCCACTTTAAACCAAGTGCCAGGTGCCTGTTGGTCGATTAATATCGAAGAACCGTCGCCCAAACCCAAAGGTTGCCAATCCATGCTGTTTTCCTAGGTGCATCGACCATTCCCTCCCCTCTTGAACATTTTCTTTATAATGCGAGTTCTCAGCATGCCCATGGATATGGAAAGCCTATCTGTCAGCTGTGAAGAATGGTCGCACAAGTCCAAAGTGCGTCGACGGTCCCTTCCCCTCTTTAACATATATGCCGTCCCTATGTTAAAGAGGGCAAGGGGCCGTCTCTACCATCTATATTGGTAGTATCCGCTTCGGTCATCCAAACCCGACGGCGATCCTATCTTCCCATCTTAAAGAGAGCTCACCTTGATGCGCTCTGATTCACCTTCAAAAGTATCATGCTCCACATAGAATATCTGAGCTGAGCGATAGACTCTGCAAGGGGTTATCATATGGGCCACTGTTCGAGTTAAAGATGGCGATCAAATAATGAATTACGCGAGTTCACGCTAAAAGGGGTCGCACCTGGAGAATTGCGCTGATGAATTCCTTCAAACTGCGCCAAAATCTAGTGCTCTGTACCAAATACTGGAGCGGAGTACTAGGAGTTGGAGAGGTGGAGAAGTCGAGTCCAAGTGGAAAGATGTGCCGAGCATTCTAAGTCCGTTCTCGGTGCAAAGGACAGATTCCGGACCACCACTGACTAAGACCATTGGCCAGTGTTTCAAGCGGCCTGAAAATCCCGGAAATTGGGTCATGTGGTTGTGCAGAGCGACGTGTTTGTGGCGGCCCCGTTCCTCCTTCTTCCTATACCGACCCGCCCTCAATATTGCCGCAGTCAACCTCCACTCCAGTATTTGGTATGGAGAGCGACGCGGTATGACACAGGCGTCGATTACACGGGGATCAAATTGTCTTCAAGACTGTACATTCTCGCAAGGACCAAATAGAAAAGAATGAGCAGCCGTTTTTAAGATATTGGGCTTGAGGTACGTATCTCTTTCATCTGCTTCTAATCTGCTTCTAAGTGGGACCGGTACCGGACGATCGTGGCGGTCTTTCAAACCGGCCCCGCTCCATTCGCTCCCGGCGGCGCCGTTCCTTAGGAGAGTTATCCCTACTCCTGTCCATAGGGCCCCCGCTCCCATTCACCCGAGATGTATCTTCACGATGCGTGAGTGAATTATCATTATCCGGAATGAAAATAAGTAAGGTACATATTCAATTATCTGTCGCGCCATCGCTTCACCTACGATATCAAATGCCATACATATAGTCTATACGTACAAAGCACAATAATGCGCACTGGTACTGGTACGCGCCTAATGACAACTCTCGCCTTTTAGTGCCAGTGCCTGCTATGGAGGTGGGTGTTGTGGAGGTGGGCCGAGAAGGTTTCCCCCCTGCATTGAGGGTATTAGCGGTGGAAAAGTGACCAGACCGGGGATTGAACCCAGGACCTTCTGGTTTGCACCCAGATGCTCTACCGCTGAGCTATCCGGTCTTGGGTTTAGTAGAGACACCAGTTTATTAGTGTAGATTAGTGTAACTGTAGCCCCATGTCACTACGGCATTCATACAATGCATAGTACATTGAGGGGTCTTATGGCAGTTCAGGGACCAACTCCTGAAGGATGAGTAAGCATGATTACTGCATCCTAACAGAGGGGACCTGCAGTTGAGGAGGTTGAGGAGGATCGTCCCATTCTATTGCAGCAATGGGTACTCGCCACAGACACTGAGGACATTTCACCATTTCTCCGGAGGAAACATGTAGATTAAATTTTGGGCAGAGAAATATCATGTGACATCATGTTTGGGGATAAAACATTCGGTCAACACAGGGAGGACACTATATATGGCTTCTGATTGATGTTCTCGTTTTGCTTGGGTGCAAATATTGGTCAAATTTCGACTATCCGTCACGTGTTGCCAAGCATGGAAATATATAAGCCATTTTGGGTACATTCTGTACATCAGCTCAATGTTTCCAGGGCGAACAGGGTGATGACAAAGCCCGTTCTGCGCTGAATGGCGATGCCAAGAACATTATGCATTTTGTCCAAATCGAGATCCAATATTTGTGAGTGGGAAATCTCGGTGAAACACAATCTGTTCACAGGATGTAGGAACCAGATAAATGGAAAAGACACGTGGAGAACACCATAAATGGACCTATCATGTGCCAATGGCGAACATGCTGAAGACATGACAAGTTTACATGAAATTTGCACCTGGGAAACATGCTAGTTGTGGCATGTCATCGCCGCGAAAATATTGGACCTAGTCAAAGGAAATAGACAGTGTGCCCGTCAAGAAAATCAAGAGCGCGAGGAGGTGTGACATATTACATAATAAATCACATGACAATTCGTAACAGGATATGGAGGAGAGGAGGCGCAAAACGGGGTGAGAATTGGGCGACAATTTACACCAGTATTGGGAGATGAATAATGGTGGCAAGTTACCAGGAAACGGCGTAGGTAACACTAATGGACATATGGCATGATAAGAAACAACAACTGGTCGCACGGAACAACGGCGAGGCTCGTGGGCGGAGGATAGAAGAACCGCAGATGGAAGAATCGCAGCGCGAATTGGACAATGACGGAGATGAAGGGGCTGGCCCAAAAGACGTCCAGCCTCGGCAGCGACACGAGGAATGTAAACCGGGCCGGTGGGGGAGGTATGGTCGGACTGCGACGGCGGATCGGAAAAATCGCAGCACTGAGTCGGGTTTTACGCATCCCGGAGATAATCTGCATGGTGAGTAATGAATCTTGTCAGTAATTGGATCGGGAGAGCTCACCTTCGACGTGGCTTGTGTCTCGGGGACGGAAGCCACCACAGGAACATGGAAGAGGCAACATCGGGCAGACGGTGCGGGAATCGCGGCGCGAATTGGACAGTGACGGAAACAAAGGAGCTGCCCTACAAGACGTCCAGCGTCAGCAGCGACACTCGGGACGTAAACTGGGGCCAGTCCCAGGGGAGGTACGGTCGGACTGCGACGGCAGATCGGAACGATCGCCGAGTCCAGTTTTCGCGTCCGGGTCTACACAGTGGTAGTTAACCCTGTCAGTAATCGAACCGGCTAAGACGCAGAGTACTCACCTTCGACGCGGCTAGCTTGGGGATAGAGGCCCGGATAGAGGTTGCTCTGTGGTGAGGACAACCAGTACAGTCTCGGTCTCGGTCGAATCATGTACCTTCGTTCCCAATGCAACGGCATCGAATCGTCTCGCCACCAGAAACAAGCTTTCACTGCCACATAAGTAAGGATCAAGGAAACGAACTTGCCCTCGTCGTTATCGACATACCCAGTGAACTCGCGGGTGCACTTCCCACGCAATCTCTCCCGCGGGGTGGGTCCATCCAGAATCCGCAAACACATCAGAATACGGTGCTACACAACCAAAGGTCTTGCTCTCAGCTGACTGGCTCGCGCACGGAACCATCGACGAAGCACTCATGGTAATCCCGACATCGCAGACAGTAAAGAAGTGCTTGTACAAGGTCACGCCGATCCCTCAGTAGAAGCCCCTTGCGTTGAAGGAGGGTCATCATAGCAAAGGTGCTACAGAGATGGTCAGCTTCGTTCTGGTGATGGGGCTGGAAATGTATCCTTAACGGTAAACGTACGTAGTAGGAGTGCTTGCAGGGACATACACCTGTGAAGATGGTTTTGGGGGGTCGTGTTTGTGGGTAGGGATGGCGCTGTATTCGGTGTTGTTGAGAGCATCACCAAGTAAGGCGTGCAGTGCGTGAAGAGCAATAAGGCAGCGGTGAAGCGTCGAGAGGCATGAGGCAGAAATCACGTCCATGTATCTGGTCGCTGAAGGTCTGCCCTACGCGTGCGTTTAGACGAGACGAGGCCGATACACAAACGAATAGGGCATGCACTCACCAAGGTAGATACCAATTAACGCCTTGGTGGTGTACCAATTGCTCCCGGATATGTACATTGTCTCCAGACAGCTCACGCCGCGAAGCGACTATGTGTACAGCACTGGTCAGCGACTCGGACGGGCGTAGCCTATAGATTTGTCGTACCTCTATTACCTGCATGACGACACCAAATCCTTCTTCAGACACGAGCAGACTGCTATCTGAGGGTCCTCTGCTAAACGTCATCCAACCCATCCTGGCCCCTACATGAATATTTGCTGCCCTCTAAGTTTGGTGAAGACCGCTGTTGTAGGAATTGTTTGGGTCGCCGATCAGAGTTCAAATGGAAGATCAAGGTTTGCTGGCGTCAGTGGGGGGGGGGGGGGAAGAGAGACAGTGGTGACTCAACAGTTGTATGTGATCGCAGCAAGGGAAACAGACTAACTTGAGGAGGCGGGGAGGAGGAGCAGGTAATTGCCACGAGTATCACAAGTGCCGTTATATGTGTTGGCGTCTATATGCCTCCAATCGCATTCCAGACCTTTCTGACAAACTCAGGAGCTCACGCAAAAGACTGCTGCAAAGAAAGGGTGCCAGGACATATAGCGTCGTCAAAAATCATACATGCGAATCCGTGAACTACTCTTCGTCAGCCGTTTCGTCACCCCCTGCCCCTTCCGAAGCATCGACCTCTTCCCCGACCGTCTTGCATAGGTGCAAAAGCTGGGTTGCATCAGCAATGTGCAATACAGGTTGGAGGCTCTATCGTCTTACCCGATCAAGAGGGCGGACATGCACGTAGGTGTGTTTGGCGGGTGGTGGCTTCACGGTCTCGTCGCAGTCTTCATCCGACAATTCTTCTGAATCAGAGTCAATCACCTTCGCGTCGGAGTCCTGGCAGCCCATGTCGTTGATCCCTGTCTTCGGAGCCTGTGCCCCGATTCCCGAGTCCTTGCTTGGGAAGTGTTCCATTGACGTCTTCACAAAATGGCACACGATGTCTTCGGGACAAATGACATAAACATCGCATAGGTAAGTATCGTGGTAGAGGCGGCCGCCAACAGAAGGATACTGTCGATAAGGATCCATACGTCTTTGCTTCTTGCTAAGCGACTGAAGACATTGAACCACCAAGAAGGTCTCTGTTACCGTGAATGGCTCTTCGCTGCCGGGTCGGCTGTGCAGAAAGATCTGCTCACTACGTCCAGGACGAGAATGGCGAACATCTGGGTGGCGAAATATGATATTGCTATCACCTTGAGCACGAGTCCGGTTCTTGTAGAACGCGCCAGAGATAGCGATCTGGGAACAGGGCACTACAGATGGGGAAATGGGGATGGCACTAGCAGATTGTGGCGTGTAAGATTCGTCGAAATAGTCCTGACCGCCGAGAGCGTTGAGTCGCTTGACGAGTGCAGCCATCGTAGAGGAATTGAGGACCATGCGACGTGTCTTCTTCCCGACAAGGGCTTGGGGCGGTGAGGTGTTGTCAAGTCGGAGCAAGGAATCTAGGCACATGCCACAATGATCTTCTCGACGGACATCTTCAAGAACCTGTATGAACTCCGGCATCACATTACGAACGGGCGGCATGCGCAGGAGGGGGCGGAAATTCGCTGCACGACAACTCTGTATCATGAATGTCGCCTCCAGTTCACCTAAAAACAATGTAATTCAGTGCCTGATTTAAGTAGATGAGTACAATCATACCAAAATTCATGTTCGTATTCATAGACTGTAAGAAATAGTTGAATCACTCGAAAATGAACGATCTCCAGGAGTGCGCCGGGCCGAAGAGTCGAAGGAAGATCCCAAGATGAAGAGCCAAATGGTGATTTGGCTGGATTTTCGCCCACTTGTACAACTCCTTGGCGGTATCCAGATAGCTCTTCAAGAGGTACTCCGCCCGCTGGATGGAATCCTCGTCAATCTTCAAGAGCCCAATCGTCTCGATAGCCTCCACGACTTCCAGGAAGTTCTTCACCATCTCAGCCCGCCGTCCTCCTTCGAGACCCCAAGTGCGAATGAGTGTGATAGGAAGATTGATCGTCCCCACTGTTCTCCATTGATCAGCACTGAGCTTCCCATGCTGGGTTGTTCCGAACGAGATTGGTGGAGGGTTTAGCCAACTTGGGAACTCCATTTGGGTCCTATCGTTGACGTACTCCCGGAGGGTGGAACGACCTATGGCGTGAAACTGACTGAGAGCACTACAAGGCTCCCCTTCCACATCACGGGTGGCGGAAGCGAGAGCGTCGTCAATGGCCTTGATGGCAGGAGCGACAGGAGTGGCAGAGGATACGACTGGCTCAGTAGAACGTGAAGGGATGCTAGGATCATGCGCACTGGCAGTTGTTGACAGCGTTGTGCGTTTCGGCGAAGTAGGGTCTATAGAGGGTGTCGCTGGCGTAGGTATGGCAGGAGTCGCGTCGGAACATGGACCGTCGGGAAAACCGCTCGCATTATCAGCCCCTGCTTGGCTCGACAGCTACGCGTATACGGATTAGTATACTCAGCATGGACTCGAAACTTGAACCCGTACCAAGTTATTTTGAGAACGTTGAGCATCCCACTGTTGGGCAGGTCAATTTATGCGATGCACAGAAATATGCGAATGTCAACACGCACCCAGTCCAAGAGCCGCTGAGCGAGCATATCCCTAATGTCCTTTTCCACGTAGGAGATGTGACGGGCGGCGCACATGGATTGAAGTACCGCCTTCTTCTTACGAGCGACTGTCTGGATTTTGACCGCATTGCTCAAAGTCTTCTCTGCTCGAGCGATCTCGGGGGTGAGCAGGTCACCGTAGTCGGGCATCTCCTCATTGTCTGGCTGGGGTTTCGATTCTTCCCTCCTCCCTTTGACGACAGTGTTTGTTGCGTGATCTCTAGGCAGCTGCTCGCGATTCCGCTGGAACATCAACCTACGATCAGTGAGATATGTTGGTATAACAAACAGCTTCCGTACCCAGTCCTCCAAAGACCTCATCAGTAACGAAACAGTTCCTGCGTGTCGCAGGCCGCGATCCAAACACAGATGGTACAATACCGCCTTCCCGCAGGCCTTCAATTGGGTGGGGCTGCCGTAGAGAAGGGCATCTACTCCATCCTCCATCTTCGCTTCCGATGGCCGAGGAGGACCACGGTGTGAGATGTCGGCGGAAGCATCTCCATTGTCTGCGTCGACAGCTATCCCCCAGAAGTCTCGTATATGGCGTTGCAGGAGGCCGAGGTATAGGTTGTGCATAGTGTCGATAACAAGGTAGAGAAAGGGATTCCAGTATGGCAATCGCAAGAGCTCGGACCAGCATATTCCATTCTGCTTGAATTGCTGCTCTCGTTCGAGTGTGCTGGAGGCATCCCACCAAGCAGCGGCCGCGGCTTTATGGGCTGCCAGGTCTCGTGGTGGAAAGTGGTCAGTACACTCCACCTCGTCGCTTTTGATGTTGCAGACGTGGCACAGGATGTACGTGTGATTGTGGGCCCCCAACCCGGCAACTTGACACGCACCAAGGATATCGCAAATGACTGGGATCAATGCTGCCCGGGCGCGTCAGCTGTGGGGATGCAGGGCAGTACGGAGGTAATACACCCCCGGCTGCCAAAATTCGAGAAGCTCGTCAACGACGATGGAGATGAAGTGATTGATTTGCTCAGTGGAGGGTTTCGTCGGCCCGAGGATGACTCCAACAAGGTACATGTTCTCGACGAGGTGTCGTAAGTGTGGGGGAAGGTTCATACAAACCATATATATCGCGGTGCTTGAAACGGTCTGTTTTGCTTCCTTCATTTGGAAAGGATTGAAGCCATCGGCCGAGAGGGAGAAGATAAGACGCAGCTCGTCATCGGGACCGTCAAGGAAGTAGGATTTGCCGTCGTGGTCGAGGAAATGCTGGAGTGCCAATGCATCGAATATGTCCTTCATGATAGGTTCAGAGGTGCCACGAAAGCGGCGGAGCTGTAGCCAAGTCTCAATCTCCTGTCGCGATAGCATACGCCCAAGCCAATGTTTCATAGATTGGTGGAGATACTTCCGCACTGGAAAATGCATGGTCTTCCCCCGGATCGTGCATGTGCGCCAGAGTTTGGCCTCACAAGGCTCACTGGTGGACGTGGAACGGTATAAACAGATGATGGGGGTAGAGGTGAATTCCTTGTAAAGCGCAAAGCAAGAGGGACAACAGATGTAGGGCGTAACACAAGGGTCCAGATTGAACACGCTCAGGATTGTTCGGGGATCGCGTGATAGGAAATGGAGCAGTCGACGATCCTCCGGGGTCAGGGAATCATCCTCGGAGCCCAGCGTGTGTGTAGGGACTCCGGAAGAGATACCACTCGTGAAGCGGTTCGATCCTGTCAGATTCGTGCTCCGCGCATACTGCAGCGTTAAGCGGATCGCGCTCCGCATCCCAGATAAGAGAACGCGCGTGGCCTGAGCAGGAGTTTGAACAGCAGATTTAACGTGGCCCCTATGACAGCTGCGGCGTATACAGGAGCCTCGACTGGTTGCCATTCTGAAGCCAGTCTCGCGAAATGTCGTGCTAATATCGCATTGAGCACAATCGCCTGAGTAACACAGGAACATTATGCACCGGTGTTGACGTGGTCGTGCTGCATCGTACCTTCTGAATCCCTCGCCGTAGCTGCTTGTTGACGCTCCCATTCCATCTCGCGGGGATCTGTTAACCTTTGCAGTTCCTCGGCAACCTGGGCCATCAAGTGTGTGCGAGCAACGTCTGCGTTCGGATCCCCCAACGCGCCCATAAACCTAAGGTCGCCAAAGAGCTCGAGAGCCAATCCGAATAGTCCAGAAAGATGGCATTGGAGGGCTCGTCTCGATCCAAAGGGGGAGCATCAGTGACGTTCCAGGCTGGGCTGGGCATTGAGGAGGAAGGCTCAGGCGATGGATCGAGCGGGTGTCAGATAAAATGGAGTGTTGCACCAGACAAAGTGAATATCATCATGTTGCGTACAAGACCCAGCTGGATATGGGCGAGATCGTCGATATCGGTTATGCGGTCTCACGAAGAACGGATGCGTTTGGCGTCGGTGGAATCGGCTGAATCGGATGATGTGGGTTGACTTGCGGAGAGGGATTCGCGGGACTCTGTCGACGCACTGGGAGCGGCTTGATCTCCAAGACTGTCAGGTTGGTCGCCCTGGAGCGCCAAGGACGAGAATGCCATGTTTAGGTCATCTAATTCATGCTCGATGCCCGAGGATTCCAGTTTCTGCTGTAGGTCTCCATAGCGTTGGCAACGCCAGGCAGTGGTTGAGCTTTCCTTGCTCATGGCCTGGAAATCTATGAATTACTAGTAACTAACCATGTCTAGATCACTTACACAATAACACTGAGCAGTAGGTTGATCGTAGGAGGGGATGGGCGAGTGGGCGAGGAGGGGGTGAAAGAGCAAACCCGCTCTGATTGGCTGGTTAGGCTGACCGAATTGCCATCAAGATGGTAAGTACCTAGAAATGGTACCCGATTAATTCGATTAAAGCCCATACAAGGAATGACGTGCCCGGAAAAAATTCGACTGCGGAGCACATCCAGCTTGCCCTCAAAGATCGAACCGGGTCTGGAATTTTGATGGGACTCTTGGCCATGGATGACTGGTACTTACAGTAAGATATTGCTCTGAGGGACTACGGAGATGGTGAGGGCACACGGTGACTGGTCAAGACACACTATTTGATCTGCTATCTGAATGGCGCTAATAATTAGCGCCAGCGACACGATACAACGCCCGATAGTATTTACGAAGCATACTAGTACAGTTGGCGACACCGTCACAATAGTATAGAGTGAGATACAGGAGCAGAGAGAAACAGCTGAGATATTGGGGCAGACACAAATTGGGTCACGGGAGCAACATAGGTAGCTAAAACTCGCCGGCACGGAAAGGGACGTCGTCTGGAAGTGCAGGATCAAGAGCTCGGTACGCAGCATTGGCAGGAAACAAAAAATCACGCAGAGCAGCATGAAGGAGATCTAGGGCCCACGCCCGACCCACAGCCCAAGCAGTGACCCTTTCTTCGCTGCGGCTGAACAGAGCTGTAAGGCATGACCCCATACCACTCCTCCTTGCTCCCACAGAAAAGAGGCAACCGTTTCGGCCATCTCGACAGATAAATGAGCCTGATGTTCGTAAGTCAGGGTGGCCATGTGATCATGGAGACATATGAGACTCACCCCGGAGACAGAACTATCCCAAACAGAGCGCCAAGGCACCGACGTAAATGCCCAGAAACAAGCAAAGCATACGGCGATGGTGAACGCAATCGTAATACCCTGACGGATACCGTCCCGGGGCTGATACAAATGGTTTGACTGGACGGGCCAGTTCAGCTCATATTAAGAGTGATGCGGTGAGGAATGGCCTTACGGTGACAGCTCGAACGACGTCCACCATGACTTCGCTGATTTCCGGAGCCGTATCCTTATCCTTCCGATGGTCTTCCAGAGGTCAGCGTGGGATCGGTATTGAATAGTTTGGCAATGCATACCTGCTTTCCAGATCTTGATATACGTCGACTGTCCCTTTGCCGCCGAGCCCGCGGCGACATAGCTCGATTTGGATGTCATGGTTGCCTACCTGTGAGGGTAAACCATTAGCCCTCCAGGGAAAACGGTGAGTACGCACGCTAATGGCTTGTACAATGTCATCTATCGCATGTCAATCGGGCGGTCAATGGTAACTTCGGAGGAGGATAGACGCGCAAACACGTACTGCCATGAGGGAGCAGTTGGAACAACGCTCCAGAGACGGCATTCCAAGCACACAAGTTACCAGTCGTTGTACCGCACACGATCGCATCTCTACCGTGGATGTGGCAGACCTTCACGTGATGATTGGAGCGGGGATTGCAATCGAGCTTGTATAGCATGCGAGAAACTCCGTTACCACCAGTGCTGTAGCAATTCAGGCTGTCCACCAGATTGTATACAACAATGTCATGGCTATCTGGGCTGAGAGAAGATCCCCCACTGTGCACGCATTCGATGAGTTGGAAGCACAGCGAGATCAATAGCGGCTCACATGCTCGGGGTGGCCAAAGGCATCCGTATCGCCCACGCCTGGGTCTGGTCCTTCGTGTTCCAGCAACTTGAGTGACGTCAGCCGATTCGTCGGTCGAATGAGAAGGTAGAGGACGCACATAATGCCATGTGCCATGTAAGACACGATCAATTGTTCCCCGTTCTTGTAGAACCGTACGGCAACTGCCCGAAGACGATGCTCATGCGAGTCGTCGAGATCTTGACGATCGGGAGGTGAAGGAAGCTTTGTATCACCGCGATATACGTCTGAAGAGAATCTCAGACACTAACAACAAGTATGGAACGGACTTGACTACTTCTGCTGGCTTTGTATGTAATGTGAACCTCATCACCTAGGCCAACGGCAAGGTAGCGAGTGGCGGCGCAATAATCGAGGCAATGGACGGTGCTACGGACACCCAAGTGGATCTCATGTTCCTTCGCGCCGCGCTGCTCATGTGTCAACAGCTGAAAGTGATAAGCCTGAGATGGACAAATGCACATACCAATGAGAAGTCGCCCAACTGAAAGAGCCACCCGCCTTCACAACCCACAATTACAGTTTCAGGATACACAGGATGCCAAATTATCGCGTCTACCACGCTATTGTGCATAGATCTATAGAGTAGGCGACCTTCAGAAACCTTCCAGATGATCATTGTATTGTCGTCTCCCCCGCTGGCCAGGTAAGCCCCATCCGGAGAGAACGCCAAGGCATTGACCGTGTTGCTATGGCCGCCGGTCAAGGTGTGGAACGGGACGTAGGGTGAAACGGAAAGCTTAAAGGAATCTGTGGTCGACATCGTTGGAGAGCAGTGAAATGGTGCGTAGGGGTCGAAGAGAAGATCATCCGCCCCCGACGTGTGTCATCGCGCTCTCAGTCTGCCGAGTGGCGGGCAGAGTGCTTGTTTCACGTGGAAACCAGACGCCCACACGTATCGCCCGACTACCGCCGAGAATCGCGAGCTTCACCAGTCATGATCATCCATCCACGCCATTATATTTCTACACAGCTTGCGACAATTACATCCGGAGATTAAAGCCAAAGTAACATGGCAAATCAAGGGAGAAAACTGTTATGAATGAGATCGAACTCGAACGCGAGATCCGCCTCCGCGATGAGCATGGCAGCGTTCTGTGCCTGCAGTCAGCCCATATCGTCACTGTCGAGTGCGACATAAATACCTGATCCTGTAGCGTAAACTCCAATTCAAGAGTCTGAAGGATCTGAAGGGGTGTTGTCAGAATAACGCTCAGGTACGCAAAGCCAAGGGACGTACAAGCCCGGGCAAGCTCTCCACGCAGTGAATGAGAGGATCCATGGACCCGTACTCCGCCAGGGCGTCCTTAATCGGTTCAAGTATCACAGCAGCCGCACGATAGTCGGCAATAGCCTATCAAAGAGTCAGAAATGGATGAGCAGAACTTTGCAGAAGAGAATAGGACTGACATTTTTCTTCATAATGCGGCGCTTCTCGGAGGCAGAAACAGACGACGTTGCAAGATCAAAATAGCTGGAAAGTTCACGCTCAGCTACGCGGGCACAATGAGAGTCGGAGACTTACTACGCGGAACCGGTGGGTGTAATCGTGACAACGTGTGGATCATCCTGGTCATCAACGGAAAGGTGGTACGCGTTCACCTATATGCAAGATATTTAGGAACCGTGCCGACCCAACGCTGGGTCACATACCTCGTATTTAACAGTGTCGAGGACCCGCTTCTTGTGCGATAGGGACGGCTTTCTTTTTCCTGGTCGGACCTTTTGATGAACTGATACAGGCCTCATAAGAGCCCTAGGGATGCCGGGAGAGACAGGTGGAGACAAACAGACCTCGGAGTACTATCACATCGAACTCCATCGAGTCGCCTTCAGCGTTCTTCACGAAGTCCGCGACGACGAGTTGTACATCTATGTCATAGCATAAGGGTTGAAGTATTCGGTACGGCGTAGTCACCATTACCTCGAACGTATACTTGCGAAGGGACAGACATTGAGGGCCGGGAGTGAGGGGAAAGTGGCGTTGGGAGTCACTTCAAGGAGACGGGGGAGTATCGGGAAGTAATGCAGCAGCCGCGCTGCATCATGCGTAGCCTTTCAGCCATCGCAGTTTGCGGTAGATGAGAGGACAAAGACACTGAGGCACGACTCGAGCACTCACGCGGAGAGATGCTGGCGCGAACAGGATATTCAATATTCAGAGATCTGCCTCAACGCAATCTGTCACAGGATTGCCTTATTAGGGAGAACACGTTGCCAAATCGCGTGGGATGTGACAAATCGGTAACGGCAAGCCCAGCTCACTTGGTTGGATGTTCAACCATCCTTATATCTCAACCCTCCTCATGATTGCTTCGGCCATCTCCTAGAGTGCGCCGGGAGGGTATCTGAGGTTGTGAGATCCCTTTTTGAAGAAGATTGACAGCGAGCAGTTCTCCGGCATCGTGCCTCGTGGTTTGCCATTCCCTCGTGCCCGTCAGTTTGCAACAAATATACCAAAACTCGTGCTTCACAATATTTCCCGGAAATGGCTTTTCGAGAAACTCCGATCCTGACACCATGCTTGCAGACTTCCGCACTGTGGTCCTTTGTCGCTCTCCTTCCCCTCCCTCATCTCCATCTGCCATCCACCGACATCCAAGTCGACGATTTTTGGGGCCAAAGAAACTTCGCAGACGTACTATGGAGAACAACACTCAGGTGAGAGCTCCTCAGGTGAACCGTATCCCGAGTCAAGTACTCATCAACCCTTCTAGAACCCCAGAATCGTCGTCCCTCAGGGTTCGCTGCTGAGGTCGACGGTATGCCCTTTCTAGCTCGGACCTTGTTCTTGCTTGACTGGATATGTGTAGGTAACCTTCAGCGACCTGTCTGGGGGATATAACACTGTTAGGCGCGACTACGATGTCCCTCCGCCACCCGTCGCCGCCGCGGACGACATCACCGTTCCGACTACCGCCACTGGCGCCCTCGGCGCTGCCCCACTTCGCACCTATGAGATTATGGACGATCCCAACAGTATGGCCGTCTTTGTTGTGAGCCTGTCTCATCCGTCAGAAGTTGTGGTTTTCGTCCGATGTCTATCTTAGGTGACCCCTGCAATTGATGGGCAATATGAGGCTACGTTGATGATTAGCCACCGGAAGTTACGCACTTTGTTCAAGAATGCCATAGACTGTGAGTGTGTTCCGTTTCAACCTCTCGAAGTTGGCTGACTTATTGCCGTCCAGGGTATCTTATTTCGAGGGATATGGATCCCAACCAACCACGCTTCTACAGGCTGGCACAGATTGATCAGGTAGGTCCTCGTCTCCTCGATCGTTCAGCCTAGAAGATAACCCGGCTCTAGTCAAACAGATCTCACGCCAATATTCAGTGGAGGTACATGATGTTCCATCCCCCGGATGACCTTGACACCCAGGCTCCCGTGACGCGGTTGTTGGACCGCATGGACCGGTGCTACGTTAAAGAAGGTTGGGCTTATATCATGCGGCAGGTGCTGTACATGGGGATCATCTGCTTCCTCTTGCTCGTTTTGATGTTCCTTATACTCTCCTAATGGTGTAACGTGTTCGCTGTTGCTGTGTTAGCAGTGATAAGCGTGCGACCGGCGGGAAGGACGAACAAAGTGCGCATGTTCAACCCTTTGCATCCAGCCTCACCCCCGACAAACGGAACCAACCCACGACTCCCCATTGCTCTGGAGAGATTTGCGGCGTAGCCAGACTCTTTCCTCACACCCCACTCGGAGCTGCTGGTGTGTGTACGCCCGTACGATCGAAGACCAATTCTCGGTGGACGAGCGACCACCAAGGATGACTTTAGCCTGTCGGCCGCAGGAGTCGAATCGATGTCAATATCGGGCGCTGGATTCTGCGGCCCCCAGAGCTGGCGGCCCATTCCGCCCAAAGCGGATGCACCCACGCCCTTGGCACTCTCACCGGCATCTTGGCCTGTCTCGGTCGCTCTCCATTCAAATTCATTGCTCACCAGCCAGCAGTACACTCAATATTGCTTCATACGTTTCTCCGCTATCGACTGTCGGGCAATACCAATATGTCAAGTATGCGTATGTATGCCCCCATTCAGGGCAATGATCGGCGCACAAGCAAAAAAGAAATCATATCAAGTCTATCAGACTCTTCTCGGCGTCCGCTCTCATCCACACTGGAACGTCCAGTGGGACTGCACTGTTCACCTCCAGCATCAAGGACCAGAACCCTATCCACCTGAACCTTCCCTCTCCAGCGCTCCCCACGACCAGTTCCTCTCCCGTTACCCGCTCGCGGCGTTCCCCCTGTTGATCAAGATGAGCCAGCTGTCTTCGACGTCCGCCCGCTCCGGGCTGTCGCAGTAGATGTTGCATTGCCCCAATCGCTGCACCAGGGCACCCGCTCCCTTGACCACCCCCCACCCTAGATCGAGAAGCCTGCCGTTGGTGCGCGTGAAGTGCGGGGACCAACATCGGGATCATCGCCTCCATTCTGTCGAACAGTAGCTCGCCCACCTTCATCCCCACACTAGAGCTAGGGGGCGATGCCAGTCCCGCCATACGAGACTGTAGCACCCCCGTTGGCGCAAAAAGTTGGTAGTAATGCGTGTCCCCATATTCCGACCTGGGTTTCAGGTCAGGCGGCCCAACAACTACCCACGCGGGCACAACGACGACGCGCAGCTTCAAGTGCGGCCCGTACGGCAGCCGCTCGTCCCCGAACGCGACCGCGTACTCCAGAACGGCGGCGACATCCACAATGTGTTCCATCGCACCATCTGTTGTAGTTCTGATAGATCATATCACGGCTAATAACCAGGACTGTTTTACATCATATTACGGTGAGGTTTTTGATGTATCAGCACTGCTCCGGGGCTTCCGGGACAGCCACCCAGCCACCTACCGCATTTGGAAGGCTGCTGGCAACTCCCCAGGCTTATCTAAGCCTACTGGGCCCTCTCCCAAGCTTCTCCCATCAATCCCGAGCCTCCGGGTGCCCCTCCCATCATTATACTCACCTCCCGAGCCTATACAGCCCAATTAGGAAGGTGCCCACCCTGCCCCATCCCTCCCCCCATTGTTTTTGCCATTACTCACTCAATTCTAGGCCGATTGACTTCGTTCTTTTGACGTTGTATTCAGCATATTAATGCGCTTCAAACGCGCATAATGCGCCCATACAACGTGGGTCCTAACATATACTAATAGTGCCCTCTAGGTCGCCCTAGGGGGACTTGTTTGGCCTATAGCTCAATCGTTTCTGCACGGATATGTACGCATAAGGGCGCGTTTTGTTCGCGTGCTCAACGTGCACAGAACGCGCCCTTTTGCGTACAAATCCGTCCACCCGTTCCCAAGATAGCTATGCCCTCTCCTGGGGTGGAGAGGGTATGGCTATCTTGGGGACCAGTGGTCCGTTTTCTATCATTCTTTTTGCATCTTGTAGCTACTAATAGCTGTATTCAGGATGTACAATTAGTTCTCAGGGCCCCTCAATTCCTGTGGTATAGCACACCCATCAGTATCCAGCTACAGGATACTTCGACCCTCAATACCTCCACGGATATTTGGCGCACCAGGACGCAACATATATCGTTGGAAAGCTGCTTTCAGCAGCTTTCCAACGAGGTATAGAACGTAAATATACGCCCGCTACAAGTTCCGGGGCACCCACCCCTTCCTCATACCCCTCCCCACATTAATATCTATACAGTGCAACCAGTTCTTATTCGATTCCCTTCATTCCTTTTGTAACTGATGTAGTGCATAGCCCTTAACATTGTCACCAAATACAGAAGTTATCGGTCACTATATGCAGCCTCTGGACCCTTATCAGTGCTGCACAGTATACCCCATATGGCAACATAGGGGATAAATGTATCAACAAGCGGTTACATCGACAGGAAAGCCCCAATAAATGGCTTTCCAACAAGCCCAGAATCATAGAAATCGGTTGAGAAACAGCCAAGGTATGTCTGGAGAGATACCAGAGGGTCCTGATGGCTAGTATAAGACACTGTAAGACGGTCCGTAAGACACTATTGTCCGGCTGCATAGCTCCTGCATTAAGTGTCTCCAAGACCAATATATCCATATCATACTCATTTCTCAACCGTTCTCCTTGATTCTTAATGTGTTGGATAGCCACGGATAAGCACTTTCTGTCCATAAAATTATAAAGAAATCAGAGCAGTGGATAATCGTTGACAGGGGGTGTTCTGGTGACTACTGATAAGGCTGTTGAGGGAGATCTATTCAATGGATAAGGGTACAGGTTGGCACATGGGTATTGCTCATCTATAGCTATTCACTAAAGCAAACTGCTAAAGATTTCATTGGCTATTGACCAAGATGTGCAACAATCAATGTGGGGAGGGGTATGAGGAAGGGGTGGGTGCCCCGGAACTTGTAGCGGGCGTATATTTACGTTCTATACCTCGTTGGAAAGCTGCTGAAAGCAGCTTTCCAACGATATATGTTGCGTCCTGGTGCGCCAAATATCCGTGGAGGTATTGAGGGTCGAAGTATCCTGTAGCTGGATACTGATGGGTGTGCTATACCACAGGAATTGAGGGGCCCTGAGAACTAATTGTACATCCTGAATACAGCTATTAGTAGCTACAAGATGCAAAAAGAATGATAGAAAACGGACCACTGGTCCCCAAGATAGCCATACCCTCTCCACCCCAGGGAGAGGGCATAGCTATCTTGGGAACGGGTGGACGGATTTGTACGCAAAAGGGCGCGTTCTGTGCACGTTGAGCACGCGAACAAAACGCGCCCTTATGCGTACATATCCGTGCAGAAACGATTGAGCTATAGGCCAAACAAGTCCCCCTAGGGCGACCTAGAGGGCACTATTAGTATATGTTAGGACCCACGTTGTATGGGCGCATTATGCGCGTTTGAAGCGCATTAATATGCTGAATACAACGTCAAAAGAACGAAGTCAATCGGCCTAGAATTGAGTGAGTAATGGCAAAAACAATGGGGGGAGGGATGGGGCAGGGTGGGCACCTTCCTAATTGGGCTGTATAGGCTCGGGAGGTGAGTATAATGATGGGAGGGGCACCCGGAGGCTCGGGATTGATGGGAGAAGCTTGGGAGAGGGCCCAGTAGGCTTAGATAAGCCTGGGGAGTTGCCAGCAGCCTTCCAAATGCGGTAGGTGGCTGGGTGGCTGTCCCGGAAGCCCCGGAGCAGTGCTGATACATCAAAAACCTCACCGTAATATGATGTAAAACAGTCCTGGTTATTAGCCGTGATATGATCTATCAGAACTACAACAGCAGCTGTCCATCGGTTGTACGCCGTGCCGGCGCGGACGACGATGAGCCCGTCGACAGACAGCCATGCCCACAACGGCGCGAGATACTCCGCCGGGCGCAGCCGCAGGTCGTCCTCTGCATCGAGCCACGCGTGCGCGACGAACTCGCGGCGCCACAGGAGGTCCCATGGCAGAAACCCCTCCCAGAGCCCCGCGACATACCGCCCGGAGCACCATGCCGCCTCCCAGATCCCGTCGAACTGCTCCGTGATCGCCGCAAAGGCGAGGAGCTTGTCCGTCTGCCACGACAGGGAGCGCTGGGTATAGTTGGAACGAGCCTCCAGAGCATGCACTGATGCGCGAAGTGCTCCTCGGGGGTGAGCTCCGAGAGGGCTGGGTTCGCGAGCATCGCCTGTGGGAGACGGAGGAAGGCGTGGTCCAGCGTCGAGCTCTGCACGGTCCTGATCGCTCGTGTCGAGTCCTCGACGGGGCACGCGCTCGTCTGGCAAGAAGCCAGGACTCGAAGACGGCGTGTTGCCGTAATCTATGGACGCATTAGCTCTGGGAAGGGAAGGTGATGACGAACGTCTGTATAGGCTGGCCATAGACCGTTAGACCAGCCAAACACATATCACCTACAATCGGGCAGTGTCAGCGATGACATTAGCTGGTATTCACATATACAAATAGTTAGTCGGCGCTGTGTAGCTAAGATGATGAAGGCCCCAGTCAGTTGCTTTCCGCTACATCCACTCTGAGCTCTGGTGGTGACAACGCTCTCAACAGGTCGATGTTAATGATGAGCTTCCTCGCCAGGGAGGGGTAGGCCTACACGATTGATCAATAAGCACACAACATTCAGAATTTAAGATCTCACCTGTCTGAAAGACTTGCATTCCGAACGGATGCCCTCGTAACTTGCAAATGCTTGTTGCAATCTGGGCAATGTCTCGGAAACCCCATCGACATTGCGAATCGTCGGCAGATAGAAGCGAGCTGCTCTGAGGATACACTATGGTGCACAAGAAGTCCCCATGTCAAATAACTGCATAACGAAACATGAACAACATTAACCCACATCCAACGCCGTGACCGTCTTCATTTGCAGATCTAGGGAGGAGACTATGGCGGACTGACGGGAAATGTAAGCCTCGACAGTATAGAAAAACTCGGCGGTCATCACGTCGCCGAAACCGGTCTTGCTCCATTCGACGAGGATGTTGCGAAAGTGGCCAGCGCCTTGTTCGAGCAACACCGCATTTTCGGTTGACAGCCGCTGGAGCTCGTGGAGAAGGGGCCGCGCTAGATGCTTCAGTTCCCGACGAGACCATTGAGGGCGAAAAAGGGCGGA
The DNA here is from genome assembly GCA_020736865.1 of Ganoderma leucocontextum. Classification (NCBI taxonomy): domain Eukaryota; kingdom Fungi; phylum Basidiomycota; class Agaricomycetes; order Polyporales; family Polyporaceae; genus Ganoderma; species Ganoderma leucocontextum. The sequence continues at coordinate 2,026,918 of JAHKGY010000006.1, forward strand.
TACACAAGCCTGGAACGGCGCCTGAATGCAATGAGAATCGCAGTTTGATACATGGGGGAGTTGTGGACATACTTCAGGTAAGATGATGGAGAAGCAAGGCATCCAATCATCTAAGTCACATGCAATCCTGGCTGCCTTCGATTCGAGATCAGTCTTGCAGGACAAGATATCAGCAATTGCCGTGTCCAGGTCTGCGCGTTCTCCTTCGGTCAGATACATCATATAGTTATCGTAAAGATGGGATAACTGTGATGAAAGCCGTCTTCAGCAACGCACAATGAGATCAAAGACGCAGTCAACGCATGAGCTCCCAAGAGGCTTGAAGGCTTGCACCGGCCTCGAGTACGGCACTGACATCATTGAGCAGTCTATTTCCCAGGTCCGTCTCTGATTCGTGAGAACTATACCTCTCCATCAGCCTGCTACGCTCCATGCGAAGTTGCGTTCGCAGTTCCTGACGGTAATAACGATTGTGACTTTGCATTTGAGCAGCACAAATATTAGGCCACATAGCGCCATCCTCGCTGAGGTGAAGGTCGGGGTGAAGGCTGAGGTCGGGGTGAGAGCACACATTGTAGGTAAAGAGGGTGCACATACATCGATAGTGCTTGAATGACAAGCGTGCCGTCCCCTTGAATACGGTCTTGCCAGGCCGCAAAATTCTTTATACATGTGACGATGTCCATGGTATTGTCACTATTTGCAAGGGTTGAGTACGCGATTGGTGGAGAGACGATGCCTGGGGGGGAAGTGGCATAGAAGAAACGACGTACCTCATGCCACTGCCGCTTCTCGCTGCTTGGGAGTACGGGTGCTCGAGAAGAGCACTCAAACGCAGACATCGCACATGCTGTATTCTAGGGGTAATGATCAGTGCTGAAAGCACCATCACCAGGCGACCACGCAACATGGAATGGAATGGACATACCACGGCTCATCCCAAGCAATTGGTCCATAACCTTCAAGTCGGTCTGAGATTGCGTACACAGGGTAAGGCGGACCGACTCACTGACTCATATCAGTCTCTCGGAACAGCTCCTGTCATCCATTCCGCATCTCTGTTCCCCAGGCGAGACGCCGCAGTAAGACGGTGCTCTGTGCGGTTGACTTGAAGGCCGTCAGAGATGCCAGGACTGAGAGACGCTGCGGTGCGCGTTCTCGCATGAGGTGTACAGGGCGGACGGGAGCAAGATGTATATGTCAAACCTCGTGCGGGAAGATGACGAGATGATTGTGGACGTAATCCTCAATGGGACGGGTAGCACAAGTCACCCTTCACAGTAACAGCGCTGCTGCATACAAGTCTGGACGTTCCAGGATGATCAGGGGATACGATGGGCAGGGGATCCAGCAGTGCGAGGACTCACTGGGTGGGTCACTCGCAGCCTCTTAGGGTGTTCTGTACAAGAACGAGGACAAGATGGAGGTATTGAACGGCAAATGAAGCGCAGGCAAGCGAAATAGCCCTCGGTGACTGGCAGTAGGAGCTGGGTACAGATCGTCGACGTGTGCGTGAGCACGTATGAGCGCGACGACGGCCTGCTCGAGAGATAGTTCAGACAGTATGCGAAGCAGATGCATGCATAAATACGCACCCTTCTGATCCTAGATGCGCCTTGTCTAACCGCCGATCGAATGTGTACCCCGATACGCCTAACCAGCATGATCGTCTTCTTCGGAGACGAAAGCGATTTGCATGCCGACTACGCTCATTAACTTTAAGCGATATAGAACGAGCAGGAAAGAACAACAGGCGGGTGTACGTACCTAGTCTTGTCGAATGTCGCATGCAGGAGTCTCCTTGTAAGATTGACATGACATCCTTATCCAGGCTTGGCCTCCGGCTGGACATTCGGAGCAATCCAGAATATCAATGGCGGGGCCGGCACGAGGAATTGACATAGCAAGTGGGATGGGGTGAGCAGAGGATAGGTACTTAGTCTAAGTATGGGCAGAGATGGGGGTAGAGTCGAACATTGGAATTTGGACGTTTGAACGCTGAGCGCCGAGCCAGCAGAGCGCCTTCCTTTCCTAGCCAATCAAATTTCAAAGCGGCCACGAGTCATGCACGAGGACAATCGAGATCGGATCTATTGGCCCGCAGATTCCACATGAGTGCCAGTGAACCCCATCCTGCCATGTTCTACATTGTCGACGCAGTTGCTACAACAATCGTAAAAGTTCAATATGTCGAAGAGGGGATGCTCAGCGGACATTCAATGATAGGTGGAGGGCTGACTTAACGGTCACCCAAATTTGAGGGTGTTGGCGCAGCACCAAAGCGCTGAATGTTTCCGGTTTGAGCCAGTCGGCGGCACCGCCATGTATCGCTGCCGGAAGTCGATCCCCGCTCAACGGCGTGTCTCCTCACTTGGCCGGCTTTCTTCTTACTGCCGTCCCTCCAAGTGCTTTCTTATTTGAGTGTGACCTCTCTTTTTCGTCCTCTTGCTTTGTTCCGAATGATGGTATTGTGTGCTACATACATATGTCCACCCCGGTGCGCACGTTTTGGTCTGTCAAAGTGCACTCTTCAACTCGGACCCTCCACGGCACACCCCACCTCGTAACAAATCTCCATGTCTGACATAGAGACCATCCCTCTGCCCATGTATGGCCCATGCCCCTTCTTATACTATGCCAGGGTTCGCTAACCGTTCCGTCAAAGTGACGCAATCCCATTGGTCTTCGCCACAAACCGCGCCCAGTTTGCCCTCGGCACGATAGAGGACAGCTCCAACGTCTCCTGGTGCAGCATTCATGTTATAATCGCCGAGATAGCGAGCCAGAGGTGTCAGTCCCATTATTTCTCTCATCAAAAGTGTCGCTGCAGCTTTTCGCGCACAGATGGCCTAATCGTCGTCGACAATATTCCTGCACCCGCCAACCCGTTGGTGTCAGATATTTTGAACGACTTGTTCTTCTTCGAGTGTAGCGAGGTATTTCTGCAATATTCCGCTTGGCATTTTATTGCTGCTCATTATCTGTTTAGCAGTACAGGACGGTGTGTGGCACCAAATATCCAAACCCTTCCGACACGACAGCGCAGGTCGTACGTTTTACTTTGAAGTTTACGCATTCCCTCGACTTCGCCGAGTGTGTGCGAGCTTTCGCTGAGGCGAAGTCTCAGCTCGCATACGACATCGCGACTATGTATGAGCAGCTCCATGTCGTCTAGGCGCAACAATTCCACACTGCTGTTCTCGACTCTCCCATCCATGGTACCCCTGATCCTGTGTCCCCTCCCAGTCCTCTGCGTACTCGAAGTGTTTCTGTTATGGCTGATATCCGTGAGTACTCGACATCTCCGGCCATGAAGCCCATTTCTAATGGTGTGCCCAGCCGATGACTTGGGGGACGTGAACTCCTCGCATATGGACCACCCCCTTACCCCCTAATCACCATCTATTCCACGCCCGCATGTCACGTTCAGTGTATGTAGTAACCAGTTCATGTCGTTGTAAAGGAGGCCCTCGAGTTGAATCGATGACTGTACCCATGGCTTCTCTCGTCAATTCACTAGGTGAATGTTGATTTGACGCCCAACTGCTTGCCTTCGCACACATGAACGTGGGCACTTCCGTCCTCTCCCAGACTTTTGCTTGCGTCGTCCCGTCACCGCTAGCAATGTCGAACATTTCAACGACTCAAGTCGGCACTCAGATTTGTGAGTCATCATAGTCCTACGACATAAACATTTCCATAACTGCTGTCAGCTATGGCACAGGCCACCGTTCAAGTTGGCCTCATGACCTCGTCATCGGAGCTCACCGCATGCCTCCAGGGCGACAAGATTGAGATAACCAGTTTATATCGGCGTGAGTCGCTCTTTATGTATCCCGATATCAGCGCGATTCATTCAGATTGCACCCAGGCATCACGCAATTGGAGGATGAGCTCAGCGAGTGTCGAGCGACGCTTGCAAAGCAGAGTAATTTGCTCTTGAAAAAGGAGCAACAAGAAGCATCCATGTATGAGCTGGCCAAGCTTCAGCACACTGCTATAACATTCCTTACGAGCCACAACAAAAATATGGAACAAGTCCTATTGCCCTTACTAGACCCCATGGCTCGAAGACAACAGTTTCCCTATGCAACGTGATGCTACCTAGTAAGTCCTACCATTCACAACTCTAGTCGTTGACGCGTACATGTTCCTCTAACAGCTTGGCAACTACAGCAATAGCCACAATCACCAATGCCGGCGACTTCCACCCTGATTCAAATCTGTGTCCCTCATACAACATCTCCATATTCCCTCGCTTTGTCATCTCTGCTTTCCGTGAGTCCAGGCTTGTGACATTTATGATCTTTGCAACCTCCAAACCTTCATCTTTGTAGCAACCTTCCGTTGTTGTGGATAACCGCATTTCTGCCTAGCACCTACCATCTTGCACCTGCTGTCCTGCTATGTAGAATTCTCTCTGCGTACTTTGTCATACATTGGCCTGTATCATGGTTACTTCAAATTACTGAACTATGTGTGTTTGTATGCAATGTTGCGGCCGCACTGCTCTGGAGCCTGGAGGAGACTGGTGAGAGCCCGGTGAGAGCCCGGTGAGAGCGGGGTGCGCGTGAACAGGTCTCCACGCCCCCCGTGCCCTGTCCTCGCGTGATCAGGCAGCCAGTGCAGCCTGAGCGGCGGACCAGCTAGCTACCCACACAATTTAAGACATTTTATCCCCGCGAAAAATGATAGCAACGTCTGCTGCCAACCACCACCCTTGGCGTGTCTGACGTGGCATCGTGGGGTATCCAGCTCAAGGCGAAGGGGATGCCGAGGTATGGGTGCAGATCCACTCAGCGCGCGGCCACCAGCAGAAGCCTGGCGGACAAGTCAAATAGCTATGCATGCTGACCGGCACCAGCAACGCGTGTGCTTCGACTGTCACTCTCACTAGTCTCGTATATACTCCGTTCAAGGTAGGCATCGGATGAAAGGTGGATTGTGTAGGTCACGGTTATAGGTGCGCAGTCAATTGGGATTAATAACCTCAGCATTCAGATTGAGGAGAAATACAGCAGGGAGAAACATTAACGACAATGAGTAATGAATGACAGGTTGTACTAGAAGGAGAAAACACGAGACGGGGACAGGGACGGTGAAGGTAATATGGACGGTGACGGGGACAGATCAGGAAGAGAAACAATGACTGGTGAGGGGTCTAGAACACAACAGAACGACTGAATAGACATGACAATGTCCGCCGCAGACCACGTAGATGACACGGAAGGGTTTTTTTATGTGGGGGACAGAAGGTGGTAGCGAAACATCGTCACACGTCCACCATCTCAACGTCAACGTCGACGCTGACGAAAATAGGATAAGGACGCTGATCAAAAGTGAGAGGATAGACGCACTCTTCAAGCTCCGCCGACTCAGTCTCATCCCGGAGCATGCCATCTTCCTCCTGCTGGTACTCGACCAGATCAGGGAAGGACGCCGTAAAGGACCTGACCCTGGCAGCGAGCTCATTCATGGCAATACATATGTCACTGATGCTCTCGAGCTGAGCTTCAACGTGAGCACGAGGACCATCCCGAACCGGACCTCCGGCGCAATTTGTACACTGAGGATGATGGACATTTAAACTACGAATCAACAGGGTGTGAATAAGGACTCACCCGATTGGCAGTGTTGGGGGTATCCTGCATCGGACGGGCCGCTGTGAGAATGTGTGCATCGACGTCGGGGTCGTCACCCTCACCGATAGCACGCGGAAGTGCAGTGGGCGTAGCCGGCGGATCGGTCGAGAGAGTGGCGGGCATAGCCGGAGGCATAGTTGGGAAAGCACCAGGCATGGGTGGGGGAGTAGTTGGGAGATCGCCGGGCATGGATGGTGGACGGTTGGTGTCCACGCCAGGCGGAGTGAAGAGCCCTAGGGGCTCCAAGACATTCTTGCATGCTTGCTCGCAGTTGAAAGGCATGGAAAGAGATGAGTGAGAGGAAGCGGCGGGGAAGGGTTGCGACAAGTGTTGGTAGGGCAGAAGGGAAGAGAAAGAGCGAGAGGTTCAGGAGGCGGATACGAACGAGGGCATTGGTTGTGGAGGCCGATACTTAGCGTGAGGCAGAATAGCGGAGGATAAACGGCGCACAGTTTGAAACTTGAAATGCTGGCATAAAGGACCAGCGGCACCCGTGGATCGGAATATACGAGATTGGCAAGCTTTGGACATGTGGGCATGCAGCGACCAGATGGAATGACACGCGACTTATCTCTGAGGCGTCCAGCGTAAATTGTAATCGAAAGCCCGCCTGGGATGTCTCGACACCAAGTTAATGCACCTCGCCAGACTTGAAGATACGCCATGCTGCCCACCGGCAAACGACGCGGCGGTCAAAGATTGGGATAAGATGCCGCCGTTTGGAAGAACGGCATTGGGACAGAACAGCGGGCTGAGAAATGATGTTTGTGAAGACATCGTGAAGATCGAGGTCATCAGAACTCACTAGAACCATGCTGTTGCCCACGAGGCAGAAACAATGCAACGACGCGCATGTTGATATTTGGCCCTGCTGATTCGAACAGCCACAGTTGAGACCGCAATCGCAAGTCAAGCAGATCACGGATCTGGACGTCGTGAACAGTCGAGAAGGGAGTAAAATGCGGAACGGGGTCGACATAGGCGGGAGGAGTAGGAAGGGAGATCTTAAGGATCCAGGAGCTGTGGTGGAGTTGGAATCGGGCGCGCGGATCAGTCTACGGGCGCTTGTAGCACACATCGTGGTCCGTCGTGCTTGCCGCCAGTCTCCCCGTTCCTTTGTCCCTCCTTCAAGGACATACGTTGTGATGCCTTTCTTTCATGCGTCAACGCCCCCATTACTCTGACCTCCCAGTTACTCTCACATCCTCCCGTCGAACTCTATATCGTCTGCTCGCAATGCCTGCTCGATCCCCGACCTATCGTGATCGTGAGCGTAACTCCCCCAATTTTCCTGGACTTCCTATAACACATTGCCTAGGCGTTCAACAGGTTCTCTCTGAGGCCGCAAAGAGCTCTTCTGATGACATTATGTACGAGTTCTTGGTGGACAAAGGTACGAGGTTAGCCTGTTTTCCTAAATCGCAGTGCGCTCACAACGTCGGCAGTTCACCTCGCTATATCGCTCGACGGACTTCAGTGCAGCCCTCGTTCCAGAGCTTTACCAACATTCTTAGGCTAATTGAGGCCGTTTGTGACCTCATTGAGTTATGTAGGTGAAGGCCCGCCGCGTACTGGTCGATTGCCAAGCCGCCATATGGAAGATTGTGTTTACAGTTGACGGGAGACGCTTGTACATCTCTCCTTTCACTCCCGCAGCCTCGCTGATGAAGGTTCATCCAGCTATCGGGAACTGGGTGGCTCCGTGATCCTCCAGCCGCAAGACAAGTGTTTGATGTGCATGACCGTCAATGAGGTATTGGCACCTCTCTACGATGTCGTGCTCAGTGTTGACGTGTTGCAGCTTCACGAACAGACTGAGATGCTTCGCCGTGTCGTGCGCGAAATCAAGTCTCTTTTCAACCATTTCCATGCCGAGCGCGCTCCTGGCAATCCGAACGACATCCCCAATGCTGTGGGTCACTCATCACCTTCTTTACCTCATACGGTTGTAATGATTTGGTGAACAGGTTAGGCGGCTCTTTGGTCGAATCGACGAGCTCAATGAGCAGGTAGGCGGTTTCTTATCTATTAGCACCATGAAGTGCTTACCTCCGCAGTGGACCGACATTCAAAGGGATATTGCCGCTGATCGAGCGGCTATGCGAGGCCTCCAAGCAGGTCATCAACTGTGAGCTAGGGCGAACTCGCTGTGGATCGGTGGGAGCGGCTCCGCTGGGCCTTTGTAGTCCACGCGTCTTCTTATCGTTGGTTCGTCAGAATCATGTCTTAATGCCCGTGATGTTGTGACTGTAGAACTGTATCGTTTTATTGGCCCGCAAATGCTGAATGATCAGCGTCAACCTGTACCCATTTTCCGTGACTTATCTTGGATGTGATCGGTCACATGAATGTGATATCAGACATCACATTCTACCAAACGCCACAGTTACCACAGAGTCCGCAACTTGGGTCAACCTCGGCGGGGGCGATTCACAAGATACTCATGCCCCCGATCTAGGACTGTTCGGGTCTATCAAACACCTCATGCGACATAGCCCCTCCAGACGACACCTTGACCGCCGACCTCACTCCTCTGACAGCACGCGAATGAGCGGACACGAGTCTTCACGAGTATGCCAACCAGAGCCTAGACAGAGCCTATGCATGGCAAACCAAGTCTTAGCGGGAGTGTGCCAGAGCCTGCTGCCTCCAGCGTGTGCGCAACCCAGCGACATTAGGAGGCAACAGGTGGCTGGCGGCATCTCGACGTCCTGCGGTGAGGTGGACTCTTCGGAAGCGGGGAGGCTGATGACACGACACAGCGCCCGGAACGAAACACGAGGCCACCTTCAATACGAGTACGGTGGAGACGCTCATGCTCACGTGCGAGGCGAAGGAAACAGCACTCTGCCAGATCGAGCGCGAGCAGGCCGCAAGATAGCTTCCTATAGTAATTGCGTGAGCTGCCTTCTTCGGAGGAATCCCCCGCCGTAGGCGGGTGTGCTGAGTGGACATGGTTTCGCGAGTCCAAGGAGGACCGGGGTGCAGCCAAAGGTCCCACGCGACTAGGCACGACGCGGGCTCTGCATGCGGCGAGTGGCTCCGGATCGAGGGCGAGGGTAGGTGAAGAGGTGCACGTGACGGACCGAAACTCGATCAGGCCAAGTGTTCAAGCTTCAAGCGGCGTGGTGAACCTCGTTCGACTCGCGAGTCGCATGCAATACATCCAACACGCAGGACACCGAACAGGGCTAATGGTACAGGGTATAAGAGGCAAATACGCTACGATGAATTGTCAGAGGCTGTGAGCGTCGTATCGAAAACAAGTGAGTATGAGATGATGGGGAGGTGAAGGCGTACACTTACGAGTTCTGGCCTCCCACTTCGCCTTTTTCTCCCTACCGTCGTAGGTCCGAAGAGATTCCTTCGTCACCCAACGAGGCTCTCCGTTGTCGAGGAAACGCAGGATGTAGTCTCGCAAGAATGGGTGAGCATGCCTCTCATTAACGGTGATCCACTCGTGCAGTGGTGTACGAAGCCAAGCTTGCTGCCCGTCCGATGCAAGATGGACATATATATCACCGACCTGAAGGAGGAGCAGCGGCAACTGCGTAATCCGCACTGCTGGCCCATACGGTGAGGACTGACGAAGAGAGGATAAAATGAGATCACGCACCGGCCTTCCCCCCCGGCAACACCCTCTGGGTTGCCATCGGTGGACCGAGATATAGCCCCAATTACAACGCCTCTGACCGGGCGAGAAGAACCTGCCCCCGTATTCGCTGAGCTGCTAGGGTTCAGTTGCGTACCAGAGGTATAAGGGAACAATAACTTACCTCCGAACTACAGCCTGCTGTTGATGAAGGTGGCGATGCTGTAAGATGACGGACTTGGATTTCAGAGGAAGGTTCTCGTCGCTGGCGAGCAGAAGCGCAGGATATGGAGAGTATCGGACTTTGATCGTTACGGGTGACTTGGGTTCAATCATGGCAAGTTCTGAGAAAAGGAGATAGCGCGAAGGAGACTTTTCGAAGAGGGAGGGACGACCTTGACGGAGCTGGACTTGCCTGGGTATTTAAGATCCATAATGTGGGGGGCAGAGAATGAAAGGCGTTGATGAACTTCGTCCAAAGGAGCACGAGCGTTGACGAGGAGGGAGCGTTAACGAGGAGGGACAAGGCAGCTTTGTGGGCACTTGCGCGGACCATCGAAGGAGAGCGCTCAAATCGGATTTGGCCAGACTTCGCCGGCGCCCCCGGCCTTGGCCGACTTGAACGACGACCGGGCTCCTGATCGTTCGACTTCTCAACAAGCTTCATCTTCTGCGTCGCATGAAGTTTGTTCTTGCCCTCACATCCTGCTTATCATCCAGATTATGCGCCCTTTGCTGAACACTGCGAGGATCATGCAATTTAGGATGCTGCCCGGTCCAGCCGGGAGGTTGGTGTTGTAATCGACGGCCTTTGACGACATGGGCGCACTCGAGACCACTTTCTTGCCAGGCCAACGGTATACGGGGGACGTGTCGACATTTGGACACCAGAATCGTGCACCCAGTCACGCATAGAGCCGCGTGGGCAAGGAATCACTCTGCTTTGTCATGGTGAGCCACTCACTTATACCATCTGCGTCCCTTCGTCGTAACTGCCCCCTCAAAGTTCACTTCAAACACCCATCGAAACCGGCTGCAAAGCATTTCTACTTGCATGAATAACACTGGTAGCAACCTCACAGATGCTACAAAAAAGCTATTGGGTTCGTCTTGAACAGCATCTCCTTCGAAATTGTCGTACTGAGGGCCCTTCAGGTATCTACATGACACAGGATCGCCATATCGGCCGCCCGGAAACGCATCCTGAGAGTAATGGATCCACAACTCCTCAGTCCTCCCCAATGCATAAGTTTCAATGTCGATATCTGCTCTTCGTTCGTTGCCTGAACGTCTGGTGAAGGTCCCAACTCGGCCCCCAATGCCCCTGCTCGTCTTATGGCGGATGACTCCGTCGGAACCCCTCAGGCAAATGCTCAACGTACGTGCAGCGCTACAGTCGTGGTTTTGTTTCTCTAACGCGTCATCCAGGCGACCATCACAACCCTCAAACCACCAGCGATCTGGTTCAAGGTACGGGTCAAGGTGTGCTTCAGTCAAACCATCAACGTACGTAATGTCGTGCTTCTTGTTGGCTAGCGCATTGACGATTCGGTTAGAGGGAGACGGTCCCGGCACGAGCCAAACCGCCCTCATGGCGTCGTTCAACCCATCTCACCTCCCCCTGCCATGTAAGTGTACCCAGATGGTCCGTGCATGTGTCGTGGGCTGCTGCTTACACAGATATTAGACGTTACATCTCTACTAAGTGGAAGCCGGAGACGCATATTCCAAGTGACGATGACGAGGACGACGACATGGAGGGCTTGCGCAACCCGTTCAAGCATCAACGACCAGGCGAGAGGACGCAAAGGGATCACGACGCGCTCATGTTTCTCCCAATGGACCAGCAACCTTACCGTCTGTTTCTGTGGGACAGATCCAGGGGCCTCGCCGTCCCTTTACCATCAGGGCAGATGCATGTCGTATCTCTTGCATCTCTAGCCGTGCTTGGGTCGTCGCCTGGTGGTAGCGGACCTCTCATCAATCCTGAACTGGGCCGCCTTGCCATCGAAGGTGCCCCTGCCACCTCTGCCATCTCCGGGCCGGAAACACTTGCTATCGAGGGTGCGCCTGCGACGTCTTCTGCTACCGGGTCAAGTGACCGTGCTATTGAATGCGCGCCTACCATTCCTGCCATCGTCCCATCGAACCGTCTTGCAATCAAAGGCGCGCCCGCTAGTTCACCCTTACCCGCAATGGCAGCTGGAGGTGGCAATGTCAGGGATTCGGCCGGCGTTGACACGACCCCACGTACTCTTGAGAACTCGCCGGCATCTACCAATCTTGCCGCAGGAGGTCGCGACACCAATGTTGGCGGCGACGGCAGACAGGGTCCATCCACTGACGGACGTGGCGGAGGAGGTGATGGGAGACGGTCCCATGGGGGTGGAGGTGGCCGAGAGGGACGTGGCGGTGACCCGGTTGACGGATCAGACGGGGACGTGGACTCCGATGAAGAGGAAGTCCCCCGTTGGGAAAAGGGGAAAGGAAGGGCGCGCCCTCGTCAACCTGTGAGCGTAGAACTCTCCGTGATTAGCTATTACTCAACATTGTCTGGTGTTTCAGCCTGCGTCTGTGTCCCAGTCAGAGATCACCAACATCCGTGGTGATTTGCAGTGCTTGGATGGGACCATGGCGAGCGTCGGTAGAGCTGTGTCGACTGTCGGCAACACCTTAGTCCAACTAATGGATGCACAAACCATGTTATTCAACTCCGTCTTCCAAAAGGGGGACCCTTTCCATGCTCAAGCCGGGAGCGCGTCTTCTACTGGCGATGCTCATGCCGAGAGGTTTGCTCGTGAGACCGAGCTCGACTATCGCACGCGCAAGACTAAGGCCGGCCTGAAGTTGCGAGGGTTCCCCAAGTCACGCCCAAAGGAGCAGAATGAACTCGCGGTACGTACTTACGGGCCTCCTATGCGACGCATACCGGAACCTAATGTGGCGTATGATAGGAACTCATCCGCGAAGTCGCTCGGGAGTGTATGGGATGCAACGATTGCAAGTTGCTGTTTGTCGTTGAGAAGATCCCCAGCAAGGAGGAAGTCGCTAAATGGGAAGAGACGAAGATGTCCTACGCTTGTTCCTGGGACGATTTCCGCCTTGACGTCGCAGGAACTCCCCACTCCGATTGGAACAACAGCGTCATTGACGTGTTCGTCAACGGCTTCATCCAGCACAAGAAGCATCCGACGGCCACAGAGGGACAGGTTTGAGAAGCCTTCGGGTCCCATGTGAAGACATTGGTCTCCTTGTATAGGCGGTCGGAGAAAGGTGCGGACGTCGTCAAAGCCTGGAAGAAAGCGAGGAAGACGTACGAACGGCAGAAGAACATATGTTTTCTACAAGTTTGTCCTTACCGTAACACTCATGTTCGGGTGTGGACAGATGCACGTGTGGCGCCTTGCGGTGTGCTACGAGCACAAGGGGCTTGAGGATGCTGCGAAGATCCTGATGCGTCTCGGAGTTGAAGGCATGAGCTCAGATGAGTCTGAGGTTGACGAGAGCAACTTCAAGTCGTACAAGATTCGCGCTAAAAAGTGGAGGCATCCCGCTCTTGCTGACTATCTGCGAACTCTTGACGCCCTCCATCGGCGCAGCCGCACGAATCCCATGATGGGCACTTCGCAGGGCGCTGAGGTCCATCGACGCAGAGTTTCGGCGGATTCAAGCAGGCATGGTGCAGTAGCCAGGTTGCCTCTGTCCGCCTACAACCCTGAGTGGCTGAACAGTCTCAACGAGTACAACATGGAGCAGTTGCGGCCGACGGATGAGCAGTTGAAGTGGGAACATACGACGCAAATCAAGGAGTAAGTCTATGCTCTAACTCCCATAAGGAACGTTCTCACCCGCAACCTTCCAGCCTTTCCCGTGCCAATAACAGACCATCCGACCCTCCCGGGGCCATCTACGTTTGAGGCAGCTGTTTTGCGCTCCCGGTTCTCTGGTACGTACAGACGCACGAACAAATATTGTCTGTGTGCATGTCCCGCATATGTTCCCACACCTCTACATGGTGGCTGGTCCATCACTCTCCAGCGGCGCGTTTGTGACGCACCCTTGGTATTACGTTCATTACACTCCAACATATTTCTCTCTCGCCATCCACTCAAGATGTCAACATACTGTCTTGACGTTATCCGAATCCTTCATCCCCACCTGTTACATTTCGACGTTATCCGGGTCCTCCGACTCCGATCTCTATCTCGTTCTGTCCCCTTATCCCATCCAATTCCACACGCTCGTTAACCCACTCCTCGTATTTTTCTCTCACCATCCACGCAATCAACATGTTACCATCTTGTCTCCGTTATCCAAATCCTTCATCCCCACCTGTCTCATTGCGACATTATCCAGATCCCTTGATTGCGATCTCCACCCGTTCCCTTCCCTCGTACTATTCAATCTCACATGCTCATTATCCCGTTATATGGACCGTGACTATACATGGTACCATCATGTCGTACTCTCGTTTCACAACGATGACAATATCCTATCCTACGGCTGACTGGTACCATTGATCCTGCGCTGTCGCAACAGTGTCGCAACACGGTTGTGTGGCCCTAGTTCATGACTTCGCATGCCCAGTGGAGCATACGTCACTGAGGTTATTACACAACTCCGAGCTCCCGCGCAAACTGAGTCGAAGCCATAAGTACATACGTCGTGGGTGACCGGTGGATTGTGCTCGCAAGCGCCAAGCCTCTTGAGTGCTGAACACTGAACACTTACTACTTGCCAACATCCTCGAATTTGCCTTCTATCTATCTTCCTATCCTCCTCCGGTCTGTTGATCTAGAAGACTTCCCCGTTACGAATTCATTGGCATTTCCAACCCAACTTAGAGTCGGAACACGGCCGATCATGACCATCGAGTAGGAGAACAATCCACAAGCTCCAGATCTCGAAGGACTGCTTAGAAGTTCGCATCCCTCTCTCAAGATGCGGTTTGGAACTCAACGGACCGTCGTGAGGTCAGAAGACTACACCTAGACGTGTGTCAAGAACGGTCTAAGCTTGAAGATGCCCTCGCGTCTCCCACTGGTCGTGTTCTATCGGCGAAGGGGTTGGGTGTGGTGATGCCGCTCAGTGACTGGCGGTGTTCGAAGCAGTACGTGCGTCCTATAGCTGCCGTTTCATGACTGACTGTTGATTCACTGTTTCTCCTCCGTCGCCCACTTATATGCTTGGACTTAGCGTGGGTCTGGTTGGAGTACTCGATGAAGCGCAAGGATACCAATACGCACATCCGCCCTCTTACGCTCAAAGATCTCGAGAACAGCTGGTGTCCCACGTATCAACATGCTGTTCCGGATTGACTGGCCTACTCTCGCGTACGATTGTGATTGATGTGTGCGCATGGACTGGAGGCGGCACTAGGTACTCAAGTCCATCCATTGGTTCTGGGAAGTGTACTCAATGTTCAACATTGCAATTCCACCCTATCAGCGTCACGATGGTGAGTTGCGGCAACTCAGTAACTACCGGGTTAACGTTAGCTCCGCCCAGGGGGCCGTCAAGGATTTTGCGCGGATATTCTTCTGTTCTCGGCCCAGAAGTGGAACATGGCCCCGGTTGTCGCTTGTCGACGTAAGCTCGTCCTTGTTTTGCTTCTGCCCTCATAGCTAATGTCATTTCCCAATCTAGAGCAAAGATGTTTTGGATGGTAGTGCGAGCGAGAAGTTCTGGATCGACATTCAGTTGCGTTGGGGTGACTTCGATATTCACGACATTGAGCGGTACACCAGTACAAAAGTCTTAGACTACGTAAGTTCCCACTCGAATCATCGCCGTTACACATTTGCTGACTCTGCTTTAGATTTCGAAATCGATGAGCATCTAACCCTCGCCGACCGGTGTCAAGATTGACGTGGATCTCCCATACAACTTGTGGTCGGCATACGGTAACTGGTTCCCTGGCCTCAAGCCCCTCATCCAGCAGGCTACGGCCAAAATAATGAAGGCGAGTCCAGCATGTTACGTCCTCCGCGAGCGTATTCGGAAGGGTCTCCAGCTCTACTCGTCGACCTCCCTGGAGCTGTTCTCGAACCAGATCGGTTGGTTTATGGACGACACCAACGTCTATCGTGTCACCATGTGAGTTTGTACCGCCCCATCTTTTCTTACACTTACGATGAGATCGTTCAGCTACAAGATGTTCGAGGGTGAGTTGACGACCACGCCCGCAACTGTGCGTTCCGACAAGAAGACCATCACTGAGCCACACTTCGTCTCGCCTCCCTTGTCCGACGAAGAGCGCCTCATCGCCATGTGTAGCAAGTCTGACTATGCCCGTGTGATCTCCGCAACGTACATCTCTCTCCCACTGCAGCACATCTACGTTTCCAATGATGTTAAGTGCGACGCCTCATCATACCCCTACCTCCTCCCGAAGAGCATCCTATGCACGTTCATCACTGCAGTGGATCTTCGTACACAGGTCATCGCCGCCTACTTGTATGGTATATCACCGCCGGACAACAAACAAGTCCAAGGCAGGATCTGCATCACATGCGCGTCCACGCCGGGATCGCTGTCACTATTGGCCCACAACTAGAGCGTCGCAACCGTCTGCAAATCCCTCTTGTGAATTTTCCGAGGGCGGCAAAGATGACATCGCAAGTAAGCATTTCTGTAATAATTTGTGGTTGTGGCATTAGGCCCAAAGTAATGTACCCTGAACCCCCAAATACGTGAATGCTCTCTGCATCGGAATATAGCGGAATAGTCCGCCGTGGGTGGAGAGCTGGCATGCGTAATATGACTTTGTCTATCGAATCAGTGCTGACTTTCGCAGGTCTGGGCCAATACAACAATAACGAGCTTGGACCTCGTGTTTTTCTCCACGTGCACGATTACAATCGCTATCGACCCAGCTGCTCGCGTTTTCTCTTCTCTCTCATATCGACTCGTCTCGACATACAGATGCAATGCTGCAGGCCCCCCGGTCAGTATACAATGACCATTTCCGCTAGATCCTACTTAACAGTTTGGCTAGTAGTCCCAATAATCCCCACTTCTCAGCAAATGCCAAATTGCGCGTGGATGATGAAGCCCGCAATCCCCACGTTGGTGAAGCTCTTGGCGAGACGGTATGGACTGATGTTCGCCTGGTGGTTTTAAATGCCCCAGAGGATATTATACGTGGCACGGAGGATGTTAGATGTAAGCCCAACATTTAGGATACTGCTCCAGTCTTGTATTAACCTCATCCGCCCCCAGTTGTCCTCGTCGTCAACAAGATCATGGCTGGCTCATGGGACCCCAGCAAGCCTCCTATGCTCCTCGGATATATCAGCACTTATTGGCACATCGTAGCTTACAGCGAGGTTAGCATGTCCCTCTCTAGTGTGAATCAATGTGGGCTTAACATATGTTGTAGGCAGACTGCTTCATACACTGGCATGGCGGACGCGGTGTTGGGGACTACAAGGCGCTTTTCAGGAATGAAGACGATACTCGTCATTTCCTTCGAGCCTTTACTGAAGGTCGAGCGAGGGTCGAGGAGCTCGCGGCCCTGGATACTGAACGACTGGCTCACCGCCGGTCAGCCATCATCGACGAGTTGCACCGTATGAACCAAATGGAGATAGCGAGCGGACAGTATGAAGGAATCAGCGCACCCCAGTTTTCCTGAAGGCGTACGTAACAGTTAAGTAGCACCCTCCCAGTACCTCCCTTCGTGCGATAGCATGGTAGCTGGGGTCAATGTCGATGTAATAATATGCAGATTGTGCTTTTATTCGGGACATATCGCAGCGTGCTGAACATGTACCCTGCCGGATGGGTACGAGACCAGACTCACGCGGAATCTGCGGGCCAATAGATCCGATCTCGATTGTCCTCGTGCATGACTCGTGGCCGCTTTGAAATTTGATTGGCTAGGAAAGGAAGGTGCTCTGCTGGCTCGGCGCTCAGCGTTCAAATGTCCAAATTCCAATGTTCGACTCTACTCCCATCTCTGCCCATACTTAGACTAAGTACCTATCCTCTGCTCACCCCATCCCACTTGCTATGTCAATTCCTCGTGCCGGCCCCGCCATTGATATTCTGGATTGCTCCGAATGTCCAGCCGGAGGCCAAGCCCGGATAAGGATGTCATGTCAATCTTACAAGGAGACTCCTGCATGCGACATTCGACAAGACTAGGTACGTACACCCGCCCATTGTTCTTTCCTGCTCATTCTATATCGCTTAAAGTTAATGAGCGTAGTTGGCGTGCAAATCGCTTTCGTCTCCGAAGAAGACGATCATGCTAGTTAGGCGTATCGGGGTACACATTCAATCGGCGGTTAGACAAGGCGCATCTAGGATCAGAAGGGTGCGTATTTATGCATGCATCTGCTTCGCATACTGTCTGAACTATCTCTCGAGCAGGCCATTGTCGCGCTCGTATGTGCTCACGCACACGTCGACGATCTGTACCCAGCTCCTACTGCCAGTCACCACGGCCGCGCATCTCCGCCCACCAAACGCCCTTGCGAGGGCCATTGTGCAGGGCAAAGATGCGGCACGTTCGAGGTTTGGATCGGTCAAGGCGCCAAGGTGCGATTCGTTCAAGGCTTCAGTCCCTGGTACTCGATTGCACCTATATCGGCCGCTCCGCCCGCAGCCCTTCTTCCACTTGTGATATTTGCGGTTTCCGTAAGCAATTGCCCGCCTTTCTCAGACTGACTTGAAAGCCCAACTTATCCTTGCGTCGTAGTGTAACCACCTGTTAGTCTATCAGATGGCCCTCGTGTGCCACCAATGTAAGTCAATTGTTCAAACTCGCACGTTTTGCCCCATGCCTAATTTTTTATGTCCGTTGCAGATGGTCGTACATGCCTGGTCACGACCAGGAAAGCTTCCTCGGTGTTTCACCGCAAACACCCGCTGCTGTCTCTCTGGCCTACCCATGCATCCTCCATGACGTGTTTCCAATTCACTATCAGATCCACGAGCCCAATTCAGACCACTTGCAAATAATGATTCCTCCCAAGGATGTCGACGTCTGCCTCCTGCAGGTCCTCCCTCTCCCGCCGTTGGAGTTTCTTTTACCATGTGTTGCTCCTAGCCCATATTGGTTTTGCGTTCGAGATGCGGTAGACCTCGCTGGACATCGGCAGGCCCCATGTCGTCTTATGTGATTTCTGCCTCGTGGACTTGGCGGTTCTAGTCCGATCCGAACTACCTCAGTTTGCGCCATCCGGGCCTCGTTGTCCAACCCTCCCTTCCATCGTAACACTGTTATTCTCAACAGCGCCGCCGGCTGCTACGCCATACCCCCGAATGACCACTAGGCACTTGAAGACTGGCGAGCGGCTTCACCTCGCTCCCGGGATTTCTCAATGGCTAGTCTGCGCGGCTGGATGTCCGGAATCGGCAAGCTTGACCCATTCATCATCCCTGATTCGCCTCATGTTAAATCTCCCTGCCTTGCAATCGTGCGGCGTATGCCGACCAGCGGACATTTTCAATCCTTTGTGCTCTCTTATACTCCCCTGTCTTCCTCCCAAACCCGCTGAACGTTCACCTCTACCCCCACCACCTTCACAGTACTCACAGCCCTCCTACGAAACAGCTCCACCTCCAGTATGGCCGATAACGCCCCTCGCCCCTTCCGCGATTCTCGTGCTCCTTCCCCGTCCGTCCTTGTCTATTCTCCCTACACCACTCCCGACGATATCAGGGCTCCCGATGCCCACGGCCAGGAGATCGTCTCCGCGCAGCGCCAGGTTGATGACGAAGCCTGGTCTTGCATTCTCGTGTTTCTTTTATATGCGCTTATTACACGACTCCACACCGTTGAGAATGCTCCGCCCCGTATCGTGCCTCATGATGGCGATGAGCAAGTTGCCCCCGCCCCACCTTACGATGGTGCGCCACACCCTCTTCCCGCCCTCGCCTGGACCGGACCCACCCGCAGCACATCCCGTGCCCGCCATGGTCTCGTCGGCGGCCCTGGCATCGGCGAGAGCGGGCACCTCGGGCAGCCTCCACCATATGCACTCTCCATCAATGAAACCACTTGGAGCTTCCTCACCGACCTGTTGGAGCTCAGGATCAGCTTGGCAGTGGTAAGTCGGTCGGCCGCGTCACATCATACGTCCTCCGTTATTGACCGAGCTATACTTGCAGTATTCTCCGTCCGCTGACGGGATAAATGTGCCCACAACCGTCATTGACGAACATACCCTGCGCGCGCTCTTTATGCAGGCCATCAACTGTGTGTACCTTGACGAACTGAGTGTTTTTTCCTGTCTGACGTCTTGTCAGGGTACATCGACCGCGAGTGTATCCCGCTCGCTGGCGTCCAGGTTGCCTTTATTGGGCGACGAGTAGGAGAGGTCAGTGATAAGCGTATTTGTTAAGCTTGTATCTGCAACTAATCGTTCACACTTCAGGACGTCAACACGCAGTATCCCTGCCTTCCTATCGGCGACGTCCGTGAAATTGCTGAACAGCTTCCCCTCGATGGGGTAAGCATTACCGCTCTGGCCAACTTCGAACCGTACATGTTTTGCGCTGGCGATTTCTTCCCTGCGGTTTGCAGTTATTGGTGCTTGTTCTTCCTTGTCTTTTTTTGCGTCATTGCCTCTGGCGCATTTGCCTTCTTTATCGCTCGCATCTTTTTAGTGGTTTGGCCGGGGATCGTCTTCGTCGTCGGGGAGGATAGGATTAAGTTTCTCATGAGGATCATGTCCAAACTGTTTGCTGCCATGGATGCTTTCGAGGATTATGTTCTTCATATTGGCATAGTCATCTTTGGTTTTCTCGAGTTCGCCATCCACTTCGGTTAATTGACCCTCCCTCCCACCTCATATCCAAGTATCCATCCAATGCCTCTTTCGATTTCACCAATTGCCCTTAGATTTTGCTTGACTTGTCTCAGTTTTGCGTACCTGCTGTTGCTGTATGATAGTAAATGCAAGAGTTCTTGAGTCATGTTTTCCAGTCCGTACATTACATTAGCTAGCATGATCTTGAACCAATCTTAAAGCTTGAAGGATTGGCGTTGCATGGATCGCCGTTCAAAACCCGGATCTAGATCGCGCTGAACCACACGAGGACGGACTGCCTCGTTGCAACACAGGATAAAGGGCTGCAATAGCGTCGGGCACATACCGGCTCCCCCTCACTCGTGTATTCTACTGCGTACACCTCCAACTACCACCGTGCGTAGCCAGACTCACGTCCCTATCGTCCGGACGTTAGTAATGATATATTCTTTCATTCAGCAGCCATGTGACCCATCATCCCGTATTCATTCTCTTTATCCTCTCTGGAATTGTCGCAATCGTCGCAATCATCTCGATGCTAGCTCTGTCACTGGGGCCCAATGATACCTGGCATCTATGGAGGACCGACCCGTTACTCCAGCTTCATCGCCGAGAAGTCACTTCCAAGATCATGAGTGTTTTGTTGCGCAGCCTTTCTTTCGTGCAGCTCAGTGCTTTCCTCCCTTTCCATCGCGACATGCCCAACCCACTCGACAATGCAGAGGTCTCAGATTGCCGCGGACTTCTCCGAGTCCTGGGAGAGTAGTGATACTTCTATGAGCTGTCTGCGGCGTACACTGTTCAATACCGCGAACTTTGGACTACCCTTGACCATATCACGGACGACGCCCGCTCTTCCCAACATCCCAACTGTACGGACAATGTGAGCGACGATTTTTGTCGCCTCCTCAATTCCTTAGGGGACGGCTCTCAAGATGCCCACGAAGCCTTGCTCCGGCTTATTGCACACATCGATCTGGGTCGTACAGGGTAAGTCCAGCCTATTGTGATATATCGAGGCTATCTTCTGACTCAGAGTAGTGCTATTCAGATCACTGGAGGAGTTCTCAGAGCTCTGCGCCTCGGCAGAACAGGTCCCGCTGAACACCATCTCCGCGCCGTCGACATGGGGACAATGTTGTCATTTTCTCTCGACACGACGGCCTCCTGCGTGCGTCACATCATCATTGCAGCACAAAACACCTCCGAATCCATCGCCGCACTCCGTCAAACGGTCCTCACAACTCGCAACGTGATGCAGGAAGCCGGTGTTTGTGCCCCACTCAGCGCAGCCACCAGCGCGGACACCCTCACCTGCACCGGCCTTACCCCCCAGGATAGTGCCGGCCGTCACGGTAGTTGCTCTCTGCTTGAGAGACTGCTTATGTATGACTCTTCAGCGGACCACAGCTTCGTGGGCCACGGGCAACCGCCCGTCCGCGTGCCGTCCGTGGTGCCTACTACGCTTGCCTTCTTCCAGGATCAGATTGAAGACCTGGTGTCGATGACGACGGATGTCGGCGAAGCCATTACTCAACCGCTGGGACGCGAACTCGCACATACTGCATGTCCTCTGGAAGTCGCCATAATGATGTTGCAAACCGAGTACACCCACTTACATAACCTCGACCTGTGGGTGCGCTCCCACCGTTGGCAGGATGTCGACGCACCCTCACACCAGTAGAGGAGTAGCCTTTTTATAACACATGTTGGGCGATTAGCAAAGCCCGCAGCTGGTGAGTCCATGCTCCAAGATGAAGTGCCAATAGCACAACTCACCTTATCCCCTCGTCGCAGTGCTCGGTCTTCTTCGATCGTTCTCGGTGTTCGTTTCGATGTCCATCGTAAAGATTTCCCATGATTGCTTAGTCTCCTATGTTTGTATTTGGATAGAGCATTCTCTGTGTATGGATATGATGCTTCTAGTAGCTTGGTGACGATGCGAAATGCTTGCAGACGTCTAGATGGTAACTAGTCTTCACTGAGGCTATTATCCATACGGTCGACTAGAAATATCTGAGAAATACATCACGGCGTGGATGTCACGGCATCCGCACACGTTGTATGGCCACGATTTAGGACCTTTCGACCATGGCGAGCGGCACAGGACATCCAGGCTTACCTCTCGTCCTCCATCCCTCTAAGACGCCAACGAGAATGCCAAAGATTCCAACCGCAGAAGCGCTTCGCATTATAAAGAAGACTGACGAGGAGATACGCGAAGGGATGGAATACTTGGAGCAAGCTATCATTTGGTATGAATCTTCCGTTTGTTTGTGGGATAAGCTGAGGATAAATATTCTGCTTAGTTTCACAAACAGCACTTCCCTCGAACCCACACTTGAACGCTGGGACATGGCCTTGTCTCGGTACCTTGCGTCCACCATGAGGTCCTTCCGGGAAGATATGGCACAGATCCTGATCACTCAACTTGGCAATATCAGGGCGAAGCACGATTCACGCGCTCCTCCGTTAGACAATCACGAAGCCCTACTCGTTGCCTCCCACCAAGTATGCAGCGCGGTGTTCAATGACCAAGTTCTATGGCTACAGGTGAGTGAAGCCGTTTCGTCACCTCCGTTTCTGCTCACACCGAACAGTTACAGTCGTTGTATCCTGAAAATGAATTTCGTCTTTCCCGAAAACTTCACGGCATAATACAGGAAGGCATGCCAAATGTGGAGAAGGCGATAGCACTTTGCGAAAGCAATCTTGAAACAATAGCAGCAAGGTTTGTGATTTGGAAGGAGATATTTGCGGTTGTGCTCACCGAGGTATTTGTGGTCATATGCAACTACGCACTCTGAGCTAATTAGCTGCATACCAGAGCGGGCTGCTGTCGTCCCTTGAACATCTAAACGATGCGGAAGGAGAGGTGGACACCTTCGCTAACCTCATTACCCCAGCCTTCCAGTGTCTTCAGGGCTTGCGCGACAATCGACGTCGCATCGAAGCTGAGTGCGCAGCACTGAAGGTCAAGACGTTCAGGGATTGGCTCTCCCTGGAATCGGGTCACGTTGACACTGACGTACTTCAACGCACAAACACAAGATTCGAGGTTTACTTGGTCGAAATCCTCTCCCAGCAGGTAGCCCAAGATCAGGCAATGAATACGATCGCCGTGAGTCCCCATCTGTTGGCATTGCGAGACCACTGTGGTGATACGATCTCTATGGGTAGAACACTGTCAAGTATGCGATTGACCTCACCTCGGTGATTCCGGGACGCGATAATAACCCTATCCCCGCCTTGGATCCCGAAGTCGCCTCAAGCGAGTGCGAAGCTCTCAAAGCATTGATTGATGAACCGCTGGATGTATGTCCGTCCTCAATGATTCTGTCATTATACATTTGATGAGTTATGTACCCAGATGGCGCGCCAAATGCACCACATTTTGAAGGACGTCATAGAGGCTTTGCAGAAGGTGTCTCGGGACCCACCCAGAAACTGAGAGGACACTTCTTCTGTTCCCCAAGTGCATTCGTGTATCATATCCTAATGGCTAACGGCCCGTGATATTTCGATCCTTGCAATTCACCATGACTGATCCTATGTAGATCGTCGGCACGTCGGTAAGGCCAGCTAGCATCTGAATGGACAGAAAACCGGGAGAGGTATAACGATGGAGGGATTGAATAACATACCTTCTTTCGACGGTACGCAGTGTAGAGCTACCATCAGTGTTGAAGTCCAGGTCTTCCGCAGAACGGCGAGGCTCGTGGGTGGAGGATGGAAGAACCGCGGATGGAAGAATCGCAGCGCGAATTGGACGACAACGGAGATGAAGGGGCTGGCCCAAAAGACGTCCAGCCTCGGCAGCGACACGAGGAATGTAAACCGGGCTGGTGGGGGAGGTACAGTCAGACTGCGACGGCAGATCAGAAAAATCGCAGCACCGAATCGGTTTTTACGCATCCCGGAGATAATCTGCATGGTGAGTAATGAATCTTGTCAGTAATTGGATCGGGAGAGCTCACCTTCGATGTGGCTTGTGTCTCGGGGACGGAAGCCGCCACAGGAACAGGGAAGAGGCAACGTCGGGCGGACAGTGTGGAAATCGCGGCGCGAATTGGACAGTGACGGAGACGAAGGGGCTGCCCTACAAGACGTCCAGCGTCGGCAGCGACGCTCAGGACGTAAACTGGGGCCAGTCCCAGGGGAGGTACGGTCGGACTGCGACGGCAGATCGGAATGATCGCCGAGTCCAGTTTTCGCGTCCAGGTCTACACAGTGGTAGTTAACCCTGTCAGTAATCGAACCGGCTAAGACACAGAGTACTCACCTTCAACGCAGCTAGCTTGGGGATAGAGGCCCGGATGGAGATTGCTCTGTGGTGAGGACGACCAGTACGGTCTCGGTCTCGGTCGAATCGTGTACCTTCATTCCCGACGCAGCAGCATCGAATCGTTCGGCTGCTACGCCCATGCAGCCCTCCCCCTTCTTGTTCTCTTCCAACCAGTCACCCGCTTGCGCCTACCCTGGCTTCTATTCGCGTGTTTCGTCCTCGGAATTGTCTCCTAATTGCTCGTGAAATTGCATCTCAATTCAGCAATAGGCGCTTGACCTGATCAGTCACGCGTATCCGGTGTCACATCTCTTCGTCCACACAATTTGTCATGCTTCCAAAATGGTCTCTAAATTTCCCTGAGGCGGGGAAAGTTCCACATGCCTCCCTCTTTAATTCACGTTTTCTCCCCAGAATCACCATGTATGTATATATCAGTTTGCCCACAATGTTACCGATCGTGGAAATACACGGGCCATTGGTCATGTTCTCAAAATGTTCTCGCCGGACCTATGCAATCTCCACGTGTTGTCCACTTCCAATGTCCCACAACATTAAATTCATGATGTCCCGCAAATGTTTCTCCCGTGTCCGTGCTCACAAATTGCCATTTACATGCAACATATTTCCCGCCGCGAAACGGAAGAAACCACGGATCAAAACATTTCCAAAGTCGTCATAATTTTGCCCAGACAGACATGGCCCGGATAAATGGTCAACATTCAGAATTTGAGCACCATTTTTGCAGAATGTTGGTTTCGGAGACATGCCATCACGTGGTTTTTCGCTTCTCAAAATTTACTCCACATTTTTCCTCCGGAGAAATAGTGAAATGTCCTCGGTGAGAGGGGGTTGACAAATTTTGTCCCACTGAAAGTGAGTTTGTGCCCATACAACGTGTGTATATGGCACATGACTGACGATGGCATCACCCAAATCGGGGACAATCCAAATGCAGTGGATGTCCAGAGCATACGGTCCAAGTTTAGGATGGCCATGGAGGATGTTGTCGATCTGCGTATGGTTCAATTGGTCCCCTTGGTAGGTGGTCCATCCTATGTACACAGGTAGATTCGCTCAAAGCATACACGGGATGTGGTTCATCCATGCTGTACCATTTGCATTAGGGTTGATGAACGCGCCTGTACGAATACCAGGCCTGAAGTCACTGATCCAGGACCGACGAAGTTCCTGTATCCAGTCCTCTGGGACTTCGGCGTCCTTGAGAACCTGAACCCATTCCGGGACAAGAGCAATGGCCATTGAACATCGGGCAGCAAGGACGATGAGAGCTGTGCAAGCAGCTTTGGCTGCCCGTCTTGCGGCACGGGCTTCAGGGTGCACTTTCAGATACCCATACTCGGCTGGCGGTCTCCAATGAGGATCGACCCCTTGGACCGCCTCCCGAGATCTTTGGTATGAAGGCGCGAGCAATTTTATGACTGAATACAAGGAGCGCTCGAGGGTGTGCCATGACTTCTGAGTCTTGGAATTGAGCATCCACCCCTTCATGGTCACTCCATTAGCATGTATGATAGGCAAGTCGTTCACGTAGCAGTTAAGGCGCTGCAAAAGGTTACAGGTGAAATGTTGGCTGCGAGGGGCGTATACAAGCTCAGGACAACGTTCCATTGCCCATATTGCTTTGCGAATGTCGGCAGCGTCCAAGGACGCCTCAGGGTCTGCGAGGCAGATGCCAGGTAAGGACTCTACGGTGGATGGATTGACAACAGTGTACAACCTGGTATGGAATCGGAAGGTGCAGACTTCGCGAGCGGTTCTAAATATTGATGGACTTAGTTAGTGTTTTCATGTGGCCGATTGTTACTTACGAGTGGGTATTGGTCATGTCGACGGTTAGGGTTCTTGATGTCCTGATAAGTAATATGTTAACAAACGCAACTATGATTTTCGTGAGGATTTGTCGAACTTACGACTTGTATGGTCACCAGAAGATGATCGGTGTATCCGAAGCGAGCAAGAGACTGAATGCAGTGATGATCCTTCATTCAAGTTCCACATTACTGTTAGCAATAGCTCGTTCCAACGGACGATCCTTGTTAACTTACGAGATGAGTGCAGCCAGACTGGAAAGAGAGAAGGCAGTGTAAGGCCTTGTACGTTCTCGTCGTCAAGGCAGTCTGTAGGTCTTCGCTTTAAGAATGTTCAACCGGGTAAGAACCACAGTTAACGATCAAGGTACGCGATGCGAAGGTCGTGGACAGGAATGAAGTTTTATATAAGTGACACAATTGAGTGATAGGCCATTGCAAGGGCTGATTTTCGGTGACTTACCTAAATGGTATAGGCACAGACGGTAGGGTGCTGTTGGCAACGTGACTCGCAATGGGTTTGCAAGTCATCGATTTGAAATTGTTCAACCGGGTAAATACCACAGTTAACGGCGAGATGGGTTGTGAGAGCGAATGGGAGAGGTCTTCGGCTTGAAGTTGTTCAACCAGGTAAGAACCACAGTTAACGGCAAGGGGACGTGAAGGTGGTCGGGAGAGGCCTTCAACTTGATGTGGTTCAACCGGGTAAGAACCACAGTTAACGAGGATGTGCGTGGGCACGATAGAATCGGAACCTATGAGAAAGAGGTATCATTAGTGAGAACCAATGGTTACGAGTTGATAAGTTGATGACATATGGGGAAACCGGTCGAGAAGTGATGTGATCGCCGTGTCGTGAATCTCCAGTGATGGGACACGTGCGACGGAAATCTAACGTACCTCAGGGTGGTGCCATAGACGACCAGTCGCGCCTAGGTTGGATTAGTGTGGTTGCTGAGCATGTGTTACAGAGGATTGAGATGGTGAAGCACTGGATCTCGATGTTGCACTATGTCACAGGAGCTGGATGAGTGATGGTGATGGCAGAATGTCCGATGAGGGCTCATTGTGTGTTGTGTATTTGTGGACATAGACACCCAGATCTAAGATCTTATCTATATCGACCACGTAAGGCGCAGAGTTCTTCCAAGGACTGTTGGGCGGACTTCTCAGGTGCGAGTTCTCGGTATCCGCTCTTGAGCTGGTCGACGAAACTGGTCCATGTGCCAAGTTAGGTGTTGTCTGCGGCCTTTTGAGCATAGTCATCCATGTACGACTGGGCTCCTCCTTCTAAGAATAATAGAGCGGTGGTGATCTTGTCGTCGTCTGCCGTGATGTTCTGATACCGGAACCAAATGCCGAGTTTCTGGAACCATTGCTCCACCGTAAGATCCGGGGTTTTGCCTTTAAACTTGGGGGGGTCCACGATCCTAGGCCGGTGAGTGTTGCTGGAGGAAACAGTTGTCGAGGATACGTGGGCGGTCGTCATACCGGGGCGACCAGTGAGGGAAGCAACCTGTGTCCTTAGCTCTTTGACTGCATCAACGAGTCTCATGGTGTTGTTGTTGAGGACTTCCATTTCCGCTTTGAGTGTCCCGTTCTCTGTTTCTAGTTCGTAGCAGCGGGCTTCCAGGTCGTCTACACTCTTGCAAAATACTGTGTGGGTGATGCATTTCTTTTGCTGAGTTTGGAGGTCGTGGAGGTCGACAACAGTTGAGTTCCGGTGCTCGTACATCTTGTTTCCTAGTTGGTTGTAAACTTCCACAACATCCTTCCTGACCATGTCGTTGGTTACTGCCAGCAACCAATTGATGTATGAGACGTGGATTTCGAAATGTGCACCAGATACTCGGATTGCTTCCTCGAGTGTGTTGTATTCCACGCCTTGAAACGTCCAGGTTGTGGGTTCCCGCATTGGTTCTAAGGTTGGGGTTGGTGATGGTGGGCGTGTGGGGTGTTGTGATGCCGGCTGGGGGGTTGCTTCCGTCTCAGGCGGATTTCCTCCACCGGGCGGAGTACGTGGGCCTTCAGGGCCGAAGACATCTAGTGGGAGGATTGCGAAGCGAGATCTAGAAGCCATGATATTCCAAACTCCGGGGGTGTTCTATGCCAAAAGGGAAACTACAGGACGATCCAGTCTAGATACCCAAACTTGTCTAACTCAACGATTGCGTTTGCTACCCTAAAGAAGTGCTGTCCCAAACCCGAAAACTTTATCTTCCCAAACTCCTTACAGAACCAATCAATGCTCTGTTGCTGGCTGCGGGTCCAGCCGTGTCCGCTGTGACTGATGTTGTCGCTGATCCACTCGAGTTGGTCACCGATGCGTTGAATGGCTAGGCGGTGTTCGTAAGGGAGGTCGTCGAGGAGTGCCTTGCGGTCAAAGACGGCTTAGAGGCGCTTCAAGACGGCGTGGACCTTGGGCTCGACGATAGCGAGGTTGTCATTGATATTGGTGCGGGTGAAAGCTGGGAGCGGTGTGTCAGAGATGCAGCAAGCAAGGGGGATAGGTGGTAGAACAGCGGTAGGTAGCGTGGGCGTGGGGGCCTGAACACGGGGTTCGTTGGGCAGGAGTTGGGTGTATGGGATGAGTCGAGGCAGAGCCTTGCGACGAGGGACTAGAGGTGCATGCTCCTGAAGGCGGTAGCGAAGGCAATCCTCAGCAGAGTCCGCAAGTACGCAGGATATCTGATCCTGGACTGGACGATGACCGTGCCTCTTGAAGTGGCGATGGGTAAACTCCTGGAGGTCTTGCTCCTCGGAGGGAATGGGGGATAATGATAAATGTGTATAAAACTCCTGGGGGGAAGAGAGACAGCTGGCTAGTGTCTTGGGCACTGAGCCAGGGGCCTAGGTGTGAGATTCTGTCTAATGTCACAGCCGAACGACTGTGCCACAAAACAAACAAGGGGAAGGCTCACTGATGGAGACACACAGAGGGTGGCAACAGAAGTGAGGGATAGATTGGCCTAGACTAGAAGGCAGAGGATGGCAGGGGCTGTTAAGCTGCCTACAAATGATGAGAGGGCGAACAGGAGACAGAATCTAAGGTCTCTGAGCCCACATCACAGCCCTTATATACTATACATGACAGGTGCACAGACCATCTGCCTTCAGGGCAGGCTAGAGTACTGATGGCAGGTGAGCCAGTCCGAAAGGAGAACAAAGAGGTAGCTACTATTACATAATGATGATCAGTGTACAGTATGGAGTCCGGAAATGGGTCAACCCTGGGTTAGGGTTGGTGGCTGTGACTAGGATACCAAACGTGGCGCGAAAAACCGTGACAGTGATGAACGCACGGTGGTTGGGCAAAGTCCATGCATCGGTTGCGAAATGAAGCGCACCCTCGTACTCCTACAGTACATCATTCAGTGAGCACCGTGCAGTGTCCGAGCGCTGATCAATAGTCATGCTAACTCACCTGTAACATCTTTGCAATGCGCACTTTAGTCTTCTCGAACACGGACTTTATGTCGCGAGCAACGGTAGAGGGCGACGGGAGGTAGTAGGCTGGACGGCCTGTCTTCATCAACATCTCAAAGCCTGGGTCGGAGATGATGCGGAAGGGGCGCAAGCTTTCACAGACCCACTTTGCGATCTTGAGGTGAGTCTCCGTGCGCGTATGTTGGCAGTGACTGAAGGTTACCTTCCCTTTCTTGTGCTCGAAGTGCGCCGTGATCGAACCCAACTCCAAGATGCTGTTGACGATCTTCTCGCAGGCTTCCTCGACATTCCTGGCCTCGCGTGCAGCTTCGACGGCCTCCTGGCCCCAGCAGCGTACGGCATGGCGACGCATGTTGGACGTGGAGGAGTGGTCCTTGGTATCGAGGTACCGGCGGATGTGCTGCTTGCAGCGCTTGGCCACACACTTGAAGGAGTGCACGCACCGGCCATTGATGTACTCGATCGTTGGGTGGGGCTCATAGAAGATGTACTCGATCGTTGGGTGGGGCTCATAGAAGGCGTAGATGGTTGAGTCCCATCTATCCTTCATCGTGTCTGTAAAACTAACCGTTATATCTTGCAGGTCAACAACAATCAAACTTGGACGCACCTAACTCCGCCTCGGAGTCGACCTCTTCCTCCTCGGGCCCCTCCTCGCCTTTGCCATCATCAGCTCCATCCGTGACGGCTTCAACAGAGTCCTCTCCAATGATAGCGAAGCCCTCCTCTGACAGCGCATCGGCCTCATGTGCAGTGTGAGTGTTGCTGTCATTGGTGCGCGCCCGAGTTTTGGTGGTGCGTGCGGGCTCGGGCTTGTGCGCGAGGGCAGCCTTGGATGTACCAGATGCTTTCTTGATGGTCGTCGTCATCTTCTTCTTTGAGTTGTCCTTCAGAGGGGTGTCCTTCAGCGCGGTGTCGCTCTTGCGGAGTTGGGTTTTCTTTGTGGGGGGGGCGGACTTGGTTGCAGTCTCGGTGCCTGCGCGCTTGCGAGTCTTCGACATCGACGATAGAGTTCAAATGTAGTGGATATGGAAGAAGGATGACTGCGATTGGGGATCAAGTTTGATCTGTGGATTTTCTCACTGTCTCGCGGTTATATCTCCTCACACCTCGTACCCAGCTGTACAGTGGCTTGAAACTATACAGTATCTACCATAAACTGTACAGTATTACTACAAAAAGACAATGTACATTTCCGTGTCGCATTCCAGACAACATGAGGTAAAGACGGAGCTGAAATCAAAGCCCGCACACTCAGCGTAGGAGTACGAAGATCACGGGTGCTCTCGGTTGGGACTTGGATGCCATATTCCGACCCTTTGGGCGCTTGACCATGTGGCTGTACCCATGACCTGCGCCTAGGGTTTGGGTTTGGCCTAAGATCAGCCAAGGTCAACCCATATCCTTACTCACATGAAAAACCCACACCTACCCATGTGGGTCTCAGATACCCTTGCTATAGCCTAATCGGCAGCCACTTGACCCAGTCATCGCGGCGCCATGAGCAGAACATACGAAGGTACACCTCTATCTCCTGGTTCCATCGTTCTGATTGCCCATCCATCTGAGGGTGGTAGGCTGTGGATATTGCACTTTCTATGCTGAGTCCCTTGAGCACGGCGCGGAAGAGCTTGCTTGAGAACTGGGGCCCTTGATCAGAGATGATCTTTCATGGCAGCTCATGAAGATGGAAGTGTTCTCGGATAAAGTTGTCAGCAGCTCCTTCCACATCGATCTCCTCAGTGCAGGAAATAAGATGTATCATCTTTCCATGCCGATCAGCGATAAGCTGCAGCATGTTGTACCCGTCCACATCTGGGAGTCCAGTGATGAAGTCGCACGTTACAATCTGGCCCGGGCCATCTGGGATTTCGTTCGGTTGGAGAGGACCTTGCGGCTTGGCATGTGAAGCCTTGCCACGACGACAGGTGTTGCAGGTCTCGACGTACTCCTTAATAAACTGAGTCATGCCCGGCCACCAGTAGTTTTGTGTCACCAACTCCAATGTCTTTGACTGCCCAGGATGTCCAGCAGGCGGGAGGTCATGGTGGATGCGCACAATCTCAGCACGCAGTGCATCGTCTTTGGGGACATAGACTTTGCCTCGGTACAGCAGCAGGCCCTGCTCGCTGTTCCAGTCCACCAAGTCATTCTGAAGATGCGCTGGGCCAAGTTTGTCCAGCTTGCTGAGTGCTTCCATGATCTCCTGCTCGTGTTCTCCGCATTCACAAATGCGTCGAAGCAGTGCCTTCTCTGGAACCACCGATAGGTGCCCTCTTGGCTGCCAATACCCGGAAATGTTCTGGTTGCAACAAGACTCGACTGAGGTTGTCATCTGCATCATCGCGCTGGTGGTCAGGCCGTCTCAACAGTGCATCAGCCATACCATTAGATGTGCCAGGCTTGTGCAAGATGACAAAGTCGAACTGTGACAGATAGAGAGCCCATCGTGCCTGCCTGCATGTGAGGTTCTGTGCTGTGCGCCAATACTCGAGGTTTTTGTGGTCCGACTGAATCTCGAACACACTAGAAAGACCCTCGAGATAGTGACACCAAGCTTGCAGGGCACAAATAATGGTGAGCATCTCCTTGTCGTAGATCTCGTAGTTGCATTTAGTGTTGTTCATCGACTCGGAGTGAAAAGCAACAGGGTGCCATTTGCCATCTTCCTCCTCCTGAGACAGAACTGCACCCGTAGCGAAGCCAGATGCGTCGACTTCAATGCGGGTGTTGCAGTCTGGATCATAGATCATCAGGACAGGGCTTTTGGTGAAGCGGCACTTGAGCTTGTCAAAGGCGGACTGCTCTTCGTCTCCCCATTGCTATGGTGCTTTGCCTGTGAGGTGATCCAAGGGTTTGCAGATGGCACTGAAGTCCTTTATGAACTGCCGATAGAAGTTCACAAAACTGTGGAACTTTCGTACATCTGAGGTGTTCTGAGGGACAGGCCAATCTGCGATACTCTTCACCATCACTGGGTCCATCTCCACACAGTTCTCCGAGATGAGCACACCGAGGTACTCAACCTTAGGCTGTTTGAACTCGCACTTTTCTGGCTTATAGAACAAGTCATGTTCCTTGAGATGCTTCAGGACCCCACGCACTAATGTGCGGTGTTCCTCGAGATTATCAGTGAATATCAGGATGTCATCGAGGTAGATAGTGACTTTGCCGAGTATGATGAGGTCCTTGAAGATGTTGTTCATAAGCGCAGAGAACGTGCTGGGCAAATTGGCTAGCCCAAAGAATATGATGTTCGGCTCGAACAGCCCTCGATTGGTCACAAAGGCAGCCTTCCACTCATCGCCGGCCTTAAACTGCACATTGTTGTACCTCCAGTGAATATGGAGCTTTGTGAAGTACTTGGCTTTCTTAAGTCAATCCATCAGATCCGATACCAACGGCAGTGGGTAACAGTTCTTAATGGCGATCTTGTTGAGCCACCGATAGTCCTGGACTGGACGTAGGCTACCATCCTTCTTCTTGACAAAGAAGAATGGCGATGACATTGGTGACTTTGACTCTTGAATGTAGCCTTTAGCTAAGTTCTCAGTGAGAAACTTGTCCAGTTCTCCTTGTTCACTGGGCGACAGGGGGTACACATGGGAATGGAACATCTTTGCATCGGGCACGAGCTCTATTGCATGGTCGTAGGGTCCGTGTTCTGGCAAACATTCGGACACCTCTTTCGAGAACACACACAAGTATTCGTGATAGCGCTCGGGTACGATCTCCTCGACAGGGCAGACTTCCTTCTTCTGGTACTCTTGCTCAGCGAGTTGTTGCAAGTACGTGTACGTCGCTGAAGCAACTAGTTGCGGAGCATCATAAAGGTGTTGTCCATCCTCCCGTGCATCGAGAAGAGACGTCTCAGTTCCATCCCACAATGGCAGGAATTCTGGCGGCCAGGGCCTATCCTTCTTCTTCTCCTCGGTCATTACGGCTGCACACACCCTACCAACCTTCCTAACCTTCTTTGCCCGTCAAGGACCGCGGCATGCCATAAGCTGTACCTCCATATTATGCGCTTTGGTCTCGACAGGTTCAGGGGTTCTCTGATTAGCCAGGCATGTTTCTGGAGATCTCGAGAGGCGTAGTGAGCCACATTCCCAGTCGACTTTAGGATTGTGCTCGCGTAGCCAGTCCAGGCTGATAATGACATCCTCTTCTCCTATATTCATCACCACAAAGACCACCTTCTACCTATGGTCTCCGATCGCCATATCCAATACGGCAACCTCTATGATTGAGCCATCACAGTTTTCCAAACTGTCGATGTTATACAGAGGAATTGGCCTTGCCAACTTCCTTGTTGTAACCCTATTCTGTTCTACGAATCATCTATGTAGGAACTTAGTAGTAGCACCGCTATCTACCATAGCTACAATATCCTTATGTCGCTGCTTGCTGATTAACTGTACCGGTATATGAAAGTGATGACCATCATGATTTACTTCATATACAAACGACGAACCTAGTACAGAAAATTGACTATTACTACAAGAACTGGCACACGCAGCATCCAATGCGGCTCTAATCAAAAACCCTCCTTCTTATCAACCACTGTAAGGGCAGCGATCTTCTCCATTGCCTTGAGCTGGGCCTTGGCATCATGAGCTCATCGGTGCTCGATGAAGATGAAGAGGCAGCCCATTGGCCCTCGACCTTGGGCTTCGGGCAGCGGAACGCAGGGTGTCCTTTCTCACTGCAGTTCCAGCAGTCCCCATCAAACTTCTTCTTGCCCGAGCCAGAGGCAGCTGCCTTTTCGCCTTTCTTCTTCCATCCAAACGGCTTCGGACGTTCCTCCTCACGCATGGCGAGTTGCTGATCCATCTGCAGCGTGACCTTCTGGATCTTGGCGAGGCCCGAGATGTCATGCGCCGTGAGCACGAAGGTGTCCTTAATTTTGTGAGGGAGCGCTGTGCGGTACTGTTCACGTTTGTCAGCATCTCCAAACTGGGTGCACGCTGCGATGGTGTTGAACTGGGTGGTGTAGTCCTTGACAGTGCCAAGCCAGTGCGAGGTCTTGCAGAGCTTGGCAAGCTCCGCGATAGCAGCCTCTTCATTATCTGCAGCACAGAAGTGCACCTTGAACGCTGTCTCAAAGGCTGCAAAGGCTGGCCATGGCGCATTGCCACCGGCCACACTGATGATGTGTGGGCCAGCCCAATCAGCTGCACCATCGGTCAATTTATTGAGGACCGTGATCCAACAGATCATTACAGCAACATTCTGCATCTCAAGGAGGTTGTAGTAAATGCGGGCACTTGCCACAAAGCAAAGTCCTTCTTGTGCGAGCTTTCCATCGTACTCACGAGGGGCGACTTGGGTGAGGAGTTTGGCAGTGTCGAAGGGTGCAGGGGTGGTCATGATTGGGGTAGTGGGAGATGAGGGACTCGGTACGGGTGAGGGAGTACTCGGAGTGTTGAGAACAATGGTCTGTTGTTGCAGAGTCCTGGCTGGTGGGAGTGTGGGGTTTGGTGTCGGGGGTGTCGGGGGGTTGAAAGTGTGTCTTGCAATATGTTCACTTGCTAACGAAAGAGCACAACCGAGTGGAATAGATCCTAAGGACGGAGATCCTCCAGGTGTGGGGATACGACTTTGAGGTTGAAAATTTGGACGAGAGGCAGGGCGTGAGGAGGGGTTTCTGACAGCAACAATAGTGGCCTGACATTGGGAAGGGTGTTCGGGATCTCGAGGTTCTGGAACAGGGGGGTTGATGAGTCATATCTGGATCTGCGAGATCTGGCTGTCTGTGGTGATCAGTCGAGGGGCAATACCCTCCACTAGATCTGGAGCACTTTTGAAGGTGACTCAATGGTTTGGGCATGGCTAGTTCTCACAGACTGTCCACTCCTTGGTGACTGAGTCCCAGTGTTCGTCCTGAACCTCGTCGGGGTGAAAGATGTGCCCCGAAGTTTGACAAGCCAGAGTGGGGAATCTTGCTTCCTATACCAGGAATATGAACGGCAGATGCACAACCCAACACTGTCTGCTCAGCCTCCTCGGCCTATTGCTATATCTTAACCTCGAGGGACACGAGCCCAGGGGTGTCCTGCCTTGGCTTTATTTTTCCGCCTTTCTCTAGCCTCCCACGCTGTGAGGCAGACCACTTCTGTCAGTGCCGGGGTCTCGGGTTAGGAGCTTTCCAAGCACTGTACCACTAAGTGGCAAGCCTCGAGTTGAATCAAGACCATGTCTGATGGTGTGACTAAAGCGCATACTACGCTAGGCCAACACAGAGGGTCAAAGGTGCGTACCATGCGAGAGGAAAGGGGTGTAGGTACGCCAGTGCTCATGAAGTAGTTTCGACCTAATGTTACAACTGGCCGTCGAGTAAGGACCAGGGAGACTTATGAGGCAAGCAAGAACATTGATGAGCACTTGTGCAGTAAGAACGGAGCAAGGCTCAATGGTCAGGACTGGAGACAAGATGTATTAAGTGAAGTATCTAACAAGCGAAATATAGCGAGGCTTACCTGGAGACAAGAGGTCAAAACTGAGGTCTCCAGGCAGCAAAGTACAGGCCCTCATATACATATAGAGGACAATGGGACACCGGGGACAATAGGTAACTATGGACACGGGAGAACAATAGGAATGGGACAATAGCAACTACGGACAATAAGGAGCTATTGTGCTAATGAACAAAGGATGAGATACAATGCAACGGAGAACAATAAGTACGACGTGAGAAGTAGATCATCCAAAAAAGGAAACTAAAGCGCTGGTAGCATGCGCTGAGTGGAGCGTTTATGACAATTCAGACCTTGATGCAGGCCCATCTTCGCAAAATTTATGGAGTCCACGAGGGTTCAGGAATATGTGGTATCACGCTGCTGAGAAGCGAGAGCCTAACATTGGCCTTCATTCTAACCCAGTGAAGAAGACGTCCTCAGTACTCCCATGTATTTATCCTGGTCCATGTTGAAACAAGCTCCTGAGCATCATCGAGGAGAGGTCCGGGGTGATGCAGGGAACCCACGTCGCAAACACGCGGGGTGTCTTGTTCATGAATCACGTACATAAATATAAAATATTATCATGATAGCCACGATGTCCGTCCGATATGCCACAGCACGTGAGCGCGTCAGCTTGGACACCACCCCACCTGCCATTCCAAAAATCCTGCAATCCAACACACCCCCACAAGCTATGTGCGAGCACTGAGCAGCAGGAATCGGTACTGCGGTGAACGCATCCCCATAATCACCAAGCCCCACAAATCTGGTCCAATGTCTCCGAGTTCTTCACAAGTGTCACCGTATTCGCACTCACCTGAGCCTTCGATGCCTCCCATGCCGCCCTCTCCAGATACTCTGACCTGTAGTGACCAGCCTCGTTGCAAAAGAAGCACATCACCTTCATGTGATTGATAGGTATCTTGGGCTTCTCCGATGAGAGAGTGGCAGCGGCAATGTTGGGGTCACGAGTGGTGGAAGAGGTGGGTTGTGATGTACTGGTCTGGCGCACTTCGTCGTTCAAGAGTTGAGTGATAACAACGTCGAGCTTGAGGTCCTCGGTGGGGGTAGAGTCAAGAGCGATGATGACCTGGTCGAATGAAGGGGGAAGCCTGAGTGTAAGAACGAGGATGATGTCCTGCTCGCTGACTGTAAGGCCCATCTCCTCCATGCGAAATGCCATGCTCCAAATCTGCCCGATCTAAGCCTAAATTGGCTGATCCTTCTTCTTCTTCGCCGTCAAGAACTGTCGCTTCATCGCCAGCTGCGTAGCTAAGCCACGAGCCTTGTGGACGTCCGAGAGGTTCTGCCAAATCTCCATCGGGTCGCGAGATCGCATGTGGCTCAACTGACCGTCTTCAACGTGTGTGATGAGCTCCGCCCTCGCCTCCGCCATCTTCTCCAGTGATCTCTTCTCTTGAGTCCCGGGATTGATGTCGCGTGTCATAGAGAGTAAGGTTTACCGGATTTCCGTTCTGAAGGCCAGATGCTTATTAAGCGCTCTGTTGCCCTTTATGGCACACCTACCGGATGGCTGTCTTGTACCATGCGGTACTCACTGCTATGATCACTACTATGATCACATGCACGCTTATATAACTCTATACCTGTACGAGTATATATACCAGCTCTGTAGGAGCTGGACAATAGATCACTTTCTGCCTCTAACTACCACTATCGTGCTAACCGAAACCCCCTTTGACAGGTGAGTTGAATACGGAGCGCACCACTACGTGGAGCTGCCACTTCAACACAGGCATTTGCAAAGATTGGTGATTTCAATGATATAGCTAGCTACTGTTATGTATATGTCTGTATAGGTGTTTATTGATTGCATTTAGGCTACTTAGTGGATATATCTGTAGGCAGTTGACCTAGATCTGTGGATCCAGGTCAATGGTGGGTATAACCTATATGGGTCCAGGTCCTTTGTGGGTATTATCTATGAGGGTCCAGGTCAGGGCTTTGAATGTTCAATTATCTGCAGGTTTGGATCTAGGTAACTTGCGGGTTGACCCACATTCAGCCTTATACGGTATGGGGGATCTGCTGAAAGTCAACAGAAACAACTGACCACTGAAGGGCGGAGGAGCGGTCGGGTGCTCCAGGATGGAGGGAGCAGTAGTAGATAGAACACAAACACAGATGCACGCAGTGATGGACTATACACAATGGTAAAGAAAAGCTCACACAGAGCTGATGGCACATGGCTGAGGGCATGCAGCCCGAGATGGAAGATGGGGACGATGTGAATGAATCTCATAATGCACACAAGGCAGACGAGCGAATACTGAGAGGTGTGTGAGCGTACGGCATGCACGGAGGGCAAATGAGTGGGAGAGGGGAACCAAATCTGTATTGCTCAGACCCTGATGCTCATCTATGTATCGTACACTAGAACCCCGGAAACAAACCAACTAACTAGAACTAAAAAACCAGACCGTAATAGGACTGATGAGAACTAATGGCAGGACGGGATACTGGACTCACCACAAACATAGAGTGGCCATGTCACCGAACATCGCACCAAAACATGCCCTCTCTGGCTGGGACCAGACAAGGCTGCGGGAGGGGCCGTGCGCGGCGAACAGACAGGGGACCGGCGGATCTGGCAGATGCAGCTACCATCAGAGCGAACTGGAACCGGCTCATACTGGAATAAATGCCAAACAGCGCAGACAAGCCTGAGCACATGTGAGAACAGCGACAGAGATGGTCGAGATAGGGAGGGAAGAGAGAGAATGGGACGAAGGAGGAGACCAGAGTATTGGGATGGTGAGGCAAGAATAGGAAGAACCACGGATAAGGATACGAGCAAGGTGTGTGCGGACACAAAGCAGGCAGATGACATAGTGTGGGGAACAATGCAAGACAGAGCACCGGGCTAATGGCTCGCATATATGCTGGGAGGTCATGCACTCATACGCACCACATCTGAGCCCCGCGTGGTGTCTGAGATCCTCGTCCAAATAGCGGAGCATTCTGTGCTACTGAGGCAGTGATCCAGCAGATTGCGCGGAACTATCGAAGACTAGCATAGCTGATGTGCGAGCAGTGCATGAAGATTCTGGAGCTAGCGAGCATGAATCTCGGGACAGCTGAGCTGCAGACCCATCACTGCACTCAGAGCCTCCACCATCCCAATATCTCAGGCATTGGTGGCACCCACCTATCATCAACCTCACCAGCTCAGCCTCTTTGGATCCACAGCAATGAATCCTCAATCACATAGGAGATGCAGGCCACATAGGAGGATGAGGGCAAATATTGCGGGGAGGATGAAAAGGGTG
The DNA here is from genome assembly GCA_020736865.1 of Ganoderma leucocontextum. Taxonomy (NCBI): domain Eukaryota; kingdom Fungi; phylum Basidiomycota; class Agaricomycetes; order Polyporales; family Polyporaceae; genus Ganoderma; species Ganoderma leucocontextum. The sequence continues at coordinate 2,066,227 of JAHKGY010000006.1, forward strand.
AGGAGAGGCTGAAGGAGGAGGAGGAGAGGGAGTAGGGAGGAGGGCAGCTTCTCCTGGGTGAGGAGAAGCTGCCACTAAGGTACATGCTAATCAGGTGAGGGCAAGCCAAGCTGCTTGCCCTCCTTTTCTTTCTCTTAGCGTGCAAGATAGAGACGAGCCATTGCTCATCTCTGTGCTTCTTCCCCAATCCTCCACCTCCAGTCGCATTGAGATGAGCTTAACAGCTCATTTCAATGTGCTCCAGTTCTGATCTCATCTCTCACCCCAGTTTTGCCACTGTCACTTCCTCTGCTCGCCCTCTAGCATTTCTATTTTGAGATGCTAGTGTGGAGCATGGGAGCTGCCAAAAATAGTATTCCTCACCATTGTCTCCCTCACTTCGCCCTCCTTCTCTCGCCCCACCATATCCCTTGCCCCCTCATCTCAGTGCTGTCTCCCTCACCTTCTCATCTTCCTCATCTGTCACTTTCATCCATCTCCCATCTCCTGTCTCGCCCCACCTCCCTCTCACTGCTGTCCTCGCACTGCCTCTCCTCTCACCCATCTCTCTTGCTGTGTCTCCTGTCTTCTATCTCCCTCTCCTCATCATCTTCTTGCACTGCATCTCCCTTTCCTAGCCATTCCCTTGCACCACATCTCCTCTTCTCCCCATCCTTCCCCCCATCTCCCTCACTGCATCTCCTATCTCTCTCTCACCACCATCCTCTTGCACCCTATCTCCCTCACACTGCTGCCTCTCTCACTGCCCATCTCCCTCACTCTGACTGCATTTCCCTCGCTGCTCATTGTCCTCGCTTATTGCCCTCACCCATCTCCCATCTCCCTTGCCTGTCTCCTGTCTTCCTCACCCATCCTGATATATTTTATTTATAGATAGTATTAATATCATGTATCGTATACCAGTTAATTCATTTCATATACAACATCTATGCCATAAATATTGTGGACATCCTTTCCATCCAAGCACTGTCCATTAAAGATGGTGTCTGTATAATCTTGAAGGCATTTGTGTACACAGCAGCTTCTCTATAATAACTGGGCTAGTTTATATTCCTACCAGACCATATAGTAGTATAGCATCATAATGTAGAGTATATAGCATCAACTCTGCCAGATTTTCCTGCAATGCTGGCCAGTTTATCCTTTATTCTCGCCTAGTGCTTGTACCCATGACCGTATCAGAACTTCGGGAAATCACTTATTTGCTTAGCACTCTTAACACTCTGCACCGCATTTTGGGGTTGAAGTGCAAGCCACTGTACACTTGTTTCTCCATGGACCATCGCGGAATTTGGTATATACATTGTTTGGTACTGGGTGAATTCATATTTAAAGTTTCAATATAAACGGACCAGTGTAGCTCAAGATATTAATGGTACAAATTGCCTCAGATGAGAGCATCTAGCTGTCTTATCAAAAACTCGGAGGCCACTGTGCCGCCATATGATGCCAGAATCTCTTGAAACTTTGCACAAAGCCTATTGAGTACCAGATAAGGAGGTGTACCTAGTTTCAAGTTTAGAGAAGCTCTGGGAGAGAAGATATGCAGGAGGTGACTTGCTGCTTTTTTATCTACCCTTTTTCTTAGGCTCAAAGTGCAAGCTACTGTGCTGCCATTTCAGCTCAGACTATTACTGAACTTGGCCACATAGTTTGCGTAAACTAGGGCAAGCTACCTTCAAAATTTGAAGCATAACGGTGATGGGTCTGTTGCCCGTCTGTCCCGGGATCCTCACACCCCACCCATCCCAGCATCTTCGCACGCTGCGCGCTCGCAGCGGCGGCTTGGTCTCAGCACGCGCGCGCTCGTACAAGACGCGCACGCTCGGTGGACTGACGGTCCGTTCGTTCCTGCCTCGCGTTCTAGCCCCGCACTACGTCATCCGTTCGCCTTTGTGCGAGCACGTCTTGCTCGCTCGTCCGTCCTCCCTCTCTTCCATTCTTGGCCTACGCATTCCGATGCGCCCGTCTGCCAATGCGACCGCTCGCCGAGCCAGCACCCCTGTCTGCCTACTTCTGCGATACCTTCCCGCGGCCTTGTCCGCTTCCGTCTGGAGGGGCGCGTTTCAGCGCGACGGTCGGTGACACAACCGCTCCACGCTCGCGGTGAGTCCGGTATCCCGTCCCGCTATTGGTTCTCGTCGGCCTTGGTATGATTTGGTTGCTTTTAGTTTTAGTTTGTTTGTTTTTCTAGGGTTCGTGTGTATGATACATAGCAGAGCATCGGGGTCTCGGAAATGCAGATTGGGTTCCTGCTCTCCCGCTCACTCGCCCTCCGTGCATGCCGTGCGCCCGCACTCCATCCGGTGCTCATTCCGTCGACCTCGCGTGCGTCGCGAGGTACGTTCTCTTCGTCTCTGTCTTTCGTCTCGGGCTGCGTGCCCTCGGCTGCGTGCCGCCAGCTCTGCGTGAGCTTTCCCATACCGTTGCGTACAGTCAGTCGCTGCGTGCGACTTGGCGCTGCGTGCGCCCGCGTTTGTATTCCGCCCGCTGTTGCTCACTCCGTCCTCGAGCACCCGACCACTCCTCCACCCTTCGGCGGTTAGTTGTTTCTGCTGCCTTTTAGCAGATCCCCCGTACCGTTCGCATCAACGGATGGGCAAGAGGTGAGTTATTAACAGTGCAACTTGACCCGTGTTTGCCACAGTTGTGGCTGTGCTCCCTCTTATTTCCAGTGTCTTACTCACTTAGCTCATCAAATAAGCACTGACAAGTGTGTTTAAGTGCTGTTTAAGGATATTAAGTAATTTTCTGAAGTTCTGATCGGTGCCAGTCACCCATGGTGACCCTCAGTCACAGGCATGGGTTTTCTAAGAGTAAGATGAAGGGTATTATACAGTATATGACACCCAGGGGTTCACCCCTGCTATTGCCTGGAAGCACTCCTACGCATGTAAGATCACTAGATAGGTATGAGCCCTCCACTGGCATCCGGGTGATGTGGTCTGCAGATATTACAGGTGAGCACAGTATATGCGCCTCTGTGCTTAATGTAATTCTTATCCTTTTATAGAAATTTGTGAGTGGAGCCAAGGCAGCAGGTACACGCCCAGTCTTTGTGAGTGGAGCCAAGGCAGCAGGTACATGCCCAGTCAAACAAAATGTTGAGATGATGTTTCTCCGGAAACCCTCTGCCAAAGGGTGCCGCGACACCGGTCCTGCATCACAGCATCAGTGCATGAATATCGGCAGACAACATCAGTCTGATAATACCCGGAAGATGTTGATAAGATAAAATTGAACTGATATTTGCCCAATAGCTATCAGATATCTGGACGATGTCTGGCTTGGGCGCTTCAGCCACCAGGAACAGACTTCAATGTTTCGCGCTCCTGGCACAAGTCCACTGGTACTCTTGTGCAGAGCCACGTCGCTGCTCCACATAATTAATCTCTATGCAGCAATAATATATTGCATGTCCCTACAAGTCAATTGCAGCATCATAGCTGGTCAGAATTATAGATTGCTTCGAAGGTCGCGCCACCAAGTTAGGTGGGTGGTCTTGGAAACCTTGATATATACTAACTACACTGCCACCATTGTCAGACCTTATGGCAGAGCGGTAGTTGTTGCGAAGTTTGTCTCTGGGGCCGTGAGTTCAATTCCTGAACATGCCAGATTTTTCCCCACTTGGCCCCCACAGCCTCCGCAGCTTTTTTTGGCACATCAAGCACTGGCACACCAAGCGCTGGCCCACGATGTCTGGCCGACATCGAGCGGGTATCTAGCCGATATCAGGGGTTCATCAGGAAACCTGTAATTGTACTGATGGCACTGAGGGCCACTGAGGCAGTACACTCAGTAGCGCTCAGTAGCGCTCAGTAAATGCTTTGTCAGTAGTGGCTGTGCAAGACAACTGGAGCAGTGAGATCGCAACTTCGAGTTGCTCTCTTACCTCCATTTGCTATCTTACCTTAACAGAAACTATACTACATGATTGTCTGATCATAGTGGAGGGTAATTCTAACAGAAATACCCTCATAGGACCAACTTGACAGGCACACAAGCCCAGAATCCCCACCCACCAGCCTCCGGGATACAGGGCGAGTCTGGATAAGAATGCAAGGATATTGGTGAGTAAATTTCTTCTCAGACATTAGATTAGATCTATATGCATGCAATCAATGTGTTTTCTCGGGGGCCCATGCATTGGTTGTCGAGGGACATGTGTTTGAATCTGGCACATGCCTACCAGGTGCCCATTAGTACCCTCAGTGCCTCAGTGAATTACAGTTTTCCAGATGTTGAGTATCACTCAGATATCTTCCGAAAATCCTCTGTCAAACATCTCACGGCTGTCCGGCAGATATCCCAAATCCCCGACAACGCCCAGACATCGGCGTCATCTGGGTATGTAGTGTACTATATGCAGTCAGCGCCATTGGTGGATTATATTATAAAATATTGATAGTATGCTTGTATCCTCTCTATTCCTTCTCCTGAAGGGTGCAATAAAATGGTATCTGTCCACAAGCCCAGAACCCCAAACCTGACGCTGCAACTGGGAGCCCACCGTGAAAATGCAAACATGTCTTGGTGATAATCATGAAGTAAATATATAAGATCACGAAAAACAACCCCAACTTCGTGATAGTGGACAAATTTTTTGTGATTTTCACGAAGTTTTTCACGAAGTTACGAGAATGTGCATATTCATAGCGCCACGACAAGCCATATTTGTGAAGTCCCCGAAGACACTTCGTGAAATCCCTGAAGACCCTTTGTGGTCAACTTCATAGATATCACAAAGTTCCAGGTGCTCAGTGCCGATTGCCTCCACTGGGCTGCGCCAGCACCGATTGGGGAGCGAGCGACAGCACGTGGCGGCGCAGGTCGTACACTGAGTGAAAGGTGCCCTCGCATGCATGGCAGAGGCCTCGCTCACTGCTCCCTAGTCCCTAGTACCCTTGGAATTCGCAATGAAGCCGAATATCGCGTTACACCATGGGATGCCCCCGGTGTTCAGATGATCAGCTTGAAGATAATACATATTATGGGTTACAATTTGTGCAAGGAATACAAATGGCCGTGTGTTCATCATGTTGGGAGTGTATGTATGTAGATATCCAGCGTGACCATGGAGTTAGTACATTGACAAATAAACAACAAAAAGGAGAGGGGAGGGGAGTAGAAAACAATAGATTTGCGTCCATTTAATCCGAAGACCGGAGCCGGAAAGATCATTCGCACTGTCCAACGTCAAACTTCGGTGTACTGTACAAACTAGAAATAGGAAACAATAGCCTTTCAGCACCCCTTGAAGGAGCAGACGCAGAGAATATTGTGATGCACTTACATGTTGGTAGGGACGCTTCGGGGCCTCGCCATGCACAGGCAGCGAGTCCAGCAGCTCCGGCACCTTCGGATCATACTTTATAAAGTCACCGCGATGATCCAACCAACCGTCTGTGGCCGAGGGATACTGCTTGAGCTCTTCGGGGTTCGCGAGCGACCGCGGCGCGTACACGATGAACCGCTCATCCTTGTCTGTTACGTACAAATAGTCGCCCCGTCGGTTCCAGTACCCTCTGCGCACCATGCGCTTGCTCTGGTTGTGGTAGGAGCTTTGCTGGTGGGCAGCGGCTGCCGCCGATGCCGATGATCCGGCCCCGCGGGTAAGAGACTCGGCGTACGGAGAGACAGCAGGCGGACGAGGAAGGGGATTGTGACGAAGCGGCGAGGCGGCGCGGGAGCGTGTCGAGTTCGCGGTCGGCGACATGCGGGAGTAGGAAGAACTTGAATACGAGGACCTTGAGCTAGGTGGATATTGCTGTCCTTGTGCATGTGACGAACTGGAGGAATGCTGTGAGGAAGACGATCCATAGCGTGGCGACGTGGACATCGAGTTCGACGGCGGCGAGCCAACGGGGGATGGAATAACTGGGGGTGGGATAACAGGTGGGGAAATAGCAGCTCCATGAGAGACAATCGAGGGGTAGGTATGACTCCTGGAGATTTGGCGCGCATGGTGCGAGCCGGCTTCGGGCGATGGACGTGTATTGTACGAAGGAGATGTCTGGCTAGGCGGGGTGCGCGTGGGCGGAGAACGCTTCGGAGGGGAGCGAGTCCGCGGCTGCGGTGTTGCATTCACAGATCGGTCCCGATCTGGTGAGTGATGATAGCCTTGGTCTACAGGTTCAAGGCGAGAACGAACATTCTCATATGGACGAGGGGTGCGCGGATAGGCCTTACCCTCCCGCTCTGATTCCCCGGTAAAGCCAACGCTGGAGTTCGGATTCCGGACCAATGGGTAGCTCTGACTCCTGGAAACATCCCTGCCTGGACTGGATTTAGTCTCGGTCGGAGGCGTGCTACCGACTACAAGAGGACTGAGTAAGGCCTGAGGCTCTTCAGTAAACGTAAGCAAGCCTAAGGAACTGGAAGGCGTAGCCTGTCCAGACGTGCTCCCAGTGCTCGGAGTGGTCGAGTGCCGATATGCACTCATGCTATTTGAGCGTGAAGGTGTTGGTCGCGAAGGAGTACTGTGGGAAGGTGCGTAAATGTTGCCATGAGGTGCGGGTGTTCGAGACAGAGTACGGTCGTCATCGTCGTCTTGACTTGCACGTCTTGAATTTGATGGGGATGAATAATGGTCAGGAGTGCGAATGATGTTAGGGGAAAAGGTCAAGTGCATTTCCCGCGACTGGCTGAAAGCCTCGTTTGAACGATCGAGGATACGCTCATGGCCGATGGATGAGGTCCTCTCCCGTTCCCGCGCAACAGACGCCGCGGAGGCGGATGAAGAGGCTGACGTCGATGAGGTACGATAGTCTCTGCACGATTGGGACTCGCCCGCCGGTCGAGCGAGACCATAGCTATGCTGTCGTGAGTGCTGGGCAGTATCGACCTCCTGCTGCTGCTGCTGCTGAGATGAAGCGGAGGTGGTATACCGATCGGGAGGACGGATCTCCTGGGTTCGATGCTGCTGTTGGTGGTAGGCGGAATAGGATGGAACAGCAGAAGAGGCTGACGTGGGAGGAGCAGGGGTATGGCCTTGCTGCGACAATCGGGACTGGGATGACGAAGCGTAAGGGTTGGCGTAGGTGGATTGAAAGGCACTTTGAGCGCGGGTGTGATCGTGCGTGGATGACGATGGAGGGGGCGGAGGGAGTGCTTTCTCAGCCTGTTGAGCTTGGGGCTGGCTGGCTTGGGAAAGAGGGTTACTGGAGTTGTGGGCAGACCTATTGGTTTCCTCCGTACTCAACTCCTTGGGGACCCAGACCCATGGAGTATGGGGCACGCCGTTCTGCTCCTTGACATGGCGCTCGGCGGTAGGGACAGGGTCCCTAGAAGAAGAGTGAGGAACAGTGAGACTGGTGCCAAAGTGTAGAAGAGGATACGTACTTGATATGCATGTTCTGCAGACCCAGAGGGTTATCGGACAACTTTGTGGCCCAGTAAGTAGCATCGCCAGGGTTGGGTATGCGTTTGTGGGGGTTGTAGGTGCTCTGAGCCTGGTGTGCTTGGGCTTGGGCTTGGGTTTGGGCTTGGGCCACGGCGGAACCCCAGCCTGGGTGTGGGGCCCAAACGGGCTGGCCATGTGTGATACCGGGTTGGGGACGAAAGAATGGGTTTATCCGCCATTGGCCAGTCTGCCATGTCTGAGGGTTGACGCCTGCGGGTACTGGAGGAGGTTTGGAATTGAAAGGGGCGGCGCCGTAGGAGGCAGTAGCCTGAACCCAGCCAGCGACTGTGGGGATATAAGTGCCAGAGAAATGAGCGGAGCCGGGATGCATGACGTGAGCCATGGTGGGAATGAGGGGAGCGAAAGGAGGTAGGATGGAGAGCGATCCAGTGCGTTTGCGGGGGTAGGGTGTGGCGAGTTGTGAGAGCTGGATATTGCTAGATGGAAGTTATATGACGGGTGCTGGATATGGAATGTCCCATCTAGTATACGCTGGGGATGGAGACGGGATAGGGCAGACGACGCGGGCGAGGTGTGGCAGGGAGTCGGAGAGCAGTGGGAGCTCCGAGTCGGCGATGGGAATGGGAGGTGGACGTCGTCGAGCTGCTGCAGCTGGAGCGTGACCGGGAGTGTGACGGCGTGTGACGGTGAGGCTGGTGCTGGTGCTGTGCTCGTCCGCGGTGAGCGTCTCGTCTTTGTCGTCCTCGCCGCCCACTCGCCTCCGCCCACCGTCCGCTGCCTCTCCCTCGTCCTGTCCTACCCCCACCCTCCACCCTCTCCATGGGCCAATCCCACTCCCGCTCAACCCCGGCCCCGCCCTCTGACCCTCCACGATCTCAATCCTCCATCCTATCCTCCATTCGTGACCACTCTGACCAGCCCCGCAACTCTTCCCCCTCGTCTGCCCATACTCATCCTCGTTCTACCTTCAATCGCACCATACGCCACCTCCTCCCTCACCCTCGTCCCACCCAAGACTCCTCTCACCCCTCTCCTTCTATCCGCAAACGTTGGCGCTCATCTCGCAGGTTCTCAAAGCAGCCCTCGCCTCCTCTACCCAACCTCCCAGACTCCACTTCCGATGATCAATCCCACCCCCCACCCTCTATCCCACAACTCGACCCACATCCCTCCACCTCAGATAGAGACAGCCAGCCTTGTGATCCCCAACTCGCCAATCCTCCACTCAGGCAACTCCCACCGCCCCGTCCATCCACGCACCGTATCCCGTCTCCTGTTCTTCCTCAGGCATCCAATACCTCCGATCCACCAAGCTTGGATGATTCATCCCCAGTCAAAACTCAACCTCAACCGCTAGACTCCAATCCTCCTCACCTCGAGCTACCTCAACACCCTCCGTCCCATCACCCTCAAGCCCCCCAACTCCCCCATCCCCCATGTCAGACTGACGAAGAGGTCAACGACCTCCACTCAGACCGCAAGACCGACGCGATCTTCACTCAAGGCAGTTCCCAAGACGGTCAACGATCAACCCCTCCCCCTCACCCTGAATCCCGTCCAGATTCATCGCCATTCGAGGTGCATCCTGAACTCGCACTCGATTCACAACCACACCCACCTCGTCACTTCCAAAGCCCTGGTCCACTTGTCGTCGTACAAGGTGTCGTTAACACGAGCGATAACCCCGCAGTCGGTCAGACTTCATCCACTTCCCGACCTCTAAGGCCTTCCTCCACTAGCCATACTCACTCATTCATCCCTTCAACCTCTCGTCGCCGCTCTATCTCTAGTCCCCGAAACGATAATCATTTGGAGGAAAGGCAGACTACGAGAAGTCGTCTTTCAGCATTCATCCCTCGCCCCAGCAGCATGCTAGGGCGTCGACCATCAACTCCCGACCCCGCCTCTCTACCATCACACGACTCTGCGTCTCGTGATGATTTGGGGCTGTTCCAAGGTGCACCGTCCGGACCACATACTTCCCAGGATGACGCCTCCGCTTCTTCAGAACAGGAACCTCGTTCCAGCAGTGAAAGTGACCCTCGTCGCCGACCACTATCGCCTGGTAGCATTGATGTTTTGGGTACATTGTTGAGGTGTGTTCAATGTTTCCGCCATACTTGTATCGATGCTGAATCACCAGCAGTGTTGCAGCTGCAGCAACTGCAGCCTCCTTGTTTTCTCCAAATCTGGGCTTCCAAGCTCATGCCGACACCAATCCACCATCGCTTCCAACCATTCCACGTCCCATGTCTCCCACACCCACCGCAGGTCTAGGCGGTGGCGAAGGCTTTGGCAACCTGCCAGGGTTTGGGCTCGACCCTTCAGCCTCAATCTCTCCATCCCCAACGACAGTGGCGCAGCATCGGGAGGGTCGCGAACGGATACGCAGCGTTTGGGAAAACATCCGCGAACGTCTCGGTCTTCGCACCCCCTCGGCTCCTCGCGTGAGCGATGATACCCCACTTAGCCCTGAAAGTCACATGCGGCCCGGCGAAATCATGCTTGCTGAGATGGCCCGTGCTCTCAACATCGGCTTAGGCTTGAACACCGACGATTCCAATGCGGAGGCCTCCGAGCTGGTAGCGAGTTCGGCAAATGATGAAGGTCCACGGTCCATGGAAGACATTGCCTCACAGCGTCTTCTGCCCCCCGAGGATAGCTTTGAGCGTTTCCTCCTGAACCTACAGGCTGATCTTAGGATCGCTCTTTTGGATGACGGCGGTGGCTTAACGTCAATGGCTTCAGTTGGCGATGATGGAGTCGAGGGACGAGTTAGTCGTGATAGTGATGAAGGCGCGGCCTCCCGTCGTCCTCTCCTCGACGCACTTCCTGTTGGTGTCGTTGAAGCGGAAGATGATGATGACGAGCCGCCACCGCTGGAGGAAGTCTCCGATTCCGATTCCGACGAGGATGAAGACGTCATGTACCGGGCCCAGGCGTCCGCGCGCACGGCTACCCCCATGCCTTCCACGTACTCCATCCCGGCTAATCGAGCTGAGCAATTGTCACTTGGAGGGACCTCTGGGGACGAGAGTGGCAATGGAGATCGTGGCTCACCGGGAATTAATCTCTGGAGATTATATCGCTTCCAGCCAATCCCCGCGACCCAAGTTGCAAGCCACGCCTCCGCCACGACTTCGCCTGCCGCCCCATTACCACCACCTCTGGCTAACACCTCCTCCTCCCCTTCCGCATCGACCCCTCCTCAGTTGCCCCCATCTCCTGAATCCCCACAATCGCCATTGTCGTCGACTTTACCCATTCCGGGTTTGGACAGCGCGGACGCTGTTCCACCTGCGAACACCCCTACGGGAGACGGTACCTCTAGTATGGTTGTACCCGTCATCGTTGTTGGCCTTCAATCAGTGGATATGGGACAAGTTCAAGGGCACGGTCACGTCCATCCAGATCCTCAGATGGGACACCCCAGTCTACACTCCGACACGAGACCGCCGTCGTTTGATAGCTCAGGGGCCGCCGTTCCCGCAGATGGACCGAGTGCCACAACTACGCGTGGCCGTAGTTGGCAATCGCGTGCCGCAACTGCCTTGAGGAATCTTCGGCCTGGGCGTCGGAATGGCTCGAGCGGACGGCAAGCGTCAGACAGTGCTGGCTCGCGAACCTTCCTGATCTATGTCATTGGAGGTTAGTACTGACTCCAACCTTCCTGGCCAATAGGTATTAATCTACTGAGTGGCAGGCTATTATCCCCCCAACCATCACATGGTCACCGGTTCTGACAATCTTGACTCGTACGAAGCGCTGTGGTAAGTCTACCATTTTCGTGTATCCAATGTCCGTCTAACAACGTCCCTAGGGAGCTCGCCGAGCTACTTGGTCAAGTTAAACCACCGGTAGCAACTCGAGAAGAGATCGACAGGTCCGGTCTGCAAATCATTAAGTCTCCCGAACTAACACGATACGAACAACAAGACAAAGTGGCCTCTAACTGCGCAGAGCGCGTAAGTTCCCTCTCACATCTGCGTTTGATTCCATGGTTCGCTGATATTACTCTTCTAGTGTCTCATTTGTTTGGACGACTACTCCCTGGACGAGGATCTCCGCCTCATGAGCTGCAAGCATGTGTTTCACAAGGATTGCGTAGACAAATGGTTGCAAGTTGGCCGCAACAATTGCCCCGCTTGTCGAACGAAGGTACGCAGATGTCAGTTAGCTATTCGAGAGCTCTGGCCAATAATGTTGCGCAGGGTGTGTCGACTGCAGGCGATGTGATGCAATAACTATGAGTTGGCGCCACTGTCAACGCCTTCTATCAATCCTACTTTGCATTTCGCATTTCAAGGACATATTTGATCGTCACGTCTGGCTAACTTGGTCACCTCTTCTTAATCGATCTGTTGTCGCATCGTAGTTTCAACCTCAATATGTAGCAATCTCTCCTTGTGTCCTCGCATGAAGCCGTTTTTGTTGATCCGGCCGCGTCCTCTGCAATTGCTATCGATCCCCTTGTATATTATGCCATTCTAAAGAGCGCCGTAAATCTGATCTCTTACTCCCCTACGATATCCGCAATCTAGGACGGTGGTTCATGATTCGGGAGAATCGCAATTGCAACGTTCCTGCCGCTACCACTTGCTTGATCAAACAGGTTTACCAGTTGGGCAGTTAACAGTGATCTCTACGCTGAAATGAGCTCATAGTGCACATATTACAAAAAGAGAAGTGACACACATCCAGTTCTTCCGACACCCACGCAAGTCGGTCCAGTAGGATGAAGGATTCCACAACTGGTCCTAGAATACACCTCAGCACATGGAATACTGCAACCCTTCTCTCTAACTGGGATGACGGCGTTGTCGGAAGATCGCGGTGCTGAAGAGGCAATTTCGTTCGTACGGCGTTACAGAACGTCTCCCAATCCGCATACGCCGCATCGTTCAACCTGCCGATACGTTCCAGTCGGGTGCCCGTGCTCGTGGCGTTCGCACCCATCCCTGGGCCTCCCTCATCCACAAGTTCCTGTCGCATTTTGAACGTATCTTGCAGCAGCGCGCGCCATACGATTTTCCGCAAAGCGAATCGCACCTCTTTCAGAGTTTGCTGGGACCGTGTCCATTGGTACGGCACTTGGGCGGCGAGCTGAAGATGGCTGGGAGACAGGTATATCCAGGGGTGTGGGCTACAGGAGCGCAAAGTCCGGGAGAGCGGGAAATCTGTCAAATTCTGGTCAGACGCAACGAAAGTTTGCGACGTGTGAGACTCCAACCTTCGCAACGTATCATGTTGTAACAACAACCAACGATGACGACGCCTTGCGGCATCCACGTCGTAGAGGTAGATGCAAGAGATGGATCCGGCTTTCGCACAGATACAAAGGCTCGAAGGATGTCTGGCGTGAGGGATCCGCACGCATGGAGGGCGACGAAGAGTACGGGTGTTACTTGAGCTGGAGCATGAATGCCTGCGGACCAAGGGGAAATGTCTTCCAGCCATGCTTTCGTCGATGACACGAGCGAGTCCGGGTCGATGATCGTGGTTACGTAGGTCAGGGAGCCATTCGTAACGCCAGCACAACTCTGCTCGATCCGCGACGCTTGTTTTTTGGCAGAGTCATCGGCTTCCACGCGTCGTCTTTGAGCTGCTCTGCGGGTCATCTTGGATGCGTCCCTTCGAGCGGCACCCTGTGTCTGCACCTCGCTCGAGTCGAGGGCAAGGACATGCAGGCCCAATTGATCGCGCAACACCCTAGACAAGTAAGCCTGTGCGAGTAGAGATCAGTATTCGTCTCAAATTTCACGTTACGTTTTTCCATAAAACGACGAACTTGTCCGGCACCGATATCAACTACGTGGCGAATGCTACACATTGATGAACCGGGGGACATCAAAGTGCCTAAATAGCCAACCACCTGGGCGACTTCGTGTGCCTTCTTCGGAGACATCCCTAGTGGTAAAACCTGTGTCTTTGGATCGCGAGGGTGGTGAGGTGTTTGTGAGGTAGAACGGTGACCGGGATAGACTTGTCCAATGTCTCGAGGAAGGGCAAGTTTGCATGCGTCGCTGATCAAAGACCGTAAGACGGGAGGGATCAATGATGCCTGCTCTGCAGGTTCGTGTCCAGAAAGACAAGATTCGTAGTATCTCAGCAAAACTAGCCAAGGGTCTTCTTGTTCCGGTCCGTGCTGCCCGTCGCACACTTCCCCAGGCCAGTCCCACCATTCCTCCCACTCTGACGGTGGGCTGAAGAGCGACTCCCCGAGGTCATTTGGATGAAACGCGAATAAAGTCGAGACAAGTGGGCGAGACAGGAAACGGGATATGGAGGCCAGATGGCTGTGGGATGTATTGTGCATGACGAGGGCTCGAGCTCAGGCTCGGGGAGTGTTGAATGAAGGTGTGGTGTCGGGGGGATATAGCTGGGTAAATGTAGCGTAGAGAGTAGAGGCCTATCGCAGGCCTGGCGTTGTCGGAGGAGGACAGGACCGAATTCTCTCAGCGCTTTCTGCTTCCGCTTTCCTCGGGTAAACAGTTTGCGCGTGTTTGGTTCGACCGTTCTGCGATGAAAACTTCGCGACAACTCAAGCTCTTCTTTCCGACTGCCCTCTTCTCCGTCCTCCCCCTCGTCCGTCAATGGTCTCCCATGTTTTCCCCTCGGTAAGCACCCCCTCTGTATCTTTCTTCATGATGAGTTTCTTGCTGTGCACCAGTCGGATGCTGCAGACGACAAATACCCTGGTCCTCTAATATACGCTCGAGGATCCTGACTCTGCTCTCCCTCCTTTTCCTCAACCATGTTCTCACGCCTTTCCCCCCAGATCACACAATCATGCGTCGCAAGAAAATCCAGTAACAATCGGCCAGACGTGGTACTATAATATTGTTCCTTCCCTTTGTCCATTATCCTCTGTACATTTATCTAGTCAAATGTTATTGCGTCTCGTCTCGTCTACCAAGGACACCACTCATATCAAGAGTCTGACGCTGTCTGCTGTGATATCCCGGCCACGTTCGAGAGGAAGCGTTCCACGACCCGCTTGCCCCGTCGTAGATTTGATAGAGATATCCTCTCATTCGGTAGATGAGCTTGATCCTGAACAGCAGACATCAGACACATGAGTCTTTTATCCTGGTTCGCAAGTCACATACCGTGCTTTGTCCGAGTGGAAGGTGGAGTGCATGGCACGCAAATTCTTTCTCAAGATACGGGATCGAAGGTATGGACTGCATCCAATGTCAGCCCTAGACCAAGCAATGAACCAAACAAACCGTTGAGACTCACGCCTCCTTCACGGATACGTAGGGGTTCGACCGCCCATTCGTCCCTCACCGCATCCTCGAGTGCATGGAACCACGGATCGTCAAGGTTACCCAGCCACCAATCCGCCGTGTGTTCGATGCTGACCTATAAGACATGATATCTTCTGAGCCTCAGGACCTCCCCAACAGTCTCCTCCTTGCTCACCTTGAGTCGGTTTGGTGACTTCATATGTTTGAATTTCACCTCCAAATGCTCCCGTATCGAGGATGCGATCTCTTCCAATGCTTGATCCGGTACTACGCGCAAGGAAACGTGGGCCTTCACACTGGATGGGATAACGGTAGAATCTAAAATAAATGGAGTTAGTAACACCCAACGCTTGACTCGTGAAATAACGCACTCCGAGGGCCAGATACTTCGACATTGTGCACAGTCAATGACGGCTCGCGCCACCGTGCGGCGAGCAGATTTTCGGATGTCTGAGTGACGCTAGAAAGTACTTT
The DNA here is from genome assembly GCA_020736865.1 of Ganoderma leucocontextum. Classification (NCBI taxonomy): domain Eukaryota; kingdom Fungi; phylum Basidiomycota; class Agaricomycetes; order Polyporales; family Polyporaceae; genus Ganoderma; species Ganoderma leucocontextum. Next base: position 2,081,317 of record JAHKGY010000006.1, read on the forward strand.
GTATGACTGTCGCTCTTCATCGGTCTGGGGTCTAACGCTGTCGTCTGCATAGCCGCACAGTCAGTCCCGGCGCTAGAAAGGAAGGAAGATCCTCACAGAATCTCGGAATAGTGATTCTATTGTTCTCGTCTGTTAGAGTACCAAGCAATTTCACCCTGTACGATGGTCGGCCCGCAGCGTTATCCTTGACCAGGGGGAAATGCTTACATGTCGAGCATCGGTTCCCGGGCAGCTCCGCCATCAACACCAGAATGTAGATCTGGACCTGCATTGAATATCTTTGGGTACGATCAGCTTGAAGAACTTTGTGAGGAAGTGTTTGCACACAGACCTCCACATTACAGTGCACTACGCCCCGCAGGCCGTACGTAATACACGGTGTGTCCTCCGCGATCCAGGTGGAGTTGCTGCCAGGTATCGAGTCTGCAAATATACTCGTGAATCAAGAACGAGATCTTACCTCACGAGAATAGAATCAATTGGTCCGATTGTCTCCTGCGACAGCATTGTCTGTTAGATATCCGTCAACCATCAAGGGATACTTCCGAACCTTGAGTCGTTTGACTGTCTCGACGAAACCTCCGCTGCCAGCTTCTTCTTCACCTTCCACCAACAGCACCAAATCGACACCGAGCGCTCGGTGTGCGAGCAACTCTGCGGCCGCGCAAGCTACAGCCATCACAGGACCCTTGTTGTCTGTCGCGCCACGGCCATATAGATAACCGTTTCGGCCGCTGAGAGTGAATGGGTCCGACATCCAGCCAGTAGAACGAGCAGAGATCACGTCGTAGTGACCATAGAAAAGAATGCGAGGTTTTGGGGTGGACGTCTGCGTACCACGGAAAGTAGCCATGACGAGAGGGTTTGTAGTATCCCCTGTTGGGAGCTATACAAGTGTCCGGCATCAACAGCAAGATCGCCGGTTATTCGGTATTGACTTACCAGAGATGCGTCTGCACCTAACTGGGTGAAGCATTTCCTCAGCCATATCGCAGCCTGCCGACAGTCCTCCTTGTGTACCGGCGAGTTGCTGACGCTCGGGATAGAAACGAATTTGGTCAATGCGTGAACTAGAATGTCTGTGACATATCGTGTAAGGCGACTTCGCTAGATAGTTTGAAGTAGACTTGCCATTGATACTCTTGGACAAATCAGCACCGTCGCTGAACCCATCCATTTCTGTGAGAGCGTCTCCGGGCGAGGACGGCGACAGAACCTCCCAGATCTACACTCACTGTCAGAGCGATGTTATGCAACAATTTTAGACATGCCTTGATCATGTTGTCGTTGGCACCTGTAACAAGGGCAAACTTGGCTTCGTTCTGCAAAGAGCGCTCGGAAGACGATGTGCCCGTGATGATTGATGACAACACTATGCCTTCGTGTCCTTTCCACGATCCTGTCAAAACAAAGGAAGACGACCAGCGCTATAATGAATATGTCGGATCCATTAGACATCTGGTCAGCATATTAAACCAGTAGCGCCATACCTGTATATCACCGTTGGCGGAACAAACGTAAAGGTCCGAATTCAACATAGACATCGATAAAATATCCACATTCTGGGTTCCGCGGATAGTCAACGGGCGATTAAATGATGTCAAGTGTAAGACCTACCTCCACGACAAGTAAGGTGCGGACAAGCGTGCGTGTCTCAAGATCCCAGACTTTGACCAAACCATCTTGGCAACCAGCGAAAACGGTGTCTCCGCGGACCACGAGTGAAAGTACCGCGCCAACACCACAATCAAATGTGTGGAGAAGCTGAGGGACGCCCTTTGAGGACTTCTCGGGGAGCTGCCAAAGCTGCAATCCAATCCAATGTGGTCAGCACGTCCAGACGATAGGGTTGTCGACATTTGCGCACCTTCGCTGTAGAGTCACCGCTGCCCGTTACTAGTTGAAGTGGTCTGCCTTGGTCCGTGTCGAAAGGGACATCGTCCGAACCATCACGATGGCTAGGAAGGAGCGCCATACAGTAAACGTAGCCGTAGTGCGCAGAATAAATGACGTTTTCAGGAGGAACCTGAAAGACAGAGAGCGGTGGCTGCAACGCGTCGGATTGGATACAAGGGTCCGGCGGTGTCCTCGACTCCAACGACGATGTGGAAGGAGGAGAGGTCGATATCGCACGAGACGCGCATGTGGGGTTCCGAGCGTTGAGGTCCGCAGGCCTTCGGGTGTACTGCGGGTAGCTGTCAAAAAACTTGTGTGCTTTCCTGGAAGAAGGGGTAGAGGTTCCACTAGAACTGTGTACGTCTAATGACAGCGAAGGGAAGGTGGATAGAAGTTCAGGGGTAGTCAGTGGGAAGGAAAACCACTGGAGAGAGGTGTTTTGGCAACCAAAATAGAGCGTCTGCAAGTGTGGGGACCAAACGAGCGAGAAAAGGTCTCCAGAATCGGTGTCTAGATGTGGATGAAGAACATGAAGGGGGTAGAGGCTCCGCGTGTTCCAGACCTGCGTGTCGTCAGTCAAGCATAGATTTTGTAGAATTGTTGCAACGTACACGGATCGTACTGTCGCCTTGAGATAGGGGAATGAGCGCTAGCGCGTACGTACGAAACAAGGACAGAATATACCTGATGCACTGAAGAGCCAGTGCTTTTCTAGAGCATACTCGAGAGCCAATATGCTTCCGGTATGGCCAGTGAGGATGGCTTTGAGCTTGAATGTATACTTGTCCCAAACCTGCCAGAGAAGTGAGGATAAAAATGGAAACTGCAAAACTGCAACGGTGGGCTAGACAAACCGATATCTGACCATCCTGAGTGCCGGCGTAGATGTTGCGGTCGTCGGCGGCGAGGCTTAGAACAGAACTGTGTTCTTGGTGGAGAGCGTGGAAGAGTTTGGGACGGTGTTGGACGATGGCGGTGGCCCTACTCAACGAAGCTAGGGATTTTCCCAGGGATGATAGGTGAGGATGAGGAGGGAGGACTTGAGGCATTGGGGGGCAAGGTTAAGGGGAAGTACCTACGATCGGGGATGACGGGAGGCATGGGGGCAGAAACGGCCATGGGTATATATGTTGTGGGAGGATATCGACGGGGATGATCTGATGAGAATACGAGAAAGAGTATTGGATGACGGCCGGGAGTTGGACAGCGACGGGTGAGTTGCAATTGGGGCGACCTCAGCCTACACTTCCTAACAGACGCCCATCTCCTTCTGCCACTAGGGCCGCTCCCATTCCACCATCCCCCCACGCCCCAGCTTGTTTTGACGACATGGACCGTTCAACGTTCACGTTCAAATGCTACGACGTAGCTGATCAACGTCGACCAACACCCTTTTAAGTTTTAGCGAACATGATGCCACTAGCCTAACTTAGGTGACGGAACATCTACAGTCGTTCGGATGGTGGAACCTGCAGCAATAGCACAGGACTAGGGATATCGCGTAATGAGAAGTACATTGAAACTGTTTGTTCCAGGAACGAATGCAAGCGACGACTTAATCCTAAAGCTCTTAAGCTTGTCAGTAAATGCAAGACAAGCCGTGGGGGGTAGAATACATCTGGATACATGCTAACGATGGCGATGAATATGATATACACAACTATACTTAGGGCTCTGCCATGGCTCTGTTCCACTCCTTCCTAATCACTCCCTCCACCGCACACATTCCGCAATGCGTTGCCTGTCCCGTGTGCAGACACCCCATGTGTCCGGTACAGACCCTTTCCCCCAGCCACTGGCATCCATACGACCAGACAGACTGGGTGTGGCGCCCGCCGGGCTGCAGACCGGGTCCACGGTAGACACACATACCATCGCTCCCCCAAGTCCAGCCTCCTCCCACCCAGCTTTCAACGCAGATCGAGGGCGACCCGATGGACAAGCCGATGGCTTCTCAAACCTCGGCCGGTATGACGTTTTCGTCGTACCAATTCCGGAGCCATCGTTCTGCGATCGCGTACTCGCGCTTGACGCGCGCGAGAAGAGGGGCTATCATTGCAAGCGCGATTTCCTCGGTGAGATCGGTGCCGGTTTCTTCGTCCCGGAGGGCACCGTAATGTTGAATATCTTCACAAGTGGCTTGGACGGCACATACGCCGAGTGCGGCAGATGAGCCCTTGAGGAAGTGGCCGAGGGATGAGAGCTTTGGCAAATCTTTCCCCTCGCTGCAGGTCAAGGTCAAAGGATGCGGACGATGAGCAACGGATGGGCTGAACAGGGCAGGAATGAGCGCGGGGTATGACGTACAAGGCATTGTCCATATCCGTGAATGTGGTGCTCGCTTGAGTGAAGTATGCCTCGGTCATGCCAAAGGAGAACTCGTGGGTGTCATCTTCATCGAGATCAAGGATTTGGTTGAAGGTATCGAGGTCAATCACGCCCTCTTGGTCTACCTGGGAAATGAAAGGAGTGGGAAAGGTGAGTATCGGGAGAGGATGGAAAGTAAGCGAACGACTAACGTCTTCAGCTTCGTCATCTGCATCTGACTTTGACTCTGACTTGGACTCTGACTTGGGCTCTACAGACAGCTCGACGGCAGAGATCGTGGGGGCAAGGGCGGGTGTGCGCTCGCGTGCAGGCGTCGCGCGAGAGACAGGGTCCGGAAGAGGAGAGGTCAGACGAGCGGGGGCGGATGTGGGGGAAGGGGGTGCAAGAGACGGGGCACGGGAGTCGGCAGGAACGGACGGGGCTCGGAAGTTGGCGGGGGAAGGCGGGGACGGGGAGCGGAGCTTGGGAGAGGGGAGGTCGTGCTCTGGGGACTTGAGGGCCTCTGTGACGGCGGTCTTTGTGTGGGACATGGTGGGAGGAAGGAGAGGGGATGGACGGATGAGGAAGAGAGGAGCGATGGCGGGTTAATGGAGGTCCCACTTGGGAATTATCAAATCAATCGCGCTCCACCCCGCCCATATCCATTATCTTGCTCCAGCACTAACCCGACACTAATCGTGAGCATTAGCGGGGTTTCTAGTGAGCTTACTTGGACCTAGCAGCAGTAAGCATATGCGGCTCTTCAATTTGCCTCGGCATCTGGCCCCGCGTCGCCGACCGGATCACGGTTGGACGCTGCGCGGTCTGGAAGTCTGCAACTGCTGCAGTCACCGTGCACAGTGAGAGCGGTGGGCTTTGGGCGTGGGTCGTCGACGAGCCCGAGCCTGAGACTGCGCCCGTTCGAAGCCATGTCCGCCTTCTTGTCCCTCGCCTCGTCTTCAGATCAGCCCGCCAAAGGCTCGACCATCACTCCAGACGTTACCTCCGGCCATCTCACCCATCTCACACACGACCAGCTGGCCGCCTTGGCTTCATTCAAAGATATTCTGGCCAAGGCACACCTCTACTCTCCCCCGAACGATCCAGACAGGCCACGCCCCAGTCACGATGAGCCCACCTTGCTGTTAGTCCCTTTCTCGTTTATCTCTTTGCCATCTCACCCATCCACCTCGGCGGCTCGCCTATCTTTCGCCCCTCATGCTCCCTCCAGCCGATTTCTGCGTGCCCGTCGCTTTGACCCACAGAAGGCATCGAAGCAGTTTGCCGACGCCGAGGCCTGGCGCGCAAAGCACACCGTCGAGACCCTCTACGCCACTTTCCCTGTAGATGAATTCGAAAACACCCGTCGATTTTACCCTCGTTGGACGGGCCGCCGAGACAAGGTATAATCCAACCTTGACCTCGTCCTCATACTGCCAGCTGCTGCTAAGATTTCCACCACGCTTCCCAGAATGGTCTCCCACTGTACGTCTATCGGATCGGCTCCCTCACCATACCCCTCCAGAAAGAGCTCCATGCTATACCTCCCGAGCGTCGCTACCAGTGCATGTGAGCACCTCCATCGCCACATTATTCTCCCGCCTCTCCACCGCTCCACCCTCGCTAATTTGGATCTACTCTGACCTTCAACCGCCTGGTAACGTCAGCATCGCACTTCACGAGTTCATGACTCGCTTCGTACTCCGCCTATGCAGTCATCTCCCTCGCCACGTTGAGCCGACTCCAATCTCGTCCGTGACGACAATCATCGACCTCGCCGACGTCTCCTTGTCCCTCCTCTGGTCCCTCCGGTCTCATCTCCAAGAAGCATCGACGCTCGCTACTGCCAACTATCCAGAAACTCTGAGCACCATCGTCGTCGTGAACACCCCTTCGTTCTTTCCCACTGTCTGGGGTTGGATCAAGGTGGGTGCCCGTCCCTGACGGATTTTCTTTCATCCCGGTGTCAGGCGAAAGCTCATTGCCAACAGCCCTGGTTCGACGAGGGTACTCGTCGCAAGGTTCATGTCCTCGGCAAAGATTCTGGCCCGGCTCTGCGCACATTTATTGATCCTCAAGATCTTCCGAAAGTCTACGGCGGCGAGCTAGAATGGAAGTTCGAAGACCAGCCTATACTAGATGACGCCATCAAAGGAGTAATAACCGAGATGCCCAAGGGTCCGGTTGATTTCGAGGACGGCAAGGTTGTTCGTCCAAGGCGGCCTGCTGACCTGCCGCAGGAAAACGGCGACGCCGTCGAATCCTAGGGGCATGCATCGACATGGGGCCATGTATCGCCATTTTCGGTTTGGTGAAGGTTAGAACAGGATCTTGCGAGTCGCATCGGAATTCTTGATTGTATTAGTCCGTGCTACGATATACTACTAGAAAGCTACTCTTCATGATGGTAGTCACAGCAAAGTCCAGCACAGCACCAACACATACAGCATCGATAGAACACGTACAAATAAGTTACCGCTCTCTTTATACCATTTTGTACAATAATTATAAAGCCATATCGTCCTCGGGTTCCGCAACGACGCCGTCTTCGCTCCAAATCTCTAAGAACTATAAAACATGATAAGTCATAGGAACAAAGGACTCAAGCATGAACTTACTCTCGCAGATTGAGCGTCTGCATCCTCACTGGTCACCATTGGGGCGGTTGCGAACGGAAGGGAGTCCCACGACAGCGGTCGCTCATGCTTCCGAGTCGCTGGCCTGTCCCCCACAGCACTCTTCTTTCCGATCACGAACTTGGCGCATTTCCTGGAAATATGGTAAGTATTGGCATTTGACACACACATGGATGGACTCCGCCGTACTCCTCGGACAGTCCGTAGAGCGTCTTGAGATGAGTCTTCAACAGCATTATCATCGCCACGATCACCGAACTACCCAACATCCCGGAATCTTGACAGCGGGTCGGGGAAATAGAAGCCTGTGGATGTTGGGGCTGGCCCATCCGGAATGTCTCCGAGTCCACGTCCATAGCCATCCCCGGAGCGGGGGGCGGGGCCAGAGTCTGGGAGGCATGGCCGGCTCCATGGAGCTGAGCGAGCAAATGAGATGGTGAGAGGAGCTCGACTAATTGCATCCCTGCCGTAGATAAGACCGACGTCAGGGACTTGGCAACCGTCAAAACCTCCTCCTGTGTTTTGTACTCAAACGAAGCAAAGTTCTCCGCCATGTATCGCGTAAAGTCGACATCGTCCTAGACGTCGTGCCGGTTAGTCGAATGGTCGGTTAAGCAAGAACTGAATGTGAAGGCCAACCTGGGAGGATCTGCCTAGCTCTACATCGAACACCTTGACCAAAGCTCGAAGGAAGTCCTGTCGCGTAGCACGCTTCTCACGGGCGAGCGTATACCACCGATGCAACAATGCAGAAGGCCCCGGATTCATGCGATAGCCTTTCACGGCCCCTGGAGTGAGTCGTTTCTGGTAATCGAAGGAAGCGCGTGCACTGTTGACGTAACGAGCGTTCAAGAGGGAAGTATGCTTTGCATGGAGGATAGCATGCAGTGCGCTTGCCCGTAAACTGAGATGGTGATTTGGGCTGGTTTCCAGGGCCACGATGACCGGGAATGATTGCAGAGGGTGAGCTAGACCTTGTTTAATAGTGAACGTGAGGATGTCAACAGCAGCAGATTGGATCTGTGTGTTTTGTGACAAGGCTGCGTCGAGGATCTTGGCTAGATAACGCTGAACGATAGCAGAGCTGACTCTGTATGGGAGTGTAAGTAAAAGCACTGTATTCGGGACGACGCCACTGACCCCGAGTCTGCGAAGCCATCGGTATTCCCGATTAGTTCTTCCATGTTGACCTTGGCTGTGGCTCCCTTGCTCTTCGCCCCTGCCGAAGCTGTGGATGTACTCAGCATCAAGCTCTACATTAACGACCGGTCACACCGTACCTTTCTCGTTGGCAGCATGCTTCGCCGCCTCTGCAATCAAGAAGTCTTGCAGGATCTTCAAGAGACGACCACGAGTTTCCTCTGCTGGAGACGAGAAAATAGCGTCCATGATCTTAGCGGAAGGCTCCGCAGTCATCAGTCCAGGTTGGGCACGGAACAAAAAGCCTGAGACAAACAGCGTCAAGAAAGAGCATCTGGGCGACATGCCAAAATGTGCGTACCCAGACACTGCAAGATCCGACCTCTCAAGCCCTGATCCTGGTACTTCTCGTAAAGCTTGAGAAGGCACATATAGACGTGTTCTGTCACAGAACCCTGATCCGCACGGTTACCGTGGTACTGTTCGTGACAGAGGGCGCAGGGCTCATACCTTCGCAATCTTATCGATATCCTCCTTGAACTCTAGTGGGAGAAGACGACGTCAGCGAGGAGACATTTGAGAGGAAATATAACAAACTTACTCTCTTCTTCGGCGCGAAGGCGGTCGAAGTTACAATGTTCGCACAAGAGAGACGTAATGAAAAGTAGTATGGTGAGAGTGCGTTGCTCAGGTGGAGCCAAAGTTCGGGCGGCAGGTTTCTGAACACTCTGCTGCAGACGAGCTACAATGATGCCATAAGTGATAAGACAATGACCATCGAAGAATTACGCACCGTTACAGGACCGCAACAGTGCCACTAACCGGCCGAAGTCATGTGTGAGATGATGGACAGTGGCACATATGCACGCGACGGTTTCTTGTAGGCCCTTCATATTCTCAAGGTCAGCATACAGGGAAAGTAAAATGACATGAGCCATACCATGACGCCCGCAGCGGTAGACGGCTTTAGAATCATAGGTTGAAGAGCCAGTTGTAACTCTTGTCCAAACTTGGCGGCAGTCTTGGGCATGTGTGGGATAGAAGCTCGGAAGATGCGCAGCAGGTAGTCGGACGTCGTCTGCTCCTCCGCCTACAGATACATGATAAGCTGATAACTCACGCACTCCTTGGAGAACGGGGATTACCGTGGTCGCGTTCTTCAGGTAAGGTAGCAGGGTCGCAGCGTTTGATCCAGAAAGTACGGCCGGATAGGCGGACGTGAAAAGGTAGATTGTTTGCACGCAGTTCAAGACGGTCTGGGATCAGGTTAGTGCTGTATCCTGAACACATGCAAAAGGGACTACTTACAAACCCAGGCAGGTCTGACGCATCCACGAGCCCATCAATCAATGTCTCGCAGACCTCCACGTATCGTTGGTGTAGCGCGGACTTATCGTGTTCGGACTTATCTGCCATGATACGATGTAGGAGGTCTTCGAGAGGTGACTGCCTATCCTTGAACTGGGCGGCAACACCCATGATCACCGCGACTTTGGTCAATAACTCCACCTTGTTATCTTGAGAGGATTTGGGAGCCGACGTAGCGTTGGTGAACCAAAGTTCCTCCACAGTCTTGACTGCGAGGTCTTTGACCGTGTCGTCCTCGTCGAGCATACGAAGTACGATGCGGGCGCAGATGTCGATGCGTGCACCTCTATCCTCCGTGACACTGTAGTACGCCTTGAGCAACTTGATGACTCGTTTCCGTACGCCCAAGCCAGTATCCGCGATACGATCAGCGATCTTCAGATAGTAATCCGCGGCGAACTTCGGCGAATCGACCATATACTTCCCAATGAGCTCCACAGCAGCGTCCCGGACAGCAGGAGAACTGTCCAGCAGATGAGTCTCGATACCTCTCCTCACGTTAGGCGCAGATAGAATACTGGGATCGCTCGTGATGATCTGACCAAGGGCTTTCAGCGCCTTTGTCCGCATGAAGACTGGAGGGGCATCCAACGCTTGCAGGACTACCGCCAATATCGGGTTGAACGAGTTCTTCAAGGTCTGACAGGTGCCGATCTCCTCCGACAGACAGTCGATCCGCGTGACTTCCTCCTGCGAAGTTCTACAGAAGATGGTGATGCTCAGCACGACGAATGATTGCATGAAACACCAAAGCGCCATAAATGCTCACCCGAGTTCAAAGATGTCTCCAGGTGGGTCATCCCATATCTCGCGCAGTGCAGTCTTCTGTTGCCTTGCGAGTGACTTCACGAGCTTACGATCGACCTCGGCATCTTCCGAGAGGATCCTCTCACAATGTTGCAACGTCAGTGCAAGCTCGTGTACCCACACGACAGCAGTCAGCTCCCGCGCACTCTGCGTACAGTTCAGTAACGGATACACTGCAATGAGATAGAGCAGCTCACATCGAATGCTTGGTCCTCCGATGAGCGTCTGCACAGGTTGTTCTGCAAGTCCTGATGTGCGGCAATGAGTCGTTGCAACTTGGTACCGTCAAAAGAGCTCATGATCTGGGAAATCATTAGCACATCCCAGTTATGTCTTCATTAAAGGGTATTCACCTCATCCAGAGGCGCGAGCTTGGAGTCGCTTGAGTCACGTCTGAACTTCAAAGTGCTTGTGCGAAGATGCGCGGCGATGACGCCCAAATGATCCAGCGCAAGAGTCTTCATCGCGTTGTTGTCACTCTGTGAAGTTGACTTGATATCGTCCAACGATGACACCTGGACGCAGAATGTGATGAGTATACTAGTAAAGAGGATGATAGCGGAAAGTTTTCACCAAGAACTTGCAGATCAGACCCAAGATGAGACTGGCAGCGGGCCATTCCGGCCAGAACAACACGGCGAGAAGGTCCGAGATGAGGTTATCGAAGATCGCACGGTACTCGGCTTCGTTGGAGTTCTTAGTAGTCTTTGTCTTACCAGACCTACGTACCAGTCAACAGCCGCTACATATACCCAAATTGCGGAAGATACATACCTTTGAGTCAGAAAGATGATGATCGTCTTCGCAGCTTTCGTCGCGGAGTCCAGTCCTGACGCATATAGCCGAATCTCTTCCCTGTCGTGTTCGTCCAGCCACGGTTCCTTGTGCGGTTTCTCATTGACGCTCTCTTGGCGACGAAGCGTGAGCGTCTGCTCTCGCGCCTTGCGGATTGCCTTCGCTTCCACACGTACGTCGTGCCCAGAAGTTTGCACGAGCTGCATGAGTAGTGCGGACACAGTCCGGATCGATCGACCATCCCGCAGTCTAAGAGGCGTTCATTGTTAGTGAAACATGGGACATATATGCATAGATACATACCGGAACTGCCCCGCTCGCTGCTTCGTATCTGATAGCTTGATGAGGGATGACAAAATTTCTTCGATAATCCACGGTCGCTGGTCTTCATGGTTTGCGAAGATCTGTTCATGACCACATTAGCTTTCCTTGTCAATTGATATTTAACCTTGTCACAAAACTTACGCTGCGGATGAGCGCTAGAGCATCTAGCCTCAACGCTCTCATCGCAGTCCCTCCCAGGGCAGCGATCACGCCGTTGGAGGTAGACGCCTTCTTGCCCTTGCCTTCACTCTCTGCCTCGACGACGAAAAATGGGCCGATAGCAATGTAGACGGCTTGTATGATGATGCTCTCACTCATGGCCATCGTGTCTGCACATATCAAGTCGTTGATTCTCGGCAGAATAGACGAGATGGCTTGAAAGATTTCGCCGAGTAATTGGCGGAGCATGCTGCCTGGCGACACAGACAACTGGATAAGCTCTCGAAGAAGGCCGGGGAGCTGTGCGTCTGCAAGGGATGCCTCCACGAACGGGTACAGAATCTTCGTCAGGTGGTTCTTGACGGTAGCAAGTGAGGCGGTGATGAGCTCCTCGGAATACAGCTACAACAGGTAATGTGAGTTCATACAATAGTACAGAAATGAAATAACTGCGTACCTGCTTCGGCAATCGATCACTGGCGAGTAGCGCGATGCAGCCGTCTGCCGCCAACACGCTATCCCTGGCAAGTTCGAGCGTCCTCGTCAAGTTCTCCACGTCCTGCTCCGTGACGGGCTGCAGTTCTGCTTGTGCCTCGTCTACATCCATAGCATCAGCAGTTCCTCCTGGTGATTGTGATTTCGAACGCCCGCTGTCCGCATGCGTTTTCTTGCCGTTGGCCGTCTTTTTACCCTTCGTGACTTTCTGCGAACTCATACCGCCGCCTGCGGGTGGGGGGAATGGGTCAAGATCATCTCCAGCACGGACGCTCCGTTCTAGCATCTTCAGGATCCGGGAAAGCATTGCGGTATCGATGTCCGCCATCCGACCCTTGTACATAGGCATGGCCAGAGCGTGACCGGTTGCGTCGCGCGAGTTCAAGCGATGGCGCTTACTAGGGCGGGCGACTTTCGTGATGTGCGTAATAAGCTTGCGAACGAGGTTGGGATGGAGTAACGGTGGGGCACCAGGCACAGAGAGTGGTGAGAACCAGTCCAAAAAGAGATCTTCCACCTCGATGTCTGGAGGCAGTCCATCCTCCGCTTCGAACACATCTTCGAGAAGTGTGGCAAGTTTTTCTATAGGAGCTTCACGGCGTGATTAGAATGCAAGCATGGCATGAGACAAGGGTGGGGTACGGGCATGCTTACCTCTATCATCTCTGTCCCCAGTAGCTCGCCTGACGGAAGACTTTGCGCTCGCGCTACTCCGGCCAAATGAATGCGGGGTAGGGTCCTCCTCGCTCCCAAAGCCTCCCAAGTCGTCATCGTCGTCACCCGTCTTCAACTTCCCCTTCCCCTTCACGCTCAATTTCGTCGTGGTAATGACGACCTCCAGACGCTCTTTCTTCTGCGACGTAGGCGTATGATACGCCTTAGGATGTGGCGGGACAGCGACATAAGGCTGAGAGCTCGATCCGGAAAGAAAAGCAGAGCCGGAGCCAGAAGATGAGGGACCAAGTGCAGATCTATGATGGCTTGAGCTATGCGCCGCCAGGGCGTGAGGCTTCTGCTTCGAGGGAGTCGGAATGACGACCTCGAAAGACGACTGCTTGCGACTAACCGGTGGCCGTGGAGGCGTCTGCTGGTGCTGAGGCTGCTGCCGCTGCTGGGACTGGAGTGCCTGCTGGTGTCGCGGGTGCGACTGGTGTGGTTGGGGCTGCTGTCGCTGCTTCGGTTGCTGCTGCAATACCTGTTGATGACCCCGAGGCCGCAAAGGAGACGGTGTCTGTCGATTTGGGACCGTGGTCTGCGCGCGCTTTACACTCGGAGACTCGAGGTACTGCTCGACCTTCCGCTTTCTTGGGGTCACCTTCAAGCTGTCTGACCAGTGCTGAGAGACCTCGAGAGGGTCTGGGCTACCGAGATCGACAAGTGGAATATCTGCTAGCGGTATTGGTTGGGAACGTGACTGTTGGGACTGTGGCGGCTGTACGTGAAGGAGCGGAGGTGGTGGTTGCTGGTGGTACCGAACGGGCTGGGGAGCGGTAGCCGCACGTGGGGGTGGCTGAATTGGTGTATGCTCAAGAAAAGCGTTGAAGAATGCAGGAGAATCTTTTGGCTGATAGAACTGGCGGACAGGCTTCGGTGGTGGAGGGCCGAGGGCATTGGCCAAAGAGGACGAGGAAGCAGACATTCCAGGGGGCGGAGGGGTGGGATAGGATGCAGACGGGGAGGTGTGCTGGATAACGGACTGCGCGAAAGGAGTTGCCTGATAGGTAGAATGGCGGGACGGGGCAGGAGACCAATGTGGAGGAACATGGCAATTCGTATACATTCTGCTGTGTTTTGGTCAACGAGGGGCAGAAGTAAACGGATTGAAGATACTGACGATCCTTGACCAGCCAGATGGTATACGACCTCCTCTCTTGCTTTCTCAAAATATGATTCACCATGCGATGGTTGTTGAGGATTCATTAGATGCGCAAATTCTTGTGCATACTCGGGATACTGGGGGAATCGCGGCTGGTGGTAAGAAGAATTGGATGGGACGGAGGCATACGGCTGGACGTAGGAGGGCGACGCAGCGGATATGGAGAGGTTCCCTAAATGCCTCGCCACTTGCAGACATTGCACATGAGCATATATCGACTTGATAGGACATTTGACTGACCATGATTGGCAGGAGTCGCGGAGCCAAACGGATATTGGGTGAGGAGTTGATGGGACTCCTGGACGGCATCGGAGGCAGGGTTGCGTGGAGAGAGGTCCTGTGGTTCATGCTGTTTCGTCTGATGGTGCGGGTACGGATGGTACGGATGGCCGTTCATCAGTGCGGAGGGCGAGGAGGACGGCAGCGGCAGCCTCGAGACCGTTCAAGCTCGAAGCTGATGAGCAGACACACGACGCGACCACCCGGGCGCTCGTCGCCCCAGTGCCCTTAAGCGCCCTCCCCTTGCAGTTGTAACTTCAACTTGTACCGTGCGTCGTCTGCTTGAAAACTTCCACCTCCTTTCGTCTGGCTTTCCGGATCCCGTCGTCAAATGCGCCCTGCAATATCTTATGACGATGTAATGAGGGCCCAGTGCGGGTACCGAGAATGCTGTACATGGATGATCCGCTCTGTGCAGGGCCAGACGACATTTGGTTTCCCAGACCGTAGCTAACCAACAGAGGTAGCCTAGTGTGCGCAGCGCTGCAGCAGGAAAAAGGGGTCTAGTTGGGAGTGGACAACGTCGCTGCCTGTTGCATCCAACCCATCTGCCACTGAGGTTGTATTCCTCGCTGCCGGCGATATAGTTCCAGTCATGACCGTGAGTTTATTCCCAACACCCTGCGAGCCCCTAACGTTAACGTCAGAGTGTCCAGACGGTGCAGACCTCGTACCATGCGCATTGGGAGGCCGTCGACGAAGAGTTTCATCAGTTCAGGGACATGTACTGGGGCATCCCTCTCTTCGAGAACGTCCTCAATAGCTCACTCGGCTAGCGTTTCCTTCCCGTTACGCAGGGTTCTGTCCAAGACGTCTTCAGAGTGTTGCTTCTGAGCGATTTGCTCTTCGTGCACGAGGAGGGCGTGCTTTTCGCCCAACGTATTTGGAACGCGAGAAGAAGAGGGTGTCCGACACGCAGGGCTGCTTGCTTTCTGGGCCGCCGGGGATCGGTACGGTGTTATTTCTCTCCCCACTCCGAACATGATCTTTCCCTCATACCATCTTTCCAGGAAAATCCCTATTCCTTCTTTTCTTCTTGATGGAATGCTTGTCACGCAAAGAAAGTGTCCTGTTTACGTCTTCCAGCGGGTGCACGTATCTCTTCGATGGGCAAGGCGTGGGTGGCGATCGAGACGTCCCGTTTCCGTCCTCACAAGCACCTCCCGAAATCTCAGGCTGTATCTGATGCCGCTCGGCTTTGGTCCTTAGTGGACTGTCCACTGAAGAAGGAACCCCTCCCCTCGTCCGTGACGGATGGTATAAGGCAGCTGTTTTTCGTGGCAGCTGTCTCCCTGGACGAGTCGCGCTACAAGGCGCTCGACAAGCAACCTATGGTACGCAGCTGGTACATGTCGCCTTGGACAGAGGTTGAAGAACTTCTTATGCTGTATGTACGATGCTCTACGCCGTCATGGCCATCTCTCTCGCTTGGTGTATGCTGACTTTCTGGGCTGTCATTAGACTGACTTCGCTGCCTTCCACCACGTTTTCTCTTGAGCAGCAGGAGCGTTGCCCAACGCTCAGTGATATTAGTGTGGTCCGATCCCTTATACGAGACGTTGGCCCGTGCGTCCGGGATATCCACTTCTTTTGGGTGTGCACGAAGCGACACAATCAGCTGGAGGATGATGCCCTGTGTCACTCCATGGACCATAGAGCGGTCTACCGCCTTCTCTCGGGGACAGGAGGACGCTCAGATGATGATTCGCACGCACTCGTGTTGATCTCGCGGGCAGAACCGGACTCCCCAGATGCGGTCGATGATGATTGCGTCGTCATGCCTTTCAAGCCTCCAGCCATCTACGAGCGCATGCTGGCCAAGGTCTTGTCGTTCAGGATCGAGGAGACCATGCAGCTTTACAGCAAGTTCAGGCTTGTCAGCGTGGGGCTATGGGGCTCGCCTCCGATGGATTTTGCTGATTTTCTGTTCGAGAGCATGGCCATGCGCTACGTGCTCGCCCAACTACGTTGAAGGAGATCTGCCAAATGTAGCGGGCACCCGACTTGTTCCACTGCTTGACAAGGTTCCTCTGCATGTCCCAAGCAACGATCAACATGACATAGTCGTTGTTGATGTTGCTGAGGGCTACATCCAGAACACTATCATTAGCGGATAATGTGGGTCCGAATATGCGGTGACATACCGGTGTACGTGTAAGGGCCGAAGAGCAACACTGGGTAGTGCGCAAGGTCGGGGCTAGCACCGGCTGGCCATGGATCGATTAGATTGGTGAACTTCCAGCCAGTGGGGGGAGAAGGAAGTAGAGACGCGTCGACGGTGGTAATGGGAGGAGCGGTCTACATTGTATACGAGAAGAGTGTTTCTGTGAAATGCGGCTTGGGACCTTGGTTCAAACCCGAGCACTGGGCAGACTATAGATACTTTTATACAGTGTACGAATGATTTTCTCGGCGGGGTTATCAAGAGCCGCTGATGTGCTGCAGGATGCGCATGATCAACTGGGGACAACTCAAGCATTTGGTACCCCAGTCAGATGTCGATGTCGATGATGATGTGCCCAGCTGGGTCGCCGGTGGGACGGGCACAAGTGGAACCTCTGGGAAAACAAGGGGAAAGCGCGCGCGAGAGGAGATGGAGGGGCCTACAAAGGCCTGGATGCAGAATGTGGACGGTGACGGCGACAACTTGAAATTGCAGAAAGATGAGCAGAATAACCATGCTTGGGACAGTGCGGCTGTGTACTAATGTTATGTTATTGTACATGTTTATGTTTATGTTCCCATTAGTGAATGAATAGTGTACTAATTGAGCTGGCTTGGGAGCGCAACGTGCGGTGGTCCCAGGTCTCTCGATTCCGGTCAAGCTCAGGCCGGTCGGTGGGCGGCAGGCCTGGCATCCCGCGCCTGCGCGGGCACCACTGGGCACCACTTGCCAACCTCCGGCGCTCCGCTTGGTCTGCATTTATCTACATAAGAGCCCTAGCCTCGGCTGGCCGCAGCATTCGGCATTCAATATTCAACATGTAGTCACCAGACGCACGTGCACAGCCGTGCCCGTCGTGACTCGTACATTATTGTCACATCATATGCCTAACCACGTCCTCCTTGTAGATCACTACCGCCAGACAGAGAAAAATACCAGTATCGAATAAGTAAGCTCCAAACAACACATGTACAGAGGAAGCTAGTCATTACTAAGGTCGTAATCATCTCGTGACAGGTCGTGAGTGTCATAACATACTACCGCACTATACCTGCACCAGCACCGTCCCTTCGATGCTGGAAGCCATGCCCCGCCTTGTCCTTTACGTCACTCCAGAACGCATCCCAATTGTGCCCTCTGTGCTGCGGCTGTTCCGCGTCGGCCGTCGGTGGAGGCGTCGACAACGGGAGCCCCTCAATCGCACTCGAGTTCGGCGCAAACGCCTCCTGTTGGGCAGCATTCACCCGCTCGATCGCCTTGATGAGCGAAGGCGTCGCAGGTACTGGAGAAAACACCGGTGCAGTGAGCGTCTTGGATGAAGCCGTGCCCGCTTGCGAGATCGCAGCGGACGACGATTGGTGCTTCAGACTAGGCCGGCGGATGAAGCCGGGTGTCCACTTCTCTCCATCTCTACCGTCCATCCTCCCTGTTGTAACGTCTTGCTCGTCCTCTGATAGCGGGTCTCCCTTCGGTTTGTTCCTGGGTCCCTTCGAGCCCTTCAAAGGCTGCTCCTCCGTGAGCGTGGCCATCGAGCCTGACCTCGTCGGCGACCTCATGAATGGCGGAACAGCCTTCTTGAAGTCCTCATCCTCGGAATCCGACTCACTATACGGGTCGAGTGGGTCGAACTTGATCAGCTCCCTCGTCCGTTGACGACCTTTGACACCAGCTCTACGCTCTTTCCGCAAGTATTCCTGTGGCGGCGTGAACCTACGCGTCTTGCCGTTGCGCACAGTGTGAGGGCCAGAAAGGGACTGCTTCTTGTAAAGCTTGAGCGGGGAGTCTGGAATCGGCGTCTTGAGGTCAGCATCGGTGGGGAAGACGATGTCTTTGTCGATGGGATCCATGCCCCCATTGTGGCCGAAATGGCGCGCCCAAACCGACTGGAGAGGTCGGAACTGACCAGTGCGATCATTAGCATTAGGCAGAGTAGCGGCATAGTCCGCGAGGTAACTGTCCCATTTCTATGGGCACAATTTCAGCGACCAATTGCGAGAAAACACAGGGCAGCTCACCTGATCGGGATTCTCCCCCAACTTCCTCCTCAAGAACCAGTCGGTGGCAATACCGGCGAGGACAAAGAGGCAGAAGGCGGCGCTAAGTCCCTTCTCCTGCGTGGTACCCCAGTTATTTCCATCCCTGATCCACAACCTGGCCCAGACTTCGATCCAGGAGGAAATGTTGGCAAGAAGAGCAATGGACTGAACGGTGCCAAATGCACCGACGGCAGCCATGCCGAATCGGACGAAAGCGTGTTGTGTGCGAGAAATAGGGAGGAGACACATTATCAAGCCGATGGGAGTGAATACCGCAATTATGATGAGACGGGTGAGGAGGGAGGGGTGAAGGACAACAGCAAATGCGAGGGCGAATGTCGCGCTGCAACAAACAAGATGGTCAACACTAAGATGATGGGCGGTAGGGAAAGCGGCGGAATCAAGGGAAAACGTACTATCCTGCGATACCGGCGAATGCCAGAGCCACGAGTCGCCACCTCGCGGCAAGCAAAGCACCTGCAACGGCGGCAAGCAACCAGACAGCTAGGAAAGCGCCAGAGCTTAACGGCTTGGACGAGGAAGACACATTTGGGATGAGCAGGGCGAGGAAGGTTGTAAGATGGACTGTCAGCTCATTAGGATGTATCAAATGGGATGGTTTCGGTGAAACATACGGCCGAAGACAAAGCCCAACGCCGTCCCGCCCATGCCGCCCTCTACTCTGAAAATATTCTTGAACAATACTTCGGCATGTTGGATCCTAGTGGTCTCGGGTGGCTGAAGGGCGTCGTAGCGAGGTGCGAAGGTGCGTGTGCGATCAAGAGTGAGGAAGGCGCCGGCAAAGGTGAGGAGGAGGGAAAGGAAGAGCAGCGGGAGGGAATAGGCAAGGAGGAAGGAAGATGAGGGCAATAGGGAAGCGAGTGTGGTGTGTACCAAGGAGGACATGGCAAATGGAGCCCTGGAGGCCGATATGGATATGTGGGCAGGTTGACTCGGGTATCGGTCGTATATGGTCGTGAAAATGGTCTGAAGTTGGGCTATCGGTGACGGGAACGCCGTCGGCTCCAGCGCAGGTGGCTTGAGGGTCGGCTGGGAGGGGGTGTCGGGGAGAGCGCAAGTGACCCGATAACACTGGTACAGAAGGCTCAAGCGCTCATGGCTTCGGGGGATGCCGACACGGCCAATCAATATCCGGCCTCTTGTTTTTCGAGGGGACGTTCTCCCCTGGCCCAACCGGACTTGAGCTTGCTTGCCCATGCACCGTAACACCCTCTCCGCTCTCCACCTGCTCTATAACAACCACAAGCGAGCCTTGTCTTGATCCCCCTTGCACACATGGCCAAAATATCCGCCCTTCAGGGCATCTCGAATACTTTTTCCAAGCGCAAGTCCCCTGGCTATCCCACTCCTCGAAAACGCGCACACAAGCGGAACCATGCATGGGTTGATGTTTCCGACGATGACCTAGAGGTCAAATCCGCAAAGACCCCATCCTCCAAGGGTAGCAACAAACCTGACTATGGATCCCGCAAGAAACCTCGCTTGTCTGCAGTGTCTGGTCCTTCCGGTCCATCCTTCAACGAGTCGCTACAGCAGCAACGAAAACAACTGCCCATATATGCTGGTAAGCGCAGTCCGTTTAATATTTTACCTTATTCGTCTCGTTAACGTCTGTGGCTGTCAGGCAAGCACGCGGTCATCGACATCGTCCGCCAGAACGATGTAACCGTCCTCATCGGTGAAACCGGGTCTGGCAAGACAACTCGTGAGTTATATTTTTCAAAAATCCCACTTTCACCCTGCCACATTACAATCAGCATACCTAATCACACTTCAGAGGTTCCCCAGTATCTCCTCGAGGCTGGGCTCCCCGGTTCCGGCATGATTGCGATCACTCAACCCCGCAAGGTCGCTGCCACATCACTCGCTTCCCGTGTTGCCTCCGAGCAGGCCACCTCAGTCGGCTCCCTCGTCGGTTACTCCGTTCGCTTCGATGAAGCCTGCTCCTCCAACACTCGCATTAAGTATGTTACCGACGGGATGCTCGTTCGAGAGCTGCTTGGAGACCCTCTCCTCTCGCGCTACAATGTCATCATCGTCGACGAGGCACACGAACGCACCCTGCGCACGGACCTCTTGGTCGCGAACCTCAAGACAATATTGCAGGCACGCAATGCCTCTCCCAATATCGCTAGGAATGGAGACAAGGGCAAGGGTAAACAAAAGGCGCCTGGGAAGCTCAACCCTCTCAAAGTCGTCATCATGAGTGCGACCCTTGAGGCCGAGAAGTTTAGCAAGTTCTTTGGCGGGTGCGTGTCGCCTCCCTCTTGCGTCTATCCCGCGCTCCTCCCCCAACCCACCCCACCTTTTCCTTGCGCGTCATTCAAGTCCTCGATCAAACTTCGATCCTATTATTTTATCGCCCACCCCTCGTTCCACGAATCCTATCGACTGATCTTTCGGGCCTAGTGCGAAGGTTGCGTACGTCAAGGGTCGACAACACCCCGTCACGATCTACCACACCGTGACAAGTCAGCCTGATTATGTCGACGCGGCCCTCCGGACATTCTTCCAGATACACACCGACCGGCCGGCGGGGGACGTTCTCATTTTCCTTCCTGGCCAAGAGGATATCGAGTCCTTGGAGAAGTCTATCAAAGTCTACGCTAACCAATTACCCAAGGATACCCACTCCGTAAGTCCGGTTGACACACGACCAAGAGTACACCTGTTCACCTCTTGTGTTATCCGTGGTGCTGCGCACACGCACACCGTCCAGGTTCTCATATGTCCCATGTATGCGGCATTACCTCCGAGTATGCAAACGAAGATATTTTTGGCTCCCCCAGCGGGCACGCGCAAGTGTATTTTGGCAACCAATATCGCCGAGACATCCATTACCATCCCTGGGGTCAAGTATGTGGTTGATACCGGCAAATGCAAGGAGAAGCGCTATGTTGCAAAACAGAACGGCACAGGTGAGTGGAGAGCGTCTGGCACACCTATGTCGTGGTTAACATAAGCTGAGATGAATCGGTCCAGGTTTTGATACCCTCCTCACGAGAGATATCACCCAGTCCTCCGCCGTCCAGCGCGCTGGCCGTGCAGGTCGCGAGGTGAGTCCTACTGTTCCCCGTCTTACCTTACATGGCCTAATAGCATCTGTAGGGTAGAGGCTTCTGCTTCAGACTCTACACAGAGAACGCCTTCGACGCTCTGCCACTAACCGCCGAACCAGAGATCCGTCGATGCACGCTTACTTCCAGTCTCCTCCAACTCCGATGCCTGTCCCAAGAGCTCGAAGAGCTCGACTTCATGGACAAACCCGACGACGAGTCGATCTTCTTCGCCCTCAAAACGCTGGTCCTCCTCGGCGCTCTCGATACCCGCAAAGCACTCACGCCGCTCGGGCGCAAGATGGCCGCATTCCCCCTCGAGCCACCCCTCGCACGAGCGCTCCTCGCCTCGTCCGAGCTCGGCTGCACTGCAGAAGTGCTGATGATCGTGTCGGTGCTTTCGACGTCTTCGACCTTGTTCGTGGACTCGCACGACGCGCGGGACGCATCGTCGGAAGCCCGTCGGAAATTCCGCCATCTGTCCGGGGACCACCTCACGATCCTGAACGTCGTCCGCGCGTACGAGGACGTCGCGCGCTCGGAGGGCAAGGCGGGCCGGAAGGAATGGTGCCGGAAGATGTTCCTGAACGAACGCTGTCTCACCGAGGCCATGAAGATCCGCACACAGCTCCGCGAGGTGTGCGAGCGGCACCAGGTCGACTGGAAGGTCAGCCTTGGCGAACGCGAAGGGAACGATGGGGGCCAAGGGGCGATCCTGCGGGCGATGGTGCAGGGGTTGGTGCAGAACGTGGCTTTCTTGCAGCCGGACGGGTCGTACAAGCAGTTTATGGGCCAGACGGTGAGTCGGTTGCACCGTGTCCCCTCGAAAGCTACTGTCTCACAGGAGCGTTTGTGTTCGGGATCGTCCCGCAGATCGTCAAGATCCACCCGAGTTCGTCGCTGGTGGACAAGAAGGTACCGGCGATCATATACGACGAGCTTGTACGTCGTTCCCCCGTTGTAACCGCGAGGGGAGGCTGAGATTGCGATTGGTGGCGCAGGTATACACGACGCACATCTACGCCCGCGGCGTGTCGACTGTGCCGAGGAACTTCGTCGCCGAAGTCTCGATTTTGAAACAGCGGACGGGTTGACTGTCATCTCCACCGGTCGAGTCCGGTGTTGATCACGAT
The DNA here is from genome assembly GCA_020736865.1 of Ganoderma leucocontextum. Classification (NCBI taxonomy): domain Eukaryota; kingdom Fungi; phylum Basidiomycota; class Agaricomycetes; order Polyporales; family Polyporaceae; genus Ganoderma; species Ganoderma leucocontextum. The sequence goes on from JAHKGY010000006.1 coordinate 2,103,809, forward strand.
GCAAGGTTATGGAGTACATGGTCCCCGTGCATGCGGTATCGGCTTTCGTGCTGCGTACGGTTCGGGGATTCCATTCATGGGACGACGCAATGGCATGCACGCACGTATCTTTGTTCGGGTGCTGCATCATATCAGAGTGCGCATAAGTATGTAGATGGTTATCGCCCGCGGGCGAAGCACGGTGTTCGCCACTTATTGATGAATTTGGTGGTCGGAGTGCTAGATACCGAAGGGAGATACGAACGTACATCGATGCTGACAGACTTACTTACGGTTGTCGACGAATGTGCACTCGATGGATGGGTCGTCCGACGTCGCCGTCAGTATTAAGCCCACGGTCTCCTTCCTAAGAGATGGTGATATCTGATAAGATGGGGGCCGTGTGAACAGTAATACTGTAATTGAAATGACAAAGACGGGGCAGAGTCCTGCGATCGGTCGCCGTGGCCCGTGGGGTCGAGATGTTTTTGATCGACGGATGCGAGAGGGAAGCGCTGTTGCCAAGCCGATGCCGCATGCTGTGCCCCGCGGACTCGGATGTCCCGGCACAAGTCTCCGAGAGCGGCAAAGTCGACAGGATCTTGACATTCGAACGAGCGTGAAGTGGGCGTAGCAATGAGTGTGATACCCGGCGCTGGTATATCTGTCAGCCCAGCGCTGAACGCACTCTCAGTGGAAACAAGTGCAAGCGGAGAGGGATCATCGGGTTGAACCGCCGGAGAACATGAACGAGCCCGGCAGAGACGGTGGTGGTGGCGACGTACTGGGAGGCGGACACGCGTCCCAAAGGCAGGACTGCAAGTAGGTAACTTAAGTTACTTGGCTGCACGTGGGACCAGGGTGGGACCGCACAAGTTGCGCACACCTGCGGATAAGGCGACACCCGGGCGACACCATGGCTCGATTTCGAATCATTAATATTGTGCCTGCGGAGGGGTGAGGCGTTGAGGCGTGACGAGTCAGGATGAATGCTGGCGGTGGACGGAGAGGAGTGACTCCTTGTGACTCGGCGCAAGCTGACGCGTTGAGTGGCGGCATGGAACACACGGTAACACACCATCGTCCGATTTAACTGACAGGCAACGTCCGGTCACGCCGGGCTGTCTGAATGATAGCTGGGTGGGTATCTGGACGCACGCCGGGCACCCACGAGGCAGAATACATTGTTCAAGCTCAAGGCCATCGGCGGCCAAACCACTGAGGAGAGCCGTTGATACCATCGAGAAGCAGACGGTTGTGGGCGCCAGGGGAAGAGGGGGGACGACGCCAATGAGTAACTTACTTACAGTATGCCAAGCAAGGAGGCCGGTTCCCGATCTGAGATGGAGTCCCTTGCGCCGCCCACGTAAGACCTCCGCGTCAGCGGACCCGCTCTTCCACTGTACCCTCCCCCTCCGCTCGCCCTCGCCCCCTGCTCTTCAGCCCCAATCCCCCCCTCGTGCCCTCTGTTGTATCCCAGGAGGCCGAGGACGGGTTACACAGCAGAATCAGGCGGCCAGAGCGTGCAGGACGCGGCGAAGGGCCCGAGCAGCGCAAAGAATGCATGCGTGGGTGGGGGCGCCGGGGTGCCGCGCGTAATGGCAGGTCATATAAAGTGATATAAACAGTGCTCGGCTCTGGTCGTCCCTCGCTTGACTTGTCCCGTCTTCGTCGTCGGCCTCTGCTATTTAGCCCTCCGTCCCTCGAGAGGCTCCCGCAGTTCTCTCGCGGTCCTTACTCCTTCCTTCCTCTCCTCCCACAATGGCGGCCAACTCGCCTCACCCGTCTTCCACCAGCGAGAAGGCGCCAATCTCCAACCCCGACCTCACTCCTGTCAAGAAGGGCTTCTTCTCCCGCAAGGCCAACAGCCCAGACTCCAATGTCCCAGACGAAAAGTCAAAGGATCTCCTTGTCGACGGTGCTGGCCCAACTACCGCAAAGCGCATCCAGCCCGCTTCCTTCTCCTCCCTCTTCAGGTCCGTCTCCTGCCCCCCCTCCATCCTTTCCTCCCCTTCTTATTTCCCCCCTCCATTCCAGGTTTGCAACCAAGTTCGAGCTCACCATCAACGCCCTTGGTCTCGTAGCAGCTGCCGCTTCTGGGGCTTCCCAGGTCCGTTCCTCTCTTGCTTTCTCCCGAGCATCCCTAACTAACGCCCTTTACCATTCCATTTCCTACAGCCGCTCATGTCCCTCCTCTTCGGTCGCCTCACCCAGGACTTCGTCTCATTTGGCACCGCTCTCATCGAGGCTCAGCAGGGAAATCACGACGCGGCCAATGCCTTACCCGCAGCCGCCGCCGGCTTCAAGCATTCTGCTGCTCTCAACGCTTCTTACTTGGTATATATCGGTACGATGCATCTTCCTTTTCCATTTCCATCCTCCCTCTCACGCTCCTCCCGTCAGGTGTTGGCATGTTTGTATGCACCTACACGTACATGGTCATCTGGGTTTACACCGGTGAGGTCGGCGCCAAACGTCTTCGTGAACGATACCTCCGGGCCATCCTTCGTCAAGACATTGCCTTCTTCGACAACGTTGGTGCCGGCGAAGTCGCCACTCGTATTCAGACCGACACTCGTGCGTGGTTCTCGTCTCAAGTTTCACAATGTGATAATCGCTCATCTTCAGTCTCGTAGACTTGGTCCAGCAGGGAACCTCAGAGAAGGTGGCTCTCGTCGTCAACTTCCTGGCCGCTTTCGTAACCGGTTTCGTCCTTGCCTATGTCCGCTGCTGGCGTCTCGCGCTTGCCATGTCCTCCATGCTGCCCTGCATTGCCATCGCCGGCGGTGTGATGAACAAATTCATCTCCTCGTACATGCAGATGTCTCTACAACACGTCGCAGAGGGCGGTACCCTTGCGGAAGAGGTCATCTCCACCGTCCGCACAGCCCAGGCTTTTGGCACGCAAAATGTCCTTGCCAGCATTTATGAAGGGCACGTCGACAAATCGCGTGTTGTCGATCTCAAGGCTGCTGTCTGGCACGGCGCCGGTCTCTCAGTCTTCTTCTTTGTCATCTACGGTGGTTACGGTCTCGCATTTAGCTTCGGTACTACGCTCATTAATCACGGCGAGGGTACGTGTTCTCATGATATCACCATGCATGAATTGTCCTTATTAACATCCATCCTTACAGCCAACGCCGGTCAAATCGTTAATGTTATCTTTGCCATTCTCATTGGTTCATTTTCCCTCGCTCTCCTCGCACCTGAGATGCAGGCTATTACACAAGCCCGCGGGGCCGCTGCCAAGCTTTACGAGACAATCGACCGTGTCCCTTCCATAGACTCAGCTTCTCCAGATGGTCTCAAGCCCGAGAAATGTATCGGTCAGATCTCTCTCGAGCACATCGACTTCAGCTACCCGTCTCGCCCTGGCGTCCCCATCGTCAAAGATCTCTCCATCAGCTTCCCCGCTGGGAAAACCATCGCACTGGTTGGCGCTTCCGGCTCCGGAAAATCCACCGTCATCTCTCTGGTCGAGAGGTTCTACGACCCTCTTGCTGGCGTTGTCAGGCTCGATGGAGTGGACCTCAAGGACCTCAACGTCAGGTGGCTCCGCTCGCAGATCGGTCTTGTTTCGCAGGAGCCTACACTTTTTGCGACTACCATCAAGGGTAACGTTGCGCATGGACTCATTGGCACCCCGTACGAGCACGCATCGGAGCAGGAGCAGTTCAAGCTCATCAAGGAAGCGTGTATCAAGGCCAATGCGGACGGCTTCATCTCGAAGCTTCCCCTCGGTTACGAGACCATGGTCGGCGAACGCGGTTTCCTCCTCTCTGGCGGTCAGAAACAGCGTATCGCCATTGCCCGCGCCATCGTTTCCGACCCCCGTATTCTCCTGCTGGATGAGGCGACCTCCGCTCTGGACACGCAGTCCGAGGGTGTTGTGCAGAACGCTCTGGACAAGGCAGCACACGGCCGTACCACCATCACCATTGCTCACCGTCTGTCGACCATCAAGGACGCCGACTGCATCTACGTCATGGGCAACGGGCTCGTTCTCGAGTCCGGGACGCATACTGAGCTGCTCAGCGACGAGAACGGTCCCTACGCTCGCCTTGTCGCCGCGCAGAAGCTCCGTGATGCCCGCGAGAAGCGCACGCTCGACGACGACAGTGACACCGCTGCCTCCGATGAGATTGACGACGCGGCAGCAATCGAGAAGCAGGCTGCGGAAGAGATCCCTCTCCAGCGCGCCAAGTCCGGCCGTTCGCTTGCCTCCGAGATCCTCGAGCAGAAGCAGAAGGATCAGGAGACGAAGAAAGGCGACTTCTCGATGTACTACATCTTCAAGCGTCTTGGCTACATCAACCGCGACGTCTGGAAGCAGTACCTCTTCGGCACGATCGCCGCTATTTGCAACGGCGCGACATACCCGTCGTACGGTATCATCTTTGCCAAGGGCATCAACACCTTCTCGGACCCCGACGCTGGCCAAAGGAGGCATCAAGGTGACCGCATTGCGCTCTACTTCTTCATCATTGCCATCCTGTCCATGATCGCCGTCGGCCTGCAGAACTATCTGTTCTCCGCGTCAGCCGCCTCGCTCACGTCCAAATTGCGCTCGCTCTCGTTCCGCGCGATCCTCCGTCAGGACATCGAGTTCTTCGACAAGGACGAGAACAACACCGGCCAGCTCACCTCGGCTCTCAGCGACAACCCGCAAAAGATTAACGGTCTGGCTGGTATCACCCTCGGTGCCATCGTGCAGAGCATTGCGACCCTCATCATCGGCTACATTATCGGTCTCTCGTTCAACTGGCAGCTCGGTCTCATTGGTGTTGCGTGCACACCTGTTTTGGTCTCGGCTGGGTACATTCGTCTCGTGAGTCTCTGCGCTTTTCGTTCATCGTAGACTTTCGTTGTGACTCATTTTACTTGGTTGACAGCGTGTCGTTGTGCTCAAGGACCAGGAGAACAAGCACGCCCACGAGGCGTCCGCTCAGCTCGCCTGCGAAGCCGCCGGTGCTATCCGTACCGTGGCGTCGCTCATTCGTGAGGATGACTGCTGCCGTCTTTACAGCGAGTCTCTCGAAGAACCCCTCCGTCGCTCGAACCGCACTGCCATCTACAGCAACGGTATCTTCTCGCTTTCACAATCCATGTCCTTCTTTGTCATCGCCCTGGTCTTCTGGTACGGCTCCATCCTCGTCGCCGACTTCAAGCGCTCGACCTTCCAGTTCTTCATCGGTCTCATGGTCTGTTCCATCCTTTTTCACTTGATGCAAGCTGGCTGAACCTTTCCACTCTTACAGTCGACGACTTTCTCGGCCATTCAGGCCGGCAACGTGTTCTCGTTCGTCCCGGACATATCCTCGGCCAAGTCGGCGGCGTCTGACGTCATCAGACTGCTCGACTCCACGCCTGAGATCGATGCCGAGTCCCCCGAGGGTGAGATCCCGAAGAACGTCACGGGTCGTATCCGGTTCGAGAACGTGCATTTCCGCTACCCGACCCGCCCCGGTGTCCGTGTGCTCCGCGACCTCAACCTCACCGTCGAGCCCGGCACCTACGTCGCTCTCGTCGGCGCCAGTGGTTGCGGGAAGAGCACGACGATCCAACTTATCGAGCGTTTCTACGACCCGCTGGCTGGCACGGTCTACCTGGACGAGCAGCCCATCACGAAGTACAACGTCTCGGAGTACCGCAAGCACATCGCCCTCGTGTCGCAGGAGCCCACGCTCTACGCCGGCACTGTCCGCTTCAACATCCTTCTCGGTGCGACGAAGCCCAAGGAGGAGGTGACGCAGCAGGAGATCGAGGACGCGTGCCGCAGCGCCAACATCCTGGACTTCATCCAGTCGCTGCCCGACGGCTTCGACACCCAAGTCGGCGGCAAGGGCTCGCAGCTCTCCGGTGGTCAGAAGCAGCGTATCGCCATCGCTCGTGCTCTCCTCCGCAACCCGAAAGTGCTGTTGCTCGACGAGGCGACATCTGCTCTCGACTCCAATTCCGAGAAGGTCGTGCAAGAGGCGCTCGACCAGGCGGCGAAGGGTCGCACGACGCTTGCCATCGCGCATCGACTGTCAACCATCCAGAACGCGGACTGCATGTACGTCATTTGCTTCCGTTGCTTCTGTTCATGTCCCTGATGCCATTCTCCCACAGTTACTTCATCAAAGATGGTGCTGTCAGTGAAGCTGGCACGCACGACGAGCTTCTCACACTCAAGGGTGGTTACTACGAGTACGTGCAGCTACAGGCGCTGAGTAAGAAGTAGAGCGCGCGGATACGGACTGTGGACTCTCGTACGTTTTTTACTCTCTTATTGGTCGCTATCGAACTCGTCTAGACTGTGATGAAGCAGCTGTATAGTGCCCACCGCTCCAAGTGTATGCTTAGCGTTTTTCTTAATATCCGTTACCCTATTACCCGCCTCCTCATCCCATCCCCTATCGCTCCACCTTCCTTGGAGTCGACTTCGACGCATATCCCTCCCTTAGCGTCCCCGATAAGAGTCTCTACCTGCCAGTGCCCGTCTACCCTTCACATCATCTCCCATGACGTCTCACCGTGCAATCTTGTTCACCCATTCACTTACCTTGTCGGGTGATTCCTCATAGAGCCTTGTGCACGTGGAGTTTTGTAGCATCTCCACGAACCTAGAGAATGCGCCATGGATAATAATTTTGGAGTGCAGCAACTCTGCGAAACTGGGCAACGGCTGGTAACAATTGAGCCCAACTGGTTACGACAGCTCACGTGCATTTCAAGTTACTATGTACTAAGTGTTCGCGGTCGGCGGGTCTCAACGAGGTTTCCCATAGAGCTCTTGTTCGCCGGAAGGTATCAACAGCGAGAGCAAGCAGCACACATCCGAGTCGTCGCGACGCGTCAAGACCTCGTGGGCCGCCAGGAACTGCGTGATGCTTCTGGGTCGATCTCAGCCTATCTGACCGACGATCTCCTGGCGGATTCCGAAGTTGCGCGTCCACGGGCGGGTCCTTTGGATGTGGATCCAGTGCCCACAGTCCGCTTCCGGCCCCCCTTCGCGTTCTTTGACTTATCCTGAACTGCCCGCGCTTACTTCGCCGCTTCCCTCTCTTTCCGCTTCTTCTCCGCCTCCTTCTCCCGCTTCTCCCGCGCTTCCCTCTTCATCTTCTCCTCCAACCGCACACTGTGCCTTGAGCCACTTGATCCAGGCACCCCCTCGCGCGCGCGCTTCATACCGCGGGCATCGTCATTGGACACACGCAATGGCCGTTTCCTCAACGTCCGACCGCCATGGTTGGACGACGGACCAGGAGAAGGGAGAGAATGGGGAGTGGGGAATAATAGAGGGGACGGCGTCTCGTCTTCTACGTACGAGGGGAGGACTTGCACGCATCGGTTGCCTTGTTCCAACTCGTGCGTCTGGAGAAAGGTGGCCCAGTAGACGTCAAGATGGTTCGGGTCCGACCACCTGTCCTGGTGGTCATCCCCCGACTCGTCGACGATCGAATTCTCGTCGGAACTCGAATCGTCAGCAGGGTGGAGGAAGTCGGCAACAGTGTTTAACCATTCCCCGAGATGCGCGCTGTCGAACTGGATACCTGCTGTGAACGTCCGAGTCATGCTGTTCACGGTCTTCCCGGTTCCCCCTCGCACGATGTCGGGTCCGAATGGCATCTTCTCATCGAAAAAATTATCGAGGGTGCTCTTAACCTGCATCGAAGAACGATTGTGTCCCTGATATATCATCGCGCAGAAGAGGACGACATAAAATAAAGCCTCCATGTCGTCCTGAAATGTGTGCTTCAATTTTTCGCCGTCGAAGTTGAGCATTCGCATTGACATAAAGCGCCACGTGCCCTGCAAGATTTTGAGCGGGGGCTAGAAAGGATTCGCATGACCACTCACGGCCCGTCCAACCTCCAGTGCTTCGCCGACATCATCCACTATGCATGATGCCTCCCAGTCAATCAAGTACCCTTGACGAGCTGAGTGATCTGGAACCTTGACCAGAATAATATTCCCCAGACTGATATCCCTATGAATGCGAGAATCCTTCGCTAACGCGTCCCGCATGGCTGCAGAGATTGAGTATAGATGGTTTATAGGCGAGATATATGTGGACGTACCAATGAACACATCATAGCATGCACAAAGGGGCTCATCGGTGCCGCGGAGACTTGAAAGTCTATAACCGAGGGTTTCGAGGACCAAACGATGATGACGTCTCCTTCATATATGAACTCTGTGCCCATTGACCTGGCACGCCCAAGACGTTTGTCGCACCTGGTTCGTCAAAGTTTCCTGGAACTCGATTTCTAACGGGTGTCAGTTCAAGTACAGACCATAAGGCCAATAAGAGCGTACCACTTGCTTGTTGGGGCGAGTTCGGGATATTATCGCAAACATCCCCATGCCAAGCTACGCGCGGAACATGACGGACTCCTTGGTTCTGAAGGCGGTGCAATGTATCAGCTTCCAGGTCGTCCACCAAACCGAAACGTCAAGTGTCCTTGAGGAAAGCGATGCTACGAGTAACCACGTCGACAGCCCAATAGCCTCTTGTCCATCTCCCGACGAAACAAAGCGGGGAAATGGCGGGGCGGGAAACAAGGTAGCGACGCGTAGTGTCTGTGCTTCCCGTGGAACCCACACGCAGGATGTCCATCGTAATGTTCCCGAACAGCCTCCTCAACGGCCACATCGCCGACCTCGAGACTCAGTTGGACCCGCACTTGAAGGTTCCGAAAAACGCCACAGAAATTCGCATAGCAGATCGGGTTGTTGGCGAATGTCGAAAGACTCGGTGGCCACGCAACCCGATCGATCCTAACGGAGTATCCGTGCGAAAGAACCGGACATGGAGATGGAGAAAACTGCCGAGCGAGGATTTCAATTTTCCGTGACAGCGACGTGCTGTCCCAAGGTATGGGAGAGGTCTAGGATGTGTCGATTATTTTCATCCTTCGTGAGCTGCAAGAACTCATGGGAACGGCGGGGCCCGCATCTCGACCGATATTCGAGGGCGGGTCGATGAAGAAGTCGTGCGACGGGTCCGGCTTGAGATCTATGAATAGCTCGGCATGTCCCAACTCGACGTGAGACGAGTGGTCGGAACTATACACGGTTGGCAAGTTGTCAGATGCATAGCAGCAGATATCGGGTTTCATGTCCCGGCCTCTCGGGTGTAGCGGCGACTTCGAACACGAATCCGGGACAACGAGCTCGTTTCGGTGTCTGCTTATTCAGAACGGGGAGCTGCGTATGTGAGATAACGTGGCAACGGTTATAACAACTATGTACTCACTAATTGACCGTACATATCGTCAACTGTGTCCCAGCTCAGGGGTATATTCTTGAAAGCATTCTTCAAGTTGCTCTGCAACCGCCCCTTCCTCCCACCGGGTATGTCCCATGGAAGAAAGAAGTCGAGGAACTGTTGAGTCGGCATAGAACCCACCAGATGGTCAATGTAATCGTGGAGGTATTGGTCGTTACGCGCCATGGTAGAGCGGGGATCCAGCCCTCGTGTCTGGGACAAAGTGTCCAGGGCCAGAGGGACATTGTACACACACGCTTGCACACCAGAGGTCATGGTCAACAGGGGGGGTGGACATGTACAAGCCAGAAGGAGGGGATCAGTCCACGAGTTCCAGAGGGGTGGTGAGGGTGGCAAGAGTGGCGAGAGTGGTGCTGGTGGGGGTGGTGGGCCGGGCGAGTTCACGTTCTAACTTACTTAACGCTACTGGACAAGCGCTCATCATCCATTTATAAGGTCATGCGGCGTGCCACAAAATGGTCAAGTCATCGGTCTACTTACAGTATGCAAAGTTTCCTTGCAAGTAGATGGTGTCTGCACATGGAAGACGATCTACTCACGTTTTCCTCCGTTTGCTCCTCTGGCTACCCTCGAACGCATCGTCACCCTGACGCTTGCTTTTTAACCCTGCCGCCCGCATATACTCCTTCCGCTTCTCTTTGTCCTTCTCTCCCTTCTTCGCTTCCTCCTTCTCCACCTTTTTCCGATGCACAGCTCTCCGCTCCTCCTGTTTCTCGCGCCGCCTCACAACTTGATCCTTCCTCAGCGCCCTTACCTGCTGCAACAACGCCATCGCTTTCTTCTCTTCAGGTTCCATCACCACCGCCCGTTTTTGCATGTACGTCGCCCGGTGCTGCGCCTTCATCAACTTCGGCTTCGACGCGTACGGCAGGGCGGCCTGCAATTTCTTCGGCACTTTGAGCGGGTTAAAGCGCCTGGCAGGCCGCTCAACACGCTTGTACGTCGAATTGACGTCCGTGGGAGTCTTCAGGCCCTCCTCGCGCCGTACCTGGCCCGTAAGACGCATCCCCTCCCAGTGCTCCTTGTCCGAGAGCAGCAAGGACGTCACCGGATTGTAGAACTTGCGTGGCTGGATCGAGTACCACGCGCGGAGGAAGACAATATCTGGAACAAAGCAACAGCGTCTCCATGAGCACACACCATCAAACAAGCATGGCGCACACCAACAGTCGGACGCTAGCCATGCGATGCCTCAAGACCAAGGGGACGTGAGAACGCACCGCTCATGAGAATCTTGTCTTCGAACGTCGCCCGGAACGCGCCATCGGGCTTGGGGAGGGCCTTCTTGATCTGCCCCCTAATCCCCGACACGGTGCGGATGTTGGCGCCCTCGAACTTGGCGACCTCGAGCGCCGAGTTGAACATGTCCTTGATGAACGCAGTGTTCTTGAATATCTTGAACGGCACCCCAGTCAGTTTCAGCTTCTTTACGATGCGCGTCGAGCGGTCGATGTCGAGCACGACGCCCGTCGCGCTTACGCGGAAACCCGGCGCGTCCCGGCTGAGCGCGTTGAACGCACAGAAGCCCGTGTTCGGGAGCGAGGCAGGGCCGTAGAACGTCGCGTAGCAATGCATGTGTTCGGGCGTATACTTGAGCATCCGCATGCGGATGGAGTGGTCGTCGAGTGAGTAGATGGGCACCGTTTGGAACCGCCGCCAGCCGAGCGAGAAGATGAGGGGGTCGTTCGTCTTGAGCGTCTTCGCAAACCACCGATGGCGCTTCATCCGGACCTGGACGTAGCCGAACCGCTCTTCAGCGGGTAGGAGACCGCCAACGACGAGAGGGTACGTCGGGTCGAAGTTCTCCACCATCTCCGCAGGGACGGACGTCAGCTCGAGGCGGACGTACGTGCCGGGTCGATAACCCTCCAGAAGCGCTCGTGCCTCGGAATCGACGCCTTCGAACTCGGCGCGATTGAGCTGCTGCTGGCGGGTTATCGCCTCCTTCGCCTCGGTGTAGAAGTCGGTCTTGGCTGCATCGGGCTCGTCGTACTGCTCGTCAAACTTGCGCTTCAGCTCAGCCTTCTTCGCGGCGAGAGTGGCGGCATCTTTGTTCAGAGAGGGCCTAGACTCACTGTCCCCCTCACCATCATCGTCCTCCGCGCCCTCATCCTCGTGTGAACCGTCCTCGTCGTCCATCTCCTCGTATGGTTCACCGTTGGGGTCGAGTCCTTCGGCGGGCTGGGACGACGATGAACCAGTGATGAAGAGGTGGCGGATGGAGTCCAGCAACTCCTCGTCCTCCCACTCCAGGAAGTCCTCACCGTTGACTGGCTCCTTTGTGCGGTCGAGCGCTTCCTCGGTTTTGGCTGGTGCGGTCCGCTTGACGGTAAAGAAATCGTCGTCGTCCATGTTAGGCGTGTTGGACGACGGCTCTCCCTCGCCATCCAGGCCAAGTATCGATTCTGGAGACGCGGTCGAGTGGTAGATGAGTTTTGTCCAATCTCGGCGTTTGCGTGTCTGCGCTGTCTCCTGGAACATAGCTTGGGCCTTCTCACTGAGGTTCGCCTTCCACCGCGGGACATCTTCCTCCTCTTCCTCGGACACTTCGCCCTCCGCTTCGCCGCCACTAGGGACGTCGAACGTGTCTTCCCCTTCGAAGTGTACGAAGCGTCGAGACGGGCCAGGGTCGTCATCATCCTCGCCGCCCAAGTCCGAGTCGCTGTCGGCGTAGTCGACTTGTCCACGTTTGCCTCCGCTTGATAGCCCTTGCATAGACCGCCGCACCGTCCGCGGAGCTGAGCGACCTCGGTCCCCAACGTTTTCCTCGTCCTCCGCAATCTCGGATCCATCGTCCTCAATGGCTTCCTCGGAACCGAGGCCCTCGTCCTCCTCCCCGTCGACCTCGACCTCGTCCTCCTCTTCGCTATAGCCATCCTCTTCCGAGCCCGACTCGTCCGAGGAGGCACTGTTCGACCGCAAGGTACTCGGACCCGCTTCAGCATGGACGGCGAGAGGGCGCGAGGATGAGCCGAAGAGTCTAATCTGGCTCCTCGCCACCGCATCTTCTAGTGTCGCGTTCACGTCTTGGAGGTCGAGAACCATCTGCTCTCCTTCTCCGGGATCTGTCGGAGTGTGAGGTTAAAGGCAAAGGTTAACGTTTAGCGTCGTTTGTGGGTTTTGAACGCATAAAATGCAATCATACTTTCTATACCGCCTTTTGTGAAGTTTCCGGGGACGTTGATGTATACGGCGTCCTTGTCGTAGATGACGCCGCCGACGTCGCTCATGGGGGCGTGGATAAGCAATTTCTTCTTTTCGCTCAGCTTCCGCCGCTTCTCCGACTCGGCGTCGGGTAGAGGACATGGGTCACCGAGGATCTGAACACTCTTTACGTCGAGGTCACCGACCCCAGGGACATGGATCTTGGTCCCAAGCCGGTAGTTGGTGCCGCGCAGATAACCATAGAGGGTGACCGTCCGGTCACACTTGCCTTGGGACGCCCGGACCTCCTCACGTGGAGTGAGGTCCTCGAAACGGTCGGCTAGCATGTAAGGGTGTTGGTTTCGGAAGACGAGGGGGCGGAACTTCATGACGGAGATGAAGCGGGAGAGGTTGAGGATTTCAGTGTCGGGATAACGTCCGTTAAGGACGCCGGAGAGGTAGAAGAGCTTAGCACCTTGGTAGATCTCGGTCCAAAAGCGCTTTTTCAACGCCTTCTTGGTCGCACGAAGAGTAGCGGCTTTCTTGACGAGGTCAAGGTGGGTGAGGACGCCGATGACTTTGGGGAAACCGTGGGCTTGTAGAACATTGAGGAACTCGAACGTTTCCTGGCAGAGGATTAGGGTGAACGAAATACGAGAAAGGTATACGACGCACCATCTCGAAGCCATAGGAGCCGTCGATCATGAGGAGAACCAAGTCTGCGACCTTGGCGATGTCGATCATGGAGTTGAGATCATTGTTGCATTCGACGAAGGTGATGCGTTTCTTCTTGCCGCTGACAACGGTTACGGGGCCATGGATATGGTTGAGGGTCTGCTTAGTGTAGCGCCTGATGAGGGATTTCATGAGGGTGGTCTTGCCGACGCCGGGAGGACCGACGACAGCAACGACAGTGGGAGGGGGCTGGTCATCGGGGGTACGGTCGACGAGGGGGACATGGAGGCGGGTCTGGTCGCGCTCAGCAGTACGACGGCCTTGTCTGTCTGCGTTACGGCCGGACCTGGGGGCAAACGCCTACAGGAAAAGGTGAGCGGCGAGTAAATATGCAAGGGGGAAGGAGCGGACCTTTTCGTTGAAGCCGTGCTGCTTCTCCTTTTCTTTTCCCTTGGCGGACTTTTTCTTCTCGGCCTTTGCGCCAGACTGGGCCGGGCGATGTGCCTTGTGTGTCTGCGAGTCCATGGGAGGAGAGGGAGGGGAGGGCTGAAGCAGCCTGGGCGTGACTTGAGGAGGAGAGCGAGATGGGCGCTTGTGAAAAATGGCGGACAGTGAGGTTAGGGTTGGAACACACGGCCACGTGAGGAGCGCGTCGTTGTTTAAGGGCGGGCGCCTGTGTTTGAACTTGGCCGAGGCCACGGCTCTTCTCTGCTCTCTGCTCTCTCTGCTCAGCGTTGAGCTCTCGCTCTCCATTGCCCCTCTGCGATACCTTCCACGCCATGTCGAGGCGGTCAGCGCTTCTCGACTTCTCCATCAGGGGCGACGAGCTTGAGCAGCAGCGTGTTCAGCTCGAACACAATCTACAGCACACCGACCTCTCCCTCCACCTCTCCTCCACCCCAGACGACTACTCCGACGTCGAGTACCCTCGCCATGCCTCCGTTCCCTCTCCACCCTTCTCCGCCTTTCCCTCCTTCGACCACCGCTCTGCAGACGACTATGACCCCCACGAACAGAGCAGATTCCACGCATGGTCCTACCACACCGACGACGGTGTTCAGCCCTACGGCGCAGAGTCCCTCTCCACAGCCGCACACCACGCAAGCGCGCTCACCATCAGTGCAGGTCTGGGGGGTGGTCGAGGTGCAAGAAGAGATCTCAGCTTCAGCGGCGCAGAGTACGACCCGGAGCGTCCCCTCCAGGGCATCATGGCCGGTATAGCGGGTCGCGTCAACGGTTTTGATGCCAACTCCACAAAGTCAAGGCAGATCGTCAGTGCATTCCTCCCCTCTCTCCGCGCCATCATCGTTCATTTCGTCCATTTTATAGACAGCAAGCGTCGTCGACTTCGATCCCCTCGTCGTCGACGATACTGCCGAGCTTGACCGTGTTCTCCAATCAGGACACGCACCACCCCACACAATACGCCCTACCCGTTCCACGTCCTCCTCTTCGAGCTCCGATGTGACCGAACCTATCTCTCCTCAACCACAACAGGACTCACGGCCACGTCTGGCAGACGCTCTCAGTCACCTCACCTTTTCGCCCAAGCGGCCACGAAGCGCGCAAGGCTTCGCATCGCCCCGTATGCCCAACGTCACCATCCGAAGTTCCACCCTCGATCGCTCTGCCATCGCTCAACACCTACCCGCATCTACCCCAAGGCCGCACCGCCGGATGAACCAGTCTCTCTCCTACGCCCAACACAGCGTCAGCCCATCGCACGGGCACACTGAGCCCGAAGTGCAGATCACGCCCGCCACGCCTTCCCTCCGACAGTCTCGTCGAGAGCAGCAGCCAGACGATTCGTCCAAGTTCACCGCAATGGCCCGCGGGTTAGCGCGGGAGATTGAGGAGGAGGCTGACGCGGTTATGAAGCGCAACCCGCGACAGCCCGCGGCGGAAGCGACACCGCGGGCGGCGTACCGCCATAGCACAATCCCTGCGAGGAAGCACCAGCACCAGCGCAGTCCTCGGAAGCACATGATGAGCGAGAACCCGGAGAAGATGTCATTCGCTGCCACGCCATTCAAGAAAAGCGTGCAGCTCCCGGATGTGACCGGACTCACTTCGGCCGTTGCATCTCCGGCGAAAGTGGATGTGGAATTCTATGGGTACGATCCTCGGGACACCACAGAAACGGAAGGTATGTTTGGACATAGTGATATCTGACCAACAGTCTCTCACTCCGTTCTAGCGCGTCTCATTGCCACTTTGGGCATCGTCCAGAACAAGCTCGGTCACCTCGAGGCAGAAAACAGCGTGTCGCGACGACGCGTTCGGGAACTGGAGCTCGAGCTTGAGGCGTGCAAGAAAGAGGTTGCGCGGGAACGAACGACGATTCTGGAGCATGAACAGAGCATCACCAGGGACGGCGAACCGCAGGCGAGTAAGAAACGCGTGGTCAGCCAGCATGAACGCGTGCAGCAACCGCAACAGCAACAAAAGCAGCCAGAGGAAGACCAGGCAGAGCTTGCCGCTGCAGAGGCACGGTACAAGGCTGCCGTCGAGGAGAAGAAAGGTGAAGCGCTCCAGCAGTGACCCATACTCACCAATATCAGATCACTGACCCAAGTCTTGCAGCCCTGGAGGCTTTAATCACGACCCTCCGCACACACCTCACGCGACTAACAGCCGAACTTTCCGAACATAAGCAACTCCTGCTCGAGCTCCGTTCCCTTCGGGACTCTGATGCACGCGCACTAGCAGAAAAGAGCAAGGACGTAGATAAACTGAGGCAGGAGGTCGAGCGGCTCGCAGGCGAAGTCGAGGTTCTTCGCGGAGTTGTTGAGGAGGGCCTAAAAGAACGGCGAGGCTTCCGAGAGCACTCTACCAGCCACGAACAAGAGTCTGCCACGGAGACCGCCGAGCACAGCGGTGAGGACGAGAGCGAGGTCGAGGAGCCCCTGGTTCAGGCGCAGCAACCGCAACCGCAACCGCAACCGCCGACAGTCCATTCATTGGATGAAAGCGAAGACGAGGTCACCGAGGAGGAGTCGATCAGCCGCCGCTCCCCTACTCCTTCCCCGCGACGGAGGCTGGGCTTAGGCGCAGCGGACAGGACAACGCGAACGGACCGTGCGACGATCGCGTCCTCTCAAGGCCCAAGTGTCGCCACGAATCCGAATGCATCCAAACCCTTCCTGGACGAGGAAGAGGTTAGCCGCATCACACAGGAAGTCGAGGAGCGCCGATCGGAGCGCTCCATCCAGTCCCGTTCGCAAGAGAGCTCTCAATCTGCCTCCGACTCCCAGGAAGCATCACGAAGCTGGTCGAGGCAGCCCATGCCTAGCCAGTCCCGGAGAGTCTCGCGCGCGGGCTCGCCGTCGATGATGCTCGAGCCTAACGCTTCGGGTTCAACTGCTGCCCAAAACCTCGTCCCCCAGCTCGAGCACT
The DNA here is from genome assembly GCA_020736865.1 of Ganoderma leucocontextum. Taxonomy (NCBI): domain Eukaryota; kingdom Fungi; phylum Basidiomycota; class Agaricomycetes; order Polyporales; family Polyporaceae; genus Ganoderma; species Ganoderma leucocontextum. The sequence goes on from JAHKGY010000006.1 coordinate 2,120,277, forward strand.
CCGTCCGCTTCACTGCCGAGCCCAGCCGCCGCCCGACGTCCCCGCACCTCGACACCACACAAGCACAGTCCCAGCCCCGACCGACGGCACCCACCCCTGCCGCCGCCCAGCGTTCCGCGAGCCAGAAGCGCCGGGCTCACAGTGCACCTCAGGCGGAGGGCGAGTCGGCGTTCCCGCAGATCCGCGGGACGCATCTCGAGCGGCTGTTCTTCTCTGCCCCCGAACACAACGCCGAGACGTGCACCGTCTGCCACCGGAGACGACGACGACGCCCGGCCGAGGTCGAGCAGGCCGCGTCGTGGTTGAGGGAGCACCAGCGGCACCGGACCGAGGATAACGAGGACGAAGGTTTCGTGGAGGGTCCGGACGATGCGCGGGATCGGAGGGCGTATGCAGCCAAGGCTGCTAAGGACCGGGAGGGCGATCGCGTCCCGCCACAGACTGTGCTAGCGCGGGTGCTGCGGGAGCTCGAGGATGACTTTACCCATTACAAGAGGTGCGTCTGCGAAACCGACCCTTTATTTCTTCGGCTGATTGTTAACCAAACGCACGTCGTTAGCATATATGTGGAGCTTGCGGACCAGTATAAGGACATGGATCCTGTGTCCAACGTTGTCAAGCGGAACGTCCTTGCCGACCATTTACGAGAAGTCATCGATATCCTTGAACAGAAAGTGAGGGTTTATCACTTCTGGCTGAGTAGGCTGATGCTGACCTTGGCTTCTACGATGTAGGGCAACCAGATAGCGTCGTTGTACGACCTGTTGACATTCAAGGACAAACCGGTCAGCGAGTCTGTTGTTCCGGACAAGGCTGCCAACTCGAGGAATGTCCTCCCAAATGTCGCTGCGTCCCAAGGACGCATTCCAGTCCGCAGATATCCTAGTTCATAGCCCGATTTTATGTCCAATATGATTGATCGCAACTAGGTAGATGCTGATTTGACTGCTGCCGACTCTCCTCGCGGACTAGCCTCTGTATATCGTTAACAAGCACCCGTTTACACTATGTATCATACTGTAGCTTAGCAGGCACCTACCATAACATATTGGACGCTCTCGAGTCGATTGTTGTCGCTGGAAATTCCATTACACTTCCGATTAAATAGAATCCATTTCGTTTCTTGGTCAAAACGTCTATATATCGACAGACTCCGACTCGAAGTCAAGATCAACACCCCTTCGAATTCGTGAGATATTTGCTTCAGTATGGCTTTCGACTGTACCCATGCATTCCCGTATCTGCACTCAAGGAACCATACATCATTCATGGCACATACAGAGCCATCCTTAACCAACGGTTCCTCATTGGCACTAGATTCTTGTTAGTGGAACGGCATGAAGGGCTAACGATGCAAACTCACCTGGTAATAGTAAGGAGGAGACACAGCCGCGCAGGTGAATGGACTAGCGCAGACGGTAGGCCCAGTATAACCAGTCCCTGCAACGAATCACGCCACGTCAGTGAACATGGTCCACAATCAGCCAAAGGTGACATACCTCCGCATTGGCCCCATTGAGTCTGAGTGGCTCCGGAAGCCGAGGTGGTCGTCGACGGCGCTGTGGAGGAAGGCGCCGTTGAAGCAGGGGCAGTGGTCGTGGGTGCAGTGGTCGTGCTCGGAGAGGACGGGTTGGATGCCCCAGATCCGGAGCCGATGGCGGTTGTGATGGGGCCCGATTCGATGTACACTCCGGACACGTACCAGTCCTCTGGTGCGTCGGTGTTCACAATGCGGAGGACACCGACATGGAAGTCCTCGGAGTTGGTCGAAGTCGAGGCCGCAATGTTGTTTGCGACCTTGGTCAGTGGAGAGGAACCATTGCAAGCCCAGAGACCGACGGTCGCAGCGGAAAACTTAACCGAACAACAAGTGAGACAGTGAGCAACAACGAAAGAAAGAATACTCACGTCGATGTCGTAGGCAAAGTTGTACCACTGCCCCGCGATGAACGGCGTGCTCCACTGAGGCTGTCCACTGACGTGCCACTCGAGATCGGTTGGGTTGGGGGCAACACCATACTTGAGCTATGGATAAAAGCCGAATCTTTAGAATGGTACGAGCAATGACATGCGATCCTAGAGCTTACCTCCGTGAAGTGGGACTCGAAAAAAAATATCTGATGCTCAAGTGTGGACTAAACCTCCCTCCCGTATCAGCGGAGCTTTCAAAGATAGCATAGTGGTACTTACGTCGGGCGGGTTTGTGTCGGAATGCAACAAAGAGAAGTGGTAAAAGAGGTTTCCGGTGCCCAGGTTCTGAGTTGTCTGGGGAATGAGCTCGGCCCTTGCAGGAGATCAACATTTTCCCACAAGCTACAGCGGTGCGGGAAGGACCTCACCTCTCCATGTTTGAATTCCAGGTGGCGGTGGAATCAATGGTCATGCGGAGTCCATTCGTCTCAGCGGTATCAGCCGGATTTTTGTAGGAGGGGTCCAGGGCAAGGTAATGCGAAGTGGGTTGACTGCCATGGATGTACTATGGGTTCTAGTAAGAGGCAAAGTCATTCCTAGGTACCGATTCACATACCCATTGGTAAGTCCCGACCTCGCTAGCCCAGGACCCTGCGAGAATAATGGTCAATCGCCACAAACGAAGACCAACTTTTGTTACACTCACACTTGTCGAAGTCCGCGACCGTAGTGAACGGGTTGAAGGAACCTGCAAGGACAAATGGTTAACCCAAGGCTCATTACTGAATAAGAGTTGAGCTGGCCTCACCGTCCCAGATCGTGGTACCGCCTCGGACGGCACCGGCGAGAACGAGTAAAGACGCGAAAGCAGAAAGCATGCCGACAACGCCCTGAAACACAGATGAGGCTGCGCTGGGTATGCGTTGCGTCCTGGGCCTTGCTGCTTAAATACCCAACCCCGGACCATAGTCCGGAATCGTATAGGCTCCAGGCCGAACCGTACACATTGGCCATTGCGAGGATTGCCCGCAAAGGTAGGGATAAACATCGGGACGACCGGAAGATGCGTTGGGCCCATATGATCACTGTCACGATATTGAACGAATGACACTCGGTGTCGCGACGGTAGGCCCACGCGGTTCACGGAGATGCGCTCGGAAATACCGTGGATATATTGGAATGATTAAACTGGTACAAAAGGGTATGTCTTCGGGGGGATGGACTTGACGTCGCTATGTGCGTAAGCATGCGTGCAAACGGAGAGAAGTGCAGGTATAAGTTACAGCCGCCGCGGGTATCGTGTCGGCGATGAAAGATCCAGCAAGAGGTGCGTGAGTCGTCAGTTCATCGGGGTCGTAGGTCGTGGTCATGAACCTCTAAACATCCAAGATGTCAGCCAGGATTTGGGTTGTTGTGCCTGCTCTTCCTCTTCCTCGTCTCGATCTCGCACGTCCTCCACCGCATCTTCTTCCTCCGCAATGGCGACGCCGTACACGGCTTCCTGGACAGAGATGAGTTTCGAACCCGAGACGCCGCTCCCATTGGGGTACACGAACGGTAGCGGGCGAGTGGCGACGCCCTCAACCACGGAGAGCGCAGACCTTCCGCTCATGCTAGGGTAATCCCGCGTGGCGCCCAATCCGAGCTCGTGGTCCACCGAAGCAGCGTGGTTTCGACGATGAGATCCCGAAGGCAGCGCGAAGGAAGACGCTGGCCCTGATGCTGGGCCTCGACTGCTGGCTTGGGAAATGGAGCCCATCGACAGGGTACGATACCCTGTTGACGAACCAACATTGAATGTGTGTGGCCGCTGGAGCCCTGTCTGCGATCCTGCGGCGCTGTGGCTGGACCTTGGGCGTCTGGACTGTCGACGATAGATGGGGGCCGTCTCGACCTCGTCCTCCTGCTCGATGGTGTTCACGCGGGACGCGATCATAGGTGGTAGCTGGATCTGCTCCGTCCCATCCAAGCGCCTGTAGAAGCTAGGACGCGGAGTTTCGACATCATCCTCGTCACTAGCAATGCTAGCAGCGAAAGAAAGCGAGAATCCAGTCTCGACGAACTCCTCCTCGCGCCACGCGCCTAGTCGACCAGCACCTGGTTGGCTCGTTAATGACATGCGAAGATCAATAGTGTCGTCCATGTTGAGGATATCCAGAGGATCGCGGGGAAGCCATAGAAGGTTGTCGATGTTGCGCGTATAGTAAGGATTCTCGTAGGTATGATTCAGGGCAGACTCGTCCTCCCATGGTCGATGTGGATGGTGCTTCGTAACGACGGCAGGATTTGACGGCTCAGGAAGTCGGCTCTCGCTGCCGTTGCTGGCTTCCTGCCACGTCTCCAGAGTTGGTCGTCTGAGAGGGGCTTCATCCGTGGTGCAGGACGCATTGAGCGGGACTGTAGAGGAGGATCGACGTGATGGGCCAAAGGGGTTTGGCAGATGCCGTGGGGATTGGCGCAGCCGACTAGCCATCGAAGCGTATGCAAAGTTCAGCTTCAAGGGAAGGCGCCAGGGCCACACATCGCCCATGGAGCCATCGCTCAACTCTGCCTGCAAGTCAGCTCGACCAGCATCCCCACTTGTCGGCGCTGCTTCATCAATGAGCTCCTCCGTCGCTTGTCCCGTGCCGCACACAACCTGGGCCTCCAAGATGTCGTCACGCTCAAAGCGAGCCCGACAAAGCCGAGTAAGGCTGGACAAACGAACGCTGAGATAGGTACGGCAATTTAGAGAAGGGCATACTCACAACATCTTGTACATAGCGGTGATGATGATCAGAACGGCGGAGATTGCCACATTGACCGTCTTCTTGTTGACCACCATATATGCAAGGAAGACAACTTGTGCAAGGATCAAACCTGAAAAATAGTTAGTCAAGACAACTCTGCATCGATGGATCTTCTTTCTACCATCCAACGAATACCGAACCATCCGAATGAGCAGTTTCTGGCCGTTGCCTTCATAGTTCTTCGCGTAAACATGGAGCAACTAAGAAAGAACTTAGTCTCGACTCTATCGAACGTTCTGAAGGTTGGTCGTACCTGGTTCTTCACGACAGCTGCAAGGCGAGTCAGCATACCACAACGATGACAGTAACAACACTACTCACTCCTTTCCACAGCAAAGTACACCAGGGCGAATGGGATGACAAGCGGGTTAAGCAAGGCGAACACGAGCAGTACATGCACCACCAGCATATGGTTGGGAAGCCAATCTGCGTCCCACACTCAGTGTTTGCCTTCAAGTATCGGAGTTGCAGGTCTCACAGTAATAGTTGAATGTTCGCGGACGAATGCCCATCGCGCGTTTGCGCGGAGTAACTTGACGACGGGTGGTGGGATATACCATCAGTGGGAGCTGGAAAGGGTTGAGAAACCATGCCAAAACAGCATATAATAGGACTCACGCCGACTAGAATTATGAAAATGGCGTTAGCGAAGGCGTCATCCATGGGGTACAGACCACTTACATAATGCAAGTTCAAGGCCACCATGCATAGCGGTCGTAAAGATGACTACCCAAGCGTAAGCAGGTGTCAAGTGTGCGGTGATCGAATACACTTACACCAGCCAACATAGAACGGAGCAGCGACTGGAAAACTCTGCGCGATGACGTTTAAAATCTTGCTAGAGGCGACAGACTTGAACGACAGCAGGAACGACTGGAGAGCCACAGTGCCCACGCAGAAGAAAACCAAGACATTAACAACCAAGAACTTGTAATATCGGGTCATAATACGATCGTGCAGAGCAGATAATGTGGCGATCGTGTGTGCTCGTTTAGCAATGAGGACTGCATCGAATCAGTGGTCAGTAGCGTGCAAAATGAGGACACAGTAGTATCCACTTACGAAGCAGGAGAGGGATCAAGAGTGATAACAATGCGACCAACACTGTTGGGACGAATGATTGAAGGAGCTCCTCTTCCCATTGATGGGTCGAAAGGAAATCCAACTGGAGCACGAAATTTAGTGATGATAAGATACGGCACTGGATGACGAACGTACCAATCCGGGCCAAAGGGTACTCAAGTTCTGGATGTTCACTAGACCGACGAAAAACGACACGGGGAACACCCAAAAGATGGTAAAAGCCCTATGGAAGTCACCTTCAGAAACCGCTCGTCCGTTCGCAGCCGGTCGGAGAAACCCACGTACCAGACACCAAGTTCGACCACCCAGTCTTTGACGAACTGAACTCACAGTCAGCGAAAGTAATACTGAAGAAAGAACAGATACACGTACCTCCACCCTGAACGTCGGTTTCATCAACCGCGTCCAGTCCAAATCTTCGTACGAAGGCGCCATGGTCACTAAGCATTGCAGGGGATTTTCGGGGTGTACCGCAAGATACTTGCATGCCCGCCGCGCGCCCGCGGGGTCGACGAATGTAACGAACGCAGTCGACATAGGCTCAAAGTCCGACAGCGACATTGACCGCTTCTCCGTGATCATGTTCGTCACGATCTGAAGCTTCGCCGTGTAGTAGTCAATGGCGGGCACGGTCTTCCCACGGAAGATCGACGAGAGGTGGATCAGTGGCTGGTAGGAATCGAGGGTACTCCGAGGGAGGCTGAGCAGTGCATCCCAAACAGTCTTCCCTCCCTCGGACGTCTCCGGTGCTTTCTCCTGAGTCGTCGGTTGCGCCGCTTCGAGATCCGGATGTGTCTTGCTGAAGTGACTGCGCCAGCCGGAGAGGCGGCCTTCCGACATCGGGTCGGAAGTTAGTGCAGGAAGGTATGGCTTGAGTGTGCGAATGAGAAGCTGCACCCGATCCTCTCCCTCCTCCGACCCGTCATCACTCTGATTGACAGCTTGCATGTCAAACGACGCAGCGATACTTGCTCGCTTGGCAGCGATGGACACACGCTGTACCGCAGTGCGGAGCCTTCCAGGAGAGGTGTGTCGACTCTGGAGAACAGCTTGCACGCTAGTGAGAGCCTTGCGCGCTAGCTTGATGTGGGCGGTCTCCAATAGGCGAAGAATCTCCTCCCGCCGCTCCAACATCGCCGCTAGGTCGTTCATCTTGCGAACGACAACGACACGATCGATTACTGGGGCATCGTACTCTTCCGGTCTCGCTTCCTGGGTGGGTGAGGAGCGTCTTGAACTGTGCTCGCCAGACGGCGAGTGCATGAGATGGACGTGAGCGGGTAGGCGGCGGGCACGATTGAAAAGGAATGCGAAGGTTTTGTTCAAGAGACCGGGTTGAGTGGACGAGGTGATGCCAATAGCCGGTCGCGCAACCCTGCGCGACAAGTAGTATTCAAAGTACTCCTTGAGCTCCTTTTCCAACCTGAGTGAATGTGGGACATTCGTAACCATAACAGTTCGCAAACGAAGACCCCGGTTGGAATGGTCGTCGTCTAGGGGGGGTAAAGCATGAAATGGGTACTGAGGATGGGGGTGTGGATCGTATTGTGCTCGTCGCTCAGCTTGAACCACAGAAGCAGCACGGTTGGCGGCAGCGAGAATATTCTGGGCGCGATAGTGGAAAGCGCCTCTGCATATCCAGTAGAGCGTTCCGAACCAGGAGAGAGTGATCCAGATGAGGAGGACGATATGAACCCACAGTAAAGAAAGACCCTTGGCGTTTGTGACAAGAGAGGATATGGAGGCGCGGGTCATGGACTTGGAAGAGACGGTGCCGTCGGAGAAAGTGACATGGATGGGGAAGAGGATGACGAGGGTTGAGAGGCATTGAAGGAGGGTGAACCAGAAGCATCCGCGGAGCCAACGTATATAGAGAGTAGCGTCGACGCCTCGGAGCTCGTTGAAGCGGTCTTCAGGGAATTTGAGGACTTGCTTGACCCATCCCAACGGCCACTTTCGCGGCAGTGGCGGAGACGGTCGTCTGAAACCGGGTCAGGATGAGAACGAGACGCAGGAAATTATATTGACTCACTTGGCCCAGGACCTGCCTTGGTATAGGCTGGATGCGGAAGTACGAGGTCAAAGCTCGTGCGCGGACTCGGACAAGGAGGGACTCACTATCCAAATTCCCAAGACTCAACGCTGCCCAAACCTTGGCCATGGGGCCCTTTGCCGCGACGCCTTCTTCGCATGCACTCATGGGCAGTTATAGTGACGAGGAAAATGCCGCCAGCGACGACAGACTGGTTAATGAGGCCACTGGAGGAGTTGCCATTAGCGGGAAGGAGGGAAACGAGGCGTCATACCGGAAATGGACATACCTGTAGTCCTTGGAGAACGGTCTGTTCTGGATGGTGGCCATGAGCGCAGCACAAGTACCATCGACGACCGCTCGCGGACCAGAGACCCGCTGGGGAGGATGGGAGAGGATGGCGGGCGAGTGCAGGCCCCGAGTCCGTTAACTTGACTGACTGGCAGACCACCCTGGATTCCCTCGCTCATGCCGCTCCGGCGCCACTTCATTATGGGCTGACCGCTTGTAACCGGCGAAACGCTCCTCGGATCGAACCGGTTCAGCTCCTCCCGCTCCTCACTCTGGGCCCGCTGCAGCCTTCAGCTCACCAACGCTCACCATGTCTCTCCTCCGGGCCTGCCAGCAAGCCGTCTCCAAACAAGCCATTGGGAGGTCCACCCTCGTCGCCGCCCGCCCATACAGCACGCCATCCGCCGAGCCCACCATCCCCCAAACCGCGCCCAAGGACACCGAGATTGCTGAGGCACCTGCACGAGATGTCATCACGGCGGACGTAGTCAGCGGCGCACCTAGTGAGTAAACACCATTTCATCTTGCATGGAGTCGTGTTGAGCCCGGAACAACTCCCGCCACAGAGGAACTCCGTCACCGCGCAGTCAGGATCTTCCAGCCCACTCGCAGCACCACCCAGAGTGGGTCCGGCAAGTCCAACCAGTGGAGGATCGACTGGGACATTCTCACCGGTGGAGGTCGTTGGGAGAACCCCTTGATGGGATGGGCAAGTTCGTGAGTAACATGCCAGGTTGCGCCCATGCTCCATTTTGTTGACGGGTACGGGCAGTGCGGATTACATGCAGGGGACGCGCCTCTCCTTCCGCACTAAGGAGGACGCTGTTCACTTCGCCGAGAAGCAAGGTGCGTATCCCTTCCAGCGTGATTAGACCGACACTGACCGACCTCGTTGAACTCCATCCCAGGTTGGGATTACTATGTGTATGTCCTCTCCTTGCAGCCTCCTCTTCGTTACGTTTACGAGCCATTCACCCCAGGGCGCCCACTGAGACCACTCGCATCCCACCCAAGAACTACTCCGAGAACTTTGTTTACAAGCCTAACAAGCTTCGCATTTGTCGCACGAAATAGAGTCAATGTACACTCATTGGATCTTTCTGCCACTTTCTCGCAATTTCCCTAGTGCGCAACCCTCGCTCGGTGCACCATGCATCTCCGCACAGCTGCTATGGCAAGAAGTCCCGTGGAATCCAAGCATGAAAGATCATATACATATATCCAGTGCAGCATTCACATAGCAATACACAACGATGCATAGCACGAAGCAACATTCAAACAATTGAACACGTCCAAGCCCCGCCAAGTCAGTCCAACATCTGTCCCATACTCCCCGCTTTCGACCCGTTCAGTTGAAACCAATGACCCTGCTCTTCGGCCGCAGACTCATCACCGGCGCCCTCGGTTTCTTCGCAGTGACCTCCTTCTCCTCGACGTCAGACTCCTCGTCCTCGCTCTCCGACACATGGTGTCGCGTCGGCCGCTGCCGGAACGTCTGGCGCGGCTTCTCCTGTACAGGCGAGGTGGCTTCCTGAACCCGAGCGGCGAGGGGTACCCGCAGGGAGATAGCGCAGTCCGAAAGCTGCCGCACCACGTCGGCGTCGAGATCGATGTTGAAGAGGTCGAAGATATACCGCCGGACGGGCATCCGGTACTTCTGCGAGGAAATTGTGTGCAGAGCACGGTAGAACATACTGGGAGAAGTGAAGATGTGCCGGTATTCCGGCTTGCTCTTCATCCTACACACCCAATTAACCCATTGCACTGCTATGGAAAGTAAGATTGGACGTACTTTGTCAGTGTCCTAGACGCGGCGTTGGCAATGACCGTGTTGGCGAGGTTGTAGATCGCCGTCATGACCTCCATCTCCTCCGGGCTCTCCGGAGGGGCGAGCTTGCTGTCGTCGATAGCCTCGATTGCAACGCATTCCCAATCCGGCACCGAGACGAATTTGTCCACGTCGACCGGAACACAGAGGCCGGTGGGCAGACCCAGAGGTGAGAGTGTCGCTTCCCAGTGATAGTCGTCCAAAATCTCCGCGCCTTGAGGGGTGGACGAGATGAGGCCCAGCACGAAAAAACACGTTCTGTATCGACGATCAGATACATACCGAGATTGGAGAGATAGGAAGTTGCGCACCCTCGCACAGACAACACCAGCGACTGTTCTGCTATCTCCAAGATGGCCGGAATAATCTCTTCGTCCTCCAAGAACGGCAGTCCGCGATCCGTGGCACCGATGTTGCCCTGTAGTACCTCAGACACTGGGAATTTGAGAAGATACATGTAGCTTACCACTGCCCATAGGATGCTCTTCAGCTTAAGGATGAGGTCTTGATCCTCGCTCTCCAAACCATGTTGTCGGATGAAATGGGCAAACTCCACGAAATGACCTTTCTCCTGCAATACCTCACAGCCCAGGTCAGTCTTCGCCATCACACCGTAGAAGTGAGGCGGGACAATCCCATCGAACGCTCTGTGGAAAGCGAACTCAACGCATACTCAAGCAAAGGCGAAAAGATCCTCACAGTATATCATCCTCGTCCTCCATGGCGTTCTGGCTAAACGCCTTTGCAAGGAAGACCTCGATATGCACGACATAATGAAGGTTGCGTTCCTACTTTGCCGTCAGAGCGGCACGAGAGGATTCCGAATATAAACTCACATGAAACCACAGCTCCATCTCTCGCTCGATGTATTCTGCGGCATACAGGTACCGAAAGCCAGTTGGCGTGGACATGAACCTATACAATAGTCAGTCTCGTCGCAACCCAGGCATTGCAGGCACATACTTGAGCAGCAGTGGATGCCCGACTTCTCCCAGATGGTCGAGCGTAGGCTGCATCTCGACCACCATCTGCAGAACATCTTGGGACTCGCAAGCTCCTTCCAGGAACTGCACCGCCATCTCGCGCACTTCCATCGCGGGGTCATACAGCTGTGTTAAAAGCAGACGGAGCGTCCATGCGTTGGCTGTTGTTGTGCCACGGATGAGGGCACCTAAGCGTTCGGTCGCATAGCGGCGAATGTGCTACAGAACGGCAATCAGTCGTCATATGACACGTACGACGATGCATCTAGCTACCGGGTGGTTTGAGGTTAATGCCTTTGACAAGACGATTCGCGAATGACCATCACTAGAGGGAGAACGCAATCAATCTCCGCCAACTCCATCAGGAAGGCAGCAATACGTACATGCTAAAGTCGAGGTTCTCGGTTATACCTATAACGAGGTCCTCTCTACCCCGGAGCTCGGTAAGAACATAGAAGGCACTGAACAACTTGAACTTCTCCAAGAGCCTGTGAAGCGGTATGAGCCGTTTGCATCCAATAAGCACTTAAAGATTGCGTGACGGACTCTATCCCTTCTTTCCGTCTGCTCAGCGTCCCAAGCATCTCGAGATAGCCGTATGTGAGGGTGTCTTGCATCCGCTTCTTTGAAAAGACCGGGTCAGACGTAGGCGTCGGTGTTTGCTGTAGGACACGTTAGAACCATCACGGACCAAACTATAAGGCCGGTGCCTCACCGGATCCAGCTGGTCGAAACTCTTGTACAACTGTGACAAGAATTCGTCTTCGGCGAGAAACTTGACTCCGTCCTGACTCGCCAGGAGCGCGTTGAGCAAAGAACACCCCAGCCTCACCCATCGTACGTTCTGCTAGATGGGAAATCATAACATAAATTGTCTATTGTCGAGGTGAAACAAAACATAAGATCTACCTTCGTTTTCGGCAGGCCACTGAACCGATGGGCCATTGGGTGAAAGAATGACATCAGCTTCCGGATATATCTTGACACCTTGATTGCCTCCTCCATCCGCTTCGGATTATGCAGTGGGCCCTCGACGAGTTCCTGGAGGGTATCGAAGTTCCATTTTCCATGGTCCTTCGTCAGCATGACTTGTGTGTCAAGCAAGAACGCCTGGAAGGTTTTGTCGTCCATCTGCATCCTCATCTTCAACTTCTCCTGCTCGACGGCTCGTTGACCGCGACGTACGGCGTCTTCTACAGAGTTCGCCCTGCGCCGTTGTTAACAAGCTACATTCGTCACAAAAGGAACTTGTTGACATACCGTGGACGCCCGGAGTCTCCTTTGACGGCAGGCTCTAACCGCGCTCGGTGACGGTTGAAACTGTCAATGGCGGACAAGGCCGACGAGCCTACGATTCTGTGCTCATTTTCGTTGTAATCCGACGCCAACTGGAAGACACGGGGCAGAGCCTAGGATACGCATTCCATAAGAACGCTGATAAGGGAGGATAAAGGCGAGCCGCTCTACCTGGATCTTCGCCGCTATTGAGAGGGGCAAAACACGATTCGCTTTTTGCAGCATCTCTGCCATGAGCAGTGTGGCCTTTCGTGAAAGTGCAGAACCAACGCTGGACTCTTCGAACATGGATGTCAAAGCCTGCATTTGCATGCGTGAGAGACTACGAACATGAATGATTGGAAAACAGCTCACGTCGATCAGCCCTGCTTTGGTGAAAATCAAGATGAGTAATGCGATGTATTGGTCGGTTAGCTTGAGGGTATCTTGCGGTCGTAAGGGTATCTCATTGGAAGATTGCATGTTAGTGCTTTGTCTTGATCTACGATAGACTGATGGTATCCTCGTAAACAATCCATATGAATGTAAGGATGGACGTGACATTTACTCGTCAATCGGCGACCATCAATAAAGGCTCTGTGCCATTCTGGGGGTTTGATATTCAAGAGTTCGAAGAACATGTCGAGTATGACTTCCTGCACGGCCATTTGTCAATAGTCAATGCCCAGGTGTCTGAGACGATGGCACGCACCCGTGTCTCTAGCGAAGGTATTCGTAAGCAGTCGATGACGGTTCTGATCGCCATCTTGTCACTGATGCAGCAGTACATCAACCCTGCAAAATGGTTAGACCTCTACACGCCGCCAGGGGAATACGGGTGTACATACCGCTCCATGTTCGAAGCATAGACGAAACTATGCGAGCACATCCCTTTATTCGCTCAGTATGCTCGACGCCTTTGCCATACGCATCGGTAATGCCAGAGAGCGCGATCTGCTCCACGTTCAGGATCGTCAGGCCAGCCGCGGGAGACTATAAACAGCTCACCTCGAGGTCAGTGCCGGGGCGAAGGTATGCTCTCGTCCTCGGCGAGTCAATGATGTGCAAAAACGCAGCCGAGAGCAAAGGTCCCATCTCAATAGGACCTTCCGCGAGTGCGTGTAGCAGCACCCTAATGCCCCCCGTCCGTGCCATGAGATCGATGTCAATGAGCACTGTCCCCTTTCTATGTCAGAACAGTCCCACTATGCAGAAATGAACGAACTAACATATTTCTGTGAGTGTCTGGAGACAGATTGGCTTGAACGGGTCTTCCGGATACTCAGCTACCGCAATCAGCGCCCTCATCACGGTATCCGAGAGTGGGACTGTGCCAGTGCCAACAGCCGAGTGAGGGGAATGTCGCTCCGAACCTATTTCGACTATCGCACGAATGAGCTTGACGACCTGCTCCTTTTCCACCGCATGCTTGTTGTCGCGAGAAAGAGATCTAAAAGTGACGTTATCACAAAACCCCGAATTCTATGGGTCCTAAATCACAGGACGTGGAACCTACTTGACGATGAACCAATCCAAATTCTGCTCGCCGAGCCGTCTTACTGAATGGGCATCAACAAGGGAATGTCGCAGAAGCCTATAGGCTGTGGCCCGAGACTGCTTCGTTGCTTTGTCCGCAAGCGATGGGAGCACACTGAGGTTCATTCAGAATGCGGCCGGAACAAAGACGAGAACAATGCTACTCACGCTCGAACAACCTCTCCGACTTCAAGCTCGTACCTCACGCGTAGGTTCCGCTGGAGTATCCCGATAAGCTTGTTCATGGCCTCGACGCGCGCACGGTTGAGCTCCGCATCCGTAGCGGTAGCGAGATTCGGTAGAGTGGATGTAGAAGGGGAGGTGGATGGTGAAGGAATGGAGGAGCTATTTTCGTGCTGTCTTGCTAGATGAAGCAAGATTCTTATGGCACTGTTCGCCTGGTGCATCGCGGAAGGGAAGTCGTCTGGAAACTTTTTTTGAGCGGTGGGGGAGCAGAACCAATTCTTGGACATACCCTTCTCCGCACCTTCTCCCTTCCAAGTGACATTGGGTATCAAAGGCTGACCGGTAAACTTGCGCTTAGACCCGTTCGCAGTCTCATTGCTCCTCCCCCGCGGACGGCCACGACCTGCCACTGGAAGCCGAGTGGATACATATGGGTGAGTGCTCATGGATCAGAAGAACAACACGCTCACAGGTGTCTATGTTCCGCTGGATGGACATTATCTTCTGCCTGGCGGTGGCGAGTTCGAGTTCGACTTCACTCCTCAATGCATCCTTGAACATTCTCAATGAGCTCGCACGACAAGGAACACGTACGCGGATCTCTGTGACCATGATCGCGTAGAAACCGGGATGGAGTATTATCACATTGTGGACAACATTGATAGGTAGTACAAACGTCCCAGCGACTCGGAAGTGTCCGCGGAGGCAAATGAGCTCCAGAGCAGTAGCATATAATCGTCGTATGATCACAGAGATCCTAACCACGAGCACTCACAGTCAACGGCATTTGGAGTAGATTCTCTGCTCCCTCCTTAATCCGGTTCTCGACCTTGAGCTGATCGGAAAGGTACAACAACTGAAAGGGGGAACGCCCTGGTTAGTGTACCGAGCAAAGGATGCAAACCTGTATGGTACTATACTCACCTGTGCCTCCCTATCCCCCTCACCAAGTATGGTGCTATCCGCTGTCGCCCATGACTGCGGAGAAGTACTTTGAACGGTCGACGGTGAGACGGTGAGTGATGGGCCGCCATCAGTGGAGGCCCTCGGGATAGGGAGAGATCCATTGCCGTGGGGGTCGCCGACAGTCGCCGGCATGCTCTGAGATGATTCGGGTTGCTGGTGGAGCAACAGAAAGACGACGCAAGCTGCAGGCGACTGGCAGTTTCGGAACGGGAGATGAAGCACAAGGTTAAGCAGCAACTGCGCCTCTGCCAGTCAGTACTCAGTACTCAGTGGTCGGAATGGCGTCTAAGTAATGGCGCCCGTCCCACGTGGCTTCAGATCTGAATGACCGAGGACACACCAGCTTTCTCTCGCCACTAGTCACCACTCGTGCAACTTCATCCAACCGTCGTCCCCGTCACAATGGTATGCAACCTCTTGCATCGCTCTCTGGGACACTCGCTTATATGGTGTTTGTCACAGGCTCGTAATGAGGAGAAGGCTCAGTCAATGCTTTACCGGTTCCGCGAGGCCCAAGCCGCCGAGCTCGGGCTGGGGACCCGCAGTGACAGGAGACCGCGTATGGCGAGCGCGTGCAAGAGCCTGCGGGAGTGTGAGCGGTGGAGAGGAGAGATCCTGCGCGAAATCAGTCGGAAGGTGTCGAAAATCCAAGATTGTGCGTCAGCCAGACCCTCCCTTGCGAATTTCTCCTCATCCTTCTCTCCTGCATGCGTCATACAGCTGGGTTGACCGACTACGAAGTTCGAGACCTCAACGACGAGATCAACAGGCTTCTGCGCGAGAAGCGCCATTGGGAGAATCAGATTGTCACCCTTGGTGGTGCGAATTATCGGCGGAATGTGGCCATGTTGGACGACGACGGGAAGGAGGTGCCGGGGACGAAGGGGTACAAGTACTTCGGGCGCGCGAAAGAACTTCCCGGAGTGAAAGAGCTCTTCATGAGCAAAAAGACGGAGGAGGATGAGGAGAACAATGTTCAAAACTACTACAAGAAGTTCACAAACCAAGGCCCGGCATACTTTGGCGACTTGGACGAAACGGATGGGAAGCTGCTGGAGTTTGAGATGCACGCAGAGGAGGAAGGTACGTGTCTACTTCTACTGTTGGACATCCATCCACAATCCTATCTACATCCCTTTCTCCTCATACCCCTTGCGTGCCTCTCTTCAAACGGAGTCCTATCACCTGCTGCACCATCCTGACTTTTTAATTCTATACAGAGTGGAAAGACGCATACAACCACCTCCACACGGTCCTCGGTCTCGCAGACGACGAACCTATTCCTCCAATACCTCGTCCAGCGAAGCAGCGTGCGAACGTATCCATCACAGACGCCGGCACAGGACCGCCAGATCCCAAGCGCAAAGCACCAGATGAGGATGGTGACGTCGAAATGCCTGACACCACTTCCTCGGAAGTCTCAAAGCGCGCGAAGACAGATGGCGTGCCACCAGCAGCGGACGCGTCGAACTTGGCATCGGACGAAGACATGCTCACGCACGCAGAGCGGACGGCTGCATACATCCCAATTCTGTCGACGGAGGTTCTATTGCCACCAAAACTGCCCACACGCGAGGAGATGGAAGCGTATCTGCTAGAGCTAAGGAAGAAGGCCCTAGTAGAGGAGTACTTTGGGAACGAATCGGAGACGTGAGCACATTTGCGTCTCTGTTCCCTTGCGCTGTGTGTATTTGTATCATATGCCTCTTTGTGTAATGATTTGGATTTCAGCGGCACTCTCAGCTTACCGCAGCCTACTGTATGCCGTGCACCATGGCCAGCGAAAGATAAAACGCGCAACCATCAACCTCCATGCACAACCAAAACTCGCTACCTAACCTACGTTTCCCGATACTTCTAACCCTCGCTGATCTATCATACACCACCTGAGCTCACAGCCGTGTAGTCTCGTTCCCATCCGTTCTAGCGCTTACTGGGCGTACCGCTAGAACGTCTGGTGCATTTGGGGCTCGGATGGAGGCATTGTGACGATCAGTCACACCACGTGGGATGACTAATCATGCCGGGGCGGCAGCGCTCTCGCGTTTGTGCAAGCTCGCGACGTACATAGTCGCGAACTTCAACACGATGATTGTCCTGGGTCCAGACGTCAGTTCCCCAGGTTGGCCCTGCAGCGCGCATGTATTCGATTTCTTCTGGGATTCCTCCGAGAGTAAATTCAAGTGATGGAACCCCGAGTGAGAGAAAGCGGTCCAGTAAGTAATACCTGCAGCTGCCAGCAGGAACTGGAATATATAGTACAGCGTGCAGCAGCGACAGTGCGTGCCGACAATTGCAGTGAGCGAGCAACCAAGCCTCGAGGTGAGCGGCGAGCTAGAGGACATCGTCCACACCATGTCACTGTGTTTAAATTGCAGGCTGGGGCCCAAAGCCAGCGTGGAAGAAGCCTGAGGGTCCACGTCAACCAGCGCGAAGCCGCTCTTGTTCGCGTGAACCTATGCAAGCAAAAGCAATGTCGTTGAATCATTCACATCGACCTGCGCGCCGGAGCCGGCTCTTGTCTACATGATCATGAGTCCAACTCAACTCCTCATTTGCGCTCAACCAGAGCTTCTGCGGGGCTGTGCGAGGGTGCGTGATGACCATTTTCTGTCGACCCACAAACCAGATGATCTTGCTTCCAATTTCTTTGATAATTCCTCCCCTGCCCGACAGATTATCATCCTCGAGGCTCGCGCTACGCTGTGCTATGATGAAGCGAGTCCGAGCGCGCGGGTCTTCTGGTGTCGCGCAGGTCACCTTTGTAACGCCGGATCACGGAGAAGTGACCCGGGGTCACAATGCCTCCATCCGAGCCCCAAATGCACCAGACGTTATACAGCCCTCTCCCCCCGGCGCTCGTTGTCCTCCTCTCCAGATCTTTTCACGATCCGTTCCATCAATTCCCCCTTCCTTATCCGTCCTGAGGCTGTGGAGCGTAGCGAAGCTGCGAGTGCCGGGGGGAGAGGGCTGTATAACGTCTGGAGCCGAGACTAACAGCCGTGCCGCCTTCCTACCTTCCTTGCCGCGACCCTTAAAGCCCCACTCAATCTGATGGGCAACCTTAATCTTCACGCCCAGGTCCTCCGCGAATTGCCACACCAAACCGGGGTTCTTCTGGAAGTAACGTCCAACCATGACGACATCCGCTTGACCCTAAGAAGCACGACATCAACATCATCGCTGTGATCACCAGACCAATTCACTGCGAATGCGTACCTTGTCAAGACACCCTTGGGCGGTCTTCCCGTCCGTGATCACACCGACGGTGCTGACAATGATCTTGTCTCCGTGGGCCTTCTTCACAGCCTCGGCGAACGGAGCCTGGTACGCAGGGCCGCTCTTGACCTTCTGCAGTGGATGGACGCCCCCAGTGGAGACGTCGATGAGGTCGACGCCGTGGTCGGCAAGGATGCCCGCCAGGCGCACTGTGTCCTCGGAGCGCCAGGACGGTTCAACATCAGGAAGGGACTCCTCAAGCCAATCCGTGGCCGAGATCCTGTGGAGAGCAGGTCCGCTGAGTAAGCCCCTCACCTGCACCAGAAGCGCAGGAGTTCCCGCCAGACGCGCACGAAACCGGCAACTCGACTTACCGCAAAAACAAGGGCATGTCGGGCGGGATCACCGCGCGGACCGCGTCCACAGTCTCGAGCGTGAACCGGATGCGGTTCTCGAAGCTGCCCCCGTACTCGTCCGTGCGCTTGTTGCTCACGGGGCTGACGAACGAGTCGAGCAGGTACCCGTGCGCGTTGTGTATCTCGATCACGTCGATGCCCGCCTGCAGCGCGCGCTTCGCCGCCGCGGCGAACGCGCTCTTGATGCGCCTGATGCCCGCCCTGTCAAGCTCCTTGGGCACGGCGAAATGCTCGTTGTACGGCACCGTGCTCGGCCCGACGACGGCGTCTGGCCACCCGCCGACCTCCTCGGTCGCGAGCGCGCCCATGTCGAGCCACGGGGCGACCGTCGACGCCTTGCGGCCGGCGTGCGCGAGCTGGATCGCGATCTTCTGGTTCTGGGAGTGCGCGAACTCGACGATTCGCTTGAGGGGTGCGATCTGCTCGTCGGCCCAGAGGCCCGAGCACTCGGGCGTGATGCGGCCCTCTGGGGCGACGGCGGCCGCCTCGACAAAGGTGAGGCCTGGGCCACGCGTGAGTATGCCTCCCACTGTGGTAAACGAATTGGAGGTATTAGTCAAGGGCGGCAAAGGGATTAGTAAAGGAGGCAAAGGATAAGGATTAGTAAAGGCGGTCACCGGGACGTCGAGGAGCGCACGGAAACGTACAGTGTGCGAGATGCCAGTCCGTCAACTGCCCGTTCTGTGCTGAATACTGGCACAAGGGGGAGACCTGGGGGAATCGTATCGCGACGCCATTCATTAGTACCCAGCAGCCCTCCTACCCTCCTGGATGCCCGGTGTATACTCACCCAGATACGGTTGTGGAACTCAACGCCACGAATCTTGATGGGCTTGAAAAGCGTAGGGACCTTTTCTTGATCGTCTTCGACCGCGGTGCCCGATGGGGGGTATTGAGCGGGGGTATAGTAGGATATGCCTGGGGCAGGAGGGTTTGGGATATTCGGGGCCATGGGGGACTGCAGGCGGTACGGATATCGGAGCGGTTGGTTGTTTCGCTGGAAGACAAAGTAGGATAGGACGCCAACTTGCAATTGTAGTGCACCCGGCCAAGCACCCGGCTATCCAGTTGCCTTTACTTTGTTAGAGTGCTAGCGCTTCCGACCCTCGACGGCATCACCCGCCGGGGAGCTATGTCGTCGTGTATCACAATATGAACCTCGACGGCATCACCCGCCGGGGAGCTATGTCGTCGTGTATCACAATATGAACTACATTCACTCTTCTCCTCCTACCACGACCAGCGTGCGGTCTCCAGCCTCTTAGTTCCTTTAGGGCTTTAACAGGTTATGAGCCCTGCGCTCCTTCATTGCTATCTCGTCAATAACACACACTCTCTCATCCACTCCCCATCACGTCGCTCCGGCCGTACCCACCGTTTTTTCAAGGCGCATATAGTCAAGTCGCTTCGTCCAGGAATCCGCCTCTTCCCACGCGGTCATCCCGGGTGTCTCCCTCAGCGGTGCGACATCCTCTCCTCATCCCGAGCTCCCTATTCCTTCTGGGCATTTTCGTTCTGCTCGACTCTCCCCTGTCTGCTCTCCCCGCTTTTCGGGCATCAGAAGGGCCTCGTTGCAAGACTCTCATTCTCGCCCCATGGTACGGTCACCTCCGCGTCGCTCTCTCTTTTCGTGCCGTGGTCGCCGTCGCGCCATGGCCACCTTCTTTGCGTCGCGGGATCTGGCCCGCCATCTGGATAGCTCGGCTCCCTGCATCGAAGACTCAACCTACCCCTCGGACGTTGTTCCTGGCTCTGCCTCTCTCTCTCTCTTGGCTACCGGCGCCGTGTCTGCTAGTTTTTGCCTGGCGTTGCCCCTTCAGTTGGCCGACCAGTGCCTAGACAGACGAAATTCCCGGACTCTTTTCTGGCAACCAGACCCTCGTCTCCTCTTTTGGGTGGTCATCTTCCCGATGCTCCTCTCTCCTGTCGCACCCACACCATTCTCGCTTCGACAACATCTGCCCTCGGTGGTTGGCGGTCATCTCCCTTCGGCGACGCTTCGCCTATCCTCCCACTTCGATTCTCTTCGTCTTCGTCTGGAGTCTACGCGCTTTGCGCGCGCACAGCTGTTTTTTTTTTCGGTACGCCCCACATCCAACTCCGACTCGTCATTGTCCCTGCCCCTCCCTTCCCCACTCCTACGGCGTCACGCCACCCTCCAGTCACAAAACCCTTGGGGCGTCCTCCATCAACCTCTGTCCTACAATCACTCTACCCTTCCGATCTGGCGCGTTCCTCGCTGAACAACATACTACTCCGAGGGTCTCGCCGGGCACTGCATCGTATCTCGCCCGTTGTACCATTCCGTCGTCGCTGGCCAACCTGAGCACCCTCATCGTCACCTACGGCGGTGCACCCCCCCGCCCATCCTCATTCTATCCTGGCATCGATCCACTCTATCCTTCACCATCGCTTCGTTTGCGCGTGGTCCGCGCTTCTATCGCGTCACGCTTCCACGCGAGGAGGAGTTTCGTACTACGCTGTTTGGACTTGTCACGCTCGCGGAGTCTTCGTACGTGGCTACCCTTCAGGAGGAGTTACCTCGTTGTTTATGGTCCTTACTTACACATTCGTATTCTTGCATTGTATTCTTTTCGCTTTTTGTGCTGTTTACTTACATCCACATTCTGCTTTGTTCTATTTGGTCTGATTCATTACATACATTATGATGCTCTCGAGTCACCCCTCTTCTGCCTATGACTTTGTGTTTTCATTCCGTCTTCGGGTCGAGGAGGAGTGTTAGAGTGCTAGCGCTTCCGACCCTCGACGGCATCACCCGCCGGGGAGCTATGTCGTCGTGTATCACAATATGAACTACATTCACTCTTCTCCTCCTACCACGACCAGCGTGCGGTCTCCAGCCTCTTAGTTCCTTTAGGGCTTTAACATACTTATACTGACGAATCGTGCCGATAGGTGCCGTCAATCCTGGGATACACGTTACAGTAACGTCATAGGTCTGTGACTATCGAGTCCTGTCCAGGTTAAGATCGCGGGTCGGTTCTTCCACCGATAGCTCACCCGCATACAGTGACTTACTGTCTATTGTCAATACCACCTACCGCTCACTAGTGAACGGGTACGGACGGTGAGGGTGAGATTCACCGGTGGTGTATATTGTAAGAGCTACGCGGCATCAGGTCAAAACAAGTCTATGCCCCAAGCACTCATCCGCGATGAGCGCCGGCATGAGACTGTTGAGGCGATCAAGACTATACATTCTGGAATCTGCATGGCATTCAATACAATATGTAGTCATGATAATGAACCCAACCGAACCTTTTTCTCATGTGCATGTGCAATCGCAACCGAAAACTGGGAAACTAGAGGCTAGGGCCTTACTAATCAAGGTGATAACCCTGGGGAAAGTCGCGTGAGGCATGTAGGATCGGTGGGTCGCCAACGGGTTACTCACCGATGACGGCGCATGCAGCGCGTGCACCCGCATTACCAGTCTTCGTGGATTCCTCGTCGCCACCGCGTCCAAGATCATCAGTACCCTGGTTATGAGCATGAGCAATTAGCCTCAAGTGGATGTGGAGGATGTGACAAGATACGTACTGCATGAACGACCAGTGCACGGCTTGCAACACAAGCCATCCGTCAGTGCAACGCATACAAGGACTGAATGCGGCGGACGTACCCCACGATGCTCAAAGGGCCGTTAAGGGAAATCAAGTGGTCCTCGAATGAGAAAGAAGCCACACCCTGCGAGTCCGCCTCAATGTTGCCCAGGTCCCCCACATGCCTGTTCAAATCTGTGGGAGCGCCATGTATCCTCTCGAAGGGATTGAAGTGCGGTCCCGCGGATGTGCAGCCATTGCTCAAGTCTCCAGAAGCACTAGTCAAGGAGCGTAAGGAAGCCCGTATGTGGAAGGTAGCGGTGGATGAATGCATGCGTACTGGATATGGAAACCATGCTTGGCCGAGGACTTGAGGTTCTTGACCTCGCCGGAGACTGTGACTGGTGCGGTAGGGAACGGTTGGGAAAAGGTGACCGTTCCGGTGACGGTCTCGCCGTTCAGAACGGCGACAGCCTGTAAGATGCGGTGTTGATCCGTTAGGGCCATTAGACGTGATAGAAGAGGGAAATGTGGACCTTGGAGACGACAGGAATGGGGAGGACTTCGTCTTGAGGAATGGTGCTTCGGGGAAGGATGAGCCAAATGATGAAGACGGCAATGAGGGTGAAGGAGGCGGTGATTGCGAGGCGAGGCTGCCTAGAGGACGGACGGATGGTAGCAAAGTCCATGGTTTGAGCCTTTTCAGCAGGGTAGCCCAGCATGGGAGGGAGGAGAGACGACGATGGCGGAAATGCCGCAGTGGTCGAGAAGATCACACCGGGAGAGGCCGCCTCGGTCTCCGGCCGAGCCATCACGTCGACGTCATCCCGACCTCTGAGTCCTCCACCTGGGAAGGTCGTGGAGCCAAGGGTGGGACCAACATTGGTCCTAGGCGCCCCAGGTTTGGTCCTGATTGGTGCGCGCGATTGGTCCAGGCGCTTATTTTGGTCGACCAATCCGGGGCACGTGATGCCGGAGATAGCTCGCGAGGGCACTCGAGGGTCGATGCAACCGGTTTGGAAGCTCCTGAGGACCCAGTGAGAGACAGAAAATATGTTTCATACCATAGCTGAGCACACAGTATAGTAGTTAAGTATGGGAAGCCAAAAATCTGGGGCCATAACAGCATAAGAGTCAACGAAAACATAATGCAAACTGCGTCATAACGAGAGGACCTGGTGAGACGACATTGGGCACGTCTGAAAGGTGCGCTTAACCACTTTCAAATGAGCTCAGTATCAGAGAAAACGGTGGAGAATTGGAGGAGGAATCGTCGTCGCAAGATCGCGATGAGCGCCCCAGCTGGTGGACCCCCATTGCAAACGCAGTAGACCTGCATAGGAGGGAATAAAAATCGCGAAAAATACATTTCAAATAGGGAAGAAGTAAAGCCCAATACCGCAAAAGAATGCGTAGAAAACGAATAGAAATTGAAGGAGATATCAGGTTTGGACCAGCAGAATGCTTGCGGGCAGATCTCAAGCTCAAAATCGAACCGGGGCTTACCTGATGAGCCTAGACAGCATCCATACACCTAATGATATTCATATAGACATAACGCGATGGTTGAAGCCGCGGGAATCTCAGATGCAAAGGAGGGAGAAGCTGGGAGATGTGTCTTGAAAGCCGCAGCCGCAGACCGAGACGCGGCGGCGCGCGCCGCCGCGAGAAGCCAGTCAACACAAGCGTATTTTGATGAGCCGAGATAGCCGATTATACAAGTGGCAACGGGGGAGCCGGAGGGAAGGGTGTTGGTGGCGGGGAGGAGAGCGCGCCTTCGGCGGGCGACCTCGAGCGAGCACCCTTGGCAGCTTTCCGGCCGCTTCGCGGCCCGACACGACCCTTGGCATGACCAACTTGCCCCACAGGGGAAGGTCGTGGAGCCAAGGGTGGGACCAACATTGGTCCTAGGCGCCCCAGGTTTGGTCCTGATTGGTGCGCGCGATTGGTCCAGGCGCTTATTTTGGTCGACCAATCCGGGGCACGTGATGCCGGAGATAGCTCGCGAGGGCACTCGAGGGTCGATGCAACCGGTTTGGAAGCTCCTGAGGACCCAGTGAGAGACAGAAAATATGTTTCATACCATAGCTGAGCACACAGTATAGTAGTTAAGTATGGGAAGCCAAAAATCTGGGGCCATAACAGCATAAGAGTCAACGAAAACATAATGCAAACTGCGTCATAACGAGAGGACCTGGTGAGACGACATTGGGCACGTCTGAAAGGTGCGCTTAACCACTTTCAAATGAGCTCAGTATCAGAGAAAACGGTGGAGAATTGGAGGAGGAATCGTCGTCGCAAGATCGCGATGAGCGCCCCAGCTGGTGGACCCCCATTGCAAACGCAGTAGACCTGCATAGGAGGGAATAAAAATCGCGAAAAATACATTTCAAATAGGGAAGAAGTAAAGCCCAATACCGCAAAAGAATGCGTAGAAAACGAATAGAAATTGAAGGAGATATCAGGTTTGGACCAGCAGAATGCTTGCGGGCAGATCTCAAGCTCAAAATCGAACCGGGGCTTACCTGATGAGCCTAGACAGCATCCATACACCTAATGATATTCATATAGACATAACGCGATGGTTGAAGCCGCGGGAATCTCAGATGCAAAGGAGGGAGAAGCTGGGAGATGTGTCTTGAAAGCCGCAGCCGCAGACCGAGACGCGGCGGCGCGCGCGCCGCCGCGAGAAGCCAGTCAACACAAGCGTATTTTGATGAGCCGAGATAGCCGATTATACAAGTGGCAACGGGGGAGCCGGAGGGAAGGGTGTTGGTGGCGGGGAGGAGAGCGCGCCTTCGGCGGGCGACCTCGAGCGAGCACCCTTGGCAGCTTTCCGGCCGCTTCGCGGCCCGACACGACCCTTGGCATGACCAACTTGCCACCCACAGTTGAGACGGCCCGCGATCACGTGGACGACGCGAGGGCGGTTGGGAATGGCCCGGTGCTGTGGTGGCTTGCAGTGGCTCTCCTGCCCAGTGCCCACCACCGTCCGCGTCTCGTTCTACGGTCCACAGCTTGGTTTCTCCTCTCTTGCATCCTCACGTCTCAATCTACCCCTGTGCATGTCCTCTGCCCAGCCTAAACCTGCCTGGCTGACCGACGAGCTTGCTGACGTCGAGGAATGGATCGATTGGCAAGATGAGGGCCAGTCTCTTGACCCCGACCAGTCTGGTTCAGAACTCTCCTTCACTCAGCCTCTGGGCTCGGTTCTCGTACGCAACAGTGACCTTGGCTCCTCCGCCGGCACCTCAGGCACAGATGAATCCGGTGGTACGTTCATCGTTCGCGAGGAGCTGCCTGCTGTACCTCTCTTGCCCAAGACCCCCGGTAGGAACAAGAAATCAGCGGTCAAGGATTTTTTCAGCCCTCTAGCACTTGAGAAGATGTTTGAACCACCATCCCCTCCACAGCAGCACGCATCTTTGCCATCCGGGTCACGAACTACAGCTGCCCCTGCCATTCCATCCCGTCTATCTCAAGTCCACCTTCCGCCCTCCGAACCTTCGAACCTTGAAGACGACGATCGACCCGCCTCTGCTGTAACAGTTCCGACCGAGGATCAGGAGGGGTTGAGGGTCGAAGGCCTACAAGGCCAATTTACTTTTACCGCTTCTCGTCCAAGCCCCTTCAACCCCGCAGGACCTATCCCGGACGCCCAGAGCACTCCGGGACTCCCCAACGCCACCCGCTACCTTAATCCTCCCCCCACAGATCCCCGACTTCGCCTTTTCCAGTTCCAATATGATACCTTCACGCGCGATCACCTATCCGCAATGGTCGACTCCATCGCCGTGAACACGCCGTCTGGAGACGGAGGACCCACCAACCACAGCAGCCAGCGCACCACGCCCTCGGGTCTCTCGCCAGTTGAAGAAACCAGCTTCTCTCGCCTTCGCAGTGCCAAACGTCTCAAGTTGAGTCCTGCTAGCGATTTCAGCGGGGAGAAAGGTGATGGAGCTGCTATCATAATGCGTCCCGTCTCGCGAAGAGACTATGTGGGCGAATCCAAGAACCTCATGGATCAGATCCGCCAAGCACGCGACTTTTCTACTGTCTCTACTGTTGCGACCGCGCGGTCACCTGCTGCTCAAGCGCCGGACCACCTTGTCAAGGAACAACCACCTCTACGTGCGTAAATGTTTGTAGTACGCAACTGTTGCTAGGTTTTGACCGTGCTCCTTGTAGGGAAACCCTCTTTCCTCGCGGTCCCAGAGAATGGCTCCAGTAGGGACCCTTCGCCGAACGGCACGACATCGTCAAAACGCTCTGGCTATTCCTCGCTAGGTTACAGACAACAGGCCGCCAGTCTCATGGCTCAAATCAGAAATGATATGAAGGGGTCGAAGCGACTGTTTTCTGGGGACACCGAAGCGTCTCACCTTCGCAACGACGACGTTACGGAGGCGTCCTCGATAGTTTCCGCAGATCTCACAGTCCCATCTCTTCGCTCCCGCAACGGCGACTCAAATGCACACGCACGACTTCGTAGACCAAGCGAAGCGCTGTCGCAAAGTCGTCGCCCCTCCACAGCGGTACCCAGTAGAGTGTCTAGTGTATCGCGAGGCAAGCAACGCGCAGGTTCAAGTCCACGGTCAAGTCCGCGCAAGCCGTCGACTGTGCGCCCCACCCACTCCACCCGCCCTTCCGGAGACCTTACGCGGGAGCTCTCAGAGGATCTCGCTCACATGTCCATTGGCGAGACTTCCCGCATGCTCTCCCAGTTCCCCGCACCCCCAGCATCTGGCTCACTTCCACCTCCGGTCCGTCTCGTTACCGCCTCCACATCAACTGCGCCGGGTTCTCCTGTCAAGCCCAGCCCTGGAAATCTCGCCCCGCCCCCCGTCCCAGCATATCCGTCGTCGTCGGTGCGTGTTGGTCGCAACGAAGACCTGACGCGCTTCGTATCCTCTAGTACGGCATCGGGCACAACGTTGACCACAGGAAGCGCCGATTCTTTCGTGAAGCACGCTGGACCGAAGCAGATGTTGCAGATCACTCCTCACGACGTCGGGGCACTTCCAGACAGGGTCGGCAAGATGGTGTTCGACCGGGTTATGATGCGATGGGTGAAGGCTACCGCACTCGCTACTGCTGGAATGCCCGAGCTTGAGGTGTGCGCTGGTCCCGGATCTGCCGGTGCGGGGATGACAGTGGGAATGAGTCTGGCGCGAAATGAAGAGGAAGACCAAGACAACGAAAGCGAGGATCCCTTCCGCGATATTGAAAGTCTGCGGGAGGAAGAATCGGACGAACGTGTGGAGAATGGCGACGAGGAGAGTCAGGCGGTCCAGGAAGGGGATTCGATGGCTCTGGAAAAGAGCCGGATCGAGGAGGTGCTGGACGAGGAGGCCGAAGATGAGGAGGAAGCTGAGTTGACGTCTTTCTCGACTGACGGGCCGTCGCACGACTTCACACAGGACGTCCCGATCGACGATGTCGAGGACGTGGATACGTCATACACGGAAAGCGATATCTCTCACGATCGCGAAGAGGGCACTGGGAGCACGATCCCAACTGCGACCTTAGACCTTCAACTAGATGGGCCTGACGTTGGTATTGGAATCGATGACGAGTCCACCGCTGAGCCGGCCTTCGCCGATACTCCTCCCCGTTTCATCGCCGCCGCCCCTTGTTCGGCCACCTCAGTGACGCCCGATCCACTCAGTCGAATCAACGTCGGGCCAAATGTGGCCGCGAATACTCCTGCACCCCGCTCGGTGCTGAAAAGCGCCAGCGCAACGCCCATGTCGGCCTTGAAGGACCCCAACCGTGCACGTATGCAAACTCCAGCAAACAAGATCGGTCATCGACGATCGGTCAGTTTCTCTGACGGCAAGCGCGATGGGCCAATCGTGGGCATTGGGCGGAACATCCCCACCCCAGACGGCTCCGCAATCGGCGAGGAAGAGAGTCCTCTGGCATCGGGTTCACGAACAGAGGACAGGGGTAGCGCGGTCCTTGTCCAATCTGCGCGGTCCAAGAGGATTGCGGAGATGCTTGGGGATTTGGAGAGCACGGGTAGGTACAATAACCCAAGAGACATACCGATGTGTCCGCTAATATTGCACCATAACCAGACGCAGAGGAAGACTCGCCCTCAAAAACCAGCACCTCATCGCGCCCCCATGCAGACGAGCTCCATCCTCTCCAACAGCGGTGGCCAAGTAGAGGACCCGGTGCGCCATCTAGCGGGATTGCGTCCCGTGAAGTCTCTCGCCGTGTTTCCGCAGCATCTCGGTCGACGCCCAATCTCAGTCGTGCAGGGGGGGATGCTACATTCCTCACGGAATGCAGTTTCGGAGTGGCGCATGACCGATTAGTGCAAGTGATAACGGACGTTCAGCCATTCGAGCCGTATTGGGAGGAGCTCACCTCCATCGACCTTTCGAACCGCCACTTGGACAGCACTGCGCGGCTGAAGGAATTCCTCCCTCGACTCGATTCACTTTCTCTGTGAGTAATCCATTTCCCCGTGTCCCAACAGAGTACAAGGAGTGGGCCCATGCGGAGGCTCGGGTGAGCCCTACCTTAAACCGCCAGTCATTCTCATGGGGGTAATAATGAGGGATGCAAAGACCGAAACCACCGAGAGGAAGGCGGCGGTAAGGGGCCCGTCGCCCAGTCTAGCCAAACGAAGCCTAGGGAACTGGGATTGCCGGCGGCCGGTGGCAGCAGCTGATGCAAAATGACACCTGCAGGAACTTCAACCAGCTCTCCTGGCTTAGCGGTGTCCCTGGCAATGTGCGGACACTCTCCGTTGCGTCAAACCTGTGCGTACGCTCTGTTCCCGCCGATTGGGTTTCTTGCTAATTCACCAAAATATTTGTCTTGTGGTCTACCAGCCTTACCGGGGTCACCTCATTTAGCCACTTGCTCAATCTTGAGAACTTGGATATCAGCCGAAATCGCATCGACTCGCTCCGTCGTAAGTTCCCGGATTGTAATTATGTATTGATCGGCATGCTTACACACTGTGCCTTATTCCATTTTTTGCTCTACAGAGTTGGAGTGCCTGCGACATTTGAGGGAATTGCGAGCTGATGGCAATCGGATCGATAGTGTCGACGGCCTTCAGAAGATGGACGGGCTAATCAAGCTGAGCCTGCAAGAGAACACCATCCGCTCCTTGGACCTTCGTGACTTCAAGTGGTACGTTCACGTACACTTCACTTCATCTATCAACCACCATCTATTATCTTTGTTCCTTGGGCGTCGCGTTCTGTTCTTCCGCAGTGTGCACAACCTTTTGTGTGGAATTGTTCTCAGGCTCACTTATGCAGACTGTTGCCGCTTTGTGTCCGGATAATTTCGGAAGGGCGCGTCATCTATCACGTCCAATAACGAGATACTCACACCGACTTTGTTTGACAGGACTCGGCTAGAGATGTTGAATGCGAGCCAAAACAGGATAAGCATCATCGGCGGATTGACCTCTGTGCCATCACTCGTTGCACTCAATCTTGGTGAGTGGTCCGGGACTTGTCTTTATCCTTCACTCTCTCGTTCCGCCGCACCGGGCATCGCACTGGACGTGGTGGGAAGTCAATGAAAGCGTGTAGTGTCCGAACATATATTGAGCGCTGCGGGTTGATGCCCAATGCCTCAAGCGATAGTCGTGCTTGGCATTGGCGTCGAGTCTGAGGCGGAGCGGGTGGTGGTGGTGGTGGTGGTGGTGGTGGTGCAAATGCTGACACTTACTTGGCGACCGCACAGACAACAATCTACTGGGCGAATTTGAGCCTGAAGGGTCGATGCCCCGACTGCGGATCCTGCGGCTGAGCAACAATCGATTGAACAGCGTGAACGCTGTACCGTTCCCAAACCTTCGCACCCTGTATGCTGACAACAATACACTGGGGACGATTGTGAAGGCATACCGGCTAACGAAGCTAGAGAACCTGAGCATCCGGAATCAGAGCGGACGAGCTGGACTGTAAGTGGCCCAGATTGGAGCTGAGACGCAGTCCGAGGACGATTTGGTGCTCGGAGTTCTGTGCCCCTTCTTGGAGGGTTGGTTTGCTGACGCGAGCAATCTGTGAATAGGACGGTATCGATCCGAGACGTGCGTGATGTGAAGCGGCTGTATCTGTCTGGTGCGTCTTCTCTTTCTATCCTATGGGCGCAAATCCATGCGGGCGGACCGGTGGAGGCGTGCGCGGAACCATCGGTTGCTGACCAAGCATTCTCAACTTCATGAACGGTCATGAACGGACGTATTTGGGCTGTTGATACAGGCAATCCTCTCAAGGCCGGCTTCCTGGCCGATCCATGCTACAACCTGGTCTACCTGGAGCTTGCTGCGTGCAGGCTGATGAGGCTGCCTGGGGACTTTTCACGGATGGTTCCCAATGTGCGGGTCCTGAACCTGAACTACAACTTCCTCGAGGATCCTGCGCCGCTCGAGGGCCTGAGCCGGCTGCGAAAGCTGACCATCATTGGCTCGCGGATCAAGGGCGCGAAGCAGCTGATACGGATCGTGCGAGGCATGACGGACATGGAGATGATTGATTTCAGGTGCGTCCTCGGCCTCCTTCTCGCCTCCCGTGCCCTTCCCTCCCTTCCAAGACGCCCGACGCCACTCTCACG
Source organism: Ganoderma leucocontextum (assembly GCA_020736865.1). NCBI lineage: Eukaryota > Fungi > Basidiomycota > Agaricomycetes > Polyporales > Polyporaceae > Ganoderma > Ganoderma leucocontextum. Next base: position 2,150,944 of record JAHKGY010000006.1, read on the forward strand.
TGCACGCACCGAGTGGCGCCATGCCCTGCTTCGGCCTCGCGTAAATTCGCTGGCCCTCCCCCGTCCTCTCGCTTGCCTCGCCGGCGGTTTGTCGCCACCGGCGGGCTCGTTCGTTGCTTTCCCTGCATTGCCCCCACCCTCCCCTTTCTGGCTGTGGCTGACATGCCACACAATCTCCCCTCTCCGTCGCCCGGCTCCCCGACTCTCGCCTGCCACCCACCGCCGGTCCTGTTCCCACTGCTGACCCACCCTTGGACTCCGCTAGGATGAATCCGTGCACCCTCGGGTGGTATCTCCCCCTCCTCGTCAAGGACCTCCCGGGCGCATTGCAACCGTCCGACCGAGACCATCCTGGGGACCTTCCTGCCTTGCAATCACCCCAGTTGGGCGGCGCGCATCCGGCCGAAACAATTATCCTTCCTTTCGCCTCTTCGTTTCACGATCCTCGCTCCCACCGCCCCAGTAATCGTGAAGAGAAGAAACGACCCTGGTCGGACTCGAGTTCGGACATTGCTCCAAGCACCGCGGTCCACGGAGTCTCCCCAAACGCTCCTCATACAGTTGTCGCCCCCATCTCTGATTCAGATTCCAGTGGCGGCGGCGGCGTAGGCACCGGCAGCGCTGGCGACACTCAGCAGCATCGTGAACGCGATCAGAATGAGCTCGTCTGGCGCGAACTCGATGCAAAGTTCCGCAGGGATCTCCCAGACGATGCCTACGTTGGCCGTCTCGCCTACCGTGGCCTCGTCATGCGCGCCTGCCCCAAAATCGTCATGCTCGACGGCATCCAGGTAGAGCGCAAGGAGCGCGACAAGGCCGAGCGTCTCCTTCGCAACATTTTTAGTGCCGGAAAAGCCAAGGATGCCGGCTTGTCCGGCGTCGGTATCGAGCTGGAAGCCACCAAGAGCTAGCGCCCTTCCAATCCCCATTTCCCTTCCTAGCCCCCACCGCTATTCACCATCGCCCACCTTCGCGCGTCTAGGCGGGTGTGTGGCTCAAGTGCAACCACTGCTCGCCGTGCAGGGCTGCACGTCCGTGTGCTTCTAGCCTCTGGCGTGGATGCTGGCCGCCTTCCAGGAGCGAGTAGGGCCATCTAGACCTTCTCATCTTCCGACAACGCAACCCTACAATCACTGCGCCGCGCCTAGGTATTCACGATATCATCGTCGGGGTCGCTGCCGGCGCGATGTCTCCCCCATCTCCGAAATAGCCGGTGCACGGAAGTGCACGGTTTAGGCTACCTTACATCACACACGTCACCCACCTAGGTAATTTGCCAGGCAGCAGCATAAAAAGACACGGATGTGGACACGGGGTCGCCACGCTGTGCAGCTGCTAGCCGCTGGCATTGTGTCGTATCTTACTCTTTCAATGCTTGGTCACCGATGAGTCTTGGGACGCCGTGTTTGACGATCTACTCTACCTCTGTAACATATCCATTGCATTGAATTACTTACTGCTCAGGTCGATCGCACTACACTTTACATACCACATCCTATAACATAGTGCAACTCATGCTATTTGACCCTACGCCTGATTCAAGATCGTGCCGACAAGTAAAGGGAAGTCTGACCTCAGGCTAAGAAATCACCCCTCTCCTGGCAAATAAGACAACATGTGTGACCCACTAACGGGACTTGTCCCAGCCCGGGAATCCACACCATGATGCCTGGGGAAAGTCGGTGCGTGCGGCGAAGAGTGGAATGGTACAGAACCGTCCACTTTATGAATCGCTTCCGAACAACATGCAAGACGCGGTTGCCGTGGGTAGAGGGTCCTACAAATTGGTGACGGCCCGATCTCTAGACGTCCCACGAGGTGCCATCCGATGGCATCCGCAGGTAGAATTTCCTTTCTAGCTCCAATAATATACAAACCAGCATTCAACTTCGGTACTTCGTACGTGTAGTGGGTTTCTGTCCTCCCTGTCCGCCTCTACGCCTAACCGTCAGCTAGGGAACCCATGAACTAAACATGGCAGCTCCACCAACCGTCCTCACGCTGCCGCCCGTGTATTTAAGTAGCCAATAATCCCTCAGGCCGCCGCACAAGCTCCGAGCGTGTCCGCGTCCGGTTTCAATTCATATCTGTAGACATTGCGCCAATTGAACAAGTGCCCCGAGGGCTGAAGAGCCGGGACCGCCAATCAGGCCATGCGTTCCGCTCCGCTACGCTAGCTGAGTGGAGAGTGAGTAATATTGGTTCTTCAGAGTTCGGGAGTACAAAGCGCGGTGACGGTCCACGTCTAACCCTGCCAAAACCGTCTGCCTATCGAGTCGGTACCCTTCGGCGTCCTTCAATTGCATCAAATATCTCCCCGACACTGCTAGACATGAAGCGTACACTGCAACTTTTCGACAGAAGTGGCCCATGTTGCCCAGGTGCGCTAATCCTGCTGCGCTCTGGCCTCTCGAGGCGGCACGACCACTACAACCGTGTAGTCACCGCCGGATTCCGATCCTTCAGGCCCTCAGGCCCCAAACCCCCGACCGCCGCCGCTCGCAATGAACGTTCCGCTCGAACGCATTAACCATGCGTGTCTCCCCGTGGCCACGTGGCTAACTCACATTCTAGCCTCCCGGTTGTCCTCATTCGTTCCGGTCTCGAACGCGCCACCCTTGTAACCGTGGTTAACACACCCGAAACACCCTTCCGCAGCCGCACCGCGGGTAGGCTGAGTACGCGAACGACGACCGGAAGGCACGCAGGGGGGACGAATTTCGACGTTCAACCGTCAGGGTGCTTCCGTGAAGACATTCGATCCATGCAGGGACTACTACTGGAAATCTGATGTGGGGTTGGTTTGTTCACGTTCGTGGCGCGCCACGTTATTAATATTCGGTTCGAGCAGATGCGAAAACTCACTAGAAGTCTCATAGATCCGTTCCCCGTCGAAGGCAAGCCTAACCATTGGCAATACGAGTGGGGAGGGTCGAAGAATCCCTGGTTGCGAGGCATAGCGACGGAGAATTGAGGCTATTATCTGCATTTCACGTTAGGTTGACTATCCCGGTGCACGTGGCTAGAAACTTAGGGTTCGATACGAGGGCGATATGCGCTTTGCGTTTACTCAGGGGGGATGGGTGCCCTCAGGAGCCTCCCTTGAACTTGTGGGTATCTAGTACGAGAGATGCAATGAGCACAAGACAATGTGCACGATCTGCAATACGAACGATCGGGGAATGGAGAGGAAGCTGGAACAACCCAACACCATCATATTCGGGCAAATCGGCCTCCCCCACATCTCCTCCCACGCGGGCCGCGTACCACAAGATGTCCCCGGGAAGACATCCGCCTCAGCGCAGGGCCCGGAAACGAATCACCAACGCAATTACCCATTTTAAGCATATCCAAGCTTTGGTGACAAGTGCAAGAGAAGCTCCGTACGCACGTCGGCTAACAAGAGCCGTGTGTGCCCTGGCTGTGATGACGGCACAGGGGCATTGGGGTCGGCGCGATTTCCCGCATTTTCCAGGTCCGACTAGCGGACTAAACGATACTTAGCCGTGCACCGCGACACCACAAACACATACGGCCAGTCCATATCTGGAAACTGTTATTGAAAACCCGTAGATAGCACCGTAACCGGTCGTCAATCCTCTGTGCGCGGCACAAGCAGCGTGAGATCCTCTACAAATGCGCACCCTTTTGTCATTCGGTGTCGGCGCCGGAATGAAGCATGCGCTTTTGACTTGGTCGTCCCGCCACAACATCGGGGCCCAGCGCTGTTGAAGGTGATACGACAGCGATTCGTGGCTAGGCGCACAAGACAGGACTGACCTAGGACCGCAGAGAGGGTGCTGAAACTGGCAGGCGAGCAGTGCTTCGACCCGGAGCTGAACGAACGGCGGTGTCAGTGCGGCGAGGGGCAGAGAGTGGGGGCATGGTGACGAGATGACACATTGGCGCAAGGCTCATCGCGCATCTTGTACGTACACCGTACTGCGCACCGGTAACGCGCTGGCACAATCGTTTGCTCACAGGCTCTCAGCGCTAGGCGACGGACGACATCGTTAATGAAATCAAGTCAAAATGCGGCAGAAGCGAGTGGTGCCGACATCATCGTCCTTCTCAGTCTTGCAGGCGGTCACAGCGCTGATATGATACTTACCGTGTACGTGCCGCGGAAGGTTCCAGTGAGTTAAAGAATTGTTGGACGATGACAGTTTACTGTAAGAACCCACGTCGAAGTGGAAGGGAACGCCCACACATTGATCACCATCGAAGGAATTCCCAGAATGACTGTATGGTGTTCGTGGGCGAAAGATGGACGGCGACCTCGCTGCCTTGGAACCACCAGCGGGCGATGGGGCGGGTGCTGTGCGTTTCACCGTCGTTATCAAGACTACGGAGCGAAGATGGGTTACGACACCACAAAGCGGCGAAGTTGGGGTGGGACTTCGACGTCTCCAAGCACGAAGACAGGAGCGCGATCCCACCTACGCCGGGCACTGGAGCCTGTGAGTCCGGCATATAGAGGAGGCGATAGTGCTGCTCAGCGCAGCCCAAGGCCACAAAACCCGGAGTGGTGAATACAGCTGATGGTCTGTTACGACATGGGACGGAAAGCCGATAGATGTAATTCGTCCGTGACGAAAACTGCGGAAGGGTTCAACCTATTTAATCGCCCAGAGGATGTGCATCATTGTCGCGAGGAGCGGCCCAGCACACATACCCAGAATGCGAAGATATGGATTAGGAAGCGAATAAGCGAGGGCGTTCCGGAACAGCATACAGGGACATTGTTGGGCAGTATTGCTGGCTCAACAGCCGGTGCACGGTGGGCATCCAGGAGGAGAAAACGGCAGCATCAATTGGGTCCGCCCTCCATCTCGGAACACTGCACAGGAAGATCGGGCGCGTACAGCGAGCGTCCCCCCTGCGTGCGCGATGCCGAAGGAAATGAATCGTCCGCAGCCGCGCTGGCTGGCAAAGACGACTTTGAGCGTGCCAGGAGACGGATGCGAGAGCGAGATGCGGCATCCACGCAGGGTTCCGTCAGCTTTTCGAGTTTGCGCACCCTGAACTCGTGAACCACAGGCGATTGGAGTTATTGCTAGCCGCGGGCGCTCATCGCAAAAGAAGCATCGACCTGGACTTCAACCATTCCCATCCCCGCGCTCCACCGCGCTCTCGTCCACGGGAGGAGGCCTTTCTGCCCACGCCCGCAGACCGACGAAGAGGAAGAACCCCCGGGCCTGCGACATTCACTGCTGGACAGATAATCCGCCGTGTTTGTCGCAGGCAGATCACGTACTATATCGCCCTCGCCCATCTGTCGCAGATGGAATGACAATCCGATCGTCGTTCTTTCGGCTTGCAAACTTTCGAACCTTCAAACCTGCAAACCTCTGATATTCCCCTTGACTATCAGCTGTCGCGGCCTGTCTGACAAACAGCAGACTTGACTTTGTGAGCCGGACCTCGCCCCCCCTCCCCGGACCAGGGACGCAAACCGTGCACGAGCTGGAACGTCTCCAAATCGCTCGCGGTTCGGCACCTGCACCGGGGATTCCGCGAATACAGACTCCGAGCGGCGCCGATTCGTCGCGTCGCACTTTGAGCTGAATGCCGAGGGTTGGAGCGTGCGCGCGAGCGAGGTAAAAGATGATGGAGACTGGGGAGCTTTTCCACCCGAGAGCTTGAGCAAGCTCAAGGACACGGCGCGGGCAAAGTTGGCAGCGCCGAATGAGGACACGCCGCCGCCCCGCCGAGTGGTCTTGGGCGGGTGGCTCGGCTTCCTGAGGCAGGGCGAGTGTGATCCCTTGATCAGTGGTGGAGCTTCGTCGAAGTAGAAGATCCAGGGACGCACGCTCACTGGGCAGAACATGTCCATGCCCGGCACGTCCATGCCTCCGCACGCCCGCACATAGAACAGGGTTTGCTAAAGCCAAACGGGAGCCAAGCCGGGTCCCATGGTCGCTCCGACGGTCTTCTGGTGCTTCATCGTCGTCGATGCCGTCCCAGTCTAGAATGTTCAGAGCTCCAGGCAAGGGCGGACACGAAGGCTGAGTCTAGAGCGTCGGCGACCGCGGTCGGCGGCGAGAGCGAGATCGGCTGGGATCCATCGTCCGAGACGGGACACGGTCGGTATCGACGGTCGGACTCTCTGCCTCAAAGTTGGCCTCAGCCTGGGGGCGTTGTTGCCGGGCGGGGGAGTAGCGGTAACGGTTCGGGGGCGCGTTGCGGCGCTTGGCCGGGCGCCAGTGTAAATGAAAGCCATGGCCAGACTGCAATGGCAGGCTCTGATCATGATCATCGACGAGGGCGCCCCCCCCCCGTGGACTGGGGCATTTCGGTATCCGTATGGAGAACACAGTGGAGAAGCTCTGATCATTTCAAGTAGATTTCACAGGGATCCAGGCGAAGGGCAGGAATGGGGTCAGCATTCGCGATATCCGGATGTGGACTCATCCTTCCTTGCCAATATTGCACCCCCCCACGGCGAGCAGTCCCAATCTACCACAGTATCATATACACCCGTACGTATAGCCGGATAGAAAGAATCACAGGCGACTATGTGTGCTCAGAGAATGCAGTATTACAGGTACCACTAGCAAAGAGCATCACCGTTGTTGCACCCACCGAGCTTCCAGAGTGGATTCGCTCGCTTTTCATCAGCGCACGCCACGCAGTGCACAGACCACTGCTGCAATCGCAAGATCGATATCGCCACCTCCTTGCGCTCCCCCTCGTTCGCTCCGCGTGCGACCGCCACACATCCTCCTCCCCCCGCCAGACCCAAGACGCCAGTATCCAGGCAGCCGCGCTGGCACCGCGCGCCTCACGCGCCGCTCTCATGTGAGCGAGCGCGTGGATGGGGGAGGTATGGAAGGCCGCACACCTATCGCGGAAGCACCACCCAGGCTCCGTGCCACCAGCCTATTCTCGGACGCATATATAGCCCATTCACGTACGAGATCATACTTACTTGTACACTCAGTGCTAGTGTGGACTGTACTTACCCCGTAACGCAAGGTGGAGATTGATATTGATTGGTACATCGGTGTACGGGTCCGCTCCGGCACGGAACTGCATAATGAACAACTGAATACAAGGATCCAAGGAAGTTTCGGTTTCGTGGACCTGCGCACGGGTTGGGTCGGGTCATGAAAAACGCGAGAAGCGTCCACTCCGGCCTCCAGCTATGGGGGTGCGAAACCCGCCCCAAGGAATCGAAGTGAGAACCGCTATCAGTCAGCGCGCGCCCTCGTCCTGATGGTTTTGCCTTCTTCGCTGCATTGCGATTACAACCGCGAGCTTGAGCCCGAGGAAGGAAGCATCCGAGCGAGGAGGTCGAGATGCGTGGAGGTGAGGGCACGGGTCGACTAGGCCCCGAGTAAGATGCAGGCCAGGGTCATACGCCCTCGTCAGGGCGAGAGCGCGCTGGGCAATTGGCCAGTTGATCAGATCGCGAGTGAGCGAGGGAGACACGAGAGGCACATATAGCCGAGCCACAGGCGTGGTAACGCCGCCTGCAGCGCGGTGCGCAGACTAGAAGCTGGGGGTTTACGTTCGCAGTCGAGCGAGCAGGCAAAGGAGAGCGCGCAGGGGCGAGCGCGTGAAGGATATCGAGCATCGCGCGAGGTCTCTCTCTATCTTGCGTGTCCATCTCGCGCAGGCACGGCGGGTGCTGTGGTACTGGAGTAGGCCATCATACATTATCGGAGAATAGAGAGATCACCGAGGCTGACGGACGGGGCGACATGGGTGAGAACCTGGCTGACAGCTTTCGCAGACTGCACTGTGAGCGTGCGGATGAGGCGGATGAGCGTGGGCGTGGGCAAACAGACCTAGCGGAGCGCGTAGGAGCTCGCCAAAAGCGGGCAACGGACGGGAGGATGGCGAGATGCTGTCGAGGGCACATGTCGAGAAGGGGACAAGTCATCGACAAGCCAGATCTCGCCACCTTCCCCCGCACAGCCCTTTGCGACACTGACAGCTCACGACGACGTCGATTCCTCGACATGAACCGGCGGGATGGCCGTCTTGGGCAATCGCGGCTTTGCTGGCTGCCTCGGCACACCCACACCTCCTCCCTGCTCCTGCTGATAAGTGTCCTCGTTCCGACGGCAGCCATCGCACCGGTAGTCTGCTTATCACACTCTCGATCGACTATCTTCCGTCGTGGATGGAGAATTGCGAGCCGTGGGATGATTACACAGGTGATCTGCAAGGACGTCGTCGATATGTCAAACATATGTGTCGATGTCACGCTCCTCCCCTGACATGTCCAACAAGCGCACTCCGCGCGACGATCTCGCAACCGTACCACTCTAAGTACGATACACCGCGAGCCTCAGTCAACCACATTCCCTCCAATCGAAGCGCGCTGTCGCGCTGGTGCTGTGCCCCGCACGACCGCGCCCGACGGAGCTGAGACGGGCTCCTCCAATGATTGCTTGATACGTGCGGCCAGCTGGTCGTGCGACATTGTTTGAGCTTCCGCGCGCCGGATGTCTAGAGGACAAGCTGCGGAAGCAGATTCGACCATTCAATGATTCCGAGCTCGAGTTGCAACTCAGCCAGGCTATGCCGGGGCGGAGAAAACGCGGAGAGCCATGAGCATGACCCCGGTGCTGGTTCGCAGGACCGAATTGCTCGCGCCGGTGCCCTGGCCGAACGGTGGATGCAGCTGCAGCATGGGGGGCAGAGCACTGAGTGCCTTAGTATCGGCTGGGTATGGGCAAAAGGACGCATAGAAGGCGATCGGGGAGCCAGAGTCGGGTACACAATCCGATGAAGGACGCTTAGCTCGACTCATTCACTCTCCGGAGCCAGAGTCAGAGCTGGGACGCGGTCGTGGGCACCGTGCCTGGCCACGATACTTGTCTGTCATCGTCGTTGCACGCCCCATGCCCGTTGCCCAGAACAGGTCGTCCAACCCACCGACCGTCGTCCATCTCACCCTCCGGGGGGCCCCGGACGTAATGTGCAATCCAAAGGTCCCATGGATGCGCGCCTGTCTCTGATCAATCGAGGTTCGAGTCATCCAGGTGACCTGAACGAGGATGTGCAATCTCAAACCTGCTCTGCTGCAGTCGGGCGTCGACATTAGACAACGCACGTGAGTACCGGGACTCGTGCAAGAGGGTGTTAAGGCTCGACGGAGGGGAATGACCCACGGATGCCCAGAGAAGGCGATGGCGCCGGTGGTGCATCTGCACCATCATTTAATTTTGTGAGGATACATGAAAATCGGAGGCGAGTGGCAAGAGTGCGAATCAATGAGAACCCGATGGAGGAAGGAGCAGGTGGGAGAGGCGGATGGTCGGAAAGCGAAGAGGACGAAGCTCAGGTAATCAGATGAGCGCGCCAATATGTCCATTCCAGGGCTAAATGCCTCCTGCGAGCTGAAACGAGGCCGCGCGAGGTGCGGTATTGGTATCGGAGGAATATGGGCCATGCGCCGTTTTACCTGGGTTCTACCTGCTGTGTGGGATTCGCTGCGACGGCGCAGCACGATGGATCGAGGTGTGGGGGAGGGGGTGGGGCGAGGAGCGCGCGCAGCCGGCGCCTGGTCGGTCGTCGAGGCGCGATCGCGTGTTGGAGGTGGAGGCCGAGGCCGGACGATGAACGGAGAGGGCGCGTGGCGGGTGGAGAGGACCGGTTGCCAAACGACACCGAGGCGGGGCGGCGCTGTGCCGGATTGGGGACAGGGGCGTGGGGAGGGGCTCCAATGGGAGGGCGGCAGCAAAAACAAAGGCCGACGCGCATCGGCGGGCGGCCGGTAGGTAGGGGGAAATGAATTGGGGGGGATTAAGGTTTGCGGCGGAATATCTGAGTCTGTGAATCTTGTGTTGTGGGTTGTTTTTGGAGATCGGAGGAAGAAGATGATTAATTGCGAGGAGAGGAAAGCACAGCCATCTCGTTCGGGAACGCGGTACCTGCCTGGGGCCCGAGGGAGTGGAAGCGAGGTGATTGGACTCGAGGGCGGGGGCGGAAAAGGAAAGGCGAGATCTGAATGGGTGTAAGGTTTGGGAAGGAAGGAAAGCGATGACGGGGAAGGATAAATAGGGCGCGTGCAGCGGCTGAATGGGATTCGATCTACTGCCACTCTACGACACGTCCACGGCGATCGAGGGTCGCCACTTGGGTTTGCTATTTCTCGCCGCCAGTCTCCCTCGCTCGGCCCACGCACCTCCCGCCTCTGCCTTTTCAATGATCGACACGCTCCCCGTCGACATCTCCTCCTTCCCAGACTCGCTCAGCTCCTACAACGTCCACCAGCTCCAGTTTGCCTTGTCGTGCGTCCCTCTTTTATACCCCCACCCGCGTACACGCACGCTGACCCGTCTTGTCCCCGCTCCAGGCAGGAGGCAAAGCCATCCGAGACAGGGCCGCTGTCGTTCGACGCACGTCTCTTGTACGTCCCCTTGCCTTGTCTTCTCTCCGCGTTCTCCGCGATCGCCCGCTGACGTCGATGCCTCTCCCTGGCTCTGCTTCTGCCCGATGCGCCCCCGCTGCAGGCCCCACTCCGCCGAGATCGACTACGACTCCCGCCGCATGTCGAGCTCTGCAACCTCGGACAGCAGCCTCCATTCCCGTCCCGACAAGCGCCCCGCTACCCCAGACCACTCCCCCATCCCGAAGCGTGCCCGCCCCGGCGTCGATTCGCCCTGGTCCGATCCCGGTACCCCAGACGTCCCGCCCTCTGGCCTCCCCGCCCTGCCCGACACCCACCCGTCCGGTGCTGACCTCGACTCGGCCCGCGTCCAGCTCCCGTCCCTCGCCTCCACTTTCAACGACCGCCACGACTTCCGCCGCGCGTCCCTCCCCACCCTCTACTCGGACAGCCCCGCCTCCCGCCCCCGCCTTCCCTACCCCGTCCACCGCACAACCCAGTCCTCCACTGGCCTTTCCTCCTACCAGTTCCCCTCCTCGGACTCCTCCGCTGACCCGGACGGAAAGCCTCCCCGCCCCCGCCTCGAGGCTGACACCCAGCTCGGCGTGTATTCTGGCCCAGTGAGCGACAACCTCTCCTCGCTCTCCAGCGCCGCTCTCTCGTCTACGTCCCCTTCCTCTTTTGGCTTTTCGCCCCTCTCCTCCTCCGAGTTCTCCGCCCCAAGCAGCCGTCCCACTCTCTCCCCCTCTGGCCTCTCTGATCCGGATTCGTGGGCTGCCGCGTCCATTGCTCGCCCCAACTCCACCCCCGGATCCGCGCAGAAGTACGACGATTCGCTGCGGCACTCGTCCATTCCCGGTCCCCAGTCTATGTTTGGTGGTGTGCAGCGGATCTCAGGACACTCTGATCGCTCGCCCGTCTCCCGCCTCCAAGCTCAGAACGGCAACGGCCTTTCTTCCATAAAGACCGAGAACGACTGGACGTTCCCGACCACCTCTCCCGACTTCAACATGAACCCCTCTACCTCCGCCGCCGCCCTCGCTGCCGGCGCGGGTGCCGTTTCCAATCCTTCCATTAGCGTCACGAATTCCCCCAACCGTTCCCCACAGGCTATGCCAACCGCAGCGAACCCCTCGGGCCTCGTCGACCGCCCTCCGCAGCGCAAACGCGGCAAATTGCCCAAGCCCGTCACGGACTTCCTTAAGGACTGGCTGCACAGGCATAGCGACCACCCCTACCCCTCGGAGGAGGAGAAGAAGCAGCTATGCCACGCAACTGGCCTGAGCATGAGCCAGGTCAGCAACTGGATGATAAACGTGAGTCGCGTTGACGTTTCCCGCGAGGCGTGCTATTGACCGTGGCTTCGATAGGCCCGCCGACGCATTCTTGCGCCCGCGCGGCATAGCACTGCCGGCCCTACCACCACGACCCCGTTCGCGACGCGCACAGGTGCTGTCGGTATGAGCATGGGCATGCCCAGTATGGGGGGGCTCGGGGCGCCTCCGATGGACCCCAGTCGCCGTATGAGCGTCGACTCGCTCCAGCTCTACTACCCCATGTCCCTCCAGTCGCTCGGACACGATCCTCATGGTCACCACCTCTCTGCGCCGAGCACGCGACACATGGTCGGGATGACGCGCTCGCTATCGTCGAGCCATGCGACTGCAGGGAACATGAGCGGGCTTGGTCACCACGGGCATGGGCACAGTCCGTACGCGCTTTCCGACTCGTCGTACGCTCAGGGCCGCCTCTCTTATGGTGGGAGCGGCGGGCACGCGCTGCATCCGTCGGCGCACTCGTCACATCACAGCAGCGGCAGCGGTTTTTTTGGGATGGGCGGTAGCGGCGGAAGCAATAGCAGCGGATACCTGGGACCGCAGAGCTCGATGTACAGCGGGGGCGGGGGCTACGCGCAGAGCGGGAGCCATCACGCGCCCCAAGGCGGGAGTCCTGGGGCGCGCGTGCTGACGCCGGGGACGGACGATTCGGTGCAGGCGAGCTACCGGTTCCCTGAACACTCGGCGTCTCCTGGGCCGCAATCAGGGTCGGGGTACGCCACACCACAATGAGGAGGTTAGATGGGAGGGAGGCCTGGCCTGGTCTGCATTGACGACGGCGACGAGGAGGAGGGTGGATGGGCGGGGACGGGCGCTGGAATGTAAACGGACTGGTGTGATTGGACAGCGACGATCAAAGTAGCGTAAGATGCAGGTTTAATTGGCGTTGTTGGCTCGGGTGCTTTCTCGACCTCGCCGCCGTCGCTTTCCCACCGTCCTCGGCCTGGCCTCGTCGGACTCGCACCAGCTCCCCGTCCCCCCCTCCCCCTTGCGTCGGCTCCACTCCCCCGTCGCCCCCCTCTGCGTCCCCGCTGCAGGCCAGCGCGAGCGTCGGGACCCCACTGCTCGTTCTCGCAAAATGTCGTGTGCTCCCCAGCACCCCTTCTTGGTCCGTCTCCGTTCTATCTGCTTTCAATGTCTCCTTCCCCATCTTTCTTCACCTCTTCCATGTGCTGGTTCAATCCCGCTGTATGTTCTTTGCCCCCCGTCGCCGTCGTCGCCCGTTTTGATACCTTTGCCGCATCACCCGCATTATCACCTTCCACCCCCAATCCCTCATCCGTACTCGCCGCTACAACCCCAAACGCATCCCCGTTCCCCTCGCTATCGCCTCTCCCAGGCACTCCCGCTCTAGGCGCTCCTGATTCAGGGACCTTGCATCCTGCACTCTGTACGTTTACGTCCTCTTTCCCGCTCTCATCGCATCTCCGTCGTCCACGCGCGCATCGTAACTTCATATTTCGTATTATATCACTTACGGTAAATGTACTCATAGTAGACCCGCCCCTCCTGTCAGCCTCTGCCCTTTTTTATTCGCGTCTATTCTAGAGGGACTCGAACGCACAACGGACTCGCACCGCTCGACCGGTACATCACGGCTTTCTCTCGTCATAACTATCCTGTCTGTGCTTCTTGCTGCGCCCACACCGCGCGTTCGCCGCACACATAAAATACTTATTGCTATCCGGTATTGAACTCGAAAGAGCGCAAGTCCAGACCTCCGGCGACGATCGGTCCCTACATACTGGTACCAATCCCCATCCCCAGCCTTACCGCCCACGTATAGGTTAGCTCAGAGCTGGTACGCGATCGACCTGCAGCTTAAGCGTGGCCACGGCCCATCAGCTGGGAATACACACCGCTCCCGACTCCTTGGTCCGTTTCCGGTGCGTTGCGCAAGTCTTGTACTCGATCGTGTCGTAGTTGGCTCAGCCTCCTTCATATTATCAGGCGGTGTGGTCCCCTCCGAATTCGAACCATGTGCACAAGGGGTCTCGGACAATCGCGACCGCGATGCCGGCCATTTTTGTACCGTGTCATTCGTGTCCACGGGGTAAAAAATCTTCTCAGCACCGGCCTCGAGCCCCGAGCGTCGCCGTCGAGGCAGGAACAAACCGATGAGACATGGAGATGGGCCATCCGTAGGCGCGCATGCGGATATGAGATGGATGAACGCGACGCCACATTGGATGAGTGTAATGGGATCACTGGCGACCCATGCCCGTGTCTGATGTCGATCTTCCTCAAGGCTCAGCGCTCAAACTCAAGGGGCGCGTCGACCGACCATTGGGACCCAGCACGACCACCCAACCCGTTTCTGCCTTCTCAATATTTTATTTTCAGATTTCTCGAGGTCCGTCCTCGGTGGACTTGCACTGCTCAGCCAAAGGCGGTGGGCTCTAGGGGTGGCCACCAGGTGGCCACAGCCTAATACGATGGTTCGGGTTTTCCCTCTCTGGTTACATACGTGTTCCGAATCTCAAATTCAACCAGAGGTCCAATTCGCCGCTCTTCCGGAACGAACGAGTTTTCGACCCCATTTCACCCCAGCCTCCGATTTTATGCGGGGCACACTCCACCATGAAACCGGGACTTGGCAACTGGCGCAGTAAAGCGTGTCCGGTTGACCAGTGACCGGTTGACCACCCGTGCACGCGCTCTGCGCCATTTCGAGGAGCCAACGTGCACTCGGCAGAGAGTTCCAGTTCCACACTTCCCAAACCCGTCCCAAACACTTCCCCGGCTCGTCGTCCCTTGACGATCACGATCCAACAAGCCCGCCCCGCCCCGCGCGACTGCAGTCTGCACGGAAGGCGGCTTGCCCGATGTTCAGTATTTCAGTACTAGTGTTCGCCTGCGCCCTTCTCCCGCCCTCCAGCCGCGCAACCTCCACCTCGTCTCCTCATTTCGCCATCTCCGTAACTCTTTTCACAATCATCACCACCGCGATGTGAGAAAGTGCTGGCGAGGTCCGCCCATCACAAGCGCGAGCATGCTTAGCTGGCGCCCTCCGAGTCCCGAGGCGTCCAAGTTCCGCCGCCCACACGCCGGTGCTCCACGGGATCGACTTCAAGGAGGTTGGTCGAAATTCTCCAATGCAAAGTCGCAGATATCGAATTTGATTGCGGACGCTGAATAGATCCGGAATAGATACAAGGCGCACGGCGCACGGGCAACGCGACATCGATCTGCGCGGCCTGGCCAGGACGCTAGGTAGGAAAAGGAAGGCGTTGTTTTCCCCCGCGAAAGGCTAAAACGTGGCCGCATCAACGCCAGGGCAGGTCTCGCTGTGAAGATAGCTACATTTCGTCGGTGTGTAAAGGTAAGTAAGTAGCGTAAAACCATAAGTACTCTTCTTAGGCGTTGGAGATGGGGGGCGTTCTTACGAGTTTTCGTAGGTTCGGCAAGCTGCGATTCTTGTGTTGGGGAAGGTTTTCTTGCCTGTTGTGCATAAGGAAACCCATATGGCCGCGTTTCCCCCCAAACGGCTTCCTACCCTGGGAAAGATGTAGGCGATATTTCACCATCTCCAGACCCTAGGCCTTTCCTGAGGAAGTGTTGATGTTTATGCAGGATCTGAGAGCCTGCATCCAGGACTCGTAACTTACCCCACAACGTCCGGCTGTGCACCGTGAAATTCCGCATTGTTCTCTAGTTCCAACCGCACGGACGCTTGTGCCGGCCATGCCTCGTGGTGCGCGGTGGCGTCAGGAGCGTCTCTCTGGCCGGCGTGCGCTCCGTCCGAAGTGGTGACGCTTGTTATTTTCTGGCAGAGTTTCTGTTTTTTTTGTTCAACGTGCATGCTTGCAAGTATGGAGGTCGTTCCAAGCGTGTTCTCTTCGGCTCATCGTAAGTTTCCTCGCACATGATCGCTATTGCGTGCGGAATATCGCAGGGCCCGCGATGGAAGCGGCTTAGAGCGGCATGCAGGCACGGCGCGAGCTGTATGCGCGCATCGCATGTGTGAACCGGGTTACAAAGTGCTACGGGGCGGAAGGATTCGGTGCGGAAGTATTGTTTGTGAGACGAGGACGAGGAGCTATGAGCGGAGCGCGCATGTGCTGACGCCGGGGATGGGGCACGCCCGAGAGGTCCAGTGCGAGTCACCAGTGGTTCGACCGAGCGAACCAGGGTCTTCCATGGGTCGCAGCGTGATTCCGGGACGAGAAGGACGATCTGATGCGATGCGATGCACTCCAGCGTCGGCGCGCCCTTCCTCGAGAACACTGTCCATATCCGCGCACGCAGACCTCAGCGTCCATCTGTGGTCGACCACTTCGACCACGATGGCCCTGGCCCGTGCTGAGACCGCGTGCGCAGCTCACCTTCCTACTCCCAGCTATCACACAGCGCCGGGCCGAGACCACCTAGACTGCGTAATAGCCCAGAAAGCCTCCCGGTGCTGGGCACTGCGGTCTCCGCCAGCGTCCTTCTGTACTCGTGCACTGCGGTTCTGGGCGACCTTTCCCGTTTGGTGCGGAGCGGGTGTTTTGACGACGCCCTCTCTTTAACCCCGCACGCGGCTTCCGGTACCGAAGAGCTCTAAACGAGTCTCAGGTACGCGGCCCTGCACGAACGTTCAACAAGCATTCAAGAAGGCCCCCCTCTTTGGAAATTCGACGTAACAAGTGGGACAACAGCAGGAACTCGTCCGTTTTCGGCATGCAATCAGGGTGCGCGTCGTACAGCACACAATGCATGGATGCACAATCCATTACGCAAATCCGTCCCCGTCGCGCTCTGTACGTCACCCTCCCGTAACCCGCAGACGCGCTTACGTTCTGGTGGCCCAACGAGGACGGTGTCCGTTCACAGCACATGAGAGGGCGTGAGAAGGCCCGAACCCGGATGCGAAACGCAACGCGCACGCGGCGGCGCGGAGGCTGAGCTACTCCCAGGTGCCCGTGTGAGCAACCGAAGCAAAACCGGCGAGAGGCCTTCCTTTTCCACCACGATCGCGGTCACGGAGGATGCTGACATCTCGATAACCACAGATGGGCGGGCTCACCAGGGATGCGGAGATGGAAAAGAGGCTTCGTGTGGGCTCGCGTGATCAGCCCAGCCGCTAGACGAACGCGGCGGAGTAGCAACGGGCTTTGGTAACCCACCGCGCGCGGAGCACGAATGGAAGCGGGGCGCCAGCATTGGCTGATGATCGCGGGAGAATGAGAACAATGTACGTACATATCCACACGGCAAGCTCGGGTGAGGAGCGCAGCGTCTCGGAGAATAGCTATCTCGATATTCTGGCTCTCAGGCGGCACGGCCGCATGCCAACGGACAACGCCTCCAGAGGTCGACTTGGAAGCAACAAAACCATGCCTCCTAGCGTAAATTAAAACGGGGTTTGGCCTCCATTTTGTCACATCACGGAGGGCAGCGTCAGTGAGTTATTTCAAGCAGAACGACGCATGAAACGCATATATTCATCAGTTCAGAATTGGGATAAAGAGCCCTTGCATCGTCTCACCCTCGCAACCCCAAGCGCTTCGCAAGGCAATGAATGGCGCTAGAAGATACATATCCCAGAGGAAGACCCAGGGGGTACGGTATCTGGAATACCAGTCCGAATGGAAGACCGCACCTAATTGTCGGCGTGGATGCGGTGATAGGCCTTTCTGAACAGAAGAGACCAGAAGCGCAATCGCCATCTACTTACCATCCTCTCGGGGTTCTGTATCTCAGCATCCTCGACGCGTGTCTTCCTAATCACCAACTCCGCTCGACCGCCGAGGAAAAAGACCGAGTGAGAGTTAGATAACTCTCAACACCGACCATGTTCCGACCGAACTTCACATCCGCCTGCAAAGAAGGGAGATGTGGGAGCGCTTGCGAGCTTGTAGGTTGCCGGCCGTGTGCGCGTGGGACCGCACCCCATGCCCGCGCCATAGAACATGGAGACGGTGCTGTACAAGTGATGAAGGGCGTACGAGGAATATATTGCGTGGGTGGTGCGTACTGACCGCGCGAAGCCGATTGCGGTATTGGATCTTCGATGTTTGGCAGTATCTGTCGAATGAGCTGTCGGCCGGCGTCCAAGAATCTCGAGGAACATCTCGGCGTTCCAGCGCAAACGGGACCACCACGATCGTGTCGGCTGGGCGATAGGCCGCCTTCCGAACATCCGAACCCGTCGCAGCCCTATCGCACCCGGGCACGCCGAGACTTCCACAAGGCGGGATGCCCGGCGCAGTGAGCGGCATCGTACCGCCTTCCTACCTGCATTGTCCTCAATTGCGAACTTGAAGACCCGAGGGCTGAGCGCCAGCTCGTGCGCCGCGAAATGAATGCAGAGGTTGATCAAACTTAGAACTTGATCTTTACTGGTACCGGTTCGCGATGTTGGTCGTGCGCGGTGCGCGGTCGAGGCTGCAAACCCACCGATCGGCGGGGATTAGCTAATCCCAGAGTCTATTGCCCCGGACACGCCTCTTCAGCAACATACACGCTATCCGTGAGGGTTTGCAATGACCCACCAAGACCCACTATGTGCCACGGCAGTAGCGTTCCGCAAGCACCCGTACGGTGATAATCTGACAAGACGTGCACAGCTTTCCTTCCGATATGTCGTTGTTGGAGGGGGCGCGGGTGCTAGTGCTTTGCTGGTATTGACCGTGTCATGAGGCCTATGTTGCGTGTACGCCACAAGCGAGGATAGATTATGTGAACTGTATTTTGTCAGCCGCATGGTGATCGGTGTGGTGTGTTCCTCCAGCGGCGTGCTCCTGCAAAGGCTAGGACGGCGAATGCAACGTGCGCAGCCATGGGACAAACCACGGCCATGCTTGTTGGCCCAAACGACCTTCATACGGCTCCTCTGGGCTGGATCGAGGCTAGATTGGGGTCGGGGACTTGCTACGGAACGTGTTTGGGACATGGTAACTCCCATGCAGCGCAAAAATGATGGGAGATCTGCAATTCAAGGTCGTCAGGTTCGATTCGGTCATGATATCATATCCGTGCTCGCATTGTCAATGTCCTCTGGGGTTGGGTGAACAAGTAGCGTGATGAGGCTGTTTATCCAAGCCCTGCACACGATAGTGACGACCACAGGACGTCATCAAGTGCGACCCACACCT
Organism: Ganoderma leucocontextum; assembly: GCA_020736865.1. Lineage (NCBI taxonomy): Eukaryota > Fungi > Basidiomycota > Agaricomycetes > Polyporales > Polyporaceae > Ganoderma > Ganoderma leucocontextum. The sequence continues at coordinate 2,169,705 of JAHKGY010000006.1, forward strand.
CGATTCGCATCCACGGCCGACGTGTTTGCACGGTCGCAAAGGTACAGCCCATATAGGCGTATTAAGTTGCATATCTGCCGTGTTGCCCGTCTATTCAATCCCGCCGGCCGGCGTACGTCCGATGCAGATCGGAACGAACTATGCTCGCATCTTCAGGGCGAGCAGAGGTTCCGCAAGAATGTGGAGGTAAAACGGTGCGCCGGCGAGGTCACGATGTACACCACACGAACCAGGTCCTAACCTCAGCTGATGCCGGCGACCCGAGGCCTCTTCGTACGCATTGCAGAAAATCCGACTGAACAAAGAATGCACCGAACTCACAAAATAGGCTGATCATCAGATAAAGAAGGGCAGAGGACCGGGAATTGCATCCTCCTCACCCGGCCTTCCCAACTCCTGAGCGCATGCTCGGGGAAATCTTCGCCGGAGGCCGTCTGAAAGACAGTCGCGCGGGGTGTTTGAGAAGTTATTGGACGGACAATTGCAAGGGAAACGAGAGCGTGAACGTTTGAGCGAGTGGTGGTGACATGTCAAAGCAGCGTCCTCCAGTCCGTCCTTCCCGGCCTTCAATCACTCTTAGACGCGTCCGCTAAGCCTAGACGCTCGACGCGTATGATTTCTACAGCACAGACGACATGCTTTTCCGCACACATGCAAGTAGCTTTGAATGTCACTGGGTGCAACCTCTACAGAGCTGTGATGTGTAATAGTATTGCATGTTGCTTAAGTCCAACAACCTCACTGGCAAACTCCATTTCCCCCATGGCCACCCCCACCTTCCCTGATGCGGAAATGTGGAAGGCGTACGTACACTTGGGAGATATCAGTCCATTGCCCATTGCATCCGCCAGCATTTAAGTTCAATTTACAAATGTGCCATCGCTAAGCTGTGTTTCCCGAGTGGCCCCGACGACGAAGACGAAATGATCTTGAAAATGGCCTCTGCAACACCGTCGGGGTTTTCTTGTACCGCCTGCAGTGAAGATAATTATGTAGGTATGTCGGTTCCATCAGTCGGGTCTCAGAAACAGTGAAGTACTCACCAGATGCCCACATCGTGGTACAACCGAGATGGACGCCATCACGCGCCCTTTGTCCACGTCGCATATCAACTTGCGCGACTGGAGTGATCTGGAGATCTCTCGTTACGCCTGTAACTCCGAGAAACTATGACGGGGCCACTTACACCATCTCTGGGCGTTCCCCGAAAATAGAATGCACGGGATAGCGTGTGCACAACTTGTCTACAAGTGTCCCCCCCAACACATGGTCGTCGGCATAATAGAAGCCGACTTCTTGTGTTTTCAGGCACTTGGGCATAATCGTGCCCCGCTTGGTAGCAGGGGCCCCCGCTTCTACAAATCCATGTTTCTGGTGTAATCAGTGACTTCCTTCTCCGAGCACAAGGCTGGGGACACTGATCGCTCACCAGGTATGCTTCGAGCACACGCTCGTCCCAGATTTTCCAGGGGTACCGCTTTTTGAGCATCCTGCGAAGTGAAGTATAACTATCCCAACTCTCCGAGCGCGCGAGCACCCCTGCTACATTTGTGTCTCCGGCCATGACACGAGAGTCTCTGTCCGAGATCGGGGGTACAACCATAACAGGTTCGACGAAAATAAGAGCTCGCAAGCAAGGGATGCTCGCGTTAGCACAAGCGATCGTCCTGCGCGTCACCAAGGATCAAGAAGACTACGTGAGCGATGAGCTGGTGCTCGGAGGGTATGATCGCTCACCAGGCTGACGTGCTCGCGGAATGCCCAACAGCGATGATGTGTTTCCCATCAGCGAACTTTGACGTCACAAAGAAGTGCAACATGCTCGCGTATTCCTGGATAGCTGATGTCGTCCGATGAGCGCAAGGAGGTCTGAAAGGCAAGATCGTGCGTACACACGGCCCGTCGCTCGGCGAGCGCATGCTGGTTGATTACAGCGGAATCTCCGTGATTTTGTGCGTCCAAGGACCAGGCCTCTCGAATGCGCCACTGAGGGAGCAAGGTGTTTGAAGCTGCGCTGAGGTCAAATAGCCTCGAGATCGTTGGTTCCCACTGTTCTTTGTCTTCAAATGATTCAGATGTCATATCAGATGTCATATGCATACGAATACTTGTAGCGTCACCTACGAGCGCTGCTGCAATGGGCGAAGACGAGAGTAACTCCGGTGTCGCTCTGAACGTCTTCAGCCGGACTATAACGATTTGCGGATACAGACAGCCCGGAATCAGGCAGACGAAACATGTGTCTTTCGGCTAGCATCGATCGTAGAAGGTAAAGTGGTAGCTTGTGCACTCGAGGGAATTGGCCCGTGTAAGAAGGAGGACGGGGGAAGGTCGAAGACAAGCAGAAACGTGGGCAGAACATACATATATGCGTGCCATTGAGTCGAGTTCCCATGCGCCCACATTCGACAGCGCTCTAGACGTCGTTCATCATCAGCAACCACAATAGCTCTTACAATGTGTGTTTCAGTGTCCGTTAAGGGGCCACAACAAAAAAAGGTCGACATACCGATAGATGACGATACCACTGGGCCCTGCCAGTCAACCTGAACGTGATTGAGTCTTACGCGAGTTTGGGCTGGTACTCGGAGCTGCGTTCAAGACCGCCATAAAATCATTCATAGAAGTCGGGTTCTATAGCAAGAGTATTGGGGTAGCACTTTGCCATAGAACGGATGGACGAGAACGAACCTAGGTGGGATAGCGACGGGGTATGCATCACTGAGACCGCCGGCACCCGCTCGGGTTTGGGAACTGAGGCTTTAGCTCATGAACATGATTTACTCATACTCAAGTGCACGTCCTGGGAACGTTCAAATGGCCGAGCTGCAGGTTGTCGAACTTGGGCTGGCAGGCAGCTTCAAGTGTCGGTGGGTGGGTGGATGAAAACAAGTTGGGCCTGTGTTCCTGATGATCATCGGCGCCGTCGTCCGATGGGCCGGCGTTGCCGCTTGAACCATGCCAGAGCGCCGCCGCCATGGGCCTTGTCTTCAATCGAAACCTCGACCACCATCGCAGTACGTTGCCCAGCCAAGTCTATTTCAAGTCCATTTCTGAGCATGCTTACAGCCTTGCAACACCGTGGACGACCCGATTCTCCGAGAAACCCCCCGTGGTGACTGGCGTACCCCACCCTTTGTTCTCTTCCCTCGAGCCACAAATCCTAAAACGTAGTAAGTATTATCTTGAAGACAAAATACTACAGAGCTCATATCATACTCAGATTATGTCTACAATGCTGGGTGATCCTGTACTAGCCGATCCCCGGTGTTCGAACATCGACCAACCGATCTTTAAAGTCCCAGTCGAGATCCTCGCTATGATCGTTCACCATCTCCTTCTCCCTTTTGGAGGGCAGACCGATGGTTTCATTCCCTACTGGAAGTGTTCTATCCGAGACTGCTCCCCGCTTCTCCCTGTCGCGCTCACCTGCCATCGACTTCGCGACGTCGTAGATTCCCTTCCTCAGGTCGTCAAGGGCATTGTCATCAAAGAGGCACAACATATCTCGACAAAAGTGACGCAACCACAAAGCAAGGACGCTTCACTATCCGTCTACATTGCTCTAGGCAGTAACATCCCTCCTGCCTTGCGCGACTGGTACTCGATCGAAGCACATCGGATTCACGAGCTCCACCTCACTCGCCTCGGTCACATCGCGATGGACTTCTGGGCCCCCCTTCTCCTCTTTCCCACTCCGAAGCTCCGTATGCTGTCGTTGACGAGTCCCGGTGGTTCATGGTTGCCCCCAAATGGCGTATTCCTTCCTTTCCCCGGACAGCCGTCGTCACTGCGATGCCTGACGCTCAAAAGGATGTGCTTTCTCCCTTCAAACCCCCCGTCTTCACTCGCCCATGTCGCCCTTTTCGATGTCTACATACCCAAAGCCGATAGCAATCTGTTGAAGTTCCTCTCGCTTTGTCCCAACCTCGAGAGCCTCGTACTCAGTAATATCAGGGACGGCCCGGGACGCGACTCCAACATCCCGCCTGTGCACTTGCCACAGCTTCGACGCATAACGCTGCACAAGCTACCCAGACACAAGGCGGCGTTATACCTAACGCATCTTCCCCGCAACAAAGGTCAAGCCGTGCAACTCCTTGAGCATCACACGACCAGAGAAGGCTGGCCCCCTCAGTACCCTCCGGATGCCCACACGCTTTGTTTTGGGCACTGCCTGGTCCGCGAAAACACGGAGCCCACCTTCGAACTCGAGGCCGGTGTCCTGGCGGTCACCTTCCTCGGCGCGCACGACACATTCCACGTCACCCTTCCCATCCGACACACGATCTACTCCCTCTACGACCTTCCGGTCACCCTTGACGTCGTCATGCGGAAAGAGTCCCTCGCTGGGGTGCGCGAAGCGTGGGCTGTCGGAATCCACCCCACCCGGCCCGTCGGAGACGTGACTGGCGACGACGGTACTGCCGTGCCCCCCGAGCGACACCGCCTCGCGGTCATAGTCCGTTCGGTGATTATCGAACTCGGTGCCTTAGACACCCTCGTCCTTGTCTTCCGTCACTCCCTCGAGCCGAACCTCTACATGTTGCCGAACGCACAGGACCCGTCGTTCGTCTCGCGCAACCTCAAGACGGTGCGCCTCGTCCTGTGCCATGGCCTGTCCCAATCGCCCTCGGACCTGACGGTAGATAGCATGTGCCTAGCAAAGCGGCCGAAGGTGGTGCTCGGGACGGTATGCCAGGGACTCGCGTGCGGCCAGCACGCGTACATCGAGACGCTAATCCTTGAGATCGGTCCGCACGTCATCGTCGACGACGCCGATCTCTTGCAGCTGTCGAAGCACGTTCCGACAGTCCGGGTTGGGCGCATAAGGACTATTCCCCAGGTCGCATTGCCGGAGGCGTGCAAAGAGCCTGCCGCCGATCGGGCTTGGATTGGCAGTTTGTGGTAGACCGTCGTTCCGGGTAAGCTTTCGGTGGCGCTTCGTTCATGATTTCGTTCAGCTCATCCTGCTTGCCGGTTGTTCGACACAGTTTGTGTTGTCCTTGAAGGTTGATTTGTTGTACTGCTGTATTGTTGTTTCCTCTGAAGTTCATCGAGACTGACATGCTGGTGCTACAGCTCATGAGCCTTGTTTGAACTTTTATTCACAAAATCCATTTTGTGCTCCCAGGACCGATAATCTAGCTTGCAGCAATGGTCTCACAGAATGGGGATCGCACCGTACGACTGTTGTATCTGTGGGCAGAACCAAGCGGCCACGGAGAACGTGATATTGATATTCCATGAAATGCCCAGTGGGTTTCTTCAGAATGAAGGAAAAGCCATCGAATCATCTGGACCTAATTAAGCCGGCTCGTGGGATTAAAATGCAGCCTAGCGTGGCGGCCCTGAGGTTGAAGTACCCGGGCCGTAAATCTTGTACTACGCCCGATCCGCCAACTTCTTCCATTAGTCATCCACCAAGGGAGGTGGAGCGAAGCGACATCGTCCCTTGTATCAGGGTAATCTGGCCTGTAAAGATCACTGTATAGTCAGACTACCTTTACCATCCTTTGCCATAGAGCGCAGCGGCGCTTACTGTGAAGAGTCTGTATTCCGCTACGACAGGACATTACAGTTGTTGCGGTGAAGGGATGGTAAGATATTCATACTTATGATTTTACTGTAGTCTTCGCAGTACTTACCCTACTTGCAGTACCCCGGGCAAACCCCGGGCGAGGTGTCCTGATTTGCATCTAGTGATGGGGTATCTGCCAGTGCTAATATTATAGCAGGTGTACCCACGTGCACCTCAGAGAAGACAGCGTCAAATAGACAACTTCGACTTGAACAGCTTCGCCTGGACCGTCACTCTGCTCGCAAGTCCGTCAACCTCTTGGGGGCACAGACCATTGATGACGGCTTTCCCTGTATGAGGCCTTTATCGTATCTTCCGCACCAAATAAGTATCGTGACCACCATGCACCGGACCAACGACAAATTGTTTGCACGCCAGCACTGTGCCCACTATGGCGTTGTGGAGAGACACAACTGTACGTACCAGGTACGTTAGTAGTAATCCTTGACTCTGACAAATGCAATACGACTATCTGACCTCTTCCTCCCTTTCCGGAATTTTCGTCACAGCATGCGGTAAGTAGTCTTCGACGCTAGCGCTGCGGTGCTCGCCTGATCATCCGGATTTCGCATTGCGTATTTCTGGCTTTCCACTCAACGGTTGCCTTCAAACTAGTACTCTACCTTGATATCATCTTCAAGAGTCATGTGTCGCCTTGGAGGTGCGCATGGATAACAAGTCGTGGGGATTCGCGGACCAGTTTGAGGTCTCGAGACTAACATGCGCCTTTGCCGATAGGGTTTCACTGCAACCCTTCGGCCGAGAACATCCGAGCCTCGAATAACGCATCTATCCCCTTCTCGCGCTGGGACTCCGACAAGGCGTGCCGATACCCGGCGCGGAGAGAAGGCAGGCAAATGCGATGTTCACGGCGCATGCATCCCATACAGTCTCCCGACCAATGATCATACGATCCTCGATAACCGGCTTTATATACCTGGTCCGTCCATGAGTCAACGGCGACCCCATAGCGTGTTCGACGCTCCCCACCGTCACTGACTGGTTTTTTGCCCCCGCCTCCTGGGCTCCATGTCAGACGAAATGCCCACGTCCACCGTCGAAGCGGCTGTGGCACCTGCCGTGGACATTGAGCATGTCGAGGTAGCAGACGATCCCAGGCAATGGTCTAGAATGCGCAAGGTAAGCACCTATCAAATTCGCCTTTTCCCATTGGCATGGGAACCCGCCGGCCACGGCCCCGTAGGTCGGGATGTTGACGTAGTGTTCTAGCTTGCCGTCGTCGCGACGGTCTCTGCGGCAGCCGTCATTGCGGGATTTGGCGGGACCCTTTACAACCGTGAGCATGATGCCTGCAGTGACACGGCGTTGTATGGCCTACTGGGGTTAACTGTCGCATCCATGTCGCAGCGGCTTTGTCGCAGATTCAAGAGCAGCTTCATGCATCCAACGGGGCAATTGCCTGGAGCTTGTCGCTTTTCATCCTCCTTCAAGGGGCTGTGCCATTGATTTGGAGTGTGTTGAGTGAATTCTGGGGCAGGAAGGTGCGTCGGATGCGTGGCAACGTGCATGCTCTGTCTCTGTTACTGACTCTTTGATAGAAAGTCTATTTGCTGTCGACGGCACTTGCTGTAGTCGGGTGCATCGTTGCAGCGCTGTCGAAGTCGATAAACGTTCTCATTGGAATGCGGTGCATCCAGGCCCTTGGGTATGTCCCGGTTATGTCAGTTCACCTGTGTACCCACTGAAAGTATGGAACCAGATCAAGTGCTGTCATGGCCTTGGGAGCTGCCACCCTTGCTGACATCTATGAGCCTCATGAACGCGGGACGATGATGGGGATATATTACAGGTCTGTCCCTTTTTGGACAACCAACGCTCAAGCTTGGATACTCAACATATGCTATTACCAGCGCACCTCTCCTCGGTCCCTCCCTCGGTCCCATCCTCGGTGGAGTGCTCACCCAAGCTTTCAACTGGCGTGCAACATTCTGGTTTATCACCGCCTTCATCGGAGTGTGCTTCCTCCTCTTCATCCCCTTCAAGGACACCTACCGCCGCGAGCGCAGCCTCACCTACCAGGCCGCCCTCAAACGGCGCCACGCCATCATGTCCGCCAAGGGGTCCGAAGCGTCCAGCATCACTCAGGTCGCTGCCATCTCGCGCGCGGTCACCCCTGGGCCCGAGAAGAGCTCCAGCCCGTCTCCCGCGGATGTGGACGCCGAGAAGGACGCGATAGCGACGCTCGTACGGGATAGGGACCTCGAGAAGCAGTGGATCCCGGCACGCGCGCCGCCCGCCGACGACGACGTCAAGCTGACCCTTGCGGACGTGAACCCGGTGAAGCCGATAATGTACGTCCTGCGGCGGATGAACAATCTGACTATCCTCGTCGCCTCAGGTGCGTAAATAGCTCTCATTATCCTCGCGTGTTCCGTCGGCTCACCGCGGTCGAACCTTAACTTTTTACATCCGCAACATTTAGGGTTGATCTTCGGCCTCAGCTATTGTATAGCTTACACATGCTCTCGGACGCTAGCAAATCAGTACGGATACAACGCTTTGCAAATCGGACTTGTCTTGCTCTCGTTCGGTGTGGGTAAGTCCGGATATGGTGTCCGCGTCTCATATACGCTCGCTCACCGAGGCCACGCTCATATAGGCTGTCTTGGTGGAAGCGTCTTCGGAGGGCGCTACTCTGATCATGTCTTCAGGAAGCTCAAGGCTCGAAATGGCGGTACTAGCGCCGCCGAGGTATATCTTGCGTAGCGCCGAGTCTGGATGCAGGATCTGACCACGGGTTCATAACACAGATGCGTCTCGGGAGCACCATGATCTTCATGCCCTTCCTCCCCGTGGCTACCATAGGCTACGGTTGGGTGTGTGAGCGTCACGTCCACGTCGCAGCGATCTGCGTTCTGCTCTTCCTCACGGGCCTATTCTTGATGTAAGTTTTTCGCAGCTACACGGCATGCATACATCCGTCGAAAGGATGAGGACTGATCCTTGACTATAAAAAGCGCAATCTATTCAAGCACACTCGCGTACATCGTCGACGCAAACACCGGCCGTTCCTCTTCGGCCGTCGCGACCAACAGCTGCTTCCGCGGGCTCACGGCGTTCATCGCAGCGGAAGTCGCTGTCCCCCTACAGGTGCGTGCTTTCACAATCCGAGTCTCCAAGCAGGGATCTAACGTGCACCCTCGCCCTCAGGATGCGATCGGTGATGGGGGGCTGTATTCGCTATGGGCTGGCCTTATGGTCCTCGCCGAGATCCTAGTACTGCTGGTCTGGTGGAAGGGTGGCGCATGGCGCGAAAAATGGGAAATGAAGGAGGGCGGCATCACGCACCCTGGCCCAACCGGTCGGGGGAAGTCATAGAGTCTCCGCCTCGTACCTCAAAATCCCACACGACTCGACCGGCCTCCGAGTTGTTTCTCCGTTTTGACGACTTCCTACTCACGCGACCGTGATGCCTTAGACGACTCATGACTGGCTACTGACAGGGTAATTACACGCATGCTAATCTAGATGGTTTTCATAAAAGAACGCGTACATATGTATTTACGGGTGAATAGACACTGTCACTTTGAGAGGCTACGTTTTCGAATTCGACCCGCCGAATTCCCTATTCATACCTACATGAAACTACTTCGATGAGCTCGTAATTGACCTGCCTAAGAGAAGATGAAAAGCATACACGCTGAGGATATGCATTGGCGACTCTAGATCATACAGTACCTTGGGCTTACTGACTTCAGGGTGTCAGACTGGTCAGGGTGCCACAATCGGGAGGCACTGCAAGTATCAAAGGCCTGGGCGTCAGGCACAACTCCTTTTCTTGGCCTATTACTTGACTCCCGGCCTGCAACATTGCTTCACTGACAGAGCCCAAGGGCACTGTTCTATCATCTTGAAAGTCTGTTTTCAGTGGTCAGAACAGTTGCAGGCAGTCGATGACACGGTCAGGACATGTGTTGGTCTCCAAGCTCTTGGGGGTGGCCCCGTCGCTGCCCCGAACAAAACTGCGGATGTTCGAGACATACAGCCGATGGACCTGAGAAGATGATCACAGAATCAGATGCCAGCTCCAGTGCATTCGCTTTGCTGTCTTCGGTGCACTCATCGCTTGGTGAGATGTTCTGCCGCGTCCCTGTTACCCTCAAGTCGTCCCCTCATCTCCATCCGTCCCCGCCGTCTCTTCTTGTCCCCTCCACCCGCCTCGCTCCGGGGTAGTGTCCTCACCCCGTACCACCCCCCTCCGTGTCTCTTCTCGTTTTCTTGCCCTGGAGACTTGAACAACACCGATGGTCTGGCGGGTGGCATCCACCCTCGGCGCGGCGTCCCTCATACCCGCGCTATGGGTCCAATACGCGATCGCAGGAAATACCACTTGCGCAAGCAACCAGCTGGATTGGTACACGAGCGTTGTTGGGGAGTCGCCCTGTGAGTCCCTCCCAGAGTTGTCCATGATCGGCGTGGTGAGATGCGGGGTTGCACAGGTGTAACGTACCAGCGGCTCCGGCAGATTTGCAATAATGACTGTGAGTACTACTTCGAACCCTGCTGTGCCATCGAAAACGAAGACGGGACCTTTAACGTCTGTTCTCCCTCTAGACCAAGTGCCGAACTTCCGGCCGAATACCCCTGGAGACCAGTGCCACGACCAAGTTTGTGAGTTCTTCGCGACTAGGTTCACGATGACCGGCGACTGACCCCGCGCCCAGCTGCTTGCTGTTGCAATACTGTCGCATTTCAACTGAGTATGCTGTGTATGAAGTGAGTACGCAGCGTGTTGACTGCTATCGCTTGCTCATCTCCATGCAGTTGCCAGTATGACACCCGGGATGGGGACCAGATTGGTATAGACGCAGGTGAGCATGAGTCAGAAGGGTTGCCAGCATTGTCACACATTCCCTCGTCCTGCAACGGACAGGTGTTGGCGCGTACACCCTATATAAATACGGATGCGGCGCTGGGACAAACCGCTCGTAAGTTCAGTTATTACACGGACATCGAAGAGCCCATATCCACGTCTTGCACAGGCTACCGTCAGACATTCAAGCTGCAGTATGCAACCAAGGTATCCGATTAGACAACTTTCTTTACGGCGGTTGGGATAACGGTGCATGGTACGTCACAACTGTTCTGATCTATATGAAATCAACCTAACCTGGCCTGTTGTAGGTATTAGTGAGTGAATATAGCGTATACGGAACTTAAACGGCGGTTCTTAACCTATTTCTCCTGCAGTGTGTGGACGAAGGAAAATGCTGAACGCCTCCACGCCGCGAACAATGACAAGACCTTCACCCACTGCCCAAACGCTGTTTCGCCTTCATCGACGAATCCTACCTCGAGCACAACCACTTCTTCGACCACATCCACCTCTTTGAACACACCGACTCTCACTGTGGACACGTCAGCCCCTACTTCAACCACGCCCACCCCTACCTCGGGCACCCCTTCTACTCCGAGCACATCGTCCAAGTTGAGCACCCCCACTTCGTCTTCGAGTGACTCTGGAGCAGTTGCATTGATCACGAACAGTGCAACGTTGGTAAGCCGTTCTCCTCTGTCAACAATCGCGGGGCCTACCACTTATCACCCAAAATACAATAGGACATATCCTCACTCAGCACGCCAAGCGAAACGGGCAGCAGCGAAAGCAATAGCTCTAGTTCACACACCAACACTGGTACCATATTGGGAGGTGCGATAGGAGGCGTCGTCGGTGGCATCATCGTCATCGGCGGAGGTATCATCTTCTGGTGTATGGGACGGAACAAGAAGTCTTGGACGCCAGCAACGCCAGACCGGTATTATAGCGACGGGCACGAGGACGGTCCTTCGATGCGCTCCATGGCACCGATGGCCACTCAGGCAAGTCTGTGGACCTCGGAAGGCCCGTCTTCCTTGCACGACGTGCCTTCATTGGCGGCTTCCATAGGCGGCGCCTTCGCGTCGCCTCCTGGGTCACACAGCGGCCTCTCCACGGTCCCGTCCAGCGCCGTCTTCCCCGAGCACCCGTTCCGACATGAAGACGGCGGGCCGGTTTTTGGGCTTTCCCGCTCGGCCTCCGGCCGCCTGCCTCCCGCGTACCGCTCATGGGAGCGCGGGACGGATTTTGGGTCGAATAGTGGGTCGGGGTCGGCATCCGGGGAAGGTGCGAGATCGGGCTACTCAGAGGCACAGTCGTTCGGAGCACTATCGCCCCACACGGAACTAGCATACTTTGACACTGCGCCATCCTCCGCGGGCTTGACCCGCCCGTTGCCGTCCCCAGACGGGTATGAGTCGGCTATGCCGCCACTCGCGCCATTGAGGAGGTCGTCAACGGCGAAAGGGTGGACGTCATCTTGATGTTGCGCTGTCGATCATACTTTGCTCTGTTGTATTGCGGACATCTTTACTTATTATACTTATTTTGCCTACCGGCATTTTGGCTGAGAGTCTCTCATTTCTTATCGTCGACGTCGGGAACGTGTGTTAGGTGACCCTCAGCCTCAGCTCCGCCCTCTTTGATCCTCCCGTGGTCTAGTTTATATCCCGACTGTAGGCAGGTACTCGGATCCCAAGTACGTATTAATTAGCCACATTCCTTCTCAAGCGAGAAGGTGTCCCTTATCCAGGACAGAAAACGTTTAAGTATAGTACAGTCCGAGTCTGTGGACGGCCCCGTTTAGCCGGCAAAACGCCGAGCGTCAATCTGGTCCACAGCCACGGCGGGTTTGCATCAAGCCATCGTGCCTGCCTGCCTCTCCGCCCTGAGCCTGTAAGTAGACTCAGTCCACGACATCCTCTGCCTTCAATGTATCGCCAGCAAGCCTCCATAGCTCCATAAAACGTTCTTCTGCCTATTAATATGAACCCAGTTGTACCGTGTGTACCCCGAAATTCAGTGTCCACCATAAGTATGAAGAACTCACTGCAATTGATTGTTCGCAGTCGCACTGTTGCCTTGCGAACATTCGTCCATTTCATCAGCTGATTCAAGTAGCCAAGTGTTTGCAGTTTAAATCGGAGCTAATTCGCATGAAGCGCGATCCGGAGACCTGGCTCTGCTCCTGACGACTTCATCGCCGGGTGCGATACGCCACAGACACTGAGACAGCCACTCGTCCTTTGGTCCTCCTACGGTCTACGCATCTCCCAGAGAGCTTTTCCTCGAACTGTTCGTCTCTCCCTGGGTCTGGCTGCAAGGATGATTCGGGCGGGCGGGCGGGCTGCCCTTCTTCTCGTTCTCTCGCTTCTGGTCGACTTTTCTTGGGCTGGGAACACGACTTGCGCATCCGGACAATTGGATTGGTATACGAGTGTTGTTGGCGAGACCCCTTGTACGCCTCCGCTTCAGTTCTCATCCAAGCCTTGCTAATTCTACGTTAATGCTTAGGCGAGACGTACCAGCGGCTCCGACAAATATGCAACATCGACTGTGAGTAGTCAATCCATCCAAGTAACGTTCACACCAAATGTCGGGACCTGACCTTGTGTCTCAGACCAAGTTCCCTCCATGTCTCGGACACCTCCTGGGGACACATGCGATGATCAAGTTTGTGAGTGTTCTTCTAAATAACCGCATGCTTCAATTGGGCTGACTGTATGCAGCGGACTGCTGCTGCAACACCATCGCATTCCAACTCAGCATGCTCTGTCTCAAGTATGATCTACATTATGCAGTCAACATCTGAGCATCTATGCTCATATGTGTTTGGAAGTTGCCAGAATGACGCGTCCAACGGATCTATTACGGGTGTTGACGCACGTACGTTCAGACCCACTTCTTTCTTCTCCAACCGCTCAAGCCTCCTCTCTCCATATCAACATAGCTCCCGGGACGTACGGGAAGTATGTGGATACTTGCAACACTCAGCATATAGACGTGTGAGTGTCTTGCGATCAGAGGGTTCCCTCAGCCCTCGTGACTAAACGGTCTCACTCCAGGTTGCCCACAGACGTTCAACAAGCCGTCTGTAATAAGAACATACGGCTGGATAATTTTCTATACACGCACTGGAATGACAGCTCTTGGTATGTCTTCTCTCTGCAAAAAGCTATCCCCCGTTCCTCACCCTGATATTATGCAGGTACTAGTAAGCCTAGGTTGACACGTGAGTCGTGCGAATGCTCATAATGCGGCCTATAGTGTATGGACGAAGGAGAACGCAGGGAAAGCACACGCTGCCAACAATAACAACACGTTCACCCATTGTCCGAATCAGATTTCGACATCGGCCACTTCGTTGCAGGTAAGTGCATATTTCCTGAAAGCATATCAAAGTACATATAGTGTATTTTCCCAGACCGCAACATTATCAGCATCGTCGTCCACGCAGTCAGCTGGCGACTCCACTACCACCCCTGTAGGGGCTATCTCGAACACTGTCCCAAACGCTGGCACCGTCGCAGGAATCGTCGTCTCCATCCTCGCTATTCTCGGCCTTGGCGCACTCGCCCTTTGGGTACTCCGTCGACGACGAACCGACCAAATTAGGACATCCCGACCCTACCGTTGGACGATCGCTCGTCCGGTGGGTTCCGAACCCCCTGACACTCGCGGTACGAGCACCCCCAATCTTATTACCTCCTACCATCCCCGCTCACGATCGGCCCTCGCACAGAATACGCCTCTGCCAATCCCATCAGCACCTTTACTCGCGCGTACTCCTCCGACCGCCCGCGGCTCGTCTTCTCACCCGAAGCGATGGTCCGCGATTCCGTCTCCCGCCCCGGCCCTCCAGCGTACGAGATCATCCGTGGTAGGACACCCGGGAACCTAGACGACGCCGACCGGGACTCGCGGGACGACTCGCGTGTGCAGGAGCCGATGGACGACGAGCCGGACCCCGAGCTGCCTCTCGTACCACTGCGGCTTCAGACGACAGAGGGAAAGTACTGACCTTGACCTGTGTACGCTGGCCCGAGTTGAATCAAGTTATCCTGTTTTGCTTTTGCCCATAATGGACCTTCCTCGCGTGTATTGTTATGTACTTTTCTGGATATGCAGCTGGTTCATGTGGCGCATGGTTTGCTTGAGTGAAAATAAAATTATAAACCGAAGCTCGCCTCTTGTTAGGCGCCCATCCACCGAGACTGGGCCGAAGACACCGCCGAGATGGCCGCGCATGTCGGATGGTCCCTCGCTGTCCATGTCTCCTCGCAACACAATTCCGGGACAAAGGCATGCAGCCATCTGTTTTCTCTGCAACATACAGTCGTTCGCGTTAGTAGCACTAACGGTGCCAACTGCAGCTCGCTGTCGCGCGTTGGCTCTAGTGGATGGCCGGAATGACTTGGGGTGGGAGGACCAGTAGAAAAGCGTCTGTCGCGCGCTTCCGTTGGTTCGTCTCCTTCGTCCTGCTTCGCGCCGTCGGCATTTGTCTCTCATGTCCTCATTCATTGCAAGTGGCTCTAGGTACAGCGTAGTGGCGCAACAATTCAGTAGAGGTACGGTACGAGCTTGTACGGCGTCCTCTTCGCCCACTCCTCCCACTCCTTCCCGAATTCGTTCTTCAACACCTCGTCCTCCTTCGACACCCTCCTCACCACCCCGCCAACGACACTGACCCACCACAGGGCCCACACTGCCGCGGATCCGGCGACCCAACGGTTGGCCAACGCCCCGCTTTCATACAAGTACGATCCCGGCCCCAGCCCCACCGTCGCAATCCCAGCGATACCCAGGAGGAGCCCCGAGTACGAGGGGTGGCGGACGACCGCGTACGGGCCCCAGGTGACGAGCTTATGCTCCTTGAAGAGCGCGAGCTGGAACGTGAAGAACTTGCCGAGCGTGCTGTAGCACGCCTTCCGGATCCTGGCGCCCGCCACGAGCAGGAGGCCGCCGACAACGAACGGGGTGGAGAGCGCGAGCGCGTGGGCGCGGTTAGGGTCCGCGAACAGGCGAGCGAGGATGGGCCCGGAGAGTGGGTGGGCGGGGTACGCCCGCGCGAGGATCGCGGCTACTTCGGCTACGTGGAGCAAGTAGCTGGGTACCTGTCGGCATCCGTAAATAAGGTAGGACGTGCCCATGATCATGCGCGGCCCATCATTGACCAGGTCGATGGGAGGGACGTGTGGACCGTGAAGACTCGGAGGCGACATACCAAGCATATTTTGGTGTACCAGGTCTTGGTGCGGGTGATGAAGTCTGGGGGGCCGTACTTGGCACGGTCCTCAGAGTTCGGGAGGGGTTGGGGCGATTTGAAGGCGACCGTTTCCGCCAAGGTTATTATGGCGAACGCGGGTAGCTTTGCAAGATACGCCATGGTTTTAGACCTGGTGGCGGTTGGGGTGACGGTTATAGACGGGATTGGGGGCGGGGCGGGGCTTCAGTCGACAGTGAGTGGACTTGTCAACTGCTCGCTCGGTTTATATATCACTCTAACCGACTGTACAGTACATGACTGTAAAGATTGGCAGAGAGTCGTAAGATGGTGGTCTCGTGAAGTGGCATTTGAAACGCCGACAAGGCTCGCCTGTCCTTATCCCCAGAAGTCCTCGTCCAGAGAAGTCGCAATCGGAGGAAACATATTCGGAATCAAGTGCCCGCGATTCAAATCGTCACATGTGCTTTCTTTTTACCATTTCCTTGACTTTCGAAAGAAGTGAGCTCTGCGTCGATGACAAGTTGGACGGAAACACGGCTCACAAGAGAGACGGTTAATCCTGGTTCCCAGCCCCGATGTTCTCCCATAGTATTAGCATGTTTAATGGCAGTCGGTTTCCTCGATATCGGCTGCTGTGTGCCTGTACGCCTTGAACTCTGTGCGGCCCGGGAGCTCCGGACGGCCCGCTGATGGTTGGTAATCCCCTGCGTACCCCGCTTCGATGAAGTTGCCTCTAACAGGCTGAAGCTTGGGCTACTACCAGTCGACTGAGCTTCACTTGTCATGCTATCTCTGATTTCCACCCCCGTTTGCCCCAACTCACATCCGGCCATATGAAGGGGGCTTCACAGGCATCGGGTGTATTGGACCACTGGGACTGCCACGTCCGAAGTCTCCCAAGCTCTCTGGAACTGGCGGATGTCAGGGTCAGGTGGCCAACTCGGGGCTTGCGGTCCTCACGTCCGGCTTGTTGAGCTCGAGCTCATTCAGCGCGACCCTAAAACCCAGGCTACACAGCCCCCACGTCCATCCACACCCCTCCGCCATGCCGCTTACAGGGAACCGCACGCTCACAATCCTGCGCAAGGCGGAGGACGAAGGATATGGTATCCTGGCCCAGACTTGGTACGCATACCTAGCACTCCGCTTCCACGTCTCTTTCACTCAACGTGCTATCGTCCGGAAACCTATGTACCAGTTACGACGCGAACTGTGTGATCGCCCTCGTTCGCGCTGCTGAGCGCTGTCGCAGTCCAGCCATCATCCAGATGTTCCCGGTGACCCTCGCCTTCGGCAAGGGCCCTTGGCTGCAGTTCTGTCTGAACGCGTGAGTGGTTCGTCTTTATATTCAAGCACGCTCGACCAACCTCGACCACAGAGCCCATCAAGCCTCCGTCCCCATTGCCGTCAACCTTGACCATGCGACCGATCCCGAACATATCGAGCTTGCCCTGTCTCTCGCGGAGCAAGGCATTGCCTTCGACAGCATTATGGTCGATGCTAGTCACGCAGAAGTGGGCCGGACGCACATATCCCACCCAAGACTCAAGTATTGACGTGCACATAGACAGACGAAGAGAACATCGCGCTCGCGCGCCCATACGTGGAGCGCGCAGAGAAGCTCGGCATTGCGGTCGAGGTAGAGCTGGGACGCCTCGAGGGCGGCGAAGCCGGTCTTCGCATGATATCCGATGCAAAGCTCACCAAGCCTGAGGGCGCGCGCACGTTCATGGAGGGGTACGTCCCATTTCCCATCAGTTAACGAGTCCCCCAGTCGAACTGAGGTGCGCGAAACAGCACTGGTGCACGGATACTCGCACCGAGCATCGGGAACTTGCATGGTTCCTACATAAACGGGCCCAAGTTCAGACAGGACATGTCAGTACACGGAACCCTTCGTCTCCTCGTCTAAGCTGATTACCCTTTTTAGCTTGAAGGGCCTGCAGAGCACGTTCAAAGGGACTATCCCACTGTGCCTGCACGGTACGGACGAGCTGCCGGACGAGTTATTCAGAGAGTGCATCGCAAACGGCATATCCAAGGTGAAGTGCTCGCTTCACAGAGCACAGGCCGCTTGCTTACGCCGCACTTCGCCAACAGATCAACATCAATAGCTGGGGCAGGGACCCATACGCAAAGAAGCTTGCGGAAGGACTGCAGACAAAGACGTTCCCAGAAGCGGTCGACGACGCGACAAAAGTGTTCGAGGACGTATGTGCGCGATTTTTCGCATTATTCGGTTCCGCGGGGAAGGCATAAAGAGATACGTCCCAAGCTGCTGGAGCTGAGGGTACTGTAGGGTTCGTGCGATGATAACGATCAATGAATCTTCAATCACTCAGCCTAGCCATCTACTATCTACTGTAGTGGAAGACAGTGGGTGGTAACTTGAAGGCGCGGCCCGTGGGGCCGACGCAGTGCAGCCGGTCGGGTCGCCTGCCCATTCCGAGTCCGGACTGGACACGATTCTCGTCCACGGGATCCCAGCACGCAACGGCTGGCGATGTTCTGCTTTCCTGTTTCCACGCGTCCCCCCCGTATATAGCCACCCTTGCCTGGCCGTAGTAAGGTCTCGCACACAAGGGTCTCCGCAAAGGTGACATGGAGAAGAAAGTCGTCTTAATCACTGGGGCAGGCGGATTCCTCGGAGTAAAGGTCAGTGCGCTCTTCCCAAGCCATACCTCCTGTGCATACTCACGTCCCCGTCTTCGAAGCTCGCCAAGGCGATCAACGAAGATCGCGAGCTATCGGACGTACAGCTCATCCTGGTCGACGTCATCAAGCCTAAGGCGCCCGGGCCAAACTCGAGCGCAATAACAATCCAAGCGGATCTGACGGACCCAGCCCAAGCCAACGCGCTATTTAACTCCAAGTACGATCCATATGACGCTGTGTACTGCATGCACGGCATCATGTCGCGGGGGTCTGAGGACAACTTCGACCTCGGAGTAAAAGTCATACTTTTAATACCAACAGCCATTCCATCTGGAGACTGATGCTCCAAGTTCCAGGTGAACGTGGACTCAGTGCGGAACGTCCTGAACGCCGCGCGACACCATGGGCAGACCCAAGGGTCCGTCATCAAGTTCATCTTCACATCGTCCCTCGCCGTCTACGGCGGGCCCCTCGTGAGCAGCGTTTGGACATCCTAGTGCACCAACGCTCCCAGGACCAATACTCACCCCGTCTTCCCATTTCACACGTACATGCAGCCAGAAGTCATCGAACCAGACACGATCGCCGCACCAGAAGGCGCGTACGGCATGGGCAAGCTTGTCGCGGAAGTGTTCATCAACGAGTACTCCCGCCGGGGCCTCGTCGACGGCCGCATCCTCCGCCTGCCCACAGTAACTGTCCGCGCTGGCCCACCAAGCGCAGCCACGTCCTCCTTCATCTCCGGTATGTGTCATCTCTTATCCCCCTTCCCGATCCCTGAGAGGACCAAACGGCTCTCACATT
Organism: Ganoderma leucocontextum; assembly: GCA_020736865.1. Lineage (NCBI taxonomy): Eukaryota > Fungi > Basidiomycota > Agaricomycetes > Polyporales > Polyporaceae > Ganoderma > Ganoderma leucocontextum. The sequence goes on from JAHKGY010000006.1 coordinate 2,188,809, forward strand.
CCGCCCTGTCCAGGTATCATCCGCGAGCCCCTCCAAGGGCTCCCAGCCACCTGCCCCATCGGGAACTCCCTCACCTCGCCCGAGCTCGACCTACCCGTGTGGATCGCAAGCCCCGAGGTGACGATCCAGAACCTGCTCATCGCGCGCCAGGTCCCCGCCGCCGACTTCCGCGCGCACACGCGCGTCGTCTGCCTGCCCGGCTTCACCGTCACCGTGCGCGAGGAGATCGCCGCGCTCGAGGCCGTCGCGGGCACGGACGCCGTCGCGCTCATCCGCTTCGAGGACGACCCGGAGAACCGCCGCGTCGTCTCCTCGTGGCCGTCGCGCTTCGACAACGCGTACGCGCTCAAACTCGGCTTCGTCGCGGACGAGGGAGGGCTCGTGCCCGTCGTCCGCCGGTTCCAGGAGCAACTGAAGGCCACCGCACATCCTCCTTGATGCACGCCTTACTGTCCCGACGGATTACATACCGGTACTTTTCCATACGGATGTCGACTTTTATCGGTCCCGTCCCATACTGCGTATGGCATACAACGTTGCATAGGTTCAGATTACTCGAGTTCATGGATGAGACAAAAAAAAATGGATCAAAACTTCTACGTGTGTACGACAAAATAGGAATAACTTTCAACGAGATAATTAGCAACAATCCCAACCCGCAAGACACCGAGACTTGGGTGTGTATGTACATGTCTGGCAACCAGCGCGACACGAAAGGAGTACGTGTGGAACTACATACCCGCCCCAAGCCACACATGCATGTACGAAGGGCCAGGAGACGAGCACGTAACGTAAGGGTGAAAACAGAACAAAACAAAACATACACCCAAGCGAGTACTACGAAATATACAAATGCGACCGTCGCACACACCCGCATCCCGCGGATCCGCAAGCTGGGGTATATACGACAGGGATCCGGAGGGTGGGTGGGCATGACAACAGCTGCGATGATAAATATTCAAAAAGCCAGCCAGTAGAGTATGGGGTACGTACGACGTGCATTGGACGATCGGGTAAAACGGAAAGGCCAAGGTCAAGGGTATGACACAAAAAGACAAGGAGAAGTTCGTCGCGAAAGGAGCGGAAGGGACCTGGGAGGGGAAGGGGTCGTAGACGTCGTTACAAAGAGCATTATGGCGCGGGCCGCACGGCGCACGCTGGACGGGCGTGGACGAACCGCGTCGCACGCGACCCCATGCTCTGGCGACGCAACTCGCCTGCCCGCCCATATGCCACGAAGAGGAGCGCAACAAGCATTGAAAACACTAGGACAGAGACAAGCACAGACACAGACACAGCACGGCAAGCCGTGCCGGAGCAGTACGTAGGAAGGGCAAGAACGTAGGTAGGTAGGGAGCGAGGTCGGAAGGGGTCCGGCGGGCGAAGAGCCGGGAGCTGTCTAACCTGGTATCATCATTTTACATCCGAAGTCCCCCAGGCAAGCGCGTCCGTCGTCGGGCTGGTGGGGGTGATAAAGAAGGGCCAGGGCGCGCCGCCATCTACAAGAAAGCAAAGTGGTGGTCCGTGTCCTGCACTCCGCCCGCCGCCCCACCGTTCACCTCGCACCAGTCCACCGCCCACCATTCACCGTCCGCCATCCACCGGGTCACCATCTACCAGTTCATCGTGTTGTCGCGCAGGATTGGCGTGCCGATCACAGGCCGCCGCTCGCGCATGCCGGGGTTGAACGGGTCCTCCGCCGCGCCGCCTGCGCTATGATCTGCGAAGCCCCGCAACGAGTCCGCGGCGAAGTAGAACGACCTCCTGCGCTGCCCGCCGACCGAGTCGCGGTCGAACTCGTGGTTGTCGGGGGCCGCGCCGATGTAGTCGTTCTGGTGCGGCTCCGAGAGGCGGCGGTGCGCGAGCTCGCGGCGTTGCTTGATGGCGCGATAGACGAGGAAGGCGAGGATCAGGAGCGTGACCACGCCGAGCGACGTGACGACACCAATAATCGCGTTTTCGCGCGTCTGGGACGACGAGCTCGCGCTCGACGCAGCGCCACTCCCCGAGCTCCCGGAGCCAGTGCCGTCGCTACCGTCCGTGTTCATGACGGGGAAGCTCGAGACAACGTGCGAGGCGAGGTCGCTGTACGGTGCGCCGAGGGCGGTGTAGAACGACGAGGCCGTGACCTTGAGCTGCTGCGCGAGCGTGTCGACAGAGTTCTCCGGGATCCAGGCGAGGAACTCGGTCTGCAGGAGGCTCACGTCGTTCGGGCCCGTGTAGTCATCGGGAACGTACACATGAAGCTGGTACGTCTTGACCTGGTCCGCTGTATATATCGACATCAGTAAACCATCCATTGTACCACGAGGGGCATGACTTACACGTCAGACTGAGTGCAGCCTGCAGGATGGGCGACATCCACGCGAAGATCTGCGACGACGAGTTCGAATTGTGGACAACGAAGTCCCAGTTCAGCGCGGTGTCGAACAGTAGCGAAATCAACGAGTAGCCAGTGAGGTCCGGGTCACCAGGGTGAGAGCCAACGACCGGGAAGATCTGGTTCGGCAGATTGGACGGGAGCGCAGCCTGAGTAGGACTAGTATCTGACGCAGCCAACGTGAACGTGGTCGTCGGCTTGTCAGGATCCGTCACCGACGAGGCGATGGTCGATGTGGTGGTCGGGGTCGACGCAACGGCGAGGGAAGTGTCAGTGACGAACGTGAACTGTGAGTTGACTGACGGCGTGGACGTGAGCGAGTGCGACGTGGTGACGCTCGTGAACGTCAGCGTCGACGTAATCGACGGCAGACTAATCACGGTGCCGCTGGAGGTCGAGTTAGCCGTCGTCGTAATAGTCGAACTGTTCCCGCTGGTGATGGTGGTACTATTCCCGGAGATGGTGGAAGTAATGGTCTGGTTCCCGGAGGCAGCCGAAGTGATGGTCTGGTTTCCGGAGGCAGTCGACGTAATGGTCTGGTTCCCGCTGGTAATAGTAGTGGTGACGTTGCTGGGCGGAGAAGTAATGGTCGCCCTGCATTTATAGGTCAGTTAGATGCCCATATAGACGTACAGTTAGCATTCCGAACTCACGTGTCACTCGTAGTCGTACTTGTCATCGTGGTGTTCCCAGTGATCGTTGAACCACCCGAAGTGCTCGTTGAACCACCCGAGGTAATCGTCGAGTCACCCGAAGTAGACGTCGCAGTAGAGGTCGTGTTGAGGGGGGGAATGATACTGGAGATGATAGTGGGAATGCTAGGTAAACTAAGACTACTGGACGACGAGGTACCATTGCTAGGCGCTGAGGTGATAGAACCAGTACCCGACGTGGATGTAGCAGACCCGGGAGCGGAGGTCGTCGCAGACCCAGACTCGGAGGCCGTCGCAGACTCCGAAGAGGAGGTCTCCGTGGCCGATCCAGTAATCGAGGCGCTCTCAGTAGAGCTGCTGCTCGAGGGGTTCAGGATGGATGAGAGCCATGATGACAGAGGGTCGCCGGGGGTGGTCGAGGACGACGAAGCCGGGGCAGTCGCCGAGGGCGACGTAGCGGAATCGCTGGTGGTAGGAACAGAGCCGGTCGACGACGTATCGGTGACGGTGGCCGACCCAGAGTCAGTGGAGGTGGCCGACCCAGAGTCGGTGGAGGTGGCGGATCCGGAGTCAGTGGAGGTGGCTGATCCGGAGTCGGTGGAGGTGGCTGATCCGGAGTCGGTGGAAGTGGCCGAGCCAGAGTCGGTGGAAGTGGCCGAGCCAGTCACAGAGCTGGTCGCCGTGGCCGAACCGGTTGCAGAGTCGGTGGGGGATGAAGTAACGGACGATGCGCTCGAAGAGTCGGTGGTGGAGGGGCTCAAAACGGACGACAACCAGGACGACAATGGGTCAACAGGCGTTGAGGTGGAGGTTGCCGAAGGCGTCGTCGTGGAGGAGATGGATGTTTGGGTATCGGTTATGGATGCGGAGTCTGTGGATGTTGCAGATGTGGATCCAGAGGTTGAGGCGCTCACAGTAGTCGAGTTTGATGTTGTTACAGATACGGACCCCGAGCTGGTTGACGAAAGGGACGAGGAATCCGTCGACGTCACCGACACGGATGTTGATGACGAAGAGAGCGTCGTTGAACTGGCGGGAACCAGGGAGGTGAGCCCATCTCCGAGGCCACCCACAACATTTCCAAGGTCACTGCCTGTGGTTCCAATCACGCCACCTAAACCGTCGCCAAGGCCGTCCAGAGCCTTACCAGCACCACCTGAATGAGAATGTCAGAAATGCTCATCCAAAACGCTACGCAGAAGCGACGCAAGCACGTCTTGTAAAAAGGCTGCACTATTCATGTCCGCTAGCCCTTGCAAGCTCCCAGGCTCCCAGAATTACGTCTAGTGCGAACAGAGAGAGCCACACAGAACGTGTGTTCTGACCACATACGAAGCTCGCGGGACGTTCTGGACGTCAGTTTGCCTTGAGCTGAAATTGGTACGTGATCGCACAAGGCATCACAAGCGCCCATGCGCGTAACTAGGTGGGAAAATTCGCCGCTCTCACGGCGATCAGTTCAACGTCCACGCTGCCCGCGCCGATGCCAAAGAGCGGGGATATGCACCCTGATATGCACGGTATAAGCTCTTGGGGGGGGGGGGTCATAGCGCAAGGAAAACGCTGAACGGGATGTCATGCCACATGAAGATCAAAATGCGAGGTTGATCATCACGGGCGTCGCGACGGCATCGACGACGGTGGCGAGACAGTGGCAGGACAGAGAGAGAGAGAGAGAGAGCTACGGCCAGGACAAACTAGACGTCGCCGAAGCCACAACACATGGTGGGAGGGGAGGGGAGTCCGGACGCGAGCACTGTCTTAGTAGCAACATTCTACTGCTGCGGTTTGACAAGTGCAAGCACAGCATAGACGCGTTCGATAGCAGATTCAGCCCGGGTTATGGCATCGCATATGCTCGATTGTCTCTGGAGCGAAGAAGGGGCCAGCTAGCTGGCACCCAGCTCTGTGGACACGTCGGGGGAGAGAGGGCGGAGAGAGGGCGGGCGGGAAGCGGGAAGAGGGTGGCGCTGAAGAACGGAGCACAAGAGGGTTGGAAAGAGGCAATTGAGGACTCACTGAGGAGATCGCGGTACTGGAGGAGCTCGGAAATATGATCCCTCTTGAAGGCGAGGGAGCGACGAGCGTGAGACGAGTGGAGGGACGAGCGAGAGGCAGAGACATGGGGGAGCTGGAGAGCGGAGGTAAGCAGAGAGGCAAAGAGCACGTTAGAGAGAAACATGTTGTAGGCAAGGAGACGGGTGAGGGGAGGACGGGAAGAGGGCGAGGTGCTGAAGAGCGGGACGGCGGGAGGAGGATGGTGACCGTCGACCGCCTTGGGGGAGAACAAGGAGCGTGGGGACTGCTATGGAGGGCAGAGGTGAAGACGATTGCCGGACAGCCCGCAGGCCTCACCCAATCTTTGGCGTTTTGTACGGGATGGACGGGGGAGAGAGCGGTCAGGGCAGTGAGCAACAAGCCCCGACGCCATCCCCGCCATCTTTGCTCTTATTTGGCCTGATCATCATTTCCCTCCTCTCTTAGCCCTCTCCCCGCTCCCTCTTTCTTCTCTGCTGCTGCCAGACTCGCCCAGGCCGCCCACTCAGCCGTACGCCCGCTTCAACGGCCCAACAGATTCTGTCCAGCGGAGAACTTCAACTACACGCAACCATGGAAACACCCTCAAATGTCCACCCGATGACGCCCGCTCCCAGCGCTCCCCACGCTTAGGATGACGCTCATCCCTCTATGGCTTGCATGGCAGTGCATCGTGTATTGAAATGTTTGGCCCCCTCACACATCTCCCCGCGGTTTTAGAGAGCCCACCCAGCCCTCTGCTACACGGACACGGACCGCTGGATGTGGTCGCTTCCATGCAAGCTCGCCGTCCAGCCCCAACGAAGATATGCTCGCTGGGTGAAATCTCTTCCTATTCGCGACGAGCAGACGATCCGTTGAATGATCATCCAGTACGCGTAAGTGGTAACCGAGCACCCTAAAGCAGACTCATGGTCTGCTTCTATATATAACAGCTCGAGCGGCCCTAAGCTCACATACAACAAATCCCCGGCGACATTTGTGCGGTCCTACAGCGCCGCGTTGCATGCACGAAGACAGATTCTTCACTCTGGCACCCATCCAATACTGTATCTCCATCGGTACCTATGTACATAATCAGATGCCGAGACTCCTCCACAGATCTGTTGTAGGACCCCGCAGCGGCGGCACCGTGATGCAAGCTACAAGGTTCGTTATCATGCTCAATGCGACTCATTCTGCGAATGCTGACGTTCCACGGGGGTTGATACGTACTCTCATGCACTGACCATCATCAATCAAAGCGACCTTGCTCGTATTCTTGAACTGTCTCACAGACGCCGCGACCCGGTTCAGGCCTGCCAACATTTGCCGTCGCAAGTTCTCCGGTGCCCCGACAAATTCAATGAATGTCGACTCGCCCCCGCGAATACATATGCTTGATATCATCTCTATCTGTCACAGCATGTCTAACGTGCGCCATCCCTTCCTTCTCATCAAGGTTGGGATCACATTTGTTCCCGTCGTTCTAGTCTGTCCGCGGTATGTACATGCATATATGCCAGTATCATCAGCATGTTGTGACGTTTGTGAGCTTATCTGGATGCGCTCTGCGACGCGAGGCTGTTCTCTGTCCGATGTACTGTCAGGCCGTGTGAGAAAGATACAAACCAACTTGTGAATGTATTGGCCATACGCTTTCTAGTGCGACGCGTATCATCATTATCACAAGCATCCGAACCCGCCACCCCATTCGTGAGTCCTTGACGCAACAATGGCTTCATAGATTCGAGGCACATAACGTTCCGAAGTACGCCAGCAACGTCCTTCTCTATGCCACAGAGGAAGACAAGCAAGATGCATCTATCGCAACAAAAGTCGACTGCGCTACTCGTACACCGGCATCCTACTGTCTAAAACAGAACCGCAACAGGAGCACGCCTCACCACCATATCACGCCCAACCATGATGCACTGGTTCTTCGGGATGAGCTCCCAATCCTCCTCCTTGAACGTCGTCGGCTCGCTCGCGATGATCACATGGTCCCCGTGCTCCTCCACCGCCTTCAGATTCTGCAGCCCATTGTCGACGCCCTCCAAGTCCGGGTGCCCCGGGAACTTCCTGTTCAGGCTGATCCCCGCGCGCGTCGACAAGTACAGCGACGGCGGGTGTTCCGTCGCGTGGTTCCTGAACCGGATCGCGAGCAGCTGCTCCCCGTCCGAGACCGCGATGTTCAAGCTCGACGCGTCCGGCGTCTTCCCGACCCGCGCCATCGCCGCCGTCTGCAGCTGCAGCACGCGCCTTATCGCGCGCTCCAGGCACTCCTTCATCTCCTCGAGCGGGTGCGCGCGCTCCCACACCTCGGCGCCGCGCTGGTGCTCGAGGTACGTGAAGAACAGCGCAGCGAGCGCCTCCGAGTCGGTCGTGCCCTTCACGCGCGCGTGCGCGGCGTCCGAGAGCTCGAGCGCGAGCGCGCGCTTGACGTCGTCAAAGTGCGCGACGGACCCGTTGTGCATGAACACCAGGCGGCCGAACGCGAACGGGTGGTTGTTGTAGTGCGTGATCGCGGTCGCGCCGGATGCCGCGCGGATGTGCGCGAACACGCAGTGTGCCGTCGTGCCCGCGCAGATCGACTGGAACACCGGGTCCGTCGTCGGCTGCCGCAGGATCTTGTAGGTCACCGGCCGCGGGCCCTCGCACTCGCCGAAGGCCGCGCGCGAGTCGGTGTACCTGCACAAGGGGACGGCGGGCTGGGCGTGAGTGGATCGAGCACACGATGAAGCAGATCTGGGACGCACCAAACCACACCGAGGCCATCGAGATTGAAGGGGCTGTTCCGCAGACTCATCTCCTCCGGCGTTGTGTCGGGCTCATAATGTGTGAGGTATGGCAGGAAGCGGTCGTGGACCTGCTTCGCGATGGCGTGATCGGGGGAGATGAGCACGTCTTCAAGAAGACACGGCTCCGAGGTCGACATGTACGCAAACCACCTGCACATCGCGACAGTGCTGTTATGGTTTCAAGGCTCGAGAGGTTGGGCTGGAGGAAATGTGAGGGGCTGGTGGCTGCAGTTGTGGTCGATGGCCATGGGCGTGCTGTTCATATACCGTGCTTTAGCCTCGTGTTGCAGACGCTATCGCTGCACTGTGTTCCCAAGGTTTATGGAAGCCGGAGATGCATCCATGATCAGTGGTACTAGGCGTCTTGCGGGATTTGGACCGGATGTTGTGGTTTGAAGGGACTTGAAGGTCACGTTCACCCGACGCACGTCGGACGAAGGTGGCACGAGTGAAAGTCATACAAGAAGCAGCTAAGCGAGGGAAAGCAGCATACGCGGATCTTGTTTCGATACGGAGGCACGACAAGTCGTACGATGTCGACGAGTCCTGGAGAGGCCTGCTCATGTGTGCAGTGTCTGAGGCCAAGCTGAGAAGCTGGAGGCACGAATCAAGAGCCATCTATGCCCGTCTAACTGACATCCGAATGGGTGCCGCACAAAGAACGCTTGGGCCGCTGCTTAAGGTCACCAAGTCACCAGTGGAGTCGAGCTGGAAACCTTCATCAGCGTCCCATCGGCCGCCTTGCGGCGATTCGAGCGCACCGGACACTGTACTCTGCGGGGACTCGAGTCAGCTGTGGCAATAAGTGCATTACAGGAACCGATATAACGCGCGATCCAAAATGATATATGTGAAGTACACGATGTAAACCGACGCATTCGAAGAACCAAAATGAAATAATAGGAGGGCAGACCCAGGAAGTGTCATGAAGGAATGGGCCGCTTCACATCCCTAGGATATTGGCGTTGCTCAGGCGGCGGAGGGGGCTGCACAGGCTCCGAGTATCCAGCGGCAGAAGCCCCAGACGGGACCGCGCCAATGCTCGAAGCAGTACCCGACTGCGAGTGCGACATGGCACTAACCACGTCGCTCGGTTCGTCGTCCCACGACTGGTATGCGGGGGGCAGCCGTCCGGACGCGGAGCGGTGCAGGAAAGGGACAGGACCGCCGTCCTTGTGTCGATCCTTGTCCTCGTCGAACGGAAACGAGGGTGGAGGGTGTCCGTTGCGCCCCGAGAACTTGGATGGCCGCGCGGATCCGGTGGTGACGCTTGCGCTGACTATCGCGGTGGTGCCCGTGCTTCCGCTGCCGATCGCACTCGCGCCGAAGGTTGATCCGGGACTGCCCCTGGGAAGCAATGCAATCGATTCAGGTTCCCCCGAGTCATGACCAGTGCTTCCGTCGTACCTAGAATTCGAGTCTTTGTAGCGCGAACACGGGTTATGATGGTTAACTATCGTCCAAGCGGTTGAGATGGCCCAGAAAGGTGGCAGATCTCTCACTCACCGTGAGTGCTTGGTGCTGAGAAAGGGGTGATCGTGCCCAACTGGCCCGGTTGGGCTTCCGATTTGTATTGGTACTCCCCAGTCAAGTCGAGAGGCTTCGGTCCCTGTGCCCTGCGGCGTTGATACCAGAACCAGAACCCGACCAGACCAAGAGCGATGGCGCCCAATGCGCCACCAACGGCAGCGCCGATAACCACAGCTGTGTTCGAGCTGGATTGTGGTATAGAGCTTGCGGTAGAATGAGGCTTGGAAGAACCGGTAGCAGTGCTGGTGCCAGCCTTTGTTGTCGTTGTGTTGACTGTGGTCGATGCGCAGTGGGTGAACGTGTTATTGTTTGTCGCGACGAGATCTTCTGTGATGGAGTCCCTCGTATATGTGCTACAAAGCGTATAAGCGGCCAGAGGTCTATGAGAAGCCGAGTGGACTTACTAAAACCTGCAGTACAGCGCTTTTTAGTCCTCATCGGCGAACGCTGAATGTATACACGTACCAAGCACCGGTACTCCAGAATAAATTGTACAGGTTGCGGTCAATCTTGATCTTCTCGTTGCAAACCGCACTCTGAACGTCATCCGGAAGTCTGCGAGCAAGCATTGAGCTCTCGCATAATCAAGAGGCAGAATCACATACGTCATGTTTACAGCGATGTTTAAGCAAGATCCCAAGTACTTCTCATATGCTCCATTGCCTGAATGACAGTATTAACCTCACCACAGGGCTCTCGTTTTCCTGATGAACACTCACCCGCGTCGATTCCAAGCGATCCGTCGTTTTCGAAGTACTGGCAGCTTACCCAGGCACCATCAGTAGAACGACCTACGGTGAATGCGACGAAGGACACGTACTTCATGCACAGCATACTGAGAGCCCACGAAACCGAATTGCAGCAACAGTCCTCTGGAAGCCAGCGGTGTCGGTCCCACCCATCAACGCACAAAAATGGGGCACTTACTGAGTTGGTCATTACAAGAGTCTCCGGGAGTGATTGTGTTGAACTTTTGCACTTGATCTTTCGTGCTGTGTGAGCTATGCCTCATAGCGGACCCACAATCGGTACCGCCTCCGAGTGAAGAGCACTCACAATCGGCGTTGCAGATCTGCCTCAAACGCTGGTAGGTGACGCCTATGGCGATGGTCAGGCAAATCGAGCCGAAGAAGATGACGACACTCACAGGGTGTCTCGCCTACTGCGTCCGTGTACCAGGCCAGCTGCGAACTTATACACGTGGTGTTGTCTTTCGCTCCGTGTACTCCGCGCGTCCACAGACTTGTTGTGAGGAAGGTATAAAGGAGCCATTCTCCGAGGCTGGGCATCGTGATTGCAATCGTCGTTGTCGTAAATGGAGAGCTCAAAGCCAGAAGAGCCGTCGAGTCAGAGAACCAGCGAGGGAAAGTGATAGCAGTAGACTAGCTAGTGCCAGGCAGGAGAGCAACGAGAGCCCTCCCCCCCTCGTCACTGTACTGCGAAGACAATGTCGATCAGAGCCGGGGGACAGCCAGATGCGCCAGTAGCCACTATAAAGAACGCACCAAGAATCGAGAAAAGGCGAGCGTCGACGACGCAAGGACGTGCAAGTGGAAGCCGGGAGGACGTGCGGGTAAGAAGCAAAGCTGGAGCGTGCAGTGGAGGTCGCAGTATCAGTATCGTTACGAGAGTTGTCTCCAAGAAGTCTGTGCCGCGTGACTACAGCATGATTGCGCTGGGCAAAATTGATGAGCATAATATTTATGGAATTGTCGTCTCGGCTCGGCAGGTGCACCTCAACCGATCCTGGAAAATGAATCCAGGGGCATTGCCGCCACCGCCGTAGCCACGAGGCGCCACCAACCCAGTGTGCCACTGCTCTTGATAAGTAGTCTTCCTTCCTCAGCCACCCCGCAGTCGCCTCGAGAATGTTTGGAGAAGTCTGTTGCAGTATTGTGTGTGAGTCGATAGTCAAGAAGAGAAGGTCGGGTGGAGGAGAGGTGGTCCCTGGGAATTGGGTGACTGCGGCGTCAGGACTCGGATCAAAGCGTGGCAGTGCGGCGTTGCATGACTCTTTTCGATGATATCGGGTCTGGAATCTCTGGACACTCTTAAGCAAGACTCACACGACGGGCAACGCAGGTGTTTCCTGAGTCGGGAAACGGTGGGGAAATTGGTCAGGAAACCTCAAGTTTCAGAGCTGTTTTCGGGGTGTTCCGGGGGTCGGGAAACTTGACATTTCTGGGATGTTTCCAGAGACCGAAAACGGCTTATGGTGTTTCTGTAAAGGGGAAATCGTGGGGAAACGGGTGAGAAACGTGGTGTTTCAAGACAATGTCAAGGGATACACCACGTTTCCTGCCTGTTTCCCCAAGGTTTTCCTTTTACGGATACACCCCGACCCGTTTCCGGTCTCTGGAAACACCCGGGAAACGCCAAATTTCCAGGACCCCGAAACATCCCGGAAATGGCTGAGAAACTTGAAGTTTCCCCACCAGTTTCCTCACTGTTTTCGTACTGCCGAAACCCCTGCTTTGCCCGTCGTGTCAACGTCACCCTCAACTGTCTACTCATCGTCTCGACTGCAAGGTGATAATTGGAACTTCTCAGAGACTTCTGCTCTCGAGTCTCTCTCTTGAAATGGGCGCCCAGACCACGAGTTGTGGACCAAAGTTTCCCGTGGCGCAGCCCCGACCAAGAATTTGGCAACGCCGCAAGCTTGGCACGATGACCCCCCGAAACAAGTAGTAACCTGCACAGCGGCCACTGATATCGATATGCCAGCAACATCTTCACATTCGGTGTCGGTGAGGCTGGTGAGCCGTACACTTTGTATTACATCTCTTTCGCGATCTCTTCGTGGCCGAGAGCTGACATGTCGACATTCTGTTTGTGTCACTCGGCACATTCAAGGCTACCCGGTACGCTGAAATGGTGTTCAGTACATGCAGAAAATCCTCCGTCCCCTTTTCGCCCAGGCAAATCGAATGACTCGTACTAGCCAAATGTTCGGTGGCATTGGGTAGTAGCAAGCTGGGACAGTTACAAAGAAGACAAGACTTGAACTTTATTCACGTGTTATGTCGCTTTGTCCCGTTTTTCCATAGGGTGCTTTGACACGGGCTAGGGCTGGCTAGTTGCTATGGACAGCAGACAAAAAACTGCATGAAGCGTATCGCGGACGCTTTGCCACTGCAGGCCGCTTTGACGTCGTCACGGCCACCGAGACTCGGAAGCCTCATAAGCCAGGTGCGAGAGACGATTTCCCTCAGCTCCCAAGATCCCCCACACCCACTTTTACTGACGTCCTCGTTACAGCACTTCGTCATGTCCGGCCAACCTTGGAATCGAGTGCCCCGGACCGGGTCGACTATGGAGGTCGATCCATCCCAGCCCCGGGCCCAAGTGACATTCGACCTCGCGGCCCTTCCCCCGCCCCTCTCCCAAAACGGAGAGACGGCACGGAAGTGAGTCATCCGCCGTCTCCATCCCTCGTCGAGTCGTAGGCTAACAGCCGACGTTCACAGGAAGCGACGCCGGGAGTCCTCCGAAGACACCATCGGCGAACGCAACCCCACACAAGACCACCGGTGGCAGGGCCCGTCTCGCCCGCCTTCGGTGGCCTCCGGCCACGGCTCGAATGCGACAGACGAGATGCACAGACTCGCCATCACGGGACCAGTCGCTTCCGGCGAGTACTACGAAAGCTGGCCCGATCCCGATCCAGAGTCCGAAGACGAGCCCGGGCGCACTCAACCGGCGCAGGATCCTCCAACCCCCACCCAGGTTGAGCTGACCATGGACAGCAACGGGCAGGTCGGAACGCTGCACACGCAGGTGTTCCGGAGGCAGCTCACCAAGGAGGACACGCTCATGTCCATCGACCTGTCCCAGCCTCAGGGAGCTTCTACGTGTAAGTATCTAAATTGATCCCGTGCGTGTCGTTTCGTCGCTGATTGCTTGTTGTATCGTCTCTTGCGTCGAACAGCCACCGCTACTCTGGAAGAGCAGCTCGCAGCGATGTTTGACCAGATGAGGCAGAAGCAGCGCGACGATCTGGAGCTGTTCGCGGAGAATATCAGGGTGCAATTGGTGGTGGAGTGCGCTGACTTGAAGAACGAGATGACGAGGCTGAGGGCGGAACTCGTCGACCTGCGGCTACAGTACCAGCGGATGCAGAATGCGCGTTGAGAGGCTGGTGACCTTCAACCCGTGCATACAGGTCGATAATTCTATGGGTCTGCTTGTACTATGTAGTAGTATGTGTCCCATTGATTGTTGTTCAATTATGTTGCGCTATGATGGAAGACTACTCGTGTGATATGACTCAAGGCATCGACTTTAAGAAGGCACAATCAATCGTTAAGACCACAACTATAAGCACATTCATTGCTTCCGAGTCGCCTGTATCAAAGCGAAGGGGCCAAGCTCTAGCTATTACATGTAAGTAAATCATTATAATAAAAGCACCAAAAACAAGAGTCCCATCATCCAAGGAGCCCAGAGAAGACAGCTCGTGCTCCACTCAGCAACTTACCCACACGCCGAAGTCGAAGTTCGACGTCGAGACCTTTGTGCCGTCGATGTCCGCGGCGACGTTGACCTTCCGGTTAATCGAGTGTGCGAGCGCCGAGGACGGCAGATCCACCGCCCAGAACTCGTATGCCTTACCAGCCCTCTTCCGGCTAGTAACAGGTTGGGCGTCGGTCGTGTTGACGGTAATCCATGCCGCGCCATCACCGGCAGCCCCGTTGAAGAGGTCGTACTCGACGTACACGCGCGACGGCGTCTTGTCTGCGCGGACCTGCACGCAATAACATGCTTGTTAGTCTCAATCTCTATTACGAGCGCGACTGAACGGCTCACAGCGATTTGAATGTGAGCATTTCCGGTGCTCGCGATGCAAGACGAATTGGCGACCATGACTACCTCCTGCACGGGGAACCCCGCGCCGCCCTGGTTCTCCGTCGTCGCGGCGCTGCCGTTGCCCTCGTCGACTTCGAACCAGAACTTCGAGATCCCGGATGTCGCATCGATGACCGTGAAATTGCTCGACAGCAGGCCGACGTTGTACCACAGGGCGTCGACCATCCCGTCGTAGAGGGCGGACGCGGCCATCTGCGCGTTGGTGCCCAGGACGCCGGCGTACGCGGGGTCGGTCTTCCCATCGCGGTCGGCCCAGAGGAGCTTGATGGAGCGCGAGGCGCTGCTGACCATGTTCCAGAACTGGGTGATGCGTGGGCAGTGAGCGACCGCTGAAGCCGACTGTTTGACACAAAGCACGTACGCGGACTTGGCCTGTGAGATGGAAGGTGCCGTCGCCCATGTATGTGAGTGCGATGTTTTGGGGCTTGACGGGCAGGGGATCGATGACCTCGGTGAGCTCCACGCTCTTCGGAACGGTGTCTAGCATGCGGGCGAGTAGCGACTGGCACGCAGACCTGAACGAAGCAGGGTCTGTGGCGAACCTTGTCATGCAAATGTCTTCCACCCTGAGCAGCATACAGCGGCTTCGCAAGTCGTATGCACCTGCTCATGGTCGTGTTGCCGTCACTCTCAAAGATGCGTTTATCGGAATTCGTGGTCTGCCACTGGTCCCACCACAAGCGGGTTGTTCGTCGTTCCGTGGATATATTCAGCCGCACTGAGGCAAGCGTTAGCTGGTGAATCTTCTCGATCAAAGGGAAGCGCATACACGTTGTTATCGAAGGTGAACGGCGTGCTATCAAATGTTTGCGACACGTCGCTGACCCCATCGGGAAGCGGCACAATCTGCGGGGACGAGCTCCTTTGCACGCCACGAACGAGTGGCCACATGCGATGAGTGTGATCATATCGGTTTAGTTAGAGCCTTGACGAGCGAAAGCGGCGGTATGGCTATCGAGGCTTTCTTGCGGTTGGGGAACACCGGGCACACCGGCCTCTGTAGCATCTATGCGCCCACTGCGTGACATGGCTTTGATTAGTCGTGGGGGACAGTGGTCATAATCATCGTCGAATGTGAGGTGGCTTTTGTAGTCCACCGGACGCTACCTGGAAAACTGGTGCAATTAAACACGGTCAGAAACAGCGTCAGAAACAGCCGTATACAGGATAGAGAACCAGGTAACGTAGGGAGTATGATTTAAGCATCATTGCACGAAGTGCACAGCCTGCGCATACAATCCCTACACTGAGAAGTCGCCGGCTATCATAGTATCAAGGGACGAACAAAGGTCTTCTCAGTGTCAGCCGGCCGCCGTAGACTGTCCCACGTCGCCCGGAGTTAATATGAACTCACCAAGACGGGATGCTGTCTCTGCGCTGACGAAGTATTTGCAGCCATTTGCTGGGCGATCCAAAGCAACTTGAAAGCATCGTGCACATGCATTCAAAAGAAGCTGCGGTTCCCAGACGTTACTCAGGTTACCGGAGCTTCACGCATCATCCATCGGGCTGTGCTCGGTTTCCGCAGAATCAATAACCACGAGTTCCAGGTCGGAGAACGTCGTGGCCACTGTCCATGATTCGAGGACGATATTTTGCCCAGATTTGCGTTGTTGGCGGAGTCCCCGATGGGGAAATGTGAGTCTATGGCCGCAGCACGTCCTAAAAAGAAGGTCGAAAGGTCGAAGAAAGGATTTGAATTACTGTATTCTCGGGCCGATGACAAATGAAAGTGGTTTGCAACACTCTAGAAAGCATTCGGATGCTTTCGATCGGACAAAACTTGATGAACACCCAACACTGCTGGCCAGGGGACAAGTATCTGCTGAAAGAACACCTTTCAGCGACAACGTTGAGAAGAGCACACCAATAATTTACCTGTTGCGTCCCCTCTTCAGCGTTTTTTTTTTGCCCCGTTTGAATTTTTCGAATGCCTGCCGTCCCAGTCCATTTGCGCACGCACCACATCCCCTCTTGTACCCGCCAAGGCTACTCTGCACACACTCCAGCAGCCTGGATTTGCCCAAACGACCACAAGTTCGACGGGGCACGATCCCGGTGTGTTCTCACCGAAGGGGGCCAAAGCGAGTCTTCAAGCCGAATGCCGATGTAGTAGATGAGGTAACCCACGGCTGGAGCCTAGTGCGACCTCGGACGGCCATGGGAGAGGACGTGTGAGCTCGACTTGGAGGAAACGAGTCGTGAACAGGCGCGATCACGTGTCGCGAGTTGGACCACGTGGTATGAGCGAGGCCCTTCTCCTCTTCCTCCTCTCTCGTTGCAAACCACCGAGTCCTGCACCAATGGAAGTCGATCCGCCACACGCTCTGCAGCCACAGAAGCCCTATTCTATCGTGCGCATCAAGCGGAAGCGCAACGAGGAGCCATTGGATGCGCTAGGCAAGTGTTTTCTCTCGTTCTTGCACCAACACAATCCCTAACCACACACAACCACCGTGTGCGCAGTTGTTGATGCGGCGCCCAGCAGGAAAAAATACAGAGGAGGTCTGAACGTCTTTCAGTACGCAGGGACGGTTGAGCACGCAGTATGGAATGACGAGAAGCAGAAGGAGGAGCTCGAGGTATGTACTCGTCTATCTCCCCCAATCCCGCAACCCAACCACCCCCGCTCCCGTCGTAGAAACGTCTGGCAGATCTCGCTCGCGAGTCTGCTCAGAAAAGACGAGAAGAAGTCACGCCAGCCGTTCCAATCGCTCCGTCGTCCTTCGCCGTGCCTCAACCACCACAGTCGGTACCCACCCAACCGGTTCCTGCACCCTCCCTAAAACGGCTTGCGCCCCATGCCCCTAGCCGAACGTATACCATCGTGCAGCAGGATCGGCCAGCGGAGGACCCGTATGCTCGTCGACGACAAGCCAATGCGCCGTACGTTTCTATCCACATTCTTTACGGAACAGGATTCCAACGATGCTTAATGAATGCAGGCCGAAAGTGTGGTCTACGAAGGAGCTTGAGGCCGCGAAACGCGCCGCCCAATTCAAGATGTACGAAGCCGTCCCGTCAACCTCTACCGGCAAGAAGGTACCCGTGCCCAACGAGATGGACGCCGAGATCGACAAGTTTTTGCCCATGCTCAAGGACTATCTCAACGGTAAGGAACTTCCCCCCGAACGATGTGCCGTCCTCTCATCCGCGTTGATGGACATAGTGAGCGACCTGGCGCCGCCTTCTCCTGCAAGGTCGATCAAGGGGGGCAAGGACGCGGATGGGATGGATGAAGATTACGTCTACGACGTGTTCTATCACCGCCCGGCAGCTGACAAGGAGCTCTACGATCCCAACTCGTCCAACATCGCCAAGCTGTACGTTTCGATTGGCCCTCCTGCATCCACCGCATGCTTACCTTTCACTCATTGTATAGGACCGGACTGCCCCCCGAGCTCAGCGGCCTCTCGGGGGAGGATAGTTCAGATGAAGAGGACTCGGATGAGGATGACGAAGATTCCAATGGTTCGCCCTCTGAACTGATCCGCGAATGTGTCGTGTCTGACGCTAGGTTGTAGCCGAGGACTGGTACACGAACGACTACCCCGATGAGGAAGAGTCCGACCGCGAGTACGAGGAGGATCTCAGTGGTGAGTTCATGTCTTCAAAGGATCTTCCGAATCAAATGACCTAACGTGTATCTTCTAGACGAATACCACGAACGCTCGGAGTACGATGATGAGGTACCTGGGCGAAGCATGACCGCCTACCGCAACGTTATGTCTGACGACTTCTAAACGTCTCTTTACGACCGTGACACATGACATAGAGAGGACTCTCTGACGGATGGACGGTACTAGTAACTCATTATTCCACAAAACACCTAATTTCGTTTACTCCAGAATTGCATGACCACCCCATCGCATGTATCTATATCATCGCATCTTACATCTTGAATGACACATTTGTGGCAATGATTCCTTTCGGCCTGCACACCCCTCACAGTCCTCGGAGAAGGAAAGTGCAGAGATGCATAGAAGGCATAGCGACTACACATATACAACGGAGTCGATCTGGCATATGCATACGTAAGGATGATTCCGGCGGGAATATCGAAGGTATCGTACACTAACAATACACGATCTACAGGGCATGGTGCTCGTCGTACCGAGAAAACATACGGGCGCAACATTATACATGAAATATCCTGCGTGTGAGTGAAGGGTTATAAATGCAATGTAGAAGTCCTAAGGCGCTATCAGCGTCCATTGAAAATATGTCTGAACGTGCGGAAGAGGTCCGCGAAGCATCGCCGCTTCCCCTTGGCCTTGCTGGAAAGCCCTGGCGCCGGAGAGGGCGACGACGTCCTTGCAAGCACATGGGGGGCGTCCTCGCCCTCGTGCTTCTCCTCGTCTCTTTCAGCGTCCGCCTCTTCCTCTCCGCGGGATGAAGCGCCGCTGGCGTCGCTCTCGTCCTCCATCTCCACGTCCCGGTACAATCCATCGGCGGCGGTGGTGAAGCTCTCGCCGTCGGACTCGCCCCCCTCCGAACCGGCGTCGACCTCGGTCCCATCAATCCTATACCCCTGCACCTCTCCCCACCGCCCATCGCCATACCACACCGCCGGCACCCCGTTCGCGCACTCCGACGGCGGAGGCATGCCCTCCAGCCTGAGCCCAAGCCCGAGCTCGAGCGGGGAGAGCGACCTTGCGCGCAGCGACGCCGACGTCTGAGAGGCGCTGGGCGAGGTCGAGAGGTTGCGCGACGGCAGGGGCAGGGGCGAGCTCGCGCGCCCCTTGGGTGCGCAGCCGACGGGGACCGCGCGGCCGACGTACGCGCGCATGTACGTGTCGACGTCCTCGGCGCCGTCGGGTGCGCAGGTGCGCAGGCTGAACTTGAACTGCCGGCGCCGTTTGAGGGGGTGCAAGGAGTCGGAGTTGGACGAGGACGAGGATGACGGCGCGAGGGTGGACGTGGTCCTGCGGCGCCGCTTGGTGCTCGTGCGCATGGGCGGGGGCTCGCGCGCGTCGGGCACGGGTTCGAAGTGGGTCTGTTCCGCGATTTCATCGGGTGAGGAGTGGACCTTGGTCTCGAGGTGGAAGGGAGAGCCGAGGGTCGGCTCCTCGACGCATGTAGTGTCGGAGGATGCAAGGGAGGGTCGTCGCTCAGGCTCTAGCTCTGCGCGATTGAGCCCCAGCTCTGGAAGCGACGGATGGAAGGGACTCGGAGTCGCCGCTCTAGGTGAATATGAACCGACGACGCGGGACGGGCCCGCAAGCGTGGCCATAGGGTTGAAGGGCAGATCCACCGTGCTGCTGGTGGTGGACGAGGAATACTCATCCAAGAAGTGATCAGGGGACAACCTGTGCAGGAACGAATCGAGCCTTGTGAAGGGAACTTCCGCGGTTTTGCACTTCGCCTTCGTTGACCTCGGGTTTCGAGCGCAGGAGGGTATGTCGCGACGACCGGCGGACCCAGTTGCAGACGCGATGCGGTTGCGCATCTCAGTGACGGCCCTCTTGGCTACGCCTTGCAGCATCGCGTATCGCTCTGATGCAAGCCAGTCACAAAGTGCTTCGATGTGTGCGGCGACGCGCCGCAGGTAGAGACTCATGCTTTCCAGGGTCTCCTCATCGACAACGACGCGAGCGTCGGCTTCTGGGTCTTCGATGAACGCGTCGAGGAGCGCCGACTGATAGTAGATGGCCACGATCTGCGAAAACGAAGGAAGCATGTGGTGAGGGAGCTGCGGTTTTCTGGAGATGTGAGTGCAAGGAGGGAGACGTACGATCGCGACCACGGTCCGGGAAAGCTGGTCAGGTAGGAAGAAGCACATCCCACACAGATGCTGCTCGAGCGCGCCCGCGCATTCGAGCAGCGATCTCAACGTCTCCGTATAGCCCGGCAGAGCTTCCTCAGGAAGCGTGTCATGGTACAACGCACTGACGCCTTGATCCTAGTTAGCGACTTCGGTGAGGAGGCCAGAAGATATGGTAGACGCACTCCGAGAATAATAATCGATCAGGTCCCTAACCCAATCCGCTGCCTGCTCTGCAGTCAACGCCTGGTCGGGGTGAAGGAGCGTCGTGAACGGGCGATCGTGAGGCATGAGTCTGTGAAGGAAGGGACCGGCCTTGGAGAGGTGCGCTGTCCTGCTGGCCCGTACACTTATAACTGCCTGCCAGTGACAATGCAGCACCGAGCTTCGCGCGCAGACAATTGTCTTCGCACATCACGCCTGGCGACCGCAGACACCCAGGGCAGCTTCCGAGCCTTTCTCGGCGGGAATTCACGTACTTGAGGCTGATCCCACACGAGGCGGATCGAACTCGCCTGCCAAAACGGGGGTGGCAAGACAAAAAGAAATAAGCGCGCATTAAGGTGAGGCGGTTACGCGAGGGAACCTCGCCTCCAGTCAATAGTCGGTCCAGTATGGCGTACAATAAGGTAGTTGGGAGATTCTCACAAAGAGTCACCGGGGACTAATGAGGAGTAATATATGCGCGCATTAGGATTTATGCGTTAGTGTAGTTGATGGCCGTGGTGGCTGAGCTTGCCTGGCCGCTGCGCCGCGACTTTAAGTTGCCGTGAGCGGCAAGACAAGCCATCTATAGAGGCTGGTCCGAGTTAGTTATGGTGGGGTTTAAATGTGAAATGACAGGTCCCTACAGTTGTACGGGCCCGAAAGAAGCAAACGGTCCATCAAATCCGACCACGATCAACCACGGTGAGCTGCGTACGACAGCCACACTGTTGTCGTTCCGAGACGACCAAGCGCAGTTTCTGAAGAAGTAAGTCCGATAAGGCTGAAGGGAGGTGCAGAACCTCGAGGTTGGGACATGGCAGCTTACGAGCCGCTCCGGATGGGCATGGTCGCAATGCGTCAAGACATTGGTCGACGAGGTGCGTGTCGTTCAATATCACGCTCGTCACGTTTGGAAGGAAGGATAAGAGCAGGGTCGGGTCGCACCACGCTGGCCAAACGCGCTGGCTCGATATCGTGACCTCGAGGATAGAAGCCGCAGAGCCAGAGACGAATGCCTGGATGGATTGCTGGAGGAGCATCTTCGTCGTCCCGGCAGTGTTGAGTTCGAGGGAGAGAGACCCGTGTGTATGGGGACTCGCCAGGGTAAGAGTGATAGCGACGAAGGAGACGTCGATAGACAGCACAGTGTGCTGCTCGCCGAGGGGAAGGCGGAGATCAGAGAAGGGCGAGAGGCGGTGTGCGTCCAGACCGTACAAGCGAACAGCGCAATCGGCGGGGAGAGTGAGGTGCGAGAGGATTGTTCGCATGAGCGTCGCCGCGTTTTCTTGTCCGCGACAGTCGCCGACCTCGACCTTCCGCAAGCGCGAGAGCAACGCAGCTTGCATCGTTGGCGTTTGTGTCGACTGCAGGTGCGTAGGGAGTCCAAGGAAGCTCGCGTCCTTGAGCGAAGGGCATTGCGATAGCAGATGGAGGAGGTCGGGGAGCGTCCAATGGATAGAACAAGCCTCGAACGACAGCCGGAGGTGTGTCAATTGCTCGAAATAGTTCGAAGGCAAGAGCGGAACGTCATGAAACGCGAGGCTCTTCAGTTTCGGCGCGACGCCATCGAACATCTCAATCACCGACTTCGTGAGCGTTGCGGCCGTTGCTTCTCCGAGTTCGGCCCCAGTGGCGCTCCGTGGAACCCGACGGCGAACGAACACGCGCTCGAGGCGTGGCGCAGGGAAAGCGAGAAGTCCTGTTGCGAGTTGAGTAGGAGGGTAGTCGTGGAGGTCTTGCAGATACAGCTCCGTTATCCTAGATCCTACGGACGATAATCCAAGGAGCCCTATCAGCGCGTGGGTCGGGCGAGCCCGATCAACGTAAACGGCCAAATCGGCCTGTTGCGTACGATCGTGGAAAGCATCCGTAGCGGCGTGGCCAGATGCGCTCTCGCACATGGTGGACCAAAGCGAGGGCGTGCCGAGAGCAAGCTGGCGCCAACGTCGGCAGACCTGAATGATGGGTAAGAGGTCGTACGTTTGCCTGGCGGTAGATGGCCCACGGTGTCCGGGAGGCGAGAGGGGCTCCGAGACAAACAGGAAGATAAGGATGAGGATCTCGGGTGGGAGCCTGTGGATGCGGCTGAGCGAGTTCGCCGTCTCCTGCACCAGGCTGGAGATCAGGTCCAGCTTGGTTTGAAGGCCGGTAAGCTGTTAATGTGACGAAACCGGTCAACGCCGGATAGAAAGAGACCTCTGTATATGATGTACGCACCATCTCCAAACTGACAACCATATCACTGAGTGTGTGTGTGGCACATACAAACACGTACGCACCTCATCGACCACCTTTCTTGAGTAACTGCCTCGAGGATGGCATCCAATGCATCTGCGGGGTGGTGGGAAAAGTCGACCATAGTAGCCAACGAGGTAAAGGCGCTATTAGGGTAGCCTGCCCGCCTCCAGCTCAGGCTCTCTAGCCTCTTATACTCTTGCACGCCCAGTCTCATTACGCCACGTTCATGGCGCTGGAGGCGCTATCCTTGGACGACAGGCCACATGCATCATAGAACCATGAAACGCCTTCCGGGGCCATCGAGATCAAAACACCCACTTCCTCTAGGTCGCACAACGCTCGCGACATCACATTTACCCAAACGCCGTCGAGGCCATATGGACTTGTCCCTGGCAGACGCGCTTGCAGGCTGGAAGATAGCGGCACTTCGTCCCTCGAAACGAGGGTTTCGGGGATCACGGAAAGCTACTTCGGTACTCGGAAATCAAGCGCCTTCCGAGTGTCCGACGCCGGATGCGACGGACATGCTGCTCGGCGAGAAGCGGTAAAACGGAACGCATTATAGGGACGGGTTATGATACACAGAACAACACATGCTATACACATACGATCACTGTCTTGGCTTTCTTCTAGCTCTTCGCGTTCATCCGCGGGAAGGCCCGCGGAAGAGAGGTGGTGGGCGGCACTATGCCACTCTTCAAACACGCCTGGACGAGCTGCATGCGGATGCCCGCCCACTCTTTCCGTTGAGCTAGAAGAGGAGAATGACGCGGGAACGTTTGAAAATACATCCTCATGAACCTCGCTGAACGACAACCGGACGTACCTTCGCTCGGCCAAAACATCATCATGTACTCCGTGCGTTTGGCGAACGTCTTCGCCGTCTCGAGGGCCACGATGAGCGTAGGATCCGCCTCCCACAGCACCAGACCCCTGACAGTGAAACTGGTAAGCACGTTAACGGCTCGCGGAGAGAGCACGCACTTTATCACGTGGGACATGAACCAGTATATGAACAGGGGTTTTCGGTGGTCCATCGCCGAGGAATCGAACCCTAGTTGCATATTCTGCCAAACGCGCTCGGCCAGATCCAGGCGGTGCTTCACTGTCCGCCATGAAGTAGATGAGTAGCTGCAAACGCTACCTCGCGACAAGAACAGGACACTCACGCCAAGCTTCCGCTTTGTCCCTGTAGAAAAGTCGGCCCCCAGACCTGCACGGAAACCGGATCCTCGCGTTCAGCATTCCCAGCCAGACAAGGAAAAGCTTAAGACTCGGAAGGACTCACGTCGTGACCTGCGGGATGTACCGCTGGAACTCGTGCGAGACGCACATCCGCGCGCTGAACAGCATCTCGCGCGCCTGGTAGCCGAAGCTGCACTCCAGCTCGCACGTGTGCTGCCCGAGCGCGTCCTCGAGCGCGTCGATCTCGAGCCACGCTTGCATCGCGAACCCCGCGCGCTCCGCATCCCCGGCGCTCGCGTCGCCCCGCTTGTGCACGCAGCTGTGCAACAGCAGCATCGAGCGCAGGTACAGCGTCCCCACGTTGTTCGCTTGCACATGCGCGCCGTGCAGCGCGAGGGCTTCCGCCGGGAAGAGCAGCGCGAACTGTTGGACATGGACAGGGGCAGCAGGGCCGCAGTTAGCATCGGGCACACGCAGGCAAGGGGTGGGGAGAAGGGGGCAGTACTTGCGTTCTCAGGGTTCTTGATCCACAGCTGGTTCTTCTGGATGTCGTGGACGACGTTACTCGTGGAGTTGTACGCGTTCAGGCTCGCGGTGACCATGACGCTCGCCCACACCAGCCGGCGGCACTCCTCTTTCTTGAACTCCCCGTCTTGCAGGTCCTCTGGCCAAATCAGTGTTCCTGCCCAGTCTGGGGCGATTGCATGCACGCCCGGCCAGTTCTTCTCGAGCGTGAGAGACCCACAGTTGCATTCACCTGTAGGGGGCGTCGTCGATGGACCGAGAGTCATGTTGTCGGGAACGAGTGGCTCTACAGGAACGCGAGAACCTGTGTTCGGTGGTCGGCTGGGATAAACTCTAGGGTGTAAGCGGAAGCTATCACTCGGCTGGGAGAAGGAGTCAGGGATGTTCGTCCCCGGTAGACCTGCTATGGATGTCATGTCACCAACGGATGTGATGTATCCAGCTGAGTTCTGAGAGACCATAGAGGGCCGGTTGGCGGTGTAGGCGCTCTTGATGTCTGAATCAAGGGTTGTGAGGGAGAACAAGCGGATAAGAGAGTCCAGGAGAAGCATCGCTGAGCGGTCCCTTTCAATAGACTTCTTTGGATGCGCCTGAAGTTCGAAGTACGCCATAAGCTGCGGGCAAACGTATGAGACCTCATAAACGATCTTCGACGTGTTTTCCGCAAACTTACCCATGCTGCTTGGATAAGCTCCACGTCAACCCAGCCCGACGCCATGCTTCCTTGTAGAGAGCCATGCGCGAGTTCTACGAGCTTGAGAGCCTTGATCCGGCCTGCAGCGCCCCTCTCTGCCTCGGAGCTCTGGGAGAACAGGCCAATGGCCAGCGCGCTCATGATGAGACTAGGTTGCATTGATGCTCGGCTTGTCGGGTTCAAGAGCCTATTGAAGAAGCGAGGTAGGTGGATGAAGCTGACCCAGTATAAGGACGAATGGAACAAGGCTTGCAGATCTGAGACAACTTGTATGACGGTCTCCGACCGTTGCTCCGCGGACAGGGAGATGGCGTCTGTCGTACCTAAGTCGGTCGAGTAGAAGGTGAGCAGCGCGTCCCACCAGATATCGCGGGTGAATTCAAGACTGGGACGAGCCGGGATGACGTGCTCCTTTTCGTAGGCATATCGCCCAAGACTGTACTCTGTCCCCGCGTTCGGACCATCAAGGTCAACCAGGGGAAATGGATCGTATTCGTCTGACTCCTACATAAGCGATAGCAATGAGGCTGAGATACAAAATCGTAGGAAGGTGAAACACGCGTACCCCGTCCGATGACAGTCCCGGGAAGTTGTCGTACGTAGCTTGGAGGTGAGTTTCAGGCTGCTCGCGAGTTGGACTAGCCGATCGGTGACTTGAGCTATCCGAACCACTGTCGTCATCGTTCGTTCCGCTGGAAGCCTTCCTTCGTTTCGATTTGTGCGACGTCGAGGTACGAGCCCTGGTCCCAGGGACTTTATCCTGGCCCCGGCGTTTGGGCTGCATATCGTAGGAGCACCCGCCCACCTCCGGGGGTCTCTTCCGACAGTTGAAGCACACGGGCTTTGTGCCGTCACAGCGTGTTTTTCGGATACGGCTGAAGGACTTCATATCAGCATACAGAGCTCAAAAGCCGGGGAGGTAGGGTGAATAGAATAGTCGCACTGCGATCCTGCCTCACTTACCATTGATCACAGGCAACGTAGACGCGTGTACGGGGTTTACCCCGTGCGGTGAGAGGTTGGTCAGGGTCAAGTGCGATCTTGGGTCGAATCCGACGGCGAGGGGGTTTAGTGAGCGAAGCAGGTGTCGAGGAGGATGCATTTGGGGAGGAGTCCGTGACGGGAAGTTGAGTTGAAGGTGACTGCGAGTGGGAAGTTGTTGACGAAGAAGAAGAACCGAGGGCAAGGGCCTGGTTGTAAGGGCCGTACTGGTTTTCGCTGAGTGGGGATGATCCAAAGCAGGGTAGATGAGGCGACGGGTGATTGTCGAATGTTGGAGGGGATGTCAGGAAGCCATTAGAAGACGGGTGCTCGACCTCTAGGATGGAGTCCAACCAGGCAAGAGATTCGTCGAACATTGTCGTGGAAGACATGGAGGTGGTAAGAGGAGGCCAGCCGTAACGCTGGAGACGGGGAGCCCGGAGCCGTCTGTAGGGACCAAAATTGAGTTAGGAGGGCGGATGTATGCGATTGGTATCGGGTTTGTATGAGGGGCACCGAACAAGTTGCAATGGCTTTGGTCGGGCATTACGCGTTACGTTTGATGCCGCAC
Source organism: Ganoderma leucocontextum (assembly GCA_020736865.1). Classification (NCBI taxonomy): domain Eukaryota; kingdom Fungi; phylum Basidiomycota; class Agaricomycetes; order Polyporales; family Polyporaceae; genus Ganoderma; species Ganoderma leucocontextum. The sequence continues at coordinate 2,215,220 of JAHKGY010000006.1, forward strand.
TGCGCTTGCGCCGGAGTGGCTGTGATGGCGTGGCATGTCGATCTTGCCCTGACCTGCCCTGACCCGACAGTATCAGACCATATACCCAGATATAGATGATAGTCGATCTATAAGTAGTGACCATATACCCAGATATAGATGATAGTCGTTCTATAAGTATAAGTATGGTGGCCGCTCTCAAACGACAATGATCTGCTAGCCCAATTAGGAACATTAAATTGGCGGTCAGATTCAACAGACGTTCTTACATAACGTTGATGCATTGATGTCGAGGAGGTGACTATATATAGCCTACTTGCCTTGTACTTAGCGCGATAGGCAAAAACATAAGAGAAATCTAGCGCAATTGGTCTATACTGGGTCCATGTACGAGAAATCCCCCCCGCTTTTCATCATGGATGTCAATTTTTAAAGTAGCCAGCTACGTCCAATCTTCAGGAATCCTTGGTAGCTTTAGGCGCCCAAATGGGCAGAGAGTTCGAAGGTTTACTAAGATCAGTATAGAGTTCCCTCCTTCCCTCCTCTGGAGGAGTCGTACTCGATGGTTTGCGGCCCAGAAATATCAGGGTATGGACAGCTTACGTTCTGTGGGCAAACGTCGCAGAGAGAAAGAGATTTGCCCCCCTCCGAGTCGAACCCCGGCACAGGGCCTGCCTGGCGCGACGAGGGGCCCCCAAGGGTCCAAGGGCCCGGAGTCCACAATGCACATCCGAGTGTTCAAGCTTCAACTTCCACAGATAATTCTCAGCACGACTCGCCTGGCGTTTCAAATGGCGGGAACCGTGATAGCCAGCTGATGTAACGTCAGCGATGTCGGTTGTTCCGCAGGGTTCCATTCTTCACGATCTTTCTCAGCTGTCACCGTCAGGTGGACCCAAGGTTTCGAGATGAAAGATGAAGAAAACACCGAATGAGTGCAATCTCGATACACAAAGATACATTTTCTCGACTACTCCACACCACGCCGATACAAATGACGCAAACCGGAAGATCAAAATCAAATGCAGGACCCTGGCACACTACTCGTCGTGTTCTTGACATGCGCCGCGAGGACGTCGTTCGCGCACAGCACGCTCTTCACGAACGCCGCAGAAACGACGTCCGCGCCGTCCGGGCTCGTGTGCGTGTGGTCGATCGGGTAGAATGAGTCCACGGTCGCGAGGCCGAGCGCATCGAACTGGTTCGCGACGTACTGCCCGTGGTCGACGTAGCTCGCCCCAATCGCCTCCGCTGCCGTCTCCGCGTAGCCGACGAACCGCGACGGCGCGTAGACGAACGACCCCGACTCCCAAGGGTTGTCGGGCGTCTGGCTGCTGAGGATGACGTTCGCGCCCTTGGCCTGCAGCGCCTTGCCCGCCTCCACCTCGTAGAAGACAAACGTGTAGACGGTCTCGCCCGTCGTGGGCGAGATGCACGTCTCCTCGCCGTCGCCGAAGCAGTCAGTGCGGCCGTTGTCCGTCGTGCTCAGCGAGCCGCCGTCGTTGTGCCCGAACTCGATGACGACGAAGTCGCCCGGTGCGACGGCGTCGATGATGGCCTGGAACCGGCCCTCGTTCGTGAAGGAGCGTGCAGAGCGGCCCCCGATGGCGTCGTTGACAACTTCAATGTCAAGCGAGTACCCGAGGTACTGGCCCCAACCTGCCGTGAGATGCGAACGAGGGTCAATCGAATACATTCGCAAGCCCGCGTGCTAAGAATCGGACGCACCTTCAGTGCCAGTGCCGGACCCACCACCACCCTCCGCCATAGTGGAATCGCCGGCCAGGTAAACCTTGGGCGCAGCCCGCTTCGCAAGTGTCTCCGCCGGCTTGGGAAGCGCAGTTGCACCAGCGATGAGGGCCGGGAGTAGCAGTGCAAGGGTGGAGAACTTCATGGTCGAAGATCCCAGCTGGCGCAAATTGAGATGAGGAAGAGGCTTTTTGGAGTTGGCAAGAGACACCACTCTTGCCTTTCAACGCGGGGGTCATGGAGATTTATACCTCCCTCCTCTGTAGCAGGTCGGACCGTCCACTAAGGAGAGCCGGCCCGGTGGCTACAGCATCGCCCTTCTGAAGTCCTCAGTCTCGCCCTCCTGATCAATTTTGTCTGCAGGAAAGAGGTCTAGAAAAGCGGAGTCAAGTTAGTCGCGGTGACCGCGCGCAAAGAGTCTTCTGACCTTCGCAGGGGGAGGCGAGCTTCTTCCGGCATTATCCCGCTCCTCCAGATTTGTACGCATCTCTTTTCAAAAGCAGGAGTCCTGCGGCTCTGTGGTATCTGGCAAATTACAGTATCTCAGTTTCGTCACGACGGCACGAAGAGGAGTGATTCAGCACAGCCCTGGCTGGACTCAGACCGTTGAACGGTCGGAGGTCATGAAACTTCTATGACTATAGTACCTCAGAAGTTCGAGGAACCGTTTGAGCATGTGGCGAGCACCATGATCTCCGGAAGTCACTGGGACACGAAGGTTAGCCTTTGCCAGCGGCACAGACGGTCCAATCAGCATGCTCGTACATACTAACATGTGGGGAACCCAAGGGGAACCAACTCCGCGGCCAAGCAAAGCAAACCTAGGCCGTGGCATAGCTGCCGAGGCTTGTGGCTGAATATATACTGTATATTCCCTTCTCAAAAAGCCTCCCGAGCCTTCTCGCGCTGATCGGATGCCTGATGTCGAAAATGTCCAGTGGTATTCCCATGCATCACTAGGTCGGCATTGTTTCATGGGGAGAGCCTGGCTATCGAAGACCGCAGAACATTTAGATTTGGTTCACAACCTGTTATGTCTTCATCAGCATACACCAACGAACGATGGAAATTGGACAGACATTAGTACCTTACGATCAGCAGTGGCCAATCCGGGGCTTGGAGCACTGGCCAGAATGCTTCCCGATGACGCCACCATCCATGCATACCCTCCCATGGACAATCGACATGTGAAAATTCTCATTGAGTCAATATAAACATACGGCAATATCGAATTCAGACTACTCCTCCACAATATGATATCTCACTAGAGTAAAGGATTAACATTAGCAGTAGAAATTAACAGAAAAGGTCGCCTTGGCTGGGAGTTTATGTTTGTGGAGCAGCCATGGATGTGTGCAGCTTCCTAACGACCCCCTCGAACGGAGCAGGAACAGCAGAGTCGGGTGGGGTCACACCAGCCTCGACACAGGTTTGAACGAGCTCGCGTCGAAGAAGGGACCACATCTGCCTTTGTTCTGATCCCATCGAGAGCAGTGGTCAGCATATCTGCGCGGTCGCGATGCTCTCACCGCGAGATAAAAGCACCGCTCACCATCGCATGGCCAAATCCGCATGAGGAACTCGAGCGGCTTGACATGCACCTTCGCAGCGTCCAGTGCAACCAACAGCGTCAGGTCACTCTTGTACAATACTAGGGCTCTATTGGTTAAAATGGACACCCATCAGCACGGAGGTACGTGTTAAGTTCGGTGAGTTGACACCCATATTGTGGACGTACCGGACAATCTGGGCCATGAACCAATAGCAGAGAGGCGGTCGAGTCATCATCTCGCACTTGACGTCTTCCTGTGCCGCCTTCCAGAAGCGTTCTGAAATCCACACTTGGGTACGCACTGAGGGCACCGTGAGATGAAGTCTCTAATCCGTAAGAGGACCCTGGACTACGTACACCACGCCTCTGCCTTCTCGCGGTAATACGACATGATTCCAAGACTAGTGCAAAGTATATGTGAGCACGAGCCCATAACACCAATATGATTGCAGACATACGACGTCACTTCCGGTGCATATAGTCTGAACTCATGGGTTATGCACATCCGCGAGCTTCGCAGTAGCTCAGTATACAACACTCGGGGAATAGCGAACAGATGAGCACTCACATAAAGACGTACTCCCGAGCTTGATAGAGCATACCCGCGTCGAGGTGGCACGTGTGTTGGTCCAGGGCCGCCTCGATGGCTTCCGCCTCAAGCCACGCATTCATGGCGTACTCTGCGCGAGCCTGCGGACCAAGGGTGGCATCGCCCCTCTGGCGCACGCTCGTGTTCCACAGCATCATCGCGCGAAGACACAAGTTCCACACGCTACTCTGCCACACGGGCCCCTTGCCCGAGTCCTCGCCGGGCAAGAGGACAGCGTACTACGAAAACACCAAGGAATCAGCACGACGCCTTCACCTCTCGCAACGCCACAATCGCGGTACCCACGTTCCTATAGTCCTTGATGAACAGCTCCGTCCGGTCGAGCGCCGCCGCGTCTGCCGACGTGAAGGCGTTCTGCCCCGCGATGAGCATCACGCTCGACCACACGAGCCGTCGGCACTCCTCCTTCCTAAACTCGCCTTCAAGCAACCCGTCTGGCCACATCGTCGTCATCTCCCACAGAGGTGCGACCTCAGACACCGTCGGCCACTGCTCCTTCAGCGTGTACTTCGCGCACGTACACTGTGCCGCAAACCCCCGGGCGGGTCCCGGGACCTGGATTCCCAGCCCTGCGATATCGACCGTTTCTGAGGGGCTATTCCCTTCGGGAGGCGAGAACGGGTGAGGGTGCGCGTTGGTGCCAGTGTGATCGTTGAACCTCGGACCCATCGAGCCTCTCACACTGCGGGCATATGTCGCAAAGATGGCGTAGTGTGCATCGGGGCGGTCGGCGTCGAGGGTGGTCAAGGATAGCAGGCGAATGAGGGAATCGAGGAGTTGGGTAGCTGACCGGCATCGGTCCCACTGCTGCCGCGGGTGGCCCTGCATCTCAAAGTACGCCATGAACTGCGGTGTATCAGTAGCAACCGTCAGTCCGGCACAGATATAAGGTGAGCACAGAGAAAACGTCCATACCCATGCCGCCTGAACGAGCCCGATGTCCACCCAATTCGTGCTGAGGCTCGCTTGGATCGCCGAATGCGCGAGATCGATCAGCTTCTGCGCCCGCTCGCGACCCTTCGCGCCCTGCATTATCTCCGAGCTCTGGACGTGCGCCCCGATTGCGAGCATACTCAGAAGCAGGCTCGGCTGTACCGCGTTGCGGCGCGCCGGGTCGAGGAGCGTCTCGAAAAAGCGAGGGAGGTGCAGGAAGCTCGCCCAAAAAAAGGACGCACTGAGGACCGCACGGATGTCGGTGAACACTCGCTTCGTGGTCGTCAGCCGTTGCTCCGCGGTGAGCATGATGGCGCCGAGGTCACCATCTACGTCGTGGGACGCGTAGAAGACCAGCAAGGCATCCCACCATGTTTCTCGGGCGAACTGCATGCTGGGCTCAACGACCATGAGATCTCCTGCAAGCCGTTCCTGCTCTCTTCCGGAGGCATCCTGCTCATCTTCGGCTGGATCCGAAGGTGGAGGCGGTGGAAGCTCATAAGAGGCTATATTTGTAGGATCAAATGTTGTGGGATCAAAGTCTCGGATGATCACCTAGATTGCAAGCCACAAGTCAGCACGAGGCGAAATCAAATCTCACAGCTGGAGGACCCAACACTGACTTCAGGGTTCACCCCTGCATCATGCACATTCACTCGTTGTTGTCCATTAGCGTGAGAATGGTTGTCCAAGGCCAAAGTGCGTCGGGGTGCTCGCTGGCCTATTGCGGAGCGTATACGAGTGCCCGGGACTTTGTCCTGCCCTCGTCGTTTCGGCGCGGGGTCGTAGTCGCACGCCTCCACTGTAGGATCTCGTTGGCTACAGTTGAAACAGACGGGTTTCGCGCCATCGCAGCGGACCTTGCGATTTCGACTAAAAGAGAGATGGATCAATTTAGTAAACAACAATTGTGACGGATGCATGAACGGAATAACACAGAAATTGGAGAGCTGAGGGGCGGGTGCAGAACCTTGATGACGACGACTCCCGTCCCGAGTTGCGTGCATACACTTGGTGGAAGTGACACAGCAAGCAACGCGCACCAGTGAGAATATGGAAACAAACCGCCACACGTCCACGCAATCGAACCGCAAGTGAACGACGGATGCAGGGAGAGTAAATGTGCTCACCATTCGCGACAAGCAACGTAAACACGCGCACGGGGCTTCCCCTTCACCGTCAAAGGCTGACACGGATCCAAAGACACCCGCGCCTTCTTCCCCCTCCGGCACTCCGAGGAAGACGACGACGACGATTCCTCCGAAGACGCATGTCCGTTGTCATCGCTATGGCTGTGGCTGGGGTGGTCCTCCGGCGAACGCGAAGCACCCGAGGAAGGCGTAGATTCGGACATCGACGAACCAGACGGCGCTGAATCGTCGAACTTGAAGCTTGAAGGACAGGGGGTCGGCAAGGGGAAGCTGAACTGCGCACTCCAATGTTCGAAGAGCCGTAGCCCGTGCTCCCGCTGTCCACGGAGGAGTGTGAAAGGCCCGGGCCGGTGAGGCTGTCGAGCCAAACGAATACTGGCACGTCCTGCTCGAGAGGAAGGACGTCTTCGGGGTCGTCTGGGGGATAGTAGGGGGAGAAGCGGGCAGGCAAGAGCGGGTCCATGGCGCGTCGTCGTAGTATGATCAACAGGTATGATTTATCATGGTCAGCAACGGAGACTAATCAAGTGGTGTCCATCCGTGGCCATTTTGTCTTGGCAAGCTCAGAGTCTCACCGGTACCGGTCACCTTGGTCTCACCGCGGACTTGGAAGATGCCAAAATCTTTCCCACCTCCCCCCCCAAATAGTTGTTGCTGTCGGCGTCTGGGGAGGTCGTACACTGCGGTGCGGGAACAGTGCGGGAACCCGGAGCACCTCAGGTCAGAAAAACTGGTATCTTAGTCTAACTCTGCAGCCGCATTGTCTGCTCAACTACGCCACAACATCGGTGCGCGTTAACGACGGCTGTCTGTGTCCACAGTCTACGAGACTCCTCTATTCGCATCTTAGACTGTATGCCACTTCCTCACACTTGGTCTGTGGCTCACTACATACCAACTACATACTTAACGCAATATCGAGTCATCATCATCACAGTCTACACCGGAGCCTGACAGAACGGCTGCTGAAACACGCAATGTGGCATCGGCTCCTCAAGAAGCAAAGATAGTACAAGTACAACAAGTGAACGTCATGTCATGATCGTACAGACTTACAACCCTACGTATAATGCCGTCAGTCCGTGGCGCATCACACAACGCTCAAGCGGACTCCTTCGTCATCGAGTTCGTCTGCAAACGCAAGTTCAGCCACCCATCGACTCCCCCCGACCTCCTCTCAGAAGCAATAAGGATATCACGTACCGAAGAGTGCGACTCCCCACGCTCCTTCTTCCCCACCCTCGTCCTCCTCTTCGCACCCCTCCCGACCGTCAACAGCCCCAGGAACACCAGCGCAGCCGCGACCATCCCAAACACCGCGACCGTCAACCCCGCGCCCAAGAACCCCGCGCCGACCGGCGAAATCCTTTCGTGGTGCGCAACAGCACTCACCGTACCAGTACTGCTGGTGCCGTTCCCGGCGTACAGCGCCGCGCACCCGCGCGCCTGTGTCTGCGCACACACATTGCACCACTGCAGCGTCGTGTTGATGCCCGCGGGCGCGAACGCCTGCACGAACGTCGCGAGCGGGACGTCCGCGCTCGAGCCCGAGCCGTCCCAGCCGGAGAAGCGCATGGGGTACGCGTTGTACGTCGCGTCGTCGGTGCCGTTCTTGAACGTGAAGCGGACGACGGGGCCCGCGCCGGAGGACGGCTGGCGGACCTCGAGCACGACGGACGCCGCGTAGTTCACTGTGCGCGAGACATGCGTGGGCACGCGTGAAGGTGAGATAAGGGAAAGAGGCGGGACAGGGACGCACCGATGGAAGGGGGGAGCGCCCCGTCGGCGACGACGCCAGTCATGTTGAACAGGCTCAGGAAGGGCTTGTACGCGATCGCGGAGTAATGGAGCTTGAGCGGGTCTGTCGAGTTCGCGATACGCTGCAGGGCGGTCACCACAGAGGGGATCATCGTGAGGAATGCGACTGGCAAGGAGAACCACTTCATCAGTTCATTGAAATGCAAAGAAATGGACAATGCACGCACCGTTGCCGATACCGTCGAAAGCTGTGTCGCTGAAGACATTGTACTCGTGCCAGCTCGCGAGGTCGCGGGCCTGGTTCAGGTACATCGCAGGGAGGGCGCTGGCGAATGTCGAGTTGTGGATCGACTGCACGTTCATGTAATCGAAGATCTACACGCGGCACAGGTTAGATCGACACGATCCTCCGGGGATCAGACATTGCGGCGCATACATTCCACTTTACAGGCAAATAGTCAGCCATGCGTCCTCAGCCGGCATACGATATTGCCCTTACCATGTTTTCCAATGTTACGGGACGTCCGTCCATGTAAGGCTTGAGGCTGGTAAGGAACTGAGACACTTCCGCATCCTTGGCCTTGAACTCGTCTGAGGCGTAAAACGCCGTCGTGTGGGCATCAAACGTCTATCACCCACGAACCTCAGTGGCAACACCAGAGATCACAAGGAAAAGAGCGCATTCACGTTGCACGACGTGAAACCCTCCAGCGACACATCCTCGTTTGGCTCCACAGACTCGACTGGACACCCATCCATCAATCGTCCTTCCTCAGCGAACCGACCAACCACTCACTGGGGATATACTGGTATCCGCTCAAAGGGCTCGTGACGTTTGTCCCGTTCGCAAGGACCGTGCTCGCCAGGAAAGTGGGCGGCCACAGGCCCTGCGTGAGCGCGACAGCGCTGTCGAAGATGACGCCGCCCTCGCCCCCGGCATCAGCGCGCACCGCGACCTGGTTCTGCGTGAAGAGGCTGGATGTGTTAGCGATCCCTTGCACGTAAGAAGGCGAGGAGGGGTCGAAGTAGAGTCCGCGAATGACCGCGCCAAGTTCAAACTCTTGGGTCTATCGGCGCAAGGTAGTTCATCAGGAATGCGTATCTAACGCTGAGAAGAGAGGGCGACGTACCTCACCAAGGGGAGTGATCGCGGTCTGGGACGCGGTGTACGTCTCCGGGTCCTGATAGAAACCCTGGCGATCGCCATGGCGGGCGAGCACCACGACACCGAGGACAGTACTCTGGTCACCGGACGACATTCTGTGCTCCGTAAACGTTCAGGGGGGAAGCTAGAACGGCGGCTTGCGGCTTGGAGTGAGCGACCAACGGGAAGCTCCTGACTTGGGGCAGGAGGTGTGAGCAGGAGGAGACGAAGGTCGAATCCTGGCGTGCAGGGGAGCTTGGGTCATAAGTATATAGCCCGGTTGGATGGAATTCTCAATCGATGGCCGGAACAGCCAGCTGGATTTCGTGGGTAGAGTATGTCCAGTCGTCCAGAACGCTGAATCCCACGCGCCGCCAGCCATCAAAGCAAAAGCAGCAGTCGGAAGCCCGTCCTACGTCAGATGGTCGCTCGCCATATGGTGCCCAGATCTCCTGTTATCGTGGCCCTCCGAGTCTCCCGACGCGCATTTTGCAATACCCAACGCGTTGGAAGAGGGATTCCAATGACCAGATATGCCACGGAATGTTGAGCAGGAACTGAATGGAGACTGCAAAGTGTTGGCAGGAGGAGTCCCCGCGGTATCTGCGATCGACTCCGACTTTTCGGACTTATCCGAGGTCTCCCATAGAGTAAGCGCCCATGATAATTTGGACTCAAGCACACAGTGCCACACATGCCACATCGTCTTCTGCCTCGCACGAAGCCCGAAAGACCCCTTGGCTCAGCGTACATGCTGTCTGTTGAATCTGGTACTTATCGGGTAAGCGAGTTCGCACCTTGCTCGCGTCTCTCCCGTCTTGTTGCGTCTTGTACTGTCGAGTCTCAGTGTGGGCCACTTGTGTGTTTAGTACAGCTCGCGGCACTTTGGCCCTCACGCGTTTGCATAGTGTTCAAACCATCCGTCCTTTCTCCCGTCTTCTCTCCTCCCGCGCACCCGATTCTTCAACACTGCCGGCCCTCGACGGGCCTCGAACACCATTGAAAAGGTTGACTCACGGGAAATGCTCTACTTTCTAATCATACGCCGTTACGATCAACAATTCGACCGCGACGGTATACGACAGGCACGTCCCATAAAGAAGGTTGAAAGACTGTTCTGATTGACTAAGATTTTCTTGCCCTGGTCTGGGTTTACAGTAATCTGTTGCACCGACTTTGTATGCTTCATTGTAGCCTCATGATGCATGATGCATCATGGATGAATCGCATTTGACGCATATTTCAACGTAGGGGAACGATATCGGATGGTAGTACAAAACGATATATGCGATGGGGAAGAACATGATTAGTTACAGTGGTGTGTGCGGGGGCTACGACACCATGCAGGGATTGAGAGAAAGGTAGGTATGTGATACAAGGATTCCAGGATATGCGATATAATATCGAATACACCAGTGATATTCAGTCATCACTAGGGGGAGAGGCGTATACGAGGTAGAATCTTTTCCTAGAAGAGGTAAGGCATTGTTCGTCCAATTGTCATCAACTCGAATAGGCGGGGCACTCACAACTTGGTATAGGTGGAACATATCAGCAGGAAGAGGCGGTGGATGATGCGACGCTAGCATCGGACGTACTGGACGCGTCGCTCTCCACAGAGGAGACCTGCCATAGTGGCATATCAAAAGTTAGGTCGGCTAGTAGCCGTCACATGCGAACGGTGCAAGTGGACGACGTACCGAGCCTCTGGAATGAGACGACTGTCCCTTCTTCTTGGAGAGATCCACCATGGGGACGGCCCTCGTCAGCGGTTTCGGTTCAGGGGGGACCATTGGTGTGCTCCAAAGCGTCCAAAACGCCTGCGAGAGATTGGCAGATATGATTGTGCTGGCAGAAGACATGGTGTAAGCGTGTCACTCGTTCTCCTTGTTCACCAGGTACGACGGGAATGATGATGGAGGAGGACGGGTGAAGTATGGACGGTTTTATACTGCATTGCGGTGGGTGAGCAGAGGAGCAGGAGGATGATGTCACTCCGGAGGACGTCGTCAGCCGCACGGCTCGATCTGGATAGCCGGCACATGCCGAATGCACTGCCACCCTTCCCCGTCCAGGCTTGCGCTCGGTGCGGCTCTCCATCTTCATCCTCGGAGTTGCATCCCCACCTGGCGGGCATTTCAATAGGAACACGTCCGATACCCAAGACAGACACAGACGGGGCTGGGTATGCCGCAAATGACCGAGAGCGACGGGGCAAGCCGTACGAAAGTCGCGATCGTTACCGGGGCGTCGTCTGGTATGTCCAACCCCGCACGGTCTTCCCAAACGTGCGATTCAATCACATCCCTCATAGGCATTGGGCAAGCCTCGGCGATAGCGCTTGCGGAAGCAGGGTGGTCGATATCTCTCCTTGCCCGGCGCGCAGATAAGCTCCAGGAGACGAGACAACTGTGCAAAGATCCCGCGAAGGTCTTGCTCGTGCAGGGCGACGTCACTAAGGAAGACGACGTCCTGAGGCTCTTCCGGGAGACGATACAGCGCTTCGGTACCTCCAACGTCTCTCGATTCTCGCGACTTGGATATCATATTGACGACGCAATCTGTCTGCTCCAGGCCGTTTGGATATACTCTTCAATGTGCGTGCACCGCTATCGGCGCTATGTCGTCGACTCACTTCCTATCGCAGAATGCCGGCTTCAACTCTCCTCAAGTGCCCATAGAAGAAGTGTCGTTAGAGACCTTCCAGAACGTCATCAACGTCAACCTCACCGGGACATTCCTCTGCACACGCGAGGCGGTAAAAGTCTTCAAGTCCCAGTCTCCCCAAGGAGGTATGTCCGGGACGCCCGAAGGTGACTGCATAGATGCGCATACCGTTTACCAAGGCAACTCGCAGGGCGCATCATAAACAACGGGTCGATATCGGCGTACACACCGCGGCCGTTCTCGTCGCCCTACACATCCTCCAAGCATGCCGTACTGGGTTTGACCAAATCGACCCTCCTAGACGGCCGTGCTCACAACATCACTTGCACGCAAATCGACATAGGCATGTATATCCCGCATTATCGCGCCGTGCCCTATTTATAGCATTTTTTTCTCCGCTCATGCAAAAGGCGGGGCGAAGACGGCATTGTCCCCTCCACCGCAAGGCACGCTCCAGCCGAACGGAACCTATTCCCAGGAAGCCGTATTCGACGCCAAACACGTCGGAGAGGCGATAGTTCATATCGCGAGCCTCCCTCTTAACGTGACTGTGCTCACATTCAACATCATGTGCGTCCTCCTTATCTGCGCCCATTGACGATTTCCATACGATCCCTTTGCTCTAATAGGGCTACGGGCATGCCGTTTGTCGGCCGCGGATGATGGAGGCGAAGATCAGACAATCGAGAAGTGTCCCATTCCATGTATCGTACACGCACCGAGGAACAACGAGATTAGAACTGTACGCGCCATACCGCTGTCGGCTTGTCGGCCTCACCCTTCGGCATGCAGCTCCCCTTATCCACCGCAGGAACATACCCGTCCCGACATTTCTCTGCATACGCCGCCGGGAATCATCAGAACCCCCCCATGACCGGCGCCCACCCAACAGAGCAAACCACTCACCGACGACGCACGCCCCGCTCGCGCACCTTACGTCGTCCACGAACGGGATCGCGCTGCAGTCGCGCCCGCCGTCCGGCGCGGGCTGCCCGAACGGCGAGTCGTGGAGCGCGCACCCGCCGCAGCTCTCCAGCTCGTGCTGCACGTCGACGCACTCGTACCCCTTGAGGAACCCGCGCCCGGACGTCGAGCCGTACAGCGGACAGCTCTTCATCCCGCTCGGGCACACGTCCCGCTTCACGTTCCGCCGGCGCACCTCGGGCGCGTGCGTCGGGCTGCCCCCCGTTTTCGCTGGGGGGCCATTAAGTCAAGTCAGAAAGGCTTGTCCGGGGCTACGAGGGAGAGAACAAAGGCGGGTGGAAAGCTTACGGCAGGTCCCGGAGCTCGACTGGGTGCAGCTGGGGAGGCCGCCGTTGGGCTTGCTGCTGCACTGCTTGCTCGCGCTCGCGCCGGCCGGCGAGGACGCGCTCTTGACCGGGCACTGGAAACAGTGGGGCTGGCTCGTCTGATCCTGTAAGACGTAAAAGCATTCCCGCATGAGTCCCTTATTTCACCGATAAATTGGTGGCCCCACGCACGTTGTAGAAGCCCGAGCAACTAGCACGAGTCCGACAAGGTGAGCCCATCTGGTCCCCCAGTCCGGTTCAACAAGCGTGCTCTGCACTCACCACAAGCAGCACGACGTCGCCCCGTGGTTCGCTTGGAACGTGCCCTTCGGGCAGGCCGTGCACATCTGGCCCGCGCCAGGGGTGTCCGAGAAGTACCCAGGGGGGCACGGCGTCGGCGCCGTGTTCCCCTCGCCGTTGCAGTAGGAGCCTGCCGGGCACGTCACGCACGCCGCGGAGCCCTCCTTGGTCGTGAACGTCCCCTGCTTGCAGATCGTCTGGGCCGTCGCACCGGATCCGCCTGGGCCGGTCCCTGAGGCGGACCAGCCTACTTGGGCGGCGCGGCAGGACGTCTGGCCGGCGTCTGTGGGAACACGGGTGAGTGAAAGTCGACCGCGAATGAGGGTATGTACGTGGAGGGCGGTGTCGTGCGTACTTGGTTGGAAGAAGCCGGGGGCGCAGAGCGTGCAGGGCGTCTGGCTGTTGGCAGAGAACGACCCCGCAGGACAGCTGCCCGCGAGGGCGACGCTCGGGGCCACTGCGAACAGGGCCGCTGCCAGAAGTGCAAGGGTGGAGGCAGAACCTCGCATGGCAAAGGCGACCATGTTGTGCTCAGCGCAAAGGAGGAGTAGGGGATGTCCTAGCGAAGCAGGGTTAGTCTGAATCGCCCTGCCTATATATCGCTTTTCCGAGGACACTCGGGACGCACGTTTACTAGTTCAGCTCTGTAGGTATTTCTGCCCTGTGGGGCTCTACCCGCGAACGCATCCGCTTCCTCAAGGTGACTCCGCCATGACATAGCGCATACACAGGTATCCTCGTGGGCCGCGTTCCGACGTCCTTGAGACCATTGATTGGTATATAACCCCCGAGCGTGAAGTGGACAGCGCGACGGGTGTAGCAAGGTGATTGAGCAGAGCGTCCTACCAGCGGCTCGTCTCGATCCTGATCGTCCCTGGCTTCTACCACGTTCGGCGCGTCCCCCCACAGCCATTCGCCCACCCATCACGCACGACCGACATCCAAGTCCACCTAAAATGCGCTTTCTCCCTCTCTACGGACGCCGCGCTCAGGCGTGCCATACGGCGACACGAAGCCGAAGCGCGACGACCACAGCCGCGTGTTGCGCTTCCCCGCCGAAGCATTCAGCGCGCGGAAGGTGGCCGCCGTTGTGGCGCCGGAAATGTTGGGCTGCCGTCATCCAAGGCCACCAGACCCTGGACGAGAGCAGTTCAACGCGACCGCTGCAATCATGCCGATATATGGTATGCCGGCAGCACGAGATAAGCTCCTGGTCGATGCGTTGATTAAGAGATGCCTACACAATCGACCAATATGATCGCGCCGGCCTAGATAGATATGGAATATAGTGTGAAGTGCGGAGACTCACAGGAGGATGGCATGGTGTCGTTGCCAGGGTCCGGTGAACCCGGCCACGACGTGGAAACCTGACAGAACGTCGTGCGTCCACTGCTCGTGACCAGAGATCACTGTAGGCTGGTTTTCTGCGGCCGCGAGGTTCCCTGGATGGCGAAATGAACACATATATCTTCGTCTGTAAATCAAAATTGCCCTCTATAGTGATGTGAACGGACTTACTGAGCTTCTTGGCCAGCAAGTCAGCTGGTGTTGAGTCTGACGGTATTTCCGAAGACACCGGTGGACAGAGGGGCAGCTGCCCCTCCGCCCGGGTCAAACACACAAGGGGCACAACGGACGTCAGCAAACGATCATCGACACTGAAATGAATGTACTTACCCGGCCCCGAAGGGCCAGATGCAAGGCTTGCGCATCCGGCAGACCTGTGGAAGTCAGCAAACGCACACTACAATCCCTGCGCAACCCAGCCGAGTCCGAGTCCGAGTCCGAGTCCAAGTCCGAGCCAAGGCATCAAAGTTCAAGTCGAGTCCTAAGTCCATGTCAAAGTCCGATGCACAGGGCCGCCAGCCGAACCAGCAGCCGCACCACAGCGTCCCGATAAGCGCCGCCCTTCACTGCCCGTTCAGAACCTGCAGCATCAGGTGGAGGAAGGTTCCGCCAGGCATAACAGTCCCGAAGGTGCCATCCGCTTGCATCGTCTTCATCTGCTCCTGCCAGCCGACGCGCTCCGCCGGAGGGTCCGCCTTGCGCTTCTTGGGAGCAGGACCCTCGTCGTCGAAGCGTCCGCCAGGGAAGAAGGCGCGGTGGCCACCCTCGTCCTCGTCCCTGTGCTCGCGCTTGCGCTTGAGGTTCGCGCGCTTCCTGCCTTGCCGGGAGGCGGTCGTCCGCCCCTTCAGAGACGCGCTAGCCAGACGCGACTCCGAATCGGCTTCGTACCCCTCGTCCGTGGACCAGCCGCATGACTCGGACGCCTCGGAAGGGCTCTGGCCATGGGCCCATCCCGGGTCCGAGCCGGCGCAGCTGCCGGTGGGGGAGCGGCTGTCGTTGACCAAGGTGCCGGAGTCGCCAGTCGATGAGAGGAGAGTGTTCACTTCCTCCGTCTTCACGTTCCAGTCGTTGAAGTCGGAGCACCGAGGAGTGGCTACTTCATCCTCAGACTGCTCAGGGAAGAGAGCGGCCCGCGCTTCTTCGCCGAAGAGACTGTCATTTCCACCCGCGGCGGTGTAGAAGGACAGCTCGAACTCGAAGGAGGGAGAAGTGGGAAAAACGGGCGAAGGTGTCGGACGGAAGTACCAGGGAGGCGAATCGGATTCGGGAAGGGGCCCAGCCTCTGAGTCCGAGCACGAGACGTAGGAGGAGAGCGAGTCGGATGACGATGCAGACGAGAGTGCGGGGGAAGACGGGGATGGGAGAGGCGAGGGAGAGCGCCTGGTCACCGAGCTCTCCACATCCCAGCCACCTCCGCACTCGCTGCCTGCATCGCTACCACTCTCTGAATCCTCAAAGCCGCTGGTGTGAATTTTATGTTATCAGGAATTTGACTATTCTTGGGTAAATAAGGATTTACGCACTACTCATGTTCGGGTCCTTCGAAAGTGTAGTACACAAAGACGTAGGCCGTGGTAGACATAGCGGGAGGAGTGTACGATATACCGCGCAACAGTGAGTGTGTAAAGAGAAAGAAAGCAAATGGACCAGAGCGATCGTCAAGATCACAGTGAGGGAAGCGGGAAGAGGGAATGGGGCTGGCAGCCTCGGGCTCTGACTTCCGTGGTAACTCGCCGGACCAAGTCCATTTCAAACATGACTGATGATTGAAAGTTGTGACTTTTCCAGTATCTGAGTGGGAAATTGGAAAAAAGGAATTGCATATAGCACCGATAGCCAGGGAGGCAGCGTCGCACCGAAACCATATGCTTTTCGGAACCGCTTCCTTTGCTACATGATGTGGCAAATTCTGAATCTGACTCGCAGAGAATCAGCAAAAGGGTAATAGAATGAGCAGTGACTACACCATACTATGGCCTAATTTTCACACATCAGGGTATGCATGCGTGTATATGTAAATGCCGAGGAGATGATCGTCTGCCGCTGGTCTGCGGCAGTGGATGATCAAACAGTTCGTCAAAGGAACGTATTTGGTTGTATTTGGCAAGAGCTTCCAATCCTAACAAGGCCAAACACTCACTACGCACCGCCCATCGGGCGCCAACTTGGGTGAACCCAGAGTCTCAGGACAAATCGTTTATCAATACGTTTCCATTATAGTTTCAACGAAATACAGCACAGTAGGTAACTCTTTTGAACTGAGACCTCTCAGGCACACTCCGATCGGCGTCGCTTCAACACGAGACCGACCTCCGCTTCCTCTTCCTTGTCACGGTCAGAGACCCTCCGCTTCAAGTTGAGGTTACACTTCTGCCCCTCCTCATCCGCAGCGGTTGATGCACTATTTAGACGCGTCTGAGTTAAGTCTTGAATACCTACGTCCTCTTGTTCTTCCTCCTTGACGTGCACTCCCTCGCCCGAAACGGCATGCTTCAACTTCTTCTTCTTCCCTTGTTTAGATTTTCCCTTCCTTTTCTCCTTCCTCGCGTCCTCATTCACCTTGTCGAGGCACTCCAAGAACGACGGGTGAGGACAACATTCGCAGTCCTCAACCTTGCACAGGACCGCGTGCCTCTCGAGTCTCTCCTCCACGTCCAACGGCGACAGGCCCAGCTCCGCGCACCGCGTCTTATGCGCCTCGTCCTGGCGACAAAACACCTGCGCCACCGCAATCTTCTCGTACTCCTGCACCACCCTCGCCACGATCTGCTTCTTCGCCAGCTTGCGGCCCCCCGCGCGCTTCCGATACCTCGCATAAGTACACCTGGCTCTCCTCGAAGTGCGCGCACGAGTCCCGGAGGTGGCGCGCCGCCGCGTCCGGCAGGCGGTTGATCGTCCCGCGCGACTGCAGGCTCGGGTGCGGCGGACAGAACAGGCAGGGGATCCCGCCGTGCAGCTTCGTGAACACGCGCCGCTTCCAGTCCGTCTTGCGCCTGTAGTGCTCTCTCGCGACACCCAGCACGCTTGTCGTCTTCTTCCCTCCGCCGCGCACGCGGGGGCGCGATTCGGTCGTGGATTCGGAGGGGTGGAGGCTTGCTGGCAAGAGGGTCGCGAAGCGCGTCGACTTTCGGCGCCGCGGGATCGTGACCGTTAGCCTCTGGCGTTGTGGCGGTGGATCTTCGAGGACGGTCCAGGCGTTCCCAGAAATCATGGTCTGGACCCCGGGCTGCAGGAACTCAGCATTAGTGCTACTCGCCAGTGGCAAAGGGCGACTCTCACCTCTTGTTCTAGCATGAGGGCTTGTGGCGGATACGTGTGGTCAAAGGGATGGTGTACTTGGCCGGCCGGGGAAGACGGTGGTTGGTCTGGCGAGAGAGAGGGAGAAGCGGAAATAGAGGTCGAGGTAGCAGTAAAGGTGTGCAGGGGACTGAGGGCTATAGGAGAATCGAAACGGCAACTGTTAAACGGTAGAGGGATGTGGATGGACGTTACCGGCGGTATAAATACCTCGGTTTGTGGGTGCGCCGTGATGGACATCATCAGGTGAAACGGTGCGGAAGAGTCTAAGTTCATTAGTACAACGATCATAAGTCTAACACTACAAGATGCCGCAAGAAGGGTAACAACAAGGACCTGATCCCTGTGCAAGGTATTATAACTTACTTTCTACATTAAATCTAAGAAATCCTCTCTATAGGTGAGATCCAAGACGGAAAGTACTCGCAATAACGTCTTGCACGCCCTCCTGAAGACCGACCTTGTTGTGCTGGCCCCAGAAAGTCTCGACGTAGACTACCTTGCCAGCAGTCCCATCGAACTCCTCGACGGTTCCAAAGCTTGGGATCTCCACCTTGCGCACGAGCTCGCTGCGTTTTGTGCGGCGTTGCTTCTCCCCTTCGAGGACCTCAGCATATTGCTCCTTGGTGAAAGTCATGTCTGGATTAGGCGGGAGCGAGATCGCAACAGGGAGGTGCGGGGAGAGGAGCTTGTCCAGTAGAGTGCGCGAATGGTGGTATGGGATGTCCGGGTCGTCCTGGCTATGGGCGATGAGCACTGGGACGTTGATGTCCTGGATAGCGTGCAGCGTGTCAAACTCGTGCTGGACCAGCCATTTCATAAGCTCTGTTAAATTGCACGCATTGAGCTATTCTTGCGCACGAATGAAAAAGTCCATCAGAACACTTACTGCGTCCGAGAGGGAAGGATTGGAGGGGCTGCAATACGGGGTATCCTTGAATGTCGTACGTTTCCAGCAGTGTGGCCACGCTCGTGAACGGAGCGAGCAGCACAACGCCGCGCGGCTTGACGCCCTCCTGTGCAAGCCAAGTCGCCAGCGTCGTCACGACGCCCGTCCCCAGACTGTGTCCGACGATCAAAATATCCTCCGACTTGGCACCATGGTTCAAGAGCCAGCGCCATGCGGTCCGCGCATCCTCCTTCAGGCCCCAATCCGAAGGCTCGCCTTCGCTCTCGCCAAACCCTCGATAGTCGATCACCAACATGTTCGCGTGAAGCCGGGAGGTGAAGGACATGTAGTGCTGGACGCGTGCAGGCGCTGCGCGTGTGGCGGTATTGCCGTGGCAGTACAGGATAGTCGGGTACGCGCGAATAGCGTCTTGAACGACCTCCAACGTTGGGTGCACGACAGGAAGGGGGGAAGACATCCGGTGGGACTGGTAGAACGGTTCGGACAGGATGAACCATGATCCCAGCGTGAGGTTGTCCGAGGTGGTGAGCTGCAAGTTCATCGTCTTGCCCGCTAGGCCGCTCCATAAGACACAGATGCAGTCCGGATGTGGTTTGAGGACGTACGTGCAAGTCCATATTTCTCCGGCAGGTCGAACCGAGCACCCCAGGGGAGCCTGATGGCGTGCTGGTAGAAAGCACTGAATGCGAAGTGACGTCAACTGCGGCCGCTTGAGG
The DNA here is from genome assembly GCA_020736865.1 of Ganoderma leucocontextum. Lineage (NCBI taxonomy): Eukaryota > Fungi > Basidiomycota > Agaricomycetes > Polyporales > Polyporaceae > Ganoderma > Ganoderma leucocontextum. The sequence continues at coordinate 2,234,622 of JAHKGY010000006.1, forward strand.
GAGCACGCGGCGCATCCGGGTAAGGTACTCACTGTCTTTGGAAGAAGGGCGTTGCGAGGAGGGCAATGAAGAGCGCATACACGCCGCTGCTGAAGAACGCGAACGTGTGCAGCTTCTCGAGGAGCGTCCTGGGCCGCGGAGAATCGGTGGTGGACGTCATCGTCGCCGTGCGTCGCAGGAGAGGAGTCGGACGACGGACGTGTGCTCGTCGTCGTGAGGCACGATCGCGATCGGACGCCCAAAGACGAGGCTGCAATGGGACGGGGAACTCGCTCGGAGCGCTCCTTGAAGCCAATCTTACCGACCATGTCCTTGCATCCACTCCACCTCCTATTCGACCCCCTTGCAGACGATGGCGTGGGGACGGTTTTGAAGTAGATGTCTCCTCAGGTGAGTACCTCAACTTTTCCACTGGCTGCGACTAGCTGACAGTGTCAGTTTCACCATGCTTACCACTGCTACTTGGTATCAATTCATCGCGCCGTCCCACGGAAAAGCAAGTCATTCGTTCACATAGAGGTTGTGGAAGACACGGCATATCAGTACGACTAGAATGGCCTCCACAAACAAGAAGTCGGGCACCTCTGACCAGCGGACCATTCCCGCTACCCCCATGTCAGTATCCCGCTCTCCCTCAGCGACGCTCTGCCGAGACAAGAAGAGACTGCCCTCCTGGATTCCAACATCCATCTGCCGTGGAATCATTCGCGACATTCGCACACGCGCTCCTTACTACGCAAGCGACTGGCTAGATGCATGGAACTATAGAGTCATTCCTGCCATCGTCCTCATATTCTTTGCAAAGTGAGCACCCTTCTTCTCCCCCACCGTCACTTTACTCAGCACACGAATTGCTTCCAGTGTGCTTCCTGGCATTGCTTTCTCTCTAGACCTCATAGAGACAACCCAACAGTATGGCGTTTCAGAAGTGCTTCTGTCCTCCTTCATGGCGGCCTTCATTTTCTCCGTCTTCGGCGCCCAGCCCCTCTGCATCGCAGGCGTCACCGGTCCCATCACGGTCTTGAACAAGACGATATTCGATATAATCGAACGTCAGCCTGACGCCCCCAACTACCTGCAGTTCGTCGGTTGGGTGTACCTCTGGGGTGCAATCCTGCACTGGATCACAGCGGCCCTCAACTGTAAGCATAGTCACGTTGGTTGGACGACTTGGAGCAAGTCTTCAGATGACTGACCATGAAAATTGACAGGGTGCAACTTCCTCAAACACGTCACCTTGTTCTCATGCGATACTTTCGGCTTCTATGTCTCATGGGTCTATCTCCAGTACGGTGTCCAGGTGATCACGCGCCAATTTCCATCGAGCGGCAGCTCTTCGCTACCCACCGGTTCGACGGATTCCGGGGTTTCGAGTCTCGACGGTGCCTTCGTCGGTATCATCCTAGCGCTCCTCATGACCATGACCGCATTCCTCTTCCGGACGCTGTCGCAGTCTGCCTACTTCCACAGGCACGTGCGCCGCTTCCTCGCAGACCACGGCATGCCCATCTCCCTAGTTGCGTCGTCCGCGATGGCTTATTGGGGCCGCTTCAACCATGCGAATCCTACGACACTTCCGACGGGTCATCCCTTCATGCCCGCCGGAGATAGGCCGTGGCTGGTCCGATTCTGGGAGCTGGATAGCAAATGGGTCGGAATCGCGTTCCCTTTCGGAGTCGCCCTATGGGTGTTGTTCTTCTTCGACCACAACGTTTCGGTACGTCGCGCGCAGTTTATGTCCTAGTCGCTAACTGACGTAAACGATGTCAGTCGTTGATGGCACAAGGCACAGAGTTCCCTCTGCGCAAGCCGCCGGGCTTTCATTACGACTTCTTCCTCCTTGGAGTCACCACCTTCATTGCAGGTTTGCTTGGCATACCCGCTCCTAATGGTCTGATACCCCAAGCGCCGATCCACACGACCTCCCTCCTGGTCATGGGTCATGAACTCAAGGGCGATATCGAGTCTAGGTCCCGAAACGGCGACAAGGACGCGCCTTCCTCCCCGAGTCGGGTCCCCTCCCGCCATTCTGGCGAGGATCGCAACGTTACCCGTACCCGATCACGCTTGCATGTCCCGCGGGGTTCTGACTTGGAACCAGACCCGACGCAGACGCGAGACGGCGAAGGGGACATGCGCCGCCACGAAGTGCCCGTCGCGGTCGTGGAGCAACGCGTGTCGAACCTTGCTCAAGGCTCGCTCTGCCTCGTCCTCTTGACGGGCCCTTTCTTGCACGTCCTCGGTCTCATCCCTCGAGGCGTCCTTGCTGGACTCTTGTGAGCCCCTCGTCTCCTCCCCGTGCCCGAAATGCCTTGCTGACAGGATTCTAGCTGGTACATGGGCCTCGACGCCCTGCAAGGCAACGGGATCACGCGCAAGCTCCTGTACTTCTTCCGCGACAAGGCGCTCACGCCTGCGGACGAGCCACTGCGAAAGGTCCGCAAGTCAAGGATCCTCCTCTTCGTCGCCGTGCAGCTTGTGGGGTTTGGCGCTACGATGGCCATCACCCAGACAATCGGTGCGCTCTATCGTCGCTTCGCGCGTCCTGGAGCTGCTTACTTATCCTACGCTCGCATGCAGCTGCGATCGGATTCCCTGTCATCATCCTGCTGCTGGTGCCTCTCAGGACGTATCTTGTCCCACGGCTCCCGTTCACGGACGAGGAACTCGCCGTGCTCGATGGGCCGACGGCATCTCCTTTCGTGAGTGCTGTTTCAATCCCTGTGTTCTCCCCGGCTCTGTCCTAACCCTTCACGTAGACGATGGAATCCGTAGGCGGTATCAAGGGTTCATGACAGGCCTAGGGACTTCTGGCAGTAGCACCATGTCCCAGACATCCCGTCCATCGTAGAGTAAAGAATGATTATCGCATGTTAGAGATGCACGCACCACGATTCCTCGGTAACGGTCTATGGCCGACGCGTGGCCCGGTCGTCGGTATGCTTCTCGAGCGGAAGTGAGTTATCCATTCCGAGTTCGACATCTGGACTTTACGTCTTCAGTGCTTCCCCGTGAGTATTCAGGTGGCTGTGCTTTTTCAACTTGAACTACCACCTCGCCAAGTTTGCTTAACTTCTCTGCAGGTGTCAGATCCGACCGCGAAGAGACTCGTTCATGAGTATGTATACGTCCTCTCTATTAAGTAGGTCAAGACTCCATCTCGGAGAGTTTGGAGCTAAGGGATAGAAAACATTACGCGGCGGGAAGGAAGATTGCGCCATATGACTCGGACATCGAGCAATAGTGACTGATACGATCCAACGCCTCTGGACCTCTGCAATCCCAGTGCGTCGTGGTATGTTTATATGCCAGGCATGTCTTCTCCGCAGCGCTGCCAGTCTTCTTGACCGTGCCCCCCTTTGAACCCTTTCCTGTCGCGGAGCGGCCATCTAACGTGCAATGGTCCGCCAGCTCGTGCTCCTCGCGCTACCTCTATGTGCCCTAGGCAATGCATATAATGTCGGCCAGACGGTCCTCGGACCCTCTTCCTCCAGGAGACCAGCCAAATCAATCGCGATCGTCGGTGCGGGAAGCGGCGGCCTCGCGATCCTCAAGACCATCTTCGACCTCCCACCGGACGTGCGGGGAGACGACTGGGAAGTCGTCCTCTACGAGCAGCGGAGGGACGTCGGCGGGGTATGGCTGCCCGACCCCCCAGGCCCGCTCCCTCACTACCCGGTGCTCCCCGAGTCCCCGACGTACCCCCTCCTGCACACGAACACGCCCCACCCGACCATGACGTATCCGAACTTCACATTCCCGCCGAATACGCCTCTCTTCCCCTCGTGGGACTACGTGCAACGGTACCACGCCGACGTCGCCGACCATTACAGCTTCTCGCAGTACATCCACCTCAACCACCGCGTCGCAGCCGCCAACTGGGTCGGGGATGCGGAGCACGGTGAGTGGGAGCTCGAGGTGCACGTCGAGGACCCGAGCGAGTCCGACGCACCATCACGCGTCTTCAAGCGCGCCTTCGACCACCTGGTCGTCGCCAACGGCCACAACCACTATCCGAACATCCCCAAATGGGACGGAACGGACGAATGGCTCGCGCACACCCCCGCCGGAAACCCCCAGCGCGAGATCATCCACTCCATCTACTACCGCCACCCAGACCGGTACACGAACCGCACAGTCGTCATCGTCGGAGCCGGGGCCAGCGGGCGCGACGCAGCGCTGCAGGTCGGCAAGATCGCACGGGTTGTGAGCACACTCCGTCCTATCTCCGCACTCAGATAGCTCACGCACCATTCCTGACTCCTAGGCATACCAATCCCTAACCCCGAACAACGGCCCCACCCCGGGCGCACACGTCGTCCCGAAGCCGCGCATCGCCCACTTCAACCGCACCTCCGTCGTCTTCGAGGACGGCAGCGCCCTGCACGACGTCGACGCGCTCATCCTCGGCACCGGGTACGAGTTCCGGATCCCGTTCCTCAGCGCGCCCCACTCGTCCGTGCTCGCCGTCGACAAGCGCACCCAGTTCAACGCGACGACCGCCCCCACGCTCGTCAGCAACCTGCGCTACGTCTTCCCCCTGCACCGGCACATCTTCAGCCTGCACCCGCGGATCCCGCCGACCGCGCTCGCGTTCGTCGGCCTGCCCGTGCTCGTCGCGAACTGCCCGTCGGACATCGCGCAGAGCCTGCTCGTCGTGCACGCGATCGCGAATTCGTCCATCCTGCCTTCGCGCGAAAACATGCTCGCCGAGCTCGTCGCGCGCGAGGACAAGATCCGCGCAGAGGGACTGGACCCATATTACATCGGGCATCGGCTCGTTGCCGAGTCCGAGACTGACCACGATTACCAGGACGCGCTCGTCGACTACCTGAAGGACATCGGTGCCCTTCCGCAGGACGGGAAGAAATACGTGGAGCCTTGGAGGCGGTTGGGGAGGCAGAACGCGCTTTTGCTGAAGAGGGCTTGGGAGCGCGTCCAGGCGCGAGGGGAGGAGAGCAAATGGCTGGATGGCGTGAGGTCGGAGGACGAGTGGGCTGACTTGATGGGTCGCCTGACGGAATGGCAGCGCGCTTATGAGGAGGAGCATGGCGTGCCAGAGGACGGGCAGGAAGTGTGGGATCTGTAGATTATCATCTCACTTACCATTTAGTTCATCTTCACCGTATCATCTGCGTCGTCTGACATAGTGCAGAGCACCACGATAGGATTGACTTTGGTCCAGTAGTGGAAGCCAAATGAAAATGATATAGGTAATGCAGGGGTACTCAGCTATGACTTCACAGCGGTGATGCCAGCCTCTTTGAGTTTTGCAATGAGCTCCTCCACACTCCCCACCTACAGACGGGGTGATGTTCATTTACATAGCGCTATGATATAAGGGGAGAAGGCACGGACCTTTCCTCCACCAACGCGTTTAGGGGGCTCAGCGACCTTGACCGTCTCCAATATTGGGGTGAGGTCAACCTCAAGGTCCGCCGGGGTCAACTTCTGGATGGGCTTCTTCTTCGCCTTCATGATGTTTGGTAATGACGCGTAACGCGGTTCTGAACAACGCGTAAGCATACAACGGGGAGTGGTGGTTGGAGTGAGACTTGCCGTTTAGTCTACAACAGTGCGCAAGTCAGGACACACGGGCAACGGACAGGGCAAAAGAACGCACCGAAGATCTGTCGTCACAACCAAAGGCAACCGGCACTTTAGCTCCTCCATACCGCCATCAATCTCCCTTGTCACTTCCGCCGTCTTCGCCTTCGGATCCACCACCACCTTACTCGCGAACGTCGCCTGTGCCCAGTCCATGAGCCCCGCCAGCATCTGCCCCGTCTGGCCCGCGTCGTCGTCGATGGCCTGCTTGCCCATGATGACCAGGTCCACGCCGTCCTTCTCACGCTGGATAATCGCACGCAGTGCCTTTGCGACCCCGAGCGGTTCTGGCGCGGGTGCCGAGTCGGGGATTTCGATGTGGATGCCCGAGTCGGCGCCCATGGCGAGTGCGGTGCGGAGGGTCTCAGCGGCCTTGGTGGGTCCGATGGTGACGACCTTGATGGACGTAACCTCGCCCTTGAGCTTCTCGCGTAACCGGACGGCCTCCTCAACAGCTGGCGCGTGGAGCGGTTAAGGCGTGTCAGGACGCCGCCTCGCGTGAAGGAACGCCGCTCAGGAAAACGCACCAATCTCGTCGAACGGGTTCTGCGGGCAGCTCGCGCTTGAGCGCAGCGCACGCGCGCAAGTAAAGGCAGACACGCACCATCGAATGCTTGACGTTGAGGTCGACGCCCTTCTGGTCGGGGTTGACCCGGATCTTGACCGCATAGTCGACCGTCCTGCATATGACGGTTGTTCAACGACCGCCATACCAGGAGTTGGAGCGCTACACCCACCGCTTCACAGGGACGAGAATGTTGAGCAGACGCACCGCCGATGGCCTCATGTTGGTGTGGACGTTGCGGAGAGGAGGGATTGTGTCGGTTCTTTCGGACCTCGGACCTCGGCGTGCGCGGAATCACGAGTGCGGGGATCCGCTCGGGACTTGCCGACGCTGTCCCGCGCCCATGTAAGGCAACTGACGATGTGCATGACCATTCCGTCTGTGTTCCTCGAAGATGCCTTACGGACGACAGTGACTAATTCAAATCGCTAGCTACAAAAGTGCTTGAAGCTAGAAGCTCAGTTCTTCATATATTACAAAATTTTCAATGCGCGGGGACGGATTAGTTAATGGACCAAGCCTGAGGCGACCCAAGCTACAGCCACTGAAATATACCGTCTAGGAAACCACGCCTCACTCCCTTGTCAGCCATTCTGGAGAGTGAGCGTTCAAGCGCATCGGTGCGTCCCCCTCCCGCGCCGGAGTTGCAGACAAAATGGCCGAATGCCTCACTGCCCTCATCCTCCTTCGTTCCACTGCGCCCTCCTTGTGCAGTGGCGTTTTGGACTCCAAAACCTGAGTCGTGCACCGAGCAACCTCCGGGTCATCCATGGAACGAGGTGGGAGCGGAAGAACATCCTTGAACGCTGTGACAGGATCCAGCCGTCCCAAGGATCGGATCCACTGCCCGACGGCAGCAAGGGAGACTCTCACTTCCCAAGAGCCACCCTCCTATAAACCAACAAGCCTCAGTAGACGTTTCCATGAGAGGGGCACATCGCGGAAGACATACTGTAATGGTACGACACAAAGCGGCCTGGATCCCGAACGCCAGCATGTATCCTGCAGCATGGTCCAATGCTTGCATGGGAAGCACCTTCGGAGGGAGCGGACGAGGCCCGTCCTTACCACTAAATGCGGCGTACGCCTCGGCCTCGGCGACGTTGTACCCGGTAGCCGTCTGGGTCAAAGAATCGAACTATGCGTCGTGAGAGCAAATAAATCTCAGGGGACTCAACTCTGACTTACCCCGCGCCGGTCTTTCCAGGGTCCATCCCATCCAAACGCAGTCAAGCTCGCATAGACGATCCCTGGACGCGCCTTCGCGACTTCCTCGAGGCCGAAGCCCTTGCTTGCCAATCCGCCCGGCCGATATGACTGGAGAAACACGTCCGTGTCCTTCACCAGGGAGGCGAACGTCTCACGATCCCCCGGGTCGTTCAGGTCGAGCTGGGTGGTCCGCTTCCCCCGCGAAGTATCCACGTCCAGCATCGGAAGCGCAGGAAGCTTGGGCGAAGTAACCCACAGGACGTCCGCGCCGTGCGCTATCGTACGCAGCGTAAGCATACGCCCGAACAACTTCAACACAAACCATAAGCATCATGATCTCACCTGCAAGCGTTCTTCCGCCCACCGGGCCCGCGAGAACCCTTGTCAACTCCAGGACGCGAATCCCCTCCAGCGGTCGTGTTGGATTTCCCCTGACCTCCCGCTTCGGGGAATCTCCAACCTTCAGCAGCATCACGGGTGCGGTGCCCTTGAGTGCCTGCGCGTGTGGATGCGCATCCCACTGTTCGAACGAGCGCAGAGCGGTAGCGACCATATTGCTCTGCGCCGCCACCGTCTCGAAGTCGACCGAGTTCCAGCCCAGCAGCGCCTCCTGGATTGACTCCCTTGTCGGCTCGCAGTTCAAAATGTCCAATATACCTTGCTTGTGGCTGCCACGGATGACGTCATCAGAATTGTTGAGACGGGAGGTAGCCTGCGACTAGCTCACTGAGGGAAGTTGGTGTGGATCCGCACGTAGTTGTTGTCTTTGGTGCGGTATACACCCGCGACGTTGTCGAAGAGTTCGGAGCTTTCCTTCGATCCCTCCACTTCGTAGTATGCCTCGCTCTCTAGAAACAGAACGTCAAATGCCGTCAAACTGTTCAAAGCCCAGGATATTCCACTCACTGAACTCGATGGCCGCATGACGTGCATCTACCGTCACGGTCTGCTCGACTCCCGTCCTGAGTTGGTGGAAGTGCACCGCCGCAAGTCCCGAAAGGCCGATGGCCGTCTGCAAATATACACCCTGTCACCTTCTGCAAACCTGGACAGACCGTGGAACACACCTGTGCAGCAGTGCCGATCTTGAACGTCGAATCGACCACAGGATCCGGCTGTGGGGTCAGCTGCAACCGCGAAACAGCCTCCACAGGCAGCCTCAGCGACTGCCACAGAGCTTCAGCGGGTGCCCGAGCTGCGTTCATACTAAAAGTAGGTCTGCAAGGTCAGGTCTGCAAGGCAAACGTTTGGAGACGTCAGTGGTCCGACTCCAACGAATGCAGGGTACCGGCCCGCGGGTCCAATGTCTGACTACATGGCAGGGATAAATATACCCTGTCCCAGAATGAGCCTGTGGGCGCGCCATGTCGCACGGGTGTCACCACGAGCAGTCCGGAGGGAGAATGCACATATATGCGTGTCCAATCCCCTTCAACATCCTGAACACTAAAAGCACAGATCGGTCCGAGTCAATTCCGCGCAACCCCGGGCCGAAGAACGCCGCCTCAGCTAAACTCAGAGCTACTCACCGACCGCGTCGAGGGCCTAGTCAAAGAGACTCACCTGAAAGAACCTTGCAGCCCTCTTGAACAGAACGCAAACAACGCGCACCCGCAACACCGGTGAACGGAGATTAAAGCCAACTCTCGTCTAGAAGAAGAGTGCGTAGATACTTTTGGTCTACTCGCAAGCTGGCTAGCATTACGACGATAACTACCCGACAGCGACAGCATCTACCATCACCCCCACCGCTCGACATTAAGTCTAGTAGAGCAACGACGACATGTCCGAGCGGATACGGTTGTAGTCGAGCAGGCCGTCGATAGGACCGACAGCCGCAATTGCGATCTGCGTGCACGCACACTCGGTCAGCAAAACGACCGCGTCCAGACACAAGAATAGGAGAGAAAGTGCACATACATCCTTGTCCCAAAGGTACTTCTGCGCCACCCGCTTGATGTCGTCCGTCGTGACCGCGTCGACCGCGAACTCGATCTGCTTGGGGGTCATGCGGCGCCCGCTCGTGACGAGCTGGCGGCCAATGTCCTCCGCGATGGCGGTCGTGCCGTCGAGCGAGAGCAGGAGCGACGCCTTGAGCTGGCTCTTGGCGCGCTCGACCTCGACGTCCTTGGGCGCGATCGACATGCGCGTCCACTCGCGGAGCGTCATGTGCGCCATGTCGTCCATGTTCATCAGGTTCTCGGTGACGAGGTAGATGCCCCACAGGCCCGTGTCCGAGTAGCTCGTCGAGAACGACATGAAGCTGTTCGCGAGATTGTGCGACGAGACGATGTGCGACAGCCGCGAGGACATGAGCCCTGCCGCGCCGAGCGAGCGGTCCCAGTTGCCGAAGATGCTCTGCATGACGAGCATCGGGAAGTAGTCGGGTGAGCTCCAGCCGACGCCCTCGACGGCGATCGCGACGTGGGCGGTGGGGAGGGTATCGTCACGGATGCGGACCTCAGAGCCGACGAAGTTGGTCTTGGGGTGGGAGAGGCGGCCGAGGGGGATGGGGCTGGGGGAAACTGGGAGGTTGGCGAAGTGCTGCTCGGCGTGCTTGACGAGCTGCTCGTGGTCGACGCCGCCAGTGCCGACGAGGACCATGCGGTCGGCGGTGTAATTTGTCTTGATGTACGACGAGAGGTCGTCGCGCTTGATGGAGAGGATGTTCTGCTTGGGGCCGAGGATGGTCCGTCCGAGGGGTTGGCCTGCAAAATGTGAGCCTCGCCTTCTGCAGAACATGCCAACGTCACGTACTCTGGAAGGCAACAGCGTGCAAGTGGTCGAACACAACCTCCTCCATCTGCTTATCCACCTCCTGCTGCTCGCGCAGAATCACGTCCCGCTCCCTCTCAATCGCGGAGTTGTCCAAGGTCGAGTTCTGGAGAATGTCGCTGATGATGTCCACGCTCGTGCCGACGTCCTTGGAGAAGCACTTGGCGTAGTACACCGTCTGCTCGCGCGACGTGTACGCGTTCAGGTGCGCACCAAGGTTCTCGACAGACAGCTCGAGCTGGTGCTGTGAGCGGCGGTTGGTGCCCTTGAACGCCATGTGCTCCAAAAAGTGCGCTGTGCCGTTCGTCGCGTCCGTCTCCGCCCTCGAGCCCGCGTCAATCCACACACCGACCGTCGCCGTCTGGGCGTGAGGGTGCACCTCGGTTGCGACCGTCAGGCCATTGGGAAGCGTCGTCGTCTGCAGCTGGGGGTGGGGGATGTTGACTGCAGTCGCAAACGACCGCAATGGGCGGCGCTGAGGTGTACGCTGTCAGGCCTGCTTTCCACCGCGAAACCGGAGAAAACGTACGGGATAGCGCGCTGCGCTGCGAAGAGCACGCCCAAGCGAGGCCGAGAGTGTGCTTGTCACCATCGAGGTCGTAGAGAATGAAGTGTTGGTCGTCGACGGAAGTGAGGACCGGAAGAATACGGTGCAGTGTCGGAGTCTGAATACCAACGCCGCACACTCGTCCCTTCGGGCAAACTTGGGTCAATCCCGCATCGGCGCTTGAACCCGAACGTAATTGCCCGAATCCAGTTGGCCAGCCTGCTCAGGGACGACTAATCGCACACTGCGATGCATCCTAGTCTCATTTGCTGACCATAAGTATACCAGTGTATTGCAGCCTGTTATGACAACTTGCGAGTTTTCTGTGCATTCTTGTCCGCAAACTCGGGAGGAAGTGCAAGAGCATGGATATCGCGCAATGCATACGACTGTAGTACAGGTATATACAGTATATGGTCACAGGAGTGCAGGGAACAGCGGTGCATGAGTCCATAGGTAAAAATGCAAGATGACGACAGCAGCAGCAGAACCCAGACGATAAGAGACTACGCCGCGCCGGCGGTTGAGTGGCCTTTCGACCTGTACTTGACGATCCAAGGATGTTTCCTCACCTCAACGAGAGGGAGACGCTTCTCCTGGTCGTACTGGAGGAGCTGCGGCAGACCGTAAGACGTTGTCCGAGCAAGTTAGAAGGACAGCAGCTAACCTTGGTAATCAAATCGCGTGCTTCTGGCGACACCTTCGAAGGGATCTTCAAGTCTACCCGTTGTATGCGCTTGTACGTGGCTGCAAGGTACGGTGAACAACTATTATCTACTCAAAAAGCAGCGGAGGGGCTTACCATTATATCCGCTCAAGTCCTCAAACGGCGGCGAGCCGCAGATAAACTCGTACGTGAGCACACCGAGTGCCCAGTAGTCGACCTTCTCCGAGTGCTCGCGGCCCTCAACCATCTCCGGCGGAAGATAGTCCAGAGTCCCGCAAAGCGTCTTGCGCCGATTTCCAGGCGCGTGCACGCTCCACCCAAAGTCGCCGATCTTGAGCTCGCCGTTGATCCCAAGGAGCAGGTTCTCAGGCTTGATGTCGCGGTGGATGACGTGTTTCGCATGCAGGTACATGAGCGCGTCCGCCATCTGGTCGATGTACCGCGAGCTCCGCTTCTCGGTGAAGCACCCGTACTTGGTGAGCTGTTTATAGAGCTCGCCCTTGCCGGCGAACTCGAGCATGAGGAAGATGCGCTTCTCGTCGTGGAAGTAGCCGTAGAGGCGGAGGACGTGGGGGTGTCGCAGGTTCTGCTGGATCTCAATCTCACGCCGGATCTGCTTCTCGACGCGCGACTGGACGATCTCGGACTTGTACAGGCACTTGAGGGCGAGGATGTAGTTTGGTTCCCCCTTGGTGCGGACCATGTATACCCGTCCAAATTTGCCCTTGCCGAGCGGACGACCTATGTCGAAGTCGGTCAAATGCCATTCTCGTGTCGGTCGCTCACTGCACGAGGAGTCTATCAGTATTTTCGAAAAGCCAGAGGATCCTGAACCAGTTGCCAGGTCGTTCGTACCAGTCTCTCAAAGGGCCAAACAGATCGGCATACATAACGCCCAACGCTCGGGCGTAACTAGCACGCCTGACGGTGTGACATGTGCTCACGTTGGGGCTCGTGCCCCCCTCAAGATACACCAGCACCAAAAATATAGCAGTTGGAAGACATCGAGGGACGGGAACGTTAAGGTCGGAAAGACCTAGCAAACCCGGTTTCGACAACCAGAACGAGACACTCACAAAGCAACACTGGAGTCCAGCGCAAGCTCTTCCGCCGCGGCGCCGGTCACGGCCTCTCCTCGGGTCTCGTTCTCAATCTCAAATCCTCCGTCATAGCTTCCGATATCGATGGTGGCGGTTGCAGGTTTCGCGGATGGGGCCGTGGGCGCGGCTCGTGTTGGGGATACTGATCGTGAAGTGGTCGTGGATGACTTGCTGGCAATAGAGTTCGTCGACGATGCCTTCTGCAGCGTCGTGGGCGCGGTGCCCTGGATGGGATTTGGGGCGGCGTACTTGGACAGCAGTTTTGAGACATTAGTTTGGCTGGGTTTCTTCTGATGCTGTGTGGTGGCTGGCCGGGTGGTGTTGGGCTTGGAGGATATCTCGAGCGCGGAGATTTGGCGGGTGAGCTGGTTGACAGAGGTCATTGTGGGTTTCGCTGAGTGAGAGAGACGGAATGAATATGAAGGAGGAGATCGAGGACGACGCCGTCGACGATGTCGAGGACAAGAGCTCGCATTGGCGTGAGCGTGGGGTTCGGTTTTGAACCGCGCGCTATGCACGCGTCTCATCACGTGATCGAGACTTCTTGATCGGCCCGTTCCGGACCACCGCCACAATGCTCCTGTCAAAAGCTGAACCAAATCGAGACTCTCCATTCTTCGGTCGAACTGACTCCAACTCGAGCTTGAGCTTGAAAGCTTGAACGCTTGAACACTCTTAAAAACAGCACATCCAGTGCACCAAATGCTCTGGCATCAACTTGTATCATTATTAGTTGATGTATCATCTATCATACCATACATCACCACTCAGTACTCAGTATCGAGCCCAACCATGTTCGGACCGAGAGTACGAGTACTTCGCCGTGATGACTTATGAGCATAAACTGGAGTGATGCACTCGCGTAAACATTTACTTTAGCTATTCCTATTCTTATGTCATACCTGTAGCGAATGTCCTGTGAGGTCTTGAAGGACAGCGATAGTGATTCCATGGGGCTTACCGTTGTATAGTAGAATGCAGGAAGAGTCTCGAGTATCAATGATGCTCGAAGAGAACTTCCCTACACCGCGGGGCTCCGCGAGGCGGCCGACGGGTTCACAGGGACACTTCTGTTCGATACGGCTAACAGGCATAACCTGCTGTCGGATGACGTCAAACAGCGTTGGCCGATGCGGGCCAGCGTCCGAGTGCGCCCGTTGAGGCACCCCAAGGTCCGCGTGCGGGAGCACGGGCCAATTCAAGCTCTAGCGCGAACCCCGAACAGATCCCCCCTCTAGCGAGCACATACCTCACAGCGTTGCCATCGATCCCGCTAGCCGAACTCCCCAAAGATGGCCGACTTCGAGTCCCCGACCGTCCTCACAAGACGACCCACCTCCGTCTCCCCGCCGCTCCCGCCCTCCCCCGCCCCCTCGCGTGCGCACCCCCGGGAGCGCCACCATCACCACACCTCCTCGCTCGAGATGTCCCTCCGCAGCCCGAACCTCACACCTGCAAGAGGAAGCGGGACCTCCACTCCAGAGTGGCTTGAAGAACTTGTCGACGATGCAGCAACAGCGCGGGGCCCAGAGATCCAGAAAGATGAGGCGAGGGAGTCGTGGTGGCGAGAGCTGTCCAAGCGATGGCGGCTCATGCTCACCCTCGAGAACTCGGGCAGCGTCGCCCGGGACCACCTCGCGTCGGAGCGCACCTTCCTAGCGTACGCCCGCACGAGCCTGACCATCGCCTCGACCGGCGTCGGTGCGTCCCTTCTGACTCCTCCCTTCCACGTGCGATGGCGACGATGTGGACTTATCCCGTGCGTCCAGCGCTCGTGCAGCTGTTCACCCTGTCGGCAGAGACGATGAACAAGGATATGCAGCGGTTCGCGCGGCCGCTGGGCGCGGTGATGATTGGGCTGGGATTATTTACCTTGTTCGTCGGCGTCGGGCGGTACTTCCTCGTCCAGGACGCGCTCATCCGCGGCGTCTACCCCGTCGCGCGCATCAGCACGAGCGTGCTGTCCGTCACCATCTTCGCCTTCGTCGTGGTGGTGTTCGTGATCGTCATTGCCGCAAGGTGACGCGGGAGGATGAGGTGCTTGAGCAGAGACCAGAGGTTTAGCAGGAGGATTAGATTATTGCAGCGGTGTGCTACCAGGCATTCACCACATGTACAACATCGTACTTATATCAGCACGCCATCGCCCCCGACAATAACGACATCTCCCTCCAGCGCGGATCACGTCTCTATGACAGAAGGAGACGCCTCGCTTCGCGAGCACTCGGATTTCTTTAGCGGCGCTGCAGGCTTGTTGACCGGCGACGCCTCTCCGATGCTGTGGCTTCTGTTCATCTTTGACTTGCGTCTCCACCCACACCCGGATGATGTCGAGCTCACTGGCACCCGGGTCTTGAACATGGAACTGGCGGACGACATGACGCTGGCCAGCCTGTCGCCCGCGGGGGCTCAGGGCAAGCTCAATTAATTCTCGGACTTCCCGTCTCCTTCACTAAACCATCTCTTCACTGTACGGCTTCGACAATAATACGAACCTCACTCCCTGCAGAGCGCAGTTCGCCGCAGGAGAAAGTAAAGGTCGTGTTTGTCGTTGCACTGGAGAGCGTATCTCGCCCCAGTGGTTCCGTCTGTTGTTGATCCGGGACCGCTGCAGAGCGCATTCGCCGCAGCTGGGATTGGACTCGGATGTCGGGTAACCTGACGCACTGAAGAGCATAATCCGCCTCAGTGTGTTCGGTGACCGGTCGCACCGAGGAGTTGCTGAGGAGGAACACCGGAGGAGATGCATTGCTCAGAGTCGCTACCGGTACGGGGTCTGATCCGCACTGCGGGTCGTCTTCCAGACTTCCATCCAACGGCCTCGGGCTCGCTCAGCTCGGTTTTCTCCTCGATACCAGCACCCTAGGACCTCCTATGACACGATGCTGGCTGCTTCAGGAGCGTAGAGGCGGGATGTGAGGATGGATGGCATTCAGGATAACTGGATGACGCTACTCAGGTATGAGGCCTTTACACACCAGTCTCCCCCCCAACGCTGTAGAGCATGTCCCCCTCCCCCCGCCTCATATATGCACTGCTGTGGAGCACATTTACGATGCAGTCATGCGTTCTACGTCGCCACAGAGTGCATCCCGCCTTGGCAGTGACCCCATCCTTGCCTGTGGATACCGGCGGAGGCCTGGTCTCAAACCCTTTCCCCTAGTGTACCATAGTATGTTCATGCTGGCGCAATTGAATTGCTCGCACCATTGTAGCGGCTGTTGCATTCATTGATGAAGTACATAGTATGAGTGGAGCGTGGGGGGAGCCGCGTCGTTTGGATGAAGGTGGTTATAGCCGTTTCCAAAATCCCCTCGCCCACGCCCTACACGCCGACTCCATCTTGGTAGCCAGCATAAGCTCCATGACTTTCGTTTACATCGTTTCCGCTTTCTTGTTGCTACTCCCACCTCCGCTGCATAGTCCGCCACAATCACGAGCACTCGGATTTCTTTAGCGGCGCTGCAGGCTTGTTGACCGGCGACGCCTCTCCGATGCTGTGGCTTCTGTTCATCTTTGACTTGCGTCTCCACCCACACCCGGATGATGTCGAGCTCACTGGCACCCGGGTCTTGAACATGGAACTGGCGGACGACATGACGCTGGCCAGCCTGTCGCCCGCGGGGGCTCAGGGCAAGCTCAATTAATTCTCGGACTGCACTGCGGACAGGTTTAAATTTGCGCACGAACGTCCCGAGGGCACTGGCCCTCAGGCCTCAGGCCTGATAGTTCGTGACGACGACGAGTGGACAATGTTAGCGGAGCTTGAGCAATAAAAACCTGTCTACTTACCTATTTTTGTCGTGACTTCGTTTGTTTGTTTTGGCTTTGGAACCCCGGAGTGGTGGCAGGATCTTTGGATCGTGGCCCGGCGGGCCTGCCCCGCCGGACACGAGACGCTGATCTAAGCCCCAATCCAGACGGGGCGCGCTGGTCGCGCTCTGTCGAACCTAGCCCTCTCTCTCTCTCTCTCTCGAATCTACTACTCCTTAGATAGACAGTAGATCCCAACAGTTGTGTACGCTGTGTGTAATTTGACAGAGCCTCCGTCTTCCATTGGATCCGCGGACTTCGAAGGGATATACTGCGGCAGGTCCATGCTTGATGCAGCACTGGCCAGGAACCCATCCTCAAACTCTTCACAACGTTCCCCACCACGTTGACAGAGACACTACTACATCTAGCCATCGATGGACAAAGTTTACAGACCAAGTCCGCGAAGTATCACCCGTGCGAGAAGCGCATATAGGTGCACATCGGCGACCATAATTACATAACAGCATAAACAAGGATATAAGTCAGTCACCGTCACTGGTCCGTCAGGAACTAAGTAGTGGGGAATATATCATAATAGGCCATCCGTGACATGAATACAAGTCCGTATGAACACGCAGTCGTACCTTTGCATCGTTATGACAGGATCTGTGGGGGAGGGGCCAAGTTACCATCAGAGGGTTGGAAACCAGGCGCGATGACAACGAGGACACGCACCGCCAAGAGGACCACAGCGATGACGATGACGAGCACGACCATGAGGCAGAGTGCGCGCCGACCTGCACGCCGCTGATATTCATGTGCAGTGGTCAGCTCTTCTGCAGCACCAGAAGTGTCGACCGCGATCGAGGATATATTTGACTCGATGTTGTCTGTCCAGGGATATTAACACTTCCGCTATCACACTGAACTGCACGAACGCGCACCAAGCATGCCGCCTTGTTCCTGGACCAGCGTGCCGAGGTCGCGGAATATCTCGTGGAGTTCGTGAATTCCTGTCTCGATCTCCCGGATCTCAGTTTCGCGCTCCTGGATAAGGGACTCTTGGAACGCGAGTTCTTGAGGCGATAGTTGTGTCTGCAGGATCTGCGCTTGACGCTGAGAGGGTGTCGGACTTTGAGCCCGGGCCTGTTCCTCCCTATGTATGTATAGCAGTCGAATTCAATCAGCACACAAAGTGGCGCCAGAGTCTCCCCAGACAGGGAGCAAACCCTGGCAACAACTGCGGTCGTCGCAACCTGGGGAGATGCGACCGAACGCGGAGGAACGGCACCGTCTTCCCCACAGCCGGCCCGACTCCAGGGAGGAGTGTAGAGACTCACGAGATGTTGGCCTCGTCTTCCACCGCATGCTTGACGCCCTCGACGACCGTGCGCTGCCGTTCTGCGCTGACCTGCTGCGCGCGCTGGAACGCGAGGAGGGACAGCTGGAAATCATGCGACGTCTTCTGCAACGACGTCTTGTACCGAGGCTGGCGGCATATGCGTCAATACCTCCTGCCCAGCCTATCCAGCATGAACAACGGACGCACCAACATGGCCTGCATCGCCGCGAGCTTCTTCAAATCGTCCGAGCCCCGCTTCGCCATCGCCCGCGTCGACTCCGTCAGGTCATGTCTGTGTCACAAGCACGTCGAGTCCACGAGCATGAGTGGTGGTGCACTTGTCCAGCGTCCTCCTCCAGAGTACTCACAGCGACTTGCGCAGCGCAGCGGAGTCCCTCGCCGTGCCAAGCTGATCGACAAGCTTCAAGATACCTTGCACGTTGGAGTTGATCTTGAAGACCTGGAGCGAGAGCGACGACTGGAGGGTCACGAACGCAGACTCCTCTGGCGATTGCGGCACACCGCCCGGCGACAACGGGCGCTGCGCGAGTCCGGTCTCTATGTCTTGAAAGCTCATATCGGTATTGGTGGTGGTGAGGGTTGGAAAGAATGGAAGCCAGACAAGCTTGGGGGTGGTAGTGGTAACGCAGTTAGGATGGGAACATGCGGTCGAGACGACTCTCGGCTGCGCCTTGCGCTGAGCCTCCGAGCGTCACGCCCGGCGGGAACAAACAAGCCCAAACACCCTCCCATCGTGTGCGCGTCGGTCGACGTCGTTGTTCTGCACCACGGCGCACGCTGACGAACTAATGGATCCTCGGTTTTCCTGCCAGAATCGGCTTGATCCTGGCTTGATCCATGGCGGTCCATGAAATGCCAACCGTCTTAGTTGTCCCAGCGATCGCGGTGCTCGTTATAGCAGACTTGGACTTGAATAGAGGTAACGATGATCTGCGTTGAATTCATTCATGCTACGAAATCTGCTCCTGTGCTCACTTACTCTTCTCCAGGCGATCATGTATGCATTCCGAGATTAAGTCGCAGCCGTACTTCCGCCGTGCCGGCAACAGCGAAGGTCATGACGGTGTCTCATGACTCTCTGCGGCCCGCCAGCATCGTATAACAAGGGTGAGCAGCGAGTCGGTAGCCGAGTCGTCGACAGAGCGGCAGGGTAGCATCATGATTCCTCTCCTTTGGCTCCTACCCTTGCTTGCGTTTTCACCGACGGCGTGGGCCTTGTTTTCAGCGCACCTCGCGTGTCAGCTCAAGAAGCCCGAAAACCTCTCGCCTTTGACTGGCTGTGCTCCCGGCACGATCTTCGTCTCTCAAGATGACATGCGTGCCGACTTCACGAGCGTTCAAGGGGCCATTCTGTCTCTGTAAGCCCTTCTCTACGATCATGGCTGTATGCGCTGACTCGCCACGCATAGTCCGGAGGGGCTTCCAGCGAGCATTCTCATAGGTGCCGGGGAATACCACGAAACCGTAAACATCACGCGCGGGGCTCCCCTCACGCTGCTCGTACGTGCCAGGTCGTATTTCCCCTTACCTTTACTCACAGCGAGTTTCAGGGCCAACTCGACCCCGAGACCGCGATTGACCCTGCCGGAAACGCCTCGACCCGAAACCTGGTGCACATCTGGGACAACCAGTTCGTCCAGACGGGCATGGACGACGCGCAGTCCGCCGTCCTCCTCGTCGCGCCCTCCTTCAACGCCTCGCTGATCGGCGCCGGGCCGACGGGCGCGCCCCTCCAACCTCTGTTTGGCAACGTCGACTTCAAGGCGTACAACATCGACTTCGAGAACCGAGCAGCAAGTCACACGGATGATGTATGTGTACCGTAGGACGCGCGGGCTGACTCTGGCACATTTTTGAACGCAGGCGAACTTCTCCATTTCGCAGGCGCTGGTCACGGACATCTCGTACGCGAACGCGTCGTTCTACGGGTGCGCGTTCGCGAGCTACCAGGACACGTGGTACACCGGCCGGAACGCGAGCACGTACGTCGTCGACAGCATTATCTACGGGCAGACGGACTGTGAGTGTGAACGAGGTGGCCACGATTGAGACATCGCTGAATTTGTTTCGTAGATCTGTTCGGCTTCGGAACGGCGTGAGTGTTTGTCGGCCAACTTCGTTTGGCAGACCTGCAACATGCTGAACGCAACATAGTTGGTTCGAGAACGTCACGCTGGCCAACCGTGCATGCGGCGGTGGAATAGTCGCTTGGAAGGGCACGAACCTAACCGACGCGCCTGGCAATCGGTATGGCGCATACATCTCCAACTCGAGAATCATTCGGGTACGTCGTCCCAGGGACCGGGGTTTGCACAGAGCTATCGATTCACTGGTGTTCTATTGTAGTCGCCAGACGCGAATACAACCGCCGTCACCGACGGAAAATGCTTCCTTGGCAGGCCCTGGAACGACCTCGCGACTACAGTGTACCTGCGGACGTTCATGGATGACAGCATTCAGCCGGCCGGGTGGACCCCATTCGATAGTGCGAGGTACGTGGCAATTGTGTTGCGGATAAGCGTGGAGTCCTGAACGACCCTTCTAGACCTGTGATCATGAATACAACCTTCTATGCCGAGTTCGACTCGTCTGGTATGTATATTTACTCCAGCCCTAAAGTATACCTGCACGGAACGTAACTCATGATTGGCCTGCAGGCCCGGGCGGTAATACCTCCGCCCGTGTCCCACTGGACCATATCTTGACTCAGGAAGAAGCGAAGAACTTCACGATTGACAAGGTGTTCCTCGAGCGGCCGAAGTGGATCGACTTCGGGTACGACCTGTAGATCTGCTGGGCCTAGGAATAGGCTGCCGTTTTCTTCCATGCGTATGCAACGCGAGTAATAGTTTTACTATCAGGAAGTGCAACCATTCCTTGCGCCTGATATACCAGATCGTCGATTGCTTGCCAGTGACGATTTGGTAGCTCTCCAACTCGGCCTGCCTTACGGCTATGTAGAATGATATGTTATGTAATGCAAGAACCGGCAACCGACAAATGAGCCTATATGAACCGTACATTGATACGTTCAAAGTGAGGACTTTAAGGATAGACATCGGTCCAAGGTTGATGCATGACGGCGACAGTGAGGAGAGTTGACTCTCCAATGGGAAGCGCAAGCAGGCGTCGTGTTCCAGACAGCAGTTTCTACTTGCAGAGAATGTTTATGGTCGAGGAACGGGGAGCTAGGGCTACACGACAGCGATACAGGACAAGCCAGGCAATGGAGACAACAAAGCGACAGGACTACGGAGACACCCGAGAGCATTGGAGAGCATGCTAGCCGAGACTAGCAGCGCAGCCGGTCGACGATTACGGGACGAGCAAACAGGTCACGGTCCGGTAAGAGGCGAGGGTAACGATACGTCTAGCGTACGCGGATCCAGTGGACGAGGTGGGCTGGAATGGTCGAAGGGATGAGTGGGATGCTGCTCAGATCGCGAAGGCTATGTCTACGACGACGGAGCCAATGAAGACCGTCGTGCTGCCCACCACGCCGATATGACCGGCGGCGTTGGTCTTGGAGACGGGGCCGCAGATGGGGATTCCATGGCGGGGTCCTCCTGCACGGGCGAGCTTTCGGAGGCGACTGGAACGTCTGAATCAGCGGACACGGACGTGGATGGGTCCGCCGCGGAGGCCCGGAGGGTAGTACGTTGGGATCCATGCCATCCTCAGATCCCTCGGGGATGGCGTCCAGCATGAACCCGTGAGAGGCGGGATCGCGCTCATTGTCAATCGATTATGATAAGCTGCTGAATTCGAGAGTCAAGGCAATGTGATACATACTGTACCTTGGACAATGAAAGTGACGAAGACAGTCGCGATGTTGGAAACGGCACGGAAGAGAACATTGTGCAAAGGCTTAGTTCGAAGTTTGGGGGAGAGCGAAGGCTGGGTTACAGGAGAGGCGAATAATACGAATAGCTTAGGGAGGTGCACGCGAGCCTAAGTAGACTGCAGATTGAGTAGCGAGTGGAGCGAGGAGCAACTGCTGTGCGGGCGTGTCGAGAGACAGGCGCAGTGGACACACTTGTTGCAGTAGCATCGAGTGACCGCACATCCTTATAGCGACTGTCGCGTGTGTATTATGTCCATCTGGAATGGCAGGGGCCTTGTGATGGTCAATGCCGCACGGAGGGCGGGAGGCGGGCTTCACGCGCGAGTACTAAAGCTAGACCAAAGGGGAAACGTATAAGCACCTCGACAAACGGTTAAAGATGCATAACGAACTCAGCATCTGCGCGAACGTGCTTGGAGGCCTTGTACTCGGACAGTCGAGAAGTGGTCCGGAGAAAGGGAGAGCATGAAAGAGATTGCCTTTCTCGTCGACAACGCACGCGCGAGATAACGATTTCACGTACTTTTAGTCCCGATTTGCCCCGATATCAGCCTGGCTGGCGCTGGCTCCCGGCAGGACACTCAAGTACTCAAGGAGGACGAACACCCATGCTCGACTGAACATCATCGGCACCTATGTCCTTGCATCATACTAGGCCCGAGAGAAAGAGGTATCTTGTCTCATTCATAGAACGTCTCTTACTTTGGAGTCAGCCATGGTGACTTCGACGAAGCGGGACGAAGCCGTGGGCTGTAATATTCGGACTTCCTCGCTCCTCGTATTTGGTGACTACTTACCATGATGGGTCCTCAATATTGGTGTGGATCTGTGCCTGCAACTCCACGATGCAGTAGGATGCAGTAAGTTTTACCTTTTGGTCGCCGCAGTCCGCCGTACTGCCTCATTAACACAGCTGATCCCCCTTACAGCGATATTAAAATTGTCAAGACTCAAGGGCACCCAATGCCACCCCATCAAACCACACTCATAAGTACTGTATAGCGTCTCACTGGGGGGCATGGACTTGTACTGGACTTGTGAGGCATCGTGTTACATCTTGAATAAATCGGGATCTTTGGCCACCTGGGACAAAGATGTTTCCTTGCGCCCCATGTTTGTTGCATGCTTGTTACATGCGATGATATCCATGTAACAAGCATGCAACACGATTTCTGTGATATATCTAAAATGAGATTACAGTGAGACGCTGCGCAAAACCGTTATCAAAGGTGGTCTTTGGTCACGACGCGGCAACGATGCGACAAGATGTCGATGCCCCCGGTGTCTACTTACTGTACCATTTCGACCCTATGTTCGCGTCACGCGTCACAGGGGTCCCCGAACATTCGGGGTCACGCGTCCCAGGGGGGTCTGAACTTCCTATGGTGGAAGGTCACGGGCGCTAGTACGGCGCTTAAAGCCATTTTGGCTGGTGAGAAAGGCCTGTGAACCAAAAAAATGTTCGCGTCGCATGGTCACGGGGGGGTCCGAACTTTCCATGTTTTGGTTGGGGGGTGTCACGCGTCCCCCCCCGCGAACATTAGGTCGAAATGGTACAGTACATCCACCCCGCGGGGTCATATGTCAGCTAAACATGTCCGAGTCTCTCTCACGAGTCGGGCCTGTCCAAGTTCTAAATTGCGTCCATGCGGTCGCATCCCATCGTGCTCCTGGTCTCCGGCGGTAAGTACTTATAACATCTGGCACATGGCACGCCGCCACACGTTTTTGGTGTCCGGACTAACTTGAAGTATCGCAACAGTGCAAACGACACATCTCGTAGATGATCACGGCATGTCACCACCTCATTGCACCAAGTTCAGCGCGCCTGCACCTGATGACGATCTCGAACCTGGGATGCATCGGGGCCTATAAAAGCTGAGAGACGACAACGGCTACACTCTAGGCACCCAGATTTTCCAGCCCATTCACTTCGACATTCGACAGGTTTCGAATCCCCTTTTTCTTCTTTTCTTTTTGCCATGTTCGTTTCTGTTCTTTTCTGCCAGGTTATCCTCGCCACCGCGGCCTTCGCCGTCCCCACCAACAAGGAGCGCCTTGCCGACCGTGTCGCTCGTCGCGCAGCCGGCCTTACCCGCCAGTATCTGCCGCCACAACTCGTACAGTTCCCGGAGAACACCCTCGTGTCTGAGGTCAACAGGCGCGACAATGCCCGGCACCGCACGCACCGCACGCACCGTACGCACCGCACGCACCGTACGCACAGTGCGCACGCCGCGCACGCCACGCACAACACGCACGCCACGCACGCCACGCACAACAAGCACAACACGCACGCCACGCACAACAAGCACAACACGCACGCCACACACGCCGCTGTCTTGTACAGCGCCAACTGGGCCGGTGCGATCGTGTCTGAGAAGACGGTACGTCGCCTCATTAGCCCCGGTCATCCACAGTCGGCTGATCTGCCGTTGCGTTTTCATCACTAGGCTACCTACAAGGAGGTTACTGGCACCTTCGTCGTCCCCACGCCCAAGGAGCCCTCCGGGGCCTCCGGCGCACACCGTGCGGCGGTCTGGGTTGGCATTGACGGCACCACCTGCAACAGCCGCATCTTCCAGGCCGGTGTCGACCTCAATGTCGACGGGAGCAGCGTCAGCTACAATGGTGAGTGTCGTAAGCTTCCTCATACCCTGTCTTCCTGCTGATCGCCTGCTCTGCACGTCAGCATGGTACGAGTGGTTCCCTGGCCCTGCTGGCGACTTCTCGGGCATCACCTTCAAGCCTGGCGACACCGTCACCATCACTCTCGCCGCGACGTCGAAGACGAGCGGCACGGCGTGGATCAAGAACCACAGGACAGGCAAGCGCGTCTCGCACAAATTCTCCGGCCAGCCCTCGCTCTGCCAGTACGACGCCGAGTGGATCGTCGAGGACTTCTCGGTGAACGGCTCCTTCACGCCGTTCGCCAACTTCGGCAACGTCACCTTCACCGACGCGACCGCATGCACCCTGGCAGGCAAGATTGTCGGCCCCGCGAACGCGCAGCAGATGGATCTCATACAGAACAACAAGGTCATCACCAAGGTCACGACCGGTGCCAAGTCTGTCTCCATCGTCTACACCGGCCAGTAAGCAGCGTCTTCGGATGTTGTGTTACGCGTCTATGGGGGAACAGGACCGCCCGATGTTTGTCGGCCGCAAACATGGGTTGGAACTCAGAAGGGGCGATTGTTTTTGATCGTTTTATTTATCTATATCGTTATAATGACTCTTGGCCGAATACACCGATGCCAGTATTGTTTGCTCCTCATTCGCATGGTCATCGATATCAGTCATGCACAGTAGCATTGGGGCCATAGTTGAAGGCGTTAAACGAGGCTGGCAACGGCCGCCCGGTTGGTACATAGTACACGGCCGGACGACATTTTGCGCCGGATTTTAGATACATGAAATGGACCCCGGGTGATCCAGCCCATTTGATCCCCAGGCTCATCGCGAGTGGTGCAAGGTACATTTCGCAAATTATGGAACGTCGCTTCAACCGTAGGCACAACCTCAGGTCAACCCCACTCCGTTTCAACCCCGGGTTAAACCTCACCGGGCGCTTGAACTCATCGATATCATGAATAATCATGATGGTCGCGGTCGAGGACATGGAGGTTGAAGTTTTCCAGGTGCTCGCAGCCATCAGCGACCCTTCCTTGCCTTCCTTCCCTCATCTCCTCCACGCAACTTCCTTTCCCCTCCCCTGGTAAGTACCCCTCCCTCCATCCTTGGACTCTCCGGCCGGTGCACTTGGCTAGAAACTCCAAGCGCTCTGCATAGAGGGTCGACATGGACGGTAACCAGCTCGTTTTCGAGCTTGCTATCTGCCACGTCACCTTCATGGAGCTGTGCTTCGAGCTTCTGGTCCTGCTGTATTTCCGAGTTATGGAGCGCACTTGAGGCCAGAATCAGAGGCACCTTGAGACATGCAATGAGTATCCCAGCTCATCGTGTGTTCCAACTGACATCCCTATGCCGCGCGTCCCGAATCGTTTCGATGGCGCTAGCGTGTTACGGGAACCATTGACACGGCCTCGTCAGTCGCGTGAACATGTTTCCTATACTCCGATACTATACGTAGTACTCGGCCTGTAGATAGCTCTGGTCAATATATTTCTTTTTCACTGGACACCTACAAACGAGAGACAGCGCGAAAAAAAATCAGCGGTACGGACCGAAATGGATGGTGGGCGAGCCAACCCTCCTGATGCGCCCTTGGCACGTGACGTAGCCGAGTTGGTGCCAGGGCTCAAATTGATCTGTCCCGAGAGTCAGATTTCGCCGGGTTGTACTGGGCTTCAAATCTTGGAAAATGCACCCGGGCTATTCTCTATTAACTCCTGGGCTATCCGCCCGTGGGTGAACCCCGGGTCCATAGCATTGCCTGCCCGTGTATCATAAGGACAACAGAGGTCATGCTAACTCATCGGCACCGTATCACCCACACCACACCATCCCCTCAAAAGACCTGTCCGCCGCCTCTCGGATTAAACACAACGCACGCATGCTGCACTACGGTGCATCGTGGAGACTGGTACCGGTTACGAGTCTAGCTCATCATGCATCATGGCACAGACCCGATCACCATCTAGGGACCTTAACTCACCGCCGGGCTGTCAACATATGTCATTATGAGGTCGAATCTTGACCTACTTATGCACCCCTCATGTGAAGAAGCAGCAAGAACATGAGACGTTCCGAAAAAAGTGAGCAAGGTATGGCATTAGGGAAGAACGAGCCATGTCCCGGTGAAGTCTAGCCTTGGTTCGACCTGGGGACTCGTGGCGGCTTGACGATATTGCCTCTGCAGAGTTGATGGACAAAGTGAAATAGAACGCTATAAGACACGATACATACACAAAGGGAACAACCACGCACCTATGAAGGACAGCAAGCTTATGCACATCGGACTTCTTTTTCAGCACGTCGCTCTCCCCTTCACGACCGCAATCACCTCCCTCGCCAGCCTCTCCGGCACATGCTTCCCGCCCTTGTTCTTCGCTGCCTCCCAAATCCACTTGATGGCCGTCCTGGCCCTTTGTCGTTCGCTCAGCGGCATCGGGAACACGTACTGCTTGGCGGCGCGCTTGAACTGTCGACAGCGAAGGAGAGGCGCAGCAGTGTCAATGGCCTGGCGCAGAATAGGAAGGGGTGGGGCCTTGGTGAACGCGTGGATGTGCAGGAGCATCTGTGTGACGACGCGCGAGGCCATTTGCCGCTTGCCGTCGAACATGACCATGGACGTGAAGAGGTGCAGGAGCGGGTCCTCCGCGGGAGGGATGTGGATGACGGGGGGTTGCACGGACGCGGACGAGTTCGACAGTGAGGTAGAAGCAGAAGAGGAACTGGCCATGAGGGGTGTTGTGGCAAGGGCTGGGGAGGGGATGGAGGACGGCTGCTTTGCGGCATCGGCGGCGAGGGGGTCTGTTGTCAGTGTCCGCACGCCAACAGCGCGGCGGAATGCGACTCGCGCAGCAGCTTGGCGTACATTCGCAAGCATGGCTGTAAGAATTGTAAGGTCTACGGGGAGTTATATGTGGTGGATGAGGGGACTGACCGACGACGTTGCAGAGGTCCTATCCGACAGCGAGCACCGTCTCCTTCGGCGGGCGCTTTTCGCAGCTCAAGCGCCTCGGGGCACCGCAAGTCTCATACCAAGGGTTTGGTACGAACCACCGCTTTAAAACTTCCACTGGAACGGTCCCCCAGCCAAGTTGCTTCCTATCACCCTGCAGGGACACAATATCTGTAACCGCCTACTCTTCTAAAATGTCGTTTCATGACTTCACCAATGAAGACGTCGATGATGCCGCGAATCTGCTCCGATCTCTCATGGAGCGACTCAAGCATTCCAACTACTATCGAGACATCCCGAGGTGGGCCTTTGCGGATTGGTGTTTGTGTAACAGGCCATAACCCCAAACTTGCAGGGCCTCAGATGCCGCGCTTGAAAATGTGCGCGATCTTCGTCCGCAAGCTGTCGTGATTATCAACACTGACCTGAATGCTGCTCAGCTACGACGTTTCGATGAGTTGCTCGCAGAGGCATCATCCGTGACACGCCAATATCTCAACACAACCGTGCCGATCAATCGCTGCCCTGGCGAGATCCTGTCGGAAATATTTGCGCTATCTGCCACGGAGAAACTGTCATCGTTTTCGCCTGGTCACGGACGCGTGTCCTTCGTGGTCATCCAGAAGCTCCGTCCAATTACCTTGGTTTGTCGCTCGTGGAGGTACCTCGCGCTCTCTACGCCGTCGCTGTGGTCCGACGTCGTGTTCGATAGGAGATGGAGGAAGGATCTTAGCTCGAGGTGCTTGGCTCTCGCCAAAACCGTCCCTCTTCGAGTACACGCTCGACAGAGCCCGCGCGCCTCCTGCGGGGAAATCATGCGCATGTTCAAGGAGTCTAGCGATTGCGTCCGGGAGGCATACCTTCGGGTAAGCGACCTAGGATGGCATGACATCGTTGACAGTCTTCCTGCCCGTCCTCCACTTCTGACCCATCTCACTATCGATGGCGGTTCTTGGATCAACTCGGAGAGGACGTACACAACCGGCGAACCCTACTTCGGAGGGCTCGTTCAGGGCCTGCAACGTCTATCCCTCCATGGAAATATTTCTCTTCCTACGGACCGGTTCCCAAACCTCACTCATCTTATGATGGTGACCGGCCGTGGACCCTACACGCTTCGCATCATCCTTTCCGTCCTCTCAAACATGCCAACGTTACAGGTGATCTCCCTCTCCATCGAGATCGAAGAGGGTAGTACCGCGAAAAATGGCAGGGAGTCGGATGCTATTGTCGAACCCACCCACCTCCGTCAATTCACATTGAAGGATTCCCCCCCTTTCACCGTCGGGGCCTTGCTGCCAATGATCAAATTCCCTTCCACATGCCTCGTCCAACTTGTCGACGAGCAGAGACTAGAGGACTTGGTCTCCATTGTCGGCTTGTTGTATGCACAGGACTTCGCCCAAAACCTCACCCGACTCCGCATCTTGCCAGACGCCGCGTACAACGATGGCGACGAGGACAACGATACTAGCCTCTATCTCCTCGAGCTACTCAACGATGCCGGGACTAGTGGACTTAGCCTCGGGATCTACGAACCGTACAGCGGACTGTGGACCGCCTACGACCGGGCCAGGGTCACGGACACGCTCGTCGAGTTCCTCTCCAGCCTCGCCGGAGCCAAGCTGGTCTCCAACATCAAAGAACTCTGGGTACACAACTGGACGGACCTGGTCAACGAGAGGCTTTTGACCGTCATCCCCCCGATCCACACCCTGGGCCTGGTCCTCGCCCGACAGCCGTATGTGCGGACTGAGATCCCACCGGCCATTGGGCGGCTCACGGAGGCCGGGACTGTCAACTACTGCCCCAACCTGACCTCATTGTACGTCTACACCTGTGGAGCCAAAGACGTAGACCGTGCTCGCATGGTGGCCACTGCTCGCAAGGACGTAGGACACCCGCTGCATAGACTCGCCATCGAGTGCGAGAACAAGAAATCGGGAGTTCAGTCTCGGGCGCTCGAGCTCGAGGGGCTTGTCCATGAACTATCGGTCACGGTCGAGGAGAAAACACGGGGATGGTGGAAGCCTTGCGCCATCCCGGACCGGTGGTCAAGACACGGGCCGTTCCCCTGGCCAGATTGGCAGCAGTGATCTGCATTGCCCCCGTCAGACCACCTGCAGCCATCCTCCACCCTCTCTCTCCCCCGCGTCATTCAAGCTTCAAGTCTCGACCGACAATTTGCCAGATCTAGATTCCATTCCCCTCCATGCCGCTGCGCAAGGAAGCCGACGCGAACACGCTTTCGGTATCCTCTCCCAGATTGCCTTCGGGGACATCTAGAACTCCATCGAGCCGGTCCGACTAGTAGCCGACATGCACACCACAACCAAGGTGTTCCGCATCCATCCATTTGCGCAGTACATATCGCGTCGACCATCGCAGGACGAGCGCGCCCCACTGGGAAGTCATTGGCGACGCCGCGATCCAACCGCTGCCCGAAGCCGAGGCCCGTCGCACCCCATCATCCACTCGCCCGCCGGAGGCTTCACGGGGCCAGGAGCCTTTCTTGAAGCCCATGTCACGTCGCCCGCTACACATAATAATGGATGGATCTGCTGTTGGTTTCCTCGCTAGAAAATGAACGACCTGCCTGGTCCCTGGAGGATTAGTTTGAGCTACCACCAGGCTACGACTCACTCGTCCTCGTCGCTCTCCAACGACATTGGACAGAGGGATGTACCCGCCCCGCGCCTAATACGTCGCTCGCATCATGACATATGCATGACCTCCCGCCTCCGCACCGTGTGGGCTTCAATGGCTCCACCAACCCTCACCGCATTGACCATAAGTACTTATCCGACCCCGATGCGCGATCCCCGATCCCGGCGGGCGACGGGAAATCGGGAAATCGGGCATCACGGCCAAACACATATCTTTCGTATATCTCGGCAGATATCTCGCAGCAACGCTGCAACGGCAAGGAGCTAAGTACGGATTCACGAGTATTGTAGATGGACTTCCTCCCACCCATCGTCCTACTACCCGTCGACGCCGACTTGCAGTCCAGATCGATGACCGCTTGCCAATGGACACGAGCGTCCCACAGGCGCCTCGTTCCTCGTCGACGAATCTGCGCGTACATGTACACGGGCTACGAGGACAAATGTCCGGGGCGGCGACGAACGCCGTGAGCCCTCAACTGCGTGTATACAGGACCTTGCTTTGATGGGTGGCAGGCTGGTAATCGTGGCGGACCCTGCACAGAAGTATTGGGTGTCTCACGGATTTACGGAAACATTCATGCATTCATTGCTCGCAGGGCGGAAGGACGACAGTTGAGACATTTGGAAGGCGTGGAAGTAGGCAGGAAACTGTGTGTATTGTGTCGCGTATTGTCGGGTGTCTTCCGATCCCCGCACATATGAAAGTTGTCCTGGCAGTTGCGTCTGGAGAACGGAAGATGAGTCCGGGAGATGGATGCTTTACTTCCACATTGAAAGCTGCCGTAAATTAAGTACAAGGGGCCGCCAGAGCACAAGCTTGTTAATACTTAGACTTTGGCAACACTTACTCACTCGTGTTCTTACTATATATTAGCATTAAGCAATGATTCGTCGTCAGGGAGATCCATTCGCGGAGCTACATCATTGACACTGTACTAGTACGGCTGGCGAGGTGTACATGGATGAAATCAGGAAATGATGCCAGCGCATTGACATCTTGGCGTCTATGTTCCGGCATGTTCGGACTGCGGCCGTCCTGAGCAGTTCGTTCGCCCCTGAACCCTCATCCTCCCGCCGCTCGATAGCTAGCAATCTACCATATTTCCTGCTCTGCTACACTGCTCCTAATTGTCCGGTCGGCTTTTCTACCTCGACGGGAAGTAGGGTTCTCTACTGGACGCGTATGTTCATAGGCGGGTCGTTCGGACAGTTCCGACCGGCTGCCACGAGCTGCCACTCGGCATACGAGTAAGTACTATTACAATCATATTACGTTATACCAACTTCCTCTGCTCACTTCATCCAGCTTCAGCTTCGTCACCCTCGGCGTTCTCGCCCTCTCCACATTCTCGGCGGTCTACGCAACCCCCAAGCCTGTGCCCGTGCAGCTCCACATATCTGGCATCCGCAGGCGCGCCCTCGACGCAATCGGCGTCCCCTTGGATGACCTCTTCCTTGGGACGGACCTGCAGTGGTTTGGCAACATATCTGGTGCAATCGTCGTCATCGTCATGCACAGCTGCGAGAAGTTAATCCGTCGTCTACTGCAACGCAGTCGGCACCCCTTCCCGCGGGTCAGCGTCGTCTTCGACACCGGCTCGCAGACCCTCGAGTTCGCGGAGACCGGGTGCAAGTCCTGCACCCAGACAGGCAAGTTCAACCCGTCCAAGAGCTCCACCTTCAAGAGGGGCACTCGCAAGCACACTCTCCCCTTCGCCACCGGCGTCGGCGTGGACCCCGTCGTCGACAACAACTACGTCCTCACCATCCAGAGCGCGACCGACTCGGCCACTGTCGGCGGCATCACCTGGACAAGGTGTCGCTCTTCACGATCATCGACCAGACGGCTGCGTTCAATGTCGACCCTTTCCTCGGGATCTAGGGTATGGGTTCGCAAGCGGAGGGCTTCGCAGCGCTGAATGACCAGGGTCTCGATGGTCAGTCCCCATCTTGGTTCGCTAGATGCGATAGCAGCCGCATGTCTGATCCGACCGCGTCACAGCCCTCTTCAGCATGTTCCTAACCCCGCATACAATCGGCAACGCCGAGCTGATCATCGGCGGCGTCGACGACAGCAAGTTCACTGGCGACCTCGTCTGGGCGGACCAGAGCGGCCAGGGCGACTGGGTTGTCTCCTCGACGTCCATCACTGTCAACGGCCAGACGACAACCGTGCTCAACCAGCCGCGCGACATCATCTTCGATTCACCCCCAACGTCCTCTTCTCCACGCAGATCGCCGAGGCCATGTACGCGCTCATCTCCGCGGACATCCAGCCGTTCGACGCGGAGCCCGGCGCGTACGGCCTGCCCTGCGACAAGATCGGCGACCTGCCCGCGGTCATCGACATCGTGGCGCAAGACGGCGAGCCGGTCACGCTCACGATCCCCAGCACGGAGCTCAACGTCGGGCCGTTCAAGAGCGACCTGAGCATATGCCAGACGCTCATCAACATGTTCGACGGGCTCGACCGCGTCGGCGGGTCCGTGCTCAAGCACTACTACTTGTGTGGGACGTCGGAAGCCAGTGCATGGGCTTCGCGCCGAACGATTTGCGTCACTTACTATCGTCAACTCCGTTTTCGGTGTGTGTGTATTGGTGCTGATGAGTCTGGCGGGTCGTGGTTCGTACGTTCCTGAAGCCCATGGATGTCTACGTCATGTACTTGTGCTTGTTGTATCGATAGCTCTTACCAAGATGGTTCGCGGAGAACTTGCTGTTCGACATTACGCCGGGCCAGCTTCTCCCGAAATTGCTTCCCTCATTGCCGCGAGGTCAGAGGCTTTGGGGCCCGTCGTTACCGCTAGCCTGGCATAAAGAATGTGCTCCAGCCCTTGAGCGGCCAGACATGGGACAGTCAGGCGCAGTTTGGGGATGACGGTCCACCGACGCACCGCATGACCAGTTGCTGGTCAGCAAGGACCCTCCAAGATTCAGTAGTCATATTGCACTCCTTGTGCTGCTTGGTGTTTGGGGAGCGCCGTCGGAGCCCATCGTGAGGGCCCAAACTCCTAGGGATAATGCGAGTGCGCATACGTGCTGGTATGGTGCATAGAGGAAGGAGACCATATCTATGGGGCAACGCGAATGTAATCGTAGTAAGAAGAGAAGAGGCGGTCACCGAGAGTATCACGAGCCAACAACGACAATGGGCCATCCACGACGCCAAACCACCAAAGGAAAAGACGACGGAAAGCAGGGAACAACAAGATGTTGCAAATGAAGACAGGGGCATCGATACAGAAGGTAAACAGTTCGGGTAAGAAAGGTGAGAGAAAGGATGAGATCCAAACCAGTAAGATAAAGTCGACCTCCTCTCTCCCCTTTCCCGCAGGGGACTAGGGAGACAACAACGCCGCTATTGAGTCCCATTCTCGAACAAGCCAGGAATAGAGAAAACCTCCGCAACCGATGGTAACCTATCAGAAACATGCAATGTACCAGACCGGATGAACGACCCAGGCGTCGACCCCATAGATGCCTCCGTAGCCTCCATGTCGGCCGCATACGTAGGATTCGAGTGATTGAAGTAGGATGTATATGCTTTAATCGGACCAAAGGAACCGTGGGGATTTGCGGGATCGGCAGGGGTGTAAGTGAACGCGCTTGCAACCCAAGGCCCAGGATTGTTGCCAAAAGTCAGCATCGCGGGCGTAGGAAGATCCAAGAACATCGACATGTGAATGGTCCTGTCTTCAGAACCGTCTGACGACAACGAAGTAGACGACATAGGCGAGTACGAGAGGGAAAGCGTAGGAAGCCAATGGCGACACTCGCCTTGGGGCTCCACGTCCATCTGGAACGTGGCGTCGTAGCCCGGGCCAGGTGCCTCTCTCGCCTCGTAGCAGTATCGGGCGCCGTCGGAACGAACGAGGAAAGGATCCACGACAGTAGAACCACAGTCGGCCCCAACAGCAGGTACAGTCGCGCTGCACGAAAGACCACCCGTCCAACTTCTTGGGAGGCGGAAGACTGAGGAAGGAGCGGGCAGACGAGGTAGCAGTGGCCGCAGCCGGAGGGGCCGTCCACACCGCAGTAGACGGAGTGGTACAAGAACGAGTCGACGTGTAAACGACGTCGCCATCGCTCCGGCTCCGTGTGACCGTCCTACCACTGCTCATTCCAGATGTCGACGTCGACGATGCAGGAATCTTGCCAACCCAGAGTCGCCATTCCAATGCGTCACCGAGAGCGCGCTCGCACCGGCCAATTTCCCGGGGAGGGAGACCAGCCAATTTGGCCCAAGCCCGGTTGGAGTAGGAGCGATCCTGCATGAACTTGGATGCCAGGATGAGGCACGCGAGGAATGTCCCATGCGGGCAACAGAGGGGAGAAGGAAGCGCAGGGAGGGGCGGGAGGGAAGACTCATCATTGCCACAGCAGGCTGCTGTAGCCAACCGCGAGACGTTGACATCGATATCGCCTACCAAAACGGTGTCGCCGATGCGTATCGTTCTAGAGCGTTGAACCTGGTCGGAAGCGTTCGTAGAGTCGGCTGGATCGTCGAGGGCTTCGATCTCGAAGACCCCTTGAACAATTCGGGGCTCTGGCGCTTCCATACACTCGGACGTCGTCTTCTCCGTTCGGAGTACCTCCGGAACCTTGGACCGGACGGCTTCAAGATAGCAAAGGGCAGTTTGAAGCATTCCAGTCTCCAGTCGAGGTCCGGGACCGGCGGAGGACTTCATGGACGAATCCCTTGGTCGGTATCTTCGGGTCATTGACTACGAAGCCCTTGAGGGCTGTGGAGGTGCCGTCGAAGCGCTTTGTGGACATGGGTGGAGCATTGCGTGGCGTCGTATTGTCGGACAACTCGGAAGGGTCACAGTCGGAGGGTGATCGATGATTGCGGGACGGGCGACGGTCAGAGGACGAACGGTCAGAGTACGAGGGACGGTGGCCGGAGGAGTGGTGGTCGGCATCGCGGTGGCAGTCAGACTGGGAGTCGCGGTGGCGGTCAGATGGCGCCCAGTGGGAGGGTGAGGATAGCTGTCGGAACGAGGGTGGACCTGTCGAGGATGCCTTGGCACAGGGTGGAGGAGGAAAGGGAGCAGTGTCAGTGCCGCGGATGCATCCGCGGGAGAACAGATGCATCCGCAGACCCAATGCATAAACATGGTTAACTTACAGGTGGCTATGATCGATAATGCGTGTTCGTCCGAGCGGGGCGTCCGAAAAGAGGCCCCGCAACAACCAGGTCCGAACGCGGGTACTTCCCTGCGCAAGCTAGTTGACGCGCAGTGGCGATGGGGGCACACTCGCGACGCGCGTACGCGTGTACGAGACAGGAGCATTCGCCGATGTGAAGAGGTGTTGGATGCGTCGGCGTCGCGGCGGCAGAGTGAGCGAAAACGAGATGGGAGCGCGACGCCGCGCTGCCTTGAACTTGGCGGGAGCGTCTGGCTATGGGTTGACGCGTCGGACACGTCGCGAGCCGCGGCGGAGACAGCGGGAGAAGGGCTGGATCACGACGATGCGCGCTGCAGATGGGAAAGAAAGCAGAGAGCACAGATACGAGAATATGTGGTTGGGAGGGTCGCGACGATGCAGGACGTGAACGAAATCAGATCCAGGCAGGGGAGGTAAGATGCGAATAACATATGATACCAATGTCTACATAAGTAACGACGGCCAATGGCAGGAGAGCAACCAGCTTGTCGCTTTCCATTG
The DNA here is from genome assembly GCA_020736865.1 of Ganoderma leucocontextum. Classification (NCBI taxonomy): domain Eukaryota; kingdom Fungi; phylum Basidiomycota; class Agaricomycetes; order Polyporales; family Polyporaceae; genus Ganoderma; species Ganoderma leucocontextum. The sequence continues at coordinate 2,269,981 of JAHKGY010000006.1, forward strand.
AATTGCTTGCAAGCTGTGTCCGCCGCTTCTCATCCTCGTGTAGGTGTGCGCCCTTGATCATAACCACGAAGAGGTCCAGTGCCTTCGGTGCATCGATCGCGAGGTCGTCGATGATCTCCGCCGGCAGCACGAAGCTCTCCTAGAATGACGCAGGTCAGCAGAAATTCCGGAAGATAGGACGAACAGGTCCGGGACATCTTGGTGACGAGCTTGTCGACAAGCAGATGCTGGTGCTCGGACGGGAGTCTTATCAAGTATGCTCAGCTTCTTACAGATCGCGGATGGAGAAGAACTCCTTTGAGGCCTCCTCGATACATGTCCTGGCCTCGGACAACCCCCGGCATGCCAGAAGGCTCTTCATCGTCCTCGTCTTCCGAACCGACGGTGGACGTGCCATTGTGCCGCTCCCCGACGCCTATGCCAACTCGAGAGCGGGAGGAGGGCTGCAGCAAGACGACGTGCGGTTGGGACGCGTCAGTACCGTCCGGCTTTGGGGAACACGCGTTGGACGCGTCGCGAGCAGCGGAGAGAGTGGCAGGGGGGACGGGAGCATGACGACGCGCCATTACGAATGCGGTAGGAGCATCCACCGATGGGAAGAACGCGTTGGATGCGTCCAAGGTGGCAGGGAGAGCGGGAGGAGGTGGGAGCGCGTCGGACGTGTGGCCGCGAAAGGAACGGGAGAGCCAGATGTGTTGGACGCACCATGGGCGGCAGGGGCCAGGAGGGGGACAACGCGGGGGGAATGGTCTTCGAGAAGACTAGGGATGTGAAGGAAGGACTGTTCACACTCGCCTTAGTGGTTTTGTTCACCGGGAACGACCTGTAGTATGCACGCACATCCGCAGGTGACATGCATGTCTTGCCGCCAATCGCGGCACAAGGGTCTGCCGTGCGCTCCTCAAGACCATGCCCGTCGACGATATCCACGCTCGCAAACTCAACTGACGCGAGGGCAACTGACTGAAGGGTGAGGAAGCGACCTGCCATCATCGTAACGTGCCTGACGTACCGTTTCCTTCAAATCCGTCAGGCCGTTGACGAAAGGGAGCTCCTCATCTTCTTGGGGGCAGGGAGGCGTCCGAATATGAGGAAATTTGTGGAGGAAGAGAGGGAGCAACCAAAAATACTGTACTCACATTGATTTGGCCTCTCTGACCGCGTAATCCGCCTCGGCCCACATCTCCATGTCTTCCTCCTCGTCTCTGCTATCATTTCGCCTCGCCTCCTCCCCAGCCATCCCGTCATCTTGCAGTGGTGCCGCCGGGGCACCGTCTGAGTCGTCATCAACGCGTCCCTTATGTTGATAAGTCGAGCTGAGGAGCGCATTATTATCAGAACGAAGGATATGAAGCTCGCGGGAAAGGGAGGCGCGGTGTTGGGCGAGCAAGCGACGACAGAGAAATGAAGACAGCGGGGGGGTTGGAGCACGAAAGGTCACGAAATGCTGCCATGCGATCACGCTGAGCGACTGCTCGCGAATCAAGCATTGGCGGTTGCCTTCGGATTCACAAGAGGGTATATGCCCAACTTGGCGGTCCGCAATGGGGTTGGGAGGTGAGAGAGCGGTCAGACCGGATGGCAGTGGACGATGGACGCGCGCTTAGGTTACCAGATTTGGACGAACGAGTCGCCACCCAACGGTGCTCCATCGAATCCGCCCCTTCAAGTTCCACGACGCATCGTCCGGAATTGTTCCGCACACCGGAAAGTCCGCACTTGAGGACGAGCAATAACCTGCTTCCTTCCCTTGAGTGTGCCTGCGCGATGTCCGGTTCCCGCCCCATTCACTGCAGCCATCATGCGCCGTCCCGCCATGAAGTCATGCGCATCATGTCATGCGAAGTGTGGCAGAACAGATCGCGCATGAGGACGAAGAAGGAGCCCGTTTTATTCATCGACTGACTGTATCAACGCGAGGTCGGGTCTTCTCCCCATGCTCCACTGCGAGTGGATTCGCTGCTGAGCATTCCGTGTTGTGTCCTCTCCAGCCTCAGCATAATGTCATTTACTTAGATGTTACTTGGGCCCAAGTACACCTACTTGGCCCAAGTAAATATACTTAGACATACTTGAGGAACTTGGACCAACTTGAACCGTGTACTTGGATGTGTACTTCGGAGATGCAGGCCTACTATCATTGCCTGCCGAATAAGATGGCGCTTACAACTCGTGACTGTTCATCGTGGATGTCATCCTCGCCTAACCCGAGCGCAATGCGCCGAGACAGCAGACTTACGGAGCCTGATTGCCGTGCGAACGCTTGGGTCGCTCAGCATCTTCCTGTTGCCTGTCCTTATGAGCTTGTTGTTGTTCTTGCTTGGTTCTTCTCCGCCCCTTGCCTACGGCTGGCGGGGTGTACTGTACATGGATGAAATCAAGAAATGATGCGAGCGCATCCTGGCGTCTACATGTGGCGTTCCGGTATGTTCGGACACTAGCCTTACTCAGCAGCTCCTTCACCGCCTCTCATCCTCGTGATCGACCGTTAGCTAGCAGTGTACCACGTTTCGTCCTTTGCTATACTGCTCCTAATCATCAGATTGGCCTGACTTCAGGTTGGATTCTCACTGCTGGGACACCTGCGCAATCGCTTACCGCGGTGAGCGCTCACGGGCCGGTTCTCTGATGCCGGTTCTCCGACATGCAACTCCGCCAGTCACTCGGCATTTACCGGTTCGCTAGCATGGCGACGATCGGCCATTATGTAAGGCAAATTTTGTTGTTCAAAAAAGGAAACCATATCGTACTGCACCCAAATGGCTGGTAAGGTCGCGCGATCTACTTGTCGGGCGCAGAGCGCACACTCGCTTGTCCGTTGAGCCCATGGGATAGCATTTAGCGGAGCTCGAATAATCCGCTGGAGTTCTGCTGACGGCGCGAGAGAGAACGCGCACTCTCTTTCCTTCCCCGTCATCACGCCCCTTCTGCACCATCCAGCCCTCGCCAGACTCTGTACCTCTGCCATGACCACGAATATCAACATATTGAACTTCACCTCAAAGACAGCGCGACCACTGTCTTTCTCTTGGTTGTCGGAGGAGGCGGTGCCATCAAGTTGGGGATGGCAATGATCCGCGGCGACAGGCAGTGGAGGCTGACCCGAGGCCGCCGAGTTGGACGATGCAAGTGGGGCGGAAGGCGGCGTCGCGCTACCAACGGTCCCGACGCTGCGGATGCCTCAAATGGAGATGCCTGACTGGTATCCACAAGGGTGCGTTACTCAGTTCCTCGCGACAACGCCAAATCTCTGACGGCTTCATTGTTAGCTTGTGCGCGGTCCATGCCCGATCAGCAGGTACGCTCCGCTCATCTCCAGGATACCAATCCTCACGCAGTCCCACTAGTATGTCGCGCGCACTCTTTTCGCTACTCAGACGCTCGCCTCCGCCCGCTAGCGTGACATCGATGCTAACCTTCGCGCCGCCAGGCACGCTGGAAACCAGTGACCATTGATCGGTTTCATTCGAATGCGCCTTTCGCTCTGGATCTTAGTTTGCAGTATTTCTCTTTGCTGTTCTGTTTTGCGTTGTGTTTGTGTTTGTCGCTGCTTGATCTTTGGACTGTCGCTGCCATCAGCGCTATGCTGCTTTGACATCCTTTCATTAGTACAAACAGACGTCTGTTCATTTAGTTGGGTAGCGATCCACAACGAGATATCAATGTCACAACATTTACTATATTGCACTGTAACAAACAGAATTAGTACACTCTGTACCACACTTATACTGTTAAGGATTACTGCACCGTACGCTACCCTCTACTTCCCACTGTCTTAGTAGAAGGTCGTGAACTTGAAGATAGGAATCAATGTACGCCAGTAGAAGACACAATATATTTTCTTACCCCACACATGCTCACAACGACTATATTGATTGGTTGATAATCTCGCATAGCTAGTGAATGTAGTCATGACCGTTGGCTTGCGCATTCTAAACGGTGAGCGCTTGTGTATCAAGATGACGTTACTTCGAAGCCGAATGCGGTGGCTGTACAGACGCCGATCCCACAGTCTATCTCTATCTCCACACTCCTGCCTCTTCCGTCTCCTCAATATCTCCCCAAATCATCCGCCCCCTCCCATTTGCGATCATGAACGCCTGAAAGGCCCTCTCCAATCGACGCCACTCGCCAACACTCTTCGGGAGTCGCAGAGGGAAAACTGTGCCGCGTAACTTGTTGGTAAGTGACTCATCGCTTTCTCCGTATAGTTCAACGGCTTGAGCTTTTCGCGGGGCTGGTCGTGCCCACCTCCTACATATGCGTTTCCTCAGGCTCAAGGATGCGTGCGATTCAGATCAAGCGGTCAAAATACTGTGGGAAACTTGGCACCCTGACGACATCCCGACCGTCTTCACCGCATGTGCGCGTGCTGCACCCAGCCCGAACCGCCTACTCCGCACGCCGAAGACGCTACTTGATCTCGACCGGGTTTTCGACGCTGTTCGCTAGCCGCAACACCTCTCAGCACTCCATCTCAGCGGGCCAGTCCGTGACCGACGCGTCCTCGCACCTGTCACTCGCGATTCTCGGTCCCCAAGGAGGACCATCCTCCGCACTAAAACCAGATGACGCGCCCCATCAGCAGCCCGCGAAACCTCAAGTAACTTTCTCACCAAGTTCTACACGCACGCCCATCTGACGTGTCCACCTCGCGCTTCGCCCAAACTAACGGCGCGCTTAGCCTCCTTGAACGCCCAGAGAATCACCACATGATCCGCTGGGATCTCGCAGGAGAGCACAATTGTAGAACGCCCAGAGCAACTCGTGCTCAATGTTCTGCCCAGCGCCATCGCCAGTCGCGCTTTGCTTCTTTCTCTTGGTAATTAAAAGTAAGTATTCCCTTCTTTCCTTTCTACTCAGTTCTCTGGTGCTTGTCGTGGTTGCCCGCAACACTGACACTTTTTCTCGCATGCCTCAGGTTTATGGCTTGATGCGTAAGGTCAATCCCCGAAACATGGACCGGCGATAGGTGGCCCGACGCTGTGATTTCATGCCCGCCGTATTCCCGCTTTTGACACTCATCTAATTCACGCTTCCCTAGCGACCCGACTCTCAACCGCCACTCACCGCCCGAGGTCGCCGCGAACTTCAAGTGTCGTGGTCCTCCGCGCCTCCCCAAACCGCGCAAGAAAAATTAGAGGTTCCCCAGATACCACCACCGTGCTCTGCAATCGATGAGCGAGAGGGTTGGCGGACGAGCACGGTGACCATCGGCGCTCCCATGGGCAAGAAGCCTACTTTGTCGCCGCCACCATATCTACACCACTGCGCGACGCTAGCGGTGCCTAGCATCCGTCATCTAGCAAAGTCTTGTGCGACGCATTCAAAAGCGGTCCCCTTCAGCCTGGGATGCGATAAGCAGCGACGCCGCACTTCTCGCTCGAACGCTTTCTCCTGACTCGCGCCGACGAAACCGAAGAGGAACTTGATCTCTCACCCACCTCTCCCACCTCAACGAAATGGAGGATGCCCGCTTCTCGAACCGCTCGCGACGATTGCAGAGCGGCGCCATTCGACTCCCATAGGCTGTCCTCTTTGCGCCGAGTCTCCCAGACGCCACGGCGCGAAGCCAGCTTCAGCCCGTCATCGGTGACATCTGCTCTTCCGCGCCAGAGCGAGAGTGTGGTGGACCAGGCACAAGCTCGAGCTCACCGACTACCTCATCAAGCCCGGCAGCAAGTATGCAAGTAGTCCTCTTGGTCGACCAGTTCAAGGACAAGCGCCATGCTCAAAGCGTGTCGGAAGACGAGAAGGGTACCCTTGCTGAACCCAATATGACGGACCGCGGAGATAACCTCGTGCTGGAGGCTATGCGCGAGATGATGAGTCGCGCTGAACCGCGCGAGCGAGACGGAGGCGCACAACCTCCGCTCGGCCTTCATCCACTCGCGCTCGTTTTCATGAACCTCCGCCCTCTCTCCTCTTCGATAGCCTCTGTTGCCGCCTCTGTTGCCGCACAGCCCTCTGCGGCGTCGCCGAACCCGCCGCCAGTGTACACCTCGCCTTCCCATAGGCAATCGGGTCCGTGTCCACGCCCTCATGCTCGGGCGGTGTACTCTGTGCCCACGCCCAGCCGCCTAGTACCGCGCCGCCCCGCTCCTGTCCCTGCTCCAGCGCCGGCCCGCGGCTAGTTTACTTGACGACAGACTCTGTGTCGCCGCTGGACCGTGCTTGTTCGCGGGTGCCCTGGACGCCGCCTAGCATCCGTGCAGCAGGTGAAGTACCTGGGTGCATTCTTGTACAACGGGCGGTACTGCATTTTCGTGAAGATTCAGAAGGGCGGGCGGGTGTACGAGCCGAGGCACTGGTTCGCGCCAGCGAGGTCGAGGTGGTGGACATCGAGGAGGACGGTCGTGAGTCTCCGCTTCCGCTCACTCGCCACGACACCGAGCTCCTCCTGCCTTCTGCCTTGCTTGCTCGCGATAGACTGATTTTTTCGCCTGTCACACAGAGATGGAGGCAAATGTTGGCAATGACGTTCCGCAGGTCTCTGAAGGCCATGGGTGCATGCCCTCAATGCCATATATTACATCAGCCCATCACACTTGAGCTCTCCTCCTTTTTCGCGCTGTCTCAACATTTCTGACCGCTTTCTCTCATGTATCCCTTTGTATTGTCGCATAACCATAAGAGTGACACATAACCTATGATAGTCCTTGCCCACAGTGCTGCTACAAATAAATGAATCTGTCTATCTATCGATACGCCCTTCTAATACAGGCAGTTGATGACGCTTTGTCCAGGATGGGGCACTACGAGCTGGCGGCTCCCAAGTCTTGTCGAACATACGAAGCGGATGCTTCCAGCTTTGCGAAGTGGAGAGAGAGATTTAACATTCACTCTAAAACCCGGAATAGTAAAATAGCAAGGTTGACATGATACAGGTACCGTACACGCGGTACTTGGGCGGTTGATCCTATGTGTCTCAAAAGGACTAGAATGTAGAACGCCTGTGAGCAAAGAGCTATAAACAATGAGAAGGAGAACTTATGTTGGAACGATCGAGTCCTCCTTGAAGTCCTGAGTACGAGACTTGCCAGTACGCTTCGACCAGCCAAGGGCCGCACGTCGCGTGCTCGAAGTGACTCGAGGGCGCGCTGGAAGACCGATCACATTCTTGTCTTGTTTCGACGTCTTGAGCTCGACACTGAACGGCGTGAAGGGCTTGATCTCGCTAAGCACTGGTGGCGGCGTGGGGACGTCGAGATTCGTGCTCCGCTGCACCTCACGAAGGACCGTCTGGTCGTGGAGGGACATTGCGAACGACTTGCTCGGAGCGTCAATGAAGACATGCATGGGCGACGAGCGAGTCTTCTCGGCAGACGCGGTAGACCGCATGTGTACGGCGACACTCTTGACGGTTCGCGATCGGACGCGTGGGAACGGAGCTCGAAGGAAGCGGCCGCAGCTGTTCTGCGAATGCTCGAGCATGGCCTGCATGGCAATGGGTTCGCGTGGAGGATAGAATGCTGTCAAGCAACTACGCCAATAAAACACTCTGTTCGAAAGCACGCAAAATGTGACTCACACTGCAGTGCGAAGACGGAGAACGGAGTGTCGTTCTACAAGCGCTTGCTCGTCGACAGTGACCCGAGCCTCACTGCGGAGAGTCGTGATGCCATGCTCGTCGTCGCACCGTCGCCTTCGACGACATAGGCTGAGTCGCTCACCATCGAATTGACCCCTGCTTCGCCAGACTCTGAGACATCAGGCGCGGCGGCGAGGGCGATCGAGATGAACGGGACATGCGCGCCTGGTCGATCCGATGCCGATGTCCAGTGCCCCTAGCGCGAGTACGGGCACAAGCCCTCGCGACACCGCTGCTGGGATGCGACGCGTTGGTGAGCAAGTTGCTAAGATGTCCGAGGTCAACGTTGGACTGAGAACCGCCAGAGATCGAAGATCCATCAGACGACGACAATGGGCGCGAAACGCTGCATCGACGACAACATATCCTCAGCGACACGCACACGGAAGGCAGGACAACATGAAACGTACAGGAAGGCGCATCGGACAGCGACGGCTCGGTCTCGTGATGTTCTGATGTGGACGACAGAGGGGGCGACTCTGGCTGAGACGGACTTGGCTCCCTCGTTGTGAGCTTGAAGCGGATCATGAGCGTCGCACTGTGCTGCTCGGTGCTGGGGCTGAGGCTTGGCAATGCGGAGCGCTGTGCATGACACGCAGATTGGAATGGGAAATGGACCGGTCAGGACATGGATGAAGGGCGCGACATACATGGGACGCGCGGCGCACCGGTCATCTGGATACCACTCGTAACGCCGCTTGCGAAACAAGTCGGTGTCGTGGTCTTCGCCAAAGCGAAGCCGAACATCCGTGACTGGAGCGATGCCTAGGTAGGATCGCGGCGCCCGCTGGCGAGTGATTGGCGAAGGAGAGTATGAAGGCAGAGGACGGGAGAGGAGAGCGAGGAAGGGGGTGAATAGGAGGAAGGGCACGAGGATGAGGAAGATGTTATCGAGCACTCTCGGAAGGGCAAAGAAGGCCGTATTGGTTGACTCTGGCGGTGACGCAGGAGAGTGGCAGCGAGGCCGAGGGAGGTGACGACGGTTGAGATTCTGGGACGGTCGATGGAAGCGAGGTTGACGACGGTGCAGGCTGGGAGTCCGGTTCTGTCGATGAAGACGGCGACATCGCGTCGCGAACTCTTCTGACGAGCACTCGGATGTAGAGCGGTCGGCAAGCGTGGGATCGCCAGTTTCAAGGGAAGATGGACGTTACAGATCGGGAGTGTGGGGTAGTCCGTGGCGCCTGGACGAGCGGTGCTGAGTGGTGGCGCAACCTGGAACACAAGGAGGATGCACAAGAGCGGTTCGGTTAGCACGACCGAATGGTGGGCGAAAATGCAACGTAGGAAGCGGCGGGCGAAAATTAGACCAAGAAGTGTGCCGCGGGTCCTCGAGACCGATGTCTCGAGGCCAGACAGCTCCGCCCGATGGCGGCACTTCCAGTGAAAGGGGAGAAGTGTGTCGCGGGTCCACGAAACCGATGTTTCGTGGCCAAACGACCCCGCCCGATGGCGGCACTTCGTGCATGAGAGCCGAAGCATGGGGACTGTACTCACCTAATTGGTGCATATACCCATCCAATGTAAGGGTTGGGTATACTCGAGACGGGGCCCGCAGACACAGACAGACGACAGATAGCGGAAAAGACACATGGGCAAAGAATACATGGGGGAAGAGAAGCATGGAGTGGTGGTAACGTGGCCAGAGCGCCGAGCGACGAGAGGCGGGGCACAGCCACCTGCCACGGTTGCTCATTTAAAGCGCTCGCCTTCTCCTACTCGCCTTCTGTCGCCTTCTCCTACTCTCTTGTGTCGTGTTGGCCCTTAGCTACCTGGCTCCTCTGCGAGAGGATTATGGCTCGTACGAAGCAGTCTGCTAGCAAGTGCACTGGGGCGACTGCCCCCCGGCGCGCACTCGGTACGGCACCAGACACGACGACCAGTCTGGGTCCTCAAAATCCGCCGAAGCGTACAAACGGTAGAGAAATCTCCATTGATTTCTGCCTGTTGATAGCACACTGAATTAATGATAGCATCTAGCGAGGCCCCAGCTGCAAAACGGGCCAAGACTACACCTGCCGCGACCGCGGCCTCCACACGTGCCCAGACTACGCGTGCCCAGACTAGACCCGCACAGACTACACCAACACCGCCCGCACCTTCAAAGACGACACTTGGCCGCAGGCTTGTCAAGACGACACTCGGTATGAAGGGGCCTATTGGAGACGGAGAGTCGACGAATGGTGTACGTGAACTGTGTTTACGCTGCACCCCACCACACATTTCACATCCTCGCACAGTTCTGCTACGGATGTCAAAACGAGGGGCCAGCATTGCTTGGCGATGAATGCCCACGCATCTTGTGTTTCCGCCACGCACCCCAAATAGCGGCCGTCGATCAGGACACACGCGAAACCCTCAACTTCCGCTGTCGACGCGCCTCGCGCGGCTTGTCCAGGCGGAAGAACAAGAACGCGGTCGCCGACTCGACATGGACATCGAGATGGACATATCGCCCATTGAAGGCGCCGGCTGGGTCCTTCCTGCGTATCCGAAGGGGTCCTGGGTACCATTGTTGACAACCGCACTGTAAGAAGACACGGACGCGATACTGAACAGAGACATATCGTGACCATGCTGAGGATGGACGACTACCTGGGGTGGCGGATAGACCGCAGGACGGTTGGGGCCGAACTCAAACCGCGCCGGACCCCGCGAAGGAGTTGAAGCCTGTAAAGCTCGCTGGAGATGATGGTTCGCACGAGTGTCCCTGCGTTCCCTAGTTTGGTCCACATGGGCCGGAACACAAGGGGGCGCTTCAAGCTCACGATCGACACGGAACGCTCTCGTCCGCAGGCAGGATGTCCGCGGCCTTGGCCATGATCGACTTGAGGACCGAGCTGTCCTCCTCGACCATGGAGCTCTTCGAGTTTGCGCGCGAATGCGGCATTGGTCCTCGAGCTCGTGAATCATGAAGCTGATGTCGTGGTCTTGGTCTTGGGATATGCCGGAGTCACGGTTCCCAGTCTCGTCCGATCCGCCATACATGGACGCCGTCTCGTTGAAGTTCGAGAAGCTCTTTCGACGCCCTCCACAGGTGCAGGGCGCAGCTTCGCGGCAGTGGCGGCACGGGCGGAGCGAGTACGCTGTCGCCGGTGAAGTCGAACCCGAGGTCCATGCGTGCAGGAGTCTTGAACGCGTTTCGAGCTGCTCGACAAAGCTCCCACAGTCTGAGTCCACCGACTCGTTGAGCCTCTGGAGCCTCACCCATGAAGTCAAACGACTTCTTTGAGTCATCCTCCGAGTGGAAAGTGGGGCTGTGTTCGCTATCATCAAGCTCAGCCTGGTTAGCATCGATGTCGAAAAGCTGGGCCTGGAAGACGGGGGCCTCAGAAACTTGCTCAATCGGGTTCTGGGTACGCCTCCGAGCCGAAGCGCGCCTTCGGGGCGGGCCAGGCGACGGGGAAGCTTGAACGACAGCGTGTCATTGAAGGGACTCAACGGGCGGGGGTTCTCGTCGTCAGATTGCACTAGAGCATAACCTTCAACTCTTCTGGGATGTCAGAGTCTGGATCCTCGAGGTTGGCTTCCTCGGTTGAGCTGCCCAGCGTGCCACAAAGCCCGAGGCCCTTGCACGCCCGCGGTCAGCGGCATGCCCATCCTGCGCAGGCTGCCATGGCAGCCCTTGCTGTTCATCAGGACGACCGAGGAGCTCTTACGTTGGTTCCGGACGGCACGGCTTAACATGGGCTTGGGCGACTTGAGACCGACCTGGGATGGACGCGAACCGAACGCTGCGGGAGGACAGAGGACATCTCTGTGGTGACGGGCGTCGCGCCAGCGAGTTGGACTCGGATACCAAGAGCGAGGCCTTCGACTTTATATTGGCAGGGCGAAGCGGCTGGAACATAGGCAACGCCTCAGCCGGAAGGGGCGTGACCGCGGCGCTTGTGGGTGAGGTGCGACGCCAGCTTGGGCTTAATGAGGGGTTTCCGCGCGATACCTTCCAGTCGAGCTCGCTCCAAGGCGCAATCTGCTGCCCGACGAGCCCCGACGCCTTGACTCAGTTTTTGCGGGCTCCACCAAAGCTTCGCGAGGTAGCCAAGATTGCGCTTTCGCATATGGCCGAGCGAGGCAGAAGCCGTACTCTCCCGGAGCCCGATCTTGAGGGGGACTTGGCGCGTTGGAGCCTCGTTGCGCGCCTTGAGCGGACTCTCCTGGCTAACCTGTCGCAAGGGCGACAGACTGAGCAGGATAGTATCCGTGCTTCCGGGGGTCGTTTCGAGATCCAGACGGTTGATCAGAGAGGCCAAGTCATTCGTGGCCGCATTCAGACGTGAGAGCATGACTAGTGAAAATATCAGCCAAAGAAGATGATAGGACCTTTTTCACTGACCATCTCCGTCGCTGTTATCTATCACAGATGGCCTGAGGGCGGGGACTTTCGAGAATCTGCTCAGAGAGAGGACGAGGACGAGCGCGCCTGTTAGGCGTCTCGGTCAAGCACACACGGTCCTTCTCGTCGTCCGTCGCTACCGAGCGTCTGTGCGCCGCCGCTCTCGATCCTGACCACGGAGTGGTCCATGAGCGAGCTAGGGGCCAGAGCGATCCGTAGCCTGCCGTGGCGCCTGGGTCTCGCCTCCGAAATGGGTGTGCGGCGGCGGGAATCGGACGACCTGCGGCTCTCGCGCTACTGGATAGTACACGACAAGAAGACCACGAGGTACGACAAATCACGCGGGCCTATCGGTTCGAAGGGGCTTCGAAGGGGCGCGCAATGAGGAGCCAGGGACAACGGGCCGCCCTTCACATGTATTGGTCCCACGACCAACGCCAGGCCAGTACTAGGGTGGGGGGTCGGTGGCGAGGGCGATAGCAATCGTTCATAGGGGATCGTAAGAAATGCATCGGTCGCATAAGCGTCATCTTCATGTACTTGTACTTCTTCAGCGTTCACCGTCCGATCCAACCAGGAACCTTTTCAGCCACTCGCCCGCCGCATCGCTCGCGCCGACCACATGGAGCGCCCGCGTCCGTGTCAGCCTCTGGGTCAGCGCCACCGCCCGCCTCCGCCTCGCCCGCATCAGCGCCCGCCGCGCCTGCATCGACCTCTTCGCCATCCGCATCGACGGAATAAGGTCGGACGACTTGGCTTTGCCGTCAGATTCGCGCGATTTTTGGTGCACCAGCGGAGACTGCGAATTGAGTGTGAGCGAGTGGTTCGCCGACCGGTTGCTACCATTGTGTGTTAGCCCATTCACGCTGTGCTATGTAGAAGCTCCATGTACATGGGCACGATCGCGTGGAGCGAACGGTGGTGCGTGGCGGTCATCGCCTGTGCCGCCCGCTCGCTCTCGCTCGCACTTGAACGCGGAAGAATAGCGATCTCGGCGCGCGGGACTGGCGTTAAGATAGGCGAGAGTGTATGAGTAGAAGGCACGCTGATCGTGGTCGTAAGTGCACATAGCTGCTTTAGGAACCCGAGAGGACATGTGTGCCGCCAGAACCGGCTGCGACTGACTCTGGGAGGATGGACCCGGATGAAATCCATGCGGTGGACGTGACGGTCAGGCTCACTGATGTGGCCATTCGTGAGGGAACCTAGTGCAGCTTGAGGCGCGCCAGTTGGACCGTGACGGGTTAATGGTACGTTGCAACCACGTTCTGACTGTCCAGGGTCCCGCAACGCTCGACGTCCTTTATTCTCTTGCGGCACCTGTTTACTGGTACATTGTATGAAAACCCTAGAACCGGCAGTAGAATTTAGCCGGCGCACCTGTAGCGAACTGGTACCAGGACCCTATTTCTCCACGCATATCTTTCTTGTACCGACTGGGCAGGCCATGTTGCTGGTAGATGCGTTGACCGTTCATGGGCGGAAGCCGCCCATGGATCGCCAATGGACATGAAATGACACTAAGCACAGGGTTAGGTCTCACTTGCAAAAGTAAGCGAAAAAGAATACCTCGGCTTGCCTAGGCCAGCACACTCCTGCTGCCCTCCAACGAACCCGCCGCTAGATTTGTTGACGGCCTGAGCCAGTCACAATGTTTGAAGGTCTGTGACTCGAATGCGAAGAGCAGCCCTGGTAGACGCGATCTGGCCGGTAACGCCAACAATCTCGCGGTAGACCAGTGTGAAAGAAGAGCACACGCGGCTGTGCTGCGACGGAGCACCGAGGTGATGATACTTACGCCCAGGCGAAGAGGCGAAGAGACGAAGAGGAGCGGTGGAACAATGGGGGGTAGATGTCCCGTGCGAACTACACGGCGACGGTGGGAGTGACCGGCGTTATTATCACCTGTGGCGGCCCGGCAGCCAGCGCAACCGGCTGCGTGAAGAGCGACGACGGGGCATTGAACGACCACGATGATGCAACCCGATGACGCAACCAGTGGTAGGCATAGTGAGAAACATCGTGGCCAGTTCGCGAGGAGGTGTGCTGGTACGGGTGGCAGGTGGGATGAGGAGAGCGGAGGCAGCCGCGGAGTGAGGTGCGGTATGAGTTGAGAATGGTGAGTAGGATGCAGGGAGGTGCATGGCTGGAGTCACGGTGGTTAATTAGAGTCCGCAGATAGCTAGGACATGACGACACACCGAATGGCAGTACTTATTGCCTTCCGCGGCCATGCTCATCGTCACGGGAGGAATTTGAGGGAGGTGGATGGCGCGCTAGACGACGCTGGAGCGATAGCCAAAATCCTGGCAGAGAGAGAGATATATATAGAGAGAGAGGAGGTATTCAGCAAGGGCTGCGCTGCCCTGGACTAAGGGGCTTTAGCAGTCAGTGATGAAACGAGAGAACGAATTGTGAGTGTTGGAAATACGGTTTGGGGCTACCAACTTACAAGATTCTTGAAGCATCTGACGGCAGCCCAGGGCTTCATCACGCCACGAAGTTAGGCGATCTGCGCAATCCTGGTGTTGAATGGATTGCCCGCGCGCTGGGCTGAACCCGCTGCCAGTGTGGCTGACCTCGCCTTCCCATAGGCAATCGGGTCCGTGCCCACGCCCCGCTGCTCGGGCGGTGTACTTGTGCCCACGCCCAGCCGCTTAGTACCGCGCGCCGCCTCGCTCCGTCCCTTCCTGCTCCAGCCGGGCCCAAGGCTAGTTTACTTGACGACAGACTCCTGTGCTGCCGCTGACCGTGCTTGTTCGCTGGGTGCCTGGACGCCGCTCAGCATCCTGCGCAGTGAAGTACCTGGGCATTCCTTGTACAACGGGCGGTACCTCCGCATTTTCGTGGAAGATTCAGAAGGGCGAAGCGGGTGTACGAGCCGAGGCACTGGTTCGCGCCACGTAATGAGGTGTATTACCGAGGAGGACGGTCGTGGAGTCTCCGCTTCCGCTTCACTCGGCCAATTTACACCGGAGCTCCTCCTGCCTTCTGCCTTGCTTGCTTCGCGAGCAGACTGATTTTTTCATCACAAGCACAGAGATGGAGGCAAATGCTGGCAATGACGCTCCGCAGGTCTCTTGAAGGCCATGGGCATGCCTCAATGCCATATTACATCAGCCCATCACACTTGAGCTCCTCCTTTTCGCGCTGTCTCAACATTTCATTCGCTTTCCTATGTATCCTTTGTATTGTCGCATCACCATAAGAGTGCATTACTACATAACCTATGATAGTCCTTTTTTGGCCTCAGTGCTGCTACAAATAAATGAATCTGTCTATCTATCGATACGCCTCCTTCTAACAAGGGTGGCTTGATGGACGCTTTTGTCCGGTGATGGGGTACTCACAGCTGGCGCTCCCAAGTCTTGTCGAATATACGAAGCGGATGCTTCTCAGCTTTGCTATGAGAGAGAGGTAACATCTACACAAAAACCCGGAATAGGAAAAGAGTAAGGCTGATATGCTACAAATGTACACGCGGTACTTGGGCGGTTGATCCTATGTGTCTCAAAAAGGACTAGAATGTAGAACGCCCTGTGAGCAAAGAGCTATAAACAATGAGAAGGAGAACTTATGTTGAACGAACGAGTCCTCCTTGAAGTCCTGAGTACGAGATCAGCGGCACGCTTCGACCAGCCAAGGGCTGCACGCCGCGCGCTCGGCGACTCGAGGGGCGGGCTGGAAGACCATCACATTCTTTGAACCGAGCCGACGCCTTGAGCTCGACACCGAACGGCGGAAGGGCTTGATCTCGCCAAGCACTGCGGCGGCGTGGGGGACGCCGAGACCGTGGCCTCGCTGCACCTCACGGGCGGACCGTTTGGTCGAGGACATTGGTGAACGACGGCTCGGAGCGCCAATGAAGATATGGCGGGCTACCAGCGTTTTCGGCAGACGCCGGGTAGACCGCATGCACGCTTTACACTCTGACGGTTCGCGATCGACGCTAAAACGGAGTCGAAGGAAGCGGCCGCAGCTGGTTCTATTTAATGCTCGGTAATACGGCCCGCATGGCAATGGGGTTCACAGGATAGGAATGCTGTCAAGCAACTACGCCAATAAAACACTCTGCCCGAAAGCACGTGCAAAATGCGACTCACACTGCAGTGCTAAGACGGAGAACGGAGTGTCGTTTCACAAGCGCTGTTTCGCTTTCGACAGTGACCGAGCCTCACTGGTGGTGAGTCGCGGATGCCATACTGGGTTGCCACCGTCGCTTGACGCATAGGCTCGAGTTGCTTCACCATCGAATTGACCCCTGCTTCTACGCAGACTCTTGAGACATCAGGCGTTGGGCGGCGAGGGCGATCGTGAGATGAACGGGACATGCCGCTTGGTCGATCCGATGCCGATGTCCAGTGCCCTAGCGCCGCATGCGCGCTCGCGATAATCGCTGGGATGCGACGTACAGTGAGCAAGCTGCTAAGATGTCCGAGGTCAACGCGGGACTGAGAACCACAGAGATCAAGATCCATCAGACATTTATTGGCCGGGCGCCAAACGCCACCATACATTCAGCCACACGCACACGGAAGGCAGGACAACATGCGAAACGTGACAGGAAGGCGACGTGGACAGCGACTGCCCCGGGTCTCGTGATGTTCTGATGTGGACGAAGCAGAGGGGCGATTCGGCTGAGACGGACTTGGCTCTCAAGCGTGAGCTTGAAGTGACTGCGAGCGCCGCACTGTGCCGCTCTCGGGTGCTGGGGCTGAGGCTTGGCAATGCGGAGCGCTGTGCACACAACAGATTGAACGGGAAATGGACCGGTCAGGACATGGATGAAGGGCGCAGACATACATGGACGCCGTATGACCGGAAGGTCATCATCTGATACACCAACGCTTTGCGAAACAAGTCGGGAAGTTGGTCTTCGCTGGGCCAGCTACATCTACTCGGGAGCATGCCTAGGTGGATCAGCAGGCGCCCGCTGGGCGAGTGATTGGCGCGAAGGAGAGTATGAAGGCAGGACGGGAGAGGAGGAGCGAGGAAGGGGGTGACAGGAGTGAAGGCACGAGGATGAGGGAAGATGTTATCAGCACTCGGAAGGGCAAAGAAGGCCAGATGGCGACTCTGGCAGGACGAGGAGAGTGGCAGCGAGGCCGAGGAGGTGACGACGGCTGAGATTCTGGGACGGTCGGCTAAGCGAGGTTGATTTACTCGCAGGTCGAGTCCGTTCGTCGATGAAGACGGGCGATATCGCGTCGCCGAACTCTTCTGACGAGCACCGGATGTAGAGCGGTCGCAAGCTGATCGCCAGCTTCAAGGGAAGATGGACGTGCCAGATCGAGTGTGGGGGTGTCCGTGGGCGCCTGGACGAAAGGTGCTGAGTGGTGGCGCAACCTGAACACAAGGAGGATGCACAAGAGCGGTTCGGTTAGCACCCACCAATGGTGGGCGAAATGCAACGTAGGGAAGCGGCGGGCTAAAAATTAGACCAAGAAGGTGTCATGGTCCTCGAGAGACTCATGTCTCGAGGCCAGACAGCTCCGCCCGATGGCGGTACTTCCAGAGTGGGAGAAGGTAGCCATGGTCTTACTTAAAACTGTGGCTACTGGGTACAAACGACCCCGCTCGAAGGGCGGCACTTCTCGTGGCATGAGAGCGAAGCATGGGGATTCGTACTCACCTACTGGTGCATATGGTACCATCCAATGGGCGGCTTGGGCATAGCTCTATATCGGCCCGCAGGACACAGACAGACGACAGATAGCGGAAAGATATTGGCTGGGCAAAGAATACATGGGGAAGAGAAGTACGAGCGTGGTATGAATGGCCAGAGCGCTGGAGCTACTTTAGTAGGGAGGGGGCACAGCCACCTGCCACTGTTGCTCATTTAGCGCTTCCGCCTTCTCTCCTACTCGCCTTCTGTCGCCTTCTCCTACTCTCTTGTGTCGTGTGTTGGCCCTTAGCTACCTGGCTCCCTCTCCAAGGAGAGGATTATGGCTCACGAAGCAGTTCACAAGTGCACTGGGGCGACTAGCCCCCTGGCAAGACTCGGTAATGGCAGTACCAGACACGACCAGTCTGGGTCCTCAAAACTACTGCCGCATACCAGGAGAGCCCATTGATTGCTGCTGATGGCACTGGCTTACTGATGGCACGGCAGTCAGCTGCAAAACAACAAAACAGAGATTTGCTATTCATCATGACTGCACATCCCATCAACTAGGAATCATTGCTACTAGGATTTTGTAATCTGGAGACACTAGACCCACTATCACTGCACTCTAAGACTTATTTTACTATGTCAGAGGCTTATTGACGGCACTGTGCAGTAAAACTGACGGAGATCTAACTGAACGCGCAGGATCTGCATTTCATATCGATGGGGTCTGCACAGAACGAGGGGCCAGCATTGCTTGGCGGCGAATGCCCCACGATCTTTGTGTTTCCGCCACGCACCCCAAATAGCGGCCGGGCTGACGTATTACACGCCAAACTCCTCAACTTCCGCTTTCGTCGACACGCTTCGCGCTGGGCTTGGTTCAGGCGGAAGAACAAGAACGGTCGCCAATTGACATGGACATCGAGATGGACATATCGCCCATTGAAGGCGCCGGTTGGGTCCTTCCTGCAGGTATCCGAAGGGGTCCTGGGTACCATTGTTGATAAATCGCACTGTAAGAAGACACTTTTACTGGCGGTTTAACAGAGACATATCGCGACTCATGCTGAGGATGGACGCATTACCTGGGGTGGCGGATATAGACCGCAGGACGGTTGGGGCCGAATCAAACCGCGCCGACTTCGCCGGTTGAGTTGAAGCCTCAGAAGCTCGCTGGAGATGATGAGCCCGACGAGTGTCCCTACGTTTCCCCTAGTTTGGTTCCATGGGCCGAACACAAGGGGGCGCTTCAAGTCACGATCGACACGGGAACGGCTTCTCGCCCGCAGGCAGGATGTCCCGCGCTCGCCTATGATCGACTCAGGACCGGCGCTGTCCTTCCTACCATGGAGTTTTCTGAGTTTGCGCGCACGCGTATTGGTCCTTGGCAGCTCGTGAATCTGGGCGGTTGATGTCGCGGGTCTTGGTCTTGGATATGCCGGAGCCACGGTTCTCAGTCTCGGCCCGATCCGCCATACATGGACGCTGTCTCGCTAGTTCGAAGCTCTTCGACGCCCTCTTACAGGTGCAGGGCGCAGCTTCTGCGTGCAGTGGCGTAACGGGCGAGCGAGTACGCTGTCGCCGGGTGAAGTCGAACCCGGAGGTCCATGCGCAGAGGAGTCTTGAACGCTGGTTTCGAGCTGCTCACAAAGCTCCCCACAGTCTGAAGTCCACCGGACTCGTTGAGCCTCTGGAGCTTCACCCATGAAGTCAAACGACTTCTTTGAGTCATCCTCCGAGTGGAAAGTGGGGCTGTGTTCTCATCATCAAGCTCAGCCTGGTTAGCATCATGCTTCAAAAGCTGGGCTCAAAGACGGGGCTCTGCGAAACTTGCTCAATCGGGTTTGCACGCCCGGAGCCGGAAGCGCTTCGGGCGGCCAGGCGACGTAAGCTTTGAACGCACAGCCGTGTCATTGAAGGGACTCAACGGGCGGGGTTCTCGCCGCTGCCAGATTGCCCGGAGCATAACCTGTAACTCGTCGATGTTGAGCCGATCTGAGGCTGGCTTCCCTGCCGAGCTGCCCAGCGTACACAAAGCCCCGAGGCCTCAGACGCCTCCGCGGTCACGGGCATGCTCCATCCCCGCGCAGGCTGCCATGGCAGCCCTTGCTGTTCATCAGGACGACCGAGAGCTCTTACGATGAGCCGCCGGCACGTGCTGAACATGGGCTTGGGCGACTTGAGACCGACCTGGGATGGACGCTGAACTGACCGTGCGGAGTGAGGCAGAGGACATCATCTCTGTGGTGACGGGCGCCGTTGGCCAGCGTAGTTGGACTTCGGATACCAAGAGCGGCAGGCCTTCACTTTTATATTGGCAGGGCGAAGTAAGGGGAAGACAGGCAACGCCTCAGCCGGGAAGGCGTGACCGCGGCGCTGTGGGGTGAGGTGCTACGCCAGCTTGGGCTTAATGAGGGGTTTCCAAGGGGCGATACTTTCCAAAGTCGAGTTTGCCCAAGGCGCACCTGCTGCCCGACGAGCCCCGACGCTTGGACTTCAGCTTTTGCGGGTTTCACTAAAAGCTTCGCGAGGTAGCCGAAGATTGCGCTTCGCATATGGCCGAGGCGCAGGCAGAAGTCGACTCTCCCGGCCCGATCTGAGGGGGACTTGGCGCGTTGGAGCCTCGCTGCTATGGCCGCCTTATGGACTCTCCGGCTAACTCGTCGGCGCGGCTACAGACTGGAGCAGGATAGCATCCGCTTCCGGGTCGCTTTGAGATCCAGACGGCACATCAGAGAGGCCAAGCCATTCGTGGGCCGATTCAGACGTGAGAGCATGACTAGTGAAAATATCAACAAAGAAGATGATAGGACCTTTTCACTGGAATGCATCTCCCGCCGCTGTTATCTATCACAGATGATCGAGCGGGACTTTCGAATCTGCCTGTAGAGAGAGGACGCAGGACGAGCGCCGCCAGCGCCTCGGTCAAGCACACACGGTCCTTCCCGCCGTCCGTCGCCACGAGCCGCCTGTGCGTCGCCGCCTTCGACATCCCCTGACCACGGAGTGGTCCATGAGCCAGCTAGGGGGCCAGAGCGATCCGCAGCCCGCCGTGGCGCCTGGGTCTCGGCCTCCGAATGGCGCGGCGTGGAATCGACGACCTGCGGCTCGCGCGCTTACTGGATAGCAGCACACTTACAAGAAGACCACGAGGTACTACAAATCACGCGGCCTATCGGGTTCGAAGGGGCCTTCAAGGGGCGTAATGAGGAGCTATTATTAGGACAACGCCGCTCTTCGCGATGGATGGTCCCCAATGCCGCACCAACGCCAGGCCAGTACTAGGTGGGTGGGTCGGGTGGCTAGGCTTTATAGCAATCGCTCATAGGGGATCGTAAGAATGCATCGTCGTGAGCAGCCGCTATCTTCATGGTATTTGTACTTTCAGTCACCGTCCGATCTGAATGAACAGGAATTTTCGCCACTCGCCCGCTGCATCGCGTTTCGCTGACCATGGAGCGGCCCACGTCTGCCAGCTCTTCTGGGTCGCTGCCACCGCCCGCCCGCCCGCCCGCACAAAGGCCCGCTTCAAGGCCTGGGCACCTCTTCTCGCCCATCCGCATCGACGCATTAAGGTCGGACGACTTGGCTTTGCCGCTGATTCGCGCGATTTTTGGTGCACCAGCGGGAAGATCGCGGAATTGAGTGTGAGCAGTGGTTCGCCGACCGTCTACTTCTTATTGTGTTAAGGCCTATTCACGCTTGTGCTATGTAAAGCTCCATGTATGGCACCATCGCGGTGAGTTTAATCGTGTGCGCGGCGGCCATCGCTCAGCCATTGCTCGTTTCGCTCGACTTGAACGTGGGGAATAGCGATCTCTAAGCGCGTGAATGCGCAAGCGATGAAAGCAGGAGTGTGTTGAGTAGAAGGTACGTTGATCTGGCCCAGCGCACATAGCCGCTTTTAGAGGAACCCTAGAGGACATGTGTGCCGCCAGAACCGCTACTGGACTTGGGAGGATGGACCCGGATGAAACCACGCGGTGGACGACGCCAGGCCTCACTGATGTGGCTGGCCTGAGGGAACCTAGTGCAGCTTGGAGGCGCGCCAGTTGGCTCCGCGGGTGGATGGGTTAATGGCACGTTGCAAACTAATGCCTGACTCGTCCAGGTCCGCACCACACGCCTTGCCTCTCGCGCACCTGTTTACTGGTACATTGCATGAAACCGCAGAAACCGCAGAATCAGCCGCCACCCTGTAGCGAACGGTACAGGACCCTATTTCTCCACGCGGCAGCTATCCCTTTCGAACCGACTGGGCAGGCCATGTTGTTGGGTAGGATGCGCTGACCATTCATGGCGGAAGCCGCCCGGCGATCGCCACTGGCCATGAAATGACACTACACAGGTTAGGTCTCACTCTTGAGTGCAAGCAAAAAGAATAATTTCGGGCTTGTCGCAGGCTAGCACACTCCTGCTGCCCCTCCAACAACTCACGCTAGATTTGTTGACGGCCTGAGTTTTTCAGTCACAACGTTTGAAGGTCTGTGACCACAATGCTAAGAGCAGCCCTGCGATTTTGATCTGGCCGGGTAACGCTAACAACTGCACGTATCATGAAAGAAGAGTACACGCGGCAAAGCGTGACGGAGCACCGAGAGATATACTTTACGCCTAGTGCGAAGAGGCGCTTAAGAGACGAAGAGGAGCGGTGGAACAATGGGGATGTCCGCACCACACGCATGCGGAGTGGATCATATTGACCCAGGGCGCTCCGGCGGCCAGCCGCAACCGCTGCGTGGAAGAGCGACGACGGGCATTGAACGGACACTTACGACGCAGAACCCGGCGACGCAAATCCAGCCGAGGCAGGCAAACATCGTGGGCCAGTTCGCGAGGAGGCAAAGTGGTACCGGGTGGCAGGTGGATGGAGAGAATGAGCGCCGCGGAGTGACAGCGGCGGCGGTTAGAGAATGGAGTGGCATGCAGGAGGTATGGCTGGAGTCACGGTGGTTAATTAGAGTCCGCGAGATAGCTAGGACAAGGAATAGCACAATCGAATGGTGGCACTTATTGGCTCGCAACCAAAGTCACCGCCATGGAGAGTAATTGGAGGGAGGTGGATGGCGCGCTAGACGACGCTGGAGCGATATAGCCAAAAATCCTGGCAGAGAGAGATATATGGCAGAGTAGAGAGTATGCACCAGCAAGCGGGCTGCGCCTGCCCTGGGACTCAAGGGGCCAGCAGTCAGTGATGAAACGAGAACGACCAGAGCGTTGAACATGGTCAAATACCAACTTACAAGATTCAGAAGATCTGACGGCAGCCCAGGGTCTACTCACGTCACAGCAGCATCTGGCGCAACCCGGTGCTTGAAATGGATTGCGTGGACTCAAGGCTAGAGACGACGTTGAGCCGGAACAGAGACAGGCGGAACGGGCTCGGGACTACAAAGTGACAAGGGAGGGCGGGTTCTCACCTTGTTCGCTGACGTGTGGCGTTTACCCGAGATCGCCCCGAACGGTAGTGCTCGTGAGCTGAAATAAGCAGCGTATGAGGCGCCTGATTTAAAGCTCGCCTGGTTGATCTGTGGCCGCGTTGCAGCATACAGAGAAGCGAGAAAGACTGAGTGCGTGCTCATAAGAGGGAGGGAAGGTGGGACAGACGAGCGCGGCCTAGAAGTGACAAACTTGGCCCGAAACGGCGTGGCAGTAGGTAGCGTCAAGCTGAGGCTTTGTTTTTCCACCATCGCTCGCCATTTAGTCGAGCGCCAGGGCCTCCGCTTAATGAGCGCCAACTTCGCATGTCGCCAATACTCACAAAACCTGCCACCAGCCTCGCCATACATTATTATGTGAATCCCCGCCGGCTTGAACCACCGTGGAGACGCCAACATATGTGGCCTGCCTTCCGTCGACTGGATTCCTCGCCAACCCATAGTTTTTAGGCGCCTGATTTAAACGAGCGAGCTACTTCACTCCCCGTATTCGCTCAACGCTGGAACGCCGCTATCTCTCCTGCTGCTGTCTGCACTCTTCTCTAATCTTCAACCCGCCGCTTGCACCGCTAAGCCTTGACCTCGCAGCCTGGTGCCTCGCCACTTCGCCCACTCTTATCTCCCAGTTCTGGTCGTGGCTCTGTCTCCTCATCGCCATATTCCTCACCTCCGAATATGCCCCTCCTTCCACTGCTATCCACACCTCTTTCCCACATTCAGACCTTTCTAATGCCCCAGGGAAGAACATTACGCCTGGATCAATTCTCTCGGTTACGATAAATGCTAAGGCCAAGATCCAAGACAAGGAGGGGTGAGGGGATAACTTAACCAGATCGGGTATCCTGGTTGTGGGCGACAGACTCACTCCACGCACTACTTCAACCAGTGGTGCCTTATTCTCGAGGGGACGGTCGCATTCACAGCGTCCGGAAGGAAAGTTCACTCTCCACCTCGCCTCCCTCCGCTCCCACGCGCAGATCTTTTACGCCACGACTCCTCACGGGTGGCGCTTATCATCTCGAGGCCGAGTCCTCGACACCATCGGCAAAGTCAGGCGAAGATCCGGGCACGCAGGCCATTCCTCCTGATCAGCAACGCCATTTTTTTACTGACAAGCAGTTTCAGGATCGCCGCATTTACTGTCCCACTGCAGCAATCCAGAAGTCACCCTCCATCTCGCAGCACGTTGGTGTAGATGCAGGCTCCTATCGATCAACAATGCTCCGCCTGCGGTGACGCACGCGAAGACGCTACTGGCAAGAGGAGGTGGAAGCCCCGACACCGCCGAGAATGCCGCTAAGATCCACGCAGGTATCCGCCCCACTGGCATGGTCGATTCTTCGCCAACAAAAGAGTCGGAGACGGTCGTACCACGACGCACAATGATTCGTAGCCGATGCCCAATTGGCCCTTTGATGGCATTCGCTAACGCCTTCTTCGTGAAACGCTGACCGAAGATCATCACTGTCGAGGTTTCCAGTCTTCGGATCCCATCGATCGCAAGTGCTCATCGCACGACACGCTGCGGAATGAAATAGTGCGTGCAACACGCCGATGGCAGTCAACAGACTGGATGCACCACTCTGTTCACTTAATGAGAAACGAAAGCACGGATTGAATATACGCGCTTGGGGATAACAATGACTCAGAGGTTTGCTTTTACTCAACGGCGCAGTTATCGACAGCAACCAGTCCCAGACTCGTACCAAACGGCTGAGCGCCACGTTGGGACTCGCGGCTCTGAACGTCACGGATACCTCGCCCCGGCCGCACCACCATTTTGGCGGGCTACAAGAACGCTGCTGACGACATCATCCCCGGGCGCAGCAAGTGAGCACGAAAGCCCCCGAAAGCATGAGCCACCTACTCACGCTGGTCCCCGTCCTCGGGTCTGTCGACCATACAGCCGCGGATCATGCAGGGATCTCTGAGGCGTGGAGGCTGACCCTCCCCGAAGCCTTGGGCAGTCCTGAAATAGTGCTGGGATCCCCTATGCATGGCCCAGGAGAGCTGGAGGCTATATGGTATGGTGGGTGAGCGAAGAGAGCTGGGCTGCACGACTGCCTTGACTTAGTCGTCTCATCGACATTAGAACAAGAAACACTGCCGGGGAGTGGGGCGAGCGCTTGGAGACTGAGACGTCGATGAGAGAATAGTAGGCGTGCTGAACGGTCGATCTACATGCATGTGTATTTCAGCAGATTTATGTGGAAAGGTCACTTCATACTGTTAATGGTTCGATGAGAGCTCATGAGCAACTGACATGACATCCCGTTGCCTCCTCTTTCGACAGGCGATATCACTAAGGAACGGGCGTCTAGAAGTGTGGATGGGAGAGTAATTTTGGAGTAGCTAGGGTATCGCGAGTACAGGCTGAGGGGTGAGAATAACTGTGCCATTCAAGTGTAGTGTGGAACTAAGGCCTCTGCTCAACTGACAACATCCCATCATGCAGGCCTGTCCTGGTACATCCGGGAGAAGGTCATCTATACTTTGTAGTACCTTGAAGGCGTAAGGTGAAGGTCATAGATGCTGGTAGTTGCATACGTATAAGAGGTAAAATCTTGAAGACCTTCTGAACCATGATCCTCATCCTTGGATGTTCTCAGTTATGGATCAGCGCGAAGGATATTGACTGAGTAAGCTAGTATAATTTTTTACTCCTCTATCAAAAGGCCAGGATCAAACAGGTGACAACTTGCTATCAGTGCTGGCATTGTTTGGACCCTACATGACAACAACAACTCAACATCGATCGTGGATCCGCTTAAGATTAGAGCGCACTTCTTGAATATCAGCGAAATGTGGCTGACAGGCTGTCTGCTCAGCAATGAAATGAGCGAACGCTGCCATAGTCAATCGACCGCAATCGCTACGGTAGTTGAACTGAGGGTGCTACCACTTGGACTATTATTTGAGGTGAGCCGACGAGGCTCGATAAGATAGACCTCCGCGACCTGGCGGACGGGTTGAGTCTTGAGCATCCGCCGCTTTCTTCGAGTTGTTCCCATGTCTTGAGTGCATCTGGCGCGGCTCAGATCTTGATGAGGAACTCATTGAAACGCCAAACTTGAGATTATATAGAATGATAAGTAAATAGTGAAGCCAACAGTTATATTCGTGGACAAACTCGCGATGTTGGATCCTCTTCGCAGAGTGCCACTTGAACTTCTTGGCAAAATAGGTCATACGCTTTCAGTCGTAACGAGGTCGGCGGAGAGCGTTGATTGCTTGTGAGACAGGATGTGTTCTTGATCTACACCACCCACGTTGACCAACTTCTTTGCAACGAAGGGCCGATCATTAATTTGGAGCTGAAGCATCGGCACAGCGAAGCTTGTCTATACAGAGGGAAAAAATGAATGGACAAGCCATAGGTTTACACCAAACACGCCTTTGTGCTGCCACGCTCGGCTGCCGCTGAGGATCAAGGGTCCTTGTCTCCAAAAACCAGACAGCAGCGAAACTTCTCCATGAGCTGGGCAGAACTGGATTCATCGGATACACAAGACAGGTCGCTTTCTTTGAAGCGAATTTCCGCATGAGATTTTAGGTGGAGTCTGTGCAAGAATATTCCCATCAGTGATGAAGGACTAACGAAGGTCTGGGCGCTGATATTGGATGTCGCTTTCTTAACAAGCAACGCTAGTCTCGCCAGTACTTTATGGATCCAGCAGTTGTCGTAAACCTCGCAGACGCTGGAGTGGAAGTGCTACTTATCGGCCGATGTTTTGCGCTTACTCAGCTTTTCAACCCAACAGTCTGGTCTTCAGTGCGATCCAAATACGGTAATGCATGCGCGTGAAAATGATCGCACGCGATCCTAAAGAAATGAGAACTTGCTCTGGCCAACGCTGATATACAACTCGGACGCGGAACGTATGGCTTCAGCGCCCGCCTGCCTTTGGCGCGGCATGCTTTGGAAGCACCATTTATAGTGTCGTGTACTGAAGTGCACAGGTCTTGATACCACTGAGCAAACTGGGTCATGACTAGATTGTCGGTAGGAGCACGTTGGCCAGAGCGCCAAGAGAGGCTAGTCTCTCCTGACATCATGCATCTCGCAGTGTAGCTCATCGTGCCACGCAGAGCTTTAAAACACACTCGGCGGTGGAGCGAGCAAAGTTCTGTCCATCGCCCATTTACCTCCTTCAATGTGCGCGATCGGAGCGCTATTCCGGAGCGTGGAGGTCAGATGGATGGGCTACGTATGGTAGAGGATGCGACTTGTTACAATCTGAATCCCGGAGGCGCTGAGCCCCGCACGGTCACGGTCTTGATCGCTTATTCCTGCTTCATAGTTGGCTGTGAAACGCCAGTCATGCCGGCACATCGCATATTCCTGCTTCGTACGCCAGTCAGCACATCGCGTCGTAAGGCATACCGCTGAACAAACACACCAGCTCGCCGGCACGTTCCACAGGGGTCCGTTATCATTGTGCCACATATTCCACACTCGCCGCACTGAGTGTAATTTGCCTGAAGCAGGGCGTTGCTAAGAGTGCTTAGGACGGTGGCGGAAAACTCACCCTTATCTCATCCCGATCAATGCTACTGATCTCCGGATCCCCCAACTTGACACAGAGGAAACAAAGTTGACCACCGGGCTCCATCCGAGGAAACACCATTTGGCATCCATTATGGATGTTTTGAACGCCGCCACAGGGAACTGTGTTGGTTGCTTCTCGGTATTGGACTGGAGGTCGACGATATGCAGAAGCCATATGACGAAGTATCCTGCACGGTGAATGGGAAATACGGCAGCAGAGACGGGGTACGGCCACTGCCGAAGGAGGGGGAATATGACAATCGAGGGGGCCACCGAGGAGGAATAGGGGGGAAGTACGGCCACCGGGGGGGAATACGGCAACTGAGAGGAAGGTCGGCGGATCGTGTCTTCTTAAGGCATAATATATCCATACCCTGCAGTCAGTTCGAACTTGTCAGAGTGTACTTGGATGCCCGAAAGAGCAACCGATGCGAGTCTCAATCGCCCGACATGAGTGGGGGCTGAGGTAATGGACGACGGCGCTCCACAGTTCGTGACAGCCCGATGAGTGATGACACCGAAAGGGTCCTGAAAGATCGCAAGATCGCCGGCACAGAACGACTCTGGGATCTGGATATCGCAGGGTCGCCGACAACCGATCGGCACCGAAACCTGGAAGGGTCGACGGGCACCAAATTATTGGCGATAATGAGAAACGGTGCGCGCACCGACGATGGGCAATGACTGTTGGACAGCTTCAAGGGCGAGCAATGAAACCGAGCATCAAGTTCTGCACACTGCGATGCGTAAAGTTGCTCACCGTGTTTGGGACGATCGCACGTATCCCTGATCCCCTTCGCATCATTAAGCATTCTCTGGTCGCTCCACTGACGATCCACATTCGTAGTTATACGCCAAGCAGTTAGATCATCCCGCAGTGGACGCTTGTTGCTAGATTGAGATGATAGGAAAAAGCACTAGTTTCCAACTACGAAGCACCCAAGAGACCTCCCGTGAACATGACACATTATACCTAAACGTCTCCGAACATCATGCACCCCTGCATGAAAGAACCCGACGGCATACCGCGGTCGTTCAACATTCCAGTCTGGATCTTCACTACGACCTTGAGCTATGCCGTAATACACACCATAACCTATGTCACAGTCGGAACGAAACACGCTTGAACCGCGATATGCAACGCTCGGACTTGCAACGGTGTTCGCGTGGCCTAGAGAATACAATGAGGGACTAACGTAGGCAAAAAGGAAGGTCCATTCGTTGTCGGTTTCCTCGTATGTGGGTTCTTGTGGATGCTCATGTAAGCCAAACGAACTTTACGCCGCTTCCACAGGGCACGCACCTTGACCTTGAACTTCATGTCATTCGAGGGGTAACCTTTGCAATGGCGGGCGGCCAACAGAAGCGCCGAGGAGCTCCATCCCCGCCTAGGCTCCATGCCATCGCAACGCCAAGAAGGAAGAGTGTAGATCACCTGTACCCCACACCAACCAAGCGCCAACGCGCTCTGGAAGTCCTTGATCTTTCCTCGTGGATCGGAGAACCTATGATAAACGGCTCTCAGTCCTTTTTGAATGGCATCCCCTGCCGCCCTCCGACGCCCGTCTATAAAACTCTTCTGCACACCACTCATCGCATCCGACCCTCCCAGCCAGCGCCCGAGCTAGAGCCAGAGCCCGATGCTCCTCAGACACCCCGTGGGCAAGGCGGGTTCAGCATACGCGACGCATCTTTGTTGAAATGTTGAGCATGCACTCCGCCGGGTTCGCATGCAGCGGCGGTCAGACGTTGAAGCCCGACACCCGGATACGCTTGGGCTGTTTGTTCTCCGCTTTGTGCACACGACGATCAATGAGGAGGGCTTCAAGGGCGCTGGGGCGGCGGTAAGGTGAGAAGGCTTTTAACGGCGCTCGCGTATGGACAGCAGGTTGCAGGTGGGTGTCTAACCTTTCGGGTCTCTGAACGCCTCAGACTCCCAAGCCAGGCCAGAGGAGAAGAAGAAATGACGCTGTACTTCAAGGGGTCGGAGTAGTAGGACAGCGCGGCGCAAGTGTTAATGTGAGCGAACGAGCCTCCGATTCAAATGCTTAAAGTTAAATCACGAACGCATTCGGCTGTGTATATCGATGGCTACTGCCGCTTTCCTTCCTGCCCTCCGCAACGGAGCGGAGGATCTCTCTCGACGGCGCATTCTTCCAACCGCCGTGTCCGACGTCACGTCGGTGCCAGCGTTTGCCGATTAATTCAGTTTGAAGGAGGTAGAGAAATAAGATAGGTCAGGCAGTGCACATCGTAGAAAGCGAGTGGGGAGGTAGTATGGAGTGGGGTAGCACATTTGGTGGAAGTGGTAGGTCGCTGTCGGCAGGCTGGCGCGCGCATGACTGTAGGCTCCCGCTGCTGGTGGATTCCAACAAGCGCCGACTTTCCCACGACCCGCATCTTAGACGTAAGTAGTATCTTCCATCTTCCAGATTCGCTTTGTGCAGTCACTCCCATCTATCCCACTTCCCCCAAGCATCCCGGTCCGACGCATCTCCTAACAGGCACGCTTTTTCGCCTCCCGCTTCACCTGGTGTTCTACCCTGACCTTCATGTGGCCTCCTTCTCGCAAGGTCGATCGCCTGTCACACGCTCGCCGAACTCTCCCGCGCCATACGGTTGCAGGCATACTTCTGCGATGCGCTACCATTTGCCTATCTACCTCGAGACCGCAAGCAATCCTCACCGCATTCATCACCTAGGGTGCCCTCATCCTCTCGACGCCCATACGGCCCGCCGCTGTGCCAACTCATTACCTTCCACACTCGCCCCATCAAGCCAGACTCCGCTGAGCAGCACGACCTCAAGGACTTCGACGACACCTCCTACCTAACGCCCCGCCACTGCTCTCCGCCGTCACCGCCACCCGACTGCGACGTGGGTCGCCCGCCTACTCATCTGGCCGCAAAAGGGTCGAGACAAAGGGATACCGGGATTTCTCATCCGCCGACATTGTGAAGACACTCACTAGGCGGTGATGGTGGCGGTGCTGGGCGGAGTGGGGTCGAGCAGGGGCAGGGATCAGTCGATCGGGCGCCCCAGTGCTGCGAGGTCAGCTACGCTTGTGCGCACTCTTTCTTTCTCTCCGATCGCACTCTCTGCGCTGCCCATATCCCTAGCCGCCTATACACAAGCAAACAGGACTCGCAAAAGCCGATATGGTCGATTTTTCCTCCGCTTTCCACCACGCCGCGCTCCAACTCGATCGCAGTAAGTGTCCTGAATGCCCGTGATACTATTTGACATCCGCGTTCTATATCCATAGCGCTTGGTCGACGACCTACACGCCCAAGGGAAGTTTCTGTCGTGTTGACCTCACCTTCCAGCACCTTATTAACCAGACGAATGGTGTTGCAATAGGCCCTTGGAATATTGTGGCACAGCCAAGCTCGTCTCGAGAGGGCGAAGCGGGAAGAATAATGCAATGTGAGCCTTGTCCGCTTTGGCGGTCCCTGTCTTCTGTCACTCATTGCGCTGTCACCGCGCACGCTAGCCCCGCTTATCGTAGGAACAGCTTCGCTCTGTCGGAACCGCAGTCAAACCGGCTGAATGCTGGCTTCCAACGCAAACATGACGGGCGTCACCAGCCCGATAAGCGAAGACGCAGAGCAAACAGGCCCAGGGCAAAGATGGTTGGCATGGAAAAGATGGAAGTACGGACGAACTGGCTCCCAGTCCATCCAAGACTGCAATCAAGCCTGAAAGAATTCGCAAGAGCGTTGACCAGCTGGCAGACGGTGAATTCCTTCGAAGTTTATTGACCGTTCGGGTGGCACAGGACTACTATTAGGAGCCCCGTCTGCCGCTGATCCAAGTTGTGTTCCCTATATTATGTAATAACTCATGAGGCGGATGTATACGTACAGAGTTGCCCCATGCGCCCGGTACTGACTATGTGTAACTTGTATGGCCATGGAGATGAATTGTTTTCCGTTTGCTACTTAAAACTGGGCTTAGAGCTAGATGCATGGACACTAGATCAGCGAAGAAGACGTCCTACCTTCTCGGCGCGCTCCGACCACCCATCCCCAGTACGGTAGTCCCACCATGGAGCCGCTTGTCTCCACGAGGAGGCATTTGATTAAGCAGGAACAGACCACTGCATGCCCGTGCTCCCCATTTTTTTTGCACGCCGGACTGAGGGGAAACGAGGCGTAGGTGTGGACATGTCAGAGAATGCCGGTAAGTCCACCACGAACTTGGTGCGCAAACCCAAGATCTGTTTGCACAATGTGATGCGCGAGCTGAAAACGATCTCAATAGTTAGAGGGACCTTTGTCTGCCAAATAATGACATCTATGTCCCTCGCCTGATACGCCACGGCCTATGTCGGCGCTTCCTTCGCACGGATGTCATCCAGCACGTTGTGGCTCGACCCCGCAGCGTAGTAGTTATTATTATTATTATTATTAATATCTCGTCAGGAAACAACGGACAAAGCTAGGTATCCACGCGTGCCTGGTGAGACGACTGCTATCCCCGATTCGATTGACGGTTTAAGAACCCGGGGCCCACGACAAACAGCATGTGGGGAGGCGCCCCCGCCTCCGAGGCGGGGGCGTCTAGGCCGAACCCGAACAAATAGATATCTCCGTCGGAGTAGGGGAGGGGGAGACAAAGGAGCGCTGCACGCAGTGCTCGCGCCGCCCTCGCTGCGGTGGAGGTCGTGCAATGCCCCGTGGTGGAAGGCAGCACGAGAGAGGCGACCGTCGCGTGTCCGCAGAAGCCGCTTGCGAAGCACAACAAACATGTCGTTGGTGACGGGTAGTGGTGACCGCGCGCCTGCAGCGTCTTGACGGTGCGGCGGAAACGGGCTGAGTTGTCTGAACTCGTGTGCGAGTTCGATGAGCGGCAGGAGCTCCGCGTTGAAAAAGCGCGTGCGAGCCTGCCGCTTGAATGTGGATAACTGCAGCGTAGTAGTGGCGAGCCGATGCAAAGGGGAAAGGCGGCGAAGACCCGCCGCCACGCGCGTGGTGGTATCGTCGAAGTCCATCAACGACATGTCGTTCTTCGGTAGGCGCGCCTCGACCATCTTCCAGAGCATCGAGTCCGGGAACTTGGCCAGCGCGTCCCTGTGCCGCGCAACGAGGTTCTGCAGGTTCTGAGCCATCCCGCGGGAATACGAGCCGGTGGAGGAGGCGACTCTCCAGCCTACATGGCAAACTCTATCATCAGTATGGCAACTGGAGCTCCAAGGCTCCCAGGCTGCCCCTGCAGACACGCGTGCAGGGGTAGTCAGGGCCTTATGACGAGAGCGAACGCACCGGTCACTGGACGCGAAGAGGTCCCACGGCTAGATGATTGCATCCGCACGCAGACACACGAGGCAGCTGAGCATCGAGAAAAACGAAGACCAGATCGACGGACTCACGCAGCCTAGAGCGCAGCCAGCGACGAGCCGGCTGTTAGAGCCTTCCTGGGCGAGATAGCGCGTGAGGATATTGGCCCCGAGCGAGAAGCCGACGCCTATGAGCGGTGCGCAGGGATATTGCTTGGCGATGTACATGACTGCCACCCTGATGTCTTCGGTATGGAGGGCCGAGTACAGCTGCGAGCTTGTCATTGGCACTCCGGCACCTGCGAGGCAATTCAGACGCGATTAATGGGCTGCGCTGTGGATAGAACAGAAGAGCAATGGGCGGGGATATGGCTGGAACATGGGGAAGAAGCTTATGGAGGTGGGAGAATGAGGATCACTCACACCCGCGAAAGTTGACGACGATACCCGGTACCCCAGGCCGCCTTGATCCACAGGCGCAGACCGGGCCAAGATGGATCGAACATACGACTCGTGTGAACCTGGCGACCCACTGTGAACACGACAGCGCACTGAGATCCGAATCCGACGCCGAGGAGTCAGACGGTACGCACCTCCCGTAAGACCATGCAGGACGACGACGATCGGCGTGTCGTCTTTGAGGGTGCGTTCTTCGGCGGGTGGGGTGAAGTCTAGGCCACTGGCGCAGTGTTCAGTAATTCGAGAACGTATGCATGTCCAATGTCCGGATCTGACTCACATGGTGCCACCATCTAGAGTCCGAATAAGCTTTCTATGCCACAGTGGTTGGACGTGTAGGGTTGGCAATACGTCACGTGCACGGAGGCATGGTGTAGCTGCTTACCTATATTCTACTTTGGAAAAGTCGCCGAGGACGCAGTACGCCGTCTGCAAATGGCCGCTGAGGATTTGGAAACCCGATTACCGACGGTGTCCCACCTCAGAGCACTAGGAAATAGAACGTACCTGTTCAACCACCATGCTGGTTTGAATGCTTGGCGCAATGATGGTACCCTCAGCTGCAGAAAATCGTTCAAGGGAATCTTTTCTGCAGTCTTGGAGTTCGCCGCAGTCCTAACCGAGATGGTTGCAGGTGTTGAGCCGAAATAAAGCTTGGGAACATAGTACGCTGCAGAGAGGAAGCTGAAGAGTGCCCCCATCCCGGACGTCAGTCTGAACACGGCTACGAGGACTGGGAGGAGGTGGTCACCACCCAAGGTACATGCCAGATATCGCTGCAGCCCAAGAAGCGAGGGAGTGGATCAACAAGGAGGCCGTCGTCCCCGACGTCGGTGCACTGTCGGAGGCGACATGGTTGGTGCATCGACCCAGGCAATGCGACTGCTTCCGGCTATACTCAGGACGCCGACCCGAGCGCCGGCTGAACTTACTGCACATTCATGACCTGCACCTCCGCCTCTATTCTACCCGCATATTGAACGCTGAAACTGCACCGGAAAGCGTATGGAACACGACGTAGCGGCCCTCCACACACCGATAATAACGTCGAAAACAATCACTGCACCAACCAAGAAGTACAAACGCAGGAAGATACAACATAGTACCCGACGACGATGCAGCGTACGAAACAACAGAATCGACAGCTTGGACATTCAAACGCTCCACTCTTCACCTCATGCCCACGCCTCCAGCGCCCGCTTGGCAGCAGCCGCAACCTTTGGGTTACTCCGGTGCCCCTCCTCCTTCGCAAGCATCTCCATCAGCCCCCGAGTGCTCTCCGTCATCCGCTGCACATCAGTGGTCCTACTCTCCGAAACGACCCCCTTCCGGCCCAGGTGTCCGAGCAGTGCGCACACGTTAGAACGACTCAGGCGGACGCTCGCGCGCTGCCCTCACGCAGTGTGCCAATCAGCATGTCCAGAGCACGCCGCCCCACGACTGGGGACCCTTCGAGGCCGAGACAGCGGACAGCGGCTGTGACGTCGACGATGACCGGATGGCTTCCGATGGCAGGGGATTGAGCAGGAGTCCAATACCAACGTGCCTGAGGACATCACCAGGCGGGTGCACAACGCAAAAGCAAAAGCAGATTGAGCGTCAGTCCTCCGCTACTGCGAGGCGCCATGAAGGCGCAGGTATCGACGTATCCTCCGCCGCGTGTGTGCTGATCAGCGACAGTGCCACGACGCCCTCGTTGATGAGGGTCACACCAGCGATATGGCCTACAGCAGCAGTCTTCCCTGCAGCGAGGTATCTGTCATATGCGAAGCTGGAAATGTATACATCGCTGCTGGTTCTGGATGTAGTAGCCCTCGCGCTCAAGCCTTTTAGGCGGCCGAACGAACGCGTTTGGGTCGGCGAGCTGAGATGATCGAGCGCGTGTCGACAGGCAGCAAGAGAAGTTGAGGACGACGAGACAGTAGACGTGGCTGACATGGTTTTGGTCCTTGAAGTGACAGCGTGGAGGGGACGGGTGAGCGAGCGAGCGAGGGCACAAAGCGTCGAAATTTGGGACGAGGGGACGTAAGAATTTCCAAATCCGGTGCCGACACCAGGCGCTTTGCGCCGTGTGGCTCGCCCGAGCGGAGGTCACATTCCCGGGCCGCTTATACATGGATATATCTTCATTTACTCGTCCTTTCTGAAGCTGGTCGGCGGAGGCTCATGTCTATCCGGTGCACGGATCTCTACCTGTGCGCGTCCACACCAACTAGATATTGCAACATGTCATCATTGCGGCCCAGTCGCACCGGTGCCGATGGGCGGCGGTCCGAGCGATGGCACCCGGGGCTGTGTTTCTCCAAAATCCATCCCACCGTTTCTGGTCCGGTGCAGGCTCCGAGTCCCGTACTCTCCGCGGCTCCCGCCTCCGTCTTCCACTCTGTCATGTTGCAACTCCGCCATTCAGGTCCGCAATCAGGTAGTAAGTAACAAGATGCGGCTCGATCGTCGGAAAACTCGGCGATCAGGGATCAAGATCCCAATAATGTGTGGCCAAGCCTTCGAATTTAACCCCTTGTTCTCCTTAACACTACTAATAATGGCTCGCGTTACTCAGGGAGAGCAACGCCAGCACCGCTCGAGGGTTGAATCGAGGCGACTGGCCGCGCCAGACGTCCTATCTCTACCATTCCCACCCGTTCCGTGCCTCCGCGGATTGGGGAGTTGAACGCCCGCCCTACCATCAATACTTGCAGACCGCCAGGGCGGCTCAATTTGTCTGGGTCAGTTCAGTTTGCCTAAAACTGGTGCTCGAGCCCTCATAGCCGACCGATTCGCATGGTGGCTACGTATTTTCAGACGCCCCCTGGCCTCCAAGGTCCTGACAATTACCGCTCTCCTTCCCACTGTCGCGCCGACACTGTTCTCCGAAGAGAAGTCAGAGGCAGGTGCCCGTAGATCACTCTCGTCACCGACTAGTTCATGATCATCGTACCCGGTGAGCGAGAACTTGCACAGTGAATTGGGCAGCCCTAAAATGTCGTTCAGAATGTACCCTGGATTTCATTCGCACGCTTCAGTACGTATTCTACTGACTCGCCTGTCATATAGGGGAATCTTGCGGTCGAGTCAGATGCTGCTATCTCGGTGATACCCAGTAACTCGAGCCGGTGCAGCACGTTCAGACGGTGAGTTCTTTTGCTCAATGGGCAGGCGGTTATGGGTTGTATTGCTATCTCAAAAGACACCGAGACGAAGTTGCGAACAACTCCTCATCGATGATGAATAGCATGCGCCTAGGGTGCGGGTTCTGGGTCATTGGGGATGTGACTCATGCCCTTCCGATGTCGGCATGCTCTCGCACAGCAACCTGCAGGCCTGGTGGCCAGGGTTGTTCTATGTGAGTCGGCCTCGTGCGCCCAGATCAATCGATCTCTGGACGACAAGTTTACGTGAATTCGTCGTGAGCATCCTGCTGCAATGTGCCCGAACTCTCCTTCCCACTGCTCTTGCTCAGCGACGGCCTAGTAGCCCACCGTCCAGACATGAGGGACCGACATCCCGTCGAACCGAGCCCAGAGAACCTCTGCCTCCGATCTACATATTCATAACTATGTTGTGAACCAGAACCACGCGTGTTCAAACTTTGCCAACGCCATATCGTATCGCTTGTGCCGAGCGAGAGATACCCAAGCAAAGTTTCTGGAGTTGCTCAAGGAGGCGAAAGGGTCTCTGTGAACCTCTTCGGCGCGTAAATGGGGCATATCTAAAATCCAGTCGCCCTTCACTTCCTATCGGGCGAGTGTGTGAGCACGCCCAGACCTCCTCCTCGCGTCCGACCATTTCCGAGCTTCGAAGTTCATTGAAAGAGCAGACCGCTGTGTGCGTGTCTGTCATAGAAGGCATTAGAACGGGCTCCTGCGATTTCTTGACTAAAGATAGTACCGCCGCTGCCGTACTGTAACACACAGTTTCCGGTTCGAAGCTGGACAGGTGCTCAGCCAGCTCGACATCGGCTACCCACGGCGAGGCGAAAAGTTCGCGTATCGAAGAAGAGTAACGCAGCGCCGATGGACTCGGAGATGCAGGTGTCTCGTTCACACTCGCTCCTAGTTGGGACTGTGTATCGCGTATGCTGCAGCGAAATAAAAGCCTGCTCTGCTGTCCTGCACTTCAGAACCATCGCCTCCAGTCGCCCCCAACCAGTCGCCCCCAACCAGTCCTCGGCATCTCCATCGATGTACAACAACTCGGGCCCGGGATCGTACGGACCGCCTGCCGGAGGGTGGGAGTACCAGACGCCCAATATTAATCAGCCCCCCTTTGCGAACCAGCCGCCGTCAGGCGATGCTGGCGTCGCCCATGTGGCACCCTCACAGCTAGGTACTCCCGCTGCACACTACAGTACTCCCGGCCCCTCCACTTACTCTCCGACGACTGC
Source organism: Ganoderma leucocontextum (assembly GCA_020736865.1). Classification (NCBI taxonomy): domain Eukaryota; kingdom Fungi; phylum Basidiomycota; class Agaricomycetes; order Polyporales; family Polyporaceae; genus Ganoderma; species Ganoderma leucocontextum. Next base: position 2,307,627 of record JAHKGY010000006.1, read on the forward strand.
AGACATCCGGACTACCCGACCCGGGGCTCCCTCCACCTACCCTTCGACGACGCTCGTCCGTCCGACGAGCATCCACCCCGAAACCCACCCCACCTACGCTTCGACTCTGAACACTGGCATTCCCTTTTCCCTGGCTTCCGGGTCCTCCGCCAGCCTCGACCTCAAGGACCCGAAACTGGTTTACCAGCTTTGTGAGTTCGCGCATTCGTACACCGCCATCATGGATCGTATCCACTACGGCAACGGCACGGACGACGACTTCGCCCAGCTTGGCCATTCCATCTATCAGATCGCCCAGCCATCGGAACCCTCTCCAACCAGATCTAGCTGCGTCATTCTCGGCAAGAAGATTTACCACACGTATGTTGCATTGTGTTTTTACAGGCGGTGACTCTGACATATCATTCCTTAGCGTTCAGCAGACATTCATAGACTGGTTCCGAAGTTGGAAGCCAAGGACGACGGAGGACCCTCGATGCTGTCTCAACAAGTTACTGGTCTGCAAGAATACGCCGTATGTAGCAGCGGCTCAAGTTTCATTACGATGACGGCACTCATTCTGCCATTTGTAGGTCAAATTCCAGCCCCGCCCGAGATGTCATGGAAGGATGAAGTCGAACAAGCTCGCCTGCTTCCCCCCGTTTTGGGGCCTATTCTGCCGGGGCGGAACCGTAGTTTGGACCGACGAGTGCGTCGTCCCCGGCGAGGAGACGGAGCGCGACCGTTCGCATGGCAAGATGAAGAATGTTATGCGACCACCTCCTCCAGCTACGTTGAACGGTGATGGACTGCTGTTCGGTGCTGCGAGCGGTGGGCAAGCCTACTATGCTACGAGCGAGCAACCGCAAGCCCGTCACGTCCCTTTCCACGACCAGTCGGCTGGATTATCCACCCTTCCCACCCAAGGCTTCGCACGCCCACCGCCTCCTCCTCATATTCAACCCGCGTCGAATCGAGCCACTCAGGGACCGCCACCCTCATTCACCCAACGGAATGTGACGCCATTCCACGCTTCCCCGCAGCCTTCAAATGCGCACACCCTCCGATCGATCCAATCCTACCCCGGGGCTTCGTCCGTCTCGACGTCGGTGCCGAGTCTGGCATCTGGAGTGGGCGACGTTGTCGACAGACGTCCATCGACGAAGACTGAATACGTCTTTCTACTCTTCCAGGAAAGCGCTCGACTGCTCAAGAAGGGACATATTAGCGATACAGAGCACGCGAGGAATTTCAATAACGTTATGAATTTGGCTAACGATGATGACTCACTCCCATCCGACACCAATGCCATCAACATCCCTCCCCCTCCCCCTCCCCCTCCCCCTCTCAATCCATTGCCCTTTGCCGGTCCCTCCACCCAGAACCAGAATGCGAACGAGGGCGGCTTCGACCATGAAGCTCAAGCTCAGTTTCAAGGCCATGTGCAGGCGCAGGGTCTGGACGAGGGTAACGGGTATGGTGCAGGCTTTGTAGACAACGAACCTGAAGGTTCCGGCCATGGCGGCGACGACGGGAACTACCCGGCCTATGCGTCCACGCAGTAGGTGCAGTGAGTCCGTCTCTTTTCTGGTCGTATGTCATCTCGGCAGATTGGGTTGTGGATCTCGCCGCCGCCGCCCTTTTCCTTGTCTTTCTCGTCGTGCTCTTGTTTGCTCGTCGTTACCTTTTATGTCCGTCGCCCCGGTGTCCTCATTAGTCCTATATATCTTCTCCTCTGCTTCGTACTAGCTCATCTACGTTCATCCTCGCATCCCATCATCTCGTCGTTCATTAGTTAGCCTCACACGCCCTGCTCGCATAACGATATACTGATCATCCATCACTCATGCACTCTTCTTTCTCTCGCCCGACAATCGATTTCAAACTACTTAGGCACAGTTAGAACGCGATTGGAGTATATATATACTTGTTCCTGAATCTATGCAACTCGATGATGCAACGGTCAAAGATCCCCTCACCTCCGAAAATCAGAGGTATCCTCATCTGCCTCGTCATTGTCGTCACTCTCCTCCTCCATTTCGTCGTCCAGGTGTGCATACACATCATACACATTGGGGTAGTCCGTCCCGCCATATTCCTCTTGCGCAACGCCCTTCTTCGCTTCCCCCCCTTGTACATTTTGTAGTCCTTCTCAACCACAGCCCACGCTGCCCAACATGGTATGCGTGCATGACGATAGCGGGTACGGAGGCCCATCCGGTTGATGTACCGGCACTCCGTGGCGACGTACAGCGAGGAGCGCGTGGCGTCCTACGCGAGGCCAGTGACGGCGTTATTCCCTGTCGCAAGTTCGTACACACGCTCATCAGCACAGATGTTCCACATCTTGACCTACTGCGTGGCGCCGCATTAAAGAAACAAAACTTACTCGGGATGCTGTCTGTACGAGCACGACGTCTTTGCATGCCTCGCGCTGCAGGCCGCGTTGAACGTGAGCACCGGCAGAGACCGCCGCACGTCGAACAGCCTCGCATAACCGCCGATCCCCGCAGTCACGAACAGGTTCGGGTCTTCTGCGCTCATCGCAATCCTCTTGACCTCGCCCCCATGTCCCAGGTAGCGCGCGACGCGCCGTCCCCCGTGCTTGAGATCGACGGACATGCACGCCTACCCCGGGACTGCTCCGCATGCTCGCCGCACAGCAGGTGGCCACACGACGGGTACACGTGCCAGACCACGGGGAAGAGCGAGGGATCAGAGGCAAGCCTGACGATCGCGTCGGGGGACTACCGACATCTCCACTGCGCTGGGATCCATGCGCGAAGTGCCGTCGAGGCTGAGCGTGCCCTCCTCCATGAGTTGCCCAGCACAGAAGCACAGGAGATCCATAGGGACTGCGAGACGGGACAAGGAAATGCGAGTCTTCGCGTAGCCTTGAGACGCATTTGGACTTTCGGAGTGAATAGCTAGACAGCGAAGACAACGGAGTTTGGTGCTGTGCGGCGTCCGGTACGCAGAACTCTTCTCGTGTGTATTTCAGGGTGGGGCAACAAGTCAGAGTTAAAGCGTGAACGCACCCAAGAGCCTTCGCCGCCAGAAATCTGCCCTGCCCTGCGGTCTGGCACCCACAGATCCCTAACCCGACTACTCGCCGGCCCTCTCGCCCACATCTGCGACCTCTCCCATGTAGCCGCTTCGCCCCTGATCATCGACGCGCCCAAATATCAGAGCCTAGTGCGGAGATCTTCCAACTTCCTGCCTCTTGAGCGTCGTCACCTTGTCCTTGACGATGCGTTAGGGAAAGCGTTGTGACTTGTAACCGCCACACTATGGTCCTGGGAGTGGTCATTGGATTATGGGATTTGTTGAGGCTGAGATGTCTTACCCAGAAGCTCTCCAAATTCGAATTGATCTCAGTCAAGACTCGAGGCAGCGTCGGATTGGGGTGGGGAGGCTGGGGCTGGGGACTGCGAAAGTGCCGGAAAGTTTGGCCTGAAGCAGTGTGGGCTTATGTAATCACGCGTGGACGACGTGGGTCATCACATGCATCACCACCGCCCTCCAACCACCGCCCTCCGTAAGTCACATACTCACATATCTCGCTGTATCTCACCCTTTCGCTCGATCGCGCCTGCAGCCTTCGTGGAATGTCTGTCTCATGGTCAACGAAAAGGTAACAACCAGTATGGGGCAAACTTAGTATGTGGTCCGTCTCACTTGCATGAATATCCGAGCCTCACTGGTATAACTAGCACTCGCTCTTGACGACGTAGCTCTAATCAAGCTGTTCCAGCAATTTAATCGTGAGAAGGATGGAGCAGGGTTATCAGTCAATGAGCAGCTGGCGAGGCTCCGCGCAGTGGGTTGTGCCATGAGGTCCGTACTCTTTAAAAGCTACCGGCCTTTGCTAAATTCTGGTCTATTGCGAATAGTCGCATGTCATTGTATAAGCTTCGAGCCCGTCTGGGTGTCCCATCGGTCCGAAGTCAAAGCCGCATTGCGGACCCGACAAAGCGTCTTCAACTCATTCTGGACCTCAAGCAGAACGACATTCAGGGTCGTTGGGGTGTCGCGCAAGTGCGGCAACGCTTGGCAAACGTGGGCGTTTCAATCACCCGGTAAGTACTGCATCATCCTTTGTAACTGCCCAGCTTCCTTAGATGCGGCAGGGACGAGCTGAGGGCTATTCTGCACGATCATTTCGATCACGAGTTCGATCGCCGCTTTCCGGGAAGGAGCCGCGACCTCATTCCTCGTGTTCCTTTGGACTGTATCGGTCCTATGCACCAAGTGCACGTCGATGGCCATGAAAAGCTTTCTTCACAGGCTCTTCGTCTGGGCACGGTCACCCTGCCAATATACGGCTATAAAGACCTGTGGGGCGGCTATGTTCTCGACCTTGTGGTACTGCCAAATGTCCGCCTCGCATCCACCTGCGCGCACCTTCATCTTGATTTCGCTGAAACCCACGGTGGTGAGTTCTGTTTCCTTTGACAAATTGATCCTGATAGTTAACGTACATACAACAGCTGTTCCGATGACCATCATAAGTGACAAAGGTTCCGAGACCGGCAAAATGATGGAATTTCAGACGCTGCTCAGGTATTAGCTTTCTAGTCTTCGATTCTTACCCATCACTACCTAGGATGAACTCATATACTCATGCGTGGGTACCTTTCGTAGGCAGGATGCAGCACCGGAGCTACCAGAGGACGAATTCAAGCCTTGGGTGCAAGTCCAAAGCAAGCATAACACACCTATTGAGGGATTCTGGCTATATTTGCGCGCGGGTGAAGGTCACAATATACGGGATATCATCCTCAGCGGTGCAGCTATATTCAACTCCAATGATCCGTTGCATGTGTGAGCACTAAATGTTTATGCTATCCCCTGCACCTTGACCCAGGATTTATTAGGGACGTGTTCAACTGGCTATGGCCACCACTGGTTCAGGAGCGCTTGGATGAATATCGTGAATACTGGAACAACCACACTGTTCGTCGGCAGAAGGAGAAAGACCTTCCATCTGGAACATCCCCCATACACATTTGGACCTGCCCCACGCATGCCCGTCCCACGGCTAGAGATTGTCGCGCTCAAGGCCCGCCTAGATATGATTCGAGAGTTGCGGATCAGATAGGAGGCGAGACAGCGCGGGGAGGCATACCAATTTGTAACTCCCGAGTTTCAGGCTATGGCTGACACAGCGTATGCCGATCTCGGTTTCCCCCGCATCACTCTTACCACCGCTTGGACGATATTCTTGACTATGGTCAATGTTCTGCGTACTCATAATGATCAGTTGTAGTCTCGGTGTGTGTTCAGTAATTGTAACGGGTGACCATATCGCACTTGCAGGAGTCTGTTCAGGGTTTTATACCCCATGCATCCAACCACGACCAGGGGTTCGTATGGCATGCGCCTGAGCCACCCGATCAGATCCCCATATCGCACACTTCTCCTTTTCCTGGCATCTCACCCTCATCTCCTGCCGAACACTACTCCCATTCTTGCCCTCAGAATTGTCCCCGTTGTGCCATTGCGACACCCCACATCCTGCCTTTGGCCAATGTCGTCGGTGGCATCTCGCAGGAGGTCGAACTTGCAATTGCTGCAGGCGAACCTACGATAATCCACGGTCATACATCATCGCATTTTGAGCCTCCCTCACTATCTAGATTGGACACCAGCACACTGTATGTAGGTAATGCGACGTACATAGGTAAAGGACAGTCAACACAAAGTACAGTGCAAGGGGGAGCGAGTCATGCGAGAGGAATGAGGCGGGCGACCTCGGCTGAGGTGAACGGGGTAGGCGTGAACAGAAGAAGCATCCGTACGAATGCGAAACCCGGGGCAGCCCAATCGATGGGAGCTCTTGAGGCTTAGTCCCCGATCGTGTAGTGTGCGAGAGTACGAGAGATCGACGAGGGCGAGCTGCTAGACCATCCCTTGAAGCGCAAGTCCTGCCAGTCCTAACGTCGCCCACACATCATGCGCTCGATGTACTCCCAACTTCTGCGAAGCGTCCACCCGTCCCGTCCACGCCTGCGACATGACCGTTCAATGATATATCCGGCATCCAGACGATCCATACCAATGGTGGTGAACCAATACCGAGCGCTGATGCATCTTCCCTCCGCCCGCCATGCTCGGTCGGACCCGGCTGCAGCCTGCTGCTGTTGGCGGGTGTGGGAATGTAACCTAGACCATTAGGTAAGTGAAAGTGGGCAAACCTTTAGTTACGCCAGAACTCACATCCTGTTGCTGACGCAGTGCTCTTCTTCCTCCTGGAGGACCTTGCGCCTACCATGACGTTGGAGCTGGCGCCCTCGTCCCGAGCGCGCTGCATGCTGCAGTCGAAGACGTAGTCGTACTGGTCGCGGACGAAGAGGTCGCGGAAAAGGTTGCGGAGGTAGGAGTAGTCTTGTCGTCGAATTGGAGCCTGAGCGCGCGGGTGTAGTTAAGGAAGATGCTGAACTCGTTGGGGAAACCGTGGCACAACAGGTCAGTCGGCGTAGTAATCTTCTCCATGATCCGGTCGTATTTCTGCTTCTTGGTGGCGCCTTGAGACCTTACCACGGAGAAAGCCACGGAGGAAGTACGTGAGAATGTGTTTAGGACTCTGGTCGCCGCGACGAGCCGGATGTTGATAGACGGTAACGAGCAGGTCCCGTGAGGTTCTTGTTCTAGCGGGAGGGGATGTGAAGGCATGATGCCGCAGTGAATGAAGTTACGCGAGTAGATGTACTGGGTATGGGAGATCTACCATGACGTGGCGTTACAACGAGCGTATTAAGCATTCTATATGTGAAGAAGGCGGTATGAATAGTACTTACGAGATGATCACGCATGAAAGACGGGCGATCTTGCTTAGGGGCATCATCGGCGTAGAGAGGGACGGGCATCACATATGTGCACATGGACAGTCCAGCAAGGGAGTGGCCGGGAAAACTCGACACTAAACGGGCCTACGCTGGGGAGTGACACGTGGCTGGGGTCGGCGGGTCGGAACGCAGGAACGGCGGGCGGATTGTCGCACGACGGCACGCACGGTCTTGACGCCTGCGTTGAGGGACATGCTGAATCTGACGCGGAACAAATCAGAAATGCACGCTGCGGTGAGGTACTAACGCCGAGAAGAAAACGCGAGACAAGGAATCGGAAAATGGACAAACACTGATAGAAAGCGCTATGAAATGGTAAAACGGGCAATAAAGCACTTATACACTAGTGGAGACGGAGACAGCAACGAGCAACGGCAGAACGACGCAAAAGGAAGGGCAACAGAGCCAGGGGAACGCGCGGGGATCGGGAGGATAGGAGTGTATGGCGGGGACGGAGCACTTGCGGGCTCTGTGAGTGCAAGATAACAACCAGAGAAACGTGCGTACCGCATTATTAGCTGGACCAGCCACAACTGAGCTCCCAGCAACACCTCTACTCCAAGCCAGCACTGCGCGCGAGGAACGGAACTTCGAGGGGTCGCTGAACGACAGCGATGGTGGACTTCGCACGACAGGGGACGTGGTTCCTTAGGACGAGTGGAACAACTCGCGAGTGAAACTTGGGAGAAACGCCGGCAGAAGAACGCGCGGAAGTGCGTAGGCTGACTGCGGAGAGGCGCAGGATTACGGACGCGGTGACTCTCGAATGGCTGATGCGGAGTCGACGTGACTCGCACGCATCGCGGTCGAGATGTGCGAGAGGCGATCTTTGAGGCCTGAGGTTTCGTGAGCAATCCAAATGATCTGAGGAAGGAGGGCAAGTTGAAGGAGGGCAAGCCCGCCGTGGACGCTGAAACAGGCGGAAATCGACGTACTGCGACATGGGAACGGCTGCCCGTAAACTTGTACGTCGGCGGGGATGGTATCTGCGAAAACGTGGGCCCAATCAGGTGCAGTGTGGACGGGAAAAACGCGAAGCACGGCCAGCGCAAGATGAAGGGGGAGTGGGGCAAGAGTGGGGGACTTCAACGCAAACCAGTTGCGGAGGCCGTTGGAGGCGCCAAGGGCCTGGGCACACATGGACTGGTAGAGCTCGTGTCCGTGCTATGGCCTTGTCGCCTCGGCATTGCTGGGAGGATGAGTTGAGCGAACACAGAGGCTGCGAAGAGGGTGTCTACGGAGGATGGGAGACGGCGGGTTGAATGCTCCCGCCTGCCTGCCTCGAGTCGCTCCTCAACGACACCGAGACAGAGAGAATCCTCGATACCGTGATGGCGAGGAGCATGAAGTCTTGGGAGAGCACTTCATAAGGAACCTGCAAAGCGCTTAAGCAGCATTCCAAAGAGACGGCTCGCAACGCACTCACCTCATCGAGAGATTCTGCGCGCACGCCGCGTGGCCAAGGCTCGAAATCGGTAGTAGATAGCAATTGTCCGGGGCGTCTGAGTAGCGTAGAAGATGATCGTCCGCTGGATGCCATTGAGCGCGAACCCATCGATCTCGACCGTCTCGATGTCGCCGGACTGCTTCGAGCCGCGCTCGACGACGATATGCCTCTTGCAACGCTTCGTCAGGATCTCGCTCGCACTCTTAAGGTAACCACGGTAGCGGCGTTGTCGAGCCGGACGACGACGCCCATGGCCTTGCGCTCGTTCGAGAAGGGGGTCATCTGGAAGATGGATGTCGCGCGTCTCCTTGTAGTCGGACCGTTCTCCTTCGCGAGCTTGAGGAGTGCGATCTTGGTCTTGGAACCAATGGGTTCCGGCCTCGGAAGCGACTGTCTCCGAGTCGGAGGCACAGTCACGCCAACACGGTCGTTGCTCCTCGAGAACTGCGAAGATAATGGTGGTTGGCTCGAAGCCAAACCAGCCGCAGAAAGCGTTAGAAGCGCCATAAGCTTTAGCACACATAGAGTAGCAGAAGCGGTGTCTGGTACCGCAGCGCCATGCAGGTGGTCACGCTCGCATCTTGGGCGGAGGTTGGGTTGACAAAGGGAGATGCTGGGAGGATGGGAGATGTCAGCGAAGTTGATTGCTCCCATGCGTAGCGGATGTCCGTACCGACAGCACCTCGGTCACGACGACCCTGATAGGACTCGTGGAAATGGCTGTGTGCGAAGCATGCGAGACGAATGGTATGAATGGTGTGGATATATTGGGAATTAGAGTAGAGTGGGTAGTTGCATTGATGTGCAAGGTCAGGACGATCCCGGATGGCTTGACGGATAATCATGGGGACTTACAAACACATCATCCAAGAGCGTGAAGCTCATCATTCACCGCGCCGCTTCGAACTTGAAGTTCTCCCACTTGCCGCCACCATTGCGTCGAGCTGGATCGATGAGGTTGGGCATGTCGAGAGCGGCGAAGTGGGTGGCGCACCGAACTTGATCGCGGTCGGGTGTGGAAAATTAGATTGAGGCCTGGATGTTGAAGGGGCGAATGCGGGAGGGGTTTCGTAGCGTGTAATTGGGATATGTGATGCCAGTGATGATATCGATGGCGAAGGGCATTCGATGCACTCTGCCTCATCGTGGCGCAGGACTTGCGCGATGACCTGCTGCGACCACGTCAGCATCCTCGTGGTAGCCTCTCGTGCTTGCCAATGCCAAAGAAGGTGACCTACCGCCGCGTGAGAGCGGTGGGCGTCGGCCCATGTGTGCGCGCGCGGGCCGACCGGGCCACCAACTTGATATATTGACCCCCACAGCGTAAGTATTCTCCGCTTGTACGTACGCCCCCTAGACAAAGCTATTAGTAAATCTGCGTTCTACTCCTTTCCCCACTGTCTTCCAACGCCTGCTATGGCTGCAACAAGCGATTCTCAGACCTGGCCCACGCTGAAATATGTAAGAAGGTACACAAGTTTTAAACGGCGGTCGTTGGTGTTGACGAAAGCAGACAAAATCGCAAGTCTGGGAGGTGAAAAGGTGGAGCAGGGTGCAGTTGCGGCGGATCAAGGCTGCTGAAGCCAAGATGAAACTCATAGTCTGTAGGCATCAGCGGGAGGTAGGCACCTGTTTTTCTCCACCTTGCATTGCCCGACCGCATATATGCAGATCGAATGTGAAGCTTCAAAGCTAATCTACCTGTGACGCGTACCCGGAAGGCTCAACGGTATGCTCCCAACGTGTCACTCAGGGACTCCTGCATTTCGGCCATGCAAACGAGCCGCGTGGAGTAGCTTGGACGACGCAGGGAAAGCACGCTGACCGACCGACCGACAAGTCAAGTTCCTGTACGTGTTATCCTCGGGTTTCCGATACAGCAGTAAGGGGAGTTTACACCTTCACATCAGTTCTTTTGATGTTGCTGCCGCAGCGCGGGCGATACAATGCATTATCATATGACTAACTGGGCGCGTGTTTACTTTAGCTGGTGAAAATTGATCGAGCAGACATGGAGGTGGTTGAGACGCCTGACGCAGACACTTGTGCAGGTGCGTGAGTTGATGTTATTCCACCCGCGCTTCCAACATGTTTGGTTCTCTCACGCACGCCTCTGTTCTACGCACAGTGAACTGTCTCTCGCCAGCTTTACCCTTCATCCTATCAACTACTGCCCCGCCTCTCTTGAGGATCACCGATTCTGTTTTGCGACCGACGCCGCCTCTTGCACCCCGTGTTGACAGCGGAACACGGCGCCTTCCGCCCCCTGGGCCCCTTCGCCTTGTCTTCGCAAGCAGCGAGATGTACGCCCCCTCTCAATCAATGACATCGATATCCATTTCTCTCCCGACCTTGCACCTTTGTTTCTGTCTGGTAATGAGCAGCGCCAACGCTGCCGGACGCTGCCAGCGACCCCTTCCCCGCGACACCGCGCCATCCATGGTCGAAGGAGCGCCATCCGTGGCCGTGGGCCAACCCGAAATCCTAGGCTGAGCCGGCGAGCGCAGAGTACGCTAGTAGGGCGATAACTAGAAGTTGCAGCGCGTAAAGGTGTACGAGTTAATCGGCCACCACGACATAGATCGACCAAGCCGTTCTTCGGAAATTTCCAGCACAACGAGGCGCTTCTCATCGCGCACCCGCCGAGAAGGGCTTCCACCACATATGATCGACCACGATATCGGCCAGACTGGTAGAGGGACGCGAACAAGATGAAATTGGCTCTGTAGACGCGAACCCGCAGAACGGCAGCGCGCAGCGCGAGGTCGTCTTCCTACTGAACAGCTATGCATGATGGGCAAGAGTCTGCAACTGCCAGTGCGCAGGTCGCGCTCCACACCACCCTGCACGGTCGCCCACGCTGGGTGCCTTGATGGCGGTGCCAACCATCCGCGCGCCTCTGTTCGCCTCGTGTTGTGTTTATATTCCTCACCCAGTCTCCTTCCTTTCTTGCCTCAGACTTCAACTTGCCACGTCCCTCCTTGACCCGCGGGCGTCCGGCTTAAAACGGCCACCCTCTGGAAGCACTTCAGGCCTAGCGCGACCCCGTCCCGGAGCGGCTCAACAAGCTCGGCTGGCACGTCTTCCTCCCGCCCGCCACAGCCTTCTACATCATCTAGCCTCGAGTATCTCCTCGCTTTTTCCAATAACTTAACTGGCCTGACGTCCTTCGAGGAGATCCCTATGGAGAAGATGATCGTCACCCTCGTCTTCTTCGACTTAATCCCGCACCGCCGCAATCTCTTACCCTCGCCGTGCCACCTCTTCGTGTGCTGTCGCTCGACCCACTCGCAGATGCCAACGCTGCCCGCGCTGGCCCGCAGACGATCGTGACGCTCTGTGCGCGCATATACGCTGCGACAGCTCGGCACAATGGGGTGCAGGAAGCGGAACGGAAGAGCATGAGGGACAATGAGACGGTGCTCACGCACCAAGGACCTCGAGGTGCCGAATCTGGTGGGAGGGGCGCCGCGGTTATTATTGGAGCCTGTGGGGATTGATGGCGCAGAGGGTCCGTGAGTGCTTCTTCCACGTTGATGGCATGCGATACGTATGTCTCGATATCTAGAGCAGAAGATCGGTCTTAATGTGTAGCGAGACAAGTTCAACTTTCCCGATGTCATCAAGCTGCGAGGTGGCGAACCTCGAGGTCGTTCAAGCCCAAATCAAACATGCTCGCATTCGGGGAGGAGGCGGTAGGTATCAGTCTCGTGTGGTCCATTTCGAGAATCGAGGACATGTGGTCGGAGTGGGGCCCTTCAACGGACGAATCATGATCACGGTGGGTAAGTGTCTTAGTACTCGAGGCAACGGCCAGACTAAACTCTTTTCCTTAGCTTTCTGCAGTGGCTTTGGCAATAAGATGCCGCTTATGACACGCTACTTCGTCCAACTTGTGATACTCATCGTCGGCACCGATGAGCCAGCGGCGCCCAAGACTCAGTCTTCGTCGAAGTACAGCTAGGTTTTCTCGGTAGACTAGAAATAGACCATCAACGTACCCGCGTTCGCCACCCATACATTTCCAGCAACTTCGCCCGACCACATTTCAAGGATAAAGTGGGCAGGAGCAACCAACACCCCGGGACCCCAGTCCATTTGCCACAGATAACAAACTGTACCACGCCCACAGCATCGCCTCCGCCGCCTCCGTCCGACATGCGCTAGTGCATCGGCCTCAACCCATCCCCATGGACGTGAGCGCGCCCCCCCTCCATTGACGTCGGTAACATGCAGGGGCTGAAGATAAAGGGCTACAAGAAGGACCACTATCTCCTAATCCTTCTCTTTGTCAATACCTTTATCGAGCTTGCCGTCACCAAAGGCGAGGGCGGTTGGACCACCGCGGCGGCCCAGATCGTTGACCCATGGTGGAACTCATTCCGCCATTGTGATCACGATGCCCTGATCGGACCGATCAGACCACTTTTTTTTTCTTCGTCCTCGGTACGTCCATTCGGTTCTCCGATTCCGTCTTCTGTCTACCATCACCTTTGCCTGCCGATATTTACCTTCGACCTCGGTGCCTGTGCTCGTATTAACAATTGTTTGACGCTATTGACAGGTTACGGTGTCGACGTCCTGTTTCGGATGGGCAGGCGACGAAGCTGAGATACTAGTCCCGCTGCGCCACCGTATTCCCGTGAAGACATGGACGTAGACTTTCCCGCTACCCTCTGTAGCCTTCGCCGGATATGACTCAAGGGGATAGGAGCGGGGAGGTGGATGGGAATCTAGCATTAGCTCAGTGTTGGGACGAGATTGAGAGGATCGTTGGCGACCCAGGTAAGTGTCGCTACTACTTAATGTGTGTACATTCGCGCCCTGGTACCCCGCGAGAACCGGGCCTCCTACTGCCTTTACTCATACACCTAATCTTCCTGGCAGGTCGCGGTCGATATGGTGAACTATGGGAATAATTGTGAATGGCTCACAGGTCGCGCCGACCAAGCTTTCTGTGGTTCCGACCCCAACTTCAGCGTGCGACATCGCCTGAGAACGCCTGGTAGCATGGTGCAGAGGTGCGTGGTAGTTTATATACAGTTCATATTCCTGCGCCACCGTGGCCCCAAGCCCTACATGGTCTCTCTCATGTTAATTCCAGAACCATCCTCTACGTCCGCCAGTTGAAGGGCCACCATCGAGTCAACCACGCCGGTCATGTCTGTGTTCTGGGATCGAGGGCGAGGACGAGGACGCAGGACGAGGACGCAGGAACTGGTAATTACCCGGCGCCGAGGGAGCCCGACGATATGCCTCCTGCAATGATATCCAGAGCTTGTACCACTCGAATGAATGAGAATATGATCTTACTTTAACATTGTTGAGGAACCTCAAGAACCTCCACCACACGCCGCCTTGGCGCTGACCAGGTCGTGCCTCGATGGCAGCGACAACGCCATACAGCCAACCGAGCGCCTGCGTGAATAGGACAGGGGTTGCGGGGTTGCAGACAAGAACAACAGCCACATCGGGCGCGTTAGAGTCGGCCATGTCGCGCCCAGTCCAGGAATCTAGGCGCGCGGTGGCATCCACCACTAGGGAGAGGGGCTTCAACGCGCACGACCAATGTATGAGTGGTTGGACGATAGCATCTCCTCCTCGAGTGCTCTGGAATTCAATCAGAACTGATAGGTCCAACCAACACGCCTTCAAAGACGCACTCATAGCAACTTCAAATTCGCATATAGCGCCAAAGCCACCGTGACGCCGGCTCCAAAATCTATTGAAGGCACAAGGCCATTCACTGGTGCGAGCAGAGACTGAAGAAAGACGCCCGAAGGCGCTGTGGAGTGTGATTGCAAAGCAGTAGGGACGGACAGAGATGGCATAGTCGAAGTTATGGATAACTGGGAGTTACTGGCCGACAATCCTTGCAGTTCGAGCGAATCGTACGCGGGTGGTCCTGGGCATGTCGTTGGGATACGAGGGCCTGGGGAGGACATCTTTAAATATTATATGACAGGGCGGACGTACGCGCTTCACGCCGTGCTGGCGCTTCAGAACGGCGTAAACCCTGACTGAACGAGTTGACATGACTGAACAAGTCGACATCACATCCCCGGTACCAAAGTACCGTTAACCTGGGTTCCACTGCTACGGCCCTGAACTCTAGAAAAGCCGGCTAGTGTATTTGCAAAACAACACTGGCACTACATAGACTCTCCCTTCGAGAAAATATCCTCTTCGCCATGAGCGTGTTGCAGATTGTGCAATAGTGGCAAAAGGGACTCACTGTATTGAACATGCGCTGGATGAGGATTGGGCCATTGGTTTACTGGGAGTCAGAAGGTATGTGGAGGCTACTGCGGGGCGGTGGTACTGCGGGGCGGCTGAACCTCGAACAAAGGCAGATCTCAAGCTTCACCTACGAGTATCAGAATAACCACATCTAGGGTCCGAGTTTGTCAGCCCACTGTGTTAGGAACACGATAGGTTACGCCACAATTGAGAAGGTTCCAGGTTGACGCTATGTACCAGAGTAGTTTCGCGAGGGCTGTGGACACCAATGTCAGAGCCTGCTCTTTAGGTACGATTGCGAACTGTAGACATGCCTTGGAGACACATCGCAGCATCAGACGAACCTTCAGCAGAGAGGCGGGAGGTTGAGGGGTAGGACCAAGAGGGGACGGGCGACGTCGAGATGGTGAGGTTCCGACGTCCGAACTAAGCGCCCGATCAGCCACAGACAGTCCGATTGAGCGAACAACAGATGACCAGGCAAGGCAGGCAGATGCTTCCATGAGATCGCAAGATGGTTATGGTGATCTATGCATATTTTCACGTCCCACAGAGCAGCCTTCGAGGTACAACAAGCAAGTGTTCAGCGAGGTCCGAGAGAGGTCTAGGCGCTAAAAACGAGATGAACGACGCACGAGCGGAGCAATGCATTCTAGGGCAACTCAACACTTCCAGCAGCACGACTTGTGCACAATAGTCGAATATACAAATTATCCGCCTCACGCAAGGCTTCCAAATTAACCCACATCCCTCCCACTCCCTCCGCCACGGTCTCCACGTTGCGCAGGGTTGGCCGAGACATTGGTCGCCGACGGATCATCGATCAACTTCAGGTCTTGTGTTGCATGTGGGCGTAGTCCAAGTACTTGATAAGGGCTAGTCGTAGCAAGCCAACAACCTCCCGGCGAGACGACGACTGAGATAACCAACATCCCCCCGAACAAGACAACTGCAAGGGTGAGTTGCTGCGCGCAGAGAAGGGCTGCGGGCGCCCACGCCATTGCCGCCGAAAGAATCGAGGCACAGAATGAGAGCTTGCGCCGGAATCAGGGGCTAATAGAAAGAAAGAGTGTGTGAGTCGAGGATCTTGAAAATCCCTCGATGGGATGCTATAAGATGTCAGGCCAGCAGGCACTGGTCCGGCGTACTTACCGACATCCTCTCGACAAAGAGGCACACCACCCGCAGTCCAAACGGTTCCACAAAAGCGCCCTCCGCAGTGTTCAGTATACCCTGAACAAACTCATCTTGAGACGTTGCTGGGGTACGCGGTCGTGAGAGTCGAGCAGCCGCTAGATCAGAGGGTCGAGGACGGCTCGAAGCTGGCCGAAATTTGGGCATAGCGGGAGGTGAGGACGGAAAGTTCAAGACAGAGGATACGAGTATCATATAGCCAGGGAGCAGTAACTCGGAAGAGAAGGCAAGCCATCGCAGAGCTAGAAAGACGGGCGCAACTTGCAGTTGTGAATGTAGGTGGAAGGCAAGAAACAACGAATTGAGGGTTAGACGTTAGACCCTTGATGACGCCTGGACCCCAAACTCGTGTGGCGATATCCGATCCAACATGCTCGGAATCCTCCGCCTCCAGACTCGTTGCTCTGGAGTGCTTGTAACATTCTGCAGTCCACTTATGAGAGTACATATACATATACGAATTACCACCAATATCGATTGAATTGCAACGAGGGTTTATTAAATCACACTAAGTGCCTATTGAACAAAACATACAACGTCGCGACAATACGTCCCAGACAAACCATCGCCATGACAGGAGCTGCGTGGACAAGGAGCCCGACAGCTAAGAGTATAGGGGAGCAGCACGTTGCGACCGAACTCGACTGCGAGACGGCAGAGCTGGATCGCGGACAAGCCTCATAACAACGCGGGTCGGTCGCCTCACGCGGCCGCGCGCAAGGTCCCGGCAACAACAGCAACCAGGAGGGGTAGCACAACGAGCGCGGCACCGCCCTAGAACTGGTCGCCCCACGCCATGCTGGCACGAGGGTCCCGGGGGACGACAGTGACCAGGAGGGGTAGCACAACGAGCGCGGCGCCGCCCTAGAACTGGTCGCCCCACGCCATACTGGCACGAGGGTTCCGGGGGACGACAGTGACCAGGAGGGGTAGCACAACGAGCGCGGCGCCGCCCTGAAACTGGTCGCCCCACGCCATGCTGGCACGAGGGTCCCGGGGGACGACGGTGACCAGGACCGGTAGCACGCAACCAGGAGAGTTGGCAGCATGCTGCTGGCGGTGCCGCTGCTCAGAGGTGGCGGCGCGACATCCCAGCAACATGAGCACAACGTCCCAGGTGGGCAACCAGGGGAGGCTACACCGAGACCCGCCAGAAAGACGATGGGAGAGATGGGTATAAGTACGAACGACGCATCATATTCTCACGCACTGGCCAATATTTCATTTTCCCATGTTCCTTCAACCCTGGCAGTGGCAGGCCTACTGTCGAGTGAACAGCCTTCATGGCGGAGAGGTCCCGCCACAAGCCAGGTTGATGAGGGACTCGGTGTTGGAAGTCCTAGATGCGCTGGATGTGGCCGGTGGATGAGAGGACCATGACAAGCAGCGAGGAAAGATTGACCGAGGAAAGAGTGACAATTTCGGAAGAAGGCTAGGTGCGACTGCCTTACGCTTAGTCAGCATCCGTCACTTCGCCACAACTTTTGAACAACGGTGACCTCCCGCCATTTAGCATCGCTGTGCTGTGGTGTCCTCTCCTCTATCCCTTGGCTGCACTTTCAACCGCGCTAGCGGTACCTCCGCCTGATATAGCGGAAGGTTCTTTGGCCTCGAACATGAGCTCAAGGTTCGCCCATGTCCATCTCACGCCTGCTCGCGCCAAATTGCTTACCCATCTCCTCTCCAGATTTACTGCCAATCTATCCAAATCATGATGTAGGGCATTCTATCACTTATGCAGGGTATCTTTTGAGCATCCCGTATGTTTTCTCCCGCTCTACTCCTGTTGTCATGTAGTATCTCTCTCTGTTTTGAGCGAGCCGTCTATCAAATTATAAAGCTTATTGCGACCGGCGATGCGCCTCGACACGCTTTAGAGCTCAGAGCAACCGACCTATGTGTTTGTGACTGAGGCGAGTATGCTCTCGACGTGTGTTCTAAGCAGTAAGTCGCTATTTCAACACTTTCGTACCATCATCGACCATCATCGAACTTACGCTTATCCCACTCATAGCACCAGATCAGAGCGGCGTACTATCTAGTATCGAAACAACGAGAACGCAGAACGCAGCGGCGTAAGTTTTGCCGCACGGACAGGTCGGGAGTAGTACCACTTACGCTCGACCACACGTTGCAGGCGCGGAACCACACCCCGTCGCCAAGAGGTGAGGTGAGTACGCGGCATTATCCAGTCCTCCAAGTGGCCTGAACGCAATATTTCTGAATGGAACCATTGGACGTCCGGAGTGTTTAGCGAGACCGTCGCGAAATCCTGCAGCGGACATGCTTCCCATGGACCCTGACCTAAGACGCTTGTCCTCAACCTGATTTACGGCGCAAGGCTTCCCCGCTCGCTCGCGGAAGTCCTCTCCCATCGCACGAAGGCACAACTGTTCAGACGCTGCGCCATGCCTGTCGCTCAAGTGACCAAGGCTGATTACCTGGTAAGCCCCCACTCAGGTCTCAGGTGATCGGAGCACAGCACCGCGGACGATCGCGGCGTGCAGGTCATGTCGCCCATATTCAAGATTGGGAACAATGCGCGTACGAAATAACTTGGTTAGAGTTTGTGAAGGTATGCCTTAACGAGTCCCTAATCATGGGGTATGCTGATGATCCAAAGGTTATGGGCCATTTGGGATATGCATACGATCGGGGGTCACCAGGGCAAGGGGAAGACGTCGGGCAGCCGATGTCAGTTTGTCTCCAAAATCGACGGACATACTCTCAAGTTTCATGTTGTGAGTTGACGGCGTATCTGTTGGGAACATGTCTTCTAAATGTTCGCTTCAGCCCCATAATAAGAAGATAGAACTATACAAGCAAGACGAGTAAGTGATGACTTCGTACGACATTGCCGGGCTTTAACATGTCTGTCCGATGTGTAGCCTCAAAAGGGAGTTGGAAAGGAATCTGGGATGGAGTCAAAGTTCGTTCGTGATCGCTTGAGATGCCATGAGCGAGAAACGGAGAACGAATATTACAGTACTCGGTAGCAGGAGGTATGAGGGGGCGGAAGTGAAGGAGGTTCTAGCGGTGAAATGAGTTGCGCGGTATATGAATGTCTATATGAGTATATGACCTGTAAATATCGGTTTTCAACACCATAGTCATCTCCGGGAAATGCCTCCTTAGACGGGTGCGCTCGACGCTCCAGAATCCCGAGAGGATCGCGCAACCACGAGCTAAACCCTGCGGAAGAAAATGGTGCCAACTTCTCTCCGACAAGGTGCGCACTGGAACCCGTGGTAATTCAAACTCTGCAGTGTGGCCAACCCAAAGAACTTAGGACAACGCCCTTTGGCGTCCCGTCCGAGTGTGTTTTCCCAGTGACAGCTATCGCCGACATCAAATGTCCCTTGGTTCCAGTCAGTTTCCACCCACTGCTAGGATCGGAAATTTGGGACGTTCGACTTGGAAGGAGTCCGCCAACCAACGGCATCTAGTCGGTTCTAGTTCCCATATCATGACATCATCGCTAGCCCCTCCATCCCGTCTCGTTGTCCACTGGTGAGAAAATAGTTGTGTTTTTGTAACAGGTAACGGTCGACAACGATGCAGGGATACGGACGTTCCAGTCCGGGACAAGAACTATATGTCAAAAGAAGTACAAGTAGAAGCCTGAGCAACAAGGAAGATGGCCGAGGAACAACACCCAACCCCCGCAATGTCTTGACACCGATGCCCAACCCTTCGATGCCCAACCCTGCGCAGGACGCACTAGCAAGCACAGGCTCCAGCTCAGAGATGAGCCTGAGGACGTCGCGAGCGTGCCGCCTCCAAGACCGCTTCCGAGACTCGTCCTAAACCCCAAACGACCCGTCCTCGTTCTAGCCCATGTTCTGCGCTCCGCCGCTCCAAGGCCAGGGTGGCTGTTGCTGCCCGCTGGTGCGGGTCCGAGACGGAGCGGATGAGCTCGTCCAGAGGAGGCGCGCTATCCCGACGTCGTTCACCGCCACTTGACCGTCGAGCGGCTCGCTCGACGTGAACGGCCGTGAACTGTCATGCGCGCCAAGTCGTCATGCTACCCGTCATTGGAGCCGATTTTCTATGATGGGACCGGGCCGGCTTGAGCGTGCTTGCAGTAGTGGTGTGCGTCGACAGCGTCATGGCCGCGAGCCACCCTACCAGCCTGGGTGGCTGGTAGGGTGGCTCGGATCTTGGACTGGCAGACTGGCGGCACTGGGAGTTGGCAACTTTCATGGTCTATGAGGCATGTGGGCCAGCGTGGGTAGGGGACAAGGAACGGCGCGACGCGGACACGCACTCTTATTCTGTGGACTCTATCTCTCCGCAGCAGCCTTCATCTACCTCTGCTCCCTCGATAGCTTGATCGTGTCAGTCCGTGCCAGTCAAACAGGTCCGTCATGTTGCTGGCGAGTGGGTGCCACCCTCCGCACTGGGCCGAGGCTGGAGAGTTGGCCGGTTGGCCAGTCAAACCAAGGTCGACATGACTGCGGCCAACGAGGACGAGGTCCAGGTGCCGGGCACCTGCAGCGTTGACAGTCAAACGGTAGCACGTTCCCCCAGCCACACTCCACCAACACTCGTCCGTCCGTCCGTCCGAACCAACGTCCGAACCAATGTTCAGGAGCAAGGAAGGGTGTCACGTACTTGGGCGGGTCCCAGCAAGTACGGGGCTGCAGACTGCTACAGATGCGAGTGCGAGTGTGTGGAGTATATGAGCTCGTCCTAGAAGATAGATCGATGAAGCCAGCCCTCGCAAGCAGCTCGCGCCTGGCTGTTCAGCGTGGATAGGGCGGATGCGGAGGTCACCTCGGATGCGTTGGAGGAGGATGGGGTGAGCGCGCTCTGGCGGGTTGTGTGGTTGTGTCCGTTATGTCGTGAGGATGCGGGCAGTCCCTAGATGGGCATGTGGAGATTGGGGTGAGGAGATGGCTTGGGGTGGATATGGGCGTTGCGACCTGGGATGAGAAGGATGGGGGTTTGTGGATTGTGTGAAGTCGATAGCAAATGACTTTGGCCATCGATCCAGATGCGCCGATCTAATCCGCCGTTGAGCATATTGAGAAGCGGGAGGAGGGGAGGGGGGAGATGGTAGAGAGGGTGAGAGTGCACAGAGGAACGTACCGACAGCAGGGCACTAACGGGGCTGGCCGCTAACTGCTAGACTGGAGCTGGAGACTGCGGCTCACGCTTGACACAGACGTGATGGTTATGGTCGTGGAGGAATTGATGAGGTGAACTAACAGATCACTTAGATGAACAGGAACGGGTGAACAGGAACGAGTAGCAGATGGAGGCATATACTCACCTGGGACCAGTGCGACCGGAATCGGGAGCGAGCCTCGAGCCTCTGAAGTCGAGCCTATGGGCGAGCCTCTGAAGTCGAGCTGAAGTCGAATAGTGCAGGACAGCCATCAGGACAGCCGTCATGAGAGCAACGGGTTCCGAGTGTAGGAAGATGAGGATAACTCATGGTCAGGATTCCGGAGCTGCCACTGTGTGCACCGCGATATGACAGGGACTATCAGCAGGATGTCGGCCAGATAGCTGCAAGTAAAGCAAAGGCCGACTCATGGTAGTGGAAGAGTGCGTTTGTGCGTCGGGGCGCTGCTGATGGGTTCAGAGTGACGTCACGGTCACTCGTATGCGCTGGCCTTGAACGTTGAACGTTGAACACCCGCGTTTGAACATGCACTCTTCATACTCTACGTATTTTAAATCTACGACGGTCGAGATCTCGCAACACGGAGGATAAAATTACAGTCTTCCTGCGACTGTGAATTGGACGCACATACGAGATGGAGGATTGGATCGGGACGCGCATTCGCGAGCTTGTCAAGAAGCCTCTGACGCGGTTTGTGTTCCTCCCTCGTGCCTGAGAGCAGTACCATATCCTGTGTCCCACCATTGGGATGAGTCCGCCGTCTTTCGACCGGGACGGCAGCTGCCAAACCCACGACGGATGCGTCAAGGGCTGGCAGTATGCATGATTCATGTAGATAGCAAAGGGGGCCCTACACCCAGATATGGCATCCGGGATGGGATTTTGGGAGCTGGAGAATCGGATTAGAGAGATGGACCTTACCACGCTTACAGTGGGAAGGCGTGTGCGGCCATGGCGAAGGCCAAGGCACTCCACTCAGCTGGTGTACGATCCCGAGAACGCACTGCTGCCGAGCAATTGCACACATTGCTCAGTCAGAAAGTGTCTGTAGAACACTTGGATGGTATATGTACCAAACATTGTATCCTGGTTCCACCATGCTCCCGACTCCCGCGTGACATCAGGTGTGACTATGGTGAGGACTGTCTGCTGTGACCTGGTGTGACGGCAACTGGGATCCTGGACTTGCTCAGGACACATTTCTTCGCTCTCGATTGCTTGTGGTTGGTACGGCTGGCAACTGCTGACGGACGACTGCACACACGACTGCTACGCGTTTTCACGACCACGAGGGAACGCGACGCACCATAGAGATTCGCCCGTGCGGTGGCTCGTTAAGCATTTCTCTGCTTCGTGCGCCGCGGCATCTCGCGTACCAGAGGTCCTCATCTCACTGCTTCCTCGTGTCTCCATTCTGGGGTCGACACGGGCTGATGCCAACGCAAAAGTCGACGCAACCACAAAGCTCCAGGCAGGCTGAGTTTGAGGCTGGGACCGAGGTGTGTAGTGACCCCACCCAGACCTTCGTATATGTTACATGTCGATCCAATCTGACCATATACCGACACGCCCATTCTGCCACACACGTATGGTATATAACACTGAACATCCTTCTCCCATGGGCTGGTAGTGCGAAATCGAGGAGGAGAGAAGGTGTTGAAGTTTGCTAATTGGCTCTGCGGTTTAGGGTCCTCCTCCTCGGGCCATCATCGCATTTGATGTCCCTGTCGTCGGTTGAGTGGCTGTGTCGGAAGGGGAAAGCCATGCATAAAGACGGTATACATGTAGGAATTCAAACAAGGGTTTCCGTTGTCCCGAGGTAATTGAAGGGGCAGTGTAGGCGATGAATGACATGAAGGCGCTGCTGACCTGACCAGCCGTCAAATCCCCTCGTAAAGCGAGCTGGGCCCAATCGCTCTAGCCTTCCTTCGTGCTTCCTCTCTCTGTGCCCTTCGCCATCGTCCATCGTTCACACGATGACGGCATTTCTACCACTGAATGCGGCTGAGTCCTTTCCACCGTCACCAGCGTTTCTGATGCCCTCGCCTGACCCAGTGGGTCACGTTAAGCGGGTCGTTAAGGCTGTCCTCAAGGCCCGTCGTATTGTTGTTGTGTGCGGTGAGCGACAGTAGTTTTCCCTTACCCTTGTCCCATTCTCACAGTCATGCGCAATGCTTCCAATAATTTGTGTATATAGGTGCAGGCATCTCCGTTCAGGCAGGGATACCTGATTTCAGATCGTCAGAGGGTCTGTTCCAGTCCTTGAAGAGGAACCACCCGACGCTGGCCTTTGGCAAGGACTTGTTTGACGTGTCGGTTTTCAGTGTGAGTCATGCTTTATCACCATGCCCGGTTTTGTAGAACATGGGACGGAGTGAGAGACTGTCGTCAGAGTCCCTGCAGGGTACACGTCATGACCGCACCGCGCGGTATGCTGCATGATATAGCGTCTCATGCGGGCGACGTGACTATCTAAGTTTTAGCGGAAAAAGACGTGGTTTCCCACAAGCGTCATGTCCTAGGCCGCGGCGGGCTCCGTATACTCGGTCAAGAATGACCGAATTTCTGATTCTCTTTTCGCTACCCCATGCTCAACAACTCCATAACACTCATCTTGGACTCCTCGCTGTACCTCGTTCGGACTGAATAGCGATCACTCACCCTACCTCATACAGTCTGAAGATGCGACGTCGCTTTTCTGTCAAATGATTGCGCAACTGTCGCAACTGTCAGAGGCAGCCGAACCCACAGCATTCCATCGCCTCCTCCGAGTCCTCGATGACCGTCGCCGTCTCCTCCGGGTCTACACACAAAACGTCGACGCGCTCGAGGAGAAGTCTGGTCTGACATTTGGGGTCCCTGAGCTCAATTTCAAACAGGATAAAACTCGGTCGAGCAAAGGGAAAGCTCCCCCTAACACGCCTCCAGCGGAGATGCCTTCAGCGAGCCGACTTATCTCGCCGCTGGTGGGGACCCCCAAGTGCATCCCTCTCCATGGCACCCTCCAGCTGATGCACTGCATGACGTGTACGCAGTCGTATCCTCTATGTGACTACATCGACTCTTTGGTCTCCGGAACGCCTCCTCCATGTCCTCAGTGCACCGCTCTGGAGGAAACGCGTCAACTCGTAGGGAAGCGATCCCATGGGGTTGGGAAGCTACGCCCGAGCATCGTGCTCTACAACGAATACCACAAGGACGGAGAAGAAGTGGGCAACGTCGTCTTGAAGGACCTAATGGGAAGCTCGAAAGGCAAGGGCCGCGCTGGAGCGGACCTGCTCCTGGTTGTGGGGACTAGCCTCCGCATTCCGGGAACGAAGCGCATAGTGCGAGAGTTCTCCAAGGCCGTGCAATCCCTCCACGCTGCGACGACTGTACCCCCAGACCCGCCCGCAGACGAGCCGACAATATCTGCGCACTGTCTCGGGACGCCGATGCCTTCTCCACGTCGCTCCCCGGGGAAGGATGAGGAGCCGCCTCTACGGACGGTTTACTTGAATCTAGACTTTGCGGCGCCGACGAGGGAGTGGGAGGGGGTATTTGATGTGTGGGTACGGGGGGACGCGCAGGTGTTTGCGAGGATGGTTCATGAGGAGCTAGAGAAGGAGGCGCAGGTGAAGGACGCAGCAAAGGAGCGCAAGCGGAAGAGGGACTCGGAGGGGGGGGGTGTTGCAGAGAATGCGAGGTTACTGAAATAATGGCTGAGCGTCGCTGGGGTCTGATCAGGGGGTGGATTGGCAGTGGAAACGGCAACCG
This sequence comes from Ganoderma leucocontextum, assembly GCA_020736865.1. Taxonomy (NCBI): domain Eukaryota; kingdom Fungi; phylum Basidiomycota; class Agaricomycetes; order Polyporales; family Polyporaceae; genus Ganoderma; species Ganoderma leucocontextum. The sequence goes on from JAHKGY010000006.1 coordinate 2,332,222, forward strand.
GATGTTTTACATAGAGCAATAGTTGTCCGGGAGGACAAATGGACCAAGTTGTTAGGTGAAACCATCGCACCTCCTCCGCTTCCCTGTATACGTAGCGCGGAGGATCAACCAATAAACTGAGGTGGGGCACGAGTGCAGAGCATCGGATGTAGGCGACCTCGTCAAGATCCGGACGCTAGCCCTCGGGTACCACTGGTACCTACCACTGTCTACTCGCGCCTACGGACTACTAGTGACTTTGTATATCCTCTATTTGATCCCTGTAAATGTGCGCTGGTCTGTGCTCACCCACTACGTCACATCAGATACTTGAATATGGTAATAAAATCAATGCATTTCAATAGAAGCTACTACATGACGTCTTACTCCACCTTCCTACTTAGCCTACTGAACTGGTATAAAAGGTTTGCAACTAAACAAAAAGACATAACACCGTTGTCATGCGCTGGCCGACGCCACAACGGATGTTGGCGTTTGGCGGGAACCGCGTTCAGTGACGGGGACTGGGCTGTAACCTTGGCAGACATGACAAAAGATTGTCTGCGCCTGCGACTGGAGTCGCGTCGACGGATGAGATCGTCCCAGTAAAGACGCGCTGACCAGGGTGCTCGCGCGGTACAGCCTCCGTGGGCGCTAACTCCGTCGAAAGGCGATCCGTCGCGCTTAACGAGAGCAGTGAAGGGGGGTCCGATAAACGGGGGAGGTGCTCACTGACGGCGATCGTCGAGCCGATAGTGTACCGCGCGGCAGGGCTGAAGAGGAAGACGGCCGCATTTGCGATGTCCTGCACGCTGTCGTCGCGGGCGCTTTGCCTTCAGCTGGTCATTGCTCTCCGTGCCCGCGTTCGATCCTGGGGCGATCACGTTCGAGCGGACGCCCTGCAGAGAGTGTGCGAGAAGATCCGATCTTCACGTTCTCGTACGGTGGAGGGGCAATCTCCTCACAGTTAAATCCGTAGAGGAGTCGATCGATCTCGGTTGCAGCCAAGTCTCCGACGGTTTGAAGTCGATGAGCGTGCGGAGGAGGAGCGGGAGAAACATGAGATGGTAGTCCTGCACCCGTACCATGCAGTCGGGCTTGAGCTGGGACATGTTCGTCTCGCCGAAGGCCATGTTCGCCTGTCGATAAGCGAGACAGTTTTTGTCTTCGCAGTTCATCTCGCCGGTGGTAGTGGAAGAGAGGCCAGAGGATAAAGTTAGAAAAGCTATTTTAATGGCAGTCGGAAGGGAAATGGGGGCGGTAGGTCAGCCCAGTGCATCCAAAGAGACAAGGACAACTTAAAGAACAAGGACCTAAGGGTGTTGAGACATGATGTACTCACGTTAGGGCCTTCCTCGACGGCGAGAACCGCAGACTCGTCTGCCACCCGTGGCTTCACACTCGCTCACGTCGACGGCGTCTTTAGCTGGGGATACGTGGATATAATAGGGCGTGGCCGGGCGGTCGCCTCAGCAGGAAGAATGTTACGTACCGCGGTAGTGCGCAGTCGCACTACCGTGAATGTACGAGCCCCTCGTGGCCCAGAGGTGGGGGAGCGTCGCCTTGATAGTGCTGTGTGTGTAGATCTGTTCTCACAGGTGTGGTCAGGACGTCGGGTTGTCCACCGATCGCGCATAGGAGCATGGCGCACCTATCAATATCTCTCGCTGCGGCGTACGATACTCTCGGTCGACCGGCGCTCGGCGGCGTGGACAATCGACAGCCGGGAAAAGCTCTGGTACGGTCCTAAGGGTCGCATGGGACAGAGGGACAGAGGTGGTGGACATGGCGCGCGGGGCAGTCTTCCAGATGTGCGGCCTATGCGCGCCGAAGCTCATGGCGACGTGAACGAGTCCCGCGCCGCGGTCAGCTAGGTGCTGCATGTCGAACGAACTATCCTAAGGTCCTTCAGGGGGTTAGGTACAGAGACAACACAGAGCATAGCGAGAATAAAGAAGTTGCAAGTCATCGAGAGAAGGCAGCAAGACAGGGCAGCGGGTGTGGACAGGTGCGAGGACGCGTCGGTGGACTGGCCCGCTGAGATGGAGTGCTGAGAGGTGTTGCGGCTAGCGAACAGCGTCGAAAACCTGGTCGAGATCAAGTAGCGTCTTCGGCGTGCGGAGTAGGCGGTTCGGGCTGGGTGCAGCACGCGCACATGCGGGTCGGGATGTCGTCAGGATGCCAAGTTTCCCACAGTATTTTGACCGCTTGATCTGAATCGCACGCATCCTTGAGCCTGAGGAAACGCATATGTAGGAGGTGGGCACGACCAGCCCCGCGAAAAGCTCAAGCCGTTGAACTATACGGAGAAAGCGATGAGTCACTTACCAACAAGTTACGCGCACAGTTTTCCTCTGCGACTCCGAAGAGTGTTGGCGAGTGGCGTCGATTGGAGAGGGCCTTTCAGGCGTTCATGATCGCAAATGGGAGGCGGATGATTTGGGGAGATATTGAGGAGACGGAAGAGGCAGGAGTGTGGAGATAGAGATAGACTGTGGGCGTCTGTACATACAGCCATCCGCAGATCCGCATTCGCCGCGTGATCACCACGCGCGGGCGGTGCTCTCGTGGAGTTTCAGCGGCGTGCTCAAGAGAAACGGCCCGCGCGCCAACTCGGACGATGCTATCGACTTGACGGTGGATTCCCAGAAACTACCTTGTTGTTCTGTCACGAAACCGTGCCACCATACATTCGAATAAATGATTCCCTGAAATTTGCTAGCATTGATTGACCTTGGATTCTTGGAAGGGATGACGAACACGGGACGCGGGCACAAATTGACATGTGTAAAGTTAGGGGAAACAGGGTAGTACGGAGTAAGGACAGACTACGATAGGCAGAAAACAACTTGAACAGGACGCGAAACAGGGTGACAATGCCCAGAGATAGGTATGAAGGCTAGGGGCGTAGGACGACGAGATGAAGGACGGGCGTGCACGATCCATTATGCGAGAGATATCGTACGAGTGGTCCAGACTCCCTCCACTGCGTCAAGAGGCCGCGCTCCCTCCGGGGCTTGATAGTTTTGCTTCCAGTGACAATTCTTCTTCTTGCAAGACACCGTCACCGAGCGGTCGTGGTGCGTCTTCCCTTGCCTACATGACAGTGAGCCGCATGCGGGGCATTGCAAGCCAATGTCTTCGCCATGGGGTCGAGTTCCACCTGTACTCACGCTCATGACCAGCGGGACGCAAAATGTGCCAAACGGCGGAGTGACGGGCAAGTGAGCTCGACTGCTCGAGGAGGGCGGCCATGAGCTGTGCCGAAAGTGTAGCACCCTCCAAGAGGTGACGCAAGGCGAACGCCTGGAAGAACTGCGTCGTCAGAACAGGCTGAAGACGCTCAGTCACAAAGGCAAACATATGCGTCGCTCGCATCCTGTTTAGCAGGGGATTAACACTGAGATAGTGCATATGAATGAGAGACGTACTCATCGACGGCCGCAACGAGCTCACGTCGGGGCGCATCATTACTGAGCAGCGACCCGCATACAAGCATGGCGATTGTAAGCTGGTTCTGACCGGACGTGGCAATTTGCCTGAGTCCCGGTGAGATGACGTCTGCCCACCACTGCATGCAATGTTAACGGTTGCCGACCAAAGGATGGAAAAAAAATGATATACCTGGGCCAGGCTCACTGAACAGGTATCTTCGCCGTAGAACAGGTCGCCGGTCTCTTCGTGCGAGTGATTATAGACGAATAGCATGATGCGGGTGTTTGTGAGCCTGAATGAGGGTCAGTACGAATGCGGCAGAACGGTGCAGAGACGCACAGTCCCAGGGCGGCTAGCTCTTTATCCCACTTGTTGCGGTATTTTGTGGCATGAGCGGGCTCTGACATGTCGAATGGGAGGTCAATGTATCGTAGACCGCCACTTGCTGACCCTTCAAACCACGGAACGAGGTGGTTGAAGAGGAGCCTCGCCGGGTTATTGGTCTCCGGGAGGGTGGCCAGGCGGACCGACAGGATGAGGATAGGACGTGTGTCAACTTGGACGTGTTGAGGCCGCGCGGCGACCAAATGAAGCTTGACCCAGTCCGCAAAGTACGGGCGCTCGGGCTGTTCGGGACCCCCGGGAGGATGGTAGAGACCCTGAAACTATTTCAGTGTTCGGAGACACTCTAGAAAATCAGGAACGTTCACTCACATAGTACGGCGCAATCATATTCAGGCTCTGAGTCTTCTTGGTATGGCAGGACGGGCAGCGGAAGTTGAGGGTTTCGCGTGTGTCCTGATCGACGGCCGCTATCTGGGGTGCGTGGCGGAAACACAAGATGCGTGGGCATTCATCGCAAGCAATGCTGGCCCCTCCGTTTTGACATCCGTAGCAGAACTGTGCGAGGGATGTGAAATGTGTGGTGGGGTGCAGCGTAAACACAGTTCACGTACACCATTCGTCGACTCTCCGTCTCCAATAGGCCCCTTCATACCGAGTGTCGTCTTGACAAGCCTGCGGCCAAGTGTCGTCTTTGAAGGTGCGGGCGGTGTTGGTGTAGTCTGTGCGGGTCTAGTCTGGGCACGCGTAGTCTGGGCACGTGTGGAGGCACGCGGAGTCGCGGCAGGTGTAGTCTTGGCCCGTTTTGCAGCTGGGGCCTCGCTAGATGCTATCATTAATTCAGTGTGCTATCAACAGGCAGAAATCAATGGAGATTTCTCTACCGTTTGTACGCTTCGGCGGATTTTGAGGACCCAGACTGGTCGTCGTGTCTGGTGCCGTACCGAGTGCGCGCCGGGGGGCAGTCGCCCCAGTGCACTTGCTAGCAGACTGCTTCGTACGAGCCATAATCCTCTCGCAGAGGAGCCAGGTAGCTAAGGGCCAACACACGACACAAGAGAGTAGGAGAAGGCGACAGAAGACGAGTAGGAGAAGGCGAGAAGCGCTTTAAATGAGCAACCGTGGCAGGTGGCTGTGCCCCCGCCTCTCGTCGCGCTCGGCGCTCTGGCCACGTTACCACCACTCCATGCTTCTCTTCCCCCATGTATTCTTTGCCCATGTGTCTTTTCCGCTATCTGTCGTCTGTCTGTGTCTGCGGGCCCCGTCTCGAGTATACCCAACCCTTACATTGGATGGGTATATGCACCAATTAGGTGAGTACAGTCCCCATGCTTCGCTCTCATGCACGGCGCCGCCATCGGCGGGTCGTTTGGCCACGAAACATCGGTTTCGTGGACCCGCGACACACTTCTCCCCTTTCACTGGAAGTGCCGCCATCGGGCGGAGCTGTCTGGCCTCGAGACATCGGTCTCGAGGACCCGCGGCACACTTCTTGGTCTAATTTTCGCCCGCCGCTTCCTACGTTGCATTTTCGCCCACCATTCGGTCGTGCTAACCGAACCGCTCTTGTGCATCCTCCTTGTGTTCCAGGTTGCGCCACCACTCAGCACCGCTCGTCCAGGCGCCACGGACTACCCCACACTCCCGATCTGTAACGTCCATCTTCCCTTCGAAACTGGCGATCCCACGCTTGCCGACCCGCTCTACATCCGAGTGCTCGTCAGAAGAGTTCGCGACCGCGATGTCGCCGTCTTCATCGACAGAACCGGACTCCCAGCCTGCACCGTCGTCAACCTCGCTTCCATCGACCGTCCCAGAATCTCAACCGTCGTCACCTCCCTCGGCCTCGCTGCCACTCTCCTCGTCACCGCCAGAGTCAACCAATACGGCCTTCTTTGCCCTTCCGAGAGTGCTCGATAACATCTTCCTCATCCTCGTGCCCTTCCTCCTATTCACCCCCTTCCTCGCTCTCCTCTCCCACGTCCTCTGCCTTCATACTCTCCTTCGCCAATCACTCGCCAGCGGAGCGCACGCGATCCTACCTAGGCATCGCTCCAGTCACGGATGTTCGGCTTCCGCTTTGACGAAGACCACGACACCGACTTGTTTCGCAAGCGCGTTACGAGTGGTATCCAGATGACCGGTGCGCACGCGTCCCATGTATGTGCGCGCCCTTCATCCATGTCCTGACCCGGTCCATTTCCCATTCCAATCTGCGTGTCATGCACAGCGCTCCGCATTGCCAAGCCTCAGCCCCAGCACCGAGCAGCACAGTGCGACGCTCATGATCCGCTTCAAGCTCACAACGAGGGAGCCAAGTCCGTCTCAGCCAGAGTCGCCCCCTCTGTCGTCCACATCAGAACATCACGAGACCGAGCCGTCGCTGTCCGATGCGCCTTCCTGTACGTTTCATGTTGTCCTGCCTTCCGTGTGCGTGTCGCTGAGGATATGTTGTCGCCGATGCAGCGCCGCGCCCATTGTCGCCGCCTGATGGATCTTCGATCTCTGGCGGTTCTCAGTCCAACGCTGACCTCGGACATCTTAGCAACTTGCTCACCAACGCGCCGCATCCCAGCAGCGGTGTCGCGAGGGCTTGTGCCCGCACGCGCTTAGGGGCACTGGACATCGGCATCGGATCGACCAGGCGCGCATGTCCCGTTCATCTGTGTACGAGACGATCGCCCTCGCCGCAACGCCTGATGTCTCAGAGTCTGGCGAAGCAGGGGGTCAATTCGATGGTGAACGACTCAGCCTATGTCGTCGAAGGCGACGGTGCGACGACGAGCATGGCATCACGACTCTCCGCAGTGAGGCTCGGGTCACTGTCGACGAGAGCAAGCGCTTGTAGAACGACACTCCGTTCTCCGTCTTCGCACTGCAGTGTGAGTCACATTTTGCGTGCTCGAACAGAGTGTTTTATTGACGTAGTTGCTTGACAGCATTCTATCCTCCACGCGAACCCATTGCCATGCAGGCCATGCTCGAGCATTCGCAGAACAGCTGCGGCCCGCTTCCTTCCGAGCTCCGTTCCCACCGCGTCCGATCGCGAACTTCGTCAAGAGTGTCGCCGTACACATGCGGTCTACCGCGTCTGCCGAGAAGACTCGCTCGTCGCCCATGCATGTCTTCATTGACGCTCCGAGCAAGTCGTTCGCAATGTCCCTCCACGACCAGACGGTCCTTCGTGAGGTGCAGCGGAGCACGAATCTCGACGTCCCCACGCCGCCACCAGTGCTTAGCGAGATCAAGCCCTTCACGCCGTTCAGTGTCGAGCTCAAGACGTCGAAACAAGACAAGAATGTGATCGGTCTTCCAGCGCGCCCTCGAGTCACTTCGAGCACGCGACGTGCGGCCCTTGGCTGGTCGAAGCGTACTGGCAAGTCTCGTACTCAGGACTTCAAGGAGGACTCGATCGTTCCAACATAAGTTCTCCTTCTCATTGTTTATAGCTCTTTGCTCACAGGCGTTCTACATTCTAGTCCTTTTGAGACACATAGGATCAACCGCCCAAGTACCGCGTGTACCGGTACCTGTAGCATGTCAACCTTGCTCTTTTTCTATTCCGGGTTTTTGTGTGAATGTTACCTCTCTCTCTCCACTTCGCAAAAGCTGGAAGCATCCGCGCTCGTATGTTCGACAAGACTTGGGAGCCGCCAGCTTGTAGTGCCCCATCCTGGACAAAGCGTCATCAACAGCCTGTATTAGAAGGGCGTATCGATAGATAGACAGATTCATTTATTTGTAGCAGCACTGAGGCCAAGGACTATCATAGGTTATGTGTCACTCTTATGGTGATGCGACAATACAAAGGGATACATGAGAGAAACGGTCAGAAATGTTGAGACAGCGCGAAAAAGGAGGAGAGCTCAAGTGTGATGGGCTGATGTAATATATGGCATTGAGGGCATGCACCCATGGCCTTCAGAGACCTGCGGAACGTCATTGCCAACATTTGCCTCCATCTCTGTGTGACAGGCGAAAAAAATCAGTCTATCGCGAGCAAGCAAGGCAGAAGGCAGGAGGAGCTCCGGTGTCGTGACGAGTGAACGGAAACGGAGACTCACGACCGTCCTCCTCGATGTCCACCACCTCGACCTCGCTGAGCGCGAACCAGTGCCTCGGCTCGTACACCCGCCCGCCCTTCTGAATCTTCACGAAAATGCAGTACCCGCCGTTGTACAAGAATGCACCCAGGTACTTCACCTGCTGCACCGGATGCTAGACGACGTCCAGGGCACCCGCGAACAAGCACGGTCCAAGCGACGACACAGAGTCTGTCGTCAAGTAAACTAGCCGCGGGCCCGGCGCTGGAGCAGGGACAGGAACGGGGGCCGGCGCGGTACTAGGCGGCTGGACGTGGGCACAGAGTACACCGCCGAGCATGAGGACGTGGACACCGGACCCGATTGCCTATGGGAAGACGAGGTGTACACTGACGACGGGTTCGACGACGCCGCAGAGGGCTGTGCGGCAACAGAGGCGGCAACAGAGGCTATCGAAGAGGGAGAGGGGAGCGGAGGGTTCATGAAAACGAGCCGCGAGTGGATGAAGGCCGAGCGGAGGTTGTGCGCCTCCGTCTCGCTCGCGCGGTTCACGCGACTCATCATCTCGCGCATAGCCTCCAGCACGAGGTTATCTCCCGAGCGGTCCGTCATATTGGGTTCAGCAAGGGTACCCTTCTCGTCTTCCGACACGCTTTGAGCATGGCGCTTGTCCTTGAACTGGTCGACCAAGAGGGACTACTTGCATACTTGCTGCCCGGGCTTGATGAGGTAGTCGGTGAGCTCGAGCTTGTGCCTGGTCCACCACACTCTCCGCTCTGACGCCGGAAGAGCAGATGTCACCGATGACGGGCTGAAGCTGGCTTCGCGCCGTGGCGTCTGGGAGACTCGACGCAAAAGAGGGACAGCCTATGGGAGTCGAATGGCGCCGCTCTGCAATCGTCGCGAACGGTTCGAGAAACGGGGCATCCTCCATTTTCGTTGAGGTGGGAGAGGTGGGTGAGAGATCAAGTTCCTCTTCGGTTTCGTCCGGGCGCGAGTCAGGAGAAACGTTCGAGGCGAGAAGTGCGCGTCGCTGCTTATACGCATCCCAGGCTGAAGGGGACCGCTTTTGAATGCGTCGCACAAGACTTTGCTAGATGACGGATGCTAGGCACCGCTAGCGTCGCGCAGTGGTGTAGATATGGTGGCGACGACAAAGTAGGCTTCTTGCCCATGGGAACGCCGATGGTCACCGTGCTCGTCCGCCAACCCTCTCGCTCATCGATTGCAGAGCACGGTGGTGGTATCTGGGGAACCTCTAATTTTTTCTTGCGCGGTTTGGGGAGGCGCGGAGGGACACGACACTTGAAGTTCGCGACGACCTCGGGCGGTGAGTGGCGGTTGAGAGTCGGGTCGCTAGGGAAGCGTGAATTAGATGAGTGTCAAAAGCGGGAATACGGCGGGCATGAAATCACAGCGTCGGGCCACCTATCGCCGGTCCATGTTTCGGGGATTGACCTTACGCATCAAGCCATAAACCTGAGGCATGCGAGAAAAAGTGTCAGTGTTGCGGGCAACCACGACAAGCACCAGAGAACTGAGTAGAAAGGAAAGAAGGGAATACTTACTTTTAATTACCAAGAGAAAGAAGCAAAGCGCGACTGGCGGTAAACGCTGGGCAGAACATTGAGCACGAGTTGCTCTGGACGTTCTACAATTGTGCTCTCCTGCGAGATCCCAGCGGATCATGTGGTGATTCTCTGGACGTTCAAGGAGGCTAAACGCGCCGTTAGTTTGGACGAAGCGCGAGGTGGACACGTCAGATGGACGTACGTGTAGAACTTGGTGAGGAAAGTTACTTGAGGTTTCGCGGGCTGCTGATGGGACGCGTCATCTGGTTTTGGTACGGAGGGATGGTCCTCCTTGGGGGACCGAGAATCGCGAGGTGACAGGTGCGAGGACGCGTCGGTCACGGACTGGCCCGCTGAGATGGAGTGCTGAGAGGTGTTGCGGCTAGCGAACAGCGCCGAAAACCCGGTCGAGATCAAGGGAGGAGAGGTAGCGTCTTCGGCGTGCGGAGTAGGCGGTTCGGGCTGGGTGCAGCGCGCGCACATGCGGTGAAGACCGTCGAGATGTCGTCGGGATGCCAAGTTTCCCACAGCGTTTTGACCGCTTGATCTGAATCGCATGCATCCTTGAGCCTGAGGAAACGCATATATGTAGGAGGTGGGGCACAGCATCCGATTGTGGCAAGGCACGACCAGCCCCGCGAAGAGCTCAAGCCGTTGAACTATACGGAGAAGGCGATACTTACCAACAAGTTATGCGGCACAGTTTTCCTCTGCGACTCCCGAAGAGTGTTGGCGAGTGGTGTCGATTGGGGAGGGCCTTTCAGGCGTTCATGATCGCAAATGGGAGGGGGTGGATGATTTGGAGAGATATTGAGGAGACGGAAGAGGCAGGAGTGTGGAGATAGACTGTGGGATAGGCGTCTGTACAGCCATCGGCAGATCCGCATTCGTTCAAGTAGCGTCATCTTGATATACAAGCGCTCACCGTACCGTTTTAGATTGAGCAATCGCAAGCCAACGGTCATGATATATTCACTAGCTATGCGAGATTATCAACCAATTAATATAGTCGTTGTGAGCATGTGTGGGGTAAGAAAATATATTGTGTCTTCTATTGGCGTATATTGATTCCTATCTTACGATCTTCTACTAAGGCAGTGGGAAGTAGAGGGTAACGTACGGCGCAGTAAGGCGTAACGGTATAAGTATGGTACAGCAGAGTGTAATAATGCTGATTGTTAGAGTGCAATATAGTAAATGCTGTGACATTGATGTCTCGCTGTGGATGCGCTACCCAACTAAATGAACAGACGTGTGTTTGTAACCAAAGGATGTCAAAGCAGCATAGCGTTGATGGCAGCGACAGTCCAAAGGTCAAGCAACGACAAACACAAATAGAATGCAAACAGAACAGCAAACAGAGAAATACTGCAAACTCAGATCTAGAGCGAAAGGGCGCATTCCGAATGAAACCGATCAATGGTCACTGGTTACAACGTGCCTGAGCGGCCGCGAAGGTTAGCATCGACGTCACACTAGCGGACGGAGCGAACGTACGAGTAGCAAAGAGTGCGCGCGAGATACTGGTGGGAATGCGTAAGGATTGGTATCTTGGAAGTTGGAGATGAACGGAGCGTACCTGCTGATCGGATCTGCTGATCGGGCATGCACACGCGCACAAGCTAACAATGAAACCGTCAGAGACTTGACGTTGTCGCGAGGAACTGAGTAACGCACCCTTGTGGATAACCCGAGCTCAGGCATCTCCATTGGAGGCATCCGCGGCGTCGGGACTGTTGAGTGTGACGCCGTCTTCCGCCCCACTTGCATCGTCCAACTCGATGGCCTCGGGGTCAGCCTCCACCGCCTGTCGCCGCCGGATCATTGCCATCCCTAACTTGAAGGCACCGCCTCCTCCGACAACCAAGAGAAAGACAGTGGTCGCGCTGTCTTTGAGGGTGAAGTTCAATATGTTGATGTTCGTGGTCATGGCAGAGGGTACAAAGTCTGAGTGAGGGCTGGATGGTGCAGAAGGGGACGTGATGATGGGGAAGGAAAGAGAATGCGCGTTCTCTCTGGCGCCGTCAGCAGCCTCCAGCCAGAGTGTTCGAGCTCCGCTAAATGTTATCCCATGGGCTCAACGGACAAACGAGTGTACGCTCTGCGCTAACAGGTAGATCGCTCGACCTTACCAGCCATTTGGGTGCAGTACGATATGGTTTCCTTTTTTGAACAACAAAATTTGCCTTACATAATGGCCGATCGTCCCCATGCTAGCGAACCGGTGGATGCCGAGTGACTGGCGGAGTTGCATGTCGGAGCGCCGGCATCAGGGAACCGGCCCGTGAGCGCTCACCGCGGTAAGCGATTGCGCAGGTGTCTCAATATTGAGAATCCAAGTCTTCCTGAGAATGCGGGTGTCCCTCACCTGTGTTTGGAAGCTGATCACTCGGCAGAGACGCTCAGCCGGCGAGAGGGGATGGCAGTGAAGTCAGGCCAATCTGATGATTAGGAGCAGTATAGCAAAGGAGGAAACGTGGTACATTGCTAGCCTTCAACGAAGTGCACACCCGCTTCCAGTCTCGCCCAAAAAGCGCACTCTCCGCTCGACCACGTCGGTAGGAGGATGAGAGGGCGGTGAAGATGTCCGAACATACCGGAACGCCACATGTAGACGCCAGGATGCGCTGGCAGGCGCTGGCATCGTTTCTTGATTTCATCCATGTAAGTACAGTACTTACACCCCGCCAGCCGTAGGCAAGGGGCGGAGCAAGCAAGAGGAACAACAAGCTTAAGGACAGGCAACAGGAAGATGCTGAGCGACCCAAGGGTTCGCACGGCAATCAGGCTCCGTAAGTCTGCTGTCTTGGCGCATATATGTGCCCATATGTGGCCATGTCGCATTATTCTTATTTTACCTCCTTCATTCAGGTTTGTGGGCAGCATCCCTCGACACTGTGACCCGCACCCGCAAAAACCGGATGCGATGCCCATCGGGCGGATCGGGAGGCGCCTGATCCAGATCGAGAGGCGACATCGCTCATCTCCTCATCCTGCCCCTCCTTAGTCCGTCCTTCCTCTCAGGCCTCCTCCTCCACCCTGTGCCACGTCATTCTCGACAGGTCCACCCTCGTTCCGACAGCTATCCTCACCCTCCCAGGCGCCATCTGACCGCCACCGCGACTCCCAGTCTGACTGCCACCGCGATGCCGACCACCACTCCTCCGACCACCGTCCCTCGTACTCCGACTCTTCGTCCTCTGATCGTAGCCCGTCCGGCAATCATCTATCATCGTCCGACTGTCACCCTTCCGAGTTGTCCGACAATACGACGCCACGCAATGCTCCACCCATGTCCACAAAGCGCTTCGACGGCACCTCCACAGCCCTCAAGGGCTTCGTAGTCAATGACCCGAAGATACCGATCAAGGGATTCGTCCATGAAGTCCTCCGCCGGTCCCGGACCTCGACTGGAGACCGGAGCGCTTCAAACTGCCCTTTGCTATCTTGAAGCCGTCCGGTCCAATTGCAAGGTTCCGGAGGTACTCCGAACGGAGAAGACGCCGACGTCCGAGTGTATGGAAGCGCCAGAGCCCCGAATTGTTCAAGGGGTCTTCGAGATCGAAGCCCTCGACGCTCCAGCCGACTCTACGAACACTTCCGACCAGACCACCGGTTCAACGCTCCAGACGATACGCATCGGCGACACCGTTTTGGTAAGCGATATCGATGTCAACGTCTCCTGGTTGGCTACAGCAGCCAGCTGTGGCAAGGATGAGTCTTCTCTCCCGCCCCTCCCTCTCCCCTCTGTTGCCCGCGTAGGACATTCCTCGCGTGCCTCATCTTGGCATCCAAGTTCATGCAGGATCGCTCCTACTCCGACCGGGCTTGGGCTAATCTCCCCCCGGGAAATTGGCCGGTGCGAGCGCGCTCTCGGTGACGCATTGGAATGGCGACTCTGGGTTGGCAAGATTCCTGCATCATCGACGTCGACATCTGGAATGAGCAGTGGTAGGACAGTCACACGGAGCAGGAGCGATGGCGACGCGTCACGCTGCCGACTTCGTTCTTGTACCACTCCGTCTACTGCGGTGTGGGCGGCCCCTCTGGCTGCGGCCACTGCTACCTCGTCTGCCCGCTCCTTCGTCAGTCTTCCGCCTCTGGTGTTGGACGGGTGGTCTTTCGCGCAGCGCGACTGTACCTGCTATTGGGGCCAACTGTGGTTCTACTGTCGTGGATCCTTTCTTCGTTCCTACTTCCGACGGCGCCCGATACTGCTACGAGGCGAGAGAGGCACCTGGCCCGGGCTACGACGCCACGTCCAGATGGACGTGGAGCCCCAAGGCGAGGTGTCGCCATTGGCTTTCACGCCTTCCTCTCGTACTCGCCCATGTCGTCTACTTCGTCGTCGTCAGACGGTTCTGAAGACAGGACCATTCAGATGTCGATGTTCTTGGATCTTCCTACGCCCGCGATGCCAACTTTTGGCAACAATCCTGGGCCTTGGGTTGCAAGCGCGTTCACTTACACCCCTGCGGATCCCGCAAATCCCCACGGTTCCTTTGGTCCGATTAATGCGTATACTTCCTACTTCAATCCCTCGAATCGACATGGAGGCTACGGAGGCATCTATTGGGTCGAGGCTGGCGGCGTTCAACTCGACTGGTACAAAGCAGGTTTCTCATACGTTACCATCGGTTGCGGAGGTTTTCTCTAATCCTGGCATGTTCGAGAATGAGACTCAATAGCGGCGTTGTTGTCTCCCTAGTCCCCTGCGGGAAAGGGAGAGAGGAGGTCGACTTTATCTTACTGGTTTGGATCTCATCCTTTCTCCCACCTTTCTTACCTGAACGGTTTACCTTCCGTATCGATGCCCCTGTCTTCATTTGCAACATATTGTCGCTCCCTGCTTTCCGTCGTCTTTTCCTTTGGTGGTTTGGCGTCGTGGATAGCCCATTGTCGTTGTTGGCTCGTGATACTCTCGGTGACTGCCTCTTCTCTTCTTACTACGATTACGTTTGCGTTGCCTGCCCTGATACCTGTAGTGTGTTCTCCATCTTATGTTCAATTTCCTTTGCTGACATTGTACTCTCACCCCTGTACATAGATACGGTCTCCTTCCTTCATGCACCATACCAGCACGTATGCGCACTCGCATTATCCTCGGCGGCTCCCGCGCACCCGCGGTGTAGGAGTGCAGGATTGATTGATATCTCCCGAGGCCGTATATCCATAGATCGTGGATCCGTGGTGCGCTGTTGGGCCTGGGCAGGACCTCGATGACCTCTACATCGTGTTCGTCTTCTCCCATGGATCCCGGTGGTGGCGGCGGCGGCGGCGGTGCCTGGTCGCGCTGCATGCGCTCCTTCTCGGCGACGAAGACGAGGGGCGGGGCGCGTCGTACGGCGGAACCTTGGTGTTAGAGGTCGGACATGGATGTCTGTACGTCTATGTGTGCGTGGCAAGTACTCGACGAATGCGCTGGCTGCAACTCCAGGCATGAGGGTACCCGCTTATACTGCGCGCGGCAGGGTATAGGCGAGGGCAGGTAGATGTTTCTATTTGACGGCGGCGGCCGCGCGAGCCCCGACGTCCTCGCGCGACATGGACGAGGCGCGCCAAGCTCCTCCCGTCCGGCTGGCCGTTCGGGAAGCCTCAGCCAACTCGGGTCACCGATCCAAAACCGAGTATACGCCACGGGACTCCGAGCAGGCCGTCCGCTCCCTCGCGTTTTGACTTTGGACTGCGAACCGCGAGGGCCCGGGGCGAACGGCGAACGGCGAACGGCGAACGGCGAAACCGTGGAAGTTTGAACTTTGCCGGACTGGGATCCCGGGGAACCAGGCTGGACCAGCCGAAGCTGGGATAAGCTTAGCAAGTCCTCTCTCGTTTTGGCGTCATCGTGGCGAGAGCTGATAACTATACATGTTATCCGTGCGTCTCGACTTACTCATAGGTTATAGGGTTTCCCAGACTACTACTTAATGTCCTTGGCGCGTTCCACGTGTAATGACGATGTCCCTGCGATTCCTTGTTTTCGAAACGCGTCAGAGCTGATCTATGCGTGGCTGGTCACGAAATGTACGAAAACAAACAATGTAAACTATTGGACTGTGGTCCTTCACGTCGAAACCGTGGACTGGACTGTGGTCCTTTGCTTCGGCTGCAGCACGTTAAGCCCACGCGCCACTTTCGACAGGTCCACCCTGCTCGACAGCTATCCTCACCTCCCAGGCGCCTATCTCGACCGCCACCGCGACTTCAGTCTGACCACCGCGATGTCACTTCACCACTCCGGACCACCGCCTCGTAGTATTTCCGACTTCGCCTCTTCGGTCGTAGCCCGCCCGCACCATTTCATCGCCCGATTGTCACCTTTCCGAGTTGTCCGACAATACGACGCCACGCAATGCTCCACCCATGTCCACAAAGCGCCGACGGCACCTCCACAGCTCCCTCATGGCTTCGTAGTCAATGACCCAAGATACCGATCAAGGGATTCGCTCCATGAAGTCCTCCCGCCGTCCCGACCTACTGGAGACCGAGCGCCAAACTGCCCTTGTTATTTCTGAAGGCCGCCCGGGTTCAATTGCCAGGCGTTCCGAGGTACCAACGGAGAAGACGCCACGCCCGAGTGTACGGAAGCGCCCAGAGCCCCCATCACCACCTGGCGGGCTCCGAGATCGGGCTCTCGACGCCCAGCCGACTTCTACCAACACTTCCGACTGCATTCACCGGCTCAACGCCTCCAGACGACACGCGACGGGCGCACAACTGTTGTAGCGCAGACGATGTCAACGCTCGGTTGGCTACAGCAGCCAGCTGTGGCAGTGCGATGAAGTCTTCTCCCGCCTCCCTTCTCTGTTGCCCGCTATTCTCACAAGGCTCTCATCTTGGCATCCGTTCATGCAGGATCGCTCCTACCCGACCGCTTGGGCTAATCTCCCCGAAATTGGCCGCAGGCGAGCGTTCTCGTGACGCATTGAAATGGCGACTTCTAAGTTGGCAAGATTCCTGCATCATCGACGCTCTTCCATTATCTCGAATGAGCAGTGGTATGGTTGTGTCACACGGAGCAGCGTGTAGGAGCGACGGCGACGCCGCCACGCTACGACTGCGCCTGCACTACCCCCGCTCTGACCGTGGTGTGGGGCGGTTCCTCCCGGCTGGGCGCCGCCATTGCCACCGCTACTCGCCCGGCCTTCGCCAGTCTTTCCGCCTTCTGGTGTTGGACGGGTGGTCTTTTCGCGCGAGCGACCGTATTCGCTATTGGGGCCAATCAGGCCCTGCATCGTCGCGGGATCCTTTCGCTCCTGCCTCCGACGGGCGCCCGATACTGCTGCTACGCAGGCGAGAGGCACCTGCCTGGCTACTTACCGCCACGTGCTCCAGAGCGGATCGCGGAGCCTCACGAGGTGTCGCCATTGGCTTTACGCCTTCCTCGCACGCCCCATGTCGTTTACTTCGCTGCCGCTGAGATTTTGGTTCTGAAGACAGGACCATTCAGATGTCGATGTTTGGATTCTCTTGAATGCCACATGCCAACTTTCTTTGGCATATCAATCCTGGGGCCTTAAGGCTGCAAGCGCTGCTCACTTACAATTTCTGGGCGGATCCCGGCAAACTTGGTCGTTCCTTTGTCCGATTAATGCGTATACTTCCTACTTCAATCCCGAATCGACATGGAGGCTACGTGGAGGCATCTATTGGGTCGAGGCTGGCGGCTGCTTCAACTCGACTGGTACAGCAGGTTTCTCATACGCAACATCGGTTGCGGAGGTTTTCTAATCCTGGCATGTTCGGAGAATGAGACTCATTGAAGCGGGCAAGAAGAAAATCTCCCTAGTCTCCTGCGGGGAAAGGAGAGAGGAGGTCGACTTTTATCTACTGGTTTGGACTCATCCTTTCTCCCACCTTCTTGCCCTGAACGTGTTTACCTCCGTATCGATGCTCTGTCTTCATTTAAAACATGGCTGTCGCTCCCCAAGCTTTCCGTCGTCTTTTCCTTTGGTGGTTTGGCGTCGGATACAGCCCATTGTCGTTGTTGGCTCGTGATACTCTCGGTGACCGCCTCTTCTTCTTTACTACGATTGCTGCTTGTGTTGCCTGCCCTGATACTCGTAGTGTGTTCTCCATCTTATGTTCAATTTTTGCTGACATTGTACTTCCTCACCCCTGTACATAGATACGGTCTTCTTCCCCTTTCATGCACCATACCAGCAACGTATGCGCACTTCGCGACATCTCGGTGCTCTCGCGCACCCGGCGGTGTAGAGTGCAGGATTGATTGATATCTCCCGAGTACCGTATATCCATAGATCGTGGATCCGTGGTGCGCTGTTGGGCCTGGGCAGGACCTTCGATGACCCTACATCGTGCTCTCCGTCTTCTCCCATGGATCCCGCGGTGGTGGCGGCGGCGGCGGCGGTGCCTGGTCGCGCTGCATGCGCTCTTCTCGGCGACGAAGACGAGGCGGGCGCGTCGCGACGGCGGAACCTTGGTGTTAGGAGGTCGACATGGATGCCCGTGGCCGCCCATGTGTGCGTGGCAGTACTCGACGCAAATGCGCTGCTGGGCAACTCCAGGCATGAGGGTACCTCGCCGCTTATACCGCCGGTGCGCGCGGCAGGGTATATAGGCGAAGGGCAGGTAGATGTTTCTATTTGACGGCGCGTCGCGCGAGCCTCGACGTCCTCGCGCGACATGGACGAGGCGCGCCAAGCCCTCCCGTCCGGCTGGCTGTTCGGGAAGCCTCAGCCAACCCGGGTCACCGATCCAAAACCGAGTATACGCCACGGGATGGAGCAGCGTCCGCCCCTCGCGTTTTGACTTTGGACTGCGAACCGCGAGGGCCCGCGAACGGCGAACGGCGATGAACGGCGAACGGCGAAACCGTGGAAGTTTGAACTTTGCCGACTGGGATCCCGGGGGAACCAGGCTGGACCCAGCCGAAGCTGGGATAAGCTAGCAAGTCCTTCTCTCGTTTTATGTCATCGTGGCGAGCTGATAATCATACATGTTATCCGTGCGTCTCTCGACTTCTTCTTACTCATAGGGTTATAGGGTTTCCCAGACCACTACTTAATGTCCTTGGCGCGCGTTCCACACGACGATGTCCCCGCGATTCCTGCTTCGAAACGCGTCAGAGCTGATCTTGGCGCGTATTGGTCACGAACGTACGTGAAAACAAACAATGTAAACCATTGACCGTGGTCCTCTCACGTCGTGAAACCGTGGACTGGACTGGTGATCCTTTGCTCGCTGCAGCACGTTGCTAATTGGCAAATAAACAAACACGTTGAATTAATGGCATTGGGCAACCTTGGGAAACTCAGAGCGAGCCCCAAGGCAGAAGAGCGAGCCCATTTGGTTTTTGTGGTGTTCCAAGAGATCGTCATCGCAGAATTATCACCCCAAACTGCGCCCGATTGTCAAATGTCTGGCCGCTCAAGGGGTGGAGCACATTCTTTACGCCAGGCTAGCGGTAACGACGAGCCCCAAAGCCTCCGACCTCGCGGCAATGAGGGGAAGCAATTTCGGGAGAAGCTGGCCCGGCGTAATGTCGAACGGCGAGTTCTCTGCGAACCATCTTCGTGTCCTTGATAAGAGCTATCGATACAACAAGCACAAGCACATGACTAGACATCCGTGGGCTTCAGAAACCTACAAACCGCGACCCGCCAGACTCATCAGCACCAATACACTCACACCGAAAACGGAGTTGACGATAGTAAGTGACGCAAATCGTTCGGCGCGAAGCCCATGCACTGGTTTCCGACGTCCCACACCAAGTAGTAGTGCTTGAGCACGGACCCGCCGACGAGGTCGAGCCCGTCGAACAAGTTGATGAGCGTCTGGCACATGCTCAGGTCGCTTGAACGGCCCGACGTTGAGCTCCGTGCTGGGGATCGTGAGCGTGAACGGCTCGCCGTCTTGCGCCGCGATGTCGATGACCGCGGGCAGGTCGCCGATCTTATCGCAGGGCAGGCCGTACGCGCCGGGCTCCGCGTCGAACGGCTGGATGTCCGCGGAGATGAGCGCGTACATGGCCTCGGCGATCTGCGTGGAGAAGAGGACGTTGGAGGTGAGTCGAACATGATGTCGCGCGACTGGTTGAGCACGGTTGTCGTCTGGCCGTTGACAATGATGGACATCGAGGACACAACCTAGTCGCCCTGGCTGTTCTGGTCCGCCCAGACGAGGCCGCCGGTGAACTTGCTGTCGTCAACGCCGCCGATGATCAGCTCGGCGTTGCTGACCGTGTGCGGGGTCAGGAACATGCTGAAGAGGGCTGTGACACGGTCGAATCAGACATGCGGCTGCTATCGCATCCAGCGAACCAAGACCGGGACTGACCATTGAGACCCTGGTCATTCAGCGCTGCGAAGAAGCCCTCCGCTTGCGAACCCATGCCCTGGATCCCGAGGAAAGGGTCGACATTGAACGCAGCCGTCTGGTCGATGATCGTGAAGAGCGACACCTTGTCCAAGGTGATGCCGCCGACGGTGACCGAGTGGGTCGCGCTCTGGAGTGAGGACGTAGTTTTTGTCGACGACGGGGTCCACGCCGACGCCGGTGGCGAAGGGGAGAGTGTCCTTGCGAGTGCCCCTCGTGAAGGTGGAGCTCTTGGTGGAGCTCTTGGACGGGTTGAACTTGCCTGTCTGGGTGCAGGACTTGCACCCGGTCTCCGCGAACTCGAGGGTCTGCGAGCCGGTGTCGAAGACGACGCTGACCAGCGGGAAGGGGTGCCCACTGCGTTGCAGTAGACGACGGATTAACTTCTCGCAGCTGTGCATGACGATGACGACGATCGCACCAGATATGTTGCCAAACCACTGCAGGTCCGTCCCAAGGAAGAGGTCATCCAAAGGGACGCTGATTGCGTCGAGGGCGCGCGTGCAGATGCCAGATATGTGACCGTTTGGGGCTTTCGCGCCTGGAGCTGCACGGGCACAGGCTTGGGGGTCGCGTAGACCGCCGAGGATGTGGAGAGGGCGAGAACGCCGAGGGTGAGAGCAGAGCGCATCTTGAGATAGTGAGACGCCGAAGTGCTCACACAGACGACCTGTGGAGTGGGAGGGAACGAGGAGGGTGGTCGGAGGTCGCAATAGCCTTCGTGGCTTCTTATACATCGTGAGTGCGGTGTATCTGCCTGAGAGACGCGAGTAGGAGAGGCGGGGGTTGCGAGTCTTGCGGGATACAGGGGGGGGGGCCGACCAAACACAAATTAAGCAGCACGACACTTACCTGGGTTGCCAACGATCCTCTCACTCTGGTCCCAAACAGAGGTAAACCGCCGGATTCCCATCCACCTCCCCGCCCCTATCCCACTGAAGCCCGACCGGCGAAGGCCACAGAGTGTAGCGAGGGAAATCGACATCCCCGGCTGGACAGAAGAGAAGAGAACACAGTGACGGGCAGGATCCGTCCTACCCCGCTTCGAGTTGACAGGCAATTGCGCACTGGGCCGGCGGGACGAGCATCTTCGCCTCACCGAAGACGTCGTCGTACTCGATCTCTCCCTCGCGAGAACCGCGAAACGTGCGGCCGGTGACGAGGATCACCACCCAGACCATGTGCAGCAGGACACTGATATCGCACACCTGTAAATAGTGTCAAACAGTTGTTGGCACGAGCACAAGCCCTGAGATCGAGGTTAAAAGCCGGCAGGCAAAAGGTGATGGGGGACGGAAGACGGAAGATGGAGAATGAATGAGAGACTGGATGGACGTACTAGGTGGGAAGGCGACGACGTGGCCCTCCCAGGGGCCAAAGGTGATCACGGCGTGCTGGATATAGCGGAAGAAGGAGCCACAGAGGGGCAGTTCACGTCGACGCAGATGGGCTCGAGGTGTCGGAGGTGTCAAAAGCCTTGGCACGTATGGACTGGTGTCGTCTCGAGCATCCTAGGCAGAGAGGATGAGTTGGGAAAGGGGGAGGCCCATAGGAGAGGGCGTGGACGAGACGATGGGAGATATGGGCAAGTTGGTTGCTCCTACGAAGCTGGTGAAGTAGTACTGTAGTAGATCGTGAGCACCAGCGCGAGAGGAAGTTGGTATACATAACGTAATATGGTTGTAATAGTATGCCAGCTGGTCGGAACTATCCGAACGACCGCCCATGAACGCTTATCGCCGTAGGCGTCCACCACTTCCCGTCGAGGTAGACAAGCCGACCGGACAATTAGGAGCAGTGTAGCAGAGCAGGAAATATGGTAGATTGCTAGCTATCGGGCGGCGGGAGGATGAGGGGCCAGAAGTGAACGAACTGCTCAGGACGGCCGCAGTCCGAACATGCCGGAACATAGACGCCAAGATGTCAATGCGTTGGCATCATTTCCTGATTTCATCCATGTACACCCCGCCAGCCGTAGTACTAGTCAGGGACAGGAACAGCGGCAGTACCCATCCTCCTCTGGTACAGAACTACCAAGCCAGGTCTACACAGCATACTAAGCCGGTCTTGTCCCTCCGCCGACGCTCTTGTGGCGTGAGCGCGCCAGGTCCTGGTGTTCCCACTGAAACTAATGTTAGCACCGCAGTGTCTTCGATTGGCAGAGCGGCGAGCCCGGCTCAGGGTGAAACAAAGCGGGCGGGTCTTCGAAACCAAATCACAGCGTACGGGGTGACCTCCTACGTCGTCTCTTTAGCTGGGAATATCGAATGCGATGCCTTCGGTCGATGTTCAAATCATTTGATCGAGCGCGCATAGGGGCCTGCTGGACCATATTCAAACGATTGTGAGGTGCTCATGGACAGAGAAAGGGAGGAGGCGGTGTGTGAGCGGTTCTGGATGAACAGATGGTGATGGGAGGATCAGGACCGAGTCGGAGTCGGAGCGACGGGGCGTGTTTGTACATATTTGTACCGGTGCCAGCATAAGCTGTTCAACACCCTCTCACCTCCTTTCCCATCGTCCTCATCGTCCTCGACGTCCTCCCCGACCCTTCGTCCCCGTCGCGAGCCGTCTTTCACCGACTTTGTCATTCCCTAGACCGGCAGGCTCCGCTGGTCTTGTCTAGACATCGTTGCACGCACCCCGGAACGTGCTGCTTGATTCTAGCCACCTCCGACTCGACGTCGACTTGCAGTCCTTCGCCCCTTAGCTCTTTCAACAAAACATGTCTAGTCTCGCCCCTCCCAGCCCCAGCGTGTCCCCCGCTCCTGGCGGCAGGTCTCCCAACTTCCGTGCCTCCATGGGCCCTACTTCCGCTCGTCCTGTTGGTATACAGGGCGGTCTTTCGCCCGCTTCCCCTCGCCCTGGTGCGACCAACGGTGGCGTGCGCCCCACAAGCGAGCTTTTGGGCAGCGCGGGCATGTTCCAGACCCCAGAGGGTGAGTAATCGCTTTAGATCCTGTTCGGTACCATATCAGGTTGGCTATGGACCACCCACGAACCACCACATTGGTGGGCTACGGGCCATCGACGAAAATCGTTCTAATCCTTCGATGTCCGGGGGAAGACTAGAGCGATTTGGCGGGTGGACATGTTTCTTTTACCTATATCCCGTGCTGTTGTAGGGCAGATCTGCTACAGTTCACGAAGCGGGCAGCATGGCTTCCAGCTATGACGCCTTCTCTCTTCTTGCCGAACGGGAGGTCGCCTATCTGTTTGTGGTCCGAAGACTCATCCATTTTGCAGCCGAAGCTATCGACCAGTGGTTCGAGACTTTCCAGAACTACGAGGTGACGCTGGTGAGTACTCAGCAACCACTGTCTGCGCCGCAAGTCTGACGATCCCTCCCTTCTATCTTGATCATGTAGGAAGAAATGGCTGCTGCCTCTCTTGACGTCAATTTCAAGGAGGAACTGAGTGCCATCGAGCAATGTGAGCTATTTTGCTCGTGACGTGTACTTGATCCTAAGGCTGCTTTCAGGGTTCAAGGTTCTCTCCGAAGCTGAGCGCACAGCCGCTCTTTACAGTCTTTTGCAACATTCTACGCAAGTTCAGATTCGATTCTTTATCACCGTCCTCCAGCAAATGGCCCGGTCCGACCCCATGACCGCCCTCCTTTCGCCTGCGATGGGAGGCTCGATGCAGAGCCAGATGGAGGCCAAGCTCGCGAGCATGAGCCTGAAGTCGCCTGGCTTAAAGTCGAACCTACCAGGGTCGCCGACCACGCGCAACTTCTCTGGTTCAGCCATCGGTGGCAGCAGCTTCCTTTCGCCCGAGTCCGCCAACAACGCCGGCGAGGCTGCCGCTACCCTTGCCCAGCAGCGCGCGAAGCTCAAGGCGACCAATGCTGCCCATCGCATCTCCGCCCCTGTGCTCTCCTCCACTCTCGGAGCCGACCGCAACACGTGGGGCACCGGCTCCAACCAACTTGGACAGGTCGATGAGCGTTCGTCGTCCCCCGCGCAGGAGATCACCATCTCGCCGAACCCGGTGTCGCGCCCGAAGAGCACCGACTTCTCCGGTCTCGCGAACGCCCTCAAGTCGCCGCGAGGCGACGAAGGTGACCAGCTCTCCCCCATGCCGAGTGGCAGCTGGGCGAGCATGGTGAACACGCCCCTTATCCCGATCTTCAAGGACACTCGCAACCCTGGCCAGAGCCTCGACGCCGCCGCCCAAAAGCTCAACGACTGGAATGCGAGCGGAGGCGCTGCGGTCCCCCTCATCTCAGACCCTCCGAAGAAGTTCAACCGTCTCTCGAAGGGCGCACAGGGCACCAACGACGGCGAGGACAACCAGGGCCACAGCGGCGGGAACCAGCGCAACGTCTCGGGCGGCTTGCGCTCCGCGAGCGGCAACGGCAACCTCAGCGCGTTCGGCGGCCAGGCTGGCTGGGGCGGTGCGCGCAGCCCTGCGCTTTCGAACACGTCGAACCGCTACAGCGACGACGGCAGCATGAACGGCCTCGGCATGGCCGGCTTCGGCATGGGCATGGGCAACCCTGGGCTTGCGGGCCTTGCTGGCACCGGCGGGTTCAACATGGCTGCGCTCGCCGCGGCGGGCATGGCGCCCGTGAGCCCGTTCAACAGCATGTTCAACGTGTCGAACCTGGCGGCGATGGGCCTGACTCCGGACCAGATGCTGGCGATGCAGATGGCGGCGGCAGGTCAGCTTGGGCAGCTCGGCCAGCCTGGCCTGAGTCCGTTCGGGATGGGGATGGGAATGGGGATGGGGAACAACGGGAACATGCGCGGGAACCGCGGGATGGGGGGTCGCGGGAACAGCGCGAAGTCGCCGGTGCCGCGGAGCGGCGAAAAGAAGGACGACGAGGACGTCGACCCGAAGCTGCTCGAGGACATACCTGGGTGGCTGCGGAGCCTGCGGCTCCACAAGTACACGCCGAACTTCGAGGGCATATCGTGGCGCGACATGGTGATGATGGACGAGGCCCAGCTTGAGGCGAAGGGCGTCGCGGCCCTGGGGGCGCGGAGGAAGATGCTCAAGACGTTCGAAGTCGTGCGCAAGAAGATGGGCATCGAGGGTCCGCCGGGCTCTGCTTGAAGCCGATAGCTTCGGGCTCGATACGCGTGTCGCCGCTGGTGCTGTGCGCGGTGTGTGTCTCACGGCGTCCCTGTCGTTCCTTGTCGGGGTTGCACGCACTGGGTGCTGACGCTTGCGGACATGCGTGTCGACGCACTTTGGCCCAAGGGGCCACGAAATATTTGTTCTTGGATTGCGTTTCTCGTTATTATTCATCTACTCCTGGCTAGGGTATCCGTATCCCCTCTATACCATATCACGTTTCCATCATCATCACCACCACCACCACCACCACCACCACCACCAACTCCTCCTATAGCGAATCCCGTATTATGGCGACAGCCAAATCAACTGTGTCACCCTGGATCGAGTGTATGTGTAGTTGTAATCTGATATGTCAATAGGAACACATACTCTATTTATGTATCCTTTCTTCATCGCTTTGTGCCTGCAACGCTTGTTCGTGAGGACATGCATGCATTGCCAGGTCTCGCTATCCATGGCCGTAAAATCTCTCTTGGTGCGTCATTCTTCGTCTCTTCAACGCCATTCAAGTGACTACCCGTGGTGGCTCGTACTCTTCTAATGTATAAGTACTTGAAGTATGTAGGATCTGTGTCTTAGAGTGATCTCGCCCACTGATCCCTCACGACGTCCGGTATTTTATCTGTCCAGGATTCCAAGGTTCTTTCACGGGCGCAATGACGACCACTCGCGCCTTTCCGGCCAGGGGCACGGCCCGTATCTTGACCACCCTTCCGGAACGGTACAAGCCTTCCACCACCCCCGCTTTTTCTCCTGGACCGTCACCGATAGCTCGTGGACAAGCCCCCCCAGTTCGAGCGCCTGACACTGAACTCCGGGCTCCTTCTCGCACTCGATGGCGAGTCTCTGCAGTCGACGTCCTGCATCCTTGCGGGCTGCGGCAATCGCTCGAGCGCAGTCGACATCGTCGGCTCCACAGGTGTAGACGTACAATGAGGTCAGATTGGGGCAGTGGCAGACGGACCCAGCTTCCGTGACCTCCGCGATGAACCCCGGGATGTATGTCTGCACATACGGCTGCCGGGCGAGGACGAGGCCCAGGGTGTGGATCGGGGGGATGACGGCCAAAAGCCTCTCGTTGGCCAGGTCCGTCCAGTTGTGTACCCAGAGTTCTTTGATGTTGGAGACCAGCTTGGCTCCGGCGAGGCTAGAGAAGAGCTCGACGAGTGTGTCCGTGACCCTGGTCCGGTCGTCGGCGGTCCACAGCCCGCTCTCCTCGTAGATTCCGAGGCTGAGTCTCCTCGTCCCGGTATCGTTAAGGAGCTCGAGGAAATAGAGGCTGGTATCGCTGGCGTCGTCGCCATTGTTGAATATAGGGTCTGGCAAGATGCGGAGTCGGGTGAGGTTTTGGGAAAAGTCAGGCGTGTACAGCACCCCGGCGATGGAGACCAACTCTTCTCGCGTCGTATACTTGAATTGGACGACGCAGGGGGAGGGGGATTTGATCATCGACAGCAATTCCACGACATCGGAAGCGTTGCGGTGCGCGGTGAGTTGACGGAGGTAGGGGAGTTTGACAATCGCATCCCGACCGCAATGCGCGGCACTACCTTCTTCGATCCCAAGGCAGAAGTAGAGCATCTCTAGCCTTGGCATGTTTGAAAGGACGGAGAGGACGGTGCGGAGCGGGTAATATCCGAAACCCGACACGCCAAAATAGGTTAGGTTTGGGAAGTGGTCTGTAGGAAGACAAAGAATCCCATGGAGGGATAGACGTTGCAGGCGCTGAACGAGCCCTCCGAAGTAGTCTTCACCGTTTCTATTCACGGCCCTCATGGAAGGATCAATCCGAGGACCGCCGTCGATAGCGAGATGGGTGAGATGTGGAGGTTGGGTAGGAAGGCTGTCGATGATTTCGTTCCATCCGATGTTGTCTACGTGCAGATATGCCTCCCGAACGCAACCACCGGACTCCCTGAGCGTGCGCATGGCTTCATCGCCGTAGGAGCGGCCCTCGCGTCGACTCCGAGCGTGTAATCGAAGAGGGATGCTCTTGGCAAGAGTCAAGCACCGCAAGCTGAAATCCTTCCTCCATCTCCTATCGAACACGACATCGCACCACAACGACGGCGTAGAGATCGCGAGGTTCCTCCACGAGCGACAAACCAAGGTAATAGGACGGAGCTTCTCGACGAGCACGAAAGATACACGTTCGTCATCAGACGAAAATGACGACAGTTGGTTCGTCGCAGACAGCGCAAACATTTCCGACAGGATCTCGCCAGGACAGCGATTGATAGGCACCGCTGTGTTGAGATATTGACGTATCACGGATGATGCCTCCGTGAGCAAGCCATCGAGGACTCGTAGCTTTAGGATCGATATGACCGAAGTCAGTTCGTCACCTCCGACATAGATTGAGGCTGAGGCTCACATTGTTAAGCCTCGTGGTATCTGAGGACCTGCAAGTTGGGTCATGGTCCGTTACACGACTAATTTTGCTCGAAAAGTCCTGACCTCCCGGGGATGTCTTGGGAGTAGTTCGCATGCTTGAGTCCCTCAATTAGAGATCGGACTGAATCGGTAGCATTGTTGACGTCTTGATTGGTGAAGTTATGAGACGACATGTTGGAAGAGGAGGATGTTGGACGAGGAGATGACTACAGAGTTTGCCTTCTGGAGAGACAGGGTGAAACTTGACGAGGACGGTATCTATGGGGGAGGATGGTGGACTCTCGTGAGTCATGGCAGCCTTCGAGTCGGTCCCGAGCCTTTCGAATTCGAAGCAGCGCCTAAGCGCTCATAAGTAGAACAAAAAGTGCACCCACAAAAACTAAATCGTGTCGGCGCAACATGAACTTGATATTGTGCGCCGCGATCTGCATTACTCGCACGATGACATGTATGAGATCCCGTGGTACATTTCAAGCCAGACTCGGAGGAATGATCCCAGGAAAGAACGCGTCCCCGCCCTTGTTCTTCTCATACCACTCCCGGTCGTGCGCAAGCAGCACACGCACCTTCGGAGCCGCCAACAGGCTCCCAACCCGTTTGATGTGTTCGATCGCCTTCTCCTTGTTCGCGTGCACACAGCGCTTGTGGCCGTCGGGGGTCACGATCTCCGCAACCTCCTTCTCTCCCGTCAGGAGCCGCATGTCGTGCGCGGTGTCGCCTCCCAAGTAGATCCACGACCCCGTCGCAGACGTCCGCGCGAGGATGTTGATATGACCCGCGAGGTGTCCCTCCGCGTCGATGATATACATACTGCCGTCGCCGAAATAGTCGTGGGCGCGGGGAAAGGGACCTATGGCGACGTTGAACTCCTCGTTGGTCAAGAAGCGCGAACGCTTCTCGTCGAGAGGAACTGTCGACGTAAGGATATCAGAGTCAGGGTTGCCGGGGAACCCCTTCTCGAGCAGTTCGCGCCCTCCCGGCCCGACCACAAACTTCGCGTTCGTGAAGGATTCAGGCCTCCCGATGCTAACAAGACCAAATCAGCTTCCGTCCACGAGTGATATTACGCGCATGAGATGAACAATTACTCACTGGTCAAAGTGCAAATGGCTCAATATGACGGTCTTAACGTCCTCCGGGTTGAACCCACCCTGCTTCAGCGACTCCTCGACGGTCTGCGGCACCTGGACCGCCATGTGGTTCTCAATCAGCCATTGTGTCCTGGGCGCCAGTGTCTCTGTCTCTCGTCGCAGTCCGAGGTCGAACAAGAGATGCTCGCCAGACTGCTTGTGGCGAAGAGAAAATGCGAGGGAAGGGACGACGCTGGTGTCTGCGGGCCCTGCTCCTTGGATGACGACAATCAACGGCATCGTGATGATCCCGGCCTCGAGGGCGGACACCTCGACATAGGCTTGGTTGGGCTGTGGCTCGGGGAGTTGGAACGACATATGGGTCGCTGAGGGTGGGTGATGAATGTTGGATCCAGATATCAGCTGCGGTTTCGCTTTTATCTTCTCTCAGGTCACGATCACCAGATCAGCGCCGCCCAAAGGAGCTTCATCGCATCTGATACAGTAATGCCAAGTCGAGAAGTTGTAGAGCGATCCGAGGCCGGTTAGACCGAGTTTGAGGGATCCGAGAGATCGACGTCCCAATGGCCTGTACATCGTGCTGTGGTACTCGGTTTGGTTGAACCACACCTTCCATTCGGGGTGATATCCTAACTACCTGACGGTGCGTCAGTACCACAGCCATAGGGAATGGTAGACAAGAGAACGCGAACTCCTCGAGATATACATGACAGGGACCAGAAGTTCATTGGCTGATGCGCCCAGAAGCAAGATCATCTGGATCCTGGAATGGCGATTGTTGACCGACTCTTCGAATGAGTAGACGATGTTCCCTTATAAACAAGTCGGGACGGTTACCGTCCGACATCGATAGTCTTCCAGCTCGTACAGCAATACATGAGGGTCGTAATGTACCAGAACGTGAGTAGCGGAGTGCATAACAGTAGGGACGTACGTAAAAGGAGCGTAGGCCAGGTCTCGCGGACGGAAATCTATAAAATCGTGAGCGTCGCCGGGATCCCTCAGCAACATTGGCCGACAGGGATGACCGTGAGGATACTTGTAAAGCGGCATAAAGCCAGACCCTGGAGGGGCAGAAGAGAGTAAGCGATATACGACGCGAAAGCGAAGCGAACAGACCACACATATTACAACCACGATCGGCAACAAACAGCGCGAGTGCGTGATCAAAGAGGAGCCGGCTTACGCAGCGCTCACGAGCACCACCGACTCCCGCACCTCGCCCGTCTGCTGCTCGATGCC
Source organism: Ganoderma leucocontextum (assembly GCA_020736865.1). Lineage (NCBI taxonomy): Eukaryota > Fungi > Basidiomycota > Agaricomycetes > Polyporales > Polyporaceae > Ganoderma > Ganoderma leucocontextum. The sequence goes on from JAHKGY010000006.1 coordinate 2,361,736, forward strand.
ATGGAAATAGTCGAGTGCCTTTACCGCCCGACGCTCCATGTCCTCCGCTCCGTGGACCGCCCGCCCGCGCTCATCCATCGCGCCACGGAAGCGCTCCTTGACGTCCCACGACGCGAGCCTCAGCACCTTGCGTGTCTCCCGGCTCACGCGCGCCGCGTGCGCACCGACGAACGAGCCCTCTTCTCCCTTCTCCTCGCCCTCCTTCGCCAGCGACGCCTTGATCCTTCGTCCGACCGTCCGCGGGATCGTGGTCGGGAGCTCCAGAACGTAGTACGTGACTAGGCCGATGGAGACGGCCCCGAGGACCGGCGCCGCCCACTTGCGCGCCGTCTCGTTCTCGAACAGGTCCCAGACGCGCACGACGCCTTCGAAGAGGCTGCGCGCGCCCACCGCCTGGCCGCCGACCATTGTGAGCGCGCCGACGCCCACGGACGCCAAGCCAAGAGCGCTGACGGTGATCTCCTCAGTGTGGTGCTCGCTCTTGCCGTCACCGAAGTGCAGCCAGAACTGGTGCTGGACGTCGAACAGATCGAAGAACGTCGTGTCAAGCATCGCGGGGCGTTGCGCGAGGCCGAGGCCGAGGCCGTAAACGCCTCCGGCGACGACTGCGCGTGAAACCTGGTGCGACCGGCGGTTGCCCTTCTTGTCTTTGCGGGATGAGAACATGGCCTCGGGCATGAAGACGCGCCTCGAGCGCTCGACACCTTCCGGGAGGTGCTTGTCGCCCAACGCGGCAATCTTGCTGACGGTCTCGGTGGTGATGAGGCGGGCCTCATCCTCGGCGAGCTTGACCGCAGAATCCAGCGAGGCGAGGAGCGCACGGCGAACCTCGCGTGCGTAATCCCAGATGCCAAGAAGCCCAGGGTACACCGGGAGGGAAAGGGCGCCGACTCCAGGCTGGCCCTGACCGACGCGCTCAACGGCGTCGTTCAGGATGTCCTTGCCCCGCATGAGGGAGCCCGACGCGCCATCCTCCTCGACAGACTCCAGGCTCTCCTCGAGGGTCTCGCGGCTGCCCTTCATCTTCTCGAGCACGGGACGGACTCGGTTGATGTCGTCGCGTGCGCGTTCCAATTCCGACTGCGCGACAATCGCGTTCGCGCCGATGAGAAGGTCGACGTCGGAGAGGAGTTTCGTGAGGTACGTGGAGGCAGGTGCCAGCTTGGATTTGGAACGCTTAACGAGAACGAAGGAACGGAGGGCGGACTCGAGGTTACCGAAAGAGGATGTATCTTCGTGGAGTGCCTGCTGGGAGTCGACGAAGTGGACGAGGTCATCCGCGTCTTCGTACGTCCGTGGGCTAAGCTGTTTAATTTGTTCGAGTACCAGACGCCTGCATTTGGCCTTATCCCGGATCTGCTCGTACTTGTTGACGACAATGAATAGATAGGCCTTCTCCTTGCTGGCGTTCGTTAAGAACTCCTTGGCTGAGAGCGTAAAGTGGTTCTCCGCAGAGACGACGAAGACCACGACGTCGATCTCCTCCTGCCTAGCGAAAACGCGGGTGGTGTGAGTGTTGTCTCGATTGAGACCCGGTGCGTCGATGAGAGATATGTCGACGATCCCGTTGCTAAGGAGGGACGCCTGCGGGTCACGGGGGTCGACCAGGTAGACCTTAAGAACCTGGGACTCGTTCTCGTTCTCCGATACAATCGCGTCCAGATCCGAAAGGCTAGCCCGGGTGAAGGTGGTCTCGTCCTTGGCCGAGTACGTAGCGCCCTCCTTCAGGATATGGATCTCCTCCTTTCCGTCGTTCTCCGTAGCATCGTGGACCTCGCAGAACGCTGTCGTGCACGGCTGTTGGTCTACCGGCATGATCTCTCGACCAAGGAGCGCATTAACGAATGTCGATTTTCCTGCATTGAGATCACCAGTGACGAGGACCTTGGAGGACGTGTCCTCGATACGCGATCGGAGTTTGTCGAGATGATTGACGGCGCTCACGACGCGGTCATCCAGGAGATTGGCGATGGACGACTTTTCGAGCTGCGCTACAAGAGCCGCGGGCGAGGATGACGAGCCATGGGGCCCGAGCTTGAGGTCAAGGCGGAAGACATGGAAGTCTGACGCTTCGGCGGCCGACACAAGACCGTCGGCATCATCCTCTGCGTCGAGCGTAGGTTCCTCGTCCTTGTCGGCAATCGACGCGAGGGTCACCGAGCGAGTCAAGCCCGCCTTAGCAGGGCTAACGATGACATCGGCTTGGAATGAGGGGTCGTCGGGGAAAGAGAGGGAGCGACGTGCTCCCTTCCGCTTGAGACTGGTCGAAGACTCAGCTGTGACGGGCTGCTCCTGCAGCTGAGGATAGCGAACGACCCAGTCGTCCTTGTTGAACTTTCGAAGCTCCCCAAGGATCGACTTCGTGGAGTCCAAAGCCTTGAGCAACCTGTTCGTATGTCAGTGAACGATGATACACATTTGTACTGTAGCCGGTCGAAGCCGAAGTAATGACAGTGTTACTCCAGCGTGAAGTGTAGAAGACCGACACGTTCGGCCGTCTTTCCATATCCGCTTCCCAGCCTGATTGGTGCACTCTTATACCAAGGAAAGCTCTTCTTTGCAACACAAGCCAGCGGCCTCTCTGATGCCTCATTCGCCGAGTATTCAAGAATCCCTGTTCTACGACACGAGGGCGAGCCCAATCTGACGCATATAACCCGTCCTTGCCCAAGTTAATTGGCTTTCGCGTTAACGCCAACGCGGCGCGGACTCCGTGCGCAAATTGTCTCCTTTCCCCACGTTCTTCTTGGATATGCGAAGAATGAGGCATGCGAGCACCAATATGACACGCTAGTCTAGGCCACACGATCAACGAAGATGCTCACCTATCCTTGTGCTCGAGATATGCCTCCTGAACTCCTTCGGTAAGATGCTTTGGCGAGCTCTCCGCCACGAGTTGAGGCGCCCCTACGTTGGGACTGGCCGACGCAGGGAAATACGAGAGAGCCATTTTGCTCTAGAGAGTTTGGCAGAAACGCTGCTCAATGTCGCTGCAGCAAGGTCGTCGACGATGATGGGGGTAGTGCCGACATCCCCTGCCGGTGACCCGACTCTGGAGTGACGACATGACCAACTTCTCACGCCTCATTTTCAGTCGGAGCTTGAGTGTTGTGATGGCTCTTCTCCGACTCCGATGGGTCTCCGTCCCGGGAACATGGTCTCCGCTCTAACCAGATCTCCGAGTTGTTCCGGGACGGAAGCTTAAGACTGACACGAACCTCCTCCTGCCGTTTACGGGCCTTAAGAAGCCTCCAGCCAACTTCCAGCTTGGCCTGGACGCGGCCGCGTGTTTGCGTATCGTCCCATTACCGAAGGCCGTAGGAAACCCGTTACGTTTGTCAGACACTGAGCCAACACTGAGCACCTCTTCTTCCAATTTTTACAGCTATTCATTCGGCTCGACGCCGCAATGTGAACATCAGTGAAATTGGACTCGGCGAGGCCCATCCACTGCTACCACGATCTGAACGAACAGAACGCGAAGAAGAAATCGTCGTTGCAATTCCGTGCGTTATGGCTGTCGCCACAGAGAAACGCGGGAACCTCCTCGGGTTCTCCCTGGAGCACATCCGAGGGCTTCGGCTCATGCCAGTGGGTCAATGACCCCATGTCAAAGGCGTGAGTGCTTGGAATTGTCTCATCCGCTGTCGGTGACACGAACAGACTGCTCGATGTATTCCCCCGTACCAATTCTTGCCTTGGAGTGTACCCACTCTTTGCTCGGGGAATTCGTGGCATGTTCCAATGTGCTCCCAGTACTCATGCATGTCAACTTTTTTGCGGTGAGTCACTTGTCTTCGGCCTAAGACCACACCCGCACACGCACGACTTCGATTAGTCGCTACTTCAGTCCTCAACCGACCAGCATGCGTCTGCCGCCGGGACCCCACGCCGTCGAGGCTTTTCATACCCCGCCTTTTGATGACGCCAACTTGCGTACCAGTTTCTATAGGCTACCAGCGATTGACGTCGATTGAGTACGACATCTCAATTGCTTTTGACCTTCCGCAGCCGGGATCTGTTCGTGAGGACAGAGATGCTCCCTCCTTACATTGTTTCCCCCTGACCATGTTCTCCTGGACCTGAGTCGGGAGGCACGGTTGGTCAGGAACAACCGCTCATCCCGACGGTTCTCGGTCGAGCTGGTGGGAGAAAAGAAGCACCGAGGTCAACGCCATGAGCGCCAGCAACTATTTGTGGTCCATGGTGGCTTTAATGCGCTTGTGCGATGGATTGCGCTGATGCGTCTTCGCCGTACATGGAAAGTGCTTTGTGAAAACTGCTGGCCAATCTTCCTCCTCTTCGTGAGCCAAACGGGGCAACTCTTTACTGAACGCCTGTAGAGCGCTCTCCGGTGACATGTCGGTCGATCTGCTGCCGCTGCGTGTTCTCGGCCGGCCGCATCATCTGCGATGTATGTATTCAGATCCCAGCACTGACAGGTCTTCGGAGCACGGGCATCTTTTGGGCTGTGTCCCCATGATACAGAGCATTTCCCTCTGTTTGCTGTCCCCTCTCCTGCAGCCGCGAGCTTCAGCCCCCCTCGTCTCTGCAGGTACTATCAAGTCATTCTCGGTCCTATTCGGACACTGACAAGCCCGTTACATGTGTCCCAACGCGATCAGGTCCCATCATCCCCCCTGTAAGCTTCCGTGCATAGCGTCATATTCGGTGCCTTTGCCAGCCCGGCAGAATCACCGTGAAACCCGCCTTATAACGCTTGCGAGTCCGTTTGGGCGGCGGGTAGCCCCCAGCATTCCCCGTCATGTTTTTCCGGTCCTGGGCTGTGTACGCGTCGTTCCTTTTCCCTGTCGCGGTCCGAGCTGCTGCGGAATATGATCTTGTGAAGGAGTACGCTGGAGAATCGTTCTTCGACGAATGGAGCTTCTATAACAACAGTGAGTATGAGCTTATTGAACAGCAATCCGACTATCGGTGGCACTACTGACGAGCGAGTCCTGTACAGTTGACAACCTGACGCACGGCGATGTCAAGTACGCTCGAAACGCTCCACTGCACGATGCATGGAGGTACTTTAGGTTGACACGTCGTCCTGCTATCCAGCTTTTTAGGCAACATCGACGCTTTCCACAACAAGCTAGCGTACACCAATGACGCAGGCAACGCGATCATGAGGGTCGACAACACCACCCAATTACAGTTCGGTCAAAAGCGCAATTCCTTGCGGTTGTCCACCAAGGACCAGTTCACCGTGGGCTCAGTCTGGGTGGCGGACATTCTCCACGTACCATACGGGGTTCGTTCGGTTCCACATTGTTGGCATGCGGGGGAAGTGATGATAACGGCGAATGACCCCAAATATTAGTGTTCAGTTTGGAGTGCCTTCTGGTCTTCCGCACCGACATGGCCAGTTGGCGGCGAGGTGAGCTCTACCGACCCTCCGTCGCCATCGAGCGTGTCACGATGGCCCCCTTCAGATAGATACATTCGAAGCGGTGAACCAGGACCCGATGGGTCACATGGGACTGCACACGAACCCGGTACGCCCGTTAACCACCTCCCAGCCCGGTCTACAGGTTGTCCAGAACTGAAAGAAGACTGATAACGGCACTAGGGATGCACGCATTCCTCGAACGCCGTGCAGTCTAGCACCCTCATCAATTCCACGGACTGTTCGACGCAGGCCAACAACCAGGGGTGCATCATCACGAACCCAAATCCAGCCTCGTACGGTCAGGGTGAGCCTTCCATGGAATGTAACCTACTATGACAATTAAAACTGCGCGTGCCAGCGTTTGCGAATGCTGGCGGCGGCGTGTATGTAACCGAGTTCGCCATCGACGGGATTTCGTAAGTCGCTTCGCGAATCGGGCTGGTGGTCGCTAACTAAAGTTCTTGGTCCCGCGAACCCAGAATCTGGTTCTTCAACGTATGTGCTGGCACATTTTACCACGCGAATTAGGCTCATCCTCCCTTGGGAACGCAGCGTACGACGCTTCCCAGTTCGTTGCAGGGAAACGTGAGCACCATCGACACCTCGACTCTCGGGATTCCGGTCGCCAACTGGCCGGCGGACGACTGTGAGGTCAATGAGTTTTTCCAGCCGCAGGAGATCGTCTTCGATATTACGTTATGCGGCGGTGCGTGCTCATTTGCCGTCGGCGCGCGTGTCCGTGTGCCAACGGACACGCGATCCCGTTCGGTTTCGAAGCGCAGGTAACTGACATCACAACATATCGTGCTTCTTCCCTCAGACTATGCCGGGGCCGCGAGCGTGTTCTACCAGACGTGCACAGGGGTTTGTTACAACGACTGGGTCCTCGGAGATCCGTCACACTACGACGCCGCCTATTTCGAGGTTTCCTACTTGCGGGTATACGGCCAACCCGGCGAGCTTACCCTGCTCCAGCCCTCGAGCACACGTCGATCCGCGGAGCTGTCGTGCCTGCCTGGGGTCGGGGCTATCGCGCTCGCCACGGGAAGCCTGCTCGCTATCATCTGGGCTCTTTGAAGTCTAAATCCGTGACGTAGATTCTTCATTTTCACCTTCCTTCGCGGTGCTTCGTGCGTCATTCATCTTGATTCCAGAGCGCTTGATGGTGGTCGACATGCCCCACGGTACCTTTACCCGAGAGTCCAGACATTTTATACCGCCAGCTAGACTGGTCGCGAGCATTCTCCACCCACGTACCCCTTCAGAGCCGCTCCGTTCACATTGTCATCGTGTACGTATCGCACTGTGTCCGATTCCGGTTCTCTTGCGTCTGTGGCGTATGCCAGAATCCACAATGTATGAATCAGTATGATGAATGGGAAGCAGTACAGTCTTCCTTTCCTCCGATACCCCGGCACGTTCTTCCACGCGACCAGCCATCGTGGCGTTAGCGAGTCGTCGAATAGGGCGATGCGCTGTCGTGCAAAGGCAAGTAGTGCAGGCGCAGTGCAGGCCGTCCGCTTGCGGCGCCGTGAGCACCATTTTCCCCCCCACACTCTCCCACCACACCGCACGTCTGATAGCAAGCCGTGGGACCGGTGTGCCTGCCAACGTCGCCTCTGGTAAATCGCACGCTGCAGCCGAGCGCGCTGCCTTTTCCGCGCGTCTTCTCCGTCGCTCCTCGGCTTCTGTTCCTCCATCATGCCCTCCGCGCTGGGACACGGTTTGCGTACGGCGCGCCATGAGGTCAGCACCGTTTGCGCGGACGCGAGCGCCAGCCCTTGCCTCGGCACTGTTCTGGCTTGGTTTCAGACGAGTTCCACCTCCGGCGCGAGTCCGATCAAGCTCAGAACGCTACCCTGTGAGTTGCGCCCTTCCGCCATTCTCCGCGTCACCCCGGTTCCAAGCCTAATGTGGCTGCCACGCACGCCGCATGTCTGGATCTATCGCATTTTAGTGCTGCCCTCAGCCGTAAGCGAGTTCCTACATAGATCCCCAGTTTCAGCGACCAGCCCAGAGGCGAACCTCGCTTCAACGTCCCTCCAGGCTCCCCCACCCACCCCCACCTAGACCTCGCGTGCCCGCCATGCCGATCGCGACCACAGCACTTAGCAACCCCGCCTCGAGTATCTTTCGGAGCAGCAATGCCTTGTCCGACATACAAAATCTGTTTAGCGTCGAGAGCCTCGTCGCTGTCGTCACGGGCGGCGGGACAGGTGCGTACCACGCAACCACCCGGCGGCAACGATCGTTGGGGACCGGTCGTCCTATCAGCAGCCGGCGTACAAACGCTAATCGACGATCTTACACAGGAATCGGGCTCATGATTGCAAAAGCCCTCGAGCACAACGGGGCGATCGTGTACATCGTCGGGCGGCGGCTCGACGTCCTCGAGGCCGCCGCAAGCGAACACAACGTGCGCTAGCGATACTCCTCCAAAACGCCTTATGTGGCAATTGTCTGACGTGACTCCACCCACAGCGCCGGGGTAACCTCATTCCCCTCCAAGGCGACGTTACCGACCGCGAGTCCATGCAGGCGGTGGCAGATACCGTCCGCGAGCGTCACGGGTACATCAACCTGCTCGTGAACAACGCCGGCCTGGCAAAGAACTTCCTGCCGAAGCTGCCCGGCCCGGGCGAGGTCGACATAAAAAAGTACCAGGAGATGCTCTGGAACGCGGGCACGCCGCAGGACTTCTCCGACGCGTTCGACGTGAACGTGTCCGCGGTGTGGTACAACGCCGTCTGCTTCCTCGACCTCCTCGACGCCGGCAACAAGCGCGGCAACACCCCCGGCGTCACGTCCCAGATCCTGACCGTCGCGAGCGGCGGCGCGTTCCGCAAGGACGACAAGGTCTTCAGCGTGTCGTACACGCTCAGCAAGTCCGCCGCGACGCACCTCGGCAAAATGCTCGCACACTTCCTCAAGGACTGGCAGATCCGCAGCAACGTCATCGCCCCGGGCATCTTCCCTTCCGGTGCGTGCGCCCTCGCGACCGCTGGCGCTGGCCCCGGTCCTAGATCGCTCACATACCCCCCCCCCCACAGAAATGGTCGACGGCCTCATCTCCGAGGAATATGTCAGGGCGAGCGTGCCGCTCCACCGCGCTGGCACCATCGACGACATGGGGGGTCTCGTTCTATTCTTGAGTAGCCGGGTTCGTCCCCTTTTCGGAATGGTGGTTGCTCCTCCAAACTCACGGCCCGTCGTTGCAGGCTGGCGCATACCTCAACGGCACAGTCCAATTGATTGACGGGGGCCGCCTCCTCCTCTATCCTTCCAGCTACTAATCTCAGCCTGTCAGCTGAGGTGTATCCCAGGCGCGCACACGTATCTCTAGGTGGTATACTATATTGAGGACACTCGCACTGTTATCGTTACGGAACATACATGTATCGCTATCACTCTATACTTGACTAATTGTAACACGTACTTCTCGCCCTGTATATATCAGTGCTATGTCTTGGAATGTGCGTAGGTCGCCTCCAACCGCGACTTGACGTATTCTCCTGCCGTGACAACTTCGTATTGGGCAGGGTAATCGTCCGAAACGCAGCTTGGCAACACCTTTGGAAGGTTTGATCAGTACGGGCAGGGGGATCGCAGAGATGGGGGGGGGCGCGCGCGTTGGAACGCACCTCGAGCTTGACATCATAATCTGTTCCGAAGAACAGCGGGATTGAGTACCTCTCCACGCCAGACCGGTTGATGGCCCGGTGGACGGTGGACTTGAAGACGTCGTCTACAAGATGGTCAGGACATTGCCGAGATTCTAGCTTGCGTTAGCGGCCTTACTGGTCCACCTCGCGAACTGATCCCCCAGACTACTCGCTGTAAGTAATCAATCTCCTCGGACACCGGCGTCGGTACCTACTTTACGACCAGGGTTCCGGGGATCGGAACAGCGTTCACCCACGTCCCATTCGCGTTTAAAACTTGAAGCGCTTGAATGTCTTCTTGTTGCCACAGGATCGTGAAACACTAGGGTCCTCACTAAGCGGCGTTTGATAGTAGTTCCTATCTCGATTGAAAGGTTACCTCATAGCTGCAACGGTTACGGACTTCAGACGGGATGACATATCAAATCGGCCGCATCCTGCTTACTCAGTGTGCGCGCCGATCCCTTGAAGTCTATTGTCCACAGGGCCAGTTTGGGGAGGGTAGTATAACAACCGCATGATAGCCGCGGGCTTCGTCGTCTATGTGTCCTCAACATCAGTTAGTATGCCCCAAGGGTACTTGACATTGCCGACCTTGTCGCCGAAGAACGTCTCTGGTAGATCGAGAGCAAGCGCAAACAGGGGGAATAGGGACTGACCCACGCGGATGGCAGAGTGGCTGCATGGAAAGTGAGTGTCCGATAGACCGTAAGTTCCAGGTAACCTGCACTCACTAGTATTCGAGTGCGGCATCTCTGATACCCGGCATGTCCGTTGGCCAGATATTCTGGCCAGTCATGGCCCCGTCGTCGACACGGGAGGAACCTGTCGGGTCTTCCCAGCCAATATCAAAGCCCTCGTGAAGGTCGCCCCGGTTTTCTGGGTTCGTGTTCTCCCCCAAGAGGGCTGTGTAGCCTTTGAAGTTCGGGCTCTTATGAATGTCCAACTCCATCTTCGTAGACAATGGCAAAGCGAAGAATTGTTTGGCGGCTTCGACTGCACCAGCTATTGCTGCCTCAGAGATACCATGGTTTTTGACTGCCGTGCAGTCGATGGAGGATATATCAGCGCTTCCTCTGGAGGGTGATAGCGAGATTCTGGAGGCATACCGTAAAAGAAGCCCACGTTTATGCAAGCGTCGCGTATTTCTTCAGCGAGCGCCTTTCTAACCGTCGGGTCGTCGCTCTTGGCGTTTTTGAGGTTTCTAAACCACAAAAATCATGGACATGTCAGCTTAGAGCTATGTTGATCAACTGATGACGTGAGGGGGCCAGGCGAGTCGGAGTTTCCGGTTTATGAAGTTACTACATTATTGGTATATCTTCAAACGTGCTGTCGGTTCGAAATCCGGCGAGGACGAGTGGTCTGCGAGGCGCGCTCATTGAACAAACCTGAATTTGGTCCAGGAGGCGAAGGAGGCGAAGAGTTGGTTAAGATCAAGTTCACCAACCGTCCGAGTTGGCGCCCGCAACCTGCGTTTCCGGCAAACGGCCCGTCGTCCGAATAGCCAATCGCGACCTGCGTCGGAAGTGCGCTGTTAACGGAATCCCTGCCGCCATGGCTCTTCCTTTGGTCTCCAGACGGATTTTCTGCCCACTCCGGTGCGTAAATTTGACAAATTGTACCTAGTCATCATGAACAATGCTTATGCAGGAACGTGGCATGTGGCAGGCACCTCTAACTCCAACCATCGATATCAGAACGTCGAAGACAGCAACCAGCTCGCCCTGAAGGCAGGACAAGTGGACCATAGTCGCACTACCGCCATCGAATCTCATGCCTGAAGCCCTCTGAAACCCCGCGATGACGTGCTCGAAACCTCGAGTGGAAACCTCGGCTACTCGATGGGCTAGTGGTGCCGGGTCGAAGAGAAAGTTCTTGGTCAACATTCTCATCCGCGCCATCTGATACCCACGCGTGCCGCCGGAATAGCTACTATAAAACGCCATACTACCGCACAAGACTGCAAGTTTGTCAGCCCTCTAGCCCTATCTCATTGCCCCCGCCATGTCTCTCTGTGCACAGTGCATCTCCGGTGAGCATCTTGTCGCATCCCCCCTATCGAGCGGCCTGTTTGACGTGACATAACCAGGCGTTCGCCATGAGGGCGAGCCCGAAGGTATGCTGTATCCGCGAACAAGCTTCCTCGTTCTCAGGGGTGAACTCCGTCCACAGGCCAGATCCAAACCATCGGCGGCGTCCAGGTCTACGTCGCGACCCCGGCGGTCGACTATCCCAAGGACAAGGCCATCCTGTTCTTGACTGACGTCTTCGGCCTCCCCTTGTCCAACAACAAAGTCAGTCGCTCCGTGATTTTCGTTCCCCGATATCACTCGATGCTCAGATTCGCCTCTCCGATTAGCTTTTGGCCGACGACTTTGCCCGCAACGGCTTCAAGGTCTACGTTCCAGACTACTTCGACAACGACGCGCTCCCGGAGGACGCCCTCAATCCCGGCAGCAACTACGACTTCATGGCCTGGCTCGGGAAGCACCCGACCACGAACACGCTGCCCACCATCCGCGCGCTGATCGCCGCGCTCAAGGCGGAGGGGGTCACCAAGTTCGCGGCGGTCGGCTTCTGCTACGGCGCGCGCCCCGGGTTCGACCTCGCGTACACGGGCGAGATCCACGTCGTCGCCGTCTCGCACCCGTCCCTCCTCAAGATCCCGGAGGATCTCCAGGTGAGCGCTCACTACTCGTTTTATAGTTCTGTACACACACATGCTGCCGCGACGCCTGGCTGACACGCACGATCGGTGCTTCCCAGCAATACGCGCAAGAATCGAAGGCGCCCCTGCTGATCAACTCGTGCACGATCGACCAGCAGTTCCCGCCCGAGGCCCAGACGCAGGCGGACGACATCCTGGGCGGCGGCAAGTTCGCGCCTGGGTACCTGCGCACGTACTGGGAGGGCTGCACCCACGGCTTCGCGGTCCGTGGCGATCTCGTACGTCCTTCCACCCAAGTTCTAGTTCCATTCCCATGCCTCCGTCCCCCCGACGCGTTGTCGTGTTATCTGACTGATGGGTCTCCCGCAGAGCGACCCACACGTCAAGGCCGGGAAGGAGGGCGCGTTTAAGACGACCGTCGAGTTCCTCATCAAGAACCTTTGAGGCCTTGAGGGCGCACGCTCGCCCCCGGGGGACACTGCATGACGTACCCGGAGAAGTAGAAGCCCTTCCACATGTATTACCACCAGCTGCGCCATGGGTAGATGTTGACCAACGCTCTCACGGCGTACTCTATAAGCGTGAATGCGGATCCCCTCCCACCAGAGTGTTTGTTCTGCGCGGAAACCATGCCTCACGCCGGCAATCGCGGACACGCACGGTGTGGAAAGCGTGCCCACAGGTGACAACGGCAGCGTTTCGTTTCGACACTAGGTCAAGTGCATAAGCGAGAAGGTCGTCTCGTTCTCGGTCCACGGTGGCCAAATGAGTCCCCCTCTGGGGAGCGTGCAGATGGGAGGGAGGACCGTTCGGAGGGCGTATTCCTTCCTATAGTCGTTCTCTTCGAGAACTGTCACCTCCCCCACTACCCCATGAACGGCCGAACAGAGTTCTCCGAGCACAACGGCACCCTCATCGTCATCTTCCACCTCGGCGTAGTATCTCGCCAGAAGCTGGTTGACTTTGCAGCCGGAGGCTGCACGGCGACGGAGCATGTCCGCTAGCTTCTCGACGCTATCCCGATCGTAGACGGTGACATAGAGTTTTTCCAGGTGTGGAAATGGGAGTTGTGATGGAGTGGACGTCGCCACAGGCATTCCTAAAGACTCGATGAACTGGCCTGGCTCAGCGCCATGTAGAGGGTCGTTGGCGATGTATAGAGACCTGACACCGAAGAGTACGTTCGGCGACTGAGTTATCCGCGTATCGTAGGCTTTGTCGATGCCCGGCCCCGATACCCAGAGCGCCTGAGCGGCAGCAAACGGGGGTGTCTCCAGGAGCGCGTAGAGTGCGGCTACGAACTCCTCTTCCGAACGAGGGTCCTGGAGAGTCTGGAAGTCCACGCGGACGCCGCCTCCAAACGATGGAAACGTGGCCTGGAAGGAGGACATGGTGTACGGGGACAAGGCCCACACACAGTGCACATTGGACGCAGGAACGTCCCATTGGCGATCTCTCAAGTACGTCGCGAGCATCAAGATCTCGCCGATCGCGTCCGCGTCCAGCCGAAGGTAGCAGCGCTGAGGTACGACTAGATGCGTGAGTAGGAGGAAGGGGATCCCTGGCGATCCTGGATTCAGGTAGTCCCAGCCGCGAATCGACAGTTTGCGCAGATTGTCGAGGTGGGCGGTCATCATGGGCTGCGACCCCGTCCTCCTGCTGCCGAGCCGGATGCCGCAGATGACGACTTCCTCGAGGGTAGGCGTGGCGGCGAGGAAGTGCAGGAGGTCGTAGACAGACCATGTTTCGCCCATCTCGCGCTTCATGTCGTAGAAGAGGACGAGGTGGGTGAGGGCCGGAGCAGGGTTGGAAGGCAAGAAGGGCGAGTCGATGATGGCGAGCGAGCGAACTGTTAATGTCTGTCCCATGAACACGGGCTGAAGGCCGTGCCATTGCCAGCTAGACGTTCCAATGGTTCCGGAGTGCAAACTGCGAACCACCAGGCGTTGCAGGGAGTCCATCCGAGGAAACGATAGGGAGGGGGGCAGGAAGCCATGCTTCCATCCATCCACGGTGAGCACATGAAGCTCCTCCACGCGGCCCTCGTAGCCTTGCGGCGCATCGAAGGGTGAGAGGGGCTCCCACTTGGATATGATACTTCCAGCTTCCTCGACATAGATCTGTATTGGCCCCGTTGCGCAGCGCGAGAGGTAACACGGATTGTTCGGTATAACGCCACATCTAGACGCCGCGTACCCGGGCTTGCGGAATGCGCTCGACCACAAAGAGGATAGGGTGAGGGCTAAGGATCGCCACTTGTGGCAAACCTGGGTGACGGCGCGCAGTTCCCAGACTTGGCGGGTGTTCAAAGGTCCGCAGACGCTCCGGACGGTGTCGAAGACGGTGAGCTCCGGGGGTTGTGGGATCAACGCAAATACCCCGAGAAGGATTTCTGGGGGCAACGAGTTCACTCGCGTCCGCGAGTTGGCTGCTCGTCGTAAAGCAGTGAGGATATCCGGAAGAAGTGTGCATGCGGACTCGATCTGTACTCAAAATAATTAGATGTATATTGTGGAGGCCCTGAAAGTTGAAACCTCACATCGTTGGTGCTGTGAGTGACGGTGTCCATCAGTCGTGCTGCTGCATCACTTCAATTATATGAGTGCAAGCATGCCTTAGTTTGTCAAATTCTGCTTCATTGGTGGCCCGAATTGTCTTGTCGGCAAGGATTTTCATCAGCTCCGAGATGGTCAGATCATGGGAATGCGCCATGAGGATCCTCGACGGGGAGAGACCATCAACTTGAAGATATGGGTGAGGCAGTCGGAGACCAGGACGGGGGAGATGGAGCGCCGTGGAAGGCGTGGGAGTCATCCGGCCCGGGACGGAGCGCGCGCGTCTGGATGGTTGGGTGGCAGCGCCACAAGGGATGCAGCGACAGTGGACTTTATGATTCTTTATCCTCAACTTCGAACGCTTGGCAGACATCGTCGCTGGCCATCCTTCTCCGAGTCGCAATAGAGCTCAACATATTCTCATGAGCCTATCTCACTCTCCAACCGAGATCCTCGCATCGAGTGCTAGTGGTTCTGAATGGTCAGGGTCAACTTGAAATCACTGGACAACCTGCGAGGCGTTGACTCGGATCCGTGGCAGGTCAGTGATTTTTGCTTGCTGCTTCAAAGGATCGCTCGCACAGTACCGGCATGGCTTCACAGTGCTCTTCTACAGGAAGAATCTGTGCATCCCTTCTCGGCGCTGGCGCACACACACTGAACGGCAACGATCCGCTTGTCATCGTTGGTTCAAACTGCGAACTGTCCATGGATGCAATGGTGGTGGTTCGATACGAGATTCGCTTTGAATTCGGATTCCATCCACGTAAAGGTTCCGGTATTACCCCATACTGCCTCTTTTCCACTCCACTGGTTCAAATTCACCCCTCTCAGATAGGGTATACTGCATCCTGTCGTCGTCGCCATGGCCCGACGTCGCACAAAATAACAGGCTCTCGGCTTCGAGATATGCGCCTTGGAAAAGCTTACGCGCATATAAGAACTCAACGGTGGGCCATACAACCCCATCCGTTTTGCTTAGTTCTCCCGAGCTCGCTGGCGGCTCGCCGAACACGGCGGCGTCATGTTCCTTCGCTCATTACTCGGCGTGGTGCTCTGCGAGCTCGTCGCATCTTTCTTCTTTCTCTCAGCCTTGAGCAACTATTGTGACTCTTCCTCTCTCATTCTGCGCGACCTGGATTCCTGACGACAATAATCGCAGACGTTTCGGCGGCCGCCGCGGTCCCACAATCCTTCAGCGACCCCGGCAACACGGTCGCCCCTGCGGGGGAGCATACGTCATGGTTGCCCGGTGTCGGCTCCCTTGGTCGATCACTTACAAAGATGGACTTCATCAGTAGTGGTACGTCCGAGCACTATCAACTTCGCGTTTTGCCTTTTTCGCCGCTCAACACTAAATGCAGGTACCTTGCTCATCAGGAACTTGGGCGTAAGCGAGGTTGAGGGGACCCCATTCACGGCAGCAACTAATCTCATTGCGAGAGAGACTGTCGCGGGGGATCCCTCGCTTCCGACTGGGACCGCCGGAGACATGACGGCGACTACGTCCTCCATACCAGTTTCCCCGTCATTCACATTTTCAGACCCTTTCCCTCCCGATCCCCTGCCAACCGAAGACCTCGCCCCCCTTCCCCCCGTCTCGCCCGCCCCTCAGACGGGCGTGCCCACCTGGGTCTGGGGCGCGGGGGGCGCGGGGTTGGGCGTCGCCGTTTTGTTCGGTGTTTTGAGAGTGCTGTTAACTTGTTCACGCAAACCTCAATCCAAGTAATATCGGATGCCGAGGAGTCACTAGCTTGTATTCGTCTTCCGGGACCCATGCTGGCCGTATCAGGGATCTTGACCCGATAGCCAAGCCCAGGTGTACATCATCCGGAAGTACGTTTTTACGGACGGAAATGAATATATCTTCTGGCATTCATCGTAGCCGCGAGCCATGTGTCTGTACAACCAGTGGACTGACAATAGTACTTCTATACTGGGTGTACACCTCGTCGTCAGTGGCGACACCGAACAGGAATGCTAGGCACATCGTCGGATGCCTAGTGGTCAAGCTTGGCAACCACCCTGGATCGGTACAGGCTGCGGCAATCCGCCCAAAAAGAGGAGAAACGGGGTTCTATGCATAATCGACGGCACTGAAGGCACTAACGGCATTCCACGGCAACACCACGTCGGTACGAAGGACGTCGAGCCGTAGAAATGTGCGGCATAAACTGGATAGACTTCGCATGCCGGCCGGCCGCAGTGAGGGATCAAGTGGTCCACCGCAAGTCAATAGTGGCCGAGAAATGTTGGCACTCACCAGCGTCCACCCACGTAGAAGTCTCCGTTCGTCCGATGTCAAGTTCGTATGGATGAGTCCCACATGCTTGAATTTCCTAAGGGCGACCCCATGGCTGATCGCTCGAGACAGGCTTCTGAGGGGACACAATGAAGAAGGGCTTGCCGAAAGTTTGCCTGACGGAGGGTGTCCACGCGGATATGCAAGTAGTGGCGGGAGTAAACGAGAATAATCCCAAAACACGCTCGTTTCAATTAGCGGAGTATAGTACTACATCTAGTGGAAAGGCTACCAATCATTTGAGCACACGAGCAGTTCGCGCTAGTGCATGGCTGGACTCACCCTATGACCTCGCGAACGGGATCTGGAAACCCGACAGAAGCGCCCTCGCGCGATTTTGTGCCCCGACCCCTTGCGCGTTCGTAATGAAGTGGATATGCATACCGAACGTATCGGGATACGCATCGAAGTTCACCTCGATCTGGGGGAACAGCCCCAGCGCAGTGGGCGGCAGGCCGAACGATACGACCCCGGACGCCGAGTTCGGCTTGTCGAGACGCGACGACGGGCCCTCCAAAGGGATCCCCTGGAATTCGCGCAGGCGGGGGAGCACGAACTCGACGAGCACGCTCAGGAAGTCCCACATCTGCGGGCCCTTCAGGTCGACCTTGACACCGACCGGCACCCCAGGACGCACCCAACCCTGCAGGTTCTTCCGGCCCTCCACCAGCTGCACGCCCTCCGCCGTATGCTGCCCTCCACCTCGCTCCGTCGCCCCCGAGATCGCGCGCAGGGCCATGATGGGCCCGAGGAGGTTGGTGCGGCTGCTCACCGCGGACTTGATCTGGGTGTGGATCTGGATGCGCTCCAGCTGGATGATGTTGTCCGAGGAAGATGGAGAGGGGAGCCGTTTGGACCAGCCACTGCCACCAAGGGGAGGGTTGTACCTATGCTTCGTGTACGGGTCGTCCGGGTCATACGCCAGGCGGACAGGACGTGTCGGCTTGCGCGGAGTGGGCTCGTGCACGTAGGACATGTACATGAGGTCGTCTTGGAGGGTGCTGTAGTAGTGGTCCGCAAGACGGTTTCGGTGTGTGTCGCGGACGATCACGTTGACATGGGGGATGGGGAGGCCTTTCTCGTCGCGCTTGAGCGGTGTGCGTTGAGGTGCTGGTCGTATACGACGCACGCTGCGCCCAGCCGTCGCTGCCGCACGCGGTATTCGCGCTGCCACTTGTGCACTCATCTACAAACCTGTATGTTTCAGTACCAGGTGTAGCCTACCAGGCCAGCAGAACGGTGGACGCACCTCGCGAGAGCAGGAAATGGTGGCAGGCGTAGAGTGAGCTAGCGCCCAGAGCCCCCATTCGCGGTGACACGAGCACGCGCCAGGACCCCAAGCACCGCTAGGCCTTGCCCATCGGCGCTCAGCGAGCTTTCGAAGTTCTTGCCCTCGGGTCCAGTTTGTGCACTGATGACCTCCGTCTTCCCAACAGAAATATACGAGTATACAGTTGCGGACAGTCAAAGTCGACAAATTGGGGTTGACGCCCTAATCGAATTTTCTACCGGGCGCTGTGCCCGGAAATAGATTCGCAATGGCTGAAAACGTCCAAAAACACACCTCCGAAGTTTTTCCCACGAGAAAATAGGGTGCGCCAAATTTTTGGCCCATTTCAACGCCTCCAAGCGCCCCTTAGGCGCTCTCCGGACCGGTTGTAGCACCCATTTCACCTGTTAAGCGCCGATCACTGGCCGGAGGGTGCCCTGATACGGTTCGTCGCCGACCACATGGCCCCCCATTAGACATGGCAATACGCTCAGAGCTTCACTGATCCACCCGCACACAGCGCAGAAAGCATTTTCTGATGAATCTGATGCACTTGCTACCCAATCCGGTGCCTTGACGCCCAACCTTTGGAATATGTCGGAATCATCTTCAGCTCTTCGAAAGGAGTCGATTGCCATATTTTTCGTGATTTTTACGAATATTTTAGGGGGTACGCCAAATTTTTGACCTCCGAACCCCAAAAGTGAGCTGGAGGAAAATCGGCTCGTACAATTCCTTTCCTCTGACCTCTACGATGCATAATATGCTATTTCCCACCGTTTCCGGCTATTCCGGAACACAGGAAAAATCGGTCAAATTTTTTGTCGACTTTGACTGTCCGCAACTATATATCATCGACTTCATCGGGGAATGGAGCAGACCTCACAACACTTTGCGCAACTGCTCGCTCGCTTGCTGGGCCTGGGTACCGCGAAGCCGCCTAAATCTCTTCCGCTGCATCTCTTTCGCCTCGACTGGTTTGGAAGGCATCTATAGGTTTGCACGGCTCCTGGACGAGGCAACCCATCTGCAATCTCTCGTCCAAGAAGTGAAAATCTCAATGGGGGACCACCCAATCGGAACGGCCCGGGGACCTCTGAATCGGACCAGAGAAGCCCTCGAGATCCTCCCCGTCCTCCTCTACGGAAAGTTGCCCACCCTGCAAACCTTTCGCCTTTCTGCGATGAACAGAAAATCGCTTCCGTTGTCACTCCACCCATCATTCTTTCCCTCTCTGGCCCACTTCCGGACAGTCACTATGCTCGCTCTCTACCATGTCACCTTCGCACGCAGTGCTGACTTCGTGCGGACCGTCGCGTCGCTCGCTAGTCTCAAGACCCTGGAATGCGGACACGTGCAGCGGCTCGCTCAAGATGGCCATTTCTTTGACACGTTGGGTATATCCCATCTCAGTTTAGAAGGTGCCAACTACTACCCGGTACATTTCCAGTCTTCTTCAGCCAGACAGATCTTAACGATCAGTTCGATCTAGGAAACCTCGCCGAATACACGTGCATGAAGTGTAATCAGTCTACTCAGTGCGACTGTAAGGTCCCGGCGTCTCACTTACCATATCCGTCCTAATCAGGCGCTCCGCCTCATGCTCGACAAACCTCTTTGTTTCTCTCTCTCTCTTTTAATCATCCTTTATCCCTTTCCCCGCTTACGCGTCCCTCTCTGGCTTACGCGTCCCCCTATGTGCTGACGCGTCCCCTCTCTATTCAGTCTCTGTTGTCTACTCTAGCTACGTATATAAGCCTGTACTCTGCGGGGGACGAACCCCAGTTCTCTTGATACGACGACCTACCCCACTCGTTCTCCTCGTGTGTGTCTTGAGACTCTTCTCGTTTTACTCGGCGCCTTCCGACTTCGCTCAACGCTCACGTCCCGAAGGTCCGAGGTTTCACATTTTTTGAGTGGTATCTTTTTCTTAGTATCATATCTATCACGCGTCGGCTTGATCACCCATACGCTGACGTCTTTTCTTATACCGGTTTAATTAGACATGTCTACCTCTTCTGCTAGCAAGAAGCACACGGGCGCGCGGACCTCGAAAGAGGTGGCCGCCCCCGTCGCCGACGAGCAGTATCCAGTCGCGGAGCCGAGCTCGTTCGAAGCTACCGGTACGTTGTCCCATCCGTGCATCCTTCCGGCGCCCGAGTCTAGTGCCTCCCGGGTCCACCCTAGCCCACCGCTGTTCGCAGCGACGGACATGGAGCTTGGCGTCAAGTGGGGTCTTCCCGACCTCGATCAGCTTGCGGACCCGGTCGAGAACCGGAGGATGACGCGCAAGGTCGCCCAGTTGGCCCGCGCAGGCGCACTCACGCCTGCGCAGGTCGACTTGGTGTACCGCGGTCACAATGGTACGCGCGTCAAGAATTCGCGCAAGACGAAGCAGACCGACGCGGAAACGCTGACGTCCGACGGTGAGCCGGCCGCGCCCAGCGCCGGAGCTCCCATTGTTGAGGCTTCGCAGTCCGATGGTGAGCCGGCCGCGCCCAGCGCCGGAGCTCCCATCATAGAGACATCGCCACCCGATGGTGAGCCGGTCGCGTCCAGCACCGGAGCTCCTGTTGAGGAAGTTGCGATCCCCGAAGTTAAGACGGTGGCACATGCTGCCAGCTCTCGCTCGGAGGAAGATGAAATCGAGGAGTTGCTGGAGTCCTCTCCGTTTGAGAGTGACCGCGCTCCCGACGACGGTTGGACAGTGACTGTGGCGGGGTCCAGCTCAAGGCTGTCGACTCAGGACGTTATCTCCGTCGCCGCACAGTACTTCCCGTCGTGGTTTGACCTTTGTGAGGACGAGGACCAGTATGGTCCCATCCCGGTCGACTGGCTGTTCAGCCCAAATGGAACACCTGTCCTCCCGGACATCAAGGTGGATCCCTCCCTGCTTCAGGATTTCTGGCAGGAGGTGCAATCAAGCGACGAGGAGCGCGACGTTCAACGCGCAATCGAAGCTTCCATTCTCACCGCCGTGGACGAGCGTGAAAGGCGCGAGCAGGCAGAAGGACTGGACGTGATGGCCATGATAGTCGAAGTCCCCTCGGACGACGACAAGGAGCCCGAAGTTCCAGCTGGCTCGGACGGCAGATACACGGCCAAGCAGAAGGGCAAGGGCGTGCGCCACTCTAAGGACCAGCGCGATTTCCTGCGCGAGTACGTCACGGGCGGGCACGCTAAGTCCGAAAAAGACAAACCAATGCCGAAATCCAAGAAGGGCAAGGAAAGCACGCCCAGCGGCCCAACTCAGTTCAAGCGGGAACCTTCTCAGGTTCCGGAAGGAGGATGGTTCCGCGCTTCTACGGTGGCTGGAGGGCGCGTCCCTCCGAGCCCTCCCTCTTCATCGTCATCCAGCTCAGGCTCGAGCTCGGACAGGGATTCGTCGGACAGCTCGAGTGAGTCCGGTTACAGTAGCGACGACTCTAGTTCGTCGTCGGACCCGGGGCACGGCCATAAAGGAAAGACTCCGAGTGCGAAGCGCCACAGGGAAAAGCAGAAGCGCGAGGCACAGCGCATCCGCAAGGCCCTCGCAGGAGTCAAGATCAAACCACCTTTTTCATGGAATGGCACCCCTGATCTGGACCTGTTCGATCAATGGACGTATGAAGTGGATACCTGGCGGGAGTTGTACGGACTGTCGGATAAGATCGCCATCAAGCTAGTAGTACAATTCTTGACTGGGACGGCTGGCAAGTTCTTCATGAAACACGTAGCTACATGTCAGTCGGAATGGACAATGACAAGCCTCTACGAGGCGTTATTTGACTACTGTTTCCCGACGGACTACAAGGCACAGCTTCGGCTGCGGTTGGAGCAATCGGTACAAGGAAAGGCGAAGGTACGCGACTTTGTGCGCGAGATCCAGCATCTCGCTGCTCGCTTTCCCGATGTGTCCGATTTTCAGCTTGCCCAGATCTTCTGGCGCGGCGTGCACGGCTACGTTCGTGTGTACCTCATCGAGAAGGGACTACACCCAGAGCGCACTCCATTGGACAAGATGGTCAAGTACGCTGCACGCCGTGAAGAAGCTTACCTTGAGGCCCGGTGCGACGAGCGCGCGTTCGAAGGACAGGTCCCCGGGCGTAATTGGGGACGATTCTCGAACCGCACCACGGGACCTGAACCTTACCAGCCCGCGCGCGAGCAGCGGGACAGGCGTGAGCATCGCCAGGAACCGCGCGGTCGTCGCGACCAAGGCAACAGGCCTGCGCAGGGAAGGTCGCAGCCTAACCAACATAAGCGTGGTGACCACAAGAAAGGCAACCAGTCTGACAGGCTGACCAAGGAACAGCGCGATAAGTTGCGCGCAGATGGTCGCTGCTTCACATGCGGCGAAAAAGGTCATGAGAGCCGTAACTGTGCCACGCGCAAGACAGCGAAGGCACCGAACTTTGGTGTTAGCGCGAGCTCTATCCGGTTTGCGAATCTCGAGAAACTCGCGGATCGAGCCCGTCGAGCCGACGGGGGTGTGAACGTCGCATCTGTCAGAATCGACACTACCGAGTTCAATGAGGATAGTGTGGCTGAGCCTGAGGGAGAAGTATTCGAGCACGGACCAGGCGACGAAGCAATCTGGGCACGCGCACATGCAGCGGACTGCATCGAATACCTTCTGACCTTGCTGGTTAGTTACTTCGATCCTGAGGAAGCACGCGAAGCCGGGATGGAGCCGGAGGAACGGTTCACCATCCGTACTAACAGCGGCGAGCTCGGAGACAGCGAGTTTCTCATTATAGACCACCTCGCGCCTGAGGAAAGTCCCGATGAGTTCAATGTTTCACGCGCGCAGATGGATGATCCCGATTGGGGCATCCCAGACATGCTACAGGATGCCTGGAACGAGTACGCTGCCCTGCCCCCTCGCGCTGAGTGGGGCTCGGGTTTTCCCTCGCGCGGGGTGTCAGACAAGCGGCACCCCGCTCGCTTCTGGCTTAAGGCGAAGCTCATGGCCGTGCTCCAGCACGAATATCCTAATCTGTACACCATGGGTTACGCGGTACGAGTGGAATCTCATGCGGAGGGCTATAGCATGTCCCTGGTACTAGACGGGGATGATCCTCTGTTTATTGGGCACGAAGAAGTGCACTCGGTAGCTTTTGATGCACAAAGTGTTCTCACAGCAGTTGTGGAGGATGCTGGACTTGTCGCGACTGAGTTGCACATGGCGCGCGAGTCGCGGCGACGGAAGAGACGCATGACGCTGATGGTTTGCGCCGCCCGGACGGGGGTAAAACCCAAGAGCGGCAAGAAACAGGACAGACCCTCGAACTGGATCCCAGCAGTCGAGCGGAACGCGATGAAGACTAAGGATTTCACCCGTACACTTCCTAAACCAATCGTCGTGACGGTGCAGGTAAACGGGAAGCCCGTGCGTGCACTAGTGGACATGGGGTCCATGGCGGATTTCCTGTCCACCACGATCGTGGATCAGCTCGGACTTACAAAGGAGATCTTGGCAAAGCCACTACCAGTACAGCTCACGGTACATGGGTCGCGCTCGAAGATCAATTGCTGCGTTACAGTGGATTTCCAGTACCAGGAAATCAACTGTAAGAGGCGGTTCGATGTTGTGAACCTAGACAACTACGACATGATACTGGGAACTCCGTTCCTCTTCCAGCATAAGGTTGCGATCGGCCTTAACCCGATTCGCATCTCCGTCGGGTCCACCGAGCCGGTTGACATACAGGGCGAGGAAATTGCAGTCATTACCTTGGCGGCGGCGGACTTGCTCGAAGATGAGCTAGAGACCCTGCGCAAAGAGTTGTGCAGCGAGGCTGCTGATTTGTGTCAGGACGGGGCGCGCGCGGCACTACCCCCGCTGCGTGCAGTTAATCATACCATCCCGATCATCGATGAGAACAAGGTCTATTCTTGGCGACCATCGAAGTGCCCGGATGCACTGAAGCCTCTCTGGCAGGAAAAGAAGAAGGCTTACCTGGAGTCTGGGCGGTGGAAGCTAGCATCGGGCACCAATGCGTTGCCCATGCTGATGATCCCGAAGCCACCTCGCGACCCGAATGACGATGTGCTGAGGTTGCGAACTGTGGTAGACAAGCGTCAGCAGAATGCGAACACGCACAAGCTCACGGCACCACTTCCGGACATCGACGGGATCCTTCGGAATGTTGTAAAGCACAGGTACCGAAGCTTGATCGACGGGAAGGATGCCTATGAACAGATTCGTGTGGTCCCCGAGCATGTCCAACGGACGCTGTTCACCACTCCGGATGGGACTATGGTTAGCTTGGTACTTCAGCAGGGAGATATCAACGGACCAGCCACTTACCAGGCTGTGATGAACCATGTTTTTGCGCCATATATTGGAGTCTTCATGGACGTATACTTGGATGATATTGTGATCTATTCTGACACAATCGAGGATCACATGAAACACATCAGATTAGTGTTCGACGTCCTAAGGCGTGAGAAGTTCTTTCTCGGAGCAGATAAGATGAACTTCTTCGCGTCGAAGCTGAAGATTCTCGGGCATATCATTGACGATAAAGGCATCGCGATGGACCCGCATAAGGTCGACTCTGTTCTCAAGTGGAAGGTTCCCACGAACAAAAGCCCGCTGAGCAGCTTTCTCGGCGCGGTAGGATTCCTCGCGCCGGACTGTGAGGGAATCCGGATCCCAATGGGAGTTCTGGCTCCCATGACCAGTGGTTCGAAACCATGGAACTGGACAGAGACACACCAGCGCGCGTTCGAACAAGTCAAAGACACCGTGCACAAATGGCGTGATAATCGCCGTGTCGCACTTGACTATTCGGAGGGCGCGCCCGCGAGCAACCTGGTGACGGATGCGTCGATGACTGGAGCAAGCGGATATATCAGCCAAGGTGATGACCTCGCGACCGCGAAGGTCATCACGTTCTGGTCAGGGAAGTTCAACTCCGCACAACAGAACTACCCTGTGCACGAGCAGGAGCTGCTCGCGATCGTCGAATCCCTAAAACGGTTCCGGCCACTGCTCTACGGCACGACCTTCCGGATCTGCACTGATCACAAGGCATTGGAGTACTTGATGGGCCAGAGGAACCTCTCGCCGAGGCAGCACCGGTGGCTGGATGTTCTCAACGAATTCCGATTCAAAATCCACTACATCCCGGGCGAAACCAATGTCTTTGCAGACGCGCTCTCGCGCATCTACAGCGATGAACCTCTCGGAATCGAGCGCGCTGGAACTGAATACGTGGGAGATGATGGTGCGGGCGTACCAATCATGTCGCGCGGTCTGGAAATCTCGCGCCCGGTGTACACGGGTGCCGCGGCTGTAATCGACTTTGGGCCGCGACGGTCCGCGCGTATCGCGAACAACCCTAAAGCTCCCGGCGCATATGCCAAAACCATGCGACGCCAACGACAGCCTCGGGTTGAGGAAGACACCAACTCCTCGGACGAGGAGGAGGAAGCGCACGGCGAAATCAGCCAGCAATCGAAGGGAGACCTGCAGGGTGGCTACAATCAATGCTACCCACCGGTCGAGGATGCACGCAGCCCTATTGGGACCGCACCGGAGACAAGGACTGGCGTCATTCAGGGCAGTGTGGTGTCCACGGCTGGAGAACCCGGCATGGAGTTGCCTGGGTGCATGCGAGGTCGCTATGTGGAGGATCTGTACTTCAAAAAGATCTTCGCAAATCCAGATCAGTTTACGCAGTTCAAATATGTTGATGGACTACTGTACAAGGTGACAGATGACGGGGCTTACCTCCTGTGCATTCCGGACATTCTTGTGGGCTCGCGCCGCCTTCGCGAAGTCCTTCTCCGCCACGCGCACTCGATATTGGCGCACCTTGGCACGCGCAAGACCTTGGAGTACTTGCGCGGCGAGGTTTGGTGGCCGGAGATGGTCTCGGATACGGGCGCATACTGCAGAACATGCGGGGTTTGCGCCACTACGAAGTCGGTGACAACGCGCCCGTTGGGGCTACTCAAGCCTATGCCGGTACCGCGCCGCCCTTGGCAGTACATTGGCATTGACTTTGTCGGGCCGCTACCGGCCTCGGACAACCGCCACGGCTCGTTTGACATGATCTGTGTGATTATTGATCAGCTTACTTCTATGGTGCATCTTGTGCCTACTGTGCAGACATACGGCGCGGCTGAGATCGCGGAGGTGGTCTTCGAGCACGTGTATAAGCTCCATGGCCTGCCTGAACGGATTATCAGTGATCGTGATACCCTATTTACGAGCACTTTCTGGC
The DNA here is from genome assembly GCA_020736865.1 of Ganoderma leucocontextum. Taxonomy (NCBI): domain Eukaryota; kingdom Fungi; phylum Basidiomycota; class Agaricomycetes; order Polyporales; family Polyporaceae; genus Ganoderma; species Ganoderma leucocontextum. The sequence continues at coordinate 2,387,807 of JAHKGY010000006.1, forward strand.
GGAAGCTTCATGGACTTCTCGGTACCGAGCTGCGTCTGTCCTCAGCATACCATCCGCAGACGGACGGAGCGACCGAGCGCGCGAACCGCACGATGACGCAGATGTTGCGCCAGTGCGTGCGTCCTGACCAGAAGGATTGGGTACAGCGCTTGCCCGCGATCGAGCTCGCGATGAACACTGCACGATCGGAGACGACAGGATTCTCACCGTTCTTCATGAACTACGGGCAGATGCCGTGTAGCCTCATATGGGAATCCGAGTCTGAATATCCCGGCGTGCAGGCCTTCACGCAGCGCATGAAGGAGGCCATCATGTCCGCGCATGACGCCATTATTGGGGCGCGTGTTGGACAGGTGGTGCAGGCGAACAGACACCGCCGCCCGGCTACCTTCACAGAGGGAGACCTCGTGTACCTGTCAACAAAGAATCTTAGCTTGCCCAAGGCGCGTGCACGGAAACTAGTACCTAAGTATTTGGGGCCATTCCATATTAGCAAGGTCCTCGTGGACGGCGCGACCTATCAGCTGGACCTGTCAGACGAATTGAAGGCACGAGGCCTCAATAATGCATTCCATGCATCGCTTTTGCGTCCGCACTTTGCAAACGATGATCGTAGATTTCCTGGCCGTCAATATCACCAACTTCCGGAATTCGGCGAGCAGCCGCGGGAATGGGTGGTGGACAGGATTCTATCGCACATCGGGCGGGGTGCCGACACCGAGTTTGAGGTGCAGTGGTCGACGGGGGATGTCACCTGGGTGCCTTACAGGGATGTAAAGCACCTGCAGGCGTTGACAGAATATTGTGAGGCCCTTGGAATTACACACATCCGTCAACTCAAGGACCACGCACCCGAACTCGAGGCCACCACCAGTGGCACACTTGCCACTGAGGTGAAGGTCAACGCCGTCGTGGTCTCAGTGGCACAAACTGCAGACAATGCAAACAACGAGGCGAGGATAGTTGAAGAGGTTATAAGAACAGTAGTGCTCGAGCGAACGGAACAACAACCCAGTACACACCGCGCTCGCTATCCCAGCTCTTCTACTTCGCACAACACCGCTTTCGACATGTCCCGCGCTCCCAACCAGTACACGGCCGACGACGGCGTCCTCTGGAGGAACTACGCTCGGCAATTTGCCGCGTGGCTCAACAACCCGACTCGAGACTCGTACCCGGGCAACCCGCCCGAGGGATACTACGAGGCGTACCGAATCACTCACCCTTATGCGCCGGGTCCCCGCGAGTACGCTCAGCTCATAGACTCCGTCTTCGCTCCCCGCGCTCCTACTCTTCAGCCGGTTAACCCTGCTATGGATATGGTCATGCTGCCGACCGACGCGTTCACCGCGATCCTTGGTCACCGCTCCGGCACCGAAGGACAGCTCCTCCAACAGCTCCTGGAGGACGCTCGCACTCCCCGCGCTGCTGCGCCGTTCGTCCCTCGTGGCGGACCGCCTTTCGGGCGCGGTGGAGGACGCGGCGGTTTCGGAGGGCGTGGCGGGTTTGGAGGGCGCGGCGGGCGTGGCGGTGGCGCACGCGGATTCCGTGGTGGACACGGCGGATACGGAGGTGGACATGGTGGCCCTCGTGGCCCCGGCGGTCCTGGTGGAACTGGCGGATCTCTTGCTGCTCGCCTGGGCGACCGTGTCCAGCCGAAGCTGACCAAGAAGCAGCGTGTGCGCAAGCACAAGGGCGGCAAATATGCAGGCCCCGCTGAGACGCGTGAGTCCCTTGATCTCAAAGACAAAGGGCGCGTTGCCGCTATGCTCATGTCACTGATTGACGGCCTCATCATCACAGATGATCAGCCGCCGGTGGCTGGACCTTCCTCCCAGACCCTCGACGACGAGATGGTCGACCAGTTCGCTGACGACGACGAAGACACAGTTAGCCTTGGAGACCCTGAGGACGACCGGATGTAGACTGAAGTTAGTAGACGGCCGGGTGGTAGTAGGACTTGTCCACAAGTCCTGGAGGGCGAATGTAAGGTCCCGGCGTCTCACTTACCATATCCGTCCTAATCAGGCGCTCCGCCTCATGCTCGACAAACCTCTTTGTTTCTCTCTCTCTCTTTTAATCATCCTTTATCCCTTTCCCCGCTTACGCGTCCCTCTCTGGCTTACGCGTCCCCCTATGTGCTGACGCGTCCCCTCTCTATTCAGTCTCTGTTGTCTACTCTAGCTACGTATATAAGCCTGTACTCTGCGGGGGACGAACCCCAGTTCTCTTGATACGACGACCTACCCCACTCGTTCTCCTCGTGTGTGTCTTGAGACTCTTCTCGTTTTACTCGGCGCCTTCCGACTTCGCTCAACGCTCACGTCCCGAAGGTCCGAGGTTTCACAGCGACGCGTCTCCAGACCTTGCCATGGATTGTTGTGAATTCTCGTGTGCCTCCCATACGGATGCATTTGTTCATCTCTCCCACTGCTTGATCTGACGCGAAACCCGCATAATATAGTTACAGGAGGACTACTATCCAACGGTCTTCTCCCACCGTGTCCGAAACTACGTCTATTACGCATAAACCTCACCCTCGACCTGGCTCGGCGGACGAATGTGACGTCAACTTGCGTTATGCTGGCCGGCGCTGTTCTGCTCAGTCTACGCGTCTTGGTCTTCAACATCGAGAACACTGACTCCCATCAGAAACCCCACGAGCTGCAGATGAACGTGGAGGAACTCCTCGACTCCATCGGTTTTCTACTCGATCCGCTTTCTGGTACCCACCTCCCCTCCCTCCGGCGCATTGTGATCCACATCGGGGGGCCTCCTTGGAAGCTGGACCGCCAATGGTGGCTTTCTCGGCTTCGGGACTGGTTCCCCCTCTGCTGCAAAGAGGACAAGGTCCGCCTCACATGCGCTCAGCCCAATGTAAGTTTAATAGGCGCCCTTTTCGACCAGCAGGTGACTGATAAAAGACTCAATTGCGTTTTCCTTGCATCCAGCCCGCTTCCCGTCGTTCAAAGTACCCCGTCACCTCTCAATACTTCGAATTCACGCCCGGGGGGTCGCAGCAGGGTGTCGTTGATCCCACAATGCTCGGGTTCGCCTTCTAGCACAAATGGTCATTCGACTGTATTCCCCACCCGTAGGGTCAATCCCGTCTTATACGTCAACATTTCTATTTCACGCATCACCGAATGCTAACCAAAGTGTCAAGCATGTTGTTTTCGCACTCGCCTTCTACCTTCTGCTGGGCCAGCGTCGTCGTCAACGGCGTAAATGACGAAGAGATTGGACATCGATCCTGTGACTCCCAGTGGTGTTTCAGCCTTCGCGGTAGGCGGTGGAGAAGGACTCGGGCCGGCTTGTGGAACTCGAACTTTCCAACACCAAATCGGTGCGCGGTCCCAGAAAGTGTCTGATCGATGGTTACATAATTGATAAATAGGAATCTACAGGAGAGTGCAGACCTACTCCAGGCTGTTCGTACGGCGTGCTGAACAGGAAGGCTGGACGAGCGGTGGTCTGGAAGGGGAAGGGGTGCCTGAAGGCCTCGGCTTTCACACTCAGAAATGGCATTCCGACATTGTCATTGTGGAATACTTTCTACTGGCATCGGGGGCTACCAAGCTGGCGGAACCATCTCTGTCGAACAAGGTTTTTAGGGTGAGACCCATCGAGTTCGAGCTGCGAGGCGTGGATTCAAATCTTGCACACCACTACCGCAATTATCCTGGCAAATCGCGGGTGATGGGTGGTCTCGTACCCCGACGTAGTAAACCGTAGCGGGATGCGAGCTTACTACGTCAGAGTACGAGACCAGCGATGGGGTGCCTTACGTCTGGACCAAGTTGATGCTTGGTCGACATCCGGACAACCTAACCTCCGTGACCTCTTTGGTGGAATGGCAGGGGATTCTCTGCTTTCGTCTTTCGGTCAGAACGCAGTCTGACGTGCGCGGAGCTTTTGTCGCTGGAAGGCAGTGTGCATCTGGATTCGATATAGCACGACACCGCCAAGGTGGCGGTTATTGCGGGCAGGGTGTTGACACCAACGCCCGAACCAACCCTCACCATCCAGGGCATACACGTTTGTGCAGAACTGTGGGGTTTGATTGGTCGACATCCGGAAACTCAAAAACTTTGTAATTTCGCCGCTTGTTATGCAGGAGGAATTTTAGTTCCATCTTCGAGCTAGGACTCAGTTTTAGGATATGCAGGTGCTTTCTTCGCTCCGCGCGCAGTGTAAGTTCATAAGATCCGGTCCAAGCTGATATTGCCAGCGCCGCGGCGTGTATTGTAGGCAGGGTGTTTGCTGTACTCAGCTTTGGCCATTAAAAGGCACAAGTATATGAGCCGAGCAAGGGGAAAGTTGTGCAGGGAACGTGTCTTTTCGGAGTCCTCTTCCGCTTGCCAGCTTAGTCATATAGGTGCCTCCTTCCCCCATGTCCTCAGGCTTAGATACTGCAGAGATAATCGCTGCGCAGTACTTCTTGTACGTATCTGCCATCATTCCTCTCCATTAATGCTGACCCAAAGGTGGCTCAACCAATAGATGGGTCGGTCTGTTAGTCAAGCACGCCGCATTCAGTGAGTGCCACATGCTCTGTTCCTTCTACCAGACAATATCTGCGATTGACGACACGGGTTTTGTCGCAGCCTTGATTTGCTATGATTGGTTCTTAAACTTTGATGAAGAACTCAAGCTCTTTTGGAGTCGTAAAGTGACTGCGGCGTCGATACTCTACTTCTCCATTCGATACCTCGTTATTGTGTACTGGGTACTGAATTACCCGGTGGCTTGGCTGCAAGGAGTGGTAAGATGAATATAGTCATATCTGCATATTAAGGGATACCAAACGCTTTTTGCCTTCTAGGGGTACGTCCAGCACTTTAGACATACGAGGGGTACACGGCGCAATGAAATCCCCCCACAGCTGCGACACAATTTTCTACATTGTGTTGGTTTTCCAGTTGCTCCTCTACCTCCCACCCGCCTGTGAGTACCCCACTAGCGAGTCCATCCTATTTGGACTTGGTTTGATAGTGACAACTTCTGTCTGGGGTAGTGTTCTCCGCGTTGCGCGTATACGCGCTGACCGGCCAGAACAGAGTACTTGCTCTTATCACCCTATTCTTTTCGTTGGGCCCCATTTATGCCAATGCAGTGCGCTTTATCTCCGCTACATATGTCATTCCTGACGACCCGAGCTCTATTAGGTCCATTACGGCTGGGAGAAACCTGAGTACCTCGGTCCCGATTTGGGTTGCCGGATACTCGACAGCGCCCCTCACCAAATGGGTTTAATGTGAGCTAGGCCCATTGTTTCCACCTGAATCATGCTAAACAGAGCTCTGGTACATTTTCAGATGTAAGGATCAGGTGTTTTACATGCTCTGGTCGCTAACTTTAAGGCAGTCACCGGCATCTCACGAGGACTGCTATCCGCGGGTGACCTCCTAGTCATTGTGGTCACCTTAGTCAAGACTATCTACGTGGCAGAGGACACCAAAGGAATGATTGGCCCTGCCTCGCTGGCTAGGACATTACTCTACAGTGGTGAGCATGCGGCACACTACGTCAAGACCACCGTGTCAGCGCTGATTAGCAAGCTATCCTTCCAAGGTCTCATTTACTATATGTAAGGCCCTAGGCTAGACTGCGGAGCACTCTGGGAGTCTGGGAAAATATCTTAATGGTGCACCGTCCACAGACCATTAGCCATTCTCAATATCCTGCACATGAGCCTGACAGTGACTGGAGCAGAACAATACCTGCGCACGACCAGCGTTGTTTCCATCTCCATGGACCCGTAAGTCCCCCCTAAACCCTCCTAGATCTGATCGCTTCACACTCAATAAATATGCCGTCGTGCACCCAGCGTCACCTCCGTCCTCGCAAGCCGCTTCCTCTTGGACCTGCGCAAGTCAGAGGAGGGCCGTCGGAGCACCGAGGAGTCGACAGCGTACTGGCAGACTGTGCAGTTCACCCCAGGATCTGCGCGGACCCTCCCGCCGTTCATCGCCTCTATGGGCGAGCTTGTCGACATCGACTTCGCTCACCCAGAGCGCTCATCCACCGGTGGTTCAGAGGACCTGAAGATGACGTTCGCAGACTCTCACGCGAGCGACTCTGCCAACCTCCCTAAGGTGGAGAGTGCCACTGCAGAGCCCCACGGAGAAGAGTCACGGATCGAACCGGGCAACATGGTCGAAGAAGTTGTTCCACCCACTGGCACGGGCGCCGTATAATAAAATTATGTACCCACTGCGTGTAACGGCACACACTGGCACCTACTTTGTATGCCATGGCTAGGCGGTCCTAGAAATCCCCGCCGTACATGTTAGATACGGTACTGTGCCCATTACAGTTTGGGGTTTAGCTTACAACTTCAAGGGCAAGTCACGCATCAATAAGTATGCAACACTTACATTGAAGTGGAGGCCACAGTGACGAATGCCGTTCAGCTGAGATTTGGATCGGGACGTTGCTTAGGAGCACGCGGAGGCAGTTCAAGTCGGTATCGATCGTCCACCACGAGCGACCACTGGCAAGTTGGCCCAATGTTTCTTCCTTTCCCCACACCACTAGAGCTTGTGGCCTGCCGACCGAGTCTCCAGGATGGAATGCAAGGGACCCCTCCCACTCCCATACGACATCTACTGCCTCGTCGTCGACATGGTCGCAGCTGACGACAGTGATCCCTGGAGAGGCTACACCCTCCGCGCGTGCGCCCTAACCTCCCCCGCCTGGGTCTCACATGCGCACTTCCACCTCTACCGCAGAGTGGTCCTGCCCACGCGCAACGTGCTGCTCTGCTTCGCGCGCACCATCATGCACTCGCCACAGCAGTTTGCACCGCTCGTCGAGCACATCGACATCAAGGTCTCGCCTGCGCATGACTGCAGCTGGCCGCGCGACCACCGTGCCACACGCGCGGTATCCTGCGTGTGCCCGCCTGCCAGTAGGTGGCGACGTGAAATGGTGAGTTCAATCTGACTCCAAGCATCTGGCATTGCTAACGAACGTTCGAAACACATCAGCGTCCTCCACATGCCCGAACGAGGGTTGTGAGAATTTGCTCCCTGAGCCTCTCAATTGCCAAGGGCGCATCCGGCCATGGCTTCGCAAAGGGCGCCATCACCCAGTGGCACGAATCAGTTGCCCACCATTCCATTCCAGGTCTCAGCGGGGTTTCGTAAGATGGTTGCGATCCTGCGGGTTGGAGGAAGCCGGCGCGATGCATGTATCATGCAAGAACCGCCACGCCGGGTCCTCGTTAGAATGCCGGAGTGCTGCTGGACCCCACGGCAAGGAGGAATTTGAATGACAGAAGTTCCAGGGCTGTTGTACTATCATACATGACCTACCAGATGTTATAACATCGCCGTGTAACACCATCAAATTTGAGCTGTAAGGGGTGATGCATTCAAATCCTTGCTCCGAGCACGCTCCACGTGTATGTTTGTCCTTTTAAACTTCTCGTCGGGAAGAACAATCCTCGATTCCAAGGAGACCGATCATGATCATCCCTGACAGTAGGGTCTAGATGAGCTCAGTTGGTACTGCGAAGATCGTTCAAGAGCACAAGAGTGATGCAATTAGCAGAGCATACGAGATGATACAACATATAGTACGTGGAGGGGAATGGGTGATACGATGATGAATGTACAGAGTCCGTGCGAAGTGGAGGATACAACTGTCGTGACGCTACAGGTCCGGAGAAACACGAATGCGGTATATATACGGTATTGGTTCGACCCCCTGAAAAGTCCGCCTGGGAACCCCAACGTGCTGGGTAACGATAACGCGCGGATAAGTCATACATATCCAATAGCAGATGCCAGAGACAAGGACGCAACCGCTCTCCCACTCCTAGCACCCTGAAGAGTTCCGAGTCGCCGTGGAGGCGCTGGGGGCTTTTCTCCCATCGCCGATTCCAGCGCGGATGCATCACCGCTGAACGCGAACTCCGCCCGCAATTGCAACCCGAAGGTCGCCGTAAGGCCTCCTCCACTACCGCGCGCATCCCAAATATATGGACCAGTGTCACCACGGGGCTTGGACTTCGCACATACCCGACGGGTGCTGCACCGCACTCCATTGGCCAGAGGGTGACGCCTGAGGAAGAGATGCCGAGGAAACCTTGAGAAGGCGCTGGGCAGGAGTGCCTCATGAGGGGGGGCAGAGAAGCACGGCGGCACAGCCCCTGCCAGGGCCGACGCACGCGACGGAGATTATGAGCGATGGCGGAAAGCTGGGTCGCAGGGCCATGGACCGATTACATCCACAGTCGCGGTGCGCGCAGCATGGAGGTCGGGCCAAGGGATCGGACAGATGTGCGTGGTGCGAGAGGCGGAAGGCCTAGGCCGTGTGGGCGTGCAATGTGCAGCATGCGGTGTGCCTGAGGGGGTTGTTGGATGGACGGGAATGGCCATAGTGCATAGGCGGTTGGTGAGTTGGGAGGGAGGAAGGGGGGAGATTTGGGATAGATGCCGGCAAGGGTAAACATATGGTGTAATGAGGCCGTATGGTATCGTTCCAGAGTATGGTGGGGACGGCGACCGTGCGTGTGGCAGGGAGGGGGGAATAGGTTAAACCATATTGATAGTCGGTCGCGCGTTGAAACCGCACATGCTGCCGGCATGGAATGGAAGGGACGATATGTCGACGTCCATCGTTTAGAAGAAGACGGGACTGTTTGTTGCAGCACCAGTTCAGATGGCTGTCTGGGAGGCAGACCCCGACCCCGATGGCTTCGAGGAGGAGTTCGCAGACTGCGAGAAGGAGACGGGTGAGGTAGTGGAGGCGAACATTGTGTTGAGCGTGAGTACTTGAAGGGAAGTAAGGCTTGTCAAGTTGTCCAGAGTCGTGTGCGACTGAGGTAGTATTACTGCTACCTGCGAAGAGATGAGGGTGGCAAAGGAGCAGTGAGGATATACGGCCAATTAGACATACCCTTTATATACTGAAGTGCGACAAGATGCTGCACCGGACACAATGATACGCTGTGCCACCACATGGCAATTACGATGATGTGGGATGACTCGGCAATGTTGGCCTCTGTCTACAGGTGCCTGAAAATCCGAGGCTATCCGAGCAGAAATGACTTGTCTACAAGGCAACAGCATGGGCGTCACGCTGACCTCTTGCCGCAATGCGATGTGCGATGGACGCTAGACGCCTGGGATGCCAGAGTGGGAGCCATCCACGTAAGTTACTGGGATGGGCCAAGAAAAACACGTTCACACACCTTGTGAGCTCACTCAGCAAAACCCTTGATGATCCTCGTTGTAGCCCGCCTGGGAGCTCAGAATGGCATGGCCGCAGCACCTGGCGACACAGTTTTATCAAGCATTTATATAATGTTCTGCACGGTGAGAACCGATACAGGCAGGAAGACCGGTTGCGGGCTTTGCTAACATATGGGAAACACCGTGAATATCCAGTGCAGAAACGAAAGCAGAAACATGAAGGTGCCATACGAAGCACAGCATTGGACGACGGACCTGATAGAAGTGTGCTCCCACCGCCGCATGCCCACACTGACGAGTCAGAGATGGAGACGGATCCCAGGAGCCGCAATCATGGAAGATTCCTGTGACTCGAGCCGATGTCTCAATGTCTCACCCGAACGCTGACGTGGGTCCTCCATCGCTCCTCGAGGCGCAAGCGGTGACTTGTTGGATGAGGGGGCGGTGTTCAGATTGCTTTATTGAAAATGGCGAGCATTGTCCTTCACATCGCTCGACAATTGCAGGTGAAATGGTGTTGACCACTCCATTCACAGTCTGTGATCATCTTCATAAACAGTCAGTACGTGGCGGAAAAACCAGACATCAGAGAAGAGGAGAGAGACACAGCTGGACAGTATGAGATCGGCTCACGGATCGGTTCAACTCATATGCTGGCGCCTGGTTACCGCAGCCGAACTGATCCGTTCGTTTCACGCAACTGGATCAGTGGCCAAAGAACCACAACATCTGACTATTTACTCTATGATTCCACCTTGTCCCCCTCTTCTCATTGTTGGTATGGTAATACACTCACTCATTTCAGAAAACATGACAGTCTCGGCGTGGACAGTCTTCACGCTTGATTTTGGCTTTTCCTCCCCATTCTGTTCCCACCGAACCCCTCATATGACGTCCCCTCACATTGATCGCTGATGCGGTGGTCGCAGCTCATGCACATGCCTGGAATACCCGCATCCTCAACAGGGTGTATTTAGACGGCCTCCATCTGATTGCATACCGACCGTGAGTGTTCACAGCAAATGCCAAGTCGTCTTATGAATCTCCCTGATCAGGGTGATGTAGTTTGCCCCCCTTGGTACTTATTCACCAGCATCTATTTATTTTGGATGAGCAGGAGCACACTGTAACAGCCAACCAAACACAGTGTTACACACAGTGTCCAAGTGCGCTAGATATATCTTGACAGATCGCGGTAGCGACCGACACATCCAGGCCACTCCAGAAACTTCTAAATCGTCCAGTAGAGGCATGGTCGCCCATTCCGGAACACTCCTTTCGCCCGAGGTGAGACTCAAAGAATCTGCAATGAGATGCCCCCCAATTATCCTGACAGACTCATGTTGCGCTCGCGCTGATCGGAACACGGTCGCGGAGATTCCGAATACAGTCCGAATATCTGCATCCAATCCAGATATCCATCACTCGCTGCGCAGCATCCGCCTCTAAACTCAGTGCGAGTTGCCATCCGCGCCCCACCGGATGGACGAAATATCGCCCACGCCAGGGAATTGGATACAGGAACACTGGCGCAGCATCCATTAAGTATCCCCCTTCCCCGCAGAAAGGCCCGCGCTAGATTTATAGTATCTGCATATATGCCGTACCCGCGCACCGAGCGGCGGCTGAACATTGACCGCTCTGGGCATGACCACCTCTTGTCAGTCTGCTGACGGTGCGCACTGTAACTTTCCCACTTCTCATTTCCTGAACGCTTCCCCACCCCCGCATCCAGGTCGACCCTGAATTTGATTATCTAGCCTCCAGGACTTTTTGTCTAGAAGATCGGAGCCAATCACCAGAAGCCACCCGCCCAGCCTGTCCGCCCACGATCCAATGCAGTTGCCTATGTTGGTTAGATGGTTGGCAGGAATGTATGTACTAATGTGGGCCAGGCCATGTCTCGACCATCGCCGTTCGACGCTCATCCCGTTGAATGCCCGACAAAACGTCACTGGGCCTATCTCCAGGGTTTTGTGCTGTGCCGCTGCACTGTGGTATGGTATGCGTCCCCAATTCCGATAATTTCCATCGTGTCGACTGCTTACGTTAGATACGCCCACAGACCGCAGAGGTGACGGAACCCAAATGTGTATTGTGGTCGGCCCAGGCGCAGTTCCGTAGATGGTGCATTGCGCCGTGGCTCGGAATCGGTATTGACCAGGAGCCGGAAGGGATCACGAATGTACTGCTGGTCTGTTATCTCGCACCCCCAACTGAGTTGGATTGATTTCTGATACTTAGAGAGGACGGATGCAGTCTCTGCTCTCTCCCCGCAGTGTATTCCCCGGCTTCCTCGCAGTTGCGGCCCCGACGATCCTGAGATGTCGCCTTCTTGCGACGTTAGCAAAGGCGAGTCTGTATTGTACCATTCGCAACAAGGTTCAGTCACAATAATGACGGCCAGGGTGTTCCAGGTGGCCGTGAGGTTGATTGAGACAGTTTCGGTGCCCGGGCATACCAGTCTTTGCAAGCCCCAACTCGGCGGGTCAACTGAGAGCAGAGAGCACAGTCGGTAGCATTACAACACTACTCCGTAATGCCCGCTCGTGCCCCTCCACCGCCTTCTCCAAGGCCCACCGTATCATGCATCATGCACCGTCCCGCTTTCTGGCAGGCTTCTGCTCTTCCTCCGGCTCCGTCTGGAGAACTCCATCATGTCTTGACACCGAGGAGAGGCTTCGTTGGAGTCTGTGGAACGCATTCAGGAAGCTGAGAACCACGGTAGACCGGCACCTCGCGTCCGACGATCGGACCCTGCGAGCGGGTTTCCATCGACCAACGAGATACTGTAGAGGAGGCGAGCCTGAACGCTGGTGCATATGCACCGTACGCATGCTGTAGTGCATTCCTCGCAGGTGCGCATACCTACGGGTGGTATGGAATCCATCAAGCGCAAGGGCAGGAATGTGTGGGGGTGGTATCGACAAGGAGTGTGTCGTTGGAATGGTGTGCAGGCAATATGGAGCTGAAAGTCACAGAGCGGGCGAT